>OY987329.1:83620607-88420607 GCA_963920685.1 Polydrusus tereticollis | reverse complement strand
AGGGGCTCATTTTTGAGCTTCCTTGTATTTAAAGAAAAATCCAAAATAGCCAATCGATGTCCTTTTTCCTGCAGAATTCAAAAATGAAACCAAAAATTTATTTGAACCAGAAACAAAAGAGTTACGCTATGGATAAGGTGTTTTTTAAATGGAACATTTTATACGATTTTTGGAACGAGTGATTTTTTTTGTCCGTTCTGATTAAAATATTTAATATTGTGACAGCTATTTTTATTAAATTTTAATGTTTTATCCAGTATAATTTAACTTTAACCTGTTTGAAACATACACTAGGTAATAAAGGTATAATCACCTTTGAATCCTTCAAAGTCAAAAAATTTGACAAATTTACTATAATATTGCCGAAATGAAATATTCATTAGATGAGAGATTGCAGATTGTTATCTTGTTCTACAAATGCCAAGAAAATGCAAGAGAAGCAAGGAGAAGATTTATTGCAAATTTTCACAGAAATATATCCGTCAATACTATTCTAAGGATAAAGAACCTATTTGAGGAAAATAAAACATTACATGACAGAAAAAGAAATCCAACTGTTTTAACTAATTTAATAAAAAAAACATTAATAATTTAATTGTTCAATGTGACCTCCGTTGTTCTCGAAACATGTGCGATAACCTCTTTGTAGCCTTTCCAAACTTGCTGTTATACTGTGATTTTCCTGGTTAAGGCGATTTATTTCATTCACAATTTTCTGCATGATCTCTTCAATATCGTGGTTTCGCTGCTGGTATACCACGTTCTTTAAATGGCCCCAAAGAAATGTGTCTAATATTGACAAATCGGGACTATTGGGTGGCCAAGCATAGGTTCCATTTCTACCAATCCATTCTTCATGGCGTCCGTTTAAATATTGAGTAACCTCACGCACGGCATGCGGAGGGGCCCCATCATGTTGCCAAATTAAATTTTGATATTCTTCCAATGGTAAATCTTCCAAAAAGTTCTCAATTTCGTTTTCTAAGAACTCGTAGTATCTCTGTCCATTTAAAGTCCCGTTAAAAAATATTGGTCCCAAAATTCTATTATTTTTTATGCCACACCAAACATGGATTGAAGTCCTTCCTTGAAATTTAATTGTCTGAAATTTTCTTGGATTTCCAACGGCCCAGTGATGATTATTATGTCTATTGAAAACCCCCGATGTTGTGAATGTGGCTTCGTCAGTCCATAAGATATTTCTGAATAAATTAGGGTCTTCGTTTTCTTTCCGAATCACAATTTGGGAAACAAATTGGAAGCGAAGTTCTTTTTGTGCCGGTGTTAGATGTTGAAGTGGAAGGATATGATAAGACTTAAATTTATGATTTCTTAAAGTCCTGTGAACAGTTCCTTGGGTAACTCTTCTGCGTCTTACACCGCCGCCGTATTGAACGTCCCGAACTGCGTCCGAAATTGATTTGGTTGAATTCAGTCGAAAATAATTCACAATGGCACGGTATCGATTTCTATTCCTTTCTGGATTTCTTTTTCTGTCATGTAATGTTTTATTTTCCTCAAATAGGTTCTTTATCCTTAGAATAGTATTGACGAATATATTTCTGTGAAAATTTGCAATAAATCTTCTCCTTGCTTCTCTTGCATTTTCTTGGCATTTGTAGAACAAGATAACAATCTGCAATCTCTCATCTAATGAATATTTCATTTCGGCAATATTATAGTAAATTTGTCAAATTTTTTGACTTTGAAGGATTCAAAGGTGATTATACCTTTATTACCTAGTGTATGTTTCAAACAGGTTAAAGTTAAATTATACTGGATAAAACATTAAAATTTAATAAAAATAGCTGTCACAATATTAAATATTTTAATCAGAACGGACAAAAAAAAATCACTCGTTCCAAAAATCGTATAAAAAAAGCTATGTTCCATTTAAAAAACACCTTATCCATAGCGTAACTCTTTTGTTTCTGGTTCAAATAAATTTTTGGTTTCATTTTTGAATTCTTCAGGAAAAAGTACATCGATTGGCTATTTTGGATATTTCTTAAAATACAAGAAAGCTCAAAAATGAGCCCCTGTTCAGTCCTCGTTGGAAGACCCTGTACAGTTTTTTAAAAGTAGGCTTATATTTTCTGGTTATGTTTTTTTTCTTAGTAGGCTTATTTGCTGTTATGTAGCTATGGTATTTAGATAATGACATTATGCTGTCATTATATTGAATTTTTCTAGTAAGTTTAGTAGAAGTAATAAAACTAATTTTAATCTTTAGTTACTATGCGTTTATCTCCCATACAAAGAATAGAAATTCTTATGATGATTGGATATAGTAATAGGATTCGTACCCAACAAGAAGCTTGCATTTTGTTCAACGCTAAGTACCCAGAAAGACCAATCACTAGATCAACTGTGAGTAAACTTGAAACAAAATTTGGAGAAACGAGTTCTGTGGAAGATCTTCCCAGGAAAGGCCATCCAGCTATTCCGGATGATAAAAAATTAAATATTTTATTGGCTATAGAAGAAGATCCCCATAACAGCGTTCGCCAGATTGGCATAAATCATGAGGCGGCTGCTATGACCGTGCATTGTCAAATAATAATGGAAAGATGTAACGCAGATCCTTTGTTTGTTAAAAATATCCTATTTTCGGATGAATCTACTTTTAAATTAAATGGTGAAGTAAACCGGCAAAACTGAAGATATTGGGCACAAGAAATTCCCAGGTGGATGCGTTAGCATTATACTCAATATCCTCAAAAAATTAATGTTTGGGCGGGTATAGTGAAAAACAACTATTGGGCCATATTTTTTTGACAACAATGTAAACGGGCTAAATTACCTTTAGTTTCTTCAAGACTTTCTTATCCCTTCGCTAGTTAACTTATATCTGAGTAGAAATAATCCTGCAATTATAGATGAAAATTTGTGGTACCAACAAAACGGCGCACCTCCATGTTATGTAGCAGTAGTGCGCCATTATGTCAATCAAGTTTTTCCGAACAGGTGGATTGGAAGACGTGGGTCTATTGAATGGCCGCTTAGGTCTCCAGACCTGACACCACTGGAGTTCTTCTTGTGGGGTCACCTGAAAAATGTTGTTTATAAAATAAGATCTGCCAATATTGACGATTTAAAAAATCGAATAACAACAGAATGCAGGAGTATTTCAGAAGAAACCATAATAAAAGTCCAACAAGAGTTTATTGATCGCTTGAGGTACTGCCAGGCACAAGAAGAAGGACAATTTCAACACTTAATTAAATAGCTTATTTAATTTTTTTTATTTTTTTTTAAATTAAAAATACTTTTATAAAAATATTTTTTTTTACCCTGTTGCTACGAAACTATCAATTTTAGGCCCTAAGTCTGTTATGTTCTTGAAATCAGCTGTTCTTGGAGATTACAGATCTGAACTAAAAAATAGGGGTTTCTATTTAAAAAAATCGTCGATAATGTCATATCTACTACATGAGTTTACCCTGTATAATAAGTTAAAATATGCGCAATTAAAAATCATTATAAACGTGTCCGAGGATTTTTACGAAATGTTTTTAGATTATTAAATAATGAATTTGTTCCTGACTTTATGTACACACTGTATATTGACTACCGTATTTAAAACTGCGAGCATTCAAATATTTCCCAAAGAAGGCGTTATTTGATTTCTTCCGCTAAAATTGTTTGACTACTTTCAAAAAACTAAATTGTGTAGTAAACAAATTTTTTATGGTCGGGGCATGGGTCTGAGTAACTTACTCTTATTTATTTTTAAAAATTTATTTAGGTATTATTGTTTGTACAAAGGCACAAATACTCAACTATAAAATAAAGAAAGCATGTATTGTACATCTCAACTATTAACCAACCAGAAGAGAAGAAATATACGTTCCAAGTATGATACATCCTTTGCGGATGAGAAAAAATAAAACCCGCCACGAGAAATGTATATCGGACCTCCCAAGTCGAATAATCTGAACAAATTTAACTCTTGGGTCCTGCTTGGTTAATTTAATAATGGATATTTAAGGAAAATGACTGCTGAATAAAAATTACTGCTTAAATAAATTGCGTATGTAATAACAGTTTTTGGAAAAAATTAAATATTTAATTTTTTTCTGTGTTAAATGAATTTAGGCGTCGTACATTTTATACGCACTCCTTTATATCATAATAATTTACTTTTAAACAATAGATAGGACCAATACTCTATATTCGTAATCTTACTAGTTCCCAATTTGGGCTTCTATAATCATATCAATCTATTCCGGAAAAAAACAATACTCGTCTATAGACCTCGCCTGAACCACATTGGAATGGTTGTCGCGCTTACGAACAAATTTGAATTTTTAAGCGGCTAATTTATAACCAACATGTATTAAATCATGGCAATATCTGGAAAGTTTTTCCAATTGAGCTGTCGTGCGCTTTTTTTCTGTTTTTTGGTATTTAAGCTGTTCTTGCAGGGTGGGCTGCCCTCGTTGTCTCTTCGAAATTGCATGCACAATTACGTTTTTACCTTGTTTTTTTCGATTCTCAACCAATTAGCATCCCGAAATTCCCAATCATGATAATCAAAGCGAAAGTCTAGATCTTTTACTTTTTAGCAATGCATTGTTTAGTAGATTTTTAAAGGCAACGTATTTTGATTTCTACTCATGTAAATTTTAATAATATTTCCAGTGGCGAAAGGGTCGGCAGCGCCGACTCAGTGCCAAAGAAACAACAGGCAGTGTATCATATTATTTGTCTAGATCAATTTACATTTTTAATAACTAGCAAACTGCCAGCGAATAACCGTCTCACTTTTTAAATCGCCCTTGTTTTACTTTCAAATGGCCTTGTAACCCATTCAGGGACGGCCTGCCGTCCCTGACGTAAGAATTTCAAGCTTCAAGATAGGCAACCACACACCAAGTAGTATTTTGTATCCAATTTGAAACAGCAAGATCGGCAAATTCATGTCAATATCGCAAATTTTAAAGTGAGATTAAGGTTAAGTCTTTTACTCATTAACGGCTGGAAAGATTTTGTATCGATCTCTTATTTTGGAAGTTCTTCGTATTATTTTTAAAAGAAAAGGAGTTACTGTAAAATATGTCAGAGTAATTGTTATCTGTTGAAAAACTTAAGGGTAACGCAGGTAATGACGAGTTGAAACTGAGGTAAGAAGTGATGAATATATTTCAAGTTTAGGTTAGTAGTAAATGTGGATTCTCGTTATTCAATCACCAAAGTAAATTAAAAAACAATGGTCGTCCGACCCCTAAAATGTTAAATTTAATTAACAAGTAATAAGTCATTTTCTGAAAACTGGTATTAAAAAATATGCATGACTTACCAAAATTTTTGTTGGCTATGCATTTTATTTTCAAATTAAAAAAGAAAAAATCGAAATCCATGGTGTGAACTATTTCGGGCTTTCCAAAAGCATGATATTTTAAAGAAGCATATTTTCAACAGTCAACTAAAACTCGATTTATTTAGTAAAGAAAATATTTACCAATATGACTATTGCTATTGTTATTGTAAAATCTAATTTCACCAATAATTTCTCATGAGTATTCGATTCACTCTCAAAATTACTCTTTAAGGCTTGTTTATTTGCTACACAGTAGTAGTAGTAGTAGTAGTATTTTAAAAATGATTTTTGTATACCTTTATCTATTAAGAAAAATGAGCGACGTCCTTTGTTTATTTATTTCAACAAAGAAAATTTATATCTCTTATTTTTTTTTACTAAAGATACAAGAAAAGTGCGCTTTACTATTTTAGGCTATCTATAATAGCAGATCAAATACGTCGAAATAAATATTCTACATATAATTTTGATGCAAACAACAAGTCAATCGTATTTTAGAAACTTTGGCAGAATCTCTAATCAAACAAAAGTTTTCTTTTCTTTAAATAAATATCGTAATATTTCTCTTTCGCCACATTTCACTGAAGGCCAATTTCACCATTTGTCAGCAGTCAGCAATAGGGTTGTAAACTAATTTAGCAAAGTGAACCCCAAGCCAATATCGGCCCCATTGTTTTTGCTGATACAACCAAGTCTTAAATCTTAAGGGAAAGGGTAGAAGTTTCATTAAATTTATTGGACAGTATATTAGATTTATTTCAAAGAAAGCGGGAATTCTAATCTTGATTTTTATTTAAATTTGGATTATTGCTAATTCCACCCCATAGGGTGCAAAAGCTCAAATAAGATAAAATTTGTATTTTATTTTAAGCAATCGCCTTTTAACTGAACTACCCACTAATTTAAACAGAAGAAAATAAATTGTGGATAGTGTATTGTTTATGATTTCCCGGATTTATAAACCCACGATGAGTTTAAATTCATTTATCAATAATACAGAGTAAAGAATTAATTTTTCTTGCAACTGCACTTTTTCATTCTATGTAATTTTAATAAATTTATTTTTCATAATTTCTGGTTTTTTTCTGCTTATTGTGATTTTATTTAATATTTTATTACAATTATTTACTAAACTAAAATTGTTTAAATATAGATAATTGAATAGGTTTACCGTTCTATGAACAACCGAGACAAATTTTTAATGCCTAAATACTTAAATACATACAAACAATTATACATACAGGGTCGTTGGTATGTATGGAAACGGTCGATTATTTCTTAAATTATAACAGTTAGCAAAAAATATTTTAGATAAAAGTTTTAGGGTTTTTTAAGGTGTATTAGATCTTTAAAAAAATAAGTATACAGGATGAGTCAGAAAACCGTAGGGAAGCAAAGTTACCTTTTTTAAAATCGAATACCCTATATCTTCGAATATTTTTGAATTTAACAGGAAATAGCAATTATTTTTTAATACGTGCATTATAATAAACCTAATAGTTTCCGAGATATCGACTTTTGAAAAATGACATTTTTCAACTTTGACAGCTTCTAGCTTTCTAACGGTACGCTTTAGAGTAAAACGGCTTACAAGTCCCTATCTTACTTTTTTATGGTCTTTCCAAAAACATCAACTTCCGGTTAAACCGGAAGTACTGTATTTCCGTCCTTTGAGTTACATCCGGTTGTTCGGAAGTTGATGTTTTTGGGAAGATAATAAAAAAGTAAGATAGGGACATGTAAGCCGCTTTATTCTAAAAGGTAGGTACCGTTAGAAAGCTAGAAGATGTCAAAGTTCAAAAATGTCATATTTCAAAAGTCGATATCTCGGAAACTATTAAGTTTAGACTTATAATGCACGTATTGAAAAATAATTGTTATTTTATGTAAAATTCAAAAATATTCGAATTCCGATAAATTCCGTGCATACTTAAAACAACGCGAAAAAGCTAGGTTCTCTGCCAGTTTATTTAGTTTGGCAGCGTGTACAAAATCAAAAAGGGAAATGGTTAATAATTGCACGCTGTAAAGTCATTGGCAATTTTTATTGCATTGGCAACTTTCATTGCATTAGCAATTTTTATTGCATTGCCAATTTTCATTGCATTGGCAATTTTCGTTGCACTGGCAATTCTCTTTGCCGCAATAAAAAATGTCTTCAGATAGAAAAAGTTGCCAACTGTAATGCCACCTTTCGATATTTAAAAAACATATATGTTTCTCTTATTTATTCAAAAAACCAATATTTAATATCAATCTGCAGAGCACGTAAAACTAATTTAAAACCATTGGAAAAATTACAAAATAAAGTAATTAAATGTATACACAACTTACATTTTTTAGAACCAATATTAAATTTATATCGTCTAAAGGGATATATAGACCTCAACCATTTGTATAATTTAAAAATTGGCATATTAATACAGACAATAAACTAAAAAAAAAATTCAAATATAAAATTATTAAAATCAATTACCGTTCATCAACATTATACAAGACAATCTAATGATTGCGAAATTACCCAAATCGGATCAAATTTTTGGTAAACGATCAATTTTACATGAATTTATAATCAATTACCAACGTTTCTTATGGATAGGTATCCAAGTAATACAAGAATTTAAAAATAAACTTACAAAAGCAATTCTGGAAGAATAACTTTGTTAAAAGTTTCTGAAATACTTACTTTTTTGTGAAATTATTATTTTATCTATTGTTTTAGTTAATAGTATTCTAAGTTTGTATCATATTCCCTAAAATGAACCATAATAGTTAGTTGGAAATAAACAATTTAATTAAATTAAATTAAATATGGAAAACATAGGTACCCACCAATACACTACAAAAAATAATTATGTAATTTTCAGTAACATTACGTTGGTCACACAGAGGCCAACGTAATGTTCCGTAAAATTACATAAAACTTTTCTTGACGTTATTCAGTTTAAGATTCTGTAAAATTACTTAATATATTAATAGGTAAAATTTGATATTTTTAAGTTACATCCTACGTAAAATTATATGAAGCGGTTGACATTCTTCCGTTATATATTAGGTAAATTCCATAAACAAATTAGGTAAACTTTTACACCATACATACAATTATTCTTATTTTTCCCTTAAAAGTATAGGAATTTCCCGTATTTGATAACTGTAAATTTAGTTATATAATCATGAATTTTAATTAGATTTCCTATGAGAATTACTTAATATATACTGGATTTTTTTACGTAATCTATTACTTAATTTTATTCCGTACTATTCAGTAATAAGCAATGTAAATTTACAGTAGTTAATCAATTTTGTGAAAAAAATGAAACCTTGCTATAAAGCAAAGAGCTACTATCACAAGTTAAATCTATCTAATTACTCGTAAACGACATAAATTTAAATTGTGATTACATAGTTGTCTTTGAGCTTTATAGACTTTAGTTTAATAATTATGCAAACTAAATCTACAACTACTGTCAATTTAACTGTGAAAAGTGGGATCTATATTATAGGTATAATAATAAAAACAAAATTTGTAACGAACCTTTAGTCGGTCACACATTTGACGAAACATTATATTACCGCAAAAGACTTTAAACATTCGTCAGATGTTTGATCAAATTGAGGTTATTTATTTAAAGAAATATTATTTTGGTTATAGATACCTACCTAACTATAATAAAGAAGACAATACTAAGGCCAATATAAACCATAAGTTAAAGCTGCTACTGAACTATAGCACTATATATATGTATATCACTAATAATGTTTATATTATTATTTAATAAGTCCACACTTTTAATGCAGAACTTAACAACTAATTAATCACAAAATTTTTTTGATACGCGATTTCTCGTAAATTTTATTAAGTCTGCACATAGATTCTATATATTTTAATATACTTAAATATTTTATTCTACAGTGACATACGTTAAACAATATTATTGTATGTCATATACAAATAAGATTTAACACAAAATAAATATCAATATAAAATAAAGTAAGATGAATAAAAAGTTAGCCACACCTTCAACTATAGTTTTTATTCACACCATCAACATAAATAATATGTGAATAACAAAAAAAGATAAACTTAAAAAAATAACACACACACCTTTGATATATCTGTATATAATACCCTAATTAAACATAATATTAAAAATAACAAAATGTTACACAAACACTAAACAACTACCTTACAGTATATAAAAGCTACTTTACTTTATTAAGTAGCAAAAAAATCTTTTACATTTACATATATTTCTTAAGGGATATTTTGATTCCAACCCATTATTTATAATATGTTCGTAAATATGCGAAAAGAATTGTTTTTTCTCTGCACCCTTAAACTTACAATTCGGAACAGAACGTGTGAATCGAACATTTTTGTTAAAATTTAATACTGTTTCTTTGCAGTGTAAATGACTTACATGTTGTTTACAGCTCTTATAAGTTTTAAACTGTAATGTACAATCGGTGCTTTTGAAGAAAAATGAGAATTCCCATGTAAATATTGATGTTTATTATAAATATCAATGGAACTTAAACTAGCAGCACACGATTCGCATTTTATCATAGTATATTAGTAAGGTGTACTTACATCATACTCCGAGTAGTACAATAAATATTTTAGTCAACCACTGTAAATCAATTAAAAGCACCCTAAAACAACGGGAAAAAGCCTGTCTCCTACTGGAATGCCGAAAGATAGATGCCGAATTATTATAGTCACAGTGCGCCGCGCCGTCGAGGCCTGCATGCATCAATGGTAATATTGGCGAAAATAGAACATTTTAATTTTTGAGTTCTGTGATTTTCAGCAATATGTTATGCGATTTTGTCAAACTTGTTAATACTTTTACCGAATATGTACCGTAAACTATTATTCAGTTATAATAAAATGGGTTTTAAATTGTAATTTTCTCATTGTCAGTGAAATGTTATGCAACTTTGTCAAATGTATTTTGACATGAAGCGGCTTTGACGCATTTACATAATATATACTTTAAAATTTTTTGTTATTTATGTAAATTATTTATTTTGGTATTTTCATAGGAATTTTAAAGTGTAATTTTGTTTTACCTAGTAAATTTTAGTAATATATTAAGAATTTTTAGTTACATCTGAAAAATATATTATTTAAAAATGAAAACACACGTTTTATTTCGGAAATTTAACAAAAGTGTTACGGAAAAAAAATGTAATTTTACACTACTTTTTTGCAGTGTACAGGAACTTGCACTGATTGTTTAATAGCGGAAGAATACTAGTCAATTTAAACAATTCTTATAAAATACAAATAATTTTATATTGATCATTTCTCCTGAAATATTAGAAAGCAAAAACATTTTCGTTGGTCCATATAATTACTATTTATGTCAATTTTGTGTTTAAGAAAAAAAAATTATGATTAGGTATGTAGAAAAATTTCTACTGCCCATGGGTAACCCAAGTAGAAAAGAATTTTCCAAAAAAAACACGTGGTTTATCATGGCAATTGGCAATGCTAGGAAATACACATTTTATTTTGTTAAAAAATATTGGTACGACGTTTAGTCTGATTGTGATACTTAAGGTGAATAAGTAATTTTATGTACAGTGTTATTCACATTATTTAACACGAAATATTATGATTGTACTATTTAAAAAAAGTGCTTTTTAAAATGGACATACCTTCAATAGGTCCCTTATCCATCGCGTAAATGAAACCAGTTCAAAATCAAATGATATACTTAACCGTAATCTTTGGTAATGCATAACAAGAATAACCCTGTAGATGTTATATTATTTACCTTATTAGTATCAAAATGGTTTTCTTTTGCTCAATTTGAAAACTGTCTTAATTAAAATGTCCTCATTAAAATTTTGCAGTAATTTTCCTCGTCTTTACACAGTTGTACAACAAATCTTCCTTCCCTCCAATTCATACGCAGAAGTGCGACTCACAAAGATAAATTGTGATTGTAATTAATAGCCGTAATTAAAACAGAGATTTAATATTGGATGGGGGTAAAAGCAAGACCATAATGAAAGCCAAATGGTAGTATACTGTAACGGCGGTATTTACGTGTTGAGCATAACTTTGTAAGTTTACCTAATTCCTTCGGCCCTAAATATGTCGGAAACTTAAGCCGTCCGACATCTTTAGGAAAATTAGTTAGGTATCATGGAGGCGAATTTTTCTCCATAAGAAGATGCGAACTGCGACCATTAAAAGTTGAGAAATTGCTTTAAGTAAAAAAGTGTGGGTGAAGTTTTCCCATTTTAGGAACTTAGCGAACATAAACTTATTATAAGGGTATTATTACTTTAAAAACATTATTTGAAGGGCACGAAATGTCTGAATATATATAAAAAAAAAGTTGCTGCTAAATTAAAGTTGGATGTCTTTGAAACACTGTTGTTGTTCAATAAAATTGGGGGACTAATTGCATTAATTGCTAAAATTATTTATCTGATTCCTTTTCGCAATAAAGGAACTGGTTACATAATGTATTGTGTCACTTTGAGAGTGAGCTGTTAGAAAGTTTTTAAGATGCGTGTGTTTTATTTTGAGTTTCACAAATGGTCAATAATTGGGAAAATTATTAGCTCCCTTAGCACATGAAAAGGGACAAAGTAATTTTGATATTGAGGTAAGCATTAACGCTAATATAATACAAAGGCGGGATTTTCTAGTATCCTAACAAATAAAAACAGTACAGTAGAAACAAATAACAATACAGTATTATCGATTTATATTTCTATTTATGTATATATATTTTAAATTATACCATAAATGTGGGCCATGCCGATCAATCGGTAAAATTTTTAAATTTATAACTGAATAATTCAATGAAATCTGTCCTGATCGTCCTGAATATGTCGAAAGGTGGTGAGTAGAGGCTAAATCTATAGAATTCGGTTATGTTAGAGATTTTCCTAAATCTGTTCGTTCTGCCCGAGATGAAAATGAACAGCTTGGCGTTTCGTTTTCCTTGTAAGAGAATACATGTACTCCTCAGTCGCACATTGAGGCTAATTTACACATGCGGAAGTCTGTTGTTCACCGAATAGTTCAAAAGCACAAATATCACCCATACAAAGTTATTCCAGTGCATGAGTTATTTACACATGATTTTGATAGGCGAGATGAGTTTTATGAACGCATGCAAAATATTTGCAATCTAGATAATAATTTAGTAAAAAATATTATTTTTTCCGATGAAGCTACGTTATGTTTGAATGATAATGTGAACAGACAAAATTGTCGTTATTGGGCAACAGAAAATCCGCATTGGATGATGAAGGTTCACAGCCAGTACCCTCAAAAATCAAATGTGTGGTGTGGAATAGTGCGCTGAAGAGTAATTGGTCCATTCTCCTTTGAACAGTCTTAAACTGGACAAGTATACCTCGAGTTTCTCCAACTTGAAATAATTCCAGCATTAGCGGCTTTATTTCCGAATCCATTGAACCCAGACTCTCCTGACGAAGAACTAATGTTCCAGCAAGGTGGTGCCCCTTCGGACTATGCTACCACTGTGCGTACATTTTTGGATGAAACCTTTCCCAATCGGTGGATAAGAAGGAGAGGAGCTATGGAATGGTCTGCTGGGTCGCCAGACCTAACTCCGCTGGGCTTCTTTTGTGAGGTTACCTCAAATTGAAAGTATTTGTTGACAGGCCAAACAATCTGCAGGAGTTGAAAGAGAGGATCTGAACAAAAGTGCGTGCCAGAACTTTTAAATAAACTTGTCTTATACTTATTGATATATTCAATCGTAATTTTGTCGATAACAGTTGAGTGTGGGGATAGGATATGGTACATGAAACATACTTAGAATTCGATGCAAAATTCAAAAATGAGATAAAGAATAGATATGTCCATTTGAAAAAATGAAGTAAATGGTCGTAACTTATTTTTAGGCTCTCTGTATACATGAATTTAGGAGAAAAAAAGCACATTAAGAAATAAATATTGACGGGTCCGAGCGTTTTTTCCAAAAAGCACACCGCTGGATAGACATTACTTCTAGGGCTCACTGTGTATTAGAGAAGAGGCATTTCTTCCAAGAGTCTTGTCTACTTTAATTTTTTAGTTTCGCGGCACAATTTTCTCCCTAATGAACTGCGGGGATGTTAAGTGTGTTATCAAAAAGCAGCAAGAACGTTATTCCTTTGATGATTATACCAGAATAATAAAAACTTGTCGAAGGAAGAATCTTACATTGTTGAAAATTTGATGAAAAAAGACTTTGTTTAAACAAAAGCAAAAAATTTCAAAGATAAATAACAAATAGAAAAAGGACGCTTAGGACGATAATATCAAGTGGTTAGATAAAAGAAAAATTAAAATTGTTAACATAAACAAGAGAGACACTAACTATTAAGGAGACAAACATTAAGAAAGGGAAGGGAAAATACCAACTTCTGGCATACTTATTGACATCTAAAATTAATCAGTCGACGATATGTGGAATAATATCTCGATCCGCCACTGCGGTCTACCTCATTATTATACACATATTGGGCCATTGCGCAACAGTTTAGTATAATCTTGAAATGGTAATATGTCAGAAACAGATGAGGATAGGTACATATCATGTTACATGAAATGTGTCTAGAATTCAACGTGCAATTCAAAAATGACATAATATATCAGGTATTTCATTTGAAATAAAAAGTTCACATATCTAGGGAATAAAACAATTAACTTATCACCATTGAATCAATCGGACATAATTAGAAATCCCCAGAGGAAATTTTATTCACTTGCGTTTTACAGGGTGTCTGTACAAAATGCTAGGACCAATTCTTAAGGCTAAAATATGGCGATCTATCCCAACTAACCTTAGTCCAAGAATTTATCGTTTTTGAAATATAGGGCGTCCAAATTAGTATTTTTTTTTTAAATCTCCGAATACTTATGTTGAATAGCAGAATTTGCAGAAAATTTCAAAGGTGTTTTGTTTTAAATTTTTATTGTCATTGGCCGATTGGCCTTTAAACAGGCTACACATTTCTTGGACCAGTCCTAAGCCTGAAAGGTAACGAGGAGTTTCAGTACGCAATTAAACAATTAAATTGAATTATCGCAGAAACTGTTACTTGTAGCGAAACCCACTTACATATTTTTTGATGAAACGATGCCTCAGAGTAAGAATTTATTATCAGAAATTTAATACTGGGAGACACAAAAAAGTTATAAAGCTCTAGATATGTGCAAAGTAAGAGATAAATAAGAGGAGTAGAAGTCCTATCACCTTCTTTATTTAAAAAAAATCCTACGCGTTTTCTATCAAATGATCATCCTCAGGGCGAGTGGTAGGCTAACAAGAAAAAGTATCCACATCAGACAATACAACGATGGGCACACACATTTGTTACTAATTAAACTTATCAATTGCATTAAAGGATTTCACAAAGTAAAGATTACGAAACAGACACCTAATTACAGAGCAAATTAAAAACCATCTATGTACTAGAGATAAATATTTGATTTGGTATTGTTAATAATGTTTTTATGTGTGCCTATCGTTGCACTGTCTGATGTGGATATTTTTTTGTCTTAACCTACCACTCGCCCTAAGAATGATCTATTAATGGAAACGCGTAGGGATTTTTTTAAAATAGAGACTGTAATAGGACTTCTACGACTCTTATTTATCTCTTATTTAACATGCCCTTCTGGAATGCAGTTACGACTTTATTGTATGCGAAGTGCTTCAGTTTGGTCCGACTGCAAAATTGATCAAAACTGTTATTAGATCTTCATTTTGCATCCCATTCGTGCAAATTCTGCTATTATTAAGAGAAATATTTGGAAAAAAGGTTAAAACAAAAAATAACTGACGCCCTTGTATTTCGAAAACTGTTAACTTTTGGACTAAAGAATGTATCAGGTATGTTTAATTGTTGAAATAAGTAAGTAATTGTCTTTAAATATTCACGTATTTCAACATTTCTTACAAAGTCAGGCTTGAAATGTCTCATTTAGCAAAAACTTATCGTATTGAAAGATTAATGATGGTCGCATACAGAGATAAATCAGATAAATATAGAACTCAAGGAAGTGGTTAGAATATTTGTACGATAAGTAAAATTGAAAAAATGTTTTGAGAAATGGACATGGAAGATCTACATCTACTAAGAGGCAATCTGAACTGGACGATAATAAGAAATTACTTAAACTCTTAACAATTGAAGATAATCCATTCATTGCTACAAGACAGTTAGGAAGAGAAAATGAGATAATATTAAGTATCGGCGCCTTACAAAATATTGCTTATACAGGAATTGGCAGAAGATGATCCAGATGTGAGACTGCAGTTTTGTGAGGAAATGATGGATTTAATTAACAGAAATGTCGTAAGCTCAGAAAACATAAATTAATTTCTGATGAAGCTACCTTTACGTTACATGGCCATGTTAATCGACAAAATTGCCATTATCGTGCAGGTATAAATCCTCATTGGATAAGGGAAGCACATACCCAGTGGCCCCACAAATTAATGTTTGGGCTGCAATTATTAAGAATACTCATTGGGCCCATATTTTTTATAACTTAACTGGAGTGCAATATTTGTCCTTTATTCAACAAGAACTTGTTCCAATTTTAGCAGTCTTATTTCCCAATGCTTTGGATCTACACACAAGTGCCAAATGCGGATGTTTGGGTTTAGCAGGATGGTGCGCCTCCACATTATGCGAGACCTGTTCGTGATTTTCTAAACCAATTATTTTCAAATAGATGGATTGGCAGGAGGGGTTCAATAAAATGGCCACCGATGTCTCCGGATATTACATCACTTGATTTTTTCCTGTGGGGTTACTTAAGAAGTAAAGTTTTTAAGACAAACCCCGAAAGTATCGAGGTTTTAAAAGAACGAATAAGTTTTTTTTTTTTTTTCTTCTTCTTTTGGCCTTGAGCATTGCTCATTTAGCCACAGCAGAATATATTATTGTTATTATATAAAAGTTAAAATATGATTACTCAAAAGCTTATATTGAAATAAGGTAGGCAGGGTACATGACATAGGAATATGCACAGGGACACTCGCTTCACGCCACTGGGGCCTATCAGGGCGACTTTTGGTTTTCACGGGACAGTAAAGACCACTTCAAAAGGAAAAAACATATAAGTATAAGCAAGGACTGTGTAGGGAATTTTTTAGATTAAATAACGAATATGAGGGTGCATTTATTATATCAGAGATTATTCAGAATGTGATGATGGCCATGATAAGATTTTTTTGGCTCACCCTGTGTGCGTCTATTTTAGATCATAAAATGCGCAATGGAAAGTAAGGGTTCACGTCGAATTTATTCCACTAGTATCACATTAAAAAAATCAAATAAAAAACTGCTTTAACCTCTCTACAATATCAAAAATATATAAAAATATTCAGTAGTTATCATACGTTAAAACCACTACCACAACAATATTAAAAAACTGTGACCTTTTTTAGTCCTTATTATCTTTAAATGTTGCATGCATGTAATGTTTTCATACGCGCTTAAAATTATTACATTTCCTATGCACTCCACTCTAGCTGTCAACAAAAAGCCCCGTTTAATAACACCTCCACATATTTTTATGAACTTGCCGCAGTCGGCAAAAGTTCCAAAAGGGCGAAAAAGGGTCCGTTATCCAATTTAGCGGGACGCACGCCCTTAAATTTACCGTCATCTAAATAACTTAGGAATGTCGTGGAAGCAATATTACTTCCATACTTACTGTTGCATGGCTTGGAATATAAGGAAGGGTGGAAGATGCTGCGGGGTCCGAGCAATTTGTCACCCCATTTTTGCCGGTGCTTGGTCGCGTTTCCGAGGCAACAGTGACGTAGCGTTTTTTAAATTCCGGTGCAATTATTTTTCAGCGAGTGCTTTAACAACGTATCTTTTGTGAGGTTGATGCCAAATAATACGAGGGGAAAAATTTAAGTTGAACAAATTAGAATAATTGATAAATATCTGTTATTATCCCACATTTTCTTCCATACAATACGAATAGCTGAATATAGGATATAAATAGTCTAGAAACGGTTCAGACACTATTTTTAAAAACTATTTGCAAAAAAGAGCGCACTTGTCCATCGATCCTTCTATATTCTTAAAGCAGAATACTTTGCATAAAAGAAAATTAATTTGAGAAAGTTGCTCAATGCTCAATTGCGCATAGAGATAACACTCAATTTAAAAGATTTAAAAAAGAAAAGGTTCAAATACAAAAAGTGCTTTAAAAAAATTGGCCAAATAGCATGTTCTTTGTGACATCACATTTATAGACAACTGCCCCAAGCCAATATAAACTGTATCAGTAGAGAAAATTAAAAAAAAAAAAACAATTAACAATTTAAAATTGAAGCAACAGTCCATACTTTCAGCGGAATCAAATTAATGTAAAAAAATAAAATTCTACCTCCTATGTTAGACAAACAGGGAGAAAATTTAAAATCCGCATCAACAAACATTGTAAAGAGCTTCTAGCCTTAACTTGTCAACTTCTAAAATCAAGTCCAATTATTCTAGCCATGTATCTACAAACAAACATAGTTTTAACCCAGATACAAACGTAAATTCTTACATTTTTGCAACAAAATAAATTAATTAAACCTTCTTGAAATAATGGAAATAAATAAAATTATTAAAAACCCAAACATAAATTGCGCTAACGACCAAACCATCCATAGCAGCACTAACTTTTTCAATGCCTTGAATCTGGGTAAATTATAATTATAATTCAGTCTCTTTTGTACAACACTTATCTCTTCCTATCTCTGCTCAATACTTTCTAGCTCCCCAATATATTTTCATTGTATCCAACAAGTTTGAAGTTTAAAACGTTTTCATTATTTTTAAATATTCTTGTTAAAATATGTTTTTAAAATCTAGGTTTCCTACATTTACTGTGTCAGCTATT
Organism: Polydrusus tereticollis; assembly: GCA_963920685.1. Taxonomy (NCBI): domain Eukaryota; kingdom Metazoa; phylum Arthropoda; class Insecta; order Coleoptera; family Curculionidae; genus Polydrusus; species Polydrusus tereticollis. Next base: position 88,402,386 of record OY987329.1, on the reverse strand, counting down.
GTTAGTGTACGATCAGTCAAGTCAAGTCACCATCCATTTATATTCAATCATCATCAACATTTATAACCCTCTTTTAACTAAGCCATGTAATTTGATCATTCGTTGACAGATGTCTGTATTCAGCCGGTTCTCAAGTACTTTAAACGCTCAATGATGATAACGAAAAATCAATCGATTCTGTACGGATTATATAAACCTAATATCGAGTTTGATTCCAGCAATAGTTTTTAATCTTAATATTTAATATTAATACCTGGTTATACGTTTTTAATGTCATTTTTCTCTTCAAATTAACCTCACTTCAACAATCACGTTGCAGCAGATAACACGGTTATGATTAAGCACCGGTTATATTCAATCTTTTATAACGACCCACCCCTTTCTTCTAACTTTTCTAAACATGAAACGATCTTATTCTTTTTCTAATATATCCCTATATCTCCTAATTAGTTAACAACACTAACAATAGATATATTAATAAAAAAATAATTTCTTCAGCAATTAAATATTTTTAATTTTCGTATTAAAATTTAATAACTTTCATAATTTAAAGAAACCTTTCTCCTTCAAATATATAACTCAATTTATTATCTTTTATCCACTATGTTTCTTCACTAATCAAAATTTCACATTTATAATTAAAACTTTACTTATATCCGAATCTCAATACAATTAATATGTTTATATGACCTGTTCGTACACCAAGTCTTCGACTTTACATTTCTCATCCTGTTGAGTTGTACTCATTAGTTTGAGACAACTTACATTACAGTTCCGCTAAACTCAATGTTAGGTAAGTCCTAAGTGAGTAAGTTACTTGAACTTTTATTTTATATTCAATGGTCGTTCTTTGTACAATCCTTTTTTAGTATCCCCTGATGATGAATGCTTAAGCATTCGAAACATGTATAGAACTTTTCAATTACTTTTTCAGTTATTAAACTTTGGAGGAAGACTGTTGTTTCATTTAAATTAACAATTTGGTTATTATTTGCTTTGGTCCAAGAACAGTAGTCAAAATCTATGTTGAAGTATCCCAGAATGTAACACCTTATGGTTATACAAAAGATGATTTCCTAAGTATCATCTAGTAATCTAGTGCACTAATTTAAAGGTATTTAAGGTTTAGGTTTTGTTAATGTCCTGGAATAATAACTAGCATAGACATCCTAACTATTAGACCGAACAATAACAAATAAACGTGATGTCATCATTGTATTCCAGTGTAAAGTAAATCAACATACAAGCTGCTCCCCTCCACTTGGTTTGCCAGACTTACGCCACAGAAAACGTAGTTTTCTGGGCTTACTTAGTTAAAAGTACTAACTTCTATGATTAACTAGATTAACATGATGTGGTAAATATATAACATTGCCTAAAACCTTGTAAAAAATCTGTAGTATGCCTACGCAGCAATAACGGATCCGCCCAGATTTCATCATTTTCGTGGCCATCCGCATCGACTCGACAATACTCGGCATATACGGTGGCATAGCGGATGTTGTTTTCCTGGGTTTTGTCGCATGCATATGTAAAGTCAGCGTAATCCCCACTCTCGGCCCCACTTAGCTCCTCACAGCGTCTCGCCCACAAACGATTTTGGCATCACAATTTTATAGCATTTATGAATGGCGTGTCGGATCTATAGTTACGATGCCTATGATAACTAGTGTGATGTGAAAATTGTGTTAAACTCAATTCTTAGAAATAAATATTAAAATAAAAACTGCAGTTATTTATATTTAGTTATAATAAAAAGACTAGATGGTAATTTTCTGTATTCGGTAAATGTTGGTTTAGTACTCACGTTTTCAGTTTATAAAGTAGCTTGAGAGTTGTACGACTGTAGCAAGACTAACAATAATAACAAATAATAATATTGTTTTCAGACTGTAACAATGCTTTATTTATTTTGGTTTGGTATGGTTTAGAATACCAATTTTTTTAGTATAATTTGATAAAATATTATCAAACTTGGGGATCGTTTGTATCACACCACCTCGCGCTCGAATAAAAAATTTTATTCAAAACGACGTCCTGCCGCCATCTTTGAAACCTGAGTGTAAAATTTACACTTATAGAGTAGTATTTTAGATACTGAACGTTCGAAAATTTCATTGTTCTTACCAGGACTTTATACGCGCACTGGATAATAAACATAAGTAAAATAGGCAAGTGATCTGAATGGCTACCGTTTAGATAGCATTTTGTTAGATTCTACTAATATCCAATTCTGAAGATTAAATTTTGATGTAAATGATATACGTACTGACAATGTATAATAATAGAATGGGTAACTACTAACTACTAACATGCATGTTGTTTTACCACAAGAATGATTGTAGTGCGTCTATAAAATTACCTTTATTAACATAAAACGAAGAACACTTTTATTAAAAAAAGGATTTTTGTTCGATTGAAGCATTGTATTTAAGTATATAATTAGATACGTCAAAGAATATTTAATGCAAGTTGAAATACATTAAACTAAATTAAAGTACGTTAATGGTTACGAAAATACCTTCAACTTGAACTTAGGTAATACCAAAAATAAAATATTAATCACTAAAGTCATGAAAACCGCAAGTAACTTTCTACCACTCGGTTATAGATAGTATTAAAAGGATTGACATGTAAAAAGCAAAATGAAAATCAAGGATGACCTTCTCGTAAATATCAAATCTATTTCATGTTGAGAAAAATATGTAATCGGGATAACCTGAAACGAAGTCGTTGAATGAAAATATTTAATTGAAACCGAGCAACAAAATATGTTATTCACCGAATTAAATTATGTTATTAAGGAATTCAACTAAAGTTTTATGGGGTGGATCAATCAACTTTTTATGTCTTATGATAATTTAATTGCCTGAATAAAAATTTATATCTAACAAACACGAAATATTACTTTGTCACGTGATTCGATCAAATTCGCTAACGATTCCGTCAATTATCGGTGTTTTCACCTAAATATTTAAAAAGTAGTGTGTCAATTAAATTACACTTATCTATTTCATTTTAGCTTTATAATATATAACAATCTTCTTGCTATAATACTTTTCTCCGTATGGTTCACACAACAAAACACTAGTTGTTAATTTAAGTTTATTGCGTTATTAAAATTTTATTTACAAATTTATTAATTTACTTATTGGCGCATCTACCCCTGCATTCTTTACTAATATCGGTACCCATTATTATTATTATATTCAAAACCTGCTTCTGTATTGTCCTTTTAAATTGAGCTTCCTATATGTTTAGTACGCTTTTCTAGATAGCAGATTGGATAAAGTCATGTTCATCTCACCAATATGCGGACGACACTCAAATTTATCTTCCATTTTGCCTGTCCGACTCACTCCTAGCAGTTCAAAAGATTAACACTGACTTAGCAACCATTTGTGATGTCTCTGTCGCACATGGCTTAGTAATTAACGAACTGAAGACAGAGATGTTGGTTTTCGGGAGTCAGAGAGAGGCACTTATCTCAGACCCCAATTTTAAAATTATTGTTAATAATCAGGTCATTACTTCCAGTACTTCCTGTAAAAACCTAGGCTTATGGATGGATGTTGGTTTGCGCTTCACTAATCATGTTTCTAAAATAATTCAAACTTCATATTGTAAGTTGAGGTCTCTATATTTGCACAAAGATATTCTGAGTAAAGCTCTTAAATTAAAACTATGTGGGGCAAGGGCCTAGCGACACTTAAAGCACCGGTTCCCGTCAGATCACCGAAGTTAAGCGGTGTCGAGCGCGGCTAGTACTTGGATGGGTGACCGCTTGGGAAACACCGCGTGCTCTTGTCTTAGGGAAGAGTGTAAAATGAATCGACATCAAAACCATCCTACTCACGCCGGACAGGCCGGATGAGATCGGATATCTCGTAGGGTGAAGGTGCCGTTTCACACTCCCCAGTCGGTAGACCGCACGATTAAAAACCGTACGGTCGATGACCGGTTCAAGATGGCCTCTGATACGCCGACGACCGTAAAAAATAGTAAATAAAAAAAAAATAAAACTATGTGATAGCCTTATTCTGTCATAAGTTGCCTATTCTAGCGTCGTCCACTGGCCTGCCATTCTGAATCGTGACAAGGAAAGCTTACAAAAACTACAAAATGCTTGTGTTCGATTTGGATATAACTTACGTAAATTTGATCACATTTCTGTAAGTTTCTCGGATTCTGGCTGGCTTAACCTGGACGAACGATTTCGACTACAATTTGCACGTTATTTATATAGATTAAATTTATATCAATCTCCCTCCTCTCTGAGTTCCAAAGTTTCTAAACGTAGTGCTACTCATATGCGGAATACACGCTACCGTGATTTTTATACTATCCTCCGCCAAACTACTGTTTTGTTTCGGAGGTCATTTAGCTACAATGCTGCTAAGCTATACAATAGCATACCACACACCATACGGGCTCTTCCTGACGCGGGAGCGTTTAGCAGGCAGTTTAGGGTGCACATGGTCAATAATCGATAAAAAATTTAAAAAAAAATTAAAAAATTAAAAATATGTCAACTGCCTAATTTGTTCTCCTCCTCGCGCGTTATCTATCAATGCATTAGTAGGTATTTTGTTTATATTTATAGGTAATTTTAATTTTTCCTAACTCTGGTGGTGGTTCTACATAATAGCGCAGTCTGCGAGTAGCGCCACCCCTACTAATAATATTTGTAAATACTCTATTTCATTGCAATAAAGACATTTATTATTATTATTATTATTATTATATTGTCAACATAATGGCGGGCTCCACAGTACAATTATATTTTCACACCTCTAGATCACCGTGTATTTAGGTCTCGGACCACTGTGCCACCCACTGTCAGGTTCATTTAAATAGAGTACTTTCAGTGTATAAATACTTGAACATTGGGGTGGTCAACCCACCTTCGACTTTGCAACTAGGTCACCTCCCTTACCTACAGGAGTGCTAGAAGTTTAGATACGACGCCTTTCTCCTGAGTCCTCCTAAAAGCCCCCCAGGAGTGCTCGAAGTCATTTCGACAGGACGCTCTTCACTTGAGTCCCTACCTACCCTCGCTCCTCACCGAACCACTTATATATAAAATTTATGAAGTGATAAACTCACTCACAAAACTTTACTATAACCATATGTAGGTGCAAACTCATAGCCATTCTGATCATTGATGATCAACGAGTAATTTTATTCTTATTTAAATTATTGCGTTGAAAAAATCTACGTTCTTACTTAACAGTAATCTTTAGGCACTAATAACACACTATAAGACTAACTTGTAGAGACACCACATTTTATTCTGCTGTACATTGAAACTATTTCACTAACTCAGACACTCTTAAGTCTTCTTTTTAAACCATTGTTATCGATGAGCTGGATAGCTTCCACATTAACACAGTGTAAGAGTCATTCTTCTTTATTCTAAGTTAACTTCTGAATGGTTTAGCTAACAGTTTTCACCTTCAGATTCCCGTGAATATGTTCCTCAGTCTTTTGTTCTAGAACCGCTCAATTATTCCACAGCTAATCATATCGTTAACACCTTTTCCCATTCCTCTAAGAAATGAAACTATTAAGATGGTCACGTGACTGCATCATTAAACTTGTATTCGGGGAACCACATTTTTAATATGGGAATTAAATTATGATTTTAGCAACTATTAAATAGAGAAATTGCACGAGGAATACAAGTTTAATAATAATACATTTTGCATCTAATGTTTGGTAGGAATTAAAATTTAATTCTAATAATAACTCCTTAATAAAAGAAAATCTGTTAATAATTTGCATCAGTATTTGTAGGTAATAATAGAAAAAACGATTTTTTAAGAACGCTACTGAACCTGTAACTATTCAAAATCCTAAGGGATGGCTGCAACTCGGAACGAATCGTGCGTCTGCCGATAGGGAAAAGTGTAGACGGAGGAGGGCGATGGTGGTGCGGAGGGGGACTCCCAATTAAAGTGAACCCATAAATCGCGGAACATACCGCTACGCGAAGATGGACGACTTTTTCCAACCTATAGAGGATAAACAGATGATGTAAATGAGGTTTTCTTGGAAAATATTAGCTGTTTTTTGCGCTATTTTCTTCTCTTGTTTAATTATCAATTTTCATGTCATATCTAATTATTGTAAGCGTTTTTTTACCACCAGCCATGTTTTGCATTATTACTTTAACACTTGACTGTTGACCTTTGAACCTTACTAGTGGTAAGATACGTAAATTGCTTGCAGAACCCCCAATGTTTGCAACCTTAAAACACAAAAATACCCAGCTGCTTGACATAGAGAGAAAGGTGTGATGGACACTTGAAGGTAGTCGATCTGTTCACTAAATTTCTTCTTCGTGCTTTTTCTTTTTAGGACGCCTATTCATTTTACTGGATAAAATATTTATAAATCTCTTAGGAATTTTATTTTTTAGAAACTTTTATAGAGAGGTAATATCACGAATAATAATAATGATCTAGTAAAGTAACCTTAGAGTTAATTATCTCCCCTCAAATTTTGTAGCTTGTAAACCAGGCTGCAAAGATAAATCAGGGCAGGGTGGACCATCTGCACGCATTTTGCGGAAACTTGGCTCTGTTTCGCGCTCCACACGCGCTGCGAACTGAATTATTGACTATCTACTTATAACTTCCGTCCGGTCACGCCCGGAACGGTAATAAAGTTCCGAAATTGCTTCTGAACCGATGTCGAATCGAAGTAATTGCTGCTATTTGGTGGTGGTATTTGTTTGTAATGAGCTTAGAATTTTTAAGAAATCAAAAATATGTGTTTTTGCTGCATTGCTCAGCTTAAACGTTGGTGCTTCATTGGTATTACTCCATTTTTAATATTTAGAAACTAATAATTAGAACAGTTAAATATTTGAAGATCAATTCCTAGATACCTATACATTTTTTTAGAGTAGTTCCGGAACTTTAGAATATAGTTCAACTAATAAAAATAAGAAAACACACTTCCCTAGTGAGTTTGGAAGATATTTCGGAAAAGCATAATTTCTTAAATGGCAACAATGCATTTTCCAAAAAGATCAGTTTAGACGAAATTTAGTTCCTGCATAAAAAGTTTGGGACTTTTCGACACAAATCTATGACTTGAGTTGTATCTTAAAAAATTAGGACAGAATTCATATTGCACACTAAGAGCTCTTTATATGAGCACTGACATTAGATGGATATTGTGAGATTAGTTGATCTTGTCTGCCTTATTGTTCTGTCGTTTATTGGCCTAATTAACAGCAAACACAGGGTGTTTTAGAAGTACGGTACGTAACTTAACCCTATGTCGGTCGCAACCGGCCTGACAGGCCAGCTACGCTGTTATCATTAATTTTTCCTATTACAGACCGCACAAGCGCTTACCCTTCTTAGTATGCCTTTATCAATATAAGATCTTTCGAAATCTTATGTCAAGTTTTCAAAATTCAAAATGACGGATCCAATATGGCGACTAAATCTCAGAATTGACCATTATATTTTTAACTTCTCTGAAACTTGACGTATGGGGTATTTTCGAAGTCGTTGAAATTTGAAATACGGGAGTCGCTGATTACGAATTTAATATCAGTTTTTGATAAAACAAAATGGCGGACCAATTTTAGAAGAACTAATCCGTTATACACAAACATCAGTGTAAGGTGGTTTTCGGGGTCGCTGATTACGAATTTGACATTTTGTTTGATGTGTTTGTCTCACCATTGATTCTCTAACAGATTCAAAACTACCTGCATTATTTCGTGTCGCATTGCAACTTTCAATAATTCGAATTCTTAAGTTGTTATCATCTAGTGCAGGCGTCTTGTATACAAGAAACTTTAGGTGAGCCCATAAATAATAGTCTAGAGGTTTCAAGCCGGGACTGCGAGCTGGCCAACCTAGGGAACCCGCTCGTCCAATCCAGCAATTAGGAAAAGTGTTGTTGTCGAGGTATTGACGAGCAACTAGCCTAAAATGGGCTGCGGGGCACCGTCGTGCATAAACCACATATTAGTTCCTATTTGTAAAGGTATGTCCTCTAACGGAACGTCAAGTTTTTTAGATCGAAACTGCGTATAGAAGTTTTCATTCAATGGAGGTGGAAAAAAGTATGTTACAATACGATAGTCGCCAATAATCCCTGACCATACATTCACCGAAAAGTGTGGCTTCTTTTGAAGAAGAGGCCTCATCAGTAAATAAAATGTTCGGTAAAAAATTGTTATTATATGCTACTGTATGCAGCAACCACCTACTAAAATCAAACCTTGGCTGAAAGTCACGATGAAGCAGATCATGCACGCATTGAATATGATATGGGTATAGCCGAGGGTATAGCTAATAAAGATACAGAACCCTCCAAACAGTTGATGCACTTGTTGGAAGTTGTACTGCTACCTTCCTGGCACTATTTGAAGGATTATCTTTTATATCTTAAAGTATAGCCTCTTCTAACTCAGGCGTGGTTACTATTGCAGGTCTGCCAGTAAGTTCCGTACTACGTTCTAAACTCACAGTCTCACTCAATCCTGCATGGAGCTGTCTAAATGTTTTGGCACATGGCAGTACCCTGGTTGGATAACGTTCTTGATAAATTCGCCGAATTTCTTCAGCACTTCCATTTGGTAGGCTTTAATTAAAATGCATCTGGACCATTTCAGCGTTAGTAAAATTATTTATTTTTGACTTATTATCATAGAAAAGAGAGTTGCGCTTATTGACAAAACAGGTAAACTGTACATCAAAATTTACCTTTACTTCATATTTTAATTATCTTTGCAATACATAGGTATTTTTTGTATGTACAGTTTTTAATTTTTATTTTTTCTCTTGAAAACGAAGCAAAATACGAAAACAATTTAGGGGACAAAAAAGTTATACTATTCGTTGATAAATCCGACAAAAACTATCAAAATTAGAAAAAAGTCAGTGGCGTACATTGTTTGTTAATAATATTAGTTATGATCCCTGGGACGCCACTGAACTTAATAAATGTAATCTAGTTAGGGCTAACTAGGCCCCATATCATTATAAATAATTACCAAGTTTCAATAAAATCGGGAAAAGAATATTTAAAAAAATTATAAATACCGATTTTTTTTTAAAACTTTCAGACACTGTTTATCGAAAACGGGACAACCCCAGACACATGCTTATGTGTACTTTTCTCTTAGAATATCATGAGGAATCACCCTCTTAAGTGACGTAACGTACTTTTGAAACACCCTGTATAGTATAATATATGTAATATCCTGGAAAAAAAAAATTGTGATTATGCCGGAAATTTTCTTTATCTTTTATATTTGGGCTTTAGCGCATTTACAGAATCTATGCGTCATGTCATGGTACTGAGAAAACTTATTTGGTATACAAGCATTACATATTATTTACTGAAGAGTTCATTAAGTGTTTCAACTGAGAAACTTATATTAAATTTTTTTTATTGGTTGTTTGAATTTAGTCATTTTTACTGATTCTTCTTTATAAAACATTCTCTTAGTGTTAACACTATTAATATTTTTTTTTTGAGATGAGGCACATTGTTTTTATTTAACTGATGGAGCTTATCATTTTTTGTTGAACATGTTATTGTCAAAATCTTATAATTTTTTAAATTTTTTAAAAATTTTACTAAAATACGTAAAATGAACAAAATACAAAGAAATAGCTCAAGAACGCACATTTATATTTAACAACCTTTCTCAACAATTAGCCAAACAAAAAGGCCACTAATCGCTTTATGAATCATGTGCTTTACACTATTTTTTTTATTTTGCATTTTTTTTTTCAATAGAAATCCGTATTAAATACACACCATATAAATTTTATAAATATTTATGCCTACATTTTCTGTTGGTACCTAATAGTATGAAAATGTCTGGTCAATTCTTGTCCAAAAAAATAATTTTATTGGCCGTGTTTATGCAACCAAGCATACATGACTAAAATAGGAGATTTTATTGGTCATAATTTGCTTTTTCATACGTCAACAAAATAAGACGTTTTTGATAGATAAATAATAATATTACCAACTTTTAAAAAATAAAATAAAAACGGTTTCATATAAAGTCTATCAGGAATTCCCTCTCTCATATCCTATGTTTACTATACCCTGGTTTTCCCATGCTCTTGCAATACGAGTTACTGTTTCTAAAAGTTATACAGGATGATGTTTTGTATATCTTGTAATTTAAGCGCTATCGAGGCCGAACACCTCATTGACGTACCCTGTGAAGGTGAAGGGTGATTGGTAAGTTAATGCATTTGTCGCAGAAGGGTGTCATAGAGGTATATGTGTTTTTTTCTAAATATGTCCTATTTCGAAACTGCTTAGTTTTCGAGTTATTTCATACTGTTTTTTCGAAAAGGTCTACCTTAATGTCTAATTAACTTGATTATAAACAATTGAAGTATCTCATTTAATTCTGTTATTATTTTATAAACTGCACCTAATTTCTTTCTTTCCTTATTCTTTCTTCTCAGTTTCAAAATAGGATATATTATTTAGAAACAAAATCACAAATTATCTCCAGTATAACGTCTTGCAAGGAATGTATCCAATTACCCTTCATTTTTCCTAATAAGTCCCAATCTTATTTTTTTAATAAATCAGAGCTTTCCATAAACGCTATAAATAATTATGTTTACTAGGTAAACTTAATTGAGCAAGCACTACTAAAAACTACCCAAATTAAATAAACTCTGACTGTAAAAAATGTACACTCCCATATCAACAGTAGAATTATTGACCTCAGTAAAATACCTTTTTAAAGAATCTTGTTTCTAAATAATTCACATGAATTACTCTTTCTATACATAATATACACCCATTTTGGAATATTTTTTAAAAACTAATTATACCTCTTATCTGCGCAACGTTTCTAAAATTTTGTAGTTAACATCCGCTTATTTATATCTTTCCCATCCTAAAAAGATACCAAATACAGTGATACTTCCTGTATTTTAAAGTGTCTTGCCATCATACGGTGTATTTACTTCACTAAAGATGTTTAATCAATTTTTTCATTTATATTGCCTTAGGTTAAACTACTACAGATTTAATCCCCGAATTTTTTATTTACCTACCGAATATTTCATCAATATAAATGATTTTCTTATTAAGATAATAACTATGCTTTGCAACCAAACGCAGGAAAAATATTGCTCCCATATGAATTTTAAGTCTTATAATTGTCTCAAAATGTATTCTCGTAACTGTACATTTTAATGGGGCAAAACGTGTGGCCAAAGGCTAAATATGTCGAAATCGATAATTCTCTACACGGATATCCAATTTGAAGATGAATTGTAAATTAAAATTAGGCAACGTCTATGTATAACGTACTGAGTTTTAGTTGCAACACAAATAACAACTAGGTAACATCGATTTCAGCTTTGAATTCCAATCTTTTCAGTCTATTTTTATAAGAAAAGCAATGCCGCGAACGGTAAAAAAATCTTCTATGTTTTTTTTGTCTGAATAGCAAATATGTTCAACTAGTTCTGGTTCTTAAAATACCATGCCAGCAAAAATTATTATGATCAAAGTGTACTTTGCATCTAAGGCCGCCTTGCTTAGCGGTAGAGCTTAATACCTGTTGGGTGTCAGTAAATACCAGTATTATCAATCAATCAGGTATTCCGCCATCTTTAACAGTCGTTACATGTCATTTGATTCATCGCTAATTTATCTAATTTGAAGTTGGGTTAGAGCAAATGGTGAGTGGCAATATAATCAGTGTTTGTGTATGGACGATTTTCGCGAAAGTTTTCCTTACGTTGCTTTTACTGCTGGATATTTTTTATCATTGCCTGAGGAGAACCGTTGCTCTGTTTAGGGAAACATGTTCTATTCAACATAAATAGGAGCTACAAGACCTTCTATAAGAACAGAACAACTTGTTGCAAACGTTCGTAAAATAATCCAAAATACGCCAACAAAATGTGTAAGACGCCTGTCTCAAGAGGGAAGATCTTATGGAATATGCAGGACTATCCTGAAAAAACCGTGAAATTTTTTATTATTATTGCATTGCATTCTAGGATTGGTCTAATGTATGCTTTGTAAATTTTTTCAAGAAGAGACGCAGACAGGTTAGTGATGATGATTCCAAGGTCTTTCTGGTGGGTAACATGTTTGATGGTTACGTTCTTGAGAACATAACGTCTTTTTGGGTTATTGTTGCCTACACCACTCTTCAATTGTCTTCAGATCTGATGCCCAACATATCATAATGTGTAATAGGATTTGTGTAAATTTTGGTGTCATCAGCGAACAATGAAACATTTGACCTAAGTTCTGCTGGTAAGTCACAGATGTACAGATTAAAGAGAATTGGTCCCAGGACTGACCCTTGTGGTACACCTAATGCGACTTTAAATGTCCGTGAAGTAGCACGATCTATTCTGACTAGGCTGGTTTCGTCGGTAAGAAGGGCAGTGATTCATTTTAGTAAATTTCCCCTTACTCCAAAGGATTTAAGTTTTTGTATTAGTCTTTTATGGGGCACTGGATCGAAGGCCCTATTAAAATCCAGGTAAGTGATATCAATGGGGTTGTTCTGATCCAATGAAGAAGTCCAAGAGTTTACACATTCTAATATGTTGGACACTGTTAAACGACCAGGTAGGAAGCCATGCTGGTTTAATGGTAGTATTTGGTTTCGGAGAAAAAGGTTAGTAAGGTCTTATGCGATTAGTTTTTCCATATGAGTTCGCACGGAATTGATGTCAAGCTAATTTCGCGATAATTTTTGGGATTAAATTTGTCCCCTTTTTTAAATATGGGTGTAACAATCGATGACTTTCACTGTTGAGGTAATTTGCCTTCTTCAATCGATTTTTATTAGTGTGATTAAGGAGTTTTTAGTTTCTCGAACATTCTTTAAAAATACTGGATTAATATTGTCAGGGCCAGGGCTGCAGTCTGATTTTAGTTCGTTTAAGACGTTCGTAACTTTAGCTTCTGTTATTTCTATTGTTTTATGAATGGTTTTAGATAGTTTTGAGTAGAAATAGATGATTAGTGTCCTCTGTAATGAAGCTCGATTCTAATTCAGCTTCGAACATGTTTGCCACTAGTTGCGGTTCTCCAATTAACTCACCATTATGATTTCTTAATGCCGGACTGCTAGGATTTTATAGTGGTTTTTATATATTTGAAGAAGAATTTCCTGTTTTTATTATTTACCAGGTTATTGTCATAGTCTGATTTCGATAATTTGATCAATGAACTGACTTCGTTGTCAATGGTTTGGTAGCTTATATACTCGGCCTCGTTGTGTGATATGTGATGTTCATTTTGTTCATGCCATTTTTCCCTTTTTTATTAATTTTTTTCTTTCTTTCCTTAGTGATACACGGTTTTGACTTACTTCTTATTATTTTCATGTCTGGTATGTATTGGTTTGTGCATTGATCTATTTCTGAAACTATCCTTTGCCATATTTCTGATGTGTTTAAGTTAGTTGGCCACGCCAGGGCGGTGAATTGTTGATTTATTTTGGCGTAGTCTCCTTTCTTAAAGTTCTTCATATCTACGGTTTTGTCAAGAGTTAGGTTTGTTAGAAACTGAGCAGTTGCAAATTTACTTCCTTATAAAGTGCAAGTATTCCAAGAAATAAAGCTAGATTGGGTTAGATATATCCTCCCCTTATAATTGTTAGGTTACTCTGACGTTTTCATTTAGTGTAAGGGCTTTAAGTTTCTGTGTCGTATATTTTTGAATTATTCACTTTAATGGTAACCAACACATTGTTAGCTTTAAGTTTAATGTCATCTAAAGGCTAAAGGTTATTTTCCTCAATTATACCGCCCAAAGGCAAAGGGCAAATGCAGAGAGAGGACAAAGAAAATAAGTAGTTGAATGCTACGCCTGTTATGTCAACTGTTACATTTATTATTACCATAGGCGAATGCTCTGAATATTTATAGCAGTTTAAATGTTGCAGATTTGTTGCGTTAATAAATCAATCTCTATTTGTAAATAGCCAATGTCTAATTGATATTTATGTTTCCTTAGAGTGCGACCGCTAATAACCAATAAGAGAGAAGGAGTGTTTATTTGTATTAAACTTTAACTCAACTTGACAACATAATAAACAAATAATATAGTTAGACATATCTAAACTTGAATTTTGATATTGTTAAAAAATTTCTCTGCAATATTTATTTAAATTTGATTATTCCAGCTATATTTTCAGTAAACAATAGCTTGGAAATATAACTGGATTGTGAGCGACCTGAATGTTAGGAAATGCTGACTGCACAAACAATTTTGCTTAGGTGTTTAGTTTACTGATTCTGATTGGCAATCAATATTTTCGGCAACCGTCCGGAAAGTTCCCACTTCCCAGACGCTTTTTATTTAAGAAAGTATAACTTTTCCGGCCTAGTCCGGGGAGTACGCATTTCTCCGGGAAGAATTGCATCGTTGTTGTCATTGTATTTCATAAACAAATAGAAGTATGAAAATCTAGGTAAGTATGCTTTAGAAGAATGCAGTTGATCATTATCATAGAAACGAAATATCGACTTTTGCTTTTAAAATGTTTGCATGGTTTTTGGTCGCGATTATTGCAATAAAAAATTAGAAGCAGTGATGAGAACGAGTTTGAAAATGGGTTTGATAAAATTTTCAATGCAGCAGCACAACTGCTACCTGAAAAATGAAAGTTTAGTTACGAAACAGTTTATAATTTGTTCACGAAATGGATTGATATAAAGAAATGCAAGACTACTTACAGAGGACGTAATTTTGGCTTATTTGACACAAAAGTCAGAAATTGTTAAATCTTCTACCCTATGCTGAAATGTAACATTTCAGTGAGGAATAATGTAAACATAGCCACGTTTCCAAAGGATATCGCATTTTTTTAAAGAAGATAATTTTAACAAAAAATTACGATTGTAGGAAAAGGTATCAACCAAATTTATTTATGCTTTCAGGTAGCAACAATTATTGGGTTAGCCAGTGCGTGTAGATGAGAAGAATTAATAAAAATGTCAATTGATCATATAAACGACAAAGAAGACATGCTGTGACAGACTTGTGAATATACCGGATTTGAAAACACACTGAGAGAGGATTTTTATAATTGGGCAAGAAAATTTGGTAATCAATAGGCAATATTTGTCATTATGACCATCCCATTATAATTACAAAAAAGGAAAATGTTCGATTCAGCCTATCGGTATCCATAGTTTTGGGAATCTAGGACTAAGGACTGCTGAATTTTGAAGACCATTGCCTTCGTCGAACTTCGGCGACGTTTTTTGCTGATATTTTTTTTTTGTGATACGGCAGATCACTGCAGGATTAATCCTTTATTGCGCTCTGCGAGCGGTG
This sequence comes from Polydrusus tereticollis, assembly GCA_963920685.1. Taxonomy (NCBI): domain Eukaryota; kingdom Metazoa; phylum Arthropoda; class Insecta; order Coleoptera; family Curculionidae; genus Polydrusus; species Polydrusus tereticollis. Next base: position 88,387,059 of record OY987329.1, on the reverse strand, counting down.
CGTGTGCGCAGGAAACGATTCACGTTGGTTTTGAATCTGTGGAGATTAAACTCGTTGGGAACACGGCCTCAGGGAGGTCGTTTCAGAGTGACGAGGTTCTTCAGATTAAAGAATTTCAACACAATATCGTTTGAGGGACACTAAGCTGAACCACGTGAATGTGGGCTGTACTGGCTCGTCGTGTATTTCTATCATGCACCGCGCTGGATGGAATAAAGCGGACAACCTCAGTTGAACACTTCCCATGAAAACATTTGTAATATAGACTCAAATCGCCAACCTGCCTTCGATGTTCAAGGCTTTCCAGGTTGTTTGTCAGATCATGGTCACCGATCAAGCGAATGGCTCTTCTTTTAATGAAATCCAGCAATTCCAGCAATCCCAGGATATGTTTAGGAGCAGGGCTCCAAATATGTGAACAGTATTCCAGCGATGGTCGAATTTGGGCCTTATAGAACATCAAAAGTTGTTGGGGCGTATAAAGATTCTTAGTTCAGAAAAATATTCCAAGCTTCTGCGAGGCTGCCGCAACGTAATAATGCCAAGACATATTACTATCCAAATTGACACCTAATAAATGAATTGACGAAGACAAGTTAATCGAGTGTCTTTCAACATTAGCTTTTTTAGAAAAAACTGCGGTCTGAGTTTTTTTAACGTTAAATTCTACTTGGTTACTGTCACCCCAAGACAGAATCTCTTCCAGGTATTTGTTGAGATGTGAGACCTCTTGCTGCCTATAGAGATGATTGGCAGCCGATGTCCGAGCATCCAAAGTAAAAGATGCAACAAGTGTGCTTGTGCTGTCATCAGAGAAGCTATATAGAGGATTTTTAGTTTTTTCCAAAAGATCGTTAATGTATAGTGAAAATAGGGTAGGCGATAATATAGAACCCTGACGCACTCCGGCATTGATGTTAAATGTGTCTGAAAGAAATCCGTCCATCGCCACTCTCAAAGATCGGTCTTGAAGAAAGCTTGATAGCCATGAACAAAATTGAACCGCGGCATTCTCTATACTGTCACTTTAGTTAGGAGCCCCTCATGCCAAACTCAGTCAAAGGCCTTGGAAATGTTCAGTGCTACCGACCGGAACTCCCCATGATGTTCTATTCCGTTGTTCCAGACGTAAGTAACATAAGCGAGAAGATCTCCTGTTGATCTAGACTTACGAGATTCATATTGGCGGTCACTGATAATATTGAAGCCTTCCTGCATAACTTTTGATAAAACCGAAAGCAATGCGACATAGCATAGCTGCTTGGCAAGCTCGTCTTGCCATTTTTTGGTATGGGCTGAATTCGCGCAGTTTTCAAGCAAGAAGAAAATATTCCTTTTCTGTAAGATACTGGATTTTGTCAGGACCAGAAGCTTTTTTGGTGTCAAGACAAACAACAACAAAACAATCTCTCGATTCTACGGGGGGAATGTTCGGTAAACTTTTTCCCTAGAAATTAACAGTTGAATATAAAGAGAATGGTTTTGCCAGTAAGTTTGCTTTTTCCTGCTCTTTGATCGCAATAGTATATATTGGTGAAAATATCACAAATTTCAAGACGGTGGCTAGGAGTCTACCAATGTCGCTGAAGGGTATATAGACAATGCACTTACAACAACATTAAAACTACCAAGACCATTAAATACGTATTACATCCTCATATTCTGACATCAACAACAGGCATTTAAATATGCTAAGCATTTCAAACAAGTTAAATCCCTTTAATATTAGCGATTGTTCAAATTTTAATACAAATATTAATATAAACAAGAATTTGAATGTTCCTAGTCTTGTTCTACAAACAAATATTATAAAAAAAGTCGAAATAAAGTTATGTATATTTAGAAGGAAGACTCCTCAAAAAGCTCATCATAGTTTTTACAGCCACAATTGCTTCAGTGTTTCAAATTTTTTATAGCATCATACTTACTGGTTTTGTTACCGCAAAGGTTTGTCATTTGATTTGTCGCAAAATTATAATTCGAATTATAGTCAACTAATATTTAAACTAAAAACAATTCTACTGCAGTTTTTACTCTACATGTTTTACCGAATCACGCGAGAAATATATTTATTCCCGTCGGTGTTCAATCTTGCTCAGTGGCCAAAACCTATTTGTTTATAGAGCAATTTAGTTACGTAGCGTTCAATTTATTTGCAAATTTCGTACATAAATTTTAGGGATCACTTGTACCTCGTTAACTAGGCGCGAGACCGGGGCTATTTCACACGATCAATTTATGGTGCGGTGTAGACTAACACCGAAAATATACGGGTTGGTGTAACGAGAATAATATTTTTGTGGAAAATATACCTAATATTGTTGGATAATATGTAATAAATGGTGTATCTAAAAATGAGGCGTATGAAGAACCAAGAAACTTTTATATATCTTGATTAAAGGTTAAAAAAATAATGTAAAAAGTCTCATACAGTCAGTCCAAAAAGTCTTCATAGACTACATATTTTTATACATATTTTTTATTAGTTTTAACCAGCTAACTGGAACTATGGAAAATAAAATTTATATTATTATTTCAGGCCTAACCAATAAAAAATTGAATAAAAAATAGCTGCGAAATATTTTATTGAAATGTTACATCATAATTTAGAACTATTTAACAAATACTATGTCAAAAATGCCTCCCTACACTTAACCATAATCAACATTAATTTAACAGAAAATTACAATATCTTTTAACCTAATATTTAGTTGGACCTCCGTTGGCCTTGATAGCCTTTTGTAATCTTTTTGGCATGCTTGCAACAAGCTTTCTAGTAATTTCTGGTAGTATGATCTCTCATTCGTATATTATTCTATTTTTTAACTGTTTCTTATTTGAAAAAAATGTGTTTGCGAATGCGCCGTTTTAGATCATCCCACAAATGTTCGATGGGGTTAATATCGGGTGACTGTGGAGGGGTATGAAGCTGCTGTTGCACATTATGGATCATCCATTCGCGAACCATCTTTGCGGTATGCTTAAGATGATTGTCCTTTTGAAAACGGGTCCCAATTTCTGGACACTTTCTCGCAAATTGTTCCTTAAAATGTTTAGATAAACATGTAAATCCATTGTACCATCAATAAAGTTTAAATTTCCTACTCCCTGAAGACATGCATCCTCAAAGCAGAACACTGCCACCAGCGTAGTATCGTAGAACAAATATTTTCAATTTTTAATGCTGTATTCTTCTTTCTCCAAACTTTAGTTCTGCCATCAAACCCAAAAAGATCGATCTTAGTTTCGCCACTAAAAATTATTGTTTCCTAAAACTCAGGAGGCTTTGAAACGTATTCCCTAGCAAACTCTAATCATTTTCTGCAATTAATTTCTGAAATAAATGACTTCTTTCTGGCTACACGTCCATTATAACCTGCATGCCCTGTGTAAACAATTTCTCAAAGTTTGCGGACAAACGCTTTTCGAAAATTCTTCTCTAATTTCTTCTGCAACTTTGGGTGCACTTTTCTTTGAATCTTTACTTATTTCTCTAACAATGCTGGCTGGCTTCTTTATGTAGAGTAGTTAATTTCTTAGGTCGAACGGAGCGGGGTCGAATCTTATACGAACCAGTTGATTTGTATTGGTTTACTATGTACTGAACCGTAGCATGTGTTTTCCCTATAATTTTTCATATTTCTAAATGATTTTCCATCTTTCCATAAATCAATTACAATCTTTCGAACTGCTTTTGGAATTTTACAATTTCTTTCACTAATTTTTGTAACAATTAAATAAATTCACTGCAAAATCTACTTGATTAAGTGCAACTGAATATAATGTAGTTTTCCTTGCGTCTATCTTACTGTATGGAGACTTTTTTGACTTAATTTTTGTTAATATTTTTAAATTATTATGTAACATTTCAATAAAATATTTTGCAGTTGTTTTTTATTTGTTAGGCCTGAAATAATAGTATAAATTTTCTTTTTTCATAGTTTCAGTTAGATGGTTAAAAATAATAAAAAATAGGTATCAAAATATGTAGTGTATGGAGACTTTTTGGACTGAGTGTATATCTATTACACAGTTGTGCGTCTCTGTTGGTGTGCCTATTTACTTCTTACAACTCGTCCAAGATAGCGTGAGATATGAAAATTTTGATGGTTGCGTTCAAACCAGAAAAAGAACGTATTCGGAGGAAAAGAGAGGCATGGTCGCGCGACCGATCGGTGGTGGTGCTTCGTGGTTTGTCAATAAATATGACAAATTTTGTGTCTAGCTACGGCGCATCGAATGGGCGGTACATATTTGATAATCTCATATCTCACATCTCACTCTATCTTGGACGAGTAGTACGTACCTAAAAACCAGTCATGTGATTTTATTACTATGAGATAATCGAAGTTATGACAATATAATATAAAACATTTGCAAGTCAGTTGAATCTTATCTCTAGAACTCCAGGTAATATACAGGGCGAGTCGGGAGGAACGGACCACAGTCCGGGAGTGCATTATACAAGCGAGTGTGAAAAAAACCATGTCTACTTATCCGATTTTAATTTATTTTCAAGTTATAACGTTATTGCCAATAAACAAAATTTCATACAACAACATTTTCCTAATGATAGCGTTCTTTCAATAAATGTTCAAAAATACCGCCATATTTCACAAAAGAAATAATTTAATTTTGGTTTTTTGTGTCAAACATTTGATGCACATGACAAACCAAGAGATCGAGTTAAAATTAAATTGCGCTTTTCTTTATTATCTGCTTTCAGTATAAGCATTTACTCGCTTCTAATAACATCATCAAGTCTACTTTATTGCGCCATAACGCCAATGCATATTTCCCAAACGACATGAGTTGAGGGCATCCTACAGATCAGCATGTATTATCGTGCATCTAGATATGTAAAAGAGAACATGCCGATGCGATGCCGTAATGAAGACCATATCTTTAATGCTCTCTCATCAATATTGCTTATATCGGGACTATTACTAAATAAGGTCTTAAGTTGGCCATAAATATTTCAAAAATTTCAATATTTTTAATGATACTCTAACGTTTCAACTCCCCAAATAGAATTCAATTTCAATTCAGTTAGGGAATAAATACACTCCCCGACAATAATTCTGGACAAAGATAATGTTAGTCAGGTTTATAGTCCTGTTACTTTTTAAATTCTTTTCCGATCTTGGTGAAATTTTTAGAAAAGTGTATACTGATGACATTATCATTATATAGGCAGAAACAAAAGTTACTGTTTTACCTGTAATTTCTTACTATCCTGTGGAAAAATAAAGCCGTACAATTTAACTTCCCTACGTTTGTTTTAGAGCGTAACCTTTTCTGAACAGAATGTTTTTTGGTTTATGTCTATGTCATGTTTAAAGAAAGTAATGCAGTTTTTCAATTTTATTCACAATCCAGAACATTACATTATTTTATCGATTAGCAGCGTTGTGAGCATTGTTTACCAAAGTGTCACTATACTGCAATTACAGAATAAACTCTTTAAAGTTTTCGGTTTAAAACAATGAGACCAGAAGATGTTGCACTGAACGACGATGGCCGCAATATATGGTACATTGCGGAATTCTAAGGCAAAGCCAAGGTACTCTGTCACACTGGCAGGTACACAAGACTTGGTGGATCAGGGAGACCATGTACTACCAACTGACGTGATAACCATTGCATAAATCTAATTGCATTACGAGATCGTAGCGTACCTACCATCTACCGTCGTTAGCCGTAGACTTCAAGATGTACATACATGGTACCGAGCCTCTGCACGAACCATCCAGCGTGGGTTGCAGGAAGGAGGTTACTGTCCAGAAGACCCTTTGCACGTCCAGCTTTACTTTTAGCCCACCGTACACCACGATTAAATTTTGCTCATGAGCACAGAAACTGGGGAGCAGAAGAGTAGGCGCACGTATTATTCACGGATGTCTTTGTCTGGGGTATCACTAGATGCCCCTACGGACCTAGTGTTGATAGAAAATGGTTCTTTAACTATCTATATCCAACAATGTTTAGCTGATCACGTAGTAGTCTTCGCTCAGTTTGTTGGACAGGATTTTAGTGCAAGATAAGGCCAAGCCCCCCATTGCACAAGTTGTAACAGAGAACAAAGTATTTAGACGATGAATATTCAGCCCAGAAGTGGCCCCCGCGTAGTCCAGATTTAAATGCACTTGAACACGTATGTGATATGCTTAGTCGACGTGTTTGCAATAGACGTGAAAAATGGGAAATATTCCTTTAAGAGCAATTCAAGACTGCATTGAGAGCATGCCACGTCGCGTGGTAGAAGTAATAAGAACACGAGGTGGCAATACGCGCTATCAATTTTTGGATATTTGTATATGCTACTAGATAAAATAATGTAACATTCTAAATTATTGTGAATAAAATTAAAAAACTCAATACTTTTTTAAGAATTTGTATCTTCTTTTAAAAAGTAGATATTGACGTGAACCAAAAAACATTGTGTTAAGAAAAAGTCACGCTTTAAAACAAAATATAACGAAGCTTAATTGTACCACTCAATTTTTTTACAGGGTAGTACGAAATTAAGGGTAAGAAAGTAACTTTTGTTTCTGCCTGTATTATGATCAAGACATCAGGACTTTGTGAAAACTAAAATTTAGGCTGACCTTCCGAGACACAAGTTTACAATTAACTAAAAACTAAACCAAAATAGGAAGACAATTTAAGATGTCCTGAATTTATTGTCGGTGAGTGTATTTACTCTTATAACAATAATGTGCACTACTTTTTGTTCATCCTATCGCTGACGAGGAATTACAAGGTTTTCAGAACTTTTTGTTATGATTCTACGACAAAAAAATTAATGCATTAAACAACTCCAGTAATAGTAACGGTTCATTACAGTAGGTACGTCGATAACATAAATTATCCGGTGAAATGCAACTGATATGAGAAGCTCCCTCTAAGCTATCGTATATACAGTCTTAATTTATTTTATTATATTCTACCTAGTCAGTAAAAAATCCATAATAACGGAAGTAATAAATAGTTAGTTCCCAAAATTTCTGTACGCCATCTACACGGAATTTAAAAATAATTTGCTTTTCAGAATTTATTCAGAACAACTTTCTTTTGGTCGTTTCTCTGCCACGCCATTAAATATTTCCCTAATTTGGTATATTTTGGTTTAATTAATTTTAAAGAGACAGTTATGGTTGGCAAAACATGCATCCCTTATTTATATGGGACTTAAATTAGGAACATGTGTGTAAGGATTTAAAAAATCATTTTTGTTGATTTAAGACTGAAGCATTATGTAAACTTAATTTTGCAACTGCATTTAGTTTTTAAAAGTTTGTCAAATGCGGCTTCATTTTTATCAAAAAGTTAAAATAAGAAAGGTGCAATGCTGAGGAGATTGCAGAAAACAAAAAGTTGCATAAAATATAATGGAGGGCATGTTTTTTAAAAATACAAACGATATATTTTGTTACTGTTATTATTATATCTGTTTATAAAGTCAAGTATCTGAACGGGTTACTAAAAATATTAAAAAAAACATAATTTTAGATATTTTCTATATTACCATTTTTTAATTATAATACCAATTGTATCTTTAAATTATTCACTTAAACTTACTTTATTATACAGGCTTCCGAAAAATGTATTACCCATTTTATTTCATTAACAACACAAAAACGATTCGGTTATTGTAAACGAAAATAGTTTTAAATGGAAAAGTAGGTTTTGGAAATTTTGTTGACAGTTGTCAAAATAGAGGGTTGGTCTGCCCAATATCGTGTCTTTTGTGTTGAGATGTTGAGAATTGATTCAGTTTAATTCAGTAATCATCGCTGTTTACAGGTGTTTTTCATTTTAATGTCCGTCGCTGTCAGTGGCGTAACTAGAATTTTTTGGCCCCAACGCAAAATATATAAGAAGTCCCCCCCCCCCCTTTCGGTCACAAATCACAAATACTAAATAAAAATAAAACAGCGAGCTTTTTTCTTATTTGCTTTACATATAACTTAAGAAGATATTTCTTTTCATCAAAGAAAAACAAAGTCCAGTAATTAGTTATTAACGAAGTTGAAAATTGTAATAAAATCTCCAGAGTTTAAAACAAAACTCAACCTAAATTTATTAAACCACAAAATAATTTTTTTCTCGCTCTATATATTGCAAATTCATTTATTAATCCTTTAAGGTTAATTTGTTCGCAGCTTCACTTTCGACGGAAATTAGACAAGAACTACAGTGGGCCCCCCTATCTTGGGGGCCCCAACGCATTGCGCTCACTTGTCTTATGGTAGTTACGCCACTGGTCGCTGTCCTCAGTGTAGGGCTATTTTGGCTTGGCGAAATAAATGAAGATAACTTTGATCTATTGTAGATAAGAAGTCAAGTGGAAGATTAAGAACTGCCTGCAATGAACGTAGCGAAGAAAGGGTAAGAAAGGCAGTTATTGCTAGTTCGAAAAATCATGCTGTTTAACATGTTTCCGTCCTTAGTTTAAGTAATTGAAGCACGAGAGGAATGTTAAAACGCTTATAAGATCGCAATACTTCAGGAAATAAATGATGAAGATAAGATTTACAGGCTGGAATTATATCGTCTGATTCATGATAATCACCAAGGTATCGAAAATAACCTTTTCATTCAATTGGATCGTATTTTTTTGAAGAGAATGCTGCAGACATTCTTTTTACCTTAAATTAAAGAAGAAATAGGACATTACTGATTTCAGCAAGACAGGGCAACAAGTCATACGGCGAGAATAAGCATAGACATTTTATGAAAATCCTGTTCGAACATACTCATTTCAAGAAATGGTACGATTGCATGGCCAGCAAGATCTCTAGATCTTTCAGGTCTGGATTATTTTCTTTGGGGCTATTTAAAGTATGAAGAATTTGTGATAAACCCAAAAATGTAATAGATTTGAAATGAAATTGACCAAATTAGAAGAATGCATTGAGAATAATGGCGGTCATTTACGAAGCACTATATTTAAATCATAAAAAACTCCCATCTCTTTAGTTCAAAAATATGTATTAGTTCGTTTTATTTTTCAAGTTAGTAAATTTTTATAAGCTATTTAAATTGGGAAGTTCATTTTGCCGAACCCCATATAGGAATCCTTTAGGTATAATTACAAATTAGTGTTCGAAAATATAAGTTCCTCTATATTTCATCGGGATCTGGCTTTGGGGTAATTTAAAAAACATATATTTTTCTCAAGATAAGTAAATAGTTAATGTGATTTTAATGGTGGTTGGACGTTCGCGCCACCTGGCCGCCGAACCTCTAAGTCGTAACTTATTACACGGTAAAATAACTCAGGAAGATACACGCGGCGTATGGCATACAGGGTGAATTAGGAAATTTAGACAATACACAATAACAAACAATTTATTTTTATGTTTTATTATTAAAAAAATTATGTTTAACGGTATAAAATACGGCATCAGATTTTGGTAATGTCCCCTGCTATTGATATCTATAATATTATAGTGAATGAATTTAAAAAAATTACTTTGATTTTATACCGTTCGAGCAAAAATTATTATCTACAAAGTGTGCCTTGCATCTAAGACCGTACTGCTTAGCGATAGAGCTTAATACTTGTTGGTTGTCAGTAAATAGCAGCATTATCAATCAGGTTTAGTAGTTGTTACAAGTAATTTGATTGATTGATCGCTAATTTATCCTATTTCTTGAATAATTCACGCAATAGATTTTACGGATTAGCACAATAAATTAATGGTTGACGTGTCTTTTCGAAACGGGCTTAAAGCAAATGGTGAGTGGCAATACAATCAGGGTTTTACAGCGCGGAATTCTTATCATTGCCTGAGAAGAACCCTGTTTAGAGACACAGATACTATACAATATAAAAATGAGCTGGAGGACAGGGTTGAAAGGATTTAAATCAATTCATTTAAGCCACTTGATTTTTTTCAATTTAAATCATGATTAAAATCAAAATTCCTGATAAGTTATAATTAAGAAAAAATAAAAACTTTCAGTTTTAATTAATGGTTTATTATATCAAAAAAATAAAACCACTGCACCTAAATAATGTTTATTTTAGTTAATCGTAGTGCTTGTACAAAAAAACTAATTTTGCAGCTTTTTCCGTTCCTAATCGATTTTTGAGTTTGAAATGGACTAAACTAAATGTTGAGAAAATTCTCTCGACTGATATGGAAGTAGCAGCGCACAAAGTAGTTGTCTAAATTATGAAGAACTCTTTTTGAATAATAGGTATATTTTGTTGCGACTTCCACCAATCTATGGGTTTTACATTCTGAAGAATATCATCATGAAACATAATATCAGTGAAAGGTTCTGATCTGGCAAGAAACTAATAATAAACCACTTTTGGATCTAATTCTTTAACAGCTTTTGAAGCAACATTTTTTTCACTCTCTGTTAGTGTTTGCTGAGTTTTTGTTGAGCCAAGAAGATATGCCAACAAATGATATGGGGTTATGCACTGTTTATAACGCCTCTTAAATTTTTGCAGTTGATTTAAAGTTATGTCCGTTTTGTCAAAATGAGTTAGGGCGGACGCATCTTTATATAAATAGTGGAGGGTTTTCTTGTTCTGACAGGAATTTGCATCTCTGAGCGTTTTTTGACAGGAACTATCTTCATTAGAATTTGAAGAACGGTGGGAATAAAATCAAAAACGTGTTGAAAATAGCAACTCATTTATAGGAAAGAATAGATAAAAATGAAAATAAAAAAAAAATCGAAAAAATCTTGATTTTTTTTAAAAAAATCGTGATCTTTCATGTTTTTCAAAAAAATCATGATTTTGTTCAACCCTGCGGGAGGACCATTTGTAAGAACAGAAGACCTTGTTGCAAATGTTGCTATTCTTAAAGAAACAGATTTTGAAAGACCCAGGAATTGAGTGGTTTACCCAAAATTTATTGGAAATGATTTATTAGACATGAGATGATGAAGCCTTGTTCCACCACACCGGTTATGTGTATCCTCAGAATACACTCCTGTAGAATAGTGTAAATCTCCATTTCCCGAAAAATAATTTTTGTTCCTGTTCTTTTCCATGAATCAGTTACAGCACAGCGGTATAGGGACAATATTTTAAATCCATTTGTGGAGCAATTACTTAACGATAAACTACGTTTTGATTATTTTTAACAGGACGGTGCAACCGCCAAAACATCCGTCGAAACTATTAACTTCTTACGCAACCTTTTTGACGACAGATTGATCAGTTTTTGAACAGACATTGAATTCCCACCCAGATCACCTTGTTTGGCGGTTATGGATAACTTCATTTTTCCTCAACAATGTTTTTAAAATACCAGTTGAAAATTTAGAACAGTTACAAGAAAGGATTTTCCAAGAATGTGGTAACATTTCTCCAGAGATGCTAGTCAACGCTTTCGAAAATATGAAGAGACGTGTGGATAGATGTTTATAGTATGATGTTGGCCAATTTCTATCATTTCTATTTCCCTTTCTCTATATTCTTACTTTGTTAATTTGAACAACAAAACTAAATTTATATTTGTTTACTTATGTTAATATTCATCATTTTGGCATATCATGTCATAGTATGAATTTGACACAATTTTAAACTAGATTTAATTAGATATATCGTCCCCTTATAATTATTGTGATCTAAACCAAGCCCTACGTTTTACAGTCCAAGCCCTCTTGGATGAAAATAGTTTTTGCTCGCACGGTACAATTTATATGTTTATAACAATTAAGAGCAGCACAAAATCGTTTAAATTATGGTATTCTTGAAATTAGATTTGAGGGCTTTGTCTAATTATTGCCTTAATGATTATTTCACATCATCTACTATATTTCTAGGAACCCAGAGATCTTGTTTGGCTAGTATCGCAAAATCCTGAAAATATTCATATTTGAAAAAGTACTATATTTAATAATAGGTATAGACCTACAATTTTTTTTTGTTTTAATTTTGTCCCGCATTATTACAACGTCGCATTTGTGCAAATTGGTTTGAGTATTAACCTGAACACACTACGACAATAACTAATATTCATTTTTAGAATTAAAATCTAATTATGCAATTAATTGTATCCAATAGATATTTATTATTGCTTTTTTAAAAATTAGATCACACCAAAAAGTTTTATATAATATGACTATTATTGAGCAATGAGCATGTGTTATATTGTCTTTTATTTTTTAGAATCTGGCTTGAGAACTCCCGAGTAGACCATATAAGCTCCATAACTTATCATTTATATAAAATGGCTATTAATTGTCCTTACTACATTTGTCTACTGAATATTTCTGGTCCACTCTGTATAAAGTGATTAATAAGTCCGGTTTTTGGGTACCACAGGTTATTTAGTGGCCCGGTCGGAGTTGTCTAGATAAACGAATGAACCGGCGGCAGTCCAACATGGCAGGTCAGAAAAATAGTATTTTATAAAAATTAAGCTGGAATTTTATGTTTAATTTAAAGATATATGGCTTTTCAAGTTTTTTCGGTTATCTATTCTAAACCAGATAAATATTAAAATATTTATGTCGAAAAATGTTCCTTCATGTAATTCACTTAAAAACATTGTTAACCACTATTTAAAAATAGTATTAACAGACATAAAATAATTTAGTGTTATTTTCAACCAAACTGTAAAATATCAAAACCTTTTTAAAATGGCTTAAATATATGAATTAACTACCAAAAAGGCATCCTAACTTGTTCCGTGAATTAGCTTTCACTAAAAAACGCTTTGAAAGGGTCGCTTTTTACCTATTGTAGTAAAAGGTTTAGAAAGTGCCTTCCAAGTGTATTTTCTGTTGTTGACAAAAAAAGTTTCTCTTTTTAAGAATGTTAGCAATTCCTGGTATGCTTTAAGAAGCACAGTAAATAAAAATATTCTAGATGTTAAGTTGAGACAGCTAGCATCCAATTTAAACATTCTGTTTTGGGTAATATAGAAATTTCTTGTTGCCAACGCAGTAAATATTGAAAAGTCTTACATAGATATAGTGAAGAAAGGGAATTATCATTGCTGATATTTTTTAAAATATTGGCAAGAAACAGATAATATACTAGATTTCTCCTCTTTCTGAACTTACTGATAGCAGCGGGGACTGTTGTGTATAAGTTAAAGTGCCTATTTGTCTATTTTTTCAACAAATATAGGTTTAATTTAAAGAAATAGTCCATTCTCGAAGTGGAGTTGAAATATAGGGAAAGGGGAAAAAAGGCAAAAAGTCTTTCTCCACTAATTTTTTAAATTTTTTTAAAATTTAAATTAGTGGAGAAAGACTTTTTGCCTTTTTTTTCCCTTTCTCCAAATATAGGTTTGATGTGCAGTTTCTCTAGTGCTAATAATACAAGGTTGTGTAAAATTTTAAATCCAGTCTTTACAGGTAAAATGCCAGTGCAATAAAAGTGCTAGTGCCCTAATAAGTGTAATAATGTTTATTCCATTGTACATGTTCTGATGCAATACATTTTCCTGCAAATCAAATTTAAAGCACTTAGGACACACCCCATCTCGTGTTCCGGATATGGCACAGAAGTTATGACCCTGGAATGGGATTGTTTTACCTGACCATTGAAGAGTAAGTTTTTATCGATCAGATCTACATAATCCGTAAATAAAGTTAATGATGAGGATCGTAGATGATTTAAAACAATATAATGTTTGTCCTTTTATGGATGATTTTAACTTTAAGGAACATTCTTTAATATCTTGGACCATAAAAAGGTTTGTTGTCAATTTAATTGAATAGTGTTAGGTAGTCTATCTTTAAATGATGCATAAAGTAATAATTTAATCAAAATCGTCTTCTCAATGGGCGTGCAAGATTTTTCGGCATGTATAAATTTAAATAGGCCTGAATTTTTAAATTTGTGCAGAATTAGTACAAGTATCGACATTAAATTCAAGTTTTGTCGTCGAATATACAGGGTGTTACAAATTCGTTTATCACTACAGGGATCTCGTAAACCGTAAGAGATACGAAGATGGTTAAATAGGGGCAAAGTTGCGCAATTTTATGCTTAATAATAATTTATAAAAAAAATATTTAGATTTCGAGTACTTCCGGAGATATTCGAAAAAAACCGAAAAATTGTCAATCCGATTTTTTTGTTTTGTGCCTTTAATGTAGGAGATAAAAGAAAACCAATCACACTTTATCAGGGCCACTTTTAACTCTCTCTTAGAGTATGTAATAAGTTTTGCCATACAACGTTTCGTTTCTCAGAAACCATCAATAATTTCAGTATTTTAAATACGGACCTGGATTTTTTCCATTTTTCAATAAAAGACCTAGGACATCTTTATTCAATCCCCAGACTAAATATTAATTTTGAAAAAGAATTAACGCCCTAAGTTTTATTTTATTAAGATTTCTCTAATCCGACCCTGTGTTGCACAACACCTCGCACAAAACCATTTCTTTTTAATAACCACGTCTTATTTAATGTAACAAATAAACCATACCATTTTTTTGTTTTGTGTCTTTAATGTAGGAGATAAAAGATTAATTAAATTAAGGTTCACATGCTGGTCGATGCTGTTTTACTCTTTTTAACATTTTTGTATTTTGATGCTATTCGTAATTGAGATGTTATTGTAAAGCATTTTTTATTATGTATTCTTTTGATAATTATTTTAATGGAGATTTTTAGTTTTGTTGTTTTTTTTTTAAGAAGCTAGTTTAATTTGTTACATTAAACAAGACGTGGTTATTAAAAAGAAATGGTTTTGTGCGAGGTGTTGTGCATCACAGGGTCGGATTAGAGAAATCCTAATAAAATAAAACTTAGGGCGTTAATTCTTTTTCAAAATTAATATTTAGTCTGGGGATTGAATAAAGATGTCCTAGGTATTTTATTGAAAAATGGAAAAAATCCAGGTCCGTATTTAAAATAGTGAAATTATTGATGGTTTCAGAGAAACGAAACGTTGTATGGCAAAACTTATTACATACTCTAAGAGAGAGTTAAAAGTGGCCCTGATTTGTGTAATTGGTTTTCTTTTATCTCCTACATTAAAGGCACAAAACAAAAAAATCGGATTGACAATTTTTCGGTTTTTTTCGAATATCTCCGGAAGTACTCGGAATCTAAATATTTTTTTTATAAATTATTATTAAGCATAAAATTGCGCAACTTTGCCCCCATTTAACCATCTTCGTATCTCTTACGGTTTACGAGATCTCTGTAGTGATAAACGAATTTGTAACACCCTGTATATCTTAATATTAAATTTTTTAAGCTTAAAATTGTGAGTCTAGGTACTTATTACGTTTCTGCTCTAATCATTTTATTCCTTTTTCTTGTACCTTGTACCTAATCCTGGTTACCTGTTTGCTAATTATGTGGTTATTATGCGTTTATGGGTATATCTATACATACCTACCTTGGGTGTTTGTTTTTCAGTGAAATTAATCAAAGTGTGTAGTGTCAGTTTCTTTTTAATTAAATATGTAGAATTTTCAACAATTGCCTAAACGCCCTAGAGTCGGTCCATGTACAGTAAGTTTTAAAAGAAGAAAAAAGTATTGGCGTCCAACCAGAACGACCAAAACTTGAGCTTGATGACGTTTTAATGCAGAGAATAAGGTAAAAAGTTAATAGTTAGTCTCTTTTTAAAAAAATAGATTCCCACGCTAGACAAAATTTTGTCATTAATCCGAGAAGACCAGGTCTACCCATTGATGTGTAGAAATACGCTTTGGAAATTATTAAAAGAAATGGGTTTTCGGTGGCAAAATAGACAGAAGCGATATCGTCTGTTGAAGCAGAAATTACTTAAGAAGCATCCGAAAAGTCAGAGAAGTAAACAAAAAAATATTTTGCCTAGACGAAATATGGCTAAATGTGAAGGCCACACTGTGACTAAATTGTGGCAGGATGAAAATATTAAAAGTTCACGGCAAGCTTTTTTGTAAGGATTGTCCACAGGATTAGGACCGCCATCTGGAAAAGGACATCGACTTATCATAACCCATATTGGAAGTTCTAAAGAATTCGTTAAAGGTGGTCTACTGATGTTCCAATCTAAAAATACACGAGACTATCACGAAGATATGAATGCCGATATGCCTTTGAAGAATGGTTCGAGCAAATGTTGGATCTTGCACCAAAAGATGCCATAATTGACAATAATTGTATTGGATAATGCAAGTTATTACTCTAGGCTGACGGAAAAATTACCGACAAGTGCGTGGCGTAAAAGTGAAATAACAGAATGGCTAAGTTTAAGACAAATAGAATTTCCATTAGAATCCTTAAAAAGAGAACTATTGGTACTAGCCAATTTACATAAAAATGCACTCAAAAAATATGTAGTCGATGAAATGGCAAAGTTACGAGAAATATCTGTGCTCAGACTCCCTCCTTACCACTGCGAATTAAACCCGATCGAACTTGTATGGGCTCGAATAAAGGCTCGCCAGGAAAAACACGACTTGGCTATGGGTAAAATCAGTGCGGAAAAGTGAAAAAAGTGTATCGATCATGTGATAGAAGAAAAAGCCAAAATGTGGCGGGTAGATATAATAATCGAAGAAATGGTTGAAGCGCTTATTATAAACGCTGTTAATAAAAGTTCATCTTCCGAATCGGACTATGATGGAGCCATAACGACAAAGTCTTATTACATTTTTGAAAATGATTTGTCTGTAAGATTCTATATTATTATTATATCTTGTTTTTGTAATTATATTATGTAAAACAGTACCACCCACTGTTATTTATTAGTTAATACGATTTTTTTAATGTTTTCATGTTATAAATATCTACGAATATAAAATAATACAATTTTAGGAGAACAGGCATGTTTAAGATTTTTAATGAAAAAACTTCGCCAATACATGCTGCTGAATAAGGAATTATACCTGTTAACAATGGTAAATCCTCAAATATAACGATAGCTTGCGATAAATTCAGGGTAGAACTACCTAAAGAATGCTTATTATTTGGACCCTTTAATGTAAACACAATAGATCTTAATGGATGGTGTTTAAATTGTTCTTGATACCTCGGTATGCCTTCTGCATATTTAATGAGCATTTATTACTTCGCGCGATTTAAAGCTAGACTATAGGTGACGGAAAAACGATGTAATTTAGAAAATTTGTTTACGTGATGACACCAAGTGCACAGCTTTTTAAAGCTAGTAAATGATAATCGTATGGTAACTTTGACTTGTCAAATAAAATTCTTGATAATGGTTTAATCAGAAACTGCTTACTAAGAAAGTAGTTCTGTATATCATCATCATAGTCATTTACATCTTGACAGATGTGTTGTGGTTCATCATTGAGCTTCAGCAGCTCGGACAGCCTGATTAGTGACCCTTCTCCATCTATCACGGTCATTGGTTATGTGTGCCACCTCCGTGTATTGTTTGTTAAAAAGCTTTTTTGTGATGTCTGCCCAACGTTGTGGAGATCTACCGCGCCGGCGCTGACCCTGAGGTCTTCCCTGGACCACCAGCCGTTCCATTTTGTGTTCGCTTCTGTGGATATGACCAAAGAATTTCAAAATTCTGGAGTAAACCGTGCTTGAAAGACGTTGATTAGGTTCAATTTCATTAAGGATTGAGACGTTCGTGCGGTGAGCCGTCCATGGAATTCTAAGTAGCCGTCTCCACGTCCACATTTCAAAGGCGTCTATGCGCCGTCTATCCGATTCTTTGACCGTCCAAGTCTCACATGCATATTGGAATATGGAAAATACCAGTGTTGAAACGAGTCTCTTCTTGTTTGCCATGGTGATGTGACGGTCACGCCAGATCCCGGTTAGTTGAGTCATTGCCGCTCTTGCAAGTTGTATGCGTCTTCGAATTTCGGGTTCGCAACTGCCTGTATTATTTACCATCGCTCCAAGATATATCATAGAGGAGACCACCTCGCATCCCGCGATAGTTCGGGTCTCAGGAAATTGTTGTTGACGGTCGATAACCATAATTTTAGTTTTGGAGTAGTTAACCATGAGACCAAACTTTGCACTTTCCACCTCGAGTCTATTAAGGATGTTAGCGATTTCTTCCGGAGAAGAGGCCAGAAGTGTAGTGTCGTCTGCGAAACGCAAGTTGGAGATTTTGACACCGCCTAGGTTTACTCCCCCTTCCCAATCATCCAGCACCCTACGCATTATGAATTCTGCATAGATGTTAAATAACAACGGAGATAAGACGCATCCCTGGCGTACTCCCCTCTCTAAGATGCATTCATCAGACATGCATCCGTCCATTCGAATATGCGCCAGGTTGTCTTGATATAGTCGGCTAATTAGATGAGTCAGGTGTTCAGGAACCCCCATTGTCGTCAGTATACTCCACAGTTTTTCCCATCTGACATTGTCAAAGGCCTTGACATAATCTACGAAACATATAAATACTGGAACGTAATACTCTCGGGCTTTTTCTATAATGTTTCTCACATTGAGGATTTGTTCTCTAGTACCTCTGCCCTTCACAAAGCCCGCCTGCTCTGGTGGTATTTGCCAACTTATGAAGTTTTCTAGACGTCGTTGTAAGATGTAAAGGAGCACTTTACTGGCGTGGGAAATGAGAGCTAGTAGCCTATAGTTGTTACAGTTATTTGTTGGGCCTTTCTTATGAAGAGGAATGATTATGGTCCTTCTCCAGTCTTCGGGCCAGACGCCTGTATACCAGATCCGATTGCATAGCTGGTGCAAAATTTTTAATCCACATGACGGAAGATGTTTTAAGACCTCAGCGGTGATGCAGTCATATCCTGCTGCTTTGTTCGTCTTTAATCTTTTCACAGCAAATTCAACCTCGGAGAGAAGTATGTCAGGTTCGGATTCAAAGACTGTGTTGTCGGTGTCTGAGAGAGGAGACCGCTGCAATTCTGCTAAGGAGGATGGGGTGGAAATGGAAGCCTCCCGTCCAGGTTCACATAGGCTGTCCGTGGTACTTTGATCTGTGTTAGCATATAGAGATACACAATATGACCTCCAGACGTCTATAACTTTGTCCAAGTCTGTCTGTATATTCCCGTCGTCATCCTTAATAGACCAAGATTTCTGCTTGAATTTACGTGTTAGTAGTCTAACTTTATCGAACAGTTCTTTGCTGTTATTTGTATCAGCGTGTTGTTGAATTTCGCGACAGATTTTTTCAATATGCATGTTCTTGTCTCGTCTACAGGCAGCTTGGATAGATCTAGAAAGCTGTTGGTATTGGCGGTGCTTCATAGGGGTGCCGATCCCAGAAAGTTTGAGTATTCTACGTTGTTCAACGAGGTCCAGAGTACCGTAGTCATCCATACCTTTTTAGGTCTATTCGAGTCGGCATCAGACTGTGACTCACAATCAGATAAGACCCGGATCAAGGTGTTTTTAAGCGATAGCCAAATCCTGTCAGAGTCATGGGTGTCCAAGGTAGGTAAGATACTTCCGAGTTTCTCCTTACACCGGTTCTGAAATTGTTCTGGGTCCTTTATTTTTGGCAGTCTCTTGAGCCCGACCCTAGCACACACCTTGAACTTTTGTCTTAAAGTTGCAAAAAGCTGTTGGTGATCAGAACCGCAATCAGCTCCAGGTAGGGTTTTGCAGTAATAGATGTTCTCCAGCGATTTTTTATCATTATGTAATCAATTTGGTTGCGGTATTTTCCATCAGGAGAGGTCCACGTATACAGTCTTCTAGAATGGTGCTTGTACATAGAGTTTATAATTGCCAGCGCATTGTCAGCGCAAAACTGGATAAGGCGTTCCCCCCTTGGATTCCGTTGTCCTAGCCCATATTTGCCCACTATGCTGCGTATATGTTCGTCATCTACAGTCACCCCGATTTTTGAGTTTAGGTCGCCCATGATGATGACGAGTTCTTTATTTGGTATATTTTGAAGATACGAATCTAATTCATTGAAGAAAGACTCAGTTGTGTCATCATCGGCCGTTGTGGTGGGCGCATACACCTGAATTAAATGAACGATAGAGGGGGATCCATTCAGTCTTAAGGAGATGATGCGATCGCTGACAGCCCGATAGCCCAGAATACAGCCAGACAGGGATTTCGAAACCCAAAAGCAACACCATTAATGCTTTTATCACTGTTACCAGAGAAACACATGAAATGTCCCAGAGCAGTTGTATAATGGCCCTCGTTGCGAAAATGAAGCTCAGATAGGCCGGCCACGGAAATATTGGTTCGTTCTAGTGTCTTCTCCAGAATAGTTTGTTTGCCCGGTTGTAAAAGACCCCGGACATTCCACGTAGCTAGTTTGTGTGGTTTGCGATTCTTTAGCTTGTGTTTTTCACCAGTAGCATATTTCGCATGTAGAGCCTGATGCGTCGCATCTACATGCCCGGTAGCTGATTTCACATATTCCTCCCCGGTCGAGGAAATACGCCGGGTGCCCTCCGGATCGCGAAGCTCGTCATCCGAGGCATCGCCGCTATTGCTCATATCATGAACTTTCGTGGGAAAAATAAATGGGGTGGTTTCCCGTTGCCTTCCCCATTGGTTCTGTATATATGTATCACAAAAAAAGGAAAGGAATTATGCGAAAGAATTATCGACCTCATGGGGAGGGGAAACCCAAACTTGCCCCGTGCACACGGCCCGGGTTCCCATAGACAACCTATGTGGACAGATAGGAAATGATCTCGCCCATTCATTGAATCAACCAGCAACGTAGCATCATATTTTAGAAAATGAAGTTTTTTTTAATTTTTTGTTAAAGATTATTTGCCCTATGAAAAGAATGCGAATTAGAAAAGTGCAATATTGTCAGATCAATCAGATCAATCTATTATTTAACGAAGAAATAGTTATGATTTCTGTCGTGGTGGACCATAAAAAGAAATTTAATTAACCAAAAAATATTTGGTGGCTTCTAGGCATGTGCTGATTGTTCGTCATTAGCGTAGCATTGTAAATGCTAGTTTTAGGATGAGTGTACTATACACGCGTTGTAATACTTTTCACGTTTATATATTTAGAGGCGCCTCAACAAGCTGGTGCGTTTAGTTAACTTTATTTCATGCTATTTTATATTTCCTTTTAATTAGACCTGGATGTATAATAAAAAAGTCAAATTCAGAAAAATTGTATGCATGTCTATGACACGCTGCTTAAAACTCCATATTTATGGCTTTTATTTCGCCTTTTTCTTAATATGCAGTAGTGTAGCCTCGTGCGGCAGACTGAAAAGACGGTCTCCAAAAACCCCATTATCCAAATTTGCAGGATTCAGACCGGATGACTTTCCGAAATATTCTAATGGGCGCTCACCATGAGACACACCCTATATACTGTATATATATGCCACTTATGAACTGTAATATCTTCCCCAACGTTGGACTAACCTAATATTGTTAATACACTATGTATGCTTCTCGGCACGATTTACTACCGTTTGACATATCTATGTGAACTCAGTCCTATATTGACTTTGCCTAAAGCCAATACAAGGTTCACTATCTAGTAAGTTAGTTCTCGGGAGACCGCACAATTCCCTAATTGTGTTTACATCACGCCATGGCCGGCCAAGTGACGTGTCGTCCGCAAACTTTACTACCCTCTCGTAAATCTAACGGCGAGTAAACTAAGTTTGCGAACTTGCTGCCCCGCACTAAATAAAATTATTCGGCAATTACGGGTCGGAGGATTCGATTATATTAGATCGGGGTTCTATCTTTTGATGCCATAGCCGTTTTTCGTTCGATTGCATTACTATGACCAATAAATTTGTTAAATAGGCGTCGTTTTCCCATAGTCAGGCTCCAGCGACTGGTGCGTGTGTGAAGGAAGCGATTTAGGTTGGAGTTGAATCGTTGCATGCTTTAGCGAGGAAGGTCGTTCTAGAGTTCTCTAGATAAAAGGATTCAGTGTCGTTCGAGGTAACTAAGCTGAAGGACCTATGGGGGATCGGCGATAGTGGTTCATCATTCGAACGCTGAAGGCAACATCAGCTAAACATCTCTCAAAAAAATATTTTTAAGAGAGCATAAATTACCAACCTGTTTTCGATGTTCATAGTCGCTGATCAATAATATAATAGCTCCTCTTTGGATGTCAGTCTCAGTTATTAATTAGTCTGTTGTGATTACTCGTCACATCAGTGTTCGATTTGTATGTATTTCTTGGCTCGAAATTTTTACCAAAATGTCTGATAGTGAAGAAGAAAAACGAAAGAATAAAAAAGCAAAGCGTATGTGCGTTTACAGGAAGGAGTGGGAACAACAATACCAGTGGTTAAAAAAACTTAATGATAACATGCATAAATCACATTGTAGTTTGTGCAAGAAAGTTTTTTCGATTGCCCATGATGGACTGAATGATGCTAAAAAACACAGTTCGTCATGAGAACATAAAAAAAAGAGCAGACAAATAAAAAGTTAAACCCTTGATATGTTTTATTTCCAATTCTAGTAAGGTTCTACACTGTCGACTCTGGAATCAAGAATTGTCTAGATATAGACTTTTATGATGACGCAAACGAAAGCGCTTCAGCAATTTTTACAAATATCAAGGATCACCTTCGAAACCTTGGATTGGATAATAAAAATGTTTCAGCTTATGCAGCAGATAATGCTAACGTAAATTACGGCAAGAATCACTCAGTTTTCCAATGATTATTGAAAGAAAATAATAAACTGTTTTCAGTCCGCTGCCCTGCTCATATACTGCACAATGCAGTTAAAAATGCATGTGAAAAATGCGAATTCGATGTAGAACACTTAGTTCTGAAGGTATATGAACATTTATCCTATCAACGCTAAACGAGTGCAGCAGCTGAAAGATCTATTTTTAGAAGCCGACTTAACCTATCTTTAAATATTAAGACATGTTACTACTAGAAGGATATCCTTGCTACCTGCTGTGGAGAGGATTTTGCGAGGCTTCCCAATTTCAAAAAAGTATTTTTCCGAGATAAATGAAAATTGTTCAGTGGCTTTGAAGAAATATTTTTCAGAAGCTGAATGTTTGAAAACAGAATGCTTTCTGGCATATTTTCAAAACACATTGAAAATCTTTCATGACCCAATATTAATGCTAGAAAAAGTTGATATTTTGGTCAGCGAAGTATATGATATAATTAATAATTTGCGAAACAAACTGAACCAAAGAATAACCGACAATTTTTTTGGATTTATCAGTACAAACATTTTGAAAAAGATGAGTGTAGAGGAGCAAAAATCCATCAAGAATTGTTTTTTAATGTGGTATAGAAGTGCTCTAAAATATATTGAGGATCGCTTTGATTTCACAGAAAACAACAAACTGTCTATACTAAAGTTGTTTAATTTGAGAAAAGGGTTGAGTTTTGATGATTTGAGTGCATGTTTGGACAAAATGTCAATATCCACAGGAGAGGGTGGCATTGATATGGATCAGTTGTATGAGGAGTTTTGTCAAGTAAAGGAGGTACTATGTATTTTAATTAAAGGAAGAATGGAAGCTGAAATATCAATAACTCCTTTTGAGCATTGGCATAAACTTTTCATTAAGAATAAAAACTTAGTGAATTTAATTAAGGTATTTCAATATATGGCGTCGATTCCGGCGTCAAACGCTCACGCAGAGAATTTTTTTTCCTTCTGTGATAAAACTTGGACTTACGATAGAAATAGATTGACGGCTGAACACGTTAAATCCGAATTGCAAATTAGAGTTAATTTTAGTAAAACATGTTGTGAATTTTTTGATTACGTGATTAAAATAAAAATCTCCTAAAATGCGCCAAATCCCAAAATAAATATTCATTTAAAAACAAAAATTGAGCTTAGTATGTAGAATGTTAGTATGTAGTTGAGTTTCAAATATATTTTATTATAATAAATTAGTAGGTTCGTGAACTATTCCTGTCATCATGATTCTAAAAATTTCAGAGGAAAACTCTTTTATTTTATTTTAGTTTCTGTTATGCTTCCATTTTCACCTTTGTAATTTATTCTTAATCATTTTAGTACTTAAATTATAGACTGTAGTACCGTAGTAAGTACTGTAATGTTTCTGACTCTTTTAGTATAATTAAATAATTGAAAATGTGTTTTTTAAAAGTCCCGATTTTATCTTGCCCGTCCCGATTTTTTTTCCAATAAATCCCGAGAAAGTCCTTTTCAGAGTTGGCAACCCTACCCGTGAGCTCCATTATGATATTTAATATGCAATTTTAAATTCATTACTTCCAATTAATTGCTTAAATCGTATAATATTATATTTTTTATGATTGTAGTAATTGTATCAATATCCTTTATGGCTCTTAAATTACCCTTGTTGCATGTTTAAACGTTTGTACAGAAAACGAATTAAAGTATTTAAGCTGATGCTACAAATTATGCATCAGGTACAGCCAATACGCAATAAATAAATTGCGCTGTTGCCAATAAGGTAGCCACCGTCTAGGCGAAATATCTCAATCAAGTCGGCTTGCTCGTGCACGCAATTACCCATGGGCCCATAAAGATGGCGGATTCTATGCATGTCGAAGGAAAGACAGAAAATAAATTAACGTGGCAAAGTTATTAAAATATGAGGGCGAAGCACCAGCGAACTCGTTTTGTTTCTCTGTGTGTATGATTTTCTGCACAGCTGGGCTCTTGTGCTTAATTTAAAGGATTGTGGATATTGGATCAGAATAACGATTTCTTGTATTCCTTTTGAGTTGCAGTGTATCTATAACTAATCTATATTTATTTATTTAGATATCAATAAATCTCAGTTAGAATAAAATAATCAAAGTGAAGTATGGAAAAGAGTTGGTATATCAAATAAAATAACAATAATTATGGTTCACGTCTCTAATATAATGAATATAGGTGAGTGATTATACAGAGTGGCAAATAAGTTGCGCATAATGCCTGTAACTTTTGAATTACCTCGTATACGAAAAAGTGACCTTTATGAAAGTTGCTCAGTAAATTATTCCCCACATTTCTACCTGCATGAATTTTTTCTATCATTTCTGGTTTGGTTGCCATAGAGACTAACTTACCTATTTTAAATAGAACACCCTGTATATGATTGCATATTTGGATTCTACTCGGAAAACTCTAAATTTTTTTTTATTTCTAATTTTTATTTATTTAAAATTGTAACAAACTTTATAATAACAAAATAAATAGCCTAAAAAATTGAACAACTTAACATCGGAATAATAAACAAGTAAAACCTTTTCAGTGGATCAGGTGTTCGAAATGACCACCATTTTCTGCTAAGCAGAGCGCCAGTCGATCCCTGAACTCGTCTACAACGTTTAAAAGGAAGTCCTCTGGAATGGCCCGAATTTCAGCACTAATTCTGACTTTTAAAGATTCTCTCATTTGGACGGTTAACGCAGACTTTGTTCTTAAGGTGTCCCCAAAAAAGAAGTCGAGCGCGGTTAAGTCCGGGGATCGCGCTGGCCAGTCAATAGCACCTTTTCCGCCTATCCAACGTCCTGGAAATTACTCGCTTATGTATTGTCTAACATTTGCCGCATAATGCGCAAGTACTTCATCTTGCTGGAACTAGACCTGTTCGTTTATGCCATTATTTACATATGGTAAAACCATTCTGCAAGAAGGAATTATGTGATTCTCGAGGGGGTTCAGATATTTTTCGCCATTCAAATTACGGCCTAGGAAGGTCCCACAATATGTCTACCAACTATGCCCGCCCAAACATTAACTTTTTCGCTCCTCGTGATTTAAGACGCGAGGGCTATAAGCTGTCTAAACCGTGGTTAATATAATATTTTTTCCACTACTGCAAACTTTTATAAGACGTTTATCTTTATATAGTATTAATAATTATAAACAATTATAGGTAGGTATAAGTATATTTTTTAATCAAGTTACCTGCGCTTTGGAATTGGCAAAATATTTTGTTGTTTTGTCAGATGGCTTTGTTAATGTCAACTTTTGTTCATTTATGTCATCAGATTTCACGAGTTTTCCGTTTTTTTAAAAAATAAGCAAAGAAAATGTTAGTGATATTATTATGTGTACACCTCCAGAATTAAGGATGGAAGCAAAAAAAAATGTTGATTGTATCGATATTTTACAATATTAAGCATCTCTAATAATCTAATATGTATTGATAATTATCTGGTTGCCTAACTAAAATCAAGTTACCTGCGTTCAAATAGATTCTTGAAGATCGGTCAATAATGGATATCAATGTCTTAATTGACCATGGTCAATAATAACTTATAAGGTAGAGAAAAACGATTTCTAACGTTAATAATCGGTCAATGGCGATGTTATAGGTTAGTAGTGAAAAAACATTTTTATATGACTTAACAGTGACGACGAAGTTATTTAAATAGCATCATTCTGTTTTGCGCCGATATCGTAATCTTTGAAATCTAACTTTTTTCAATTCTCAATAAAAGCAGGTTTAAAGGGATTTCCAATAATTTTCTAACTAGGTGTTTGTTGGAAAATCTGTTGCCAATGCTATCAATAATTTTTTAACATAGGGAACCAGTTAAAATTGCAATGCTGATCCGTTTTTTTTGTAAATTAGGAAAGACGTATGGAAATATATTATTTTATTCAGGTATAACGTACCTCCGATTATGGAGATCACGACCCCCCTTCCTCCCTAATAAAAATATAAACAATTATGTTAAAATATATTCTGTTAAACAAATCCGATAAAGCCTTTGTGATTTTTTCTCGCATATTTATAAATTCCGTACATTTTTTAACAATTTAATTACTATCAAGGAATTTATTTGTGTACCCTAAATATTTATTGCATGATAATTAATTACGTTAAAGTAATAAAATTTTATAACACGTCATGGAAAATGTTTGCAAATGGGAGTTACATGTTTTATGATTAATATTTTAAAAATGGCATTCCTATTAATCCGAGGTATTTTTTATCAAAACAACAACTATCTATTATCTATTATACTAAACATCTTGGCATAAAGTTTTTATTAATTAAAAAAATATCCTAGTAATAATGCCTTACGGTTTTGAGACAATTCTTTTCTTAAAATTTTTTAGTTTTATGTACATACGTCGTTCAAAAATCGATAAAATTGATAGTATTTTAATTTTAACTTTTGATTCACTTTAAAGGCATCTAAAATAATTTTTCTTATAATTTCTTCTTTATCAAGCCGCCCTAATTTAAGTATCTAATTTCACGCTTTTCCCATCTAAAAATTATCTTCTGGCAAACCAATTAAAGAAACACGTGCCTGTCGGGTATAAACAAAAAATTTACACCATTATCTTATACCATGTACTAATTATATTATTCCTAACAAGATCCAGACCTCACAACTTTCTAATTTATTTTTTCTGTTTTGTCTTTTAAAAACGGTCCCTTACGACCCATATCTGTATTAAGAACTTTTTATTTTTATCTCGCCATCGAGGCGTATTCTCCAATTAAAAATCCACCCCTCGGTCTCACGAGAAATAAAACTGACTGTATAAATGCATTATGGTTTCCCTAAAATAAAAACCCGAGTGACATAAGGCGTCGGGTCTTGTCTCCCCTGGCAACCACCCTCTAAGTTATTATTGGGAAGAAAATGGTAGAAATTGGAGATATACGCGGTTGGAAAAATCGGTTTATTGGATGTTGGGACGCCTTGGGGACACACATGTTTCAGGGATGATTATGTGTGGGTAGTTTTGAGTGTTTTTTTGGTGATTTATTTCGAAATTGTAGGTTTGATTTGCAGGAGCTTTTAATATTTCTGATCAATCGAAATATTTTATTAAACCTATGATTCCCTTCATTAAAACTTTATTATATATACATATTCGCCTTCAGAATACCAAAAATATCGATTTTAAATTAAAGCCAACGAAGTTTGAATTAAGGTTGCTATACGGTAAAATTTGTGACCAATCAATATTATTAGACATAAAGCAACCTTCAGAAAATTAGAATGGTTTAGCAGATACTACTACTATTTTGAATGAAATAAATGTTATTTCTCGTCTTTCTACTTCTAAATTTTGAAATCCATACCTGCATCAGCGTCACACAAAACATACTCGGTTTTCTACCTGGCCGGACCAGCCAGATAATATAAAGACCTTTATCTCTGTCAAGCTGGTTAGGAATTCCACAGCGGGAAGTCAAACTCGAACACCAATCATGTTGCTTGCCTCAGCTTTGAAAAGGATGCCTGTCCAACGGCCATTTCTAAGATTTCAACATCAGTTTCGGTTTGAGTGCTGTTTGTGACACGTTTTTTTAAATTGCGTTTTCTGATGAAACAATTTTGGTAAGAGCTATTTTTTAGAAACTTCATTTAGAGGTGTTATAGGTAACTCTAGGATTCTAGTTGATAATGCATCAAGCTTTATTAATTTTTGCCTCTCATATTTGTTGTCAAAAACTTGAACAGAGATTGCTATTAGGTTTTATTGTGTCAAACATTAAAATATTTAACCCTAACTAGGTCTAATACAAAGATTGTCTATCTACAACTTATGGAGTAGTTAAATTGGTTTTGCGTTTGACTAACTGTCCCACTAAATAATGATAATAATACCAGTTCATGCCGTCTTTAGTCATTGTCTATTATCTTTCATATTTTTATAAAAATATATGCACTGAATAAATAAAATATCTGTTGTCATTTCACAAAACATTACTAGCGAGTTTCAGACACCGGAAATTAAAAAGTCATACTGTACCGCTGGTGCTGCAAACATTAATTCCTTTGTTACAATTTACTTTAGATAGATTCAGTGGATTTTATAGGGACTATACAGGGTGTCTCTAAAAGGTGTGTACCAAATCTGAGCACGTATTCCTGAGCCCAAAATAAGGCGATTTAAAGCAACTTACTTTATTTCGAAATTGCGCCGTTTCCGAGATAAAGGGTGGTAAAGTTAAAAAATAAAAATGGAATTTTTTAAAATTAATGAACATTTTTTAACGTATGACTTTAAAATTTGGTACCCGGGGTTTTTTTGGGATGCGAAACCCGAACACGGACACCTTTTCACTGTGGCCATTAGAGGGCGCTTCACAATGCACTTCTTAAGGTTTAAAATGGCCATAACTTTTTTATCAGTATAGTTTTTTCCTTTTTTTGTTAAAGAACTGATTTTTTGAACATTTTGAAACAAAGAAGGTACTCTTGTGAAAATCCGCTAAAGTAATCCGTTTTTGAGATGTTTCGGTTTTTATTGTTCGATGCCGCACCGGAATATTTAAATTATTCTGAATAAAAAATGTTTACTGTTATCTTTGAGGATGAAATGTGGTCAGTGAATTAGCAGTGGAAATTTTTTTTTTAGACACTTTTGGAGTGTCACATCCAAAAATCCTCGGATTTTTTACCTGTTTGATGAACACCTTTAAAATTTCCGACGATTTTTGAATGTGACACTCCAAAAAAGTATCTAAAAAAAATACATTTTCCACTGCTAATTCACTGACCACATTTCCTCCTCAAAGATAACAGCAAACATTTTTATTCAGAATAATTTAAATATTCCGGTGCAACATTGAACACTAAAAACCGAAATATCTCAAAAACGGCTTACTTTAGCGGAATTTCACAAAAGTACCTTTTTTGTTTCAAATTGTTCAAAAAATTAGCTCCTTAAAAAAAAGTCAAGAACTACACTGATAAAAAAGTTATGGCCATTCTAAACCATAAGAAGTGCATTGTGAAGCGCCCTCTAATGGCCACAGTGAAAAGGTGTCCGTATTCGGGTTTCGCATCCCAAAAAATCCCCGGGTACCAAGTTTTAAAGTCATGCGTTAAAAAATGTTCATAAATTTTAAAAAAATCGATTTTTATTTTTTAAGTTTACCACCCTTGTATCTCGGAAACTGAGCAATTTCGGACTAAGGTAAGTTGCTTTAAATCGCCTTATTTTGGCCTCGGGAATATGTGCTCAGATTTGGTACAGGCCTTTTAGAGACACCCTGTATAATCTTTAATGTTACATTTAAAAACCCAAGTTTGGTACTAAACAGATAATTAATTGCGTCTCATGCAGAACATATCACCAAATTTAAATTATTATCAAAAGTTCATTCGATAAAAAAATATCACGAGTATGAAAGTAAATCAAATTTCTTAGCTGTATATAATTTCCGTCGGAAAAAAAATTACCAATAAAATACGACAATAATAAACAACCGAACAGTTTTAATATTAGCCTTCCTGACTTCGATAAAGCGCGATATCAGATAAACTCTGGCAAAGCAAAAATTCACCGCGGAGGCAACATAAACCATCTTTTGTTTCACTTCTTCGTTTTTTTTTCCGACTCTTCTTCTTTTATTACTGAACCGCAGCGCAAGTTCAATCGCGCTCCGCGAGAGACCACACATTGCGATAACAATTAACAAGAATTCCATATCGATTTGTTTCCGAAACGGAAAACTGCAAAATTATGCTGCGTTCTTTAATCCCTTCCGGATATACCATAAAGAAGTCAATATCTTAAGTTTCGAGTAAGTCAGTCGTCATCAAAAATAATTTATAACAATAGATAGCTTCTAAGCCTAAAATTGCATTTTCTTCGATTAAATCGAACAAATCAGTGGCTTCAAAAAATCTCTAATAACACCATTCATTATTTTATTAACTACAAGCAATAAACATTTTAAAATTCTCCAATAAAATAAAATTTTCGTCTTTCCTATGTTGCTAGAAAACAACGGAATTATCTGTAGGCCATGGTTATACAGAGCCACGGAACTTTTAAAACAAATTATTAAAGATTTAGGACCTCTATCGAATTACATATACATCAAAATGTTTTAGAATTGTTATTGGCACGTTTAAAGCGCGATTTACACTTTGACGCTTGACGCTTACGTTTGAGGTTTGACGGTGACGCTCGTAGAATTCCATTTTTGGTGCATTTATAGTTTGACGCTTGACGTTCAACATTTTCGTGTCATAACCTCATTATTTTGTTGTGTTCCGTTGTTTGTTTGTTTTGTAAAGAATTGTTTTTTCTAAAAACATTAATTCGACTAACGTGGCTATGGCAGTGGGGATGACGATGTGTTTGCTAGCAGCAGCATTACTTAAAAAGAAACAAAAGCGAAAAAGGCAGTATAAAATTAGACCCATAAACAGAAGACGACATAATAAGGTACAAATATTATACAAATATGAAAGAGTAGTATTGACAGTTAGCTATCACGTGCAAATACTGTCGCGTCCTATTGGCTGTTACGTCATATTCTACGGAATTTCTACGAGCAGTGAGCGTCAAAAGTTAAAATTGGTTTATCTGGAACGTCACGTCATCGTCAGCGTCAAAGTGTAAATGAGTGTATATATTTCCTATTCTTCAATCTTCAACCGACCACGTCAACGTGATCGGCAAGCGGTGAGCGTCAAAGTATAAATCGCGCTTTATACTTTTCCTCCGGAAATATTCTTATTGTATCATAGCGCCCAGACTTTTTTAACAGCTGTATAGTTTCGTGGAAAGTTTAAATGTTCCACCTTGGCTGTCTCTGAGGCTCCGCATCAATTTGATGTAGATGAAATGACAATAGTGACGATGGTGATTCACAGAACTGCAATTATTCAAGTAACATGAGCGGAAAGGACAAAATGGATAGGCATTGAGCTTTTTTTCATATAATATGCAGTTCATTTATAAAATAATAGAGTTATAGTCTATTTTTAAATGGCGCGACGTAACAAATGCTCATTAAATATGCAAAACGCATACCGGAGTTTCAAGAACAATTTGAACACCATCCCTTAAAAATTAAAATCCATTGTCTTTACATTAAAGGATCCAAATGTTAAGCTTTCTTTAGATAAGTCCACCCTGAATTTATCGCAAGCTATCGTTATATTTGAGGATTTACCATTGTTATTGGGAAAATCCCTTAGCCAGGAGCGTGTATTGGAGAAGTTTTTAAATCTTAAACATGCCTATTCTCCTAAAATTGTATTATGTTATATTCGTTGGTATTTATCACATATGAAAATATTTAAGAATTATTATATATATAGTATTAACTAATAAATAACAATGTGTGATACTACTCTACATAATATAATTACAAAAACAAGGTATAGAGTCTTACAAACAACGCATTTTCAAAAATCGAATGATACTTTTGTTGGTATGGCTGATTCGGAAGGTGAACTCTTATTAACATCGTTTATAATAAGCGGTTCAACCATTTCTTCGATTATTATATCTATCTGCCACATTTTGGCTTTTTCTTCTGTCACATGAACGACACACTTTTTCCACTTCTCCGCACTGATTTTAAAGGGTATTTTTAAATCCACCATTTTATAAGTCGTGCTTTTTCTGGCGACATCTGTCTTTATTTGAGCCAAATAAGTTCGATCGGGTTTAATTCGTTAATAAGTGGTAAGAAGGGATTCTGAGCATCTGAGCACAATACAAACCTTGTAACTTTGCCAGTTCATCGACTACATATGTTTTTAATGCATTTTTGTGTAAGTTGGCTAGTACCAATAGTTCTTTTTTTAAGGAATCTAATGGAAATTCTATTTGTCAGTTAAACTTAGCCATTCTGTTATTTCACTTTTACGCCACGCACTTGTCGGTAATTTTTCCGTCAGCTTAGAGTGATAAGTTGCATTATTCAATACAAATATTAAATCTTTTGGTATAAGATCCAACATTTGCTCGAACCATTCTTCAAAGACATCGACATTCATATCTTCGTGATAGTCTCCTGTATTTTTAGATTGGAACATGAGTAGATCACCTTTAACAAAGCCTTCAGAACTTCCAATATGAGTTATGATATCGATGTCCTTTTCCAGATGGCGGTCTTAATCCTGTGGACAATGCTTCCAAAAAAGCTTGCCTTGAACTTTTAATATTTTCTTCCTGCCAAAATCTAGTCACAGTATGGCCTTTATTTAGCCATGTTTCGCCTAGGTAAAATATTTTTTTGCTTTCTTCTCTGGTTTCTCGGATGCTTCTTAAGTAATTTCTTTTCCAACAGACGATATCGCTTCTGTCTATTAAAATATATTGCCTATTATGTTTCTTCCACCGAAAACCCATTTTTCTTAATAATTTCCAAAGCGTATTTCTACACATAAATGGGTAGTCTTGGTCTTCTCAGATTGGAGACATTTTGTCCAGCCTAGGAATGTATTTTTCTAAAAAGAAACTATGAACTTTTTGCCTTATTCTCTGCATTATCAGCTTCATCATCCAGCTCACGTTTTGATCGTCCTGGAGAAGTTTTGGAGGTTTGACGCCAACACTTCCTTCTTCTTTTAAAAGTTTATATATTGTTGTTTTTCCAACGTTAAGCATATTTGCTGTAAATTGCACTGCATTGTCAACACTCAAATCCGCATTCTTACTTTAACAATTAAGAATTTTTTTTTTTTCATTTACTGTACATGGCTAGGGCATTTAGGCAATTGTTAAAGGTTCTCCATATTTAATTAAAACAACAATGGCACTTCACACTTTGACTAGTGTCACTAATAAACAAACACACAAGGTAGGTATGTATAAATATAAATAGGTGTATTAGTCCAATAGAGGCACCCATAAAGGCATAATAACCACATAATTAGCAAACAGGTAACCAGGATTAGGTATAAAAAAAGAAATAAAATGATTAGAGCAGAAACGGAATAAGTACCAGACTCTAATTAGTTTTGATAAAATTGCTTTGTAACATTCCAGTTAAATGGCACGGCTTGTACATAATTTTAAGCTTAAAGAATTTAATAATAAAATATATATTTGAAGACAAATCTTGAATTTAATGTCGATACTTGTACTAATTCTGCACAAAGTTAAAAATTCAGGCCTATTTAAATCTATACATGTCAAGAAATCCTGCACGCCCATGGAGAAGACGATTTTGATTGATTTATTACATCGCTTCATTTAAAGGTAGACTATAACCAGAATTTTATTGTATTTCAAATTGATGATTTCACTCATAAAAAATTAACCCAAACTACGAAAACTTCACGTTGACAGTTTGAGGCCACTTTTGACATTTCAGTAGGTAACTAACATATGTAGAAACTTGCAATATTTATAAATACGAAAAAAGAAATTAAGATATTTAAGAATTTAAATTATCTTTGAAGAAGGAATTTAAGAAGTGTCTCATAAAAATGTTCAAGGCTGAGGCAAGACAAAATTCTAGTAAAAATAACTACCCAATATCTAAATTCTTTAAACATTTTGAAATACATTGATTTTTAAATCCTTAAGCCCAATTCATAATAACTAATATTGACAAAATCTTTCATGGGAAATTTGCGTCCATTATCTCGAGAACCACTAAAAAAAATTAAAACTTATATTATGTTGTATCTCGAAGAAGATATTCTATTTGAGACGGCATATTTATGTAAACTTTTAATTTTAATTCAGTAAATAATACACCATATATTATAGAGTGTGTCCGCCTTAGTTGTCTATATTATGGCAAACTGTTTCATTATTAAATTTACGAAAGAAAAGTACTAAAAACCTTATTTACGCTTTCCATAAATTAAAATTTTATTTAAAAACTCGACATGTTTTGCAACACTGTTGCTTCTTTAACGGAGTGGTATACAAAAAAGTGATATTTTAAAGGTATAAAGGGTATACATTTTTTAAATTAGCCATACCTGCTAATAACCAAGTTTTAACTGAGGGAAAAACCTATAGTAATATTATAATATTAACAAAGTAATTGAGAAGTTTTAAAAGAGGTGATGCGTTTAAATCTAATTAATCGTTGTGGAGAGTATTTGATTTTTTAGCTTGTTTATTTCTAAGGATTCAAGCAGGTTCAATTTTATACTTTTGTTTTCGATATTTAACTTATATCATCTCTGAAAAGAATTAAATATCATCAAGCAAAGTGCATTAAATAATGGACATTTCACGGAAACAGTAGATAAAATACTGTATATATAAGAAATTGTATTAAAATTCTATAAACTTAGTTTTTCCAACAGTAAGACAGAATAAAATTAATTATAAAGTTATTTTGTAGATAGGTCACATAAGTAGTAAAACAAGAAATTAAAAAAAAAAAACTCGAATTTTAATATTGTTTTCAAATCTAGCAACAGTTGAGGGAAACGCATTAAAAATAATATAACTTGCACTAAAATGTAACGATTGTCCCAAAGTTTACATATGACAAACAGGCAGAAATTTTGAAAAACTTGTCATTGAACATTATTCCAGTATTTTAAAAAGTAAAACTAATTCAAATTATTCCAACCACTTAATAGACGAAACCCATAGATTCAATATTAATTACGATATTTTACAAGCCGAAAACGAAAGAATAAAATTGAACCCCCTTGAATTCCTGGAAATAAACAGGCTTAAAAATCACAATATTAACGATCAATAATAAGAGTTAAACGCATCACCCTCTTTTCAATCTTTTTAATTAGTTTGTAAATATTTTAATATTATTATAGGTTTCTCCCTCAGTTGAAACTTGTATATTTGCTATTTTTAAGAATTGTTTGTAAAATTATTATTTTTACTATTTACTATAACTTTAGTGATAACGGATTTCCACCAAGTGAAAGCCGAATCAATTCAGTTAAAGAAAAGTATTCTTTATTAAAAGTTCTGCTTCCTAAAGAAATAATATTAGACTATTAAAACTTGAAATGGATGTACAGAGAGTACTCATAAAGTAGGAAAATTTCTAATTTGCCCGAGAGGAAAGTACCCTTAATTTTTATTTTAGAGCAAAATGAAGTAAGGAAATGTTACTTAGGCTATAATATCTAAGTTTAAATCCATTGTCTTCTATTAAAATTTTTTTGATATTTCTACACTGAAATTTCTAATTAGATATTTTAACATTCTCAGACAGAACTGACACCTATAATGTCATTATTAATTATTGACTAATAATTTTGCTGGTGTAGGAAAAGAAGACAACACATTGATATATATGTACATATTATTAGGAATGCAAGTAAGTTGGGCTTCTACCGTTTTAACCGTATATTCCTGAAAATTGGAACACAGTCAAATTTAAAACGAAAACTATTTAACGGCGATTTAATCTACCTAATTATTGTTTTCATACGTGTTACGAAACACCCACTTAATCTTTGACACGTCTATAGTTATAGAGGTATAATTTAAAACTTCAAGTACAATACGAAACTTGTAACAGATGATAAAAAAGGATAGAACGAAATACGCACTGCGGCTGAAACATGTTATTAAATTTTTATTAAAAATGTGCCTCGAATTTGTATGCATTTTTGTATACCCCTGAGAACATGCTTGTTAATATATCTGTTTTAATATACTTATAATTTATATGAATTAAATCGACAGTCAAAATGCACCTAAGTTTAGGACAATACTATAGAAATAGGTTAAATCAAAGAATTTTTATCATCAGAAGAAATCAGTGCTAGCCTCAACCACACGGTTTGTTTACGAGCAACATTGGAAGACTGCGTATCTAAAAACTACTGAAAAAATGTACCGCGTAAAGCACACATCACTTAGAGTAAACAATATTTAGTAAACGTGACAAAAGCGTACTAAACAGAAATGGATTAATAAAATATTAAAAATAAAATCTTTACCAGAAATTGGTGTTAGAGATTCATAGAAACATAATTACTAAAATATTTATTAAACTAAAAGACGTCTAACAAAACAATTTTATGACAGTGTGATAAATAAATAAATATAATAACGTAATGCCTAGGGTATAACAAAAAAGTGAAATTTTAGCGGATAATCTCTATCTTAGAGCACTGTTGTAATGACGCAAATACAAATCTTTTTTGAAAAATGTTGATTTTAAGACTTTTTTGTATCTTCGTTAATAAGGGTTACTTTGCTGTATCTTCCATATGCAGCGTGGGCTCGTTTGATAGTTTGATTTTTCACTTTTTAGAAAACGACTGTGGTCGTGGTTGCTAGTACACACTGGTTCTTCCAGGTGGCGCTGTTTAGGGATTATTAAGGTTATTCTAATTTTCTTGATAAAATTAAATGATGTGATAATTTTTTTTATTTCTCAGCTTCAGGAGCATAAAACTAATTACATTTTAGCACAACCCATGATTCGATATCTTTATTCGTTGTCGAATTATTTGCAAATAAATATTTTAATTTCAAAAATTAATGGTTACTGTTGAACAAAAGGAACTTGAAGGTTCTGTTGTCATAATTTTTCATAAATTTAGTAACAATAATAATAAGAATTATTATTAACTATTATTAAAATGTTTAGCCTTTCGTTGCATTTGTGTCTATTCTCGTCCTTTATCCAAACTAGAAGTTGATCGAAAGCAAAACCAAAAGTGTAAAGATTATTTAACAACGTAACTGAAATAATCTAAAGTTGAAATTTTCAACGTGGAAAAATCAAATTAAATGGAAAATGTCAAAGAGATACAAACTACTTATAGAAATTTTTAAATAATGAGAAAACTTTTAAATACACAAAATAAGTGTCAATTTAATATAACATCAAAGTTGTTAGCAGGGTTGGTAAAAATTTGTTTACATAGTCCATGATTAAAGTAAAGAAACATCCTTTGTTAAATTAAAAATTACTCTACGAATAGCACTAAATTATTCTATAAAATTAAATTTGTTTAATGCGAATTATATAAATGTATGTAATTCGTTTTATCCCGAATTTTACGAATTAAAGCAACTTAACGCTATTGCAGTTTAGTTATTAAAATAATCATTCTTTAATGTTCCTAGTAGTATTGTTACTAAATTTTGATTTGATTGCATAAAATAGTTTTTTTGTTAGTAACTTGAAAATTAATAGAGATTAAGTTACGGTTTGCAGCTATTTGTATGCTCTTTATTAATTTAATTTTTAATTTTATTAAGAAAATTTAAAAAAACTTAATCTCGCCGAAACAGCGCCATCTTGAAGACGCGGTGTGTACTGGCGACCACGACCTTTAAAAAATTTAAAAATAGTAATATTGCTGCCAAGTCAATTTTTTTAAATGGAACACCCTGTATATTGTTAGTTTTTCGAAAAGCTTGTTTCAAGAGAAATTCAACCATACCATACTTGTTACGTTTCTAATTTAAAATGACTGAAATATGAGCGATTAAATGATCAATTACGTAAGCATGAACAGATATGCAATAATAACAATAACCACCAGCGAAATATTGAAGAGTATGACGGGGGCTGTCATGTCACGAGTCAGAAGTAGTTTCATTGTTAATTATTTTAAGTAGTGAGAAATGCCTTCGCTTTTTACATATGACGAGTATGTCGACATGCTCCTGATATACGGAGAATGTCACAAGAATGGAAGACGTGCTCAAAATCTGTATAGTCAACGATACCCGAATCGTGAAATACCAAGCTATAGAACGTTTCGTAATGTTGAAAAATTAAGAAGTGGTTCCTTTCCCAGTGGTAGGGCGCAAACACCAAGAAGAAAACGAGTCCGAACAGAAGACAACAATATTAACATCTTGGCCTATGTTCAAGTGTATCCACATGTCTCAACTCGACTCCTCGGGGAAGAATTAGGTATTGGAAAAAGTACAGTTGAAAGGACACTAAAATATTATAAATACCACCCCTACAAAATTCATCTGGTGCAGGGCTTAACACCTGAATATCCTGAACGCCGCCTAAATTTCATTGCTGAGATGTCAATGAAATTTGAACAAGACCGTCTTTTTTTCAACAAAATTTTATGGAGCGATGAAAGTAGGTTCCACAACAACGGCATAGTAAATCGCCACAATTGCCACTACTGGTCATCTGTAAATCCTCACTGGATGAAGGAGACTAATTTTCAGGTAGTTTGGGGGGGTTAACGTTTGGTGCGGTTTATTTAATGGCTATCTTATAGGTCCTTACTTTTACCAAGGGACACTAAATGGAGAACGATTTTTAAATTTTCTTCAAAACGAACTTCCCTTATTACTTGAAAATATCTCAATCAATGAAAGAGCCTCTATGTGATGGCACCACTCCTCACTTTGCCAGGCAAGTTACAAATTATTTAGATACCACGCTTCCTGCGCGCTGGATTGGCCGAAATGGTGTGATCCGGTGGCCACCACGGTCACCGGATTTGACCCCTTTAGATTTTTTTCTTTGGGGATATCTTAAAGAAATTGTGTATGTAAACCAAC
Organism: Polydrusus tereticollis; assembly: GCA_963920685.1. Classification (NCBI taxonomy): domain Eukaryota; kingdom Metazoa; phylum Arthropoda; class Insecta; order Coleoptera; family Curculionidae; genus Polydrusus; species Polydrusus tereticollis. The sequence goes on along the minus strand of OY987329.1, from coordinate 88,348,059 downwards.
CTAGAGATGTCAAAGATTTGCAAAACAAAATCATAGCAGCTTGTCGAACTGTTACTCCAGCTATGATTACAGCAGCGTGTACCAGAAATCTTATAAACAGATTTGAATATTGTATTAGTGAGAGTGGTAACCAATTTGAACATATTTTGAGAAGAAGTCGTAATTAATTTTGTTTAGTTATCTTCTTGTTTTCGATTGATTGTTACATAATTGAATAAAGTGTTATAAATCGCTCATATTTCAGTCATTTTAAATTAGAAACGTAACAAGTATGGTATGGTTGAATTTTTCTTGAAACAAGCTTTTGGAAAAACTAACAATATATAGGGTGTTCCATTTAAAAAAATATGCTTAGAAAATCGTCGTGGGACACCCTGTATACATGGTGTTTTAGAAGTACGATACGTAACTTAAGGGGGTGATTCCTTATGATATTTTAAGAGAGAAAGTTTATATAAACATGTGTCCGGAGTGGCTCCGTCATATACAGGGTGTCACAGATTAAAAAAAAATCGGTGCGTTTTATCAGAAGATGGCCATTTTCAAGATTTGCTTTGATTAACTGTTGCATTTTTATTTGTATCATTATTTAAAAAAATAATTTCATTTTTAATTGTTCCTGAACTTTTTTTCTATCTGGTTCCGTTTCCGAGCAATATGCTTAGAAAATCGTCGTGGGACACCCTGTATACATGGTGTTTTAGAAGTACTATACGTAACTTAAGGGGGTGATTCCTTATGATATTTTAGGAGAGAAAGTTTATATAAACATGTGTCTGGAGTGGCTTCGGCATATACAGGGTGTCACAGATTTAAAAAAAAAAATCGGTGCGTTCTATCAGAAGATGGCCATTTTCAAGATTTGCTTTGATTAACTGTTGCATTTTTATTTGTATCATTATTTAAAAAAATAATTTCATTTTAATTTAAATGTTTTAATTAACTTTTAATTTTTTTTCGAAAACGAAGCAAGATACGGAAGCAATTCAAGGAACAAAGAAGTTTTATTATAAGTTGGTAAATTCGAAAACCAATATCAAAATTAGAAAAAAGTCAGAGGCGTATACTTTTTTGTCAGTAATATTCGTTAAAGTGCTGCCTGGGACGCCACTGGACCTAATAAATTTAATCCTGTTAAGGCTAATTAAGCCCCTTATCATTATAAATAACAATACCAAATTTCAATAAAATCGGGAAAAAGATATTTAAAAAAAATATAAAAAACTATTTTTTCTAAAAAACTATGGACTCTCTTGGAATATTATAAGGAACCTTAAGTTACGTACCGTACTTCTGAAACACCCTGTATATTATTTATTATTTACTTAAATAAGTTAACCAAAGGTATGGTTTTATTACACTTTTACATGCAAATTTTTTAAATGCATTACAACGGAATGATAAATAAAATAACATACCTACTAACAGGAATGTAAATCGACAAATATGAAATATCTCTCGCATAAAATATTTTATTAGTAACCAGTCAATACTGTATTCAAATATTTTATTTTATTCTTAATATTTGTTGCCATTTTAAAACAATATAGTTATAGATTAAAATTAAATTAAATTTATGAAGGCACTAAACAATTAAATTTATTTTATGTCCTATAAAATTGTTTTATAATGACGTAGTATTTCATTGCAATAGGTATTTGTGTTTCGACAATAAACTACCTGACTTCTACATAAATATTATAAAAATTGCTGAAAGTAGGTCAAAAACATTTTTTTAAATTATCATTGTCGAGGTTTTTAAAAAATCGCTATATCAGGTAATTATGGCAAGATTAACGACTACTAAACTAAAAAAGATTTGGACGGGAAAATCTACCGCCAACAAAGTTCCACATTGTTGACGCTCCTGCATATTCCATTGCAACACGAGAAGCTAAAACATGAACTATGAATAAAGGAGTTGTAAACTGCATATTCTTTTGTCATGTGAATTTCCAGACTCTTACGAGTATCAAGGCAAACCCTCACGAGATAGATCCTTAACTGGATGGGTAACATCAAGCCAAACTCCTGATATGTAATACCTAATACCTACATGAAGCCGAATAGATTATCTAAGCCAGACAGGCATGGAAATAACGAGTCAAGCAAATCTAAAATTGGTGTCACTATATTCTTTGGAGGATAATGGAAAAAGGAGAATAGGATATATCAAAACAAATATATCCCCGTTCGGGAGAATTATTAGTTTGTTAATAGAAGAAAAGCGTAGAAAGAACAGATAAAAAATATAAGAAGCAAAAGGAACAAACGATATTTTTATTTAAATATACTGGGTTGTTCTAAAATCCTGCATATAATTCATATTTATTCTATAGGTTATTATTAAGAAAAACGTTGAAACACAGGAATGGATTTAAATTGTTGTTAATCTTTCTGTAATATCTTCAGCTCCCTCCCTTTAAACCCTTAACATGTAGCCACTGTAACGAGCACAAGAAGCAGTTTTTAGGAGCAATCGAATTCATGCGCCGTTCGAAATTAAGCACTCTCCTGATTCGACTTATTTTATCAAATAAATGCTGGAAGTGGCCTCCACTTTCCACTTCACATGCACCAAGTTTATGGTCCTCAATGTTGTCTGATCTATTCTAATACACCCCAATAGAAACAAATCCAATGGCGTAAGGTCCGGAGACCTTGGTGGTCATTCATTTAAACCCTGTCGACCTATCCAGCGATTTGGAAAAATTTCATCTAAGTATCTTCGAAGTGCGGCGGTTTGCCATCATGTTGAAAACATATTTTTTTGTGTCGAATATCTGGATCATTCTCGTTAGGAAAAATTACTGCTAATGCAGGAATTAAATTAAATGAGAGGAAATCTAAGTAACCAGAGGAACCAGAAAACTCTAGGGAAAAAATTTTTTGCCAGTTATATTTTCTTTTAAATATTTATATCATATACTACATATAATATTTAATAATTAATCTAAATTTATTTGAAGCCACTGTGACCACATTATTATCATTCCATTTGGAAACGATGACGTAGTAAGGAATATTCATACGTTCCTCTTGGTTCCTTTTTAAGAACTTTGGCATTTCTTATTGGGGAATTGGATATTAAGTTTTGTCGAAGTGCTCCTGAGCATTTTAGGCCTTTTTTTGAAAGTTCATTTATTAACGGTAGGGAGGTAAAAAAATTATCAAAGAAAATGTAAACAGGTGTTTCATGATGTTCTAATTGTAGTACATTGGCAAACTGGAGGACAATACCGGCTCCTAAGCTTAGAGCACGGTATTTTTCAGGTAATAGAGTGATAATCAATCAATAATTTGTACCTCCATAGAATGGGTTTACCTCAAATAAATTGCTTCGATCCATGACCTCCGAAGTATAGAACCATGGATTCGTCCACACTAAAAAATTCTTCAAAGGGTGCAAAGAAAATAATTTTTTTGTTCAGCGCCTCAAACAAGGGCCGTACTTTTGGAAAATTTATCGTCTTTTTCTAAACTCGTATTATCATTGAGAGGAATGTTTTGCATTAGATAGTTATATCGGTCTCTCGATATAGCTGAATACACGTTTTTATATCGGGCGTCATCACTATTTTCCCAATTCATTGCCCTTCTTGAAAACGGATTATATCTACTAATTAGAAGTACTCCAATGAAGCATCTTATTTTATTTTTAGATATATCTCCAGGGCGATTTTGTTGTGAGTTGTGACGTATACAAATTGCTATAGTTAATAATTAATTATTTCATCATCTATAAATTAGAAAAATAGCTCTAAAAGTGTTAGGGAATTTTTCGGCTTACCTTTTTCTTTTGAATTGGGAAAATTCGAGATAATGCCCCCCTTCGTCCAAGAATAGTACTAGATTTTGGAATTTTTTTGTTTGGAAAATTTCTGACGTTTTGCAGACTGAAGCGTAGATAACGAAAGATCATCATTGCTGTCAAAAAAAAAACGTCATGTTTAATCTCCACTACCTCAGCATTGCACTACTTGATTCTCGATCAAAAATTACTTCAGCCTCTGCAGTTAGCTGACTGCCAGGAAGATTGTTTATACTAACACCGTGTTTTCATCTCCGAGTCTTCGTCGTTGTTGTAACCATTTGCATTAGTCGGTGGTATACCTACCATCTGGAATTGGTACATTTTCATCCAAATTTTCTATTTCTGTCATAAGTTCGTGCAACTTTAAATACTTTCCCAATAACTGCAAATATAAAAAAACAAGATAATATGTCTATGTCTACACCGTATTACGCTACTGTATGTTATAACCGACACCTAGTTTTGAGGTTACATTTTCACAAAAGCAACTAATTTTATCAGTTATATTACTCATTATAATAAAACTCTACTTTATATCTAACTAAACCATGTGATTCCCTACAAAAAATGTTTAAAAGTGTAATGTACTTACTTTTGATTATCCATTATTTATTTAGATCACACAGTAATTTTAACCTAGCATTTGCCGGCACTACAACTAACTTTGAAAAGTTCAAAATTCTTTATTAAATGCATTATTATTGAAATTATAATGTCTCTTTAACGGACAGTAGGAGTATCTGGGTTAACATGAGAGATCTGTTAAGACGAGACAAGCTATTGCTTTCCTAAAACATTTTGGAAACCTTACCTATTTTGTAGGCACAACATTTTTATAATATTTAAACCATAGCAATATACTTTACAATCATTTATAGCTATTTAGACTAATAGGAAAATTTCTTGTTATTCTAGGTGCAAATGGCCTCAGAAGGCGGGGCCGACAAACGTATACTCGGTACCAAACGCTCGAGTTGGAAAAGGAGTTCCACACGAATCACTACTTGACGCGACGGAGGAGGATAGAAATGGCGCACGCGCTGTGTCTGACAGAGAGGCAGATAAAAATATGGTTCCAGAATAGGCGGATGAAACTTAAAAAAGAAATACAGGTAAAGTAGTTTTATCAACAGATATCATACATAATTATAATATAATAGATGAGTCTTATTTATTAGTTCAAGAAATCTTTATCGAGAGCTAACAATTTTTGTAAATAGAAAATTGATAGTAACTAGATGTAGAAATAAGTATGGTACTGTTCTTAGTAGTTTCGTTAAATATTCTATGTGTTGCTGAGTTACGAATATCCATTTTAAAACAATGGTATTATCAAGGAAAAGCAATAGTTACCTACCTACATACATTTTATATACCAAGTATTTTAAAGCTTGATATATGTATTTCAAGCTAATTAATCTTTGTAAGAAGATCAAAAGTGTTTTGTATTATTTGCTCTTAGCAAAAATACAGAAGTATTCATATTTTGTGTGACTTTAATTGTTAGTTTCCTAGTCAGTCATACGAAACATTTTTGGAAGCGTTTAGGATTTTTCTTATATTAAAGAAGTATTTATTTAAAATAATAAAGATGAAAAGAATGACTAGATACATAATAATATGTTTAGGTTTTAATACACATATTTTCTCTTCTCGATAAACTATTATTGCGCTTTGCTAGTTAGGTGTTTAGAAATATCCAGCTTTAAAATATTTTTGCATATTTAAAGTTTCATAAAAGATAAATTAATATGATAAGATGTTTCGGTAATATAAAAACTGATAAGTCCAAACTAAATAATACGTTTTGTAATTATAGATATGGACTTCGGGTACGGGTCAATATTCCGAAACGGATGAGGTAACTATTGTTTCTCTTAAGATTGCAGTATTTTTGCTAGTTCCGTCTAAGATTTTATTTTTCCTTTACTTTAAATTATTTTGTTTGGTTTTATTTTGAGTTTTTATTTGAGAATCATGATTTTTTCCTATAAGTGTCAAATATATACGTGCTTTTGACACTTGTTTTTGTTTGTAACTAGACTATAACCTTGTGTAAATGACGTATTTTAGTGCTTTTCATAGCCGTAAGGTTTTTATAAAAAAATGGCTTCAAATAATGAATGTCCTGGCATTTCTAACTAGGTACAAGATAAGTTCTAAGGATACCATTGTTGAAACAATTGTTATCATAAAAGTTATGTGACTGTTTGCGTCAACAGGACATTGATACATTGGGCCTAAGGGACACAAAAAAATATTGAATTTCTTTGGGCATGTTTTGCATTTTTTTTGATAATTATTGCCAAAAGAAATGTAGAAATTCTGTATACAACTAGTTTAGACAAACTAGCATTTGCTTACTAATTATTGTATAACAATCTAACTTTATTACCTAGAGAATAGGGGATTATCTTTGATATCTTAATAATCTTATTGATGTGGCTGTCTATTTTTTATTGCAATTAATATTCTGTTTCTGAACTAATGAGATTTCATAAGTGACTTAACTTTTACAAAAATGGTTACAATAAATAATTAATATTGAACATGCGACTCGCTACTGTACCTATTGTGTTTGAGATTGGGAAAGAGTAATAAACTGTAATTATTAATATGTAAAACGCTCACAAGCCGCCGGTAAAAATAAATGTATTATAGAAAACAAGGTCTGTCTATACCACCAAACTAAACTTTATTTGTTCCTTTAAGGTGAAAAAAGGATTAAAGAGTGTACATAATTTAATGTCATTTTAGGTTGTACTAGTTTCGACTTTAGTCAAAGTCATCCTCAGCAACCATACAATTAAGAATTATGTCTTTAGGATGCACCTAAATAAACGAACTAAAACAAATTAAAAGGGGGGAACGAAGTGGTTCAACAATACATGGCCATAACGTGCACCTTATGCAGCTAATGGACTCAACAGAAGACAATCACCTACACGATGCTACTTTCAGCAATGAAGGAAATTAGATGCGAAAATTGTAATAGAGGACAAAATTCCAAATGGAATCATTTATAGTCATGATATGATGTATAGCTCTCTATAATGAAAATTCAATAAAATAAACGTTTCATGAGTCAACTCCAAGAGGGAACATGATTTATATTTGGTGGGTCAAAATTTTTAATAAGAATAGTAATAAAGTAAAAGGGGGGGGGGGGGAGGAGGGAAATTAAAATGTGTTAAAATAATTTACGTCATTGAGTTAGTTGGGGTCATCAAATTCTCCATATTTATGGATTATTATTTAAATTATATCAACCTAATCGGGTCTGACCCACCAAATATAAATCATGTTCCCTCTTGGAGTTGACTCATGAAACGTTTATTTTATTGAATTTTCATTATAGACAGCTATACATCATATCATGACTATAAATGATTCCATTTGGAATTTTGTCCTCTATTACAATTTTCGCATCTAATTTCCTTCATTGCTGAAAGTAGCATCGTGTAGGTGATTGTCTTCTGTTGAGTCCATTGGCTGCATAAGGTGCACGTTATGGCCATGTATTGTTGAACCACTTCGTTCCCCCCTTTTAATTTGTTTTAGTTCGTTTATTTAGGTACATCCTAAAGACATAATTCTTAATTGTATGGTTGCTGAGGATGACTTTGACTAAAGTCGAAACTAGTACAACCTAAAATGACATTAAATTATGTACACTCTTTATTCCTTTTTTCACCTTAAAGGGACAAATAAATTTTAGTTTGGTGGTATAGACAGACCTTGTTTTCTTTAATAATCTCGCCACAGAAAATGGACTACTTCTTAAATCTTAAATGTATTATGTTCTATAACGATTTACATTGCATATCAGAACCTTTTGTTCAATATTTCCCTATCTCACCCTGTAAAAGGCCCAAATACAATAGAAACTGAATTTTGATCAGCCAGATATTGGCAGATATAGGCGTGCCTTCGGGGTCAGAGCTTTGAGTACCTATATTTCCCCAAGAACCTGCATTAAATACAAAACATTTCGAGACTGTCGGCACAATATTTTTATTTATATACGCATATTTACAATATATTTGTATATTTTCTATGTACACCTATATAATAATAATAATAATAATAATAATAAATATATTGATTTCAAATTATGAATTATACAAGTCTTGCGCAGCAGCGCCCAGAAACATACATACACAGAAAATGAAATGGCGTCAACGAAAGAGGATCAGCTTACACTCACTCTCACTCTCACTCTATATTCCTAATTGTTGGTACAATAACCATGAATGAAGTATGGTTCCATTTTAATCAAGAACCTTTCTATCGTCGTTTAAAACAATCTTAAATTTGTGATGCATTTTAAATGAATTGGTAGGTTATTAAAAAATTTTAGACAGGCATAACTTGAACTTTTTTCGGTCAGTGATAGTCTGTGTATTGGGTAATTCACATTCATGGTTCTTGTATTATATTTATGATACATTTTAGGTTCAAACATATCTCTATGTTTAAAAAAAAATCAGACATTAATAATATTCATATAATATATAAAGTCCATAATATTATAGTACAGTTTTCAAATGGTTTGAAGATACTCCTGCAGCTGTCATTATAACCCATTTTCTTTATCACTCTCAAAACACGTTTTTGTATATCAAATAATTTCTCCATTAAACTATTACTACCCCATAACATAATGCTATATTTCATGATGGATTAACTTAACTTTAATTGGTTAAATATATATTTTAACAATATTACATAAATTATAAAACATTTTTATACGCACTTTCTATATACAAAAAAAAACATTTCCTTTTTTTTTAATTTGACATTTTCATTATAAATGCAAAAATCTGATAATAGATAGATAACCACTGGCTGGACGCTTTCTTCAATTAAGCCGTCCAATTCCCACATTTACTGCCCGTCATTAATTGTGTGTTCTGTATATTTCTGCATTGATTTCCTTAAGTGCTTCCTCAAAATGCTTCTGAACATCATTCATTGTATACCGGGTGTTGCATCGTCGAGCGGGACATAGGAAATCCCATGTAATTTTAAATGGGGTCAATTATTGGCTTCCCTAATTATTTTAGAGAAAAATTCTATTTAGGTTTATTAAAGAGCACTAAAACCCAAATTCAAAAGAATAACTTTAGATATTTTTGATGAGCCCGTTTACGGGTTATCGCCGATTTCTTTTTAACTATTTCTCCTTTTTATGGCCCCGTATTTGCGGGCACCAGTCAAGGTAAAAGATGACTGTCAAATAAAGTTGTCATTTTGAAATGTGTGCTTTATTGTTATAAAAACTCGTACATCGAAAATACTTAAAGGTGTATTTATGAGTACAAATTAATCTGAATAAAACTAAAATAAAGTATCCAATTACAAGGTTAATTATGACATTTTACATGTTTCAATATTTTACTAATTAATAGGTAATAATTCTTGCATCTCTTCTTTGTTCCTGCCTTTCTTCACATCTGCAGTTATTTATTACAGTGCCTTTTGTCTCAAATTTCTTGATAGTCCTTTCGACTGTAGATTTTGCAGGTATCGGTCTATTCGGATACAGAGCAGCAAACATGTCTGACACATTTTGATAACTATTTCCTTGATAATACCATTTAATCATCAATATTTTTTCTTCAGAAGTGTAATTCATGGCTAATATTTTCGATGTACGAGTTTTTATAACAATAAAGCACACATTTCAAGATGACAACTTTATTTGACAGTCATCTTTTACCTTGACTGGTGCCCGCAAATACGGGGCCATAAAAAGGAGAAATAGTTGAAAAGAAATCGGCGATAACCCGTAAACGGGCTCATCAAAAATATCTAAAGTTATTCTTTTGAATGTGGGTTTTAGTGCTCTTTAATAAACCTAAATAGAATTTTTCTCTAAAATAATTAGGGAAGCCAATAATTGACCCCATTTAAAATTACATGGGATTTCCTATGTCCCGCTCGACGATGCAACACCCGGTATGTGGTATTTTTTATAGCCACAGAACCTTTCACTTGGGCCCATATTAATACTATAAGGTTTAGTTTGCAATGATAGAGAGGAAGTCGAAGTACTAAGTTATTCCATTTTTTGCAATTTCGTTGACAGCATATTTTAAAAAACGATGTTTGTATTTCTTCACAATTGTTAGTAGCTCTTTTTTCACCTTATCGTCTTCAAATGATATTTGTTTTTCTAAAAGCCACTGAATTATTTTTGCTTTTTTCCAAGCAACTCTTCACATCTTCTAGAATGGTATGGAGCATTGTCCAAAACACCGACGGAGCCCGTTGACATAAACTTAATGATTTCCCCAAAAGACTAGTCACCGGTGTGAACTGACTGAAATAATTATAAATTAACTTTGAAAAAGCCATTTATGTTACCGACCCGGGTAATAATTAGGCGTTTTTCTTTTCCAGAGGGCGCTTTTATTCTTATGGATAGACCATCTAATAACGCTTGACGAGAAGAGGTTACATTCTTATCTTGTGATATTTTTCCAACTGTATAACCTTCGTTTAGCCGCGTTTTGTCAAAATCCTATTTTGATTGTCGCCTCCAACATACAATTTCATCTTTTTCGATTAATTGAGACTTTCGATTGTGTTCTTCTCATCTACAATTATTGTTAAATTCCCGCAGAATTTTCCAAAGCTTATATGTTTTAATTTTAGAAATATATTCTTTTATTGCAAGTAAAGTTGTATCTATAGTGGGAATATCCTTTTTAAAAGGAGTGAAATGAATAAATATGGTATTTCTTCAGTCTTCATCCAAAGGCTTTCTTTGTTCTTGGATGGTCGACTTTCCAATTCCGGTAATCTTTAAATATACCTCCACTCAACAAATTAGTTCAGGTTAAATGAGAGAAAAAAGATGTAACAGAATTGGTTCTATTTCTTTAAAAGTGGCTGAGCATTTCTTACAAATGCACTAATTTGGTGGTTAGGCATTTTTTATTATTACTAATCTGTCATTTTGGCTAATTAAATCATGTACCGTGTAAAAAATTGGAGCTTTCAGCTTAAAAGGTATATTCATTAAAGGGGTGAGACACTTAAAACACATAACCGATGAATGCAATTTAGAAACTCCGTATCTCAAAAACGGTCTAAAATAAATATCAACATGTTTTTGAAATCGGATCACGAAATGCAATACCCTTGTGTGGTTATTGATGAGGGTTGCCATTTAAAAAAATTCAAAATGGCGCCGCATCTGTCACTTCTTGACATCTATCGTATTTGATTATAGCGTAAATTAAATCGGATCACGAAATGCAATACCCTTGTGTGGTTATTGATGAGGGTTGCCATTTAAAAAAATTCAAAATGGCGCCGCATCTGTCACTTCTTGACATCTATCGTATTTGATTATAGCGTAAATTGCTCGACCACAGGAAATTATGTTACTGTGAAAAAAATTGGGGCCTCTATCTTGAAAGTTCTATTTATTAAAGGGGTGAGACACTTAAAAGACAAAATCGATGAAGGCAGTTTAGGAACCCCCGTATTTCCGAAACGGCTGAAAATAAATATGTTTCTGAAATCTGATCACGAAACGCAATGGCGTCGCATCTGTCAAATTTGTGAACTAATATATTTTTGACATTCAATTTACCTTCCTTGCGGAAAATCATTGAGAAAAGTGTAATTTGTTTTTTATTATAATCAGCAGGAAAATCGCCAATCGGGTGAGATAATTATTAAAATATTTCTCTGTGCAAGCGACACTTTTTGCAATATTTTGGTTTCTAATTGCATTAACTACGTTAAGTACAATTACTTTGTGTTTTAGTCGCAGGTTAAACTGAGACTTTCTATTTTTACCAATACGCCGCAAATACTGATGCTCATATAGGTTCTTGCTTTGCTTAAGGTACCGGGTTACTTAAGTAATAACATTACCAGGTTCATTAGTAATTTTTAAGACTAAAATATAATACTTTTAAGAATTAACATTAAATGGAGAGATAGGGTAGGGCCGTGTACACTTTTCGAATTAAGGGAGAAAACCAGTACATTTTGTGTATCAAGTGTATAATCTTCTAAATTTAATGGAGAGCGCTTTCGGCCTTAGGCCATCTCATCAGTACTTCCTAAAAAACGAGGAAAAGCCCAATTTGTGGAGGTTTTCAGTTTCATTGAGAATTTTTATTTTTAGGAAATGCAATTGTAAAAAGATGAATAAATCAAAAATCTATTGTCTAAAAATTAATCAAATGTTATCTTTTGTTGAAAGTTATTCTTAGAAATTTTTCGAAATATTTTGGTTTTTACTCACTTTGTCAGAAAACAGTTCATTGAGAAAAATTTTTGAAGTGGGACATGAACACCACAATGTAAAAAACTCATCACATGATCAATTAAACAGTAGTAAACACCTCTACAAATTGGGTTTTAACTCGCTTTTTAGGAAGCTTTAAGGCCGAAAGCGCTCTGCATTAAATTTAGAAAATTATTAGTGATGCCGCGAGACGAGATGAGACGAGAATTGCCTCATTCTCGTCTCGTCTCGTGAGGCGAGAATTTTTTTTTATCTCGTCTCGACGAGAAACGCGTTTTTCTCGCTCGAGAGTGCCATTGTCTCGTCTCGTCTCGTCTCGTCTCGTTTTTTCTCGTGAGTAGGGAATCATAAAAAATATTTTTTTATACGAATCTTAAAGGGGGTAAACATTTAAAAGTATCTGGTCGTCTCGCAGAAGGGTTTAATATAAGTTGGTTTGTTAGGCATGTGACTTAGAAACTATTTTTCTTAGATCAACAAAATATTGCAAGCGGCCATAAGACATAATTCACGTAATGTAATAGGCTTGGCACCGAGGTATTTTTAGTCCAAAATATACGGGGTGGTAAAAGATACAGAATGGAGAACGATTTATAATAATAATAATTGATTCATAATGGAACTACCCATCTTTTATTATTTATTTTTTGGCATAATTCGGGGCATAATTAACTGCAATAGTTTGGAAAATATTCGACTAAATATAGGGATCAGCCCAGAATGTCATCCGGGGAAAAACCTTAATTTTTTTATTACATTAATAGAAAGTGCAAGAGAAAGAACTTAAAGAAGTATTTCCGAAAATGCTCTATTTGACATATCAATCTCTCATAGTTTATGAAATATTCGGACTAATTCGCGGTAACATTAGATAATTATTGTGTCCTTCTTTTACATATGAGTTATACAATGTAAACTGTAATTGGTTTAAGATCACCGCCGCTACAACGTTTTCAATCGAAAATGCTTTCTTTCAGATTTGGTTAATTATTTAAAAATGTCAACTACTAACCATAGACAGAAGAAAGAGGCTAGACAATTTGATTATGTTCTCTTGAATATCTCTTTTAAGGTAAATGCCTTCACAATACGATAGAGTGAGAACGTTAAACACATTATTTTTCTATCTCCTAGGAGATACCTAAAATTCAGTGTTCTAACAAACGAGAAAATTCGAGAAAATTCGAGAAAAAACAAGAAATTTCTCGACGAGAAACGGTCTTCTCTCGTCTCGTCTCGTGACTTCTCTCGAGAAAAAAATTTCACTCTCGTCTCGTCGAGACGAGACGAGACGAGACGAGACGAGACGAGACACGAGAATTTCTCGTCTCGGCGGCATCACTAAAAATTATACACTTGATACACAAAATCTACTGGTTTTATCTCTATGTATAGAAGCAGGTGCTTCCATGGAATGGTCAATTGATCCTCATTTATTACTCTTTCCCAATTTCAAACAGAGTTTTGGTATTAGTGGCTGCTAATTTAAAACAGTATAAACTTCTTCATATCAGTTGCTAATAATCATTTTATTGGCAATGGCTTGTGGTAGTTTCATTTTATCAGTATTTTGTTAAATTAGTTTAATTTAAAAATAATGTTTCTAAGTAATAATCAGTTACATCGAAGACAGGCATCGTATATTTCTTACTGGTCATCTACCACAATCAATGAGCTTTGTACAGTCTGGCGCATTCACCAGATACTAAAATATAAAGCTCAATTTGAAAGCTTTGCTGTTTCCTTAATCATTCTAACCCATAATAAGTAATCGAACGGTTGCATCCAAATCAAAGCAAGTTAGTGGTAATTCAGTGACGCTTTTTTTTCAGGCTATAAAAGAATTAAATGAACAAGAAAAACAAGCACAAGCACAGAAAGCGGCGGCGGCAGCAGCAGCAGTGGCGGCACAACAAGTAGAACAAAATTAGTGTTATCCTGCCTCCCTCACCTACCCCAGTGATAATGAAAGGATACGGTTGAGTTCATTTACTTAAAAGGTAAGTGAAATTCAGCCATTTGTTTGTAGGATTTGTAGGAAATTGAAATTATTGCTTTTACTCTATCTAAATCGGTTTAAGAATTATTGTTAAATTATGTTGAATGCTATTATATCCCGTTATCAAAGTTTCTTCGTCTGAGTAGAGAGGTTGCACGCAACCGCTCTGTTATTTTATTATCTCGCTATAATCTCAATAAAATATTATTTTATACGTAATAGGAATAGGGCTAATATTGTTTCTGTGTATCGTTATTTAGTAAAATTTACCACTTATGTTTGAAAATTTTTGAAAATGAATAAATTGGTTTGTTATGAAATTAATTATTAGTTTATTGCTTTTCACCCGCGATAGTTATTACCTGATTAATATAATTTATACCTTATTTTGGTGTTTGTTCGAATTTTAAGTTACAAATAAATTGAGAAAAAAAATAACACGTAGGGAAAGGTTGCCGAAATCATACCTGTTAAGGAATTAAAACTTTTTACGGCCTTATTGTTATTATCTTTGAACTTGCAATAATTTTCTACGTTGTGCATTTTTTTTAGATTATTTTAGTGCTTCTTCTAGACTTATTACTAAATTTAATTAACCCTACAAATATTACGATTTAGGTTTATCCTCAACCATTTTTGAACTGCTTGGTCGTAATATGTCTCCATAGGTCCAAATATAGCAACGTCTAGTGGTTGGGAGTGGGGGGTAGTGTGTCCCTGTAGTTGTAATAAAATTACTCCATGATGACGTGCTAGTAGTAGTAGTAGTAGTAGTAGTGGACGGGGAGGCTTTGACGCCAAGCAAGTAGGCCAGTTTTTACCCTTTTTGCCAACCCCGTTTTAACGTCTGGGTAATGTCAGCCAGACGGGACCTACAGTTTAACGTGGGTTCCGAACCACAATATAACCGACAGATGTTATTCTCGGCACAGTATTTTTACGGTCTTGTTATTATTAACGTCTCTTTGCTCACCACAAACCTCGACGAGCCGGCCCTTAAACGCCCTTGTGTGCAGCTAAGAGAGTTATGTATGTCGCGGGGACCCTCGAACCATCCGGAACAGCATCAGACCCGTGCACTCGAGACTTCGCCGCCAATTCTCTGGTCAAGGCTCTTACCTCAACCATACGAATATCAGGCAGTGTCCGACATACACCATCCGCCCCACCGATCATCCTTCATTTGGCTCAAGGGTCCCTCCTTCCACAACATGCCGTTCCTAGAGTACCTACTAGACTAAAGTGCCGTTGAGAATTTGTCGGTGTGTGTTGCATACGCAACACTACGTAGTATGGTGACCTGGGCCCTGCAAACTGAAAAAAGTCTGCTGGGCCAGCCCGGGCTTCAACCAGGTACCTGTAGCATGGGAAGCGAGAACGCTGCCACGCGACCAGGCCGTCATGACGTGCTAACTCTAACGTCTGGAGGTTCTTTGAATGCGTTGTCCGTCGAGTACCAATAGCACTTTCTGGAGATGGCTTAACGCAAGTAATAAACTGTGTCAACCACTTAACAAATAAATCACTGTTCATGTAAATGCTCTCCGAAACTTCTGCTATGCTGCCAGGCGGAGCTCCATTTCATGAGGTGCCATCCTTTGTCTTTTAAAAATTATTTTAGGTGGTATGCAACAGCCTTTTGCGCTGACACAAACCACCATAGAGTTGTGTTTACGCCTCTCTCACCTCTAGACAACGCACCTACTTGCTTTTCACTAGTAATGCCTCCGAAACCGGATCTGGATCCGGTATCCAGCGAATCCCGCCTTTTTTTTAGGTTCGGCCGAATTTTGTTCCGGATCCGGCCGGAACTGAATTTAAAAAAATGTAAACAAAATTGAAACTCTGGAACAATTAACATAATTAATAAAAGATATGTAACACATTAATATTGGTGCAGAAAAATAACTTGTTCCCCATTGCTCGCAGAGAGTCTATTTCTTTTTGTTTTTTCGCAGACATCGTCGGCCTTCGAAAAAAGTCTCACTCAGATAAGTATTTTCTTGCCTTTTTTGATGAAAATGGAAAATTCTCTTGGTGTTTTTTCACCAGTCAAATGGATTTTGATCTCTTTTTAGAACGTTTTGTTGTAAATGCAGCTCTTTATCAAAATTTTCATTCTTTTACAAGTTGGTTGAAGATTAAGAGTCAAAACTTTTTAAACAATCCCATATGAATTCACATCGTTGCTTCTTTGACAGACTTACTTTATGAACCAAAGTGCATAGTGGTACTTCTTCCTCATCGATTTTAACGCCGTCATCTACAACAATTTCTGTAGTGTTAGCATTTGTACATTCTGTCTAAATATAAGCTTTAGTGTGTTCTTCAAAAAATGCTAATTTTATATCTAGGATCAAAAAATGTAAAGAATACAAATATGATTGCTACTTGCATCGATATTGGAAAATCGATTCTTTAGGCTAGTAATCAATGTTTTTTTCATTATATTAGCATTAGTCCCCAATACAATATATTCACAGTTCCAAATACCTCTCTAAAGCTTTTACTGTTGGTATGATCTTACATGGTATAACTTCTGAAGAACTTATGGTTTAGTTACTTTCTCGAAAAACTTAAACAACTTCAGCATAATTTTTTATCAAGTCACACTGAGTTCTATTTAGGCAATGTGCAAAATTGCTCTCAGTAAAAAAACAATATTTGCTTTTTATTTGTTCCACTAGGTATTCCAAAATAAGTCGAATTCCACCTGGTGGGCACCTCTTGTGCAATACTTTCTTTGGGAATATTAAGTTCTTCTTGAATTTGCTGGTACGAAAGTGGTGAATGACTAAGCTGTGTAGCAATGCGTCTGCAAATTCAGGCAGGGTTGTTGAGAACTTAGTGCATCGTTTATTACTAATTGTAGGGAGCGCTTTGCTATGGCGAAAGCGATCAAAAAATTAATAAACCATTAGCAGTTAAAAACCATCGAGATACAAGCAAGGACTGATTAAAATACAATAATTTGATATGCTAGGCTCAGGATACGGCTTCAGTCCGGGATCCAGCAAAAAATATTGGCGTTGGTTCCGGTATCCGACATTTTCAAAAATTGGATCCGGTGGCATCTCTACCTTTTATCGCTTAACGATATCACTTTTTGAGATTTTTTCTGAATAATTGAAAATCCAGACTCGTCTAGGTTGTAAATCCTGGTGGCATCAAACTGATTTTCCTCTACAGTTTTTTCACGATAATAAAAAACTTACTGACATTTTCCTGCAAAATTCTGTCGCTCTTGCTAAATATGTATTTTCGGGCCGACGGAGCGATAACTCTGGATGCCGTCGCATAAAACCGTAATACCACTTTTTTCCCAGCCATTTCTGAATCCTTATTAAAACACGTTTAAAACCATTTTTCCGCTACTTGATAAGGATTCTAGTTTCAATATGATTTTCAACTTCAAATGGTAGAGTTGGAAGTCGACCATTAACTGACGTCAAATTATTTAATTTAGCAACTTTCCATCCAAAATGACGTTTAAGTGTGGCTTTTGGTATTCCATAAAGTTCACAACATTTGTTAAAACCCATTATTTTTCCCTGGGAGCCCGTAATGCTTTATCCACGTCCTCCTTACTCCACTTTCCGTATTGACGTTTACTCATGCTGTAAAAAGAGATAAATGTAGTTGGTGCGTAAATCGTACCAGTACGATTTTAGAACTATGACGATTTAGGTCTATAAAATGTCAACAAATATTTTCTATCTAACCTCTAAATATAAATTTACCAGCAGTTAGCATGACTATTTTTGTTTTGTAATTACACACAAACTTGAACCCTGCAGTCGACCAACATTTACTAACTGATACACAATACTAGGTAGTATTGAAAGGCGTCGCTAGATTGCAGGTAAAGTCATTTATTATTATTTTAAAAACTACGATTTGGGCACTGGTACGATTTCGGCAACATTCCCCTATTCAGTAACCGTGATGTTAAATAGAAAATTGACTTGACTACTTATACACAATTAAATATTAATTAATATGCCGCAATTTGTGCTTTAAGCTCCTGTTATGTGATTAAATGTTAACATGTATTATTGTTTAAATACTTTTGAACAGCTGATGCGAAAATAATAAAAAATAAACACAAAATCGAATTTGACTCGTACTTGATCGTTCTAGCTATTTATTGAAGCTTAATTTATGCGCATAAACGTACTAACACGATTTTAATGATGCTATAAATAATGTAATGCTGAGGTAATTAAACAATTCTTGAAAAGGATTATGAAAACCACAAATCATATTACAACTATTATAGTGTATGTGCGTCTATTGTTGTATCAACACAGACAAAAACTGAAGAAAAATTGTCTTTATCCAATTTCAGCGTTCCGTTGTTCTGTTCCCTTTTTATCTATAAAAGATAAATCAAAACAAACTAGCGTGTCAAAATCTACTTAGGCGAGGCCGCACTATTTCCTGCCTTTTTCTGTTGAAGCGATAAGATTTCGTTTCTCAAGTGGATCGTTAGGTTTTGAAAGTGATATATGTGCTGTATTTATATACTTTTTGTGAGACGGTTAATATATAAGTTTTATATTATCTTCAGGCGCGGTATGTGAGTTTTTTTACTGGTCGGGCAAATTTTGTGGGCAACTAATATATAACAATTTACCAAAATATACTCCTAAACTATACTGCACCGCAACCAATTAAAGTCATTGTTAATACAAGTACCGAAGTAGGTACTACGAGTACAACGTATACAACATAAATAGAATCCGAACAAAGGGAAAAATTAATAATGCCGAAACATCTTAAACAGTGTAAACAGAAATTGATGCAAATACAATTATTGTTGTCTCTTAATCAAACAATATCACTTCACAAGAACAACTTTTATTTAATTTATAACTTAAACCTTAAATCTAGTTACAAACGAATTTAATGTCTTATCCTAACTTGCACAAAGAATATAATGAATGCTCTTAATCTACATTGGTATGGCATAAACCCTATTTATCCGTAATATAAACAAGGTGACTTGTCATAGTCGCTCTGTTGAGTAATATATCGGGTGTCATATTATGATACAGTCAGCACAATGCGTATTAACAAGTAACTAGATTTTCTTTGCCTAACTTAAATGTTCTGCAATATTCAAAATCATTGTATAAAATCACAACTCGTTGACGCCATGTTCATACGCCTGCAAAAAAAACAAAAAAAAAATAAAAATAAAGTACCTATACATCTTCATTTAGGTATTCATCTAAGGTATTAATTCAAAAAACCCATCCATAATTCTCAAAGAGACCTTTATAATTATTGTAAAAGAGACAAAAATCAACGTCTCGGTCTCAGTATTTATTTTTGGTGACGCGTTTCGCCCTATAGGGGCATCATCAGACCTACAAATGCAATCACCTAATGCACAAAAGATAAAATAGAACACAATATTTACCTTAAAAATATGGTCCAGTCACGTCACACTAAACCCGTTCACAGCACGGGTAAACAATAGAAAAATATTAAAAACATTAAAAAACATCAAAATACATTAAAAAATTAAAAAATATAGACACGAACGTCCTTACAACACATCAAAACAATATTAAAAGTCAAAACAGAAAATATCGGAAAAAATTATAAAAAATTTATTACTTAAAATTGATTTGAACTTAGTACCTAGAGAGTAATAGTCCGATATTCTGACCACTACACTACGGAAGCATTCATACTTGGACAGGGTTTATGTGTCATTAAAATTCAATAAATTATTAAAAATCAGACCCGGCTCAAATTAAACACATCGTTTACACAGTTTAAAATTGGACTTTTCTTGGCCTTTGTTATTTTCAACTTCTCCAACAAATCCAATCTCTTACCCTTTGGGCACCCGTGTAAGACAGTAATGCCCTCTTGAGAGAAAGAATGTTTGCTCACCAGCAAGTGAGTGGCGAAGGCGGAGTTGGTCTCTGTAACATCCGACTTTTCGAACTTCTTGACCAGGCTTAAGTGTTCCTGTACCCTGGTGGATATTTTCTTCCCCGATTGCCCTACATAAACTGAGTTACAGTCCTCACACTTTAAAGAGTAAACCCCTGATTTTGATGGTATATTCATTTTGTCCTTAACGTTAATTAAATGTTTACCCAATGTATTTACCGCTCTGTAAGCAATTGTTGAGATATTTTCTGTTTTGACTTTATTTAGCTAGCTTAACCTAACTTTTAATATTGTTTTGATGTGTTGTAAGGACGTTCGTGTCTATATTTTTTAATTTTTTAATGTATTTTATTTCTGACCGGTATATTATTAGCTTATAACGTCTTAGTTACGCGGGAATTATAAGGGTCATAACTCCCTTGGGATATTAAGAAAAATTTGACATAAAATCAAACGATTGACATCTAATGTCAATTTGATTGTCATCTATTGAAACAATTAGGTATTCCACTTTAAAAATGAACAAAATGTTACTAAAATCGGTCAGAAATAAAATTATCTATGTATCACTGGAATTATAATGGTCTCAATTACCTCGGGCAATTGCTGTCCCTCGGGCCAAAGGCCCTCGGGACGTAAACTTTGCCCTCGGTAATTGAGACCATTATAATTCCCTAGATACATAAATAACTATTGATGTTTTTTAATGTTTTAAATATTTTTCTATTGTTTTCCCGTGCTGTGAACGGGTTTAGTGTGACTGGACCATATTTTTAAGGTAAATATTGTGTTCTATTTTATCTTTTGTGCATTAGGTGATTGTATTTGTAGGTCTGATGATGCCCCTATAGGGCGAAACGCGTCACCAAAAATAAATACTGAGACCGAGACGTTGATTTTTGTTTCTTTTACAATAAGGTATTAATATTCTCAAAACGTTATGAGTCTATCCGTCTTGGTATTTGCTATTAAAAGCATTTTAAAGAACTAATTGACAATTATTCAATAGAATGTTTAATGTTGATAGGTATTTAAATTTACCAGATTTGCATATTTACAACTAGCCATTAAAATGCTCAAAATATTCACCCCAAACCATCATTAAACTCTTTGTAAACAAGTCATTGACTAAAATGATCCAACTTGACTATAGTGTTGTAAAAGTATTACCCTTTGCGGTTACCCTTGAAACATGATTATCCTAATGATGTTATGGCATGATAGAGTAGCCGTAAATGGCTATACTGGACTTTTCTTAGTATTGAAATTATGGCATCTAAATTCTGACAATATAGATGTACCAATATACCTAATTAAAATTATGTAACCTATAAATTCAATTTAAAAAGGTCTTATAAACCACATTAAACATATACCATATAACATCGCTGCCCTCATAACTAAGAATGCCGTATGTCAAAAAATTCGGATTTTCAGTTTTTGATGCCAAAGTATTTGAAATATACTTATTTAGATGTATACTACATAAAATAGCTGTATATTTTATTTATCAATGATATTTAACTCATTTAACATAGGCGGTATGTTAAGAATATACCCTAATCATAAGGATAAGCGCGATATCTTCGGCATAATATAAAAGAACGCGGTATAAACGGCATTCGCGCTGAAAAATACCGCGGTCTTCTTTAGTGAGACCCCGATACCGCGCTTTTGGGTATTATCAGCTAGATTCTCTGCCATTATACGACGTTTGCAACTCAAGAAGGAACTATTTTTGTTTGTGATAAAAAAAAGTTATTTGTTTACAACACACTCCATGTGTTTACTTATATCTATGTGTTTTTCAAAGTGTTTGGGATTTTCATAAAAGGTAAGCAATAACATTTTCAGTATATTTAGAAATAATAATCATTATTGGTGGTTAGGATCAGAGCGAATTATAAAATGGTTTGTCAAAGTTGCCAAACTTTTTACGCCTGCGAGCGCCTGCACGTCTTAATATATTGAGATATGCCAAATAGAGAAAATTATAAATCTTTTAAATTAATATGCAGTTGTACAGGGTGTCCCATTTTCGACACTTTCATAGGGAATTTTCTTACCGAAAAAGTAATCTACCTAGGAAGGTGTCCTACCTCTTTTGGGGTTAAACATAAAATGGTAAAAACAAAATTTAACAATTTTCGCTTGCTTAATTGCTTAATAATAATAGATATAGGGGAATTTCAAAAAGTTTACAAATTTAAACTTCTTAATAATTGCAAGATACAAAAAAATGTTTTATATAAAAGTTTTTTCATAAAGATTTTAAAATATTACGCCGTTTACGGGGGTTAGGTCGAAAAGTTATCAAACCCAATTTCATTAGTTTTCCTTTTATTTTTACCCTTTTTTAATTTTATTAGATTATTTATGTGAAAACACAATATATAAATGCTATCTTCTTAGATTAAAATATATAGGGTGTCCCATTTAAAAAACTTCAGGGTAAAGTTATTATTATCAATCCATTTTTTTTTTCAGAAAGATGAGCAAGAGGACTCGCCTAATGTTACATTTGGCTGCCGAACATACCTCTTTGGATACTGGTTTTCCGTTTAGTATTAATGCTGGTGTTTGTCAACCTTCTTCTCCGCCTTGCGACATACCACTTGAAGAATCAGCATTATTGACGTCCTTCTCGCCTCTACAACCAAACTTCAACACTTTCGTGCCAATTGATACATCATGCACCATTACATGCAGTAATGTTGTTGCGTTAAACAATGTTTCGTTTCAATGTGAAAGCACTAATAACCATATTAATATAAGAGACAATACAAACACAGATGGTAGCTTCCTGAGTAAATATTTGGATTTGACAACAGTTCAAAATAAAAATAAAGACAAGGAATCTATAGAGAAGGCGTGGAAGACATAGCAAACTATTTTGAAAATGAAAAAATGCCAAATGATGAAAACCTAGAATTAGTTTCTTCGGAAAATCCACATTTCAATGAAGAACAGAGCAACCAAGAAGTAAACATTCATGAAATAGATAGTGCTGTGAATTCAGACAGCGAGATTATAGATGAAGATGATATACCACTAGCAAGACTGGCTAGCACAATCCCATAAAAAGGTTATAAGGCAAACGGAGAAGTCAGGACTAGAAAGAAGAAGAGAACGGCAAAAGAACTTAAAAGCGATAAAGAAAAGAAAAATAAATTTAAATTTTTGGATGTTAACACCACAATAAAGAAGAAACTATATTTTGGCCACCTGTTCTCGTTTGGGAATTCAAAAAAGGCGGGATACAGAATATGAGGGTTACAGAAAAAATAACACTTTCAAATATCACCTTAAAAACAAAAATGGTGAAGTCGAAGAAGTTTGCAAGTTCTTTTTTCTTACAACACTCGGCTTCCATAAAAATAATGACAGGTTATTACATGATACACTTTCTAAGACACCCAGAAATTAACCACATGCTATTCCTGATGGGCGTGGTAGATCAAAAAATAAGCACAAACTTGATAACAATATTATTAATGAGCATATTGAATCCTTTCATCCTACCATTTCTCACTATAGACGAGAACATGCACCAAACAGGCTATATCTACCCAGTGATATCTCAATTTCTACAATGTATAATGATTTTTTAACCAAATATCCAAATATAGAAATAGCGTATGATACATACAGGGTTCGTGTTAAGCAAAAAAATATTTCGTTTGCCAAGCTTGGACAAGAGGAGTGTGAGTTGTGTGAAGAGTTTGAGCTGCATGGTCACACAATAGATAGTTTTCAGGAGGAATGTGATATTTGCAGCAAATGGCAAACCCACATAAAGCTGGCTAAGGAATCCAGACAGTTGTACCGAGAACAAGCCGCTGCAGTTACTGATAATAATAATAATACTGTTTTTGTTTCCGTTGACTTACAGAAAGTTATTATGTTGCCACGCATAGACACTTTTAAACGGGTTATATTTGCCAAAAGACTTATAGCTTATAACGAAAGTTTTGTTTGTCTTGGCAGTACCACTAAGTTACCACCTTTCGCAGTGCTCTGGAATGAGTCTACATCCGGACGTAATAAAGAAGATATTGTAAGCGCATTTTACGCCTTTATGTTGTGGAGGAGAGATACGAGTAATTTTGTATTTTGGTTAGACAACTGTGCTAGCCAAAACAAAAACTGGTGTTTCCTGACATTTTTGGTAAGAATGGTGAATTCAACTGAAATAGCTGTCAACGAAATTTTAGTAAACTACTTTGGGCCTGGACACACCTTCATGGCAGCCGATAGCTTTCACCATCAGGTGGAGCTTTCTTTGAAAAGACAAAACAAAACATACGATTTTGAAGACTTTGTATCATCTATTTGCAAGGCAAGAAAAAAAAATAAAGTAGAAGTAAAAATAATGTCCTATAAAGATTTTTATTTTTGGAAGGATTTAAAATCACAAGCAAAAGTCAAACAGGACATTAACCGACCGCTTTTAGCACCCATTAAGCAGTTAAAAGCTACCCGTGGATGTTTTGTTTTAAAATATAGAAATTCGTTTGATTCAAATGAAGAATTTAAAACTTTGGATTTTTTGTGTAAGAAAGCAACGAAAAAATCCGGATTAGTAACTCCCTTAACTAGCCTTACTCAGGCATGTGGCTTTCCTAAATCTAAGAAAGATGCGCTCAATATCTTAATAAATGATATCATTCCAGAGAATAGAAAAGACTTTTGGAAAAATTTGCCCGAGTGTGAAGGTTAATATTATACCTACTTGTTTTTAGAGTTTTCATTTTTGGTAATATCTAATAAAAATATTATCCTAGTTGTGTGAATAAAAAATGTTTGTTTGGAGCGTATTTTTTCATTTATATATACCTTAGTTGTTTTTTATCATACGTAAAACCACAAGAGTTTTTTTTATCGGATAAACTTCTATTTTTTACAAAAACTAGATTGCCTAGAAATTTAACGAGAACAAACGAAATGATAAACACGGGACAGCCAGCGAAGCTGAGGCGTTTTTATCTACTACCGTGTGTTCGAGTTTAAATTGCTAAAAAGTGATCTAGTTTGAGTTTAGAAAATAAAAGTTTATCTTAAAAAAAAGATTGTGTATTTTTAGCTAGAGAAATTCACGACTTTTGGCATAATTAGACACTAAAAAAAAATAATACTGTTTATTTTCAAAGTTTAACACAAATTATGCTAAAGCTAAAATATTAGCTAAATGTGCAATTATTAAATGTTTGACAGCATCAAATTAATTTGTAACAATATGTCAGGTTGCCGAGCAATGAAACAGATGTATAAAATTTACAAATAAATATTGAACACTTTTGTATGAAATACCGCAATTACTCTATTTATTTTAGTACGCGTTATTCTATTGATAAACGCGGTATGTTATGAAATTAGAAGATACCGCGTTTCTTGTTAGGATATAAATAGCAAGTCATAGAAACATTTGCGGTATGTCATTTCTTGTAGGTTAGGATTGCAATTTTTTAAAATTAACTTGATCAGTAATAAACTACAACATCATGAAAAAGTAATGTACATAAAAATATTTCATTAGATACATACAACCCAACGGCTGACGAATAAACTTTAACCTCCTTTTTCTCATTTTGTAGTTACCGTGACATAACGCGTTCTTCCTTATGAGGGCAGATCGAGTAAACAAATTTCGAGGCTATTATATATTAAATACTGTAAAATACTTCTGAGACTGGGTGTCAATCTAAAACTGATCCAAAATATGTTGGTTAGACAGATATTTGCATTAAATTAATTCAGGAACGCATTATTCAGTCTGAAATAATTTATGACTCCAATATGACTTAATTTAATTCTTTTGTTTCACTTCGTGGCAAAACATAGTCATTATCCTCTATCTCCATATAATTTGCTTAATGGTGTAATGTGATAATTATACCAATAATCATATGCATAATGAAGGAAACCATAATCGTATCATTGTTTTTATTTACTTCGTAAAATATAAAATCCCATTTTTGTGGAGATATGAAGAATGACGTAAATTAATAACCATATTCTGACCTATTTATCGTCACTACGTTACTTATCTAACAGACAGCGTATTCACATTATTATTCGACTAGAATTGTTTTCTTAAGTTTAGTTCCGGTTTGATAAAATTGTGATATTTTGATTTTGTCACTATCATCACTAAATTCGGCTATACAGTAGGCTCTCGGTTATGTGAACCCATACCCGGTAGGGCTAAAGATAAAGCGTGTTCTTTTACGTATTTTTCCTTACCTTGTGTTTTATGAACTCTTGTTTAGGATTCGTATCTGCATTGTTTCCTTATCGGTCCATTTCTCGCTGTTTGACTTTAGATCCAGGACATATTCGTTCTATTAGGGGTGCCTAAATAGGAAAAAGTATCCCAAAATTCTTTTTGTTGTTGCTAAAACTCACCCCGATTATTGAATAAGGATGCAAATTTGTGGGTATGCAACGAAGTGTGCAGAGTTCCTCGAGGGATCAATCAGATCTATTGAAACATCAGGTAGATGGTAATAATACTGGTATACAACCAGGTATGCATTTTCTCTCCTATTCATTCGTATTGGTTTTTAGTGGTTCTTGACTTGTTTTCATTTTTGACTGGTGACACTTATTACACTTCTTGTCTTGAACGCCTGTCAAATATTGTATTCAATCTTACTGACCTTGACGTGCAATACTTAGGCTGCCTGCACTCTCGCTTAGTGATGGTTATTTTAATGCGCGCTTAAAGATTGCCCTCACTAATGTGCCCCATATTGGTTATGCATTAAAATAATGTCTAGAACACTAGGTTAGGCTAGATTATGTTAGAGTAGCAGACTTCTGTATGTCCAGACAGTCTCACGTAGTCATATAAGGACCGTTGTAATACTACACATGTTGTGCGGAACCTATCAGCATCAGCTCCTTGATGTCTAGTGCGAAGTACAACGCAGAAGAATCTTTGCAGCTCACTTGAACCAGCCACTACTGTTAATTAACCTAGTAAGTCGACCCAGTTGTAAGCTGCTTACTTTCTCCAGATAATTAAAGAATGGTTCGCCCAAGGCATTAAACCTTCTTCTTGCAAGGCCAGGGCATTCACACAAGAAATGTTGAATACTTTCCTCCTCTTCTTAGTTTCTGCAACTTCTGCAGAAAGAAGTCATTAGCTGGTATTTGGTATTTGCATGCGTCCGACATGTCTACCGAAAAGACAGTGTCCGGTAACCACGGCAGTGATATTTCTTAGATCCTTCCGACTGTGTTGTAATAACGCTGCGGTTTTCCTGTTATCAAGTAGGGGCCACAATTGCTTGGAGCTTATTGCAAGTTGTTTGGCTATGCGATCTATCTCCTCTTTGACCGATCCCAGTGGCGAGCGCATCAGCAGACTCATTGCCATCTATGTTGTGATGACCAGGAACCCAACACAGGGTGACTCGATGCTGGGCAGTTGGGCACCAAGTATGCGGAGATTGTTGCGACATCGCCTTACTAGTTTTGATTTAATGTTGTTGGAACACATTGCCTTTATCGCTGCTTGAATATCTATATAGATAGCTATTGATGCAGCTGCTCTCAGGTCTGGAGGTTCCTGCTCCTTTATCTACTACTAACTAGAACACTAGGGTGTGTAATAATATTTCAAAGTCTAAGTATTTTATTGGTTAAAATGATAAATAATACTAATTTACTACATAATTGTAACGGCAGATATTGGAAATAATATTTATCTATAATTAAGTGTTGAATAATATGACTACCATTACTTTTAAACAAAGGCCGGTAGTTTCTTTTTAGTTGGTCGAGGCTTGCTGTTATTGCTAATTTTGATCTTTATTTCTTCAATATTTTGGCTTCTATGATTGATTGTAAACAACAAAAATATTTTTAAATTCATTGTAAAGGAACTGAAGATATCGTTGTCCGGTTAATAACCCCCATTAAAAATAATTGGCCCAATTATTCCATTGTTAACTATACAGCATCATACATGAACAGATATTCTACCTTGATATTTAACATTTTATTTGATATCTTCTGAGGTTTTATTAAGACCATAAGTGCACGTTGTTTCGATGATACATTTCTGGTGTCGTAAATGTCGCTTTGTCTATCCGCCGGCATCTTTTGACTGCAGCTATGGAAAACTTCTCTAATAATAGATATTGCACACACAAGTAAAAAAAAAATTGCTAGGATCTCATACAATAAGGAAACAAATTGATAACCTAGTGACGTTAGCTCAAAGCGGCCAATATCTGGGGGAGCAGTCAACACTGTTGTTGTGCCCCAAACCACCGCAGAGGACCCTTACCTACAGCTCCTATTTGTTTATACTTTTAACGAAATTTAAGACAACTGTTTTTAAAATAACTGCACGAAATTATCGTCCAGGTTGGTTTTGCAAAATTTTAATTCATTGCTAGTTTCACTGTGGTGAATTAAGAGAGAAAGCAGAAAATTTAGCCCATAATCTGACGTCGCGTCACGTCGTCCACACATACCATTCGGTAAACGGTTGATATCTGACAAAAAGTAAAGTTTTTGTAATAATGACTGTTTCAGTGTGAAAAAGGCGCCAAAATTGAGTAGGATTTTTCATTAGTACTTTTGTGTTGTACTAATTTAAATTTAAATAAGCAAACTATATGAAAACTCTTTGTTTTTAAATCAAGTGCTTGAAGCTGATAAAACTGCCAAAGAGTCAATCAAACATTTAAAATTGGAACATATTTTTAGAAAGATATTAAATATTTCTTGTATAATATAGTACGTATACAAATGATGAACAAAAAACATGGGGAATAATTCTGCTCAAAAAAATAATAGTATATTAAGTACCTATCCTATTTGGTCAAAAATAATGGAATACATATTTTTATGTTGAATTACTCCAAATTTGACATACCTGCATCTTCTAAGGCCAAAGGGCGTTAGTAGCCCGGCTTTGATCTTAAAATATTGCCCTAAACTTTGATTTTAATAGCTCACAATTAAGGGCCCTTTAAATGAAGTGATTAAGGGTATTTGTCGACACGCTTGCTAAAAAATTGCAAATACCCTATACATGCTAATATTTTTTTATTTTTACTTAACATAAAAAATAAAAAAATGGGATGGGACATTATGGTGAATCTTACCGTTTACCCTGGGATTCCCAGTAATAAATTTTGGAAATCACGTAATAAACGTGCCTATCGATAATCCGCGCTCTGCATAAGCTTTGTTGTCAGGGTTGCAGAATTTTCTATAATATGTATAAATCAATATTTGGTCCTTTGTTGGACGCTTAAATTAGAGATTTTTATTCTATTATCTATCATCAATGTATAATATAGATGTAATGTCACGAACAAGTTAAAACTTTCGGCGGAGTTTGGTATGAGCTCAAGCTTTTAGTGAACTATAAAAAAAAACTTGTAATTTAAGATAAATCCGTTGATTCCCTTGCCCCTATTATCTTCTTCCTAAAGAAATCCTAATGCCTTGACAGATTTTTGTTATGTCAATATCTGCAGTAACAAAATGAATCAAATTTTTATTGATTGATCCACCTACTTGCGCTTTTACTATAGCGATCCTATATTTCACTCTTTTGCGTTTTCTCCTGCGTCTTCTAAATAATGTAATCTGAATGTAGATATTTATGTTTTAAAATATTATATAGGTATCTCGTTTATTCACAATAATACTTACAATATGAAAATCTTAAATAGCATTAACATTAACATTGAATAATTATTACCTATAAATTGCATGTTATTACTACATTTAAATAAGTTTCAAACTAAACGTTCATTTGCAATTAGTTAGGTAATTTGAGGGTATTTATTGGTCTCTCTGGGCGTGCTATTATCCAGAGTTTTATCAAATTTTAATTTTGTTTTGGGACATAAATAAAAGTTCCGATTAGTTTCCAAGTTTCCATGTTAAAACGTCCATAGTTGCCAAGTTTTCTTCGCAGTAAAATTATTTTTAAATTATTGTTGAGATACTGATATTCCACTTCTCATTTTTCTGTATCCCTGTTCAGCTGTAGGTTTACCCCTTTTAAAGCATATTATCATACTATAATAATTTTAATATTAAATAAATACTTTATTCGCTTTTAATGAAATATGTTTTTTGTGAACAGTGAACAATCAAATTAATATAATAGTTCTTCTGCAGTTTCTAATAACGATAATACATATAATCTTGACAAAGTGGTGACAGTAACTTTAATAATTTTATTTGTTTTCCAAATTTGTATTGAGTTCCAACTGTTGTGGAATTTTTTAAAATTAATTTAATTTATTATCTGTTTTTTTGCATAAAATTTCTCCGAATATTTTTAATTTTTAGTATTGATGCGGTAAAGTTATTCAATATAGATAAATAAAATATAGATTATGTAATTAGTTTTATTAACACTAAAGTGCCCTTAGTGATTTTTGGTTTAAAATTGATACTGTCTGTCATAAATATATTAATATTTCTATTTTTTTTTTATCTATTTTATTAAATTAAATTTTGAAAATGATATATTGTTATTGCTCGCTCAATACAACCAAAACATAATTATTTGCAGTACTGTCTGTGTGACACAATTATCTAGCCACTAGCAAGTTACAAAAATAATGTCACATAAAAAATTATTTAACAAAAAACGATTATTTATTTAATAGAAACATTAATGAAAAAAAAAAACTCCAGTAAATTAATTTAAAAAAATAAATATCTTGTTTAACAATATTTTGTTGCGAAAATCGTGATCAATATATTGCACTTAGATCGATACTCCTTTTATTATTTATTGAACCGAACCAGAATTATCAACAAATTTAAAAAGGGAAAACAAAAAATGATTTTTCAGCGGCAACATCGCCTTAAAGTTCCTTCCCCGACTCGTAACTCACTCTGGAGGCGAAAGCCGTCAGACAAGCGGTTGTGAAGCCGTCTATAAAGCTTGCGTAACTGCCTATAAAGCTTTATGAGGTTATAGTTCGACGACTAGCTGCTAGATGGCCACCGCAGCTTTTAATGGTGCTAATATGAACGATAAATTCGAAGTTCATTGTGTAGATGGCGCGACACACATTAATTGGTATAATAATAATATTATTATGATTTAGTAGATAATATTATTTTACGTTTATTTAAATTTGAATTAATTTATTTGAATATAAGAACAATTTTGTGATTCCATTATTTTCTAGTTCCTATTATGGCAACCAAAAAATTAATTAGTTACTAATTAATAGTATACTACCTATTAGGTTTTAGTTTAGGCTAGCTGAGATTTTGGTTCAGGTCTCAGGCTAGTTATTTTAATCAATGAAGAATTATTGTGATAATAATAAAAAAAAAATCTACTGTTAACTGTTTCTAAATAAGATGTATCCATTAATGTTCATGTCGATCGCTTTGGAAGTAGCATACAGGTCTCCAGAGGCAATTTTCGTTTTCTTTTATCGTTCCTGGTAAAGCTTTTAGAAGAAATCCGTAACACAAGAGAAGACTAGTTGACTAAATTGACTTTGTTTTGGTTTCGAACTGAAAACTGTATTATTAAAAACTATTTTTTTAAAAGGAATGAAATTAATTTAACGATGCTTTGAGAAGAATGCTGAGTATATAAATATACACGACCCAGAAAAGCTTCAGTCTAGAAACACAATAAGTATAATTTACTCTAAAGCTAATAAACCCCACATTTTTAATTATCACCAGAAATATGACCCACAAATGAAAA
Organism: Polydrusus tereticollis; assembly: GCA_963920685.1. Taxonomy (NCBI): domain Eukaryota; kingdom Metazoa; phylum Arthropoda; class Insecta; order Coleoptera; family Curculionidae; genus Polydrusus; species Polydrusus tereticollis. The sequence continues at coordinate 88,316,348 of OY987329.1, read as the reverse complement.
CCTGCTTAAACTCGGATATATAATTCTAAAACTTTTAGAATAAATTAGAAGTATTTTAAAAATTTTTAAGAATTTTTAAAAACGGTCAGTTATAATTATTATTTATGGGCTTTATTATTTAGCAGTGTAAGGCCTGGCCAGGTCATATTATGTGGCTTATTATTTATGACCTTACAAAATTTTAGGTTACCTCAGTATTTTACTTAAAAGTTAAATCTTAAACCCTATTACCAATATCAAATAAAAACAAGAAAGAAGAGAAAACAAGATCGGATGTAAAACTTATTCTATTCTACCGTAAAATAATAAAATATACCATAATATGTCAATACTTGTCTAGTTATTATCTCGTAAATATTTGTCTTGGTCCTGTTATCTATTCTGCTGTTCTTATTTATTAAAGGATACATTGCACACAATTGAGTTTGTGCGCAAGCTAGCCGGTAGCAAGCGCCAGTCGATCCCTGAACCCGTCTACAGCGTTTAAGGAAGTCCTCTGGAATGACCCCAATTTCAGCACTAATTCTGACTTTTAAAGATTCTAAGTCATTTCGACGGTTAACGTAGACTTTGTTCCTGAAGTGTCCCCACAAAAAGAAGTCGAGCGGGGTTAAGTCCGGGGATCGCGCTGGCCAATGAATAGCACCTCTGCTGCCTATCCAACGTCCTGAAAATTGTTTGCTTATGTATTGTCTCACATTTGCCGCATAATGCGCAGGTACTCAATCTGGCTGGACTAACCTGAACTAACCTGTTCGTTTATGCCATTATTTACAGCCGGTAAAACCATTCTGCAAGAAGTAATTATGTGATTCCTGAGGAGGTCCAGATATTTTTCGCCATTCAAATCACCATCTATGAAAAAAGGTCCCACAATATGTCTGCCAACTATGCCCGCCCAAACATTAACTTTTTCGGGCCGCTGAGTGTGACCTTCCTGGAACCAGTGAGTATTCTCAGCAGACCAATAACGATTACTTGTGTCTACTAATAATGCCATTTAAATGGAAAGTAGCTTCACCCGAGAAAATGATATTTGTTGCCATGTTATTATCGTTAATGCATCTTTCCATCATCAGGTCACAAAATTCAGCTGTTCTATTAAAATCGTCCTCATTTAACTCGTGTACCAACTTTATCTTGTTGGGATGCAACTTTTCCTACTTAAGCAAATTTTCACTGACGGATGAGACACATTAAAATTCATTGCCATTGGCCTGGATGATGTGTGTTGGATTTTTATGTATTGAGAGCATGATATCCAAAGCTTTGTCTCTCCCGGTTGCTGTTTTAGGTCGACCTGATCTAGCGCTCGTTCCAGGCCATCTTTTTGTCGAACACGACTCCCAGGTATATGACTTTGCTTTTCCATGGTATTTCCTTGTAGATTACTTTCACTCTGCTTTCTGGTAATCTGACTCGTGGCTTTGAGAACAAGATGGCTTGAGTTTTGAAGTCATTTAGAAGGATCTTCCAAGTATCAAGCCATTTTTGCAGACGATTTATGTGTCTTTGCAGGCGTGAGATTCGAGGTTGTCTCGAGGTTGTCTCGAGGTGGTGGTTATTGCCGTGTCATCCACAAACAGATACAGTTGTGTTTGTGGGTGCTTGGGGATATCGCTAGTGTATATATTGTACAGGACCGGCGCAAGCTTTCGAGACATCGAAAAAGACATTTCCCGTTGAAAAGCGTTTAGGACATTTCCTGCTATAGCCTTGTTGTAGGTAAAATATTGTTTTTCAATTCAAAATCGTTATTCCTATAGAATATTAACTTTTCAACAATTTTGCCTAAACCGGATAATAGACATATGGGCCTATAACCAGCCGGTCTATCACTGACTATTATTAATTTGTTGTACCTCTACAGGGTATTCCTTAATGACATGCTTATATTTAAGGAGGTGATTCCTCGATACATTTTAGGAAAAAAACTTCATATGAACGTATGTCCTAAACGTCTTAACTTTTGAGATACAGGGTGTTAAAGTTTTCAAAAAAATAATATATTTTTTAATAATAACTGTGATACTATTATAATATCTTTATGAAATTTGGTACACATCTTCTATGCATTAAGGAGCATTTTCTGATGTACAAACAATTTTATTATTTTTACCAGTGGCTGATAGGGGGCTATTTAGACAATTGAAATCTATATAGTTATCCTAGAATAAATTTTGTTTTTGCAAACGTCGATGTCACCCATAGTCACATAGCTGTTGACTTAAAGTAAGTTATTGGTGTTCAAAACCATTTAAACGCGTAATTTCTATGATTTTTGGTGTGTCATCGAAGTTATTTTATTTTTTTGCTATTTTTTCGGTTATTAGTAAATATGATAAATTATACGAATGCGGAAATGGCGGCAATGCATTACGCATATGGCCTCGCAGATGATAATGCATCAGAAGCTAGGCGCATTTATCAGGAAAGACATTCTAATCGTGCCTTGCCAGATTCTTTTCGAATATTCATCGCCGACTTAGCGAAACTGGTAGTTTCAATAAAGGTACTTCGGAAGGTAGACCTCGAACTATCAGAACACCCGAAATTGAGAAAGCGGTGCTGCAAGAAATCGACGAACATCCTGAGACAAGTAAGAGGAAGATCGCTAGAGCTCTAAATATTTGTCACCAAATTGTTTGGCGTATTTTGGTTGATTTTCTGTTATATCCATACCATATTCTTAGAGTGCAAGCTTCACTCCCCAGGGATTTTCCACAGCGTGTGAACTTCTGTCAGTGGTATCTTCAGAGTATTAGACTAAATCCGCAGTTTGAGTCACAAATTTTGTTCACAGAAGAAGCAAATTTTTCTCGGAATGCTATTCAAAATTTCTATAACAATCATGTATGGGCGAAAGAAACCCCCCATGCCATAACCGAAACTCATTTTCAGCATCAATTTTCGGTTAATGTATGGGTAGGAATAGGCCCATTTTTTCTACCAGGATGCCTTGATGGACGGTCTTATTTATATTTTCTTTGAAGAAGAACTACCTAAGTTGCTTGAAAACGTGCCGATTGCCTTAAGAAATCGAATGTGGTACATGCACGATGGGGCTCCTGCTTATTTCAGTGTAATTTTCCGAAATCATTTAGATATAATTATTTATCCTGATCGCTGGATAGGTCGCGGAGGACCTTAGTAATGGCCAGCAAGATCCCCCGATCTCAATAGTTTGGATTACTTTTTATGGGGGCACCTTAAAACTCTAGTGTATAAAACTCCCGTTAACACTTTAGAAGATTTAAGAGAGCGAATAATTGCCTCGTGTAAAACTATACGGAATACGCCGGGAATATTTGAACGAGTGCGCAATTCCATGCGTAGACGGGCGGAAGCATGCCTATTAAGTGAAGGTGGCCACTTCCAACAATTTTTATAATCATTGTTATTATTTTCAATAATTAATAATTAATAAATTTAGGCCGTTTATGTGAACTTATTTTCAAAAAATTAAATTAAACTCTTTTTTCTGCAAGCTGAGTCCCACGCTGAAATTCTAATGTGGTAATTATTGCCACTTGAAAGTTCTTTTTTCCTAAAGTGAAATCAGTTACTTATTACTGAATTAATTAACAGTTAATATTAAACAAACTCAATAGCTTAAAAAAGGAAAAAAAAACGATTTTAGCACAACAGTCACCGCTTCAGATTTTCAGCGATTTGACCATGAAGTAAAACGATTTTTATATTTTTTAAGCGAAAACCATGCGTCGGACGAAAGAAAATGAAGAGATCAAATTTGCTCGGAAATGAACGAGGATTTTAAAAATAATTTTTATTTAAGAAGAAAGCAGTGGCGTACCATTATTTTCTCCAAAACTATCAAATGCAAAACCCGTACAGACGCCACTGGTAAGAATAATAAAATTGTTTGTACATTAGAAAATGCTCCTTAATGCATAGAAGATGTGTACCAAATTTCATAAAGATATTATAATAGTATCACAGTTATTATTAAAAAATAGATTATTTTTTTGAAAACTTTAACACCCTGTATCTCAAAAGTTAAGACGTTTAGGACATACGTTCATATGAATTTTTTTCTTAAAATGTATCGAGGAATAACCTCCTTAAATATTAGCATGTCATTAAGGAACACCCTGTATATTATTTTAGGAACGCTACTTAGATTCCTTGTAAAGCTGTTATGACGATCGTGAAAACAATCATACCTTATATTCTCAATATATTAAGGGCTAAAATATATATTTTCTTAAGTTATATTAATTTACGTTTTATATTCATACCCATTTTCAATAATCAAATCCGTGCCTTATCTGAAAATTGGTTCGCTAAGAGGCCAAAAACCCATCGTAAAATTAATGGTGCTTACCGACGTTGTTTAAGTTTGTCTTTCCGAACACACATTGTTTAATTAGTTTTTATCTTAAGGTGTGAAACTCAAGCTTAACGCCTCTGACTGGGAATTTAAATAGCTTAATTATTTTTATTTCACGTGGATTACATTAATTATTTATAAGGTATTGTTTTCAAAAAATAACTGCATCTTAATACGTAGGTACTCTAAGCATTAAAGAGCTTAAGTTGTTACGAATGAGAAAAATATGTAGTTTTTTTTGTTCTATAAAAGAAGCACCTACCCAACCAGCATAAATACATACATAAGACGTTTTAAGTACGTACTAGTTGGACATAAGGAATGTCTTACGTATGTACGTTATTGTACGTAGTACGTACATCTTACAAACTTGGTATGTAAATTTTCCACACAATTGTACGTCATAAAGATGTACGACAAGTACATCTTATTATGTACGTACGCTTAACGTACACTTTATGTACGTACATTTACTGTACATGTTGAAGATGTACGCACACTTCGTGCTATGTACGTACTACATACGTAAGAAGTAGGTACTTTCTTTGTACCTACAATGGATAAATAATAACTACTGATAAAGTATCTACAAGTATTACAATAAATTTGTTGGCTAATAATTAGTAACATTCTATATACATTGTGTATATATGAATGTATTAATATCTATCTGATACCCCGGAATTATTATTTGTTTCCCCATCGTTATCATTATTTTTCGCTTTTTGTTTATATTTTAGTCGATCGGGGGTCCTCCTTAGCAATCTGGGTATTTCCTGCTCTGCCTCTTTTTTATTTCAGCTTTTTTCTGTTCTCAGAAGGGCAACTTAAACGAAAAAACTTTAATTACAACCCAGAAAAAATAATCTTTTATAGTACCTATATACAAATACAAGTCAACAAAATAAAATAAGCCATATTTTAAAGAAACTTTAAGATGATTAAAATAAAAAATTAGGGGAGATAAAATAAAAGTAATATCAAGATACAAAATACACTCATATCCTACTCTACTTGACTACAATACACTACACCTCTAGTTTAAAACGTCTAATTTCCGTTTCATGATTTAAATTAGTACTTACTCATTATAACTTTTGCAATTAAAAACTGCGAAAATCTTTTTTTCTGGTATCTTTTCAGCCTGGTGATTCTAAATAAATGCTTCGTTTAATAAAGCTTGTAAATTATTTCCTGCCGATATGCAGATTTTAGACTCCTAAAATGGTAAATGTACTAGAACATTATCAAAAATACGCCATTCTTACTATATTAATACCTAACGTAAAGGGCTGTTGAGGTCTTATTCAATTGTTAATTGAATTTTACCTTAAAATACATATTATAGGTATCTATATATCAAGTTTTACTATACTACTTTTTAAATAGGATGGGTGGTCAAATCTTACCAACTTTCTGAAATGTTCTGGTAGATTTAAGAAATCTCAAGTGCCAGTAGATCTGCTTCGCTATTACAAGTAACTTTTACTTGACTAAGCGCCCCAGGACTAACAGTTTCAGTATTTGATACCTTAAGGTTTTTTACTTCGAATGCCAAGCCTCTCAAGAAAAAATGCTGTTTTAAATTTCAGCATTGAATTCAGCTAAAAACAAAACGAATCGTAATCGACATAGCTAAGTACATTTAAGGTTTTTTAAGCTTCGAAGGTGTTTTAAGAGGCATTTCTACCACTCAAGTTACTATTTACCTGTAAATGAATGAAATAGTAGATTAACGAACAAAGAAAAAAAAACTTAACACATTTAGAGGAAAACGTCCTGGTAGAATTCGTCAATTCGTTGAGAAAAATCGGCAATACAAAAAGAAGCCACACTTTTAAACTCAAAAGTTTGGTTAAGTTAATTTAACTGCAGGAAAGACGTCCCAATAGTGTCGGATTTTTACGACGTAAGCAAGCGCGAAATTTAAATCGGTAGCGGATAATAATAATTAACCTTACAATCACAGAACAAAAAAATGTCTAATTTTGCAAAAGGTCTAATTTAATTATTTTTTATTAGTAATTTAGTTTTACATAAGGTAAAACATTGTTACATTATGTAATAAAACATACCTACATAACAACGTATCATCCCAACCGTTTTTAATACGTTGGTTGGTACATTTGAGGATGATACATTGTACGTACAATCAAGAATGGTCGATGTACAGGGTTATCCAACCAAGACTAGACAAGGCGATTTTTTGACTTTTCCTGTACTTTTATAAAAAAACTGAAATAGCCATCTTAAGTCATTTTCTCCTGCGAATTCGAATATCTTCAGCAAAAAACAATTGAACATCAAACAAAAGTACTAGGGGTCACTTTGATATTTTTTTAAATGGGATGCCGTATTTTTAATGAGCTTATCCGATTTCTCATATAAATTTTGTTCTAAAATGTTGGATTTTTAATTTTTTTTTTTTTTTTTTTTACGGTAGACGAACATTTTCCGAATTTAAAACTGAAGAAAAAAGGCGTTTTTGAATTAAAAATCCAACATTTTAGATCAAAATTTATATGAGAAATCGGATAAGCTCATTAAAAATACGGCATCCCATTTAAAAAAATATCAAAGTGACCCCTAGTACTTTTGTTTGATGTTCAATTGTTTTTTGCTGAAGATATTCGAATTCGCGGGAGAAAATGACTTAAGATGGCTATTTCAGTTTTTTTTATAAAAGTACAGGAAAAGTCAAAAAATCTCCTTGTCTAGTCTTGGTTGGATAACCCTGTACATACACAATATGTCAGAGAAATTGCGTATTTAAAATGTACATTTTACTTACTGTACGTACGGGACATAAAACGAACACAATAAGTACGTATTTAGTACGTAGGATGTTTGTTGGGTATAGGTACTTTTATAGAGAATTTAGATCAGCCATACACAGCGAGCGAATTTTAAATCAGGTATTAAAACAGATCTGAAGTAAATAGCTTATTTTTTAAACTGTAGTGCATCCTTTTGTATTGCTTTGAGTTTCGACATCGAATCACTCATGCAGTATAAACTAAGAAATGTTTATAGAAATTACAATTTTTAACAACTGGAAAATTCCGGAAATTTTCAATGTCATAATCTACCTGGCTTAGTTGAACATAGGATATCCCATGTAAATTTTGAGGTGATTAAATATTGGCTCCCCTGTACATTTTAGAGAAAAATTGTATGGTAATTTATTAAAGAGGCCGATATAATAAATCCGTGTGCCAAGTTTAAATACATTTTAAAAAGCCAATCCTAACATTCAATTAAATGTAATGACAAAATACCAAAATTTTCATAGTTTAGGTAATACAGCAAACACCAGCAAATTATTATTTGGCATTGATAAAACGAAAAGTAGCGTCAGTGTAGTATTTCCATTGAAGGCGCTTTAATTGTAGCTAAATGTGAGTTTTTCCATTAAGGAAAAAGTAACTATGATTAAGTGGTATTATATAAGAAACTGTTTAAGAGCAGTGTCTGTAATGTTTTCAGTTCAATTCCCTGATAAGCCTATCCCTTCCATTTTATTAAGTAAACTTATTATAAGTAAATTTAAGTCCAAAGGCACTGTAATAAACAACTGTAAATTCTCAACTCAGAATGTTTATAGAGCTGAAGAAAGGGATAGTAGAGATCTTGATATTTTACTCACGTGGTCCACGTGGAGCAATATAAAATGATTAGCACGAGGTTTCTTGGGCAAGCCGTCGGAGAACATCAAACCACAGTGTTGCGCACTTTAAGAAAACATACATATTTTCCTTACAAGTATGAAAAACATCAAGAGCTACGGAAGGTAATGAAGAACTGAGAATGGTATTCTGTTTTGAGGTAATGGGAACAGCAAATAACAATAGGGATTTTTTGAGAAATATTTGTTTTACCGATGAATGTACATTCACCCTCAACAACGAGCCAAATGTTCAAAATAGCCGGTATAGGAGCCAAGAAAATGAAAATCGTCTTGTTCATACTCGGACGCAATATCCACAAGAAATAAATGTTTGGGCAGGAATTATTGGACAATTTTTTATGGAAGGCAACCTTCCAGCAGCAACCTATTTGGACTTACTAGAAAATTGAATTTAACCCGCACTAGAAGAAGTTGTACGCGAAAATCAGGAGATCTGGTATCAAACGGATGGTTGTCCTGCCCATAAATAATTGTCTCATGGTTGGGGAATACTTGCAAAATATTTTTAGCAGAAATATTATTGGCCCACGGCATCTAGGTCCTTGGCTAGCCAGGTCTCCTGACCTTTCGCCAAATGACTTCTTTCTGTAGGGTCACTTAAAAAATTTTATTTATAAAGATGTTAAATTTGAAAATCTAGACCAGCTAAAAAATATTAAATTAAAGGCTTAGTAAGAAAAACATAATGGTGTCTTTTACTTTAGATAATATGTGGCTGCCGGATTGGTGAAACGAAAATATTTTTTTATGTGAAATAATCTTATATTCGTTATGTCCAGCTTTATGTTAATTTTTGACAATAGCGTCAAAGAAATTATTTGTTGGTGTTTAATTGAATAAGTTAGAATTAACTTACTAAAATTTATTCAAACTTGGCACATAGGTTTATTACATCGGCCTCTTCAAAAAATTATGAAACAATTTTTCTCTGAAATGGGGAGCCAATATTTAGCCACCTCAAAATTTGCATGGGATTTCCTATGTTTAACTAAGCCATGCATCACCCGGTATATCAATCTTATAAGTAATTATTAAGTTATCCAAGTAGGTATATTTGGATATTTCTTTTTATTATTATTCCTAAATATATTTGTTCCCATTCTTTTCTTATTCGAGATATTTAATCTTTACCTAAATACGACAGAAAAAAATTAGATGAAAGATTGAAACAATTTATTTATATTGCAGTTATTTTTTTGTGGCAGCTGCTTACCAAGTTTAATTCAAGAGATTTCTTCATCAATGTGGATGAAAAGCTGATTGTTTAACTTTTCCAATCTTTATTTACGGCTACGTAGTTCAGCATAACATCTAAGGCATTCCTAAAAGGTCTGTTCTAAATTATTTAAAAGCAAAATTATCAAATTCCAAAAATCTCTTCTAGACCCAATAAATCTTTTTAATATGCAAATACCACCGGATGTTTTATGGATGTTAAAAGTGGTTCACAAATTCTCACAAATGTTTACAGTTATACCCTGACCCATAAAAATCAATATAAGAGGTACCGCAGTAGTGACTTATTGACCTCCATTAACCATTTTTTTTTGGAAGCCCTAGTTTTGTAATGTTATTTAAATAAGTACATCATTTTGAGTTCATTTTTAAAGTTTTATCTTAACAGTACCTAATATGAACTCCTGGATCAAGTTTAAGCACATTAAACAATGCCATAATAATAATTGCTATATGCAACAATTCATTGCTCTAAATTGTAGAAATCTCCCATGCAAACGGATATAGAATTTTATATTAACAAGAAAACTGTTAGGAAAATTTAAGACTAAATTTTTTTTTGAGTCTCAAATGTTTACTGCAGCTAATATGCTTCACAGGGTGCTTCAAATTATTGACATGCTCAAAATGATAATATCTTAAACACTCGGTGTATAGCTTAAACTGCATTTTAAGTGTAGTTGATAAATCACATTACTAAGAAGGTGATAGAAATGCCTTTAATTGGTATAGGTACTGAATATCTCAAAATTGTGATTATTGTCAGGAAAATTGGGTACGTCCTGTAGAGGATTTATCTTTTCCTTAACATATATGTTTTTGAAAGAATATATAGTTCGTGCATTCGTCATTCTCCTGGTTAGTTCAGGTTAGAGTTGATATATCGTAAAGGATGTTGCTGTTATTCACGATACCGATTTTGACAGAATCGACTTTTGGTACGACAACTGAAGAACAAAAATATCGCGTAACCGCAATGGAAGGTTAAAAATTAGTTTGCATTTAAACATATACCATGAAAACTAATATTCCAGAAAGGAAAATTTTAGTCTCAAAACCATAAAGAAAAAAGGTAATTCAACCCTGTTATAGCCCACCGATTTGGTTCCTTTAAACTTGAAATGGAGTTCAAGAACAGTTTTGTTGGCCAAAAATGTATAATCCCAACATGTTTCGACCGTGTAAATAGTCATCGTCAGGGGTTAGTTACTAAAAGAAATATAAAGCAATATACTAGAGTAACTAGAGTTTCAGATTGCAAAGAAGATTGGGAAATGGCTTGACAGCCATGCCCAAGGAATGCAGGGCTCCGCTTAGAGGTTGTGTAGTTAAAACTGGAGAAGAAATTAGTAAAAAATATATTATTCCTAAGTTTACGACATCATAAGCAAAAAATAATGAACACTTAATCGGATAATCTTTAATTAAATAATTTTAAAATTATTCAAATATCCAATACATCCACCAGATGGTATTCCACTCCACTAAACCCTATGAAGGAAACAACTTTCTTAACAAGAGGCCTTTAAAATAAAGATACACTTACTTTAACATTAAATCCCCAAGTAAGTGAAAAATATGAAACCCATCCATATTTCTTTTAACAATTAAACTTTCACCAGACCAAACCAAATACCGCCAATTAAAGAAAAATTATTTTCTCTTACGTGTTCGTAATTTTTTGCTATTGGTATCCTCATAAACTTAAAAATAATATATTTATTTCCTCCTGCACTTTTACCTAATACACAACGTCTTAGCGCAGCCCTTGATTCCGTGGTCTGTCAATATCTGTCAATATTCAACTAGACAGTATGTACATGTTATTCGATCTAGGGTTATTCTTATTTGTAGACTTATTTAGCATTTTGGTTATATATTTCTTTTAGTAACTAACCCCTGAAGATGACTGTTTACATGGTCGAAACATATTGGGATGAAACCTAGTTTTATTTTTCCTAATATAATAATACAATTCATGAGGGACCTTACCGACAATCTCCATATATTTTTCAATTAAAAGGTTTACGTGCAATAATTCAAGAGGCATTAGAAAACCGTCTAAACTTGCATAGAGTAGTCCTATTTTACGGTACACACTGAATATGAACGTTGGTGTGAGTAATTTCACTCCACTGAGGAAAACTTTTTCTTGTGCGATTAAAACCCTTAAGGGAAATATATTGCATGGAATATATTAACCGAAAAAATTTTTAGCTCATTCAAAAAAATTATTTAAATGACTAATATTTTTTTTATTTTTCTTAACTTAAACGAAATTGGGTCATTTAAATTTAGTTGATTTAGTTTTCTCTGGATTTTCTTTTATTGATACTTATAATTCCCCGTACAATTCCTCTATTTATAGTTGCCAAAAAAATTCAATTCTCGTATCGAAAATGTGCTAGCTCGAACAAAACTTTTTGATGCAGTGGTCACGTGACCATCTTCTTACTCGTTTGCATTGAGTAATAAGTCGGCGAGATGTCGGGCGGACGCGCCATTTATGTATTGAACAAGTTTGGTTCCTATCAATGGAGAGCGCAAAGTATATCTAGTGTATTAGTTTAATTTTTAGCTTGACACGTTAATCTCATATTCTGTGTTATTAGAGCCTAAGAATTATTGTTGCAAGATAACATATATTGTTAGTAACACGATATTAAACGTAGTTATTATACCAGACCTAGTGAAAGAAGTGAAGACAGAACAACGCAATTCTACCTTAATTAAGTGACACAATTATTTGAAAATATTTGTGTGAATATTTCCCTCATATATAAAAAATCTCATAAGAAGTGTGGTCTTTCGCAAGAATTACAGCGATAATTCCACAGTAGAAGCGATAATTCCACAGTAGAAGCGATAATCCCCCAGTAGGTATATTTTTAATAAATTTGTTACTTATTACGTAATTTATTGTACAATAATGTTTATGTATCTGTCAAAAATAAACGTTTTGATTGGTTAAAAATTACAGGTGTGGAATTTTCGGGTATAATACCACTAGTGCATCAAAATTACCGATAATTCTGATTGAAAGCGTGTTGTATTGTAACTGCATTCGGTTATTTTCATTTTTGATTAAAAAGCCCTCCTTCTTCGAAGTCGGGCTCTTTCGGATTTAATCAAAAATGAAAATAAACTCATTCAGTTACAATACAACACGCTTTCAATCAGAATTATCGGTAATTTTGATGCACTAGTGGTATTATACCCGAAAATTCCACACCTGTAATTTTTAACCAATCAAAACGTTTATTTTTGACAGATTACCATGGCAACGGATGAATTTTAGTGGAAATTTCCCTAGTGTCAATTTAACTGGAAATTTTACACGGAAATTTTAAAAAATTGATAAGTGGAAATTGCATCCGTTTTGAAAATTACATCTGGAAATATCCCGGGGATAATTGTCATTTTTGACATTAAATGTTTTTATAGTTTCAAAACATCAAAACAGTCGACCTGTCAAAATTTTAAATCAGCATAAACTTAGTGTAGTAGGCAATTATAATTAGTTACTATTAGCATTAGAAAAAATATTAATTGTTATTAAAGTACGGTATTATTTAAATAAATAAATATATCAAAATCAACTTTTTACTAACTACCTAAATAAACTTTTATCAACTCGGGAAATTTCCGATCAAAACATAACACGTGCCTAGGCTAAAATATTTCCTAATGGAAATTTTTCAAAATTTGGTCTTCAGCCAATTTAAAAAAAAAAAAAAAACATTCGTGCATTGCACCAAAGAAAAAATCCCTCACCCTGCGGGTTCGGGATTTTTTCAGGTGCAATGCACTCATGCTTTTGTTAAAAAATTGGTTTCAGACAAAATTTTCAAAAATTTCCGGAAATATTTCATGCACTAGTTATATTTCTACTGGAAATTTTTTCCTCGTTGGTACCTAACAGCGAATTATACTGGAAATTTTTTGACGTTTATATTGACAGAATATTTTTTTGAAAATCTGGTTCTTATTTATTTACATGATAATTTTGATACATTTTAATTACAAATCTAAGATGTTTTCTATATTCTTTGGACACCTCCTTTCTTCTTAATGACGAAAATGCAGGACTTTGAATGGAACGAATTAAATGTCTATGTCTAATGAAATATATATAATATTTAGACACTATTCTATTCACCTTTTTTCCATTTAGCACTTTAAATTTTGAATAGTTTAAATGCAAATATTCGTCAATATCTGTCAATATTCAACTAGACAGTATGTACATGTTATTCGATCTAGGGTTATTCTTATTTGTAGACTTATTTAGCATTTTGGTTATATATTTCTTTTAGTAACTAACCCCTGAAGATGACTGTTTACATGGTCGAAACATATTGGGATGAAACCTAGTTTTATTTTTCCTAATATAATAATACATTTCATGAGGGACCTTACCGACAATCTCCATATATTTTTCAATTAAAAGGTTTACGTGCAATAATTCAAGAGGCATTAGAAAACCGTCTAAACTTGCATAGAGTAGTCCTATTTTACGGTACACACTGAATATGAACGTTGGTGTGAGTAATTTCACTCCACTGAGGAAAACTTTTTCTTGTGCGATTAAAACCCTTAAGGGAAATATATTGCATGGAATATATTAACCGAAAAAATTTTTAGCTCATTCAAAAAAATTATTTAAATGACAAATATTTTTTTTATTTTTCTTAACTTAAACGAAATTGGGTCATTTAAATTTAGTTGATTTAGTTTTCTCTGGATTTTCTTTTATTGATACTTATAATTCCCCGTACAATTCCTCTATTTATAGTTGCCAAAAAAATTCAATTCTCGTATCGAAAATGTGCTAGCTCGAACAAAACTTTTTGATGCAGTGGTCACGTGACCATCTTCTTACTCGTTTGCATTGAGTAATAAGTCGGCGAGATGTCGGGCGGACGCGCCATTTATGTATTGAACAAGTTTGGTTCCTATCAATGGAGAGCGCAAAGTATATCTAGTGTATTAGTTTAATTTTTAGCTTGACACGTTAATCTCATATTCTGTGTTATTAGAGCCTAAGAATTATTGTTGCAAGATAACATATATTGTTAGTAACACGATATTAAACGTAGTTATTATACCAGACCTAGTGAAAGAAGTGAAGACAGAACAACGCAATTCTACCTTAATTAAGTGACACAATTATTTGAAAATATTTGTGTGAATATTTCCCTCATATATAAAAAATCTCATAAGAAGTGTGGTCTTTCGCAAGAATTACAGCGATAATTCCACAGTAGAAGCGATAATTCCACAGTAGAAGCGATAATCCCCCAGTAGGTATATTTTTAATAAATTTGTTACTTATTACGTAATTTATTGTACAATAATGTTTATGTATCTGTCAAAAATAAACGTTTTGATTGGTTAAAAATTACAGGTGTGGAATTTTCGGGTATAATACCACTAGTGCATCAAAATTACCGATAATTCTGATTGAAAGCGTGTTGTATTGTAACTGCATTCGGTTATTTTCATTTTTGATTAAAAAGCCCTCCTTCTTCGAAGTCGGGCTCTTTCGGATTTAATCAAAAATGAAAATAAACTCATTCAGTTACAATACAACACGCTTTCAATCAGAATTATCGGTAATTTTGATGCACTAGTGGTATTATACCCGAAAATTCCACACCTGTAATTTTTAACCAATCAAAACGTTTATTTTTGACAGATTACCATGGCAACGGATGAATTTTAGTGGAAATTTCCCTAGTGTCAATTTAACTGGAAATTTTACACGGAAATTTTAAAAAATTGATAAGTGGAAATTGCATCCGTTTTGAAAATTACATCTGGAAATATCCCGGGGATAATTGTCATTTTTGACATTAAATGTTTTTATAGTTTCAAAACATCAAAACAGTCGACCTGTCAAAATTTTAAATCAGCATAAACTTAGTGTAGTAGGCAATTATAATTAGTTACTATTAGCATTAGAAAAAATATTAATTGTTATTAAAGTACGGTATTATTTAAATAAATAAATATATCAAAATCAACTTTTTACTAACTACCTAAATAAACTTTTATCAACTCGGGAAATTTCCGATCAAAACATAACACGTGCCTAGGCTAAAATATTTCCTAATGGAAATTTTTCAAAATTTGGTCTTCAGCCAATTTAAAAAAAAAAAAAAAACATTCGTGCATTGCACCAAAGAAAAAATCCCTCACCCTGCGGGTTCGGGATTTTTTCAGGTGCAATGCACTCATGCTTTTGTTAAAAAATTGGTTTCAGACAAAATTTTCAAAAATTTCCGGAAATATTTCATGCACTAGTTATATTTCTACTGGAAATTTTTTCCTCGTTGGTACCTAACAGCGAATTATACTGGAAATTTTTTGACGTTTATATTGACAGAATATTTTTTTGAAAATCTGGTTCTTATTTATTTACATGATAATTTTGATACATTTTAATTACAAATCTAAGATGTTTTCTATATTCTTTGGACACCTCCTTTCTTCTTAATGACGAAAATGCAGGACTTTGAATGGAACGAATTAAATGTCTATGTCTAATGAAATATATATAATATTTAGACACTATTCTATTCACCTTTTTTCCATTTAGCACTTTAAATTTTGAATAGTTTAAATGCAAATATTCGTGAACAATTCGAAACAAATTTTCTTTCTTCAAGTAGGAGCCACAATCCTCTATTAATGCGGGTAAATAAGTCATCGCACGATGATTGATCATTACATCAGACAATTTCACGCATATTTTGCATATACATATTATGCTTTTCAAACCGATTCATTTTTAAAACAACAAATTTTGTTGGTTTTACTGGCTGCACAATATTCTTTATTACAACAAAACGCGAGTTTTTCTGATGTTTTGAACTGTCAAAATACGATGATCACAGCCTCCAATGATTAACGCTTGCTGACGCTGCGCGCTGGTTATGAATTCCATACCAATAAAGCGCGTATGAAAAGTTAATAAAAACGCAAAAGAGCAATTTTCTACCACTTGTAGTTACTCAAAACTTATGTAAAATTAAAGAATATACTGTGTTGTGTCTTGAGATGGTATTTTCGTGCAACTACAACGAGTAGAAATCAACAATTTAAAGGTCTAAATTGCTGCCAAAACTGCGACGCGCTGTAAATCTGTTCATGCAGCGTTCCGAAAAACCTTTTAAATTATGATTTTCTACCACTTGTAGTAAGCCCAAGTAACAATAAAATGAAAGAATATAATATTTTAGATCCTAAAATGGCACTTTTGAGCTACTTCAATCAGTAGAAATCAACAGTTTATATAGGCTAAGAATCCATTGGCGACAAGATAAACTAAATCTGTTCATGTATGTTTCTATAGAACTAATAAAATTTTTATTTTCTACCACTTGTAGTAGCCCAAAGTAAATAAAAAATCAAAGAATGTAATATGTTTCATTAAAAAACTGCATTACCGTGTAACTGCAACAAGTAAAAATCAATACCTCAATATTTCATAGGGCAGGCGAAGCCATTACCGAAACTGCAAAGCACATTAAATTTAATAAAATTATAACTTTCTACCACTTGTAGTAACTCAAAATTGATATAAAATAGAAGAATATATTATGTTACGCTCTAGGTTGCCATTTTCATGCAACTACAAAGAGTAGAAATTAAGAATTATCGCAGGCTTGTAATCTATACCTAGGATGATCACGAAACTTCGACCCAATCTAAATTTGTTCATGAACCTAGGTATTTGAAAATCAAATAGAGTTTCTATCAGTAAAAAAAGAATAAAAAATATAGTTGCCATGGTAACTAAATAGTTAAGTCGAACAAACCTTCTATGTTTTGCTGGTACTTGATGAAGACGAAAATTGACGTTGTTGGAAATCGAAAAATAAATTTAAATTATTTAAACACAATTTGGTGTGGAATTTTCTTAGTGGTATTACTAGTGAAAACACTTTTAATTGACGAAATCATTATCGAATTTGCCCGAAATAAACGTAAGTTGTGATAAAGTAATATTACGTGTTTCTCCGAAATAAATTTTATTTCAGGCAATTGAACTTAAATTTTTCAATAAAATAATCGGAGAAAAACACAAAACCTAAAAAAATTAAAAAATGCAGACCTTAAATCAGATATAACCGCTTAAATTAATTATCCTCGATAAATCAACAAAGAAATGCATAAAGTAATAAAGGCTAAGCTAAAAACGCATGCTAACCACTTAAAAAGCCATAAAATCGTGACGAGCGATCCATAAAACCGAAAACGAAAATGAATGAAGAAATAACGTGTAATAAAAGGCCTAACACACTTCTGGGTAGTTAAAGTGATTTTTACGATCTGTAAACTCGGTCGTAAATGTCTCGTAATGTGCCGGCATTACGGTCGCATGTTAACAACGCCAACAACATCATCAGATGGCTGCTGGATCAACAAATATTCGTCGCCTTTTATTGGTCGTTAGTCATATTTAGTTACTTTTGAATGAGATGCAAATTACCCCTACGTTGCCATGCTCCTACATTAGCCGTATAACAGAATTACACTAATGAATTCATTTATGGTACAGATTTTCATTTGACTCTTACTGCCTTATTACTAAAAAACGCAAGCACGCTTTAAAACATATTATATCTCTAACATTAATAATACGTTACTCATCTGTATTCTGATAAGTAATTATATTCATTATTTTTATATTTTCTCTTTTTCTATTGACTACGTTATACAGGGTGCCCCACGACGATTTTCCCAGGTCATATGAGAACGAAAACAGACAGACAAACGAAATTTGGGAGATCAATATGATTAATAACAAAGACTTTTTGCGTATACTCAGTCATTTCTGGTTTGGTTGCCATAAAGGCTTACTTACTTTTTTTTAATGGAACACCCTGCATTGATTGCATATTTGGATTCTACTGGGAAAACTCTGAATTTTTTGTATTTTAATTTTTCACCTACCTGCAAGCGTTTCCGGGATAATGACAGCTCAAAAATAAAAAACTTCCTAAATTATAGTTGTTCCTACCTAATACCCACCAGTTGAGTAAAGGTGTTTTCATGACAGCGACCTAAGAGGTGTGAGTTCCTGTTTAATTTTCTGTTGTCTGATTTCTAATTACTGAGAAACAACTAGTTGAAATTTTAATAATGAGCGGTTACGGAAATATGAAGAGATCGCAAGATCAGGTTTGTCAACTTTTTATTGAATAATATCTAAATAGGCCATCAATAAATGAGTCAACGGTGTGTCGAGTGGTAAAGAAATTTCGAGAAACAGGCAGTGTTAGGGAAGCCGCTAGATCAGGTCTACCTAAAATAGCAACCGGGGGAGACAAAGCTTTGGATATCATGCTCATCCAGGCCAATGGCAATGGATTTTAATGTGTCTCATCAGTCAGTGAAAAATTTTTTTAATCAGGAGAAGTATGCATCCCTACAAGATAAAGTTGGTACACGAGTTAAACGAGGACCATTTTGATAGAAAAGCTGAATTTTATTAGCTGATGAAGGAAAGATGCAATAACGATAATAACTTCGCAACAAATATCATTTTCTCGGATAAAGGTAGTTTCAATTTAAACGGCACTGTTAATAGACACAATTATCGTCATTGGTCTGCTGAGAATACTCACTGGTTCCAGGAAGGTCATGCTCAGAGGCCCGAGAGAGTTAATGTTTGGGCGGGCATAGTTGGTAGACACATTTGTGGGAACTTTTTTCATAGATGGTAATCTGATTGGCGAAAAATATCTGGACCTCCTCAGGAATTATATAATTCCTTCTTGCAGAATTATTATACCGGGTGTAAATAATGGCATTAACGAGCAGGTATGGTTCCAGCAAGATGGAGCACCTGCGTATTATGCGGCAAATGTTAGACAATTCATAAGCGAACAATTTCCAGGGCATTGGATAGGCAGAAGAGGTGCTATTGAATGGCCAGCGCGATAGCCGCTCGACTGCTTCTTGCGGGGACACTTCTACGTTAACCGTCCAAATAAGAGAATTTTTAGAAGTTAGAATTACTGCTGAAATTCGGGCCATTCCAGAGGACTTCCTTTTAAACGTTGTAGACGTGTTCAGGGATCGACTGGCGCTGCTTAGCAGAAAATGGTGGTCATTTTAAACTCCTGATCCACTGAAAACGTTTCACTTGTTTATTATTCCGATGTTAAGTTATTCTATTTTCTAGGCTATTTATTTTGTTATTATAAAGTTTGTTACAATTTTAAATAAATAAGCATTTGAAATACAAAAAATTCAGAGTTTTTCCAGTAGAATCCATACATGCAATCATAATATGCAGGGTGTGTTCCATTTAAAAAAAAGTAAGTTGGTCTCTATAGCAACCAAACCAGAAATGAGAAAAAAAATTCATGAAGGTTGAAATGTGGGGAATATTTTACTGAACAACTTTCATAAAGGTCACTTTTTTGTATACGAGGTAATTCAAAAGTTAGGTACATTATGCGCGACTTTATGCCACTCTGTATACATTTAATATATATTTGATGATTCTAATCAACTAGAGTATTCCATTTTATTTCCGGGGGAAACCATCTGTATTACTTTAAAATAAAAAAAAAAAACACATTTATATCAACACAAAAGAGTTTAGAGGATATTCATTAGATAACTTATGCAATAAATAAGCCTTGTTGAATGGTTGAAAAACCAGTTTATTGGCTCCATAAGATATTTTGTACTTCAGAAACCGGGCATAGATGATCCAATTATGTAAGCCTGAACCGGTATCCGATAATATCAAAAAATAACCGCCAAATAATGAATGGTATGACGAGGGCTGTCATGGCACAAGTAACAATACCCTTAAGTATTGTCATTGTAAACAAATTTGAAATTCTTATAAATGCATTCTCTTTTTACATATTATGACGAATAATTAATTTTAGTCTTAGGGATATAAATTAGGATAAGTGCTGCAGTCGATACGATAATTTTCTGTTTCTATAAACCCACACCCCCTATATACAGGGTGTTACTTACTGGTAGGCCGTAATTCCATGGGCGAATTCCTGAACCAAATTCAGGTAGAGAAGTTAATATAAATATGTGTCCTAAAAAGTCTGGTTTTCAAGATGTACGAGTGTCAAGATTTAAAAAAAAAACGTTTTTTTTATTAATATCTCAAAGAACCTTTTGCCGTTTCTGGTAAAACTTGGCAGTGTTGTTCATTGTGATAAGATACTAAGTTATTATACTAACTAGATGATAATTATGAGTTCCAGTTAACTTGAATTTATTTTATCAATTTTCTGACATGCAATGAAGTGGCTTTTATTTTTTTTCTCGAAAACGAAGTAAGATACGAAAAAACACCAAGAGACAAAATAGCTATTTGTGTATTAAGAGCGGAAAGTGATACTTGGCCGATTGAGACAGAAAGTTGCCGCGCGACGCGTCAGCGGAGCTCGGCAATCTGTCGAAAACGGCAAAGAACTTTCCGCTCGAATTACACACTAGATTTTTTTTACGATCACGATATATATGAAAAATAGTATATTATACTAGTTTAATTTTTTTTTTTAAACCTGACATGGGCCAACTTTTTTATTTAAAGAGTTAGGTAGTTATTTAAGCAAAAATAACTTACACTAACAAAAATAGAGAATACAATTATTTTGTTGAAAAAATTAAGTAAAATACTTGTATTATTACCAAGTTTGTCGTAAATTCTTAACAAAACTAAGCAAACAAAACACACAGCTTTATTAAAAAATTGATAAATGTAATACACAATAAAATACCAAAAAACAAGTTTTCCTTATATTATCATTTAAAATTTTTTAATAAATATTTGTAGGTACCTATATTATATATTTTTTATTTAACTTTTATTGGAACAGAATACAGAAAGAACATTGAAAATATAAATACAATATTATACTTATTTATAATATACAATAAAATTGACTTATTTTTTATTATTTACTATATTAAAATTAAAAGTGCAGTTTTTACAACTTTTAATGTTTATTCCTGATGCTGATGGATCAGAAGTGTTGCAAATCTCAGGAAATGTTAAATCTGATTTTTTTTGGGTTTGAGATTGGCCAGATATTCTTTGAAAAGTTTGTATTTTGTTGGTCATTGAATCATCAATATACCCTTCGGCAACGTTGCTGCTTTTCCAACCTCCATGCTTTTTAAGCTGTATCAAATCACCACCCCCATGTACCAATAACGTAGCATAAGTACGTCGAAAACAATGCCCAGTATATAAGTTAGGATTCGATAAGTTTAAATATTTGGCAATATCACTGGGTATTTTACCAATGGTATTCATTCCTATAACCTGGTTTGTGCAACGCCCCTTGGAATATCGGAAAAACAAGCGGCGTCCTAAATTATTCTTGCACTGTTCTCTCAAATGGATGTACTTTTTATAATATCCAACGTAATCAATG
This sequence comes from Polydrusus tereticollis, assembly GCA_963920685.1. Lineage (NCBI taxonomy): Eukaryota > Metazoa > Arthropoda > Insecta > Coleoptera > Curculionidae > Polydrusus > Polydrusus tereticollis. The sequence continues at coordinate 88,294,642 of OY987329.1, read as the reverse complement.
GCATTTTCTGCGGTCATTTATAATTGTAAATTTCCGACTTTGATTCGTTTTTGAATCTGGAATGCACACTATTAAAAGGGATTCTTTACATTCTATATCATCTATTTTCATTTTTACTAACTCGTCTCTTCTACACGCTCCAGCGATGCCCATAATCAAGACAACCTATAAACCAAAAACCAATGTAAATACTGATCGTGATATATTATACATTTTAAATAATATTAAAAAGCATACCTTTTTGCATAAATATTCATCATCAGGTGCATTGCGAATAAAGTTTTCTATATGATCCTTGGATAATGTTAATGATTTTTTTGCTTTGTATCCCACTGACTTCTTCTTCAGAAATGCAATTAATTTCGCATAATGACTAATGTCAATATCATTTTTAATTTTCAAAGTTTGTCTGAGCATTGAATACTTTGACCATAGAGTTGATGACTTTAAAGTTTGTGCTTTTTGTCCAAAATAGGTCAACAGTACATTTTCAGAATATTTCTTGATTTTTTGCGATTGACACCAATTTATGAAAAGAATGTATTCATTTTCATACTTTGTTTTGGATTTTTCGGGCAGTAGATTTAACGATACGTTTTTTGCAGTTTCGACGATATCCGGAGGTGTATTAGAAAATTCACTATCACTTTATACGACATCTATTATTTAATTTAACCATAAACTAATTAGAGAATACTTAAATAAATGATCAAATATTTAAATTTTACTACAATATTTACCGCTTTGTTTGACATGTGCCTCCTTGATTATAGAAATTAAATAGCTATTTGAACCTCTTGTGTATGTTGTGTTGCCGACTTATCATCACATTTCTCGGCAAGTTTATATATTATTGAAGGCTGTAATCGTTTAATTATTTGAAAACTGCTGTTTGGATGGTTTGACATATTTAAAATTTATTAAAATATTTATTCTTAGGCTATAGTTTCTTTGAAAAACTAACCTGAACTAACCTGAACTAACGACTGCCTTTATTTTATTTGCAAATAAAGTTAGGCGAGCGCCAAAGTTACTTTGGCGCTTTAGAGCGCCAATGATGTCAAAATATGACAAATTGGGGAAAACGCCAACTTTCTGATGACTTTTCGAAGCGCAAAGGCCTACTTTAATTAGTGATCGTAGGAAAAAGTTATATTTTTAGCTGGTTAACCTGAAAACAATAAAAAGTTTTTAAACAAGTCAGTGGCGTATGTTTTTTTTGTCAATATTATTCGTGAGACTGCCCCCCGGGACGCCACTGGAGCTCATGATTATCATCTAGTTAGTGCCAACTTAGCGCCTTATTACAACGAACAATACTGCTAAATTTCACCAAAATCGGCAAAAGGGTCTCCGAGATATTAATATAAAAATTATTTTTTCTTAAAGTTTGACTGTATCTTGGAAACCAGACTTTTTAGGATATATGTTTATATGAACTTCTTTACTTGAATTTAGTTTAGGAATGCGCCATTGGAATCATTAAGTAACACCCTGTATGAATTAAGCCAGCAATATTTTTGTTGTTATTTCCAATTAATCAACATAAATTTTACTTTTAGATATAAAATAAAATTCCTTACACATAATAAATAAACGACATTTATTTTCTAACATTTATTAGTAAAAAATGCCACCTAAATTCCCCAAACAATAAAACTTATATTCGGCAAAGGAGGCCATTTATAACATTCTTCTCAGTAACGATTTTCTTTCTCTTGATGGGGCGAGGGTGGGCCCCGCATAAGGGGAAATGTTTTATTGATCAGCCCCTTTTTCTCTCTCCCGCCCTGCGCCCCTCTCTCTTTCTTTCTCTTTTAGTCACGTGTTGTACTCCGAACATAACTCAAGCTAGACAGTAGACAGTAGGCCATATTTTTTCCTCCTGAACACTGTTTTGTGTTTTTAATTAATAAAAAGAAAAATTGCCAACTCGAGTTATTTATTGGTACAAGTATTTTGATAAATTTGTAGTTTCGGTTGAAATGAATTTTATTGTGAGATACAGGTAGATTAGGAAAAACGTGCTACCTGCCTTTATATAGCCATTATTGTGGGTTGATTTTAATTATAAAGCAGGGCATTAGTAACGGTAAGAAAAAAATATGAGAAAATGAAGGCGTCTTTTAATTTATTTTTCACAAACGTTTGCAAATAATTTTTGATTCCATATAAGGTATGTAAAGTGTTTCAAAACAGAAAATCGTTGGAATGGCGTCGTTGTTTGATATCAGCAGTTGGAACCTTATACTATACGTAGTACACAAATATCTGTCTAATTTGGCAAGGCTCGTTTTATCATTGCGTAAATGATTAAAAACCTACCAAAATATTCTAAAAATCCTAAATTACACAGTAAGCTAAAGTACGCAATTACGTTATCACGTCTTATCTTAAGATATTGATGTATGCAAAGAAACTTATATGCGTAGCTATTATTTTCTTTGATGTAGCTTAGAAATTAAAAATTGTGTGCGTTTACACATTAATATGTCACTCTGAATATCGATAGAAGTATTAGAAATTCTCTAGGGAATAGAAAATAGCATTTGCGCAGTTTTGCCTCATCAATTAGGACAATAGTACGCAGATGCGTATTTTTATCAAAGTATGTATTAAACATTAAAGTAAGAAATTAAAACAACACTTCTGTCTTCCTCCACAAATATATATTTTGAAAATTTTTATTGAATGTCACTACATGTTTCGACTATATATACAGTCATCCTCAGGGGAACTATATCGAGTTTAAATTGGGTTCTAATAGTTGTCTCAAATTAATGAGATAATCATAGCAAGTGAAATTTGTTTTAATTTAATAAAAGTAAGAGAATTTAATTATTTTTTAATGAGCATGTTATAGAATAAATTTTAATGATTAATATATGAGCATTTTTAATAAAAGCATTTTTTCCACTACTAACCTATAACATCGCCATTATTGACCGATTATTAACGTTAGAAATCGTTTTTCTCTACCTTATAAGTTATTATTGACCATGGTCAATAATAACGCATTGAAATCCATTATTGACCGATCTTCAACAATCCATTTGAACGCAGGTAACTTGATTTTTTAATTCTACAGCATGAATTCATAAACATTTTAAACAGTTAGGCAACCAGATAATTATCAATACATATTAAATTATTAGAGATGCTTGATATGTAAAATATCGATACAATCAACATTTTTTCTGCTTCCATCCTTAATTCTGGAGGTGTACACATAATAATATCACTAACATTTTCTTCGCTCATTTTTTAAAAAACCGGAAAACTCGTGAAATCTGATGACATAAATGAACAAAAATTGACATTCACAAAGCCACCTGACAAAAGAACAACATATGTTGCCAATTCCAAAGCGCAGGTAACTTGATTAAAAAATATACTTATACCTACCTATAAGTTTTTATAATTATTAATACTACAAAGATAAATGTCTTATAAAAGGTTGTTGTAGTGGAAAAAATATTATATTAACCACGGTTTAGACAGCTTATAGCCCTCGCGTCTTAAATCACGAGGAGCGAAGCTCATTTTTTAAAAAACCGGAAAACTCGTGAAATCTGATGATATAAATGAACAAAAATTGACATTCACAAAGCCACCTGACAAAACAACAACATATTTTGCCAATTCCAAAGCGCAGGTAACTTGATTAAAAAATATACTTATACCTACCTATAAGTTTTTATAATTAATAATACTATAAAGACAAATGTCTTATAAAAGGTTGTAGTAGTGGAAAAAATATTATATTAACCACGGTTTAGACAGCTTATAGCCCTCGCGTCTTAAATCCCTCGTCGCTTCGCTCCTCGTGATTTAAACTTGCCGCTCGGGCAATAATGATGGCTGTCTAAACCTTGGTTAATAATATACTATTAATAAAACATGGTTTATGTGGAGAAACCAAAAAAAGAAAGAAAATTTTTTTTTATAGTTATTTTATCAAAAACTATGAAATTTCATGTTTGTTGAATCATATAGAAAAATACTAAATATAGTAGGATAGGGGGAGCTAAGTCCCTATGGGTTTAAATAAAAACACATTTTGGTATGGAGAATTAGAAACATTTTTTATTTATTTTTTTTTTCTCCATACCAAAATGTATTTTTATTTAAACCCATAGGGGCTTAGCCCCTATCCTACTATATTTAGTATTTTTCTATATAATGCAAAAAACATGAAATTTCATAGTTTTTTATAAAATTTCTTTCTTTTTTGGTTTCTCCACATAAACCATGTTTTATTAAAATGCTTTTATTAAAAATGCTCATATATTAATCATTAAAATTTTTATTCTATTACCATGCTCATTAAAAAATAATTAAATTCTCTTACTTTTATTAACAAATAATTTAAAATAAACTAAAATGTGCTGATTTACATATTCACAACTCTGAGTTACCTCAAGTTAGTCTTCAACTAAACAAATTTCACTTGCTATGATTATCTTATATGTTGTACTCATTAATTTGAGACAACTATTAGAACCCAATTTAAACTCGATATAGTTCCCCTGAGGATGACTGTATAAATATAGTCGAAACATGTAGGGACATTCATTAAAAATTTTCAAAATATATATTTGTGGAGGAAGACAGAAGTGTTGTTTTCATTTGTTACCTACACTCCACTGCAAGTATGAACTACTTCTTCAAATTGAAATTAAAGTAAGAGACACCGTAGACGTTAAAGTAAACATCAAATATAATACAAAAGGCAGAACGTTTATTTAAAAGAGAAGTGTATCCGGTGAGGTCATAATCATACTGGTTTTAAGAGCTTTAGCACAATATCATATTTTTGAAAAAAAGCAGATTTAGTCGTTCCACAAAAACGATATATATTGGGTATTCGCTCAAGAAACACCCCAGCATAACCACCATTAATTAGGTTAGCTCACTTTGGCGGCAAATAATCTGTACGATGATTTTTTTTCAAAAATCTTAACGACTACAAAATCATCAGGTAAAGCATTTCGCAAAACATTGAGGTCCTCGTCTTCATCTTTATCTGCTAAAAAGTTGATGTCACAGGAGTCAATGCTTTCCTGAAAAACAGTGTTAGTGGCTCATCAGATGATGATTCTTCAAACATCTTCCTCTTTTCGGCATTGGTTTAATTTTGAGATTCTTTAACAATGCTCTTTTATCCCTCGCTGCTGCCTCCCTTTGTTCTTGCTCCTTTCTAAGTCTAAGAGTAGATTTTAAGCGTTTCCTGACTTGTTTCCTATTTATTTTAATTTTTAAAAGGTGAATGATATCGGAAGGCGAAGCTGTATGTCATTGTTTGTAAAGTGCTCTAAAGGTGGGGTTGCAGTGACGTTTGAAGGTCTAGCCACAGGACTAGCTCATTAGTCTGATTTTGAAGGATGCTTGCGGGACATTCTGGTTTGGTGGATCGAGTAAACGCTCTTGAGAAATCGGATAATTGCTGGGTGTAACTCAATAAGAAATGACCCTGGTGTTTTTGAAAGTGTTCGGCAGTCAATGAGGAAAAGATTGGATTCTCACATCCTAGCTGGAGGTAGTCATTTTGAACTAATCTTGTAGATTAATAATTAACAAAGACCCTGTATATTATATATTATAATAATATAAACTTCTCATACAAGGTAAAATATTTTTAAAATGTGCATCTAGACCACTGACATTATAGCAGATATAAAATAGTGTTTGGAAGTTCTTTAGTTTTCATATAGTCTTTTACTACGACCTTCGTTTGACTCCCTTGTATTGTGGTTTAGGATATCAAAATCGCAATTTTTAGAAGTTCGAAATCAAGATTCAGTTAAGTACGTTTCGAGATCAAGATCGATATTTGGTTTGGGTTTTTTTAGTTGTAGTTGGGAATAGTCAGCTGCTCCAAGGGTACCCTAAATAGAATCGCCTACCAATGGGGTCGAGTCTATGACCAAAAATAAGACTAAAAAAGTTCAGGAAATGACGGCCATCTTAAACGTTGAAGTCTAGGCATTTTCGCAAGTCAAGTTTTCAAACGTCCGAGTAAAAAATTCGTTTATTAATTTTGTACTTTTCGAAATATTTACATTCCAACTTCCCTTTCATGTAGCATTTTTCTTCCTATTCACCTATTAATCTATTTGCTTTATTTTATGTTCGTTAGTTAATTCCTATTTATACATAATTATCTCTTCATAATGAAACGCATTCTTGCATTTACGTTTCAAATATGTTGCTTACCCAGTATATGCTACCAATGCAGTCCTTGGTTAGAAACCTCATAAATTACGCCGAACAAATCTTCTTAACACAATATAGAACCCCCTGGGATCGTAAAAACGAGCTATATTTTTTACACGCATCATCCTCCAAAGAAAAAAATCCTTGAGCTCATAAATCCTACTTAAAAAAGGCCTGAGCTGGACTGTGGCCTGCCAAGGAGAAACACCCCGCTATTTTATAAGATGCCATAAATAAGTATTTACCGGGAACTTGTCAGTGTCACCTTCTTTTGTAAAAAATAAAGACTTGTTATGTAACGTAGAAATTAAAAAAATAGGCTTTTGTTCATAACTTTACAGTGCCGTACTTCGCTGGTTAGATAAATTATTATTCGATGGTTTTAGGTGTGTTACACACCTAAAACAATCGAATAATTTATCCTAAATGGGGAGTGAAATTTATTAAAAGGCTGTTGATAATTATATAAATGTTTGTTATGGTGATTTTGCTAATATGTTTATAACGAGTGATTATTAATTATTTTGCTCAAGGGCGGCTGTGACCCAGTATACATAGTGTAGCAGTAGCGCGTAGATTAAATCATAGGGCGAATTTGCAAGAAAGCAGCGTTGTCACGTTGAAAACCTAAAATAATGTTTTTTGACGGTATGTAATATAAAATCCTGAGCTATCTTACTTTGAAAGCCTACTTTATATGGCCGCCTCTTACTTCTAGACACCTTCTGATGTTTCTTCTTACCCTCAGAGACACATTAACCAATACGTTTGGAGAATTATTAATTTCGGCAATTTTTTCTGAAATCCTTCGTTTAAGATCATTTATATCCTCAATTGGTGTTCGATAAAAGAAGTTTTTTATAAAAGGCCACAAGAAGAAATCGCAGGGTGTTAAATCGCAGGAACGAGGTGGCCATATTTGTTGCGTATTTCGGTTTATAACTCTGTTTTCAAAAAATTCACTTAAAAAATTTAAATTTTCTCTGGTTACATGAGGTGTAGCGCCATCTTGTTGGAAGTAACCTTCCCGCAATTCATCATCGTGAAGCTCATTAATAAATGTTGTCAGAATTTCGATCCGATATCTCTCAGCTGTAATTGTGCCATCAAAGTAAATTGGGCCTACTATTCTAATAAGTATAATTATTATTCTTCTAGAACTAATTGCTGCCCACACAACAACTTTTTGAGGATGAAGAGGTCTTTCTACAAAAATATGCGGATTTTGCGTATTCCACATTCGCATATTTTGTGAATTAACATAGCCTGATAAATAAAAATAAGCCTCATCGGTAAAAAATGTTTTTTCAAAAGCACCACTATTTTCTTCTTAAAAATTGTTTAAAAACCATTCACAAAAATTAAGTCTTTGGGGAACGTCATTGGGAAGGAGTTCATGAATAGCCGTAACACGATAAGGGTATAGATGCATATCCTTTTTCAAAAGTGTTTGACATGTACTGTAGCATAAATCCGTTTGCTGAATTTGTTGAGATAAATGCCAAATAGAAGTTGAAGGATTATTTTCCATAATTTGTCGCGCTTCTTTAATAACCTCATTCGATCGTTTCGTTGGTCTTCCAGCCCCTTTTTTATGTTGAACAGAACCAGTCTGACGAAATTTATCAATTAGGTATTGTGACCCAGTACGAAAATTATGAAAGGTCACCGCAACATCAGGAAACTCGGTTCGAAATTCATCAAAGCAGTCATGCATAGAGTAATTCCACACACCGCCTATTTTGCTTCCATTTCTAAAAAAACTTTCAACAATAAAAATTTTTTGTGCTTCACTAAACATTTTTACTGTAGAACTTTCAATCCGGCAACAAAGCTTCACCAAAACTTGATACGCTGAAAAATATAAAAAAAAATAAAAAATAAAATCATATCCTGCAAATAGCACTTTATAATAGTCAAAAGACGACACCCCGGAGAAATATTAGTTAAAGCAATAGTAACCTACCTCCAAATAACTGCAAAAATTACAAAATTTTTCCAATTTTTAAACTTTACAAATACACAAATTCAAATAAGACGTAAATGTCATAAAACAACCATGTCATCTTATCTACGCAGTACGGCCATGATGCTTTTAAAATGCATGGCCTCCCTTGAGCAAAATAATTTAAAATCACTCGTTATCAGGTAAATCTTTTAGCATTTATTCTTTCTTCGCTTGCTTATTAGGCAACTTCATTGAAATTTATAATTTTTAAGTCGGTAAAAGCTTTTATTGGTCGTATGTCGTTTGTGTTTCTTTGGATTTCTTTGGGGCAGCTAGCTTTGGCGCCTTTAACCGTCTTTTTGATCACTGTGTTCTTGGGTTCTCACATAGGAAGTAATAAAAGAACCGGGCTAACCAAGTGAGGCAAATATAGAAAATTTAACAAAAAATTAAATCATAATGGTATACTATAGAGTGTGCAAGTAAAAAAAATTGATAATTTGTTTTTACAATTTCTTCATTCGCATTTTTTTCAACATAAAAATTTGCAGAAAAGAAACTTCCTTTTTAGCAATTTTGGACAGATTACCTATATTATAAATAAATTACAAAATTCAAGAAATTTGAAGGTAAGGGACTGTTTTGGACTTTCATTGCCTTTATTTGATCACAACGTTTCAACTGGTAAAAATCTCCAGTCGTCTTCAGGTGAATATAGTTCTGAAGATGACTACAGATTTACCAGTTTAAACGTTGTGATAAACTGAAATAAAGGAAATGAAAGTTCAAAACACGTCTATCACTCAGGAATCAGGACTACATAATTTTTACTTTGATTGTTCGCTGTAAGGTAAGTAAGGTTGCCACGTGGCCACCTCGGCCTAGATCTTGCCCGGAGATTTTTAGTTGTTGGCCGGGGGGAAGCTAAGCAAGATCAATTCATCAATTAATTGATTATTATTATTGATTAATCGATTGTTTTTCGATTAATCGAATGTTTTTTAATCGATTAATAGATTATTTTTCGATTAATCGATTAATCGATTATTTTTAACAATCGGCAATCGATTGTGAAAATTCATATTCTACCAGCCCTAGTTGTATGTATATACAGAATGTTTTAGAAGTACGGTACGTAACTTAAGGGAGTGATTCCTTATGACTAATGACATTCTAAGAGAAGAAAGTTCATGATTTTGATATACAGGGTGTTTTTAAAAAAAATCGGTTTTTATAATTTTTTTACATATCCTTGTTCCAATTCTATTGAAATTTGGTACCATTATTCATAATCATATTTGAAAAAATAATTTTATTTTTGATTTAAAATGTTCTAACTGGCGTTGAAATAACATAGGTATTTTTTTTGTACGCAATGAATTGGTTCTTATTTTTTCTCTCGAAAACTAAGCAAGATACGAAAACAATTCAAGGAACAAGAAAGTTGTATAATTAGTTGGTATATCCAAAAAAAAATATCGAAATTAGAGAAAAGTCAGTGATGTACATTTTTTTGTCAATAATATTCGTTAAGGTGCTCCCAGGACGCCACTGGACTTAATAAATTTAATCTAGTTAGGGCTAATTAGGCCCCTTATCATTATGAATAACGGTACCAAATTTCAATAAAATTTTAAAAGATATTATAAAAATTATAGAAAACCAATTTTTTTTTTAAACTAATTGAAAATGGGGCAACTCCGGACACACGTTCATATGAACTTGTACTCTTAAAATTTAGAATATCATAAGGAATTACCTCCTTGAGTTACGCACCGTACTTCTGAAACACCCTGTATAGTCCATTATTTCTAAACAAAATTCCATATGCCAGGATCGTCCTCTGATAGCTACTGAGCTTCTTTGAGAATTATTATTCTAATGAATTTGTCGCTGTTATCATGTGCGAGCGCATCAGGTTTTGGCAAGTTTTTTTGATCTTAATCATATGCAGAACGTTACGAAATATCTTATTAGCAGTTGATTTAGAAATGAGATCTTGATCAGGACAACTTTGAAAAGATCTCCGTCTATCCCCATATCCTATTATCATAAGCCGAGTGATCCGTTTTTGTTCATTTATCTGAACCAAAGTTTTATCAGTTGTATAGTAGTAGTTTACTCGATATAGAAACAACTTGCACCACTCACTTAAACCAATATCAAGTAGAAATTTGTCAGAGTGACAACTTAGGAGTCATGGAAACTAATACTTTTACTAAGGTTGTCATAATAAAAGAAGTATATTTCTCGATTTTCAAATAAAAATTATTATGGGGATTCTACATTCATTTGCCCGTATTTCCGAAACAGTTTAATTTAGACATAATGTGATATGCTACAGGAAAAATAATTTAAATTTTTTGAAAATTTAGAATATCTAATGATAGACACGGTGTTCCATTATAATTATTTATCTATTAAGGTCATTATGAAGATGTTTATGCCTCCGATGGCAACAATCTTACAAAGCCGAGGGCCTTTGGCCCGAGGGTTTGTAAGTTGTCCGAGGGTATAGGCATCAAGTAATGCCCGTGGTACATACAATATTTTATGTCCTACTTCAGTTAATTCCAAGTTAAATTAAAAAAAAAATCAAAATCACGAAAGGTTTTTTACCCATCTAGTTGCTAAATAAACAAAGGTTATAAGTGTCCATTGTTGTGCTGTGTCAAAGTCAAAACTGAAATTCGTATAAAATAATGGATTTTTCCATTGATTCCGGATAGAATTGCTGTGAATGCTGCCAAAACTTGGATTTCTGGATAATCTGGCCCCAAAGAAGTCTAAAGACGCCTATGATAAGGAATATTAAAGGTTTGGGAATTGGATGAAAAATAATGATGTACAAATTATCAACGAAACGGTGCTACTCGGATATTTCCAGGAAGTGGTATGTTAAAATTGCTGTTGTAAATTATATTAAAATACTAATTATGTATATCGATTATAGTCTGGAACATTCACTCCTAATTCCCTATAGACGAAATATTCAATGTTAAAGAAGACATTAATAGTTAATAAAAATATTGACATTGCAAAATACTGCAAGTTAGGCCAGTATCTAAAGGAAGTATCCAAAGGATATGAAGCGAAGAAATCGAAAATTTTGACTCAAGAAGATGTGCTGAAATTCATCCGTGAAGCTCCCAATGAAATTTTTTTAATGTACAAAGTGTCTCTGTTATTTGGTGTATTTGGTGGCTGCCGCCGCCAAGAGCTAGTTAATATGTTGGTTGAACATATTATAGAGGATAGAGAATCCGTAGTAATAGTTAATTTTTCCGATACAAACACCGATAGAAGCGTGTCTTCACAATTATGGATGAGAAGGAGATGGGTTGTTTAAAGCTACTGAGAACTTATTGGTCTCTACGCCCGATGAACTGCAACATCAATAGATTCTTTTTGTGTTATCGTAACGGTCGTTGCTTTTCACAGCCAGTTGGGAAGAACACCATGGGCACGATTCCTTCCATTATTGCAAAATATCTGGGTCTAAGCCATGCGGACAAATATACTCGTCATTGTTTGCGCAGAACCTCTGCAACTTTGTTGGCGGACGCGGGGCAAACATGAAAAGACATGGCGGTTTGAAAAGTTCAGCTGTGGTTGTTCAATCATCGTCAATTTTTGTTAGTGAAAATCACGAAATAATAGAAAACATTGACTTATCAAAAGCCGGTAAATTCGTTTTTACTGGGTCTTTTCATAACTGTTCATTTAATATAAATGATAAATAAGTTTTTTCGTTAATGAAAAGTTGTTACTTTCATTTTTCCTATTTATTTCTCTTAATGCCCGAGGGCATTAGAAACTTCCTTAATGCCCTAGGGTATTATATACCACTTAAAGTTTCTGGTAACTATGGTATTATGAAACAATAATATTCGAGTAGGACATAAAAATAAAAATAATAACATTATCAGTTGACAATCGATGAAGTTACTAACCTATGATATAAACAGTAAAATAGTAAAATTTTATATATCACTTTTCGTTCTCCTGTAATTAAGCCGTTTCGGAAAATTTGCCAAGCCCTGTATAATATATTATGTTCAATGTTCATTCTCCTTTCCCATTAATATAATAAAGCACGGCCCTGAAAGTTGCCTACTCTCCCCTATATTTAACGTTTAAAAAATGGGTTCAACCGAAAAGCGACCCATCTATCCTTGTAAGAAGAAAGAACTATAAATTCCGTTGGTCGCTATCAGATAAAAGTGACACTATAGTTTCTAAAACTTAAAAAGATTCTCAATTGCGACCAACCAACCGGGAAATGAGAGGGATGCGAGATAAGGACGGTTGGAGTTAAAAAAGAAATGGATTTAAGGACAGTGTCGCAAAAGTGCTGCCATTTTATTTAACCTATTTTACGACGTACCTATTGGGTAAAGAGCTTAAGTAAATTAATTTGGTAAATTCCTTTTTGGCATACTACTCTGGTTTAAAATTATTTTTCATTATTTTTATACTGTAGGTATAATTGATGTGAACTGCATAAGTCATCTTAAGAATATATGGGTAAAGGTTACATGGAACAATTTTAAAAAGCTGCTTAATAATTTGATAACTGAAATTACGTTAATTTCTGTAATCTTCCTAAAGGACCACGCAAATTTCTTATAGGAATTGACTTTCAAATAAATTTTCTAAAAATTTGATATGGTGTAGTTCTGGACCTCCTAAGTTCTTAAGGGCACAACATACACAAATATTGTAGTGTAAATCAAAACTCAATTTCACGATCACAAATTCATGGAAATTCCATGTTTCTATGAATTCTTCTTTTCGGCAAATTGTATTTCGGTTATTTTCGATTTCTCAGTGAATTGTTTTCGCAAACTATAATCCAAATGAAACTTATATCATTATAAAAGCTCGCAATTAATTTCCCTTAAAATCTTGCATGTTTTATAATATATTTCGGTGATTTTACATTCAGTGTATTGAGACCGAAAATAATTCGTGTATTACAAATTGAAATCAATATAAAAATATATACATATATTAAGTTGAAGAAAGGGTCCGAGCCTTAACCAATGTCTGCCATTTTGTGGACAGGATTAAATTATACTGGACCTAATTTAAAAGGGTTGTGGGCAACTGCTGAGCAATTCTTAAATAGGCAGTGGTCAGCATTATCAACAAATAATGGCTTTCAAATCGTTTAGTGAAAGTCATTATTTGTCCTTTATATCCATCAATTAATTCGTCATCATCGTCTTAATCTCATTTTACCTCAAATATTTTTTTTCTAATAATCGTTTTTATAATAATTTAATTTAAATTTAAAAAAAAAATCACTATCCAAATGTTAATCCTATTAGGTAAAGTTCCTTTCACGAAAAATTGTTCTGATTTCATGACTGCACTAAAATGGGTGCTAAGTGTGGTCGTAAAGACCCTTAAATTTACAGTATTTGTTGATAATAATTAATTTAGAAGAGGATAGCGATAGCCAAAGAGAACCAGATGTACAATAACATTATAATACATATAAATATAAGTAGGTAAACATTTAAATGGTTTAGGTTTTTTTCATTTCATTAAATCAATATATTATTATTGAGTACCGAGTATACGAGTATCATTGCTTGTACTCTTAGGTGCGACCCTTGCACCTATAGTTCGCTTACCTATTACCGGAGGATTGAGATTAACTCTTTACTTTTACTGCAGTCATTAATTCAAAACCATTTTTCGTGAAAAGAACTTTACATCTTTTTACATTAATTTTCATATTACTTGTAAAAGATTTTTTGTCGCTGCAAGCTAACCAATGTCATATTTTTCTCATTCTATGTGTTAGGGTATTTTAGCAAAACGGATTAACGGCAATAACGAAAATGCCCTAAGAAAAGGGATTAGGGTTATTAGTTACACAGTTGTAAACAGATGGTCAAGCGCAAACCCCAAGTGGTCAATATTTTCTATTCAGTGGTGGGGTGAAATGAAGCGTAAAATAGTTTTAGGATGTTATTGATAGGTCAGAAAAGGGTTGCAAATAAACTTTCTGTTCACAAAATGGCCTCGTGGAAATATAGGTACCTAGACTTTAGTAGTTTAGTTTGATTGATAAATCATCAATATGAAAATAAACCAATACTAACCAAAGAAAAGTTAGGAAGTTGGGAATCTTTCCAATTAAAAGTATCCTCATCTGCTGCAGTGTTTAATTTAAAAAAAAATTAGAATTTTTTGAAATGGGTGGTTAATATTTTCCCAGTAAATTTAAAGCAATTATTATTTAGTGCTGATTATTATATATGATTGTCATGACTTAAGACCTCAATAAGTTTTTTGTTCCTCCGCTAAAGTTGTCCCCATTTTAACTATATCTAATTAAAATGGCAATCGTTCGTTTTTTGTAAGAGAAGGGGAAAAATCTTGCATAAGACACCCACAAGGTGGTTATAGTGGGTAGTGTGGAGGTTCCTTCTCACTCACTAAAAAATCCATCTTCCTTCCTATAGCTCCTCGTACCGGAAACTGCTCCCGCATTACTTCAATACCACTTCACTTTATTTGGTATTCTACTCTCTCTTACAGTCTCTTCAGCCTCAATAACGGTTCCTACTACTTACTGATTCCATGCTCTATTCTACAAGTCCTCCAGACATGACTATCATATTGAAAGGACTCCTCGGTTCATTGGCATAAATTAGTCGTTCATCCCCTCCCATGCAGTTTCGCTTGAATTTAAACTTTTTTGATCATATAGATACTTGTATAGATGTACAGGGTGTTCTATTTTTGATAGTTTTATAGGGTATCTCGAAAATCATAAGGAATTTCATAAATCTGATATAGATGTTATGAGTTCTTTTTTTGAGGAAACAATTGCTGCGAAAACAGATCATGGCTACCTTGTTCCCCTGGACAGCTACAGGGTGATTTTCAAATTTTGACGGTTATTAAAATTCCATGTAACTTCTTTGTTATTATAGATACGAAAAAACTGTAAATTGATAAAATATGTAGTTTTTTCCGCAAAGTTCAGTGGCGTAGCCAGTTTTTTTCTATCTTGTTTAATTTTTAAGAAATTGACCCAACTTATATTTTTTCTTATGGGACACCCTGTATATTTTCAATTACGTTTATTCTGCTTACCATTAGCTTTTCAAATATATATATTTGTAATCAGTTTTTTGATAAAATAATTCGATAATAAGCGATTTTCATAAATTTTCCTCATTTTTCGTAGCGGGCGATGGCAGGTAGGAGCAAAACAAAAGAGTAAGTCTTATTTCACCATTTCTAAAATGTCATATCTCAATTTTAGTACATGCAATACAAAATTCTAAAAACTATTAATTTTTTATTATCAACACTATGCCCAAGGCTCGACCAATTTTCTGTAATTTGTTAAAATAGCTTTCTTCCAAAATTATGTTTAAAAGAAATAAAAATAATAATTTTTTTAATTGTTCATATAATTATTTAATTATTTTTATATTTTTTGTATTAAAAGTGAAATTTTCTATAAATGCATGATGACTTTTTATCTACTAATTTCTTTGCATTTGCAAATTTTACATTTTACCAGATAATAATTTAAAAATCTCTTAGTAAGCCATGGATAACAAAATCATTTTTTTAAATTATTTATAGACATGTCAGTCTGTCTTTAATTTGTCATAAAGCAAAGTTAATATACGCGGTTAAGAATGGAAAAGTTCCAAAATTTTGAAAAATATAATATGCTAGAGTGTTTTCTTGAGTGTCAAAAAAATAGTCGGGCAGCATCTGATTTGTATTTTGAAAGATATCCGGAGTGGCAGCAACCTGATTTAAGAATTTTTCAAAGGCTCGAAAATAACCTTATTAATTATGGATCGTTTTCAAAAGCAAGACCAAAGACCTATCAGAAGGAAAATAAAGCAAATGAAACCATTAATGTATTGGCATGCGTGGCTGCGGATCCGACCACTTCACTTAGAAATATTGAGAAAGATATTGGCGTGGTACCCTCAAAATCATCCCGTCTGTTAAAAACTAACAAATTTAAATGTTACAGACCTCGAAAAACTCATCATTTGCATCCTGGTGATTCAGAGAGGAGACTTCAGTTTTGCAATTTGTATTTAAATATGTTGCGTGAAGATGAATTATTTTTTACCAAAATAATCTGGACCGACGAAACACGAGTAACAAGCGACGGAATATTTAATCGCCACAACAATCATCTGTTGGCCGATCATAATCCTCATCAGCAAGTAAATAGAGTATATCAGGGTCGATTTGGATTTAATGTGTGGCTGGCTCTATTGGGAAATAGAGTTCTAGCCTATGAAATATTTGAAAGAAATCTAAATTCCGAGATTTACTTGAATATTTTGGAAAGACATATCATCAGTTATTTAGACAATATACCATTACAAGAGAGGGAAAAGCTTTTTTTTTCAGCATGACGGTGCACCATCCCACAACGCAGCCATTGTGGTAAATTGCCTAAACACCAATTTTGGAGAAAAATGGCTTGCAAATAATGGACCTATTAGGTGGCCAGCCCGTTCACCTGATATCACCCCATTAGATTTTTATTTTTGGGGATTTTTAAAAAATAAAATTTACAGCGTCAGAAGTAATACGGTTGAAGAACTAAGACAAAATTTTGAAGCCGCTTTAAGAAGCATAAAACACCTGAATATTCGGAACTCCCTGAATGGTGTTCGTAGAAGATGCCAGCTATGTATCGATCCCAATGGGCTCCAATTTGAGCATTTGTTGTAATTGTTATGTATATTTTTTTGTTGTTTATTTAAAATAAAAATGGTTTTGTAGATCTATATTTCTATGCTTTATCTTTTATTTAAAAAATACAAAATCGATGTATTTCCAAAGTTGGTGACACTAAATGATGAGGTAAATATTTTCAGAGTTTTAAACATATAAAAAAATTATTAGTCATACATACTCTTTTGTCCTTTTCTTACTAACGGGGCTTGCTATGTGCAAAATAGGCCTATCTAAAGTAATTTGCAAATTACTCAGCTATTTCTTTAGAAAACTGCAAAAATGTATATATATTTGGAAAGCTAATGGTAAGCAGAATAAACGTAATTGAAAATATACAGGGTGTCCCATAAGAAAAAATATAAGTTGGGTCAATTTCTTAAAAATTAAACAAGATAGAAAAAAACTGGCTACGCCACTGAACTTTACGGAAAAAACTACATATTTTATCAATTTACAGTTTTTTCGTATAATAACAAAGAAGTTACATGGAATTTTAATAACCGTCAAAATTTGAAAATCACCCTGTAGCTGTCCAGGGGAACAAGGTAGCCATGATCTGTTTTCGCAGCAATTGTTTCCTCAAAAAAAGAACTCATAACATCTATATCAGATTTATGAAATTCCTTATGATTTTCGAGATACCCTATAAAACTATCAAAAATAGAACACCCTGTACATACTTCTAAGGCTAGAAATAGCATTTTACGTTGTTGTTTATTTATAAAAACGTTTTAAACTGATTCAATCTTTATTTCTTCCGCAACTAATTTAGTTGTTCTTTTTGTTTCTTTAAGAATAAGCACTAAGAAGCTTCATAAAATTACAATGATGGAGGTATATTGAGTCGCGAATCCCGTTGATTTATAAAAATATCGCTGGCACAAAAAATGTTTTAGTATTGGGCATTGGAGCTTTAATAACAGTGAGTACAAAACCGGCTAGTTTAGGTTATATAAACTGCTGGAACTTTGAAATGCATAAGGAAAGTTTTTAGTATATATTATTTCAAACTAAATATTAGAGATATTTAAACGCGATTTGAAGCATATTAGGGCTTATTGTTTGATCTTATTGATCAGTTTTGATTTGTATGAATTTCAATTTTATAATACAGGCTGGTAAAATGAAACTGTGTAAATTTAACGAAACTTTAGGAAGACGCCATTTCTTTCCAAAAATAATTTTTCTTTATTTCTGGTTGTTAGAAGAATCACTGGTTCAGTTGTAAAAACAACTTTCGCGGTTTTTGAATAAATGTCGCATAGTCTATTGCTTAATGCGAGAGAGTAATAACTCATTATTGACTGGAGTCGGACAGTCAACAATATACCGACTTGTGCACGAGGATAAACGCGGCCCCATCAGGTCACCAAAGAGAAGTAGAGGAAGAAAAGAAACTGTAATATATAAGGATGAAATGACTGCCATCAGAAAAATCATACACTCGTTTCACTTAAAGAAAGAAATACCTACATTGGACAAAATAATGACTGAAATGAAAAAGGATAGTTTCATTCCACCTATGGGCAAAAAGAAACTGTGAAAAACTTTAAAGGAAATGAAGTTTTGTTATGAAAAAATTCACAACAGAAAATCACTTTCAATAGAGAAAGACGAAATCATCTGCTCGCGACGACGTTATTTGAGGGCAGTTAGAAAGTTTCGAAGAGAAAACAGGAATATCTATTATATGGACGAAATTTGGTAAAATGAAGGTTATACGTACCGTTGGTGGAAGGATAAACATATAAGAAGAGCGAGGCAAGCTGTCATGGAAGGATGGTTCACTGGAATAAAACCATCCTCGGGAAAAGGTAAAAGATTAATAATTACTCACATTGGTAGCAAAAATTGATTTGTCGATGGCGGCTTACTAGCATTTAAATCAAAACGGACTGGTGACTATCATGAAGATATGAACGCTGATGTCTTTAAAGAATACTTCCGGCAAATGCTGGATCTTATTCCTCCTGGGTCTGTTAGAGTCATGAATAATACCAGCTACCACTCAAGAAACTCCGAAAAAATACCATCGTCTTCTTGGAAACAAAATTACATCATTCATTGGATTACTGTAAATAAGAAGCCATTTCATAAAGATTTGCTGATAAAGGAGCTACTGGAGATTGTAAAATTGAATAAACCTCTTTGTACAAAATTTGTTGTGGACGAAATCGCTTTAAAACGAGATATAGCGGTACTTCACCTTCCGTGAATTAAACCCCATAGAATTGGTGTGGGCGCAAGTAAAAGGGTTTGTAGCAAGGCATAACACCACTTTTAAACTGACGTTGGACACCTATTGCAAGAG
Source organism: Polydrusus tereticollis (assembly GCA_963920685.1). Classification (NCBI taxonomy): domain Eukaryota; kingdom Metazoa; phylum Arthropoda; class Insecta; order Coleoptera; family Curculionidae; genus Polydrusus; species Polydrusus tereticollis. The sequence goes on along the minus strand of OY987329.1, from coordinate 88,275,422 downwards.
GGAATAAAGACAGTGATTGTGAAAAATGGAGTAAGTGCGTCAAACATGTGATTGAAATAAAAGAAAGAATGTGGGATGCTGATAACACTGTAGAGCCCCTTATTATTTCTCGACGATAGTTTATCGGACTACTCGGAATATGATGACTAAAATTTAAAAATTAAGTTGTGTTGTACATAGTAGATTTATTTTATAAATATTAATATTTAAACTACCTTCAGTAACGCCGCTATTACTACGGGGGGTTTTCATTTCATTTACCAAACTGGTCTTGCTATTGTATGCTAATTAGAGCGACCCTAATTTAGGACCGATTAGGGGTGTGTAGGTCTGGAATACGGAATTTTCAAAAGCTATTATTGCAATTCAACTGAAATTTACAACGCAATCTTTAACTTGTCCATCCTGCTTAATGGGTGCTGTCGTTGCAAATTTACATTTTATTACTCTCTCGCATTGTGAAACAAAGTATAAAATTGGAGATGATTATCCGTTTTCCTTTGGGTATATAATATGGTACGTTTTTGTTACACCTTACAAGTCTGAGCGCGTACTACGATTTTGTAACCACGCCAAATTTATTGTATTGCGTGCACATGCGAGATAAAAATTGTCGGGAAAAACATAAGTGACCGTATATTTAAAATCGAACCCTATAAAAGCGCGCGTTTAAAAATCGTAGGGCGCGCTTATCCTTAAACCACCATCACATTTGCTTGACTAGTGACAGCAAATAGATCTGTAGCATTAACATACTCCCAATTATCTCGGGAATAACTTTTTTTAACACATGCCCCCCGCCCCCGCCATTGTCAGGCTAACTAACTATCCCCGGGTTGAAATAGGGGTTGCTGAATTAAAAACATTGTCCTCCATAAATTTACTGGTGTACGGATGGGATTCTTGTCGCAAAGAGGCTAGCGGCATCTGTAGATAAAGTTGTTTTAACTGCAATACGACATTTTAATTCTGACATTTGTTTACCCGAGAAAAAGACGCATGTCCTAGATTGGCGAGGATAAAGTCCTCGAGCGCGCGGATTTCGTCGAATTCCACGTTCTTTATCCTTTTATAAGAGTTCAGCCTTGTTAGTTTAAAATACTTGCAATTCCTTGCATTATAGATATCTGCAGTAATAACTACGGTAAATGCCTATGCATGGGAGCATTTTAGAAACATTTGTAAATGTAATAAAATATATGAATTGTTTCTAACCATAATTAATAATTACATTTATTAAATACCTACATTTCTTATTCATTTATTTATTTTTCGTCTATCAATTATTTACTTATAATACCTTAGAAAGGGTTCCTATAATCATCATAACATCATAGGAAATATTAGGGGGCGATAAAGTTCATAATGCAGGGTACATTTCGTAATGCCTGGTAATTATTATTACTAAAGAAAATATTGAACAAAATTTGTATTTATTTTTAACAGTTTTTTTACGTAATATTATTCTGTTTTTCTATGTTAAATGTACAAGTTTTGAATTTTCCTGAGAAAGAAGCTGCACCAATTATGAAATTTTGCGACTCGATTGCTGAGTTTCTCGATGTGCATGCGGATTCCTGCTCCATTTCAACATTAATTAACATATTTTCTTTTTCGGTAACAGAGCTAGCTATCATTTTTGCTATTCGGTTTTTCGACGTGATGATTTCCTCTATATAAAGCTTGATTTATAAACTCGAAAAGTTGGTGAGGTTGAAGTTATGATCAAGTTTGTGAGGTTAGATATTCCGTACTCCGAGCCAGTGGCGGCTTTAGGATTTGGTCTTGGGGGGGGCGCAAAAATGGTTTCTTGCGCCGAAGGCGCCCCTTTGCGCCGCAGACGAAAATTTTTTGAGTGCCACGCCCTTTTTTGGGGTAAAATACCTAATTCTAATTTTTCTTCCAAACTTAGAGAACTAAAAAACAAACTTAAAAATAAAATAAGATTTTTTTAGTGTTTTTTTGTCAAAATCTTAAAATGGATGGATTAATGGGCCCCGGTTGGCCCGACGATTTGTCCGTTACTGGGGGGGGGGGCTGCAGCCCCCCTCCTGGGTGTGCCACTGGCGCAAGCAATCCTAAATAAGATATTGGGTCGAATTAAAAGATAATAAAATTATAAAATATTTATTTAAAGAACTTGAACAACAACAAAACTTAAAGCAAGAGATTTTTTGATTGGAAATCAAATATAATTTTTATAATAAATAAATAATTATCCTCCCTAAACAATCACAAATATTAATAAAAGGAAGATCTACCCGAATCCCGAATCTACCTATATTATTTATTTATTATGTATCCAGTGATTTCTGTTATTAGGTGTTTATAAAAAAAATCATAAAAGGGAGAAGAAAACGAAAATATTAATTTATTTAACACAAAATATTAATAAGAAAAAATCTTTAAAACTAAATGGAAAAATCTAGTCTCCTTTTTTTATTGGCGAATCGGTTAATGACACTTTCCATATTTATTTCAATATAAGGCCCGTGGTTCGGGTTTCTGCTGCGAGACTAGAGAAGAAGAGCCCTTGGCCCCCCCCCCCCCCCTAAAGCCGCCACTGCTCCGAGCATAAAAATTGGTTATCTCGAACTACCCGGGAAGTTTTCGAACCTTACATGAGCTTTACATGAGCAACATGAACGAGTGTATAAATAGACCTAAGTGTTCCCTTTAGTTTAAATTAAACTGCTATTTCCAACACCAACTGAACCTCAACCTCGCCAACTTTTCGAGTTTATAAATCCAGCTTAACCCTCCGCTACGCTAGTACTTTTCCACATCCCGTGTAGCTTAAGGGCTGCAAAGGAAGCACCACCCTCGATAAGAAAAGTGGACGAGGTCTGATGTAGGCAATGCCCTGTATATTTCCTTGCGTTTTCTAAATTAGGAAATTTTGCTATTATTGAAGGAACACGTTCTAGTGTATTTTTGCCCACAGACATAGCTATGCATTTACCATTTCGGTATCTGAGAAAAATCTGCGTTCCTTAATTCCTTTTGGCCTTAATGCAAGGTACTGTCTTATCAATTTTAAGGCGTCTGTTTGGTCTCCTTCGATTATAGTAAAACTTTTTGTCGTAGCAGTTTAGTTTCTGGTACCTTGACAAGCATAACAGGCCCCTTATCGTCAATATCATCAATGGTCATTTTTAATATCTCATCCCGTCTTAGGCCGCCAAAAACTTCCATTACGAGTACCACTTTATGCAGCAGGAAGGTATCATTCGGTGCATTTTTGATAAAAGTTAAAACTTGTTCACCTTCCAAATCTTTTGACTTTTTAGGAAGATATCCCTTCGATTTAACTTTTAAAAACGCTATTAATTGGCAATATCTTAAAATATTAATGTTTTTCTTTACTATAAGTTCAGACTTCACCTGGGAATATTTTGTCCAAAGGCTATTTGAGGTATATTTTTCGGACTAAAATAAAGTAACAATAATTAAAAGTTGTTATTACCAATGAGCAAAAGGGTTACATTATCAATTCCTGAAAATAAGCCATCATTTCTGTTTCAGTAATCACCGTATTTTGGTTTTTTAATTTTCATTGTAGAAAATTTTCATACTCCTTGTCGTACAGGGCTTTAGACTTTGCCGGTAATAAGTTTTTTATATAACTATTTTGTGGAATTTCCATATTTTCGTTTATAAAACGTAAAAGACGCTTAAAATAAACAAAACCTTAGCAACCGTCAAACTTATTCTATGACAACCGATCAAAGCTTAATAAATACTAAAAATTGGCGAAAATAGTTTTAAAAAAATGCAGGAGCTTAACTACTTATATTTTAAAATTAATGAAAAATAAAGTATTGTATACACCACAGGCATTACTAGACTATAATGCCCATCAGGCGAAAAGTATCCCTCGGGTCAAAGACCCTCGGGCTAGTTGCTTTCGTATTCCGGGCATTATAGTCTACTTAACGCCCTTGGTACATAAATAACTATTTTTCAAAAACATATGATCCATGGGCAATAATAATAATAATCCGTCAAGCAAGATATAATTCGCAACGTTAAAATAAATAGAACGTCAATTAATACGCATATTTCATAATATATTGGAACAAACCAAAACGTAATCTAAAAATATTTTATATTAAAACCACCGCGTGTGCGTTCTTTGAAAACGGGGCGCAAACGGGCGAAATTAAACCAGAGGGTTATCGACTAAGTAATAAATAATTATTTAACCCCATTTTAAATTGACAAATCCCTAAATTTACGACGCCTCGGTAATCATGGTTCTTGTAATCCGTAGGCTTTGAGCTATAAGTCATTATTAAATTATACTTATCGTCTTTTCTTTCCGCACTTTTCCTCATTCGCCGGCGTTCATTATATGGATGATGCTGCGAAAACGAAGACTCAATTTAAAAAAAAAAACCGGGGTTTGCAAGAATTCGTGTCAAAGGCTTCTCTGAGAGCTGCATTACTTACCTTGATAGTTGTTTGCTTAGTTTAAGGCTTCGGTATAGATGGGGGTTTATGGGTGAAAGTATTAAAATTTTGTTGTATTTACAATCCAAACGCCCTATCGGATATTTTAGAACTAGCGATGCAAAGATAGAGCTTCCTTCTGACAGGGCAACAACTTTCTGTATTCAAAAATAAACAATATTCGAGCGGAAGGGATTAACTATGTTTGAATAAGTATCCAACCGTGATAGATGTTTCTCAGTTTTAGTCACAACATCGACATAACCAAAGACATTATAACTAATAGACGGTAAAACTATTTACATTTTTAAGCGACAAATCATCATTCCCTCTTTATTATTCATCTCTGTCGCTCAAAATTGGACCTAAGCCGGCTTTATCTGTCTGTTAGAAATATTAGGGAAAACTGTCTTTAAAAGATTGAGTTAGTACTTGCACTAACGTCCAGAACCTACTACCTATACAAAAAAGTTAAGGTGTGCGTATCAAATTATGCATTCATGCTGTTATGCGGATATTTTATTAAAAAATGTTAAAAACTTTAAAAAATATTAACATTATTGTTATATATCTAAGGCACTACGGCAACATTGTAAGACGATTCTACAACCGCAGAGATTTTAAGAATGACGATAGCGATTGCGACGTTGGCAGTCTGTCATAACAGCTAGTTCGTGCTTTTGTGCCCTTTTTGCAGTTTATTTTTGATTTCTTTGGGTATTTGTCTAAACTATAGTGTAGAAATAAACAATCATGGTTCATGCCTGTGTAGTAGTGTGTAGTGTGTAAAAAAGTGGATCATTTTAATCCAAGTTTATCATTTCATCGGTAAGTATGGTTAGGTTATTGTTTTATAGAAAGCATTAGTCTAGTGTACGGGTTCGTTTAGTAATACTGTGGTAGTACTATTTTTATTAAAACTTCTATGCACAGAAAACGTTTTGTTACACTTAGAAACAATTAGGAGTAGATATTGATAAATAACTCATGATAGCTACTTAACAGTGAACTAGTAAAAATTATTTTTATACATTGTTGTTAAGTTTTAACCTCTACACCAGTGGCGAGCAAAACCAAGGGACGGTTTACAATGTTGTCGATCGGGTCTAAGAGATCTGCCTTTCTCTCTCGCACTCGCCAATTACTTTAAAACAATAATAGTCGATACTTTTATGGGAATTATGAATGAATCGTTTCGTCTATTAGTTCTAATGCTTTTGGATATAACTATACTCCAAGTCCAAAATTTCTCTCAGTTACTTATCCCTAGCATATAGAAATGAAAAGCTCCGGGTTGTGTGGCGTCAGGGAAATGAATTGCAGGGGCGTCTGCATTTCAAAAAGTAATAAATGATGAAATTTCGGCAGAATGTCATATATTTTTTTATTTCATTAACCCTTAAAACCTGATCCCGTAGGACGACGACTCTTTTCACTAGGATTTCTTTGTCCTTGCGAAAATTCATCCATAAATGCCTGCCTTGAACTTTTAATAGGTATGTTCCAATCATCAGTCCCTGACAGTTTCAAACTGTCAAATACAATCAACCAGTTCTAGGACTTAACAGGACATTCTGGAGTCTACATGCAATGCTTATCTGGTAGACTCTATTTCTGACTAAAAACTAGTCTCGAGCAGCTGATTGGAACAAGCCTAATATTTAGATCTTGCCATACTTTCTCGACTGTGTGCCCTTCATTGAGCCATGTTTTGTCACAAGAGCATAAAAAAATTCCAGGAATAATTTACGGTCGTGTGGTATTCGGTAAGAAATGAGAAGCCGGCCAAGGTATTAGGTATTTGTCAAGAAGGATAGTTCAACATGAAGTAATTTTGATGAAATTAAAAATGTGGGTATATCCACCATATGTAGGTAAATAAAAAAAAAACAACTTTAGTTACACCAAATGCTAAAACTAGAATGGGTAGTAGTTCAATCTATCGCCCTTTGGCAATTTTAGGTCACTAAAGGTGGTAGAAATATATTTTTTACTTTTTAGGGGGAGATTCTTTTTAAGTCAAGCGTGGTAGTGGTTAGCACGAAACTTGGTTTTCCTAAAAAAATTTTTCTAATTCTCCATACCAAAATGTGTTTTTATTTAAACCCATAGAAGCTTAGCCCCTATCCTACTACATTTAGTATTTTTCTATATAATTCAAGAAAACATGAAATTTCATAGTTTTTCATAAAATAACTTTAAAAAATTTTTTCTTTCTTTTTTGGTTTCTCCACATAAACCATGTTTTATTAAAAAATGCTTTCATTAAAAATGCTCATATATTAATCATTAAAATTTATTCTATACCATGCTAATTAAAAAATAATCAAATTCTCTTACTTTTATTAACAAATTTAAAATAAACTAAAATGTGCTGATTTACATATCCACAACTCTGAGTTACCTCAAGTTAGTCTTCAACTAAACAAATTTCACTTGCTATGATTATCTTATAATGTTGTACTCATTAATTTGAGACAACTATTAGAATCCAATTTAAACTCGATATAGTTCCCCTGAGGATGACTGTATATATAGTCGAAACATTCATTAAAAAATTTTTTTTCAAAATATATAATATTTGTGGAGGAAGAGAGAAGTGTTGTTTTAATTTATTACCTACACTCCACTGCAGGTATGGACTACTTCTTCAAATTTTGAGAATTGTTGCTTGAAGATTTCTTATGTATTTAACATACCGTTTCTAAAATAAATAGGCATATAACCGTTAGAATACCAAACTTTCTAAATCATGTCCGACAATGGTCCCGATATATGAGTGGGATATACCTAAGCGCTCTCTTCTGAATAACGAAAACAGAATTTAAAAGCTGTTGATTGCAGAATGCCCAAAATGCAATACCATATCTCATATGGGACTCAAGCAGCGAGTGGTATACCATCTTTGCCGCTAAACAACCTAGTTCTTGTGACACCACTCTAATTGCAAAGCAACCCGATGCTAACTTCTTATTTAATTCAATGACATGTTTTTTTGAATTTAAGCTTGGAGTCTATAAATAGTGGAAGAAATTTTAAGGTTGCTTTACTTTCAATTTGTTTGTTATCCAAGACAAGATCATTATAGTCAAAGCCAAAAGTCAAAATATTAGTTTTCTTAACATTCAAACAAAGAGAATTAGAGTCGCACCAAGTTTTAATTTTTTGTAGATCTTGATTTATGACATTCTTCAAGAGTTCACCACTGCTTGAATGCTACAGAAGAGTGGAGTCATTCACGAAAAGTGTAAACTGGCCACTAATTGCTATACTTGTAAGGTCGTTTATATACAATAAAAATAAGATAGGGCCCAACACAGAACCCTGGGGCATCCCAAACTCAATATTAGACAGACCAGAGCATGGACACAACCTGCGATCGCCCACACAGATATGATGAAATCCATCCATGCGCCGTGTTACGAATGCCATAGTGCTGAAGCTTTCGCAGCAGCACTCGGTGATTCACACAGTCGAATGCCTTGGAAAAATCACAGAATACTGCCGCGACAGAATCGCCATCATTTAAATGAAGGAAACTATTCTGTAGGAGTGAGTAAATAGCATCACCAGTGTTTTTGGATGACTGAAATAAAAATGTTTTTGGATGACTGAAAAAAAAATAAAGGCATCTTATTGGCTTTAAAGTAGAGGTGTGAAATTTTCGGTGTAATAAAATTTTTTTCCTTTTTCCAAACATTTTCGCCGCCATACAATAATTTCATTTTTTTTAGTTGGTAGGCTTTTTCGATTTCGTTTAATATACCTGAAATTAATTTCGTTTAAAGTTCGTTTGAAAACTTTTAATGATATTTTAGATAAAGACGTGTCCTTTTTAATTTCAGCCATAATTTTTTTTATTGTGGATATTTCAGGTAGGAAAAAAAATCCATGGATCTTACGACGAATGGCGTGTTTTGTGGCATCATCCAGGATAACTTTCTTCCGTGATTTTCTCGCTGGAGACCTTCTAGAACCCTGAAAACAGTACGCGATGAAAATTTCGTTAAAGTGACATAGATTTCTGCGGCATCCAATGTTTTTAGTTCAGGATTCCCTAACTCCATGGTATACGTTTTTAACTATTATTCGTTTCTTTAATGTTTTCTGAAGGTGGACAACTAGTTGAAGGTTCATTAATATCCATATTTTACTTAATTAAAAGCAGTTAACAACACTGAATGAAGTTTAATAACTTATCTATATCTATGTGAACGATCCATTTATACAATAACTGAAAAATCTATCGATAAATTAACAATAAAAACACAAATTATTCAAGCAGTGCGAAAACCTGCCACGCTTATTTTCAATTCTTTGAAGTTGTGAATCCGGTCCTCTGTGTGTTGCCACATTTATTTTTTCGCGATCAGAATCCCATTATCGGTATAGCCGTGCTATTTTAAACGTATTTAGCTGATTGCGGCTTATATGGCAACGTCGCCTCTTAAGTTCACTGTAAGTATAGCGGCAAAAACTATTATATGCATAAAAAACATTTACTTGTACAATATTTTTATTCTGCCGCTTCCTAGATTTGGTGATTGATATTGAGTGAATCACCGACAGAATTTGTGAACTTTGGGTATTGTGGTGTGAATACTAGCTGTTGAACTTAAACTGGAAGGACAACTGTCGAGGAATGCCTGTTACCTGAGTAGTCTTTTCTCAATTTTCGCAATAGAAAGAAAAAAAAATCTTTCTAAGTTGGTTTAGTTTAGCCAGGGTTGTCACTTGTATACAAACTTTTCTAAAATGGGTGAATTTAAAACAAAATATATAAAACGTGAACAACAATGCACCAAATTATGTGAAAATGTAAAGTCCTCCTAGTGACTTTTTTTACTTTTGCGCGTACCTAATACATATTTATAATAATTAAGCTCTAAACCAGCAAAGGGTAGATAAGGTAATTAAAATGCCATACTTAATCTAAATACGTCTCTGTTATCCATCACAAGTCAAATTGATTAATTTATTATTAAGTTTTGTAGCAAATACTTTACTGGCAAACACACCAAACGCGCCACTTCAAAAACAATACACACCATGAATTAATTATAGGTAAATGATTTGAGACATGGTTTCCTCACCAGGAATGTCACTGTCAAAAAAATCGCATCTAGGCAAAAAAAAACTATTTTCCGGTTTTGAACAAATTGAAAAACGTTATTATAAATGCCACCGCAATAAAAATGTAAAACAAAACCATAATTCACAATAACGCGCACCCCATTTGCGAAGATTAGCATTTTAAAACCAGACACCTTGGCTTTAAGGAGCTATATACGTTTTGGGGGAATAAGGCCACAAATACAGGGCAGGATTTTGTGTGATAAAAATTACCTTTAGCATATAAACTAGCGAATCTATGGACTAAAATGTAATATGTCAATCCATTAATAATTAAGTTTTCATTTAATGGCAAACGTTCTCTACTATAACGTTATAAGTTAGTATAAACGTTGGCGAAAACAAAACTTAATAAAGTTGTATAACAAATTTTTATTTTATACCTTTAACTTTAACTCTTAACTTTAAGTTGTGGTGGAGAACACTATAAGTCCAAAGACCTTATTTTGCGTAAATCAATAAAAACTGTCTAATTTAAATTGCCTTTAAATATAGTTTTAACATGTACAGAGCCGTTATAGATCTTATTGCTGACTGTCATTTCACAGTAAAAATTTTGAAAAAAGCATCAGTTTTTGCTCTATAAAAAAATTCCACTCAACTAAGGGGATTGGGATAAAATAAGTCAATAGGTAGAGAAATTCGTTACATATTTCATATTTTCAAAGCAACAAAAAACTTTAATAGCTAATATTGGAGAAAACAAACATTCTTAATAAAAAAAAGAAAAAGAAAACACTGCACTTTCAGCTTTCTTTTTATTGTTATCTACAATTTCATCAGTGGTCGTATTCCACGACTTGACGTGGTAGTAAAACTCTAGCTCTTCTCCAGCAATGTATGATATATCTTTCTTTAGGTATATCAATAATTGTTTTGGAATTTATTGGAACGGATTCATTATACGCCTTTTTCATAGGGAGAGGGGAACATGAGATTAAAACAGTACAAGCGGCGGACTTGTATTGTTTTTCTGCTCATCGCTGGTAAAGCCATCGCAACGGTAATGTTGAGCGGACGGTTTATAAGCACATTAGGTGGAGGAAATTCTTTTAAACTGATTAGCAATCTCAACTTAAAATGCCAAATTTTGGAATTATATCCCCGAAAACTAAAGGAACCAGAAGCAACACAAGCCGTCGGCCCCTTTCATGTACCTATCGCCAGAATTTTACCAACGTATTGATGACATGGACGTTTCTCCTAAATTGACACAGTCAAAGAAAGTTTTCGAATATCGAAAAATACTAATAATTTAAAACGTACACTGGAAAGAAGTATTACTTACAGTTGAACAAAACTTGTGTTACTTGTCTGCGCTTCTTGTCCTTATAGGTCGCATTTGTCTATTGGAATATTTAAACGTATACGATTTTTCAATCTTATAAGCAATCATAGAGACATCACATTGTGTCTAATCAAAACAACATGTCAAATTAAGTAAATAGGCAAACCAACAGAAAATACATCTGCCAAAAGATAGAAGGTTATATTTCGACGCACGCGCGAAACGATCTTCACATAAAAATAACATAAAAGATAACGATCTCTTATATTATTTTTCTCCATGAACCCACCTTAACTTAAGTACTATATAAAAGTTGTTAAACTAATTAATAAAGAGAAACTTGATAAAGTAGCTCTGCAGATGATTGCTATCAATGAGTGTTTCTCGTTCTAACAAAAATACACAGTCGTTAAAGAAACAGAAATATCTATATTCCTTAGAAATATTTTAAAACACCAAGCCTCAAGAAAAAAGTCATAAAATCTCACAAACACTAGCCAATCTTGTATAACTCAAAAATTACTTTAATGCAAGTACGAAATCAAAAACGACAGTGACAAATCAAAACTAAAATCCAGGAATCAAGCGTCAGTTTGTGAACTATCAGCTATAATTGATTGGCGTTAATACTAATTTGTTAAATGACCACCCCAAGTAGGCAACCGAAAATACAGGGCCACGAATTTTGCTCCATATCACTTTTGGTTCGTTTAGTTTTCTGGGCTGATACTGTTTTTATTCTCACCGATTCAGTTGTACTTACAAGTATGTATAGTAGATGTGTTCATTAGGATTCGGCAACTACTTTCCTCCAGTACAATTATGCCTATAATATTAAACACAAGAGATAATCGCAAATGATTATGGAATATGTAACGAATTTGTACCGCGGTTGATGCGGGATTATGCATTTTAGCGGGTGCTTAGCTTACCAAAAGAATCTTTAAAACATATCATCTTCAGCAGTTTTTACGGTGGTACTCTAATAAAGTCGTACCATAAACATTTTTTAAAACTTACCTTAGTATCCATACAGATCCCTTACCAAAACAACTTCTTTATAAGGTTTTTTTAAACTATCAAATTAACGTTAATCGTTTAATCGTCAATGTAAATCATTCCGATTTCGTGACAAGTGAGGTCACGCTGCTTCCCCCGCTTTAGACTTGTTTGAAATTATTTGCCGGCGCGTGGAACTTTAGTAATTAACAATAAATTAATCAATGATATTTAAGGCGTCATATTTTGCATATCGTATTTTTTAATGTAATTGAGCATATTTGAGCAATAATAAAAAATGTACAAGTTCCCTAATATTAAAAAAAAACATCTTCTGGATACACCATTTGAGGGGCTGTCCCCCTCAGAAAGCATTTTTCGACATATTATATAAAAAAAATATTTTCAGACGTAGACTATGCCCTGTAAGTATGACACCTTGTATTTCGAAAATTATTAAAAATTAATTCTAGAAAAATAATCATATAGAATCGCCCATAAGCCGATTCCTAATAAACAGTTAATATAAATGTAATTATGTTTAATTACAAAAGAAAAAATTTCCATAATTCTTTTTATAGTATGTAATGGAAAAAAAATAAAATTAAAGACGGTGATATTCACTTTCTGGTTGACGTCACAGTTTACCGTGGAAGCTCCACTTGTCAGTATCACCTTTCTAAGACAATACAACATGTAGTGTTTTTCATTTTCTTTATATTACCCTTGATGGTCGTAAAAGCATTTGCCATGACCGAACTTTTATACTAGTTTAGATTGTGACTGTTGTAAGTTATTAGTTTACAGTGGCGTTTCGTTTCTAAGGCCAGCTTCACCCCATAACCCATAATTATGACATTTTTTTAAATTGTATTCCTTTAATGAAAAAATACTATTAGCCATTCAATCAAGGAATGTAGAGCAATGTTATTATGATATAACAATATTGTTTGATGTTAGTTAGTGGTTCACCTGTAAAATTACTAAATCCTAAAAGTATGTATTGTAAGCTAAACACCATGCTACTAAAGCAATAATTCTAATTTTTCTTTTCCTGAATATTTTATCTATACTTTGAGACTGTCCGGATTTTTTTTTTCATTCCATATTGATTTCTTTGCATTTCTGTGCATGTTTTAAGTCGATGACTTTTGTTAAAATCAAATGACCAAAATCATTTGCCTTCCTAAATAGGATATTTTTGCAAACTCAGAGTTAAACACGATACCATTTAAATATAATTTGTATTAATTAAACATTTTCTATTAGAGCATCGGTAGCGTAAGTTAACTTCACACCTTTATTAAAGCTAAAGTACTAGCTGCATGATATTCGTTTTCGATTTAAATAAACAAAATTGTACCTATGTCTAATCTTATTCTGTTTTGTATATTCTCATTAAATTACACTATTTCTGATTTATGATAGTTTGGTAAAAATATGTCAGTTATAATATATATTTAGGTACAATAACCGGAAACTACACCTTATAAAATAAAAATAATCATCAATTTGAAAATGGTGGTCAGATGCAATGACAGTTTTGAAAATATTCGTTAATCATTTGAAAAATGTAATTCAAATAATGGTCAGTGCTAAGACGTTCGTCATTTCACACTGATCTAAGCAGAAAGTAAAAAAAAGTATGTTTTTGAACTTTATTAAAAAATAAATTTACGCTAACCATAAAAGATGCATTTAGTTCATGAATTGAATGAAGACGATCTAAATGGAACACTCGAGTTTTGCGAAACTTTTATGAGGGTGCTGGACTGCAACGTAGAACTTTGGCTGAATCGGGATCTGTGAATATGCACAATTGCTGATACTAGTCCATCGAAAACCCCCACTTACCTTAACCAGCACGTACCTATTTAACTGGATTGAGTGTTCAACAGAAGATAGATTGGTAGGCGAGGAACTCTTAAGTAACCAGCAAGGTCACCTGACTTAACTCCTCTTAACTTTTTTCTTCAGGGTAATTTCTAGGACAAAGTATACAAACACCGGCCACCGGCCTCAAAATATGGAAAAAATTGAATATCGAATACAAACCGACACCATAAATTTTCCAAAAAATACTTTTTAAACTCAATAAATGAGGTTTATTATAGGTTAGGATATTGTCATCAAGTAAATGTAAAATATTTAATACGCCTAATCAAATTTACTTTTTAAAGTTGATAAAAATTAGATGAAACAATTTTTTTTTGCATCATGAATACCTCAAAACGATAAGAAAGAAATACATCATTGGAAAAACCTTTTCGATGGCTCTTAGAAAAAGTAAAAATATACAAGGTGTTTCATTTAAAAAAAAATAGTCCGTAAGAGTTCTGAAAAAACTGTAAGTCTGACAATATCGCCACGATACGCAATAGTCTTGGGTGTGGTTGCCACGAGATGTAGCCATATGCTGCAACTCTCGTCTATTTAATTGCATTTCTGTGCCAAAAGCACTTTGAGATCCCTCACCTTTTCGTCAGACCCGGAGCCTTGCCGATAAGCCGTAGAAGGCGAAACGCGTCCAGGGATTGGGTCTGGCGGAAAAATAAAAGGACAACTCTGTACACGATCTTATTTTAAGTTTGTTGTCTTTTAATATTTAACTTTCGATTGCTGAACCGACACATTGGCTTCCAGCGCCACCCAACGTAGCTGGCCCGCGATGGATCGCCTTGCCAGCGTTTGAACCTATATGGATTCTCGCTGTCCTGGTTGAATTAATGTGTGTGGCTGCCACGAGATGTAGCCATGTGCTGCAGCTCTGTCTGTTTAATTGCATTTCTGTGTCAAAGGCTCTTTGACGTCCCTTGCCTTTTCGTCAGACCCAGAGCCTTGCCGATGAGCCGTAGAAGGCGAAACGCGTCCATGGATTGTAAATAATAATACCAATTATAACTATAATAATAATAATTATGATAATAATATTGATGACAAGTAGTTAAAAACAAAATTAAAATATTATAAACATTACATAAATCAACAAATATGTAAGAGTAAGACAACCGCTTGCCTTGTAGTTAAAAAAAACTTGTAATTTGAAATAATTTTGTTAGTTTTTTTTGTACATTTGTAAAGGAAACGGCGTACTTATTCATTTGATTATAATATACTTAAATAACTTCCCAACAATCTTTGGTATACCTGGTAATAAAAGGTTAATCAGTTATTGGAATGTATTAGTCTCTGTAATTTATCAATAACTATCACTATTTAACCCCCTAAAATTTCCTCTATAGGCCATTTTGTTCTAACATTTGTTATTAGGTATCATAAACATGTTGGGGACGTTATGGTTCAATCCTGATGTATTTCAAAACCTATTAATGACACACCACTGTTCTTTACTTTTTGTTGTCTCTCTTACTCGATATGACGCCTATCGCTCGACTTTTTCCAAGTGAGACAATTTCTTTGTTTCGATAGTCGGAATGCCACAACTGATTGAGAAGGGAATTGGGGACTGGTAATTTTTCTTCTTGGGCTCCCGATAGACTCGCTAGTTTAATTGATGATATTTATTTCTTTATAACTTTGACTTGTAAAGTTTTTTATTAATCCGGTGTTAAATATTTTCTGTCTTATTTATTTTCTATTGATTTACTCTTTATGGCTTTTGCGTTTCTCTGGTGATTCATTGTGAAAAGTAAAAAACTGCTTATTAGTTATAATAATTCTTAATAAAAGTAACGTATGGGAAACTGATGGGAAATGATAGCTATTCAATAGAAAAATTAGGTATACTGTTCGATATTAACAGAAAAATCAGTTTTAAAAATTCGAAGGGCAGAGTCGCAGAAATTTCCCGAGCACTTAGTTATGTGAACAGCTCCACTTCTTAAATAATTTCTAAGCCTTTTATAGTGTTTGTAACCCTCATTACTTAGGAGAAGTGACTCCTTTTTGCCTGATTTTCCTGATCTTTTACAAGCTTCCAGCGCAAGCTTATTTGAAGGACGATTTTGAGACTTCCTTATTAAAAATAGTCTTCATCCCAACTAATTGTAATACATTATTTCTTATCTTCTATTACATCAGACCTCCCAATAAACAACACTAAAGCTGTCATTGTTTATTGGAACATTCTCATCAAATATTCTAATAAGCTCAACCACTATTAAGAGTTCTAGTTGCCACAAACAAATGTTTGACAAAATGATGATCATGTGCTCTACTCATTAAGGGTATACCAATCCATACGCGATGATATAATAGGTACTTTGAGAGTCCTCAATACATGGCAATTTCCTACGAATGGTATAATTTAACTCGAGCCATTGGATTTTGCGTGCTTAACTTTCAGTTTCATATTAGGGTGGATCTTTTCTACTGTCTCTATTTGAATGAAGCTGTAAACAGACAAAGTTCAGGGTTGCTACAGAACGACAGCTCAAAAATTCTGTGGCAGCTGCTGCACTATGATCTTCATCATTTTCAAAAGTTATCCTGCTATTTTACTCAAAATTCTTCAACGCCTGCAATCACGTAAGGTTAAAATTATTATAACACATTAAATCCATTACCAACTTACTGTAATATTATGTCACCTAACGTTACATCGGTGCTTATGGCTAAGGCTTTATAGTAGATAGTATTTCTGGATCCTTTTCATGCTTAAAACTTAATATACAAATATTATATTTTATAGTAGTTTCCCGAGTTATTCACAAACAAAGCTAAATTTAACCTAATCGCATAAATCTTAGATTCCCTAAAATTTTGGGAGATTATTGTATATTTCGAGATCAGAAATTCCCCCATTTACAGGAAGGAAGATAAACGCTTTTAGTCTAAAATTGTGCAAACAACCCCATTTTAAGAGCTATAATTTGTAGGGACTTGTGTTTGATGTCAGTTTTTGTTAAGGCGGCTGATATATGTCTATTTGTGTTAAGACCAGTTGTATCAGTGCGTTTTAAAGTATTTTATACTATTCTTTTTCTGGAAGATTTGTCCCATTGTTATCTTTATAGCTTAGACAAGACTAGAGTGGGTTTAGCATAAGACTGAGTAAAACTACATCGATATGTTCTCCCTCTTAATTTGAGCAGTCACAAAATTTTTCTGTCTGAACAAAACTTAATGATATTTAGAAAGAACTTGTTTAAAACTGAACTTTTGTCTAATACTGTAAAATAATACACTATTTTCAAACAATCGTAGTAATTTACGTTACAAGACCAGAAAGTAGTGTTTTTCAGGTCGAGAGAAGCATTCCCATAGCGAGCCGTAGGCGAGTCCTGAAAGCTTGGAGAGACCTGCAAAACACTAATTTTCGGTTGCGTGACGTACAATATTTTTTTTGAAGACCGACACTTCGATATACATTTAATTCTTTACAATAAATAGTAAGAGAATACTACTTGACAAGTGGTAATCATAATATGACATATAAGTATGTATGCATGTGAGAACATTGTTCTCTAGCCACTTGCTGAGACCTTATACAATAAGGATTAACCAAATTATGCTAAAACAGCTATTCTCTGAGCTACATGCCCCAACAAGCGCTGAATTAAATAGCACAATTTGGCGTATTTTGACTAACACTGTTAGTACTAAAATACAGACTCAGATTGCAGAAACTACCGGGAAAGAAAAGAATTAATCTTTATTTACAATGATAGGTCGCTACGCTGCTGCTACCTGTAGACCGGTTTCAAACTCTTTGGTTCTCATCAGTACAGGGCAAGCATGACAAGCGAGCACACCTACCATTGGAAAATCGAAACACCCTATAGCCACAATATTGTTCTGCCTAGGCAGTACAATACAGGTGGCGCCATCCTCCAGAAGTTTCTAGCAATCTGATGTGAAAGATACTTTATGGTACTACAAACATAATAAATAGTAAGAGAATACTACTTGACAAGTGGTAATCATAATATGACATATAAGTATGTATACATGTGAGAACATTGTTCTCTAGCCACTTGCTGAGACCTTATACAATAAGGATTAACCAAATTATGCTAAAACAGCTATTCTCTGGGCTACATGCCCCAACGAGCGACCTATCATTGGAAATAAAGAGAAAGAAGATTCCTTTCTTTCCCGGTAGTTTCTGCAATCTGAGTCTGTACTTTAGTAGTTTTAGTACTAACAGTGTTAGTCAAAATACGCCAAATTGTGCTATTTAATTCAGCGCTCGTTGGGGCATGTAGCCCAGAGAATAGCTGTTTTAGCATAATTTGGTTAATCCTTATTGTATAAGGTCTCAGCAAGTGGCTAGAGAACAATGTTCTCACATGTATACATACTTATATGTCATATTTAATTCTTTATTTTATTTTATTTTATATAACAAAGTGATTAAGAATACTAAAACAAGATAAAAGAATAAAGATACTGGATACAACTGCATAAACTGAATAAATACGTTATTTTTGAATATTTATGTTAAATGTACAATTGTGAACGTTAAATATCTGAAGGGAAGATGTGTCTGAAATGCTGTGAATTGTTATATTTTTTGTAGGTAGTAACAAAATTAGTTTCCTGTATATTCTCTTTGGAACATCCCGCATGGATTTTGTTTGCTATATCAATTTTGTTTTTTATTGAATCTTCTAGGTAACCTTCTGCTACAGTGGAGGATTTCAATCCTCCGTGCCGTTCTAAATTCATAATGGCACCTCCTCCATCTACTAGTAGAGTTGCTGAACTTCGACGAAAGCAGTGGCCGGTAAATTCGCCTGGATTTTTTAATTTAAGATAACAAGCGATTTTGCCAGGGGCTTTCCCACAGAATGCAATCCTACTACTTAAGTTGAGCACTTCCCATCTTTAAAAAAAATAAAAAGCCGTTTATGGTTAGTATGCTGGTCTCAATTGCAAATAATTCCTATAAAGTTGCAAATCTCTTTCGGAATTTACAATGAACGTCCTGGTGGTATTTGTCTTGGTTATGGGAATTTTAACTATCAACATTGTTTCCTTATCTTCGATATCATCGAGTGTCATAATAACGAGTTCCTCGCGGCGACATGCACCTGCGGAACCCATAATTAAAAGCACCTAAAACAGAATAATTAAGATTCATTGTAAATTGTAACCAGTTATTACTGGTTTTTTATTTTAACTTATCTTAAGCATAAGATATTCGCTATTGGGAGTATTGTTCAGAAACGTTTCAATTTGTTCTCTTGACAGAATTTTAGATTTCTTCGGTTTATGACCAATAGACTTCTTTTTAATGAACGCGTTTATTTTGAAAAAATTACTAATGTTTACATTATCTTTTATGGTCAAAGTAGATTTTAGCATTAAATATAAGCTGCATAATGTTGAAGAAGCCAGTTTTTGGGACTTTTCAGCAAAATATGCCAAAAGGACTTCTTCATTTACATTTTTCACTTTTTTTTCTCGACACCAATTTTTCAATGCGTCGTATGACTTCTCGTCTTTTAATTTTATTGGCAATATATCGTAAGTCGCTTTCCTTGCTGCTTCCAAAATTTCTTCTGGAATCTCATTTTCCGTGTCGGATAATTCAAAATCTGAATTCATATTTTTAAATTTGCGTACTCGCGAAACAAGTTTGACATAAACAACAAATTAAACATCAACGAACTTTCACTCGACAATACATCGAAATGTTGTTATCATAGTAACGAAATCAAGGTAGATTGTATTATCAAAGAGCGATTGGAAAACTGAAAAAACAGGGACCGGAAAAATATTTTTTTTAAATCGACCGGAAAGCAACCACTTTCTACTCAATTTTTTAACCGGAAAATGTCATTTTATTGGTCTAGACCAGAAAGTCATAAAAGAGGGACCGGTAAAGTACTTTACCGGTCCCTCTTTTTACTTTACCGGGCCCTTTTTTTTACATTCCGATCAATATTTGAGAAAACGAACCAAACCCATAATAAGTAGGCTTTGACTTGATTGTTTCTTTCATGGCGCTTCATGGCAACGAACTGTCAAATTTGATACTGCTTATTAAAAATTGTGTTTAAAAGTTAAAAGTTAGATTATATTATGGAAATGAATGTGGATGAAGGTGAAATTCCTCTTGAAATAACTGAAGCGGCTGCTAGAGCTACTCACGATTTGTTGCCGCATAAGTCCAGGGACAAGTATGAAAAACGTTTGCCGTTTTCAAATGTTGGTGTAAAGAAAAAAATGCTGGTCTTGCGTCGATTTAAAAAAAAATATTGTACGTTACACAACCGGAAAGTACGTTTACAGGACTCGCAGGCTTCCAGGACTCGCCTGGCGGCTGCCTGCTTCGTCCTGTAAAATAGTACTTTCCGGTCTTGTAACGTAATATACTATTGCCGGTCCCTCACGTTCATTTTCCGGTCTTGATCGACAAAAAGTTATTTTCTGGACGAAAAATTGTCCAGAAAGTGTATATTTTCTGGTCGGTCTTTAAAAAAGAACCTTACGCTCAAATTACGCACTAGATTTTTTCTACCATCATTACATGAAAAATATGTAGTGTATTTTTTTTAAAGCCTGACATGGGCCAATTTTTATATTTACCGCTTTGTTTGACATGTGGCTACTTGATTAGAAACGAAAAATTATTTAGAACCTACAAACGCAAATATTCTACTGTTGTGTATGTTGTGTTGCCTACATATGATCATTTTTCTCAGCAATTTTATATATTATTAGAAGGCTTTATAGTCTATAGCTTAATGCGAGAGAGTAATATATCATTATTGAACTATAAAACGCCGTATTCCATAGGTGTGGTCCAACTATTATTATTTAATTATGTTTATTGTCAGGGGTCCCGAGATCGGGTTGGTAGAGGCACAGGTAGTTTACCTACCTGTGCCTCACTGTTTCAAAAATTCGAACTGTTTAGTTACTCCGGTAGTTGTTGGAAAACTTCGTTCTTGAAAATTGCTACTGTTTCTGAATTTGCTGCTGAGAAACGGATTAGTAAAACTGCGCTTTCTAAAAATGAATAAATTATTATTCTTAATGTGTTCAACGCTCTTCGCCACCAAAATTCAACATTCGGAGTTGATTGGAGTCGGACAGCCAACAATATACTAACTTGTGCACGAGGATAAAGGCGGCCCCATTAGGTCACCAAAGAGAAGTACAGAAAGAAAGAACCTCTAATAAATGAGGATAAGAAGGCTACCATCAGAAGATTCGTACACTCGTTTTATTTAAAAAAAAATACCTATCTTGGACATAATAAACAAATATAGAAACTATGGAAAACTTTGAAGGAAATGAATTTCTGTTATGAAAAATTTCAAAACAGAAAATTATGTTTAATAGAGAAAGACGAAATCATCTGCTGGCGACGACCATATTTGAGGGCAGTTAGACCGTTTCGAAGGGAAAACAGGAATATCTATTATATCGACGAAACTTGGTTCAATGAATAATATACCGTTGGTAAAATATGGCAGGATAAACATATAAAAAGCGCGAGGCAAGCTTTTATGGAAGAATGGCCCACTGGAATAAAAGCACCTCCGAGAAAAGGTAAAAGATTAATAATTACTCACATTGGTAGCAAAAATGGATTTGTGGATGGCGGATTACTAGCATTTAAATCAAAATGGACTGGAGACTATCATGAAGACATGAACGCCGATGTCTTTGAAGAATTCTTACAGCATAATATGCTAGATCTTATTTCTCCTGGGTCTGTTATAGTCATGGATAATGCCAGCTACCACTTAAGGAAATTCGAAAAAATACCAACGTCTTCTTGGAAAAAAAATGACATTATTCATTGGCTTACTATAAATGAGAAGCCATTTCATAAAGATATGCTGAAAAGGGAGCTACTGGAGATTGTAAAGTTGAATAAACCTCTTCATACTAAATTTGTTGTCGACGAAATTACTTCAAAACGAAATATAACCGTACTTCGCCTTCCGCCATATCACTGTGAATAAAATCTCATACAATCGGTGTCGGCGCAAGTAAAAGGGTTTGCAGCAAGGCATAACCCCTTTTTTAAAATGAGAGACGTTGGAATCCTCTTGCAAGAGGAAATAAAGAGGATTATGAAAAATGAAGTAAGTGCGTCGAACATGTAACTGAAATAAAAGAAAGAATGTTTGAAGCTGATAACATGCTAGAAAACACTGTAGAGCTCCTTATTATTTCTCTGGACCCCAACGACGATAGTTCTTCGGACTAGGTACTTGGAACGTAATGACTAAAATTTAAAAATTAAGTTGTTGTATTGCACATAGTAGATTTTTTTTATTAATATTATTATTTATTCCAATTTATCTATTTTCATATTATTCTTACTTCTATATCAGTTTTTGTCTACTTAATATTAGAATAATTAATACCTCAATTATTTGCTATCTATATAATCATAATCAAGAATAATTATTATTGTACTTATTATTCCAATAAACTACCTGTGGTAACGCCGCTGTCACATTACTTTCATTCACCAAACTCATCTTTCTATTGTATACAAATTAGGGTGACCCTAAGTTAGGACCGTTTCGGGGTGTGTTGGTCTTAAATATCTGAAATACGGAATTTTTAAAAACTACCATTGAAGAACTAACCTGAAGTTTACAATGCAACCTTTAAGTTAACCATCCTGCTCAATGGGTCTTGTCATTGCAAATTTACATTTTATTACTCTCTCGCATTAAGCAATAGAGTATAATCGTTTAATTATTTTGAAAACTGCTGTTTGGATGGTTTTAAATATTAGAAAATTTGCTATAATTTTTATTTTTAGGCAACAATTTCTTTTAAAGTAATGACTGCTTTTATTTTATTTGTAAATAAAGTTAGGCGAACGCCAATGTTATATTGGCGCACTGGAGCGCCAATAATTTCAAATTATAACATATTGCTGAAAACGTCAACTGTGCGTTGACCTCTCGCAGCGTAAAAGTCTACTTTGAGTAGCGATCGTAGGAAAAACTATTTTTCTTTTTGAATTTCCACCGCAACGTATGCATAAAAATGCAAATAGAGTGGTAACGAAAAAGGACCAACAACTTTTATTCAGCACACATAATATGGCGATCGGTATAATGATTTACGAGCAACCGAAAGTGGAATAAAAAAAGCACGGAGAGCAAATTTAGATAATGCATATTTCACAGACGAATAAATCAAAATGCTGTGCTTCGACTGGCAATTTTACACAAGAGAATTTCTAACAAAGGCTAAAAGAGTGCAATGTAATAGTAAAACGAAAATTATGTTTTATTTTTAACTAAAAGTCGTCATAAATAATCTTTGATTAATAAACTCATCTTAGGTGTAATAATTAGAGATATGTATAAAAATGCATAGAAACACATTAAAGTAATATAATATAACTTCATCATTTCATGTAATTTTTGTGATTTCGTCTCTGGATAGCATTTATCAAAACCAGAACAAACCTGAATTAACTTGAATGTTTTTAGTCACAATAATTCACTCTTAATTCGGAATTTAGCAAAATGATAATTATCATAATGTTTGTATAAACAACTACAAAACGAATGTTGCTTAAATCAAACTTTTTTAAAAGCGGTTTTGAACCGTAATGTGACACCTACAGAACCAAAGAAGGCCCGCTCTTAAAAAATATTTTAATATTACGATGTATATTATGTTGTAAGACTATACGACCATTATACAATTTATACATATATAAGCATATTATAAACTTAAAAATAATTATCAAACTGGTATACCATCTTCCGCGGTATTTTAAAAATATTGTAGGGAATATTTCATTAATATTGCGAAAAAAATTCAGAATGAGTTTCCCTCCTAAATAAAATCCTATGTCCGGAAATACTTCGATTGGGAAGTACAGGGTGTTAAAGTTTTATTTTTATTTTTGTATTATCTTAATAATTTTTGAAATAACGTCGATATTTGAACTGAAATTGGTATGTAGGGGTTTTTTGAAATGCGAAATTTAAATTTGATGTTAGTTTCGCTCTCACTTATAGAGGGCGCCATCTACATGTATTTTTATTCTTTTGAAGAGTACTAACTTTTTTATACGTCCTTGAATTATATTTTTAAGTTAAAATATAGATTTCTCTATCATTTCTACGTGAAAAAGACATACTTGATAGAGGTCGCTACGAGCAACCGTTCTGGAGGAAAAGAATAACAAAAAAAAAAAAATACACTTATTTGCATATGGCTATGCATTTTCGGACATAGGTTTATAGTAATTATTAAATATTTTTAAGCTGGAAAACTCATTCTGAATTTTCTGGCAATATTAATGAAATACCCTCTAATATATTTTAAATGCAGCCAAGATGTTATAGGTACCAGTATTATAATTATAATTAAAGTATATAATATTATGCTTATATATATAAATGAAACACCCTGTATATACATCGTATAACACAGTATATAATCTACTTTAAAATATGTATACAGTGTTTCAAATATTATATTGTATCAACTTCTTATAAGAGGATTTACAATAACAAAGAAATCCATGGAAGTTTGATAAATCCTAAAAAACCTTTTTAATTTATAATGAATATGGCATCATACAATATGGACAACATTTATGAAGTAAAATGGCGAGGTAACATTTATAATAAAAACATATTTTGTAATCATAGAATCTTTGATAAACCGCAGATTATTACCTCTGCACTAAAAAATGTAAGCGCCTTTTTTTTACGTAAATTGAGTGTGTTATACACAGTGTGTCCAGTTTTCGATAGTTTTACGGGACATCTCCGTTATAAGTAAAGATAGAAGGATACGGTTTTCAAAGCACTACGCTACTTTTTTGTTAAACAAGACAGATGTCGCAATCAGAATTTTTCTAGTCCTCCTTGTTTTTGATATACGGGATGTTTTTGAAAATTTTACATTTTGGGACACCTTCATATTTAGGTTACCCTGTAGCTTATCAAAGAGAAAACAAATGTTCTTTTAATAGAAGAATTCAGTGTAGTTTTTTACGTAGAATTCAGTGACATACTATGATTTTTTCTACGCTCAATAGTTTCCGCGAAGAAAAAACAAACTTGCTTCTCTTTTAAGGGGTAACCCTATATAGTTTTAATTATTAATAATTAATTAATAGGGGAGTCAATATTTGAGGATAGCAAATTTTACATGGGATTTTCTATAGCCAGTTTGACGGTGCACCACCCAGTATACCTCTCTGAAGCATTGGCAACCCTTAATTAAGTAAATGCATCTATTGGGATTGGACAAAAGTCGAGAAACTTGATCTTTGGAAACCAAAGAGTGAAATATGTATGAGCATTTTGACCTAAATACAATAATATCATGGAAGTATACCCAGCAACTTTACCAGGGCGCTGAAACAATTATATTTAATAATTTCTTTATTTTGTATTGTCTGCATTATTTTAAACATGCTCTAAATATTAAAAAAAAAACAAATACCTATTTACTTATGCAATTGATAACACACAGTACGTGAATTTCGACTTATGTTTTGTATTATTATTACCCAAATACATAATCTTCGTACCATATTTAGGTACCATTCGGCAACCCTGTATGTAGTCTCTTCGAAAAGGGTATTTACATTAGGCGTATATTGTTTATATTGCTTTGCATAACCGTTTGCAATGTTGCAAGTAAGTCATGCAAATATCGAACAACCAGTCGTCCCAATAACGATAAATAATTTGTATTTATTTAATTCTTTCGTGTTTTTTTCGACTGAAATTATATTTATAGAAAAGCAACCATCGTTGATTAATAAATATGGTTGCAAATAAAGAAATGTTTCTGTTTAATTTAGCTTAACTCCACGTGGATGCATATTTTTGATTTTGTATGTTGATACCTGTGATCTCACATAAAAATTGTTTATCATGTGTTGACTACGTGTGTTCTAAGTTGGTGCAAAGCAAAGAAGAGTGTAATAGCCGATTGCAAAGTCGCAAATGCGCATGCCTACAGACAATTTTTTTATTGCATAGGACGTGCAATTTCCGAATGCAGGTTCGTTCCATCTCTAGTTGACACAACTATTATAAAAGTCTCTGGTAGTAGTTAGTTTAGCTTTGGCTTTTGGCAAACATTGACCTTTTAACTTTAACGTAATAAATTAGGTGACTTTGCACTTACAAAATCAACAAGTCAAACATTATTTACAAATAGTATTACATTCCGGTGCATTGATGGGAACCAACTGTGCAATTTTTTCTTTATCGCGTTTGTGCATTACAAATTACTTTTTTCCTATTGCTTTCTACTGGGCATTATAAATTACTTTTTTCCTATTGCTTTCTACATACACAAACGGTTTTTAATTTTTTTTCTGTGATTGGATACAATTCACACCTACAAAATATCTAATTTCATCTTATATTTTTTTTGTAAAAGAACAATATATTCGTTGGAAGAACGCATCCATTTTTTACAGACGGCAGGGCTTCCAGTTAGGGTGCGTGGTCAGGTAGATGGGACACTAAATCAAAAATTATTTGTGAGAGGGCTCTTTGGCCAGATGTGCTGGATAGATACTGTATTCAGCTGACAAATGGGATATTGGATACCTACTTGCCGAGTTATATATTAGAATTATAAAAAATGGTTGGACTATAATAGTTGTTCCACAGACTAAAAAATGTTTAATACTTAATAATTGATAGTCCTCTAATTTTGAGGAGATGCGATAATATTATATAAGTTTAAAAATATTAGAATAATGACATTGGATTATTATGGTGTGATTTCTGTCAGGTATTACATAAAGCAAAACGAGGGATTTAATTTTTTCTTGTGCTGTTAAATACTACCCAATGAAACCATTCATTTGCGGTATATCAATTGGTGCCAATTAAAATTTGGCTAAAGTATAGTGGTTCTACTACCCCTACCCATATGCCAAAACGCATTGTTAAAACTTTTGTAGTTCTCGAGATATTGAAACTTTTCAAATGAGACTTAGATGTTGTTTCCCTTTTCCATTATCACAATATTCGAAAGCGAATAACATATAGTATTATATTAATAAAAGCCCATGATCTAAAAAAGGAATAGGTTTTAGAAATAATTACTTTGTCTATTTAATAAGCAACGTACCAAATGGCATTTGCAACAATACATAAGTATATCAAACCAGTTTCACTTCTGATAGGTACAATATAAAAATATCAAGAAAATATGGAACTAATTGTAACAGAGAATCATAAATATCCCGCGCGAACTGCTTTACAATAAAATGATTAATGGCCGAGGAAAATAAAACGAATATTTATTTAATATTATAATTTATTCAGAAAAAGTCTGGTGGTAAATCTAAGTCTGCTTTTGACGTGGAACACTGCGCGTATATTTTAAATCTTGAATTATGGTCGGATCGTCTTGAGGAGAGAACCCAAAAAGATTAAGACAAAATACCAACAAGTTTTGGTTTTAGTTTTGCTTTCTATCCATTTTGTTTTATTTTTGTTTCACTAGTTAAAAAATATACATTACAAATCAAGCGTAAACATTTCCGCAAAGACATTAAACCTGTACATTATAGTAACACCTTGAAACTCCATTTGCCATACCCTTCAGTAGAGCAAATTTAATATTAACTGAAGTTATTGCCGTAAGTACCTTATTTTAGGTCCAACTTTTCAATGTCCTGTTAACACTAACTACAACATAGCTTCCAAGGATAGCATTATTGGAACAATTGTTGTCATGTGGGTGATATCGCTAACAGGACATTGATTTTAGGTCTTGTGCAGCATATAATAATAGGTATGTCGTTATTATAAGGTTATGTTTTTTTATTTATTATGTGTAAGATAAAAGTGGGAGAGCCACCATGTGAGGAAATACGTCACACAGTCCTTATCTCGCGATGTGAAAGAGATAGCCCTATACTTTATACTGGAAATAACTACTTATCGACGCTGTCGTCGTAACGAGTCAGTACCTGTTCGGCTGCCCTTGAGTGCTTTACGTATTGTTAAGAAATGTTTTTTCTGCATAATTTATTCGATGAAAATTTTGAGCATATTGTGTTTTAGTGAATGCCATAAGTACAGCTGGGATAAGTTAAAGTTAGTACCTGTTTTAATGTCTTGTTGAGCTTATTTTTAACATGATAAAAAAATATTTTTGTATCATTGTTTATACTGAGTGATATTTTAACTGTATTGCATCTGTCCTCCAAAATGAGGAGAGACGTCACGTCTTATATGATATGTGTTTTACTGTTAAATTTAAACAAGGTATTTGCTATTTAAGAAAATATGTACTTTCCCCAATGCAATAATTGTGAGAGGGAAATAGTACGCAAAAAAATCTTAAACAGACAAAATAATATGTATGGCAGGCCTCCTTCGTGTCGTGGCATCTCTCTCACATAGTGTGTGAGAGAGGGAATTTTGAAAATTGTGATATTTTAATTTCTAGATTTCTATTTTCTTGAAATTATGTCGTAAATTGTTTTTGCCACATAGTGTATAAGAGTAACTTTCCTGCAAAAATAAAGGATTTGATTATATTGCAATTTTTCTTATAAAATTTCACACTTGCAAAAACCATGGCGTCTCTCCCACTTTTACCCTATATTAGTCCATACTTTCAGTGGAATTCATAAGATGAGGTAAAGTAGACACAGTCTTTCTCCACAAATCTAATTTTAATTTTATTGAGCAAAACAAAAATCGATAACACTAGGTATATCTCTACATGTTTCGATTGAGTAAACAACTTCAGGGGTTATTAACATAAATCGAATTGAACGGTGAAGTGTAGTTGAAGATTGACAGACACAATTGAGTGGCGCAGGCTCGAGTTAATGATTAGAAGTGGAGGATAATTTTTCAAAACTGAAAATGATTCTTGACAAATGTAAAATGTATATGTTGCAATCTCAAACAATGAAATATTTAAAAATAAGAACTGTGATATAAAATTATCCATATTACTTTGCAATTTTTTATCAATAATATAATCATACTTTACAGATTAAATGAATAATATCTACGAGTAACAGTACATGACCAACCACGAAATAAAATTGTCATTACCTATTACCTTGTTAACAAACAATTCAACAAGCATCAGTTTAAAAATAGCGTTGCTGTTCAACTGCTTGCTTGCTTCCACTCAGAGTGCGTTAGGGTTCCCCAAACGTTCCTTCCTCTGGAAAGACCTTCCTAAGATCGTACTCCCCAAGGAATACAATCATCAAAGGCTCAGGATCAACGTTAACACACGCACTGCTTACAGAGTGCCATAAATAAATTTCTCTGCAGTGATTATGCCCGATTAAATAAACCGCAATGTGTTTTATTTTAGTACTAAAATGTTTCTTTGTTCATCGAATGTGAGAAACAAATCATAAATCATAAAGATGAAATGAACTTATCTAAGTGATGTTGGATCTTGATTATAGGAAGGTCTCGTTTTATTATCAAACAATTCATTCATTTCATATTTTAATATTTATAAAAATATTTATAAAAAAACTAATTAAAAAAGCCAAGGAAAATTATTTTGAAAATCGTATCAGTAAATCATTAAATCCACGAAAAGAATGTTGGAAAATTATTAATGATTTGAGAGGGAGAAACAACATAATACATATAAATACTTTATTATCTTCTGACGAGCTGATCGATTTTTACTGTTCGATTGCTTTAAATTTTTCTGGAAATATTCATCCATGCGTTGATCCACTTTCGTACATAAAGAATTTTAAAATTAAGGATACATTTTTCTTTAGTTCAACCGATGTTCAAGAAATAAAGTTAATCATTTCGGAGATAAAAAAATAAAAATTCTGCTGGAAGGGATAATTTATCAATAAAAAAATTTTCACGACTATCTATTCCTGCTTTAGAAGCTTTCGCGAAGGCAACACATGTTTCTTTTAAAAATGGAATATTTCTACAATGCCTTAAATCAGCTATTGTTATTCCAATTCATAAAGAAGGTGATTGTGAATCTGGTTCTAATTTTCGACCAATTTCTTTACTTCCGACATTTTCTAGAATTATTGAAAAATTTTGTTAAAAATAATATGATTTCTTTTTTTAAATAAAAACAATATTTTAAATACAAACCAATCTGCATTTCATAGAAATAAAAATACTGGTGATGCTATCTTTTCATTTCTTGAACATCTTTATTTTAAATTAAATGAAGGAGATTTTGCTGCAGCAGTATTTTGTGATATTTCTAAAGCTTTTGATTGTGTTAACCATGATATATTATTAAAGAAGCTTGAACTTTATGGCTTTAGAGGTATATAATTTAAATGGTTTAAATCATACTTATCTGAAAGATCTCAAGTAGTATTGTTAAATGGAAAGAAATCAAAAAGTAATAAAATTGATTGTGGAGTACCTCAAGGTTCAGTTCTCGGTCCATTACTATTTTTAATATATATAAATGACCTTGCGTCAATTTTTATGAATGGTAAATTTACCATATTTGCTGATGATACAACAATACTTTGGCATAGTAAATATTGTAATAATTTATTTAAAATAATTAACGAAGATTTAATAAATGTTAAAAAGTGGTGTGACCCTAATCTACTCTCATTTAATATCACTAAAACAAATATATTAACTTTTAAATGTTCACTTAATAATATAATTTTTGATAATCTCATAATTAATAACCCCAAATTTTTAAAATTTTTAGGAATCTGTATTTACTTAAAATCTTTCTTTTAATGAACATATCAAAAAGTTATGTAGAAAATTAGCTTCAGGATGTTATGGCCCTGAGAGTACTTTCTCATGAAATGAATATGGCGGTTCTTCGAAATGTTTATTTTGCTTTAATAGAATCTCTTTTGAGATATGAAATTTGTTTATGGGGAAATTCAAGCCAATATCTTCTAAATTCAATTTTTATTTTACAAAAAAGAGCTATCAGATATTTGTTCAAAGCTTGAAAGAGATTCTTGTAAAACTCTATTTATCTCACAAAAAATTTTAACACTAACTTCAATTTTTATATTGGAAACAGTTTGTTTAATTCATAAATAGCATAGAAATAGTATTAATTCACATACTTACAATACAAGACAAACCTTTAATATGTTTACCTATTCTTCTTAAAGTCTTGTAAAAAAATCCATAATTTATGAATCTAAAAAAAATTCTAATTATCCTCCAGATTTTATTAAGAAAATATCAAATTTTAAAATGTTTTAAAAAAATGTTAAAAATTTATTATTGGAAAAAGCTTATATACTCTAGATGAATATTTTGGTAATACTCTGTCGTAATTATTTGCATTTTTTTTTTTATTCCGATATTTTAAGTTTTACTATATTATTATATTTTGTTGTTAATTTAATTTTAAAAAAAGGCTCTGCCGATAAAAATAATACTTTATGACAATAAAGCATATTTTGATTTTATTTGATTTGATATTGTAATACCATCTGAAAAATACGCAAAAATTCAAAAATATAGTTATGGAAAGTCGGTAAGCAAATCAAGCAGTTCATCTTGAAGGTTTTATCGATAGTATTTTTCGACGAAAAAATATAAAATAAAAATTTGAGCGACAATAAATCTAAGGATAGCAATCTATATTTCTTGCGGGATCGCACGAAGGTATAATAATGCATCAAATCCGCGGACGCAATCCAGAATTAAATATAGAATGGAAGCTTCCTGGCAGATATATCGGGCGGGAAATGCGGCTCGACGCGGCATTACTCAACCTAAGCCCGGCCAATCCCCCAATTTATCCCGCTGCTGCCGGCACGGCTGGAAAGTAGCGGATCTCATTGGGATTTGATGAAACTCTCTCGCTTGCTGCTAATCTGCCGGTTAACAAGCTTTGCAAAATAGATGCCGAGTGCAAAAAGTTTCGCCGCAAGCTTTGGGTCCAGAAACATCCTTAGTCTCCCTGGATATTTATATCTAAAATTTGCTTATCAGTCATGCAAGTTTAGTTATTTTTAATGTCTCAGTATTTCACAAAATAACTTACTAATCTAACTAACCTGACTTAATACTATGACTGGGTGTTGCAACTTTAGTTACCAAAAACTGTAACCATTTTCTTTTGTCTCTGTTCTAGTTTCAATTCTGTTTTATTTATTTATTTATTGAGGCGCTTGGACATAGAAATAAGCAGCTGTTTTGCAGGACTAAACTCATCCAAACTGTATTTTAGTTAGATAGGACTAGCTTGACATATCATTTTCCCATTTTCGTCTTTTTTAATGAACTGAACTCAACTGATGTTAGTTATTTTTCTTATCTTAGATTTGCATGACAAAAATATTGCAAATTTTCTACTCTTAATCAGCTAATGCTACAATATTAATTACTGCAAGCAAAGTTACCAAACAGTATCCAGTATTTCTTTGATCTGAACAGCAGCAAGTTGTATTTTTCATTGTTGGAACAGTTGAACATAAACATAAGCAACTGTTCTTACGACCACTTATCCAAAGCCTAGTATGTCAATTCATCTGAACTTCCCGTTCTTTATTTTTCTTTAATGAACTAACCTCAACTTGTTTGACATTGCCAAAGAGAATTCTGATTCAGTGAAAAACTAACTTATAGAAGATGCAATATTAAATAGGTACGATGCGAACTCTACGCGAAATTTACCTACCGCCTATACAAAAATACGGGAGCTTACAAGGAAAATTAAGCCATTCCAAACGGTGACTTGTAATGAGAAGACAGATCGTTGGAAACAGTATCGGAGAGAACTACACAAGGAAGAATAAGTGGTAAAAAACGATGAGCATACACGACCGATGAACAGGAACCAAGCAAACAAATAAACCTCAATTCAAATAAAGCCGTAAGGAACGGAAATGATAAAGCCGTTGGGAGAAGAAGGCACTAAGTTAATACACGCCATCTGCAACAAAGTAGTACGACATGGCCTAGTGACTGGATGAAACCTACTTTTATCTACATAAAACAAGGATCTACTTGAAAATTACACACTATCTCGGATATCTCTCCCCCCCCCCCCCCCCCCCCATACATTATGTTCTTTTGTTACATAGACGACAAGAAGGCTTTTATCTGTGCCAGATTTAAACGAATGGGGAAGGTAATAACTGAAATAGAACTCTCTAACAGCCCTTATTAACAATTTATATCATAACCATACTGTCAGTCTAGATAATCAGAAGTAGGATCATTTTAAAATCCAGTGAGGAAAGTACCAGGACTATATATTGTCACCCCGACTACTTAATACCTATGGCACATACATAATGAGACCTGCTCTGGAGAATCTCGAATTAAATGGGGGATAACGATAAACGGCCAAACCTTAAACCAACCTCCGGCACGGTAATAACACCATCAAAGTAGCGAAGAATGAAAGGACATGGCCAGCGATCTCTTGTGTTCTCCATAGTTTCACATAGGTCAAAGTCATGGACCATTAAGACAACTGTTAGATACGCTTGAAATGAAGTATTGTACAACGAACGGCAAGAAAAATAAATGTGTGTGTCTTACCGACTGTCTACTATCTGTCGCAGATGCATCCTTCAATACTTTGGTTAGATCACGAGAAGAGACCAGCAAACCTGGAGATAATAGCGCAAGGAAAAGTTGAAAACAAGAGACCTAAAGGCGTCGCGCTGATCAGGTAAAACCAACATTACAGGGCAGTAGAAGATCGCCAACAATAGGAAATAATTATTCAATACTACTTATAACCATAATGTCACGATTCTTTAGACGTGAAGATACGACGAAGAAGAAGAAGAAGAATTACCACTTGGCGATAAAATACGCCTTTCAACTTGATTGCCATTCAGAACAGTCGAAGGTCTTAAAGTATTTTGGCTTCAATACTCTGAACGAATACGATATTACGAAAATGAAGGATGTCAAAAATATATTTTGTTTTTGATGCAATTAGTCAATTTTTTGATAAGCAAACTGACTGACTATTGTACGTTTATTCAAAACGAATTGAAATAGCAGAAGCATCTGGCAGGTCTGCATTGCAAAATATGCGCCTTTAAGTGATTTGCGGCGTTTTGATTTGTGTCAAAATCATAATGAAGACTTTTTACGTTCTTTAAAGTCACTTAGGAGAACTTACCAACCGTTTTGTGTCGTTTTAATTAAGTTTGGTATATTCAGGTTAGTTTAAAGGCTTTGCATATTTCCCTGTTAATTCCACTTTTAACCTACAGACGACAACATACAAATTAGCACTTCCTCAGAAGCAATCACAACATACAAATCAAAATTTCGCAGCAGTTTTACAATAAACTTAGCTTGTTAACATAAAAATATGCTCAATTTCATTTAAATAGCCATATTATCAAATTATACAATCCATAAAGTCCGCAATTCGGAATTATTTGTCTGTAAAATTTATATACGACAAAATTTGCTGAGTACTTGGCCTGCTTAAATTGATAGTAATATAAATCAGTGGCCAGGATATTGCTATAAAAATTATGTTCAAAGTTTGCGGACTCCTTTGCAGTCAGATAAATTGGTTTTTATAATTTGTTAGGTTTATTACCGATTCGCTTGGCATGTTGAAAGCTACGGTGTATTTATTTCGAATTTATTTACTTTTTTGGATGATAAATCAAGGTAAGCTTTAAAATGATATATAATGCCTTATTTTAAAAAATTTCGTGCAATATAATGTAGGTAAGTTATTATATATTTTCCACGAAATTTTTTAGATGTAAATATTTAAAAAATTATAATTAAAATAATATAATATATTTTCACTGAAAACTCTACAATAAAGCACCCTTACACATTAAATTGCTGTTGCACACCATTTTTTATATATTCTACATTTTTAGCGTTGACAAAATTCTAAACCTACAGCACCAAGAGCACATTATTTCCTTTTTTATTTAGCTTTTTTAGTGTAACAGGGGCGGACTAAGCTTTACAACTTAATGTTCAAAATGAACACCCTGTATGATAAAGACTTAAAAATAATAAATCTGGGTAGCTTGCACCTCAGACTAATAAAAAGGTGCTATTGTTTATTGTCGATGAAATGAACAGTTTTAGAGAAAAAAAATTATAAACGAATTCATGATTTATTTTTAATAAAAGGACCATGATTTCTATTTTTTTTCTCGACAACAAAGTGGGATACGAAGTCAGTCAAATCCGAAAAAATACAAAAATTTAAAAAAACGCAGTGATGTAATAGGAGGCACCTTAACGAAATTATTAAAAAACTTCAGAAGAGGGTTCAATATGGGCTCCGTGAAATCTGATGCACTCGTGTGCACGACGAATTGAGGATTGCTGTACCTCTCTGTAGAAGTTCCTCCCTAGTGCCGACCGAAGTGGAATACACCAAATTTTTCAGGTGTCCCCATAGATAAA
Organism: Polydrusus tereticollis; assembly: GCA_963920685.1. Lineage (NCBI taxonomy): Eukaryota > Metazoa > Arthropoda > Insecta > Coleoptera > Curculionidae > Polydrusus > Polydrusus tereticollis. The sequence goes on along the minus strand of OY987329.1, from coordinate 88,240,289 downwards.
AATCCAATGGCGTTAGGTCGGGAGATCGAGGAGGCCAGGCAATAGTTCCTCCTTTACCTATCCAACGCTTTGGATACATGTATTCAGGTACTCCTGCACACCAACGCTGACAGGAGGTGGTGCCCCACCGTGCATAAAGTACATGTTTTGGAGGGTTTCAAGTAATAAGTGCTCTATTAAATCCTGAAAATAAGATGGTGAACAAAAAAAGCTAAATATGTTCTAAGGACACTATTTTAAGAAGTCCTTACTAGCGTCCATCATAATAAATTATATTAAGTACTTTAAGAGTTATTCAAGAAAAACCGATTTCCAGCCTGTAAGAAAAAATTTTATAGGAACTTGTCATCTTATTTTTTTATATCCTATCTAAATCCGAGAGATTTCCCACATTTTTCCGGACACCCTGCATAGTAATATTTTTATTTATAATGTTTTTTATTAATACAAATCATATTTTATACAACTCATATCAACTGGCCATTGACCGAAGTCCTTCAGCCTTTTATCTCTAGTGTTTCTTCTTCTCCCAAAAAAATTATATTGGCATTTATATTTATCACCTTTCTATTTTTGTATTGTATTGAAGTTTTGCTATAAAACGTATATTTTTTTGGAACAATCGTAAGTTTCATATTTTTAAATACGGATCTGGATTTTTTAAATTTTATAGTAAAATGCCTAGGGCATGTTTATTCAAGACGTAGGTTAAATTTTACTTTTGCAAATAAATTGAGGCGGTAATTTATATTTTATTTAGATTTTTTAATCCGACACTGTGTCTTTTTCTTTGTAATGATAGAACCTCCTCCACAAAAGTTATTAGTTCTATTAAAATATTTTTCAAAATAATACCTAAAAAAAATGACTGTTATAAACATCAAATAAAAAATAATTATAAAAGGCGAAGAGATTAGGTGCACCCCAATAATTAACATAATTTTTATTAAATTTATAAAAGAAAATATAAAGTTTTCTTTGAAAAGACCTATGTTAAAAATAGAAAGCAAAGACTGCAGAAATATACTTTGACACCTACCAAGAATTTCCTTAACCACATCATTGTCTCACAGTCATTTCTAAAACGCGAGATAAATACGTATAAATCGGGTAACAAACGATGAAAAGGGTGAAAATCATCAATGATGTAATTTAGGATAAAATTTTGTTATTTCTTTTCATACTAACCTGAACCGGTTTTAGGTAAACAACAATCATTATTCTTCTATTCGACAAAAAAAAGTACCGTTAGTTAATCTTCCATCCGTAAATCACATGACAGAAAGCATGGTTAGTTTTAAAAGTTAGTTTTCATTAATTACAAATCTTTCAAAATTAGTATATCAAAAACAAGCTCCATCCAGGTGACCCAGAAAGAAGAATAAACTTTTGTGTGTGGCTCTATAAGATGAAATGAATTTTAATCCCGATTTTCTAAACTATATTATTTGGTCAGAGGATATCTACTAAATTTACCAAAAATTGTTTCAACATCAATTCAATACACAAAATATACATATTTGGAGCACAAGTTAAATATACCTTTAACGTATGGGCATGGATGTGTGGTAATCAAATATTAGCACCATACGTTTTTAATCATAATCTAAATGAGAAAAGGTATATATAGTTTTTAATTACAGATTTCCAAAAAATTTAGCTGAAATCCGTATGACAAGATGGGGCTCCTCCCTATAATATCCCGAGAATAAGAGAATTTCTGGATAGTCAGTATCCCAAAAATGGATAGGCAATAGAGGTATTGTAGAGTGGCCGGAAAGACCTCCAGATCTATCACCACTTGATTCTTATTATAAGAATCAAGTGGTGATAGATCTGGCTTATTCATGTGTGACTTTAAATAATACAATTTATAAAACGAAACTTCTACTTTTCATTTGACAAAAAAAATTAATTACCGGAGCCCAATAATATACGAAACCCTGATAATTGAGTAACGCTACCGACTCCCTTACTTTTACTATTCTGCTACCATATACCTAACAAAAATTTAATATTGCCGCTATAACTTTGTTTTAAATATACAACAAAAATGTAATATTAGCGTTATATTTTGTTAAATTGTAGATAATAATTTAAACATATTAACTGGCAACTGGTATCCTAAAACCAGCACAGTAGATGCAAGGACGCAGTGAATGAGAAATTCCACAGGTTTTATTTCCCCAAACCGTAAAAGACAAATATGGCCGACACGCAAGCTTTTACATCTTAATTTAAAACTTTAGTCAAAGTATGTAGAATTGTCGGGAATTTTAACAGAGTTGAGCAAAGAAGAGATATCTATTTAGATTAAGTTGACATCTGTGGGAGAACGCTCTTTATAACTTATTTGTACAGTTATTAATTTATCGTCGGTTTTTTGTGTTTACGTGCGTCTCACACTGCTTGAATTTACTGACTGTATAAAATATTAAGTTATGGGATTGTGGTCCTGTACTGCTTGAAATATTGTGTTAGTTGCGGATTACGGAGATAATAAACATGTTAGGAAGATTTATAAATAAGAATATCCTGCAGCCATATTTAAATTTGCACTTTAACTTATTAGTTCCACATCCACTTTGCAGCAGTTAATACGTTGCAGGTGCGATAAACAAAGGAAACGCTAAATTATGATAAATCATTTTTGAACTTGAATTTATTTTGCTCCACTAAATAGTTGTCAAGAAGAAAGCGAAATTAAATTAACAAGCATTAGTATTGCAAGCCTTACATATTTGTGGATGATGTATAGTAATATGTAAGTATAGAGGTTAGTGCAGGTTAATATAATTATAATACACCTAAATTGTAAAATATTAAAAATATCATCAATAATTATTATCTCTTCCGTAGCGGAAATAACATTATTGTTGTGTAAATACTGTTGTGCTGAAAGTATTGGAAACATATATACAAAGTGACAAAAAAGTCGCACATAATGCCTATAACTCTTGAATTACCTCGTATACGAAAAAGGGACCTTTATGGAAGTTGTTCAGTAAATTATTCCCCACATTTCTACCTACATAAATTTTTTCTGTCATTTCTGGTTTGGTTGCCATAGAGACTAACTTACTTTTTTTTAAATGGAATACCTTGCATATGATTGCATATTTGCATTCTACTGGGAAAACTCTGAATCTTTTGAATTTCAAATTTTCACCTATCTGCAAGCGTTTCCGAGATAATGACAGCTCAAAAATGAAAAACTTCCTAATTAGGTATATTTATTCCTACCTAATACTCACCAGTTGAGTCAGGGTGTTTTCATGACAGCGACCTAAGAGGTGTCAATTTTGAGTTTCTGTTTAGTTTTCTGTTGTCTGATTTCTAATTTGTTTACACTATGGTTCATCTGAATGAGAAACAACGAGTTGAAATTTTAATAATGAGCGGCTACGGAAATATGAAGAGATCGCAAGATCAGGTTTGTCAACTTTTCAATGAATTATATCTAAATAGGCCTTCAATAAATCAGTCAACGGTTGTCAACCTAAAACAGCAACCGGGGGAGACAAGGCTTTGGATATCATGCTCTCAATACATGAAAATCCAACACAATCATCCAGGCCGATGGCAATGGATTTTGATGTGTCTCATCAATCAGCGAAAATTTGTTTAAGCAGGAGAAGTTGCGTTGCATCCCTACAAGATAAAGTTGGTGCACGAGTTAAGCGAGGACGATTTTGATAGAAGAGCTGAATTTTGTGAGCTGATGATGGAAAGATGCAATAACGATAATAACTTCGCAACAAATATCATTTTCTCGGATGAAGCTACTTACCATTTAAATGGCATTGTTAATAGATACAATTATCGTTATTGATCTGCTGAGAATCATCACTGGTTTCAGGAAGGCCGTACTCAGAGACCCGAAAAAGTTAATGTTTGGGCAGGCATAGTTGGTAGACAAATTGCGGGACTTTCTTTCATAGATGGTAATTTGAATGACGAGAAATATCTGGACCTCCACATAATTCCTTCTTGCAGAATGGTTTTACCGGGTGTAACAAATGGTATAAATGGACAGGTATATTTCCAGCTAGATGGATGGAACTAACCTGCGCATTATGCGGCAAATGTTAGACAATACATAAGCGAACAATTTCCAGGACGTTGGATAGGCAGAAGAGGTGCTATTGACTGGCCAGCGCGATCCCCGGACTTAACCCCGCTCGACTTCTTTTGTAGGGACAATTAAAGAACAAAGTCTATACGTTAACCGTCCAAGTGACTTAGAATCTTTAAAAGTCAGAATTAGCTGAAATTTGGGCTATTCCAGAGGACTTCCTTTTAAACGTTGTAGACGGATTCAGGGATCGACTGGCGCTCTGCTTAGCAGAAAATGGTGGTCATTTTGAACACCTGATCAACTGAAAAGGTTTTACTTGTTTATTATTCCGATGTTAAGCTGTTTAATTTTCTAGGCTAATTATTTTGTTATTATAAAGTTTGTTACAATTTTAAGTAAACAAAAATTTGAAACGCAAAAAATTCAGAGTTTTCCTAGTAGAATCCAAATATGCAATCATATGCAGGGTGTATTTAATTGCATTTAAAAAAAGTAAGTTTGTCTCTATTGCAACCGAACCAGAAATGACAGAAAAAAATCATGCAGGTAGAAATGTGAGGAATGATTTACCGAACAATTTTTATAAAAGTCACACTTTTTCGTTTACAAGGTAATTCAAAAGTTACAGTTATTATGCGCGAGTTTTTTGCCACTCTGTATATGAATTCACACATCACGGCAAAGTCAAAATATACTTTTTTTTTTAGTTCTGTTTAATCCGGTTTTGTCCGCTCCTCGTAATTTTAGTGTTCGCGAAGTAAGACATTGCCAATTTTTGATTACAATGCGCACGCGTTCAATAAGGGTTTACCGACAAAGAACCAATCCTAGCTTCGCCTACCTTTAGTAGGCGATACAGAGATACTTAATTCACTCTTTAAAATGTGTTTTAATCTTTAATATTTCCGATTCCTATGCATTACATTTAAGGCTGTTTTTTGATGATTTTTTTTTATAATATTTTAAAAAAACCTCTACTTATTTCTATGAGCTTTAATAAGACAGCTTACATGCAATATATAGTCAGTTACAATGAGATCATCGCAATCAAAGAATTACTGATACATTGTGATGCTCTCGAACAATATTGTCTATATTATGATAGACAGATAAAGATAAGATGATATTACTCTTAGTCAGCATTGGTCTTTGGTAGTCGAAACTGAAAAACCAAACCCCAAAGCGATGGCATGATAGCTAGACTCGCGATCACAAGAGGGAACATAACAGAATAGACGGTGCAGTCTCTTGTCGGGGAAGACGGAAAAAATAACTCCTTAGTCAAGTCAATGAAACGAAATGTTAGTGCTATAATTATTAACTCATATTCAGCCCTATGATCAAATACACAAGTTAACTTTTAACGTACCGTTTCCATGACAACAACCGAAAAAATCCTACTTGTCAAAAACAGGTAATTTTGAGGTTAGCGTCTAGAGTTAACTTACGTGTTTGATCATGGGGTTGATTATGTGCCTCCCAAGATTTAAAAATGAGAATCTGTGGCTTTGTTTAGGAAGAGAGGTTCTATACAACATAAAAAAGGAGCTGGAAGACCATAGTAGTTACTTCTTGTTTCATCTACAAGGAGGAGGGAGGGGGACTAATTTTAGCACCAATATAGTTGCTCCGTGGAATGAATAAGTTCTGATTGTGGGCATTTTGTTCGTAGACTAGTAGACGAGTAATAAACTCGAGATATTTGAAAGTTTCAGGTTCAAAAAATAATCCGGTATAATATATTCAAAGAAATTTCTTCTTTCCTGCAATTATTTAAGTTATTCACTGTGCAATAAATTGCAAGCAAAAGAAAACAAGGACACATTGTCACTTAATTCATTCACATGAGTGCCCCCAATTGATAACAGGGGTATAGGACTTCTCCCATTTCTAAAATCCTAAGTTTTTGCCATCAGTTTCAAAAAATTATTCGTTATTTATTATTTCAACTGTCATTTTTTAAACCAAGTGATATGTACAAACACAACGAAACGAGGCGTTATACCACATTATCACGTCCCGTTGACCTGACCGCAGCATTATGTTATTATTGTTGGTTTCTGCGAACTACAAATTATTTGTCATTGCTAAAACCATACCGACAAACGCATAAATCTCACTGGCTGCGATTAGCATGAAAAGCGAATAAACAAAAAAGTTCCAGAATGTGAATATTCCGATGCCAACCGGAAGACATATTAGATGATATATCCCTAGCGCCTTTCATCCCTAAATCCAACAAATGCTCTTGTTTAAATATATTATAATGTATTAATTTTTTAAAAGCGTAAAGAAAAAAATTATGGGGAAATATGCAAATATTTTTAAAGCTTTCTGGCATGTAAACAAACTATCATTGGTTTCCCTGGCGTAAATGGCTTCAAGACCAAATAAAGATAAAATAAGCCACTCTTTAAGCTCTCGCTTCGATGCCCTCAAACGTTAACAGCTTAACACATACGTCCACCTTCCTATCTTTTCACGGGTAGCTCCTGGATTTTTTTTTATTCCCAGGGATATGAAAAAAAAAATGTTTTTGGCGCAAAGATACGACTTGATTTATGTGGTTTGACTTACTTTAGCTCTCATTTGCTTTGAAATGAAAAAATTGGCGCTGCTATCTAAATACAAAAAAAATTATTTAATCCAGCCCATTTTCCCAAGAAGTTCACATTCAAAATTACAAAAAGCTTCCATTTATATCCCATCGAACATTTGCTCATTAATTTCACCTGATTAAATGAATAAATTTAAAAGTAACCGCTGCCGAATATATTTTCCGTCCTATTTTGAATCGATTCGTTCGTTGAGAATAATTTGTTAGTGCGGAACGATATCACTTCTCGTTATTCAGTCCGATTGTCGCAATCAACATCCGGCTTTCCCGTCTTTTGCTCGAAAAAGAAGTAAGTGAATTTTGTATGTTTGTGTTTGGACGATTCTGCGAAAAACTCTTGCAAAATTTAAAGAAATAAATCCCAACAGTTAATAGTAAAATATACCTATATTTAATAAAAAAATAGTAGGGTTTATGATTAAAATAAATTAAAGAATTATACAGGGTGGCCCAAAAAGTTTTAGGGATATAAAATTATGTTTTTTTTTTAATGGGACACCCTATATAGTATGTCTTTTAATCATAGTATCTAAGATTCTGATCACTTTAATATAATGTTATAATGGCCAGAAGTTAGTTGTTTTGGGGAAAAATGAGCTTTTATGCAAAACGTTCCATACCTCTTAACATTTCCGGAAAACCTAAAAACAAATTAAAAAATACGTCCCTGCAAAAGTTTGCTTTGAATGTCGTAGTTTATAAATATTATAATATACTATAGATTATTTAAAATGACCGAACCCTCAATAAGACGTGCAACAAAGAACGCTACAGGGTATCCTTTGTTTTCATACAAATCAAAAGCAATAATAATATCCAGTTGACGCCCTTCAAAGAGAATAAAATAATAAATCACATAAGTCTTAGTGTTTTATCTTTTACCAGGTACCCAAGCGTGTATCTGAGGAAGAGAGGCATAATGTAATATGAGGGTGTATTTTGTATCCTTCTATAAACTGATTGATATCTGTGGTGAATGCTGGTGGGATATTGGGTTAGTTAGCCTAAAAAGGAAATAGAATATTATGACTACATGTTCTTTTATTACTTTATAATTAAATATAAATACTTATAATAAATTACAAACCTTATGTATTATATAATATAAAAATCGCATAATTTTTTGGTCCATAAACGTCTAATACGCCATCCACTGTGGGACACCCTGTATTCATATGTAAATAAATTTCAAACCACTTATCCTGGGAGAGGTTCCTGTTGTATATTCCTTTCGGATCCTGGCTACAGTTTTCTCACTAATCTTACAGGCTGCTAAAGTGCATTTTACAGCTGAAATTGGCTGAAGGCTATTTTCTTTTTCATTTTAAATGTACTCCAAAACGTTTAAAATAATTTTCCGTGTCTCAGCGTTAAACATTTTGCACCAAATATTCTAGGTCGAATGTCGAATGAACCCCAAAATTCCTCGCCCGTACCTGAATTTTGGGTACCTGGGAAAAGGTTCTTTGTTCCGCTTTAATTTCTCACACCTGACAAAGACAGGCAATTAATGGTTGGTACTTGCTAATTTTATGCCTATGATTTGTTTAGAAAAAAGAAAGGCCATTGAAAGCTGTAGCTTACTTTGTCGCAGGTTTTATTGCTCTTTCGGTCTTTTTAAATAATCTCTGCTATAGTTTCGATTCCAAATCTTTTACTTTTATGCAGAACGTTAAAGCAAACGCAAATCATACCTTTTCCCAATTATTTTAAAGGAAACACCTTTAAATTAGCTCTATGTCTAAAACCATCCGTTTTTCTGGAATACCAATTTAAACTTGCTGAATTCCATTATTAAATGCATTAAGCAATAATTGATAGGATTGTATTAAAAATTTGACAGTAATTTTTTTCACGTTATCTTCCAAAAACCAATTTAGCAAGATTCGACCAGTTTTAATCATACGATCAAAATATAAGTCGGCTTCAACATGGTTTATCTCACTTAAATCTTAAGGATTCTGAAATAGTATCTTGTAAAAATATAGTAATAATTTTAGTTATTAAATTCTCAACTTCTACTTTCTTTTTCTTACCGAATTCGCACTGCAGTATATTAATTGATTCAGTTTTATAACGCACAAGTTTTTATGGGTCAATATTTGTTTAATAAATATAATTACAACACCCTGCATGTTTCTTTTAAATTTTAAACATAAAAAAAGAAGACAATAAATACATTTTTTCAGCTTTTCATAAACCGTCACACATAGATACAACAAAACGTCAAAGCTCTTGCCACCCCTTAAAACATACATTAAAAGCAACATTTTATAGTGTGATACACAGGTTAAATAAAACCGTTAAATCAAAAAAATTTTGAAACTAAATAAAATATTATAAAACAAATAGCAATAAACAATGGCTATACGGCTAATACAATAGACCAAATTTTACGAAAGCATACAAATAAGAAAGCAATTGAAATGGGTTACCCAAATATTAGCGACAAATCAAAAAATCAAAAATTGATTTCATACATTGGGGAAGCCAGTGATAAAATAGGCGCTTTTTTTAATACCTTAGATTTTGACTTCGACAAAACAAACAACTCGTTAGGTAAATCAATAAAAAACAACAAAACAAAATCGAAAAAAACAAAAAATCTGGAGTTTACAAATTCATTTGTGTAAAGATTGTCCTAACACATTTATTAGAAAAACAGGTAGAAATTTCGGAAAAAGAATAAATACATCACTGCAGCTTCATCAAAGATTGGAATTATGCCAACCATTTAATGGAACATAATCACTAATTTAATGATAATTTTAAATTATTGCAGACAGAAAAGAAAAGTTTAAAACTAAATTTGCTAGAGGCTTTAAAAATAAAAAATTCCAAACATTCACCAAACGAACAAATGAACCTTAATTACTCGTCATTATTGAATATGTTTTAAATAATTACACCCCAAAATAACTCATAAAAATTATTTGTTATGCTGATATATCAGTGTCTTTTAGACCTTAATATAGTATGTACTTAGGAAAACTCATTGTTGTGTTATTTCTATTATTAAGATTGCACATACATACTTCAACAAGTTTCTTCTTCTTCAGCATTTCTAGCGAGAAAGAAATATTAAAAATATTAATATATGTATACTGGAAAAAAAAAGTGTGTAGAAAGTAGTTTACGTTATTTCCAAAACTCCATGTACTTTATGTCAATTGTAAAACTGAATTCTCTATCGAAAGACATACGCAGATATTAATTTTGAATTGAAAGCAGTCTACATTTTGAAAATTTGAATTTTTCATGAAAACGTGAACAATTACCTATGGGGAAGTCGAATTAAATTGAAACTAGAATGGTACAGGATCATCATCCGCTTGAAGCCGTAAAACATGTTCTATCTAACTTTGTTTTGTTGACAATTGTTCCTGTCTTGTATCGTTGGAGATCGATAAATCTGCGACGTACGCGGGTGACGCTCTGTACCATCCTACTTTTAATTTTAGTCTAATATGTCGTTCCATATACAACTAAAATTTAAGTCTGCTGTTGACATAAAAAAGAACAGGTTGTTCGATTTAAATTAAACAAGTTATGATAGTTTAAAACTTGTAATTAGTCTTACTTTGGACACCATGTATATTTTTCACAATTGCAACACAAAACTTAATTAATTACGTGACTCCAGTGTCAGTTTGCTAATAAAATGAAAATAAGTGTGTCGAATCATGAGAATAACCCTGTATATGTAACACCTTTATATTTATATCTTATCAGGGGAAGCTCTCTGCTACTACTATTAAGATAAATGCAATAATGACCAAAATAAACAACATAACACATAACTCTAGAAGCTAAGAAGTCTAAACTCAATTAACCCAGCAACGAGAAAATTAATCAATTGCTATAAACAAATATACTACATGGTATTCTACTAGGAACGGGCCAGGAAGTATATTATGTATATTTATTTAAGTATTCAAATTAATTCTAGAGAATAACTCCTTATTCCTGCGAAAGGCAACAGTGGCAGGACGAGACAAACTGTATGCAGAGCCCAGCAAAACTGCCTTCGGCAACTGGGTGGATTCCAATCTTGATCTATTTGTTTTGTGATCTTTGCTGGCGGCACGACGATCAGTCCTTTCTTATCGCAGGGCTCCACGACCGAACTTTCGATATTTATTGGCCGAAGGGAATTATTGCCCTAGTGCGTCAATTTTCCGCTACTACAACTTCTGATAAACTCTACTTAATTTTAATGATTTTATGCACTGCAAGAAAGTATAATATAAAATACACTATTAACATGTTGTTTATACTTTTTTTATGATTAGGCATATATATATTATCATTGTAGGTAAAATTCTCTATGGTACTCTGTGAGCGATGCATGTGCGAAGGAAATGTATCCGTTGATTTTAACAAGGTTGCTCCAGGCTTTTAACTGGGGGATTTTAGCATTTAATTCCACTGGGTTACTATCACCATAAGAATTTCTGCCAGGTCTTTGTTAAGATGCGAGACCTTTTGCAAATTGTAAATATTCCTGTTGTTGTTGATAATGTTTATTTGAAATCATCTGAACTTAATCATTATCATCAAAATTTTTAAAATTTAGTTAATTTGGTAGAAAAATTCTGTAAAGTTCCTGTCAAAATATTTGCATATAATACAATCTTTCCCTGTTTATTATTCTAATAACAATGCTGAAATTTCTAAATTTAATAAATATCATAAAATAAATAAAAAACCACACTGAAGGATGTTCTCATCAGAAGTGGCAAAAATAGCAAGAGTTAACTTATTAAATTTGCATTTGGTGGAATTTGTGTACAAAATGAAGTCAGTTAATCACAGGGAAAACTGAGCGAGCGGTCGCGGCCGTTTCAGTTTTCTACGTTCGCCACTCTGAGCGCGCTGGAGAGCGCCGGCAGTAAATTATTGCATATTAATCTCTTTGCTGCAGTATTAGTTACGTTAATTATACTCCGCCATATTGAGGAATACGAGCAGGATCGCACCAAGCGCAATATGATTTTACTTTTTTGTGGTCTGTATTATAGTAAAACAAATTATTAGTCGTGGGCACGTAAAAGGGATAAAAATGATTGCAGTAGGCACGAAATATTTAAAGAAAATCAAAAATTTGGATACTAAATAGACATTTTTTTCCAAACAACATGGAACTAGTATCAAATTCAAACTCAAAGGTACTTTATTGTCTGAAGAACAACATTCTTGTTCTCCACGTAAAGTCATTATTCGCTAATACAATAAACACAGACACAATCTGAAGGTCCTAAACAAACTAAAACGGAACAAAATATGTACACGATCACAAATTGACCTATGGTACCTATATGACATAGTATACACAGGCTGTTAATCGTATGTACATATGGAAACAGGGGGCATCAAGAATCCCTAACTTTAGCGCTACACATATATCCTATTGCTCTTTTTTGCAGAAGAAACACAGAGTGAAATAACTGTTGGGAGCAAAAAACCCCACAAACAGATTCCATAGCGGAGCTGGGACCCTATTAGAGCATAGTAAAGAGCTCCTTGCTACTGTGAAATATAAGTTGTTTGACATCACCAGCAGAGCATACCAGTTAGAAGAAATTTTGTTGCATAAATTGTTAATATGAGACATGTGTATTGATAAATTTATTTACAGAAATTTTCTCATTCTCTATAAAAATATTATCTATAATACACATACAATTCAATTCATTTGTCACCACCCTTTCATCCTGTCCAAATCATTATCCATATCAACTTCAACCTTGCCAAGGTCTGTTTCATGTCAAAGTATGGAATAACCGTGTCAGTGCTGAGCTCATCAAAACCATTGTTATTAAACACGATTGTCTTTACCCGGCCCGTTTGATACGAGCGAGACCACTCCAAGGCAGTTCCTGTTATCCCACATGCCTCTAACTTCAACAGCAGTATTCGGTGATTAACGCAATCAAATGCTTTCGACAAGTCACAGAAGGCAGCCGCAGCTAGGGTTTAAGGACACGTACAGATGCCCAAGGAACCCGAAGATGGCATCGCTCGTACCCTTCCAAGCTTGAAATCTAAACTATTGGATGCACAAAAGGTTTTGTTCATTTTAAAATATTATCAGCCTCAGTTTCACAATTTTTTGTGCAACTTTGGATAAAGTGGGAAGTAACGCAATTGGTCGAAAATTAGCAATAGGCAGCTCTAAAATTAGTGAACTTACACCAGTTTGATTAAAAGATTATTTTGATAGATAATCATTGGTATTAAGAAGAACAAGGATCTTCTAAGTTATGATTAGGAAATTTAAGATAATGGAATTACTTAGAAGCTCGCAATAGTTGGTGAATAAACTGCGACCAGAAAATGTTTTGTTCGATTGGATACTCTCTTTACTTGAGCAGATTTTATCAAACGTTTTAAAGCAACAGTACTGTTTTATTTTAATTTCCAAATTTTTTATAAGCATTATAATGTTGATCCTAAAAGAGCACAATTAAGATCATCACAAAGCATTTTTTAGTTCGAAGATTTATATACCTACACAAAATGATTGGGAATATTTACAAATCCGATGCTGCTTGTCCCTTGAAGATAAGATCGCAACAAAGTAAAGGTATCATTTGAACTCAAAACCACCAAAGAAAAACCATTTGCTCCTTTAATTAATTCATATTATGGGATATGGCAAAGTCCAAGTCTTCCAACACTGATTTATGAAAATCCGAAGATAAATGCCAATGGTGCATTTGGCAAATTAATTTAAACAACAAATTATAATCTACCGCGATAACGTATGGTTTATTAAAAGCATAATTACATGTGTTTTAATGCGTATTGTAATTTTATTAATTGAGAAATATTAAGAGCTCTCAGTAGTAAATCCATTATGCCACCGTAAAATACTTTAGTCGAGGCACGTATTTTCAGCATTATGCCATAAATAAGATAATTTAATAATTCACCACCGAGCGCGAATACGACTATGGAGGTCGATGCGTGGACCATTTTGTTATTGTGTTGTTAAAATTGTTTAGTCAATAACATATACAGGGTGAGTCGGGAGGAATGGGCCTAACTCTAAGGGTGTAATCTATGCATCAAAATAATAAAAAAAAACTCAAAAAAACTAATAGGACCACCGCGACCAATCCAAACCTCTGAAAACCTTTGGTCTTAATATTGCTTGACCCGACGATCGAAATGGGCAGGCGCTCAGTCGTGTTGATAATACATTTCAATTCTGATGTTTAAAGGAATCTCCTCCAGTAGTCATTGCAATTGATTTTGTAAAAGACTTAAGTAGTGATCTCCTGTAAGGCGATTTTCCAAAAGAAAAGGGCCAATTAAATTATTATCGATCATGCTGCACCACATGTTTACTGAAAACCTGTGTTGAAAATTACTTTCGACTATTGCGTGAGGATTTTCGTCCTACCATACATGGGAGTTTCGATTATTATTGATACCGTCACGGGTGAATGTAGCTCCGTCAGTAAAAAGTATATGCGGTAAAAGATGACGATTATTAATTATCCACTCACAAGATTGCATACGCTTGGCGTAGTCTCCAGGTTGAAGATTCTGTACACGCTGTACATGGTACGGGTATAAGCCTTGCTCGTGAAGCGTATTGATCACTCTTCTTTGGGGAACCCCCAACTGAATTCCAATTATTCGTGAGCTTGTCGTCGCATCTTCTTCTACTAAAGCTAGAACATTTTACATTTTACATTAGCACTTGGAAGCGTTCCGGTTTCACAGAGTTTGTTGAGAACTCTGATAAAAGCCTTTCTGTTCGGTGTTCTTTCATGTGGAAATCGTTCACGATATTCTTCAGCAGTCGCTGTAGCATTCCCATTACACAAACCATAAATAAAAACCATATTGGCAGTAGGTATTCCCTTACTTGAGACCGTATCTCCTAAAACACATGTATTTTCTTATGGAGAAATTTCCATTATTCAGCCATGCGCATTCCGTTATGATGGCATCCATTTCAACACAAACATTATAATGTACTTTTTTCCTTTTTGTGACATGCGTAATTGATATAGTAATTGTAGATATACTTTAAAGTTCCTGTACAAACCTGTTTAGGACTCTGTTGACTGATGCAGTGTGGATTAAAAATATTATTATTTTAAAATTATTTATTAAATTTAAGGCACAAAACTTTGTTTATAAGTAATTGGTATAATTAATCGGTGTTATAATCATAAGCCTCTTGATTAAGAACGACCATTTTAATTTAATTGTATATTATGTTGTTAATGTTACATGGTATATTTTACGTAGAATAATAGTTTTAGATTTAGGATTAGACAATCTCCTTGTATTTACATTAAATCATTAAACAAGTTACATAAAAAGGGGGGGGTTTTACGTTTTAATATTTAAGTTAAACATACGTGTATGTCAAGGATAAAGCTAGATCAAAAGGATGGAACGAAATCGAGAAAAGTATTCAAGTAGTTGGGATAATTTTAGGGTTTTTCACAGGGAACCGACCTAGATGTCTAGGTAGATTAAATAGCAGTTGCTTGTACCTGATCGCAAAATGTGTTTACCAATCAAGTTGTAGTTAGTTAAAAAAAGGCATTGGTTTTATCTGGATTAAACCGTTCTGATTTAAAAATAATTATTATATCAATGAAATATTCTTATGAAATATATAGTGTAACATACACAAACCTTTATATTATATTCATCGAATTGAATGATTTTCACACTTACCTAGAGTGGACCTTCTATTGGATGGCCGAAGGCAACATAGATTTTTTTCTCTTCAATAAATAAAAAAAAGAACCACATGCGGACGCTGAACTCTAATCAGCATATTTTACTAGTAAATGGACCTATTATTGTTGTGTACAATGATTCGATGATTTATCATAGTTTTGTATGCGATCTACGAGGGTTCCACCCATATGCTATTAACGACTCACTTTTTTCAAATATCACTCGATGTCAGTGTTGTAGTTCTGGTTGCGATAACACAGAGTAATTGGCTGTTGACAGTGTTTATAAAATAAAAATAGACTAACCTTTTCTGCAAACGTTCTTAGGGACCGTTGTCTTCTTTTTTTTTTTATAACGGATATTGACACAAAAACGGCAGTATAGTGGTCTTTTGTTAATTTCGGATTTATTTGATGTGTTGATTGACGAGGCAAATATCATTGATGATCAGTGGTGATGATTGATATTTACGTTTTACCTGTTAGCCTGACTTTGTAATCGTTTTCAAAATTTCTTCACATTACGACCCTGATGATGAGCTCGCAAACGCATAGACAAAAAGTTTTTTAAATATAAAAGGTTTAAGGAGAACGTTTGCCCTTAAACATTATACGCTTATTTAAGACAATATTAATTTAAACTACAAAAAAGTATATTGTTTTTATTAAAATTGTACTATTTATACTTTAAGTATGTATAGATATTTTTATTATTTTGTAACTATGGTGAGTTCTTTGTATTCCAAAAAAGTGGATTTTCTGAATTATTTTATTTTACTATTATTATACAGTATTAGTATTTGTCTATCATTAGTTTGCTATAGCGTTAAATAAGGCCACTGCATTTTATGCATTTTTAATTATGAATTCAAGACATATTTCAATTCAACTAACAATTTGCATGTTTAAACATGTGACTGTTTAAAATAACCACCTGAAAAGTAATAACATGTAAGAACTAGGTCCAGTAAAAAATACTACAAAAACTAAGATTAGGGTAAAAATCACCTTCTAACCAAGTATGGCTGATTCCAAGAAGATATCACTTCAATGACCCATACACTCCCAGTATAATTTACTTTTTAGTTCATTACCTCATTAATTCAATCTCGCGAATTAATTATCCCCTCCCGCTTCATTTTTGAGTAACCCAATAAGTTCTTTTCCCCCACCCCTACAATTCACTACCCCCACTCCAATCTCGACAGATCCTACATTATAACTAGGCGTCTGCAGAAAGACCTTGTCATATCTACTTTAGACAGGCAACCGGACAGACACAGCTTGTAGAAATTTACAGAAAGATGGAGAAGTTTATTATTGTTAAAGACGTTGTTAAAAAGTTACGAGAATTTAACCTTACAGGACGCACTCTAGAGTTTAAGTTAAAACCTGTTCCACAGGGAGTTGAACCAGTTGGTTGGGTGGAAAAAGGAATTAATCAAATTATTCAAAACGCTACAGAAGGCCTACAACCCTTAGATCGTGTGGCTTTTAGTTTTTGCTCTAAAGACTTCAACCGAGGAGAAGGTTGGATTCGCTTCAAAGCAGCTAAAGACATAACCTTTTAAGATGTTTGGAGTGTTATAAGTGGCATTTATCAGTCAAACTCAGCAGGTCTTAATACAGAATCATTTTGTCTTAGTGTGACAACTGTTAGATTACCTGTTGGTGGGGGAAGAGGAAAAAATTATAACAGCTTTCACGAGGAATGCGACAAGCGACGAGGTATTATAAGTATTAAAAATACCGATAACCTGTGTTTACCACGTGCTTTGGTAGTCACCATTGCCCATAATTAAAGATATCCCGAATTCAGTAAGGTTAGAAGAGATATTAGTAAAATTCAAACCGAAAGAACAAGATCATTGTTGGAGAGAGCTAAAATTAGCATTCCTGAGGCAGGAGGTGGAATTCCCGAGTTAATACAATTTCAAAATCATCTAAAAGAATATAAATTAGTTGTTTATAGCTATGGATCAAAAGGACGAAATATTATATTTGAAGGTTCAACTGAAAGCAATAAACGGCTGAACTTATTACATTACAAAAGCCATTTTAATGTAATTACATCGCTGACAGCAGCTTTTTGTTCTAACTATTTTTTGTGAAAAGTGTTACGTCCCATATGATCACAAAAATGAGCACCGATGTGGTGGAACCTGTCAGGCATGTCAGCAAGCCCCTGCTTGTGAAATAGCAATAAAAATTAAATGCCAGGACTGTCTACGATTTTTTAGAAGTCAAAACTGTTACGAAAATCATAAAAAGGATTATTCGTCAGGCAAATTTACAGTATGCGAACAAATTAAACTATGTTCTATTTGTTTAAAAACCATTAAAGCCAAAAGAGCACATGTATGTGGTGAAATTTATTGTAAAATTTGTAATAAACATGCACCCGAGGATCATCTATGTTATATTCGGCCTGATAAGGGAAAACCTAAGATTAAAGATGTTCTTTTTGTATTCTACGATTTAGAGACGAGCCAAGACAAACTATTGGAAAATTCAACGTTTTTACATGAAGTCAATCTCTGTGTTTTCAAACAATACTGCGATGAGTGCATGGATTCTGAAGCAGATACTTGTAAAAAATGCGGTCTAAAGTTACAAAAAGTCAGAGGTATAGACCCAGCGGGGACATTTACTAACCATTTGTTACAAATGAGGAAAAACTTTAAAGAAATTATTGTAATAGCCCATAATGGTCAGGCTTTTGATCACCAGTTTATATTAAACTACATTATGACAAAGACAGATTTTACACCTGAGTTAATCATGAGAGGTACCAAAATAATTACGATGCAACTTGAAAATGTAAAATTTATCGACTCACTTAACTATTTCCCTATGCCTTTAGCCAAACTACCAAAGGCATTTGGACTTGATGATATTTTTAAAAAAGGCTACTTCCCGCACCTATTTAATACAAAGGCAAATGAAAACTATATAGGACCTCTACCATCAATTGAATATTACTCCCCAGATAGTATGAAAGAAGAAGACAGAGCCAAATTTCTTAAATGGTTTGTAGAGCATGAAAATGATGGTTTCGATATGCAAAGAGATCTGGTAGACTACTGCGTATCGGATGTCGAAATTCTTGCGCAATCATGTTTAAAGTTTAGAGAACAACTTATACAAACTACCAATGTATGTCCATTTACTGAAGCCACAACTATTGCTTCAGCATGCAATAAAATTTTTAGAAGAAATTTTTTGAAGCCTAATACTATAGGAATCATACCAAAAAATGGATACCGATGGAGAAACAGGCAGAGCAAAATTGCCATAGATTGGTTACTTTGGACCGAGAATCACAGAAAAATCAACATCTTACATGCTGCTAATGGTAAAGAAGCTGTTTTAAATGGTGTAAAAGTCGATGGTTACTGCTCCGAAACAAATGAGGTATTTGAATTTCAAGAATGTTATTTCCATGGATGTACTGTATGCTACAAGTTCGGCAGGAACGATCCTCTTTCCGAGGACCCCTCAGAAACGCTAAATTTAAGATATGAAACCACAAAGGCAAAAATTATGAGACTAAAAGATTTCGGTTTTTTAGTTAATGAAATGTGGGAGTGTGATTTTAGAAATTTATTAAAAAATAATCCAGAGATAAAATCCTATACTAATACCCATTACAATAAAATTTTGACAAAACTAAATCCAAGAGATGCTTTTTATGGAGGACGAACAGGAAATACATGCGAATACTATGAAATAAAAGATACGGAAAAAATTAAATACGCCGATGTTTGTTCCCTCTATCCGTACATCTGTAAGAGTTCTAAATTTCCACTATCACATCCAGAAGTGTATGTAGGAGATGCGTGTAACAAATTAAACCTAAATAATATAGATGGTTTAATTAAATGCACAATTCTCCCACCAGAAGAGTTGTACCATCCAGTACTCCCTCAAAAAATAAACAATAAATTGATGTTTATTCTTTGTCGAACATGTGGTCAAGACATGAATTACAACGAATGTAAGCATACCAGCGAAGAAAGGGTACTTGAAGGAACATGGGTTCTGGACGAGGTACTTAAAGCCCTAGAAAAAGGATATAAAATACAAAAAATATATGAAATCTGGAAATATAACGTACGAAAGTTTAATAAAGAAAACGGTGAGGAAGGATTATTCACATCCATGATGAATAAATTCATTAAAATCAAACAGGAAGCATCAGGCTGGCCTAAAGATTGTGAAATAGAGGAAGACAAAGTTAAATACATTGATCAGTTCTTTGAAAAGGAAGATGTTAAACTAGAGTATACCAAAATTATTGAAAATCCAGGGCTAAGATCACTGGCGAAATTAATACTTAACTCGTTTTGGGGAAAATTCGGTCAAAGAGAGAATCAACCAAAGACGAAAATTGTAAATAAACCAGCAGATTTATTTGCAATGTTTATTAACCCTGCAATTTATATCAATGGGGTTATACCCGTCAACGATAAAACATTACTTGTCAATTATGAATATATAGAAGAAGCCAGCGATCCGTTGCCGACTGTTAATGTTGTTATAGCGGCTTACGTAACAGCGCAAGCGCGCCTTAAATTATACTCCTATCTTGAAGCTCTTGATAAAAGAGTCTTATACTATGATACAGATTCCGTGATTTATGTTTCAAAAAATAATGACCCCGATATATCAACGGGGCAATTTATTGGAGACATGACAGACGAGTTGGAGAGTTATGGCTCTAACTCATACATAACTAAGTTTGTTTCTGGAGGCCCCAAGAATTATGCATTTAAGGTTCACTCGACGAAAAGTAATTTAGAAGAAACGGTCTGTAAAGTTAAAGGTATAACTCTCAACTATGCCGCATCACAAGTAATAAATTTTGATGCAATCAAACACATGGTTCTTCAAAAATCCGAACCGATCCCCATCATATCCAGAAGCATACGGCGTAGCAAGGAGCACACTGTGACAACTTGTACTGAAGTCAAACTCTATAGACCTATTTCAACAAAGAGAAAATTTCTATCGGATGGAAGCTCCGAACCATATGGATATAGAAAAAGAAAAACCCATTGAAAATAAAATATATTGTATATTTTGTATGTATTGTATATAAAATATATTATAAATATTGTATATCTAGAACCGCTATGGAGTTTAAAAATGTGAATTAAGTAATAAACAATTTAAAATATACATTTTGGTTTTATCTTTTTCTTTAACAGTAAGAGTTTTTAAAAGTATTTAAATAAGTAATTATGTACATATTAAAAAAATATGTTTTTATTTTTACAAAGACACTTATAATTTAAATAGTTTGAAAATATTATCCAGTCATTTAAGTACTACACTTAAACTTAAAGAAAAGTTCTCCGAAGCCACAAAAAACACTAAGGGAATTGGTTCTTTTCAGCTATTTTTCTGTTATTCTTATAGTAATCCATAATCGTTTCAAATTTGAACGACCCACATGATAGTATTTTTTTTTTGTAATTTATGCATATTTAATTACAAGGTTTCATACAACTTTAACAAATAAAAGTTGTTTTTTCTTTTATTTTTTTCTTTTCTGTTTTCTTTTTCGGTTCTTAAGAAATGCTAAAGAATCTGTACAAAACAAGTCACGAATTAACTAAATAGCCACCATTTCACTAAATACTTAACACTCAGTATACAATTTTCAGAAATGTCATGATTAAGAACGGTTCTAGTCATTTTATACAAGATTTCACATGATTTAACAAATTTAAAACATTTTTTTTTAATTTTTACTAAATTCTAAACACTCAGTATACACTTTTAAGAAAATAGGACGATTTGCGACTGTTTTAGTCATTTTTACAAAAGTTTCACAGGGCTTAATAACGTTAAAACATTTTTTTAATTTTTTACTAAATTCTAAACACTCAGTATACAATTTTAAGAAATGACATGATTAAGAACGGTTCTAGTCATTTTATACAAGATTTCACATGATTTAACAAATTTAAAACATTTTTTTAATTTTTACTAAATTCTAAACACTCAGTATATGATTTTCAGAAAATAATACAATTCAGTACAGTTTTACAAATTTTCACAGGTTTTAATAACATTAAAACATTTTTTTTAATTTTTACTAAATTCTAAACACTCAGTATACAATTTTCAGAAATGACATGATTAAGAATGGTTCTAGTCATTTTATACAAGATTTCACATGATTTAACAAATTTAAAACATTTTTTTTTAATTTTTACTAAATTCTAAACACTCAGTATATCATTTTCAGAAAATAATACAATTCAGTACAGTTTTACAAATTTTCACAGGTCTTAAAAACATTAAAACATTTTTTTAATTTTTTACTAAATTCTAAACACTCAGTATACAATTTTCAGAAATGACAGGATTTAGAACTTTTTAGTCGTTTTATACAAGATTTCGCATGATTTAACAATTTTAAAATATTAGATCACTTTTTTCGAAATATTAAAGCAGTTTTTCAATTTTGACTAAATTTTAAACACTCAGTATACACTTTTAAGAAAATAACACAATTCAGTACAGTTTACAAATTTTCACAGGTCTTAATAACATTAAAACATTTTTTTAATTTTTACTAAATTCTAAACACTCAGTATACACTTTTAAGAAAATAATTTAATTCAGTACAGTTTTACAAATTTTTCACATGCTTTTAATAACATTAAAACATTTTTTAATTTTTACTAAATTTTAAACACTCAGTATACACTTTTTAAGAAAATAACACGATTCAGTACAGTTTTTACAGATATTTACAAAAGTCTTAATAACATTAAAATATTTTTTTCTAATTATAATTGCTATTTTCATCTTTTTTATTCCTTAATTATCTAACATAATGTATACAATTTCAAGAAATAGTAGATTTTTAATCCATGTACAAAATTCAAGAATCTAAAATAAAATTAAATGTAGGCTTTTTAATTGGCATCTCAAGCAAATTATTTCCCCCAAAATTATCTAAAAAAGATATACCAAAAACATTCTAAAGCGGTTTTTTACCTCTATAAGCATGCAGGCCGATCCGACCCTTGTCGGTTTTATTACCCGCATAAATTAACACAGTAGAGAGATATTGACAGAGCCGCCTCACGAAAGCACCCGGGTTAGCTCATAAACAGCACCACCGAACCACCCGGGTTAGATCATAAAACGCACCACCGAACCACTTGGGTTAGATCGTAAAACGCACCACCTGCACCACCTGGGTTAGTTGCACCACCAGCACCACCAGCACCACCTGATCTCGCTCTGTCCATTTCTCTCTACTGTGTTAATTTATGCGGGTAATAAAACCGACAAGGGTCGGATCGGCCTGCATGCTTATAGAGGTAAAAAACCGCTTTAGAATGTTTTTGGTATATCTTTTTTAGATAATTTTGGGGGAAATAATTTGCTTGAGATGCCAATTAAAAAGCCTACATTTAATTTTATTTTAGATTCTTGAATTTTGTACATGGATTAAAAATCTACTATTTCTTGAAATTGTATACATTATGTTAGATAATTAAGGAATAAAAAAGATGAAAATAGCAATTATAATTAGAAAAAAATATTTTAATGTTATTAAGACTTTTGTAAATATCTGTAAAAACTGTACTGAATCGTGTTATTTTCTTAAAAAGTGTATACTGAGTGTTTAAAATTTAGTAAAAATTAAAAAATGTTTTAATGTTATTAAAAGCATGTGAAAAATTTGTAAAACTGTACTGAATTAAATTATTTTCTTAAAAGTGTATACTGAGTGTTTAGAATTTAGTAAAAATTAAAAAAATGTTTTAATGTTATTAAGACCTGTGAAAATTTGTAAACTGTACTGAATTGTGTTATTTTCTTAAAAGTGTATACTGAGTGTTTAAAATTTAGTCAAAATTGAAAAACTGCTTTAATATTTCGAAAAAAGTGATCTAATATTTTAAAATTGTTAAATCATGCGAAATCTTGTATAAAACGACTAAAAAGTTCTAAATCCTGTCATTTCTGAAAATTGTATACTGAGTGTTTAGAATTTAGTAAAAAATTAAAAAAATGTTTTAATGTTATTAAGACCTGTGAAAATTTGTAAAACTGTACTGAATTGTATTATTTTCTGAAAATGATATACTGAGTGTTTAGAATTTAGTAAAAATTAAAAAAAAATGTTTTAAATTTGTTAAATCATGTGAAATCTTGTATAAAATGACTAGAACCATTCTTAATCATGTCATTTCTGAAAATTGTATACTGAGTGTTTAGAATTTAGTAAAAATTAAAAAAAATGTTTTAATGTTATTAAAACCTGTGAAAATTTGTAAAACTGTACTGAATTGTATTATTTTCTGAAAATCATATACTGAGTGTTTAGAATTTAGTAAAAATTAAAAAAATGTTTTAAATTTGTTAAATCATGTGAAATCTTGTATAAAATGACTAGAACCGTTCTTAATCATGTCATTTCTTAAAATTGTATACTGAGTGTTTAGAATTTAGTAAAAAATTAAAAAAATGTTTTAACGTTATTAAGCCCTGTGAAACTTTTGTAAAAATGACTAAAACAGTCGCAAATCGTCCTATTTTCTTAAAAGTGTATACTGAGTGTTTAGAATTTAGTAAAAATTAAAAAAAAATGTTTTAAATTTGTTAAATCATGTGAAATCTTGTATAAAATGACTAGAACCGTTCTTAATCATGACATTTCTGAAAATTGTATACTGAGTGTTAAGTATTTAGTGAAATGGTGGCTATTTAGTTAATTCGTGACTTGTTTTGTACAGATTCTTTAGCATTTCTTAAGAACCGAAAAAGAAAACAGAAAAGAAAAAAATAAAAGAAAAAACAACTTTTATTTGTTAAAGTTGTATGAAACCTTGTAATTAAATATGCATAAATTACAAAAAAAAAATACTATCATGTGGGTCGTTCAAATTTGAAACGATTATGGATTACTATAAGAATAACAGAAAAATAGCTGAAAAGAACCAATTCCCTTAGTGTTTTTTGTGGCTTCGGAGAACTTTTCTTTAAGTTTAAGTGTAGTACTTAAATGACTGGATAATATTTTCAAACTATTTAAATTATAAGTGTCTTTGTAAAAATAAAAACATATTTTTTTAATATGTACATAATTACTTATTTAAATACTTTTAAAAACTCTTACTGTTAAAGAAAAAGATAAAACCAAAATGTATATTTTAAATTGTTTATTACTTAATTCACATTTTTAAACTCCATAGCGGTTCTAGATATACAATATTTATAATATATTTTATATACAATACATACAAAATATACAATATATTTTATTTTCAATGGGTTTTTCTTTTTCTATATCCATATGGTTCGGAGCTTCCATCCGATAGAAATTTTCTCTTTGTTGAAATAGGTCTATAGAGTTTGACTTCAGTACAAGTTGTCACAGTGTGCTCCTTGCTACGCCGTATGCTTCTGGATATGATGGGGATCGGTTCGGATTTTTGAAGAACCATGTGTTTGATTGCATCAAAATTTATTACTTGTGATGCGGCATAGTTGAGAGTTATACCTTTAACTTTACAGACCGTTTCTTCTAAATTACTTTTCGTCGAGTGAACCTTAAATGCATAATTCTTGGGGCCTCCAGAAACAAACTTAGTTATGTATGAGTTAGAGCCATAACTCTCCAACTCGTCTGTCATGTCTCCAATAAATTGCCCCGTTGATATATCGGGGTCATTATTTTTTGAAACATAAATCACGGAATCTGTATCATAGTATAAGACTCTTTTATCAAGAGCTTCAAGATAGGAGTATAATTTAAGGCGCGCTTGCGCTGTTACGTAAGCCGCTATAACAACATTAACAGTCGGCAACGGATCGCTGGCTTCTTCTATATATTCATAATTGACAAGTAATGTTTTATCGTTGACGGGTATAACCCCATTGATATAAATTGCAGGGTTAATAAACATTGCAAATAAATCTGCTGGTTTATTTACAATTTTCGTCTTTGGTTGATTCTCTCTTTGACCGAATTTTCCCCAAAACGAGTTAAGTATTAATTTCGCCAGTGATCTTAGCCCTGGATTTTCAATAATTTTGGTATACTCTAGTTTAACATCTTCCTTTTCAAAGAACTGATCAATGTATTTAACTTTGTCTTCCTCTATTTCACAATCTTTAGGCCAGCCTGATGCTTCCTGTTTGATTTTAATGAATTTATTCATCATGGATGTGAATAATCCTTCCTCACCGTTTTCTTTATTAAACTTTCGTACGTTATATTTCCAGATTTCATATATTTTTTGTATTTTATATCCTTTTTCTAGGGCTTTAAGTACCTCGTCCAGAACCCATGTTCCTTCAAGTACCCTTTCTTCGCTGGTATGCTTACATTCGTTGTAATTCATGTCTTGACCACATGTTCGACAAAGAATAAACATCAATTTATTGTTTATTTTTTGAGGGAGTACTGGATGGTACAACTCTTCTGGTGGGAGAATTGTGCATTTAATTAAACCATCTATATTATTTAGGTTTAATTTGTTACACGCATCTCCTACATACACTTCTGGATGTGATAGTGGAAATTTAGAACTCTTACAGATGTACGGATAGAGGGAACAAACATCGGCGTATTTAATTTTTTCCGTATCTTTTATTTCATAGTATTCGCATGTATTTCCTGTTCGTCCTCCATAAAAAGCATCTCTTGGATTTAGTTTTGTCAAAATTTTATTGTAATGGGTATTAGTATAGGATTTTATCTCTGGATTATTTTTTAATAAATTTCTAAAATCACACTCCCACATTTCATTAACTAAAAAACCGAAATCTTTTAGTCTCATAATTTTTGCCTTTGTGGTTTCATATCTTAAATTTAGCGTTTCTGAGGGGTCCTCGGAAAGAGGATCGTTCCTGCCGAACTTGTAGCATACAGTACATCCATGGAAATAACATTCTTGAAATTCAAATACCTCATTTGTTTCGGAGCAGTAACCATCGACTTTTACACCATTTAAAACAGCTTCTTTACCATTAGCAGCATGTAAGATGTTGATTTTTCTGTGATTCTCGGTCCAAAGTAACCAATCTATGGCAATTTTGCTCTGCCTGTTTCTCCATCGGTATCCATTTTTTGGTATGATTCCTATAGTATTAGGCTTCAAAAAATTTCTTCTAAAAATTTTATTGCATGCTGAAGCAATAGTTGTGGCTTCAGTAAATGGACATACATTGGTAGTTTGTATAAGTTGTTCTCTAAACTTTAAACATGATTGCGCAAGAATTTCGACATCCGATACGCAGTAGTCTACCAGATCTCTTTGCATATCGAAACCATCATTTTCATGCTCTACAAACCTTTTAAGAAATTTGGCTCTGTCTTCTTCTTTCATACTATCTGGGGAGTAATATTCAATTGATGGTAGAGGTCCTATATAGTTTTCATTTGCCTT
Organism: Polydrusus tereticollis; assembly: GCA_963920685.1. Lineage (NCBI taxonomy): Eukaryota > Metazoa > Arthropoda > Insecta > Coleoptera > Curculionidae > Polydrusus > Polydrusus tereticollis. The sequence goes on along the minus strand of OY987329.1, from coordinate 88,213,460 downwards.
TGTATTAAATAGGTGCGGGAAGTAGCCTTTTTTAAAAATATCATCAAGTCCAAATGCCTTTGGTAGTTTGGCTAAAGGCATAGGGAAATAGTTAAGTGAGTCGATAAATTTTACATTTTCAAGTTGCATCGTAATTATTTTGGTACCTCTCATGATTAACTCAGGTGTAAAATCTGTCTTTGTCATAATGTAGTTTAATATAAACTGGTGATCAAAAGCCTGACCATTATGGGCTATTACAATAATTTCTTTAAAGTTTTTCCTCATTTGTAACAAATGGTTAGTAAATGTCCCCGCTGGGTCTATACCTCTGACTTTTTGTAACTTTAGACCGCATTTTTTACAAGTATCTGCTTCAGAATCCATGCACTCATCGCAGTATTGTTTGAAAACACAGAGATTGACTTCATGTAAAAACGTTGAATTTTCCAATAGTTTGTCTTGGCTCGTCTCTAAATCGTAGAATACAAAAAGAACATCTTTAATCTTAGGTTTTCCCTTATCAGGCCGAATATAACATAGATGATCCTCGGGTGCATGTTTATTACAAATTTTACAATAAATTTCACCACATACATGTGCTCTTTTGGCTTTAATGGTTTTTAAACAAATAGAACATAGTTTAATTTGTTCGCATACTGTAAATTTGCCTGACGAATAATCCTTTTTATGATTTTCGTAACAGTTTTGACTTCTAAAAAATCGTAGACAGTCCTGGCATTTAATTTTTATTGCTATTTCACAAGCAGGGGCTTGCTGACATGCCTGACAGGTTCCACCACATCGGTGCTCATTTTTGTGATCATATGGGACGTAACACTTTTCACAAAAAATAGTTAGAACAAAAAGCTGCTGTCAGCGATGTAATTACATTAAAATGGCTTTTGTAATGTAATAAGTTCAGCCGTTTATTGCTTTCAGTTGAACCTTCAAATATAATATTTCGTCCTTTTGATCCATAGCTATAAACAACTAATTTATATTCTTTTAGATGATTTTGAAATTGTATTAACTCGGGAATTCCACCTCCTGCCTCAGGAATGCTAATTTTAGCTCTCTCCAACAATGATCTTGTTCTTTCGGTTTGAATTTTACTAATATCTCTTCTAACCTTACTGAATTCGGGATATCTTTAATTATGGGCAATGGTGACTACCAAAGCACGTGGTAAACACAGGTTATCGGTATTTTTAATACTTATAATACCTCGTCGCTTGTCGCATTCCTCGTGAAAGCTGTTATAATTTTTTCCTCTTCCCCCACCAACAGGTAATCTAACAGTTGTCACACTAAGACAAAATGATTCTGTATTAAGACCTGCTGAGTTTGACTGATAAATGCCACTTATAACACTCCAAACATCTTAAAAGGTTATGTCTTTAGCTGCTTTGAAGCGAATCCAACCTTCTCCTCGGTTGAAGTCTTTAGAGCAAAAACTAAAAGCCACACGATCTAAGGGTTGTAGGCCTTCTGTAGCGTTTTGAATAATTTGATTAATTCCTTTTTCCACCCAACCAACTGGTTCAACTCCCTGTGGAACAGGTTTTAACTTAAACTCTAGAGTGCGTCCTGTAAGGTTAAATTCTCGTAACTTTTTAACAACGTCTTTAACAATAATAAACTTCTCCATCTTTCTGTAAATTTCTACAAGCTGTGTCTGTCCGGTTGCCTGTCTAAAGTAGATATGACAAGGTCTTTCTGCAGACGCCTAGTTATAATGTAGGATCTGTCGAGATTGGAGTGGGGGTAGTGAATTGTAGGGGTGGGGGAAAAGAACTTATTGGGTTACTCAAAAATGAAGCGGGAGGGGATAATTAATTCGCGAGATTGAATTAATGAGGTAATGAACTAAAAAGTAAATTATACTGGGAGTGTATGGGTCATTGAAGTGATATCTTCTTGGAATCAGCCATACTTGGTTAGAAGGTGATTTTTACCCTAATCTTAGTTTTTGTAGTATTTTTTACTGGACCTAGTTCTTACATGTTATTACTTTTCAGGTGGTTATTTTAAACAGTCACATGTTTAAACATGCAAATTGTTAGTTGAATTGAAATATGTCTTGAATTCATAATTAAAAATGCATAAAATGCAGTGGCCTTATTTAACGCTATAGCAAACTAATGATAGACAAATACTAATACTGTATAATAATAGTAAAATAAAATAATTCAGAAAATCCACTTTTTTGGAATACAAAGAACTCACCATAGTTACAAAATAATAAAAATATCTATACATACTTAAAGTATAAATAGTACAATTTTAATAAAAACAATATACTTTTTTGTAGTTTAAATTAATATTGTCTTAAATAAGCGTATAATGTTTAAGGGCAAACGTTCTCCTTAAACCTTTTATATTTAAAAAACTTTTTGTCTATGCGTTTGCGAGCTCATCATCAGGGTCGTAATGTGAAGAAATTTTGAAAACGATTACAAAGTCAGGCTAACAGGTAAAACGTAAATATCAATCATCACCACTGATCATCAATGATATTTGCCTCGTCAATCAACACATCAAATAAATCCGAAATTAACAAAAGACCACTATACTGCCGTTTTTGTGTCAATATCCGTTATAAAAAAAAAAAGAAGACAACGGTCCCTAAGAACGTTTGCAGAAAAGGTTAGTCTATTTTTATTTTATAAACACTGTCAACAGCCAATTACTCTGTGTTATCGCAACCAGAACTACAACACTGACATCGAGTGATATTTGAAAAAAGTGAGTCGTTAATAGCATATGGGTGGAACCCTCGTAGATCGCATACAAAACTATGATAAATCATCGAATCATTGTACACAACAATAATAGGTCCATTTACTAGTAAAATATGCTGATTAGAGTTCAGCGTCCGCATGTGGTTCTTTTTTTATTTATTGAAGAGAAAAAAATCTATGTTGCCTTCGGCCATCCAATAGAAGGTCCACTCTAGGTAAGTGTGAAAATCATTCAATTCGATGAATATAATATAAAGGTTTGTGTATGTTACACTATATATTTCATAAGAATATTTCATTGATATAATAATTATTTTTAAATCAGAACGGTTTAATCCAGATAAAACCAATGCCTTTTTTTAACTAACTACAACTTGATTGGTAAACACATTTTGCGATCAGGTACAAGCAACTGCTATTTAATCTACCTAGACATCTAGGTCGGTTCCCTGTGAAAAACCCTAAAATTATCCCAACTACTTGAATACTTTTCTCGATTTCGTTCCATCCTTTTGATCTAGCTTTATCCTTGACATACACGTATGTTTAACTTAAATATTAAAACGTAAAACCCCCCCCTTTTTATGTAACTTGTTTAATGATTTAATGTAAATACAAGGAGATTGTCTAATCCTAAATCTAAAACTATTATTCTACGTAAAATATACCATGTAACATTAACAACATAATATACAATTAAATTAAAATGGTCGTTCTTAATCAAGAGGCTTATGATTATAACACCGATTAATTATACCAATTACTTATAAACAAAGTTTTGTGCCTTACATTTAATAAATAATTTTAAAATAATAATATTTTTAATCCACACTGCATCAGTCAACAGAGTCCTAAACAGGTTTGTACAGGAACTTTAAAGTATATCTACAATTACTATATCAATTACGCATGTCACAAAAAGGAAAAAAGTACATTATAATGTTTGTGTTGAAATGGATGCCATCATAACGGAATGCGCATGGCTGAATAATGGAAATTTCTCCATAAGAAAATACATGTGTTTTAGGAGATACGGTCTCAAGTAAGGGAATACCTACTATTGGCGTATTCGAGATGTGAATAAATGTGTGGCATTTTATAAAATTAAAATTACACAAATCCGAAAGTTAACGGTGAATTAATGTTACATTTTATACTGACACTAATAGGATAGTGACAGCACAACAATCAAAAGCAAACAATAATAACATTTATTGCAGGAGAACTGAATTAATGCAATATTTTGTTTTTGCCTTATAACTTGAAAACAAATGAATATTGGATAACAACATTTGAGTTTTTTCTTATTATTTTGATGCATATATTACACCCTTATAGTTAGGCCCATTCCTCCCGACTCACCCTGTATAGGATTGGAGAGAGTCTGTTATGACTTTCATACTGTCGCCCCTTAGAAGATTTGGCTGTGATATATGAAACCTTTCTTCTAGGGTAAACTACCCAATTATAACCTATGATTTAAAATATCTAAATGTGTTTAGGAAAAATTAAACGGTTAGGCTTATAAATATTTTTATTAAGCTTTAATTTATTATATTTATTTAACTTGCCATAGAAATAATTATTTTATTTTAAAATGCTGATATAGTAGCAATTGGCATAGCATAGCAAATTATTGGTATACAAAAAACATCCTTATTAGTTATTTAGTTATCCATACTACCTAGCAGTATATGACTTACACACCGTAGCACTTTAGACATTTGAGTCCTTGTTTATGACAAGTTGTAGGTACAAAGGTAACAAAGGCCGCTAACTCCACAATTTTCTAACCATACTAATCGAAGGAGACTCTGAAAATATATTTCTTTTGCCCACTATATTTTGTGACTAAATCACTATGTTAGAAATTGAATTAACGTTTTTAGCAGGATTTTTTTTCTAATATTACTAAGAGTACTCTATTGGTATTTGATTTGATCTTCTTGTTCAAATTAAGATCTAAGGAGTTACTATTAATAATCGTTTTGGATGGTAGCAGCTTTTTCATTAGTTTTTTCTTTGCTCGGTTTTCTCTGTCCTTCTTTCTTTGCTTTTGTGTCGTAAGTTTAGCAAGATTTCTCTTACCTTTTTGTTTCCTTCCCTATCTTTTCATTCCTTTTGATTTCTTTGCTTTTTTTTCTAACCGATAAACGTTACTACGTAAGGGAGGGATGGTTTAACTTATTTTTTCTTTGAGAAGTTTGGAGCAATCTAATAAAGGGTCAAAATAAATAATATTTTCCTGCGTTTCGAGATTTTCTTATTCGAAACTACTATTTATCATATAATTTTTAAAGTTAAAACATTCAGCTTCTATTATTTCCTTTACTTCACTACTCAGCTTTTTAAGAATGTTAGCTATAATACAATCGTCCATAATATCGTTAGTTTACTTAGCATCAGAAACTTTACGAACTGAAAGAAACGAACTCTTGTTATCGTTAAACTGTCCGTGTTCAAACGTTCACTATCGTTAACCGTAATCGTGTCAATTTATGAATTTTCTGGGTAATTTACATTGTTGAAACCAGGACAATCTATTTCTTCAGCTGGTGTGCTGGTGTTATCATTTTGCGAAAAAAAAGACAGAGATATCTTCTATGTTCACATTGTGAGGTAGAAGTTTCACTTGATTTCTTTTTAATCGACGAATTTTCTAATGATTCCAGATTTTAAAACAATACAAAAATAATTAGTGTTTCAGTCATCAGTTTCCCTATAATCAAAATTTTCAGATCCTACTATATTTGGAAATGCAATAAAGCTTAGACAACTTGTTGGTTTAGTGTCGTTAATAGAAACCTCAACACAGTTGTTTTCAAAACTTTAACTTAATTTGATCATAAACGTATATTGAAATATATTATACATATTCTTAATAAATTAGGTATGTAGTGCCAATAATTGGTGGGAAAGAAAATGTATTAAAATCCAGTAATTATTAGCACTCCTGTAAATTAAACAAATGAAACATTTTGAGGTTAGGAAACAACTTAGAAAGGCTCTAGACACATCGTTTTATTAGAGAAAACTTTTGTATGTCTACAGAAAAACAGAAGAGCCTAAAGAAAAGCGAATAAGTAAAGATACATAACTAACGAAATTAACTTAAAATTGACGTAAAACTGGTGTGTGGTGTGTTTTGGTGTATGGCACTGGTTAAAACCAAATGGCCAGCATCCTCTTGTTAAACATTATAAATTAATTTTTTTTTCTTTCTTTGATAATTATTATCACTGCTTACACTTTTCAACTACATGAAGTTCACCAGCTGTGGTCTATTACCAAATATTCTATATTTTACAGATTCGTCTTACTACTTACGATACTACTTTTTTTCTTCTTTCCTTTTTTCTTTTCTTCCTTTTTTTTTATGTATTTATTTTTTTTTTGTATATTTTTCTTTTTTTTGTTGCTGTTTTTTTTTTTTTTTTCTTATCTGCCTCTCAATACTGTTTTTAATTAAGCCACGTTCATTACACAAGTAAGGCTTGTATAATAATTATCGGCCAAATTATAAATGATTCCCTGAAATAAACGATGTTGCCAAATTGCCTTTTTTATATTGAATTCTTGCAACATTTCACTGTTTTTTTAAAAAAAACTCCGACACCACAGTGCTCATTACCCATTAAAGCTCATTATCAAGATTACTCCAACGAATTTAACACCCTGCTAGTATTATATGTTCAGTAAATAGCTTGAAGTAGGGATGGGCAAAAAACATCGATCTATTTTAAACATCGAAATATCGAAATAAAATCTCAACTGAAACTCCGAACGGTGTAGTATCAAGTTTCAATACAATTCTAAAAATAGCGCTACGGCTTCAGGCAAGTGGGGTGAAGAGTAAAAGTAAAGTCAAAGTAAGAGAAAAAGGGTTTAACGTTAATTAAAACGTAACAGAGTTAGCCCACGCTTTACTGTCTTGCCATCATTTTTTTTACACCTAATAGAGGCTATGTCCATTTCGTGTGATTTATTAAATTTAATAATATTAAAAAACAACGTAGTGTGTCACTGCATTTTATATTGTGCGACTGTTTTTGTATTTGTACAGAAAAATTCAAAAAGTTTTCTTAAAACATAATATGTGATTAAACTCTTAAATAAGAAAAAACAACATCGATGTTTTTTTAACATCAATGATCAGTGTTAACATCGATGTTTTTCCCGATGTACCCATCCCTAACTTGAAGTACTGCACCTCTCTATGAAAATCACTAACAATAGTAAGTGCCTTTCCATACAGAATAAAATTTACGCCATCTTGGGTCATAACTCTTCCCGAGCATAGCACTCTGTATAGTACCACTGTTCAACATGGCGATATCTTCATAAAACGCGCCGGACAGCTCTCGTATTTCTTGTATCAGTACTCGGAAACACCCTGCTGGCCCAAAGAGTTATATATTACCAGCGGTTGTTGTACTTTCTTGTAGTAGTACTCTGTGCTAGACACCCTATCTTTAACCATCTAGAAAGATATTCATAGATTTAGTAACTTAAAATATTTTTGTTTGTTTGGTGAAAGGGCAACGGCGTGAAATATGATTTGTGAACTTAACTCAACAGCGAATAAATTTTTCTTTAGTAACTTCAGAGCTATTTGTTTTTATCAGTAAAATAATTAATATTTATTGACTTAAACCACCCGATATTTTGCAAAAAAAAACGCTATCGCAATCTCAATTGAAAATCACTTTCGTCTAATATTCGTATATCATTCATACAAGACGTATGTGGTCCTCGCCGGTATAATCTACCAACCATCTTCGAGGGAGAAATTCAATTACACACCCTCGATATACCTGAGGCAGTTGGCGCAGCATTTTACTATGAGGGACGAATCGAATCAATCTTTCGATATGAGAAGTTGGCACGCAATTTAATATCGCTCTTATTACATATAAGTTGTATACAGGAGTGAAAGAAGCTGATAAGGATATTCCCAGTTTTTTTAAATAATAATTATTGCCGTAATATTACGAGCGATTAACATAAAATGATTACTATATATTGTAGTAGTAAAAAATATCAACCTGGTAAAAATCAATTCAGGAGTGGTAAAAAAAAGTAGTGTTAATGTAAGCACCCGGATCAATACAATTTACCACATTTTTACACTCATATGGGACCAAAGTTGTTGTATTAAATTTCCCTATGAATTTAACTCTTTAAAAAGTTAATTTTGTTTAATGGGTGTTATTTATTCCATTTTACACTCTATCAAGAAAATTAAATACAATGACAATTATTATTAATAACACCATATCAGCGTGTAAATAAATCCCGCTGGAAGGTTATTTTAACACATTGAGTGTAAAACTTATTTTTTAATCTTTTTTTTACCCGGCCTCGTGTAAAAATACCTAATCGCGTGTTACCGAAAAGACAGGCGGCAACAAGTGGTGTGAAATTCTAGAAATTGACAATTTTTACATGTTTTAACTTTCAAGTCAATCTGATTGTGTTCCTTGAATGTGATATAGAATAATGTCGGTTATATTTAAATTAAAATAAAGAGACAAAGCAAAGTTCTGTAAAGTGCCAAATGAGAGTGCCTCTTATGAGGATCTTGTTAAATTGGGTAAGTATATTAACGAAATTTAATAGAAACATTAATATTTAGTACGCCATTTTTAAGAAACTAAGTAGGTATTTATATTGTTACAGTTTTCCCTTTAGCTTTTAAATTATTCTGATATAAGCTTATAATATAAATGTTTTTCTTTCTTATATAAATACTTATAAATAAACACTTTAAATAAATATAGGATCATAGGTAAAATACATACAGGGGGGTTGGTATGTATGGAAACGGTCGATTATTTCTTAAAGTAAAACAGCTGGCAAAAAATATTCCAGATAAAAGTTTTAGGGTTTCTTATAGTCTATTAGAATTTTAAAAACTTAAGTATACAGAATGAGTCAGAAAGCCGTAGAGAAATAAAGTTACTTTTTTTTTAATAGAACACCGTTAAACAGTAAGTACTATATTTCCGGCTTTTGAGCTACATCCGGTTTAACCGGAAGTTGACACTTTTAGAAACATAGTTAAAAACTAAGATAGGGACATGTAAGCCGTTTTACTCTAAGACGTACCGTTAGAAAGCTAGAAGCTGTCAAAATTCAAAAATGTCATTTTTCAAAAGTCGATATCTTGGAAATTATTTGGCTTAGACTTATAATGCACTTAATAAAAAATAATTGTAATTTTACGTAAAATCCAAAAATATTCTAAGATAGAGGGTGTTCCATTAAGAAAAAATAACTTAATTTCTCTACGGCTTTCTGGCTCCTCCTGTATACTTAATTTTTTTAAAAATTCTAATAGACTATAAAAAACTCTAAAACTTTTATCTGGAATATTTTTTGCTAGCTGTTGTGCCTTAAGAAATAATAGACCGTTTCCATACATACCAACGACCCTGTATATGTATATATGTTTAATTTACTAAATTGTTAAACTATATGATAGGTGTGTACATTTGTTCAACTAGTTATAATAATAAAGTATAAAAAAAATTACAGGGTTTTCCAGTTCTGTTTTAACCATCATTTTGTTTATAAATAAACAATAAATAATACTCAATATTTTCATTCATTTAACAAACCTTTTCCAAGCGATCTGAAGATTTACATATAAATTAGGGGCTACTACTTTCGGCTTTTAATCATGTATCAAACTAAGCAGAGGTTAATAATGTCAAACATCTCGAGTGCATAATTTTTTACATTTTTATTATAAACGCCCGGTTAGTTTCATACGGAATTAAATGACTTAAACAAAGTGGAAAGTATTCTAGCCCTGCATAGATTATTTTATTACACTCACTATAGTAAATTCACATACAAATAAAATAAAATTTACCTACAGTAATATGATATTTGCACTAATTAATCACAAATTACCATTAAAAAATCGTTTACTTACACCTCTCATTATTTCTTTTACACCCTAGAAGGATATGTTTACAATCTGTGAGTGTAAATGTTAACACTGTATTTTCATTAATTTACACACTGTGCAAATGTACGTACCCATAAATTAGAAGAATCAATCTAATCAAAAAGTGAAAAACATTTGAAAAGTGTCTTCTCTACAAGATATACTGATTGGTTAATATACCCTATTGAGTGTGGTCCTATATGTTCCACAATTGAGTGGTAAATTTAACACTCAATTTTTTACTGTATACGTATGTTATATATAGTGTACAAATAAATTTTTTGGTAGCAATATTTTACAATTTATTAACTATCATCGGAATAAATTAACAACAACAAATAAATTAAGAATATAAACATGATTAATTAATAAAAATTGGCATAACCCTTTATTGGACCCAAGAAGCATATATCAATTTTCAGCAAAAACAACAATAAGAAGAAAATAATAGGGAACATTTTATTTTACTTTTCTCTAGCGCCGCCAAATTTTTAGATAATATACATGCATAGATTTATAGGTGAAGCAAAAGGTTACACAGTCAAAAAAAAGTATTTTACCTCGCCTCAGCTTCATAAAATATATAGAACAGAAAAATGAAAGGAAATAATTATTGGCAATTGACTGCTTAGATTAGGTTTTAACATACTAATTACATTAAATTACACTAATTACAGGTTCTTATATGATTTTCCAAAAAAAAAGTGAAGATTGCTTAAGCATTAATTTCATTCATCAATTTAAAAGATCTTTAATCATTGTAAGTTTATATATTATTATACCCTCATGATTTATGCTTATACACTATGAACATTGACAAGATAATTCTTCATCTTCTGTTCCCTAATTCTCGAGAGGGTATGGTGACATCACCCAGATTATGGTTCCCCATCCTTCTCTATCTTGGGCTGCTGAAGAAACTTCTTGTATTCTATGATCAATAGTTTCCCTCTGATCCACCGAACGAATCGGAAACCTTTCTCGTGGACGTTAAGCATTCATTTTTCCCTCCATAATAAGTTTCTGCAACCAGTCCGTTCTTCCTAATATGTGTCCGCATCAGGGGCGGTCATATCAACATTTTAATGGGGAGCCATGCAGTGGCGGCTCGTGCCAATTCAGAGAGGCGGTGGCAGGAAAAGTCTTAGCGCCGCAGGCCAGGCGCCGTAGGCGAAAAACTTTTGGGTGCCACGCCCTTTTTTGTTGATGATTCTTGGTTTTCAAGTAGGAAAAATACGCAAAAAACAGCTAAGTACATTTTAAGAAAATATATAATATAGATACCTATATTATATTATACCTACATTACTTAATTTACTTAATTATTTTTATTAATAATATTTTTTGCGTTTAAATATTTTTAAAAAATTGCCGTAGTTTTCATAAAATTTGTAATGTAAATCGACGCCAATGGGGGGGGGGGCATGGCCCTCCATGCCCCCCCCCCCGTATGACCGCCCCTGGTCCGCATCTTAAATATGATTAGTTTACCTGCATCGAGGGTCTTGTATTGATCTTAAACTGTTTAAGTATGGAGAGGTTGGTACGATATTCTGTGTAGGATATTCGCAAGATTCTTCTGTTGGCCCACATTTCAAAATCATCTATTCTTCTACGGGTGACAGTTTTTAATATCTAGATTTCAGATGCATAAGTGGCAATAGGGAAAATTAATGTATTTTTAACAATTTGTGTTTTCTATGACGTGATGTAGCTGTACGGGCTGTACTTCTCCATATTCGAGTTAGTTATCGTTGACTTACGGACGGGCTATTACCAGTCTGCGTTTTATTTCTTCGTCACAACCTCCTTTATTTGTTATGAGAGATCCAAGATAATTAAGCTTCTCGATGATATCAAAATCAGCACTCTCTCTTACATTTGTGTGATGACTATCAGCGATCGTGATCTGGGTCTTCCTTTTGTTTATCGTAAATCCTCCTCGCCATCCACGCAAGACTTTCTGCATTAGTATATATTATTATTATAACAGATATAATACTTTGGATACTAGAGAGAACATAATACAATCCAGGCATTCCCGAAGTTATTCTTCCAGGGCTGCACCATGCGCAACTTATCGTCGACTTTACAAGGACGAAAAAAAATATAAATGTAAAGAAAAAACCTGGTATAAGATTTAAGCTATTTAGCTGCAGTTTTTAAAACAATAATAAATAAAATAATAAAAATAATTGATAATTATTATGTCTGCCATTTGCAGAAAAGTTGAATTTGATAGAAATGCATGGCCAACTAGTTATTAAATTTAAAGCATCATGAAATTACGCTTGCTGTTAGGACACAATTTCTTGAAATAATGTTTCCTTCAACAATTTTTTGAAATAAGGTATCAGATATTGGTATCAAATTAAAGGGAATTAAAATATCTTTTCAAGCAAAATGTAAAATTAAAAAAACGAAAACTTGGTTTTAAATTCATTAAGTTTGGACCAAAATGTTGAACACTCTGTAGTAGGTACTTATACAAATTCTAATAACAGTTAGGTGATTTTACATGTTATAACTTTTCTTTCCTAAATTTTAGTAAAAAAATTTGTAATGATTAAGAAGAGTTAAAATCCAACGATTTCTATGTAAAATAGTTTTTAACCAAAAATTTATATCTTAACGTCGCATTTGATGATCAAAATTTTTTAAAGTAGAATAGAGCGCTACTAAAGGCTTCAATATAATAAAAAATATATGGATGTTCTATTTAAAAAAAATATGTTTGGCCCACCCTGGATTTTTGAGTCTAACCTGTATATTTAATATTATTTTTAAAAGGCGCGCGGCGTTAACCTTTACAACTTTTGTTGTTTTTTACCTGAAGTCGACCGTTAACGAGATATCGTCTACCTGCACACTAAATGGACACCCTGTATATTGTTGAAACTAAGAGATTTTTTTTACTTTCCCCGTACGTCTATTGGTTGTCTGAGGGGCAGCATTTAATTCCATAAAAAAGCGTCATCACCTCATACATCACTTAACAAAAAGAGATTTTAATGGGGTTATAACATGGTGGGTGTTTTAATAAGAACACGCAATTCCAGATGTTCTTCCCCAGTGGGAAGTAGAACTGAAAACAGTGTTTTTTTCCTGTTCGGGAACTATAAAGGTTGTGGAACTAATTATTTATTTTAAATTTATTTTATTCATTTAATTTGATTAGGTTTTATGAACTTGTATTATGGAAAAGTTGCGTAAAATGATTGATATTGTATGTTGTTTCTTGGCCCTTCACTAATTAACTATTAATACCAAAAAAGTATGAGGTCTTGCCGATACTCTGCTTGAGATTGGGAGAGAGCAATAAACCCTAATTAATAACGCTCACATGGTGGTAACAATAATTTTAATAGGTTATATAACGATTTACATTGCATGCTTTTTTTATTTGCCTAAAATACTCTGTGGAAAGCCCAAATATAATAGAAAGTGGGTTTTGATCGGCCAGTTATTGGCACGCATAGCCGCGCCTTCGGGGTCAGACCTATGAGCAGTTATACTTCTTCATTAAATCTGCATTAAATGAAAAACATTACTGGAGATTGTCAGCACAATATATTTGTATGTATATAGGCACATTTTTAATTTATTTGTATATTTTTAATGTACACTTAAGGTAAATTCAATTGGTTAAGTATACATTTCAACAATATTACATAAATGATTTCAAATCATATAACATCCCTATCCAGACTTTTTATAGGGTAATTCCGGGAGAGATGGCCCAACGGTTGAGATGGCCCAGTTCAATATTTACCGAAATTTTAGATCCACGTTACTGTAACTTTAGCTACCTGTTTTAAACGTGAAGTGTATATCGTACACCATTTTTGGTTGATTTTTTTGCAATTTTGGGTAAGTTATGTTGAAACTATTATTTTATAGGCAAGGAAAATATTTAAGGTCTATAATAAAATTACTTTTTTGTTTCACCATTGTATTTTTTGCTCTTAATTGTTGCTAATCTTTATTATATGGTTCTTTGAGGTAATGTTAATGACTCGAAAGTTTTAAAATTACATAGAACAGTGGATATATTGAGTAGGCCATTTCTCCCCGACTTTTGGGAGAGACGGCCCAACGTCTATTCGGGTTAGTTGGCTCACGGGCCATCTATCCCGGACTGTAATAGCTAAACTAAATTTCTTGTGATGACTGTATATTTTTAATTTTAGTCATGCCAACAAAATATAATAGAAAAGGTACGGTGCAAAGAGGAAAGTGGACTGAGGAAGATCTGATTAGTGCTGCAGAAGTAGTCAGAAATGGTGTAATGGGCGTTAGAGAAGCATGTCGCACTTTTAACAACATCCCTCCTCCAACCTTTCGAAGACGATATAAAAATAGTGATTTTAAGAAGAGAACTCTCGGGCCACCCTCTGTTTTTGGCAGCCAGAATGAATCAAAACTAAAATTTCATATACAAAAACTACAAAAACACGGGTTTGCACCAACTCGTGAATGTGTCAGAGCAATGGCGTACAACTTAGCAGAACAGCTTAAAATTAAACATACATTCAATAAAGACAAAAAGCTTGCCGGCTACGACTGGTTAAATATGTTTATAAAACGAAACCCTGACTTGAGTGTTAGAAAAGCTGAAGGGGTATCACTAGCTCGGTGCAAAGGAATGAATAAAACAGAAGTAACGTCGTACTTTAATTTATTGGAAACAACATTAATGGAAACTGGTTTAATAAACAAGCTTGGTCACATATTTAATATGGATGAGACGGGTCTGCAATTAAACAATAAGCCGGGTTATGTTATTGCAAAGAAAGGTTCTAAAAATGTTGCTGCCATTACATCATCAGAAAAGGGAGAAACAATAACAGTGATTTCGTGTTGTAACGCAGAAGGTTTTTACATACCACCAGCTTGCATATTTAAAGGAAAAAATAAAAAGGCTGAGTTTGAAGACGGTATGCCTCCGGGGTCAGTTGTATATATGAATGAAAAGTCAGCTTACATTAACACTGATTTGATGTTTACTTGGTTAAAGGATCAGTTTATTCCACGTAAACCTGAAGGACAGGTTGTACTCCTACTGGATGGTCATGCCAGCCATTGTAATTCTGCAGAAATGCTTGAATACGCCGATGATCACGGTGTAATTCTCTTCTGTTTACCTGGTCATACCACGCAGTTTCTTCAACCCTTAAACAGGTGTTTCTTTAAGAGTCTTAAAGCATATTTTAATAAAGCCTATAATACATTTTGTAAAAGCAAATCCCACTAATGGCCCTGGCTGTATGGCTGATCAGTCTAAAGCCAAAAAAAAAAAAATCCCATTAGAAAGATTTCTCGTTTGCAATTTGGACTACTGTTGTCGGAGGCGTGGTCGAAAGCAGCGACGGTTGATAATGCTGTTTCAGCATTCAAATCAACAGGAATCTGCCCTTTTAATCCTGGGGCCATACCAGACTATGCCTACTTAGGGTCTGAAGAGGAAGATATGAATAATACAGGTAAGTCTAAATTTCTAGATATAAATCTAAACTTATTGTCTTTTTACTTTCAGTTAACGCACCGGAAGCTGACCAATCCAATAATGAAGATAACCAAAATTCAGATAAAAATGCTAATAAAACTCCTCAAATAGAAATCCAAGAAATTCCCTCTACGTCAGCCTTAGGTTTGAACAACATTGAACCAGAACTAGAAAATGATCCTGACAATCAAGACACTCCCGGGACATTGCTCAACAAATTTTCTCCTGTGCCAAGCACATCGTCAGCGAATATCCAAAAAGTAAGAAAAAGGGCAAAACAAGTAGCTGCTGTTTTGACGTCTTCGGACCATATTGAAAAAAGGAAATCTGCGATTGAACGCAAAAAAGAACAAGAACAGAAAAAAATGTTAAAGCGAAAGACCTTAATAATAAAAAAGAATAAAGGTAAAATACAAAAAATGAATAAAATAGAATCATCTACGGATAAAGATGTGTCAGATGAGTTGGAGACTTACTCTGACGATAGCCCAGATGAAGAAGACGCGACCGAATGCCTTGGGTGTGGTGAAAAATATAATGCTACCACGAAAAACGATGATTGGATTCAATGCATACACTGCCAGAGGTAGTTCCACGAAAGCTGTTCAAAGTATTTAAACCTTTGCGACCTGTGTGGCAAAACATTATCAAAAAAAAGGTGTTGAATGATAAAATTTACCATGGGTCATCTCACCCTACATGCCTGGGCCAACTAACCCACAGTATGTGGGAGAGTTGGCCCAGATAGGTGTTTTGAAAAAAAATGTTTTTTAAGCTAGTTGTTTGAGTTTTTTCTTATATAATATTTATAACCTAATATTATACTATTTCTTATGTTAAATAAATATTTTGCGTTCATTTATCCTTCTGGATTTCAATTTTATTCCATTTTTAAAAAAGGTGAGCCAACTCTCCCGGACTTACCCTATACAAAACAACATACCAGTTTTATTAATTAGATAATGTCAGCATAAATGGACAAACTGTCCTTTGCCCCCTAGTTGATAACAACTGGCTGGGCCGTTCCTTCAACTGAACCGTTTAATTTCCACATTTTCTGCTCTTCCTTAATTACGTGTTCTATACATTTCCGTCACTTCCCTTCATTGATTTCCTTAAGTGCCCCCGCAGAATGTTTCCGAACATCATTAATTTTATATTATGTAGTATTTTTTTAGCCACAGAACCTCTCACTTGAGCCCATATTAATTCTATAGGGTTTAGTTTGCAATGGTAGAGAGGAAGTCGAAGTAATATCCCCTTTTCTTTTATCAACAGCATATTTTACAAAGCGATGTTTGTGTGTCTTCACAATTATTGTTAGTAGCTCTTTTTTCACCATATTATCATCATCAAATGTTATTTGTTTTTCTAAACGTCACTAAATTATTTTTGCTTTTTTCTAAGCAGTCGTAGACAACTCTTTACATCTTCTTGAATGGTATGGAGCATTGTCCAAAACAACGATAGAGCCCGTTGGAATAAACTGAATCATTTCCCTGAACTAGTTCTCAAAAACTTCAGCATTCATATATCCGTGATAGTCACAGATGTGAACTGACTGAAGTGTTGATATACCATCTTTCAAACAGCCACAGATATGAGTAATAACTATAGGGGATTTCCTTTTCCAGAGAACACTTTTCTTCCTGTAGGTAGACCATATAGAAACGCTTGATAAGAAGAGGTTACATTCTTATCCTGTCCTATTTTTTCAACTGTATAACTTTCGTTTAGTCACGTTTCGTCCTAGTAATACAATTTCCTGTTTTTATGGCGAAAATTTCTTATTTTTCGTAAATAATCTCGCCTCCAACATACAATTTACTGCTTTTTCCTTGTTTCGAAAACTCAATTCCCGTAGAATTTTCTAAAGCTCATCTCTTTTTATTTCAGGAACATCTTCTTTTATTGCAAGTAATATTGTATGTAAAGTAGGAATTTTGTTCTTAAACCAGAATAAATATACTTTCCTTCTTATATTATTGTTTTCATCTTTGTCTAAATACTTCCTATGCCTTCCCGATTAGGGTTTCACTCTTTCCCTCACGATGAACCTGTAGATGGTCGACTTTCCAATTCCGGTAATTTTTGAACATACTTCCACTGTACAATCCACACTTCTTGGAATATTTTGGTGATAGAGTGCACGGTTACTACAATAACGTTGTCGTTGATAGATGATGCACATGTTGTCGCACGTTTAAGTCCTGAAAGACTTTCCACTTTTAGCAATACCTACTAAAAAAGACCGATACTCATACAGGTTCTTACCTTGCTTAAGTTGCTAGGTAACCGAAGTAATAACATTATCAGGTACCTTTGTAATTAATACTTTTAAGAATTATAAATTAATTAGCGAGCCAAGTACTCTGATGGAATGGTCACTTGGCTCTCATTTATTACTCTTTCCCAATTTCAAATCTATTTTTCTATATTTTTTACAGGATCCAAATTGGCTTACTCATAACCTAGTTCAATTAATATTATATGTTTACGTACTATATGGTATTCATATTAGGTTTATTATGCAGCCACGCTACATGCTTCCCGCGACGCGACGTTTTCAGTTACACAATTTACCTAAATTATGAAACAACTCTGAAACAAATTTTCCACCACAGAGCTGAAAATTTGTACACGCTAACAGATTTTAAACTGTATGCGAGTAACGTAGTTATTTATATTTTGTTACCAGTATATAATTATAATTTTAGTAATACTAAAATTTGTAGTTTAGGCATATATTATCTCTTTTTTTATGTAAGTTAACATTATTTATAATAGAGAATAAAGCAGAATTTTTAATTTGCATGTGAATTGACTGTTTTTTTTAGTTCTGTAAAAATATGTTTTTATCGATTTTAAGCTTTGTACCCTCTAATATTAGTTTTAAAGTACTATTCACTGTTTAAAATTATATGTATTTGCGTGTTTGTACATTTCTTCTGCTTTGATATAATATGTATGTTAAATTTCCAATAAATCCTACCATGACTTTCACTTTGACGACGTCAATTCAGAAATAACTTTAAAACCCCACAAAACGGCAAACTAATCGCTTAAAAGACACACAAAATACCCATTTGCTCCCCCTTCCAAATTACCTGAGAAACGTTATTTTAAATTTGGGCATCTGTCTTCTTTACCCGCTCGGTTCCAACCCATCCTACCCTCTTACCCTCCGCGCCGCTCCAACATCCCTCGGCAGCCATGTGACCGGCAATTCTTCACCGAGAGACAGCCACCCCGTTGCCATGGTGATAAATCTTGTTCTTGCTACTTCTAATTGGCTCTCTTTAGAGTGTAGTTTAATTTCATGTTAACTTGGTATGTCCCGACGGCAATTTACGAAGGCAATACTTCACGACCTACAAATGATGTAACGTCTACATGTCCGCGACCAGCGTGAAATATGGTGGCGTGCGAAAATTTCGCGCATTTTCCGACACAAATTGTGTGACGAAAATGCGGCGTGAAATTTGTGACTCATGTGTGGTATAATGTTTTATTTAACAGAAGTTACTTTGCTTTTGACGTGAACTTACACTGAATGTAAATCTCTTACCTATAGGATTATGAAGGGTTTGGGATTTCTTTCTATTTCATTTAAGTAATTATAATAAACCCTAACTAACATAAATCAGCTAACTAATTGATGCTGTAGTAAATAAAATAAATATAGATTTCTGCTTATCCTAGAGAACCGGAAGGAACGACATGAACCCCCCGAGGCATAATAAACTGTTCTTGCCATTAATATCTTTTATACGAATAAACAGAGAAAAATGTCTTTATAAAAGCATTCTCCTCAAAAGGACTTCATTTAAAATGCAACTTGAAAGAACGAAAAAGAGTTACAACCCCCGCAGACAGTGAACTCCGTGGTCTTTGTTTGTGTTGTTCATAAAAATGCACGATGTATGAACGCACATATCTTATTGTAATTTTATCGGGGGATGATACATTTTAAAATGTGCTGAAAGAGCGCAAAGAATGAAGTATGTGACATCGGTCGCCATGCTGTCGCACCCCCTCCCTCCCACTTGTGTACGCGACCCGCATATACACATCGTTCCGTTTTCGTCTTATCTGTGTCTGGGGCTCAATAAAAATATATACAGAAAGTTTATGAAGTAAGGAAATACATTTCAAAATGCTAAAATAATTATCTAATTGTTATATTATGTAGGTACCTACACATTGTAAAAGCATTTTCTTTAATCTTGTTTCTTTTATTCAATTTTGAAAATTTATAATACTCAACGTATACTTAGTAGATAAAAAATTAACTGTAACCTAATTAATTTAAACCTATGCTTGTTATTCTTTTTTTTTTAATACATTTTGTTTTGTTGTTCGACCTATACTATACTCAAAATGTTATATAGTTATTTATTGTTAATAGTTACCAGTGGTACCTATACTGATTATTGCATCTTGACTATAAGTTCAGGTTAACAAATCAACCATTTTGAAACCAGAACTGAAAATTCAGTTTAAATTTTTATCAAAATTTTTTTGTTGATAATTGTGAAATTAAATGAAATACTTGATTTAATTTAGAGGTAGTCAGGATTAGTTCTAATCCTTGTCCGAACTTTCTTCGTATAGGGGTGTCGGTAGCAATGGTAAGTTGAAATGACCAACGTTTGCATTTTAAACTTCTTGTCGTTGTATTCCCCACGAGATCCAGGTTGTAATTTAGAAATTGACGAACACCTCTGATTCCAAGGGTTTTTGTAGGATGAGACCCGTTTTAGTTCCTTTCCTGCCCTGACTATTGCTTTATCAGGTTAAAGTGATGACTGAAGGTTTTTTCCAAACAACAATTCATCGATCGGGCATTCAGCGACAGTCTTTCGTTTGCCCTCTCGAAGAAAAAGTTTAATTAAATATCGTCTATTGCTTGATAATTGGTAGAAGTTGTCGGGTATAATACCACTAGTGCATCAAAATTACCGATAATTCTGATTGAAAGCGTGTTGTATTGTAACTGAATGAGTTTATTTTCATTTTTGATTAAATACGAAAGAGCCCGACTTCGAAGAAGGAGGGCTTTTTCGAGATTTAATCAAAAATGAAAATAACCGAATGCAGTTACAATACTACAACACGCTTGAAAGCAGAATTATCTGGTTATTTTTGATGCACGAGTGGTATTCGGTGGAATATTTCCCGAAAAATTGTATTTCATATTAAAAAAAAAACATTATTGTACAATAAATTACGTAATAAGTAACAAATTTATTAAAAATATACTTAAAATTAGGAATAAAATGTTTTTCTTGTAATCAATTCACTTTTTAAATGTCGCAGATTGACATAAGTAAGTTCAATAATAAAAGTTTTTGCGGTAACCGTGGTTACACTTAAATACCCATATACCAGGATATGCAAAAGACGCCTCCAATGTTGGTAAAGAAAATATAATATTATTATTATTATTTTTTAAATATATTTATAAATATAATGTAAAGTATTAAGTTAGTATTAAAATTAAAAAAAGTACATAATAAATAATATATTTATAAACAGTCAAAAATTATGGATTTGTATGATTGTTAGTACACAGTAGTAGTAAAAACTTGATTATGATTGATAGCTACCTACTGGGGGATTATCGCTTTTACTGTGGAATTATCGCTTCTACTGTGGAATTATCGCTGTAATTCTTGCGAAAGACCACACTTCTTATGAGATTTTTTATATATGAGGGAAATATTCGCATAAAATTTGTTCATAGTCAGCTAAGCTGGGCCGTAAGTTCTGTATCATTGATTACCATTAATTGCTCTATACCAGACAAGGCAATCGCAACCTGATTCTGTAGTTGCATTAAATATTGATTTTGTTTTGGCCTCTCTCGTGTTAAAAAAAATCAATTGCTTTGTTTCGGATCGGCGATTGAAGCGATTTACAAGTTGCCAGGGAGGGAATACTTTCTAATAATGCCCCTAATATGTACCTATCTACCCCATTTAGCGTAATTGTTCCAAAAACTTCTCAATAAAAGTCTTCCCCTAATTGGGATTTATTTCTAATATATTGGACCACTCCGAAACTACACCTTGTTCGGTGCTTTTCCTAGCAGATTGTTGATTATAATGAGGGGTTCACGATCACGAAATCACGATCACGAAAACATTTGCAAGAGGCTTAAGTCGCCAACCCTCCTTTAATGTTCTAAGCTTTCTAGCTTGTTTGTCACATTATGGTCGCCGATCAAGCCAATGTCTCTTGAATGGAATTCAACAATCTCAGGGTATGCTTAAGAACAGGGCACTAAATATGTAAGCAGTATTCTAGCGATGGTTAAATTTTGGCTTTATGGAGCGTCAAAAGTTGTTGGGGTTATAGAGGTTCCTAGTTCGGAAAAGTATCCCAAGCTTCTGCGAGGCTGCCGTAGCTATGACCACAACCTGACTATTCCAGACGTTTCTAACGGAGGCTTTACGGTGATCGTGCATATGTCGGGGTTTGAAGTAAGGAAAAGATCCGACAAACTAGCAAATTCACCACCTGGGTCTGGAGTCCGCGTTACTTCGCCTACAAGTTGAGTGAGGCTGATGAAAAAGGATTCAGCCTCGCTTGTATCTAAGCATTTGTGTCAGTTGACGTTATTGGCGTTAAAGCTGCCAAGGATGACAACTTCGGAATTGGGATGGTGGATTTGCAAAAAGTCGATAGTATTAGCAAGCGATAAGAACAAGTCTCTATAATGGGTATCGCTTCGTGGCCGGTAAAGGTAGCGGATGAATTTAGTAATTCTTTGCGTTGATATTTTAAACCACGTTACATCAAAATCTTTAGGTTCAAGTGTCTCCTCTCGTTGACAAGAAATATCACTTCGGACAAGGTGACAAATATCAAAGTTGCGGCTGCATCTGTGATGGAAGTCGTATCCAGGATATAAATAGCTGACCGTACTAATCGATTATTTCACCGTTGTTTCGGTTAGTGCGAGAAGATGATTGTGAATGTTGATGCACCGCATTGATGTTCGAGTTCAGTCTTCTGATCTGTATTGCATTGAGAGTGTTGATCGATCTGGCTCGCTCTCGGAGATGATGGATGCTGGGATAACTTTAATGGCTCAGGCGCCAGGATCAGCCCCCGCACCCGGAGATTCGATCGTGGGGCGAGTTTAACTCCGAAGCATTTTGATCGTGGACACATCATCATAGCATTTTCTTTATTTCCCACCCTGGAAAGCGGAGATATCGGCACAGCTACGAAACGTTAGCTCAAAAAGCAACTTCACGCCACCTCAGCCGATGTGATGGTATTTCACCGGGCGATGTCGGGTGAGCCAAATCTACCATCTATGTTTGTCCCCTCTGACTGCTTCTCGTAGACAGTTATAAGGGTGTTCTATTTCTTTTACTATCCGATTCCGGAGTCGATATTATTATTTTCCAAATCACTTTCGGAATTTTCTTCACTTCTTTTCATAGGGGAATTGTGTTGGCATGCATGAACAAAATGCATACAGAGTATATAATTCTATAAACTCACGTGTAATATAAATGTTATACCATGGTTTCTATGCCTATAATAATTATAATATTCCACATTAGTACATAATTTTGTCAATAATAAAAGATCAAATATTCCTACTTATCTTTTGATCTCCTTAATGCGGCATCCTTGCAACACAGTAACAACCTCATGATTGCTTTTAAAAGCATTCTTTCACGGAATACTTCAAATTTAGGTTTACCTTGAATTTATTGACTGACAGGAGAAAGATTTATGCTAAAAATTGTAACGGAACAATAAAAAGTACAGTTATTTCTTCCCAGAGTCAGGCAAATATTATGGTTTTTTATGGTGCCGACACGGTATTGTACTGCAAGGTTATTGCTAGGGGTTTCAAACAACGGTTCCTATTTTTTTACTGCCAGGTATAATAAATACAGACTTTAACTCAGATTATTTGAAAAGGTACCTGCGTCGTATAATTTGTCGCTATCATAGACGTTTCGAAAGTTTGAGTGAATAAACACTTTTAGATTGGCGCATAATTTTTATTATCTTGTTGTATTGGGGAAAACGTATTCCTATAAAGATTTTTAAGCCAGTTGGTACAAACTAATTTCAAGAAATTTTTAGATATACTTTTAATATAATATATTTACGGGTTTAATAAATAAATTTTCAAGATTTTAGCTCTTTCTCTAATCACTAATTATACTTTTATTCTCAAATTAAATCATTCTGTGGAGGAGCAAGTATGTGGTACCAAGTAATACTCAATTATAACACAAAAAGCATTTCCATGCTTCTCCTTATTTCATCGAGCTAGTTAAATTAAAATGATGCCTAATCTTTATCATGCTTTAAAGGCTGATATATTGGGCTATGTTTTTGTAGCTACCTTTTTTCTACACTTTACTATTCTTCCATCGCTAGCAAGCAAAACTATCAATATCAATAAAAAAATTACATACGCATAATATCTAGTGCACGTTCCATTCCTTTTCATTACTACCATTACATCTGTCTCTTTTCTCTTTATAAAAAAATTAATTACAACGACTAAAATCTAATTGCTGAGAAATAACCATAAAGCTATCCTCCTGACGATAGAGACATCTTGTGGACGTCGAGAAACCAGTTTTACGAATCGACCATAAACCAAACGGCTGATGCTATGGCCGCATATATTTTATGGAGGTACAGGGACGGAACATATTTATTTTAATAAGAAAACTTATTATAAAAACTGAAGCTTTACAATAAATTAGGATTTTTACAATTCCATTTTGATTATAATTTTTAATTAAGGTAATGCATATAATGAAAATATTTATTTGCTGTATAAAAGTATGTCCAGATTGTTTTAATTTACCAATCCTGTAGCGATGAACAAAAATCCTCAAAATTACTATTCATAAAGTTTTCAAAGAAAAACAGTTGATAGGACTTCATTATAGAATTTAAAAAAGGAACACAACTTCATAACTCTTTTTGTTAGCAGTATGTACAGTATTGTACAGCATCTTATAATTATATAACCCTTGCCAATTTTCATTGTTTGGTTTAGTTGTTGCTGAAGTAATAAAGTTGGTCGGGAAGAAGAATTTCGGAAACATGGCCGCCCCGACTTTGGTGACATAGGTACTCTTATTCTTTTCGAGAAATTTTTAATTACATTTGCACACAATTCTGGCCCAATTTCGCTAATAACGCGTTCAATTTCGTTCTTCAACTGTGTTTTTTTGTTGGGTTATTAGCGTATACGCGTGATTTTAGAGAACCCCAAAGAAAGAAATCGCAAGGCGTTAAATTGCACGATCTTGCGGGTCAGTTCAACTTTTCTTGCAACAACTAAATTGCTTCGCGTGTAGTGTGACATGTCGCACCATCCTGTTAATACCACAAAGCTTCCGTATCCATACCATTCAATTGAGGCCATAAAAACTCAGTGAGCATGTTACGATAGCGTTCGCTGTTCATAGTAACTGCATTTTCTGCCCCGTCCTTGAAGAAATATGGTCCAATCACTTCTCCTGCCCAAATTCCACACCAAACAGTGACTCTTAATGGATGCATTTTCTTCTCGTGAATAACTCTAGGATTTTCTTCACCCCAAATCCGGCAATTTTGTTCATTAACAAAGCCGTTAAGATGAAAGTGTGCCTGATCGGTGAATAGAATATTCTTCGAAAAATCGACATTCATTTGTGTTTTTTGCAATACCCAAAAAGAAAATGTACGGCGTGTCGCATGGTCCAGTGGCTTTAATTCTTGCGTCAATTGAATCTTATAAGCATGGAAATGAAGATCTTTTGTGAGAATTCAATGGGTAGTGCTCCTTGGAATGTGCAACTGTTGTGAACGATGACGGATAGATGTTCCCGGATTCTCGCCAACACTTTCACGCACTGCGGCAATGTTTGGAACAGAGCGACTAGTACGGAGACGCATTGGTGGTTTCACGTCCACGACAGAAACATTTTGCTCAAATTTGTTAAGTAGTCTTTGAACGGTCGTGTGATTTGGCGCATTGTGTCGACCAAAAATGCCACGCAATTTTCGAACTGTTTCCGCAAAACATTCTCCATATTTGTCGTGTGTTTTAATAATAATAATTTGTTGTTCGACCGTATATCGTTCTATGGCTACTAATCGCAAACTGTTTACATTATTCTTATCATTTGTTTGTTGGCCTACTGCGAATAAAATAAAAATGTCGCGCCATTCAAAATGTGCGTTCCTATTGGGACTCCCTTTATTACACAGAAAATTTGAATTTAAAATATACTTAAAGTAGCTAGCTTAGCTTTCTACGAAATTTTACATAAATTAAAATATTTTTTTGCACGCCCATGTCGAGACACATCGTACAACACATACAAATGCTCAATTAACTTAGTATCGAGCCGTTGTTCGCTTGCGGCCAATTTTTTGCCGCGTTTGACATATTCTCCCCAAAAGAGGAACTTGTCGGCAAATGGCAACACACACACCAAGTTAGTAAAAAGCAATTAACATTTACCACTACGATTATGGCATAGAACGCGCGTCGTCACTTTTTGCGATACATATTGTTAAAGGACACTTATGTTATTCCTCCTAATTTGCTCCGCTTCTTTATTGGTCTTTTTTATTATTTCAGTTTTGGTTTCGAATTATAAAAGAAACCGTGAACATGTACAGGAGTATATAAAGAAATTGTTACATAGGTTGTTTGCTCACGCAAGTGTAGTTTCCAAATTTCACCGTAGGAGTTCTTTTAAATGGAACACCCTGTATCTTATACCTAGCATTTTGGAACTCTTATAGGTAAATTATTATGGGTTGCTTATACCTAAACCAAAGCGAAAACCTTTTGGTTTACAGTTTAAGTGTACGGACATTGACTATTAGAGCGAGAGTTAAACAGTACAACGCGTCCCTTTTTAAAAAATACAACTTTGTTTTAAACCTTCAGTCCTTCACACCGTATATTGCAAAATAATTTTCAACATGATATACTCTTCTTGCAACCAACCAACTTTTGTATTTGGGGTTTCCTGTATATTGGTAAAAGGCAGCACTACTTGTCATAAGAGAATAAATAATCTTGACTTCAAATGACTTAATCTGAAGGTAATAATCTTATTTAGAACGAATGTACTCCTAATATATTCTTTCCAGCTTCTTTGGTAATTTCTGGTTATGTGCATGGCGGCAAAATCTCTTGTTTAGAAGCTGGCGTCTTTGAAATTGTAAAATTTTAAAACGGCATTTTTAACAATTAAGATTATGGCATTTACATGCACAGTTCGGCATCTGCACGTGTGACAGTGTCACAGTAACCCAGCGAGCGGGCAACTTAAGGTTTCGTACAGTTATAGTATTTATTATACCTATAATATTTTTCTGTGGCTTAGTAGATGTGGATGGTTACATTGGATTGAGGGTGCGTTCAATTTTTTAGTGTTACGACATCGTACGACTGACAGCCTTACAAATATATCTACACTGCTTGTGATTTGTTGTTTGCGTAACTTAAACTCAAAATGGAAGACGAATTAGATGACATAATTATATTCTCTTTATAGATATCTTTCTAGATAATAATTGTCTATATTGGTTTAACTAAATGCAGCAAGTTTGGTTTTATAATGTGTCCTTGTTAAAGTATTGAAGTTATCTACATATTTATAAATTAATACTAAGAACTAAAGAACAGTGTTTGGAAGTTTGCTGCAAAGAAAAAGATTCTTGCAACAAGTTATACGAACTTGGATTGTACGAAGGAAATTAATAATTTGTTCGTAAAATGAGGATGTCGTCTTTGAGTCCTAGTAATAGCAAAGAAATGTATCCTTGAAGAAAAGTTGCATACACTTGACGCAAGAATATAATGTAATGTACAGCCCAGATTTAAAAGTTTCTATTCAAGGATGTCATCTGTGAGACCAGTATCATATAAAACTTACATAAAGAATTGATCCTTTTAGATAATGACTAAAATGCTTAGATCTAAGAAATGGAAATAAATTAGCCTTATTTTAAGACAGTATAAGTTAACTTAAGGCTGTGTTTGGGATTTTTAAATCTGTTATCGTAGTTTAAGTGAAGTTTTGTTTCCGCTAAGCTTTATACGGAATTTGCTTCTAAGGACATAGCTGAGCTTTATCAAGAAAATATTAATTTGGAGATATCGTGATTTAAATTCGTGGTATTCTTTGTATCTGTTTATTATTTTTTGCTAAAGCTTGCGAGTAACTAAATTATTCACTTTGTGGTTAGTATGTACTGTTATCTAAAACTGAATGGTAATGTGATTTTGGTAATTTTATGTAATTTTATGTAATTATTTAATTTATAAAATTTTAGTTGAAACATACCATATTACTTAGTTATATCAAAATAATTGCGTTATCAAAAGTTAATCATTACTTTTACTACTTCAGGTTAATACAGGAGTACACTATGCACTATAATTCATCGAACTCCATATTAAATAGTGGGGGCAGCCTTAGTTACTACGTTGCTCTAAATTAAAAAAAAAAAAAACCTTATGAAGCGAGAAAAATTATACATAAGTAAGGAAACTGACTCCTAGGCGGTAGCACTGGACATTTCCAGGACCTTTGACAGGGTAGGTATAGCGTTAGGGGCTCCTAGCTAAAATGGAAACAGGCAGCAGTTTTTTCTAAAAAAGTTAATGTTGAAGAATCGGATATAGTCATGACGGGACACTCGATTTCCTTGGCTTCATCGATCCATTCAGTGAACATTAGTTTGGATTGTCATGGCATAGTAACATTGCGGCCATAGCTAAGGCAGCCTCTAAGATGCCTGAGCAACTTTTTCGAACTAAGAACCTCTATAACATATACATATAACAGCTTTTGATGCTTTAAAGCCCAAATTCGGCCATCGCTGGAATACTGCTCAGATATTTGGTTCTCTGCTCCTGAGATTCTTGGATTCCATTCAAAGAAGGCCCATTCGCTGGATCGGCGACCATGATCTGACAAACAACCTAGAAACCCTAACATCAAGCTCAACGAAGGTGTCCACTTGATTCGACCGAGAGCGGTGCATGGTAGAAAATCACAAGGAATCAATGCAGTCCACCCGTACGTAGTAGAACGACCTTCCAGAGGCCGTGTTCTCCAATCTTCAAAGTGAATTGGTTCTGCGCACACGCATCGCTCGCAGAACCTGATCATACAAAAAATATATATTAAATAGTAGACTCTACTAAAAAATGTATAGATATTTTCCACATTTTTTATCTGGAAATGCGGTTGTGCAAAAGACAAAGAAAAAAAGGCATTTATCTTCACCAAATTTACACTAAATTATTAAAAAGAAACGAACGCTTGGTGGTCCCCAAATAAACTTCTATAAAAGCTTTTCAACTTTTTACGGACTTGGCGAGTATATGAAGATTAACTGGCGGGGAGCGTGCACAAAGATAAAGCATAATTACCAGAGTGTCGTTTACACTAAACTTGTTATTTAAAATTAAAAATGCTTTATTTTTTGATATGCATCTTTTTCCGACGGCTTTATGCTCGTATTTTTGCTTGTCTACATAAGCGGTAAAGTTTATTTGAAAATTGAGTTTTTTACTACATACTATGTAGAATTGTTCTATGGACGTAATTCATGTTTCTAACATTGAACAGAAGCAAATTGTGTATCTAGTATGAAAAATGACATATTCTCGGTCGAGGATGCAAATTTGCAAGTAGTGCTGTGTTGTGCTGACGCATGTGAATTTTTGTTTGTTTCCTAATAATTTTTACCGGTGAAAGTTGAAAGAAAAGTGCTAATTTTCGGGAAATTGGACACGGTAGAGGGCATTCTTCTGAAAATAGATATACGATGAAATTTGGAACCTTTGGAACAAAATTTGTTTCACGTATACAGGGTGTTAATTAATGTCATGCAGATATTTCAGGGGGTGATAGTACTCGTCAAAATAAGAAATAAATGCAAATAGATGCATGGTCTAAAACGCGTTATTTTCGTTATACGTTGGCAAAGTTTCAATTTTTTTTCTCGTATTTTGCGTTTTCTCTCTTATATTCTGTGATAATTGTTTTTTTTTGTTTACATTTCGAACATCAACCATTTTTTAGAATCTCTACAATAAAGTATAAAAATTGTCGGTCGTAGTATACAGGGTGTTAGATTTTCTTGAATCGGCTACAATTTTATTTTTCAGAACTTCTTTTTGGAGCTCCCTGTATGAATTCCGGTATGAAATTTGAACTCTCTGTCCCTTTGTTTAGCGTTCTAGTCTCTTACACTATTCTCGTATCTGTGACCGTTTTCGATTTATTTGCAGAAATAGCCGATGGAAATTAAGTGTAGGCAAAATAGCGCAATAATAAATATGAGAAAAAAAATAGTAGGCTGGGATAAGCAATTGTTAATTCTGTTTATTGCCCTTCTTGTTGTAACAAATATTTTTTTTGTTTGACGTTTCCGGAGTTGTTTTGAACTGGTTAATGATGGTTGAATTCACAAATCAAGAATTTGCAGAGATGCATTTAATCTATGGACTTGCCGATGGCAATTGTTATGAAGCCAGACGACTGCCTGACCCACAGACATTCGCAAATCTACATAATCAACTATGTGAAAATGGATCGTTCAAGAAATCCATTCATTTAGCAGGAGCAAACAGAACGGTTAGGACTCCTGAAGTCGAGGAAGCAGTCCTGAATGCTGTAGAAAATGATCCTGCTACTAGTACGAGAAAAATTTCCGCAATACTTAACATTTCATTTATGCTTGTCTGGAAAATTTTAATAGACAACCTAATGTATCCTTACCATATCCAAAGGGTTCAAGCTCTTCCCCACGTGACTTTCCACTACGTTTTAATTTTTGCCAATAGTTCTTACAGATGCTAGCCCAAAATCCGTTATTTAAAAACACGATTTTATTTAGAGATGAAGCAAATTTCTCAAGGAATGCCATAAACAATTTTCACAACAACCATTTTTGGGCAGAAGAGAATCCGCATTCGATACGCGAAAATAATTTTTAAGAACAGTTTTCAGTAAATGTGTGGGCCGGCATTATTGGAAATTATTTGATAGGACCATTTTTTCTACCAGCAAGGCTAAACGGACAATATTATCGTCAATTTCTTGAAGAGGAACTCCCAGGGCTGCCAGAAGAGGTACCAATTCTTGTCAGAAACCAAATGTGGTTCATGCACGATGGTGCACCACCGCACTTCAGCATAGAGGTGAGAAACTTTCTCAATCAAATTTTTAACAACCGTTAGATAGGTCGAGGGGGACCTCAGCCATGGCCCCCTAGATCCCCAGACCTGAATAGCCTGGATTTCTTTTTCTGGGGACACCTGAAAGCATTAGTGTATCAGACCCCAGTCCAGACAGAAGAGGATTTAAGAAACAGAATAATAGCTTCATGCGACATCATTCACAATACTCCTGGAATATTTGGCAAAGTCTGTCAGTCCATGAGGCGAAGACTTGATTCGTGCATTTTAGAAAGAGGTGGATATTTTCAACAGTTTTCATAATTTTGTTTTATTTTTATTTGATTAACTAATTAATTGTTTTGTTTTAATTTATTTTTAATTTGTAACGTTTTTATCTGATTGTTGATAACCTTGTCGGTTGATCTAAAAATGTTAATAATTACTTAGAATAATATATAAAATAGACAAATAAAAACAGATATTTACTCTGCTTTATTTCGCCTACACTTAATTTCCATCGATTGCTATTTTTGCAAATAAATCGAAAACGGTAACAGATACGAGAATAGTGCAAGAGGCCAGAACGCTAAACAAAGGAACAGAGAGTTCAAATTTCATACCGGAATTCATACAGGGAGCTCCAAGAAAAAGTTCTGAAAGATAAAATTGTAGCCGATTCAGGAAAATGTAACACCCTCAAAGAAATAGTCCGCCATTCTCTTAGCTCTAATTCACCATATTCTCATAAATTTGCCTCCTTCAACTCCTTTTTCTATAGGTTATTTAAATTACCGTTGTCTCGAGAAGCTTTTAATAAAGAATTAGGTATAATAAAACAAATAGCTATTAATAACGGGTTTCCCTTGAGGTTGATTAATAAACTTTATTACAAATTCCTCAACAAATATAAACTATCATATAATATTTTACACTTCAATCCACAAAATATGATGAACAATTACAGATCTTTAACATTTTTTGGTAACATTTCTCTACAATTAGCAAAATTTTTTAAACCTTTTAATATTTCCCTAAGTTTTAAAACTACAAATACTTTGAAACAACACATAGTTAAAACCAAAGATAAAGTAAATCCTCTGTCGAGATCCGGGGTGTATTCCCTAAATTGTGGGGACTGTTCTGCCATTTATGTAGGGCACATCTTAGTCTTGTCCACAAATATCAGAACACAGATATAACTAATACCAACTCAGCTTTCGCAAACCATTTATTGGAATCTGGACATCAATTCTCAACACCTACGAATGTAAACATTCTTCACGAGTGCCAAAAGGGTAGACGGTTGGATTTATTAGAAAAACTAGAAATAACTAAAGCAAAGAGGAGTCCAATACTTAACTGCGTAAACGAAGTGTTTAATTTTGAGCCATATTTTATCTTTAATAACTTGAATAATTAACTTGGGTCCCTATAACCTTTTTCTGTTTTCCTACTATTTTGGTGTGGATATTGACATTATTGATTATATTATCGATCATAAAATAACGTTCAGGTGAGTGTCTTCTTCTTACTTCAGTTTAAGGTGATAGAACACAGTGGCGTGTTGTACTGTTGCACTACGACCTGCCACTTATATTTTTAGGGTTCCGCGCCTGAGAGGTAAATTATTATTCCGCAAGCGTCTGGTTTGTTCCCGAACCCGCCATAGTTGTCGAATAATTTTTTAGATTGTTTATTTATTGTTTCGTATCGTTTCATATTTTGTAATGGTCCAGTAACGTTTTTTTAAAAAATTTTAATCTGTTATGTGTCATTTGTGATTGTGTTTCCATGGATTTTTAAGTTATTATTCCTAAGGTAGGTTAGGCTTTTAAACTTTATATGTGTAGATTGGATGTTTTCGTACGATTATGGTTTTAGGTCTGATGATGCCCATTGTTTGGGCGAAACATGTAACCACCACCACCTAACTAAATTATATTGTGACTGAGACCGAGACTTAGTGTGTCTTTATTTATTATAAATGTAACACCCAGTATACTGAGACCGACAATTTTGATACTTTATTGTATTTATGTAACTTTCAACGTATACGCTTCGGCGACGGTTGCTGATTTCCATCCTCGATACCTTTTTAAAACATCCACAGATGCATCAGAGTCAGCTAGTAAAGAGGCAAACGTTCGACGAAAGCAATGTCCAGTGTGTAATGATGAATTGGATAGATTTAGGAATGCTGCTACTTTTTGGGGTAGCTCTCCAAATATATTTTTGGGGACTGAAAATCTCGAATGCCTTTCTTAAAGCCATATACTTTTAGGTACATATATATTTCCGCAAAATTGACTGTATTTTTAACTGAATTTCTATCGATCTTGTTTGATTTCGACTGTGATCACCAAATTGATGAGACTGACAACTTGGTTATTTATACTGTAACTAAGTGAGTTGTGTCTTTGAAAGTAGACTAATGAAATGTTCAAATGGTAGCAATTCAATGAGTCACTTTAGTCTCTTGGTTTATAATATACTATAGTATAAAACAGATTTTGTAATTGTTGTGGGTTAAGTCCGATATTGCACTCGTAATAATATTATTTCATCTATTAATTTCAGCCCCGGTCTCAAACTTTCTTTTAAAAACAATGAACAATTTATTATGATTGCCAGTTCTGCCTGGTCCTTTGATGACGTTAGTTTTTTTTTTATTTTATCTTTCCTGCAACCATTTCCATATGAATCCCTTCCCTTATATCCAGACTGCAAGAAGTTTTTTGTCCACAACTATCTAAATCTTAAAAATGCCAATTTTTGTCCATTTTAAAAACCTTTTTAGAAATTATTATTGCTTTACATTAATGGCATGATGATAATATGACGATAGTATCATCTGAAAATCTTAGAAATTAATAATTATGTATGAGACACATGCATTAACATCGGCGACATTATATGTGTGTCTAGGCATTAATAGGTAAAATTATATTTTTATCAGGAGTTAATTCATGACTAGCCTACCGCGTTAATGAGGAAGTTAATGATTTATTATTTGCACATCTTAAGGCAACTGAAAGAATATTTTTATTACTTTAGATGTGTGCCGCTGCACACATATTGACACGTATATTATACGATTTGGCGCGCTTTACGCTAGACTTACTTTGCCTGATAATAATCAGCGACTACATTGTGCCCTCAATAATAATGTTGTTACGTGGGTTCAGACTTTTTTGTGCAAATAATTAAATTATTATTTTGTATCAAAAATTGGATAAGTCAATTATGTTTATTATTAAAATTAAAAGATCAAACGAACTTACGTTAAGTGAAGTTCGATCTTTATTATACAGGGTGACGCACCGAAAACTTTTCACCCAGGTTTACTTTCTTATTAATGAATAAATCAAAATTCGCTCGAACACGGGAACCTTAGCTCTCAGGGGGACAAATTTTTCTGCTATTTTCACCCCCCTACTTGAACCCCTACGACGGGGTGGCTTTTACCCTTAAAATCTTAAATAGAAAGGGGGTCGAGTGATACCTTATTTTAAAGGGAATTTAATTGCCTTCCCAGTGCGACCTTGCTCGTTTAAATCGAGTGAATAGTTCCTGAGAAATACGGCTAAAAAGAAAACAAAATTTAAAAGTAATAAAATGTATTACTTTTAAATTGTATCAATCAAGTAAATGCTGAAAATGTCCACCTCGAACCTTCATGCAATTTATTGTAAAGGCACTGTTCATAATATTCGCGAACATTATGGAGCATTGCGGGAGTTATTTGTCGGCACTCGTACACTATTCGTTGTTGCAAGTCTTCCAAAGAATTGGGTTGGGTTGCATAAATTTTAGACTTTAAATGTCTCCACACAAAAAAGTCCAGTGGCGTCGAATCAGGAGATCTTGCAGGCCATTCAATAGTACCTCTTCTTCCAATCAATTTTCCTGAAAAATTTTCATCCAGAAACTGTCTAACAGGGAACGCATAATGCGGGGGTGCTCCGTCTTGCTGAAAGTAAATATTTTCTGGCCGATAACGGTCATTTTCTTTTATGGCATTCGTTAAAGCAGGGTTAATAGTGGTTTCCAACAGGTTCAGGTACATTTCACCTGTTAAATTTCCAGGTATAAAATACGGCCCAATAATACGGCCCCCAAAAATTCCAGCCCACACATTTAATTTTTCGGGATGTTGACTTTGTACTTCTCTAAAAATTCTAGGGTTGGAATCCGACCAATACCTACAGTTCTGTCGATTGACAGTACCGTGAAGAAAAAAAGTGCATTCATGGGAGAAACAAATGTTGAAAATAAATTGTGGATTGCATTGAATTAACTCGCAAAATTGCAAACGGCGATCGTCATCGTCTTCATTAAGTTCATGAACCAGTTTTGTTTTATAGGGATGGAACTTATGCGTTTTTAAAGTACGCTGAATCGTTCTACGCGAAACACCCAATACATCTGACACTTTCCTCGTGCTAAGTGTGGAATCGATGGCAATATGAACCGAAACTGCAACTTCTACAGCTTCATTTCTTACAGGATTTTCAACAATACTTTTTTTGTTTAGCATTGATCCTGTTTCACGAAATTTTGCCACTAATTGTAGCACGTAAGTATGAGACAAGTGTGCATTAAGATGGAATTCATTATCAGACAGGGCAGCAGCTCGAGCACAATCGTTACTTCTAAAGAAAAGTGAAATAATTTCAACCCTTTCTGGAAGAGTATACGTCATTTTAATCCATTATTGAACACACTGAAATGTAAAGCAAAATGAAATTTTATTCTTACTATGAATTTGATCGATGCCAAAAACAAACCGAGTTTTTTCGACTGAACAAGTGAAATTCCAAATCTCTTTTGATAAGATAGTATCCCTTTTTTGCGTATTTTTTACCATTTATTAGTTTACATTTAAGCACAAATTTGTTTACCATTTAATTTCTCGAAAGGTACTCAGCCAA
Source organism: Polydrusus tereticollis (assembly GCA_963920685.1). NCBI lineage: Eukaryota > Metazoa > Arthropoda > Insecta > Coleoptera > Curculionidae > Polydrusus > Polydrusus tereticollis. Next base: position 88,178,152 of record OY987329.1, on the reverse strand, counting down.
ATTCAACGAGCAAGGTTCCGTTGGAAAGACAATTTAATTCCTTTTAAAATAAGCTATCGCTCGACCTCCCTTTTCATTTAAGATTTTAAGGGTGAAAGCCACCCCGTCGTAGGAATTCAAGCAGGAGGGGTGAAAATAGCAAAAAAATATGTGCCCCTGAGAACCAAGGTTCTTGCGTTCGAGCCAATTTTGATTTTATTTATTAACAAGAAAATAAACCTGGGTGGAAAGTTTTCGGTGCGCCACCCTGTTTGTAAGGCTCGTCGAACTAAATAAGATCACTCGTAGTACCTCGATTCCTGAGTCAAGCCACACATTTTAAAGATAAATAAATTGATGATAGTGCATTTAGGGTGCCTCCGCCTGCTGTGACTCATTTCTTCAAGGCTATATTGTTGCAAATAGAAAATGTATGGGTCCTTAGATCAAACTTCACTTAAGGTAAGTTTGTTTCAAGTTTTAATTATACTTGATCTCGTAGATGTTCAAGTGCAACAATATATAGACTATAGACAGTAGTAATATATATTTTAAATCTAAAATAAAATAAAATAATACAAGCAGTATAATTCTGTAAACGTAAAAGGGGTTTAGGTACCATAACCCAACAGATTTGAAATTGAAGAAATAGTCCATACTAATGAGTACCTACAACTAAACAGGATGAGAAATATAAAGTTGAAGACTTGGTATGCGAAATGGTCACATTAACATATTAATTGTATCGAGATTAAGATATACATAAGTAAAGTTTTAACTATAAATGTGAAGTTTTTAAACTTTAATATGAAGATTAAAAATAGTAGTTGAATTGTTGGAAAAATAATAATTTAATATATTTATTTATTGTTATGCATTTTAGATAAAAAATATAAAATTTAATGTTTAGAAATATTTAAAAAAAAGGGTAGGTGGTTATAAAAGATTTAATATAACCTATGCTTAATTACAACCGAGTTATCTGCTGCATCGTGATTGTTGAAGTGGGGTTAATTTAAAGAGAATAATGACATTAAAGACGTATATCCAGGTGTCAATATTAGAAATATTAAAATTTAAAACTACTGTTGAAATGAAATGGGAAGATTTAAAGAACTCAATACTAGGTTTATAAAATCCATACAAAATCGACTGATCTTTAGTTGTCATCACTGGACGTTTAAAATACTTAAGAACCGGTAGAACACAGACATCTGTCAACGAATGACCAAATTACATGGTTTTGTTAAAAGGGGGTTATAAATGTCTATCGGAGGGAGCTAAAAACTGCACTAACAAAAGCTGGATTTATAAACTCGAAAAGTTGGTGAGGTTGAAGTTATGGTCAAGTTGTGAGGTTAGATATTCCGAATTCCGAGCATAAAAATTGATTATCTTGAACTACCCGGGAAGTTTTCGAACCTTACATGAGCTTTACATGAACAACATGAACGAGTGTATAAATAGAACTGAGTGTTCCCTTTAGTTTAAATTGAAGTCCTATTTCCAACACCAACTGAACCTCAACCTCGCCAACTTTTCGAGTTTATAAATCCAGCTAAATACACTTGAAAGGGATGGTGACGACACTGACACTAGCTGACATAGTAAATGTAGAAAATCTAGATATTTAAAAAATATTTTAACAAGAATATTGAAAAACACTGAAAACTTTTTTAACTTAAAACAATGGTTGGATACAATGGAAATATATACGGGAGCTAGAAGGTATTGAGCAGAGATAGGAAGAGGTAAGTGTTGTGCATAAGAGACTGAATTATAACTATAAATATGCTTAAACATTCGAAACATGTACTGCATTGTTTAATTGACATACCCCAATAAGTTAAAATTGATACGGCAAAGTTGTTTTTGGTTAGAGGTCTATGGCCGAAATTGACGAGAGTGCTTGACTTCTCTGTCCAGCCTGCTGACAGCCTTGTTAAATAGAGACTTACCCCCTTTCGGGCGGCTGTAGAAGTTGCAGCGTGTCTAGTGTTATGGGCAGTGAACAGAGAAGTGTCTAGGTACACCACTTTTACCTATGATGTAATTTAGATCTATCTACTGATTGACTGAGAACTTGCTTCACTATGAGGCTTATTAGACACTATAAAAATATTTTTAGAGGCGTTATTTTTCATACTTTTAGTTCTTGTTAATAGCCTATAATTTGAAGTCTATCCGTCAAGTAGTTTTCGAAATATACGAGATCAAAATCAAATAAAACGTTGGCCAGGCGGTGACGTCATTACCTCCCACGGCTCGTCCGCTTGGAACTTGTGCAACGGTTTTTCTGTGCATTTACGAGAGAGATGCGCTTACTGTTTCTTTGTTCAGCTAAAGCAGAAGCTTATTATTACTACTTTTAATAGTAATAAGTAGAAAATGCCATTCCATACGATTCTAGACTTTACTTTCCCTTGTACTATTTTAGAAAAAAGAAAAAAAATATTAAAAATTATTTTTTTCTATCCTGTCGATGTCCACTCCGTTACCTAGCAACGAAGAAAGGGCGATGTAAATGGACACCTGTCTTTTAAAAAGTTGTAAGCAGCAAGTAACCTCAGCAGGGATTTCCGCAATTAGATGTTCGTAAAATATGTTAAAATCTTTTGGAAAATGTAATAAAAAAATGCTAAATGAGCCCATTGCTGTAGTAACGCATATTTCTAAGTCTTGTCTGAAAAAGGGCAATATTAGGGTCGATTGAATTTTATTGGGACCTGAAGTCTTAATTTTTTTAGAGACTTTATTTGTTATGTTGTCTTCGGAGATAACTATATTTTCCAGTTGAATTTTGGCTAATGTCTGTACCCTTAGACCGGTTGTAAGGAGAGCTAACAGTACTGCTACCTCCTGTGTTAGCATATTTAGCTCTATTGTATCATTGGGCAAAGTTTTTATATAATTTATAACTATATTTGGATCCTACAAGAAATATTTTCAGTCTATTGTCAGAAATGGCAACTTGAGAAATTGCACATCTGTCACAATAAAATTACGAGAACTATAAGACGCTCCTTTATTAAATTGCTAAAAATTCTAATACTAAAGGCACAGTAACATTAAAAACAGTTACAATTTTTATCTCCGTGCAGATATTCAAGGACATGTCTGGAACCTCCCCTCTCCGCAATGCCTGAATGATAAGGCTTCTTCCACCAGAGAGGTTGAGGAGTTCTAGCAACAGAAAGGAGTAAATTTTTATTTGGTTTAAAGTATTGGGGGTCTTGTACTATAAGGAGCAGAAAACTGGATACCAAGGTTGAGAGGGCCAGTTGGGAACTATTACAATACCATCCGTATTGCGTAGCGTAAAAGTTCTTTCAGTCTACAGTAAATGCGTTATCTGCCCAAGATTCGGGATACCTATCTTAGCTAGTATTTCTTTGCAGCAAAAAAAGGGGGTTTCTAAAATGCATTGCAATTGTTTGAAACAGCTCGTCATTTTCGCTCAAAACTCTCTTTATTTTAGTGAGAAAATGTTCCATTAAATGCAGTGTATAAATATGGAAAACAGATAACCATCAAATAAAAATTGAAGGTAATTTAAGACAAATTTTTTCTGATTCATTTTTCAATCAAAATATTTTATTATTTTATTTATACGTTTATTTATTTCATAAACATACTTTCTGTAATATGCCATAGTAGTAGCACTCACTGTGCCTTCGTACTTGGAAAAGTAGGAAATGAGAACAAGTAGTATACACAATGTTAATGCAAATCAATTGCCTATTACTGCCGAGCGTACATAAATCAATTATACCCTGATTTGATACATTAAGGTGCTTGTCAAAGATGCGATTTATTATCTTCATGATGAAATATTAACTGACCGTCGGAGCCGAGATGAGTAATTGTTGTTTCGATGGCGGACGGTAAGCTGTGCGTGCTGGTTGGTAAAGTAGTTGCTTCAGCTTCAAAAAGCAAAGTAATTTAGGGCTTTTCTATACTTTTTTGTATTTAATTTTGTTATAATACACAGCAGGAATAATCCTTTGGGGCTTCTCTGCAAGCGATGCCGGTGCATGAGCGAAAGAAGTGTTTCCGTTGGAAACACGAACTTGTTCCAAATAAAATGATTATTGTACAACGTTAAAGGAGTGCTAAGTTGAACCACCTGGTTCATGGTGAACCGATACTATGTAGCAGCTTTTCTTTGATACTATAAGCTTCCGAAATTGACTGTCAGTTTTCACTAACCCAAAGTAATCTAACCTATACGTTTGGTGGTATCGGATAGAGTCCCTTGTGGTAATAATCAAAAACTTAGTCTTGTTTTTTCTTGGTGATTTAAAGTCAAAACTATATAAAATGAATTCAATTTTTGATGGTGATGACAAAGCAATAACTAAATTAAATATTAACCCTTAATTTATTAGGAAACAAAGTAATTACGAATGAATCATTAGACATTTCAAGATTAACGATTATAATTTATACGCAGCGCTGCGTTGCATGGCTGGAAATTCCACGAGATTTATACTGCAAGGTCTCCATCATCAATTTTATAAACACAGTGATTAATTGCGGCTCCCAATCCAAACAAATAACGCCAAAAAGTTAACTTGTTTGAATTATTTTTTCTTGTTGCTACGGATTGATATTTTGCAGTGGTCGTTAATTAACGAAATATGTCCAGGGTGCCTTCTAATATAAATAGCTTTTCAATATCGCCGCAATAAATCAAGTTCGGAACTTATATAAATATTTCTCAAATGAGTGTGTATATGCATAATTTTATTGTAAATATTAGTGTTTTGGGAAACAGGATATAGTACATACGCAGTTGAATCAAAAACCAAATGTTGAGTTTTGAATTTTATGTTCCTATTTCTTTATCTTATTATTTAGTTCATTGTACTCAAAATCTGTCAGCAGATTGTTACGAATCACTTTTTTATTATTATTAGTTGTCACCAGTTTTTCTCGGCAAAGTGATATTTTTAAGGTGATATTCAGCTCTTTCAAATATATTGTGGGCTTCTGGTTAGATACTAAATAGTAAATGCAGCTCAGGAATGTTTCAAATAAGACTTGCTGCATAATAAATTATTTGTTGCAGATTTGTTCCCTGTGTTGATGTGTTTGTTTATGTTGTTTTTTGTATTTACTACTACCGCAGAACATAATGTTTCTAAATTGCAGTCCTCATGAGGTTTAGTGTTATAATTTCTTTGGTAAATTACCTATTAGGCTATTTTGCACCAGGTTCTGCGTTAATTTGACTGAAAACGCGATATATGCATTTTTAAGTGATTAATCCACAGGAGTAAGACAATATCATAATATTCTTCTAAGAGAAAGAGTAAATACAGGAAAATTTACAGAGTGTCCAGAAGAAATACATGTGACATGTTATAGGCCTTCGATACCGATTAGTAGCGTATGTTGGTTTTAGCTACATACTCGCTTTCACCGCGTATGCTGTTGTCACATGCATTAAGTGTGGTTAATCTTAACCTAAATCTCAGACGTAATGCATGAAGTATTATGTATGCATCGGGATACATTTATCGGGATTTAGATGAGGTAGATAGATATTTAATGTCAACATGAAAGAAAAATCAGTGCAGTGATACAGTCCCATCCTATTGTTGATAAAACTGTTGTATACTGTAAATTGTATAAGGCCCGTTTTACAGTTGACAAAATTATTTTCACCTCAATGCATTTCACAACCAAGCTGTTTCCTGAAAAATTTCTTGCAGGTCTGTTTAACACCTAGCAGTTCTGTGGTTATTGAAGGGGATCTCCAATATTACAAAAACAAATGTCTCTGTTGCCAATGTGTCAAGAAGAAATTAAAATAACCGACATAACCTTATTTTTATTACTGTATTTGTTGTTTATCGTGCTTATTGCTGGCGCAAAAGAATAAATATATTAACTAGAAGCAAAAAATCATCCATTTCTCTTGTCTTCTTCCATGACAATATTGTCGCAAAATCATAACCAATCACAAAACTGTTAATATAAAGCACACAGGGAAAACTAAAGAAACTACACATAACCGCAAACCACAAAAAACCACTAAAGCGTCAATATGGAGGTTTGACCGGTCGGAAATTATGAACTGTCTGAAACTATTGTTGCTCCTTCACATATTCTTATTGCGACCAAGGCACAGGAAGAAGCAAACTTACTGACTAAACCATTCTCTTCACATTCAACGGTTAATTTTCGGGGAGAAACTCCACCGAACATTCCCCCTGTAGAATCGAGAATGCCCGAGATTGTTTTCCGGCACCGCCATGTTAAACAAATCTTGAAGAGTCTTGACACCAAAAAAGCTTCTGGTCCTGACGATATTTCAGTCATCGTAATTAAGACATGCACTGAGGAATTGACACCGGTTTTTTGTAGGCTTTTCAATTTATCTTACAAAAAAGGAATATTTCCTTCTTGCTGGAAAACTGCTCGTCTAGCCCATACCCAAAAAGCCAAGAAGGTCTTGCCAAACGACTATCGTCCAGTCGCATTGCTTTCGGTTGTATCAAAAGTTATTATGGAGAAGGCTATCAACAAAAAATTATGAAAGTAGCTGGAAGTGACCGCCAGTATGGATTCCGTAAGTCTAGTCTAGATCAACAAGAGATCTTCTCGCTTATGCTACTCACGTTTGGAACAACGTTATTAGAACATCATGGGAAGTCCCGGGCGGTAGCACTGGACAGTTCCAAGGCCTTTGACCGAGTATGGCATGAGGGGCTCCTAACCAAAGTGAGAGCATGCGAGTGGCGAGAGAAATATTTCTTTCAGACACATTTAATTATCAACACCGGAGTCCTCCAACAAGGTTCTATATTGTCGGCCGCCCTCTTTTTACTATACATTAGCGATCTTGTGGAGAAACTAAATATCCTATATCAGCTTTGCTGATGACAGCACACTTGCATTATCTTTTATTTTGGATGCTCGGACATCGGCTGCCAATGCACATCTCCATGGACAGCAAGAGGTCTCACATCTCAACAAAGACCAGGAAAAAATTCGGTCTTAGGGTGACAGTAACCAAGTAGAATTTAACTCAAAAAAACCCAGGCGGCAGTTTCTTTTTTAAACAAGTTAACGTTGAAGAACCGGATATACTCATGGCGGGATAATCGATTCCCTTGGCTTCATCAATTCGTTTACTGGGCGTCGATTTGGAAGGTCATATGCCTTGGCATAATCACGTTGCGGCCATTGCTAAGGCAGCCTTGCAGAAGTTTAGAATACTTTTCCGAACTAAGAACCTCTATACATCCCAACAACTTTTGATGCCCTATAAAGCCCAAATTCGACCATCGCTGGGGTACTGTTCGCATATTTGGGGCTCTGCTCCTAATCATACCCTGAGATTGCTAGATTCCATTAAAAGAAAAGCCATTCGCTTGATCGGTAACCATGATCTGACAAACGACTTGGAAAGCCTTGAACATCAAAAGGAGGTTGGCGACTTAAGTCTATTTTACAAATATTTTCATGATAAGTTTTCAACTAAGGTTGCCCGCTTGATTCCACCCACTGCAGCCCAGCTGTATGTGATTCAGCTTAGTGTCCCTCGAACGATACTGTTTAAAAGTTCTTTCATCTGGAGAACTCCATCACTCTGGAACGACCTCCCTAGGCCGTGTTCCCCAACGAGTATAATTTCCAGGAATTCAAAACCAACGTGAATCATTTCCTGTGCACACACTCTGCTCGCAGAGCGCCATAAAGGATGAATCCTGCAGTGCTCTGCATCATTATAAAAAAAAAAAATCTGTTGTTAATTTATAACACACTCGAGGTTCCCGTGTAAGGATACATTTCTTTTGAACTCAAAATGTATTCATTAGTTATTTTGCTTTGCAAAATCTTTCTGCGCAAAAAAAGTTTAACTGATATAAGCGCTCTTTACTGTTTACAGAAGATATCGTCGTTTGAAGGAATATAGGATTTTGAAATGCAGGTTGTTTTAAAATTACGAGAGACCACGAGTAGACAACTTTTACTCCTGGTATAGTGGTCACTTTGTGGTATTTTGAGTTTAGGGGTAATAATGGCCCTTATCATCTCATCTCTCCTTCTCTAAAATAATATGTATTACAACAGCCATTAGGTCATAACACCCTTTTTTCCTGCACCATAAGATAAAGTTTTTTCATTTTCCCAACTTTGATTGGATATCCTTTTTCTCCTTTCCCTTGCCAACTTCTTTTTAAACGCTTTTTATAGAAACTAGATAGAACGCCCCATACGCGTCTGGCATAGTAAAACTTTCAAATCTATCCGAAAGTTTTCTTGAACCAAACTTCTTGGACAAGTTGGAAATATTTATTTCAGAAGTTTGTTGTTTGTTTTATTGAACGGAGAACGTGCTTATTTATTTTATATTACATCGTTTCGGAAATATACCTTACTAAGGGGATTTTCTCAAAAACGATAATAAATTTATTATGGTATTGAATAACTATAGTTTCTTTCATTTCTAATTGTGACATTTTTTTAAGGCTCCCGCTCGATTATAGATTTTCCTGCAGACATAATAAAAAACCAATTATACCTTTCTCAATTGTTTCCCCAAGGAAGTCAAATTGAATGTTAGAAAATATATATAGGTTCACAAATTGAACAGATATGACGCCATATTGAATTTTTTAAATGGCAGCCCTCATCCATAACCACAAGAGTGAATTGCATTTTGCGCCCCCCCCCCCCTTTTTAACTTTTGATTTTGATTAACAATTGTGAGAATAATGAAATTTCGGTACGTTTAATAATAACTAAAATACTACTTTATTATTTATTAGTATAAATTCTGGACTCAGTTTTCAAAGATGGCGGCAGAGCGCCATGTTGAATAAAATTTTTGAATCGCAGATGGGGTCGAGTGATACCTCGTTGGAAAGGTATTTTCAATCTATGAACGATCCCCATATTTGAAAATATTTTAACGATTAATTTCAAAATGGCGGCCACTCTAGTTAATGTGGGTTTAATTTTTAGTTTAAACAATAAAACTGTGAATGAGTTGAGATCTTGCCGCATGATAGGGTCAGGGCTTTAACAACCCTTGGGCCAAGGGCAGTGGCGTAGAAACCGCCCCTGCAGGCCCCGCATTGCGAGGGGGCGCAGCAAAGCCAGGGGCGCCCTCAAATCCCTTGATGAAAATAATAAATCAAATGAAAATCGACGAAAATAATAGTTTCATTACCACAATATTAAAGTTAAAAATAAACAATAATGAATGAGAAATAATGTAATATGAGTCGATATAAAATAAGGGTAACGTACTAAATCATAATTAACAATTTTAATAATTTAATATTATACCCCAATAACAGTATAAGATAAAAGCTTGTTGTTATTATTTTTACAACAAAAAATTGTTCTTTGTTCTCTACAATACTTTATATCCTTCTATATTAAACAACGCTTACAAATGACAATATTTTTTACTATAGTGTAAGTGTGAAGGATTCAGACAGGTGCAAAATAGCAGGGCGCTGTCAAAATTTTGCGGGGGGGCGCACATGCCCTTAGTTACGCCACTGGCCAAGGGTCAAGGAAACTAACCTCTCATAACCTTTCCATGTCTCTAAGCCCTCTTAACAATCCCAATCATACCCCTACAATCACTCATATCCACTAGAAAGCGGGACAAAAGGGTGATTTCTGCCCGTTTGCGGGGTTGTGGAACTCTTTTTTTGTGTTTCACACTCTCGAAGATAGGAGAAGTAGGTAGGTTTCGTAGCTGCCATTTCATTACAATATATATCACATTTTTTTAATTTGGAATGCAAAGCACGCTTTGCTTCTTCACTACAACTGTTTTGTTTTGACCTGTCAAATAAGTATTTGTCAGTAAGTTTGTGTTGCTTATATTGCTATGGTCGTTAAAGCCAATTATTTAGTTGATTTAAAATTATTCGTCCAATGGAAGATAAAATAGAGGCAGTTTTGATTTTTGGGGAGGCGCAACGTAGCTATCATGCTGCTGATCGCATTTGTAATGAACGTTTTCCTGATCGCCCAATTTCAAGGAAATATTTGCGGGAATTAATTTAAAAGTTCCAAAGAACTGGAAGTGTTGGAAATGCTAAAAGAAGTGGAAGGCCCTCATTAGAAGAAGAAAATCAGATTCAGCTGAATGCGAAGTAAGCACTAAAAGTGTTCAGAGAGTATTGAAACGTTCTAAATTTCATCACTAGGAATTGAAAATGTTACACGAGTTAACAGAAGATGATCCGGATCTTATACTAGAGTTCTGTGAATTATTGGGTGCAAAATTGAACCGTTACCCAAATTACCCTAAATGTATTTATTTAAGTGATGAGTGTACTTTCTTTCTAAATGGAATAGTTAACCATCAAAATGCTCGGTATTGGAGCGATGTAAATTCTCATATGTACAAGGACGTAATACCCATAGACATCGAGACCGAACAATAACAAATAAACGTGTTGTCATCAATGTATTCCAGTGTAAAGTAAATCAACATGCAAGCTGCTCCCGTCCACTTGGTTTGCCAGACTTACGCCACAGAAAACGTAGTTTTCTGAGCTTACTCTGTTAAAAGTATTAACTTCTATGATTAACTAGATTAACATGATGTGGGAAATATATAACATTGCCTAAAACCTTGTAAAAAATCTGTAGTATGGCAGCGCAGCAATAACGGATACGCCCAGATTCCATCATTTTCGTGGCCATCTCCACCGACTCGGCAATACTCTAGAGAATATTTAAATTTGTATGTAAATTTATACCCTGACCAACCAAGATGGTATGTTCTATAAGAAAATTTCTGATAATCCATTTTTTTTACTCTTCCTACTGCCTTAGCCAATAGTTGACCGGAATAAACTAGAGTGCATAAAATATTGTTTCAAATAATAAAATATTTTGTGGCGGCAAATATTAAATATTAATGCAAATAAAACGACAATGTCTTCCTCCACAAATTTAATAAAGGTAAAATTCTTGTTCCCTACATGTTTCGGGCGTCTAGACGTCCATCTTCAGGGGATACTAGAAGGAATTTCATCTTTACAAAGCTAGTTAGAATCATGGTGAACACTGACTTACCCATAATCGAGTTGACTATGACTAACTAGCTTTGTAAAGATGAAATTCCTTCTAGTATCCCCTGAAGATGGACGTCTAGACGCCCGAAACATGTAGGGAACAAGAATTTTACCTTTATTAAATTTGTGGAGGAAGACATTGTCGTTTTATTTGCATTACGTAAACTCCACTGCAAGTATGGACTACTTTTTCAATTAAATATTAAAATTTTTGTGGGGGCAGTTTGTTGAAAGGGCTCAAAATAAAACTTTTAGTTTAAAACCAATCACTATAATAATAGTTATTATTATTATTTACTTTACACGTTACAGCTTAACAATATAAAAAATATAAAATTATAAAAAAAAAATATGTCCTTTTTCTTGTTATTTAAATGATCTATATAAAACTAGGTATATCATAATTATTATTATACTTTTAGTAACTGGGATGACATTTTCATTAAGATAAGAATTACTAGGACAAAAAAATGGGGATTTCAGCTTAAAAGGTTTATTTATTAAAGGTGTGAAAAACTTAATCACTTTAGGAACCCCCGTAGCGGCGGAATGATTGAAAATAGGTAACAATAACCATATGTTTTTCAAATTGGATCTCGAAATGCAGTTTACTCGCGTAGTTATGGATAAGGGTTGCCATTAAAAAAAATCTAAATATGGCGGCATATCTGTCAAATAATGTGTGAACCTATTAATTTTTTGATATTAAATGTGGCTTTCTTGCGGAACATCATTGAGGAGTGCGTATTTTATTTATATTTTAACTGTCTATTGTTGCTCGTTTTCGAATAATTATTTTTGTTCAATGACTTCGTTTAAGGTAATTTTAATTAAATATTTTCTCAGTGTACTTACTGGGGCTACCACCATATAATGTGCACCAATAAATAATTTTATGCACTTTACCCCCTTATAAACCACTAGGGACCAATAGACTCAAGGACGAAGACAAGCATTTACATAATTTTACTGAGGCCGGTACTGACATAATATGATATGCCGACCTGGTACCAATCGGGTGAGACACTTAAAATATGCCCCTGTATAGTACAATGCATACTATTTAATATATTTCAACAAAAAATACAGAACTAAAAGTAATGAACTTCAACTAGGAATATTACCGTTTTTTTTTTATAATATGATTCGCAGTTTAGTTCTGTTAGTAAAAATCGATGATTAAAAGTACTTCATTATTCATAAAATACCTAACCTTTTACTACTACAAGGACTTTTAAATTGAACACAATACCATACGACAGAAATTCAGCTAATAATTCAAAACTATGAAATAAATAACAAACTCCCTACTTTTAACTTTTGAAAGGATTTTCCTTTAATTAATAAAATCTAATTTTCATTAACAATCATTTTTTATTTTTAGGCACAGATAAATTACCCAATTTATCTATTTCTCGGTCTTTATTCTTCCTGTTATAAATCACGTGAGATTTAAATTTATTCTGCTGACTTACGTCATCCGGCAGAAAAAATAACGAATGGCTTTGCTAAGAGGATTATTGGACATGGAGAAGTTGACACTGTACACTTGGTAGCATCTACATTAAAAAAAAAAACGTATACTCTAAAAGGTACAGAAAAAATACTACCACTAATTTCTGAGACTTAAATATGACGATCTAATCCAACTTACATCAGTCCAAACGTGGATGATTTCGGAAATACAGAGTGTCAAAGTTCAATTTGGTTTTAGTTTCTTAAAAATATTTTTTTTTAATAATTGGTGTATTATCACAATATTCGGCTAGGGGAGGTTTTGCTTTAATTTTTATTGTAAAATTTAGAGGGTGCCACCCGCGGTACCTTGCACACATTTAATACGAAATAACTTCTTTGAGGCACCCTGTATTTACCTTTTAAATAAAAACTGTTATTCTCCAATGTATTTTACCTAAAAAATGTATACGTGGTAAGAGTTGATTTGAGCAGCCGTTTTTGAGATATCTGGATTTAAAAAATTCACTTCGTGTATGGTCAGGTTGAAATTATTGTAATAATTGAACATAATTTGAAGGTAATGCGTTAAATTGAAATAACTGTCACTAAAAACTAAAAAAAAAGCAATTACATAAATGTGTTGTTAATTTTATTCTCTAGCAAAAACAGTCAATAAGAAATGTATCAACGATTTGCACTTTTGGCACTCTGTATCTCCGAAATCATCCACTTTTGGACTGAGGTAAGTTGGGTTAGATCCTCATATTTAAGTCTCAGGAATTTGTGGTCGCATTTTTTCCGCACCTTTTGGAGAGACCCTGTATATTCAAAAAATTAACTTTTTCTTTAGTGCATATAATTCCAAAATAAACATATCACATACAACATGAAAATACTCCTAGCCTCGAATGTAGAAAATATTTTTCAATATTTTTTTCATCGATAAATACCCTATAAAATATTCATAATAAATTTACGAATTATGGTATCCAATAAGGGTATAAAAATATAAAATAAAATGAAGACATACATACATTTTTTCTATTAGAAGTAATTGTCACAATACAGTTGAATTTTTGACCTGGCATTTAAAACGGCTTCATAATAAATTGTTAAAGTTCGTTAAAATGGGCTACGCCGCCATTTGTCCTTACCTGCAATTCAACGGCCGATGCCCACCTTTGATTGTTGTGAGCGTCACAGAATAAAAATTCATTGTCGAGCCGTTTTACGTGCTAGACAGAAAAATCCAACGGCATTATTAAACGTAGACATCTTTTAAACAAATAAAAAGAAATGGTTTGTAGACTCATTAATAATATCATCATTTCTTTAGTTGTTTATTCATCTGCGGTCTTTCATTAATACTATCTAAGACCTTAAACGGTTGAACTGCACTAATTTTTGTAAAATACGCTTGTCAATGGAGCTTATTAATTTAATATAAAGAACCCTCCTAATATTAGACACAGACGAAAACGTATGAATTGGAGCAGTAAAGTATTTAGGTATGTTTTGGTTCAAACTTAGAACCGTTCTAGAACAGTCCGCACATGCGCATCGAGATATTTCTGTTTTGGTTCAGTTAGAACCGATTCAGAACTGAAATTTAAACGTTTTGGTTATATTTCGAACCGGTTCGTAACCGTTCTTGAACTATCAATGCATTTCCAGCTTTTTGATAGAATCGATTCGGGATTTTTAGTTAACGTACGCGCAGTATTTTCAGCTCATCAGCTGATTATTTTATTGTTTTGGTTTTGTTGAAACTTAAAATCACAGAAAAACGGGGTGTAAAATAAGAATAAGAATGAGAGGATAATCCTATAGTTATGTCAAGTACAAACTTCTATAGAAAAATTAGTTTTCGAGAAGGTATTTTTGAAATTTGAAATATTTGGGGTTATGGTTAATTTTACCCATCTTCCTTCTTCAATAAACTGTTTCGGTTTCTTTTAAGTAGGAACCATTCTAAAACAGTTCAAGGATTTATTTTATTGCGCATCTAGTTCTGCTTAATTCTCGAACTGTTTGGAACTAATCCTTAATTTAGAACCAAAACGAAGCTTTGGATTTATTTTATTGCGCATCTAGTTCTGCTTAATTCTCGAACTGTTTGGAACTAATCCTTAATTTAGAACCAAAACGAAGCTTTTTTCACATTAGCGCCTTACCTACTACGTAGACTTGCGTTCTCTCACGCACCCGCTAACACTACCCGAACCGAGGCGATTTGCTGTCGAACCTATCCGATTCATGATTCTCCATCTATGTGGCGCTTGTTTTTTAATAAATAAATTTGTTAGTAGTTTTATTTGGTTGATATATTGATGCTATTATGTATTACCAATCTCTACTTGTTCTGTGAGCAAGATTGGCTACTGTTATGAGTGAAAACAAAATGTAAGGTTAGAATTTTAAGAAGAGTTTGACATTTTGACGCACATATGTGGATAACGAAACACTTCAAGTAGGAATTTCGCGGCTGCATAAAGACTGCGTAAACTAAATGTGTAAATTAGCGCGCTAGAAGTTACGTATGGCAAGCACATCAAGTATCTATCTATTGAAACTTATCGTCCCTATTAAGGTGTTTGCTACTACATATTTATCTACTACTATAGATCCAACATTTGTGACTAGTCTTCTAATTAACTATTTTTTTTTTCTTCATGGGGTATATTAACTTGTTATCGTTATCGATGGATAATTATCATCATGGTATATGTGCACGTGATTCCACTTTGGATCTTCGTATAGAGACAGATCGCAAAACAAACTTGAATCAAGATAGTCACCTGTGTAACATCTCAATAAGTCTCTGGTAGCTTACATGGCCTATGTTGTACTAAGTAGTAAGATAAAGAGGTACATGGTGGAAGCATGTAAGGAAATCACGTTTTTGTTGTTTGTTTATTGCGATTTTTAATAAGTTATACGAATGTTGGTTTATTGGAGTTGTTTTGTTGGATTAGTCTATAAAGTTTGTGTTAATAATCACTGTTTTGTCAGTTAGACTTCTCTGTATTGTCATATATTATAGAGTAAGTATTTTTAGTAAAAAATTTAAAAAAATTCCATGAATAGATTATTAGATCTGCAGACTGGGAAAAGCGAAAATAACTTTTTTACTAAAAAAAAACAGCTGGACAAAATGCAATGTGCATGTCTCTAATGGACAAACTGCGCGTTTGTCGTTCAATAGATTTTTGAGTAGGATAATCTAAAAAATGAAGGAAAAAATATGTTCTCTCTAAGCAGTATCTTGTTTCGTAACAGTTACATGATAGGACCCCCCGAAATCCCGAAATTTGAAAAATTTTTGTTTATTGTACACCTTGTACTGCATCTTTTTATTGCACTATAAATAATAATACATTAAACGTCACATAATGATTTAAGTTTTAATGTGTGATTCGCTTTGCTCTGAATTAATTAAAATAAGTCCATATTTTTCAATGATTTTCGTCCTTGCCCCCCCCCCCCCCCCCCCGAAACGAATTTCTGGATACGGGGCTGACTTATGCCATTCACTTTTTTGAGCCACAACATCGTCTTTTTGACATCAAGCAGATTTCAGTCGGATCCAAGTTTTCTTACCTCGCCTACTTTGCTGTAGATATCCCAATAAGCATCTGGAGTTTATATGATACTGTGAGACCTTAATATTTTTTCGATGCGTCCAAAAATACGATAGGCAGGAAGATAGGAGTGACCTCTGATCGGAAATATAATTTCTATTTCTCTTATTTTATCACCTGAAAACTTATGGAGTAAAAACATCAAAGCATGTACGACATGACTATTTTTGTTTTGGCCTCCACAGCCATCTGCAAAAAGACGGATTGTCAAATTTTCAGGAATTTTTCAAAAAATCTACAATAGCAGAAGATGTCTGCTTAGTGTTCCATCCATGTGTAGAATTTTGGTTCGTGGCAATTAAGTTTGGTAACACAAAAAAAATATATTGCCAACTGTTAAGCGTAAAATGCTTCCTGTATAGGTACTTTCGGCAATACCTGAACTTGCTGTAAATCGAAACAATGTGAAATTTTATTAGGCTCTTCAGCTTTCATCAATTTATGAAATTGTGATCCACGAAATTTGTGTACTTTCAGTTCAGTAGATAGTTTCTGCTTTTCAGAGGAGTTTTGAGACGAACTTATTTGGGTTTGTGTTCTTACACAATAGCTACAAACATCAGTAGCAGGACTGCTAAACCGCTAAAGCCTATATTAAAATGGTTATTAAATATCCTTCTGAAATACTTGTAATTCCCTTTTAAACTGTCCGCCGAATTTTTGTTATATAATTGCCAAAGTCTAGAATAGTTGTATTCCGAAGATGCATAGATCCTTCGAGACTTCTGTCTTCCATAGTGACTCTCCTTTCCTTTTAGTTGACTAGTAAACTTCTTCATTGCATCCAATTTTTCTACGAACTTCAAACCTCGTCTATCACCTTCTCTTTTTTCTTTTATAACTTCTTCCCCATTCTGGAGTTTTTTGTAAATTGGATTTAACTTTATTGGCGAACGTTGTACACAACCATTATGGACTTCTGGCAAAGTTGTAATTTTTGTGGACTGACGAGTACCTAAAAGAAATCGCAAATAAAAAATACCAACTCGAACCAAAATGTCAATAAATACGAAGCGTTCTCAATAACTTTATTTCTTTCATGTGAAATAAAATTATTATTAAAACATGCTGTATGTACTTTCATTTTAACTTATATAATACTTTACAGAGAAGGAATGGGATTTTCCTTTAGATTTGCGACATCTTTTCCGTTTAGGAGCATTCAACTCAATGACATTCCATCTTGGATAACTTTATTGGGATTTAAAAAAAAACTTCCCGAAGTTTAATTACGTCATCTCGACGCACTTGTCGACATTGTAGCTTTGAGTTCTTGTGGTTACAAACGATATTAAAATTGTGGAAATCAGGATCATGGTTTGCATACCTTAAAAAAATAATAATAGAATGTAAAAAATTACTATTTTATGATACTTTGTATACTATATCAAATTTGAAATATCAATTTTGTTTATACCTCACCGTTTTTTTCTCTCCCTGGATGTTAAATTTACTTTTCATTTTCGGCTACCCCGGTCACTATCACCAACAACGTGATTGTGAGTGAAACGTGGAATCGTGGAAAAGTTGCAATACTTGTAATAAACCGAAATAATAGTTTGGTTATGAATACAATGTGTTTACGGCTGGACTAAACGCTTTTTGTTTGTCTAATGTCAATGGACTAAATGCATTTTGCAAGTCTAAGCTATTTTCACAGTACATTTGAACTGAGACATAATACGATTTAAACGTCCAACATTTTATGAAACGATAGCTATTCAACTAACTATTGTAACGCCATCTATAGTTGAAAAATCGAATCATAATTCATCAGAGAATATTCTTGTTTCAGATTTTAAATTATTTTGTTATATTGTTAAAATATACTTTTTCTTTCAACTACTCGCTAACTAAAAATGAACTAGCATGAAAAAAATTTTTGAGTTTCCAAACCCGTTAAATTAATTCTATACCGCGAAATGGTGAATTACGGCATAAAATTCAGATTTTTTTGCAGATTTCTTTAGAATTTTGGTTTCGCTTACCCATAATTATTGCGACAAACTTAACAATCCGTCCTGGTTAATGGTATTACGAAAATAAGTTTTAATGCGCTTTAGACACAAAAATCCTCACTCATTTGATAATGTGGGTGACAATCGAGTCAAGTCGAATAGGTAAATAATGTTGCTTACAACATAAAATAAATTAAGTTTTAATTGACTGTAGGTATATGCTCTTTGGAAATATCATGATTTTAGATATCACGACACAGTTCGCACTGCGGATTTGGTTTTTTTCCTTTTTAATTTAAAAATAAGATGCTTGACCAACAAAACAGTTTAATTTTGGTTTCACCACAGATCTATTATAGCTAGCTTTAGACAATTTTCAGAAAATGGCCGATCCAATGAGGAAAATCCACATTTGAAACTTAAAATATATTGAATAAGCGAGTATTACCCTCAATCTTTTCGGAATGTCCAAACAATATATTTTATTTAAATTTTAAAACATTTGCCAGAGGTCCTAATCTTAAAAAAATCAAAAGTTTTGTTCACAGATAACACTTTTTATGCCATATTTTACACTAATTTAGTCCTTTTCTTTCAAAAATAATTACGTAAAACTTCCAAAACAGCACATCGATACAAAAACAAAATATTTCTTTAGTATAAGATTTAACCTCACTTTAAATATTGCGGCACGTTTGAATCTACCATCCCTGAGTTTTAGATAGATAGAAAATGCTGAACAAAACTACTGTCATTATAATATAAAGGCCTAATAAAATATCTCAAACCTAAACCGTCTTTTTAGAATGGTTGAATTTCCGATAATAGATGATCCTTTAATTTTGATCTCCTGCTAAAAAAAAAAAATTCGCTGCTGATTTGTAAAATACTCGGCCACAACCCACAAACTTACATCAAAGTACCTAATAACACATATTTTTAATGTCTGTTTTATAACTTGCTAATTGATGTGGTGTTTTAATAAAATATAATAGGTACCTATATACCTACAACATATCTGAAACATCTCATCGTCTTCATCTTGACATGGCCACCTTCGATTTCCGAGCTTGATGGAAACAAGTAAATTGATCGGTATCATGCAAATGCGAGCTTGTTCCCTCTTTAAAAATAAATTTAAATAACATATGCAACAAGGCAACCTAACCATTTCTATAAAAACACATTCCTGCAGCTTTAGGTTGCTTTGACAGCATCATCCGGTAGGCGCAGATAAAAAAAAGCAAAAAACAGTTTCATGTGGTTAAATAATTGACTTCAATATTGTTATTACATCATTTTTTATTCTCTCTCTACATTGCGAGTTGTTAAAGCTTCATGTTAAGTATTAAGAAGAGCGGCTTTAAAATTCAGTAGCTTTGTAACAGTTATTATTATTTATTATTATGTAGTTTTATTCAACAGACTGTCGATAAATATTATTACAGTCAATAACTGTTCTAGCACATAAATTGTTGTCAGTTCGAAATATTTAAATGTTTTCCAAGAAAAGCATTAGGGATTCTAGTTTTTTTTATATTTCGTATAATTATTATTAAAGTAAGTTATCGAGCTTGTTCTTTGTACGAAGGCCTAGAGGGGCACATAAATGGTTGCGGTCTTTCCGGATAGCGAACAAAATATAAATTTTGCGCCATTTCTTCGTTTTTTCCACTTTCAATATAAACTGATATCATATTAAATTTTTCAAAATGTTGTTAAGTCATTTTCACAAACGAATATGTAAAAATAAAATTGACGTTAAATGTTAAAAACAACTAGAATGTCAACATAGTTGTTTCTCGGATATTAGCTTTTGTTTCATGGCCTACTGTGGTTTAAAGTAATAAAGTTTAAATAAGTCGCCTAGGAAACCAATATTATCCATGGTGTGTTATATATTTTAAAAGAAAATTTAATATACATATATGTATTCCATTTAAAAAAATTAGGTTAGATCCGATAACTTTTTTACCTGATCCCGTAAACTATTCAGCACTGATCATAAAGAAGCTTTTGTATAAAACATTTTTCTGTATC
This sequence comes from Polydrusus tereticollis, assembly GCA_963920685.1. NCBI lineage: Eukaryota > Metazoa > Arthropoda > Insecta > Coleoptera > Curculionidae > Polydrusus > Polydrusus tereticollis. The sequence goes on along the minus strand of OY987329.1, from coordinate 88,158,016 downwards.
TCTTTTAACTAAGAAAATATAGGGTAATTTTGAAATTGTCAATTTTTTTATTTTTCCCCGTATCTCTTAAGCGAGCGAAAATTTTAGAATTTTGATTTTACCATTTTAAGTTTGACCCAAAAAAGTACACGACACCTATATTACTTTTTTGATAGCACTAACAATTACGGAGATACCCTATTAAAGTGTCGAAGATGGGACACCCTATACAATGTTCACACTGGCGACTTACCTAAGCATCCACAGACAAAATTCTATTTGTTACTGACGATACAATGACTGCCACATCGAGACAGGAGTGGTTGGTATTCTTACGTTTGCAATGACACACAAATCTATTCCAAAAATGATTGAACGACTGGAATCAAGCCTAAACACAGGTAATATTTTTTTCAAAATCACCAGAAAGCCAAGTAAAGGTCAACAATAGACAAATTCCATGGAAAAACACAGTAAAATACCTGGAGCCCGTTTTCGATAAAAATATGGCATGGAACGCCAACGCAGACCACCGTTAAGCGTGCGTCCATAAACCACTTTACCCCCCTCATAAACCACCAGAGCTCAATAGAAGCAAATACGAAGATAAACATGCACAGAATCTTACGGAGACCGGTACTGACATGACCTGGTATAATAATAATAATAATTATAATAATAATAATCTTTATTTCTAATAATGTAAACACAAAATGAAATGAAAAAAAAAACAAAAACAGATTTACAAATCTGGACAAAAGTTTCTTAAACTATAGGTTTTAAATATATTAGCAACTTTCTAATTTTACTTTTAAACTTTTTCTCTTTCTCTGAATTGATAAATTTCAAGTTATGTGTGTGTTGAACACATATAGCTGGGAGATTTTTTAGTCAATGTAAGTCTATGCGCTACGTAACTAACATCCTTAGTTCTAGTGTTATATTTTGGTGTTACGTTAAAAAAGTTTTTATTTCTAAAGAAAAATATCACTCATAGATATAAACAGCGTATACGGTCATTATACCTAAACCTATAAACACAGATCTACAACTTTGTAAATATATCATCGTTTACTAACCGTCTTTGAACCACAAAAATACGCTAGATCATGCTGTTTCTTCCCCAAAATATGATACTATACCCAAGAACTGATTCGAAATTTGCGTAATTAAAATTTTTTAGCGAGTTTTTATTCACATACTTGCTTAGGACTCTAATGTCATAACAAATTAAGTTTAGCTTTTTCAGTAATTCATTAATATGACATGACCAATCAAGAGGTTCCTTTATCTAAATGCCCAATATTTTTGCATTCTTATGCTAATCTCCTAGTTCTATACTTGCTTTACAATTTTTGAGTGTTTTGTTCTGAATAAAAGTATATTTGCTTTATCTTCATTTAAAATAAGTTTATTCTCCATAAACCAGTTTGCAACTAACTAAAAGAATTCGCCAGCCTCTGTGACCAAATCTTGCAAATATTTACTTCCAATAATGAAATTTGTATCGTCTGTATACTTTACAATGTGTTGACTAGAAGAATTCAATAACATATCTTGGTCAGTAACCAACAATATATAAATCGGTCCCTATATACTGCCCTGTGCTATTCCCACACTATTTTTTAACATTTCCGATCTACCATTTTTTCCCTCTTTTCTTACAGTTGCAATTTTGTTTTCTGTTAATTAAAGATGATGTTAGCCATAGTTTTACAATTCCCCTTAGTCCATACTTTTGTACAAGCAGTTCCCTATTCAGACAATCATGGGCCTTAAATAAGGCCCACATGTACCATAAATAAGAAAAAGACACACATCGATTTGAGCTCTTCACATTGACATGCATATGGAATAACTAGTCGAATACTTTGGCAAAATAATAACGAAATACTACGCACGAACGGACGCTTCAATATCAGAGACAATTAAAAAGCAACAATTAACATTAAATCAAAAACCTTATCCTGGAGCACAGAAAATAGCTATCATCCAAACCTATTCAATAGTTTGTCGGAAAAAGAAACACGATAATTAAGACTAGGTAAAAATCAGTTGTAACTCAAAGTCCATATATAAAAATGTATCAAAAAGTCAATAAGTAATTGTAAAAGTTAGAATTATTTACTTACATTAAACTGAGCGATTGTCATTGGGGTTATCGTGAAGCAGTTCTGTCTCACCAAGTACTCATATAATGTTAACATGAAACAAAGAAAAATACATTTGCCGTAAGACTGTAATAGAATAACATTGAAGTATAATAACTTACCGGGGGTTGTCGCCCCTCTCCTGATTCAACTTCAGCGGTGATCTTTAGTATTCGGTTCAATATATCTTAGTACTTGACATAGTCCAATCTTGCGCTGCAATAAATTATTGGCATCTATCTGCCCTGGTATCTAACTACCCTTATTAAAATATTGGCATCTGTCTGCCCTGGTATCTGACTACCCTTATTAAAATATTGACATCTGTCTGCCCTGGTATCTGACTACCCTTAATCAAATATTGGCATCTGTCTGCCCTGGTATCTGACTACCCTTATTAAAATATTGGCATCTGTCTGCCCTGGTATCTAACTACCCTTATTAAAATATTGGCATCTGTCTGCCCTGGTATCTGACTACCCTTATTAAAATATTGGCATCTGTCTGCCCTGGTATCTGACTACCCTTATTAAAGTATTGGCATCTAACTGCCCTGGTATCTAACTACCCTTAATAAAATATTGACATTTACCTGCCCAAACATCTAACTGTCCCGGTATCTGACTACCCTTATATTTTACTCCACACACCACAATAAAACACATCATGTCGATTCGAAATTCAAGGCAACCTCTCTTCATGAGAGCAAAACAGTCACTCCCTTTACTAATATGGAGCGTAGTATAGGTCATATAAAATGGAACAGGTCCGGACTTATAAGTTTTATTGAAAATATATATAATTAAAGATAATTTTAAATAGTAATACAAAACAATAGTATATAGATATATGCGGTAAAAAAATATTGCGTTACATTCGGCCATCCTGAATCGGTCTCGTCCCGAGAACTAGTCTGACTCAGAATCTGAACTCAGAGGCACGCCGTCATCGCCACTTTCACTGTTAGTCTCATCGGAGATACCACCACTGGGTATCCAGGGTTTCATACGGTCTACTGCCACGACATTGTCATATGGTCGACTATTATTATTCCTATTGGATTTAGGCATATCCTGTACTCTATATCGATCGTTGGGTAGCACGTCTCTTACGACCATGGGACCGGCATATGGTAATTTCAACTTCTTGCTCTGCCCGTCGGTTGCAGTGTTCTTTAAAATAAGTACCAAGTCTCCCACTTTGTATTGTTTTGCGGGCTTCCTTGTCTTGTCATAAGTAAGTTTTTGTTTTTCTTGCTGACGCTTTATATTTTTGTTAATCTCACTTCTCAATTGTTGTAGATCTTCCATAACTGGATTTAGATCTAACTGAGACGATGTTATTAACTCTTTAGGTCCTCTTGGGGTATATCCCATTAACAACTGGTTGGGTCTCTTCTTAGTTGCTTGTTGGACAATGTTATTTAAAGAAAACTGTACTTCGAACGAAATGATACTTGGCAGAAAGTACTAAATCTTTACCCGATATATTTAGCACCGGTATATATGCTTTATTATTTGGACATAATTTTATAACAATATTTGGTATCGTATATTCTCTTCCAGGTTCATATCTAGTACTAGTTCCTACAAAAAGGTCATTGGCACAATAGTTTTCACTGTAAACAGGTACATAAGCTAAATGATCTGCGGGTATCATAATATTTTCTTTTAATTTTAAAATAAGTTTATTCGATGGTTTATTACTTTTCTTTTCTGGCCTTGTTAAAGTTAAGGTTTTACTATCTTTAATTACTAACACATTAGGTTTATCGACAATAGGTTGTCCAATCAATAAAGGTATTTCTTGTAGTATATTAGGTACCACTAAAGCTGATGTCTCTTCTTTTATGTCATCTATTTTTATTGTAAACTGAACTTTGCCAAGAGTGGGAAAAGTACTATTCCCGTAGCCATGCACGACTGTATTTTCGGCAGTATTTATAGGTATATCCATTTTCTTAACTATGGTTTCCTGAATTAAATTGCAAGTAGCTCCGAAATCAATAAATGCCGTAATACTAATGCCATTTAGCCATACTTCTTTAAAATATTTTCGATTTGTATCGGTAACTATAGTCACAAAACTCGATCCGGCTGCTTCGAGGTTGAGAGTTGATTTTGACGAGTCGGAACGTTATGTTTACGCCTCAAAAAACATTTTGCTTGTTTGTGTCCCAATTTACCACATTCAAAACATTTCAAATTTTCCTGGAATTGTTTTCTTGGATCCATATACCTTTCTTCAATTCCTTGAAAATGTGTCGAATCATGCTTCCGGCCCATCTGTAATGCTGTATCGCAAGAAACTAGAAAGCTTATGATGTCTTCGGGTTCTTCATACTGTCTTGCCTTCGCTGGAGTTCGTACATTTGTGTCCGTAATACCGCCAATTAGACAAGACTGCTTTACGTCCTGATATGTCGCACTTATTTAGTAAAGCCACTTTCTCATAATAATAAGTGATATATGATTCTTGAGAATACTTATTCCCTGCCATCATATTTTGTAACTCATGAAAATAATCTTCATGAGAAGGAAAAGCCTGCTTAAGTTTACGTTTCCACTCCTCCCAAGAATAATTGACCGATGGTAGACTTTGATACCACTTTTTTGCAAGTCCGCCTAATTTTGAAATACCATTATAAACTGTAATTTTTTCTGACCAATTATAGATCGTTTTTAATTCATCGACTGTACGACACCAACTTTCTATCGTTTGTTCTGAACTTTCAGGGTAAAAATATGGTATCATATCTCCTCGAGGTATTGTAATTTTATTGCTTTGGTTAGATTGCATTGCTTTAACCATAGTGTGAACTGCTTCAGTCAATTGACTAATTTGAGTGCTTGTACTTTGTACAGACGAGTCCGTTTCATGCAAACAATCATTACTATCATCCGATGATGTCGAAATTCTACGAATTCTTTTTCTTCGTCTTACTAAAGCATCCATTTTTACACCCTTGTTACCAACCAGTCAATGAAAAATGCGCAGCTAGTTAAGTAAATTAATTATCCCGCAAGGGTATGTTAAAGAAATCCAAGAATAATCCAAACGGCAACAGACTAGCTAACCTAAAGCCCTAGAATTACCTATTGTGTGCACACAGAATGATGTTAAAAAAAATAGCTAAACCTATATAAATTTATAACACTAAAATAGGAAATTGTTAATTAATAATTTTTGTCTATATTTTTATTTTATATAAAAAAAATCTACATAGCTGCTGTTTTATGGCACATTGGAATTTCTTAAATTTCCAAAACAACCCTGCCAATCAGTCCCTATAATTTCATATGTCACATAATCATCCTCATAAAATAATAATTATTATTAATGACTGCGAAACACAAAATACTGACCTTACAGCAATAAATTATTGTTTATAATTTACAGAAACATTATCGTATTACACAATCTGGGTTAAATATTTCCATCAGCTATAAGATACCATTAACAAAAATGTATCTTACCAGTAAATTATTATTCCAAAATTTAAACCACGTCAACTTCACTTCACAGGCACCTTTTCATCGTCTTTTTACCACGCTATTTATAAACTCCAAACGTCTGAATATTTCAATTCAATAAGCCACTATATTTCTGCACATTTATTAGATAACAAACTATTAGGTATCTTTTAGGTACTTTACTGTAACAATATCTCAACACTCATGACTCAGTGATCACAGCCACCGACGCTATCTTTAAAAAAACATTGGAGGTTTGTTTATTTTGTTTACCAATGGTTCTTGAACGAAATATTGAACAGCTAAATTTAATATAAGAACCGTACCACTTTTTTTAAAATTTTAATTCTTATAAGATTTTTAATACAGTAATGCAACAGTGAGCTACAGAAGACTGATCACGGTACCCCACACCTGAGTGTAAAAGTTAGAATTATTTACTTACATTAAACTGAGCGATTGTCATTGGGGTTATCGTGAAGCAGTTCTGTCTCACCAAGTACTCATATAATGTTAACATGAAACAAAGAAAAATACATTTGCCGTAAGACTGTAATAGAATAACATTGAAGTATAATAACTTACCGGGGGTTGTCGCCCCTCTCCTGATTCAACTTCAGCGGTGATCTTTAGTATTCGGTTCAATATATCTTAGTACTTGACATAGTCCAATCTTGCGCTGCAATAAATTATTGGCATCTATCTGCCCTGGTATCTAACTACCCTTATTAAAATATTGGCATCTGTCTGCCCTGGTATCTGACTACCCTTATTAAAATATTGACATCTGTCTGCCCTGGTATCTGACTACCCTTAATCAAATATTGGCATCTGTCTGCCCTGGTATCTGACTACCCTTATTAAAATATTGGCATCTGTCTGCCCTGGTATCTAACTACCCTTATTAAAATATTGGCATCTGTCTGCCCTGGTATCTGACTACCCTTATTAAAATATTGGCATCTGTCTGCCCTGGTATCTGACTACCCTTATTAAAGTATTGGCATCTAACTGCCCTGGTATCTAACTACCCTTAATAAAATATTGACATTTACCTGCCCAAACATCTAACTGTCCCGGTATCTGACTACCCTTATATTTTACTCCACACACCACAATAAAACACATCATGTCGATTCGAAATTCAAGGCAACCTCTCTTCATGAGAGCAAAACAGTCACTCCCTTTACTAATATGGAGCGTAGTATAGGTCATATAAAATGGAACAGGTCCGGACTTATAAGTTTTATTGAAAATATATATAATTAAAGATAATTTTAAATAGTAATACAAAACAATAGTATATAGATATATGCGGTAAAAAAATATTGCGTTACATAATTAACAATTTAAACAAATACTGAAGGCAGCTAAAATACCATGCAGTAGGGGACTAAGAATATTTGGGGGGCTCAGAAAATATTGCTTGATGGTTTGTCTTTCGATTTCTAATATTCAATTAAAGTCAAAATCTACTGCATAGTCTTGAGCCAAATATGATGTCATAATATATAAATATTAAGGCATTTATTTTAGAAAAATCTGTATCACAAAAGATACCTGGGGACATTTTTTTTTAAGCTACAATGTCAGTATTCTTTTGCGATATAGATTACCTCATAAGCAATCACATATCTTGGTATATTTATGTGATATAATCATACCAAAGAATATGCAGTGATAGAGATTTTCCTTAGATGTTATGTTAGTTTCAAAGAGATTGAACCGAAATGACCAACGTGAAATAGGCTGTAGGTTGCCTATGTCCCTCTAGGCCTTCGTATCAATCACTTGTAAATACATACAGGAAAGCGCGCACATTCAGTTTAAAACATGAAGTTCTTAAATTCCGAGTTTGGTTACTTAATTCATCTACCATTATTACTGTTTCAATTTGTTCAATGCTATAATACCCCCTAATAAATAAAACCCATCCATGAATTGCTCTGTTCTCCATCTTTTAAATAGTGCCCATAAAATAATAATTTTCAAGAAAAGGTGAATCAGGTTCAATACCAAACAACATATACATAAGTGTTTAATGGTGCGACAAATTTCATACGGCAGCGTATGAAACGTCGGAATAAATATTTTTAGACATGGATTCTGTGATACGAGTAAAGCCAACTAAGTGAAGCGGCTCGAGAAGAATGGGACTTAGATAAATTTAAAAAGTCTGATTTATTGTGTCTTGTATCGTTTGCCTTGTAAATAGCAAATAAAATTTATTTGCTTTTCAAGACGCGGATTTCGTATTTCTTGAACGTTCTTCCAAGATGAATTACTCGGCTTGGCAAAATGGAAGTTTTTTTCTGGCGCTCGGATGAGATGGCTTTATTATTGTATTTTTTTTTATTTATAACGTTGTTTGCCTTTAAATAAGGTTTTGCACTGTGATAATTTAATTGTGAAACAATGAAAGTCTGCTTTCATTGAGAACCCTAAACATATTAGTTTTATTTGAGTGATAGATATCTCCGGGGTGAAGATTATTCATATTGAAGAGAGAAGAAAAATCCAAAATTCTTCACAAATATTTAAATATATTTTCAAAATCAAAATTATTAGGTATTACTTACATAATATAATCACAAACTTTACATTAACGACACAAACAAGTTCACAATGGCAAACACAGGTTCACTAACTATAAATTTGATCAACGGGATAAACCTAAAAAATATTTAAAAACATAAAACAAAATATACCGAACCAGAGCGACATCTATGTTGCACAAAAGGAGGTACTATTATTTAAACAAACATTCCCTACTTAAACTTATTCACAATTGGGTTTATTCCGTTGATCAATTTTATAGTTAGTTAACCTGTGTTCGCCATTTTGAACTTGTTTGTGTCCTTAATGTAAAGTTTGTGATTATATTATGTAAGTAATACCTAATAATTTTGATTTTGAATTGAGATTATTATATAAATGAATTTTTTAGACAGCTCTTGAAAATGGTTTAAGAAACCGAAACGCGTAGAGCCAGATACTAAATATTTGTGAAGAATTTTGGATTTTTCTTTCCTCTTTAATATTGGTTTTAGTTAATAATAACACAAAATAGATTTAATTTAAGCCACCATGCTGTGACGTCACTGGCATAATAAACAAATAAGGATGGCACCGATATATCGACGGTTCAAAAGCATCGATATATCCGACTAAAATTAAAAAGAAATTCATTCAAACTTTAAAATATCGATCGCATCGATGTAATCACTAGGACACTAAATAGACCACATTCGATACACCTCATTCTATACAAGCACAAGCAAATAACGTTTTACGACGATTTGAACCAGTTGACTCGAAATGATGTCAAATATCGTATATTATCGAAACTCAAGGTTCCGGTACTTGAAAGTATAAACTCGTATCGCACATACCTAATCCCTATAACAAACTTAAACCCAACACTGAAATTTTGTGAGAATAATTTTATAATCCCTCTTTTCTATATTGACTTATACAAGATACAAGATATATTATTGCACTTACATCGAAGTGATCTTTATAAAGCCATTACAGTAAGTGGTAGACTTCTTCTCGATAATTATACTTTGTTTCTTAATGCCAGAGAGCAATAAAATGTAAATTTGCAACAACGCAGGACCCATTAAGCAGGGTGTGTAAATTTCAGGTAAATTGCAATGATAGTTTTAAAAACTCCGTATTTCAGATATTTAAGACGTACACATCCCGAACCGGTCCTAAACTAGGGCCGCCCTATTTAGCATACAATAGAAAGACCAGTTTGGTGAATGAAATGAAAACTACCTGTAGTAACAGCGGCGCTACAACAGGTAGTTTAAATATTATTATTTATAAGAAGAATCTACTATGTAGGTACAATACAATAACTTGATTTTTAAATTTTAGCACTACTCCATTTTTCACAATCCACTGTCTTTATTTCCTCTTGCAAGAGGTTTCCAACTTCTCTCATTTTAAAAGTGGTGTTATGCCTTGCTACAAACCAGTGGCGTAGCCAGCATTTTGGGGCGGGAGGGGCGAACCATCGTAGGGGCGCAGACTGCGGAGCTAAAGCGGCGCAGGCAAAAGATGTTTGGGAGCACGCCCAAATTTCGTAGGAATTTTTTTTTTATGCTCCCTAGGAAACAGGGGTCTGGCCCCAAATGAAGTTAAAATCCGCTATATAAAAAGAAATAAATTAAATATGATGGGACGCTCTCAAAACCGGTTTTATTAAGTTTATTCCGATCGCTCTTCTTTACTAAAAATAAAATAAGACCGATATTGTTTTTAAGAATTATTTATTAAGTAGTAAAGGGGCGCCAGGCCAAGAGGGGCGGATGGGGGCGATCCCCCCTGCGCCCCCCTGTGGCTACGCCACTGCTACAAACCCTTTTACTTGCCCCCATACCAATTATATGGGGTTTAATTCACAGTGATATGGCGTAAGGCGAAGTACCGTTATATTTCATTTTGAAGCGATTTCGTCGACAACAAATTTCGTACAAAGAGGTTTATTCAACTTTGCAATTACCAGTAGCTCCTTTTTCAGCATAGCTTTATGAAATAGCTTCTTATTTACAGTAAGCCAATGAATGACGTTATTTTTTTTCCAAGAATTTTTCCGGATTTTCTTGAGTGGTAGCTGGCATTAGCCATGATTATAACAGACCCAAGAGGAATAAGACCTAGCATTTGTTAGAAGTATTCTTCAAAGACACCAGTGTTCATGTCTTCGTGATTGTCTCTAGTCCATTTTGATTTAAATGCTAGTAAGCCGCCATCGACAAATCCATCTTTGCTACCAATGTGAGTAATTATTAATCTTTTAGAGGGTGCTTCAATTCCATGAAAGCTTGCCTCGCGCTTTTTATATGTTTATCCTGCCATATTCTACCAACGGTGTAACCTTCATTTAACCAAGTTTTGTCCATATAATGGATATTCCTGTTTTCCCTTCAAAGCTGTCTAGCTGCCCTCAAATATTATCGTCGCCAGCAGATGATTTTGTCTTTGTCTATTAAAAGTGATTTTCTGTTTTGAATTTTTTCATAACAAGAATTCATTTCCTTTAAAGTTTTCCATAGTTTCTTCTTACCCATGGGTGGAATGATATCATCCTTTTTCATTTCAGACGTTATTTTGACCAAGGTAGGTATTTCTTTTTTTAAGTAAAACGAGTGTATGATTCTTCTGATGGCAGTCTTTTTACGATTGTCTAAATCCCCCAAGCCAATCCTCGGTGTTGCCACATCGCGTGGGTTAGAAGGCAACCCGAAATACATCGTGTTGCCTGCTGACAGACGATACTATCAAATAACAAGTCAAAGCCTTTACTATAATATGAGTAAAGCATCTAAGAAATATTCATAAGACAACAACCAACGCTGTTTCGTATGACAAAAGCGAATTTTAAATGTTTGGAACATGATTGCAACAATTAATTTCAGCAGAGCAATGGGCTAACTGACTTTACTGGCTTACAATTTAATATTTGAGATGCTCAAAGCTTCGATCAAAGATATGAACGGTCACTTTGTAACAGAGGAGCAAACCCATTACATATTTATATTTGAATTTAATACACGGTCTCCATCAAGCCCCTTACATCAGAAATATTTGTAAGGCAACTTATTGTCAATATTAGTAATTCAGTTAGAAATAAGTAGCTAAATATTTTTGTTTTTCTATACTCATACTCTGAAACTTTTATATTGTTTTATTATAAAAGAGTATACAATTTCTTACAGTAAACAATTCATTATTAATAAAAATATTTTTCCAAATAGATTAATTATGCTGGATAACAACTGGGAGGTGTTTAGAAGGAAAACCATCAGGTGAAATCAGTCCATAATGTTAACAACAATGTTAAAAAATATTTCATTAAATTTGTTTTGGCTTTTTTACCTGGTTAAAGGGTTAGTGTTAAAGTGTATATCAAGTCATTTGAAATAGTAAAATAAAAGGGAAAGGTAGATATATATTAATACCTATAAGGCTCATCTATTGCAGAGTGCATGATTTAAGAATATAGAGAGAAACTAGACCTAATATTAGTTATAGTTGTCTGCTTTTTTGTGAACTGTCGTTTGCCTACTGCCAATTATATTGGCACCAATAATGATATGTTTTTTGTTCCTTCGAAATTCTGTGTCTTATTTGTGCGCTATACCCATTTAGTTTCTTATTGTTATTGCTGGTTTTTAATTTATTTAACTTATATAATTTTAGAAATTGCGTTTAACAATAAATTAATTTATTAGAAATGTTTCTATGTTAGGCCTTTTAAATTGAATGTTAAATTAGATGAGGTATGTATAAACAGGAAGCATGGAAGAATTGAAGATAGTCCTTCTTTATCTTATTCTTTTCATTCTCAAATTTATATTATCCTTTTAGTATCCCCTGAAGATGAGTACTTAAGTGCTCGAAACATGTCGGGAACCTAATAACTTTTATTTTAACAATTAAACTGTGGAGGAAGACTGCATTGTTTTATTTCAGATCATTTATTTGGTCCTTTTTTCTTACCTGGAAATTTGACCGGTGAAATGTATTTGGAATTACTGCAAGACGCCATAGATCCGGCATTAACAGCCATAATTGAAAATCAGAATGATCGGCGGTACATTGCGAATAGGTTGATGTTCCAACAGGATGGTGCCCCACCACATTACGCATTACGTCTTCGACAATACTTAGATCAGACGTTTCCAGGTCGATGGATTGGTAGAAGAGGGCTCATTGAATGGCCCCCAAGATCGCCAGATTTATCACCTTTGGATTTCTTTCTGTGGGGTCACTTAAGAAGCAAAATCTATGCTACTCAGCCAACATCGTTAGAAGATTTGCGACAAAGAATTGTGAATGAGTGCTTTCAAATTACTCCTTAAATATTGCAAAATGTGCGGCAACGTTTTGAGCAAAATCTTTACTACTGCCTGGAGAGTCATGGTGGTCATTTCCAACATTTACTTGGCTGACGGGTCAGTTCATTTTTCATTTTTACACTACTTTACTGCCAAATGTATTGATCTCCACTAATGATGATGTATTAGAGTTTTATTTAAGCTTTAAATCAATAAATCTCCAAAACTACTGAACTGAAGTACATGAATTTTACATCATTATAAAGGGAATTGCATGACCTTTAAAATAAGGTATCACTTGACCTTCCCCTTTAAGACTGTAGGGGTGGTGCCACCCCCGCCCAGGGGGCTGCACGTGTTAACGTGATTTTTTGCCAATTTTATGTCCCCCTCGAAAACAAAACCGACGGGTCTGAGCGTTTTTCCAAAAAAGAACTGAGCTGCCAGTAAATGACTCTGTTGCGTTTTCGGTGCGCCACCCTGTATGTATATCTCTCTGCCTAGCATGTATTTTTATTGGGAATTTGTGGAGATGTGTTGTATCAAGTACAAAAAGTAGTTAATAAACCGAGAAATCTAAAAATCTGAGAAGCAGATACGCAAAGAAGGTTAAAATATAAAGCCGATCTGTTTTAACAATTACTGGTTTAAAACAATAAGTGTAAGAATAAGGGCATCAAGCTCAAACTAACGGCTTCAAATAAGAAAACCAATCGTTTTGTCTTATTTATTTATGTCTCCATTCCGAGACAACTTTTATTGTTATTATAGACTGAATAGAATAATTGATGTAAACCCTAAGATTTTGAAATACACTTATCTGGCAAGATGTATTCTTGCCACGAAGCCTAGGAAACATTAACTCCAGGTTTTAAATTTTATGGACCATTTGAAATATTTTAATTTAAAAGTGAAGTTTGCAGAGCATACACGAAAATTGGGAATAGTATATGCCTATTGGGGTGGATTAATATCACTTACCTATTATAAAGGGTGTTCCAATAAGAGTTTCCAAAAGTTTTTTGCTGCTACTTTTCTTATCGCAAGTTTTTGTGCTGATATCCTTTGTTTGCTGCATTCTGGAGACCAGTACAATTTTAACTATATATATATAGAGGTACACGGCATACCATTTAGATAACCCGTTTTAAAGCTTAATAACTTTAGTGCTAATTATCCTACTGCTAATATTAAAATGCCCCGTCTTGGAAAATTCCTGCAAAAGAGTCGTGTTCTGCCGGAGGAGTCGCGGTGGTCATTTATTAGATTATTATATTTCACGTATAATAAAATTGTAATCAATCATACTACTTATTACAATTAAGTTAAGTTTAACTTGTGGATATCACGCTTTTGTATTATTTAATAACAGCGTCCGGAAACTCTTATTGTAGTACCCTTCACTAATAACAACTTCAACATTACATATTTCCAAAATTTTATCAGGTAAGCTTTTAGAGCTGAAATCAAAACATACTAACCTAAACATGAAATACTTAATACTTACTTATGCAAAGACTTTTTAGTGTGATAAGTATTCGTTTGAAAACTAGGCGTCCATCCTTCTATGGCTGCCACTCTTTCACTGTCCTAATTTGTATAACAATGTGTATGATTATGATCACATGATCTTGGACTAATTCTATTTTACTTAGTTTGATGGGTATCTCTATGAATTTAAGAATAGACTAACCACGCAACTTAGTCAAGAATGTACTTTACATAAAATACATTAATACAGACTAGAATTTTTTTATAAAAAATATCAAGTTACTAATAAATGTTTTTAAAAAATGTAACCGCTTTCTAACACAACCATTTTATGTAGTCAGATGCTTCAAGTTCCGCCTACTAATTTTTCTCTGACAAAATTTTAGCCGGGTACACCCACATTTCAGACATGTTGGCTCTCCGGTGTAGATAAGAAATTATCTTAGTCTCTTTTTATCTAAACAAGTTAACGTTTGACTTATAAGCAGGCAGAAATTTCAGGCATTTTTAATTTGGTCTGTGTGAGCTGGTAGTTTGATGTTGTTTTTTCATATTTTGGTAATAATTAAATTAAGTTATTAATTGACAAAATCGCTATCTGATGGAAATCCATTTAAATTTAGATAGGAAGCTACTTCACAAGTTTTTTTCCGCTATTTGTTTGACTGTACGGCATATTATTGTTTGGCTATGCTATAGATTCTTTAGGTAGATACTTATTACGAACTAGAATTTAAACAGATAATACAACACTATAAATGGATCAATACTTATTATTATGTTCTAATTCCTTATTGTTTCTTTGGTTTAAGATAAAAAAAAATTAAAACTTTCGGAACTTGTATTTTTCATTCACCTTTAGCTTTTATAGAGATTATTTAAAAAGACCGAACCCCCAATAAAACGTGCAACAAAGAACGCTACAGGGTATTCTTTGTTTTCATACAAATCAAAATCAAAAATAAATTAAAGAGAATATCCAGTTGACGCCTTTCAAGTAGAGTAAAATAATAAATCACATAAGTCTTAGTGTTCTATCTTTTACCAGGTACCCAAGCGTGTACCTGAGGAAGAGGGGCATAATGTTATATGAGGGCGTATTTTGTATCCTTTTATAAACTGATTGATATCTGTGGTGAATGCTGGTGGGATATTGGGTCAGATCCGGAATGTATTATTTTAGAAAAGTTAATTAAAAATTAAAAATGAAACCGGTATTATGGAAATTACCTATGTTTTATTTTGCATATAATTTTTAATGAGCTAATTTATTAATAATCGTAATAGTTTATATTTTTGTTTTTTATAGTTTTTATGTTCAGTGGCGGCTTTAAGATTTGGTCTTTGGGGTGGGAGGGCAAGCAAATCTCAAATTATGTACATTAAAAAATACATTAGTTAACACTTTTCAAATATTAATACATATAATAAAAAAAAGAACAGTTCAAAAATATATTTCATATTTATATAAAAAGGAAATTGAATATTATGACTACATGTTCTTTTATTACTGTATAATTGAATATAAATACTTATAATTAATAACAATCCTTATATATTATATGTATAATATAAAAATGGCATACTTTTTTGGTCCATATACGTCTAATACGCCATCCACTGTGGGACACCCTGTATTCATATGTGAATAAATTTTAAACCACTTATCCTGGGAGAGGTTTCTGTTGTATATTCCTTTCGGATCCTGGCTACAGTTTTCTCACTAATCTTACAGGCTGCTGAAGTGCATTTCACAGCTGAAATTGGCTGAAGACTATTTTCTTTTTCATCTTGAAAATACTCCAAAACGTTTAAAATAATTTTCCGTGTCGAATGTCGAATAAACCCCAAAATTCCACGCCCGTACCTTATTTTTTGGGTACCTGGAAAAAGGTTCTTTGTTCCGCTTTAATTTCTTGCACCTAAGAAAGAGAAGCAATTAAGAGTTGGTATGCTCCATTCCACAATAATTCGTTGATTTCCCGACCTTAATAAAATTTAAACCCAGCCATAAATAAGTGCCTTTTGAAAGGGTACAGGTCCTGATTACCTACTAATTTCAATAGTTTAGGTTAGCTATTTTCAACAAAACAACAAATATAAAATAATAGGTAAGAATCTTTATTTTAATCGTGTAATTAAATAGGTATTAATATTTATACAAAAATACTAATCTACAATATTATAATATCATCTATGCCTAAACTAATATAGTGACGATAGTGATAGTGAAACAAAGCTAAATATAGAGTAGGTTAAGTTAAATATTGTATTATTATAATATTGTAGATTAGTATTTTTGTATAAATATTAATAGCTATTTAATTACATGATTAAAATAAAGATACTTACCTATTATTTTATATTTGTTGTTTTGTTGAAAATAGCTAACCTGAACTATTGAAATTAGTGGGTAATCAGGACCTGTACCCTTTCAAAAGGTCCGGTGCCTACACAATAGATATTTGTCAGGCAAGTTATTTATGGTTGGGATTACGACTGAGGGTTGTCATTTAAATTTTATTGCGGTCGAGAAATCAACAAATTATTGTGGAATGAAGCATACTTGCTAATTTCATGCCTATGATTTGTTTAGAAGAAAGAAAGATTATTAAAAGCTGTAGCTTTCTTTGTTGCAGGTTTTATTGCCCTATCGGTCTTTTTAAGTAATCTCTACTATACCTAGGTCACTTTTCAAGACACATGTTTAAATAAACGTTTTTTTTCTGTGAAGACGCTAGTTGTTCTACAAATAGGCGTATTTATTTCATAAAATTTACATGCAAAAGTCATTGTAACATTTCTAGTGACCTTACACCTAAAGAGTGATTTCGATTCTTTTTCAGTGATTTTGTATGAGTTTTAAAATATCTATTTTTAATTTGGAGGTTTATAGACCACGTAAGTGTGTAAAAACGCCCAAAATTGTTATTCGTTTTTGGCAAGTAATATTTATTCTTCTTCAAGCTGTAGATTTTTAATTTATGAGGTTTTGTGATTGAAAACGTTCGTTTTTCTTAGATGTCTTTAGTCTTTCTGGTTAATTTCTTATAATATTTAATACGGATGGGTTCGTTTCTAATTTACTATATCCCTGTATTTTTAATTCTATTATTTCTGAACGTTCTAGGATGACAACATTTTATCAATGAGTATATTCTGATATTTATGTAAAATTTCGAATTCGTCATTTATATTATGGTTTTCTTGTAACAGATGCTGCGGGTTTGCTGAACTTTTTTGATTAAGAACTATCTTTTATGTTCTAGCATTCGTTATTGAAAATTCCCACCGGAGCTATGTTACAAGTTCAACAATTGCGAGGTAGTTTATGTATTTAAAATTAAATTTAGCACGTTCTGCAGAGGTTTTATGTTATGTTAGAGATAAAAAGATGTAATTTCTAATTTCCTAAACCTTGCGTAATAGGAAAATATAATTTAGGAATACTAGCCCTTACGTAGGAACCCTAAAATTCAGTCGACTTTAAATAAACAAAACATTTGAATATTGGACCCTTTTAAACACTTACACTACAATGTAACAACTCGAGCCCTTTCACTCCCTTTCCTGTGCGATTTCTCACGTTTACATTGATTTGCCATCTCACGCTGTTAAAAACTTTAAAAATAAAGTATAAAAGCCTATTTTTTTATTGAACTGCGTCGTGCTCGAATATTTTTTAAATAAAACTTTCCAAGATTAATGGTCCGTGTGCGTGTATACATAAGTAATGCGCACTATATTTGCCAAAAATTATTCAACCAGAAAATTCGAAGTTTTGGCGAAGCGGGGATACTTTTTGACAATGCGCTTCGTGATTTATTTGGCTGAATTATTAAGAAAGTTTTGGGTTTTTATTTGCATAAAGTTTAGTAGGTAACGATTTACGAATCTAAATTGTAGCTAAAATTAAGACAATATAAGTAGCCTATAGTAAAGTTAAATAAGCCTGACGCTCCAAGTAAACAAAGGCACGTGGGTTAAGATATTCGCCAGGGCCGCAATGAGGCACAATGTTTTGTGACTATTTAAAAATATACTAGAAGAAATAAAAAATGTCTGTATGTTCCAATGTGAAGATAGCAGATAGCCGCACACTGTTTCTAATTTAATAATATTTACGTTTGTTTGGAGGTCAACCATTCTTCGATTTTCAAAATTTGGCAAGCAGTTCTGGTGAAGTTTTCTTGCTTCTTGTAATGTTAAGCTAATCTTGAATTATGGGTTTCACAACCGAGTACAAGATTTATATGATTGAAGTCTATATTTTTGAACTGTTGTGCTACTTCATGGAATTTCGGAATAGAAGCAGCGTTTATATTTGGACGATTTTCGAGAGTAGAATATTTAGCAGTATTCTCAAAGGCTTTTTGCATGCTTTACGGTGGTGGTGTGTTTAGCGCAACTGGCTCAGTTGTTCATGACGTTCGCCAGTTTATAGAATAAGAGTCCACAAAATCTTTAAAACCTCTGGCTCAAGATATTGGACATTTTTATGGAATCTGCTAAACGATTGTAAAGAAGAACTTGGACATGACTTTATATAGAATACAAGCGTATCAAGCCATTTTATCGGCTGATCACCCCAGATAACTTGTGTACTGCCAATAGTTTGTCAATAATTTATAAATGACTAACGATATGTTAAACTGACCTGATATACTAATATAAGATTTTATTCTGACGAAGCGCGGTTTCATGATAATCTGCATATTTTTGTTGAATCTTTACTGCATGTTTAGAAAATTGGTGTTAGGATGGCGGTTTTGCACAGAAGGATAATCGGCGCATTTTTTACTTCACCGACATTATAACGTTTCTCTGCGAGTTTTTCGATGATCGGTTGATAAGTTTGCATTAACAAGTTGATTTTCCTCCTTATCGTGTTTGATAATGAACCATTTTGAGTTCCCTCACCTGAAGAATAGAATAGTCAGAACTCCAGTATATAATTTGCAGAAATTGGAAAGAGGGATAATTGAATAATGTGCAGTTGTGCAACCATAACACCAGACATGCTGCAAAATTGTTTTGAGAGCATGAGAAGACGTGACAATGATCGAACAAGGCGAGAAACATTTCCAACAGTTACTTGAATTTTCGTTGTTGTCAAAATCCGAGTTACCCCAGTCTTTCATTTTAATTGTTAGAGTTGTAGTCCAGTATTTTACCCATAGAATGAATTCAATTCAATTAAGGCCAAGTAGAGTAGCCAAGTGGCTAAACTTTGCCATATTTTGTAAAACTATTTACAAAACTAAAGACATATAAATAAATAAATAGAGATAAATTAATAGTAGTCAATGCATTTTCTCGAACAACACCATGATGTGGTATATCATATTATATATATACAGCGTGTAACAGAAGTATGGAACGCTTTAAATATCTTTAATACCGTTTGTCCGATTTAGCTAAAATTCGTGCGAGCGCCTTTAGACATGGGGTTTTCTTACCAAATTGAGTAGACCAAGTACCGTAGGGTGTAAAGGCCCTAATGACATGCTGATTTTGGTACATTTTATGAGAATTTGAATGAAATATTTTGAAACCTGGCAACATGTAACGACTTGTTAATGCACAATCTTCCCAAGCGGTTTTGAATGCTTTTATTTCAATTATTTTGGGATCGTAGTATAGCCGAAAAGATGTAAATTTGGGTCATCTTATGGCCAGAGGGATAATTAATTAGGGTTTTATGGCAGTCAAAAGTCAAAGATATAATGTAAACTTAACTATACGTCATATAGTGTTGACTGACTGGGAAAGCATATTTTATCACCTTAAAAAAAGTTTCAAGTGATCCCGCATCGAACAAAAATTAAAGCCGTATTCGGTGTAGCTCATCATGGACACCGAGATGCGGCACTTTTTTCGACTCTCTAGCTGCGATTTAACGGTGTGCATACCGCGACACCGCTAAATGGGTTAGCAGCGGCGAAGAAACGTTTTTATTCATATTTATATTTTATAAACACCTCCTAGACTAAACCCAAATTTTGATATAATATATATTTTATTTATGACGCTGCCAGATATTATCTCGACGCCCAGTATAATTATTTTCTTCCACCGGGTATCTATCTATCTAGACCAGAAGAAGATCATAATATTACGTATAATATGGCTGGAACTAAACT
The DNA here is from genome assembly GCA_963920685.1 of Polydrusus tereticollis. NCBI lineage: Eukaryota > Metazoa > Arthropoda > Insecta > Coleoptera > Curculionidae > Polydrusus > Polydrusus tereticollis. The sequence continues at coordinate 88,137,929 of OY987329.1, read as the reverse complement.
GACGGGATATTCTGTATTATTAATAAAAATATTATATTTTTTTAAATTAGTATTTTCTTAGATGTAAGTTCGTATACCATTTCTAATTATTTATTTTTTCAAATTATTACAGAAGCAGCCTTGCCAAGCCTCTGACTCTCCCAAACCGAAAACAGTGTTGCCGTGTGTCGTCATTAGCCATGGACATGAAGGGCTGCCCTCAGTTTACAAAAACAGAAACTAAAATTACCGCAAATACGTACTACAACGGGACTTAACGATTTAAAAAAACTGTGAAAATGTGTATACTTTTAATTTAAGTATAGAATAATTAATATAATTATAGTGTATAAAATTATTTATAACCCAAAGTATAAATTACACGGTGATAAAATATTTTTTGAACATCGTTTTTATTTAAAATAAGTTTTTGTAAAATCCCAGATGGTAAGGAAATTTGTTAATTTGTAATAAAACTAAATTTTATTTTAATGTGCTATTTGGCAAGGTAAATTTCTTGAAACTCTTAAACTTAGAACTGCTGATATGAAGGTTTTCATTAAATTAGACATTTGTCCTAACAACAACAACAGCATTTTTCACGTCACTTCAAGTAACTTTACAGTGAGTTGTAACAAATTGATTTTACTTTTAGAATCACAATTAAATTGCTTTCTGCTGCAACCACAAATTTTGTAGATCAATGATCGCGTTCATCAGAATATTCAGAATCATCAAATATTAATCCGCATGGCATTTGACCTTACCTTTTAATTTTGTTTCACTGTTATAATAGGCAGATTGTTAATTTTTAGAAACAATGGATAAAAAAAATTATCTTATACACAAAACTGAAAGAATCATAACAAAATTAAAATTTCAAATGTCAAGAATTCATCAAGATCGGAGCAATATAGAGGATTTTATTTGTGCTGAAAAACATGGTCGCTCGAACTGCAAAAGTAGCGCTACAAGTGACCGCTTGACAAATTTGCCCCTTTAAGCAGCTTAAAATTGGTAATCGCTACCGTAGCACTACATTCTGATGAACGCGACCAAAGAGTATTATTTTTTGCAATCAACTGGTAATACACTGCGCGGCTTATTTAACGCATAACGAAAAATTTTCCTCAATTTTGATGTTATTATGTATTTTCCAAATTTGTGGTTCGTTTTTAATGATTTCTTTTCCTAATTGTAGATTTTTTTCTTAAGCATATCACTGCCTTTATTGTTTTGCTTAAAAAAAGAACTTTGGTATTATACCGGGTGTTATAAAAATGTTGTGTTTTTTAGGGAATTTCATAACACCCTGTGGGATTAACTAGCCATTGCAAGTTATCGCAATTATAGCCAAATGAAGGTCTCATGTTTCCTTTACATTTTCTTTTTTGGTTCATTTGTTTGTCTCTGTTTTTTCATGAAATCCAAAATTTTTAGTTCAACTTGTTTTTCATAAAAAAATTTTAGTTAAAAAATACAAAATGAACGAAATGCTTAAATTAATGCAACAGCAATAAGAAAACAAAATTTTAAAAAAATTATAATTTCTGAAATTGTTCAAAAAAATTAAATAACAAAATTAAGTAGCGGGTATTGTCTCCCCTTGTTCTAATTACTGCTTCGCATCTTCTTGGCATACTTAAAATCAGATTTCTGATTTCGTCTTGATTAATCTGATTCCATATTTCCTTAATCCTAAATGACAGATCATTTAAGATTCTAGGAGGAGGAAGTAAGGCTCTAACATGTCGACCCATGTTATCCCATAAATGCTCAATAGGATTAATGTTAGGGCTTTTTGCCGGCCAAGGCAAAGTTAAAATTTCTGTTTCTTGGAGATTATCTTGTACCACTCTTGCCACCGTGTGGGCATGCATTATCGTGCATAAATAAAAAATTATCCCCAAAAAATGGGGCATATAGTACCACATGGGGTTCTAAAATGTCTGATATGTATAGGTCACCTATCAAAGGACCTCCCTAAATCACAACTAACTCCGTGCGAGCATCCAAACTAATGCCACCCCAAGCCATAACAGATCCTCTTCCATAGCGTACTGTTCCGACAATGTTGCATTGAGCATATCTCTCGCCAGGGCGTCGATACACTTTCCGATGACGGTCATCACTAAAAAGACAAAACCTTGACTCATCGCTAAACAATACATTGCCCCATTTACGAGCTCTCCAATTTTGGGTGCTCCTGGGCAAATTGAAGACGCTGCCTTCTATGGTCTACGGTTAGGAGGGCACCAGTTGCGGCTTGATAGGGAGTAACACTGCTTTCTGCCAACATTCTACGCACTGTATCTTGACTAATACGGTAATTATACCAACGGGAAAATTCCTGCTGCAATGCAGTGCTTGTAACAAACCGACTTCGTAATGCCTGTATTCGCAAAAAGCGATCTTGGTCATTCGTTGTCACCCTTGCTCGTCCTTGTCTAGGTCTTCTATGATTAGCACCAGTCTCCCGAAATCGTGCCAATGCTCTGGAGATAGCAGATTGTGTCACTCTATATCGTGGGGCCACTTGAAATTGTGACAAGCCTTCTTCCACAAGTGGTATGGCTCCAGCACATTCCTCAGGCGAAAGATTTCTTCTTACACGTGCGTTTCTTTGCCATCTTGTTTTTAATTATACTTAATAAAATTAGAAATTGCCAATACAAGTATGCAAAGCAAACTAAAAAGTGATAAAGTGAAGAATCAAAGCTGATAACGCTTTTGTTACATTTCACTTTATGACGTTTCTGTGTAATCTTTCATTTTCATAGCCTGCTACTTTTCCGATAAATGCATTTTAGGTCAACAAAAACACGTTGAACTAAAAATTGAATGAAAAAACACAGATAAACAAATAAATCAAAAAAGAAAATGTTAAGGAAACATAAGACCTTCATTTGGCTATAATTGCGATAATTTGCAATGGCTAGTAAATCCCACAGGGTGTTTTGAATTTCCATAAAAAAACACAACATTTTTATAACACCCGGTATAATACCGAAGATCCTATTTTAAGCAGAACAATAAAGGCAGTGATATGCTTTAAAGAAAAACCTACAATTGGAAAAAGAAATCATTAAAAACTAACCACAAATTTGGAAAATACATAACATCAAAATCGGGGCAAATTTTTCGTTATGCGTTAAATAAGCCGTACAGTGTATATCAGTGCTTTAATCTACAGTGTGTCTACTTAAGTTGGCTACATATGGGAAACTTTTTTATTATTAATTTTACGAAAAAAAGTCATTCTTCATAAAAAGTTCTGCATGGTCCAAAACCTGAAATGCAATCATCAGATATTAAATTTTGCTAAGTGTATACGAGGGGAATAAAAAAATATGAATTTTCCTCAAGAGTAAAGTACCTTTATTTTTGACGATATCGAAAACTGTAATTATGAAAAGTTGTTCGGGATGAAAAACTATATTTTAATATGGAATTACATCTTTCTACTTTTTTTTTTATTTTTACAAAATTTCTCAAATTACCGATACAGAACATTTATCTTTTTTATTTATTAAAAACATGATAACCTTTCCGTTTCGTTCAGAAAGTAATAAGTAAATTTAATTAATTAATCAACACACCATTGAAATGAAATGAAACATTTAATCTAGGATGCACTGACAAGAATTGTTTGGCAGTAACTTCAAAAAATCAGTTGTATTTATAAAATTTAGTTGAAATGCCAGCAACGTTAAGTACTCAAGATAAAATTGAAATTGTGTTAATCGTGGGTGACAATAACATAAAACAAATCGAGAAGCTGCAGACATTTTTAATACCCGACGCCGACGCCCAGAGAAAAATCTTCACTATACCACAGTAAGGAAATTATTAAACAAATTTAAGACTTTTGGAGATGTAAGAAATAAGTTTAGCAACAAACGCCAAAAACGGGTCGCCAGTGATGACATGGAATTTGATATATTGCTCTCAGCAATTAAACATCCTAAAAATTCCTTGCGAACACGGGCAGCTTCGATACCGAATTCTAAAACCAAAGATATGGTTTCAAAAATTTTAAAAAGAACAAGTTGTACCCATGCAAGCCCCAATTTATTCATACGTTAAGACCAGGAGATCATGATAGACGCTTTGAATTCTGTTGTGATATCCAAGGAATGTTAGAAGATAATCCATTTATGGGAAGACATATTATTTTTTCGGATGAAGCAACATTTACATCAAATGGAACAATCTCTACCCAAAATTGCCGATGGTGGAGTGATACCAATCCAAATTTTACCATCAAAACTCGGGACCAGTATGCATTCAAAACAAACGTGTGGTGTGGAATCTATGGAAGTACAATAATTGGACCTTTTTTTTTCATGAATCTTTGAATGCAGACCGTTATTTAAATTTTTTAGAGAATGAATTAGACAATTTTCTTGACAACGTTCCCCTCCTTCAACGTCAACAGATATGGTTCCAACAGGATGGTGCCCCTTGCCACAGTAGGTTAGATGTAAGGTAATACCTTGAAAATCGTTTTAATGGAAGAGTTATACATCGGTTTTCGGAAATTTCTTGGCCACCTCGGTCTCCAGATTTGGCCCCACTCGATTTTTTCTTGTGGGGTTACCTAAAACAAAAGGTGTATCTTCAAGGATAATTTACAGATGTTGCCCATTTGGAAAGAGTCATTGCAGGATCGGTTTAGAGTATTACTCCGGCTATGGTTAGAAGAGTATTGAAAAAATTTTTCGATAGCGAAGTTAATAATGTTTGTTAAAATTATTACAACAAAATGAATTATGGTATTATTCATTTAAATGCATCGCTAAAATGTTACAAGACAGGCATTAAGTAATTGAGAAAATATCAAGTGTTCAAAAAAAATAAGAGATTACTGTTTATTATTAATTATTGATAGAATTTCGGAAAATTTTTTAAAAATGTTTAATTTGTAGTAAGTATGTAAACTTAGTCATCAATTAATTATAAGTTTGGAAATAGTAAAAAATAATTTGAGGTGGATTGATCTGATTACATTGTACTTGAACGAATATTTATTTTAATGGTGTATTAATTAAATTTTTAGAAATAAATTTTGTTTTGTCAGAATTTACTTATTATTTTCTGGACGATACGGACAGATTATCATGTTTTTAATAAATAAAAAAGGTAAATGTTCTGTATCGGTTTTTTGAGAAATTTTGTAAAAATAAAAAAAAATCTTAAGTAGAAAGATGTAATTTCATATTAAAATATAGTTTTTCATTCCGAACAACTTTCCATAATTACAGTTTTCGATATCGTCAAAAATAAAGGTACTTTACTCTTGAGGAAAATTCATATTTTTTTATACCCCTCGTATACACTTAGAAAAATTTAATATCTGATGATTGCATTTTAGGTTTTGGACCATGCAGAACTTTTTATAAAGAATAACTTTTTTTCGTAAAACTAATAATAAAAAAGTTTCCCATATGTAGCCAAATTAAGTAGACACACTGTATATAAACGGTGTATATTTTACTTTTTAGTTTTTAATTTTTTTGGAAAATCTAAACAGACACGCCCATAAGATTTATTTTCGTGTCTTCTTGCATTTTTTTTGGTTTAAATCCTTACTTGTCAAAATAGCACAGTTGTAGATTTAAAATTTCTTCATGAATCTGAATACCCGAACAAAAATTAATGTTAATTTTATCGCTAAACATTTTAAAACTTTTTGCTAAATCTTGTAAACCGTTTGCATTTTAGTCGGGAAAAACCTAAGGTATGTTCTAAATAATAATTCTTGTCTCGCATTGTTATTTAATTGGATTACAAACATAGAAATTTAAGAAAGCAGAATATATTCGAAATTGTTTGTGAATTTTTTAATGAAAACCGATTATTTTCCAGATAATATATTAATATATTATATTGTTAATAGTAACCTAATCATGAAATACGTAAGAAAATCCGGGTGCCATATTTTTGCAAACAGAAAATCAACGATATACGTAAAAATCACTCCTAATAGAAATACATCTACTCTTAAGATAAGCATAATATTTGTAAATTTTTAAGTGACTGATAGATTTTCATTTTATATAAAATATTAATGTAAATAAATTAGTTTCTTATGGGTAAACGAATAAAATTTTAGCAAATAAAAAACAAAGTTTTTGGCATGTCAGAGCATAAATGCGTTTTAATGTAATAAAATAAATTTTGCTATAAGTAAGTACAAGTATTACTAAAAATATTAGGACATTGATTTGCTAGAATTTTGTTTGTGGAGCTTAAAATCACTTAAAATGAAAATGGTGGTTTATAGAGCACTCCAATTGTGCAATATAATTACTTAATAGGAACTTTCGCCGTTGTTCTTACTTATTGTACTAACTAGGTATTTAGCGATGAAATGTGTTTTAGAGGTTTATCACGTTTTGTTTTTTTGTATTTAATTTTGTTTTTTTGTATTTAATCTTGTCTTTTTAAAAATAAAACGTAATATGCACGGTGATATAAATTGGCCCCCATTAAGCTGTGGTGGCATACAGAACTAACCTTAAGCAAAGTAATGATACCTACACGCAAACAATTAATTATGTTTAAATATGCAATAACTGTAAACAGCAGTCATGTGAGTATTTTTAAAACAATTGCAATACGCTAAATCATATTACATGATCTACTTATATTTTTATTAAATTATGCTTATAGGTATGTATATGGGTGGGTTCAAGACTAAGGAGTCAAAAAAGATGTCTGCAAATCTAAAATCCAACATGTTTAATTTTTAAACATATACGTACGTGTGCCATACTGCTTACGCGATCTCTGTTAATTAACGCATGTTTGTAACATCCTGTATAGCACTGGCACGTGAAATTAATAATAGTGATTAAAGTGTGGTAACGTTACCGCGGAAACGGTAATTTTACCCGGTAATTTTCAAAAACGATTTATGATACGTTATTCGCGGTCTAGCTGTAAATCTGTGAAGTGCTTAGCTCATAATGTTCACGCTGAACAACTAAAACCCCAATTTTAAGGCGTACATTTTTGACACAGTTTTCAAAGATGGCTTAAGTTAGAACTATATGGAAAACTTTTTTAACCCAGATACAGCCGAAACTTTTTTTTTGAAAATGGTATTTTTTTGCCTTAATGTGGATTCTTTACACATTTCTGAACAATGTCTAATTTGATTTCTCAACGGTCTTTTTAGTAGTGAAGGTCCTTCATAAAAGACAGTGACCTAGTACAAGGATCAAGATGATGAATTAAAAAAGTTAATTATGAATAAAAGTAATAGCCTATCTTTTTTTGGATATATAAAATTTATTTTTATCTTATTATGCACGCATGAAAGAAACTACAATGTATGGTGTCAGACAGCAGTATTTTGGGTGTAGACCTACATTAATGTTGTGACATTGCCTACACCTGATCTGGTTTTCTTGGTATATAACTAAATTATCTCGTCTTTCATATCTTGGAAGTTCTCTATCATGAGCGCTTGCCCGCAAGGGCCCTCGTTTTGTAGTTTTCTTATAAGTTACTAATCTACCCGTTGCGAGCGTCCGACGAAAAGTATACTAATCACTTTCCCACCATCCAGACGATAAGGAAGGATTCCATGAGTTATTTATTACCATATTCAACCCGTGGCTAGGACATGGAAAATACCTTTTTTTTCCTCTTACGCTCACTCGGTATAAGCTTATATTCTGATCGGCACGATCAACTGCCCCCATGTTTTGATTATATTTTTGTATTAACTGTGGCTGAGGTACGACAACTTTCTTTCTTTCTTTTTGTGAAAACCTAGACACATTTACTGCTGGTAAAGCCGTTTCACTATTTGAATAATAGGTCACAATCTTATTATCATTCTAATCACACACGACGATGTTCTCACTTGAACACTCTTTATTATCAGGTACAGATATCCTATTCTCCGTGGCAGTACCAGTTGCCTTTATTCCTGTCCCGAAGTGCAGTCATCAAATCCCAGGAAGAAAACAATTGTCAATATATAAGTGAAAAGGTTTTCGTATTTTTTCTGAAATAATCTTATCTGCAAAAGGAAGACCAATGCTGGCACCCAATCCCAATTCCTCGGATCTCTCCTTCGAACCAGTGTTCGCGCATTGATATAGTTCAAACCATTCGATGTAACCTTCTTGATACCGGTGCCCATCCAAAATGTGTACCCCCATCTAATCAGTATTGCCCTATTAAATTACTTCGCACCATGTCTTCCAAATTATGGGATCATCCATTCGCCTACACTATGATTTTGTTGCAATGAATGGAAAGGGTCGAATTTTTGAATATTCGTCATTGTTTTCCAAGTTCGCGTTATCACTACAATGCAAACTTTGCACAATATAATGAAACAGGTTTCTTGAAATGGCTTCAGTTACAAATTGTATGATTGGGATCGAAAGAGCTCTCCCAATACAAAGATCGTCTTGATTCACTAGTATAGCCACCATATATTATGAGCACACCAAAAAATATTTCATTTCGTCCACACTTATGTCACCTTGTCTGTTGTGTTGAATTGCATAAAGGTTTGCATAGTCTGTAATCAGTTGCCATAAATATTCGTAAAAAAAGATATCTAAAGGGGTTCGATCATTTTTTGCGCCGAGCTCCTTTTGCCAGTCCTATAATTTAGGAGTAAGTTTTCTTGCACCCAATTATCCTTTTTTTGTCTCTTTTTGTATTTATAAAACATAAACATAAATTATCCATGACAACATTTTCATTATCACCTGAGTATTCATTAGTGACGTTATAATTGAGCTTGATTGGCGGAAAAAGTACTATTGCATCTGGCAACCTATTTTCATCATCAATATGTTGCACTTTCTCCAATAACTTGTTAAAAGTTAAAGGCTTTTGACAACTGATAAAAAAAATATACGACATTATGTCACTACCCTTTAAAAATGACACTACATTTTATGAGGTTATGGTGAATACCACTATCATCATTCACTTTTTTTGATATTTATATCCTGAAGGTAGGATAATACTAATTAGTTTTTATGCAATTAGTCAGAGTAATTATGTGAAACGAAAAAATATCTTATCTTAGATTATTCATCGCCGCTTAAAATAAATCATTAAAATGTAAACACCCACTGCATCTGAACGAAAACAGAAGTAAAAGACCACGTGTACCGAAAACACAATATTAAATAGGTAACAAACAACGACTCATAGTGCCATCTAAAATTTAGAGGTAAATGCAGTATTACAAGTTTTTATGGTGACCTTCCAAAAGGACAATGGCTGTATCTGGGGCAATTTTAAGAAAAAAGTTATTCTTCGTAAAAAGTTCTACATGATCTAAAACCTAAAATGAAATTATCAGATATCAAAAATGTGTTTATAAAAAGCTGTTCACACAATTGAAAACTTCATTAAAATATGAAATCATAGTAATTTGCGTTAAGAACCGCTACTAACTTCTGAAGATGCAAATGAAATTGTTTTGTTTGTGGGAGAAAACTATAAAAAGCAGCAGTTATTAGTAACAGTAGATATCCAAATAGGCATATTCATCAATCAGCAGTTGCGAAAATAGTAAATAAGTTCAAGACTTGTAGAAGTATTCACAACAATTTTAATAAAAAACGCCGAAAATCGGTTACCAATGAGGACACGGAGTTAGAAGTAATGCTATTTATCGTAGAATGTCCAAAAATATCATTGGGCAAAAGGATTGATACACAATAATGCAAGTACAGATATAGGTGGCAAATATTTTAAAAGGAAATAAACTCCATCCATACAAACCACATTTTATTCACCCATGAAAGGTAGGGATTATGATAGATGGTTAAAATTTCGCTCTCTGATCCAAGGAGAGTTAGAAGAGGATTCCCTTTTTAATACGACAGTTTTCCGATAAACAAAAGGAATTATGATAGACGGTTCGAATTTTGCTCTTTCATCCAAGGATAATAACAATACGATGTATAAGTTTTTCGGATGAGGCAACATTTTATTCAAATCTCGTCATCAAATTGTGGCTGGTGGTCTGACACTAATCCCAACTTTATAATAAAAACTCTTGGCCAATATTCATTTAAAACGAACGTGTGGTGTGGTATTTTTCAAACACAGATTAATTGGACCACGATTTTTTCGACAACCTATGAACCCCGAACGTTACTTACAATTTTTACATAATCAATTAAATAAATTTATTAACGAACTACCCTTAAAATAATATCAAGCTGTTAGAGAATATGTATTAAAAGTATTTTCAATGAAATTTTGATTCACCGATCTTTTTTGGCCTGCTAGTTGTCCTGACTTAACCCCTCTTGATTATTTCTTATGTAGTCACTTAAATTAGGAGGTTACCAGCAAAGATGTTGATCATTTGGAGAGGATCATTTTAGAAGCATGTATTACGGGAATTTTATCATAGAACAATTAAATGTGATGTAGATATGTCGATTTTCAAAATAAATTATTGTTATGAATTTATTATGCATTTAAATTTTATTAAAGAAAGGAGATAAATATTCGGTATTGAAATTTACAAAATTAGAAGTAATTTTATGTTTTCAAATAGTTAGAAACCACATATGTAGAAAAATTTGTAAGAAATAACAAAACCTGATCTTTCATGGTAGATGAATATAATTTTATATATAAATGTAGTTTTTAATAAATTCTGATCAATTTTCGATATTGTCACAAATAAAGGAAGGCATTTTACTCTTGAGCCAAATTCATATTTTTTGACAAACCTCGTATACGAGTGCAAAAATTTTAGGTTTGAACTTCTGGTGAACAATGCTTTTCCTTCTTAAAATGAATAATCAACAAGTTTTCCATATAGTTCCAACTTAAGTACACACAAGACACACATTATGCACTTATATAAAAAAAGGTTTATAAAATCCTATCAAACTTAACGATTGTTCGATGATAAAAAATACCTGTCTAGCGAAGTACTCGACCCCATTTACCATTTAGAAACTTTATTCAAAATGGCGCTATGCCGCTATTTTTAAAAGCAAAATTAAGAATTTACACTTAAAAGGTAGTAGTAGAAAAGTACCAAAATTTCATTATTTTTAATAAATTTTCACTGAGAAAGAACAAATGAAAATTACCGGCCAACCTTAATCACTATGCAAATTCTAATAAGTTTAAGATTGCAGTCTGTCTAAATTTTTTTTGAAGGTATAGATTGGATGAATATAAAGGGTTAATAATATTCCATGCGCTGCTTAAAATAAAATTTTAAAAAATCTCTTAAATTATTTCAGAATCCTAAATAGGCGATTGTGCAAAAAAAAGAAGAAGAAAGGAATTACTATTATTTTAAAAACACATATTGCTTATGTTTTTAGGGAAGTCTTCAAAACAACTGAGAAAACGACTTAAAGCAAATTTATTTTTAACTTTGCCAATACAAATAAATCACTGTAAAATAAATTGTTATTCGATAAATTATATTAGTTCCAAATATTGGCCAAGTGGTCAGGTTTCTTCAAAAATGTTTTCAATGAATTTTTGCGAATTTCAGTTGGAAAATTTCAAATAATGTGACCCAAACTTTTAGTTTCCCACTTTAAAATAGTAGGTGGTATCTAGTAGGAATTTTCTTTAAGCTAAAGAGTAGGAAATTATCAATAGTAATTTTTTGAAAATTGTATTATGGATCACTGCTGTTTAAATGTCAATTTTTTAAAATGTTTATTTGCTAGCGGTGGCGCTATTGTCACCGACAAGCGATACATTTTATCACTGCCGCAGCCAACATGGAACTTAAACAAAAAGAAGGTGTAAATAGAAACCAAAATTCTTGCCACAGCGCACCGCTATACTAATAGTAGTGCCCTTGTTATGTAAATTACCCTGTATATAAAATTCAAATTAAAAATTGAAAACCTCTTGGTATGAATTTAAAAAACCATGACGTGCGTAAAGATTGTACCTAAAATTACCCTATAGAATAAGGAAAAACAAGTAAAAAGTCAAATTTAAAAACATTTTTAGAAATTGGCTTTTTATAAAAAGTATAGTATTATTTTATAAAATTTAGTTTTAATTTTTAGGTAATTTAATTATGGATCGTTCTAAACGAGAGTACAACAAATGTATACGTAACTAATGTACTAAGAAATTTACTATGAATTGTACTAAAGTATGTACTAAATAAGTTTCATTAAATGGGAAAAGGAACTTGTACCTTGCATGCCAGTGTGTTTAGGCGATAACTATTACATTTAGTTGGTACAGGATGTCCGAAAAGTGGTATTATATTTTAAAAAATACTTGTAGACAGAAAATCCCGAAAAGGCTTGGGGAAATCTCTAACGATATAACCTATACACTTTTCGTGTAAATAGGGTAAGTGATTTATTTATTAATTATAATTGCCAAAAAGAATATGTCCAGAAACCCTAAATTTTTTTGAATAGCAATTTTAGACTTTTCGGGAAAACATAAACAATTTCTAATATTGGTTTTTAATAAAAGTACAGGGAATTACAAAAATAGGCCCACACTCATTCATGGTTGAACAACCCCGTACTCAATTTTTGAAGTAAGTAGAATTATTCTTAAAAGTGATTTTCTGTCTACATGCAAGAAGTAAAAATTCTAATCTTACATTCTATAAAAATACGTAATAAAAATTGTACATAAGCTGTAAAGTTACAAGTAGGCTTTAAGGATAAAATGTATACTGTTTATCTAGATATTATATTGTTTGTTTTTTGATTTTATGTTATTATGAAAGTTTTGTTGCTTATTTGTTGCTCAATTTCCTTATTTTGTATCTCTATGTAATATATGCTCTTTATCCTTCTCTGTCGTCTGTGTGTGACTGTAATTTATTTTAATAAAAGTCATGTTCTAAAAATAAATTAAAGTGTATTTATTTTAATGCCGAACGGATAACAGTTCTTAAAAAAAAAGAACTTTCCCTAAGTAGTTTAGTAATTTGTGAGTTACAGTTAATTCAAAAAAATTATTGTAGGAAAGGTGTGGACCGTTTATCCACGCCATTTATTAACTGTCATCAAAATCGAAGCTTTGGCTTGCTAGTAACTTTTGAATACAGGATTTTGCTGTCAGGGGAGTGGATCTCCAGTTGCTGTTGAATTCATTCAAGTTTAATTTGTAGGCAACTTATGGGTTTAATACTACGTTTTGTATTTTGCTTTGCTTTCTTCCATTCAAGTAGGCTTTCGTGCTAATTTGGTGAATATCATTCTAGAGATACTTTGGGACGGTTTTGAGTTTTATGTTGATTTTTGAAAAAGTCGATACCTTATGGTCTACCAGAAAATATTACCGTGCAAGCAAGAATTATTTTCATCTAAGAGGGCTTAGACTGAAATACGTAGGGCTTGGTTTAGATCACAATTATAAGGGGACGATTTTTTTCAATTAAAAACAATATTTAAACAGAAAACTTGAAATATAATTTTTATAAATTTGTATGCCTACATTTTATGTTGGTAATGCTATCAAAATGTCTGGTCTTCTCCTGTCAATGAATAATTGTATTGTTTGTGTATCTGCAACCAAACATACATGACTAAAAAGGAGATTGGCCACAAGTTGCTGTGTCATACGTCAACAGAATAAAACATTTCATAAAATACTAGGTTTTTAGGAGGACCGAGTTCGATTTGAAAACTTTTTACGCTTTTGTATTCCAAGGCGTTTTCATTGTAGTTTTGAATCAAAGTCCGAATAATATCCGTCAGTAAACAGTTTGGAACGGAAATATTTAAACCGAAACCGTCAATAATTAATGGGTTATGAGTGACAGCTGGTTTCAAATTTTAGTGACTTATCTAAATGCAAACTTAGTAGACAAGAAATATCTTGCCTGAATTGCAAATAAAATGTCAATTTTGCAAGTTTATGCTAAATTGACAGTTGACACATGAATCAGCCAAAACGAACGATTTCAGTTACAAATCCGGAAACCTTAGCGTTGGTTCCCGATACTTATATACGTGCAAGCGAGAAAGACGGAGCGATCACAATTGCGGAAAAATTAGTTCTCTGTTCTTCATCTTCTTCATTTTCAAACCGCTTGTCGTTCCGTTGTGATTGGGTCTGGTCAGATCCTGAATTCCTGAGGACTCAATCGTTTGAATTAAGCAAGGCAAGTAGATATATTTTATACAAAGTAAAATGAATTAGGTACCAAAATAATTGGCAGTGACTCATTTTTACCGGGGTGTACAAGACGTAAGGGGAACGCCAATTCCAGAGGCGTCTCATTTTAAACAATAATAATTCAAAAAATATATGAATTTTTTATTTGTTATTATAGTATATTTACATTTACTATAATAAATATAATACTTATTATAAATTAAACTAAAAAATAAATTAAGCTTTTACATTTGGTGATCTAATGAAGTATTTAGAGAAACTAAATTACGTAGGTATAAAATCCAAGAAGAAACTACATAATAATAGAAACATATAATAGTGGATTAAGGGCAAAACCTAAACCTAAATTATAAATGTTTAAAATTTCCTAACTATTGTTACCTAATGAACTCTAATTGATAAAAATTTGACAAATTATATTCCACGCCGACATTAAAAGGGTTATAATGACAATACGTTACAATTTTAAATTCATTATTATCATTACAGCGATCATTCACTATCTGGCGATGAAAACATTTCATTACTGTCGCTACTGCTGTCATCTGCAGGATTTATTATAATAGGTTCTACCATGACTTCAACGCGTACATCTAAGTCCCACATTTTTTTTTCTACGTCTTCGACATGTAATACGCACTTATGCCAATCTGCTGCTTGTACATTTGCTATTGCCGTTTTTAACAGTTTCTAACATCTTTTAATTTAAAAGATTTATTTACATGCGCCACTTCGCCTTTTATCTGTGTCCATATAACCTCGATTGGATTTAGTTCACAATGATAAGGCGGTAAACGTAATATTGTAACACCTCGTTCACGAGCCATTTCATCCACTACATAATTCGTATATTTATCAGAATTTAAATGAAATATTTTAAAACCTGGCAACATGTAACGACTTATTAATGCACAATCTTCCCAAGCGGTTTTGAATGCTTTTATTTCACTTAAAAGTGTGTGAATCGATGTTAATTATTTTCTCCGCACACCGTCGATGGTGATAAGAACAGTTTTGACAATTATTTTGGAATCGTAGTATAGTGCATTTAGATTGTTGATTGTTTTTGTGTTTGTATTTACAGTAAAAGGAAAACGTATTATGCTACTACCCAATACATGTCGGAATAGTAATGCCCGCCATACCAGGAAGTTTATAAGTTGATTTTTACATACATAGAAACCTTAGGTTTTTTTCCGGATCTTATAATTACGTTGAAAATGAGGCAAACTTGTAATGATGAAAGATAAAACTGCGTCCCACGTTTGTAATTTTTACAAACTTAAAAGGGATTTTTATAGGTATTTCCTGGAATTTATAGACGCGGATTTTAAATTATATTATAATATAACTTTTTTTTCAGATCTCAATTTTCATCTTTTTTTCAAGTTTCACGATTATCAGACTTTAATTTTATAAGAGAAATCTAGGGTTAGGTTTAGAGAAATATGTCTAACATGCGGGGCTAAAAATTCTCCCAGTGAAACCATTTGGCCTATGTGTTAGAAGAAATGCAATGTATACATAAACGTTTTTAATTTTTGAACGGAAAAATTAAAGAAATATAGGTATACTTTTATTCCATTTGGTAAGTTTATTCCTGGAGAAACTAATAAGATTTGTCGTATTTTTAGCCATGGAAGACTTTCTAAAATCGTAGGGTATGTCTGAAAATGTAACAGATGTTTTAGTATTGTCTCTAAATAAACTCCGTTTAGATATAGTTGTATTTTCAATTTCACCCTATTTAATCTTAACATTTTGATGAACAACCAAGAAATAACGGAATAATCAAAAGTTTAATAAAAAAAATGTAATCGTAATACGTTGAAAACGTATATTTCTTATTTTAAACAACTATTAATTCTTTGAACATGAATATAAGTACACACATAATACTGAGTATTTTCATGTTGTACGCAAATCATAGGTACAGTTTTTATTTTTGCATAGTACAAAAAAACTATAATATGTACATTTGTTAATGAATTCGATTTTTATTAAAATCAGGAAATCAATAAGGTTTCCATATAAGATTTTAATGACCTCATTGGAAGATTTAATGTACACGCAGTGAAATACCCTTGCTCATGTACACGGAGAAATCAGTTTTATTTTTAGATTTAATTTCACACATAAAAATACTCTCTCTTAAATGGGAAAAAAGTATCTCTCAGTTTAAGATGTTTATTATTTAATATAAAACCTATTTAGGCTAGTGAATATTGGGGACTGCAGCAAATGAAAGAGTACTCTTTAAAGTTATTCCAAGCTTTCTGAAATCGTATATTTTATTTCCATCGTCAGGAAGACTACAAATTTTTATAAATTGAGATTAGGAGAATTGTTCAAATTAATAATTAAATGTTTTTACTTACAACTTTGTTGAGATTGTTCATATAGATGTTAATATAATTAATAAAAGACATTCGAGAAGAAAACGTGTTGAAAACCCAAGTCAATTATAAATACAACTACAGTTTGGAGATAATATTAAAAACATTGTATATGGACGAAGAAACACACAATTTAAAATAAAATCAAACTTAGTCGTTCACATTTTGAAAAAATTCGTTACTAATTTAAAATTATTGAAATATTAAGCGGGAAAACATGACTTGCGTGTCACCATCTTAAGTGACTAAATAGGTTAGAAAATACTGTCATTTTTATATGTCATTGAATTTGTCAGAATTATTTTTAATGCGGTTTATATAAAGATAATATTAAATTGTGAAGTTTCGGAATTAAGTGTACCTGGAATATCGTTGTACTGTATTATATGAGGTTCGAAGTGTTATTATTGATATTGGCATTGATTATGAGTAAATTTTTATCTAAATGGAGCAGATATGAATAGATTACACTTAGATGTTGGATATCCGTTCTTTTGTTCATACTATTAGGTTCTTGTGCAATAAATGTAATTTCCAAAAACTTTTTTTATAGTTAGTTTGCGAGGTTCAAAATCTCAGCTGAATTGAAGTTAATGTTATGGTCCAAATTATTTGCATGTTCGGCAAGGGCACATCTCTCTGGATGGTATCTATAGTCACTCTTGTGGTTCGTGATTCTACTAGACAAGGGCCTAGTAGTTTGACCTATGTATACTTTATTACAGTCTGCACATAGGATTTTGTAGACAACATCTGATAACTGATTAGACTGTGTTTTGTCTTTGATTTTTGAGTGAATAGAGTTTATTGTAAGTACAGGTCTTTATATCATTGATTTCTCTGAATAGTCTAGACAGTTTTGGGGTGACCCCTTTTATGTAAGGCAATGAAGTGAATTTAAAGTTCAAAATCGCTTCAGTTATATTTCTGTTTGCATTGTTAATATTGTTCACATTGGGTGCTTGTGTTATTGTGGATTACGTGCTGAACAGTATCTTTTTTACCAGTGTGGCAGGGTATGAGTTATTGATGAATAGTTGGAGGAGGATGTTAAGATTCTTATTTAGGAAAGATGGGTGTGAAATTTTCGAAACCCTCGTTTTCATTTGTTTTATTAAGTTCAGTTTAACGCTGTGTTTATGGTAGGAGTGGTAGTTTAAATATCTACCTGCACCACAAGGTTCTTTGGTACCAGTCTATGGCAATTGTGTTGTCTATATTGCGTATAAATCTGGTATCTACACAGAAAAAAACATATTTTCAAACAGAACATTTTGATATTTTCAGATATATTTACTTATATTTAGACTAGAAAATCTTAATTGAAGGAAACAAGTTTAAGTTAAACATTTGAAAATATTTGAAAAAAGATTTTCATATCTTCAATATATATTTTCACTTTAAGAAAGTTACTTTAAAACAAATATTTGCAAATTTCTGTATGATTCGTTCATTTCTGTACTTCAAGATTTTGTACATTTTTACGGTGACTAAAAGTTATTTTTAAAATAAAGATTAGTAGCTTCAAAATAAAGTATTCTATTCTCCAAACAAGGCATCGTAACCATTTCGTTTGAAATTTTGAAATACTCAATTTGAGCTGCTATTTGAAAGTATATTCTAAATATGATAGTTTTAATAACCCAAAATACTTGTTCCTAGCTTTACTATTTCCGTCGTACTACGAAAGCAACCGAAATTTTCCCGAACAATATCGCGGGCGCGAATCGCGAGACAATCCAGTTATTATGGTCCATGGTTTCGGTGGGTCGTGCCCTCACGCCTCAGTATTTGTTTAAACTTGTTTCAGTATACGGTCCAATATGAGCCTTGAAGATGTTTTAAAAGAATGGGGATGTTCTGACGCTATTATTTAGACTTTTAAAGGTAAGTAACAGTTTTTATTTCTACATTAAATGCATGTTATTTTCAGTAAGACCCGAAAACCTTCCACCCTTTCTTTGCTGTCGCCCAGTTGATTTATAATCGTCAACATATTAGTTACCTTCTGCAGAATTTCCTACCATTTTGCATGAAATATACACAGAATTGTTAGTGACTAAATGGTCTACTGGATAAAATTATGCAGTTTTTACATTAACTTTTGCCTTATTATATTATGTATTTAAGGAATGCCTATATGGGGATTTTGCTTATTATAAGAGTTAAAAAGATGTGATGGTTTTGATAAGAAATGTTAGCTAGTTTGTACTATACTGTTTTGTATTTGTGTTTATGTTGTATTTTACGAGCAAATCGTAAACATAAAACCTTATATTTAAGTTATATACATATATTTGTTACAAATGTGTTAGTGTATTTTACACTTTTAGATAAAAAAAATGAATAAATCGTTTGTAGTTTAATTAATTGTTTACATTATTCCTGGTGAGTAAGGCCGAATATTATTTTTTCACCTGGTAAAACTCATTTCAATTATTTTCAGAAACATTATAATTCGTGTTGTAATTATTAAGGTAACAGATTAAGAGGGTCATATGGTGGCTTTTACTTAGAAATTATAATTTGAAAAAAATAATAAAAGTCCATCGAAAACAAATGTAAAAAGTTAAAAACCTACGGAAGTTTTGTGCGTGTCAAACTGTTACATAAATTTTCGACCTTTCACTAATAACGATTACACGTGGCATTTGTAGGGATTTTTTTACTCTATATGGCTGATTAGAGAACTGACTGAATTATTTCAATGTTCACCAAATCGATTTATTCAAGTAGTGCTCTAATCCCTTATAGTTACAATCATTGAAGATGCCACGTGGAATCGTCTGTGAAACGTCGGAAAATAATGTAACAGCCTGAGACCGTCTAATTTCAAGAACCATAACTTTCTTATTACAGCCTTCATTTGAATTTATGGTATTTTAATATTGGCAATATGAGTGCCTCAAACTGAATATTCAAACATGTTCAAAATGAACATATTATGATATGTGCATTTTGAAGGGTAGATATTTTCAGTTTAAAACTATAAATTACTATTTTTAAAATAATATCTATTCGTCCTTATTAAGCCGACAATATAAATGCTCAATTTTAGTATAGTATGCTTTCAAAATAACAAAATGTCGCTTTGCTTTTAAAAAATAGTCTGTTATTTTAGATAGGTTGCAGGTAGGGAATGCAATCTCGTTCTCGCGGATCTCGTTCTCGCGAGATCTCGGCCTTTTTTAGCGAGATTGATCTCGGACGAAAAAAGGGCGAGATCTCGCGAGTTTAACGAGATTGCACTCGAGCATAAAAACGTCTTATTCAAAGCGCGTCAAAGCACGGACTCGGAACTCGGACTAACTGACGAAGTTTTTGTCGGTTTTGTTTGGTGCGCGGGATTCCCGGGAGGCAACAGGCAACGGCCTGAGGTAGCGGTCGCGGGACGAGGTGTCTCAGATTCGTTTGACCGGTCGAAAACGAAATTAAGCCGACGTGCAGCGTCATCAGGGCGCATTTGTTTTGTTTACTAATAGGTAGTTGTTGCTCGCTAACGTGATTGAGTTTGATTGCATTCGAGTATTTTTTTTGGTTATTTATGCAAAAAAAAGTTTCTTATGTGATTTACGAGTAAAGTAACGAACGATGTCGGCGAATATAGTTTATAAAGACTATTTGAGTGGGTCGGAAGTATGGAAATACTTTTTGAGAGCGGAAAATGGATTGAGTGCTAAGTGCAAACTTTGTAAGAAGATTCTTAAAACCAAAGATCGATCTCCGCGTGGCTTACATGTGCATTTAAAATCGATCCATAAAATTGACACGAAAACGAAGGATGTCATATCACCCCCGCCGTTGCCGCCACCATCATTAAATACTGGGGCTACTAATCAAAACATGGAATTAGTAACAGCATCCGCATCTACGTCGAATGTTAGTCCAGAATCACCAGGATCGTCGGATTCGGGACCAGTGCCACCAGCAGGAAAGAAGAGGCAAAAAATTACTGATCATTTCCTCCCGGTTGAAGATACTTCTATGGAGAAAAAAGTATCAAGAATGGTAGCCAAAGATGGACTACCTTTCCGTGTTTTCTGTACTTCCAAAGATATGAGAGATCTCTTCAATTCTTCGGGACACAAACTGCCTATGTCCCCAAACACAATTAAACTTATAGTTATGAATTATGGCATGGCACTGAAAATGAAAATAATGCGTGAATTGGCTCAACTGAAGGAGAATGATCACAGATTTACGCTAACATTTGATGAGTGGACTTCTTCTATGAACAAGCGATACATGAATGTGAACGTACACACATTTTTGAACGGAAATGCTCTGTTTTGGAACTTGGGGCTAATTCGCGTCTATGGAAGTATGCCTGCTGAAAGTGGTGTCAGTATTTTGAAAACAAAGTTAAACGAATTTGGCCTTATTCTGGAAAAAGATATTATCAATATTACTACAGATGGGGCAAGTGTGATGAAAAAGTTGGGTCGATTGATATCACTTTCACATCAGCTCTGCTATGCCCATGGAGTTCAACTTGGCATAATAGATACTATCTATAAAAAACAAACTGATGTTGAGGAACCTGTAATAGAATCTGAAAATGAGGAAAACGACGATGAGATTCCTTTGGAAATGGACGAAATTTCTAGCACATGCTTAGACTCAGAAGTTGATGTTTTTCATTGCTCTATGCCCAGAATAGAAGTAGACCTGGATGCAGAATATGCAGGTATTATTGAGAAAGTTAGGAAATTGGTGAAACTTTTTAAAAGATCACCTACTAAAAATGATATTCTGCAAATATACGTAAAGCAAGAATTTGGAAAAGATATTAAGTTACAACTTGATTGTAAAACTCGATGGTCGAGCCTAGCAGACATGATTTCTACATATATGAGAATCAAGCTGTCTGTCAGCAAAGCTTTGATCGACCTCAGCCTGGAAGCCGATCCGAACTACTCTTTGAATGCGGAAGAACATGTAGTTTTAGCGAACTTAGACAAGGCATTTCAACCTGTAAAACTGGCTGTGGAGGTGTTATGTCGTCAAGATACAGACTTGGCTATCGCAGAAACAACACTTAGGTTTATGATTCGCAAACTAGAAGAGCTAAAAACTCCATTGGCAGAAAAACTAGCTGGCTCCTTGAGAAAGCGCATTGTTGAGCGTCGGACGAATTTGACAGCATGTTTGCTGTATATTAGAGATCCAGCTAAATACCAAGCAGATAAAGAAGAGTTTGCGAAAGACGAAACATTTAAATTGCCTCCGAAAAACGTGATTCGAACTGAAATCAAATCACTTATAGAGCGTTTGCATCCGCAATATAGTCTGACTAATCCACAGACACAGACAAATTCAGAATATTCAGATCCATCTTGGTCGATCGCATCAACATCAGCTGCCACCGCTAATGATATAGCTGAATTTGATGATGACGAAAATGAACCGCTTTCATCTCTTGCTAAGAGTCTCAAAAAGAGTGAGACACGCAAGAGTATTTCATTGCAAGAAGAACTTCAGGAAACATTGACTGCTGCGTTCAAAGAACCTAGAGACAGAAAACTAACTACGAATTCTCTGGAGGCATTAATCAAAAAGGAAATGAATTTATACGAGTCCGGGGGGTCAAAAGGCGAACTTTTACAGTTCGTGGATAACTGCCTAAGATCTGTGGTTCCATCTAGCGTTGAATCCGAAAGGGCCTTCTCAGCGGCTGGTTATCTGGCCAACAAAATAAGAAGCCGTTTAGCAGACGATACATTGGACATTTTGTGTTTCTTAAGGAGCTACTTTCAAAAAAATTTGTAATAATGGCTTTG
Organism: Polydrusus tereticollis; assembly: GCA_963920685.1. Classification (NCBI taxonomy): domain Eukaryota; kingdom Metazoa; phylum Arthropoda; class Insecta; order Coleoptera; family Curculionidae; genus Polydrusus; species Polydrusus tereticollis. The sequence continues at coordinate 88,115,641 of OY987329.1, read as the reverse complement.
AACTGAACAAATTTTTCATTTGATTGTGTTGTGTTGATTTTGTTGTTTGATTGTATACTGAGTAGATATAGTTTTCTTTGATAATAATATCTCAGTCACAGTATCAGTTTAATAGTCAACTCAACTTATATATTAAGTTTCATTTTTTTCCTTCTCGTTGTTTTGTTTGTTATTGTTATAAAAGAACTGTTTTATTACTAAAATATTTTTATTTGTTATTTGATAGATAGATACGTACATCAAAGTTTAATACTTATAAGTTTTTTAAAACTTGATAGACAGATACGTCGATACGTCAAACAATGTTTAATGCATAAAAGTCTATTAAAAAAGTTCGTGAAAATTAATGTTTATCTTATAATACCTATAATTTTTATTATTTTTTTCTTAATTTATTCAAATATTGTGATTATTTGCAAAAAAACGCACAAAACTGCCAATCTCGCGAGATCTCGAAATTGGTGAGATCTCGCGGTATTGTTATTCATAAACTCGCGGGATCTCGCTGAGCCCCAATCTCGCGAGATTTGCATTCCCTAGTTGCAGGTTTAAAACTAAGATTCAATTTTTTTGAAATCTTCAAAATAATGAAACCAAATACTTCTTTTAAAAAACTCATTATATTACAGCTAAGTTACCTATGATCTTATTTTAAAGTTACTTAACCACAAATTAATTAAAATGCATGTCTCAATATAAATTCGTAAATGTTATGATTGAAGATATATATATTTAATTTAAATCAGGTTGTACAAGAATTTCCTATTCTCTTTTTGAAACGATATCGTCTTGAGTATATACAAAGCTAACTTAGTCTTAAACTGAAACTAATAGTATTAAAACGAGTATTTTCTTTTTTCCGTGTAGGAACGGAACAGAATGAGAGTCATCATCCGTTTCTATTGTGAACTGAATATATTGATCATAGTCATTGAGAGTCTCTACTATCTCAGTTATGCCATCTGCAGGAAGTGCAAGGATGATATCATCAACATATTTTTTAAAAAGAAAGGTGTGAATGAAAGAACTGGTAAGACAACATCCAACAGGTCGTCCATGACATAGTTGATATTGATGCACCCATGGGTGTTCCAAAAGTTTGCCTATAGAAAGAATTATTGAAAGAAAAGTAAGTATTTTCGAATAGAAAAGATATTATTTCTAAAAAAGTTTCTCTGTTGATATTACAGAAATAACTGATGCGATGCCAATTTTTGTGAATCGCTTTTTTTGCAGCGTCAAGATAAACGTTGCTAAAAAACATTTAATTATTAATTTGAACAATTCTCCTAATCTCAATTTATAAAAATTTGTAGTCTCCCTGAGGATGGAAATAAAATATACGATTTCCGAAAGCTTGGAATAACTTTAAAGAGTACTCTTTCATTTGCTGCAGTCCCCAATATTCACTAGTCTATTTCTCAACTAGTCAGCAACGATTACCCTCACGATAAAACCTATTTATATACAAACTAAAGTAAGAACTATTAATTTTAGTACGAGATATTTTCTTTTATTCTAAGTGCACAAATACGAAATCATTTTGTTATGTTGTCACTTTGAGATCATATTTCTTCACCACATTATGGAAGTGAATATGCTCTTTATTAGAAACCAACGGCTTTACGTTAAGGCTTTGGTTTTATGTGTGTATCACCAACAACAAATTTAGCCATAAAAATTTATAAAGCTTGAAGAGCATATTTTCTTATGAATTGTAATTGAAAAAATAATGCCGAATAAAAGAAATAGTTCAATCATGTATTATAGTAAGAACATGTTTTATAAAACTACTAGTGCACTTTTTCCATTAGAAAACTTCCCGCAAGCGACTCGTTTTCTAACATGATCGTGTGCGCCTAAATTCTGTTTTATACAACCTTTATTAAATAGGTGTGTCTTTCCTGTAGATAATTGCGGCTTATCAACAGTAATATACCGATAGAGGAGGCGTCTTATCGGTAATACCGATGTTTTTAACAAGAAATCGATTTTCTGACAAATTTTTACGAAATGTAATTTTTACTTATAATCTGATATGATCCCGAGAGCTTTAGCTCGAGGGTCTTATCTTTGATTATAAGTAAAAATTACATTGAGTGAAAATTTTCTTGGAAAATCGAGTTTCGAGTGAAAAACGAAGGTATAAAGATAAGAAACCGCCTCTAGAGGTGTATTTTATTGGATAATTTACTGAACATAAAAATGAAGGCCGTCTGATAAAGGTAAATATACAAGTTAGAGGTGTTACTAATTTTTTATTTAAGTAAAAAGCTACAAGCGTCTTTTCGAGCTAGCGGTAGTCTTATCGGGTAAGACGACCGTTACCAAGGTGGTTGCTATGAAAATGAGCGTTTTGATTGGTTCAATAAAAGTGAGGTGAATTATCAATATAACATTCTAATTAATTAGCCTTATCTAGTTCATTCATTACCCATTAGCCGCTTTATATAATTAAATATCAATAACTAAAAACCAATATTACCATAATCGTATCAGCGAAAGAGGAACTATATACTAAAATCCTGACCAATCCAGTCCACTAAATTATCGTATCAACTGCAAAGCGATGGTCTTTTTCCTCTCCGGAATATTTATTAAATCTGTTTTAGCGGTGAATTAAGCAATAGTACGAATTACGCCCGGAAGAAATTATTACTATTATTAAAAGACACTTTTCCATAAACCCTATCTCAAATTGCTTTGTGTTCACGTAGTCCGCGGATAAATGGATGGGTAGGTGGGCCCTTATTCAGACTCTCATATCTATATTGCGGAAATGTTACAATTGCCACCGATTTTTCGGAGTTTTTGTGCATGATTTAAAAAAAATATTATATAGGGTACCATTGTTCATGTTCAATATTTAGAAATATTAGAACACGATTTATTGGATAATGGAAAGGTATTTAGGGTACAGAGGTACCTATGTAGTTTCTATACATGTAATATGAGTAGATATATCAATTAAATTTGTTGTTTTAAATTTTTAAAACTAATCCTAGATAGAAGTACGAGAAAACCTCCAAGTGAACGGGTGCCAGGAGATGAATTACCTGGGACTTATATTTGACCAAAAGCTTAACTGGAGGCTCAATTCAATTAATAGAGTAAAGCTGCTTCACAGGCGGAGTAGACTTTCAAATAGGACTAAGGTCAACCTCTACAAGGTATTTGTCAGGCTCTCACTTATGGTGCACCTTCTTGGTGCAACATAAGCAGAACGGAGCTTAATAAGTTCCAGGTAATTGAAAACAGGGCGTTAAAAACTATCGCGGACGTACCTAGATATGCACTCAACAGAGTACTTCACTGTGACGTTCAAATGCAGACGATAAACGAATTTTCCTTGATAATCATTAAATACTATTACCGACGCACAGACGTATCGACAAATCCACTAATCACAGACTCACATACGAGATCTAGCGAAGACACGACATACAAACTACCAAAACTGTCTCCCTGTTGGTCCGAATCCAAATCCATTGTAGAGAGGCACTATATGATATATAATAGAAAAAGGCGCCAATTGGAACCCAACCATCATCATATCGACGCAGTGTTGCTGTTTTGTTTCATAGAAATTTTATAAAACAATCAGAAAACTTCGAAGAATTAGAAGAGGGGCAAAGCAGTTATTTCTAACGTAACTTTTTCTCTAAGCTGAAATACGATAATATTTTCTTGAAGATTATTCTTAACCAATATATATGACGATATCCTCAAAGATCATTAACTCACACGTTATCCAGAATTTTGGACAAATGTAGCAGAAATAGGTAAATACGTACCTACCTTGTTATTGTTTGGGAAAACCTGGGGCCTGAGACCAAAGATTGCACTATGGCTATACGTCACAGACATCAGAGCCTTAATAATATATATAGTATGGTGGACGAAAACGCACCAAATCACAGCAGCCACCAGAGTAAACAGGTTACAAAGGCTGGTAGGCCTATGCATTACCGGAGCAATAAAAAGCACTTCAACCGCAGCTATGAAAATTATACTAGAACTACTACACATCAAAACAGAGGCCCGCAACAGCACCTATCGGTAAACCCCACTGGGGAATGGAAAAAAACCCTCTATGAAACTAGATCCCATAAGAGCAGCGGACATTGTCAACGACAATCTCCTGACAATGCGTATAGACAACACGAAAACGACCTATAATTTCGAAAAACCATTTGGCATCAACTTCCACCCTGAACCTTGGAAGGACGGAACGACTCCCCAACTGTCCTAGAGCCTAATGTATTACACTGATAGGTCAGAAACGCCAGATGGAGTAGGTGCTGGAATATTTCGGGAGAGATCAAGAGAGAACATAAGTATTCCTCTTGAAAGCGACTCCAGAGTATACCAGGCCGAAATTCATGCAACACAAGCATGTGTCCAACTGAATATTAAACGGGACTAACACAACCCAAATATATATACTCTGTCAGACAGCCAAACTGTCCTTAAGGCTCTAAACTTCCATCAACTGACATCTAAGAGCCTGTCACGTGTCCTGGTCACTCGGGGATAGCGGACAATGAAAAAGCAGACAAAGTAAGTAGTCAAAGTTTGAGAGAACTGCGGATCCCCCCTCCACTTTTTATGACCTTGACCTTGACCTAACCCGAATGACCTTGGATGACCTTGACCTAACCCGAATGACCTTGACCTTGGATGACCTTGACCTAACCCGAATGACCTTGGATGACCTTGACCTAACCCGAATGACCTTGACCTTGGATGACCTTGACTAACCCGGATTTGACCTTGACCTTGACCTTGAACTTGACCTTGACTTTGACCTTGACCTTGACCTTGACCTTGACCTTGACCTTGACCTTGACCTTGAACTTGACCTTGACTTTGACCTTGACCTTGACTTTGACCTTGACCTTGACCTTGAACTTGACCTTGACTTTGAACTTGCCCTTGGCTTTGACCTTGATCTTGAACTTGATTTTGTGACCTTGACAATTATAGTGCACACCTGCTTGCCATCTATATAAACGAGTTGGAGTCGTTTCATTTCTTAGTGCAAGTTCCGAGTTTGTGAATTGTATAGTTAGCAATCATGAATTATTACAAGTGTGAAAAGTGTGATATGTCGTTTACTCGCTCAGCTAATATGTTACGACATCAAAGAGAATCTTGTGGAAAAAGATTTGATAATGCTGTTGTTGGAGATAAGCGGCGAAGAATTGATGGTGGTGCATCTACATCAACTATGCAGAATTGTGCAGTATGTGACGTAATGGTTCCACGTGGACAGATGTCAGCCCATTCAAGAACGTCAGACCATAAAAATAAATCTTGTGTGCCACTCTGTGATGGTGTTCAGCTAATAAATTCTGCATTTAAAAATAGAATCGCATCATATCATATTAGCAGTGAAAATGAACATGTGGACTATTCAGCATTTTTTGCTGAAATTGAATCGAAAGTGTTGCAGTTAATAATGGAGATACTACGTAGAGAACATACGTTGAAAATAAATATGGTGGTTGTCGGCAGATATTTTCTTCCAACGCAGGAATTGTTTAGTGAGAAATCTTTTAATACCAGCAATGAAATAGTTGCGGTAGGAAGCGATTTGAAGGATGTTTACAAATCATTTGTAGAGGCAATGAAGGTGCAGTCTACAGAATTTCAAGAGAAAGATTCAGGTATGGTAGAATAGAAAAGTTTCCCTTTATAGTTAGTTTTAATGTGAAATACGATAATTTAATTATCCTTTTTTTGTTTTGCAGGGTGGGCCCTAGAAAAAATTCTATACTTGGAGGTGAATATTAATAAGTATGCACCCATTGGTGGTTCATCCTACATAAAGTTGCCAAGATTTATCGAATACAAGAAAGCTATTATCAATGTAATGAATCAGGACCAGTGTTGTTTTGCTTGGGCCATAATGTCAGCATTATTTCCGGTAGTCGCAGATCCCTCACAACTTAGTTCCTACCCGCACTACAGCACCTCATTGAACTTTACAGGTATGGATTTTCCAGTAAAATTGTGTGACATAAAAAAGTTTGAGGCTTTAAATAATATTTCCGTTAATGTATATGGTCTAGAATCTTATTTTAAAAATAATAAAATACTTTATGAGGTTGTCGGCCCATTACGATATGCTACAGAAAAGCTACCAATACATGTAAATTTATTGTTAATAACTGAAGATTGTAATATTAAAAATTCCGATGATGAGCATGTTTGTGAAGAAAACTGTATAAAAAGTCATTACTGTTGGATAAAAGATTTGTCTCGTTTAGTTTCCAGTCAAATATCGAAACATAATGGGCAATTATATTTTTGTGATGGGTGTTTAATCTCCTTCGGCTCACCAGGAGCTTTAATATTACATCAAAAGCATGACTGTAAGCATATCTATGCGCTGACACCCTCAATGGATCGCAAAATAGATAAATTTGGAAAGAGTGTACCTGAAAATATTTTAAAATTTGAGGGTATCGAAAAACAAATGCGTGTTCCCTTTGTTGTTTACGCGGATTTTGAATCCGTTTTAAAACCTATCGAGACAGTAGAACCAAATAATCAAAATTCTTATACTGTTAAAAGTTTAAAACATGAGCCATACTCTTTTGCATATTTAATTAAATGCTCTTTTGATGATTCCTTATCCAAGTTTGAGCTATATCGGGGCACTGATGCCGCCAAAGTTTTTGTGGATCGTATCGAGACAGATTTAAGGTTCCTTTATAATACATATTTGAAAGATATAAAACCAATGCACCATTTAACAGCCACTGAGCAACAAGAATTTGAAAATGCTACGACATGTGGGATATGTGAGCGATCCTTTGAGGGTAATGATGGTAAAGTTAAAGACCATTGCCACATAACTGGCAAGAAAAGATATGGTGCCGCACATTCCATTTGTAATTTAAATTATCAAATACCAAACTTTATCCCCATTATTTTCCACAATTTAAGTGGTTATGACAGCCACATGTTTATAAAGGAATTATGTCGATATGGTGACAAAATTGAAGTTATAGCTCAAAGTAAGGAGAAATATGTATCATTCACAAAGAGTATTTACATGCATGACTACATTGATCGAAAAACCGGGCAAACCAAGCGGAAAAATTTAAAGTTGCGATTTATTGACAGCTTTAAATTTTTATCAGCATCTCTGGAAAATTTGGGTAATGGTTTAAATGCTAATGAATTTAGAGAAACTCGAAAACATTTTGTTAACGATGATGAATTTAATTTAATGCGTCAAAAAGGCGTTTTTCCCTATAGTTTTATTGATTCTATCGATAAAATGAATAATCGCAATCTTCCAACAAAAAATGAATTTTATGATAATTTACGAGAAGAGCACATCAGTGATGAGTGCTATGTAAGGGCTAAAGAAGTGTGGCGCTTGTTTGCATGTAAGAATTTGGGTGATTATTCGGATTTATATTTAAAGTCTGACGTATTGTTATTAACTGATGTTTTTGAGCAATTTCGCGATACATGTTTAAAAGTTTACAAACTCGATCCTGCGCAGTATTTTACCCTTCCAAGTTTATCATTTGATTGTATGTTGCGCATGACCAAGGTGGAGTTAGAACTGCTAACGGATATTGATATAATTCATTTTTTCCAAAAGGGAATTCGCGGTGGCATAAGTCAGTGTACAGATAGAATGCATATTGCCAATAATTCATTTTTACCAAATTTTGACCCCAACGAACCTTCTTCATTTATAAGCTATCTGGATGCAACAAACCTATACGGTCATAGTATGTCCCAAACTTTACCATTAGGCGGTTTTAGATGGCTCTCAGCAGGTAAAATACTTGATTTAAATATTTTGGCTGTTGACGATGATAGCCCGCAAGGATATGTTTTCGAAGTGGATGTTCATTACCCTGAAGAATTACATGATGCACATTCTGATCTTCCGTTCTTAGTAGAAAACATAATACCTCCTACCGAGACAGCAAAATTACCAAAATTAATTCCGAATTTAAACGACAAAAAGAGATATGTTGTTCACTATAGAACGCTAAAACAAGCCATCTGCAACGGTCTAATGGTAATGCAAACTCATAGAGTGTTAAAATTCGATCAATCTAAGTGGCTAAAGAAATACATTGACTTTAACACTGAACTGCGAAACTCAGCCACAACAAAATTTGGTAAAGACCTTTTTAAATTAATAATAAATGCTGTTTTTGGTAAGACCATGGAAAACGTGGAAAAGCGAAAAGACATTAAATTGATTACTCAATGGGAAAGTAGTCGCGGTAAAGTTGGAGCTAGGGCATTAATTTCTCGTCCGAATTTCAATAGCCGCTCCATATTTTCTGAAAACTTTGTTGCGATTCACATGGATAAATTAAAAATTATGTACAATAAACCAATATATATAGGATTTTCCATATTGGACATATCAAAAACAGTAATTTATGATTTTTTCTATAACTTCATTAAGAAAAAGTTTGGCAATAATGCTTCCCTACTTTACACCGACACGGATTCGCTTATAATAAAAGTGTCGACCGATAATTTTTATCGCACAATAACAGAAAACCCAAACATGTTCGATACATCAAACTACCCAGAAGAAAATAAGTTCAATATAGTTAAAAGTAAATCCGTATTGGGTAGGATGAAGGATGAATTTCCAGGTGATCCAATAATTTCTTTTTATGGCACTGGAGCCAAAGCTTACTATGTAAAATCTGTAGGCAACGAATTGAAAAAAGCTAAAGGGATTAAAAAGTGTGTTATCGAGAAAGAACTTTATCAAGATGATTACCGGAAAATCGTCGAACAAGGTGGGTTAATATTTCGAAAAATGAAAACCTTTCGAAGTGAATTACATGATGTTTATACGCAGGTTATAAATAAAGTTGCTCTGTCGCACAACGACGATAAACGTTATGTAATTCCAAATAGCACAAAAACGCTACCTTGGGGGCATGCAGACATAGAGTTTTTTAAGTCAGATCCTGAACGTAATGCAGAAAATTTATTGCGCGTAATACAATTGTTTTTATAAAAAAAAATTGCCCGCTGGAAAGTCCATATTAATAATATTTTAATTAACTGTTTTAGTAGTTTAAATGTAAAGTAGCTAAAATGCCATGTTTGCATTAGTAAGTGAAAGATGAAAAAAAAAGTGTTTATATGTAATATAACTGAAATTATGGAAAATAAGTAAATTTAAGAATAAAATAAGTTATTCAATTAGTTGAGACCCGAACGATCCGCTGTAGAAGTAGTTTCGTCCTTGGGAAGTCGTGACGTCAAGAAAGACCGAAGAGGGAAAACTTGTTGGCTGGGTTTGAGAAGTGGGGGTGGTCTTGACGTGTATAAAGGAAGACGACGCACGAGCAGCGGATCAGTTCGCAGTTGTTGTACGACTTGTGTTAGTGGCGTTAAAGACCAAAAACAAAGTTAAAAAATGGAGAGTGACCTAATGTCTTTATTTAGTTTCGGTAGTGCGGCTGAAGAAGCAATGCTAGATGGGTTTGACCCCTCATCAGTGTTAACACCACGCACGGTGGAAGAATGGGTGTCGGAGCAGCGCAACTTGACCGAGCAGGGTGCGGAGGAACAGGCCGAGGACGCGGCATGTGCTGAGATGGTGGCGGAGATTTCTACCCGTCAACAGCAGGATCGCGAGTCGAACGTCGTCATTCTCAGCGACGTAATTGTGAAGGAGGCGAGTCCAGCAGCTGGTTGTGGTGGTGGTGGCGGCGGCAAACTAGAGAAACTTCTCAAGATGCCTACCTTGCGGAGTTTGTCACTGAAGAAGAAGCAGAAGAAAAATACCGCTCGTGTTCCGCCAACAGACCAACCAACTTCCTCCGCAGCGTCAACTGCCGAAATTATTGTCGTCGAGGGGGATGAGGAGACAGAGCACAGGCTGTCCTTTAAGAGACCCCAATCTCCGCTTGCAATAAAAGCGTTAAAGAAGCGACGGATTGAAAATATTGCAAGTGGGGAAGGCGAGCCTCAGTGGTTGGGTGAATTTACACCCAGCCAAAGGGACGCGCTTGCGGCAGCGTTGAAAGTGCGACAAACAATAATAAGTGAGATGGAACAAAGTGAAAGTGTAGTGACGGACTGCGATAGACAAATTTTAATTTTAAGGCAAAAGATAAAGGCGGCGCAGGAGAAAGTCGCAAAGTGCAAGCAGCGGCTTAAACACTTTAGCCACTTTCCCTACTCCGCCGAAATGTAATATATTGTTTAGCAGTTAGTTTTAGGTTTGTTGTTTAGAATTTAGAAGTAGATATTAGTAATGTATGTTGTGTATTGTTGTAAGAATTTTAATTTTAAAAATTAGTCAGTATGTATGTAATAATTGTAAATATATAAATATGTATATACTATATACTTGGAAATTAAAAATGTTGCAATAATAAAATATAAGTTGTTTTATTTAAATAAAGTTAGGATGTAGGATAACTAATTTAAAAGTCAACCACATGCGCAGCATGTAACTGTACATAGAGACACACATAAATAGACTAAATTATCAGGAAGAAAGCATTACGTGCACCTACTTAATTGGAATGGGTTCTTATTAATTTTTCTAGGTATTTGGCTTAACTTTATAGCAAGAAAATAAGAACTAAAATTGTTTGGGCCGCCCTAATGTATAAGTCCTCATTTTCAAATTTCATTTGTTGCATTAAATAATCCAGGTAGTACCATCATTGTTATAAACAATTTTAATTTTTTTAAGGCATTTCCCTTCATTTTAGCGACATGAAGTATAGAACTAAAAATGTTTAGCTTAGCGTAAAGTGCAAGTCCTCATATTTAAATTTCATTAATTGCATTAAATAATCCAGGTAGTACCATCATTGTTATAAACAATTTTAATTTTTTTAAGGCATTTCCCTTCATTTTAGCGACATGAAGTATAGAACTAAAAATGTTTAGCTTAGCGTAAAGTGCAAGTTCTCATTTTTTAATTTTATTTATTGCATTAGATAATCCAGGTAGTACCATCATTGTTATAAACAATTTTAATTTTTTTAAGGCATTTCCCTTCATTTTAGCGACATGAAGTATAGAACTAAAAATGTTTAGCTTAGCGTAAAGTGCAAGTTCTCATTTTTAAATTTCATTTATTGCATTAGATAATCCAGGTAGTACCATCATTGTTATAAACAATTTTAATTTTTTTAAGGCATTTCCCTTCATTTTAGCGACATGAAGTATAGAACTAAAAATGTTTAGCTTAGCGTAAAGTGCAAGTTCTCATTTTTAAATTTCATTTATTGCATTAGATAATCCAAGTAGTACCATCATTGTTATAAACAATTTTAATTTTTTTAAGGCATTTCCCTTCATTTTAGCGACATGAAGTATGGAACTAAAAATTTTTGACCTGTCTTAAAGTACAAGTTCCCATTTTTTTTAATTTTATTTAGAGAATAAAAATTTTTCGTAGGATTCATATGGAAAATAAACCCTTATTTTTAGGGTGCATGGTACCGCCCCTATTAATAATTGCAATTTGTAGGAAAACTATAGATTTTAGCGAAAAAATGTATTTGGGAATTTTATAGAGAGAATTTTTGTGTTGATGAATCCAATTTTCAAATTTAAAAAATATTGAGCTTTAAAAACGGGGTTTTCAGCCAACCCTGTTTTTTGTAACTTTGACGTCTTATAGCGTCGAGACGGATAGAAATAGAAAAAAACGCGCGAACACGGGTCAAATATTTTTTAAAGCATGACTGGAAAAAAAAATTTTTTTTTGGAAAAACGTGAAAATTTTGGAAAATTGCAAGAAAGTTTAGAATTTGTTTCGAGGAAAACCGTCCACTTTAGGGAAAATTGTGTTAGAGCAAAAATTTTAGAGTGCAACCGTTTCTACGGGAATCTTGTCATAAAATTATGAAAAAGGTGAGGAAAAAATTTTTACGGCCGATATAATTTCCCATTTTTTTTTTAATGACAAATGTTGACTTTGTGCGTCATTTGCAAAAAAACGATAAACGGAAGGGTAATAGCCTGTTTGGAAAAGTTGTAGAGGCAAGCTTTGTGAATAAGAATCCAATTTTCAAAATTCAAAAAGTAAATTTAAAAAAAAATGTTTTTTAAAAATTTTGTTTTTTTGCAACTTTGACGCCTCGCAGCGTCGGAACGGATAGAAATAGAAAAAAACGCCGCGACACGGGTCAAATATTTTTGAAAATATAACGGGAAAAAATTAAAATTTACATATGATATGGGGAAAAATCTCAAAATTTTCAAGAAAATGAAGCAGATATCATATACAAGGAAGTAAAAAAGTGAAGTGGACTATCCGGAAAACGCTTGTTAGACCCTTGGGGTCTGGGGTGGGAAGGAGGGAAGTGGTGTGGTGGGAGGCTAGGGGGGGTCGCCGTGTGTCGGGCGAGAGCCCGACATATATATATAAGTCTCAAAGCCTGCGCAGTAGGGTTTAAAGCGCTAATTTTTTAAAAAATCGAAGAAATGAAATTGGAAATCGATTCTCCTTAATAAATGAAATAATTTTGCGCCATAAAATTTTTTTGTAAAATGTCTGTAAGTGCGCGAAAAAAATTATTTAAAGTTGAAAATTATGCGCAGACGCTATAATTCACAGTTTTGAAAATATTTACACAAAATAAAGGTGGGAATCGATTCTTCTCAATAAATGAAACAATTTTGCGCCATAAAATTTTTTTGTAAAATGTCTGTAAGTGCGCGAAAAAAATTATTTAAAGTTGAAAATCATGTGCAGACGCTATAATTCACAGTTTTGAAAATATTTACACAAAATAAAGGTTGGAATCGATTCTTCTCAATAAATGAAACAATTTTGCGCCATAAAATTTTTTTGTAAAATGTCTGTAAGTGCGCGAAAAAAATTATTTAAAGTTGAAAATCATGCGCAGACGCTATAATTCACAGTTTTGAAAATATTTACACAAAATAAAGGTTGGAATCGATTCTTCTCAATAAATGAAACAATTTTGCGCCATAAAATTTTTTTGTAAAATGACTGTAAGTGCCCGAAAAAAATTATTTAAAGTTGAAAATCATGTGCAGACGTTATAATTCACAGTTTTGAAAATATTTACACAAAATAAAGGTTGGAATCGATTGTTCTCAATAAATGAAATAATTTTGCACTATAACATTTTTTTGTAAAATGCCTGTAAGTGCCCGAAAAAAATTTTTTAAAGTTAAAATACAAAAACTTGTTCACTTTGCATTGAAATATTGTATTTGTATTAAACACAATATGACACACTAGGTCACAACTAAACTACGATAAGTCTTTCTGTGGCCCTGAAAAGGGCCGGGTAGTGCAGGGTAGTTGTAAGGGCCTAATTCCTAGGCACCTCACCACGGGCAACCAAGATCGAGCGGGGTGCAGCTCGATAAGGCTGGGGGGGATCGGGAACGGCGGCCTGTGTTGGCCGTGGAGTTGTTGCCGCGACCGGTCTTGGTCTAGGTGCAGCACGTCTTGACTGCTGCGCAACCGGCCTCGGGTGGTGTGAGCACCATCTTCTTGTGCTCAACCGCAACCTTTTGCATGTCGCACAACACCTGCGACATAATCCCGAAGGGTCCATGTGTATGCGCCACTTGCTGCATTTCACACACTGCCGCCGCTCCTTAATTGCGGTAGGTTTTACCACCGCAAACTTCTTATTGGGGAATCTCTCCTGCAGATACTTCAAGATGTTTTCCATGTTGAAGTTCGTGATGGAATGGTGCTCTCTTGGGGCGACTAACGTATTTATAGAGTAAAAAAGGGCTCACACATGCGCATTACGAGACCGCGCACATAAACAAACTAAGTTATAAGGAATTTTACTACTAACAGATTAAAGCACGGATCCAATCGAATAGGTAAAATCATCATTCTCGCGGTAAATACATCAGTTAGTTGCAAGCTGCCATGGCGGAACATCATTCAGATCTTTTTATTGACATACAGGGCTTTCAATGTTCTTTTGCATTTTTCCCAAAAGAATTAGCCATTTACGATGGCGTTCGAATATCAAATTATTTATTTAAAGCTCCTTTTCATAAAAATATGTTGTCTGTTGATGAGCTTAAGACTGTCAAATATGCCGAAGATTACCATGGACTGAAGTGGGATTCCGGAAATTTGGAACTCTGCGAAATTAATAATATATTGAAACATGTGTTGGATTTGTATCAAATACCCAGGATCTACGTAAAAGGAACACAGAAAGCAAATTTTCTTAAAAAGTTTATAAGTGAAAAAATTATCATCAATATTCCCTGTGAGCGACAACCGAAACTAAGTACATTTAAGAAGATTCCCGAGTGTTTTTTCCATAAAAGTGCCCAGGCCTGGCACTGCGCTGCATCCAACGTAAAATTATTATACAATTATAAAAACTGCTACTAATAAAAAATATATGATTATTTACTTGGTTTTTTTTTTTATTATTCGTTAGTAATAAATACACTTTCTCTAGCTAGCTAGCCAGCATTAATTTGCACCTAATTGTGATATAAAAATATAAATCATAATAAATTCCTAAATTTATTCAATAAAGAACTAGACTGCTCGAAAAAATAAAAGTCTGTATAAAACATATTATGTTTTCACATGTTACCAAACTTATACACTTAGCATGTAAATATCATATTTTTTAAACACAATATTGCACACAAATAAGTGACAACTAAACTACGATCAAAGTCTTTTTTTGGTCCCTTTCGGGACCGAGGTAGGTGTGGAGGTTGGGGGTGTATCGATACTACTTGATATGTAACAATGGTTAAGTGAAGACTTAACTACTGTTACATACCAAGCAGCTCTCCGTCTCCATTATGATGAAGACAGGTTTACTGCAAAGCTTACATATGGTTGATGGCGGTTGCTGCTGCGCCTCCTCATTACGCCACGAGACATGGCGGATGATTCTTTCGGGGCTATAGTCCCGAACACGATACCACGAATCCCAGCATTTCACACATGCCACAGCGTCTCTGTCACCATAATAGTAGGAATACACCCAGCAACGCCCTTCAAAGTCGCGTTCAATTCCTTCATCAGCCATCGTAATGGTTGAAAGATTGAACCAAGTATGAGCTACATCAGTATTGTCATCGTTTTTATAGTAAAATTTCGTAGTGGGAATGGTAGTGGGGGTAAAATCAGTGTTGTAAACAACTTAACTATAAGTTTTGAGAGAAACAGAGGCACCATATGACAACGCCTCAGTTTCTGTACACCAGCCAAAGACCAATCTTTCATTGTGTACTAATATTCCGATCAACGAAATTGACATTTAACAACTAACTACGCTCAAGTCTTTATGTGGCCCTCCGAAGAGGACCTGGGGAAGGGGGTTGGGGTGGGTCAGGGTTCGGGCGGTCGCATAGGAAAGAGAATAGGACTTATCGTAGTCCTTCTACGGAGTGGTTGAGTCCGCAGGACCGGCATCCATATCATCTTCAAAATCCCACCAAGATGTGGAATCGGCTGAACCGCTAAAGTCATCGCTGACTTCTACCGGTCCCGCATCCGATGTGGAGTCTGCCGGTCCAGTGGTCTCAACATTTGCAACTCGCCTCGATGGTGGTGGTATGTTGGGTCGAGCAACAATTTCAGTCTCATCGCTAAACAGCGACGAGCCACGGCTTGCAGGTCCTTCTTGGGGTCGAGGAACATATTCAGTCTCATCGCTAAACAGCGACGAGCCACGGCTTGCAGGTCTTTCTTGGGCCATGTCCAAGATGTATATGAATTAATTGTGAAGCGGAACTAGTATTTATATGCTAACATTGTAGTGGGGGATAATAATATTTGAATGTTCTGTCATCGTTTATATAGTAAGATTTCGGAGTGAGAATGAGGGTTAAATCGGCGCTGTAAATGTCGTGCTAACTATGAGTTTTGAGAGAAACAGAGGCCCCATATGACAACGCCTCTGTTTGTGTACACCAGCCAAAGACCAATCTTTCATTGTGTACTCCAGCTCTAGCATTTAAGCAAACCATCCCCACTTCATGTTGAAATGAACATCGTTTGCATAAACGTTATAAGCTCTCCCAACTTGTCTTACTTGTAATAAAATTTACCTTCTATTACAAATAAGACAAACCCTTTGAGGTGTTATCAAAAACAACCTCGCATCACAAACGAAGCACTTCTCGTGGTTTCGTAAGTTCCTACCGATCCTATGCGTCGAATGTGTTTGGTAGTGGATATCCTCAGGTGTTCCATGACGAGCCGTGGCATAGCACGCCAAACACAACAAGTGATAACCACCAACACGCACATAGGACAACATGCGGCAGTAAACTTCACCCAGATGTTGGGCTGGAATATTAACATTCCGATTAACAAAGTTTATTCTTCGTTCCAATGGGATATTATTATTATTCTGCCCCTCATCACTAGCGAAACCTTCATCATCAGAGCTTGTTGCCATCGTGATGCTTGAGTTAGAAATAAAATAAACTTTGAAAGTTGTGCTGCTTTTATCTCATTATCCCCACCTACTTTTACAAATATGCTAGCTATTTTGTGTGTTATGGCGTGTGTCTGTGTGCTTGCCCAATGGTATTATAAAATTAAACCATAGAAATACTAAATATCTAAGTTTATTATTATAATTATTATTATTATTATTATAAAGTTATAAAAAGAAACTACAAAACTTAGATTAAAATATAGATTTGTTAGTAACTGAACCGTTTAAGATATTATAACTTAAGAATGAGTCGTGAATAACCAACGCATAAACTTTAGTGTCTTTGGGAAATTTACTGGTTCGTGTTTCAAACTCCAATTTCACATCCACGGTGGACGATTTGATAGCTTCTGGCTGATGACTGCAATCAACGATGAAAATGGGGTTGTCAGGATAATCGACGAAATTTAACATTGGGTCGACCATTTCTCGTCCGTAGTAGCTACTTTGGAAATTCGCATAGGTATAGTAAGCTGTCGCATATAATTTTTTTCCAAATTCTAAATTCCACCGTTCATATGGGTAAACAGTAGAATTAAGGTATACTCGAAGGTCACTTATATTGGCTGCAGTAAACTGAGTGGCATCTTTGGCTTTATTGTCGCAATAAGTACTATTCTGAAACCCAATAATCAAATATCTCGGTTTTTCAAGACTCGTGCTAGTCCTTAAAGCCCACACGTCTGATGATGTTTGTCGTAAAGCAGGTAGTTCGTAAAGATCCCATTTACGATATGCCATTGGAATATTTGCGCTATTTACGCCTTTATTCATGCGAGACATTATCTTTAGCTTTTGACGATCATCTGGAATTATATGACGAATTTTCCATTCGATTTTATCAATACCAATGTCTGCTTCCACTTCGCCGACATAACAATTGGTAAAATTTCGAGCGATAATTAAAATAAGCTCTTGCTTAACATTAAAAATTCCTTTCGTATAATCCTCTGCAAAACCCATAAGATACTTTAGCGGGAGCTTTCCGGAAAATACATGGCTTGTGGCATCAACAAGAGCTTGATTATTTTCATTTAGACCCCATCCACAAACCATTAGAGAATTGTTTTGTAAGGCGCCGAAGGATGCCATCGTTTTCAGTGTTGTAGTAATACCTGGTTTTCGGACAACTGCGACTTGTTCACCGCCCATTTCATACCGAATTTCGTCGAAAAGAAATGCTATAGCATTATTAGATAAATAACATTTCTTTGTTGCATCTTTAGGTGTGAACTTTCCTTCGATGTATATGTAACTTTCGGAAACATCCAAGATTATGTCTTGAAAGTGCACAGGAATACGAATTTCATCAGAGTTCTTAAAGGTTGGTGAACCATATGGTTTATAAGTATGTTCCTGTAAACTTATTATGGAGTTCTTGAAGATGGGTTCGGTGAAAACCTCGATTTTTTCACTGGTAGCCGTCATTTTCTAGATTTTCGTATTTTCAAACCAATTGATCGTAAAAAACTGTAATCTCCACGGGAAAGTTGCTGCTGCTGCTGCTGCTGCTGCCGCCGATAAGGTGCTTTCGATCTAATGACTGGATTACGAATGAGCCTGGTTTGCCTACTTTGTTTACTTTTATTATGTTTAACTGAATCTTTCACAGTATGCAACAAACGTTGTTGAGTGTTAAAGCAGTAACCCATACTTATGCTATTTTCTTTAACTCCAATTTAATAATTATCTTCTCACCTCGAAAGTCAATCAGATCTCCGTCGTCATCCAAGATTCGCAGACTGATGTTGTCTATGAACTGACGTCCCTCTGGTATAATCGGCATATAAATAATATTCTGCGGCTCTTTCGTAATTTTATAACCTGCTTCAACGTCAATATCAAATTCAAATAGGATGTGGCATTTTGACGAGTTCAGGAATGCACCAGAGATTATATTACAATCCACCCGTATAATGCGTACTTTCATAATATCCACATTGTACACTGACTGATGCTTTTCATTTTTTTTTAACACTTTAGCGTCAAACCCCAACATTTTGGCAATACTTTTGTCACCACGCAAATCAATGTCATACTTCGATTTCATCTCACATTTTAACGTATTATTGTTGGCTGTTAACGAAAATATTTCATCACTATCGTTGCGGGTTGACTCTTTTAAAACTGTCAACATAGCTTGACCAATTTCATCAATTTCATATGCTCCTGGTGGAATGGTCAGTAGATGTGATATTTTTTCATCCTTCCTTATGTAACCAAAGGAGTTGTTGTTTTCATCAATGTTAAAAATTGAATTATATGTGTAAAATCCGACAAGTGCAAGACCATATTTACTTGTTGTACTCAGTTCAATGGGTGGATAAAAGTCGGCGCTTAACACGCTCGAGGATCCTGTTAGCGTGAATGTATGCGACATGACTGACGTTAAGTAGCTATCTGTTATGGTTTTTATTATGATTTGCAGCAGCTCAATGGGTTTAATACACTAGCGCTTTTTTTTTTCTTCTCATCTGATGTCGTGTTAATCGAATTTTCAGCTGTTATATTCACATCACTAATTTTGCAGTAACAACAAAATAATTTCCGAGGCAATGGCCCATCACCCACATCCTTGTTGGAATCGTCACTGTCGCTATTGTAATGTTCATAGCAAAACTGATATTTCATCATATCCTCGTCACTTTTCAGTTCATTTGACAGCTTATCCCAAACTAGAGCAATTTCATTTGGTGCCATCGAAATCATTACTTCCTTCGGAACGTTTTCTAATTGTTCGGCAGTCATTTTCAACAATCCACCCACATGTTTAAACACTTTAAGTGAGTGCAAGATCTTTGTGTAGTTATCACGTTCAACTTGTGACGTCAAAGACATAATTATTATTATTATTATTATTTTATATCGGAGAGAAACTTCAAACACAGATGGCCACACCAAACTGAATCGAATTCTTGCTGACGATCGTATGTATAGTAAATGTTTCTCGACGCGTTCGAACCTGTTTGCAGATATCTCACCAATTCGGTAGGTGGTGGCAAATCGCCAAAGCTATCATAGTATGTTACTTCAGAGTTGACTTTTCGATATGCCACCCAATGCGTCCCTACCCCCGATGCGCTATCCAAATTAATAATCGCTGCTTCATACCGTCGGGGACCACGTGCAGGTAATGAATCTCGCATATAAACTCCCCTAAAGTGTGGTATCTTCAGTTTTAAAACATACTTTTTCAGATCGACATTTGATAGCGGTCTATTGGGTAGAGACTCAATTAGTTTTTTGACATATTCCTATGGTTCATAAACAATCCCATACCTGAACGATATGGTTTCAGATATAATCCATTTCCACGTAGTTTTAAAGTAGCACCTGTCTTTTCTGCATTTGCCTTCTTCACGTCCTTGATGGTGCGAACAATGCCTGCTACGCCACCTGCTAACGAGCCTAAGGCTGACAGACCAGCAAATATTGGTATTAATGGTAATACTCCACCAGTTTTAGGAATCGGAATAATTCTAGGCGTGCGGACTTTTCGTTTACCACCTGCTGCTTTTACTGATTTACGGGCTGCTGTAACGGCTATTTTCGATGCATTTAGAATATTCATTTTCTTTCCACCACCTCTTAACAACTCTGCTCGAATCGGACGTCGAACAGCAGAACCAAAAGCTACTTTCTGCACACGCACCCGCTTTCCAACACGTCGCTTACCAGCTCGCCGCTTCCTCTTGGTAATTTTTGAGCGACTCTTCCTTTTGCTTGATGACACACCCATACCAAAACGCTGCTTTGTTTTCATAATATTTGTTACCAACCACGCAGCACTCTTTTCACCAACGCTAGCGTCTGCAGATTTCACTCGTTTCCAAGCACTTTGTTCCAACTCGTAATCTGCTCGGTGTCGCTCACTTATATCGTCTCTATTACGTAAGTAAGCTAAATCGTGCTTCTTACACGCCACATCCAAAGGATTAATTCCTTGATCACCTCTTTTCACACGTTTAATCACTTTTGTTCCGGGACCGCAATACTGATAACCGGGGATATGCAGCTCCACCGGCAGGTTATTAATTAAGGAATTAACAATTCCTCTTCCAGTCTTAGTCTGTAAACGAGACGATCTACTTCGTCCGGTGATCAGCATCTGAATGACCATTTAAGTGAAAAGTTTGCTATAAGTAGTACCTATTTTATCAATATGCGAATAGTACATTTGAAACAAAAATTTTCCATCGACAATCTCGACGAAAAAGTTGGATGTGGACATGGAGAGAGATTATTAAGGAAACACGGTCCTTTGCTTCCATCATCCATTCGTGGAATAATAATTGGACCTTCGAATTGTGGCAAAACCAATGTTATGATTTCACTACTTACTCACCCCTTGGGATTACGTTTTGAAAATGTTTATATCTACTCCAAGTCACTGTACCAACCAAAATATGAATATTTGAAGAAAATTCTTACACCCATTAAAGGTCTTGGTTATTATGCTTTCAGCGATGCCACGAATATCATGGAACCCTCAGATGCAAGACCCAATTCAATATTTATATTTGATGATGTTATGTGTGAGAAGCAGGATGTTATACGATCATATTTCTGTATGGGACGTCACAAAAATGTGGATGCCTTTTATTTGGCTCAAACATATTCGCGAGTTCCTAAACAGCTTGTGCGAGATAATGCCAACTTTATTATTATGTTTAAACAAGATGAAATGAATATGAGACACGTATTTTCCGATCATGTATCACCCGACCTGAATTTTACACAATTTCAGGAAATGTGCTCGAAATGTTGGGATAATAAATATGGATTCTTGGTTATCGATAAAGATAGTGATGTGAATTCGGGAAGATATCGCAAGGGACTTGATAGCTATATATTTGTTTAACAATGATAAATGCATTCATTTCATTGCTGTTCGGTAGTTTGTCAACACCATGAATGAAGAAATTGACTTAAAACGAAAACTAGTGGAAACGACCAATGCTGTTCGAAAAAAATTTAAACAATTCAAGGCGGCGAAGACACAAAGTGCGCTCGACTTGGATAAATTTTACGAACCAATCACTAAACCACTAACATCTATATCTAATGTAGTAAAGCAACGCCAGCAGCAGCAGCAGCAGCAGCAACCCAAAACCCAAGGAAAGCAATATAGTCGTAGTACTAGCACAATGGAGGAGCCTGAGGAAATATCCGATCACATATCATCATTTCAATCGTCTACACCGCGGATAAGCCGAAAAGCTCACATCGATACAACACCGAAACGTGATACCAATGTTACATTGTTTGAGACACCTTCCCCTTCAAGTTATACAAGTTCACCACCACTGGACAAGATTCAAGCATACTTAAATGGATTAAAAAATAAACCATCCCAATATGATACCATTTATGGTGTACATTTCGGTAAAAAGCCGAATAACCTTAAAAGATATATTGGTAACCTAGAAGTGCGTTTTCCAAATGGCAAAATTACTTTATATAAAAACGGAAAAAATGTTGCTGTATTTGATGGAACGCCTCAACTTTATGATTTGCTTTTTTTAAGAAATCCACCATTCCTAACGCAACACGATAAAACCGATGATGGTGTGCTACAGAAATACAAGGAAATTTTAGAATTAACTAGTGCAGCATATGAAAATTATGACAAAAATAAGGGTCTACGAGAAACCAGATTATTGAAATATTTGTATATTATAAAACCCCTACTGATGCCGGCGAGCACTAAATCAGGCGGTGCTGTTGTAAAAAATAACATCGCTAAAAAAATAAAAATACCCAACAAGAAACTACTTTCTTCCAAATCACCTCAATACATTTATTGGAATAAACCAAAGGAGTTGGTTGATCGCTTAAGATTGTTGTGGAGTTCAAAATTAGCTGGTAATACTGGGCATGAAAATGAGATTATGTCAATTGTTGAGGAACTTCGCGAAGAACAAATAATATATTAAATTATGTACCTTGTTTCCTTTGCTCAGTGTCTAATGAGACGTGTTCGCTTCGCTACAAAATATGAAGGCAAGCAGGGGAAAAATTGGAATTGTTAATGAACTGCACCGGACTGCTAGAAAAAACTTTATTAGAAGGCGGACGATTATTAAAGGATACAAGGATTTATGGCAAATAGATTTAGCTGAAATGCAACAATATGCTGATGAAAACGATGGTTATCGCTACATCCTTGTATGTATCAATTGTTACTCCAAATTTGTGTACACCAGAGCAATCAAAAACAAGACCGGCGCTGAAGTCACCAATGCAATGAAGAGTATAATTGAAGAGGCATCGTATACACCAGACAATTTACAAAGTGATCAGGGAAAAGAATTCTATAATAGTCGCTTTCAAGCCCTTATGAATAAATTTAATATAAATCATTATTCTACATTCAGCACGAAAAAGGCGGCAATTGTTGAACGTGTGATAAGAACTTTAAAAAATAATTTATATAAGCAATTTTCAATTAGAGGTTCCTACAGGTGGGTGGAAATTTTAGTATCAGTAACAAGTGTCTATAATAATACAATACATCGCACAATTGGCATGAAGCCCAGAAATGTGCTAGAAGATACACAAATTAGGGCATACGATTATTTAAAGGTTAAACCGAAAAAATATAAATTTCGTCTTGGCGATATAGTTCGAATCAGTAAATACAAAACCATATTTGAAAAGGGGTATACACCTTCATGGTCAACGGAACTGTTTAAAATTGTAAAAAGTAACATTACCAATCCACCCACCTACATACTGGAATCGTTAGAAGGTGAACCGATTAAAGGTAGTTTCTATGAAGCTGAACTGCAAAAGACAACCAGTCCAGGTGTTTATCTGGTTGAAAAAATTCTTAGAAAACGTCAGAAAAATCACATTGATCAATTGTTTGTAAAATGGTTGGGTTTCCCCAATCAATTTAATTCTTGGATAGATAAGTCTGATATTGTATAAACAGCTTTGTATTTCCTATTACAATTATTGTATCAGTTGAATGATAAAATAAACATGTAATTTAAAACATATGAATTTTATTTATCAGTATATATTGCTATCATTTTAAAAATTGTTTTCATTGAATTAATAACCATGAAGAGCGTAACATTTGATGAAGAGAAAAATATTGTCCACCAAACATTTGTTTGGGCGTTTGCATATCGAGAAGCTCGAAAGAGCGACTTTCAACAGCTAATGCTTGATAGGTACCGTTTCCAACGGCGAATAGAGAAAATCAAAACAACTTTGGATATGATTTTAGAAAGTAATTTTAGAAATAAAATTGTTCATGAACGATTTATTAATTTATAATATAATTATAAACATATGAAGTACTAAAAAATGTTTTATTCACATTTAAGCAATAATACATAATGACCAAAAACACTTAGGGACTATAACCAAATTGTCTAAGTTCACTTTCACTAATACATATGGCACGGAAAAATACTTCTTCATCACTACTTTTTTAGCGCATATACTAATCACGTGAAGAATCGAGTAGTGCATTTGGTAGCGACGACGTTGGACTTGACGATGGCGACTGCGGTGATGGCGATTCTTCCATTATTTCATCTTCTTGACTCGAAGATGTGGACGTATCAGTATGTTGTTGATGCCCACCACCTAAGATAATGGGACTTTGAGGTTGGTCAGCAGGTACAGATCCTCTATTGCTCTCGTTTTGACACCAATCACATAATCCCATTGTCCCACTTAAAAATTCCCAATGTTCACAATTTGAACACATTTGACGACCATTGATTGAAAACGGATACACTAATGTTGTTTTACTTTCCATATTGTAAATGATTGTGAAAGCAATGCTACAAATGAACTAAGTCACCATAATTTGGATACGTGTATTTATATATAACAGATGACCTTCACGTGTGACCTCTCTCTCTTGAGTGACTTTTTATTTCAACTCAGATTTTACATCTTCAAATTTCGCTCGAATTTTATCAAGGTTAATTGTAATATGGTCAATAATTCGTTGTTCAAATTTCATTTGAACTTTGTCCAGGTTAATAATTTGTTGTTCGAGAGCCAATATCATCTTCCCAACTTTGTTTTCATACTCTTTTTTTTCTTTTTGAACTTCATTGAATCTTCGAGCAACTTCTTTATTCAATGCTATGAATCGGTGATCAGTAATATCATTAAATTGTATGCGCAGATCTGATAATTTCTTAACAAATACAGCAGTTAATTGTATACGCAGAAGATCATGTTGAGTGAGAACATATTCTTGAGTAGCAGCATCATTTGGTTTTTTAGGTGATGCAACATTCTCTAGGGATTTTTCTTGCATATCATACTGATCATCGAGAGTAAGCCTGAATCCATTTCCAGGTGGTCCACGTAAAAACCGACATTTTTCATTGGTTTTCTTACGTCCAAACTTATCAACTGTGCTGTTACTTCGACTCATCCTCAAATTAAACTAAACTAATTTGCTATTTTACCTTCTACTTATATAACTTTATAAGGTTTTCATCTTACAAACGCTTATATAGGGTTTGTTATGTTGGGAAAAATAAAACAATGCTTTTACTACAAACAATTTATTTCCTATTGGTTTTATTTATATATTAAACCATAACATTTATTTTTAAACATGACCATTATTTATAATAATTCATACATACATTTATATATTATATTATATATTATACTGGTTTATGGAAATATAGTTCAGAACGTGTTTTTACAAATAAAAGTTGTTCCAATAATTAATTTTACTTTTCTTGATCTTCTACTTTCTCCATAATTTCACAACCATTTGCGCCATCGCTGCGGATGACTACACCATCTTTTACGATATAAGTAATATCGTCGGGATCCACATAATCAACCAAATTAAATTTTGTTACCAAATCACTTGGTAGATCTGGTATATGAATGACAAACTTGGCAAGATCATTATCAATCATTTCAGCACAAAATTGACTTAGGTTTATGGATCCGTAGAGATGTTGTCCACATAGATGCGCACCAGCCATAAAATTGATTGCATCACGCACATACTTTCTGTACTGACAGCCAGTTGAATCCAAACAGGAACCATCAAACATCGAAAACTGTAGTATATCTTGAGCCATACGTCTTAATTTGCATGCTAACCAACTTATATACGTATCTTGTTTTTCAACAACATTGTCACACATCTACAATAGAATAATGAGATTGTGATTGTGTTTTATGATACTAGGTATTACACTTTTATTACATTATCAATTAAAATTAAAAATATGATAAACTATAGATTAAAATATTCTCTACACAACATTGTTTACTCTAAACACCCAAAATTTATTAATGCTTTAGTATTACCCCCAGAAAATACATGTGAGCTTTGCCCCAAATATGTTAGGGTAAATTTATCATTTGATTTATTCATTATGTCAACAGTTGCCTCTGATAATGTTTCAGCAACACGTTTGGGTAAGAAAGTTTGAAATGTTACATTATGTGTTGTATCATACAAAGTAACAAGAATACTTTTACCAAAACGTGTTGAAACAAATGATATCTGTTTTATAACATAAATTTTTCCCACCGTTAGTGTTGAAATTTTTCGGTGCTCAAGAAATTCAACATCTTTGTTTATCATATTATTAATTTCAGCCAAAGTCTGCTGTGAAAGACTCATTATTAAAATATGTAATAAAATACCTTTATTAACTTTCACAAAACACACCACAAACACAATTCTTCTATTTTAAGGCAACAACAAGCAATGCCTGTATGACTATGGTCTTCCTTTCGAAAGAGCTCCATATTTATAATATCCAATTTCAAAGTCATAGGAGGGGGAATATTACCAGAAACAACGCATGCTCAAGGTCAAGGTGATTTCTTGAAAGTCAAGGTCAAGTTCAAGGTCAAGGTCAAGGGCAAGTTCAAAGTCAAGGTCAAGTTCAAGGTCAAAGTCAAGGTCAAAGTCAAGGTCAAGGTCAAGGTCAAGGTCAAGGTCAAGGTCAAAGTCAAGGTCAAGGTCAAAGTCAAGGTCAAGGTCAAGGTCAAAGTCAAGGTCAAGGTCAAATCCGGGTTAGGTCAAGGTCATCCAAGGTCAAGGTCATTCGGGTTAGGTCAAGGTCATCCAAGGTCATTCGGGTTAGGTCAAGGTCATCCAAGGTCAAGGTCATTCGGGTTAGGTCAAGGTCATCCAAGGTCATTCGGGTTAGGTCAAGGTCAAGGTCATAAAAAGTGGAGGGGGGATCCGCAGTTCTCTCAAACTTTGACTACTAAAGTAGTTAGGACTGCAGCTGCTCAGATCTTCAGGGGACCTGAACGTGCCCTAGGCGTGTCCGAAGAAAGGGTGAAGCCAGTAATAAACAGATGGTCTCTACAACAATATCTGAATCGGTGGATCACTGTACCTGACCAGAGACACGCAAGGGCTACAATAGAAAACCCCTAAAAAAAATTGACAACTAACATGCTGCGTTTAACACGCATTCAAATAAAACAAGTCAAACGAGCCTCTGATTCTGCTGGTTCGGTCATTTTGCAACACGATATCTACTTTTTGCCATAAAACCCGTAACACGCGGTATAACAGAAATCGAGGTAGGATAAAGAATGAAAAATACTGGAAGGACCTTACTCGTATTTTGTCTTCGTGGCTTGAAAGTTTGATTGCTTCGCCTCTGCCGATGCAAAAATGGCGGCTTGACCTTCGAAAGTCTCGTCTGGTTCTTGAATTTGGCTCGATGGACCAGAAATGGTGGGTTTATTCACACTTTTTTATTGTCAAACATACAAATTAATACATTGTACAAAAACTAAACATAGGAGTCTTTTTCGGTTAAATATTGCTAACTTATTGCGAGTCTGAGGGAGTAGCTTGTTAGAAATTTATTTCAAGAAGATGTCAACGGTGAACAAAAAAGAAAATTTCCTAAATCCGAAGGACTGGCAGTGAACCAAATTGTTTTTAACTGGTTTTGTAGGGCGCAAGACAAGCACTTACCAATTATCCGGGTCCATAATTGAAGCCAAAGCCCTCGAATCTGCTCAATGTCTAGGACTAGATAACTTCAAATCGATGGTTAGAAACATTCCGTCGTCGTATCGAAGACGTAACTGCTTGGAAAGAAAGGCTATTGCCCATTTTAAAGGATTATGCCCCTGTATTACAAAAAATGAAGAGCAGAAACAATATATGCTTCGCCTAGTCGATCTGCATAAGGAGAAATTTTCCACTGCTTCTAAGGCCAGTATCATGAAGGCAATTAAGGGCTAGCAAAATCTTTAATATAATAACCTTAAAATATTTATTGTAATAAGTTTCACTTTTTTGTATTTTTCTCTATAAATAGGTATTCTAAAAATTAGCTGTGTCTAATTTCACCCTTTACCCCTATTAACCATTAACCCTAGTGACCTCTAAATATTGCTCTATTAGGCTCAAATTTTACACAGACGTTAGTTAGCACATTTGGAAAATTACTAACAGGCCACTATCTCTTGAGTAAACACTTATAGAGAATTGGTATTCATGCCGGACCCATAGAATGTAGACTATGTGGTGATGAGGAGGAAACCGCCTTGCATATCATTTACTACTGCAGTGCGTTGGTTTGCAGAAGACAAATTATATTTGGAGCAATTCAACATAGGGCACTCCTCCCACACGAAAATCTCTGAAGAAAGCTACTGGATCTAACCAAAGGAACCGGACTTTTTTAACAAAGCAGGAGAGCACGATAAGCCCTAGGGCTGCAGTGCAAAGAAGGTTAGGTTAACCTGGCCCCAGCCTTTAACCAACCAACCATATAAAGAGAGATGCTAGTCAAACAACAGGTTTGTTCAGGTTGAAATTGTAGTGTTGCGTAATAAAATACGCTACGTAACGTTCGTCAATTTGCAAACACTCCGAGTATTGCTACTGAAATAATAATAATTCACATTACACTAAATGGTTATTGCCATCCAAAGGTTTCCAGAATATACCCCCTAGACTAGCAAACACTTTATCGAAAATAAAAAGAGAAGAAAAGAGATAAAGCTATTTGGCGCGTGAAGCCACTTAAATCGGGACAGAGCTCACTTCATTGGTATGCATTGAGGATTTATACAGGCATGAAGCCAAAAACATTCATCAAGGTGGATTTAGCTGAAACTCTGATTCATTACTACCCTAATATATGTTCAGCTTCAGCATGCACAGCGCGCTGAAAATTATTATTTACTGAATCAAGCTGATTGCCTCTTTCCGATTACTTTGGAAAATTGTATTTTTCAGCAATGATTTTCCGATAGAGAGTTTTTAAAATTTGATCGACTACACTGAAAAAAAAGTTGTTAGTGAATTCAAATACATCAAGTAATTATTATTAATTAAGTAGGTTAAGCTCTTTTCACAATAAATGGTTTTAACCTTTCAACTGCAATGAATCTATAGGGTCGATCCCATTGTGTGGACAATAAATATGTAAAGCATAAAGCTGCAGTAAAGGGTGGGACTAAGGAAATTAATTAATTATACTCGTATGCTGTGTTTTTACTAATTTAATGAAATGAGAAAAGAAACTACATATTTTAAATTTACTTATTACTACTTATAATTATTTACATGTATAGTATTATTCTATATCTAGTTCCGTAGCACTATAACCTAAAATCGGAGAAGTATTTTCAGACCTAAGAATTGTTTTTAATTGGTGCCACATGTGCTCCATGGCATTAAGAATACAATATTAATGCCACAGCACAGTTTGTCCCATTTCCTTTGCCAATGCGTCACAAACATATACTTTTTTTAATACAGAATGCCTTTAAAGCTTCTAAAAAATCACTTTCTTTAGAACATGCTTTAAAATATATATCGTTTGCCGCCATGTAGTTTTCAATTTCCAATTTTGTATTATTTGAACCTGGAGCCTTATATTATTGGCGATTGTGATGGCTCGCATTGTCCATTACTATTACGCTATTCTGAGGAAGGTTTGATAAAAGGCAACTTTTGAACCACTTTAAAAAGTCCTGCTGTTATATGAAAATAGATAAATTGGAATAAATATTAATATTTATAAAAACAATCTACTGTGTACAATACAACAACTTGATTTTTAAATTTTAGTCATCATGTTCCGAGTAGTCCAATGAACTATCGTCGTTGGGTCCAAGGTAATAATAATAAGGGGCTTTACAGTGTTTTCTAGCATTTTATCAGCTCCATCCCACATTATTTCTTCTATTTCAACCACATGTTTGACACACTTACTCCATTTTTCAAAATCTGCTATCTTTAGTCCCTCTTGCAAGAGGTTTCCAACGTCTCTCATTTTAAAAGTGGTGTTAGGCCTTGCTACAAACCCTTATACTTGCGCCCACATCAATTCTATGGGGTTTAATTCACAGTGATATGGCGAAATACCGTTATATCTCGTTTTGAAGCGATTTCGTCCACAACAAATTTCTTACAAAGAGGTTTATTCAACTTTACAATCTCCAGTAGCTCCTTTTCAGCATATCTTTATGAAATGGCTTCTTACTTACAGTAAGCCAATGAATGATGTCATTTTTTTTCCAAGAAGACGATGGTATTTTTTTGGATTTCCTTGAGTGGCAGCTGGCATTATTCATGACTATAACAGACGCAGGAGGAATAAGATCTAGCATTTGCTGGAAGTATTTTTCAAAGACATCAGCGGGCATGTCTTTATGAGAGTCTCCTGTCCGATTTGATTTGAATGCTAGTAAGCCGCCATCGACAAATCCATTTTTGTTACCAATGTGAGTTGGTGGCGAAGAGTGTTGAACAAATTGAGAATAATAATTGTCTCATTTTTAGAAAGCGCAATTTCACTAATCCGTTTCTCAGCAACAAATTCAGAAACACTAGCCATTTTCAAGAACGAAGTTTTCCAACAACTGCTAAAAAGTAACTAAACATTTCAAATTTTTGAAGGTAGGTAAACTACCTGCGCCTCTACCTACTCAATCTCGGGACCCCTGGCAATAAACATAATTAAATAATAATAATTGGACTACACCAATTGAATACGGCGAGGGCAACGGGGTTTTATAGTTCTATAATGGTTTATAACTCTCTCGCATTATGCAACAGACCATATAATACGTTGATGTCAGTACCTTTTTTGTTATTGTTGTATCTATAGTTATTAGATCATTGGTGCAAGCCCTTTTAAGAAAGGTGTACAGCACTAACCACTGGAAAACTATTGAAATCGCACACATCTGCTAGAACCTATTTTTACTAATCGAAGCAGTAAATTAAATGCATAAAATGACACCGTGCGAGAAAATATATAGTACATCCAATCCGTAAAATTTGCGAGAAAAAAATACCATAAGCGATTTTATTTCATAAATGGTTAGGGGGGCATGTGATTAGCTTAAAACCAAATTGTCGCCCCCCCCCCCCTTTGGGCGCTTGTAGGAAACTCAAAAAGAATTTTGACTTGATTTTCCGCAATAACGGTAAGTCGCAGAGAAATATTTTGTGAACAAATATTGTAGAAAACAATATTCTCCACAATTTATCTCATGGAGTCACTGCGCTACGACTAGAAGTGCAGAAAGCAGAGGGCGCCAAAGCCGCCAAAAATCACTTTTTTCTTATTTTCGACGCGAAAAATATTTTTTTGCTTGATTGCATAAATACAAAAGTTGTAGAGCCCAAAAAATCCTATAAATTGAGTCCGCGCTTCTTTTTTACAATGCACGGTTACGAAGATATAGCGCCTGGAAGTACCAACGGAATGCAGCTTCTTAGCATTCTATTAATATTGACCCTTATCTGACACACCAATAACAGGAAACTGTTACGAAATAAAACAAATGAATATGGCAAATTAGTTTAACATGCAACCTTGGGTAACTTTAAGTAGAACATCCAGTGTATTTTAGAAACATGTAATGAATTTTTTTTTAATATTAAAGATAAAATAATATTATGTTAATATTTGCTTCAGCCGTTTTCGAGATATTTCAATTTAAAAATGCTGATTAAGTATAGCACTGTTATATCAAATCACAGTTGCCATGAATCATACGATACGAATATTAATAATTATTCGGCTGTCATTTATTGTTTGATTTTTTACTGATTATTGTATTGTTTTACCAAATCGCTTTAAAAATATCAACAAATTTTAATCAAAATATTACTGATAGTGTATGGTCATGAAATCAATTTAGTACATTTAACTCTACAAATATACTATTGTACTAGAGTACTAGAGTAATAAAATTGCAAAAACAGCATATTTGATAACATCGGTAACTACAGATATTGACGTCACAGAAAGGCAGGCGTTTTGACCCACATTTAAAATGTTAATGGTAATTTTATTGTAATCTCGTAACACAATTAGAATTAGTTATTAACAATACTTGTATAAGGCCATTATACTGGTATTCTATCGTCGATTTGAAAATATTACTCCATTCTACGAGTTCTTATTACTCCATATCAAGATATATCCCCTAATTGTTTTAAAATATCAAGGGCATTTAACATTTTTTTAAATTTACACTTTCCTATCAATTTCCTATCAATAATTTCTGTTCACTGTTGACTACTGTTGAGGTTGATTTGAAGCTAAGTAAATAAATCGCCCATAGTCGATGATTCACAGGGTGGAACCGTTTTGTCAATTCGCCTTAATGTAGGTATATTGATTATTCTATTCTATAACTATAATAAACTTGTGGAGAAAGACTTCGACTTTCCTTTCCCCTATAAAACATTTTTAGGTGTAGCGTAGTGGTCATATTAGACGTGAGGATCTGTAACAATAGAATGCTACGATCACAGGACATAAAACAAATGATGCTGCATTCGGTTGGTACTTCCAGGCGCTATATCTCCGTAACCGTGCATTGTAAAAAAAAAGTGCGGACCCAATTTATAGAATTTCTTGGGCTCTAGAACTTTTGTATTTATGCGATCGAGCAAAAAAATATTTTTCGCGTCGAAAATACGGAAAAAGTGATTTTTGGAGACTTTGGCGCCCTCTGCTTTCTGCACTTTTAGTCGTAGCGCAGTGACTCCATGAGATAAATTGTGGAGAATATTGTTTTCCGCAATATTTGGTTACAAAATATTTCTCTGCGACTTACCGTTTTTGCGGAAAATAAAGTCAAAATTCCTTTTGAGTTTCCCACAAGAGCCCAAGGGGGAGGGGGCCGACAATTTGGTTTTAAGCTAATCACATGCCCCCCTAACATTATGAAATAAAATCGCTTATGTTATTTTCCTCCCGTAAACCCGCTTTTCCATAACAGATTGATTGTACTATATAGGACTGCATTTTTATTACTCGTAAATACAACAAGAAATAAGCAAAACAACGACAAAAAATGTTGTGTTTAGAAGCGATAAAATACAAACAAGCGAAATAATTTTGAAATAACATATTACTTACCTATTATTCCACTTAATATTTTAAAATAAGTAGTTGAGTGCCGACTTAAGAGATACAACCCCATTAAAAGTTATGTTTTC
Source organism: Polydrusus tereticollis (assembly GCA_963920685.1). NCBI lineage: Eukaryota > Metazoa > Arthropoda > Insecta > Coleoptera > Curculionidae > Polydrusus > Polydrusus tereticollis. The sequence goes on along the minus strand of OY987329.1, from coordinate 88,082,725 downwards.
TCAATTCGGAATTTACTACATTTTGGCTTTATTGCTGGACAAAAAAAAACCGTTGTTACCCCCTATACACATTTACTTTAGCAAATCAGGATCAAACTGCTTTTTGTTTAGTATAATTTATAGGTAAATAATATAAAATACTAAGATAATATCCTTTTAAAGCAACCCCAAGCAATCCATATTAAACCGAAATTTATCGTTCAAAATATTTTCCCCGTAAAAGAAAATTAATCCTCAGGAAAAAATACGACCTCTTATTGAGCAAAACTTGAACGAAATTGTATAATAGATTAGGGCCGGCAAGGCAATGTATCACAGGTCTATTCAATTCCACTGTCCGTGGAAAAGAGAAATGCGCACCTTAATTTTGCTCCGGACAAAACGGAATGGATTTAGGGGCGCCAAAGATCAACTGGCACTAGTCCTAGGACTGGTGTTGAGTACGGAAATGGCGGTGATCTTTGTAGGTCTATGCATATGAATTTGGCAAGAAATATTAAATATTTTGCAGGAATCGGCATATTTCTGGTAGGTATATAACAGTTATTTATATTACTGGATATATACCAATTTTAATTAGATTAGCAACGGTAACACGCTTTAAATCGATTGGGTAAAAAAGAAACCAAAACAAGAAACAAAATGTTGTATAAATGGTTCAGAATGTATTTAGTTTTAATTATTATTTATCTTTTGGTAGCCGTTTTGTGACAGTTTGGGCTATTTTATTTTCCCAAAGTACCCAGACAAAATAAATTTCTCGCGAATAGACAAAGAGGTTTTTTTAAGAAAAATGTGTTGAGTAGAACTGGCTGATGCGTGTCAAAAATATATTTTTAGCGATAGTAGTAATATTAATTATCTCCAAAACTTTACTATTCTTGAAATATATTTTTGAATCAACCATTTATTATTCTTGGCACAAATAAGTAGCATACTTCAATATAGAAAATGCCACGGTTTTTATTTTAAATTTGAAACAAGAATGTATTCCCTGAGTATGACGCTGCAATCATAACACAGCCCAACAAAAAAAAAATTTTGTCTTGGTGCCGAAGAGAAAACAACTGATTTTAGTTATTTTGAATGCGGTGATTCTAAAAACACTTAGCTTTTCTTTGAATCAGCTCTAGTTTCTGAGATAGAGCCTACTCATAATAAATTGTAATACTAATATATTTGAAAATTATTATAAGGGTCATATATTTTATCAAAAAGTTCACTAATTCCAAGACTAATGCCTTTTTAATTATACCTATGTATTCATAAATCACTGGAAATACCTAATCTTATATTGGCAAAAGGCCATATAATTATTACAGATAAGAAATAATTTCTCTTGGAATTTTTTTGCACATGCAGATTTCTTATTTTCGTATTTGCAACAAATGTACAATAGAAGGCAATAAAAGTTAATGAAATTGTATACCGTAAGCCTCATAAATTAATTCGTTAACTTGGCTTGTGTCCTAGAGTATTAGTACCTATATAATCCCCATAATATGGGGATTATATTATGCGGAATATTGCCTGCATGCATTTAGTTGAAACTTGAGCTTTATTGCAAGAGTGTGTTTTTTGAAAAATCGTATTTAAACATGACTTCTACAAGTGGGCGTAGTTGCGTAAACCATCCGAACGTTTCTTGCTACATATGTGGCGAGTACATTTTAAAAGAAAGTAGAGGAGTGATTTGTGACTTTGTGAAAAAAGCTTATTTGGCCTATTTTGGTCTTCACTTAGGAGACCAAAGTAAACCGTGGGCTCCGCATGTTGTATGCAAAACCTGTGTCGAACACCTGCGACAATGGACAAAAGGACAAAGATAGTGTTTAAAGTTTGGTGTTCCGATGGTATGAAGGGAACAAAAAGGCCACTTTGACGATTGTTATTTTCGTCTTGTGACGATAAAGGGAATTAATCGTAACAATCGGCATAAGTGGAACTATCCTCACCTGGAGTCAGCAAAATGACCTGTTCAGCATTCTGAAGAAATACCAGTTCCAGCATATAGCAGCCTGTCTACATTACCAGAGGATACAGTCGAAACGTCATCTGACGAGCTGTAGAGTGACCGATTTGAAAAAGAGGACAGCGAATTTGTAGGAGATTTAACAAGTCCCGAACGCTTTACTCAGGAGGAGCTAAGTGACCTTGTCAGAGATTTGAACCTCCCAAAAGTGTTTGCCGAGTTACTTGCCTCCAGACTAAATAAAAAGAATCTTCTTTAACCAGGTACCAAAATTACGTACTACCGTAACAGAAAAAAGGATCTTTTGCCATTTTTCTCTCAGGAAGATAATATGTTTTTTTGTAATGATATTAAAGGTCTGTTAGAGAAAATGGGTATAACAGAGTACACACCAGACCATTGGCGTCCCTTAATCGACAGTTCCAAACGAAGCTTAAAGTGTGTCCTTCTACATAACGTTAACATATATGGAAGTATTTCAATTGGGCATTCTACAAAATTAAAAGAAGAATATAAAACAATATCGTAAGTGCTTAAAAAAATTAAATATGAGTAACATCAGTGGCTAATCTGTGTTGACTTAAAATGGTGAACTTTCTTCTGGGACAGCAAGGTGGTTATACAAAATATCCTTATATTTCCTCCCCTGCATATTAAACTAGGAATAATGAAACAATTTGTAAAGGCCTTAGACCAGAATGGTGCGTGTTTTGAATACTTGTCCAGTAAATTTCCTGCACTCAGCAAGAAGAAATTGAAAGCCGGAATATTTGATGGACCTCAGATCAGAGAGCTTATAAAAGATTCACATTTTACAGAATCGATGACCGAGACTGAATTGAATACATGGTGACCTTTTGTTAAAGTTGTGCAAAATTTTCTCGGAAACAAGAAATCGGAAAATTACCGAAAGATAGTGGAAAATATGCTCAACAACTTTAACCAACACGGGTGTAATATGAGCATTAAGATTCATTATCTCCACAGCCACTTGAACGATTCTCAGAAAATCTTGGCGACCTTAGTAAAGGTAAAGAACAGGGGGAACGATTCCACCAGGATATAAAAACTATGGAAGAGAGATATCAGGGTAAATGGGACATTCACATGATGGCCGATTACTGCTGGAGTATTCAACGAGACTGTCCTTTTCAATCTCATTCGAGAAAATCTTATAAAAGGAAGTTTTTGGGTGACGCAGATTAGCTCATTTCCATTTATTAGTTTAGGTTAATTTAAATTAATAACTTAAGTTAATAATGTTAATGTTATTGACAGATGATTTTTGTATTTTTTGTGGTGTACAATAAACATTTTTCTTCCATTCCTGAGTTGTTTTTTTGGTGGTAGCAGTAATACATATATAATTATGCAATATAAAATACCCTTAATCTCGAAAATATAGATTATGGCCCCAGTTTTTGAAAACGATCTGATGGAGCAAATCTGAGGTAATTTTTAGGTTTAGCAGACCCACATTACATAGAAAAAGTAAAAAAATTGCCGGCACCAAATTATGTGGTGACCAGTGAATCAACTTGCGTGCACTGATAAAAGGTAGCAGTTGCAACAAGAGAATAAATTATCTTGACTTTTAATTACTTAATCTGAAGGTAATAATCTTATTTAGAATAAATGTGTTTTTAATATATGATATTCTGTGTCTTTGGTCATTTCTGGTTATGTTCTTGGCGGTAAAACTCCTTGTTTAAAAGCTGGCGCCTTTGAAATTGTAACATTTTAAAATGGTATTTTTAACGAAGATAAAGTTTTTTGTGCCAAAGTAATTGGCCTTGTCCTAAGAGTATGGTATAGGTATTTACATGCAATTCGGCATCTGCGCGGAGTCACGTCAGTACTCCAGTGACCGAGGGACTTGAGGTTTCCATATATAACGGCTTAGTGTTATACCGACCATTTTTTTCTATGGCTTGGTGGATGTGAATTGTGGATGGTTACATTGGATGCGAATGTATATGATTTTTGAGTGTTTCGACATCGTATGACTGATAGTCTTACGATTATGTGGCTAGACTTTTTTTAAACTTAAAATGGACGACAAATTAAATAAGATAATTAGAAAAATTGCTTCCAAGGATGTAGATGACTCTTATCAAGGAAATATTTATTTAGACACTTCGAAAGACATGACGGCCTTGTCTTAAATTCGTTCTGCTTAACATTAAAATATCCGTTTAATCTGTGTGTCAATCTGTATGCACCCATCTGTATACAAATGGAAATCAAAAGTGGATAGATCGCATTAAAAATGTGCATTAAGGTTTGCAGTGAGTTTTAAAAACGAATAAATCTTGACGGCAATTTACAACAAAATGTGACAGATCCAGTTGTGACTGGAACCGGACCGATACTGTAGTCAATGCATTTCATAATAATAAATAATAAACGAAATCATTAAGCGTGCAAAAAACCCAATATAAAAACAACAAATGATTAAGGAATTACGAATTCACAAGCTGCGGCTCAAAGCATTCTTCGACTCACACCGAGAAGAGAAGCTCAGCTTGATGACAATTTCGTATGATTGCCAAACCATCTGCCTCTACCCAAGATTCCCGACCAGCAGGCCTATTATTAAAATCAGCTTTAGGTCTACAATTTTTACATTATAGTATGAAAGTCTCATTCATCGCTTAACAACGACAATGTACTTGTATACCTGAAAATAGTCCGTTTCACAAAAAGGATCTAATGAAATAGTTCCTGCCATCTTTTCTAGACTCACGAAATTGAATTTGTAGGGGATATCTTCTTTAAGACTTCGTTCAGATGCCTGCATGTATTGGCAGAACAAAAACGTCGTTGTGATTTCAATGGCCTTCACCTGGATGAAGATCACTGCTCCTATAACTCTCAAAACTTTAGAGTTGGTGGTTCCGTTGTGTCCGTATGACGCACTTAATTGGCGTTTCAGAAGAAGGATGTAAGGAAGGCGGATGTTTTGTTAATATTAATCCAGAACCAGATGTTAATGTAAAGTTAATTAAACAGAGACAACTAAATAACATGAGCGAGTTGCTCGCAGAACATCTCGCGCCAGTAATTCATCAGACTACTATAACTGACCGAAACTGATAGCAACAAACTATTGATCCTGCTGAACCTGAATCAGTGGAACCTTTCTGTAATAAGCATGAGAATGACAATCCTTTGCTGTAAGAAATCGTATTTGTTTTTATTAAACAGTCTTTTACTTATGCTCATCATATTAACATTACAGAATTATTGACAAAATAAATACAGTATTTTCCATGAAATTATTAATAAATAGTTTTTGTTACCTGTCAGGTCTTTATTGGTGAATTTCAAATGTGGACGAATCCAGACTTCTTCAAGGTTTAAGGATAACATTCTACAAATTGAAAGCCTTTATATTTTCCAAATCACCATATAAAAATGAGACCTTTTCGTTTCTTCTCTGAGAAATTACAGTTTTTTGAGGTTTCCCCGTTTCATCTTGGAACGCATCTGTCCAATTCTGAAACTGAACGCCACAATTATTCTTAAACGATAACTAAAATATTATTTGTATCGAATTATATTCTTGCCAAAACAGGGAATTGTTGAATTCTTAAATCAAAACAATTCTAAGAAATAATTTTTGATGGATCCAGCAACGTTGGCGGATTAGCGCCGTAATATGATTTGGGTTGTTTAGTATTGTTGATCAAGTGCACGGGTAAAGATTTTTCAATTTATCAGCAGTATTAATTGTTACGTGAGTTTTAACTTAATTTTACTACGTAAAATCATCCCTTCAAGTCTCGTAACGCATTTTCCAAACCCCCTACTTTAAAATCAAATTGAATCCACTTTTTGAGTGAAGAGTAAGTATATATTCAGTCTTAACTTAATAATTCTAACAATTTTTTAAGTTTCCTTCCAAGACAATAGTTTCTTAAATAAAACAACGACTATCTTAATTAAAGGACTTTGAAATGAAATTATTCTTGACTGAAGTTCTATCCTAAAAGAGAAATTCTTTATATATGAATACAAAAATATCTTGGATGAAATCTGTGGATTTCTTCCGATGAATCAAAATAAACAAAAATATAATATGCTATAGTAAAGAACACATTTTCTCAGTTATATACAAATCACTAAATATCTTGAATGAATACAAATTCATTTGACTGACGCATACTTCTTTTTCCGTGTCGAGTTTATTTATATTTGTTGTAAAAGCATTCCAATGTTAACGAAACATTTAGTACCTATTTTATTAAATTTTTTAATATTAAATTATTATACTTAATTAACGTTTTTTGTTAGAAGAATTTAATTTCTTTTTTAGATCTATTCCAAGATTATCTAATTTTAACATTATAATGCATATTTTAATAATCAAAACTATAATCCCTATACCCTATCAAATTCTCTTACTGCTTAAGCTGAAGCGGCCTGCCGAAGTACCAAAGAGAACAATAAATCGATAGACATAGCACTTAACAGAGTGAATACAGATTTTTTACTCCTGTGTTAGACTCTGGAAGCTAGTCAGAAGCTAGAAATTATAGACCCTTTTCTATTTTAGGTATACTTGCTAAAGTATTTGAATTTTTTTTGGGGCAAATCAACTCCCACAATTGTGATGATATTTCATTTGCGCAGATAGTGTTGAGTGTCTTGTAGAGTGGACGCCAGATTGAAGCTTTATACGTCAGCTTTAGCAAGGCGTTTGATACTTAAAGCATCATATTTTAAAAAACAAGTTTGACTTTGCCCGAACATTACTTAGGTGGTTTTCTTTTTATAGCAGTGACAGAAAACTGTTGATGTGATAATAAAGGGTGTATATATTACTGATGATTTGAAATTGTCTTCTACAGTTAAATCGTATCAGAATACTGTGGGACTTCAGAAAGGCTTGACTGGAGTAAGTGAATCGCACCACTACAGAAATTTTCCATAGGTAATTTCGTATTGTTCCCTTTGACTTTTTCGACAATAACTCAAAGGTAGCTGTACTAGTTGCTTCATTTATTTTCACATTTTGATCGTTTTCTTCCAGATTATCCATCGAAAATCGCACAGATTCGAAAATGAACGCTTGGGAGCGAGTATTTGAGTAACTAACAATAACACACAGTGGCTTTCATGTAACCAACAACAAAAAATGAAAGGTAAGTCACTTCATTCTGGATTTTTAACTTAAATTTTGAATTTGGTAGAATAGGTATTAATTTTTTTGTTTATTTTAATGTCTGGTTTAATAGTGTTTGCAGATAAAATATTGTATGATGCGCGTATTAAGGAGGTCTTTATTTTGATCGAAGGGTTGGACAACGAGCGTAGCGAGCTTCTCACAAATTAAAATGATAATTTAACATCATAAATAAATATAATATGGTAAATGTCATAAAGTAATATTAAAGACGCTCGATAAAACATCATTTTATGAAATGCATCATCGCTCTCGGAGGAGCTAATATGTTTTGTTTCTCATCCTGTTTTGTTAGGCTCTGTTTGTTGCATCTAAAAGAATTATTCGCCCATAGGGAAATTTGCCGCTTCCTAAATATATCTTATTTTTAATATGCTTTTTACAAGACCCATATAAATTAGCGAAAATATAGTGGAAACGTAATTTCCCATCCTGGTTCGATAAATTCTTCAGAAGCCACGGCGCGATACCCGCTTTTGTCAGTAGCGCTACATTCCCTGCCTTGCAATCTGTAAGTTTAAAGAGACTAAAAGAACGCTAATTTTACAATACAATGGCTGATTAAAAGGAACACTCTGTCTCTACATAATAAGCTTATACGTTACAAGCATATACTTTAACCCTTATCGACCATGGTATCCAAGTACTGAGAAACATCGTGAAATGCTCCTTGGTATATCCGGAATAGTACATCGGGACCTGGATATAATTACTGTTGACCAAGCTAGGACCAAATTTGCCATGTGACACGAACCATCGCATTGTCAACGTTGAGGCGATCCAGAGCCTTGCCCATGCCCATGCAGGGTTGGTAAGAATATCTAAGCGGAACAATCCTTATGAGTTGATCGAGTGAAAAGTAACAAATTCGCGCATTCCTCGCGTTATTGTATACGGTAAATTTAGTGCCCCTATTTTATTAGAAATCTAAGGGTACTGTTGAGTAAGAGCTTTAAGGTCCATTCTCTCAGTAATTAAATCATTAAATGGTAGATATAAATCTAAACCACAAATATCTTTAATTCTTTCAAGAAAAGTTGAGGGAAGGGATCTCTACATTACAGTAAACAATAATAGAACATGTATCGACCTTAGTGAAGGATATCTTCAGCATCATATATATTTATAGTTCAGGAAATAAGCAAATACACAAAAGAACAATCTGAATGAGAGTTAGTGAAGTTTATACATATTGATAAGAGTGAATCTAAAGGGGCAGAATAAAAAATGGGTGACATTTGAGAAGGCTGTAGTTGTTTTACATTGTTCAAAATATATTGAAGAAAGAATCTAAAAGAGGTTTTTTTTTTAGATTTCTGCATTTTTTCTAAAAAGTTTTGTTTGTTCGCCTAATATTATAAAGTGTTTAGGCAATTTTGTATCACAAATAGATGTAGAGCCTCGAGGAACCTGACATTATCGGACATTGGTTAAGGACAAAAGGAAAACATCTACTTATCGCGGAAAATTATAAGGTTATCATAGCATTTTTTTTTTTTTATTAATAGAGAATTAGTTTTAGTTTAAATGGTAATTATTCCTTTTTTCTCTTTTTATATTATATTTTGTTGTTTATTATTTAATTAAAATTTAGAGTGAGAAAGTATTCCTTAGCAGAAGTTTCATCATGATATAAAATTAGCGGTATAGAATGGTGGAAATATTGTATTTTTGTCCTTCGCTTTTTCTACTTAGTGGTAGTAAAGTAATGATTAATCATCAGAGAACTTTTATTTTTAGTTTATATTATTAGAATCATTATTTTATAAAGCTAAATGTAAGGTCTATGCTCGCATAGATAATAATGTCACCCTGTTTTGATACTTCCTCTTTAGATTCACCCTTACCAATATGTTTCAACTTCACTAGCTCTTATGCAGATTGTTCCCATGTGACTTTGTTTATTTCCTAACCTATAAATGTATATGATGCTTAAGATGACCTTCGCTAAGGTCGTAACTATGATAGTTTACTGTAATGTAGATATCGTTTCTGCAGAATCTTTTTAAAAAAATTAATTTTTTTTAGGTAGCCGTGGTTTTTGTCATAGACATCGATGAAGAAGGCAGCAGCTATAAGAACTCTTTAAAATAAGTAGAATTACTATCCCTCATTTTCGCAGCTATGTCTTCATGGTGTTTTTCATCCATTTGAAGATAAGACAAAATGGATTTCGCATTTAAATTTGAACTTGACATAACTGTTGTTCGCCAACTTCGCTTAGCTAGTTTGGAAACTGCTGTGGCTCGCAGAGAGTAATTGGTAACTTTTCTGTTGCCGTGTCTATCTACCTAACTCGTTTTTCCAACAGGAATAGTCTTGTATGATTTGCGCTACACTGCCAATAAGGATTGGCTGTCAAAAATAGATGGTCATTTTCAATTTCAAGATGTTTTCATTAACAAAAAAAAAACTGTTAGATGCAATATGCATCAGAATTTAGTCGAGGGGGTGCGGTTGCCTTTCAGTATCTGTACATGTTTTGTATCATTTCGTTAAGTAGTTCAGTAGGACGCTCACACTCGTAGCGGTTGAAGAATCAGTGGCACAATCAAAGGGGCTATGGGGGCAGCCCCCAAGCTTCATCAAGACTAAATCTACCAATTTTAGACATTAATTAAACCATTTTGACCTGCGGCGCTTCTTTTTGCCTACATACTTAACGTACTAAAACGTCTCTTCCAGATAGTGCTCATCAGGTCTAATTTACAGTGCGTTGAAAATAACAGGAACTAACTAACCATTTTGACCATATTTGCAAAGTCCCGCGGTAAGTATGTGAAACTTAAATACAAAAAGAATTATTATTGACAATTTTTCTAAAAATTTTTCACCATCTGGATGCAATACAACTTACAAATCAAGCCGAAATTCTGGTTGTGCCACTTAGAAAGATTATTATGAAGTAAACAATTCAAATAGAAAAATATTTATTACTGTTGACGAAAGAAAATTATTTTAGTAATAAGGTAAACTCACTGTTGTCAAGAATTTATCATTAAATTAGTGTCACGGTTAAGTTATGGAAGATTACACTTTCGCTGAATGTTATTAATTTATGGAGAAGTTCGATGTAATGGCAGAGCCGCTTTACGACTATATGAAGAGCGGTTTCCTGAAAGGTGAATCTCAGCTCACACACTGTTTTAAAGGGTCAATCAACGGCTAAGGGAACTGGCTTCATAAAAATAAAATGGTTGAATAATGGCGCGCGAAGGACCATGCGAGCCCCGGATCTTGAGGAAGAGGTACTTTGGCGATATGAAAATAATCCTTCTGTAAGTACCCGAGCACTCGAAGATCTCATGCATGTTAATCATGTCAGTGTATGGGAAGTTGTTCATGAACAGCTTCTTCGCCCCTACCACTGGACTCTCTACCCTAGAAGTTTGTAACATCATTACATTAACACCGTGTAGAAGTGTAAAAAGCAAAACTAGTAAATAAAATGAAGTAAATCATTATAGATTTAAACTAGGTGTAACCTATTTGGACTAACCGTTGCTACAATGACTTGATTTTTTTCTGTATAACTTAACTAGACTTGCCTTCAAACATGTATTACCTACATGTTTTATTCTATTCTATTATATTTATATCTAATCATAATCATATTAATTTGCGTAGGTAAACCTTCTAAGCTATTATTTTTATAGTTCAGGTTTGCTTTTGGCTCCAAAGTAAAATTGTTCACTTTCAAGAATTATTTTAAAAATTGTTCTGTCTTTGTTTAGGTGAGTTTGTCTTCCAGTTCTCTATAGAAGTTTTAAAGTATTTAACCGAACCTAATCCTACGCCCCTGTGGCCCATATAAGATGCTGTCCTGGCGGGACCTAGTTAATATTCAGTCAACGATTTGGCTCGCCATCATTTCTCTGCTGAAGTTTTCCGCCTGTGAAATTTTCCTGGTGATATAAGTCTTACTTTATCAAGCACGCGTCCCGTTATATCAAAAAGATCACTATCATTTTTACACATCGTGGCTTTGCCTGATATTTTATGGTGGTTTTAAATAAAATCACGTCCAAAGTCGATTACGATTGTACATACAAAACCATTTGTCTCTAACTGCCTACATCGGAAAGGTATAGGATTTAGGCCTGTAACTTTAATGAGGTCCGAATTTACTCCTAAATTAAACATGCCAGACAATAATCTACTATAAGATATACAGGGTTGTTCAAAGGTCCTACATAAAATTCATACCTTTCCAATAAGTTATTTTTAAGAAAAACGCTGAAACACAGAAATCGATTTAAATCATTCTTCATTTTTCTGTAATATTTTTTACCCCTCTCTTCAACCTCTGAACCTAAAGCTACCCCAACTTTTTTTTTTAATAACAACTTGGGGGCTCTATGCAAAGGGTTTTCAAAAACTGGTCCCCATGGTACCAGCAAAGTAGGGGTTACAAAACATTCTTCGTCTTGACATCGACATGGACGCACTTAAAAGCAAAATTAAAAGAAAAACTTTTATTTCCTTTGTTTTTATTAGCTGCGTACTTAGGGGAGGGTGGTACAAGACCGCCATGGGGGCAAGTGTGCCAATGCGATTTTCTTACCATTGGATTAGTTTGGGAGTGTCCCGATGTTGTAAACTGATGCGCCTGATTAGTGCTGGGAAGTTTAGTTCACTTTGCCGATTTCAATCTTTCGATCTCGTTCAATAAAGTGAATAGTACAAAAGACTAGTTCGTTTAGTTCATTTAGTTCACTGATTTATACTAGCACACGCACAGTGAAACAAAAGAAATATATAAAGGTAATATTATAAACAACAATGAAACCTAGTAAATAAATAAAAGAGAAGCATGTTGGTTCATGGAGATAACAGTGCAACTATACCGTTCTTTACTCTATGAAAGTCTCAATAAATATGACAAATTTTGTCTCTAGCCACGGCGCATCGAGTGGGTACACGCTATCTTGACCGAGTTGTACGTGAGGCAGCAGTCCACCTATCCGACAGTCGATACCATCGGTCGGTCTCCAAGCTTCGGGTAGTTCAGGATCTGCTTCACGGTCGCTTGTCGCTTGGCTCTAGTTCGCGTTCTGCGTCTAGTACAAGGCATTAGTTCGCATTGATCCGATCTTTAAAGAATTACTGATTGAATCTCTTAGTTCAGTTATCGGATTCGATCTTTTGAACTAGTTCGTTCGCGAATTACAAACCTCTACACCTGATCACTCATTTGTTAGTTCAAAAGAAACCGTTGACTTAGACAGACGCACGTGGTAACAAAATGCCATGCATCTTTTTTTTTGTGTGCTAAATGTAATGGACATTTCCTTAAACAGCAGTTTTCGTTATAAGCATTTACAAATAATCTAGAACTAGAGTCACTGTTTTAAAATTTATTTGAGCACTGTTCATCTTTTTTTTCGGTTAGCTGACAAAGTGTTTTACGATTAATCAAGCTACCAGCGGCAAGTATCTTATCTGTATTCTGAAATAAAAATATTTTTCTTTATATGAATGGTGGGGCAAGGTTACCGGTCAGTGGCGAACTTACCCCGCCCCATATTTTGTATATCTAGGTCATATGTTATATAGCTAAGTTCTATTTCTATCCTTTAAAACAGGGGTCTCCAAACTTTCCAACCTTAGGGCCATATTGATTACTCCAGTAAGTTTCAAGGGCCAACACCGTTTTAATTTTCCTGCCATTAACTATAGTTTCTAGACTAGTCGCCGAGTGCGCGCCCTGAGCGAGCATACGCTTACTAAATTCGCTAGTTCGAGAAAGTTCTGGTGTATTCCACTCACTTCTAGATGACAGTAATTGGAGTATAAAAAGCCTAGCGGCGCGACCACGAATCAGTCCACCTAGGGAACGCGAAGGAAGCGAATCTGTCTGTTGTGAAATAAAGTAGTGCTTAACTCCTTAAACCGTGTTTGTGCGTGTTTAAAAGACATCTTCGTAACAGTATTTTGATTTGACTTGTTGTTCTTGTGTGTGATTTACTAGCATAAAAAAGAGGCGAAAAATAGACAGTGAATGCAGAACATTCAAAGACCAATGGAACTTAAAATATTTCGTAACTGAGTCCAGTAAGAAGGCGCTATGTTTGATTTGCAATGGAACCATAGTCGTTCTCAAAGAATTAAACGTCATTATGAAACAAAGCATTTTAAAAATTACTCAAAATATACTGGAAGTTTGCGGACAGTGAAATTTAAAGCTTTGAAGCGCGGATTGAAATCGCAGCAATTTTCGTTTACGAAACTCAATACTGAACAAGAGGCTGCAACTGTCAGCTTTCGTGTGGCTCTTGAAATCGCAAAACGTGGAAAAGCATTCACCGATGGAAAAATGATCAAGAAATGCGTAATTGCAGTAGCCGAAGAAATGTGCCCCCAAAAGGTAAATTTATTTTAATTTGTCAGTTTGCCAGCAAACACCGTGGCTCAGAGGAAAGAAGCCATCGCAGAAAATGTATCAACTCAACTGACTGACAAAAATGGACATCTTGAGTGGTTTTCTCTGGCCTTGGATGAGTCAACGGATGTGTCAGATACTGCTCAGGTGTTGATTTTTATTCGAGGAGTAGATAAAAGCTATGAAGTGTATGAAGAACTTCTTGATATTAATAGTATTCACGGCACGACTACTGGTGAAGATATTTTTAAGGGAGTTGAAAATGCCATTAATAAAAAGAATCTTCGATAAAAAAATTGAAATTTATTACAACTGATGGAGGCAAAAACATGTGTGGTAAAAATAAAGGAGTGGTCGCTCTTGTGTCAAATGCTGTAGAAAATTATGGTGGTTCAAAACCGTTAGTCTTACATTGTATCATTCATCAACAGTCTCTGTGTGGGAAATATTTGGATATGTCTGAAGTTCTAAAACCACTCACATATTTGTTAATTTCATCAGATCCGCTTGGCTGAATCAACGGGAATTCCGCGAGTTCACTAAAGAATTTGCAGAAAATGACTTACCATATCTTAACTGCTGTACGTTGGCTTAGTTGCCGAAAAATCCTTCAGTGCTTCTTTGAGCTTCGAGCAGTGATCGGAATAAAAAGCATCTTAATTCATCCAGATTACAAAATAGCGAGTGGCTGTGGAAGTTAGCATTCGACGTCGATTTGACAAAACATATGAACGAACTGAATTTGAGGTTGCAAGGAGAAAACCAGCTTCTCCCTGATTTATATACTAATATCAAATCCTTCCGGCAGAAAATAATACTGTTTTGATCACAATTGCGTAAAAAAATGATTCACACATTTTAGAACATGTGAAATATTCAGCCACACTACTGAGACTAAGTTTCCCGTCGATTTTGCAATTGAAGCTTTGAGTGATTTGAATATAAATTTTCATACTCGTTTCTCATACTTTGATGTCATTGCGAATGAAAGTAAGATTTTTCAAAATCCTTTTTATACCAACATTGAAACCCTAGCCCCAGAACTTTAAATGGAGATTATTGATCTAATATTAAGAACAAATATCAAAACTCATCTTTGTTGGAATTTTATAAGAGTCTTCCATTGGCACAATTTGATAATTTGCATAAATTTGCTCGTGGGCTGTTTTCTGTTTTTGTTACTACTTTCTTGTGTGAGAAAACATTTTTCAAAATGAAGTAGGTAAAGAATGTTTATAGATCTAAGTTAACCGATGAGCATCTTAAATCTCTTCTAATTATTGGTACAAGTAAAATTGGTCCACAACTACAAACTATTGTCAGTGGAAAATCACAATTACATAAATATCATTAGTATTTTATATGTTATAATGTTTATATATGTTAATAATGTTAGTTGGATTCATTTTAATTATTTGTTAGTGTTATGTTTAGGTTAAATTTTTGCGTATTATACTTGTAATTAAGCTTTACTTGGCAATTAAATAAAACCGAGTAATTATCATTCTATGTTTTCTTTATCCAACTTATCACAACAACAATAACAACAATAAGCCATTAGCCGTCGCGGGTCGGATTGATGACATTGGCAGGCCTGATTTGGCCGGCAGGCCGTAGTTTAAAGACCCCTGTTTTAAAACAACGAAAAGAGTCATATATTTGTGTGAAAAAACTGTTAAAAACACAAGCCAACCGTGTTTGTTTTAGTTTTGTAATGATAAGAAACTACAAACGCAAGCAAGGGGATGCCTACAGTCAAAGAAACTTATAGCTACGCTATAAGTTTCTTTGCTACAGTGAAAAAACCTTACGAAACGCAATCGCCGATGTAAAGGGGAATAACCTTCTAAGGTCCTCTTAGCTTCGAACAAGTATAATATGAGCACTCTTCGATATTAAATAAACAGAGAATTGACAGATGAACATAAGAAATGAAGATTTCAACCGGTGTTTAACAGAGAATAAAGAGAGGAGCAGAAAGAACATGCGTCGAAGTTGCAGCGTATTTCCTATCTTTGAAGATCATGAACTGCTGCAGCTGATTCAGAAATTGAACTACCTATCGACTCCAAAAATCGGAATGAAGGAAAAACATTTCAAGAACACCTCCGGAGTTCTAATTGTACGTTGGCGTCCTCGATTAACATTATTTCCATTAAAATTACCCAGCTTCCTAAGTTGCGTCTCACTACTCGCAAAAGTTTGATCGTTCCAAATTCTGCGGTCTGGATATTTGTCACGATATTTGACACTCATACGTCCATTTCTCTCACATAATCGATATACTAGAAGCATATCAACCTTCTCAGCGATAGAATAATGTTCTATTTTAAAGGACCAATAATTATTCAATTTACAATACACTCGACTTCGCTCAACACCAACAACAAGTAAACACTATCGGTATGACAGATTTATTTGCCTAGTAAACAAACAAAACACATTTTTTTTATCATTATTCAGAATAGCAGCAATGATAAGATATCATAAATCATTTTTTGGAAGAGAGATTGCTGTCTGGCGAAAATTCTGCAAGATACAAAAAAAGTTTTGAAATGAAGTCAGCTAGTGTCAGAAAAACAATTGAAGTCATTTGTACAGGATGTAACAAAAATACATACTTTTGTTTACGAATCACACGCCCTTCCTAAATTTCCAGACATTAAAAAGATCGCGTTTCCATCAAAACACGCCAATAATAGCAGTTATTCTTAGTCCCAAAATTAGTGACAATCGGTAAAGGTGTTTAGAAATTATTCCGAAAAAACGATAATAACTTGAGAATTTTAGAGCCTTGTATTGGCAAAACAAAGCAACATTGCATTAGGTAAGTTTACCTGGATCGTTTTATTTTTGGTTAAGCGTTGTACAGTCATTTCAACGACACCATAGTGGAATAAAAAACACTCTGTTTAATAAGTTTATTATTATTGCAATAGAGCGGAGACAATTTTCAAAATAAGAATTTAGGTAGAAAATCTTAGTCAATCATTACGTGCTTTAAATATAGGTACCTAACCTATGTATTTTGTTTTCCTAGTATGGCCACATGACCACCAATTGCGTATAATAGTACACGCTTAGAAACAAAATATTACATATTTTTAAACCTACGGCTATTTACTATTTTCAAAACTTGGCGATAATATTTTCGAAAAAGCTAGTTATTTGAATTTTTTCATAAAATATCATTATTTACTTATTTAAATTTATTGAAACTCAGCTTCTAATATAACTCAGACAATTTGCATACCTTCCCATCTCCCTATATCGTCCTTATTCCACGTACCCTTTTTCTGTCTCCCGTGTTCCATATTCGCCGCGTGACTTCGCATACGCAACAAGCACGCACCCTGAAAAATGTCAATTTGTTCCTCATTAATGCTAGATATTACATCTGACAATGCTGTAAATTTTCCGGAAGGCCTAATGGGTCCTAAATTATTTCTTGAATTTCATAGGTGTATAATTCGTTCAGAGGTACACAATAGAAGAATAGTATTAATTTATCCAAAGATAGACAATGAAATAAACTATTTAAACACTGGAATCAAGTTTCTGTGGCAACATTCCAAACTTACATTAATTACTGCACATTTCAGGATTTGTATAACACTGTTGGGCTTGGTAATTGTAGATGAAGTAATAATTAATCTTTTTCTATACATTCAAAAGACCATCTGAGGATAGTTTGTTGTTCATGTTAGTTCAATGAGCGAGGTAAGGTAGTCATTTAGTTGGAGTTGCCCCGTTTTTTATATAGGGTGTTAAAGCTTTTAAAAAAAAATAGATTTTTTATCATTTTTTTAAATAACCTTCTTCCAATTTTATTGACCGTTATTCATAACGATATGGGGCTTAATTAGCCCTAACTAGACTTAATCTATTAAGTCCAGTGACGTCCAGCGGAGCACCTTAACGAAGTCAAGAATGAATAACTTAACTAACGCTGAAATGGCCCAGATGCATTTCAATTATGGCCTAGCAAATGAAAATGCTGGAGAAGCTCGGCGAATTTATCAGGAACGTAATCTAAACAGAGTAGTGGTGGCAAAAACCGGAAAAAATCAAAATCGATTAATCGGTTTCTAAAAAAAACGGTTTTGGTTAAAATCGATTAACCGAAAACCGAATTTTAAAACCGGTTAACCGATTAATCGAAAACCGATTACTCTAAAATCGGTTAACCGGTTTTCGGTTAACCGCGTTTTTGGATCAAACCGAAAACCGGTTATCGGTTAACGCGGTTTAGACACGCCAAAAACCGATTATTCGGATAATCTATTTTCGATTAATCGGCTTTCGGTTAACCGAACTCTTTCTAGTAGATTGATCAAGTGGTTTAAGGTTTAGGTTACTATTTTACTATCTATTGGACTACGGATAGTTCTATAAGTATAAATCTTATTTAAATGTTTATAAAATATAAAATAATTAATAAACAAAACACTTGCTTACAGCTAGCTTGAGTTGAATTTAAGTTTTATTTTAAATCTTATTTAAGTTTTTATTGTACTACATTTTATGTTGAGTTTAATTTTGTTTATTAAATAAAAATAATAGTATTTGTTTTATAGTTTTCTCATTAATTTATGAACTTTTGTTTTAATACTTTTAATTCCCGACTTCAGTCAACTTTTGGCAATTATTCGGTTTTCGGTTAACCGAAAACCAGTAAACCGAAAACCGGTTAACTAAAAAACTGGTTAACTAAAAAACTGGTTAACCGAAAACCGGTTAACCAAAAATCAATTAACCAAAAATCGATTAACTGCTTAGCCAAGCGGGCAAAGAAGAATGGCGGAAATGCATTGAACACACAGAAAAAATTATTATTGAATCTTATGAGACAGAACAGGTTATAGACGAAGTAAGACCGTTAATTATTACGAATGATGATGATGATGACGATGATGTTGATTCTGATGAGTCTGAAAGCATGGGTGAAATTTCAAATGCAGAGGAAGACTACTTTTAGTAGTACCTATCTACAAGTAGGTACGTTCTGTCGCAAGACTACAAAATCGGTTCTTTTTAGAACAAAAACTTTATAAAAAATAATTCGTAAAACTAATTTGTCTGAATACTACAAAAGCTAAAAAATTATTATTTTTCTTTACCTAAACTAATTTTTTATTTACTTTAAATTATTTTATTTAGAAAATGTAATTCATCAACATCCAAAATTACCTTCAATATAATTTATTGTTTGAGAGCCACCGACATAATGCTCAAGAGGTTTTATAGCTTAGCGGACTTCTTAAAACGCACAGACTTTATGTGGTTCATGCACGACGGCGCCCCAGTTCATTTTAGCCTAGTTGCTCGCCAATACCTGGACAACACTTTTTCTAATTGCTAGATTGGACGCACAGGTCCCCAGGGTTAACGAACTCGCAGTCCCGACTTGAATCCTCTAGACTACTATTTATGGGGTCACCCAAAGTCTCTTGTATACAAGACGCCTGTACTAACGACTTAAGAATTCGAATTGTTGAAAATCGCGTGAGTTTTTGCAGAAGAGGGCCATTTCCACATTTGCTTGCGGACACACGTTCATATGAACTTTGTCTCTTAGAACATCATAAGGAATCACCCCCTTAAGTTACTTGCCGTACTTCTGAAAGTGGTCTTTATTTTGACAATCTTTGAATTTTTATGCTCCCAGGGCGCCCAGGGGCTAATAGGTGAAAAATAAACAATTGAGTATCCGGCCTATATGCTTACCTAAACACTACAATTCTTCATTGCATTCATTCTTCTAGTTAATCAGATCGTATAGAAAGGGTAGAATGCTGGGAGGGTGGGGTTGCAATAATCATTCGGACAACAGCTGGAATAATCCAGATCGATCATCCTTACAGGTAAGTCGATCAATCTATCAATTATTCTTCGCTGTTGTCCTCATGATTATTACACATGGTAGATCTTCAAAGAATAATCACTATCTAATTAACAATCAACGCGAATTTGATAATTTGAAGTCTAAGTTAAATGTAATATGTTGCAAACTTAAATAAGGGTCTTTGTATGTAATATAGTGTCCGGATAAGGATACGGAGCGGCCATATCTCGGAAACGATACGTCCCACAGATCTGAAAAAAAAGCTCTCATCATAAAAACTGCCAAGAGAAATTCATTCAAAATAATTTTAAGTTTCGGAAATTGCCGCAAGAGGGCGTAACGGCTTATTTATTTTTTAAAATTCATTTTACGGCAAAAAATGCCACTTAACCGTAGAAAAGCAAATAAATAATTAAAATCAGTAGATTGTTTACTACAATTTTTGTTATTGTTATTTTTTTGACTCTCGCCTAATAAAGGAGTGGGGGAATCCTTTAGGACATTTTTCAAACACTGTCATTATGTCGTTATCCTTCAACGGATTTTCTATAACTTGGACTTGTTTGAAAGGGAATTCCTTGGAGTTTAAATAAATGATTCAGGAATTGTCACAAGTTTCCTGATACAATTTTAAGATGGCGCTGTTGTTCAATCTAACTTATTTTTTTATTTTTCTCGGTATTTGCAAATTGGATGGTATAATTTTTTCCGGTAGTAATAGGAGACAATTTGCATAGGGAACGATTAGTCCAAACCGCAAATCGATATCACCAGGGGTTTAAAAGTTATTTTGATTTTTCTTTAAAAAATGATACAGTTTCCATTTACCGGTACCCGGTATACCCCTAATAAGCAAGATAACAACTAATTTCATGGCCTACTGTTTAATAAACTATAAAATTTATAATAAAAGTTTAACAAGTCAAAGAAACATCAATAACACTGTACAGTTTTGTATTTATTAGGTGACTATATTTTGTCACTTAAAAATTATTACGTAAAGAACCCACAGGGTCGAGTTATTGAAAGACATTAACAGTGACACTTTAGACGCGATAAGCGTGTGACCCGAGACCTTTTTTTGAAGTGGAAAACAGTTGGAGTTAGTTTTTAGGCAGAGAATAAGATTATGTTTTATGTTTTAAAAAAACCTTCATAGACAACGCGTCGGAAGAGGCAAACACTCGCCCACCATTTTATTAAACTAATAAAATGATTACACTTATACAGAGTATTTAATTTATTACAAAGGTAACGCGATCTGTTTGGATCCACTACACAACATTGGTCCTTCGAGCCTGGATAGTTAAATCGGCAAAACGGTCGGTAAAAACGGCTTTGTTCGGCAACACAACCGGGAAAGCTAATATACAAGTGCGACAAAACGGTCGTCAAAGGGACTTTTCGGCAACACAGTCGGAAAACCAAATACCTACAACAGTTTGTTTGGCAACACAGCTGAAAGAAAACCACAACCAAGGAAAATAGCGTCGATTGGTAAGTCGTCAATATTCCTTTTTACCATTTCCTTTACATATTCAATTGCATTATCTGATACTTTAGTGTGTTTAGAGATTTAAAAAAAAATATGGCTTCTGAAAATACTAACAATGCACTCAATTTAGCTGATATGTTAGCCAAATTAAAGTTAAAACGGGGACAAGTCAAATCCCAATTAACTAGATTTATTACATACCTAGATAATTTTGAATCTTTTTCGGGAAATTATGAAGAAGTTAGTGCTCGCGTAGAGAGAACAACGTTTCTTTTGGATCAATTTAATGACATCCAAACCGAAATTGAATACTTATCGGGAAATATTTCTCAGGACGCCGAGCGAGATGATTTCGAATCAAAATTCTTTAAGGCTATCGGTCAAGCCAAGAAAATGCTTTCAGATTTTTTAAAAACGCAAGATACACCACCAAATCCTGGTGCAAGCATTTTTAGTGTTAATAATGCAATTGGAAATACAAATGTTAATTTACAAGGTCCGGTAAGATTACCACCGATTAGCTTACCAGAATTTTATGGGGCCTACAGTCAATGGATGACATTCTATGACATTTTTAATTCTTTAGTACATTCAAATGCGCAGTTAAATGATGTACAAAAATTCTGGTACTTAAAATCATGCCTGAAAGGCGAAGCTGCTCATTTAATTCAGTCACTTGAAATTTCAAATCAAAACTATCAAATTGCTTGGGATATGTTAAGGGATAGGTTTGAAAACAAGAGATTGATTGTACACACTCACATAAAACATATTTTGGATGGTTTCACAATGAAAAACGAGTCACATTCTCAACTAAGAAATTTATTGGATAATTTCAACAAAAATTTACGTGCGTTAAAGGCACTTGGGCAGCCCATAGAGATGTGGGATACACTTCTCATATACATATTGGGTAACAAACTTGACATTGTAACTAAACGGGAATGGGAGGAACATTTAAATAAACAAGGAATTGACTTTCCTACGGTTTCTCAACTAACGGAATTTCTAACCAAGCGTTGCAATTTCTTAGAGACCCTGGAAAGCAAAAATAAGACAGACAGAGGACAACAACACAACAAAATTCTAACACACGTGACGACAGGAAAGATTTCTTGTGCCTTTTGTCAT
Source organism: Polydrusus tereticollis (assembly GCA_963920685.1). Classification (NCBI taxonomy): domain Eukaryota; kingdom Metazoa; phylum Arthropoda; class Insecta; order Coleoptera; family Curculionidae; genus Polydrusus; species Polydrusus tereticollis. Next base: position 88,060,712 of record OY987329.1, on the reverse strand, counting down.
AAAAATCATTTAAACTTTCAATGCGAAAAAATACATACAATGCCGAAAAGGGATCTTTACACAGAAATTAAAAAACATAAACTATGCATCAACTGTCTAAGACCTTTTCATGATCACAATTCCTGCAATTCAGCAGGCTGTAAAAACTGCGGTCGAAAACATAATTCATTATTACGTTTATTCTTTAATAACAGCGGTAACGTTGTCGGCGTCAATAGCTCTGTTAATAACCCAAACACTGTCGATGGCGACAATAATAACAAATCCCATGGCGGGTCACAAAGTACCCATAATACTCAAACTTTACTCTCAACGGAAATTAGTCGAGGAAATAGACAAACCTCAAATGATGCCTCAACTTCCAAGATCCAAGATTTTTCTAATCAAAACATAACAATGCATTGTTTATCGACTGGAAACAACAAACAAATACTTTTGGCAACAGCCATGATTAAAATTTTAGATTGCAATGGAAAAATAATAGAAGCTAGGGCCATTCTAGACAGTGCATCTCAAAGTAATTTTATTACCGATTCATTGGCTAGGCAACTCAATCTAAAAACTAAAAATTTTAGTATTCCCGTGGCTGGGATAAATAACTCTCTTAGCAAAATTTCAAAAAAGGTTGACGCCACATTTTATTCTGTCAGCGAAAAATATCAAATGAAAGATTCATTTTTAATTGTAAACAAAATTACCGAAAATCTTCCGCAAACCTCTTTTGACTTGTCTAACATAGACCTACCAAACAATATTGAATTTGCCGATAAAAATTTTAATTTGTCGCGCCCTGTAGATGTTTTGTTAGGAGTAAACATATTCTATGACATACTATGTGTAGGACAAATTAAATTGGGCAAAGGCAAACTAATCTTAAACAAAACTAAACTGGGTTGGATTTTTGCAGGAACCTTATTTTTTGATTACAATGCATCATATAAAAATAATGACTCCACCATTTGTAACCTTTCAATAACAAATAATGAGTTGCATAGGCAAATCGAAAAATTTTGGACTGTAGAAAATTGCGACACTAAAAAACGGGACATTTTACCACAAGATTTGGCATGCGAAAAACATTTCACTGAAAACTATAGACGCGTATCGCAAGGTCGTTTTGAAGTAAGTTTACCCTTATCAAATAATTCTTTCGAATTGGGTGATTCGAAAAATGCAGCTATCAATCGATTTTACAGTCTCGAAAGAAGATTACAAAGGGACGAAAATTTAAAACGCGATTATATTAATTTTATGTCGGAATATGAAAAATTGGGACATATGTCACAAATCAGTTCGAATATAGACACGATTGACACGACATATTACTTACCACATCACGGTGTTGTCAAGGTTGACAGTACTACAACAAAATTACGCGTCGTGTATGATGCTTCGGCAAAAAGCGATAGCGGAGTGTCTTTAAACGACATCCTAATGACGGGTCCTGTCATACAACCAGATTTATTAACTATTATTTTAAACTTTAGACTTCATAATGTAGTTTTTACCGGGGACATTGAAAAAATGTATCGACAGGTCCAATTAAGGGAATGTGATCGACATTTGCAGCGTATTGTATGGCGTTCAAGTCCGAATGAGGATCTTAAGTTTTATACTTTAAACACTGTAACATATGGAACTGCACCTGCTTCATTTTTAGCGATTAGATCTTTAAATCAAGCCGCTATTGATAACGCTAAAAATTTGCAGAATGCTAGTAACGCAATTTTGAATTGTTTTTATGTTGATGATTTGCTAACTGGATCCGACTCTGTTAAAAATGCTATCACATTAAAAAACCAAATAATTCAGATTCTAAATGGTGCATGCTTTCCATTACGAAAATTTTATTCGTACAAGCCGGAAGTGTTAGCTGATTGCGATCAGGGTCAGTTAGAAAATTATGATTTATCTAAAGATAAAACTCGCAAAACACTTGGATTATTTTGGCAACCAAATAAAGATACTTTAGGTTATTCAATTAACTTTGAGAACTACGCAACGGTAACAAAACGTCAGATTTTATCGGTTATCGCAAAAATATTTGACCCTTTAGGTCTGGCAGGCCCGATTACTGTACGTGCAAAAATAATTATGCAACGTCTTTGGCAGTGTAAGTTAGGCTGGGACGAATCGGTGCCCTTAGATATTTATACGCTTTGGACTTCATTTTTTGAACAACTACCAATCCTTGACAAAATAAAAATACCGCGTCAAGTAGTCACTCCAAATTATATAACTATAGAATTGCATGGTTTTTGCGACGCAAGCGAAGCCGCGTACGGTTCTTGTATATATTTAGTTACGACAGATATTAACGGGTTACGTCATTCAAAGTTATTATGCGCTAAAGGTCGAGTTGCTCCTTTAAAAACAATCTCATTGCCTCGGTTGGAACTTTGTGGGGCTCTACTTTTAGCGTGCTTGGCAAAAAATGTAGAAAGGTCTCTCGAAATTGACATAAAAAATAATTTTTTTTGGTGCGATTCCACTATTGCACTGTCGTGGATCGCGGGTGAACCGAGTAACTGGAATACCTTTGTAGCTAACAGGGTAACACAAATACATGAATTGACTGACAAATTCCAATGGAGACACGTTGGCTCCAAAGAAAATTCAGCAGACGTACTTTCCCGCGGATTAAATCCGCAACAATTACTTGATTGTCACTTGTGGTGGCACGGACCAGAATTTCTGACAAAACATGAAAACTTCTGGCCCGTTTTAGATCAAATTAATATTGACAACATACCGGACAGAAAACGGACAATTCAACTATCGTTTATGACTAACACAACTTATCAGGATCAGGATATTTTTAGAAGATATTTAAATTTCAATAAACTGCTTCGAATTTTTGCATATATATTAAGATTTATGCTAAATATTAAAACAAAACATAAAACCAGCAGAATTTTTGCGGAAATATCTCAAAATGAGTTAGATCAATCATTAAACACTTTAACAAAAATGGTTCAATATTATGAATATTCCAAAGAAATTAACGATTTGCGGAAACACAAACAAATTTCTAGGGACAGTAAACTGTTTTCATTGAATCCATTTATTGACGAGCAGGGTATATTACGCGTGGGTGGAAGAATTCGACACTCGACCTTGACTCCTGATATAAAACATCCAATTTTATTACCTCCTTATCATGATTTTACTAGACTTCTAATTGAGCATGAGCACAAACGAAACTTACATGCAGCAACTCAAGCTCTTTTGGTAATTTTGCGAAATAAATATTGGATTATTCATGGCAAAAATGCAGTAAAGCGTGCTATCAATCAATGTCTTGTTTGTTTCAAATCTAAACCTTATGTGAGCACTCCGATGATGGGTGATCTTCCTCAATCAAGACTAATGCCTTCACGTATTTTCATTTTTAACTGTAGGCTGCGATTTTGCTGGTCCTATAATGATAAAGGATGGTAAACTACGTTCTCGCAAGATAATAAAGGCTTACATTTGTATTTTCATTTGTTTTGTTACACGAGCTATTCATATTGAGCTCGTTGGAGATCTAAGTACCGATTCATTTTTAAATGCATTAAAGCGATTTGTCTCTCGAAGAGGACTATGCAAAAATATTTACTCTGATAACGGAAAAAATTTTGTAGGAGCTAACTTTGCACTACAAAAACTTAGTAAATTCTTACAGGACGTTTCAAAGGGTCATAAAATATCAACATTTCTACTCGAAAACGATATTAAGTGGCATTTTATACCACCACGATCACCTTCATTTGGAGGTCTTTGGGAGGCTGCGGTAAAGTCTACCAAATTTCACTTAACCAGAGTCTTAAAAGAGGCTTACTTATCTTATGAATCTCTTTATACAGTATTGTGTCAGGTAGAGGCTATTTTAAATTCTCGACCTCTGACCCCATTATCCAATGATCCCGATGATCTTCATGTCCTAACCCCTAGCCATTTCCTAATTGGCGACCTACTTACCTCCATTCCACAGCGAGATGTCACCGAGGTACCTACTAACAGATTGGTTCTGTACGAACGTCTTCAGCAATTAGTTCAGCATTTTTGGAGACGATGGTCATCCGAATACTTAACATCTTTGCAGTCAAGAGCAAAGTGTGGACGCAACAAGGGGCCACCTATCAAGATCGGATCCCTAGTGCTTTTACGTGAGGAAAACCTTCCCCCTCAGCAATGGTCATTAGGCAGAATCATTAAAGTTCATCCCGGAAAAGACAATGTCATCCGCGTAGTGTCCGTAAAAACTAAGACGGGAGTTTTTAAACGTGCGGTTACTAAAATAAGTGTTTTACCGATTGAGATGGACTAAAGGACTCTATTTTATTTTTTACTTTATGTTTACATTTTCTTTATGCATTAATTTTATATTTGTATGTTGGTATACATCTTGTAACCTATATCATTGAAATTACTCTTTCAAGGTGGGCGGGATGTACAGTTTTGTATTTATTAGGTGACTATATTTTGTCACTTAAAAATTATTACGTAAAGAACCCACAGGGTCGAGTTATTGAAAGACATTAACAGTGACACTTTAGACGCGATAAGCGTGTGACCCGAGACCTTTTTTTGAAGTGGAAAACAGTTGGAGTTAGTTTTTAGGCAGAGAATAAGATTATGTTTTATGTTTTAAAAAAACCTTCATAGACAACGCATCGGAAGAGGCAAACACTCGCCCACCATTTTATTAAACTAATAAAATGATTACACTTATACAGAGTATTTAATTTATTACAAAAGTAACGCGATCTGTTTGGATCCACTACACAACAAACACTGAATAAAATATGAATATTATGATAATATCATATTATGAGACTTAGACTATGAAAAAGTGCACAAATCTTAGAACTAGAAACAATTTTATTAGCAATTTAGCGAGACAACAATAATAATTACAAATGTTCAAAATGTTTTCCGTCATTTTGTAAGCACTTAATTATTCTTCTGTTAGTTGATAATACGGCTGCCTCAATTTCAGCCGTGGATAAGTTTCTAACGGCATTTGTTATCCTTACCATCATGTTTTCCCTTGTTGTTGGTCTCTCTTGGAAAACCAGATCTTTTAACCTACCCCATAGGTAAAAATCAAGACAAGTAAGATCCGGTGAACGAGCCGGCCAGGGAAACAAGCTTCCTCTTCTAATTACACGATGCGCAAATTGCTCTTCTAGGTATTGGCGTACGTTACGATAGTAATGCGCCTGACAACCATCAAGTTGGATCCACATGTTTGTTCTCGTTTGTAAGGAGACTTCTTCCAAAAGAGGTGAAAGGAAAGTGGCCAAGAAATCTAAAAATCTTGCTCCATTAAGGGTTTGGTCAAAAAAATGGGGACCGATAATTTTTCCTTCCAAGATCCCGCACCAAACATTTAAACTCCAGCGGTTTTGAAAATCTACTTGCCTCATCCAATGAGGGGTTTGCTCAGACCAATAGTGCATATTATGCAAATTCACACCCCCAGCGTTAGTGAAAGTGGCCTCGTCTGTCCATAATATCCGTGAAAGAAAATTTGGATTTTCCCTAATCATATTTAATAGCCGGTGACAGAAATCCAATCGACGATCATAATCAGTATCTTTCAATGCCTGGTGTAAAACGATGTGGTAAGGGTGCATACTATTAGTTTGTAAAATCTCGTGGACATTTGTTTTTGGAACCCCCAAGTCAAGGGAAATTTTTCTGGTGCTTAAAGTGGGATCGTATTGAACGTAAGCCAAAACGTTGATAATATTTACCTCATTACGTGTCCTACGAATGCGTAAGGGTCGTTGAATGGGCTGCACATTACCAGTTTCTCTTAATCGTCGAGCTAATCTTGAGAATACTTCTCGAGAATAGTGTCTTCTTTGTGGAAATCGCATTGCATACTCTCGCGACGCTATTACAGCATTTTCAAGAGATTGAAAATACATATTCAACATATCATACGCTTCTGCGTTAGTAAACGGCATACTGTTTGTAGAAAAATGCAACATAAATGTAAAAAACAATGCTTAATATTATAAGATGCTTGACGTTTAAAACTCATCAACAGCTTGTCACAATAAATTATTAATTTGTTTTTTTCCATGGCCAACTTGGAACTTGTAATTTAGGCGAAAACATGATGGAAAGGATATAAAATGCCGTTCGAAGCTTATCCACGGCTGAAATTGAGGCAAGAGGCAAGTGTGTTTTTCACTGAAAGAAGAATAACTAAGAGCTTAGAAAGTGACGAAAAATATTTTGAACATTTGTAATTATTGTTGTCTTGCTAAATTGCTAATTGTTTCTAGATTTAAGATTTGTGCACTTTTTCATAATCTCATATCATAATATTCATATTTTATTCAGTGTTATTGATGTTTCTTTGACTCGTTAAACTTTTATTATAAATTTTATAGTTTATTAAACAGTAGGCCATGAAATTAGTTGTTATCTTGCTTATTAGGGGTATACCGGGTACCGGAATTGAAACTGTATCATTTTTTAAAGAAAAATCAAAATAACCTTTAAACCCCTGGTGATATCGATTTGCGGTTTGGACTAATCGTTTCCTATGCAAATTGTCTCCTATTACTACCGAAAAAAATTATACCATCCAATTTGCAAATACCGAGAAAAATAAAAAAATAAGTTAGATTGAATAACAGCACCATCTTAAAATTGTATCAGGAAACTTGTGACAATTCCTGAATCATTTATTTAAACTCCAAGGAATTCCCTTTCAAACAAGTCCAAGTTATAGAAAATCCGTTGAAGGATAACGACATAATGACAGTTTTTGAAAAATGTCCTAAAGGCTTCCTCCACTCCTTTATTAGGCGAGATTCAAAAAAATAACAATAACAAAAGTTGTAGTAAACAATCTACTGATTTTAATTATTTATTTGCTTTTCTACGGTTAAGTGGCATTTTTTGCCGTAAAATAAACTTTAAAAAATAAATAAGCCGTTACGCCCTCTTGCGGCAATTTCCGAAACTTAAAATTATTTTGAATGAATTTCTCTTGGCAGTTTTTATGATGAGAGCTTTTTTTTCAGATCTGTGGGACGTATCGTTTCCGAGATATGGCCGCTCCAGATCCTTATCCGGACACCCTGTATAATTACTGTAACTTATATCTAAAGACGAATAAGCTAAATGTAACACTTACTAAACTTAATAATCTAGAACTACCTACAATTTTACTATTATTGTCCTAGCAAAATCTTCAGGATAAGCTGTAATTGGTCTGTTTTAAAATTTAATAAAGTTGCCAGATTTTTGTCACCAACCTGCAGCGTTTCTAATGACCTCGATATTTACCCCAGCCCAAAATGTCGCTGAGGTACTAGCATGCCCAGTACTGTGTCTTAAAAATTTTGAAATATCTATTTCATATTTCATATACACTGCGTCCATTAATTATGGAATAGGTAAAAAAGTACTCAAATTTTAAACATCCATATCTCCATCAAAATTATATCAATCCACTCAATTTTTGATTTATTAGGTAGGCCGTCCCTTGGACTACTTCGCACAAAGTATTTCACCTTACTTTATGTCTTTTTTATACAGGATGATGGCTAAGATACCAAGCCATGTAAAATTGAATTTTATTAGTGTACTGGTTACAGCTTTATGTTAGGTACTTACTGTACAAATTACAGCGCAGTGCCGTTCGTGTCAATTAAAAAAAAAATAAAAAATGGAATAGGTAAAAAAGTACTCGAATTTTAAAATCAATATCTTCATCAATCCATTCAATTTTCAGTTTATTAGGTAGGCTGTCCCTTGAACTACTTAGAACAATGTGTTTGACCTCACTTTATGTCTTTTTTATACAGGATCATGGATAAGATACCAAGCCGTGTAAAATGTGCTGATTTTAAAATTAATGTTTGGAAAATACGAAGCAATGAAAATGGAATTTTATTAGTGTACTGGTTATAACTTTATGTTAGGTACTTACTGTACAAATTACAGTGCAGTGCCGTTCGTGTAAATTAAAAAATCTGTATATTGCAAATTATATTGACTGAAAACGTTTTACTTCTATTTGGATTTACGTTGCTGGTCAACCAATTGCCCTTGTCAATTTATCAAGATTATAAATTTGTTGGCAGTTCTTGAGATTTTGTTTAGTTTCTTTTTTTAAATGAATGCCATAATCCGATTCATATCTCCAGAAGAATGTTCCTATGCAAGAGGACTGTTTGAGCAGGGCCGGTCTCAGTCTGATATTGCCAGAATCATGAATAAAACGCAAGGGGCTATATCAAAAATTTTAAAACGGTATCGAGAATATGGATCGAATCAAAGAAGAGCAGGGCAAGGCCGACCAAGGAAAACAACTGCTAATCAGGATCGGTTTTTAACAATGCAATGTGTTCGGGAGCGATTTACAACAAGTACCAAGCTACAAGCACGGTTGTCAAACGTTCACAATGTTCGACTATGTAAGCAAACAATACTTAATCGCTTAAAAGAGGTCCAACTGAAACCGTACGAAGCAGCGATAGGACCAAAGCTGGAACCGCACCATAGACGTGAACGATTGCAGTTTGCTCAAGAGCATTTGCCATGGGGTGAAGATGAATGGGCTAATGTTTTATTTAGTAACGAATCCCGTTTTTGTCTATACAGCAATGATAGACGTTTAAAAGTGTTTCGAAGACCTGGTGATCGCTATGCTCAGTGTAATTTTAAAGAGCGGGTTACTTATGGCGGTGGATCAATTATGGTTTGGGGAAGTATATCTCTAGAGGCAAAAACGGAATTGGTATTTGTAGAGCGATTAACTAGTGACAGATACATTACGGAAATTCTTCAGGAGCATGTTGTGCCTTTTGCTCCCTTTATTGGTGAAAACTTCATTTTTATGCAAGATAACGCACGTCCACATACGGCGAGAATAGTAACGGAATATCTAGCAGAAACGGGAATTACCGTAATGAATTGGAAAGCTCGAGGCCCAGATCTTAACCCTATAGAGCATTTATGGGATCGAATGGGTAGAGAGGTTCGTGCAGAAGCTAACCCACCAGAAACTTTGGCTCAGCTGAGATTGACGCTACAAAGAATATGGGAAAATATGGATCAGGTTTTTATAAGAAATCTGATTCTCAGTATGCCAAATCGTTGTCAAGCTGTCATTAATGCCCGTGGAGGAAATAACGCGTTATTAATTTTTATTCTTATAATTAAGTTGTTTCTTTAAATTGTTATTACTATTGTTAAGTTAGTGTTATATCACGATTTTTAATTTTTTTTAATTAACACGAACGGCACTGCGCTGTAATTTGTACAGTAAGTACCTAACATAAAGCTGTAACCAGCACACTAATAAAATTCAATTTTCATTGCTTCGTATTTTCCAAACATTAATTTTAAAATCAGCACATTTTACATGGCTTGGTATCTTAGCCATCATCCTGTATAAAAAAGACATAAAGTAAGTTCAAATACTTTGTGCTAAGTAGTCCAAGGGACGGCCTACCTAATAAATCAAAAATTGAGTGGATTAATATAATTTTGATGGAGATATGGATGTTTAAAATTTGAGTACTTTTTTACCTATTCCATAATTAATGGACGCAGTGTATATTTTCATATATATTTTTTTTCATATATAGTTTGTCCCAAATCCATAAAAAACCAACCACAACTAGCTGCGTTCAATAGCATCATCCACAGATTAGTTAACATCTCACTTTCAGAAACTTCTTATAATAAAGAATTATACATAATACAAACTATAGCCTTAAACAACGGCTATCCAACAACATTTATAAACAAAATACTAAAGAAAAAACTCAGACAAAAAACACAAAAACTACTCTACCGAGGACGTCCCCTTCCATTAAACGCGAAATACAGTTCAATCAGATATACAGGTCATACAAGCCAAAAAATTTCCAAAAAAACTCAAAAACCATAAACTTATCCCCATACAAGTCAATAAAAATAACCTAGGTAAATACATAGCTAATTCAAAAATTGAAAATAGAGACAAATTAACACATAGCGGGGTCTACCAAATACAATGTGATGACTGTGATGCAATCTATAAAGGTCAAACAGGTAGAAACTTTAAAACTAGGCTTAAAGAACATAAAACATCAATTTTAAAAAAACAAAATAAAACAGGAATAGTGGACCACTGTATAATAAAGAATTGAAATACCTTCAGGTGCCAATCTAATACTTAATAGCCTAATAACTTAAGATAAATATGCAGTTAAGACTGTCAATAATTATCAACGAAATAACCCATAATTATTATACAATTATTATACACAATATCATTTTCTTAATTTTATTACTTAGATGTAAATACCTCTATAATCACACCTGGAATTTAGTTGTACCTTTGGCCAATACCTGTAAATTAAGGACCAAAATAACCTATCATCTGTCAATTTTTATTTTAATGACATGTAGAATTTATTTATTATTGTCTTACAATGTCTTTGATAATGACCTGCAAGGGTTAAAACACGTGTCAGGAAACTGAAATAAATTGTGAAATATAACAAGTACTACTTTAATTTCCTCTACTATGAAATATTTTTTGCAAAAGTTCGTAAACCATTGAAAGCTGCTAGTAATTCAAATGAATTTATATGAAAATGTTTTTCATCTGGGTTCCAGAAACCGCGTGTTTTCATATTTCCACAGTGTGCACCCCATCCTATTCAATATATTGTTTACTTTGAGGAATTGCATTAAGCCACCAAACAAATTCAGGCTTTAAATGGGGTGCAATCAGCATATTTGCGCTATAGTTTACTAATGTTTACCAGAAAGAGCTATATACTTTGCGCGCTCCATATTTTTCAAGTGCAACCAATCATATCTTATATTTTAACTTTTGAGACAAATATCAATATTTTTGAACAAAGATGTTTGTCAAATTCGAGAATTATAAAAATTACAAAAGTCAATATCACATAAGTCTACGCCCAAGCATGATTCACGTGTACTCTGGCAACTGCAGTTCCTAATCATGACTTGCAGTTCATAAAAAAACTTTATGGATACAAATCTATAGATATTGAAGTGTCTGAAATAGCATCGCAATTATTTATGGTATTTAAATCCAGAGTCTGCTGCATTCGCTTTTTTCGATGAAAAATTATCTGATGCAATGTAAATTTAATATTATTGATGATGAAGATTGTCCGAAATATGTAAAAGATATGAATACCTTATAATTTAATCTAGACATTGATGTCTTGATATAATCTGAAACTTACGAGGTTTTCAAACGATTCGAGATAAATAGTAATTTTTTAATGACTGATCCGTCAGACTGGAATTCAAATCATATTATATAATAAGGGATTAGCGTTAGTTAAAAACTTAAATTTTGTTAATGATATAGCAAAGAGGACCGTAAAGTCAATGTAAGAATACATTAACATATTAACTAAAAATGAAGATCAAAAAAATTTATAATTCAGCTTACATCGGAATTAAAAAATAATATTAAGGATGCAAGGTTCTTGTATCTTTAATAAACTTTTAATTTAATCTACAATATTTTGAATCCATCTATAGAGCAATTACTTGACGATGAGCAACGTTTTGGTTATCTTCAACAGGATGGTGCAAACGCCCATATATCCGCCAAAACTATTAAGTACTTGCGCAATTTTTTTGAAGACAAATTGATCAGTTTTCTAATAGTCATTGAATTTTTACCTTGATCACCTTATCTGACGGTTATGGATTACTTCATTTTTCTTCTGAACTACCCTGAAACGTTTTTTACAAGAAAAACCAGATTAAATTGGTCATCAAGAAGTAGAGGGTAGCAAAACAGCAAATTAGCTGGTTATATTAAACTGAAGATTATTCTGCTGTTAGCCTTGATCGTTTGATCGTTACCAAGTATTATAGTGGATATAAATTCAATACTGCAGATAAGTAAAGAAGTTCATACTAGAGCCCTGCACGGGCCGGGTTTTCATCTCGGGCTGCTACGCGGCCCGGCCCGACTCTTGGGTTCGGGTCGGGTCGGGCCACTTAAACAACAAAGGTTCGGGTTTTCGGGCCGCAGTAAATTTCCCCGGGCTTTTCGGGCCGACCGGGCTTTTCGGGCCGACCGATATGATAAATAAAAAATGGTTGTGTTAAAAAGTATTTTTAAGACACTCATTTCTTCTTCGTCTCAACTTTTAAATGCATGTCCTAAAAATGGTGGACTTCTCGGGTCGGGCGGGCTCTTCGGGTCGGGCGGGCTTTTCGGGCCGGGCGAGCTTTTCGGGCCGGGTGGGCTTTTCGGGCCGGGCGGGCTTTTTTCGGGCCGCGTCAACGTCTTAGTTGACGGGCCGGGCCGGGTCGGGCCGTGAAATTTCGGCCCGTGCAGGCTCTAGTTCATACCCTGAACTAACAAAACTAATCTATAGAGTTGTTTTGTTATTACACACCATGCTTTTCTTTGGTATATATTATTCTTACCATTTAGTTTGCTGTCTTGTATAGATGGTTCTGTATTTAATTAGATCTAAATTAAACTTAATTGATAAATACAGTAAAATCTCTTAATAGCGATCACCCTCGGGGAATCAACTGTTGATCGGTTAACAGGGGTGGTCGGTTAATAAAGAAAAATTGAAACAACTAGTCTGCATTTTACAGTGTTTGTTTATTAAGAAGTATCTACATACAGGGTGTCCCAAAAGTAATGCGACACAGAGCAACAGCAGACTCCTTAAGGCGAAATAATGCGATTTATTCAAACTTGCCGTATCCCAAAATTGATAACAACCAAGATACAGGGTGTCAAAGTTTTAATTTTGTTTTCGTTTCTTTGCGATTATTTCTTAACGGAACGACATAGCAGCACAAAATTAAGGGTTTTGGGGTTTGTTGAGGTGAGGAATCCAAAATTATCCATAGTTTTTGTGTAACCAGTAGAGGGCGCTATCTACGGTATGCCCCACTTATTTCAGCTGGCATAACTTTGTTTATGCCTCTTATATCGATCCGACTAATAAAAAAATAAGTTACTTTACTTCTTTTACATCAAGAACGTATAGTTTATTGAAGCCGCTAGGAGCAACCATTTTCGAGATAATGGCATTTCATATTTTTAATGCAAGAATGTTAAAATATTTTTCCGTCGACCGTGTATTTACGAACTTCTTTAATGTATAAAAAATCGTACATTAATGGCCCCCATTAATGCATGATTTTTCTATTAATAAACGATTGTATTATAGGCAACCAAACATACATGAAATTAAATTAATACTCAATTGTTATTCAAATCAAGGTGGCGCGAAGCGGCTGTGACGCGTGCATGATGGCGTTTCGCGTAAGTAAAAAAAAACTGTCGCTGTCAACTAGTTTGGATTTCAAAATTTTGATCGTACAACGTTGAAATGAATGTCTTCGAAAATTTAACCCCACCAGAAATAGCAGAAACTGCTAATGTAGTATCGTTAAGTTTACTTCCCGCGATAAGCAAAAGATTGTATGAGAAAACGTACGCTGAGTTTATGTCATGGTGTGATGAAAAACGAGTGACGCGCTTTTCAGAATCGGTGCTATTGGCATATTTTTCGAATATTGCAGAAAGAGGCCTCATTGCAAGTTTATGGCCGAAATATTCAATGCTCAAATCGACTTTAAATTTGAAAGATGGCATCGATATAAGCAAATTCAGTAAATTAATTATGTTTATCAAGAGGCAAAAAGTAGGATATGTACCTAAGAAATCGAAAGTCCTGGAAAAAGAACACGTACACAAGTTTATTTCTGATGCTCCTAACAACCTTTTCTTGATGACAAAGGTAATAAAAAAGAAAGGTAAAACTATAATATCTAACAATAATAATAAATAAATTAAAATTCGTAGGTTGCATTGATTTTTGGAGTGGCTGGCGCACTAAGAAAAGATGAACTGTTGAAATTAGAAACGAATGATGTTCAAGATCTGGGTTCAAAATTCCTAGTCACCGTAAAGGCATCTAAAACACACACAAACAGAATATTTACTATTGTGGGTAATGAAGAAAATAACCTTCTCAATTTGGTTAAACGGTATATGTCCCTGAGACCAAGACACACTCCACACAAACGGTTTTTTATTTTTTATAAATTTAATAAATGTTCTATACAGCCAGTTGGCATAAATACATTTTCCAAAATGCCTTCCATTATAGCAACCTTTTTAAAATTAGAGCAGCCACATCTCTACACTGGGCATTGTTTTCGGCGTTCATCTGCCTCGATACTCTGTGACAGTGGTGCAGATTTTTCAGCCATTAAACGGCTTGGTGGTTGGAAATCCACTGCTGTTGCAGAGGGATATATTGAAAACTCATTACAAAATAAAATTGATACAGCTGAAAAAATCCTCGGTACAACTATAACAAAAGCCCCTCATGCTAGTTCTATCAGCGCCACGACCAGCGCCGAACCACATTCCCTTACAAACATCCAAGATAATGACATAAACCTAAATTTAAATTCAGAATGTCATACAACTACTGATAATGTATCTGTACCTTGCTTTAATTTCAGTAATTGCACTATTTCTAATGTAAATATAAGTATTAATAAACAATAATAGTCAGTTCCATACATAATCATATTTTTATCGACTTTTGTAGGTTTGGTTGTTAAATAAAAATTTTTTTTTCATTATTAACAACACAATCGACGGAAAAATGTTGTAACTAACGCGTATATTAAAAAGCGATTAATAATTTCGACAAATTAACGCGCTCGCTGCGCTCACGCGTTAAAAATGTCTCGATTATTAATCGCCCTTATTAATACACTTGTTCGTTAAATTACTATAAAATAAGTGTGTATTCGTATTAGTGTTATTTATCATAGCTGGCCTTGATTAAAAACAACGACGTTTCTAAGGCAACAACGTGTTTCACAAAGTATCATCTGTCGAAGTTATTAATTTTCTAAGTACAATACGCAGATATTATTCGATTTTTTAGTAATGCCTCGACATAATTTATTTTCCAATGCGGAAATGCGTGATAAGCTTTGTATTAACGCACAAGAAAATTTTAACGGTCGGAGTGCAGGGCGCAAGTGCCAAGAAATGTTCCCCCGAATAGAAGGCAACCAAACCGCAAATTATTTCAAAATATTTATGACCGACTAGGAAAGAAGGTTTCGGGCCGTCCAAAAAATATAACAGCAGAACAGGAAGAAGAGATTTTAGCTCGTGTAGCAGAAAATCCAGAAGTGAGTTCCAGAAGATTGAAGGCAGCTACAGGTGTAAGTAAATCTTTAATTGTAAGAATATTTCACGATGAAGGCCTGTACCCATACCACTTTACACCCTTACAGTGTTTACTGCCTCCTGATCTTCCAGCCAGACTTCAGTTTTCTCATTTCTTAACACACACTTTAAATTTTTCAGCCAATTTCCTGGTACTAAAACCAGTTTTTTCCCTTTCCTCAATTATTTCAATTGTTTCGCGTAAAGAGAGACATTTTAGACAGAGATTTAATATTTTGAAATCCTCCTGAAAGCAAACACTTCATTCCTGAAATTCCACAATTTCAGAAAGTTTAATGAATTAAATTTAATGCAACAAGGTCTCAAAAGTTGTTATATATCTGTTAAACGTGAGCTTAGACTAACTTATTTTTTAAATGGTACATAAATAAATGATCTCTGTAATTCCGGAAATGTTTAACTCAAAAATATGGAGTTATTTTTCAGTTATACCAGTTTATATGTGTGCATGTTTTGACTGTGTATTTACGAGCAATTTGCAGTTGTTACTGATTTAAATTGACTGCCCAGCGAAGTCATTAAAATTTATTGGTAATTATTCTCGCGGCTGGGAACCGAATATTCGGAAAATGTACAGTTTTGTTCTATGGCATTTGCTAGTTCATTATTAGAACGTATATTTTGTAATTACGATACTTTATTAATTAGATTGGGATTTTCGATCCTGATCTCTAATTTACATTTCACAATGACTTTCATTAATATACAGGATGGGAAGTGAAAAACTTCTTTTCTATGTGATATACCTTATACAGAGCGTCCAGGGTTCAAGCCCCTATACATAAATAAATAAATAGAAAGTCTTTATTTCAGAATATCCAGTAGTTTACGTAAAAGGGAAAAAAAACAAGAAACAGATAAACTTATTATATTCTGAGAGAGGTGAAGTACAGATGAGGCAACCTAGAGTACATCTTTGATCAACTCAACCTACAGTGCACCAGTGCAGACATATACTATGTCTGCGCGGATGTATATGTCAAAATAAGAAAAAGAAAAGCAATAAATGTGCCACACAGTGTAATTAAATAAAGAATACATTTTAATTTGTACTTGAAAATCTGAAATATTCTTTTAGAATACAAAACAACTTTTTTATTTAATGTTTTGCCTCAAAAATATAAAAAAGGTAACTTTGCTGTTTCTAATTTTACGTTTTGAATTTTTTGTACAAAAAACAAATTTTTTGGCATCATGGAATTTTAAAGCAAGCAAGAGCTTTTATAAAGAGTGATTTTTTTTTTCGTATTTCGAAGGATTTTTCATACAATGTGTCCGGATAAGGATACGAAGCTGCCATATCTCGAAAACGATACGTCTCAAAGATTTGAAAAAAAGCTATCATTATAAAAATTGCCAAGGGAAATTCATTAAACATAATTTCAAGTTTCGAAAATTGCCGCAAGAGGGCGAAGCTTCTAGGACATTTTAAATAAACCGTCATTATGTCGTTATCCTTTAACGGATTTTCTTTAACTTGGGGGTTGCTTAAAAGGGGATTCCTCGGAATCTAAATAAATAATTCAGAATTCACAAGTTTCCTAGTACAATAATTTTAAGATGGCGCTGTTTCTCAATCAATCTTATTTTTTAATTTTTCTCGATATATAAATTGGATGGCATAACTTTCTTTTGGTAATATAGAAGACAATTTACATAGAAAACGAGTTGTCCAATTTGCATATCAATATCACCAACGGTTTAAGGGTTACTTTGATTTTTCTTAAAAAAATTATTCCATTTTCACATATTGGTTCCCCGTGTACCCGCAATAAGCGACAAACAACTAATTTCTTCACCTCCTGACAAACAAATGTCAATGGCACTAAATAAGATATAAATATGAACATTATGCACACATCTTAGAACTAGAAAAACTAGCAATTTAGCGAGAACGAAAAATATAAATATGTATTTAAAATGTGTTCAATCATTTTATAAGCCATTTTATTTCCCTGGCCGGCTCGTTCACCGGATCTTACTTCTCTGGATTTTTACCTATGGGATAGGTTAAAAGATTTGGTTTTCCAACTAAAAAAACGGTACTCTTGATCGACATCGATAAAATGAACTGTTTAGCAAAAAAAAATATTTTTATTTAATATTTCTTTTTCTTCTGCACAGCACTGCTGCCAGGATTATTTCTTTATGGCGCTCTGCGAGCGGTGTGCTTGCGCAGAAAACGATTTACATTGGACTTAAATCTTTGGAGATTATACTCGTTGGGGAACACGGCCTCAGGGAGGTCGTTCCAAAGTGATGATGTTCTTCAGATGAAGAAATTTTAAACAGTGTGGTTCGAGGGGCACTAAACTGAACCACGTACGGATGGGCTGCAGTGGCTCGTCGTGTATTTCTACCATGCACCGTTTTGGTTGGAATCAAGGGGGCAACCTCAATTGAGCACTTGCCATAAAAATATTTGCAAAATAGGCTCCAGTCGCCAACCTGCCTTCGATGTTCAAGGCTTTTCAGGCTGTTTGTCAGATCAGGGTCACCAATCAAGCGAATGGCTATTCTTTGAATGGAATCTAGCAATCTCCGGGTATGTTTAGGAGCAAAGCCCCAAATATGCTAACAGTACTCCAGTGATGGTCGAATTTCGGCTTTATAGAGCATCAAAAGTTGTTGGGGTGTATAGAGGTTTTTAGCTCAGAAAAGTATTCCAAGTCTCTCTAAGGAAGCTTTCCAGGTACTTTAAAAATTTTTCATTGATAGCCTTCTCTATACTTTTGATATCACCGAAAGCATTGCGACTGGACGATAGTTGTTTGGCAAGGTCTTCTTGCCTTTTGCCGGTATGAGCTGGACTCGCGCAGTTTTCCATCAAGAAGGAAATATTCCTTTTTTGTAAGAAACGTTCAGAAGCCTACAAAATACCGGTGTCAGTTCGTCAGCACATGTCTTAATTAAGATGACTGGAATATCGTCAGGATCAGAAGCTTTTATTATAAAAAAAACATAGCAATAACATAACTCTATATTGTACTGTTTTACGGTTTTTATAATGCGATTGAGCATTCCATAATTATTTGCTTTCTTACATTTTCATTTTTCGAAAAAGTCTTCCTCGATGCTGCCTGTAACTTTTATTGACGAAGAAAGACAATACTCGAATCCCACTTCTATTGCAAATGCATTCGCTACCTTCTTCAGTAGCGTCTACACTCTTTCCGTTTGCAACCCGAAAAATCGGATCCAGAGTGCTACTAACCTCAGTACGCACATTATCCTTGATCATCTATCACAGGAATCTATAAGAAAGGCAGTCAAAAAAATAAAAAACAAGACGACTTAGAGTCTCGACAAAATACCCTGTTTTTTTCCTAAAGACTACGCTACAGCACTGCTCCAGCCCCTTGTTCTTTCTTTTCAACCTCATTATTAAAACAAACAATTTTCCCAACATTTGGAAAAAAAGCCAGAATCAGTCCTATGCTGATATAAAATCTCGAATTATAGGCCTGTGTCTCCCCTATTACTAAGCTCTTAGAAATTTCAGCATATGAGCACATCTTCTGGCAAGTTAAGCATTTAACCTCTGAAAAGCAACATGGGTTTTTTAGCAATCGCAGTACTAGAAGTAACTTGGCTTGCTTTACCCAATTTACTGCTCAAGCATTAGATCGAGAATTGAAAAGCCTTTGATCGAGTTGATCACTCAATATTACTGAGCAAATTAGCCGATAGAGGATTCAGTTCCAATCTCACATCACTTTTGAAATCATACTTATTCAATAAGATTTCAATAGGTGGAGATTAACGGTCATGAATATAGAAAAAAATTGTGGCAACTACCGGTGCCCCCCAATGCAGCAACCTTGCACCGCTATTATTCCCCTTGTTTATTAGTGACATTATTAGCAATTATACGAGTGAAGTCCTGCTTTTTGCGGACGATGTCAAGTTATTCAGAATCTATCAGGGGTTGGTGCATTGTCAGTCACTTACTACTTAATGCGGATAAGTGTTTTATTGCGATGACATACGCAAATAAACAGAATATTACTAAATTTATTTACACTTTGGGTAACAATGAAATTAAACGGTATGATATGTTCAAAGATCTTGGCATCACCTTTGATTCTAGGCTCTCACTTGCAGAACATGCAAATTAAGTTTGCAGCAGTGCAAACAGATCTATAGGGTTCATCTTGTGGAATTCCAAGGGATTTTCGAATATTCAAACTTTAAAAATACTATATTATAGCTACATACGATCGATTATGGAGCGATTATACGGCATCCCATTTATAACAAATATGCAATACAGATTTTTTAAATTCCTGCGGTTTAAAATGAACGGAGCTTTTCCTCCTAGAACAACTGATCATGATGTTCTCCTCAATAGACATCAGATATCCTCCCTGTCTGACCGCAGAAAACCTATGTTATGTCAGTTTATATTTGAATTATGTAGATCACTTATTGACTGCTCGGATCTCTTATGCCAAGTTAGCTTTAATATACCTACCTTTTCGCTCAATTAAAGACCTTCTTGTGTTTCACATTCCTATCCCATCCACTAACTTCTTAGTAAAAAGGCCACTCTTTCAGTCCATGAGCATTTTTATTTGCAATGACATTGATATGAATGGCTGCACCCATGCTCAGTTTATAGCGTTAGCTAAAAACAAATTTATGTAATGTTGTTCTTATTTCATATAATATATTGTTTATGTCATTTTTACCTTGATCGTTATAATCATTATCTTAGAGCGATTGACTAGGAATTTTATTATATTACCTTAATCCCAGGTTCCTTTTTTGTAGTTAGTAGTATTGCAAGACAAATGTACATGTCTCTCAAGTCTACTATAAATATTCAAAATCTCCGAATCCGTTCAAAAACAAAACAGTACATTTTGTGCAACTTTAGTCGTATGTCGTATAGAAAATGATAGAAGGAAACGAGGTGACAATGTTACGGTGTTAAGAACAACTATTATCACTTACGGAACTATGCCGAAAATTAAACTTTAATTCAAAAATTATATTACCATATCTACACCCTAAAATACGTAAGTCCTAAAACTTTCATAATTTTTTGCGGTGTATTGCTTCCTCTAGAATGCCTTATATCTTCTTATATCTCATTTTATACCAAAATATACCAAATTGAGTTAAATAAGTTTAAAGCCGGACATGCCGTACACGCAAACTGCGCAGACGCAAAGCTTCCGCAAAACGCCGCATACTGGGGACATTTCTATAATACAGTATTAGCAATATATTGACTCTTTATAAATGTGAAGAAGACTCGCCAAACTAACCCTAGTCTATTCTAAACACACAGAAGCAGATCGAATGTTGGGGATAATTAAAGAAGTTTCCGTTAAATTCAGTCATTCGACAGAAACACTCCATAGGCATCCAAAATTAAATTATTAGTAGCAATTTAAGTTAAATATCATAAATACAAACAAAGTACTTAGTCCTTGAGTATAGAACTGGAGGTGGAGGTATTAAATTGGTTTAACAATAGAACATAAACTTCACATTTTCATTAGATCTAATATAATCAATATAACATGCTTGACCCAATAATCTATTCGATCTTCCCACGATAATTATTTTTGTTAAAGATTACTTTCTTAGAGGATTTTTCATATAAGCCTAAAATGTCGCAACTTTAAACAACGGTCTCTAAGAAGAATACAAACTAAAAGGACCACGCAAAAAGAACGTTGATGAAGAGAAATGGTCCAGTGTGCGAAGAAGAGACGAGCGTGCCAAGGCCCAGGGCTGATGGATGGGCCCCGGGCTCGGTCGGAATACTTAATGTTTGATTGCGACACGACATACCATAGACAATTTACTCCCTAATATAGATGTATGACTGCGTTTCTGAATGCTTGCTAAATAAGTATAAATTGCTGTTGTTTTTAGGTTTTGTCCGAAGGGTTCTTTAAAAGTATCATGCAATGCCCACTGACGTAGCAAAATAATAATTTATTATTATTTCCTACTAATGCAATTCTTTAACTTACCCCGATAGGATAATATAACTAATCTGAATTAACCCTTGCTTGGAAAAGCCTATTAATAATTAGCTGCCTTTTTTTTAGTTAATGCAATAAAATTAGAAAAGGGCAATGCATCCATTTGTATAATATATTTTCTACTAGTGTACAAATAAATTAACCTTCGGGCCCTAGCAACACGAAAGATCACGAAAGTAAACAATAGAGTTATCTGAATATTATACGTTGCTAGCTACGAAAGTAGTATGTTTCTAGCTACGAAAGTACTACTTTTGGTGCCAGGACAAAAAAACACGAATCCTCATAGGAAATTTGTATTGTATTTATACGCGAATTTTGGAAAAAAGCTTAATAACAAAATGCTTATATTTATAGAAAAAACAAGTGGTATAATAACAATAACATAAAACTTAAACAATAATTATTTATTGCCATTAAGGTTAATAGTAAAATTTGAACAGTTGGAAAAATAAATTGACGGAATATTATTCAGTTTATTAGCTTCGCCGCTTCGTATTAGAGTCTCGTTATTATCCTAGACTTGGACCATGTTACAACTCATTCTATTTGTCACTCTCGAGTCGTTAGATGGAATAAAAGTAGGAATTCCATTTGAGATATTTTTGGAAATTACGATTTTATTAGTATACGAATCACTAATATATCCCTCCGCATCTGACGAAGACCTCCAACCGCCATGTCTTTTCAAATCCAAAATGTCGACACCTGGAGCATTTGCGAGAAACGTCGCTGATGTTCTTCTAAACGAGTGACCAGTGTATTTATTTATGTCTTGAAGTTTCAAAAATTTGGCAATTTCTTTGGGAACATTCGAAATAGTGTGTTTTCCAATCACCTGATTTACATACCTACCTCGTTCATAGCGATGAAACAAGCGTTCGTCTTGTGCATTATTTGGCCGAAGTTTAATGTAATCTTGTAGTAACCTCACAAAAGAAACTGGACCTCCATCATTGGTTATCACAAAACTTCTTTGAACCTTGTTTTTGCTCTGGAGGATTTTAACTATAGTTACATCATCCTTGATTTCGACGTCTTTCAACCTCATTTTATGGATCTCATCGATGCGGCATGCTCCAGCTATTCCCATTACTGCTATCACTTTCATAGATAAATAGCTATGATTAGAAGCGTCAAGTAAAAACTTTATTATTTCTTCGTTTCTGAAAGTTTTAGATTTTTTAGCTTCGTAACCATCGTTTTTTCGTTTAATAAATGCAATGAGTTTCTTAAACTTTCTTAAAATATCTATAGTTTTGTTCACAGAAATAGTCAATTTGAGCATGCAATATTGTGACCATAGGGACGGAGGTGATAAGGCTTCAGATTTCTCTAAGAAGTACGCTAACATCACATTTTCGTCAATTTGAGAAACGTTTTTATCCGCGAACCATTCCAGAAACAGGTTGTACGTTTGATGGTATCTATCTTTCGACTTCTCAGGTAACAGTGAGGCACATGCCAACTCGGCCGCCTTCTGAATAACAACGTTTTGGTCTTGGGAGAACATTTTAGACTAGCCAAATTAAAAAATTCGAACTGAAAGACTCTGACAGTGCTCAAATAACTAGTTGTCATGGATTATTTTACAGGTGGAAAAACCTTATTTTATCATTATAATTTGAATAAAATCAAAGTTCATTACTTAATAATATATTGATCAGAGAAAAGTAGTAGAAAAAATTTAATACATCACACGATGCGAAAGCGTTTTTTGATGTTCGGAGGTATTAGATCACCTCGGCTTCGCCTCGGCTATTCAAAAACCTTCTCACACCAAATAATTAACTTTCGCATCTAGTAATGTAATAGTACATTACATACCGAGGAGGGCAGTGTTTCATTACTGTCGAGAGATTAGTTAGTGATCCGAGATGCGAAGCGTCGAGGTTAACTTTAATCTCGAGACAGTAATGAAAACTTCCCTCCGAGGTTTGTATACTATTTTATTTACAACCACACCGTTAATTGAAAATTGGATATTTGATTTTTTCAAATGTAGTAAAAATGTCAAAATATGCCATTTAGATATAAAAAAATATATATAAAATATGTTCTGGTTGCAGTGCCATAGTAATGTAACCTTTAAACAATTTTAAATTTGTCGTTCAATCCGTCAAATTTGTGATAAAGAAAAGCCAAAATGTTGTCGGATAGTGATAATGAAGATTATTCCCACAATGATATCCCAACAGAACTCAAAGAAGCTGCAGAAAGAGCAGAAGCAAATTTACTTCCGGAGAAAAGTAGGGGGCGATATGAAAAAGCATTGGTAATATTCCAGTTTATCGGCTTATGCGAAAAATGGCGTAAAATGAAAAACGTTTCTTGCAATATGTAGCACGTACTTTCTAAACGACAAATCCGCGAGCGGAAAACCATTTTTTTAATTGGAAATATAAAAAAAATGCGAAAATAGTCGACCGAAAAGCACAGTGAGAGTGACAAGTGAGGTTATGTTTCTCTAGCTGTTAGTCACTCGACAAAAATTGTAATAATTATAGACTTATATTGGTTAAACAGGCGCTAACACGGCATCTAATCCACCTTTTTGGTTCCAATTCGGTATATGCGACATAAATCAACAAGAGTTTTTCATTTTTTTTTCATTTTCGTCACAAGCGGGTACCCTATTTTCACGTTTTTTTTATATTTGCAATTAAAAAAATGGTTTTCCGCTCGCGGATTTGTCGTTTAGAAAGTACGTGCTACATATTGCAAGAAACGTTTTTTATTTTAAGCCATTTTTTGCATAAGCCGATAAACTGGAGTGGTACCAAAGCATTCAAGGTATATGAAAATTGGTGTTTGGAAAAAAATACAAAGAACATCGCATCGGAGACAGTCTTGATGGCATATTTTAGTGACATGGCAAAGCAAAAAAAGCCATCTACTCTTTGGGCTATCTACAGCATGATACGGGCCATACTAGATTTAAGAGAAGAGATTGTTATATCAAAATATAAGAAGCTTCTTGCATTTTTGAAGCGCCAGAATATAGGCTTTAGGCCAAAGAAATCTACTATCTTTACCAGACAAAATATAGATCATTCATGATAACTAACATATATTGGATAAAGATTGTGAAAGAATTTATCCAGGTAAGAAAAGATATTCAAAACGAGAGACTTTCTGTTCAATATCGATTGGGAAAAGCTCGAAATCAACCTTTTGGGTACAATTCTATGTCTAAATTTCCGTACAAAATTGCCTGCTTTTTAAAACTTCCTAAGGTGGAAACGTACACAGGTCATGCCTTTAGAAGAACGGCAGCTACGTTGCTGGTTAATAGCGGAGCAGATATTTTACAGTTGAAGCGCTTAGGGGGGTGGAGGTCCAGTACAGTTGCTGAAAGTTATGTGGATGCATCTGTGACTAACCAAAGTAAAACCGCAAATATGATATCTTCAACAACTTTGCCATCATCCTCCTGTAGCAATTCAAGCTTTCTGCCTCCTGTTGTTAACATTACGGGATCTGAGAGTGGACAAGAAATAACATTCTCTAGCAATGAAACTTTATATCATCCGGGCGGCCTCTTAAAAATTTCGGTTAAAGCCCATGATAAGTCAAATTTGACCATTAATTTTAACAAATAAATAATGTGATAAATTGTTTAATTATTGTTGTTAACTGTCTTGTTGATTCTACGTATACGTTAAGAATTGTTAAATAAAGATATTACATAAATATTTTGCTTTATTGAATGAGTGGGAGAAATGAGAGAAGAACACGAATGAGGGAAATGAATGAGGGAAATGGAAGAGGGAAGTAGACGTAGGTAATGTGACACTTTCAAGCCTTTAATAAGGTTAGTAATGTCAACATTATATGGTTGTAATAAATAACTATTACCGATATTTACAGTTTGCGACAGAAATATCTGACATTAACAACGGCGTCAGAAAAGTAAACAAATGCTCTCATTGGAAGGACAAATAAAATGAATAAAATTTTCAACAGAAGTTTTTGTCGCACGCTTCGTTGCGGTAACGTGTCCGACAGGGACCCAACTCGGCTGATAGGTTAGTTACTAGCTGTGTGCCTTAGGGCAGTATACTGGATCCATTGTTAATAGTTTTTATTAATGACATTGATTCAAACAGCCTTAAAATCATTATCTTTCTTTCTATGCAGATATCACTTATAATTATTATAATTATAATTTAGTCCTTTATTTTACAATTACACTGAACATGTAAAATGAAATATTGTAAAACAAAAATAGGCAAATCAACATTCTCTAATTCTAATCTAACCTAACCTACTTGCAGTTTAAAACTTAAATATTATTACACATTTTAATATCCAAAGAGAGGCCGTTGTAAAATTAAATTATAATAGGCACAAATTTCATACATAGTAACTCTATGTTTGGGAAAAGTATAATTTAGAGTTCTTGTTCTGCTGACAGTGGAAACCTTTTGTCATGGACAACAGGTTGTCACTCTTTGCATATGGTAGCTCTTATAGTGGAGGTACTAGGTCGTGGTCCATTACATACTTACGCCTTCCCTTCGTCGTTGGCTTGCTTTGGGCGCCACCTGGTTTCATGGAAGTCCAAACCAGGAAATATATACCGATGCCATAAATAAAACTAGAATTTACCACACAAACAATAACGTTTTTATTACACCAACAATAACGTTTTTATTAAAATAAAGAAGACTGTTTAATCAAGTTAAATCAATAGTCACATTGAAAGGAGGTAGGGTTTATGCTAGTTTTGATATTATTTGTAAAATATTTTAATTCAACATTGACCTACCTGTATTATCTAAATTATGTATGATTAAAAAAAGAAAAACAGCCTTTCCGGGCGCAAGGATTCAAATTAGAAATTGGGTATAACCTCATGCAAGATTCTAGAACATTGTGAATCTTTTATTGGTGTATGGTTATTAAAGTGTTACCCCTTGCCAAGATGTCCTTACATTAAAAAATTATATGTTAAAAAAGGTAATAAAATTGAAATGGCTAAATGTGAGAACCATGATGAATGGCATAAGTTAAACAAATAATAAAAACTTACACGCAGATAGCTTTATACCACTAGCCTGCAGCTACATCAATCCACAAAGATGGCCCCATGTGTTTTTTCCCAGACTACTCCTGGCAGGTCAGGTGGAATTTAACTTCGTCCTGAGCACCTATATGGTAGCTCGTTAAAGTCTCTGCTTAGAGCACATAAGGTAGATGATTTCCTTTCCTTACAACCCCGTTAACCGCAAAACTGCAATAACAAAACGGCAAAACCAGTCAACCAACAAAACCCCTTCAAATAATAAAAAGAAAATTACCCGCTGAATCCCAAACAAAGGAATAAAAGTAGTCACCCCTAAAGGGGGGGGGGGGTGAGACCTCGTAATCTTTAAACAAAAAAAATGGCCCAGGGGCGACTGGCTTGACCTTCTTGTCTGGAGGACTTTTAAGAAGGACGAGACTAAAGGCCACGAGAACTTCTAGCAAACCCCTTCTCCTCAAACAAACAGCTGACTGCAGTGTTGTCAACTTAACATAACCCAAAAAATACAAAAGAGGACAAGAGACACCATACAAAGGATTAGGAGGATACAAGAGTCTGGGCTATTACCAGAACATAGATTAAATAAGAAAATAAACCAAATAGTTCCAAACAACTTTGTTATTACATAAAATTGCCCAGAGTGAAGAATGGGCATTTTGCGACTTAACGGAAACCGAAACGGAACTACATGGTCAACCTACTTGCAGCGCCTTGTGCAATTAACGAACAGAAAAGCGAATAGGTACAGTACTTCTAGCCCTACATATTTTAACTAATTTTCTATCAATAAAGATGACACAATTTAAAATAAATTGTGAACAATATAACTTCTTAAAAAATGCACTTTGTGGAAATATGACTGTACGAATCAAAGGTAAGTCTAGGATTCCCCACAAAGTCAAAAGTGGCAATTTTAAAGTTGCTACAATATGCTTGCGGTTCGCTCTTTCTAAACAGTGATTTATTTTTAAAAAAGATCAAGACGAACTCCTGTATGTAAACTGCTGAGAATATGAGAAGCCCGTGTTCTTCTAAATTTACCTCTATACAGGTCTTTCTAAAATTGTAATAAAAAATAGTTCTTATTCCTCTCTATTGACATACAAATAATCTTTGCACCTCTCCGCAGTTTCCATACTGAATATTCCCATACCTGAGATAGCACTCAATATTTGCAGCATAGAGCACTTTAGATGTTTGCTTATCCAAACATTTTGCCAAAACGCGTATTGTATAACATACTTTATTTAACTTACTAAGTACATGTTAGACGTGGTGGTTCTATAATAAAGAATTTATCTAGGACCATTCCCAAAAATTTATTAGTTTGTGCTAATTTGATTTCTCCTAGGTTAAGGGGAATGCTTACTGATACTTTTAATCTGGACCTTTTAGTTTTAAAAATTATGGCCTTCGGTTCTGTGGTGCTTAGAATTAGTTTATTTTTTGTAAACTAATCATTTGCTTGCATCATCACTTGTTTGGTCTTTGTGTTAAGGATAGATAAGTTGAAGGAAGTTATTAAAAAGTTATTATCATCGGCATAATTAATGATGGAACTGTTGTTTTCACCCGAGAAAAGCTCTGTTATATCATTTATGTAAATTATGAATAGTACTGGTCCAAGGACACTCTCCTGTGGAATTCAAAACTTTATTCCTGCCCACTATGGCATAGCTAGAACAGGTACGATCCGATCCATTTAAGGACCGCTCCCCGAATGCCATACAGTTCCAACTTCTGGAGCAAAATACTGTAATGTATGGTATCGTATGCTTTTGGTGGGTCGAGGAACACTCCCAAAGGAATCAGCCCATTATCCAAGCAAAATGTGATCTGTAAAATCAAACACCGCCGTTTGGGTTGATCTAATCTTCAAGTGTCCGTGCTGTATTCCACTAAAAAGATCATGAGTTGACATGAACTCCATAGTGCGCTCACTTGTGATGGTTCAGATGCTGAGGCTCTTAGCAAGACTTCATGCAGTGCGATTTCGTCTATGCAGAGCTATTGCGAGGAGAATGGGTTGATTCTCAACGAAAATAAGACTGAATTAATTATTGTTGTAATTTTCGTGACCTAAATAAAAGTTGATTGGATAAGTTAAATAGGCTGTTGACAAGTTTCTTTCCATTTTTATAGATTCGAAACTATCAAGGAATCAACAGGCATATTTTGTACTGAGAAGGCTCGCTACGTGTTGTTTTGTCACTTGGCAACTTCGTACTACACATGTTGATGTTGACCTTCCAAGATTATATTACTTTTCATATTATATTTAATCCTGCTTAAACTACGAAGTGTTGACTTGGGATAGCAATTCCAAAGTAAATGAAATTTTTATTCAACAAGATAAAAGAATTAGAATGATTATGCTTTAAAAACGATCCTTTTCATGTCCTGAATGGTTTTCCCAGCTTCAAACCCTGATGTTTTATTCCTTTTTATTTGTAACTCACTAACTTATGCTAAGGCTAACATTCGTACTGATTCATTTACTCAGACTCGTGAGCTTAATGAGCAATATCTAAAGAAAAACGGTTGCGGACCTATATTTAAATGAACTTCTGGTCTTAAACTCACGAACAGGTTAAGACCCTTCAATATTGACATTGAATGAAACACCCTGTATAGCTCGCAACCGTATCCAAGAAAACACAAACCAACTTTATGGTGGAGTTCTAAGAAACATTAATAAACCCAACTCGTTGGATAAGTACGAAGAAGTCATTTTACCATGTTAATGTCTTTATTTCGTCCTACTTGCTTGTTTCTGCTATAAAATTGTTTTGATCAGTGTTAAAAAGTAGTCTTACTCACGATTTTTATAGGAACGTATTTACCTTTTGTGGAGGGCACCTGTGTGCAGGAATTTGTAATGCTTTTATGTTTTCTAATTAGGCATTGGTGATGATGTGCGATGCATAAATAATTAAAACAATTAAAGAAATTACCAAAACTAAGAGAAAACCGAGGACTAGGGTTTCATAGTGCGATTTCCGACTTAATTTTTTGATGTGGAAAGTTAAATTGGTAAAACCCGTTTTCTGCTTAACAAATTTAAATGAAACTTTACACTAGTTGAAACATGTCCCAGAGGATTAATTTTGTTGAAAAAAACTATACCCTTTCGTAGCAGAAGCATATCTTTTGAATCATATCATTAAATCCTAGAATTTAAATTGAAACGCAAGATATAAAAGCGGATCTTATTTATTAACCCACTGTGTATTTCATTAAAGGATTCGTGTGAACATTGTCTTAAATTGTTATACAGAGGTATGTACAAAATATTAGCATAAATTCCTAAGGCTAAAATATGACGATTTACCCCAACTGACTTACCTTATCTCAGAATTTCATAGATTCCGAAATACAGGGCGTCAAAGATATAGTTCTGTCGAATGGCTGCTCTTAATCTGTTTGAATGTGTGTGAAATTCCCGATAATTTTTCCTTGTCTTGTTTTTCAATATTAATTATCATTTTCGGTTCAAAACTGTAGGGGTAAGTTCAGAGAATTAATGACCGGTATATCGAATTTTATTGTGGTTTGCCGAATATCGAGGATATTGGAAATATTGTTTATTCGGAAAAAATAAAGCGGGATTACATTTTCACTGTAAATATTAAACAATAACTAACCCATTTGATTTATTTGAACATCAGGAAAACGGTACCGCTGGTATGTGACCCAGTCTATTCCATCCTTTTGCATTCCGGTTCATGCAGCGACTCTGTCCAAGTGCCCATGGTAATAGTTGTGCCCTACAGTTCATTTGTCTTCTTTTTGATGCCTTTTAGACATTTTTGACGAGTGACACTTCGTGTCCCAATTTTTTGGCCTCACTTGACTTTTGACCGCAGGAGAAGCCAGGGGGCCTTTTTAATCTATGACTAGTTTAGTAATCTACCTAGGGTTTTGGATTTAAAGGCCTTATTTTCTGCCGCCCTTGGGTATGCTTTGTTGTGAATATATTATTTTGGTATGCTGTTCGTTGGGCGACAGAAATCGGTGGATTTTTGAGTGCACATTTCGCTGCTAGAAGTCAAAGCAGAGGTCACTGAGAGCCAGAAGGGCTAAAACATATCGGATCACCCAGCCAGGTTTGGTAAACCTCCACACTATATTAGGGTCCAAGAAGCACCTGCTAGGGTCTTGTCTTCTGTCTACTTCTGTTAGTCTGCCTTTGGACTACGTCTTCTTCGTCCTTTCTCTTTTTTTGAGCAATCATTTGGACTGTCTCAAAGTTTTTGAGAAGCCTTCAATATCATTACAGATAAGTTTAGGCTTAAGGAACTAACAAACCTTACTATTTTTTGATCAAGTCGTCAATATTTTAGAATTGTCCTGGAATTTTATTTCTATAGCTTCTCCATTTTTTTACTTTCAGTTTTCTTTTATACGTGGTGCCAAATCGCACGGTCAGAGCTAGCTTCACGACCATCTTGGATGTTTCCCGCTTTTCCTGTGGCAAAGCCACAGTTGGTTCTTCTATTCTTCTCGTGTTCTCTCGCCACTATTACACACTATTTTTTTTTTCATTTTACGTAGTTTAATTTATTTAATTTATAGTATATTTATATTTTTATTATAATATTTAGATAAACATAATTATATAATTAATATTGTTTAAATACATTTATTAAAAATTTTGTTTTAATAAATCACAATATTTAGTGTAAATATATTGAAAATACATATCTGCAATACTACAAATAACTTTAAATATAAAACATGTACTAAAATATTAAATAAATATTTTTAAAATACGTATATCGTATCGTGATTCTACAAAACCGCAATATTTTATAAATATTGCGGGTGTGTTGAAAATATGGCAACAGCAATCAATAGTGCATAGATCTTGAATTAATATTTTGTCAATATTTGATGGTACTAGGATTATTTCTTTAAAGTTGAACATTAATTAATTTTATAATCTACCACTACCACTGAACAAAGTTGACAACTTGGTTCGAATTTAAAACTGTACGGGCACAAAACAGTATTTTTTTTTAACTGAAAGCATTAAAATTCTACTATCTGACCACAACCTTATTTTGGCACTGAACAAACTACCAACCAGTGCCGAACAGCCTCCTAAATCACGCAAGATCTGGCATTATACATCAATTAAGTGGGATAACCTAAAGGACCATTTTCGAACCTATCCTTGGCGGAACGTTCGTTTAACCTCTGATGATCCATCCATCTGTGCTGGAGAAGTATCGTAGGTTATCCTTACTGGCATGGAAGCTTTTATCCCTTTCTCAATAATGTGTCCTTCTAACGGCAAGCCTTGGTTTAGCAAAAATTGCGAACAAGCTGTTAAATCAAAAAAATTTTTCTACCGATAATGGCAACGATAAACCAATGCAAGGAAGCATATAACCAGAGGATCAGAGACAATTTTCGTGAGTGTTCAAGTGGCTCAAAATCATTTTGGTCGGTAGCTAAGGCCTTCAGTCAGAACTTTACCAAGTCAACCATTTCACCTCTAACACGTTCTGATGGCACCATTGCGACCAAAGCACAGGAAAAAGTTTTCTGGCGAAACTATTCTCTTCACATTCAACGGATAATTTTCCGGGAATTCAATCGAACATTCCCCCTGTAGATTTAAGAATGCCCGAGATTGTTCTTTAGTACCGCCATGTTAAACGAATCTTGAGACCAAAAAAGCTTCTGGTTCTGACGATGACTGGGATCATCGTCATTGAGACATGCGCTGACGAATTATTGACATCGGCATTTTGTAGACTTTTGACTTATTAAATTATTATTATTAAAAATAAATATTTCGTTCTTGCTGAAAAAGTGCGCGAGTCCAGTCCATACCCATAAAGAGCTCGAAGACCTTGCTAAATAACTATCGTTCAGTCGCATTGCTTTCGGTTATATCAGAAGCTCAGAACTATTTAATAAACTCAATAAATAACCTTACTAATAAAAACTGTAAAGAAATAGCCCACATAATCATTAATATTCTCAAGCTGCGCGCCTTTCTCAGGAATGAGTAAAGCAACCATACTGAAACACTTTACTATATATTAGTTTATTCTAGCTATAGAGTAAAAGTGTCATTAGTATATATTTATTACACAAATTATCATTTTTCCTCAAAACAAATTTTAACTTATCTTTTCTTTAAACTTTCGGAACTCATTGTTATTGAAATTGTAATTTTTCATAGAAACAATAAAGATATTGTATTGTATTGTATATTGGTTATATCAGAAGCTATGGAGAAGGCTATCAACGAAAAATTATTAAAGTACTTGGAAGGCTTCAACATTAGTGACCGCCAGTATGGATTCCGTAAGTCTAGATCAACAGAATACCTTTTCACTTGTCTTGGGGTGACAGCAACCCAGGCGGCAGTTTTTTTTTTTTTTAAGTGAATGTTAAAGAATCGGATATAGTCATGACGGGATACTCGATTCCCTTGGCTTCATCAATTCATTTATTGGGTGTCAATTTGGATACTCGTATGTTTTGGCATAGTCACGTTGCGGCCATTGCTAAGGCAGCCTCGCAGAAGCTTGCAATACTCTTCCGAACTAAGAACCTCTATACACCCCAACAACTTTTGATGCTCAATAAAGCCGAAATTCGACCATCATTGGAGTACTGTTCGCATATTTGGGGCTCTGCTCCTAAACATACCCTGAGATTACTAGATCCCACTCACAGAAGAGCCATTCACTTGATCGGTGACCATGATCTGACAAACAACCTGGAAACCCTTGAACATCGAAGGCTCCCTTGGTTCCACTCAGAACGGTGCATGGTAGAAATACACGACGAGTCACTGCTGCCCACCCGTACGTGGTTCAGCACTACTCGCAGAGCGCCATAAAGGGTTAATCCTGCAGTGCTGTGTCTTATCATAAACAAAAAAACACTAACCTGAACTAACATAAACTAATCTTATTTAGGTTATTTTGTGTTTCGGTTACTACCTTTTACTGCGCTATAACAAATTTTTTATACAAGAGAAAAATATAATTTTCATTGCATTGCACATAAAATGTTGATTCTTCAGTATCTTCAAGATCTTAAAGAATATAGAGCACTGAATCTTTAAAATTCAAGACTGACGCACAATATCGGGGTTAACAAAAGTTGCAACGAATTGCATGGTGCATAGGTAATTCGATACTAAAGGGTAATGACACTAACGCAATATTTATAACTAGACAATTCGCATTCTACTGGGCGATACGGTCAACAGTAACATGGTTTCCACGTCTCCTGGTTTATAGTTTTTTTACTGGCTATGCCCGTTATTATTCTATTCAATTCAACCTTCTTCTTTGCGATATTTTACACTTATTCAAATAGAAGATGTATGTAGTTTAAAACCGATTTACTATAAATAATATTTAAAATATCTGCAATATTTGGTGGGGTATATTTTATATTATATTAAGATGTATAATTTTGAAAAGAGTTTAAGCCATAAATTCTCAACAGGGTTTTAATTTCAAGCCGGTCTAATTAGTGTTAATATGAGTTTACCATTGCTAATTATAAAAATTGATTATTAAACACGTTAACGACCAGCACTAAATCTTAAATATTTACTTCTGGACCAGGGTGGTTTTTTGTAAAATCTTGGTAAAGAAGTTCCGCAATAAATATTTTTGCAAACTAAGTTGTTGAAAAGGAGTTGTAACAGAAAAAACATGTGTACCAAATAGGTACACGCGGTCTGATTAATAAAAAAAATAGTGAAATTTACCACTGACCACGGGTCACGCCCAAAACTATTATTTTGCATTTTATTTCAAGAAAAATAAACAAATAACTTTTGTTATATGCGTAAAAGAAAAAATACAAAAACATATTTGCCAACACTACTTAACGAAACAATCATGGCTTTCAAAAAAATAAGGTAAACACATATATGTGGCGTTTTGAGAGCATGCAGGGCAAAGAGAATATACTTTTTTGGCATTCTTTTTGGCTGATTGACGCCCTCCTTTTTCTGTGTACTTTTTATAGCAAGTTGAACACCTGCCTCGGGTTTGCTTCTCCTCTATAAAATGTTGCACTTTATTATTATTTTTGGGTTGGTTGTCCACATTCAACAATGCACAAACGACATTTTCGCGAAAGTCTGTTACACTAATGTTTTTTCCAGTTACTTCTTTGAACACCACCAAGACACTGACTACTATTTGTTAACAGTTCAACAATAATCTTCCGGTACCATTTGATCCCGCGGCGTACTGGAGAGCTATGGGAAGCTTCTTGATCGGAAATGTCGATAAACCCTTTGGCTGTATTGTAATCCACTATGTTTGATGGTTTGAAAAAATATCCCCTTTTTGTTGGAACTTCAACCATTTCTGGGACAGCTTTCGTTGTTAGAAATAAAACATCGTGCTTATCTTTCCATTTTCCTATTACAACTTTCGTGTTGCTTTTTTGTATCTTCATTTCGCCCCTTTTCAATTTGGCACTTGTTACTACCTTTGGATTAAGTTTCCGGTTTTGACGCAGGTTCCATCAGTTCCATGGCAACTCTTGTAGCTAATGGCTTATCAGAAATTTGAACAGCACCACCACCACCGCCATATATTTCAATCGAATAAGTATAGCCTCCATAAAAAAAAAACTATATAAAGTTCATGGAAAAGGTAAAAAAAGGGAAATTATGATTTCTTTATAAGGTCTATAACATAAAAAATACAAAAAAAAAATTCAACCCAAGGCAACTTTTTGTTTCCTAGGGACCAGACCTACTAATTGACACATTTAAAAACCATGTAGCTGCGTTCCTATGACACACATGAGTTGAAACATGACTATCACCTATGCTCAAATAGGGTCACGCGGTCTGTGCAGAAACTAGGGTGTGCACCAAATAGGGTCACATGGTCGTTAACGTGTTAAATAATAGTCAAAATATAGATGACGAACTAAGTTACACTTTCATAGAAAAATGTGGTTACGTACATGGTGGTGATAAATAAATATTCTTTTTTGTACAAGTTCAGAAATTATTAAAAGGAACATATTGTAAGCCATACCAAAGAAACTTGCGTAGCTATAAGTTTCTTTGGCCGTACTAACAATGGGGTGCGCCGTAGATAGAATTTTGTTTTGGGGGTCAATGCTTTTTTTGCTAGGCGGGTCTTGCCATTTGTGAAAACCAGCGCCGTAGACGAAATTTTTTTAGGACCACGCCCAAATTTCGTCAGGAATTCGCTCAACTTGGCCTAATTAACGTTGTTGTTTACTATTGCATTAGTGTTCACATTGAGATTTATGCGACTACTTATAATGTGATTATTTATAAGATTCCGGGGAGCCCCTATCCCCCGAGCTGCGCCTATGGGCAAAATATTTTGTCATCTAGGCTGATAAAAGAGGTTTATACAAATCAGAGCATGAGGAGAACACTAAATCCGATAGTAGTAGTAGTACTAGTAGTAACAGTAGGTACATAAGTGTACTGTATAAAGTGGCCACCTGCGTTAAACAACCGGTTAGGAATTCCCAATATTTAAAAATGGAAATCCAATTGTTTTGTACTCATTTATACAATATGCAAACTCAACATCGGGATTTTTAGTAAATATTAACGCTAAAAACACCCTTCATTAGCCCGACCCGACAATTCTTAAGATATAATATAATATTTATATATAGTACTTACACTAATTACTTTATTGCAGGCGGATCAGTTCAATTTGCTATAAAGGCTGATGAATCGGCTGCTAACATTAGTTTTGTTGCGAGAAGTTTTTGAGAGTTTTGGGATGAACGCGAATATTTGAAGATTGCCGGAAAAAGGAAATATCGTTCTTTAAGCGATAGAATTGAAATAATCGAAAAAAGTGAAAGAACAGGCTTAAGCACCAGGAAATTGGCTGACAAATTTGCAGTGGGTAAGACCCACGTGACAATGTTGCTTCAAAACAAAGCAGAAGTTAGAAATTTGTATCAAGAAGGTGGCAACGGTGAACAAAAAAGAAAATTTCCCAAAACCGAAGGACTGACACTGGAACAAGTTATTTTTAACTTGTTTTGTAAGGCGCGAAACAACCACTTACCAATAGCCGGACCCATAATTCAAGCAAAAGCCCTTGAATCTGCTCAATGTCTAGGACTAGATAACTTTAAGGCATAAAATGGATGGTTCAAAAATTCTATCGTCGGAATGAGATTACCGTCAAGAAGATATGTGGCGAATCAGCCGATATCAACATCGAAGACGTAACTGCTTGGAAAGAAAGGCTATTGACCATTTTAAAGGATTATACCTCAAGGGACGTATTTAATGCAGATGAGATAGGTATCTACTATTCAACAAAAACATGTGCATTGAAAGATGAAAAGTGTGCTGAAAAAATACAGCTTAACAACGATTTACAATTCTGTTCTGTGCAAATGTGGAACATGAGAAGGAAGAACTACTTACAGTAGGCAAAATCAAAAATCCTCAATGGACGTGGATGACAGCAGCTATCATGGCAACATGGCTTCACAAATTTGATTCCAAGATGAAGAAGCAGAATAGAAGAGTGATATTGTTTCTGGATAATGTAATTTCTTATCCCTAAATTACACTGGATAATATCAAACTTATTTTTCTTCCACCCAATACTACTTCACATGGCCAACCTTTGGACCAAGGCATTATTCAGAATTTTAAAATGCTTTACCGAAGCTACCTTATTAAGAGGCTTTCAACATGGTTGTATATACAGTGGTTAATCTCTTCAAGAAATCGGAAATAATGTTGCCATACCCAACGCCTTGATATGGGGTTCGGTGGCTTGGCGCAATTTGTTCCCAGTGACAATAAAAAACTCTTTATTAAAGCCAGATTTATGTGTAATTTAGATAATATTCCGCTTGCATAACTATTTCCTAACATTAAGGATACATTTGTGAACTTGAAACAATTTGCCTCTATTGATAACGATTTGCTAACAGAAAGTGCAGAATTGACTATCATCGAGTGTATTGACGAGATTCAAGAAACGAATGAAACTACTCCCATCTCTGAGACAGAGGAAGAGGAACCTGAACTTGCTACAGTTTCGAAAATATCCAGCCTATCTGAAGCCTGCGCAAGTTTGACAGACTTTTTTAATAATGTTAACAATTTTGACAAGTCTACAAATATTTCTTATTTGTTACTAAAATGTGAATCTGAATTTTATAAAAATAAAACAAAAAATATGAAGCAATCATTAATTTCTGATTATTTAAAAAAAAATAATTTCAAATCAAACATACATATAATATACATATAATATATATGTTAGTATGCACGCGCAATATACAGGGTGTTTCAGAACATGTGGGCAATCTCTCGGATTCATATAAATCTGGTGAAAATAA
Organism: Polydrusus tereticollis; assembly: GCA_963920685.1. Classification (NCBI taxonomy): domain Eukaryota; kingdom Metazoa; phylum Arthropoda; class Insecta; order Coleoptera; family Curculionidae; genus Polydrusus; species Polydrusus tereticollis. Next base: position 88,023,067 of record OY987329.1, on the reverse strand, counting down.
CATCGTAAGTTCATAATATACTTTTTTCCTTGGAGCCCCCCTCGAAGAGATATATGCCCCTAAAGGCCAGTCTTGAAAACTAGTTTTTTAGTGAAAATAGAAATAAAGGTCTGTCTTTACCACCAAATAACTTTATTTGCCCCTCTAGGGTAGAAAACAAGGGTTATAGAAAATACATAAAATGATGAAGAATTAAAATAAATTTCTTAACGTTGTACGTTACGTACGTTAACGTTTTTTTTGCAACGCCATTCGCCTTGAATAGCACGCATTAATTTTTAATGATAAAGTTAATTCATCAAATGATTTCTTCACCTAGTAACAGGAAGAAAATTAAAACCAAGAATTCCCTTCATTAATACAATGATTTAATTTACTAAAAATTTTATTTTATTTTAATAATATAACATGTATTGTGAATAATGACCACTTGATGTATTCCCAAATTTTTTACCAGAAATGACATAGTTTCGTTTTGACAATTTTAAGGAGAAGCAATTTCATTCAGTTTAATTTACATATAATCTAATCCACCACAGCAATATACATGTCCCCTCACTAAGTCAGTTTCATTTTAAATTAAGAATGAATTTCTTCTTTTACAACATGTTCTAATTTCAACATTCTTAAATCACTATATTATGATAAGGGTCTTTTATCCTACTCGAGTTTAAATCATCTCCTACCATTGCATAGAGATACATCGTCCTTATAATAAGCTGCTGTCTATTCCAATGGTTGCATAAACTGCATTTCATTATATTTTATTGTTGAATCACCTATTGTTCTCCCAACTGTTTTAACTACTTTTCATAACAAAATTTCTTAAATGATTAGTTGCTGAAGATGACTTTCCCTAAAGTCGAAACTAGTACAACGTTAAGAAATTTATTTTAATTCTTCATCATTTTATGTATTTTCTATAACCCTTGTTTTCTACCCTAGAGGGGCAAATAAAGTTATTTGGTGGTAAAGGCAGACCTTTATTTCTATTTACAATCTCGCCACAGAACATGGACTACTTCTTAAATAGTTTTTTATTGATTGCCTTTGAATCGCCCTGTATATTTTAATTAAAATTTAGTATGATCTACACTAAGGATCGATCAACGTCTCAGAAAGACAGGTAATAATTGCAAACTAACTATGATACTCGTAAACTTAGAACATTGTCCCTATTATTGTAGGCACACTTGCAAAAAATTCTGCTAACGGTGGCGTCCAAAGAACGGCCCAAACGGTTGGCTTAGAGAAAAATGTTTGAAATTCAATGGCTGAAGATCCTTCAACCAGTATAAGAAAATTTCATGTTCAATTAGGGGGCTTTATAACTACCATATTTAGAATTCTTAAAGAACAATTACTGCATCCTTTTCATTTACAAAAAGTACATGCACTTACACCTGAAGATCTTCCACGAATAATGCAATTTGTGACCTGGTTATTAGAACAAAACAGGAATAACCAGAATTTCGATGGAAAAATACTTTTCACAGATGAAGCAGGGTTCACGAAAAACGGCATAATCAATTCGCACAATCTCCATCATTGGGCCGACGAAAATCCCCATTCTACGATAGTGGCGAGACATCAGCATCAATTTGCATCAATCAATGTCTGGGCGGGCATAATAGGCACTCATTTAGTCGGTCCCTTTGTGTCACCTGTTAGATTAAATGGCGCTCTTTATTTAGAGTTCCTTCAAAATAATTTACCAAATCTCCTTGAAGACGTCGACTCAAAACAAGAAGAGACTTATGCTTTATGCATGACGGGGATCCTCCTCATTTTAGCCTTATTGTTCGAGAGCACTTAAATAATGTGTATCTAAATCAGTGGATATGTCGAGGAGGACCCGTTGCTTGGCCACCTCGGTCACCTGACTTAAACCCCTTAGATTTTTATCTTTGGGGACATCTTAAAAACTAAGTTTATTCAACTCCAGTAGCGACTCGAGAAGAACCATTAGATAGAATAACTTTTCATTCCCGCCAAATAAGACACAATGCCGGGGTGCAGCAGTCTTCAGTACTCTTCAGTACATTGTGCCCGGGAGTGTGTTAGAGTTCAGGGAGCCCACGTTGAGCCTTGTTATAAATTATTTAATTAATTAAATCCAATCATTTTCCTTTTATTATAATAATTGTTATTATCGTTATTGTCTTTTTCTCGAGAAGGGTTCAACTTATCAAAATCTACGAAGAGTATCTATTTTGCGTTAAAATACGTAAGCTATCCAAAAATAATATCAAAATCCCGATAGCGTGACGCCTGTCAAAAATGTAAGATTATTTATGCCCGAGCAAGTCCATCCCTGGCCCACAGAATGAACTATACCTTTTATTGTTAGGCTTATTTAATGAATCTCTTCTTAGTGTAGATCATACTAAATTTTAATTTAAATATACAGGGCGATTCAAAGGCAATCAATTAAAAACTAGTTTTCAGGACCGGCCTTTAGGGGCATATATCTCCTCGAGGGGGGCTCTTAGAAAAAAAAAATATATAAACTTACGATGTTATTTTCACCAGATCTATATAAATCCGAGAGATTGCCCACATGTTCTGAAACACCCTGTATACAAATCGTTAAATTGGCTTCGTCTCATTTAATTTTAGTTCTGATAAATTAAAACAAAGATATTTAAAATTATTTACATACAAAGTGTCAATTTGAAAACTTTCAATGCACATATCTCGAAAACTACAAAAGTTGCGATTTGGCATAAATGTTATTTGGGTAGGGGGAACTAGAACCACCATACTTTAGTCAAGGGATCAGTCACCCCCTAGGCGCCCCACACCACCACTTTTAAATTTCAAATAGCACCACCCCCTTTGTTATACCTCAAAAGATAGGCCTCACTGAGTACTATTTAGCTGCACAAAATAATCGTAGAAAGGAAAATTCGTAATTTAAATAAAACAAAACTTTGTAATTTATAAAAATATTGAAATATTGAATCTTGTTGAAAATGTAGCAAATTTTCATCGAAGTTCCTATTTCGGGTAATATCTAGCTGATTTTAATTTGAAAATAGGTTCTACTATTGTTTACAACAAAATGGAATGCATTTTAAGCATTTAATGAAATAACATAATATTCCATTTTCAATTTTGTTCAAATAACAAATTTCTTTTCTATCGATTTTTTTATGCAGCTAAATACTACTCAGTGAGACCTTTCATTTGAGGTATAACAAAGGGGTTGGTGCCATTTGAAATCTTAAAGTGTTGGGGTGGGGCGCCTAGGGGTGACTGACCTCTTGACTAAAGTATGGTAGTTCTAGTTCCCCCTACCCAAATAACATTTATACCAAATCGCGTTGTTATAACTTTTGTAGTTTTCGAGATATTTGCATTGAAATAAATTGAGACTCTGTATATGTAGATATTTATTAATAAACAAACACTGTAAAATGCAGAGCAGTTGTTTTAATTTTCCTCTATTAACCGACCACCCCTGTTAACCGACCAACATTTGACTCCCTTAGGGTGGTACTTTTTAAGAGCCATAGGTTTATGTCCTACAACCAGACTGAGACTAACCTGGCGGGAAAAAGGTAAATATCTGGACTGACAATGCTGACCAACACTTAAAAATCGGTCAACTCGGTGCTATATTATACTCACTGATCAACACTAGAAGTAGATTAAATTTGCGCACAATGACTCTCGTTCCACGGACCTAACGATTTAAAAGAAGTTTTTCCCTGCTGCCCATGTATATAAACAAGTCACGAAACTAGTTTTCTTCAATCAATCCCCATTATCAAGAACCACTGAAAAGTGACACTGCGTAAAGAAAATATAGTTTAAGTCCATGAAATAAGCATGATCCGAATGAAATGAAAAATACGACTATACATTCATAACAATTAGGTTTACAAAATCGTTGTTTTTTCGAGCTTGGCTATTCTTAACGTTATATTCTCCAAATAAGTTAATTAAAAGTCACTTAAATGGCGAACCGGAAAGAATGGCTTTCCAGAAAAACAAACAACTTCATCCATCTCCAAAACTCCTTTATAACTGATAACCGAACATCGTCCATAAATGTTTCATTCCTTTGATAACGATTACATTATCCCCTAATCCATTCGATCTATATTGCTTCATAAATCCTTCCACCAATCCAGATAAACAACAAAGATCCGAAGTGATTTAAGGCTAGACGAAGGTTAAGACGAATCATCCAAAATAAAAAGTTCAGCCTTAATGTCGTTTTGAACATCCTGGATAGGGTGGCATTCCATATACTATTTTTCTTCTTATACCATTCAATTTTAGTGTCTTGTTTATATAACATTCTTAAATAATTTAAAAAATGCACAAACCATTTACAGTTTTATATTAAATAATTATAACCTTAATCTAAAAATATTTCTAGATGCCAGCGAAACAAGCACGAATCAGGGATGTATAATTTTCAAATATCACGTTTTATGAAATTACCAAAAATGAAAAATAATACTTAGACGTGAGACCTGTAGTTTCGAAATCTCTAGTTCTGGTCAATACAGGCGCAGCATATACACATTCGCCTATTTTCGAAAAAAAAAATTAACTGCTTAAACCGACAACCTTTGGCCACGTAAGCGGTGCAATATAGGCAGTAAGCAAACTATGTACGTATTCTGTTGCGGCAATAAAAAATAAATATGTCAAATTAACATATTTAAAAAAAAATTTGTATAACATATAATACTAAATATGTTTACTTAATAGCAATGAACTCCCACCAGAAACAGACGTTTATATACAGGGTGATTAAGGAGGAAATTTCAATATTTTACATATGTATTCGGGGACCCAAAATAAACATAAAAGTTCTTAGAAACATTGGTCCTACTCCCGGCTGTTACCGAAATACATGGGTAACCAATATTCAAATACAATTTTTATTAAATTATTTATAAGAAGTAGGTTAGGTTTTATATTAGTTTTATAGTTTTCAAAAAGTATGTTCTGTTACCTTTGCACTGTTGCTTAGCAATAGTAACCCCATTAGGTATTAATAAGAATAAGATTTGTCACTGTCAAATTGTCTTCAGCATTTGTATTTTCTGACAATTTAAACATTAGACTAATTTCATTATGTCTGCGACATTCTCTTATCGTAAATATGCTGATATGATATTCGTTTAAGGCTTTTGCAATGGGAGCTCAAATCTTGCAGTCACCGAGTACCAGCGTCGATTTCCGAATCGGAGAGAACCAGGGTTTTTCAACAAGTTTTTACTACTGCTGGAGAATCTGGTATGTTTCCAAGTGCGAGAATTGTATCTGGACGGGAATCAGGACTTGATGTTCAACTAGAAGAGGCTATCCTTAACGCCTCCGAAAATGATACAAGCTTAAGTACAAGGCGAATTGCCGATACTTATAAAATTAAACAATCGTCTGCTGGGAGGGATCTTCAGATTAATTGTTTATTATGTTTATACCCATATCACCTTCAACGAGTTCAACATTCGCAAGATGGTGATTTTGCGTTAAGGATGCAATTCTGCAATTGGATTAATGCAAATCGAAGACTGTATAAGTATGTTCTGTTCATTGATAAAGCACAGTTCACTCGCAATGATATTAGCAATCTTCACAATGAACACCGATGGTCTTATGAAAATCCTCACGTTGCTGTAGAACATAATTTGCAACATAAATTCAGCATTAATGTGTGGTGTGGTATAATTAAATGTTCTACAGAGTCACTTGCAAATCCTATTAGAAGATGTTTCACTTTATGTACGATAGAACATAGGTATATTTACAACATGATGGAGCCCCTGCACACTACAGTTTACAAGTACAAAATGTTATAATTAACAACAACTTTCCAAACCGTTGGATTGGTCGAGTTGGTCCGCATAATTGGCCAGCTAGATCGCCAGATCTTAATCCTCGGGATCATTGTCTTTGGGGGTGGTTTAAATCATAGGTGTTGTCAAGTAACTGACACTGACTTGTGTTTAGACGTAAATGGTGGCATTTTTGAAAATTATAAAACTTAACCTACTTATTATAAATAATTTAATAAAATTTTAATTTGAATATTTTTACTCCTGTATTTCGGTAACGGCCGGGAATAGGACCCATGTTTAAAGGAACTTTTATGTTTACTTTGGGTCCCCGAATACGTACCTAAAATATTGACATTTCCTCCTGAATCACCCTGTAGATATATTATACAGTGTGGCCAAATTGGGCCTACATGTATGGGGGATCTTGGAAACTATAGAAGATAGAGAAACGGTTAAATGGGGAAAGTTTTTGACAATTATATTTCTAACTGAAAACCGTTTAGTACGCGGCCCTATCTTTTTTGGTTTTTGAAATATGTTGAAAAAACCAAAAAGATGTATTTTCGAAAATATGCTGTAGATTTCTTATTATTCACTATTTTGGCAATCTGTAAAAACATTTTTAAAGCAACTTTTTAAGTAGATTTCAGTTCTGCAATTTAATTTGGAACACGACGTTTCAGTTATTTAATACCATCATCAGGTTCATTTTTTCCTATGGGCGCCATATTGTATTTTATACTTAAAAGGTAGCTTATGACGTCAGCTTTTCAACGATGTATTATTTGTTGGAAAATAAATGAAATTGACTTGAAAAATAAAGAAAATTAATTTTCGCAACACGTCAAATTTTACAACTGCACTATAACTCCCTAAATTGAATACCAATTAAAAGGTTTACATTTTGTAGTATTCACAAAACACTGCTTGCATTGTTTCAATCAACAATATTACAATAACCTATGAATCAAAAATAAAGTCCAGTAGCCTATGACCTTACAATAACCTATGAATCAAAAATAAAATCCAGTAGCCTATGACCAACCACTACCGTTTGAAAATGAAACAAAAATATTACTTGTTAAAACGAGTAAAAGTATAATAGTTTTTATTATTATTATCTAATAATAACGATTTATTTGTGTATTCTGAATTTTAAAAAATTTCTCACGAAGAAAAATTTGATTTGCTAGAATGTTACATTCATTGCAACAGAAATGCAAACCTTGCATTAGAAAGGTATTTTGAAAATTTTCCTGAAAGACCGCAGCCAAGTGTCAGACTTTTTCCAAAAATTGTTATGAACCTGAGAAACCATGGAAGTTTTGAAAAACCGCGGCCCAAGAGTTACGAAAAAGCAGGTAATAACGAGCGTGACGAAAATGTCAGAGCATATTTTAATGCCGCTCCGACATCATCTACAAGAGCGTCGGCAAGAGACTTACCAACCCCGCGAAGTACCAAACAAAGAGTCCTTAAGGAAAATAAATATCGACCATACAAGCCAACTATAGTTCAGGGTTTACGAGAAACGGATTATCCAAGAAAAATGCAGTTTTCAAATTGGTATGTGAATTAATGCGAACAAAATCATGATTTCAAACGTGTTGTAATTTGGACCGATGAATCACATTTTACCAACTGCGGGGTATTTAATAGACATAACCATAATTTTTGGGCAACAGAAAACCCTCACCAATTGGCTCAACGAAGACTGCAAACCCGATTTGGTTTTAATGTATGGTATGGTATGTATGGTAAGTAATGTCACCTAGCTTGCTAAATACATAGCAGGTATTAAGTAACCCAGCTTTACTTTTCTCCTTACATTTTAGACAACAGACTTATAGGACCATTCTTTTATAATCATACGTTGAATGGCCAAAGATACTTGGAGCTGTTAGAAGATCAAATATTACCGGCAATTAGAGCAAGAGTTCCTCAAGATCAATTGAATAATATTTGGTTTCAACAAGACGGTTGTCCCGCACATAATGTTCGGGAAGTTCAAACTCTCTTAAGACAGATATTTGATGACAAATTAATTTTAAACGGCGGACCAGTTAGTTGGCCTGCTAGATCCCCTGATAAAACTCCTCTCGATTTTTATTTATGGGGTTATGTAAAAAATGAAGTATAGGAGTTTGAACCCCCGGAATCTGTACAATAATTAGAAGAGAGAGTGAGGAATGTGTTTACGAGCATAAATGGCAACACGCTTCGCAGGGTCATCAATACTGTGTTAAAAAAGTGTCAAAAATGTATTAATAAAAACGGCCAACATTTCGAATAAGTATAGTAAGTTAGATATTTTTTCTTATTTTCTTTTCAAAACAATAATTATTATTCATTGCGTTTTTAGTTTTCTTTATTTGAAATGTTATTATGAGATTTTTAACCATAAGGAAAAAATAAAATAATGTATTATAATATTATGATATTTTAAACAAATTTAACCCTGCTTATGTGTTCTTCTCAAATTTGACGTCTTGCGAAAATTAATTTTCTTTATTTTTCAAGTCAATTTCATTTATTTTCCAACAAATAACACATCGTTGAAAAGCTGACGTCATAAGCTACCTTTTAAGTATAAAATACAATATGGTGCCCATAAGAAAAAATGAACCTGATGATGGTATAAAATAACTGAAACGTCTTGTTCGAAATTAAATTGCAGAACTGAAATCTACTTAAAAAGTTGCTTTAAAAATGTTTTTACAGATTGCCAAAATAGTGAATAATAAGAAATCTACAGCATATTTTCGAAAATACATCTTTTTTGTTTTTTTAACATATTTCAAAAACCAAAAAAGATAGGGCCGCGTACTAAACGGTTTTCAGTTAGAAATATAATTGTCAAAAACTTTCCCCATTTAACCGTTTCTCTATCTTCTATAGTTTCCAAGATCCCCATACATGTAGGCCCAATTTGGGCCACACTGTATAAACATATTAACAGCGGTACTGTTTGTTTCACTGTTTTACAGTTTTTTAAGGCGCTGTATTGAGGCTTTCCACGATTATATGCTTTGCTACATAGTGCCAAGGCATGAACAAATTACACATGTTTCTTAAACCTACTATAAACATTCGAAACCCTCCGTTCTGACTTGCTTTTAATCGTACTTCTTCGAAATAACTAATGTCTTATTTTTCAATTATAGCAGGATTTACTATAATTTGTTTTATATGAATTAATACATATTCAAACAAGTTAGGTTAAGTGATTTGAAAGTCGGAACTGACGTACACGCGTATTGGGCAGACGCAAGGCTTCCGCAAAACGCCGCATACTGGATACATTTCTGTTACACTGTATTAGCAATATGATGGCTATAATAATAATATTATAAGACTAAAATATTAAATAAATATTTTAAAAATATGTATCTTTTATATTGAGATTACAAAACCGCAATAGTTTATAAATATTGCGGGTATGCAAAAATCAATATTAGGTACATAGACGTTGTCTTAATATTTTGTCAATATTTTGTGCTACTATTCCTGATTAGTTATTGGAAAAGTTTTTCTAGGTTTCTTTCTCTACATCGCTATGATGATAGTAACTAGAGCTTGTCAAACCCTGAAACAATCTTATGGACAGGAAAAAATATATTTTAAGTTCCACCTACTACTGATGATAATGGTGACTGATCTTCTCAGAAACAGAAAAGAGTTATAGAAATACTTCTTACGTGGCGCGCTCCATAAGCTCGATCTATAAATGTGAAATTGCCCATAGGAAGTGAGCAACGTATAAATAAACAATTTAGGTGACCGACACGTTAAATTTTATGGCAAGAACGATGGGGGAATATAGAAAATGCAAAGCTTATTGTGTGTTCAGTGTAATGGACGTTACTAACTTGTAAGTATAATTATTAATATTTTGAAACATTATTCCCATAGACCACTAATTCGTCAAAATATTTAGAATATTTCTTCAAAACGCAATCTGTCAATAGAGTATCCTCCACACCTTTCTCTATATCGTATTAAAAAAATCCAATTCATTGCAGCAATCTGAATCTCGAATTATTGCGGCCTAGCTTATCGATAATTCAGATATTACCTTTTTGTTAAATAAACGGAACCGATATTAAATTATTTAAAAGTTTATTGTGAATCATTCTTTTATTTTTGCAATTTAGAGTGGGATTCTTAAAATAAATCTCTTACAAGGTTAAAGCAGCTCGAAAACTCGATCTTAAAAAACTCAAATTCTTTAAAAATATCTCGTTAGCCTTTGCCCCAAAATTAAATTCCAATTCGGAACATAGAACAAACAAAACCCGATTTCGTCAGCGCGTTAGTTCGGAACTCGCAGCTCGCGCTCGCGGGCCTGGGCCGCCATTCGGCGTTAATAAATCATGGGTTACCACATTGTAGCCCAGTAAATCATGCGGGGCGGCGGGAGAGGTGAAGGGGGGCCCAGCGTGAAATGAAACCCATTCGTCTCTGTCAAATGCGCTCTCTCTCTCTCTCTCTCTTTTACTCCCCAAACGAATTTCGGTGTTTTCAGTAGTGATCTACGAGTACGAATGTACGAGGTCTTATATATTTTAAGAGTTAGAATAATTTGTATTGTTTATCAAGGTGATACAGGGGAAGAAAATACCATTAGTTTTCTAGGTGTTCGTGAAGCTCAAATTATCAATCTCCTATTAAGTATAGGGTAAAAGTATAAATCTTTGGAAATAAGAATACGATGAAAAGTAATGCTAAATTCGCATTTTTCCTTTAGTCAGTCACCTTTTCCGCCAATAAGCGTTAAACTGCCAAAATTCGAACCTGAAATATTTCCTGGTAATTGCAAAATCTGCAAATTCAGAAACGTGTCTCGTTTCCCTGGCTGAGATTTGTTAAGAAATGTTGATATTGCGCTTGGACAGGGGTTAATCAAGAGTAGCATTTATTTTAGAATACACATTTTTATAAGCAGGATAGATTTACTTTTTCGTAGGGCTATAGTAGATACATATTATATTATGTTTATTGATATATTATATCTGTGCCAAATAATAACTAATTACAATAATGTTAAGGTGGCTGAGAGCTAACTGTTCAAATACGTTGAAATTCTATGGTCAGCCGGGCAGCGGGCAGCTGACTATAAGAGATAGGGGAATTGTCTAAAATACCAATCTTGAGCCTTATTTTTAGTGTATACGAGAAACTAGACTGGTTATAGGTACTCCAATACAAACCAGTAGTATTTTCAGTTGTTAGCCGCCTGAAACGGTTCGTCGCTGAAGGTGGCTGACTTTGGGTCTGATTGTCAGCCGCCCTAGTTTTTGTTTCTGTTTTTGCGAAAATTGATAAAATTTCGGTTACTTCAGCAAAATGGGACGTTATAAAACCTATGATATATATAAGTAGGTAGGTACCCTGAAGAAGCTTAAATTAGAGCTCAAACGGAAATATGGATTGGGTATACGAGATCCGAGTACGACGTACGGAGTTCCTCGTGGAACGTTGTAAGACCGGCCGCGTTAAAGAAGGGTCACGTAAAACCGGGCCTAACACTATTTTAACCAAAGAAGAGAGAGAGGATCACTTGGAAGAATAGTTAACTAACCACAGTACAAAAAATAGTCAGCAAAGCAAGATTTATATCCTGGCACTAGGACTAATGAAACTTTAACTGAAACTACAATTAATATTTGCAATCTTGAAACGGACATAAATGACATTCCAATTACATTTGAGTTCGAGCTAGAGCAAGAACTAGAACGATAGACTTAAGTCTATGACTAGAATCGAATCACAGCTTGAGACGTGGGACTGGACTGAGAGATAAAGACAATAAACTGGTTCCAAAAGCTGGGACTGAGCATGACATGCACAGAAAGCATTAGGTAAGTGTAATAAATGAAACTATCACCAAATATAGTAAATAGAGCAAAGAACTGATTGCAATACGTGAGACAAAAAATGAAAATACGCAGAGTTGGAATTAGCTTTGGTAAATAAAACTATTACCAAAGATACTGAAGAAAAAATCAAATCCATGAGAGTAGTTTTGATAGATGAGTCTGAAACCAGAGATGAAATTGAAAATAAGGAAATGCAGATATAGAGGAGACTATGGCAAATGGCATAAAAGTTTTGAGGAGACCAACAAGACTGAAGTAAAACCAACAGTAAGTAAGTAAAGGGGCCCTCCCAGCTGCAATTGCGAGGGGTAGAATTCAGAGGGACTTTCCAACAGAAATTGGATATAAAACACAAAGCAAAATCTGAAAAGTTGAAGAGAGAGGAAGAAAGATCCAAAAGAGGAAATTTAGTCCAAAGAAAAGATAGAAGAAGAAAATGCCTGTCGACGAATCATATAGGAACAACTCAGACAGTGATGGTGAGCATCCTAACATACGGCTACATTTAAGGAACAAAAATGTTAGTGAAAATGTCGCTCCTTATCTTCTGAACTAAAACAGAGTTTTGCAAAACTGTGACTTAATTTTGGAGAGTGATACCAAAAACAAGGACTTAAAAAATATGGTAATGATTTGAGCGTTACCTGAATGGTTCTACTTAGTGTACTGCTTTTCAATTTTTCTGATATGGAAAATACCACTTTTTCTGTAAGTTCTGCGTAAAATATTAATATTTTTGTATTCTGAATTCGTTTTGTTTATAAATCGTATTTACATTTTAAATTGTTAAGGTATATCCCATATATCGTTCCATATTCTATTAATAATTTTTTGGAGATTTGTCTACTTTTTAGGTTGTTTTTATTTATTATTGTTATTATTATTTATGTTATTTTAGTTTGCTTTTATTCATTCACTGTTTCCTTTATTGAAAAAAGTAACAGCATTGATGGCTGACTAATCGACGTGTCTTGGCTGACATGAGATTTTTTGACTTTTGAGATTTCCGCTATATTTGCACAAATCTTTTTTAAGGTTTGAATTAACTTTTATAAAAAAAAAAACTATAGATACACATTTTGGGCAAGTAAGTAAATAAGAAAGTTGACACCTACTTCCGGTATAACCGGTAGTGTCACCCTATTAGAAATATTTTAGGCGGTTCCCGGTAGGACATCCTGTATAATGGAATTATAGTAAAAAGTTTTTCTACTTTCTCATATAATTTAGTCATTGATTAATTGATAAAGTGAATATAAAGTGAAGTATCTCTATACGTTATTCTTATCGATCTGGCATTTAACTGGGTTTTGTTAGATTGATAACATTTAAGTATTCTTTTTAGGAGTATAAGGTTTTGAAGATTTTGTTCGAGATAGTAGATGGGCGAGATATTAAGGGAAGATTTGGGGTAAGCAAATTGAATTATCTCTTAGGCCTTTATTTTGTTTCTACTATACTTAGCTTGCTGCATACCGGGTGATGCATGGCTTAGTTGAACATAGGAAATCCCATGTAGATTTTGAGATGGTTAAATATTGGCTCCCCTGTACATTTTAGAAAAAAAACTGAATTATAATTTTTTGAAGAGACCGATACTATAAACCCATGTGCCAAGTTCGAATAAATTTTAATAAGCCAATCCTAACTTATTCAATTAAATGTGATGGCAAAATTACGAAATTTTCATAGTTTAGAACACCGCGAACACCAGCAAATTATTATTCGGCATTGACAATACGAAAAGTAACGTCAGTGACAACATTTTCATTGAAGGCGCTTTAATTATAGCTAAATACGAGCTATTTCATTAAGGAGAAAGTAACTATGATTAAGTGGTATTATACAGGAAACAGTTTAAGAGCAGTGTCTGAAATGTTTCCAGTTCAATTCCCTGATAAGCATATCCCTTCCATTTCATTAATTGAACTTATTATTAATAAATTTGAGTCCAAAGGCACCGTAATAAGTAACTGTAAATGCTCAACCCAGAATGTTAATGGAGCTAAAGAAAGGGATAATAGAGATCTTGAAATTTTACTGCACATAAAGGAATATAATATGATTAGCCTGAGGATTCTTAGGCAAGCCGTAGGAAAACATTAAACCATTAGTTTTGCGCACTTTAAAAAATCATTAATATTTTCCATACAAGTATGACAAACATCAAGAGCTACGGCAAGGTGATGAAGAACGGAGAATGGTATTTTCTTTTGAGGTAATGTAAAGAGCAAATAATAATAGAGATTTTTTGAGAAATATTTATTTTACCGACGGAAATAAAATTTCGTATGCTGAGGTTAACATTTTATGCCATTTTTGAATATTTTGGAACTGGGCTTTTTACAATTATCTCACCTCTATACCTTACGTTTCTTATTTCAGTAATGATAGAAAATAGGCTATACTTATATAAAATTATTTATTCTAAGAAAGTATTCCTAGATAGTTGAGCAAGTTGGGAAACCAAGAAGCATTACACAAAGCCTTAGAACTAAATGCGAAAATACAGGATCATTGGATAGAAGGGCTGGAAAAGGCAGAAGAAAAATTTCAAACGAAAATCAAGATAATAATATACAATACATGACTTTAAATTATATAAATATTAAAAAGAAAAAACATTGGTTTATTATTTTAAAGAGGCACCATTTTTTTCCACTAATAAGTTTAAACTTCTGGGCATTGATGCCACCAGCATTTGGGCGTGATAAAATCGTAGGTATTCCAGGTTTCTTCAATTTTATTCCACAAATCATCACTTTGAGGATGGAAGTTATTGTTCTTGTTAATTTCTTTCACGATATATCCCCAAAAGTTTTCGATTGGATTGATATCAGGGCTTCTTGAGGGCCAAGGTAACAATGAAATGCTATTTTCCCGTATCCAGTCCGAAACTCTCCTTGTTGTATGGACGGGGCAGTTGTCATGCTGAAGGATATGTATATAAGCTTGAGTATTAAATCTTCTTCGAATTCGGTGGCATATTTCTAGCCCTCTGGAAGTCATAATATACCCCCATACATTAAATGAAAATCTTCCACTTGTTTTAACATAGTGGGTATATCTTTCTTCGTACCGTGTATTTGGCGGCCTATACACTCTAATCTGCCCGTTATAATAAGACTGAAAAGTCTTCTCGTCGGTAAATACTACTTTTCCCAAAAATCCATACCTTCCGGTAAAGATTCCAGCGCAAACCCTATTCTTTGCTCTTTATTCATATCGATCAAAAACAGTTTTTTAGCAGCTACCTTATTTACCAATTCCGAATTTTTCCTTATACGATTTCTCGCCGTTCTTACTGTCCCAGGAAAATGAGTTTGGTTGTATTCTTCTACAGCTGTCTGAAATGGTTTGTTTCGCAAAAAATCTATTAGATCATTATCTTGATTTTCATTTGAAATTTTTCTTCTGCCACTTCCAGCCCTTCTTTCCAATGATCCTGTATTTTCCCATTTAGTTCTGAGGCTTTGTATAGTGTTTCTTGGTTTCCCAAATTGCTTAGCAATTCTTCGTAGAGAAACACCGTCTTCGAATAAAGCAATTAATCTCGCCTTCTCGAGTTGATTAATGTTCACAAAATTTGTTAAAATGAAATATGTAATATAATTTTCAAATCTTATGACACCGGTAACAATTTGGCAAAAAGTGAAGTGCATTTCCAGATGATCTAGGCATACAAAAGCTGACATAACATCAGGAAAAAATAAGGGTACAAAATTTTATTTCCGTCACTGTACATTCACCCTCAACAACGAACCAAATGTTCAAAATTGCCGGTATTGGAGCCAAGAAAATGAACATCGTCTTGTTCATATCCGAACGCAATAGCCACAAAATATAAATGTTTGGGCGGGAATTGTAGGACATCACATTATTGGACCATTTCTTATGGAAGGCAACCTTAGAGCAGTAACCTATTTGGACTACAAATTCGAATTGAACCCGCACTAGAAGAAGTTGTACGCGAAAATCAGGAGATCTGGTATCAAATGGATGGTTGTCCTGCCCATAATCCTCTCATGGTTAGGAAATACTTGCAACATACTTTTAACGTAAATATTATTGGCCCACGGCATCTAATCCTTTGGCCAGCCAGGTCTCCTGACCTTTCGCCAAACGACTTTTTTGTGTGAGGTCACTTAAACAATTTTAGTTATAAAGAAGTAAAATTTGAAAATCTAGACCAGCTAACAAACTGTATTTCATTAGAATGTGACAGAATTTCTCAATATCACTCAGTAATGTTAGAAATGAATTTTATGATTATTAGGATATTGTTTAGCTGTTAATGGAGGGTTGTTTAAACATTTAATTAATTAATGTTTTTGTGAATATCTGCAGTCTTAGGTATGTTATGCTCAATTAAAGGCTTGGTAAGGAAGACATAATGGTGTCTTTAATTTTGGATGTGTGATTGCCGAATTGATGAAACGAAAGTGTGGTTATTGTGAAATAATCTTTATTCGTTTTGTCCAGCTTTACGTCAATTTTTGACAATAGGGTTGTAGAAATTATTTGCTAGTGTTTGCTGTATTAGCTAAACTATAAAAATTTGCATGGGATCTACTATGTTTAACTAAGCCATGCATCACCAGGTATAGTCATACAGGTACTTATAAAGCAAAAAAGCAAAAGAGCGGATTTAATATTACCAAAATTATCGCATAAATTATGCTATTCAATTCTGTGTGACTATCTCCTTGTCTATCTAGAAATTGCATTCAGTCCTCCGGATAATAAACCCCTTTATATGCAGCTACTTCATTAATCCCCAATTTTTCCTTCTAACCAAGATATACCCCTTATAAATATTTATAAGGTAAAAAGAATAAATTGGGGTGGGTTTCTTCAAACCCTTTGTATCGCACATATTGAATTTTCCATCAACCGCACACATTTTTTTTTTCTAAAAGGGACTGCTTACCCTCCCGTCCTTGAGTGTCGGTCCGCTTTTTGCCACCGTGTTTATGGCTCCTATTGCTATTGACAGATTCGCGATATGGATTTATGCGAGAGGCCTTTATCACGTAAGTAGTCGGCCATAAGTCATGTTCTTATGTATGAGGAATTTTTGTGCCGTGGGTTGGATGCATGGCGAGAATGCCGATGAGAATGGATATAGATGTTGAGAGATAAAGTATTTTGATAACATGGTCTTAAATTTGTTTGTAAGTTTTCATCTAAGCTAAGTAATAATTGAAACGGAACATATTTCGTACATTGTAAATACAGGGTGACGATTTTAATGTGTTACAATGCAAAATCTGAAAAACTGTGAAAATATTATATTTAAATTTAGTATGTCGATAGGAAGATCGGGGGACATATTTTTAAACATTTTTGAGATTTACCCCCCTCCAGATTTTATCTGGCTGGTGACGAATTTGAAATGTCAAATGCGAGGGGAGGGGTGTCTCACGGTACGAAATTTTGTACCAGGTGTCCCACTAAGAATGGCTGTCGGCCTTATCTCAGAAAGTGTTAGTCGTATGGCTTGCGAAAAAAAATATATTAGGTAAAGTGGTCATGGGAAATTGTTGGATATTATATTCAAGTTTCTCAGACTGACGCCAGAGGGCGCAACAGTAACGGTAAATATGAATCACGAAGTTTCCTCAAAAGTCGCCTAGTTAAGGTATCTCGAAAATAACATTTTTTTATATTTCAAAGAATTATTAATAAAATTCACCTATAGAACGTGTTCGTCACGTTTCAAATAAAGTGGTGGAGGAAGGTTGAACATTATTTGTAATAAATGCTGATAACTCCGGTCTGACTTAACATAATTTAGTAAACTTAGCTTTGTTAAAAAGGGCTTTTCTCACTCTATATATCATCTTATGAACTACGGCAATATGTGTTTTACACTAGGCGCTAGGGCGCGCTGTCTTACAACTTCACAAACATTGCGCGTTTTTTCCATAATTGTAAATATAATGGTATATTCAATTTTACCTGATTATAAGGATGATTAAAAGTTTAAGAAGTCAGCGAAAACCGCAAGTTAATATCTATTTTCAATCCGGAGATATCAACAACAATAATCATAATTACGGAACATTATGATTTTATTTTCAAGTTGCCATTGTAAAGGTTTTTTTAAGAGTCAAATAGGCCTTGAAAAAACAAAATATGAATTGAAATTGTGCACGCGTGTCACCTTTCATTATTACGTCAAAATTTTTGTCGTACCAACAGTGTTGTGTCGTATTTGATTTTCGAAATGCCTCTGTTACTTGAAGAAGCGGTTGACATCATTTCGGTATATTTTGAATGTTTGGGAAATGCAACAATTGTTGAACGGGTTTGCGCAGTACGATACCCTCAATGGCACCGATACGACAGTAGAATGTTTAATCGTTTAGCTAGCCGTTTTCGTACTACTGGAAGTATTCGTCGCCCTGTATATCGCAGACGCCGCCGAGGTCGAACCGAGGAAAACATTGTAAATGTTTTAGCATATGTAGAATTTAATCCGCATCTACTGTGCATAGGATTTTATTAAATAAAAATTATAATTCTTAAATAGTTTAGAATAATGCCAATATTTCTCTTAATAGTTTTCAAGTCAATGTAATAAGTATTTTGTTTTTCTTTAGGCTACATCCCTACCATATTGTGCTCCACCAGGCTTTGACCCCGCAAGATTATGATAGAAGATTGGATCATTGCTATTGGTTGCTCAATATGATATTAGAAGATAGAAATCTCCTCTCCAGAAGTTTGTGGACTGATGAAGCTACTTTCCATAGTAATGGAGGAATAAACCGTAAAATCTGCATTATTGGTCGCGGGATAATCCCCATTGGATGCGGGAGGTGCAGCATCAAGGAAGATGGAGTGTCAATGTCTGGTGCGGCATTTTGGGTGGCAGAATAATTGTATTTAATGAGTCGCTTACTGGGCAAAGATATTTACATTTTTTAAATTACGAACTCCCAATTCTTCTCGAAGATGTGCCCTTGGATATTCGCAGAACTATGGTTTTCCAACACGATGGATGTCCTGCACATTTTGCGGCAAACGTTCGTCAATTTATTGACAACACATTTCCTGAGAGGTATATAGGAAGAGGGAGTATATTTCCGTCGCCTGCCAGGTAATATTATAGGATATATTGTGATACTGTTAATGAAAGTGGTAATTTCTATTTTAGATCACCTGACTTAACATACCTAGATCTTTATTTATGGGGGAGATTGAAGGATCTTGTTTTCGTTACCAGACCCACCACAAGGGAAAACATGGTAGAAAGGATAATGGACCGCAGCCGCCGTATCCCTATGACAGAGGTGGAAACTGCAGTATTATTAACCAGGGAGAGATTGGAGTCGTGTATACAGAACGATGGGCGACAATTTCAACATTTAGGGCGCCACTGAGAATTATTGTCGTAACGATATATTTGCTTAAAACATACGTACCTACATATTTTGTTTTTCCAAGGCCTATTTGACTCTTAAAAAAACCTTTACAATGGCAACTTGAAAATAAAATCATAATGTTCCGTAATTATGATTATTGTTGTTGATTGAAAATAGATATTAACTTGCGGTTTTCGTTGACTTCTTAGACTTTTAATCATCCTTGTAACCAGGTAAAATTGAATATACTATTATATTTATAATTATGAAGAAAACGCGCAATGTTTGTGAAGTTGTAAGACAGCGCCCCCTAGCGCCTAGTGTAAAACACATATTGCCGTAGTTCATAAGATGATATACAGGGTGTAATTTAATTGAGTGCCGATACTTAAGGGTGATAATCTATGAATGATTCTAAGATAAAAAGTTCATATGGACATATGTCCTAAACCTCTTCATTTTTGAGTTACAGGGTGTTAACATTTTCAGAAAAATATAACCTTTTTATATAAATCACTCTTAGATATTTTTATGAAATTTTGTACATACCTTTTAATCAATAAGGAGCATTTTTTGACCTAACAGATTTATAAAAATTTTTACCAGTGACGTCCGTACGGGGTTTGAACTGAATATTTTTAAAGAAAAAATGGATACGCCACTGCTTTTTCTAAAAACGAAACTTACTTTTGAAATTCTCATTTATTTTAAAGCAAATTTCGTTTATAGACTTACTTTTGTACGACGCACCGTTTTCGCGTAAAAAATAAAAACAAAAAAAAATAAAAAATTTTATTTCAAAAATCGCGATTAATTTAAAAGGAAAAATTCCAAACCTTAAATCGAAAGCGAAATGACAAGAGAAGATAAACAGAATAAAGAACCCACATTATTTACAGTAGTTGTTCGAAGTGTCGTCCACCCACACGTATGCAAGCATGGACTCTTCTTCCCATAGACTGACGCACATTTTCGAAGATTTCCGGGGTGTTTCTTATGGTTTGGCAGCATACTAATATACGATTTCGTAACTCTTCTTCGGTATGAATCGGCACTTGGTACACTAAGCTTTTCAGATGCCCCCAGAAAAAATAGTCTAAACTGTTAAGGTCCGGAGATCTAGGTGGCCATGGCTGCGTTCCTCCGCGACCTATCCACCGATTGCGATAGGTGTGATTTAAAAATTCACGCACTCGTAAGCTAAAATGTGGAGGCGCACCATCGTGCATTAGCCACACCTGGTTTCTTAATAATAATGGAAGGTCTTCAAGCATTGGCGGCAGATCTTCTTCAAGAAAGTGTAAATATGATTGTCCATCAAGTCTTCTTGGGAGAAAAAATGGGCCTATCAAATAATCATCAATAATGCCAGCCCAAACATTTATTGAGAACTGTTCTTGATGATTTGATTCTACAATTGCATAAGGGTTTTCATCCGCCCATAAATGGTTATTATGGAAATTTCTTATTGAGTTTCGAGAAAAATTAGCTTCGTCGGTAAAAAGAATGTGCCTGTCAAATAACGGATTTTCCATCAGGTTTTGAAGAAACCACACACAGAAATTAATGCGCATCGGGAAATCTCTAGGGAGTAATGCCTGGACTCTTTGAATGTGATATGGGTATAATAAATTTTCGATGAGAATTTTCCAAACAAGAAAATGTGAAACATTAAATGTTGCCGCGATTTTCCTCGTGCTACTTTCGGGGTTCTCCTCAATTTCGTGTAAAATTCCTTCTTCAAGTTCCGGTGTTCTTACTGTTTGATGGACTCCTTTAGCACTGTGGTCTACTTTTAAAGTTCCGGTCTCGTGGAGACGTCTATGAATCCTAGAAAATGTTCTCGGATCGGGTAGTACGCGATTTGGATACCGCTCTTGGTATATCCGCCTGGCTTCGTATGCATTACCGTCTGCAAGCCCATAAATAAAATGCATGTCAGTTAATTCACTGTTTGTAAAATTTACCATTCTTTTATTATAATTTAACGTCTTACTGTAATAATAATTATTTAATAATGCAAAATCAATGCCAGGCCTTTTGTCTTTATGAAAAGAAACGTCAAAATTGATGTAGCTTTACCCAGCCTACTGATTTTTATTTGATTTGCTTTAAGAGGGCATTTAATATGGTTACCGTTTTTTTCTTTTCAAACGTTCAGTTGAATGTCACTGGTGAGTAGAAAATAAATTGTTGTCCCAAAAAAAGTGTTTCCACTCATGGTGGGTGCCAACCAAATTCAACAAAATAAATAAAAGCAGTCTCAATGAACCGAAGAAAAAAATGTTTTTTTTGTTTTTATTTTTTTACGCGAAAACGGTGCGTCGTACAAAAGTAAGTCCATAAACGAAATTTGCTTTAAAATAAATGGGAATTTCAAAAGTAAGTTTCGTTTTTAGAAAAAGCAGTGGCGTATCCATTTTTTCTTTAAAAATATTCAGTTCAAACCCCGTACGGACGTCACTGGTAAAAATTTTTATAAATCTGTTAGGTCAAAAAATGCTCCTTATTGAATAAAAGGTATGTACAAAATTTCATAAAAATATCTAAGAGTGATTTATATAAAAAGGTTATATTTTTCTTAAAATGTTAACACCCTGTAGCTCAAAAATGAAGAGGTTTAGGACATATGTCCATATGAACTTTTTATCTTAGAATCATTCATAGATTATCACCCTTAAGTATCGGCACTCAATTAAATTACACCCTGTATAGAGTGAGAAAAGCCTTTTTAACAAAACTAAGTTTACTAAATTATGTTAAGCCAGACCGGAGTTATCAGCATTTATTACAAATAATGTTCAACCTTCCCCCACCACTTTATTTGAAAAGTTACGAACACGTTCTATAGGTGAATTTTATTAATAAATCTTCGAAATATACAAAAATGTTATTTTCGGGATACCTTAACTAGGCGGCTTTTGAGGAAACTTCGTGATTCATATTTACCGTTACTGTTGCGTCCTCTAGCGCCAGTCTGAGAAACTTGAAAATAATTTCCAGCAATTTCCCATTGCCACCTTACCCAATATTTTTTTTCCGCAAGCCATACGACTAACACTTTCTAAGATTACATAAGTTAACAACTTGAGTGCTATGTTAGCTTCTGTATTTTTTAAGAGGGTGGTACACACAAAAATGAATAGTCCAAAAAGTGAAGACTGCGGGGGAGGGGGGAGGTGTCCCGAAATTGCTTTCATCAAATGTGGCAACCCTACATGTATGGCCTGATAAAAATCCTCTTGCCACTATCATCACAACATCAGTTTCAGTCAATTAATATCTCGGCAGGAATCATTGGCAATTTTTTGATTCATATTGCCGGAACGCTTGAATGGACTACTTTATTTGGAGTTCCACCAGAACGCTTTTCAGGATTTAATAGAGCACTTACATGTGATGAAGAAGAGACACCACCTTATTTCAGCGTTGGTGTACGGGAGCACCTGAATAACGTCTATCCAAACTGTTGGAAAGATTAAAGGAGGACCTATTATCTGGCCATCTCGATCTCCTGACCTAACGCCATTTGATTTTTACCTATGTGGACACCTGAAAAGCTTGGTGTATTCCACTACGGTTGGTACTAGGGAGGAACTTGTACAGAGAATCAAGTCTCATTGTGATGTGATAAGGATCAAGGCTGGGTTATTGTGGCGGGTACAGCAGTCCTCAATTCCTCGTGCCCGCGATTGTATCAGACTTCATGGAACCCATGTTGAGCCCTCTTATGAAGTTTTTCAATAATATCGTTAAGGTGCCTCCTATTACGTCACTGCGTTTTTTAAAATTTTTGCGGATTAAGCAACTTAAAATGAAACTTTTCTTTTGTTTAAATGACTTTCGTATCACACTTTCTTGTCGAGAAACAAAATAGAAATCATAGTCCTATTTATTAAAAACAAACCATGAATTCGTTTATAATTCTTTTTCTCAAAAATGGTTCATTTTATCGACAATAAACAAGAGCACCTTTTTTTAGCCTAAGGTGAAAGCTATCTAGATTTATTTCTTTTAATCCTTTATCATACAGGGTGTTAAGGATTTAAGCATTTGCAAGTTGTAAAGCTTAATCTGCCCCTGATAAACTGAAAAAGCTAATTATGGTTTAAGGACACGATTTCAAGAGGTCCTTACTGGTGTCCATCACATTAAATTTTTATTAAATTATATTAAGTACTTTGAAAGTTATTCAAGAATAGGGAGGGCCTGTAAGAAAAATTTTATAGGAACTTGTCATCTTATTTTTTCATGTTCTTTCCGAATCCGAAACATTTCCCACATTTTCTCGGACACCCTGTATATAAAATAATTTAACAGATTTTTAAACACAAAAAATATTTTTGAACTGGCCCTATTATTAGTTTAATCTGACGCGTACTTTTAATTTTTCCTTTCTATGAAATAATTTTCTAGTAAAAAGTTTCCGTTATAAGACATAACTTGACAGCTGATACAATCAAATATGTGATTTATTATATAAGAATTCGGGGCAAAGTGACAAGATCTTTCGGTGTCCGGTAAGAACAAGCGAGTCAGGGTCATCGGGTTATCTAGATGGCACTTGTTCACGTCGCGCACAGGGCTTTCTAGATTTACGAGGTCACCCATGATCCCATCACACTTGCTTCTAAAACATGCTTTTAGGGGGCACTGTATAACATGCACTGTGTAAAATAATATAATGTAATTTAATCCAATCCATTGGACGTTGAATACCAAAATAAATTCAGATTATTATTACTACTAAACGTCTTTATTTGAATTATTACCACTCAATTATAATATTAAAGGCGAAGTTAATCCCATATTATAGGGTATTTTAATACTTAACTCATAGAAAAATTTGTCGACAATTTTTCAATATAGCGTACCACACTGGGCTAACCGAGTATAAATTTTCTTAAAAATGCGTTGTTATCTTTTAAGCAAATCAGTTTAAACGTGCTTTCATTTGAATACGTCTTGGAATGGTCTCATTTGGTCAAACCTTAAATTACACTATTTACCTAATTTTTATGAAGTATTTATAAGGTATGGTCAGGTTAGTCAGAAATTTTGAAGTCAATCTGATTAGTAGTTTTCGAAACATACGGGATGAAAAGAAAATAAAACGCTCGCGAGGCATTGACGTCATTAAGTCCCACAGTTCGTCCGCTCTGAACTGGTGCAACGGCCTTTGTATGCACATACAAGGGAGATGCGCTTACTGTTTCCAACGAACATTAACA
The DNA here is from genome assembly GCA_963920685.1 of Polydrusus tereticollis. Taxonomy (NCBI): domain Eukaryota; kingdom Metazoa; phylum Arthropoda; class Insecta; order Coleoptera; family Curculionidae; genus Polydrusus; species Polydrusus tereticollis. The sequence goes on along the minus strand of OY987329.1, from coordinate 87,998,783 downwards.
CGAGACAAGAAGGATCACTCCAAGCTCCTCCCTTCGTTATGCCTATCTCGCTCGAATATCGGATGCTACCGTATCTAGAGCACCGTAAGCCCCCGACGCGCGATATGCATAAACAGGTTGTCCGTCGTAGAGATATGTACCAGTTGTCTTTATGTGTCGGCGTGAGTGAATTCCATTAAAAATAAAATAAACATTTACGTAGTGTTTTGTGTTTGGTTCTGCAATAAAATGCCACGAACGAACGAAAGTTACTTAGACATTTTTTATGATCACGACAAAAAAAAATGTGTCGACTTTGTCCTAAACTTACTGACGAGCATATGTTTCCTAATAGCTTTCAAAAAATGAAGGTAAAATATGCTTCGCAAGTCTTTAGTCACTCTCTTTCAGCTGCCCTATATACCTAGGTACATACATTTTAAGGTTTTGCCTTTAGAAGCAACGCTTACTGCAAAATTCCTACAAACAACAAATGATTTATTTGATTTGTTAAACTCGTCCCATCTTAACAACTTTAACGCATTTATGGGCACAGAAAAACAATTGCACTATTTAGAAAAATAAAATGTTTGTTGGATGACTTACAGGTAATTAAATTAGTACAGGTAAAACAGAACGATGGAAAGGAATACGTGGAAAAATGTATAAATAATACTATGCATTTTATAAATGGCTGGAAAATTACTATTACCTCTAGTCTGTCTTTATGGGAAACCTTAAAATGCAAGAACTATTAATTTCTTTTAACAAGGAACCTTAATCAGGATTGTATCGAAAATTTTTTTGGTCTGGTAAGAAATTGTTGCGGAAACTCGAGAAATCCAACCCCAATTCAATTTTGTAGGGCATTCAAGAAATTATTTTCTCTAAAATATTTTAATGAGGTTGAAGGTTCCAATTGTATCAAAGATATTAATACAGTTTTGCTTAATGTAACTCCTGATATTCTGGAAGAATATAAAAATATCGATGTACCTATATTAACAAATAATAGTTCTTTAAAAGTTTTTACATGCGACTATAGAAATCTTTCTAGTACGGACGGAAATGCTATAGTTTACATTACAGGGTATCTATTAAGGAAATGCTTGCTGCAACACTCTTGTAGTGCTTGCACAAAGTATAATGATGAAAAGACATTACCAAAAGAAGCTGCTGTATTTCTAGAGCATAAAGCATATTCGACTTCTAAAAACTATAGAGGTCTAAATGTACCTCCTAGTAATATTGTAGAATATGTCAAACAGATAGAAATAATTTTTGTTGAAAATTTTAATAAAATTAGTTGCCACGAGAACGTTGGAGCAACCCTTAAGATATTATATGAAAATGTACTATTTACACATCCTTGTAAAGAGTTTCCTCATAAATATTTTTTAAACCTATATATTAGGGTGCGTATTTATTTTACAATTAAATTTGCTAACCGGGATATAAAAAAAAGATATTCTTTGAAACAATCAATAAAACCTAACATAAAATTAAATATCTTAAAACATCTTTAAAAAGCGGCCGGTAAATTTTATTTCAGAACATTTAAATACATTATTTAATTGAGTTGTTAACGGGCTACTAGATTTGTAAAAGGCATCGAACAGCAATTCGGAGGTTTTAACTCATTTGGTTAAACACCTTTGGCTTAGAATGGTTCGTTTATCGATTTTCACAATTTTCCATACAAATCGCGATAATTTGTTTTTCCAGAGTATAACTACTCCTACCCGTATTTTACTGTTAAGTAAGTAGGTACTCTTTGATGGCCTCGAATTTGCAACAACCTGTATATATTTTATGTAATAATAAGGTAATTAGAATAAGTACCTATTTCAGTTAGCATTTGCAAATATTTGATTGTTAATTTTTATACCTACTAATCTCGTTTGTAGCTTACTACATTGTTACTTTTGGAAGAAACTTTCCTTTTTCCCTTAATTTTTACTACCAGTACTTTTTATAATTATGTTAAGATCTATATACCAATTAAATAACCTGACGATTTCCCCATTTTTCTTTTAATTCACACAAAGCAGAATAGGACACAATAACAATAAAATTATTACTAGATGTTTTTAAGTCACCCTCGTTTATTCGTTTTAATCGCTAGCCGTTTGCATCAACCTCGTATAAGCAAGAACAGGGACACTGCCTCAGGAATTTATCGAAATCGTCGGCGCGCTTGTGTAAGCAGGACATCAAGGTTCCGACAGAGTGTGACCCTTCTTGTCTTGTTAATGTTCCTTGCTGTTTCCTTGTTCAGGTAAAGCAGAAGCTTATTATTATTACTTTTAATAGTATAATAATATTCTAAAACAAGTTGGAAGTGCCATTTCATACGTGTCCTATATCTAACACTATTTTAGAAAAAAAAAAGAGATTAGTAAAAATTATTCTTTTTTCTTGTCGATGTCAACTTCGTTACCCAGCAACGGAAAAAGGGCGATGTGCATGGCCACCTGTCTTCTTAGTCGTAAACAACGGCAGCGAGTGTGATCCGACTTACCATAGGACTTAGTGACGTCACACAGCGGTTCTCTCGAATCGATGTTCGTAAATTAGTTTAAAGGCGTTAGAGGCGTCAGAAAATTAAAGTTTTTGCAGTTCGCACCAAAATAACAAAATCTATCAGCAAATGTAATAAAAAAAATACTAAATGACGCCATTGAGCATTTTGTATGTATCGAATTTGTTGAATTGATTGACGTTTTGTTGTTTGACGTATACTTTCTGTCTTCTTTTACTTTTGTTAGTGAAGTTCACTATCATAAATCGTTATATGAGCGCCTGATGGTAATTCATTACAAGCTAGGCGGTTGTACATTGAACGATTTCCTGACCGCAAAGTTCCTGATGGAAAAACTCCCAAAGGATTTATCAACGTCTTCATGGAGCAGGTACATTGAAACGAACTCGAGGACCAGGAAGGCCAATGACAGTAAGAACGGTAGAAGTGGAGAGAATGTACTGGACATGATACAGGAAGATCCAGGTACTCGAAAAATTGCAAATACTTTGAATGGAAGTAATGAGTAAAAACCGGATTATATGCAACCATAAACTTTAAGAATATGCGCATATTATATGCACATATTTTTTAAAATTTATGCAGGATATAATATGCAAAAAATACGTAAATATGCAATGAATATTTTTATTTAATTAGGGGATTGAGTATTGAATAAAGATAAATTCAAGTTATAATATACTTTATTAAATCAGTTAGCACCTAATACAGTTGTTTATATCAAACATATATTGATATTAATTTGAAAATTTATAAAACGCACCAGTTATTATGTGTGCTTCAAGGTTTTGAACTAAAAAATTGTGGCGTCTATCACTAAGGACATGTTTGTAAGAAGAAAACGATCTTTCTACATCTACTGATGTTATAGGGCAAAATTTTAATTTTGGAACTAAAGCAGGTTCAATAGCTGAATTATTTACAGTTTTCCCTGACATTATGTTTACGACCTGCCTTAAAATCTTGAAACCTGTGTTTTTTTCTATTACATTTTTTAATTTTGCCACTACTGTTTTTCCTACCTCACCTCGTATTTGTTTGCAATTTTGTACACATGTTTCTATTATATCTATCGACTCTGGTAAACTTGTACACGATTCCCCTAGTTGCAAAATACTGTCTCCTATAAATGCATAGTTACACTTAATATACATTAACTGTTGTTCCACTTTAGCACTTTGAAATACTTCTTTAGACTTTAGGATGCACTGTAAATCATCACCAGACATTTGTGAAATTAAGTCTTTCAATTTTTGGAAATTATCTGCATAAAATATTGCCGCACGAATCCAGGTGCCCCATCTAATCACGACAGGCTCATGTGGTAATGGGTCCGGGAAGATTCTCCTTGTAAAATTGTACTCTTACTGGGGCCTTTATGAATATCTTTTTTACATTTGCTATTAGGTCATTGACCAACGAAAAGGAAACTCTAATAGTTTCCGCAACCCTACTTAATCCGTGAGCTAGGCAAGTTACATGAATCAAATTTTCATAAAATATTTTTAAATTCTATCCTGCCTTTATCATATACGGCGCAGCATCGGACAACAGGACAAGAATTTTATCTGTAGGAACTGAATTCGGCAAAAAGAAAGATGTTAAGGTTTCTTAAATAAAACGTGTCACTGTGAGGTTGTTAGCTTTTTCCACTTCCTTTATGGCTACAAGGTAAGCTTTTCTAGGTTAATCTTCTGTGAGTTTTCCGATCATTAAATTAACTATATAACGACCACACGAATCAGTTATTTCGTCGACGACAATATACATATAGTTACCTCCAATTTCTTTATTTATTTCATCTATACCTTTCCAACGACATTTTTTTTTAATGTTGATTCATCTGGAGCATTATATTTTGTATATTTTTGCAGAAAGGCGTTAACTTACGGGTTGGTTAACTTCTCTAAAGGAATATTAGCAGCCAAGAACGTTTTACATAGATCTTCGTTAAATTCTGACTGGTCATGATTTCCGCTTTTAAAAATCTTAAATGACTGCTTCAGCGTTGACTGTATGGGACCAGACTTCATCTTGCTAACCTTAGCAATGTAAGACGGAGTCTTAATGTGTTGGTCTTTTTGAAATTTCTTTGAGCAGGAAACAATTTTTGAATAAGACTTGCAAAAAACATGGTCGCCGTCCAAAGCAAGTTCTGGATAAGGCTTAATCCACAAAATAAATCGTATTTTCGACATAATCACCGTTTTCATTTTCACTTTGCGTTTACAATACTAACTGCGGCTACGACAAACGAAAACCTCAATAATACTGACAAACTGTAACAAAAGTGAGCAAATAAATAATTATAGAAGGTGTAGATAGTCAGAAATATCCACCCACTAATGGAATTTCTCAATAGAAGAATAATAGTTTATTTTATTAGTTTATTACTTTATTAATTAGGCTATTTATTGCCCCCTTATCTTCAGACCCCGACAGCACAGGCGACACGGCGGCGTGCGACCATAAAACGTAAGAAAAGAGCACAGAAATCCCAAAACATTCTTAGATATGCAATAGTTCTTAAAATATGCATTTTTTAAATCACAAAATATGCAAAAAATGTATCTATATATATGCAAGATGCATAAAATCCGGTCTTTAGTAATGAGACTGTTTGGAAAATCTTGAGTGACTATTTGTTGTGCCCATACCACATATAGCGCGTTCAGGCACTACTTTCACTCTGATTTTCCTCAACGGATTGCATTCTGTCAATGGCTCTTGCACACATTGGTTCAAATCCCACCATTACTGATACTTTTTACCGATGAATCGAATTTCTCAAGAAATGCAATAGGGAATTTTCACCACAATTATGTGTGGGTTGAAGAAAATCCATATGAGGCACTTGAAGATCGTTTTCAACATCAGTTCTCGTTAAACGTTTAGGTTTTAATTTTGGGTGACTGGCTAATTAGACCGGTATTTCTACCAGGAAGATTAACCGGCGAGGTGTAGCGCAACTTTTGGAACAAATGCTACCTCAGTTTCTGGAGAATGAACCATGGGCAACAAGAACTGTAATCTGGTTTATACACGATGGTGCCCCAGCGCATTCTAGTGTGGTTGCTCGTGAGCTCTTAACAGTAATATATTATGGAGATCGCTGGATTCCTCGAGGTGGACCTCACTTATAGCCTGCTCAATCCCCGGACTTAAACCCCCTGGATTGTTTCCTATGGGGTTACCTAAAGTCATTAGCTTATACTACTCCAGTAAAGAATATGGAAGATTTAAGAAATTGGATAATTGCTGGGTATAACTCAATAAGAAACGACCCTGGTGTTTTGGAAAGAGTTCGGTAATCAATGATGTCGTGCAGTAAGTTAAGAAACTTTACATATAATTTTTGCTAATAAAATGTTGTTATTGTCGAAAATTTTCTCGTCGTGTATCTTTAAAACAAAGCAACTTTTCAAAAATCATCGAAGGACAAAATATTCTTAGAATAGTTCAGACCCGTTCAATTTTTGCCGTATGTTTAACATACACCCTGGGTAATACGGGGTCTGGCAAAATGTATTACTCATTTTATTTCCAAGATAGGGGAACAACTATTGAATTTTTCACCACAGCAATATTTTTGTATGTATTGTATGCTTTGGCAATTTAATAAATCGCACCAAACATTAATTTCAAAAACGCGTTGATTTCCTCTTTCTCTAATCCAACGAGGATGATTCTGGGACCAATATCAACAATTATGTCGGTTCAAGATTCCATTATTTTGAAAGTCAGCCTCCTCGCTCCATCAAATATTGGATTAATTTGGTTTTGTATGGATTAAACTTGGTGTTCTGTAGAATCCTCCATGAAGAGCTTATGGAAACAGCGTTATTTTCTTTGATTCTGGCTAGTAAAGTTTTAGGATTGTCATCAACTTGAACTGTATTTTCATTATTTGTAGCAATCGTCCTTTTCGGTTTTACAAAGCCGTCATTTTCCCTTACGTTCCCACACAGAGCTGCAAAAACAAAACTATATCTTCAATATTATTGAAATTGAAAAAGTAGTCCATACTTACAGTGGAGTTGATATGATAGGAAATAAAAAACTTGAAGTCTTCCTCCATAAAATAGATTTAATGTTTTAAAGGTTTATCCCTACATGTTTCGGATGTTTAAACATACATCATCAGGGGATACAATATCGAGTTCATATAATGAAGTTCGTTATCCCAAATGAATGGGCATAACTACTTGAAGTTTTGAAGCGAAGAAATTTTCAACAGTAATATACCGATAGAGGAGGCGTCTTATCGGTAATACCGATGTTTTTAACAAGAAATCGATTTTCTGACAAATTTTTACGAAATGTAATTTTTACTTATAATCTGATATGATCCCGAGAGCTTTAGCTCGAGGGTCTTGTCTTTGATTATAAGTAAAAATTACATTGAGTGAAAATTTTCTTGGAAAATCGAGTTTCGAGTGAAAAACGAAGGTATGAAGATAAGAAACCGCCTCTAGAGGTGTATTTTATTGAATAATTTACTGAACATAAAAATGAAGGCCGTCTGATAAAGGTAAATATACAAGTTAGAGGTGTTACTAATTTTTTATTTAAGTAAAAAAGCTACAAGCGTCTTTTCGAAAGCGTCTTTTCGAGCTAGCGGTAGTCTTATCGGGTAAGACGACCGTTACCAAGGTGGTTGCTATGAAAATGAGCGTTTTGATTGGTTCAATAAAAGTGAGGTGAATTATCACATCAATTTCCCTCCTTGAATCTTTGGAGATTATACTCGTTGGGAACACGGCCTCAAGGAGGTCCTACTAGAGTGATGACGTTTTCCAGATGAAAAATTTTTTAAAAACTAACTGTCGTTCGAGGAACACTAAGCTGAACCACGTACAGGTGGGCTGCAGTGACTCGTCGTGTATGTTTACCATGCACCGCTCTGGATGGAATCAATCGGGTGACCTCAGTTGAGCACTTGCCATGAAAATATTTTTAAAATAGACTTAAGTCGCCAACCTGCCTTCGATGTTCAAGGCTTTCCAAGTTGTTTGTCAGATTATACCGATCAAGCGAGTGAATGGAATCTAGTAATCTCGGGGTATGTTTAGGAGCAGAGTCCCAAATATGCGAACGGTACTCCAGCGATGGTCGAATTTAGGCTTTATAGAGTATCAAAAGTTGCTGAGGTGTATAGAGGTTCTTAGTTCGAAAAAGTATTCCAAGCTTCTGCGAGGCTGTCCTAGCAATGGCCCCAACGTGACTATGCCAAGACATATGACCATCCAAATTAACGCCCAATAAATGAATCGCTGAAGCCGAGGGAATCGAGTGTCCCGCCATAACTATATCCGGTCCTTCGACATTTAGGTTTTTTAGAAAAAACAGCCTGGGATTTTTAGCGTTAAATTCTACTTGGTTGCTGTCTCCCCAAGACAGAATATCTTCCGGGTCTTTGTTGAGATGTGAGACCTCTTGCTGCCTATAGAGATGTGCATTGGCAGCCGATGTCCGAGCATCCAAAGTAAAAGATAAAACAAGTGTGCTGTCATCAGCGAAGCTATATATAGGATTTCTAGTTTTTTCCAAAAGATCGTTAATATATAGTATAGAGGGTGCTAAATGTGTCTGAAAGAAATCCGTCCATCGCCACACGCAGGGAACGGTCTTTAAGAAAGCTCGACAGCCATGAACAAAATTGAACCGGCATTCCGTATGCTCTTACTTTAGTTAGGAGCCCCTCATGCTATACTCGATCAGAGACGTTCGAAACGTGCAGTGCTACCGCCCGGGACTTCCACGATGCTATTAATTCTCTATATTGGCTTAACTAAAAATTGCTTTTTTTTTCTATATTTCAGCACATTTTATGTATTAAAAAAATGGTTTTAACGAGTGTATAACCAGGACAAATGCGTCGTTGTAAAAATATTTAGATTATCTATTTATAAATGAATACTTTATTATAACCTTTCAGAACTTCCAGGTGTTGTAATGAAATAGATGATTGGAACAAGTCATATGGACTTATTGCAATAATTTTATTAAACCTCCTAATGAAGAGAATTAAGAATTTGTTCATCTTGATTCGAGCTTGCCGTCTTTGAGTGCAAGTAATAGTAAAGAAATGTGCCCCGGACGAAAAGTTTCATACGCTTGACCTAAATATACTTACTTGTGCACAGTCCATCAGATTTAAAGGTTTCTATTCAAGGATGTCATCTTTGAGACCATTACAATATAAATCTTACTCAAAGGAGTGTATGAACAAACAATGCTATGCTTTGTAGTTTTCAATATATTATCTTAGTCTAAATGAAAATCCCTTTGCACTAAGCTATTACGGAATTTGATAAATGAGACAGCTAACCTTTATCAAGAAAACACTCGTCTGTCCATTTCTGTCTTCTTTCGTTATTTCAAATTCATTATGCCTTAGTTTAAGATATCTTTTCTATCTGTATTCTTACCAGATTACTCAATTCTATTGTTGACACCTGAGCAGGATATTGCAAAAATTAGCCAACTAATTTATACATTATATTCAGACATTTGCGGAAATTAAAAGTTTGATGTGCACATACCAATGATTTAGTGTGCAAGCAAAATAGCTTGCGTAGTTAAATGCGGTAAAGACAAATATTGGAACGCCCTTATGACTTTTATATCGTGTAAAGGGTATTATTTTTTTCGTAGTCTGCCAACAGCCTTCGGTGCCATCTTGGCCACTGCACTGCGGCTATTCGTCTTTCCTTTCGCTCATACGTTATTTTTGCAGTGTCAGATGCCAATGCCTCACAGCAGTTCCTAGTGCTGCTTATTTTCTTTTTAGCTATGAAAATAAAATTAGTTTAAACTGGTAGAATACTGAAAGTGGCCCCAAATAAATAAGATTTTACAATTAAATGTTCAGTTCAAAGATTAGTTATTAAGTGTTCGTAAGAAAAGTAAGATTAATTCGTTAAATGATTTTTTCTAATAACATTTTATTTGAAAAAATTAAAATCGTTTGGTTGGAGTTGATGCAACTTTCTTTTTATCAATAAAACATTTTTGAACGTTTTTAATTTTGAACACTAATTTGAGTATTTGAGAAAAATTGTGAAGATGACCCAGATTTTTATGTGCCTTTCGCCCCTCGTTAGGGGTTGAAACTACAGAGTCGCAAATACATGTAAAACATATCCCCCAGTAAATCTAAGTTGACGTGTTTTTTTGTTAAACTCTTCTTAAAGTATTTTAAAAGTTATTCTGGGTGGCGGGTTTTAAAATGAAAGCCCTGTATGAGCATTTTTCGCTATAACATGGTTTATGCGGAGAAACCTAAAAAGAAAGAAAATTTTTTTTGAATTATTAAAAAAAAAAAAACTATGAAATTTCATGTTTTGTTGAATAAAGAAAAAAGCTAAATATAGTAGGATAGGGGCTAAGCCCCTATGGGTTTAAATAATACCACATTTTAGTATGACGAATTAGAAAAAATTTTTTTAAGAGAAACAAAGTTTCGTGCTAATCACTACCACGTTTGACTTAAAAAGAATTTCAATGAAAGTGTGGTTAATGTATGAAATGAATGAAAGGTGATTTGACATATGGCATAACAAGTATCAGACTGTAGAAATCCTAAAAATTGTAGTGTCGGTACAATCTGGAGCAACTCGATAATAGGTTTACAAACACGCTTTACACACGTTTACAAAACTTTGTTTCTCCTAAAAAATTTTTTTTCTAATTCGTCATACTAAAATGTGGTTTTATTTAAACCGGGCTTAGCCCCTATCCTACTATATTTTTCTTTTTTCTTTATTATTCAACAAAACATGAAATTTCATAGTTTTTTTTTTATAAAATAATTCAAAAAAAAATTTCTTTCTTTTTTGGTTTCTCCACATAATCCATGTTATAGCGAAAAATGCTCATATATTAATCATTAAAAATTTATTTTATACCATACTTATTAAAAATAATCAAATTCTCTTACTTTTATTAACAAATTTAAAATAAACTAAAATGTGCTGATTTACATATCCACAACTCTGAGTTACCTCAAGTTAGTCTTCAACTAAACAAATTTCACTTGCTATGATTATCTTAAATGTTGTACTCATTAATTTGAGACAACTATTAGAAGCCAATTTAGACTTGATATAGGTAAGTCTCTTATGGTACCTGTTATTTTTGTGCTTTCACACATTCCTTTTAGTTCCCCTGAGGATGACTGTATATATAGTCGAAACATGTAGGGACAATCGTTAAGAATTTTCAAAATATATAATATTTGTGGAGGAAGACAGAAGTGTTGTTTTAATTTACTAATAATATGGGCCTTTAAAATTTAATTGAAATAATTTAAATCCATGCAGAGCAGTACTTGTTGATGTTAGTAGAAATCTTAATATTCAATCGTCATGATTCAGCAAGATGGCGCTCCTGCACATGTTGGCATAAAAGTAAGGATATTTTTAAAATACTTACCAGTTTTCCAAATAGGTGGATAGGCAGACGGGGTCATATAGAATGGGCACCCAGGTCTCCTGACCTTTTATGTGATAAAACCAGACAATATTGATGTAATAAAAGATAGAATTACGCAAGAATATCAGTTCATTACTCCGATTATGCTTCAAAACGTAATGAATGAATTTTTTTACAAATTGGCACATTGTCAAACAATTCAGGGTGGCCAGTTTTGACATTTAATTAAATAAGTTTTCTGTTCCATAAGTTAGTTCAGGTTAGTTAAAAGTATTTATTGCGCTACATTAAATGACGTTACATCTTTTAAAGTGATTGATTTACGTATAAGATATGTGTTAAGGAATCTAAGTGAAATTTCGCGTAGAAATAGAAAACAAGAACAAATAATAATTAAAAAAATGCTAGGGTGTACTGATTTCGTGAAGCAACCTGTGTTTAAAAAAGAAAAAAAATTAATGTAGGCCCATATATTTTGTTTGAAATATTTTTTCTAGAAAAACATCGTGTACTCACCTAGTGCTAAACAACATATTTATTTTAATGTCTGTAATAACTCAAAACTTTTATCTACAATAGATCTGTTCCAACCACCAGTTCCTGATAGTTTGAACTGTTAAATACAATGAACCAATTGTAGGAAATAACAAGGCATCCTGGGGCCTACATGCAATATTCATCTGGTAGACTCCATTTCTGATTAAAGACTAGTCCCGGACTGCTGGTTGGAACAAGCCTTATACAGGGTGTCTGCTAATTAATGGTACATAGAAAAGCCACAGACTCCTTACATAAAAATATTAGGACTTAATCATACTTACCTATATTTGAAAGTTAATATTAACTGAGATACAAGGTGTTAAAGTTAAAACTTCATTTTTGTTTTTCTCTTATAACTTTGAGAAAAACTAACGATTTATCACAAAATTTTTTAATTAGGGGGTTTTCACGAAAAAGTAATTTTTTTGTGAAATTTTAATGTACAATGTAGGGGGCGGTATTTTTTGCACTTTTATTAGGTCATAACTTCTTTGTGCCTCAGTGTATTTAAGCTTTTAATGAAAAAAATACTTTTCTTACATTTATTACGTAAAAAAGGTATACGAAGTTCAGGTCGCCCAGAGTTACCGTTTCGGAGATATTTGCATTTAAATTATTCAGTGCACCCTGCCCAATTATTATAATTTACAAACAATTTTTTTCTTAAGGTAAGCTATGAGAAAACAAATGAAACGATGCAGTTGCTATGAAATCTCCATGTTGTTTTTTGTTTGTTGATTATTGTAGGATAGCTTTGTCAAAAAATGTTTAATTTATCGTTTATCGTAAGTTAAGTAACAATGCCTAGACACAATTTGTCGCAGAAATGCGGGATATGTTGTGTGTATACGCGCAGGAAAACTTTAATGAACGAGGAGCCCGTAGACGATATTCGGAAATCTATCCAAATCGAAGACAACCTGGTGTTAAGATCTTCAAAAATATTTACGACCGATTAGGAGAAACAGGTACCTTTCGTCCTAAATGGTATTCCACAGGGCGCCCGAAGACTAACTCCGGAACAAGAAGAAGAAATTCTAGACAGCATAGCTGAAAATCCCGAAATAGGCACAAGACACCGTTGCTGCGGTAACTGGAGTAGGCAAGTCCTCTGTTCGCTAAATTTTTCACGAAGAGGGTCTTTATGCGTATCACTTCACCCCTGGTCAAAATTTATTAGAAGGAGATATTGCAGATCATTAATTTTAAAAACAGCCATGCATGAGAATTAGAAAATTGGCATTTAGTACACGAACATGATTTCCCACATGAATTTAAAATTAACGTTTGGTGTGGTATAATTAATAACAAGTTATTGGGCCCTTTCGAACTACCACCCAATTTAAACGGCGAACTCTACCTTGATTTTCTAGAAAAACAATTACCGGATTTTTTTTGATGACCTTCCTCTGGGCATAAGGCAAAATATGTGGTTTATGCAGGATGGAGCGCCGGCACACTACTATAGACTCGTCAGAGACTACCTAAATACCCATTTTCCTGATCGCTGGATAGGTCGTGGGAGCCAGAGGCCATGGTCGGCGCGACGTCCCTATTTTAACCCGCTGGATTTTTATGTATGGGGTTACATAAAGTCGCTGGTTTACAAAGAAATAGTGAATACCAGAGAAAAACTATGGCAGATACTTTTTGAACAGTTTTTATCAAAAGCAGATCTATTCCTTTATTAAATCTCTTAATGATTTTGAAATAAAATATTACAAGTTACTAATCACTTAGTTAAGTTTGTTTTCATTGTGTCAAAATCATTTTAAATAAAGTAATAAATATCTCCGAAACGGTAACTCTGGGCGACCTGAACTTAATATACCTTTTTTACGTAATAAATATGAAAAAAGTATTATTTCCATTAAAAACTTAAATACACTGAGGCACACTGAAAAGTTATGACCTAATAAATTTGCGCAAAATACCGCAGACAGCGCCCCGCCCCCTACATTATACATTAAAATTTCACAAAAAAATTGATTTCTCGTCCTAGAAAAACCCTAATTACAAAATTTTGTGAAAAGACGTGAGTTTTCCCAAAGTTATTAGAGAAAAACCAAAATGAAGTTTTAACTTTAACACCCTGTATCGCAATTAATATCAACCTCCGGATATAAGTATACAGGGTGACAATTTGAAAACGAACAGCATTTAATATTGCCTCTACCAATGATAGTATGAAAATTTGGCGAAACACGTCAATTGATATATCAAGGGGGAAATTTTTTAAGGCATTTGTTGTCGTGTTACTTTCAACCCCCTGACACCCAGGGCACCTACCCCTAAAATTTTAAATGGCAACCCCTATTTATTTTGCTATTTTTGTGTTCCTTATAAAATTCTACATAAACTGTATTATTTTTTCTTCAAAATTGTGATTATTAACCTCACAAATTAATGAAATGTATTTAAATAAAGATTTAAATAATGCAACTCCTTGAAAAATTATGATAATGATAATGAAATACTGGAAAGCTCACCTCTCCTACATTATGAATTGTTCAAAATGGGTTCCACTCTCCTCCAAGCACAAGTACAGCCGGTATTCAAACTGGTTTCGGACGTTTTCAAGAGTTTCAGGTGAAATAGCTCTACACTCGTGTACAATTCTTTGTTGTAATTGTTCAATGGAATCTGGTTGAGTCTCAAATACAACGGATTTCAAGTGACCCCATAAGAATAATATATATATATATATATAAATAAATCCAGCGGTGTCAGATCTGGTGACCTAGGTGGCCATTCTATGGGTCCCCTCCTACCAATCCACTGCTCTGGGTAATGATTATCCAACCACTCTCTTACTGGGCGTACATAATGCGGAGGCGCTCCGTCCTGTTGGAAGTGGAGCAAATGTTCATCTAGAGCAACATTTCCATTGGCGTCCCTTTGATTTGCCACCTCACAAATTATAAGAAGTTCTATAGCTGTGTCTAACATTTCTGCATAAATTTCACCATTTAGATTTCCATTGATAAAGAGGGGACCGATGATACTATTGCCTAATATACCCGCCCAAACATTTATTTTTTGAGGGTATGCGTATGCCCCTCTATAATAATATGAGGATTGAGGTCGCTCCAATAACGACAGTTTTGTTTGTTGACCTTGCCATTTAAGTAAAAAGTGCATTCGTCACTGAAACAGATATTCTTTATTAACCTGGGCTGAGTAATAATCTTATCCGTCATAATTTCGCAAAACTCAATACGTCTGTCCGGGTCATCGTCCCCTAATTCTTGAGTAATTAGGAGTTTGTATGGATGAAATTTGTGAAGCTTCAATACTTTCCTGACTGACTCACGCGACAGTCCAGTTTGATCTGCAACTTTACGAAGGGACGTAGTGGGAGCCATAGCAACTTCACCAAGAACCTCAATCTGAGCGGCCTCATTGAGCACTCTTGGCTCATTCCTTTTCTTATTGCAAACAGATCCTGTTTCTTCAAATTTAGCTGCTAACTCACGGATGTACTTGTGTCCAACATTTCTTTCACGATGTCTTTCATTGAATACATCCGCCGTTCTTGCGAAGCAACGATTTTCAGCTCCGTAAATGAAAATCATTTCTACCCGTTCAGTAATAGTGTAAACCATTTTAAGAAACGACACTAATAATTAAAAACTATTGAAATGTTTATGAAATTAACTTTCACAGCTTATTTCACTGATTCTAGAAGAACATGAAATAAATAATGAACACCAGGAGTCGGAAAATAAAGTACCGACTAAGTACTTATCATTTGTTCGAAATATCAGGAATAAGCAAATCGAGAATCTTGTTTTGTCGAAAACGGCAAACAAATTAAATTATTTTATGTTTTCTAGTGGCGATATCGAAGATGAAATGTAAATAAATAAAAAATTTGGAATGTAACTATTGCTAGGTACAAACAATTTTAAACGAAGTGCTATGAGGCGGTGAATGCAATCCGTTTTAAAATTCGATATTAAATACATTTCATTAATTTGTGAGGTTACTAATCACAATTTTGAAAAAAAAATAATACAGTTTATGTAGAATTTTATAAGGAATACAAAAACGGTAAAAGAAATAGGGGTTGCCATTTAAAATTTTAGGGGTAGGTACCCTGGGGGTCAGGGGGTTGAAAGTAACACGACAACAAATGCCTTAAAAAATTTCCCCCTTAATATATCAATTGACGTGTTTCGTCAAATTTTCATACTATCATTGGTAGAGGCAATATTAAATGCTGTTCGTTTTCAATTTGTCACCCTGTATAATCCTAATATTTTTACGTAAGGAGTCTGTGGTTTTTCCATTAATTACTACTAGAGCTTCCAAATTTGCGTTTTTTAATTAAAGCTCGAGTGATATTCGCTAAGAAAATTTTCCACCAAAGTATTAAACAAATTATAGGAATGACGTCTTTCCATGGTTTTGAGATTTTAAACAGTAAACTTTGTATGTTAATTGTATCCGAAGAATAATTATTTGTCATTTCATGTACGTGTATTGTCCAAAGTAACAAGTATAGTTTATTTATGAAAATGTCGCGTAATCCCCGCCTTTAGTTATGTGAAATAATAAAAAGGCAGCTGGTGGTAGTTCAAACCATTATTCTCCAACAACTTCATTCAACTAAAGTTGATAAAAATATATTTTCTTACAAAGAAGTCAAAGTGGTATGACAATGGCAACCTTTTGTCAATGACAAAAGGTTGTCACTATCTGCAGACAGTAGCTCTTTATGTGGAGGCACTAGGTCGTGGTCCATATACTTACACCTTCCCTCCGTCTTTGGTTTGCCTTAGTGCCTATTTGATTGAAGTCCAAACCAGGAAAAATATACCGTATATCAGTTCCACTGAAAAATCTATGCAATAAATGAAACCAAAGTTTTCCCACACAAACAATTAAGTTTTTATTAAATTAAAAAAAGTTACCCGATAACAAAAGGTTTGTTAAGTTTTTATGTTAAGAGAAAATTTATATGTTAAGGGAAAATTTAAATTTAGTATTGACAAGAAAAGGAATGAAGGAAAAGAGAGCCTTTCCAAGCGCAAGGATTTTAAATACTTAATATGGGGTATAACCTACGAAGATTCTAGAACCTTTTAAATCTTTCAAGGAAGTATGGTTATAACAGTGTTACCTCTTGCCAGGATAGCCTTACATTGAAAAACTTTCTTTGAATAAATTTTAAAAGGGTAGATTAAATTAATTTCTATTAAAAGAGCATTTAAATTGACTTGGAGTAATTGAAGTTGTGAAATTATATGGATGAATGATGAATTATACGCAACGAAGTTATTGTTCTATCAAAAAGTCTGGGCGACTATACCAGCCTGCTCGAGTGCTCGCTTCTGCTGCGGCAGCTCCTCCAGCTGGGCAGGTTGGCTTCGGCTTATTTAAAAAAACCCTGGAAGCACTCCTAAGGTGGCTCGTAGGCTCAATGTCCTTGGTTAGAGCACATGTGGTTCTTTAACCTTACATATGGTGAAAACCCAATAACAACCCAAGCCCCTAAAAATAACCAAAAAACAAATTACCCACTAAATTCTCACAAAACAACTAACCAAAATAACCAAAAGAACAAAAGGAATTAAAGAAGCTTACCTCTAAAAGGGGGGTGAGACCTCGTGGTCTTTTTTAAAAAAATGGCCCAACGGCGACGGGCTCGACCTTCTTCTCTGAAGGTATTTTCAGAAAGTAAAATGAAGACTGCAAGAACTCTGAAGTCTGAAGGAAGACAACCCCCTTCTCCAGCAAAATAGGCTGACTCAATGTTGCCAACTGAACATAAACCCCAACAAAGGAAAATAAGAAGAAGAAGAGAACAGAGACACAACATAAAGGATCCAAACGATCAGAACGAACAAAAGTCTGGGCTTTTACCAGAACCTAAATTACATAAGGAAATAAATCAAATAATTCCAAACAACTTTGTTTACGCATAAAGTTGCCAAAAGGACAAATGGGCGTTCTGCGCTTTCACGGAAATCAGAAACGCAGATAAGTGATTCAACTTTACGCGGCGGTGGCTAGCGCCATCAACCCACAGAACAGCAAAAGTAATGCTTCGCCCCATATTTTGGCTAACGTTATGCAACCAAAGATGATACAACCTAATGAACAATTTTAACAGCAAATAAAAAGGAATGCACTTTGTGGAAACATATCTGTATAAATCCAAGGCAGTCTACCTTCCCCACAAAATAAATAGTGGCAATTTTAAAATTGCTACAGTATCAATGAGATTCAAATGCATATTTGCTGTGATATTAGTTAAAGCAAAAAACAGATAACCGACTAGTTATACAAATAATAAAAAATAAGTCGATAGTAACTCAATCCCTCAGTTTTTCAACAAATTCATTTTACTAAAATTGGAAGTAAAAGGAGTTATTTAGCATTTATTTATTAACTTACAATTTACATTAATTATTTTATGAAGCTATAACTTCTGATATACCAACATTAGTTAAATAAAATTATTATTAGCAAACTAAAAATGGTTCAATCTTTTATGCCTATATTAATTTCAACTACGAAAGTGGGTAAACTGATATAGGTATTTAAAGTCTTTGCAGAACGTATTTATAACATAATATAAGGGGGTAAGCAAGTAGACACAATAATGGCTACGCATTACTTCCAGGAGAAATAATTTCTTATTTACCCACTTCAGGTAAATAAAACTTTTACAGATGAGTTAATAATAGCCTAATTTTCTTTTTCTTATTAACCGTAATCAACTAAGTGCGTAAAATAGAAGTTTTTTACAAAACAGGCAGAGTATACATAATTCAGTTTATTGAAGTTACACATAGATGGCCATGGAATTTATTTCAAGCACTATGATCGTGAAGTCAATAATTTTTCACTTTTAATATCCCTAGTTAAGTTATTACTGAAAATTCCTTCGCCTTCGGCACGGGATAATTTTCAAAATATTCGTTACAAAGAAAAAATTTCCTGTTAATAATTTAAGCTCGGGGGATATTCAGTAAGAAAATTTCAATTTAATCAATTGCATGGGTATATAAGTATAGTAATTTTAACTTTAATGTCATAATTTTGACATTTAAAAGTAATATATGGAAAATATTCGATAATTGTCCTGTTGCTATAGATAACGTAAACAAACTTCTAAATGGCTAAATATAAATGTATAAAATTTTCACTTATAATATCACAAGGGCTTAAATTATTACCGGAAATTTTCTTGAGGGCACGAATATTTAAAATATTCGTGCCCGAAAGAAAATTTCCAGGAATAATTTAAGCTTGCGTGGGATTCGGTAAGAAAATTTCACACCACTTCACATCATAATTTGGAAAAAAATTATTAATCCAACCTGACATTTTAAATTAATTTCACTGCTTGTCAAGTTGGCCAGGGTATTGTTGTTTTGACATATGTTGATTTGTCATTTTTGTTTAACCGGTTCTGTCACAAAGCCTAATAATTACTAGTTTAAAACGTCTGTACGTTGAGTTTAATAAGTGTATAGCGAAATGTCGCGATTTGATAAAGAAAATCAAGAAGTAATTAGACAAGAAATTCAAAATATAACACCAGATAACACCCGAAAATCAAAATCAATATGTTTATATTTATATCAAGGAGAAGGAAAATGTCTGGCAATTTTTTTAGTTGCTATGATAATGATACAAAAACAGGTTCTTCATTGGTCGAAAATTGTCGGTGTGGAATTTTCAATAACACTGTCTAATCTAACAAGGAAAAGAAATTAAACGAGTTGGTAATAATAACGATTATTTACCTCATCCATTATAAAAGCGGGTTGATTTTCACCTGATTATTCAGCGATAATCTCCCGCTCTCCGGTGAAAATCACCCTTGTCAAAAGTGAAAATCTCACCCGTCAGAAATCCAGCGATAATCTCCCGCTCTCCGGTGAAAATCACCCTTGTCAAAAGTGAAAATCTCACCCGTCAGAAATCGTTAGTTTTTTATTTGGTAAATAATCTTCAAAATACATTTCGGGATTGGGAAATAATCAGAAAATCATTCTCAGATTTTTTGCCATTAGGAAATCGGTCTCGGGCAAGCCCTCGAGCGATTTCCACGGCAAAAAATCTTCGGAATGATTTTCGATAATTTCCCTATCCCTTAATAACGAGTGATTTTTAATTATTTTGCTCAAGGGCGGCTGTGACCCAGTATACATAGTGTAGCAGTAGCGCGTAGATTAAATGATAGGGCGAATTTGCAAGAAAGCAGCGTTGTCACGTTGAAAACCTAAAATAATGTTTTTTGACGGTATGTAATATAAAATCCTGAGCTATCTTACTTTGAAAGCCTACTTTATATGGCCGCCTCCTACTTCTAGACACCTTCTGATGTTTCTTCTTACCCTCAGAGACACATTAACCAATACGTTTGGAGAATTATTAATTTCGGCAATATTTTCTGAAATCCTTCATTTAGATCATTTATATCCTCAATTGGTGTTCGATAAATGGAGTTTTTTATAAAAGGCCACAAGAAGAAATCGCAGGGTGTTAAATCGCAGGAACGAGGTGGCCATATTTGTTGCGTATTTCGGCTTATAACTCTGTTTTCAAAAAATTCACTTAAAAAATTTAAATTTTCTCTGGTTACATGAGGTGTAGCGCCATCTTGTTGGAAGTAACCTTCCCGCAATTCATCATCGTGAAGCTCATTAATAAATGTTGTCAGAATTTCGATCCGATATCTCTCAGCTGTAATTGTGCCATCAAAGTAAATTGGGCCTACTATTCTTCTAGAACTAATTGCTGCCCACACACCAACTATTTGAGGATAAAGAGGTCTTTCTACAAAAACATGCGGATTTTGCGTATTCCACATTCGCATATTTTGTGAATTAACATAGCCTGATAAATAAAAATAAGCCTCATCGGTAAAAAATGTTTTTTCAAAAGCACCACTATTTTCTTCTTGAAAATTGTTTAAAAACCATTCACAAAAATTAAGTCTTTGGGGAACCTCATTGGGAAGGAGTTCATGAATAGCCGTAACACGATAAGGGTATAGATGCAGATCCTTTTTCAAAAGTGTTTGACATGTACTGTAGCATAAATCCGTTTGCTGAATTTGTTGAGATAAATGCCTAATAGAAGTTGAAGGATTATTTTCCATAATTTGTCGCGCTTCTTCAATAACCTCATACGATCGTTTCGTTGGTCTTCCAGGCCCTTTTTTATGTTGAACAGAACCAGTCTGACGAAATTTATCAATTAGGTATTGTGACCCAGTACGAAAATTATGAAAGGTCACCGCAACATCAGGAAACTCGGTTCGAAATTCATCAAAGCAGTCATGCATAGAGTAATTCCACACACCGCCTATTTTGTTTCCATTTCTAAAAAAACTTTCAACAATAAAAATTTTTTGTGCTTCACTAAACATTTTTACTGTAGAACTTTCAATCCGGCAACAAAGCTTCACCAAAACTTGATACGCTGAAAAATAAAAAAAAATTAAAAAATTAAATCATATCCTGCAAATAGCACTTTATAATAGTCAAAAGACGACTCCCCTGAGAAATATTAGTTAAGGCAATAGTAACCTACCTTCAAATAACTGCAAAAATTACAAAATTTCTCCAATTTTTAAACTTTACAAATACACAAATTCAAATAAGACGTAATCGTCATAAAACAATCATGTCATCTTATCTACGCAGTACGGCCATGATGCTTTTAAAATGCATGGCCTCCCTTGAGCAAAATAATTAAAAATCACTCGTTATATTACTACAGAAAATTAAACCTACGAAAATAATTTTTTCTGATATTATTTACCTATATTATTATGTAGGCCTGGATGGGGAATACGATCCATATCTTGCTGCTGCCCAAACTTAACCTTATCATATGTTTAATGGGAAATATTAAAGGAAATAGTGTATTTAATCAAAAAATGAAAATTATAAAAGTAAATGAAATGCCTATGTTATTAATATCTACCACAAGAAAGGTTGAGGCAATACGTTTATAACCATACAGAAAGTTAGTTCAATAGAGTATTCGTGTTGCTTTGTCTCTTCCATGTTATTAGTTTTTTCGTAAACAAAATTATTTAGAGAAAAATTCCTTAATCAAAAGAAATAAAATACTAATGTATTTAATATTTTTTGATTTAATATCTTAAGGTCGAATTTAGTTTTACTGTAGTACATTAAAGTTCTTTGTGGTGCATAGATGGAGTGTCTGTATCAACGCCATCATTGAAAACTGAGCCAAAACTTTCACATAAAAAGTAATAGGTAGATATTTTATTTATTATTAAACGTACCATAATTTCATTATATTCACATTTATTTTGTAAATCAAAAGCATTGAACACCCTATAATAGGCACCTATACGGGGTGTTATTTAATAAGTGTCCGATATTTTACAGGACGATTCCTCAGTTATTTATAAGGTGGAAAGTTCATATAAGCATGGTTACGCAAGCCCTTCATTTTTGAGATACAGGGTGTTAAAAATATATTTTTATTTTGGTTTCTCGTAAATGGTTTTTAAAATAATGTCTATATGTGGACGAAAATTCGTATTTGGGGATTATTTAATATGAGGAATTTAAACTTGATCTTAGCTTGGCCCTTAATTGTAGGAGGCGCCACCTACTACCTACAGGTCTTTTCTCTTCTGGGGAGTCACAACTTTTTCGAACATGTATGTATCACATTTTCTAGGAGAAAAATCGATTCCTCCATCATTTTTTTATAAAAATGGTATGCTTGTCAAAAGTCGCTACAAGCAGCCGTTTTCGAGATATTTTTATTTAAATTAATCGATGCATGTGTTTGTCAAAGAGTGAAACAATTTTAAGAACTTTTTTTTAATCAACATAGAAACATTTCCAACGGTAATTTTTAAACAACAATAAACAACGAAATACTAGATATAAAACTAAATCAAAATCACAATAAATGTTGAAAATGTCCACTTCCTTGCTGTATGAACGCATCCAATCTTCTTCTCATTGATTCGCGCACCCTTTAGAAAATTCCTGGAGTATTTTGAATCGTTCTACAAGTGCTAATTATTCTTCATTTTGAATGGGAGTCTGGTAAACTAAGGATTTTAGATATTCTTAAAGAAAAAAATCCAAACTGTTAAGGTCTGGTGACCTAGGGGGTCATGCTTGAGGCCCTCCCTGACCTATCCAACGGTTACCGAAAGTACGATCTAAATATTCTCGCGCTAGGATGCTAAAATGTGCCGGAGCACCGTCATGCATAAACATAACTAACTAAGCAGCACATCTTCCAGTAAAACAGATAAATCTTCTTCAAGAAAATGATGGTATCTCTCGCCGTTTAACCTTCCTGGAATAAAGACTGGACCTATTAAATAATCTCCAAGGATTCCTGCCCACCCGTTAAGAGAGAAGTGTTCTGGAAATGTGATTCCTGTATCGCATGGGGGTTTTCTTCTGACCACCAAATGATTGTTGTGATAATTGCGTATAGCGTTGGGTGATAAATTTGCTTCGTCGGTAACCAGGATTTGATTTTTAGATAAAGGATTTTGAATAAGGCATTGAAGAAACCAACGACAGAAGTTGATACGTAATGGAAAATCACGAGGGAGGAGTGCCTGAACTCTTTGAATGTGGTAGGGATATAACAAATTATCAATCAAAATTTTCCATACTATAACATGAGAAATATTTTCTGGTGCTTGTTTCCGGGTGTTCTCCTACCAGATTAAGAATTGCTCGGTTTCTTGGGTTTTCACCGTCCGATGTGCACCCGACAGATGAGTAGCTTTCTCAAACCTTGCTGTTTCCCTCGACCGAGCGTGAATTTTTGAAAACGTTCTTGAAGTAGAAGTTTTGCGGTTCGGATAACGCTCCTGATACAAACGTTTAGCCTCAAATGCATTTCCGTTAGTAAGTCCGTATGTAAAATGTATGCCAGCATACTCAGCATTGGTAAAGTTTACCATTATTTAACAAATAATCACAATAATAATAAATAAAATATTTTTTCCACTACTAACCTATAACATCGCCATTATTGACCGATTATTAACGCTAGAAATCGTTTTTCTCTACCTTATAAGTCATTATTGACCATGGTCAATAATAAGCCATTGAAATCCATTATTGACCGATCTTTGACCTTAACCGAATTTTGTTTGAACGCAGGTAACTTGATTTTTTAATTCTACAACATCAATTCATTGTGGTTAGGCAACCAGATAATTATCAATACATATTAGATTACTTGATATTGTAAAATATCGATACAATCAACATTTTTTCTGCTTCCATCCTTAATTCGGGAGGTGTACACATAATATTATCACTAACATTTTCTTCGCTCATTTTTAAAAAAAACGCAAAACTCGTGAAATCTGATGACACAAATGAACACAAATTGACATTGACAAAGCCACCTGACAAAACAACAAAATATTTTGCCAATTCCAAAGCGCAGGTAACTTGATTAAAAAATATACTTATACCTACCTATAATTTTTTATAATTATTAATACTATAAAGATAAATGTCATATAAAAGTTTGTAGTAGTGGAAAAAATAATATAATAACCACGGTTTAGACAGCTTATTATAGCCCTCGCGTCTTAAATCCCTCGTCGCTTCGCTCCTCGTGATTTAAACTCGCCGCTCGGGCAATAATGATGGCTGTCTAAACCTTGGTTAATAATATACTATAACTATGCGTCAAGATATTATTTTTGACAAGACACAAAATAAAGATTGGAATATACTAACTAGCCTACTTGATACTTTTATTTTGAAGTTTTTAAAACTGTTTCACTTTTTGACAAACACATGCATCGATTAATATAAATCAAAATATCTCGAAAACGGTTGCTTGTAGTGACTTTTAATAAGCATACCATTTTCACGTAAAAATGGTAGAGGAATTGATTTTTCTTCTAGAATATATACATGTACGAAAAAGTTGTGACTCCCCAAAAGAGAAAAATACCTGTATGTGGCGCGCCCTACAATTAAGGGCCAAGCTAAGACCAAATTTACATTTCTCATATTAAAAAATCTTTTATTACCAATTTTCGTCCAAATATAGACATTTTCTCAAAAATTATTTACGAAAAACAAAATAAAAAATAAATATTTAACACGCTGTATCTCAATAATAAAGGGCTTGCGGATCCATGCCTGTATTAACTTTTCACCCTACAAATAACTGACGAATCTTTCTGTAAAATATCGGACATTTGTTAAATAACACCATGTATACACTAGGTATTAGGTAAATGATTTTCTATAAAAATTTTTTAAGGTGATCAATTGTGCCTATATTGTATCCTCCCTGTAATTAAAATTAAAGTAGGTATGTAAACTATTGTTGTTTTACAGCAATTCAAATTTTGTAAAAACAGAAAAATTAGGTTTAAGTACTCAAAATTGGTTCAAAATTTTATAATAATATCATTATTAAGGAAAAATACCTAAAATATCGTTTACAATAAGTTAAAGAACAAACATATAAAGGGTCCGGTTTAAAAAAATTAAGTTGGTATCAACCACGGCCAAATACTTAAGTACATAAAAATATAAATATTCATAAACAATCAGTAAACTTTCCAAACAAATATTTTTTCATAACTCTTACAGTTTCCGAGATAAGGTACAGGGCTATTTTATGTTGACCACCCTGTACATAAAAGACTTATTTAGTAAAATGAATCGATTGGCGACAATACAAAACACCCCAAGCTGTTTAAAGCGCCATAAAGCCAGATAAAACAAAGGGAGAGCGAAAACCTATACATTCGGCATTGTAAATCGGTAAGTCTTAAACATCCCCCAATAAAAAGCTAATTTAAAATGCGTCGTCCGCTGTAGCCTATTTTCCTGCAGGCTAGCCCAATTCTGCCTGGCGAGATATTGCAGTGGGGTCCGGGTATAAATTTCCAGCTAGACTTCATTTCGAGCTGGAGCGGACCCGTTTATCTTACACACAATAACTCACTGCTGCCGTCTTTTCTTTTTGCCTTTTTCTTATTGTCTTCCAGAACTTGCTGCTGCTTGCTCCTCCAAGAAACACTGGAATGGAAATTGTAATCTTACTACGAAATGAATTATGGCCTGGAGTGAACAGGACGAATGAAGATGTACTATGCAATGCAAGTCGTAAACTTGCTTATCTAGTTGCTTAATCCTCTGTTCTATTTATATGATAAAACTCGGCTTTTATACGTCGCGTCGTATTTAAATATTTTTTTTCATTTTCTCCATTCATTATCAACACCGGTTGAACCACATATAATTCGATACCGCTCATTTAATAACTTTAATGTGAATAACTTTCTGAATACTATGTATAATCTTCCGTTTGATAATATATTTTATGAAAACAATATTGACAAAAAAATAAAGCTGCTGAACGGCATGATTTTAACCGTGTTTGATGAGCATGCTCCAGTTAAGGTGTCTAGAGTGACTAAACCTAAGGCTCCTTGGTTAACGGCTAATATAAGGGTATTCATGAAACAAAGGGATAGTGCTTTGCGAAAATTTAAAAAATCTAAACTTAATGAAGACTGGGTTAATTATAAGTAGGTACTTGAGAAATTTTACACTGGCCGCCATAAACAGAGAGAAGGGAAACTGTTTGGATTCCCTTTGTAGAGAGGGCAATTCTAAAAAACTGTGGTCTGCTTTAAAAAACTATAATATTTGTACTAATAAAAATAATTCAATACCTAAAACATTATCTGATCCTGATGCTATTAACACATTTTTTGCTGGTTTCACTCAAAACATATCTAATTGTAATGATCGAGTCAATTTTTACGAAAATCATATATTTGATGAATCTTTACATTTTTCTTTTTTGCCAGTCACGATATCGGATGTTAATAAAATATTAAATAGCATAAAAACTAACGCAACTGGTGTAGATGATATCTCGCCCCTTATGCTTAAATATTGCAGCCCTTATATCGATAAATATATTACTCATATAATTAACTGTTGTTTAGAAGTTAACTACTTTCCCGATAAATGGAAGTTACCCATTGGCAAACCATTATCAAAGGTTAGTAATCCAAACGGTTATAACGATCTTCGTGTGATAAGTATTCTTCCAGCAATTTCAAAAATTTTTGAGAAGGTCTTGCATAACCAGATGTATATCTATCTCGTCGATAATAATATTATTCCCCCCACTCAGCGCGGTTTTAGGAAGGACTTTGGTACTGCGGTTGCTCTAACAAATGTAACACATGACATTATTCGCGCCTGGGATAAAAAAATGATCAGCATTCTAGTACTTCTCGATTTTTCTAAGGCATTCGATACTATTAACCATTCTCTTCTTATTTCTAAATTACAATACTATGGTTTTGTTCATGATTCTTGCCTTCTTGTTAATTCATACTTATCCAACAGGTTTCAAAAGATTTTTTCTGATAATAAATATTCTGAACAAGTCAAAATACTATCGGGCGTGCCGCAGGGCTCCATTCTGGGTCCCTTGCTATTTCTTATATATACTTCTGACATACTTAAATCGCTGAAATGTTGCAAAGTCCATGCATTTGCTGACGACACGCAGTTATATTGCTGTTTTGATCCCAAGGATTACATGGAAACCGAGTTACATATAAACCAGGATTTGAGGATATTGAGTGAGCTCTCCTTGGTTCATAATTTACATTTAAATCCGGATAAATCTTCCATATTGATTTTTGGCAGTAAGAGCAAGGTTGACACTCTGAAACCTACTTTGAACATATCTATTAACGGCTCAAAACTGAATTTCGTTAATATCGCAAAGAATTTGGATCTGCTTTTTGATGTTAATCTCAGATTTCAAGAGTATTTAAAAAAACTCTTTCAGAGAGCTTATCTCGCTTTGAAGGTACTATACAGCAATAGACACGTATTGAACTTTACATTGAGAAAGAACTTGTGTGAATCTCTTGTCTTGTCGCACTTTACTTATTGTGATTTTGTGTATGGCTTTTGTTTGGACGCGGAAAGCAGATCACGTATACAAAGGTTTCAGAATGCATGTCTTCGTTTTGTTTACGGCATTAGAAAGTTTGACCATATTTCTCATTTATATAATGATATAAAGTGGCTGAAAATGGATGGACGGAGGGTTCTTCACTTTTGCACATTTCTAATAAAGATTATAAATAATCCTAATTCTCCTGCTTTTATTGACGAGCGTTTGATTTTTCGTCGGAGTGTTCACGATAGGGATATCAGAGGTGCGGGCGGGCTTACCATGCCTCATCATCGGAGCGCCATGTTTCAGCGTTCTTTTTCTTTTAACTCAGTTAAGTATTATAACTTGTTGCCCACTGATATGTTACACCTAAATGATAATGTTTTTAAGACTAGATATAAGTCATTTATTCTAAATTTACAGTGATATTACCGGTTACTTATTGTTTAATATTGTTTAATAATAATTTGAATTTATTACTCTTTTCTCCTTTCATTGCTTGTCTCATTATTGCAAATATGTCTAATAGGTTAGGGTTGTTACGTAATATTCTACTACACTATTAAGTATTATTATATTTCTTTATGTCTAGGTGTCTCTGTCTGGTTCAGTAGAATAGCTACTGCAGCTAGACTGCGCCTTACATTACATTTTGTATATAATATTCTGTTTCTTCCAAAATAAAAGACGTTTATTATTATTATTATTATTATTATAAGTATACAATTATTATACTAAGTTAACCTGGAATATCTGTCTTGGTCCAAAGTTGTTCATAGATTAAGAAGAGATAGGGATTTTAATTCTAAAATTGTGTTGGTAATAATTGTACATTTTTTGAAGAAAAAGAAATGTTTTTATTTTGAAAAACATTAAAATACAATATCACTCTAATGTAGGGGCACCATAATTCCAATATATTTCCAAAAAAGGGAAAGTTCACAACGCTGTGTGCTTTCATACTTACCCTTATAAGCATTAGGCTGATGTCGTTGCAGTGTTTGACTTATAGCATTTAAACTATCCTTCAGGTGTCACCCGAAATGTTTTGATTTTATAATAGATCATCGCATCAAAAAATCAATTTTTTAAAGAAGCTACCAAAATTTTTGAATAGTTGGAATTCTAAATAAATGATTACCAAGTCAGATAAAGTAAAATACATTTTTGCTAATTCCACATGATTCGGATATTTACTTACATAAAAGTCGCCCATAATGCCCGTAACTTTTGAATTATCTCGTTTCCAAAAGCTGTTCAGTAAATTATTCCCAAGATTTCTACCTGCGGGGTTAAATCTGGGGATCGCGCTGGCCAGTCAATAGCACCTCTTCTGCCTATCTAACGTCCTAGAAGTTGTTCGCTTATGTATATCGTCTAACATTTGCCGCATAATGCGCAAATGCCCAATTTTGCTGGAACCATATCTGTTCGTTTATGCCATTATTTACACCCGATAATAGCATTCTGCAAGAAGGAATTATGTGATTCCTGAGGAGGTCCAGATATTTTTCGCCATTCAAATTACCATCTATGAAAACAGGTCCCACAATATGGCTACCAACTATGCCCGCCCAAACATTTACTTTTTCGGGCCTCTGAGTATGACCGTACTGGAACCAGTGAGTATTCTCAGCAGACCAATAACGATAATGATGTCTATCAACAATGCCATATAAATGGAAAGTAGCTTCATCCGAGAAAATAATATTTGTTGCAAAGTTATTATCGTTATTGAATATTTCCATCAACAGCTCACAGAATTCAGCTGTTCTATCAAAATCGTCCTCGTTTAACCCATGCACCAACTTTATCTTTTAGGGATGCAACTTCTCCTGCTTAAACAAATATTTTACTGACTGATGAGACACATTAAAATCCATTGCCAGTGGCCTGGATGATTGTGTTGGATTTTGATGTATTGAGAGCATGATATCCAAGGCTTTGTCTCCCCCGGTAGCTGTTTTAGGTCGACCTGATCTAGCGGCTTCCCTAAAACTGCCTGTTTCTTGAAATTTCTTTACTACTCGATACACTGTTGACTGATTTATTGGAGGCCTATTTGAATATAATTCATTAAAAAGTTGACAAACCTGTTCTTGCGGTCTCTTCATATTTCAGTTACCGCTCATTATTAAAATTTTAACTCTTTGTTTCTCATTCAGATGAACCATAGTGTAAACAAATTAGAAATCAGACAACAGGAAACTAAACAGGAACTCAAAATTGACATCTTTTAGGTCACTGTCATGAAAACATCTTGACTCAACTGGTGGGTATTAGGTAGGAGTAATTATAATTAGTAATTTTTTCATTTTTGAGCTGTCATTATCTCGGAAACGCTTGCAGGTGAAAATTTGAAATACAAAAAATTCAGAGTTTTCTCAGTATAATCCAAGTATGCAATCATATGCAGAGTGTTCCATTTAAAAAAAGTAAGTTGGTCTGTAGGGCAACTAAGCCAGAAATTCATGCAGGTAAAACTGTGGCGAATAATTTACTGAATAATCCGTTAAAAGATTTCAACTTCGTAGTGTGGTCCTTTGATATGAGATACTTTTTCAGATTATAATGTTGTTAATAAATCTCTGCAATCAATAGATATGGATCTTGTAGATGCACAGAAATGTCAAAAAATGCTGTGTTTTCTTAAAATAATATAGAAAGACGAACTTTAAAGGAGCAATTTTAACAGCGAAGGAGTTGGCTAAAGAACTTGAAGTTTAACCTGCATTTAAAGCCATAACAAGAACTCTCCTTTTTAAAAAAGCTATTAGTTCTGGATATTTGAATAAATCAATAAACGATTTTAAAATGGAATATCCACACCGTAAATTGGCACATGATTTTGGTACCCAGGCACTTTTTGAACACTAAAACCATTAAATCCCTTGACAATGCAATGATTTCTATACCCGGAATCTATGTATCATAGTAATCTTTAGATAGGGAAATCTTATACAAAATTACCGTGAATGGAAAAACGCGATTACAGAACTCGGGATATAGTATCCTTGATTAGTCGCTATCGCTCAGGCACAAACTCATCCTCGTCTGGTAATTCGATATCACTTAGATCGCTCGTAATATAAATAACTATTTAAAATGTCAGCGTCTTAAGTGCGTCTCAGCAAAATCTAGCGCGGAAAGTCTTCAATAGCCTTTGCTCATCGACTCCTGGACATAGGCCTCCATTTGTCTTCTCCACTCCAACCTATCTTGTGTTCTGTAATGCCAGTGGTCTTTCTACTTGTTCCTTAATATCGTCGATCCATTTTCTCTTGAGTCGTGTGATTTTTTTTTACTTTTGAATAGTCTAGGTCTGTATTGCAGTATTCGCTTTGTCCATCTTGTACTATGTTGTCTAGCGATGTGGCCCATCCAGGCCCATTTTAAACTGGTGATAGGTTTTATTACGTCTTCTACCTTCATAAGACGTCGTATTTATTCGTTTATTAGGTGGTCTCGAAGTGGTCTCCTAACGTAGTTCATTCTATCGCTCGTTGTGCGCTTCGAAGTTTGGAAACTGCCAGCTGCTGCTAGTAAGCGGGCTCAGTCAATACCACCTTGTGCAGGTAGTATTGGCTTAGTGCTTTTTTAATAACTGTAAGCTGCTGACTTTCCCTAATCGCGCCAATTTCTTAACTGAATGGTTCTCCATTGGTGCTACAGTACTGCTTGGGAACTTAGATCGCTCCACATTTTTTGATTGTGCTAACGGCCTTTTCTAAAACACTATCATATTTTCCATTAATTTTTGTCACTTTTTCTTTTCCTGCTTATTTATTCAACCTGACTAAACGACAATTTTGTTCCGCTTTATTTTGAGTTTCATGAACTTTACAGTGGTCAGAAGACCAGGAAGATGAAATTTCTGCTAAGAAATCTGGATCAGTTTCTGAATCACCAGAGTCAAAAGGTTCAGAACTAAGTTCGTAGGATTCGTGTTACTGTCTGAATTCCAATTCATTATTTTCATTCGAATCGTCGGCCATAGGAGCATCCCTCTTCAACATCCAACAATAGTCCGCCATCATTTTTGTATCCCATCGTCCCTGATACCTCTTCTCCATTTCTTCAATGTCTTGGTGAAATATTTAACTCTTCTCTTCACTGACATCACCAAGGTTTGCAGGAAAATAGTAAAAATGTGTGTGTAAACATGTTTATGCTCGTATTGGAACCTAATTCCCTAAATTTGTTCAACATGTTCTCCACAATGTCCCCATAATTTGGGTCTTTATTATTTCCCAGAAATTTATTTAAAACATCCTTAAAAGCCTTCCACGCATTATTTTCCGTGCTGTTTATGACCGCTTCAAACTAATCAGATTTCATTCGTCAGCATTCTTATTTGCGGACCAACAAAGATACCTTTTTAATTTTCCCTTGTGCTAGACAGGGAAATTTTTCGGTCAAGAATTGGAAACATCGACCTGTTTTGTCGAACGCTCTAACAAGCTGCTTTATTAAACCAAGTTTAGTATGAAGTGGAGGCTATAATATTTTTATGATCAACTAGATTTTCATGAAGAACATTTTTGTTGCCGGGTATTAAATGCTCTCTTCTTTTTTAATTTTTCCTTCCTGGGGTAAGCAGGTGTTTATCTTTTAATCTAGATCCTAGTATTTTGGATAGATCTTTGGGAAGTCTCAGACTAGATCATGGAGCTCGAGTCTTATACTGTTTCTGGACAAAATGTGGCTCCTTTGCAGAAAATTATGAATAGAAATTCTGAACATACGGTTCTGAAATGATGGCACATTTTCCAAAAAAATGTGAAGTGATCTTAACAAATGCTAAAACACAATTGACTTTGTGGTGCTCTTCCCCACAAACATGCCTGAAATTCTTGAAACTCAAACTGACACAAAACGCCATCTTCCTGATACTAATATGAACTTTATTGAGTTAGTTCGTTGAAAATACTAAAAAAGTATAATTTATTACTTGACGGTCTTCTTCCAAACTGACAAGATAATATGGATATATTAAAATTATACATCACTTTATTATATTCGCAACAAAGTAATAAAAAAAAACAAGACTAATACCAGAGGAAGGTAATGATTCAAGTTTTTTTTTTCTTTTTACCAAATTATTCTATTTGGAATAGTGACAGAATTATTGAATTTTAGCGGAGGCATATTTTTCCATAATATAACCACCGTTATAATAACCAAAGCACTTATCAATAGCCGAATTCATTTTGAATTTGTTACTGCTACCCACTGAACTCCCACCAGTAGAAAAGCAAAGCTAATTGCCGACCGATGTCCCCGGCATGCGTGATTTTTTCGGAACTGTGGCTCATGCGCAGTGCGTCGGATTTCTACGATATGTTGATATTTAACGTTTATATTGTCCAGAGCCGGTTGTCACTTAATTCTTTATTTACCCAGTATTTTGCGTGTTTATTGTGAGATTTCTTAGCGTTATTTTGAGTGATTTTTAGTTATTTATTGTACTTTGTGGAACTTTCGTTAAAAACTTATTACTAGATTAGACTTTTATAAATAGTTTAGGTTTATTTATATTACAGTGCAGTACCTTTTAGTGTAAGCGTGTGATGAAAATCAAGTGTATGGTGTTGCTTTGCAAGCCAAGGACCCAAATTTAGTTCTCCAGGTACATACCTAGGCTACTGAAAATAATTTTAAAATTTTATCCCCGCATAGCATTTACCTTGCTTTCAACACAATCATGTATTTATTTAGGTAAGTGTTCCTTTTTTTTTAATTTAAGCTGTTCGTAGGTATACCTACCATAACCTTCAAGTACTTTACAAAAATATATCCAATTTGAAACTGGACACAGTTTAAACTAGGGATAATATGTTATTTGGGTCCAACTTGTTTACTGATTTTTGGCAAATGAAAAGGAGCAAATCTGTTACATTGCTTCTAGTGATAAACTAACCTGGACTGACAGTTTTGATTATGTTGTAAGGGATTTGATTTACTCAGAGGATCAAAGGATCTAAAGTCTTGCGTGGGATATCCTTTTATAGCATAAAACGCTTTTCTAAACATTGTTGCTTGTCAAAGCTAGATCATTTAAATTTTTTGCCTACAATGCAATTTAGGGACTTAAATAATATGTACCTATGTACCCATTTAAAGACATGTTTGCAGATTAACCGCAACACGACATGATGCATGGTTAAGAGCTCTAGGAAGAAACCCCAATATAGAACATCTTAGTGATGGGAATCATGTTTGCAGATTGCATTTTGGCCAGGATGATTTTATAATCAAAAATGAAAGGGCACACTTAAAACCAGGTGCAATTCCAACCAAATAATTAGTCCCTCGTAAGCCTCTAGCAGCACTTCACAATACACCTTTAATGACACTTAGCAGGTATAAGAAACTCCTATAACTTATTTAATGCTTCTTGTGGTAAGCATCTGTCTTTAGGTGTAAAACATGTTGTTGTAGTTTTTTGTTCAAGAATTATACATTTTTATAGCTTTGAAATATAATTCCAGAAATACTACAGTCATGGCTGCCTATTTACTTTTCAGTGCCAATGTATGGATACTATTCTTATTCACGGCGCATATTGGTTGTTGAATGTCTCCTCTATCTCTATGAATTGCCTCCATATTTCAACGTAAAAACCTTTGTTTTAATTTATAGATTACATAATGCATCCAAATACTACTTTATTACCCCTCTTTTGTTTTTGTTTTGGTGTGCTGAACATTAACATTTGTTCTACTAAAACATTAACTGTAGTTTTTTAATATAAATATATATATTAATAGCATAATTGTTTGTTTCACTGTTTTATATATTTTTTTAATGCACTGCATTTAGGCTTTTCAAAATTATATGATAACATATTTATTTTCCCTCGTACAAAGTGCCAAGGCAAGACAAATGCACATGTTTATCAAGTCTACTATAAACATTTAAAACCTTCGTTCTGACTTACTTTAAATCTTAAAAAAAAGTAATTTTCTTGCAACTTTCATCGTACCTTGTATAGAAAATGATAGAAGAAGACCAGGCGACAAAGGGCACCTGTTATGGTGTCAAGAGCAATCAATATTACTTACGGAACTATTCCAGAAACTAAATTGTGATTCGAAATTTCAATTTTTGTATTTATGCCACAAAATACGCAAGTCCTGAAATTTCCATAATTTTTTGCAGTGTATTGCTTCTTCGAAAAAATTGATGCCTTACATCTTCTTATATTTCATATTATACCAAGATTCGCTATAGTTGCTTATCTTTAATAAATCAATACCTATTCCAACCTATTAAGTCAAATAATTTTAAAGCCGGACCGATATTGGTTATATAGTATGTGCTTCTATCTCAAAAAATGACCCAATTACCGAACCCCAAAATAAATCGTTTATCGAAAAGAAATATAAAGTATTTAATTTAAAAACTTCCATATATAACTATTAAGTAAACCCTAAACGACATCGAACGGAAGGAAACGCAAACACGACTCTGCCTCAAATAACTTTAAAAAAACTTCCATAAATCGTGTTTTCTTAGCTTCGCCGGGACCGAACTTGCACAAACTTGAGTTAAGTCCCGCCATCGTTCACTTTGAATCATGGCTGGCTCGATGTGGATCCGCATTAATTCTGGGCACTAAATCGGAAGGGACTAAACTATGGTCCTCGCGGCAGCTAAACTGGAAGACATATGCGGGCTTCGTTGCTGTTATAAATAAATCTTACTTTTGTCTGGTCAAAAAGGAAAGGAAATGATACCAAAAGAATACACGAGGTGTATGATATTAGTTAAAATAAGATTTTAAAAATTCCCTTAATAGTGTCGCCGCTGAGACGAGAGATTCTCGTCTCTCGTCTCATCTCGCCCTCTCTCGACGAGACGAGAAAGATATTTTCTTTCGAATAAAGCTTCGAGACGAGACGAGAAAAAGACCCTCTCTCGTCGAGGAGTTCTCGTCTCTCTCGAGCAAAAAATGTTTGTTTTATAATTTATTGTGAGTGTTTGCATTGCCATACTAAACAGTTAAGCCGTGATTCATGTTTTTTGTGTTTTTTTTTTCGATTAAAAATGTGCAGAAATTGTGATATTTATTTGCTTCGAAAATAAGTACTTTTTATTGTAAACTCTAAGTATTTGTGAAAAGAGTAAAATTAGCATATAACCAGAAATTTAAAAAAATTTAGTGTAATAGGCATGATACACCATTTTAAATCAATATAGTAGAGGTTATATAGGGAAGTTTTACGTAAATGAAATGTTTTTCTTATATTTTTTAGAAGCTTTTTAGATTTTGATGAATACCTGAACTAAATATATGAAATGAAAAAAAAAACGATAAGAAGGGTACATTTGCCTTTTTGGCAATAATTTAAAGGGTTGGCATTTTCTGATTACGCATTTGTATAATTTTTTTTAAACGTATTGATATTTTTTATATTTTCAAAATAAATACATAAGGGCCTATTTATTTATTTATAATTATTTTAGAAATATAAAAAAAGAAATACGGCGATTTTGATTAATTTTCTTGCATCTTTTAAGATTTCTGAAAAACGTACAGGTTGCTTCAAGACTGGCTGTTAATTTAATTTTTTTAAATCGAACACCCTGTATATTATTTCATTTTTGAATTCTATGATAAAATTATACGTCTAAACAGAATGGTTTACGAGACAATGACATTTTTGAACTTTGACAGTCTGTTGCGTTCCAACGGTACCTCATAGAGAAAAACGGCTTACCTGTCCCTATCCTAGTTTTTCATATTCCGTTTATAAATATCAACTTCCGGTTTAACCGGAACTGAACCGGAAGTTAAAAAATGTAGTTCTTGATGAACCAGAAGTTGACATTTTCGGATAAAAAATGAAAAACTAGGATAGGGATATGTAAGCCATTTCCCTCTATGACGTATCATTGGAACGCAACAGACTGTCAAAGTTCAAAAAGGTCATTTTTCAAGTGTCAATATCTTGTTTAGACGTATAATTCTTTTTGTAAAACAGGCTTGCAATCTTAAGTAAAATTCAAAAATGAAATTACATACAGGGTGTTCCATTAAAAAAAATACCAATTTTCCTGAGCACCTTGTATATTTTTCATAGATCTTAAAACATGCAAGAAAATAAAATAAATTCGTCGTGTTCGGGCGTTTTTCCAAAACACACACCGCTGAATTTTAAATAAATTTAGACAATACTTCTGGGACTCACTGTATATTAGGAACATTAAAAACATTAAAAAATCAAAATAATCATTTTTTAGCAAATATATTTTTCCGAGTATTTTTCTTACGGCTATATGAATACCAAGAGTTTAAACATAACAATGTTCTTTCTGACTCTGCATTAAGACGGTTCCTATGTTTTCTTATTACGAGTCCTGCTTTTGAGAACAGTCTTTCAGCAGGAACACTGGTGGCAGGTATGGCCAGTATATCCCTAGCCATTCCAGCAAGATTTAAAAATATTTCCTCATGATCGCCCCCACCATTTTAAAATATCGGTATCTCGACCAGCTCTTTCTCCGTCTATATACCTATATGATATTCGGCTCTTGCTACCTCTGTATTGTTGATGATCGTTTTTTTATATAGGAAAGCCATACCAATCACGAGAGAAGCAAGACGAGACTAGAGAAAGTGTTCTCTCTCTCTCCACCACACATCATGTCGAGGCATTACTGAAAAATTGAATAATATCTACGTATTGTATTTAAAAAATTAATAACGTTGACAGATGTTGTTGCCTTAGAAATGTCGTTGTTTATAGTTAAGGCCAGCTGTGATAAATAATTAAAAATATGAAATGACATTATCTCGAAAATGGTTGCTCATAGCGACTTCAATAAGTTATACGTTTTTGATGTAAAAGAAATAAAGTAACTTATTTTTTTATTAGTCGGATCGATATAAGAAGCTTAAGCAAAGTTATGCCAGCGCCAGCTAGAATGAGTGAGGCATGCCGTAGATAGCGCCCATTACTGGTAACACAATAACTATGGAATTTTGAATTCCTCACCTCAGAAAACCCCAAAACCCTTAATTTTGTGCTGCTATGTCGTTTCGTTAAGAAATAATCGCAAAAAAACGAAAACAAAATTAAAACTTTGATACCCTGTATCTTGGTTGTTATCCATTTTGGGATAAGGCAAGTTTGAATAAATCGCATTATTTCGCCTTAAGGAGTATGCCGTTGCTCTGTGTCCCATTACTTTTGGAACACCCTGTATTTTCGTCTTAGGCTACAATCTTATTTAAATTACTATATTACCTAATAATTCCTTTCGAAAGGAAAGATGTTCTGTTAGCATATTATTCTACTACTAGTTTACCTGTATTCTGTATTTGGTAATCTAGGAAACATCCCGCTGTCTAGACTAGGGATATACGTGGGTGGCTAAGGAGTGGACTCAAAAACAATATATCTCAATAAGTTATGTATATTCGAATAAAGAGTTATAAAACTACAGACAAGTGTGTCTAGAAAAGAGCCCTAGCAATACACTTTTAAAGTAGTAATTCAAGGCATGCGTTTGAGGATGTTCTTTTTTATCTTACGATACTTGTGTTTGACTTCACGCTCAATGCTCTATTAATTCATGATTCTAAGCCGACATTTTACCTTTCTAACATATTTAAACACAAATGCATAACAAAGAACAAACCTTTTATGTTGCGAATAAATCTCTGAAAAGAAATCAAAGCTTACCGCAACAAATAAATAATAATAAAAAATACATCAAGAAAAAGAACGCACATAAAAATAAACAAGTCATAAATCGGATAAATCGGACCTCAGGCCCAACGAACCATGAATGAAATAACCACAATCGTTTTTATTGCTGCGAGTGCAAAACGTTCACTTGTATCTTTTCAGTGACAGATTTGGCTTTCCGGATATCTCAATTTGTGTGTGAAACTTCTTACTTGTGTGTCGTCAATATTTTTTACCTCGTTTGCGTTTGTTGACTGCACTCGTAATTGCCGTCAAATCACCATCAGTAAATTCTATAAAAGAGTTGCTGCACTAGGTTTCTCGAACATTTTTTGAAAATTGAGATCGCAGCTCTGGGAAGAATTATTGAAAAATTAACTCCATTTTTATATTTCAATACAACACCCGCTGTTTTATCTTAGAATTAGGTAAATATACAGGGTGGCGCACCGAAAACTTTTCACACAGGTTTATTTTCTTGTCAATAAATAAATCAAAATTCGCTAGAACACGGGAACATTAGTTCTCAGGGGACATTTTTTTTTGCTATTTTCACCCCTCCTGCTTGAACCCCTACGACGTGGTGGCTTTCATCCTTAAAATCTGAAATGAAAAGGAAGGTCGAGCGATAGCTTATTTTAAAAGGGATTAAATTGTCTTTCCAACGGAAACTTGCTCGTTAAATTTGGTACCTTTCGAGAAATTAAATAGAAAACAAATTTGTTCTTAAATGTAAACAAATAAATGGTAAAAAATACGCAAAAAAGGATACTATCTTAACAGAAGGGATCTAGAATTTCACTTGTTCAGTCGAAAAAACTCAGTTTGTTTTTGGCATCGATCAAATTCATAGTAAGAATAAAATGTCATTTTGCTTTACATTTCAGTGTGTTCAATAACGAATTAAAATGACGTATACTCTTCTAGAAAGGGTTGAAATTATTTCACTTTTCTTTGGAAGTAACGATTGTGCTCGAGCTGCCGCCGCCCTGTCTTATAATGAATTCCATCTAAATGCACACTTGCCTCATACTTATAGCGAATTCCATTGGTAAAAGAAGTGCGGCACCGGTATGCCAGCTGAAACTGCACCAGTGCACAAAAAGTGTTGCACTATTTGAGTACCAATGGTTTTCAGATTAGACCTTGAGTGCATTTTTCCAACAAAGTTGATGATAATACTCCTCAATCCTCATTGATTTTACTTACCACTGGACAAGATTTGAGACAAAATAGAATTTTAAAGATTGAAAAGATCAAAACACTGTATTTTTTGACACTTTCATCCGGTTTCGGTGCAGCACGGTCTCCAAGAGCACGTGCGGAACTGATTGCACTCGGTGCAACACTTGTTGCACCGGTTTCCCAATGGTTTACAAATACTTGCACTGATATGTCCAATGGTTTTCAAATTTTGCACTCGTTCCGCACTTTTTTTACCAATGGAATTCGCTATTACGTGCTATAATTAGTGGCAAAATTTCGTGAAACAGGATCAGTGCTAAACAAAAACAGGATTGTTGAAAATCCTGTAAGGAATGAAGCTGTAAAAGTTGCAGTTTTGGGTCATATTGCCATCGATTCCAAACTTAGCACGAGGAAAGTGTCAGATGTATCGGGTGTTTCGCGTAGAACGATTCTGCGTACTTTAAAAACGCATAAGTTCCATCCCTATAAAATAAAACTGGTTCATGAACTTAATGAAGACGATGACGTTCGCCGTTTGCAATTTCGCGAGCTAATTACTGAAATGATCATTCGCAATCCACAATTTAGTTTTAACATTTGTTGCTCCAATGAATGCACTTTTTTTCTTCACGGTACTATCAATCGACAGAATTGTAGGTATTGGTCGGATTCCAACCCTAGAATTTTTAGAGAAGTGCATACTCAACATCCCGAAAAATTTAATTTGTGGGCTGGAATTTTTGGGGACCGTATTGTTGGGCCATATTTTATACCTGGAAATTTAACAAGTGAAATGTACCTGAACCTGTTGGAAACCACTATTAACCCTGCTTTAACGAATGCCATAGAAAAAAATGACCGTTATCCGCCAGAAAATATTTACTTTCAGCAAGACGGAGCACCCCCGCATTATGCGTTCCCTGTTAGACAGTTTCTGAATGAAAATTTTCCAGGAAAATGGTTTAGAAGAAGAGGTCCTATTGAATGGCCTGCAAGATCTCCTGATTTGACGCCAGTGGATTTTTTTTGTGGGGACATTTATAGTCTAAAATTTATGCAACCCAACCCAATTCATTGGAAGACTTGCGACAACGAATAGTGTTAGAGTGCCGACAAATAACTCCCGCAATGCTTCATAATATTCGCGAACATTTTGAACAGTGCCTTTGCAATTGCGTGGAGGTTGGAGGTGGACATTTTCAACATTTACTTGATTGATACAAGCGTTAATAAATTTTATTACTTTTAAATTTTCTTTTTTTTTTAGCCCTATTTCTCAAGAACTATTCACTCGATTTAAACGAGCGAGGTCGCGTTGAGAAGGCAATTGAATTCCCTTTAAAATAAGGTATCACTCGACCCCCCTTTCCATTTAAGATTTTAATGGTGAAAGCCACCCCGTCGTAGGGGTTTAAGCAAGGGGGGTGAAAATAGCAAAAAAATATGTCCCCCTAAGAACTAAGGTTCCTGTGTTCGAGCGAATTTTGATTTATTTATTAAAAAGAAAATAAACCTGGGTGAAAAGTTTTCGGTGCGCCACCCTGTATACACATAATTTATGGCACAACGACGCAATCCAAAAATGTTTTTCCTGTATCACCGAGCATTTTCTACCCAGCTAAAACATTTTCGACAATGTGATGTTGCAGCTTCAACTAGATAGTAGTACCCTTTTGATATTGTAACGACACATCCTGAATATGAACT
The DNA here is from genome assembly GCA_963920685.1 of Polydrusus tereticollis. NCBI lineage: Eukaryota > Metazoa > Arthropoda > Insecta > Coleoptera > Curculionidae > Polydrusus > Polydrusus tereticollis. The sequence goes on along the minus strand of OY987329.1, from coordinate 87,957,746 downwards.
TATTTTGACAATCTCTATCAGTTTCTTAACAACTCTCCATACGTCTATACTTATCTTACTTGAAATATACAAGGTGGTCTAAAAATTATGTTTTGTTTTTTTGTAAAAATGTCAAAGCTTTTTTCAAACGCCCTGTATATATGTTAACTGATTTGAAAAGCTCCTAAATTTATTTTCAGTTATGTAGGTATATCATTCCTATACCCAGAGCTGTCGGTAATTGAATTTAAATAATTGAAAAATCGTGTTCAATTACTTTTTGATAATTGAAATATCGTATTCAATTACTTTCTGGCAATTGACTTATTGTAATTCAATTACTTTTCGGAAATGGTAATTGTAGTTGGTTTTTGCTAGGATTAAGTAATTGTAATTGGTAATTGGTAATTGTTTTTTAAAAATCTAAAGTAATTCAATTACTCAAGAAATAATTGGATTACTTGCTAATAAGTCAACAACATAAAAAGTACTTCAATTACTCCCAAATAATTTAAGTACATACTTGAAAATAATTCATATACATGAAAGTATACAAATATTTTTTATAGAAAGTCTGTGGGGGTAGGATAATAATTTTATTAACCTCGGAAGCAAAGGAGGCCATATTGCATAGGCTGCCTCAATTCAAGCTACGGTGGAAAAATTGTTTCCAAAACTTCCTAGAAGAGGATTTAACGGAAAGTAGGCATCACGAAACTCATTTGTGAAAAGCATAAGGTATGAATTTAAAAGATAACTCAGGAGCTAGCGAAGAAGAATACACACACTAGTAGTGGTATAAATACTTTTTTTGAATTGGATACTAATAAGGACCTACATATTGAAAATGATACTACATATACAAATAAGAATATTGAGTTAGGGATTCTCCAATATCTTATTGAATCTTCTCTACTCCAGTTTAAAGGATGTTTTCTTTTGCTAAGATCATTAACAGCTCCAAAAGACATGCTCTTTCTGACAAACATTTCGAGGCACTAGTTATTTCAAAAGCAAATAGCAAAAAAACATTTTGTAGGTATTTGTCTTTCTCATGAAAAATCTCGTGTGTCTTTGACTCTACCCAGTTTTTTTTTAATTATTTTCCTATTTTCCTTAATAGCTCAATTTGTTTAATTTTTACAAATAAATCATATTAACCCATATAGGGAGACAGTTATTATTATTAATGGTCATGTTAAACTATTCTCGTTTTAAATAAGTTAAAGGTATCTTAAAATTAGAGGTCAAACTTTGACTACTAACTGTGTAGCGTAGAAAATAAAGAAAAAACAAAATTCTTGAATTCTTTTCTATAAAGTGATAGTGCTCTAATAAAAATATATAAATATTAAGTTTTTCTTCTATAATAATATAAAAAAGGATAATTTATTTGTTCATATACTAATTCAATTAACAAAACGTAAATAAATTATTTGTAGAGTAATTTAATTCTCAGCGAAGAAGAATATCAGATCGTGAGTTATACAGATAAACTGGTAATAATAACCCAAGGCAAATACAATACGACAGTAAGAGAGAGAATGCAAATGGCTCTCAACAACGTGAAAAGATGGATAGGGCAGGAAGGACTTAACATCAGTCCTCAAAGACTATCATAATCCCTTTTACAAAACGCAAAAGGAAGAGGGATTAGGACCCCTAATCTTACCAGGTGTAAATACTTCACTGTCTGAAGAGGCCAAATATCAGGGAGTAACTTAGGACTCCAGACTGACCTACAACAACTACGTCGAAAAGAGAAAACGGAAAGTCGGAAATAACATTGGCAGTTACTAGACGGATGTACGGAAAAACAAGGGGACTCTCACCTAGACTGGTGCACTGGTTGTACACAAAGACTTGCAATCACATATGCAGCACTGGTGTGGTGGCCAAAGACACAGCAGAAAACCACAATATTGAAGCTAGGAAGCCTACAAAGACTGACGTGCTTGAGAATCACAGGGGTCATAAAATCGACTCCCATATCCGCAATTGAGAACATCTTCGACCTTTTCCACTTTATTTGGTGATTAAAGGAGAGACATGAATGGAACCATGCAGACTAGAGAGTTTGACGTTACTTTCTGGGGGTATAGAAAGAAGGGGATCTAAGTTAGAAATAAAATGAAACCGAATAAACCCTAGGTAGTCGAGAATACACAGATGGCGCAAAACCAACGAGGGTACCAAAGCAGGGATGCATGGAATCAGACCAGAGAAAGATACTGATTTCACCCTGGGTAAGTCTCTCACGGTGTTCGAAGCGGAAATCTACATGTATGGAAACAATAGGAGGACTTATCTTAATAAGCGGATCTACATATTATACTCCGACAGCCAAGCAGCCCTTAGAGCGCTAGCATGCAACAAGGTGATATCAAGACTGGTATGGTAATGCCAAGAAGAACTAGTGGCCCTAGCAAAATCTAACAAGGTAGTAATATTGGTACTAAAGCATGAAAAAAAAAACAAAAAACGAACTTGCAAGAAAGGGTTCGGAAAAAACATTCATTCAGGTCCAGAGACGGCACTCGGAGACCCAAGGTGTACAGTGCGAGATGTCATAAAACGACGGACAAGGAATAAATACAAAATTTACTGGACCAACAGACAAGGATTAAACCATAGCAAATCTTTGATTGGGGATCCAGATCCGAAATTAACGAGACACCTGCTTATGATGAGCAAAAATCAGCTCAGAATTACCAGAGGAATTCTGACAGAACGCATGGCTATTAAGAAGCACCTGTGCCAGATTTACAATGGAGACCTAAGCTACAGGTTATGCGAGCGAGAAAGTGAAACGTTATAGCATGTTATCTACCACTGTGAGTCATTGGTTCAGACGAGGCAACAAATACTCGAGCAACACTAGAACCAGAGGATATTTCGACACTTTCTGCAGTTGACCTACATAAACTAGGTCAATGAACTGGGATAAATGATTGTGTATAAGACCAAACCAGGGTGAGCAGAATGGGCCAAACCTGGCGGATGTGCCTCCAGCACTTGGACGGAACCTCTGTAGAAAAATTGTTAAAGGTATAGTAACCACTTTTTCTTTAATTTCGCCTTCTGCTTCTCTTTTTTTCTTTTTCAACTTTCTCTTTTTCTGTATTTTTGTGTGTACCTGATTTTATTTTGGATTTGTTTCATGAAGTTTTATTACCTAATATAAAAACATTGTATTAATGTATTAATGTTATGGCTGAGGGAAGGTTGTCTGCTTTTACTAGTAGGTACTTATTTTTTTGTTGACTCGTCGATCTAACTTTAACTTTACACTGCAAGGAAAAAATTACTCTTTTATTGGTGTGCATATTAATTTACCCTATGTTAATAAACAAATCGGTAGATTTAAAATTAACTAGGCCTGTATTTCCCGTAAAATCGTCCACATTCGAAAACGCCGATATTCAAATTATTTTAGATACAATCCAGTAATTCGAACTGGGTCTGACACAAAAGCTTATGGCTTGTTTTCCGGAGCGGCAAAACAATGATACTCAAACTTCACTTGCTCCGTTGCTCGATCGTCCATAATTAATTGGCCATTAGGCGCACTGGATGCGTGGGTGACCAGCTGATCACTCAAGGCAAAAACCTGTTCACTGTATACTTGTAAATTATGAGTGTAAAGTTAGAATTAGATTAAATCAATCAACTGTAAAATGAAATAGTACATAAAAAAAATTTGCACTTCTACCAGTGGCGTCCGCGATAAGAGGTATTTTGATATTTTTAAGAACCAAAATTGTAAGCCACTGTTTTTTTTCAAGATAAATATAATTTCCATAATAACGCAATGTCAGTGAGTAAAAAAAATGCCTGCATTCTTTTTCATGTGACGAACGATTTTCGATTGTGGCATTTATTTGCATATTTCTATATCATCTAAGTTTGATAATATTGCATTTATTTCTTAAACGAAGCCGATGTCAAGGAAAGAACAAAAGGTAATTTGTAGTAGAAATTGAAATATCTACCGGGTGATGCATGGCTTAGTTGAACATATGAAATCCCATGTAAATTTTAATGTGGCTAAATATTGGCTCCCGTGTACATTTTAGAGCCGATCCTAACTTATTCAATTAAATGTGATGGCAAAATAACGAACTTTTCATAGTTTAGATAATACAGCAAACACTAGCAAATTATTATTTGGCATTGACAAAACGAGAAGTAGCGTCAGTGACAACATCATTTTCATTAAAGGCGTTTTATTTATAGCTAAATATGAGCAATTCCATTAAGAAAAGAGTAACTATGATTAAGTGGAATTATACAGGAAAGAGTTTAAGGGCAGTGTCTGAAATATTTTCAGTTCAATTTTCTAATAAGCCTATCCCTTCCATTTCATTAATTAAAGTTATCATTAGTAAATTTAAGACCAAAGGTACTGTAATAAATAACTGTATATGCTCAATTCAGAATGTCAATAGAGCTGAAGAAATATAAATGATTGCACGAGGATTCTTGGGCAAGCCGTAGGAATACATCAAACCACAGTGTTGCGCACTTTAAAAAAACATAGATATTTTCCTTACAAGTATGAAAAAATTCAAGAGCGGCAAGGTGATGAACAACGGAGAATGGTAGTCTGTTTTGAGGTAGTGGAAAGAGCAAATAATAATAGGGATTTTTTTAGAAATATTTGTTTTACCGATTAATGTACATTCACCCTCAACAACGAACCAAATGTTCTAAATTGCCGGTATTGGAGCCCAGAATATGAAAATTGTCTTGTTCATATTCGGACAAAATATTCAGAATAAATTAATGTTTGGGCGGGAATGGTGGGACATCACATCATTGGACCATTTTTATGGAAGACAATCTTACAGCAGTTACCTATTTGGACTTACTACAAAATTGATTTGAACTCGCACTAGAGGAAGTTGTACGCGAAAATCAGCAGATCTGGTATCAAATGGATGGTTGTCCTGCCCATAATTCTCTCATGGTTAGGGAATACTTGCACCATATTTTTAACAGAAATATTAATGTCCCACGGCATCAAATCCCTTGGCCGGCCCGGTCTCCTGACCTTTCGCCAAACGACTTCTTTCTGTGGGGTCACTTAAAAAATTTTATTTCTAAAGATGTAAAATTTGAAAATCTAGACCAGCTAAAAAACTGTATTTTTTTAGAATGTGACAGAATTTCTCAATATCAACTCAGTACCTAATGTTAGAAATGAATTTAATGATCGGTTAGGATATTGATAAGCTGTTTATGGAGGGTTATTTGAACATTTAATTCATAAATGTTTGTGTGAAAATCTGTAGTCTTAGGCAGGTTATGTTAAATTAAAGGCTTAGTAGGACAAACATAATGGTGTCGTTTATTTTGGACGTGTGATTGCCAGATTGGTGAAACGAAAATGTGTTTTTAATGTGAAATAATCTCGTTATGTCCAGCTTTACGTCAATTTTTGACAATAGCGTCATAGAAATTATTTGCTGGTGTTTGTTGTATTACCTAAACTATGAGAATTTCGTAATCTTACATTACATTTAATTGAATCAGCTAGGATTGGCTTATTAAAATTTATTCAAAATTGGCATATGGGTTTATTATATCGGTCTCTTCAAGAAATTTTATTATAATACGATTTGTCTTTAAAATGTACAGGAGAGCCAATATTTAGCCACCTCAAAATTTACATGGGATTTCCTAGGTTTAACTAAGACATGCATCATCTTGTATATACCTTACTGTGCTATCGCAAAGAAAAAAGCAAGTTGTAATGTGTTCTATAGTATACCTGAAGTAATAGTATGCAATAACAAAATACCCTGATAAATCTCCAAAGTCGATAAAGTGATTTTTGTGGCACGTATTTATTTAAATATGAATGACAGCAACTAATAAACCTAAAACGAATATATCATAAAAATGCCGAAGTAGGTGTAAGTAGGTATGTATATTTTCATAATTGCGTTTGTTATAACTGGTCGTTACAATTTCCAATCTATTAGTATTTTAGAAAACTATAGTTTCTGACCTAATTAACCTACCTTGTACATTGAGTTTCCAATTAAAATCTAAATCCAATTATCTTGCCAATAATCAAAACCGCCAGTCTGGCAGCCATATAAATCAAAATCCTATTTTAACTTTTGAATTATGCCCATAACTGTTGTTGCATAATTCAGTATCTTCAGGTAATTCTGTATATTCATCATCCAAAATCAAATATGAATAAACAACAGATTGGTGTTAAATTAGTATTGTTTGAAAGGTTAATCAATACTAATTACGTCTATCTTTTTATTTTCAAATAATTTGGGGATGTCTTTCTATTTAGTAGAGTAGCCATTAGGCTAAACATTGCCATTTTATAGAAATCTATTTGAAAAAATAAAGAAATATAAATAAATTAATAAAATTTGTACAATATACAAAGATAAAAAAAAAACTTTTTAAGGAGGGATGGGTGGCTAAGTATCCAATGTTGCAACAATTGATTTGTCTGTTAACATCAAAAAGTCAATGATTTCAACGCTTTAGCATTAGTTTTTAATCAACATTTTTATTGATTCCTTCACATTGACATAATATCTTTCAATTTTATTAAAATATCCCAACGTTCACCAACCTTTCCCATATTATCCCCTACGCTTTCCAAAACCAGAGCCAAGACCCATTTCTTCCTTAAGGAAATTTTAGCTTGTGACAGCAGCTTTTTTTCCAAAAATGTTCGCTAAATTACTGAATAGTTATTCAAATAAAACACAGACGGTCTATCTCCACAATATATATTTAAAGTTATTAACACTTTATGGTTCCGAACATGTTCTGAACATATATAATGTTCATCATCATGGGATACTAGAAAAAATTAAATCATTTAATGGAGAGCCACAGTGAGAAAAAATAGAGTGCACTTCTGCTAATTAAAATTAATATAAGTAGGTAGAAGTTTATACTTAACTGTGACCAGTGGTTCGAACTTTAGTAGTCAGTAATATAAAGTCATGCTTAATATAGATCAGTATTAAGAAGAGATGCAAATTGTTAAGAGGTTTATGTATTATATTGATGCGAAATAGAAGAATATGATAAACGAGAATTTAGAGAAGTTTTGTTAGCAGTAGAATTAAAGTGGTAAAGAATTGTGGTTGAATTAATGTTGTGAATGAACATAGAAAGTGGTAAAGTTAATATCGTTAAAAGATTATTGTATTAGTAAGATTATTGATGAAATAAATGAAAATGTCTGGTCGAGAAGTCAGCGAAAATTTTTTTATTTAATGTTGGTATGATATATAGTGCAGTAGAAGAGATGAAGATTTAGAGCCATATTGGAGTGTAGAAATGAAGGTAGAATGGAGTAAAAGTCAAAATAGTTATGAAATAAAATTTGGCAATTGTAGAACATTTAACAAAGACCAAAGAAGGATAGATCTGCAGGGTTACTGGAGTAAGTAAGGACGAGACTGGAAGCACTTACCTGGAAGAAGGTATTAATAAAGGTCCTTAAAGGCTAGACGTTAGTTACTTGTGTATCATGCTGTGACATTATTCAAATATTTTAAAATAAGTAGGAAGAGACCACGTTGTCACATACGGATATCACTTGTTAAGTTCTAGTGATATGTGATTGAAGACAGATGCAAATGACAGCCGTTTTTACAGAGCGGGAAGAGAAGCAAATCAATCAGATCGATGAACAGTGACAGTGTTATAGGTTAGGTTGTAAATTTCATGGGTCAGAGATTCCTCCGATCGGTGTTCAATTGGGGTTTAAGGATCAAGATGGTGAAAGAAAAAGGTACAATAAGTTACCAACCTTCCGAACACTGTGTGGTAAAGACCTCTACTAATAGAAGTATGCAAAGAATACATAAAGGAGGCATAATAAAATTGTGAAAATGAATGTAAAAGTTCATAGAGCGGGAAAATACTGTGTTATTTTTAAGCTAGATGATTAACACTAGATGGCGCAATGTATTGTTATAAATAAGAGTGATGATAAGTGTAACGAAACTAAAGATTATTAAGAAAACAACAAACCAAAGGGATTACAAGTTGAGGTTATGTGCGGGTCAATTTAAAAGCGAGGGAGCGAGGGAGGGAAAAGTACGAGATATAAAGAGAGGGAGATAGAATGAGTGGTTAACGAATAATTATTACAGATATTATTGTCGGGGTATATTGCAATAAGGTTGCAATCGAAAATATTAATTTGTGTCACAAGGTAGCTATTCTGTTCATTTTCTTGACACCCCATAGTCTTAGGGTGGAGGGAGATAAGGGTGAGTGGGAGCACTATGGGAGAGGGTAACGAAATAATATTATTAATAATACTGAATGCTTTTATTGTCGAAATAAAATAAATATCAATTAATTTAATAAATATACTTAAACATGATATCAAGTAAACGACAATGGCAAATTTCGCACTCTTCTGACAAGCCAATAAGCAGCGCTTCTGCACATAACTAGGAGAAAAACAGCTTTAAGAAATAATGACAATATCAATTTTTCAACATGTATAAAAAAAAGAAAACATTTTTGAAGAATCGATACTTTTAGTGACACTAACACGGAGAACGAGAAAAAAAAATCATATGGGCAATGACTTGATATGAAGCACAGTGGCTTCAAAAAGTTTAGTAATAGTTTAAAATTACTGTTCTACTGTTTGGTGATTTATTACTTCTACACCTAAATAGCTAAATGTACCAGCTTCTGGTTCATATATACTAGATTCCTTGAAATTTTCTTTTCTACCTACTTTTTTCATAAAACAGGATATTTGACAACATATTTTTGTAAAAATACAAATAAGGAGAAACATGCTTACTTACATTAAGGTTTAATACTTATCAATTACTATATGTTATTACTTTTAACAGTAGACCTTGATATAGTATATTAATAAAACATGGTTACAACTACAAAACATTGACATCCAATCTTATCGAAATAGGTATTTCGAGATATATTCTGAAAGAAAGATATCGGCCATAATAAGAAGTAGAAAGATTGTCTCTTATCTTATAAATTTTCTTTTAGTAGCGAAGAAAAAAAATGTTATTTATTATTGACAGTGATGCCAAAACACAATTTTAAATTTCCAGAAAGTCGATACCATATCCAAAAAAATCAAGAAGACCTTACGAAGCAACTATCGTCTAGTCCCAATTCGGTTATATCAAATGTTATGGAGGAAGATTATTAAAGTACTAAGAATGCTTTAACATTATTAGTGACCGCCATTATCTCATAGAAATATCGAAGCAATAGTATAAATTAAGTAATAACAAATAAACAGGGACACACGTATAACGCTTCTAAGTTCTATCTACATCAACAGGAGACATTCCCGGTTATGTTACCCGCAGGTTTGGAACAACGCAATAGAAGATCATGGGGAGTCACGAGCGGTAGCACTGGGCATTTACAATGCCTTTGACCGAGTATGGCATGAGGGGCTTTAACTTATATGAACTAACTTGTACTGAACCTGAGCATACGCAATTACGGAGAATTTTGTTCATAGCATTCTTAAAGACCGTTCTCTGCGCATAGCGATGAACGGATTTCTTTCAAATACATTTAACGTCAATGCCAAAGTTCCTCAAGGTTATATATTGTCGCCCACCCTCTTTTAACAATACATAAACGGTCTTATTAAAAAAACTAAATATCCTATAATATAGCTTCGCTGACGATAGCACGCTTGGACATCAATTCACATCTTTAGAGATAGAAAGAGGTCTCACAACTCAGCAAGAACCTGAAAGAAATTATATCTTGGGATGACAGTAAGCAAGTAGAATTCAACGCTATAAGAACCCAGACGGCATTGGCAGTTTGTTCCAAAAGAGTTAACGTTAAGGAACCGGATATAGTCATGACGGGAAAGTCGATTTCATTGGCTTCATCAATTTATTTATTGGGCGTCAATTTCGATTGTCATGTCTTGGCCTGCTTACGTTATGACCATTGCTAATGCAGCTTTGAAGAAGCTTGGATACTTTTCCGAACTAAAAACCTCTTTACACCCCAACAGTTTTTCATGCGCAATAAAGCCCGAAATCGTTCATCGCTGGAATACTGCTCATATAAGGGGCTTTTCTCCTGAACATATCCTGACATTGCTGTATTCCATTCAAATAGGAGCCATTCGCTTGATCGGTGACCATAATCTGACAAAGAATCTAGAAAATCTTGAACATCAAAGGCAGGTTCGTCGACTTGAGCCTCTTTGACAATTTTTTTAATGGCAAGTGCACAACTCAGGTTGCCAGCGTGATTCCCCACAGCCGTGCATCGTAGAAATACTCGTACGTGGTTCAGCTTAGTGCCCGTGGAACAACACTGTTTAAAAACTCTTTCATCAAGAGAACGTCATCATTCTGGAATGACCTCCGTGAGGCCGTGTCCCCCAACGAGTATAATTATAATCTATCTCGAGCTCGTAGAATAAAAGGATTGACCTCTAAGTGATGTGCCTGTGCGTAAAAAAATGAAGTGCTACATCAATGAACAGGTATTTAACGAGGAAGTCGTACCCTGAAGAAATGAAAGATTTTTGTAAAAATTAGCTATGAAAATGTGTAAAGAAATTGTCATATTTCGAAAAATAAGACAGATTATCTAACTACAATATTTTAAGGAAACAAAGAAGTGTTGTATTCAGCGTATATGTAATAGATTTAGCGCTTTCGACTCCGTTATCATCAGGGTGTCCATAATAGGGAAAAGTATATTTTATGTTTTAAGGGAAAAGAAGAAGTGATCAGTCGTCACAGGTGATGAGAAACAAACTATTTAATGATAAAGTGTAAATGAGTGTAAAAACAGTGTAAAGCAACAACAAATACCTATACATAGGTATTATGAATGAGATAAAAACAAAAAAAAATTTATACTGTAAAATTGTTAAATATTAACCCAAGTTGTTTGACCTACTTTATTTCTTTTCTTTGCTCGGGATGCCTCTAGTTCTGACATGTAAGTTACCCGAAGACCTATGTTGCGGTTTTGCATTGTTTGTACACTCTTTTACACTTTATCTTTCTATAGTTTGTAAAGATTGATCATTTCTTTTCGCTTAAAATAGGAAAAATATAATTTTCGCCTGTAGGACCGAAGCCCTGATGATAGTTCAGTGTAAAGCCGAAAGCGCTAGGCTGAACTTTAATAAGTATACGCTGAATACAACAATCCTTTGTTTCTATATCAACTACGGCGCACAGCCCACTTCACACACACAACATTATAATTTTTTAAAAATTCCTACAAAACGCCCCAGAAGCACTAATAAAATAAAATTTGTCTAAACCTTTCCACATTTAACTCGCAGTCCACACAATCTCTTAACTTAAAATATCTGAAATCCCGGTATTAGGACTCGAATTTCAGACACACTCTATACCGGGTGTTCCACTAAGAATGGCTGTCGGCCGTATCTCAGAAAGTGTTAGTCGTATGGCTTGTGGAAAAAAAATATATTAGGTAAAGTGGCCATGAGAAATTGCTGGAAATTATTTTCAAGTTTCTCAGACTGGCGCTAGAGGGCGCAGAGTAACGGTAAATACGAATCACGAAGTTTCCTCAAAAGTCGCCTAGTTAAGATATCCCGAAAATAACATTTTTGTATATTTCGAAGAACTATTAATAAAATTCACCTAAAAAACGTGTTCGTTACTTTTCAAATAAAGTGGGGCGGAGGGAGGTTGAACATTATTTGTAATAAATGCTGATAACTCCTGTCTGGCTTAACATAATTTAGTAAACTTAGTTTTGTTAAAAAGGGCTTTTCTCATTCACCTATATCATCTTATGAACTACCTACGGCAATATGTGTTTTACACTAGGCGCTAGGGGGCGCTGTCTTACAACTTCACAAACATTGCGCGTTTTTTCCATAATTGTAAATATAATAGTATATTTAATTTCACCTGATTACAAAGATGATTAAAAGTCTAAGAAGTCAGCGAAATCCGCAAGTTAATATATATTTTCAATCCGGAGATATCAACAACAATAATCATAATTACGGAACATTATGATTTTATTTTCAAGCTGCCATTGCAAAGGTTTTTTTAAGCGTCAAATAGGCCTTGGAAAAACAATATATGAAGGTACGTATGTTTCAAGCAAATATATCGTTACGACAATAATTCTCAGTGGCGCCCTAAATGTTTAAATTGTCGCCCATCGTTCTGTATACACGACTCCAATCTCTCCCTGGTTGATAATACTGCAGTTTCCACTTCTGCCATAGGGATACGGCGGCTGCTGTCCATTATCCTTTCTATTATGTTTTCCCTTGTGGTGGGTCTGGTAACGAAAACAAGATCCTTCAATCTCCCCCATAGATAAAAATCTAGGCATATTAAGTCAGGTGATCTAAAATAGAAATTACCACTTTCATTAACAGTATCACAATATATCCTATAATGTTACCTGGCAGGCCACGGAAATATACTCCCTCTTCCTATCTACCCTGCAGGAAATGTGTCGTCAAGAAATTGACGAACGTTTGCCGCAAAATGTGCAGGACATCCATCGTGTTGGAAAACCATAGTTCTGCGAATATCCAAGGACACATCTTCGAGAAGAATTGGGAGTTCGTAATTTAAAAAATGTATATATCTTTGCCCAGTAAGCGACTCATTAAATACAAACGGTCCAATTATTCTGCCACCCAAAATGCCGCACCAGACATTGACACACTCCATCTTCCTTGATGCTTCACCTCCCGCATCCAATGGGGATTATCCCGCGACCAATAATGCATATTATGGCGGTTTACTTCTCCATTACTATGGAAAGTAGCTTTATCAGCCCACAAAATTCTGGAGAGGAGATTAAAAGTTATAACATATAGATATAATTACTTACCTTTCTTCTAAATTCCACATAATATGCCAAAACATTTACAATGTTTTCCTCGTTTCGACCTCGGCGGCGTCTGCGATATACAGGGCGACGCATATTTCCAGTAGTACGAAAACGGCTAGCTAAATGATTAAACATTCTACTGTCGTATCGGCGCCTTTGAGGGTATCGGACTGCGTAAACCCGTTCCGCAATTGTTGCATTTCCCAAACATTCAAAATACACCGCAATGATGTCAACCGCTTCTTCAAGTAACAGAGGCATTTTGAAAATCAAATATGACAACGTAATAATGAAAGGTGACACGCGTGCACAGTTTCAATTCATATTTTGTTTTTCCAAGGCCTATTTGACTCTTAAAAAAACCTTTACAATGGCAACTTGAAAATAAAATCATAATGTTCCGTAATTATGATTATTGTTGTTGATATCTCCGGATTGAAAATAGATATTAACTTGCGGTTTTGGCTGACTTCTTAGACTTTTAATTAGCCTTGTAATCAGGTAAAATTGAATATACTATTATATTTACAATTATGGAAAAAACGCGCTATGTTTGTGAAGTTGGAAGACAGCGCCCCCTAGCGCCTATTGTAAAACATATATTGCCGTAGTTCATAAGATAATATATAGAGTGAGAAAAGCCCTTTTTAACAAAACTAAGTTTACTAAATTATGTTAAGCCAGACCGGAGTTATCAGCATTTATTACAAAAAATGTTCAACCTTCCCCCACCACTTTATTTGAAAAGTGACGAACACGTTCTATAGGTGAATTTTATTAATAAATCTTCGAAATATACAAAAATGTTATTTTCGGGATACCTTAGTTTTGAGGAAACTTCGTAATTCATATTTACTGTTACTGTTGCGCCCTCTAGCGCCAGTCTGGGAAACTTGAAAATAATTACCAACAATTTCTCATGGCCACTTTACTTAATATTTTTTTTTCCGCAAGCCATACGACTAACACTTTCTGAGATACGGCCGACAGCCATTCTTAGTGGGACATCCGGTATAAGCTTTTACCAATAACAAGCCTAAAAACACTAAACTTGTTATCGCCAAAGCAAAATGCATTGTCCTTCTTTTCCCGCAAACCCCAAACAATCTAAACATAAAACGATTTTACTTCATTCAATTTCACGCTAATATTTAGACTCCATGAAATAAAAGTGTTGCGGCACCAAAATTATGTTTATAGTAATAGTTATGTTAAGGGCACACTTGTTGTGTTCACCAGAGAGCTTCGCGTATTGGGAAATGTCGCGTTCTCTCTTATTCTCACAGATATAGCCAAATTACTTACTCTGTCGCACACACAGCAGCCTGGGGAATCGAGTTTTAGTACTTCATAAAGTAAGAAGGCGCACGCGAGCTTTCGAGGTTGAAATCTTAGGTTACTGAGGGGCCTGTTATAGAGCCGTAAAGACCAGTGATTTGATTTTATGTGTTTCGGTTAAATATCGCTTTATTCTCTCCTGGGGCGTCGGCGTTTACAAACTTGTTTTTTTATTTGTGGGGTTGTTTAAGGTGTTTGAATCGATGTTTTAACCAATTTTATTGCATACCTTTACATCAAATAACTTTAGCATAAAAAAATCAGGGTTGTCTATTAAGTCGCCGAATGAGGAATTACTATAAAAGTTATAACATGGATCTAGACTGTTACAATTATGTTAAAAATTTTTAACCTCAGTAAGAGACAACATGGCATTTTTCAGTCGTGTTAATTTTGTAATAAAAAAAATATCTTTACGAAATTGCAAAATATTGAAAATATTAGTCCTATTTGAGTTTCTTTATTAAGTATTGCGAAAAAATTTAGGATGCGTTTTTCTGCTTAGAAATATGAAAATATGTTCCTATAAACCTATGACCGGGAATGCTTCGTTTCGGAGATACCTACAGGGTGTTAAAGTTTTGTTTTTATTTTTGTTTTTTTTCAAATAATTTTTAAATTATTGTCGATCTCCGAACTAAAGTTGGTATCTAGGGGTTCTTTTAAATGCAAAATTCGAGTTTAATGTCAGTATGACACCCACTTGTAGAGGCCGCCACCAACATGTATTTTTACTCTTTAAGGAGTCATAACTTTTTGATACGTACTTGTATTTCACTCTTGGGCAAAATAATTGATTTCTCTTTCATTTTTACGTTAAAAGGCATACTTGGTAGAAGTCGCTACGGGCAACCGTTCTTAAGAAAAAGAATAATAAAAAAATAAATGGCATTTATTTGCATGTATCGTTATGTCCGAGTCTGATAAAATTGCATTATTCTCCTAAACAAAGCCGAAATCAAAAAATTATCAAAGGTTACTTCACCTTAGTCATTAATCTACCTACGTAACAGTGGTATCAAAAGAGAAAACGGCAGTTGCGTACATATTTTTTACACGCTGTATTTCCAAAATGAACCATTTTCGGACATCGCTTTATAGGAACTCTTATTCATATTTTTAAGCAGAGACACTGATTCTGAATTTTTTCGCAATATTAATGAACCACCCTATATACAAATATACAGGGTGTTTCAGAAGAATGGTACGTAACTGAGGGGAGTGATTCCTTCTGATATTCGAAGGGAGTTTATATGAACATGTGTCCGGAGTTGCCTAGTTATTGATATACAGGGTGTTAAAGTTTTTTTAAAAAAGTCGGTTTATATAATTTTCATTTAATTGACATTTGGTATCGTTATTCATAATAATATATGGTAATATGAGGTAAAGGCAAGTTTTGATGCCTAATTTACCTGTTTCGTTAATAACAAGTCAAAAATGAATAACTTTACTAGCGCTGAAATGTCCCAGATGCATTATTGCCTAGCAAATTTATTTATTGGTATATTTTTTGTACACGCAATAAAGTGGTTTTTATTTTTTCTCTCGAAAACGAAGCAAGATACGGAAACAATTCAAAGAAGAAAGAAGTTGTACTTATAGTTGGCAAATCCGAAAAAAATATCAAAACTAGGAAAAAGTCAGTGACGCACATTTTCTTGTCAATAATATTAGGTAAAGTGCTCCCCGGGACGTCACTAGACTTAATAAATTTAATTTTTTTTTTAAACTTTAACACTCTGTATATCAAAAGCGGGGCAACTCCGGACACATGTTCATATGAACTTTCTCTCTTAGAATATCATAAGAAATAACCTCTTTAAGTTATGTATCGTACTTCTAAAACACCCTGTATATACCTATATATTATATATATAATATATATATTTGTTCGGATTTTTACCCCCTCTGAGGGCTACTTTTGAGGGACCTACTGGTTAACGTGGGTTCCAAACCACGGTCCTCAGTCACAACAAACATCTAGGCCTTCACTCTCCAAGGGCTGTCAACCCCTGGTTTCGTGCGGCCTTAATTTGTCACTTCTGACCTCTCGACAAAGTTGCACAGATACTAGTGCAGTCCTGTTAACGGAACTCTGGACTTTCTAGCTAAATATATTATTACTGAAGCTTTTAGAAAACAGCAAAAATCCTTAATCAAACAATAAAGCAAAAACAGGTATTTGAAAGATCGGTGTCAAAAAAAAGGTAATATCATTTTTTCTTTTAAAACGATTTAGGATATCACACTGGTCTGACGTTTTCCCAACTAAAAAAATGTTGATCACTTTACCAGTGGCGGGCAGAACAGTAAAAAAAACATTTTCATTAAAAAAATAATACACAACTTGTAAATTTCAAAATGTAGATATAAGGGAGGATATACTTTCTTGTAGGACCAGCTTTATTCAAGTAATAATTAGAAAATTCCTTATTTACAAGCGTTTGCTAAATTATCTAGTTTAATTGATTTTAACACTGGTAGATACTTATTGTTTAAATAAAAACAATTCAGATTTGTCCTACCAGAAATACGCAAGAAACACTTTCTTTTGAAAATTGACTGCCGATTAATAAATAAATACTTGTGTAAATAAAACGACAGTGTCTTCCTCCACAAATTTAATAAAAGTAAAAATTCTTGTTCTCTACATGTTTCAGGCGTCTAGACGTCCATCTTCAGGGGATACTTGAAGGAATTTCATCTTTACAAAACTAGTTAGAATCATGGTGAACATTGACTTACCTATAATCGAGTTGACTATAAAAACTTTAAATGGTTGCCTCAAATTAATGAGTACAGCCAAAATTGAGTAGGAACCTCAGAAATTGGGTGGACATGTGAAAAATTATAATTTGTATATTTATAGAATTAAAATGTTTGTGAAAATATAAGAATTGAATAGCAAATATATTATTTTAAAAGGTGCATTTTATTTTTGATTATGATTTTCTAGAAAAACATTGTAGTTGTGAAGAAAGAAATTTAAAATAAAATTTTTGGAGGCATGCTCCGTGTTAAATTTTTAAAAAATTGAAATTTTTTTATACCAGAGGGGCTATGCCCATGGTAATATATAAATTACGAAATCATTTCATTTAATGAAAAAAGAACTTTTTATTTTTTTAAAATACAGAAATAGTGCTAAATCACCACCATGTTCACTTTACACACACGTGTCCCAGAGTGAAAGAGAGTAGGTAAAGCGGATATGACATCACTTGGATGTCAGCTGTTAGAAAATGAGGTTTACCTAAACTCGATATTGGATTTAAAAAATCGATGAGAGTATGTCAATATTCAATAGAATAAAGTTTAAAAGTTGTGGTCACTAGACGCTCAGAGTATCCGAAGAATGACTGACACCAGACATCTGTCAATGACTTATAAAATTGGGGTTAAAATGTTCAGAGGGGGGCACTAAACTGCACTGAATTTGCGAGTCGCACAAGGGGTAAACACTATAGTTAACACTAGATGATACACTCGAAACATGAAAACCTCAGCCTATAAACAGTCTCAAAGTCATAGATGTGTAAAAACAATTAATATCTATGAATAGAAAATTCTTAGGGAGTCAAGGTAGGATTGACAAAATCAAAAGAACAGTTGAACTCCCTTGGGTAGGGAAAGAGTAAAATAGAGATAGTAAGAGCTTGATTATTTAGTGAAACTCAAAGCATTGAAAAAATGTGTGCTGTTGTGAATAATTTGGTCATTAACGCAGACAATATCTGGGTCTCTGATAATTTGGTTTATTTCCATAATCTCAAGTAAGTCCAATGTGTTGCCTTTGCCACAGAAATGCAACAATTTAGTGTTTGTGTCTGGGTTGAAGTTATGATTGTTTATGTGTATGTGTCTTGAGAAGTTCGATTTTATTTGTGTCGGTATTAAATTTAGATTTGATGCTCTTTCTATCTCCTTACAATGTTCGTTAATCCTAGTCTTAAACTTTCTCCCTGTTTGTCCAACATAGGAGGCTGAACAGCCCTCAGTTGAGCAACTGACCTCGTACACTCCAGACTTGTCTAAAAGTGGGACTTTATCCTTGGAGTTGCAAATGAAAGAACCGAGTGAATGTTTGGTTTTAAAACTGATATTGAAATTAAATGATTGGAATATATTTTTTAGCTTATAAGAAATGGGTCCCCAGAAGGAAAGTGAGTGGAATTTTTTATTATTAGGTTGTTCTTTGTAAATTAATTGTTTATTTATATGTTTAGTGAGATGTTTATGGTAAATTTTATTAAGTATTCTCTGGGGATAACCATTATTAAGATTTGCTATTCAATTCTTATATTTTCACAAAAATTTTCATTCTATAAATATACAAATTATAATTTTTCACATGTCCACCCAATTTCTGAGGTTCCTACTCAATTTTGGCTGTACTCATTAATTTGAGGCAACCATTTAAAGTTTGTATAGTCAACTCGATTATAGGTAAGTCAATGTTCACCATGATTCTAACTAGTTTTGTAAAGATGAAATTCCTTCTAGTATCCCCTGAAGATGGACGTCTAGACGCCCGAAACATGTAGGGAACAAGAATTTTTACTTTTATTAAATTTGTGGAGGAAGACACTGTCGTTTTATTTACATTACGTAAACTCCACTGCAAGTATGGACTACTTTTTCAAATAAATACTTATTTTGAAGAACCCCAGTGGTTCACCATTTCGTTCATGACAACAATACCACGCACGCTACTGGTGTAATGATAAAATCTCGCTAAATCGAAAAACCGTCTATTCTGTTAGCATTGGGGCTCTGCTCCTAAACATACCCTGAGATTGCTAGATTCCATTCAAAGAAGAGCCATTCGCTTGATCGGTGACCATAGTCTGACAAACAACCTGGAAAGCCTTGAACATCGAAGGCAGGTTGGCGACTTGAGTCTATTTTACAAATATTTTCATGGCAAGTGTTCAACTGAGGTTGCCCGCTTAATACCACCCAGAGCGGTGCATGGTAGAAATACACGACGAGCCACTGCAGCCCACCAGTACGTGGTTCAGCTTAGTGTCCCTCGAACGACACTGTTTCAAAATTCTTTCATCTGGAGAACGTCATCACTCTGGAACGACCTTCCTGAGATCGTCTTCCCCAACGAGTATAGTCTCCAAAGATTCAAGACCAACGTGAATCGTTTCCTGCGCACACGCACCGCTCGTAGAGCGCCATAAAGGATTTATCCTGTAGTGCTGTGCCTTATCATAAAAAAAAAAAAAAAAAAAAAAAATTTCGAACTCATGTTGATATGACCTTTTTTTCTTTATTTACCTCTATAACAGGTCATGAAAAAAATCCCGAAATACCCTACAGATGCTCATTAGGGTGCAAAATGTCATTTCGACAAAAAAGATTTCGAGAGGATTGCTAGCTTCAATAAAATCAAAAAGTCATAGCGTGATTAGTCCTTAGTTCAATTTATTTTTATTAATCTACGTGACATTACCCAAAGTAACTAAGTTAATTTTGAAATAGATGGCCATATTTGGTAGAATTTGATTGAGATAAAAATGGTTTGTCATATCGCATCTAATTGTGAAAAGAAATAAAATCATCAATTCAACCCGAGTAAATAAAATTTAGAAATCTGACAACTCAGCCGAAGATTCGTGATAATTCGAGTTAATAAACGAATAGTTATTATGGAAATAATTTAGAAAACTATATGCTTTCTTTTAACCCAAATACTACCACAATCCTTTTGAAAGGACAATGAGAGTATCTACATCTCAAAATTACTTTGCCCACTCACATCGAAATTGTCTTTCCTGTAAGACATTTGTAAAATTTGATTCACGTTTTTAATAATTTAAAATGTTTCGTGTCGTTTTGTGAATATTTGTTTCTGTGAATTTTTTTAACCTGTTGTCATGGAAAACCAAACGTAAGGTATATTTTTTATCATTAAATTTAACGGTAGTTTATTACCATAACCTTACGAAAGATTCGTTTACTTTTAAAACTTATTTACCTAAAATATTTATTTCATTAGTAATGTTGCTACATAGCCTTACAAACCATGCCGTCCTTTAAAAAGGTTAGTTGTAATGGGCTGCTGTTCTTCTTAGATATGAGCAAAAACTGATGCTGTTGAAAGAGGCAGAGTATATAAATGACGACGAGAATGATGTTAATAATGACAGTGATGGCTATGGCGATGATAGTGATGATAATATTCCATTGTCGAATTTTATGAAAAAATATTTTAAAAAATACGAAACAATTATGATTGGACTAGATAAGATATTAGAGAGAACAAAATTGAAGTTTCCTTAATAAAATCTCGTGAAGATTTATAAAAGACAGAAAGATGGTGCTTTAACTATGCCTTAGAAAACACGGAAAATATTATTATCTGTCGTTAAAATGTTATTATCGTCGCTATTTTGTTCTACCTCTCAGTCTGTATTGCCAACAATATAATGTAATTGCCAACAATATAATGTAAGAACATAGTATAAGATATAATCAAGATATTGGTCGCATTGACGTAGCAGACCAAAACATAAGCCTCTACCGCGTAAATATTAGAAGAGAAAAGTGGACGTCTGGATATGACGATTCATAATTCCTGGTAACTCTAACCTTATGGTGGAAAATTGATCAATATACTTTTCGAAGATCTCTTTTACCTGCATTTATCCTCATCACAGAGGGTTTTCTACATTTAGTGGTAGTGATTCTCTTGGGATTTATCAAGACAATCAAATAATAAGATTTCGCCAGTGCCACAAAAAAGTGCAGTTCCGACGTAATAAATGCAATGTTGGTTTGCATCCCAAATTCCGGGAATATTTTATTTATCACTTCATATCATACCACTATCCTTTATGAAGGACGCTTGATATTGTAAAAACTCTTAATAGGTAATAGGAAAAAACTTATTATAAAAATATACTTCGTATATTTCAATTAGAGAGTTTTTTTTAAGATCAGTTATTTTTATAAAAAAATTAGTTTCGGTAGTATTTGGGTTTTAATATGGTGCAAATTGTCAATTTCTTGTTAGTTCTAACTGCAAGGTAACTTCTAAAGATGCCATTAGGACAGTGATTATTTATGCCCAAACAATTTGCGAAATGCAGTTATTGACAAATTATACTCACAATATTATCTAACCTAAAAAACCACTTTATGTTAAAAAAATAAACAAATACTCTAATTGCCACCAGAAGTTGTCTTCTTGTGTCCCAAATTATCAATATCCCGACAGTGATAACAGCCACATAACTTCCGTGACAACAATTCTTCCAATAATGGTTCAAATAAAATAATATACAAAATTTTTATAGTAGGTATAAAATACGTTATCCACTTTCAAGATGACATGTCTGATAAGAATATAGCTTTTTTGTTTTGGCTGGAGCTCTCATTAAATCATTTTTATGGATAAGGAATCCTTTGCTTATTAAGTCAAATAGAGTGGATTAAAAAAAGATAAGTAGTGACCAGCGGATATAAATTATTCTAATAAAGATGTACTGCGATTTGTTAAAGAAATTTGACATTTTTATGGATTTGAAGAAAAACCTAATCAGTGGTAGCTGAAAAAATTTTATTACACCACGGAGGACAAGAAAATAGGATTATTTTTTTATTATATAGCCATGTAACCATGATTTTGTTGATTACACTGGCCGACACGATTTTTGTAACACAGTTCAGTCCACTATTTTCATAATGCTAATACCTTTCTAATAATAGAAAAAGTATTCATAAAGCCCTATTACGTACCACTTTTCAATGGGCTTATTGGGCCCATTTATATTGGCAAGTAGTAAATTTTATTAAGTGTAACTTAAAAAGGGTGCACTTTAAACCAGAAAGATAACCTAAAATGGATTGTATATAACATTAAACTTATTCTATTATTTAGTCTTCTTCTGAGTTTCGAATTGAGTTGGTCTGTGTAGTTAGGAAAGTTTACTCGGCGACGAAAATGTCAAGTGAAACGCGCCTCACTTGCAAAATTTCTCTTGACAAATTTTGTTATATTTGTGTAGAATTGCTGGTGAAGTCACAAGTCAGACCATGTTCTAAAAATGTGGAAAAGAACTATTTCATGTATTTTGGTGTTCTTATTCGGAGATTAAGACAAGCAGTGGGCTTCCCATGTGTGCCGTGTCAGCTGTAGCGCCTCATTAGTGCAGTGGAAGGAAGGAAAGAGAAAAAAGGATTGACGATGACGATTGCTATTTTTGCATGCCAATGACTGCAGGTTATTCCGCAAAACACAAGCGCAAGATCAAATATTCGAATTTGCCTTCTGCCATAAAACCTGTTCATCACAATGCAGACTTACCAGTACTGACTGAGCCTTTGGATTTGCAAGATATTGGTTTGGGAGATAATGGAGATTATGTAAGATATATACTAAAAATTAAAACATTTAAACAGAGTAATATCGAATATTTATTTTTTTTTTATTTTTAATTTCATTTATAGAAGTAAATATCGTTACCTAACTGAAAGTATACTAACTAATAAAGAAACAATAAATCATGGATAAATACCCTAAATTAACAAAAATGAACCTTTTAATAATAATTCCTGACCGGGTCAAGCGTAAGTGAGCACCGAGATGACGTACCTGTAAATAAAGAAAAACAGCGTGAGCAACAAATAACTCACCAATCTACTTGAAGTTAAGATGATACAAAATAAACAATAATATAGTATAAATATGGTACTAAATATCGAAGAGTCTAATATCCATTTTGTTATGCACTACAAGCTAAATCAATAGGCCACTTAGACCAAGTCACTTAGACAAATGGGTCACTTAGACCGAGTCACTTAGACAATTGGGTTACTTAGACCGAGTCACTTAGACAATTGGGTCACTTAAACCAATTCACTTAGACAAATGGGTCACTTAGACCGAGTCACTTAGACAAATGGGCCACTTAGACCGATTCACTTAGACAAATGGGTCACTTAGACCAAGTTGTAGAATATTATCTAAATCCATATTAAAACACTACTGTATTGAATTTATTATCAAAAAAAGAAATAAATAACAAATAACATCAGAGTAGATTCAATATTATTCCGTTTCAATCAGCATTGTAACAGTAATTTAATATTTCCCAAGGAAAACAGATTAAAGCTAATTTTAATAACTGACTATCAAAATAATAAAACAGACGAAAAGACCGGTAAATTATAGTTGCCCAGTGAAATTCACCTCAATCCTAAAACAGAATCAACCCCGTAATAATGTCACTGTCACCACAAAGTTTACAAACGTTAGTTTCACAACAATATTGATAAATATCTAATTTAGTTTTAATTCAGAAATGCAGACACCCACTGTTGCTCGCAAAGGTTTCAAATACAATCCGGGATTTATTTTAGGTGACTCTTCATAATGCGTAACATAAACAAATACCGCTTCGCTCACGTAATCGGCCCTCTTGTTTATATTTGGCATTCCCTTTTTGTATTGAACTTCGTATGTATTTAATAAGAAAACTTATTAAAATTTTAACTAAGGAAAAATGATTTATTACATTTATAATGCATCATCAGGCAGCTCTGAAGAACAGTGAGCGATCCCACTTTTGCTCTAGGTCCCAGTTCCGGGGAGCCACATTTGATTGTTTAAAGTAAGTTAAATGATTTAGTAAGTGATTTGGGGTTGTGATAGCAACAGTCAGAACTTCTTAGTTTCCGTCTTAATGAGTGAAACCTACTAGCCAAAGAAACAAAAACTACGACTTTTAGGAGAAGAAATGCTACGTTCTTTGCACTTACAATATTTAAAAACTCAAATTCAAAAATGCTATTAACAAATGTAACATTTGTACAATACATTCAAAATTCTGTGAAAATAAAAGGTTTCAATTTGCACCAAAATTTGTTTTACATAATAATCAGTACACTACTAATAAAGTATGCTACAAAGCTTGTGGGTAGCTGGCTTATTAAACAATAACGATACCAAAAAATGCGAAAAGATTTAGCATTACTACCCTACACAATCCTTAAAGAACCCTCATTAATAGAAAAGAAGAAAAATAAAATAGTTG
This sequence comes from Polydrusus tereticollis, assembly GCA_963920685.1. Classification (NCBI taxonomy): domain Eukaryota; kingdom Metazoa; phylum Arthropoda; class Insecta; order Coleoptera; family Curculionidae; genus Polydrusus; species Polydrusus tereticollis. The sequence continues at coordinate 87,933,510 of OY987329.1, read as the reverse complement.
CTTTTATGCATATTAATCAATACATCTTTTACATACACTGTACGATAGACAAGACTTTGAATTCCTTAAACACTTCAGAGGAGGGATATCTTTTGGCTTGTTTAAATAAATAATTTTTATAATCCCCTTTTGGACCTTTTCTAATCCATTTATAGTGGTTACAGAATACTTTGTACTACCGCACGGTGAACAATTTTAATTATTTCTCGAATTAGGATATTTCTCAATAATAAAAATTTGTATATTGTTTTCCTTAACTTGTGGTTTCCAGTATGTGTTTTTTTCCACGAAAGTGTGTTATCTATTATGACCCCAAGATATTTTGTGTCGGTGCAGCATTTGATGTTGTTATTATTAATTCAAAGTTGGGGTATATTACTTCAGCTTTCAAAGCTAAATATCAATGATCTTCATACCCGCATTAGCCTTTTTAATCGCGTCCCTCCAGGTTAAACCTGCGAATGATACTGACGCATCATTAGCATAAGCCATGGTTTAATGCAGGAACTCAATATCGAGCATTCTTCTTGTGTGTATCGCTTGTTCATAGACTCATACACATATGGCTTAAAAGCTGTGTTATTACATATTGGAAATTTAAAACCATCTACACCAGTTGCCATTCAGTGACAATGAAAGAAACCTATGAAGATATGCGCATCCTTTTAGATAAAGTAAACCACAATAGGTACAATTTGCAGATATGTAGGAAATTAAAAGTTATAGCAATTTTAGTGGGACTTCAAGGAGGATTTATAAAATACCTATTGCTCTTTCCTTTGTTTGTGGGCTAGTAGTGTAGTGAAGGAACCTGATATAATGAAAATTTAGTCGGAAAGGAGTGAATTTCAACCAGGATCTCAAAATGTATGTGCCCCTGGTAGACCAAAAAATTGTCCTTTTAGCTCCTCGTCTAATGAAAAACTATGGAAAGGCTACCAATAAAGGGGACGAAGGATTTAAATATATATGACAAAACTTTGCCCAGTTAAGCCAAATTAGAAGCAGGCATTTTTTATTTGGCCACAAATCAGAAAATTGCTGGACGATATTAAGCTCATCACGCAAGAACTCAGAGCTTGAAACTCATTTGTAAGTATAGTGAGGAAATTTTTAAGCAATAATATGGCTGCAAACTACGAACAACTAGTTAATGGACTTTTAGACTCCTACAAATTGCTTGGTTACCGAATTAAAAATTCACTTTCCCCATTCCCATTTATAATTTTTTCCTGAGAGAATTTGGCCGCTATCAGCGAAGGGCAGAGTGAAAGGCTGCAGTAAGATATCAGGGCAATGGAAATTCGGTACCACGGACGATCGGATCCAGCCATGATGGGTAATTACCGTTGGTTTTTGAAGAGAGAAGATGTGACCTCCCCATAAAAGGAAATTACCAAATATTCCAATTCTATTATCCTAGCTCTAGCGATGTCCAATAGCCACTGGTATAGGGTAAACCCGAGGGAGATGGCCATATTTATTTCATGCAGCTGCCGATCAAAAACTGTTACGGCTAAAATGACTAGATCAATTTTCAAGTAAACTTTATTTAACTCTTATTTATAAAACAACATAAAAACAATACTAAATAAAATGTAAAGGTGACAAAATTCTTTGTTTACAAAATGTTCAATTGGCCATCTCACCCGTTATGTCCGGGAGTGATGGCCGTAGATGCACGGGTGAGATTACCCGAGCTGGATTGCGTTTTTCCTTTGCATTGACCTCTACCGTTATGTTTTTCTCGCTCATCTTCTTTTTTTCCACCACATGGATAACACATATCATCATATTCTGAACAATTTTCATGTGCCCAGTGCTTACAAATCTTGCATTGTATCCATTCATCTAAAAGTTGCGTCTTGTAATAATTCTCTCCACATCCAACGCAACTATTTCGAGCATCTTTTGGATCATCCCCTTCTGTATCTGAACTACATCCCAAATTAAGTTCCGCGTCAACATCGCTATCTGAGGTAGACTCTTCAATTTCTATGGTTTTCCTTTTTCGAACTATAAACTTTCCTTTTATTAATTTTCTTCTTTTCAGTCTTTTCTGTCGTGTTAAATTTATTATTTTCTTTGTTTGCCTTTTCCTTTTCTTTTGTTTTACGCTTTTCTATGTGGTCCTCAGACGTCAGAAGTGCACCTATTTGTTTCACCCGTTTACGTGCTTCCATTTTCTTAATAGGTACCGGTGATATTGCCTTTAACATTTTTGATGGTGTAGAATCATCATTTTTAGTATCTCTGGAAGTACTTGGAATAGCATCTTGTGTCGTAACATGAAGTTCTTGAAAACTAATTGGTGATCTTGCTGGAATAGGCGGTTGCAATCCTTCATTAGGATTAAATTCCTTTGCGGAAGCGTATCTCTCCCGGGTTAAATGGTAGAAGTTCAGTAGCTTTGAAGGCAGAAATGACCTTTTTCGGAGTAGTTACTTTCACCCAGGCCCGACTAAGTAATGTACCAAACTGTAACCGCGTAATTCGTCTGGTAGGATTTTGCTTCATTCAACGTCTACAAGTCTCATAAAAATTACTCTTAAGGGATTTGAATACGGCTCTGTCTAAAGGTTGTAGATAGTGGAAGGTATGACTAGGCATTGATACCAGAAGAATATCATTTTGAACGGCAGATTCTAGCATTTCAACTGAGTTACAATGGGTGGAGTGGAGGCATTCCATCCTCGAATTCTGGCTTTTTGGTCTTTCCTTTGATGATGCAGGCTGGAGGCAAGAATGTTCCCTCTGCATTACAACAAGCAATAACGGTAATTATCTCCCCTTTTTCAGTTGATGTGACCATAGATATGGCTTTGGATTCTTTTTTAGCTAAGACATGACCGGGACGATTGTTTGGCTGGAGGCCTGTCTCGTCCATATTAAACACAGAGTTTGGTTTATCAAATAGATCATTTTCATCTAGAACTTTCTCTAAGAGAATGAAGTAAGTATTCACATCTTCTTTGTTCACGGCTTCAGCCCTAGCTTGAGAAACGCCTTCAGATTTTCGTAGCGTTATGTCAGGATTTTTGCTGAGAAACAACTGCAGCCAATCGTATCCAGCCTTTTCTTTCATTTTATTAAACTTATGATTTATTGTAAGGTGTTCCGCAAATTGAAATGCAATAAACCTCACATCATCAATGATTAATGGAAGACCATGTCCCTGCATCATTTTAATGTGGTTAACAAGTTCTATCTCATTTTGCTGTCCAAAAGCAGATGAGGGTCCCATAGGACCTTTTTTTTAATTATTATTTTTAACACGTCGTTCAAGTGTCTTCTGTGGAATTACAAAAGTTTTAGAGGTTTAATGACTCTTCTGTCCAGTTACCCCGAACTTGGATTGCTTTTCTTTTGTATTTATTTGGCATCTGAAAGATAAACAAAATATGGACATTCAAACATCAGCAAACAAGTTAATAGCACTCTATAAATATGGCCATCTCTCCCTTAAAAAAGTTGGCCATCTATCCCAAGTGTCCGGGTAAGATGGCCACATCAACTATTATTTTTTAGCAGCTATGATAGTCTGTAGTTTTTAGGTTAGAAAATACCTAAGCAATCATATGTTGAAAGTAAGTGCACAACAACCAAAATATATGACTTGCTACATGCCACAAGCAAAGACAACTGACTAGTTAAAAAAATTTTAAGATGCTTTAATTAAAAAAGGGAAATAACCTACCTTTCTGATACTGCCGCTGCCTAAAACATGTATAGAATGCCCTTTTATGGCAATAACGAAAATCAGCAAACACGCAGGGTTGCCGTTATGTGTTTTTTTTTCTGTTATAATTCCGCAGTGGCAATCTCTCCCGTACGGCCAACTCCTCCCGAATTACCCTACCTGCAAAGTATTGTGGCAAGGAACGAAGAAAATTGTTTCAGTTTTTAGTAGCAACGCCATCGCCATGAAGTGAGTGGTTTCGATAAAAAAAAATAATTTTTAATATATAATATAATAAAGGGCTATAGACAGCGCCCCAAAAATGAATTCCGACAATATAGGTACAGCTCGAGGAGTCGGGTATAATTTTCTGACTGGCTGACTGATTTCTCTTCAAAAAAATCCAATCCATTCGGAATTGAAATATTATATTACATACCATAACCTTTTAAGAGAATAAGTACAAACGCTTGAAGAGTTTATCCTGCGAAGTCGCTTATATTTTTTACCTTTGAACTAAATTAAATAGTTTAAATTCTTTTAAAGAAAGACAGGAGTAATTTATTAAAAAACTATATAAGAAGCTTTAGAATAAGCTTCTTATTTATTTCTTATGATAGACACAATTTCTTTTCTTTTACAACGAAGGAAACATTTTATTCATCTAATTAATATTTTACCGGCGATCGAACAAACATGCAACAAACACAACCTTTTGGGTGAGCAGCCATTTCCCACCCATAAATGCTCTGGGAACTTAACCTTGGATTCACAAGAATATGGTCGTAATGGACAATTAACGATTTTCTTAATGTTAATTGAACTTTTTAGGTGTTAATTGGGCTTTTAAATGTATTCCGTGGCGTGTGCTTCTGCTTTTCTGTTGCGGGTTGTGATCTGACATGGTGGCGCTGTGAATTTTGAATATTCAAGACAAGAAGGCCACCAAGCGTGTGTTGTACGATAAAAATCGACAATGTTTGCAATAAAAATTATTCGATTAAAAAATTGTTAAATCAGTTAACTGAAATACTTTTATGATCCATCCAATTCTTAGCATTGTTTTGCTAATTTTGCCTACATACAGTAAGGCTAAATGTAGATTAGTTACATAAGCGTAAAAGAAACTTAACCAGTGCTAACACTAGACATTCAGAAGTGTATGTTGTGTTGTTGTTAAGCAAAGTTCCTCTCTATATCTTCAAGTTCATTTCTTTTTAAATATTCTATTCTAAGTTGCTTCTTGCGAGATTTCTTCTGTATCTATATTTTCGTATCTCCTTTAATATTTTTTCCAAATTCTAGCACGATTTTGTCACATTTATTTATTCATCTTAAGTTTCTCAAGTGTTTAAACTAAGCTAAACTTCTAAACTAATTAAGCTAAATAGTAAAGAATTTTTCACAATAAATGGTTGACTCCGTTTAACTACCTAGGACGTTTTTCAAGAGCTCGGATAAAAATGCAAATAAACTGTCGGTCAGGGTCGGATTATAATTTGTAATTATAGCAGGTAATATTTAACTATCTTGTGCTTGCGATAACATCTTTCAGTTTTTGTGTTTCTTAGGAAGTGTTCAAGTTGTGCTACGGTTACGATACAATAATTGTAAATTATTTACCAAAAATTTATACGTATAAAATAGATATTATGTGGCGTCCGTGGGTAAATATTAATAGTGGTTCTTTTAGTGTTCCGTTGGAGAATAACCACTTATCTCTTGATGCTAAAAACATTGTATAAAATGTAGATAGTTCTTTACTTGACCAAGGACTTGAGGCGAGTGCTGCCGCAAGTGTAACAAGTGATATAACTAAGGTGCCTCTTACTACGGTAAGACGAATTGCAGTAAATCCCGTCAAATCAAGAAAGAAGCGCATAGATACCGGTTTCAAGAAAAGTATCGATGAAGGCGATAAGGACCTAATAAGACGAAAAATCTACACCATGTACGAAGAGCAACGTGTCCCTACATTAAAGAGTCTAAAACAGCGGCTCACTAATGACGAAACCCAAATAAACTGTAGCATCACTAGTCTTTGGAGAATTTTGTCTGAAATGGGTTTCAGATATCGTAATATTGATAAAAGACAAGTACTGATGGAATCCGCCCGTTTAAGAAAATGGCGTTACGAATATATAACATCCATAAGAAAATACCGATCCGAAAATCGTCCAGTAATTTACCTCGACGAGACGTGGGTTGACACCCACGAAACACCTTCCAAAGAATGGTCTGATTCATCCGGCAAGTGCACAACAAAAGCTCCGTCAAATAAAGGGAAAATAATTAATATCATATATGCAGGATCAGAAAACGGTTGGGTCCCAAATGCCTTGTGGCTTTCTGCGAAAAACATTAAAGACTCCTGTGTAGATTACCATGAGGATACGACGGCATAGCTGTTTGAAGGATGGTTCCAGAATTGTCTTTTGCCTAACATTCCTCCAAATAGCGTGATAGTAATGGACAACACAAGCTATCATAGTCGACAATTACGGAAGATTCCAGGCTCAAATAACACAAGATTAGAAATTCGAAACTTAGCCCCTACCTGGCTACGCCACTGCTAATACAATAATTGCAAAATTGACAATAAATGATTTTTGATTTGATATGTATTATTTATTTAGGATATTTCATGTCATTAAATAATATATTATTTAAACGTAGCAATGTGTGTAAAATTAGTTGTTTCCTAAAAACCTCAATAATTTTAATTAGATTGCATAATTACCTTCATATTATATTATATACCGAATTAAATATCTAAAGTCCTACCATGTAGTGTATTGTTGATTGTGTATAACAATGGGATTAAACCGGTAGTTTTATTGCAGTCAATAAGTCGATACCATTTAGGGTGAAAAATACTTTACCCGTGTACTGATTATAGTCTGCCTTACGGGTATGTGGCTACGACGGCTGAGGAGACAGGGGGTACAAGGTGTAAAAAGTAATTTCTGAAGATAGCGGCATAGGCGTGCGTTGCTTCGTTCCATATTAATATTTTATAAGTTATTAAATTCGTAAAAACATAAGAATAGGAAAAGATGTCTATAGACTCATGTCATACGTTTCAAATACTGCGATTTCATTTTGAGAAGCGCAGCTACATGTGTTTAAATATAATTATTAATTATAAATGATATAATAGAATTCTAAACTGCGCCAACGCCTTTAAAATTTCTGAAGATGTCATGATGACAAGGACCTTCCCACAAAATTAATATTATATACGATAGAAAGAGACAAAACCAGTTTCAAGGCACAGGTGATAATTTGTGTCCCAGGAATCCGCGATTTATTAGACGTGGGTTGCCAAATTTACCAAAATAAATGATTAATTAATGCTTGTTAAATATTATCTTCACCGCTTTAACGATTATATTTTGCAATGTAAGGGGGAAAATAAAAGGGATATATGTTACAGGGTGTATACACTACAGGAATATGAATACGTCTAATTGTTTTAGTATTATATTTGAATTCCATACAAATTAATATTTTATTTAAATTTAAACAGAGTATTACGGCAACAATGTTCCACATTCCTTAAATTCCTTTCGTAACTGAAAACTCGTAACGCGGACTATGTGGTGGCGGCTTCTCAGAGGCAGTGCCGACCCAGTCTCAAACAGACAACAGATATTATATTATATTATAAACCTACTTCAACTTGCATTTTATAATTACTATCAAACTGACAGTAATTAACCGTTTCACGTTTCAAATCGCCCTTGTAACCCCGGACGTCATACCCGCAAACTACAGCCGCTATAAAATAAATTGTTTTACTCTTCAAGCTTCAAGTAACCCGGGCTGGGGTAGGTATGCCTATTCTGTCGTAAAAAATATTAATAATGAAGACTAAGAATTACAGGCTTGAAGTTAGGCAACCAAACAACCTACTAGGTGTATCGAAGTTAAAACCCAGGGTCTACAAATTCGTACCTGCCGCTAAATTTAGAGCGAAGTACCTAATGCTTATGTCCAATACTAATTATCGATAGGTTAAGATTTTGTATTACGATCTGTTGTTTTCGAAGTTTTTGTGGTTAATCTTAAAAGAAAAAAAAATAGTGTAGAATAAGTGAAAGTAAGTATTATATGTTGAAAAACAAAACTTTTGGTTTGTTTTTTTTAAGACTAGGACCTCAGGTAAGTGTTTTAAATCTGTTTATCTTGTTTGGAGATTCCAAAAAATTGAGGCCAATAGATGTAACGACATGGAAAACCAAGTTGAAATTGAAGTAAAAATTGACCTTGTTCAATATGTTTTAAGTTTTGAATGTGGATTTTTATTGCTCTCATTCGATGAATAAATTAAAATGAATTCTTGGTGCGAAGTTGGCTACCACAATTTAAAAAAACTGTTTCCGGCTCTCCAAAAGCATGATATTTCAAAGAAGCACACCTACAGCCAGCTAAAACTAGATTTATTTGCTAAACAAAACATTTGTGAAAAGTGGAAAAAGGGGGGAAAAAAATTTGCTCATTTAAACTTGAAATTGGGCAGGGAGCTAGAGTTCGTGTCTGAGAATATGTAAAAAAAAATTATTTGCTTCATGTGTCGCCATCGCTTTATAACAGTTTTTTAAAATTTAAATGGGCAAAATTTGATAAAGTAATTTCAACATGGATGAAAATTTGCACACAGGTTCTTTGACACCTACAGAACATCGAAAAATTATTTTATCCAAATTTATTGCGGCCAAGACCAGATCTTCCAGAACACGCATGAAAATTTTTACTTACCATTGAATAGTCACTCAACATTTTACCGCCTCTCGGGAGCATATAATTTTTTTTTATATTTTTAAACCAGAGACAAATAAGTTTACGAAACTTCCATCTAAATCTCGCAGAAAATTTACGAAGAACTCCAGGATCAAAATCACGCGTGCTGGCGAGGTATTTTGTTATTTGGCATAGTTTAGCCAGGCTCATTTTGGATGAAAACTTTTTTTTTTAATAACATAAATAATAACGATTCATTTTGGTCCGGTTGCATGCATGCGGCTGATTTTTTTTTAAATTTCGGAGTTTGGGTCCATTTAATTGTATTGGAGGTTACGGCAAGGATCAAATCGGATGAAAATATTTTTCCGGTTGCCTAGATGCCCTCTAGTAATTTCCATCCGTTTGGGAAATGTTTTTTTAAACCGCTGGTCAAAATTTGGAAAAAATATTATAGCCGCTCACCGCCGAGCGCCAGACCCCTACTCGACAACACGGATATCGAGAAGGACACTCGAACTATACCTACAAAAACGTGCTTCTCATCTGTTTGGGAGTTCCAAGGCATTTTTGTCACCGCGGCTCTAACTATAACCTATAAGATACAGAAACCTTTAGCTGAATATCAAAACTGCTTTAAAATGTTTTGATCGAAAGTATTAGTTACATTTTACGCATATCCATAGAAAAGGAACCTATTAATGAAAGCATAAAAATAACTACAAAAGTGATACCTACTATATACATAATATCATTATCACGGTTAAAGAATATGTGATTAACATTTTCTCAAATCTACCTTTTTGCGTAGAAATAAAAAAAATAGATGTGATATTAAATACACCATCATAACATCTGTTCAATGCAAACTTTAGAATAGTAGACAAAAACGAAATTTGGGCGTGGTGTTCAAAAATTTTACGCTTTCGACACTACTGCCACATAATATAAATAAAGACCAGAAAGATGACTCGCTGCTGCAGACGGTAAACAACGCGCTCTTCACCCCACCTAACTGCTGGTATATTATGATATGTGAATATTAGTAGTGTTATAAATAAAAAAAAATCAAACCCTCGCCAAACACAATTAAGTGTTATAAAAAACCCACACAATGAACGGTTCTAAAAAAAAACAAATTACGCCCTAAACAATAATCGGGTGCCAGTATTCACCTTCGGATAACCTAAAATAAACTGCGACAAGGCAACTATCCACCCTTACTCTGGCAATCCTACGCCCTGAAGGATGTTCTTCAGACACCCCTTAGCTTGCTCAACTCAGGGTAGGTTCGCTATTTTGTCTCTAGATTGAGAGGTTTAGCACTCTTATATAAGTAAGTTAAAGTCAAATCCTGAAGGCGCCACCTTAGCTTTATTTCACTTAAAAGCCTTTAAGGGTTCTAGGGTTTGGCCTCAGAAAAAAAAAAAAACAAACTAGGAAAAGAAACACTTATGTCACCATCGGTATACACTAGCTTCTTATAAGCTCTCATTTACTCAAGCCCTCAAAGTCACTCTATTTAAAATAAAAGCCAAATTTTCGCAGAGGCTAATAAAAATATTTATTCTTAAAGTGGTGTTAAGCCCTTGGTTACTTGGTTTTATAAATGCAAGCTCCTCTTACTTTGGTGGACAATAGATACTTAAAGTTAAAAGATAAATAAGTGAAATGAAATATCAAAGTTATAGTACTAGGTTTGACAATAAAATTTCTGAAGGTTTAAATTTATAAAGTTATCGACAAAAGAAAGCAAAAAGTCAAACCCTGTTTTACAGGGTCTTGCACTAGACGGCAACTGTCAGGCCTACACTGTAAGACAAAATGACTGTTCAGTCTGATCTGGCAGCCACATAGACCTACAACCAGGACCTTGCCTCAAACTAGGAATTTCCGCAAGGTCTGTGCAAGAACCTCTCACAACTAACTAAATTTACCATAAAATCTCTGTTAGAGTATAATACAATATCTTACGAGTACCTCTGTGGTTACTCAATAAGCATACTAGCCACTTGGGCATAGATAAGTTCAAATTTCAAAGTTACAAGTGTTAAATGCAGAAGAAACAAATGGCCTTTAGCCGGAAAACAAAAATATTTACATTTATAATCATAAATTGTAAATATATTTACAACAAAAGTAGTTGTAACAGACTACCTACCGTTTTGAACTACTAGAGACTCTTGTGACGTCTTAACGCTATGTCGACATACGCTACACGTTTACATTGCACAAGCTCTGTACATAACATGGACGCAAAACTTTATCAAAACACTGTATATCAAACAATACGCAAATGCAAAATATTAAGATTTTAAGTTGACTACTTTTTATAGAAAAATGAACATAGGGTAATGATACTTAGCTGCAACTTTACGTGCTACCCATGGTTCATGAAGACTCAATCTTCACACACACACATGGTCCCTGCACCGTCCAAATATAAGAAGTCCTTGCTCTTGCCGCTGTAAATTTCTCCCCTGCCGACGCCCTACCCCGCGCCCAGCGAGTCAACGCTCAAGCGGCGTTCGGCTGGGGATTAGTTTTTGCAAGTGCATACTTTAATCCACAGCGCTCTCGGCGAAGAGTTTTCGTATGCTGCCACGTTATAATTAGTATAATATTAGCTTACTTATGATGGAGGCGAATCACCTTAAGAGTTTTTCTTATTGTTGTGTTGATGATTGTTTTTTGTTATTTCGGTGCCCTAAAGATCCAATAAGGTAATTAAAAAGGATTGTTTACTTCCTTTGAGTAAGATGCAAAGTAGATTTAGTGGGACATATTACACACCATGCCGACGTTTCGTTAATTTATTTTAACTATGAATTTTCATGTATGTATTGATTATGCTGTCAAAAAGGTATATTTAAATAATAGTAATTTACGTAACAAAGTTCCGAAAGTAATATTTTACGGGATGAGTAGGAACTCCAGGGCGAGCCGTAGGAGAGTCCTGAAATCCTGCGAGTTCACTTTTGGATCGTGTTACGTACAATATTTTTTCTGAAGTTGTTTTGTATGTTAAAAAAATATATATTATTATAATACGTGACAAGCGCTGTCATAATATAGTGCAATGTTCATGTTATTGTCAAAGCCGTTTACATAGAAACCCAAAATCGTCTCGAAAGTAACAATATTAGACCCGAAAGTAAAGAAATCGTATCGAAAGTGAAAAAAATCGTTCCTAAAGTAGCTACTTTCGGTACGATTTGTGTTAAGTATTTATTACCTTTATTACCACAACTCCCTCGTATAAAAATATTCAAGCGGCCAAGCCACCGTTCCTACTGAATGACTCCCGTATCTCCCTCGTAGGCGGTTCTCGGTGCGATTCGATGTCACCGCCGGCGTTTTCAATACTTCAAAGAAGTGATCGGACTTCTTATATTTGCACGGTGGTCCCTGAAACAGCTAACGTGGATACTGCTACACAGCTAGTCTCCAAGAATTCCAATAGTACACGGCAACTGGCACGTCCCGCGTCCAGGCAGTTCCAACAAAAATAAACTAGTACTCCACTTTGTACTCGGACTTTTAGCCCCTCAAATAAAAACCCACAAATAACTAACGAGGGTTCCCAATTTACCAGATGGCGTCTATGACCGCTGTTGCAGTTCATTAAAGCATTTTAAATCGGCATTCCGCCCAAAGGAATAGGCAAATTACAAAGCCATACCCTTTTTAAAACATTTGTGGATGCTTTATCGGCACTACATTAGTCTGCACGGCCGAAAAAAACTAAACTTGGGGAACTATTTCCACAAACGTGCTTTAACTTCCAGTGTCCATGGTCGAAAGGGACGATTATTATTTTTCTCCAATGTACATAGTTACCAAAACAAAACAATGACAAAAACTATAGTCAACCCTATCTATGGAAACTAACCTCTTATAATAATATAGAAAACTAAGTCAACCCACGCGACCAAGCAAAAATTAACCAGAAGTCGCTGTGAAAACGCACAGAAACTGTCAGTCTGACACTGACCTATTGTCTATTTTCTTAAAACACAGCTGATTTACAACATTCGAGACATTTAACCTACATCTCAAATAGAAGAAGTTATAAATTACCAATTACCAATTTAACTAAAAGAAAGATTTGAAATCAAACCTATCTGCAAGTAGTATTAAACGATGAACAGAAGAAATCAATCCACTTGGCTATATCTTGCAAGATACAAAACATTCCTGGAATATAAACATCAACAAAGGTTTGAAACTTGAAACTAAACATAATGAAAATTTTGGCTACAGGTAACTTAATTAGTAATTAATGTTTAAGGTGAGAGTCTACATATGTATTTTAACAATTTAAAAGCGAAAACTTATAAGAGATAATCAAACTTATGAAATGCAATTTTCGAACTGTAACAGTAGCTATAAGTTTCTTTGATATTAGCAAGTTAATATAAAGTCGGCCACCTGCACCCGCTATTTCGCGAAATAAATAAGTGATAGGTAATATCACGCAGATAAAAGGCGCCGCCGTAAATGAACCGTCTTATAGTATTCTTTAGTCTATTCAACTGCCCACTCTGACTGCCAATAATTTACGGGCAGCCACTGTATAAAATTATTTAAATTCTTTTACACTTTATTTCTTTAGATTTCTCTCAAAAAATTTAGGATCTAACTTCATGTTTTATGATAAAAACAGTTTTTAATCGGTAGCCTCAATTTAATATATCTGAAGTTCTTTTTAAGAAAAATGATTCTGATTTAATGACTGCAATGCGGTTCCAATAAATGTTTCAATGAAGCCGACAAGGACTTGATAAGGCGGAAAGTCTATGCCATGTACGAAGAGCTACGCGTTCATATTAGAAACGCTGAAGCAACGGCTCACCACTGACGAAACCCAAATGAGCTGTAGCATCACAAGCCTTTGGAGAGTTTTATTTAAAATGGGCGTCAGATATCGCACAGTTGACAAAGAGCAAGCATGCACTTATGGACTCTCAGCGATTGCAAAAATGACGTCTTCGGAAGTTCTTACCAAATGGGAAACTTTTTAATTATTAACGAAAAAAAGTGCCTCTTCTTAAAAAGTCCTGCTTAGTGAAAAAATAAATTTGCAAAAGAATATTTTTATGTTGGACATACAGGGCTTCAAAAAGTACCGAGTTTAAAATTTATAAAAGACGTCGGCTATATATCTCCAAAACTAATAGTCGTAAAGATTTGCGGTAAAAAAATTCTAGGCCACAGGGCGCTTTTTACGGAAGACCCAGTTTTGGAAATAAGTATTTCTGGATAAGTAGGCTTTGAAACAATTAATTGTTGTTGGTAACAGAATAGGCTTTTTAGCAGCGACAGTGACAGTTTGGCATATATAATTTCTGTTTCAAAACGTGAACTTTTTGTTAAAAAAAAGGTTTTTCCCGTTTCTTTGTTACTTTAAACAATAATAGTGATGATTAAACTGACTGTTGATGAAAAAATAGAAATAGTTCTTATTATTGGCGATAATTATAAGACGCATCGCGAGGCTGCCGAACTTTTTAATACTAGACACCCAAATAAATATATTAGCCACGTTACTGTCGGCAATGTCGTCAATAAATTTAAGAGTACTGGCTCTGTCGAAAATAATTTCAAGAAAAAACATGCAGTTCGAACACTTACTGAAGAAAATCAATTACAAGTATTGCAAGCGGTTGTGGAAAATCCAAAAATTTCATTGGAAGGAATAAAGAACACAGTTCAAGATAACGTGTCAAGAGCTTCTGCTAGTAAGATACTTAGAATAAATAAATTTTATCCGTATAAGCCAAAATTTGTACACACGCTCAAACCTGGAGATATGGAATCGCGTTTCATGTTCTGTGCTTGGTTCCAAGGAGAAGTTGAAGACGACATTTTCTTTTAAAGAAGAATTTTATTCAGTGACGAGGCAACATTTACTTCTAATGGTGTCGTATGTTCCCAGAATTGTCGTTGGTGGAGCGATGTGAATCCCAATTTCGTAATCGAATGCCGTGACCAAACGTATTTCAAAACGAATGTTTGGTGCGGTATTTTAAATAATCAAAAAGTAGGTTCATATTTTTTCCATCAAAATATTAATAGTGAGATTTACTTAAATTTCCTAAGAACCGAAATTTTTATAATTATTAACGGCCTGCCATTAAACGCGCGACAGGCTGTTTGGTATCAGCATGATGGATAGAGCTCCTTGTCACAGCGCAGCCAGGGTCAACGAATATTTGGATAGAACTTTTTCAAAAAGATGGATAGGACGCCGTTCAGAAGTACCCTGACCACCTAGGTCACCGAATATTACACCCTTATAAGAGTTAATAATTAAAAAGTTTCCCATTTGGTAAGAAATTTCGAAGACACGCTGTATAACATGCCACACCTAGAGCACATATCAATCAATTGTTAGGTCAGAAAATACTTCTCCAACTTTAAGTTATAATGTTGTAGAATTAATAAAAAATATGTTAATGATATTTCCCTAGGTTGTTAGAAAAATTCAATAAGTACATCATGTGATTAAGACTCTAGAAAATTCTTATATTACTCTGCATCATACAATTAAACCGAACATAATTAATTTAAATGAGGATAGGGACAGCGAAACAGAACTAGACATGGAATAACAATATACATGTAAATAAATATAAGTAGTACTTAAAAATTTATAATATTTAGTTTAAGTTAATATACTTACGTAAACACATCATACGAGTATAATTACTTAATTTCTCTTAGTTCGACCCTTTACGGTACCTTTATACTTTACATATTTATTGTCCACACAATGAAATAGACCCTTTAGTTTTATTGCAGTTAAAAGGTCAAAGCCAAGTGAAAAGAACTTTACCGAAAAAAGCTACACGTGCGTCTCGTCCATACGAGCATCATCACGCTGGCTTTGCGGATGAAAATAGGTACACATGTGTTCAAGTTTTTCTTATTGTCTTCCTGTTTTAAGCCATGTAAGGTGCAAGAAAGTCGAAAGCACAAAAATTTTACCTTAAACTTATTTTAAAAAATGCAAAAATAAGTTAAAATTATTTCTCGGTTATCTATTACAAACTTTGAACTTGTTTGAGATTTTAGATTCTAATATTTTTAAATATAGAATCTGTGATTTTGCTGTACTCTATTATTTCGTCTTTTATATAAAAATCTACTTGAAAAAAATACGATTTCTGATTGGAACATTAGTTTACAGGGAGGCCAAAAAAATTAAAGATTCAATGTAATAGTGGTATAGGGTCACGCTATCTAGGACACCATGAATTTTTTAAATAGTAAGTAAAATATATTTAGGTAACAGCGGCAATTTGTATTTTTATCCGTAGCGACTTAAACTCTAGTACTTTACTCTAGAGTGACGATATTTTAAAATCTGCATTAACTGTCAGATACACATGGATGTCAATAAGATTTTACATGCAGGAAGCGAAAAGAAAAAACATTCAAAATATTATATTTAAACGTTCCAGCATTGTTATTGCCTATATATTCGAAAATATATGTTTCTTTTAAAACTGTTTCCTTAAAAAAAACTCTTCTATAATCCCTTGTCGTCGTTTCCAAACCTCTCACGCCATGTGATTTTAACTTGGCGCCGAAACACACCATTGGCGGGAAAGCTCTCGTCACATGGCCGCATTACGTCACCGACGCGTGTCCGAGCGAGAAAGTAACCTCATAAATCGGGTGCGAACGAGAGAGAAGCGCATAAAGCATGGTTAGCGGGGAACGTCAACCATTATCTTGCCGTTGTCTTTCTCTAGGCACCGTAGTAATGTGATATACAGAGTGAGAGGTAAAACCGAGCTGGTCCGCCCATAAACTGTGTCCCCGAACGGCGCGGGAGGGGCGGAACGTCTGCTCGTAAAGCATTCCTGAACACTTAACTCACGTATATTGCATGGGACAAGTGTTGTGCTGCGGTCCTCGCGACGGAAGCTCTATTCTATGCTCACATCTTTTGCCGGCTTAAAAACATAATTTCAGGTCCCGCTCCCGATAAACTTTCAAGCTTTAAAATTTTAAATAAAGCGCACTTTTACCGATTATAGCGTCATATAAATTTGTGCACTTCCGGCTCTGACTATCTACCCTCTGAAAGTGACCGATGGACTTAGACTTCCGCAAAAGTTCCGGCTTCGGACACGTCAGCGGATCTAAAAGGTCAGTGTCACTTTATCGCTTCCCTATTTTCATTATGCCTGATGTTTATTGCCCGTATTTTAGACTGCTTTGAATTTATTTTATTGCTGTCGTTAAGTCTGTCATATTATTATTATTTTGTGCGTTTTTACCTTAAATATTATTTCGTTTTTTAAATTAAGTCTCTTATATTAAACACCATAATATTCTCAATTAGCCAATGTTCTTTTTATTATTATTTTTAGCCCGTATTGTGTATGCTTGGTCGTTTTTCTGTGAATTTCTGCATAATACATTTATTTTATGGATGCAGTACCTGCCATTGCCATAATTTGTTTTGGATTTTGTTGGCAAAATACCTAAATTGAAACAAAATCATAACAAAAAGTGTATTGCTGCCAACATAACCCTACTTTTTCACCCGGTATCCGGCGACGTTTCCGTCGGATTGCCGCCTGGCGTTAAATTAATTTCTAAAGCTTAGGTTCCTTGTATCATCTCATGTGATGTTGGTATACGACGAAAATGAAATAAATTAAATATAAAGGTATTTACAACTATTACAGAATATTTATAATGCTCTAAAGAATGTATAATAATAATTCGAAAGTCAGTCTTTCAAATTTAATGGAAAGTTGAGCGTCATACTTTGAAACGTTATAATAATGACTACATCTATAATAATAGTAATAATTATTATTATTGGCAGTAAAACCTGTTTTAATTTTTTTTTTATTAAAAATTGTTTGCGATAATTTTTAAAACAAACAGTTATAAGGCTAGTCAATTAAATCAGAATCAAATTCGTTTTGTAGAATACAAAAGTTGTTTTAGTTTAAGGCATACTTACTGAAATATATTATTTGTTATTATAAATCCACTGCAAATCAATAAAAAATTAAATCTAGCAGGTCTTTAATTATCTTCCAATTTCCTTAAACGTACAACACAATTTTTTTAATTATAAAAATAGGTAGAAAGTTTTTTGCAAATATACTATATTTTTAAAATAATGTTTATTTTGGTATAAACACCCACTAAAGTTAAATTTATAATTGACATTAATGCTTGGGCTGTCCAATAAATAAGAATGAAAATTCCTTGGCCTAGGTTATCATATTATTTTATTAATAAATAGGATTGAATTTGGTATCAACAAAAAATACGAAATTAAAATGGACCAAAACACTCATATTATTTATGTTAGACAATGATGTAGTTTACATAAAATTTCATTTATCTGCCGTTTTATCCATTATTTCTTTAAAGGCATTGGACAACCCATCTTCTTTTCCTTTTTGTTTTATTTTAACAACTTCTTTATTATTGTTTGCGTTTGATTGTGTCGCAGGAAGCTTAATCCTAAGCGATTGTTATAAACGATTTACGTACGGACCTAGTATATATTTTTCTGGTAACAGCAATATATCTTAAACTTGAAGAAGTAGTCCATTACAGTGGGGTTGATATAATCAAATAAAACAACGGCAGTCTACCTCCACAATATGTATTTCAATGTTTATGTTTATATCCTACATGTTTCGGACATAGAAATGTCCATCATCAGGGATACTAAAAGAAATTTATAGTGTGGGTTAAACGGTTTAAGTAAAATGAGAGGACTTACCAGTAGTCGATTACGGCAGCTCTATCTTGCATAAGCGACGATCAAAATTATGTTAAAATTGAAATTGTAGGTTCTAATGAACATTGAACATTCATTAGAACCTACAATTTCAATTTTAACATAATTGTGATCGTCGCTTATGCAAGATAGAGCTGCCGTAATCGACTACTGGTAATTCCCCTCATTTTACTTAAAACGTTTAACCCACACCGTAAATTTCTTTTAGTATCCCTGATGATGGACATTTCTATGTCCGAAACATGTAGGATATAAACATAAACATTGAAATACATATTGTGGAGGTAGACTGCCGTTGTTTTATTTGATTATATCAACTCCACTGTAATGGACTACTTCTTCAAGTTTAAGATATATTGCTGTTACCAGAAAAATATATACTAGGTCCGTACGTAAATCGTTTATAACAATCGCTTAGGATTAAGCTTCCTGCGACACAATCAAACGCAAACAATAATAAAGAAGTTGTTAAACTCTCATTGATATACTTATAATATTATATAAGCAATGTTCCACATAGTCTCTAAGATGTAAATAAGATTAAGTACTGAATAAAAAGTGCCGCGATTGAAATATGGCTTAAAATAAGTAACCTTGTTGTACTTTTCGTAAAATACGTTTGAGTATGCTTACCTACTACTTTTTGAAATATATTGCTCTAATATAACTGCGGATGAGATGTCCCATAATGCTTAACAACTACCTATATAAAGTCGTTTGAAGTTTAAATACGCTAATTATTATTATATTAAAGTGTTAAGTGATGTCTGAATTGTACTTGTGAAACTAGGTTTCAGCTACTAATTTCATCAGAAGGCTTTTGTTTTTTATTTTATGCGGCGGCAAAATAGGTATGTGGTTGGCACCATTTGCTATTTGAACCATCTACAGTTCTTTTAAACTGCTCTATCTCGATTTCTCTCTTTCCATACATGAGGCCACAATTCAATTTCAAATATAATTTATTTAAATTAATGCAAATGCAATAAAAAATTTATTTTCTATAAATTAAGTTAATCTTTTAATCACGAAAATTTATTTATGATAATCCCTGAGAAACCCATACATTATTTTTGCCTTTCGCAAGCAACAAACCTGGCCAACAAAATCAACTTGGTTTAGAATACCTCACATTATATAACCACTTATGACTATCGCACCTTTGATTATTAAATGATCGCTAAAAATTATGTCCTTACTAATATATGAAAGCACCTAAATAAAAATTTTAGAAGACATTGGATTGGCCGCCGAGGCCGTATCACCTGGACAGCGCGATCGCCAGATCTAACACATTTAGATTTTTTTTCTTTGGGAGTACATGAAAAGTCTCGTTTATGAAACTCCAGTCGAGTCAGAAGAAGATTTGGTGGTTAGAAATTCTGCTGCGGCTGAAGTAATCCAAACCATGCCTGAAGTTTTTAACCATGTCAACTTAAAAATGCTGCGTAGGTACAATAAATGTATCGAGCATGGTGGCAGGCACTTTCAGCAGTTTCGGAACTACAAGCGGAAGCTAGTTTATGAAGGCCATCTTCAAAGGGATCTAGTTCCCTGAGGAAGCGTTTCCGGACCCATATGAACTTTATTTTTTTCCCCGTATTCTATTTACCCTAGAAGTTTGTAACATGATCAGATTAACACCTTGTGTATAGGAACGGTATAGAAACTTACCCTGACAGAAGAACTAAATTACAATAATTATTTTAAGTCTAATCCTATTTAATTTCACCGACAAAATTAAATTGACAAGTTAAATCCCGCCAAAATTTCAATTATTTTTTTATCGCTAAAACCTCATGACTAAATTACTCTGTGCATGCTATACAATAATTCTCGAGTTACCCCAAGCCACCGGGCAGGACAAAGTTACCATCAACCCGAGTTTAGAAAACCGGTTAGAATCTCGAGTTAGAGGTAACCTTAGTTTATAAAACCGCGCATAATAGATATTTTATTGGGTACACCCTGTATAACCGAGAATTATACAATCAAATTATACAACTGAATTTTTTTAAAGTTATTCCCTCTTTAAATAACACCCAGCTTTATAAAGAAAAGTAATTAAAGCTGTTTACAAAGTAATAGTTCAATGATTCTTATTTCGCATGTTAAACACCGACTTTAAATACAGTTTAATTCACTTTTGAACAGTTTACTTACATGGTAACCGTTCCCTATAATTATAATATACGCCATAAATTTACGACTACGACCACTCCACTCCACGTACTGCCAATGTTGTCGACTGGTCTTCTTCAATGTCTTCATTTTCTCCTTATAAATTTATTGAAATGATTAAAGCAGAACCTGTACTTAATTTTTGTTTCACTTGTTTCTCGTCAGTCTTGCGATGTTATGATCGAGATTAAACTATATTTTTTTTAGCGGCCAGTGGCGGGCGTACAAAAATAATTTCCTTTCGGCGTTTGAAGAAACACCTTCACCTTAACCTAGAAACACATTCCGAAAGCTTTGTCTTCAAATTTATAAACACAAATTAGGGACTTGAAGAAGTAGTCCATGCTTTCAGTGGAGTTGATAAGATTGAGTAAAGTAAGCACAGTCTTCCTCCACAATTTATAAGACCAGGTATATACAGGGTGTTACAAATTCAAGGCGCACCATTGGAATCCTGGAAACGGGGAAGTTTAAAGTAGGGCAAAGTTGTGCAAATTAATGCCGATCAATATGCCATCAAGAAGATTCATGTATTCTGACTACTTTCGAAGATATTCGAAAAAACCCTAATTTGGCGTTTGTAATTTATATGTTTTCCTGCTTTTATTTGAATAGATAATTGAAAACAAATTTAACATTCTCATTCCACTTTTTCTCTTCTATTAGACTGCGGTATCAGATTTCGAGTCCGACATATCGTCTTTGGGTCCCATCATCAATTTTTTTTTAAAGACGAACCTGGATTTTTTATTTCATGAAATTACCGAGGCTGACTGCATTATATTGTTGTTTTACTTTGATAAGGATTCAACATTTTTAAGCTTATAAAAATATCTTACAATAATGTTTTTGTTTATTTTTTTACTTAATTTTTTTTTTGAACATTCTTTATTTTACTAAGCATATAAAGTACAAAATATTCTTATGTATAATCCTCTAAGCAGTATTTTTAACACTGGTATTGAGGATACTGACTAGTACACGCTGTACAGGGTTTCCCATTTTCGACACTTTTGTAGGGTATTTCCGTAGTTGTTAGTGCTATCAAAAAAGTAATACAGGTATCATAATGTGCTCTTTTCGAGTTAAACTCAAAATTGTAAAATTAAAATTAGAAAATTTTCGCTCGTTTAAGAGATACGGGGGAAAATAAAAAAATTGACATTTTCAAAATTACCCTATATTCTCTTAGTTAAAAAAGATACAGAAAAATGTTTTACACAGAAGTTTCTTTATAATGTTAGTTGAATAATCTCCCGTTTTCAGAATAAATATACGGGGTCAGGTAAAAAAAGTTATAGGGCCTAACCTCATTTTCTTAAATGGAACACCCTATATATTTGATTCTAAAAAGATAGTATTTTAAACTATATTTTTAAATATATGACACACCATGGATGATATTGGTTTCCTAGGCGATTTATTTTACTTTGAAACGAAATAAAAGATTCAGATTAAAGTAAAAAATAACGGGAATAATTGCAAATGTTCGAAAGCTCCTCCGTTGTTTTCAATGCACTCTTGACATCTTTTTCGAACGGATTTTAAGGCATTCATGATGTGTAATGGTTTTATTTCTGCAAAGGCCTCATGAATTCTTTGATCAAGTTGTTCTCGAGTTAAAATGACTTCTTTATAAATTATATTTTCCAACACTTCCCAAAGAAAAAAAAATTGGAGGTGTTAGATCCGGAGATCGTGGTAGCCACCTTATAGGTCCATGTGTTCCTATCCAACGGATTCTAAAGTGAGTAGTTAAATACTCTTTTATTCGAAGAGCGTTATGGGTAGGGACGCCATCTTGTTGAAAGTGAATCTCTATTACTTCATTTAAAGATTCAAGACCAACCTTAATCGTTTCCTGCGCACACGCACCGCTCCCAGAGCGCCATAAAGGATTTATCCTGCAGTGCTGTGCCTTATCATAAAAAAAAGGAACATCATCAAGGATATCAAAAGGGTTTGACTGGTGTATGTCCAGATATCTATCTGCATTTAAATTTTCTTCAAGAAAGCGATACACCAGTTTGTTTTGAAACAAAAACAACTTATATTTACCCCAAATCGACCTTGTTGGCGAACAGGTCGTACCATGTGGGGCTTTGTGGAGTTCCAATGTCTTTCATTATGTCGGTTATGAATACCGCAACTTGTAATTCGACATTTATCTCACCAAATTATTTTTTGGTAAAAAGAACGATCCTCGTTAGATTTATTTAAAAACCAGTGACAAAATTTCAATCGTCTCACATCATCACCAGGATGCAAATATTGGGTAATTTTAACAACATAGGGAAAATATTTATTGGACGTCAAAATTCTTTGCGCTTTAGATTTTGTAATTCCAAGTTTCAGTTTCTACGTTTCTGACGGACGTACATTTTTGTTCCTAAAATTACAAAGTGATTTTAGATAATAAGATTAGGATGTGTGCTTAAGACCACTACCACAGGATAGTAGTGAAAACCTCACCAAGACGAGATTCTCTATTAACCTTTCACAATCTAACATCCGCAAATCTCAAATTCAAGACGCTAAAAGAATCGATCCATAAAAAGTAAATACACTATGCATTTGGTCATATTTTAGTATCTTGCTTTTTCCCCGACTGCATTATGAGCGTTGCATAGCCAAATCTGATGGCTCAATCTCATTCAATACCCACTAAAAGTGCTAAACGCGCCTAAAGAAGTTTTCACTTCAATAAAAGTTGAGCTACTACTATTGAAAGCTAGCTATCGCAGGATATAATTACCTGATTATTGGCCTCGAACAAATCCTAACACGCTTTTTTCTTCATTTTCCTTGTTTTCTTTATTATAAGTTTTTGATCTCGGCATCGAAAAAGAGCCGTATGTTTTTAAATTATGTTCCAGTCGTTGGAATATGTCCTTAAATGGTTGCCGTTTTTTCGGATAACGAACAAAATATAGATTTTGCGCCATTTCGTCGTTTTTTCCACTTTCAATATAAACTGATATCATATCAAATTTTTCAAAATGTTGAGATAAGTCATTTTCCCAAACGAATATGTAGAAATAAAATTGACGTTAAATGTTAATAACAACTAGAATGTCAACATAGTTGTTTCTCGGATATTAGCTTTTGTTTCATGGCCTACTGTGGTTTAAAGTCATGAAGTTTAAATAAATCGCCTAGGAAACCAATATCATCCATGGTCTGTTATATATTTGAAAAGAGAATTTAAAATGCTATCTTTTTAGATTAGAATATGTAGGGTGTTCCATTTAAAAAAATGAGGTTAGGTCCGATAACTTTTTACCTGACCCCGTATACTTATTCTGAAAACGGCAGATTATTCAGCGATCATTATAAAGAAACTTCTGTATAAAACATTTTTCTGTATCCTTTTTAACTAAAAAAATATAGGGTAATTTTGAAATTGTCAATTTTTTTATTTTCCCCCATATCTCTTAAGCGAGCGAAAATTTTCAAATTTTGATTTTACAATTTTCAATTTCAAAAAGAGCACATGATACCTATATTACTTTTTTGATAGCACTAACAATTACGGAGATACCCTATAAAAGTGTCGAAAATAGGACACCCTGTACTTACAATAACAATCATTTCAACGACAATAACTAAAGGAGAAAAAATATACACAAAATAAAAACATATGGAAGATAAAAATGAGTCCACAAAAGCAACAATTTGCATATTATTATGATAACGTGTTGTTTTAAATCTTTTGCAAAAGCTCATACTCCTAGGTCTTTAACTTGCCGGCAACCCGTTGATTTATTTCATAAGGGCTATGGTTGTGGACGGTACATAGCAGAAAATGAATTGGACTATAGGTAAATATAAATATACGCCGATGCGTTGTCACTTTTTTTTAAACGACCTAAGGCCGACGTACTCAGCTTTTTTTCATAAACTATTAAAAAAAATTAAAAAGCGTACCGCGGCGGCATGGATATTACCATTTTCTTTACAACCACGCTAAACAATTTTTTTTTTTTAATTTTTCCGTCTCTAAAATACGACCGTCGGCTACCGACCTCTTGCGGATTTCGAGGCGAAACTTACCGCAATCGCAAGGAGCCAACTATGTGCGGACGGACAAAACAAAACAAAAACGGTTAAACGAAGTTTATATAAACTTTTTGTCTTAAAATCCTTCACAGATTAACCCTCTTCAATATTCACATACATACTTTCATAGATTTTGTTGGACTAAAATCAAAACAATATTTGAGAACAATGCCACATATTATTATATTTTTAAATTAAATTGTTTAATCATAAATATGTAACTGTAACTCTACTAAGTATAATTAATTTATTATTACTATAGTATTATGTCAATTAAAGCAAGGGACAGAAAAATTCGCAGTACTTAAGTACCTGCCTAAATAACTAAATAACAACCCTATTAATTTGCAGAACCTCCCTTCCTTTAAACAACAAAAGTTTTTTCCATATTGAAAGTCCTAAGTAGTGCCGACTCATAGTACAAACATGAACCATAATGCCGACTATTTTCTCATATCGATGCATTCGCATCCGTAACCATAAGATGATTAATAAGCACTAATTGTAATCGCGCCTCGCAAGGCATCAAGCCAAATACAAACAGCGAGAAAATCGGTCATGGAAGAATATGCATGTCACCGCCTATTTCCCGACGAGTAGCTTCGCCCCTCGCCGCGACCGTCCAAGTAAACCTACCGAGAGTCGTAGCCCTTAATGATCTTAAGATATCTTAGGAATCCCCGTAAAACATTTTTCATTCACTATAAAATATTATGGCGATTTTCTAAATCCTGTAAAACTCAACCAATCGTTTAACTAAATAGAAAAATATTAGAACCAATGTTAACCCCTTATGGATGGCATCCATGATACAAAGAAACATGACATCCAGCTAAAATAATCCTCATAAGGATAAACTGATGGCAAATTAATGAATCTCTAAAAGATCATCTCACAGCATCTATTTTAAATATATTAATATTCGTGACTGTACCGTATACAATTTACTTTCTACATTTTACTTTTTACGTTACGTTGATCAAAAACCATAATTAATATGAATACATTTTTTCTCCACTTCTGATCATTAACTTCAGCCTGCTTCACTCATTGTCAGTCTTTAACTACTCATCTACTACTACTACATCACTGTTCAATTCCATCTATGGTAAGTGATTTCCCATTCTTCTTTGTAAACGCAAACTCTAGAAGTTTGTTTTATATTTCTTTTGGTTACTAGCCGCTGAAGGTGACTGTTTACACAGTCGAAACATGAAGGAATATACCTAGTCATATCAATTTTTGTTTTACTCTATATATAATAACAGTAAAGTTTGTGGATGAAGACTGTGTCTACTTTATTTCACAAATTAGGGAGCTTAGACCAGTCTTAAGTCTGGATAAAGTGTAAAAGAAGGCGATGATGAGTTTCAGTATGCAATGAAATATTCAAATTCAATTATCTCAGAAATGGTTGCTGGGGTATAGTTTTTTTGAACAGAATGCTTTGAATTTTATAATTGTTATTATAAATCAAACGCCGATGCACAAAAAGTTATGAAGCTTTAGATGTACCGAGTGATTCAATAAGAAAGGAAGCCGCCTATAACTCGAAAGAAGCCGTTAGCCGCACAGCTTTCCGAATTATTTTTCATGCATTTTTTATCTCCTTAAATAATGTGGTAGGGGAATGTCAATTGTTTTTTGATATATTGATTGATAACGTCGCGTCGGTAACTTAGTCTCGTTATTTTTTATAGTGGCCGCTAGAAGGTACTGTGTGAAAACTTGATAGTAAATATGATTTTTATTGGAAATGATATGGTATGTTTGTTTTTACACAATTAAATATATTTTGTACAGACCTTCTAGTGACACCCTATAAATATATGCATTTAATTAAATATTTTTCATATTATAGGCAATTGTAAACATTCATTTGTTTGGGTTAATAATTCAGTCACAATATATGGAGGCACTTCAATTGCTGGTCAAAATCGAATGAATTATATTTGTGTTCAAATTCGGTTTACCGGTCAAAACGGATTGAAACAAGAATTAGACCACATGGATAAACACACTGACAGAAGGACAAATAGTTGGGTAACTGAGGGCAACAGTCTGGATAGGTTTTGGTTACGGTGGTATAATAAATAATTAACTGTGACTAAACTTTTTACTCGTAGGTACGTTTTAAAACAATCCCCATCTGCAATTATATAAAGAAAGAGCGTTCACTGTAAGCGGGTATACGTAATATATCATTTTTTGACAAAAGGTCTTTTTTTAACTAAAACTTCCTCTTTTACCAACAAAAACAAACGTACAAAAATTCTTTAAGTATTTTTTTATGTGAGAGAACATATAAATATAAAAGGAAAGAACCCCCGTTGGCCAAGGTAATTGAAGTATTTTAAGTGGAACAAATTGAGTGAATTTGTGACCTTCGTAAAAAGTACATGCCATAAAAAATAATTAAAAAGGTTTAAAGCAATATACTAGGAAATTGGTTGTCGAAATACAGAATATTATCTAGTTTTGATCATTGAGGAAAGCAAAAATAACGATTTTTGAAGGCCATTGCGATGCAACAAGATAAAATCATGAACATTCGATCTATAGATATTAATTTCGATTTCGTGGTATATTACGTCAGTGGAGTTCTAAAATTGTATATGGCATGCTGGGTATAAAATCACATTAAACTGTTTTTTACTGGGATGCTTAGTTTTTGCCGTCCTACTTATCATACTGAAAGTCCCCGGGGAAGCGCCGAAATCGCCCCCTCCAGGTACATTTTTTGCTTTCTTTAAGTTATCTCGGTTGTGGTTACTTTTGCGAGAAAAGTGAAAAGGAAAAAAAAAAGATAGCTAGTAAAATTCTACATAAAATTATTGTACAAACAAATAGTTTTATTAAAGCAGTAGCGAACCACAGATATGTTGTCAGGTTTAAAATACTCAAAAAGTTAAAAAAAAACATTTTAACGTTATTTTTTCTGGAAACCTTTACACTTTCACAGTTCCTAGATGCTAAAACTAATTTACGATTATATTTTATCATCCTAGTTCACTAAAATGGTCCTAAACTAATACTTAAGAAATATTATTTTTCTAAAAAAAAATATTAATTAAATAATTTAATCGGTACATTCAATGAATTACTCTTACTTAGCCCCTTCTTAGTATGGGGCTCGCCCATTTTCAGGTAAAATAATTCTAAGTTGGCACTCTTGGGATATATTTGTACTTAGCCCCTTCTTAGTTGGGGACTTGCCTTTTGTCAGATAAAAAAAATGATAAGCTTACTTAACATTAGAAATGAAAATAGGAGAAAATAATTTAAAATCGTATTTATTTACAAGGTGATATCATTTACAAATAGTGACACAAGAATTATTGTATTTTTTACAATATACGATAAATTTCTTAAACATCTACCGATACTAATCTTATTATTAATATAATCATTAACTGTGTTTTTTATTCTTTCATCTAGTAATACATATTTTGTCTTCCTCTTTTTAGGTGTCATATGTAATTCGACCTGCAATTGACAATTACTGTAATATATACTTTCTTCTTTCAATGCACTTATTAGTTGAATGGGATTGGGATTTATTCTAGATATTCTGCTGTTGAGGCGATTGTGCCAACCCTCCAAACAATTTGTTGTTCTGTGTCTTTCATCGTAGCATACCCACATATCATTTATAACGTCATTTTGCATCCACTGGTCAATAAAGTAATCATTAAAAATTCGGATTGTCACAGCTCGGTGCATTTTCCATGATATGTAAACAACCATCATCTAATTTTTCGTGCGGTATATGTGACAAAGCGGCACACATTCTTGTATGTAAGCGAATTTCTTTATTTTCCCTGTACTCATCGGTTAAGCCCAATTTCTTGAACTTCTCGCCATAAACAC
This sequence comes from Polydrusus tereticollis, assembly GCA_963920685.1. Taxonomy (NCBI): domain Eukaryota; kingdom Metazoa; phylum Arthropoda; class Insecta; order Coleoptera; family Curculionidae; genus Polydrusus; species Polydrusus tereticollis. The sequence goes on along the minus strand of OY987329.1, from coordinate 87,905,194 downwards.
TGGTTGAAGTGAAAGTTACAACCTGTAATCTTCGCATTGGGAAAGCATGATCGGAGTGCCTGAATTGTTGCTAATTCAAAGTCGATTTTGAAATTTTTCGGTATTCACTTTGGAATTTTTTGTTGTATTAATTGAAACAACCGTTGGTATGTGGAATTTTTTTGTTGGATTAATTGAAACAACCGTTGGTAGGTTTTCTGACTTTTATCTGGAAGCAATGCAAAAACAACAGGAATAATATTGCTTTCCAGGGATGTGCTGCCGATATCTGTATGAATTGTGTAAAGTTGGTGGAATTGTGGGCTGCAGCTTTTAAAAGTACCATCTCCAAAGAAATCTGAACAGTCCATGATAGTTTGTTGGGCAGTGGGGGAGGTGAATACCAAAATTTTGTCCATGCGGTCGTCGTCTATAAGCAAACATGCTTTCGATAGCTATTCAAGGACAGAAACATCCTCCCGTTTTTGAATGTCATAGCACCCAGTGCCTTATTTCTTGCAGTATATAGCAAAGATTTAACACTGGAAAATGCCGGAAGGCTACTAACAAACTCCAATCCAGCATTCCTAAGGGGGGTCATTTCTTGCTCGAAAATTTGTGTAATTGGCGCTACTTCTTCTCTTGATCTCTTTTCAGCTTTATCGAAACAGACATTGTCGGCAACATAAGCGACAACTGATGAATAGTTCGTCGCACAATTTCGTTTTTTAATGAACTTACACTACTAGAACAGGATTTTTTATTCTTGCAGATCCAAAAACCGTCGAATTTTTGTTCTCCCTTTTAAAGTAGTATTGGTAGCCAGATTCCAATAAAATATTACCTCCTTTTGTACTTTCAATGATTTGATACTCCATGGCAAGAGCGAGAATAGTAAAACCAATTACCAGTAAAATGAACTGGAACTAATGTTACCGAAAAATTTCGGCCTGTATTTTATACTATAAGTCTGGTTCTTTAATTAAAGGTGAGTTTACACATGCATGGATTTGGTGGCGCCAGTGGTCGCGCAAGTTCTCTTTGCACGCCAGTAAAGGTTTACACTTTAGTTAAGAAAACAAAAATAAGTGGCACGCCAGTTTCATTTTTAAAGTGTTTTTGACAGTGCGCACTGTGCACACCTAACCTAGAAAGCAAAGAAGAACTATCATTATTTGTTTTGTGGTGCGCACCATGTCGAGTAAACTTTCCAAAGCCTGTAAAATAGTCGCTGAACTTTAAGTGGAAAAAAAGATAAAAGAAATATAGAAAAAGAAACGGCAAAAAGGCCGTGTCTGGGTTAAACCATGGATTGATCGTCGACCTGCTTTGGGTGCTTCTGCAAATCTTCTAGTAGAACTCGCAGCAGAGGATCCTGTATGCTATAAAAACCATCTTCGAATGCCAAAGCAACATTTTGATACTCTTCTGGGTGGTGTGACGCCACGTATTATAAAAATGGATACCCACATGAGAGATGCGTTAACACCAAAATTAAAATTGCAGGTGACATTAAGATATCTTGCAACAGGAGATTCCTTCGCTTCATTGCAATATTTGGATCGTGTCCCAAAATGCACAATTTCAAATTTTATCCCTGAAGTTTGCCAAGCCATTTATGATGCGTTAAGAGACTTTATTAAGGTAAGCAAATACATAATAACGTTGAATTTATTAAATACTATTAACAAATAAAAAAAATTCTTAATAACGGTCGGCATCATCAAGTGAAGCATTAATTGCCTGTGAAAGCATATCTGACTGTTCTTGCTGAGGACTTAAACATGAATTGTTATCAGTATTATTATTGTAGTAAGAATAGGGTTGGACTGCAGCATTATTTTTCTGTGCAAATAAACCGAACTGGTTTTGCGTATTATCGTCATAGGTAGAACGGTTTGAACATAGGGTTGCAACATATTCATAAGTACTTGATGAGGCAGATGAGGAAGGTCGTGGTATTTGCTGGGAATGCTGGGTATTTGATAACCGTCGCCGAACAAGATACGATTGGATGTACTCCATCGATTCCAAAGCGATTGATTCTGGTAGCTTCTTCAACGAAGCAGCCACCGACTTGCCAAAACAATCAAACTCATTGTCCTCTTCTCTAGTAGACGTTTCATCTAATTTTTGTGCGATTTCCTGTAGCCCTTGTATAGCCTTATCGGTGCTACTTGCCCTTTTTCGAGCCCTCTTTGGAGCTGTGAAGTTAGAGGTCCTTTTCATTCAGGCTCTGAATTTTACAACTACAAAGGAACGTTCAGTATTATACTGCTTGCATTAGTTGACGACCAATACTGTTTTGTATATATAGATGTAGGTGCAAACGGAAGGGCATCTGATGGAGGGGTATTTGCAAAAAGCAGTTTAAAGAGTGCTATGGAGCTAGGGTTATTTACTGAAACTGCCCCCAAATACAGTGTTTGTAGGTGGCGATGCTTTTCCTCTTAAAGAATATTTATTAAAACCTTATTCCCACCATGGTCCCCTAACACTAAAAGAAAAAATTTTTAATTACCGACTCTCTCGTGCTCGGCGTATCGTAGAAAACGCATTTGGATTGCTTGTGTCTCAGTTTCGTATATTTGAAAAACCCATTGCGTTATCTCCCGAAAAAGCTGACATTCTTGTGAAAACCACTTGTGCGTTACATAACTGGTTACGTAAAACATCTGATGGATATATAACTCGAAACAGTGTAGACTATGAAGATTTTGAAAATGGTAGAATAGTCGAAGGTATGTGGAGACAAGAAATTCAAAGTCAAGGACTCACAGATTTAACATCAGCCGCCGACAGCCGGAATTATTCTAAAAAAGCTGCAGAGGTCAGAAATAAGTTAGCTGATTGGTTTATGGGTGATGGAGCTGTCCCTTGGCAAATGAAAATTATAAATATGTAATCAATAAAATGTAAATAAAACTTACAATAATTTGTGATGCCTGAGTTTCTCTTATTTGCACAACATACTGCAAAATTCTGTCCGCTACTGAAAACCATGGCACTTTTGGTTTGTACACTTCATCCGCACCTGCTCCCGAATGTTCGCTTTTCTTAATTTTCGCTAATTCCAAAGCATAAGCATTTATTATAGAACGTATTTTTGCTTTTACTTCAGCAATTCCAAAGCCTTCAATATCCATTAATTCGCAAAGTTTTTGATAAGTGTTTTCACGACCATTTCTGCTTTTATAAGAACTGCTATGTACATCCCATAAACACGGATAAGATTCATACCCTTCAAGACATTTGATCGTCAGTTCTGCTGACCACTTATTTTTAGCCATAATAAACTATATAATAAACTACAATCAACAAAATTTAAAGCGCAACCAAAACAAAAATCAAACTAAATACTGGCGAGCGGACGCCGACGTGCAAGTACTTGTTTACACTTGCAAGTTTTGATTTTCTGTACGAATTTTTCACCACTTGCGCCAGTGATTTCAGAAGGATGCAGACTTTTTTGGTCCATGCACGCCAAAATAAATTTTTATGCAAGTCGATGCCAATTTTATTTACTGGCGCGCCAGTTTTTATTGGCGCCACTAAATCCATGCATGTGTAAACTCACCTTAACCGTCTCCCTGAAATGTATAGTAATTAAAGTCTTTTTGCATGCATAATGAAGTTTGAATACAACCTCTACACTCTAAGGAAACGGATTAAAATGATTTTATCCATTATGGGTAAAAATGGGTAAAAAGGGGTCAAGTAAGAAATCGAAGGGTTCATAGAAAGCTTGAATGAAAATAATTGCGGGGCGAAATAAGAATAGTTTTAAGTTAAGAAGGTAGAGTCTACTAAGTAAGAAGTCCCCAATCAAGAAGACTCCCATTCAATAACAAAAAAATATTTTCAGCATGAATTGGCACCCAACCAACTGTTTTTTTGACAAATATGGGGCTCTGTTAGATTCGATTCCTGAAAACAGCGCTTTTGGTTAAGACGGGGGGGTTATAATTTATAAAATTATCTGGTAATTTCCTTTAACTTGGTAACATTTATATTTAGTATGTTAATTTAAAGTATAATTATGGAGAAAACACTACTGTCGTCTTTGATGGATACGACTCATATCTTTCCACAAGGGAACATAAACCATTAAGAAAATATTTAAAAATATCCTGCTTAGATATTACAACTACGCCAATATTTAAAATCGGTGGGCATTCAGGTGGTTCAAGCAGAAGGCAACGCAGTGATCATCTTCGATAATGATTAGTGACGTAGTGAGCCAGACACATCTAATCAAATCGGTGCTTAGACCGATTGTATGCTATCTTCGTGTGACAGGCTTAACTGAACAAAGACAATCTGTTATCGAGTTCAAGACTGGTGCTTCTATCAAAAGCCCTCCATAATTCTGCAAACGGTTTCTTGGGGACAATTAGTATCAATGATGTTAGATAAAGCTCTTGAATTATGAACATTAGAATCTTCTATTACTTTGGTGGGTGAAGACACCGATTAGATGATTCTATTATTATTGAAATCAAAAATGGACAAGGTATATTATGCGTCGACTAGGTAACGTACGTAATGTACCTATCTATTGTTATTATAATCTGGCATTAAAAACAAATATGGGTTAATACGTCTCTGCTAAAGCGATAGCCGAGTTTATGAGGGGTTTTATTGCAGTCATTAAGCCAGTCGAAATATGTTGGGAAGTACTTTACTAAGTGCACCAGGGTATATTATGGTAAAATTTAGATATCAATATTTGGAAATAGGTTCGTACAAAAATCGACTTGAGATTAATATGCTTTGCTTTGCTTTAGTATTCAAACAAATAACAATTAAAAGAAAGAAGATATCATGTTAACATTTGCTTTGGTAAAACAAAAATTACATAGATTGAAGCTGGTTGGAATTAAAAAATTGAAAAAAAAAATTAATCAAGCTATTGGTATCATAGACAAGGACATTATTAAAATCAGTCAACCAGTAATTTTATACGTTACTTGTAACCGAATTAGATTTATCGATGTATAATGTATATACATATTACCATTTTGTATTACCATAATATTATTTGTCTTGCCGTCTATATATAAATATATTGTTATAAATTATATGTACGCCAACAATAATCGCGACCTGTCGGTGGTTTTATTATTTATAACAAACTAAACAAACAACTTTTACGTTGTTATCAAGTGTAAAAATATGAATTATTGGAGCATAAACTATACATCAGGTGTTCTGCATGAAACCAGTTGGAATTATTATGGGTTTAAAAACTTAAAACAATTATTTTTTTGGACCGAATGGTACCTAAACTACGTAATACAGAATATTCTGTCTTAGACATAAAAAATCTTGTTCTAATTCCAATTACAAAAACAAGTTTAAATACTGTAATAACAATAAAATGGACACAATAAATTTTTTTACAGTAATAGTATTTAAATTGGCAATAATATGAAAATAACATTATTTGCAAAAAAGGATTATTATTTAATTTTCATGAATTCCGAGTCAACCTGATTATATTATTATTATTGCAACAATTAGCTGGGGAATTTAGAAAATTACTTTAGAGTATAATTTAGCGTCAACAAGTTTGGGTGAAGTAATCAGAAGTCTACAAAATTTACCATCTTAAAATTGTCTGGATAAAAAGTATCGATTATACATAATCTTGTTGTCAAAACCATTGAATTGGCTTTTTGCGGTAATAAAATATGCAAACATACCGGTATCAATTTGGCATACTAATTTCTGAGACGATATTAGTTTCTTTCCGTCGAATAATATTTCGAATCGAGGAAACTGTCCATCATTCCCAAAGAGACCTGTAAAGTATTAAGAGAAACAAACACCAAGTCACGGACTCAATTCAAAAAATATTGAATAATCAAAATAAGCCGATGTTACATGTTTCGCGTTTAAAAAGCATTATTAGCCCTAAAATTTATGTAATAAAGGTGTTAAACATTTTCCTCATCCACTAATGGCTAAGCTATAATGTGAAAACTTCATGTTTCCTTCTCTTAATAAGATTTTGAATATATAGAGTTTTTCCAATGATGAATATTATAATCGTATAAATTACTTTTTAGAATATTAGAATACTTTAATTATTTAACTATATATTTATTAGAAACCACGTTCCTCCGAAGCTTCTCGCTTGTGTCTGCTAGTCGCATCTTCCCGCTTCAACAATAAGCAATAGTCAGCAATAATGCAGCTGGCATCCCACTTCACTGATATCATTGCTCCATTACCTTTAATCTAGGCGGTATCCTTCCCCATCTTCCTCACTAATTGAAGTTCTCATGAGTTTCTGGAAAGTAGTCCAAGTGTGATTTCAGAAAGTGGATTTATAGACTCGTATAACAATAAAATTTTCTTAGTTTTCGTAACTTATTTTTCACTAACTGGACATACTCGGATTTTTTTATTATCAATCAAACTGTTCACTACATTTTTAAAAGAAAATTCTCTTTCATTACCGATATTTTAAATAAATCTGGGCCGACAAAAATCCCTTAGCTTGACCTCTGATAATGATAAACATTTTTAACAGAGATATTATACTAAAAGCAGGAATACCTTTTTGGGATCGCAAAACATTGTTCTCACGATGATTTTTGTTCTGGCTTCCAAAGATATTCTTGAAGAGCAATATTTTCTTCTTTAATGCAAGTCTTTATTTCGGCTATCTTCCCCACACAAAGAGCATGGAAATTTGACAGAGCCAGCTTGCTGTCCCAGCAATTGACACAAACATTTCAAATCACCAGATATGATCCATTTATTATGTGTTTTTGAGTATTTAATTTTTTAAAATCAAGCGTATTAATTATTGCATCGTCTAGAAATACTGCCTTTTGAGGAATCTCTGAAAAGGCACCATCTGTGTACTTTCCATGAAAAGCGGCTGCCCGACGAGCAAATTTTTTTTTTCGTTAAGTCTGAAGCCAGACGGTTCTGCTTTTGTTTCAGAGAAATCGAAATGTCTTACTAAATTGTTTAACTCTGCCTACTAAATAATTATGGCCTAGAGCCGCTGATAGCAAAGTATTAATCTTTGACCTCCTGGAACAGCAAAGCACACTCATTTTCTATATTTTTACTTTCATCGTCCAAATGTTTCAAACTTTGTGAAGCCACAGATACGACGAAAATGAAATCATGTTGAGCATAATTATTGCCCTGCGTAATTATATTTAAAAAAATTATAATCAATAATCCTGCTAAGTTCATTTTCATTTTTATCATAGCAACATAAAAATGTGGAAAACTGAATAAATAATATTATGGTAATATGACATATAAATATGTATACATGTGAGAACTTTATTCTCTAGCCACTTGCTGAGACCTTATACAATAAGGATTAACCAAATTATGCTAAAACAGCTATTCTCTGGGCTACATGCCCCAACAAGCGCTGAATTAAATAGCACAATTTGGCGTATTTTGACTAACCCAGAGAATAGCTGTTTTAGCATAATTTGGTTAATCCTTATTGTATAAGGTCTCAGCAAGTGGCTAGAGAATAAAGTTCTTACATGTATACATATTTATATGTCATATTATGATTACCACTTGCCAAGTAGTATTCTCTTACTATTTATTGTGTTATAGTACCATACGGTATCTTTCACATCAGATTGCTAGAAACTGCTGGAGGATGGCGCCACCTGTATTGTACTGCCTAGGCAGAACAATATTGTGGCTATAGGGTGTTTCAATTTTCCAATGATAGGTGTGCTCGCTTGTCATGCTTGCCCTGTACTGACGAGAACCAAAGAGTTCGAAACCGGTCTACAGGTAGCAGCAGCGTAGCAACCTATCATTGGAAATAAAGATTCATTCTTTTCTTTCCCGGTAGTTTCTGCAATCTGAGTCTCTATTTTAGTACTAACAGTGTTAGTCAAAATACGCCAAATTGTGCTATTGAATTCAGCGCTCGTTGGGGCATGTAGCCCAGAGAATAGCTGTTTTAGCATAATTTGGTTAATCCCTATTGTATAAGGTCTCAGCAAGTGGCTAGAGAATAAAGTTCTCGCATGTATACATATTTATATGTCATATTATGATTACCACTTGCCAAGTAGTATTCTCTTACTATTTATAATATTATGGTAAGTATAGAACATTGGTTTTGTACGTATTAAATATAAGTGGTCCGTCACCTTTAGTACTTTAAAATTAATTTCACAGTTAAAAATTTGATTTAAATTTTAAGCGTATCTACGATAAGGAATGCTTTTACCTTTCGGAAATAGGCTTTATTTAACTAGAACACAACATGATATTTTTGACAGCTATACAGTACAAATTAACAAACTGATCCAAAAACAAATAGGTTTATTAAATTATAGTACATTTGCTGCGCACCGCACTTTATTTTAAATGTAATCTTGAAGATATGTAAGTCTTCTTTTATTGCGGTGTACTGGACTAACAAAGACAAAAGGTCTTTGACTTCAATTTCCTTTTTAAAGTAATTACGATAGTTGCATACATCAATTATTATTATCCAGCACAGCGCTTTTAGGAAACCAATAAGTTGTTTAATTAGTATAAGCAATTTTAACTATACTTTGCATATGCTATCGTAGCACTTTTGTGGGCATTGACTTAGATTTACTGAATAGACAATAGACGAAGTTTGATGTTCAATCTAACAAGTTGTTTGTTTTTACCCCTATCCTTGCGAACCAATGAAGGGTGACTACATGGCGATCCTGCCAGTCCTTTAACAAGTTTTACTATTTTACGTGTGTTGTGTGCAATAAGTGATTAAGTGATGCATAAGTAACAAAAAACAATATGGGTAAATCGCAAAGTAAAGAAGAAATTGTAATTGCTCAAGCGGGCAACAGCGGTGGTCAAACTACATCACAAGGTGCGTCGATATGGGAAGTTGCGATTTTACTAAGTGTTGCAATAGTTGTGTTCCTAATCATTGCATACTGTTATCAACAAATCAAAAAGAATTTAACCAGAAAAATTAGAAGAGAAATCACCAGAAGCCAAGAACTTGTGTAGACAGCCATCAACGATAGGTGCTACCAGCTGTTACCAAACCGGGGCTGGCATCGAGGGAACGAGCTAGTGTAGGCGCAATGCCGCTAGTTCGCACCGTTGGAAATAAGCTGACAGAAGGCAGACAACAGGGACAGGATACAGTACTATAAGGATATGAGGTTAGATTGTGTTGATTTTTTTTATTCTGTACTTACATTTTTTTTTGGGCTCTGTTTTTAAATATTAGGATATATATAAATTTTATAATGTTAGGCAATGAGCGCCGATATTAGTGACTTTAAGGAACTGTACGAAACTACAAAAAAATTCTATAATAATATTACTAGAGATCCTCTTGAAAGAAGGGAAAATGCTCAAAGGGTTAATAAATTATTGTTAGATGTAGGTTTATTGGACACTAAATATTATAAACTTATAGAAGATTTTAAAAAAGTTTCTAGTGACGAAAAAGTAAGCAAAGCAGTTGAGACTTATGCGAACGAGATTCAAAAAATTATTGCAAATTCGCGGAAAATTATTTTAGACAGATTAGACAAAATAGGAGAATCTAGTAATAATAGCGATTCCAACATGACCGATAAATTCGATTTAAAAACCGCGGCATCCTTATTACCAGCTATGGATGGTAGTGAGGATTCCACAAAACAACTAATAGATGCAATCGAACTTTACAGTGAATTACTAGACAACAACAGCCACAAACTCTTAATTAATTATGTACTTAAAACTAGACTCTCTCAAAGCGCGAAAATAAGACTAGAAAAAACATACGCGACTGTCAATAATCTAATTTCAGATATGAAAATTCATTTATTAACCAAAAAGTCTGCTGCTGCTTTGGCTACTGAGTTACATTGCGTTAGGCAAAATGGAAAAACTATCGACGAATACGCTAGAAATATTGAAGAATTATTTACAAACTTAACTATTACTCAGGCCGACGGAAACGATAGCAGTATTCCCATTTTGCGCAGCGTAAATGAAAAAATAGCTATAAATGTTTTTGCAAATGGATTGAAAAATAGTGAGCTACGCACGGTAATAAAGGCTAGAAATTATACGTTATTAAAAGATGCTATAATAGGGGCTAAGGATGAAGAAAAAATTAAAAATTTTAACCCGATATCAACCACATTTCACATGCAAACGCAAAATAATACGCGAGGTTATCGAGGAAGATTTAACGTAAACAGGTCAAATAATAGAGGTAGAGATTTTAATTTTCAAAGCAATTCAAACGGTAGGCACTATGTAAACAATAATCAGCGAATATTTAATAACAATCATTATAGAGGTCAAGGCCGCGTTGCATCTCGAGGCACATCGGGAAGGCCGTTTCGCAGCCATTCAAATTTTCGCGGACATCGACAAAATAATTATAGGGGTCAACAAGCGACTTACGTTACAGATGTTTCAAACGATTTCAGCGAATGCCCTAATAACACAAATTTAAGTACCGGATCAAGTAGCCAAAAATTTTTTCGTCCCTAAAGAAAATGATCATGTAAACAATAATGTAATAAAGAATGAATGTGATTACAATGCAATGAATGAGTGTGTAATTTTAAACTTAAATGGTATGAATTTTGTGCAAGTAAGATACCGAATGGAAAACATGTTATTTTTATTAGATACAGGAGCAAGTATAAGTGTAATTTTTTCAGGAAGTATACATGGAAATGAACGAATTGATAAAACAAAAAAGACTAAAATCGTAGGTGTAGGTGGATTTACTTATTCCTTAGGAGTAGCGAATATTTTATTTTCTTTAAATAATTACGAAATTCAGCATGTATTTTTAGTAACAGATAAATTTAGTTCAGGCATTCATGGTATTTTAGGTTCAGATTTTTTTTCCAAATATGGGGCAAATATAAACTATGAAACATATTTATTTTCGTTTTGTATTTTTAATAATAAGGTAAATGTACCTATGATTTCCAAATATGATTCTTGCATATCATTACCCCCCCGAAGTGAGGTAATAACATATTGCGAAATAAATAAAAGTGGTGAATTCGTTGTTTTGCCAGAAGAGCTATGTGAGGGTGTACTTGTTGCAGGAATTGTTGTATCATCTTACAATGAAAAAATTGCTGTAAGAATTGTGAATGTTAACGAGCGTGAAGTACAAATTAGAAATTTTAAACCACGTTTACAATGTGCATCAGATTTCGAAATTTATAACTTTGACAAAACAGGCAATTTAGTTATAGACCGAATTGACAAAATATTGGATTCGATAGATATGTCTACACTAAATATAGAAGAAAAACTTTCTATACAAAAAATATGTGCTAAATACTCTGACGTTTTTCATTTAGAGGGCGATCCACTTACTGTTACCAATCTTTACAAACAAAAACTTCAATTAAAAGACGATGCAGTACCTGTATACGTTAAACCCTATCGATTACCGCATGCGCAAAAAACCGATATAAGTAACCACGTTAATAGAATGCTTAGAGAAGGCACTATAGAAGAGGCAAAAAGCGAATGGAATTCGGCTATTTTAATCGTACCCAAAAAACCTGATAGTTCCGGGATTAAGAAAACTAGACTTGTGATTGACTATAGATTAGTCAACCAGCGGGCCCTAAGGGATGAAAAGTTTCCCTTACCTTGTATTGCGGAAATTTTAGATTCTTTATCTGGCGCCTTGTATTTTTCTCATCTTGATTTATCACAAGGGTATTATCAATTAGAATTAGATAAAGCCAGCAGACCGTATACCGCATTTACTACAAACGAAGGTCAATATCAAATGAAAAGATTGCCAATGGGGCTCAAGGTTAGTCCTTCTATATTTTCTAGACTTATGACGGTAGCAATGTCAGGATTAAACTATGAAAGCTGTTTTATTTATCTTGATGATCTCATAATATTCGGAAATTCATTACAAAATCATAACATAAATCTTATCAAAGTTTTACAACGACTTAGAAAAGTTAATTTAAAACTCAATCCAAGCAAATGTGATTTCCTTAAAAAAGAAATTTTATATTTGGGTCATATTATTTCATCTGATGGAATTTCTCCAGATCCAGAAAAATTAAAAGCAATTGTTCAATATCCAATACCTCAAAATGCTGATGAAGCAAAACGATTTGTAGCATTTGCAAATTATTATCGAAAATTTATTAACAATTTTGCTCAAATTGCCCAACCACTTAATGAATTATCTCGAAAAGGAAAAATTTTTGCATGGACTGAGAAATGTCAACTTCTTTCGATAAACTGAAACAAGCTATCACTAATCCGCCCTTGCTACAATATCCAAATTTTTCAGAAAATAACACTTTTATTCTTAAAACTGACGCTAGCGGGTATGCTATTGGCTCTATTTTGTGTAATGGTAACGATAAACCTATAGCTTTTGCTTCTCGAGTTTTAAATAAAGCGGAACAAAATTACTGTACTATAGAAAAAGAGTTACTAGCAATAGTATGGAGTGTTAAACATTTCAGACCATACTTGTACGGTAAAAAATTTCAAATTTTTTCAGATCATCGTCCCCTTATATATTTATTTAGCATGACTAATCCATCCAGTAGATTAACGAAATTTCGTCTAATTTTAGAAGAATATGACTTTAGCATACACTACATTAAAGGTTCTCAAAATGTTAACGCAGATGCTTTATCGCGCATTAAAATCGAATCAACAGAACTTAAAGACATTACTGCAAAAGTAAATAATAGTGTAAATATAATGACGCGTGCACAGACAAAAAGGCAGAATGTGCAAAAACAGCCGGATTTAATAAATTCTCAGAATGAAAGGCTTGATCACCCTGGAATTGTAGAATTATTAAAACCTTCTGTCGACAGTATAGAATTACGTTCAGTAAATGAAATCGATTTCAATAAATATAAAAATAGAATAAACCATGGTTACATAAATAATAAAATTTTTATATATGATGAGATATCTCAAATAATTTGCTTTAATCAAGATCACCGATCGACGCTTGACCTAGGTACATCGTTGAGGGATCTTGGAATTTTATGCAAAAAATATCAAATTCCGGAATTATATATATTAAAAAATACTAACAATGATAAATTTATAAAACACATATCGCGATATAGGAAAGAACTTTTAAAGAACGGTATTAAATTAAACATTGTCAGCAATGTTAACCGTGTTGCAAACAATGAAATGAAACAATTAATACTGAATGATTTTCACAATTTACCTACAGGTGGACATGCAGGTATAAATAGAATGTACAATAATATTAAAAAACGTTATTTTTGGTCTGGATTGAAGAAAGATGTAGAGGATTTTGTCAGACGCTGTAATGATTGTCAACGGCATAAATATTGCAAAATAAACAAACAGCCTATGACAATAACCTCCACAGCTACTTCAGCATTCCAAAAGATTTTTCTTGATATAGTAGGTCCAATTAAAAATGATAGTTTGGATAATTGCTATATATTAACAATTCAATGTGAACTTACTAAATTTGTCGAATGTTATCCACTACAAAATAAGGAAGCTTACAGTGTTGCCAAATCGTTCGTAGAAAATTTTATATTACGATACGGTATCCCTCAGGAGACTGTTACTGATCAAGGCAAGGAATTTGTAGCGAATGTATTTCAGGATTCTTGTAAATTATTAGGAATAAAAACCTTAAACTCAACGGCTTACCACCATGAAACTCTTGGTGCGTTAGAAAATTCACACAAGCATTTAGGAGCGTATTTGAGAATTCAGATAGCAAATCATGAAGACAATTGGAGTACTTGGGTACCATATTGGTGCTTTTCATACAATAATACTGTGCATACTGAAACCAAATATACTCCTTATGAACTTGTTTTTGGAAAAATAAGCCATATACCATCAAATATCTCTAATAACGTAGATCCTTTATATAATTTTGACAATTATCCACATGAATTAAAATACAGGTTACAAGTTGCTTGCAACGATGCAAGAAATAACTTAATATCTTCCAAATATAAAAGAAAGGAACAATTTGACAAAAACTGTAATAATATTATTTATAATATAGGAGATAAAGTTTTAGTTTTAAGCTTTACCTTACTGCGCTGATTACCTAGTGGCAGTGGTAACGATTGATTTGCAGTATTTGAACCACTTGGATTTTCTTAAGATAAATCTATATCAACTAGTGCTTCGTTAACTGTTACTTCATTGGGTCTCATTTTAATAGCTTCATCACCTTTTGATCTTCCCCATTTCTTCTTGGTTCTTAAGAATCAAAGTTGTATTTCGATTGTAAATCTTTAATAGGTACCTGTATATTCTAATGAGACAATTGAGGTGTTGATAAGGATGCACGATGTTTTTCGATACATCGGGTCAAAACATCGATGTTTTTACATCGATGAATTTTGACGCGACGTTTTATGACATCGATGGTAGGCTAGATCGATGTATAGAAATATCGATGTTGTTGAAAATATATCGACTAAAACTCGTAAAAAATTGATAAATAAATCCAATTAGATTTTAAATTTAAATAGTATTTATTGTTTTATAAGCTTTTAAAAAATATTCGTTGTTAGTGTTGCAAACGTGAAACAGATTTGGGATATCAGCTCTTTGTTTTTTACTTGGGAGATGTCATACTATACACCACATAGAAGACCGGAAGGCGTACGGCGTATTTGAAGATGATCGCAAAAAGTGTGAGAAACGTAACAACGAAATTCTATCCCTTTCTGCAAAGTACACAACAAGCTTAGAAGGAAGACAGAAGCTAGTGTCACAAACTATATGTTTTTATTTTTGATGGTCACTTTATTAAATACCTAAGATACTGATGGCGCTGCCAGTCTTTTATGTAGATCGTCGTTGTTATTTATATTGCGTGTTGCCATGACCACCAACATTCCGCTAGCGCAAAATTGAAATTTCTTGCTTCACAGCTAAAAAAATAAATACATATTTTGCAATAAAAAATACATGGATAAACTTGATGTATATCGATGCGTTTAAATCGATTTTCTTTCAACATCGATGAATTAAGGTCGATGTTTCTGCTACATTGATGGAGAGAAATTTGATGCATCGATTATCGATGTATCGATGTATTTAGAATTGTATGCATCCCTAGGTGTCGGGCAGGACTGAGGTTAAACGGGATTAATTATATTAATAAGTTTGTGATAATATTACCGTTAAGGCAATCAAGAATAATCATAACCCATAACTATAGCTTTTATTGTATCTCTGTAAATATCCTCATTAGAGTTCATTTACAAGGGAAGCATTTTCCATTTATTATGCTGCTTATGCTTAGATAGCCATGATAATGCACCACATATGGGTTTTTAAATATATTCATCAAATTCGGTCAACATCTTGTGTTTTATTTTAAAACAACGCTTTAAAAAATCAAATAAACAATCCTAAATGGACCACATGTAGATCTAAAACGATAATTATGATGTCACAAAACAGGTGGAAAGCCATCAAGAAATCAGAGCAGCTTCCAAATCTCGTAAAACGCTCGGCGTTGAAATAATGGAGCGTTTACCCTTCGTAAAATCTCCCAGAAGTGTGTAATACACCAGACGTCACATAAACTTACAGTTGGGTAAGGTTTCAGTGGGCTAGAGAGAGACGGAGCAAGTCATAAGCGTCAAAAGAGCGGTGTCATAAAGATGAAACCAAAATGCTGGAAGACAGCATCACGTCGTTAGCTGTGGGAATCTCGATTTTTTTAACCGCTGTTGAGATTTTTAAGGTCTTTCGGGTGTTTTAAGTTTTTAAATTTTGTATGTTGCCGCCATACAATTTAGCATACAATAAAGAATACTATTGATATTATTATTGTATAAAAGTCAATGTCATGAATAATTTTACTATATGATGTCTAATCTAATATCAGAAGTGTCAGGTAATTTAATTGTTCTTCAAGATACTAAAATGAAATAAAAAGAGAACTCTCCTTCATATACTAATAATAGCATAAAATCAATAGGTATAGCAAATACTATAAAAAATCGATCAGACCTGATTAATTCCAAATAGTGTTAACGCAGTCGTTAAAAATATTGACTATGTTTTATTTAATAAAAAATAAATTATCTAATAATTGTGTCTTTATGAGCAAAATAATTAATAACGAGTGATTATTAATTATTTTGCTCAAGGGCGGCTGTGACCCAGTATACATAGTGTAGCAGTAGCGCGTAGATTAAATCATAGGGCGAATTTGCAAGAAAGCAGCGTTGTCACGTTGAAAACCTAAAATAATGTTTTTTGACGGTATGTAATATAAAATCCTGAGCTATCTTACTTTGAAAGCCCACTTTAAATGGCCGCCTCCTACTTCTAGACACCTTCTGATGTTTCTTCTTACCCTCAGAGACACATTAACCAATACGTTTGGAGAATTATTAATTTCGGCAATTTTTTCTGAAATCCTTCGTTTAAGATCATTTATATCCTCAATTGGTGTTCGATAAATGGAGTTTTTTATAAAAGGCCACAAGAAGAAATCGCAGGGTGTTAAATCGCAGGAACGAGGTGGCCATATTTGTTGCGTATTTCGGCTTATAACTCTGTTTTCAAAAAATTCACTTAAAAAATTTAAATTTTCTCTGGTTACATGAGGTGTAGTGCCATCTTGTTGGAAGTAACCTTCCCGCAATTCATCATCGTGAAGCTCATTAATAAATGTTGTCAGAATTTCGATCCGATATCTCTCAGCTGTAATTGTGCCATCAAAGTAAATTGGGCCTACTATTCTTCTAGAACTAATTGCTGCCCACACACCAACTTTTTGAGGATGAAGAGGTCTTTCTATAAAAACATGCGGATTTTGCGTATTTCACATTCGCATATTTTGTGAATTACCATAGCCTGATAAATAAAAATAAGCCTCATCGGTAAAAAATGTTTTTTCAAAAGCACCACTATTTTCTTCTTGAAAATTGTTTAAAAACCATTCACAAAAATTAAGTCTTTGGGGAACGTCATTGGGAAGGAGTTCATGAATAGCCGTAACACGATAAGGGTATAGATGCAGATCCTTTTTCAAAAGTGTTTGACATGTACCGTAGCATAAATCCGTTTGCTGAATTTGTTGAGATAAATGCCTAATAGAAGTTGAAGGATTATTTTCCATAATTTGTCGCGCTTCTTCAATAACCTCATTCGATCGTTTCGTTGGTCTTCCAGCCCCTTTTTTATGTTGAACAGAACCAGTCTGACGAAATTTATCAATTAGGTATTGTGACCCAGTACGAAAATTATGAAAGGTCACCGCAACATCAGGAAACTCGGTTCGAAATTCATCAAAGCAGTCATGCATAGAGTAATTCCACACACCGCCTATTTTGTTTCCATTTCTAAAAAAACTTTCAACAATAAAATTTTTTTGTGCTTCACTAAACATTTTTACTGTAGAACTTTCAATCCGGCAACAAAGCTTCACCAAAACTTGATACGCTGAAAAATAAAAAAATAAATAAAAAATTAAATCATATCCTGCAAATACCACTTTATAGTAACCTACCTTCAAATAACTGCAAAAATTACAAAATTTCTCCAATTTTTAAACTTTACAAATACACAAATTCAAATAAGACGTAAATGTCATAAAACAATCATGTTATCTTATCTACGCAGTACGGCCATGATGCTTTTAAAATGCATGGCCTCCCTTGAGCAAAATAATTAAAAATCACTCGTTATAATACAGTTGTATCCATTGAAAATGGGTACAACTCTTAGGACCATTTTATGCCATATTTGCGTAAATCAGGCTTTCTGTTTGATTTATTGTCTATGTTTCTAAGGATATTGCAGTAGCATAACGAGCAAAGTATTTGGTGTCGCTATACAAAATAAAAACGTATAGTAAAGTGTTATTTTTAATGCATAAAAATATTTCTATAATTTTGCAAATTTTTAAACTCGACGTAGTTCTACCTGACTAATAACAACAATAAAAACAACAACGAGTGTAAAAACAACAATAATAATTATCAAAATTTAATATTTGGTCATATGACCCTGTTTCTTCACTACCTAAGCCAATCTATCTGGATTTGAGTTGATTAAGTTGTCAATAAAATTTTGATCAAACCCTTTCCAGCACACATGAATTACTTCCAATACCTCATTAAAATTGCACTAGGTCCAACATTTCTTTTGTATATTTCTTTTGCTCCAGACATTCTCTACGCGATTAATATCGGGACTATAAGCAGGCCATAGCAAAACTTCTACATTATTATATTCAAACCATCCTCTAATAGCATTTGCGCTATGAAATGAGCCTATAAACACAAATGCAACCCCAGACATTCACAGAAAATCGTCCTGGTCTAAAATCAAGAGCGTTATATTGTCTGAAAAAGGGCGAAAAGTACTCGAGACTGCCTTCGCTGGGCTGTGGGTATAATTTTTTCGCGGCAACGTGGTTTTCTTAAGTCGGATTCTTTTACTCTTCTGCTGGCAGTAGGTTGAGACACAGGAAATCTTGTGTCAATGACAGCGTGGCTTGCAGGTTCAAAAGGATTTGCCCTTAGATATTCCAAAAGTGCATCATCTTACTCATAGTTAGAAATGCGGGCCTAAGTCCGGCCTAACCAGTAACAACTTTTCTTCTTAAAGACCCTTCCTGATCCCAACGTTCCTTAACTTTTAAGATTGTGTTCTCGCCTTTTTCATAAATATTTGCTAATACCCGTATTGACAACCTATCCTGAATTCTGGCTACTATTTGACCTTTTTCAATGAGTTATTAAATGACGAGGCATTTTGTAAAACACTTTTTTTGAAAAGTCAAAATCAATCAAGATCGATTTACATTATAACAAATTTAGTCAATTTAGCGTACCCATTTACAATGAATACAACTGTACCTAGTTGAGATTATATTCGTTGCGGAACACGGCCCCAGGGAGGTCGTTCCAGAGTATGACGTTCTACAGGTGACAGCATTTTCAAACAGTGTCGGGACACTAAGCTGAACCACGTACGGGTGGGCTGCAGTAGCTCGCCGTATATTTCTACCATGCACCGCTCTGGGTGGAATCAAGCGGGCAACCTCAGTTGAGCACTTGTCATGAAAATATTTGTAATATTGACTCAAGTCGCCTACCTGGTTTCGATGTTCAAGGCTTTCCAGGTTGTTTGTGAGATCATGGTTACCGATCAAGCGAATGAATCTTCTTTGAATGTAATTCAGTATGTTTTAGAGTATGTTTAAGAGCAGAGCCCCAAATATCTGAACAGTAGTCCAGCGATGGTCGAATTTGGGCTTTATAAAGCATCAAAAGTTGTTAGGGTGTATTGAGGTTCTTAGTTCGGAAAAGTATTCCAAGCTTCTGCGAGGCTGCCTTAACAATGGCCGCAACGTGACTATCCAAATTGATGCCCAATAAATAAATTGATGAAGCCAAGGGAATCGAGTGTCCCACCATGACTATATCCGGTTTTTCAACATGAACTTACGTTAAACTCTACTTGGTTACTGTCATCCCAAGATAGAATTTATCCCAGGTCTTTGTTATGGTGTGAGACCTCTTGCTGCCTATAGAGATGTGCATTGGCAGCCGGTGTTCGAGCATCCAAAGCAAAAGGTAAAACTAGTGTGCTGTCATCAGCGAAGCTATATATCGGATTTTTGTTTTTTTCCAAAAGAACGTTAATGCATATTATGTCTTTACAAAAACCTACCACATATTCTTCAGACCAAAATTAGCCTATTTAAGTAAACTTACCTTAGCACAAAGTTGCTTAGTTTGGGCGCTAGACGGCGCCGAAGTGACAATTTTTAAATCGTTTTTCTGGATTAATTCAAAAATTGCTCATACTATTTTGCCGAAATTTGGTACGTTGTCATAGCTTTATGGGACAAAAGAACCCATGTCACAATTCTGATTAATATCAGTCCATGGGCGTAGAACCTGGGTTTTTTACTAATTGCTTGCTTCAGATTTCTATGCCAATGGAACAAAAGGGGTTTGGGCACAAAATTCAGATGAACCAACTCATTTGCTACAAAAAAGGTACTTTTGATAAGACTCGATTCCTCTGACGGGAACGAGAAATTCTCATTTTATTGCTTAATACATATTAGTTTTTACAAAACAAAAAAAGTGACTAAATCATAAACAGAAATAAATAGAAATATCATAAAAATTGCTCTAAATGTCCACCATTTTCATGAATACAAATATTTATACGTCGAACAAAATTACAACACTCTTTGCAGAACTTGTTCATCGCCCTTAAGAATATTTATTGCATCTTGAATACGTTGCCATAGTTGTTCTGCATTATCTGGAGTTGTCCTGTAAACCACTGTCTTAAGATGCCCCCCATGAGAAACAATCCAATGGATTTAAGTCCGGAGATCGTGGTGGAAAATTTACAGGGGCATTACCTCTACCAATCCATTTATTTGGGTACTGCTGATTTAAAAAGTTTCTAACATTTAATGCAAAATGTGGTGGAGTTCCATCGTCCATAAACCACTTATCTCTCCGAAGTTGTAAAGGTAAATCTTCTAGCAAATCTGCCAGCGTATTTTGTAGATGTTGCAAATAAATTTTCCCGGTTAATCTTTGTGGAATAATGACAGAACCAACAATGTGATTACCAATTATTCCAGCCCACAAATTAATCCTAAACTCATTTTGAAAACGTTTTACCTTGATAGCATGTGGATTTTCAGCCGCATAAACATGTTCATTATGAAAATTTGTAATCCCTCTTCTTGTGAAACATGCTTCATCGGTAAACAAAAATTGTTGGCAAAGTTGGGATTCTCTTCTCTCTGCCTATGAACAAGCCGACTAAAAACCAGGCGCATTTCAGGATCATTAGGTAAAAGATCTTGAACTGGCATCTTATGGTATGGATATAGCAACTGCTCTTGAAGTACTGCATGAACAATATATATGGACACTCCTATTTCCCTACCTAGCCTCCTGGTGCTTATTTCTAGATCTTCTGCAACACGTTCTAAAATGTCTTCCTCGACTTCAGGGACCTTTACAAAACGCTGTCTTCCATTATCAATGGCTTTAGGAGTAAATTGGCCCTTTTCCCGCAGGCGTCTTTCAACAGCGGCAAGCGTCGGGTGGCTTGGTATACGACGATTTGGAAACATTTCGGAGTAGACTCTGACACATTCTCGACCTATTCCTTGGCGATACCCAAATGCCAATATCATATCGGTATATTCTGCATTAGTGTATTACACTACACCGCCATGATAATTCACGACAATTAAAGTTTTCTAATAATTATTGCAAGCAGATAAAATGATTGAACATTAGCAACAATATTAAATATTACAAATTTGACAATAATCTTATGTTGTCAGATGAAACTAATAATAACCAACAATAACAATCGTTTGTGAGGTGTAAGGTCGTGTTGTACGTACCTGAAAAATACCGTGCGAACAAAAAGCAGATGATAAGAAAACTGTTCAAGAGATTTTTTGTAGTTGGTTTAATCTAAATTTTAAACTTCTAAACCTCTTATCTTCCATTGGCGTTGAAATTAAACACAGAAAAATTCTATAAAACCCAGGTACCTACTACGTGGTAAAAACTACTACGTATTAAGTAATAAAATGCAAATTTCTCGAAAACCGTCAGAGGAATCGAGTCTTATCAAGAGTATCTTTTTGGTAGCAAGTCAGTTGGTTCATCTGAATTTTGTGCCCAAACCCCTCTTGTTCCATTGGCATAGAGATCTGAAACAAGCAATTAGTAATAAATCCAGTTTCTACGCCCATGGGCTGATATTAATCAGAATTGTGACATGGGTTTTTTGCCCCACAAAGCTATGCCAACGTACCAAATTTCGGCAAAATAGTATGAGCAGTTTTTATATTAATCCAGAAAAACGATTTAAGAATTGTCAGTTCGGCGCCGTCTAGCGCCCAAACTAAGCAACTTTATACTAAGGTAAGTTTACTTAAATCGGCTAATTTTGGTCTGAAGAATATGTGGTAGGTTTTTGTAAAGACCTTTTACAGACACCCTATATACAGTAAAAAGAGGGTGGGCGACAATATTGAAGCTTTAGGGACTTGGGCATTGATGTTAAATGTGTCTGAAAGAAATCCCTCCATCGCCACTTGCCGACAACAGTCTTTAAGAAAGCTTGACAGCCATGAACAAAATTGAACCGGCATTTCGTATGCTCTTACATATTTCCCATATGATTAGATTAAGCAACACCTTAATTTTCATGACGTCTCGAATATTTCATAGTTCTCTAATCACAGTTCAGGTTCTACATTTATTTCTATTATGCATGTAGCATATTTAAATATTTGTGTAAAAGTCATCAAAAAAATATTATTCAACAAATCAGTCAGGTATTGTTTTAAATATATCTGCCAAAAAACGGTTTTAATACAAATATTGTCTTTAAGTTTGGAATAAAAAAATTCTAGGTAGGGAGTTAAGCTTAACCATCATACTTTACCACTGAATTCTCAATACTTAAAAATGACCTACCCTACCAGATAAACGTCCTATTTTAAGTCATTGAGCCAACTAACCTAAAAAACACTTCCTGCTGTCCCGTCGATCAGCCAGCGAAAGGGAATTCCCTTTGAACAGGTGGCCAATAACCATAACCGTTATTATTACACGGCCATTTCTGCACAAATGAGTTGAAATTACGAGCACCGAGCGCTGGTAAACACTCCATTACGGCCATCCGAATTCCCGGGGACAATTGCCGGGCGTTTGGGCGACTTTTTGCAACTCTTTTTTTACTTTGAGAGTTCGATGGTCATTACCCTGGTTTTGAACAAGTTATGTGCGATTTTGAGGACATTTTTAAGGTGTTTTTGTCGTCATTGATCGGGTTCCTTTAATTTTGTGCTGATATTAATTAAATATATCAATCACGCCAACATTTGTTTAATTTGAAGACGAATGAGTGGATGAGGTAAAAGTAAAATTCATCACTGGGAGCACATTATTCCAGACCATTTCTTTTAATGGAGAGTTCATTGGTCATTATTTTAATCCTAATCGAATTATGGCTTGATTAGATCATAAGTTTTTAGTGATTACCCTAAAGTTTAGAAAGCCTTTTGAAGTAGGTCGATTTTTTGAGGTCTAATGTTGTCATAGTTTGAGGCAGGTATCAATAAACCAATTAAATACGTTCAAAGATAACTATGAATAACTTTGGTACTCGTTTATACATTTCATTGTTTTACTATGAGGGTTCGTCTGTCCTTACCTTGGCATTTAGAAAGTTATGGGCTATTAGGAGGGCATTTTTTAGGGCGTGGGTTCATTGACATGGCTCTTTTATTTGCTTTAAGAAAAATTAGTTGTTCTGTAATTAACCTGGTCTTGAGCAAGACATATGCTTTTTAGTTGAGGTATAATAAGTCTTTGTTGACTGTGGCTGACTAACTCGGCTTATACATAAAGGATATAGATCTAACCTTTTTTAACTCTTTGAGGGAGGTTCAATGGTAACTTATACACTAATTATTTTAATCTTTGGTGAGCTAAAATAAGTATTTTTTAAAAGGTGGTCACATAAAAGTCACAAACATAAGAACGAGTTTTTCTTTCTTCATGACAGAAAACGTATCTTGTTTTCGCGTTATTTTTAGTTTCTAATTCCATTGAGATTGTGCCAAAAATATTCACTGATTTTTAATTGAACTGCTACTTTCATGGATGGCTGAAGAATAGATTCTGATACTTTTGAGTTGAATATAACTAGGTCCAGTGTCTATTAGAATACTATGTCCCAAATTTTAAAAATGAAGTGGCGGCATGGTACTACTTGCAATAAGTTTATTTTTTAATTAACGTATAAGTGTATCTATTGCAACTTTTAAAATTTTTTGCAATTTGCTGAAAATATACATATCTTTTGTCATGCTGGTAAAAATCAAATTACACGTTTCGCATTGTATGTTGGCGGTTGAACTTCAAAGATGGAGTCAAATTTAAATAAACTGAAAAAGAAAAAAGGTATAAATGAAAAATTCCCAAAATATAATGCTGCAATAATAATTTAGCATGTAAATTGAAAATGTGGCGTGCCGATCAAAGCATAACTTAAGTTTATGAGTCAGTAGTCAGTCAGTTTGATGGCGATTGTAAACGTGAATGGACGCGGTTTTTATATTTTACAAGTCGTACAAACAATGAACAAAGTATTGGGGTGTAAGACATTATTTATTCCTTTATTGGTTAATAAGTATATGTTAATTTAAATCATTGATTATATCTGTTACGTAGATGTTTACAGTTATTAGTGACTTATCCAACTAGAATCTCTGCATATATCTGGTAGGTTTGTTATAATATTACAGTTAATTTTAAAATATAGAAAGATTTATGTATAAATATTAGGAGTTTGCAACTGTATATATTTTTTCAATGCCAACCACTACCCCAGCACTACCACCAACATAATAAGATTAATTTATGAACCTAAAGTTTATATTAAATCTAGCTCGCAGTATTTAGGTTTATCATATTATTCTAATATTGTAAGTGAAGTAGCAAGTAAAGGTAATTTTATATAGACTTGTGTAATACAAACAAATATAAATACGTACCTACACCTACCTCTATAATGTAAGATTGTACAACGATTCTCTTTCCGACGGCAAATCGATATCATGACAAAGTTAGGCCTAATAACTTACAAGACGACTTTCATTTTAGTTAATAATTTGTGCAAGTAAATTGATTAATTAATATTTGTTTCTTAAGTAAATAATTACTAGAAGCATCGTTTTCATGTTACAGAAAATGAGACACTAGTTTTGGTGCAATATAAAATAACCATTTAAGTAATCATTCTTTGTACCTATTTTGCTTGTACCTACTTCAATTCATAAAAATTCAACACAATCGAAATTTCCGTTTTTTCGCCATCACCAAAATGTATTGCAACTATAATCTAATAGAGATGGGTAAATATTATAATTTTGTCCCTTTTATCATAGCATTTGAAAATTATTTAAATCTTCTGTATAGGTATGTAGAGGTATTTGATGAGGCTCGTTATGGGAATTATTTAAATAAAATTAAAACTAATAACTAAAACTAAAAAATAACAAGTTTAAAGTATTTCGCCACAAGGTTTATTTAAATTAAATGAGATGCTTTGTCTCTATATGTTTCGGGCGTCGAATCGACCATCTTCAGAGGATACTAGAATTAATTACATTGACACAATAAACAAACAGGTAATAGAGAACCTTGTGACTTACACCCAAATTTAAGTTGAACAAAAACCATTCTTGAAGATACCTCAAATTAATGAGCATAACTTAATAAAGATTTAGGAATTCAAAATTTAAAGACGAAAGAAATTTATAGGCTATACCATTTTGCAGGAAGAAAATATAATTTTTTATATAGGTATGTTATATTTTATTTAAATATTAACAAATTTGAAATTTAATTATTTTAATTTATAATAAAACTAGTAGAAATTTATTCTTTTTTTTTCTATTATTTAATCATAGAAATATTTATTCGAAGTATGGAGCTATGCTCCATGAAGATAAATAAGCTAAAACTTTAGGCTTGCTATGTTTACAAAAGAAATTGTTTGAAAAATTTAATACAGTTATGACTCTCAATAAACTGAGTATGTGATTGTGACGTTTTTTTGACTATTAATTAGTTTGTTACTAAGAAACGCACCGTTGGCCTCTATAATATATCATATTAATAGTTTTTGTAAACTTCAAAATCCAATTTTCATTAACTATGAATAATTAAAGTTTAAAAACCTAAAAAATGTTACAAAACAAGAGTCTCACCTAGAGCTAATATATCTACGTACGATTAGATAACTTATAAAAATATTATGCAAATAATCTGCAACTGTAAAATGCAGAAGGTAGGTTTTAATAATTATTAATATAGGTATCACTTTTTTTCGGGTACCCATTTTTAGTTTTTTCAATAAACTAATTATTAGCTACAGATTTTGTTCAACATCCGGGTACGATTGATGTAATTTTGATGAACTGAACGATAAATGAATAATCAAAAAAAAAACAGTGATTGTGAACTTTGAATGTCAAAGAAATGAATTACGTCAATAATTAAAATGAAAGGCTAATAATGATTATAACTTTTAATAAGTTTTAATAAGAACAACAAGGCAAGTAATTAAAGTATTGTCGGAAATGTCCCCCGCCTTGTTTAAGGCATAAGATGGCAAGCCATGAGGAGCTCTCAAAAACATTTTGCAGCATTTCTGGCGTTATGGTTACATATTCTTTAACATTCCTTTGTTCCAGTTCTTACAAATTATGTACGGAAGTTCTGAAATTTTTGTTGTACAAGGGATGGGATAATCGCTGTTTTAGACAGGGGTTCGCCCTGGCCTCACATAGACACTGTATCACCCACAGTATAGGGTTGGTTCGTTTTATGATTGCTAGACCAATTAAACACAACTTACTTTACTACGTCTTTATATTCTTCCACTTTTCACCACCCTTACAATATTACAATTTACACATTAATAGACACTAATACATCATCAAAACAATCCTAAAGCACTGCACCGATTTACGGTACTTTTACTGTATGTTTAAAAGAATAGCAACCTGTGTTACCGGGCAAGCGTCCCCAAAATATCACTTACTTTAACATTAGAAAATTACCTTGCCTGACACACATGTCAGATCAAAATAAGTGCTATTATTGTTTTAGCCACGTGGAGCATCTGCCTACGTTGAAGTCTAACAGGACACTGATTTGTTTATGGCGCTACTGTTAACTGTGCTCTAGCCTGGGAGATTCACCATTTACATATGGTCACGTGAACACTCTTGACCCACCTATGGAGGTCGCGTCCGCCCACATTAGCGGCCATACTTGTTTACTGCCAGTAAGAAGATTAAAGCATCCTCAGGGTTGCCAGACATACCATTTTAATGGTATCTATACCATTTTTTCACCTGCGATACCCGCTATTTTTTTAGTATACCATATTCCATTTTCCTACCATTTTTTTACCGTAGATACCATTTTTTTCCCATTTTTCTAATTCTTCAAATCTTTCAATATTTTTAATCTATTTTCTCCCACATACCCAGCTTCAATCATAATTAATAACACATCTTTAATTATAAGAATTTATACATCTCTACGAGAACATATTACACTTCCGTACCCAGCGTCCCGGCAGCGCATTTTTAATCAGAACTGAGATTGATTGACAACGCTTAAGCGCAAAAATGGTCCGTAATTTTTATTAGCCCTGATTCCAGGACCTATTCATACTCGTGGTGAAAAATACACTTGTCAAAAACAGGGCCTATTTTTGATTTAGTTGGGCCCAAGGCCCAAGCAGAACTTCGGGCCCGCAATATCTTATATAACTTTCCAATAAGAATTTTTCTGCTTACCTTTGGCACCTTCACTTTTTTGTTAAAATTCATGATAAAAAAAAATTGTATATGTAGTTAAAATTTAATTTTCAATTAATTAATTAAAAAATGGCTTTTACTAAAAAAATAAAATAGTTTTATTTCACAACAACATAAATAAGATACAAAAGACTAATTATATCTAAGCGGTCCTTAAACAAAATTTCCAATTGGAAATTAACATCACAACAAAAAATAAATAAAAAAGCTTTTGCTTCTGAAGAACAACGAACAAACTAAAGAGTTAATAGTAAACAGAAACATCTAATTAATTCTTTTTTTACGTACTTTCATTTCAGAAAACTTATCTATGATACTATTTATTTCTAATTTATCGAGAATATCGCTTTCTATGTTTAGAATTGCCAAAGACGAAACATTTTCTTCATTCAATGAGTTTCTTAAATGGGATTTTACCCGTTTTAACGCAGAAAATGATCTCTCGCCGGATGCGTTACTGATAGGAATAGTTAAATATATTCTCAACAATACCTCAACGTTAGAGAAGGTCGACAAAATATTGTTGTCAATTAAAAATTTTAACATTTCCTGGGGGTCTTTGGAGGAAATATCATTTGATTTACAAAGTGCCTTAAATTGTATAATTTCATCCACTAAACCTTCAGTAGCATCCACATCCATATTGTAATATTTTTTAATATTTTTTATACTTACATTAAATCTTTCATTCACGGGTTCGAAGAAAAATACACCAAGAACTTCATTTACACAATCATAAGCTTGCATTCTCATTTTTAATTCAGAAATTAATTTGTCACATATGGGAAAAAATGTATTTATTTTAAAGTTCTTAGCACCGCTTAAAGTAATGTCTTCTGCAGGGCCTTCATCAAAACACTGTTTCCTTTTACGAACTCTTGAAATCTCATCCTTGTAAACAATATTATTAGGCTAAATTTTTTTGGCTTTCTCTTCAATTTCATCAAACTGCTCTCTAAAAGTCTTGAGAAATTCAATCAATCCGTTATATAGTGTACAAGCCGCAGTTAGATTGGCTTGATTATCTTGTAGAGATTTACTGGTGGAGTTTATTCTGTCTAGGATTCTTTTCCAAATTGCTGTCATCAAGGCAAATTCAAATGTATTCAATTTATGAAGTAAATCTCCAGCCTCTGTTCTGGTGGACTTCTTTTGGTTTGCATCGTCATTTAGCTCTATTAACGCTGTTCTTATTTCACTAAACCCAAGCGCAACAGATTTGATAGCATCAGCTCATGCCGGCCATCTTGTATCACATATTTTCTTAACTAATGGTAATTTAGTTTTGTGTTGACGCAGAAAAGAAGTTGTATAAGCATTGTACATTTTCAAAGTATCTGGAAGCTTCTGAACAACTTTCGGCAGCACTATTACCGACCAAGTTTAAAAAATGACTGGAACATGGTACAAAATGTGCATTTTTTGTCTTTTCTTTTATTTTTGCCTGCAATCCGTTATACTTCCTGGACATATTGGATGCGTTCTCATAACTTTGGCCTCTGCAGTAATTAATATCGATATTAAGGTCACTTAATGTGGATTGTAAAACATTTGATAAGACTTTCTGCAGTATGAGAGGATATTGCCACAAAACCCAAAAACCTTTCTACTGATTGACCAGTAGGTAAAACATATCTTATAATGATAGTTAGTTGATCGATATGAGAAATATCGGGCGTAGAATCGACGATAATGGAAAAGTATTTTGCCACTTGCAATTCTGCGATAATAACATTTTTTACCTCATTTGCAAGAAGGTGGATAAATTCATTGCAAATGGTTGAAGAAAGATTGTTAACATGACCACTTCCAATGTTACTATATTTCTGGAGGTGTCCAGCTAAAAACGGGTCAAACTCACTAAGAAATTTCAACGAGCCTAAATAATTACCATTTCCTTTTGTAAAAAGTTTAGTCGTGGAACCATAAAATGGTAAACCATTTTTTGCTCGAAACTTAATGGTTGCAAGCACTCTTAATAAAACAGTTTTCCAGTAGTTTTTTCCTGCAAGTAACTTTCTTCGATTTCTGTATCTATCCTGCCCTCTATTCGACTTCTATTAATCATTGTACTGAATGAAGTTATGTGTTCGGAAGACCTTTCGTGGTTTTTCAAGTACTGAGTCACATTTTTCCAGTCAGTGTAGCCATCGGCACTAAGCTTGACATCTTTCTTCGGAAAAAGTTTGCAAACATAACAGTACACACAGCATGATTTGGGACTGTAAACCAACCACTCACGAAGGACTTTTTCGCCATTTTCTTTAAATTTATAAAATGTTGAACTTTGTAAGCATCTAGATTTTTTTCCGTCCAATTGTTTTAGGCACCCACTTATTTTGTCAATATTTTGTTTAGGTCTGTTTCTAAGAACAAATTCTTGAAATTCCAAGGTTATAATTAAAAATTAAGTTAAAACACCTGCAGTGGCATATTTATAAATAGAAAAAAAAATTATTTCATTTTCATTATCACACGGCTTTTTTTTTCTTGGTGTTTAAATTTAAATTGGAATGGTTTATAATTATAATTTTTTATCCTCTTTCGGGGGGTCCAGCGGGCCCCACAATCCACCGGGCCCAAGGCCCGGGCCTTATGTGCCTTATGGTAAAATAGGCCCTGGTCAAAAATCAAGTTGTTTCGGGATACCATTTTTTTCCAAGAAAATACCATTATTTGGAGGTGCCCGATACCATTATTTATTATTTGCATCTGGCAACACTGGCATCCGTTGAGCATTAAATGATGTTGCCCTTTATCGGTCAAAACATCACAGAAACTAATATACAGATTGTGTGTTTTACTTTACGTTAATATAGGTACATATTCTGGAAACCGCAAACCTATTGCAAAGCTACTTATTAACGGTTTTTGTAGACGTGAATTTAGTATTATTTAATTTAGAATATAGCACGTTTTTATGTTTACAGAAGACTTAATGTTTTCCGAGAATTAGAGTACTGCAGGATAAAACACTAGTTTATTACTTTGATTATTAGAAAACGTGTTTCCCAGACAATCGTCAAACAAGGTGACCTAGGAGGAAATTCAACTTGGTTATGCAAATTTATCAACCAGTCATAAAAAAACTCTCAGTGTCGTATGTTCTGTTGCGCCGTCCTGCTGAAAATATCCATGTGGTATTTCTGTACCTCTGCGTCGGCGGTTAAATTTTAAAAAAATTGCAAAATTATTCTTCTGCGCGAAACTAAATATGTTTTCAACATGTTGTCGAGATTAAATAAAAGTATGCGGATTATCAATCAATATCTACAGCAAAATAAGGTATAGCGAGCAAAAGATACAAATGCTGCCTTATATTCATTGAGGGTGCGCATTCTTTCAATCTTCGTATACTTTACAATGAGTGGTCCAGTGAGAACCAGGTAACTTGCTGGAAACTTATATAGTTATTTATCTTTCTTCGTTTATGCTACTTTGCTCATCACACCACCGTTGACTTTTATATCAAGTATTTTATGGTAGAATTTTTACGGGTCATTTATGTTCCGATAACCTGACTTAATCTAATCTAACAACCAAAGTCAAATAGCCACATAGCAGGTAACTTTTTGTAAGATTATTAAAAAATATCCATCACTGAAACTGATACTGATGCTAATTCTGTGAAGCTGTGCCTATATGTCTTAATCTTTGATATAGGTAACCGGCCATTTATATTTATTGTATATTATCACAAAATAATTTAATTTGGTGTGCGAGTCCACCATACAAGGCCCTTCAAAAAAACCAAATACAATTTTGATGTAAAATTAATAGGGGAGCCAGTATTCGAGGGTTGTAAAATTTATGTGGGATTTCTTATGGTACCATCCGGTATTAGTAAAGATCCTATACATTACTGCAAAAAAATAATTGAAACAAAGTGTTCAAATTATTCTCATTATCGCCATAAGCCATTTTGTAAACCACACATTCCTTGCCTTAATTTTATTTTTGCAGGTTTTTTTTCCTGCGCCAGAGTCTGTTCAAACCCATGTCAGTGACATCGGTACTAACTGTCAAGTGAACCCACGTTATGTGTTCGGTTATGTCGACTAAAGCCAGCCTGGTTTTTGTTAAAGAGTGGTTCCTTTTCATTCTTGTTTCAGAGTTGTTGTTTTTTCCATTTTATTTCATATAGGATTTCTAATATTGTTGTGAGGGTTATTTTATTTGAATCGTTTTCTTTTAAGTTCGGCTAAAAAGACATATTCCTAAAATTTATCGAGAATTTTGAAAAATATTCTGTTGCTTGAACACCGCGTCAGTTATTAAATAAATCTCCTCCTTCGGAGCCGCCGGGCTATTTTATGGAAATATTGTAATTAAAAATAAATAAGAGCTTAATGATAGGTAAAATCACACCTTTTATGGGACCTTCCTTAGTAGGGGGACCTCTTGTACTTCTGGCCCCATTTCTTCTCTTACGCAGGTATATCTTTAAATTTAAATGTCCTTAAAGTGTTACTTGAATGCAGATCAGAGGCCCAGTGTCTGTACTACAAGCAGGCACCATTAAAAACACAAAAAACTTGCTTTATTGTTTTTACATATTAATATTGCCTAGAATACAAAACAAAACAGCAAAAAAGTTGTCAATTTTTGATATGTATAAAAAAATTTCGTGGTCTAGTATTTTAACAGAAAACGCTAACTGCGAAACCTGGTGGGCAGATCCACCAATGCAAGTAGGCGCAGGTAACTTTATTATAAAGTCTATATTGGAAATACATAGTCTTTTCAGTTTCATATAAAAAATTATTTTCTGTTTTTTCATATATTTAACTACACTTTCTTCACCTCTTATATCTTCTGCTATGTAATAATGAACTTTTCTTTTCCTTCAAGTTTCGTTAACCAGAAGTCGCCTTTTTGCATTTCCATCGTTTCTATATTCTATTTATTTTCAGTTGGCGCCCAATCAATGTCATCTTCAGAAGTACCACTATCCAGGTGTTCTATAACATCGTCAGAAGAAAAGGAAGACTCAAAAACCTTCTTAGTGACTTTTGCTCCTTTCTTTTTCTTGGCTAATCTTTTGTAATGTTCTTGTTCGATTTCAGTTTTTCCTGGTACATCTGTTAACGCTCCGCATCTGCCAGGCTTTCTTCTACCTCTATTACTTGTAGATTTCTGTGCAGCCTTTGAAAAGAGGCAAATTTGTCCTGGTGTCTTAAATTTCTTTAGAACGAACAAACGAATCAGACTACGTTCACATGTAACCTGTCTGTGACATTCGAACATAGAAATGTTAACTGGAGTAAAGGCTCGAGGATATGCAATTCCAACTGACTCGGGTACATCATAAATCGTAATTTTCTTTGCTGGATGCATTTGAAGTCAGTTTGAGGAAGATTCACTGTAAAATTTCTTAAATGGACCAAATTCAAATGCTGGTTCTTTTGCATCAAGCATTTTACTAGAAATAACGAGATATTCTTCAAACATTTTTTCCTGAACTTCCGAAAAAACTTCTTGTAGATCACAGTCGTTTTTGTATTCAAAAATATTTTAGGGTCCGATTGCTTTAAATACAATTGTAACGTACTTCTTTTAATATTAAACCAATTTGCTGTAGCCCGAGCAGCTAATCCATTACCGCGCACAGAGGCAACAGCATTTCTTAATGCTTTAGGATGAATTTTCTGCCAGCACTAACAAAATTGACTTAGGTACTGGTATATGTGTGCTCTAAATTAAATCGATATTGTAATGTACCTTTGGCATGCCAAAGGTACAAGATGCTTGATGGCCAAACGTACGAGAATATTGTCATTTATAAATAGAGACATATTAACAATGAAGTAAAGCAAATTTAATCTTATTTTATTATTAAAAAGTGAGCTTGGATCTGCCAGAAGGTATTGCAAAGTATAACGGCAACCATAAATACTTACCTTAGTTTTTATATCTCATATAACATACGCACACAAATTTGTAGTGTACCCGTCAAACCCAAGTTTTGTTATAAAATGCATATTTGTGTAAGTTTTGGTAATTCTCCCACTAAAATTCACGGTGTTGTCAAACATATATATATATTTTTACTGCATTTAAAAGATCACTTTTAGACTAAAATTAGTGGGTGGTCAGAGGTACAAGCATGCCAGAGATACAAGAGCATCCCCTATATGTAGATTGTAGATGCATGAGTCAAATCATGATGTTACATTTCGCGGACTCCGAAATTGCACAAAATATTAAGTTATTTCATCCAAATTTTTAAAGTCCATATGAATATAAATAACCCGAAGAAAAATAATTTATTAACCAATATAATGAATGTAAGAAACCGCTACGTAGATGATTAATAATTTTGCAACGGTCAGGTGGAAACTGTACAATCCCTCTCTCCAAAACACATATAGGTGTCTAAAATTTAAAACCCCAACAAAGAAACAATACAAAACACAATAAATTGTCCATTTAAAATTTAGACGGCCAGCTCCGGTATTGGTAATTTAGTGAGTCCGATCTCACACATGGGCCCCGCTCACGTGGACTGCCGGGCGACCCTCAATTAGAATATTTGCTTTACATTCATTACAACGGCTACCGAGGATTTTACTAACTGTCCGATTTATTTATTGCGGAGGATTTAGCCTCCGGAATTTATCTCTATGTATTATTTAGAACTGTAGCATTTTAAGAGGTGGCAGCGTTTAAATCTTTATTTATTTCTGCTAAATTATTTGGGAAATGCTTTTTCAGTTGAAACACTGCAACTTAATCAGTGGTTTGATATTATACACAAACAAGCCAAAACAAAGGGGTGATTCCTTTGGTAATTATTTCAAAGATCTCTCGCTATAAGAGCGTTTAGACAGAAACAGCATTTTATGACATAAAAACATTGTAAAGCTTCTTTCTCTCTAAAAACTGCTGAAAATGACTACTGATGAATCTAATATTCTTCTCATTGGCTGTCGACCTCTTTCAACATACTGGGTTGCATTTGTGAAGGCATAGTGGAAAGGGTAACCTAAACTATCATTATGTTTATAAAACTAGGTATTCCCTATTTTTTAAGTTAATAGGAGCTAATTGCAATTTTAGTATCGCAGTTAGAGCAATTTACTATGGTAACTGATGTTCAAACTTCATTGCCAGTAATTTTTTGAATTTTCTTTTCGTTTTTGCTTGTGGAGGTCTCAGGTTTTCCACTTAAAACTCTTTCTGGGATTATTGTAAAGTTTCTGGTACTGGTACTTGGTTCACCTTCCAGAATTTGAGTCGCTTTTTTAGTTTCTTTAGAAATTGATTCCTCAATGTAGCCCTTAGCCACACACTCCCTGGCGTTTTAATGTTAACATGTCTGCCCCTGGCTACACAAGCAATGTTGCCGAAGATCTGCGAAAGCAGTGTCCTGTGTATTGCATTGGATTTTCAATATTTAAGTATTTTGCGATATCTCTTGGAATATTTAACTAAACGTATTTACACCAACAGGCTGAACTGAACATTTTCCGTTATGATATCTGTTAAAAAATCTAGAGTGATGTGTATTTGCGATACATTTCTGCAAAATTAAAACATCTAATTTCACCGCTTATTAAAAATGATCGAAGTTTGTTTGTCCTGTTATCGGAAATTTTCACAGTTATGGTAGAATCCATGCCACTAATATCATTTAATATCAGTTTCTCCAGCTCGTTCCTGCGGAATGCTCCTACAATCTCAAATACTGCAACTATCTATAACAATACGCATGTAATTATAAAATAAAAAATTCGTTCATCATTAGATATTTATTATCTGGAGCTTTTGGTCAAAGTTTTTAATTTCTTGGTATCCTACCGACTTCTTCTTCAAAAATGGAATTAATTTGGTAAAATGTCGAATCTTCACATTTTTGTTGATTAAAAGTATAACCTTCAACATTGAATACTGTGACCATAAGGTCGAAGGCTTTAGTACCTCTGGCTCTTCTTTTAAATACGCTAGAATGACGTTATCAGTAATAGGGAAAGGAAAGAAAGTCAAAAAGTCTTTCTCCACTAATTTAATAAGAGCAATCAGAGGCTCAGTTTTATTAAAGCGCGTCTACATGTTTCGAAGGCAGTAACCTTCATCTTCAGGAGACAAAAAATAGTACTGCAGTTGATATTACCAGTATAGAGAAAATTGTAGGAGGAAGGTGACGTTGATGGAGCTTTAAAAAGTTTTTTGAAAATGTGTCACGTAGTGAATGCAATCAGCATACTGCCAAGAAATTTTATTAATAGA
Organism: Polydrusus tereticollis; assembly: GCA_963920685.1. Lineage (NCBI taxonomy): Eukaryota > Metazoa > Arthropoda > Insecta > Coleoptera > Curculionidae > Polydrusus > Polydrusus tereticollis. The sequence continues at coordinate 87,869,571 of OY987329.1, read as the reverse complement.
GGTAGTAAATTCAAAGATAATTGTGAAATTTAGACGGTCATAAAAAATATTATAAAAAATACATGTTCCTCTTATTTAGGTTCAAGTAAGGATACATAAAGAAGACTTTTAAAGTTCTTAGTCATATTACGATTTTGTATTAAAAGGAAGGGGAAAGAAAGAAAGCATCTGTTATCAATAAAGTAAAGATCTGTAAAAAGAAAATAAATTTTAAATTAGTAATCGTTTAAACTTATTGATGAGTTCTGTCCTTACTCCATTTTGTAAAATTTTAGCACATGTTAGAAAATTTCTGTGTTCGGGGTACTGGAGACCTAAGGTTCAGTTTCCCGTAGTACATGCATTTTTTTTTAAGGCTCCAATGGCTCAACAAATGGACAGAAACCTACTTGCAGTCTAATACGTCGATTTATGCTATTTGCGGCCATTTGGGACATATTGGCTTGGTTTGATCCCCCTTAAGATGGAAAAATATCATTTTCTAAGTTATTTCGGCGAATAAAAATTTTTTAAGGGCATTAGTATGTCACAGAATTTATTTAAACCTATATGCGGTCTCAAATCTCCAGTTGGGCTATTTTGGATTTAATAATAATTTTTTTCCCGATTATTTGGGTACATAAATTTTTTTTAAAGGCTCCAATGGCTCAACAAATCGACAGAAACCTACTTACAGTCTAATACGTCGATATACGCTATTTGCGGCCATTTGGGACATATTGGCTTGGATTGGTCCCCCTTTAGATGGAAAAAAATTATATTCTAAGTTATTTCGGCAAATAAAATTTTTTTATTAGTAATGTTGTTAACAAAATTTGTGTCACACCAGGCTAAGAACCGTCTATAACAAATTTCACACACTTTTTTCGATTTATCGGGTAATAAGTCTGCTGTACCTTCATTTGCTATTTTAATTACTGGACATTTTTAACAGTCTAACAACAAAATATTAAAATTTTAAACTGACAACTTGAAAACAATTACGGGAATTGTCACTGTCAAACGCCATCCATAGGTTACTATGATTATGCTTTCGTTAGTGACAAGAATTGGATTAATCAAAATTAGAGTGAAAAAGTTTATCAGCAATAAACTTTGTGAGGAATATTTAATGTTACCTAAGTACCTATGGTTACCATGTTTATACGTATACTCGAATTAAAAGAAAAAAAAAAGTTATCTTTAGATTAAACTCATAATCAAAGTATCAAAGTATTTTTTGCACTAGTTAAACAAAATTAAACTTTTGGCACAGTAGATGGCAAAAAATAGGAACTTTTTACACGATCGTAGAAGAACGTTTTTTCTACATCACTAAAAATGCTAGCACAAATTTCTAAGTCTAAAATATAACGATCTAGTCCAACTTAGCTTAGCCCAAAAGCTGATAGTTTCAGGGCGTCAAAGTTATTATTTTCCAAAACTTTTCAGTGAACCCTCTCTAAAACGTTTTAAATAAAGAAAACTTGGGTCTTCTCGACCAAAACAAAGATTTTGAGGGGATTTTCTTCAAATTCATAGAAAAAAATTAGGGAGAGTGGACCAGCCCTAGACCTGGATAAAGTGTGAAGGAATGTAATGACGAGGTTTATTACGCAATAAAACATTTAGATTTGATTCACGGTTGCTCGAAGTGAAACCTACTTTTTTAGACAAGACATGCCTTGGAAAAAGAAGCTATTGATGTATGCGAAAAATCCAAAAAATCCTTACCACCAAACTTCGGGCAAAATATGCTGTCATTAAGATGAATAGTTGGAAAACAGTTTACAATAAGGCACATCACTGCATGATTAGTCCTTTATGGCGCTCTACAAGCGGTGTGTAAGCGCAGGAAATGATTCACGTTGGTCTTGAATCTTTGCAGATTATACTCAGGGAGGTCGCTACAGAATGATGACGTTCTTCAGATGAAATTTTTTTTAAACTATCGTTCGAGGGATATTGGGCTGAATCACAAATCGGTATGTTGCAGTGGCTCGTCGTGTTTCTACTATTCACCGCTCCGAGTGGAATCAAGCGGGCAACCTCAGTTGAGCATTTGCCATGAAAATATTTGTAAAATATGTTCAAGTCGCCAACCTGCCTTCGATTTTCAAGGCTTTCCAGATTGTTTGTCAGACTATGGTCACCGATCAAGGGTATGTTTAGGAGCAGAGCCCCAAATATGCGAACAGTACTCCAGCAATGGTCGAATTTGGGCTTTATAGAGCATCAAGGTTGTTGGGATATATAGAGGTTCTTAGTTCGGAAAAGTATTTCCAACTTCTGCGAGGCTGCCTTAGCAATGGCAACGTGCCAAGACATAGGCCTATCCAAGTTGACGCCTAATAAATGAATTGGTGAAGCCAAGGGAATCGATTGTCCCGCCATAACTGCATCCGGCACTTGGAAAAAAATAACTATATCCGGTTCTTCGACATTAACTTTTTAGAAAAAAACTGCCGCCTGGGTTTTTTTAGCACTAAATTCCACTTGGTTACTGTCACCCCAAGACAGAATTTCTTCCAGGCCTTTGTTGAGGTGTGAGACTTCTTGTTGCCTATAGAGATATGCATTGGCAGCCGATATCCGAGCATTCAAAGTAAAACATGAAACAGTGTGCTATCATCAGCAAAGCTATATATTATAGGATTTTAAGTTTTTTGTTATAGATCGTTAATGTATAGTAAAACGAGGGTGGGCGACAATGTATTACCTTGAGGGACTTCGGCATTGATAATAAATGTGTCTGAAAGGAATCCGTCCATCGCCACTCAACAGTCTTTAAGAAAGTCTTTAAGAAAGCTTGACAGCCATGAACAAAACTGAACCGGAGATCCGATCGGGGTTTAACTCCGGAGCATTTTGTTCTTGAAATATTTTTCATAGCATTTTTCATATATTTCCCACCCTGGAAACCGGAGACATCCGTACAGCGACAAAACGTTAGCTCAAAGAGCAACTTCACGCCACCTAAGCTAATGCGATTAACATCTTCCGTCTAAGGTAAATTGAGCTAGATCTTCAAATTTTAGCCTTAATAATAATTTGTGCTAGGCTTTTGTACAGACCTTTTAGAGACACTATGTATATTAGTAGCTAGAAATAAACAAATAAATTCTTGTTTCCTCTCGAGTCGCTACTGAACTGGATATTCTTTATTTATACAAAGCACCAACACATTTTAAATGAAGCGACAAAACCAAGTAGTATTCTTGGCGTCCAGGAAATACTAATAATTATCATGTCACAACACAAAACTGTAAATACGCGAGTTAAAATCGGTTTACTCTATTTACTACCCATTTATGTTTTATTTAAATTAAAAATATTCCATTACAAGCTACCTGTCGCAATATAAATTGCCACACTAAATCAAGCTGTCATAGTCAGGTGCCAATTTATTCAATTTCTTAACATTAATATTTCACTTTACGGTATTTATTAGGACCGTTCTGAATGCAAAAACAAGTGTCATCTACTCTTTGATGTAAAAAGCAAACAAATTTTGTAGTATGCTTATATCCGTTGAAGAAAATCTAATAACTACCCTTAATCGGTAACCAACTAACCTTGAGCAATTTATTTCGAACGTCTTAATATTTACTGTTTATATTTTTGCAAATACCTTTTTAAATTTGTTGACTTTTGTGAATATTAGTTGTGTGATTCAAAGCACAAAAAAATCGGTCTTGGTGCTTTCGATTAAAAAAATAAAATAGAAAAAGTGGAAGAAAATAAAGCACGATTTAAAAACTTTCAGTTCGCGTTTGCGTTCATGTCGCTGTTGTTCACCGTTGATTTTTAAAGTTAAATTTATCGCCCGATGACGTCACTAATGACATTCGTATACTCGGAGTCCAAAACTTCTGTTAGTGACTCATCACTTGCATATAGATAGCTGCGGCTTGTGCGACGTCTGGGCAATGAATTTTAGTGGCCTGTGCATTTCAAAACATAATAAATGATGAAATTTCTCTGGAATGTCATATAATCTTTTATAAAATTGATTTAGTTCATTAACCCTTAAAATCTAATCCTATAAGATAAGGACCCTTTCAACTAGAATTTTCTATTTAATCCAAATCTTAAATCATGTACATACATTAAAAAATACATTAATTAATACTTTTTAAATATAAATATGAGAAAAGGAAAAGAAAAGAACAATACAAAATTATATTTCATATTTATATTTATAACATTTTTATAAAAAATTAAAGAAATAAACATACAACTGCATACAAAAAAGTTAATCTGAATCTGAAGATAAAGAAATGTCACTCTCCGAATCTGAACCAGAATTTGACACATGAATTATCAGAGGCTTAACCTGAACATCCAGAATGTGTTGTTTTTGCCAATAATCCCTTATAATAATATTTCTATAGCAAACACGATCAGACCAATTTTTGGGAATAATGATTTGTAATGCCTCTTTTCAAACATCCAAAACGAAATTTTAATCTTTCCTGTCTTTTCCAATAATTTGTTTATTAAAAAATGTTTTGCTTTGGGCCCAAATTAATTCAATAGCATTGAAAATGCAGTGGTAGGGCGGCAATCTCAAAATTTGATGACCCATAGTACAAATTAATTCATCCACGGCATATCCTAATTTTGCTTTGTATTGTTTCACTATTTTTAGCAATTCGGGTTTGAGTGCGTTTTCCATAAAATTGATTGTAGCTGGGATATGATATCGGCTTTTCTCGTTGAAGAATTTGGCACATTTTTCGCTGAGCCGTGAATGGTTGTCCATAACAAGAAGCGAGGGTTTTTCGAGCCGAGGTAAAAGCTGTTCTTCCAACCATTTTTCTAACAATGTAGAGTTCATGTTGTCATGATAGTCAGCGCTTTTATTTTTTGTAGAAAAAACTAAGTCTGGCCCATCTTTAAGCCATCTTTGGTACCTGCATGCTAAACTATATATCTTTTGCCGTCTGATTGTTTTTTATTTAAAACTGATTTGATGTTGTCATCATGCCATGTTCTAATGTCGGTACCATTTTGAAATATACATGTTTCGTCTATAAGAACCACATGATAACAAGTTTTCTGTATATTGTCTCTAAAATTTTATACGTTTTGAAACAATATCCGGTTTCTCCATAATGTAGCGCCTGCCACTGTCCCTTTTAAATTTAAATCCCAAATGCTTTAACAAATGACCTAATATGGACTTGCTTAGGTCAATAATTTATTTGGCATACAATTCCTCTTTTAGCTTCTGCCGTGTGACATACTTATGCGTGGCAATCATATTGTAAACTACGTTCCTTATTTGGGTTTTCCTTGCCTCAGCTAAATCCCTTGTTTTTGGGGCACGCTTTTCTCTATTAGCCTAAAAAGGAAATTGAATATTATGACTACGTGTTCTTTTATTACTTTATAATCGAATATAAATATTTACAAGTGTCTCAGCGTTAAACATTTTGGACCAAATATATAAAGTCGAATGTCGAATAAACCCCAAAATTCCTCGCCCGTACCTGCATTTTTGGGTAACTGGGAAAAGGTTCTCTGTTCCGCTTTAATTTCTTACACCTGACAAAGAGAGGTAATTAAGGGTTGGTACTTGCTAATTTCATGTCTATGATTTGTTTAGAAGAAAGAAAGATGATTAAAAGCTGTCTTTCTTTGTTGCAGGTTCTATTGCCCTTTCGGTCTTTTTAAATAATCTGTACTATATTAGACTTTTTCGATTTCGTTTAATATATCTAAAATTCATTTATTTTAAAGTTCGTTTGAAAACTCTTAATGATATTTTAGGTAAAGATGTGTCCTTTACCATTACTTTTTTTATTGTGGGTATTCCATTTAGGAAAAAAAGCTTCCTTGGGATCTTCTCTGTACTTTTAAGTTAGGATACATCCTGTGACTTCTCTTGAAGTTTCGTTAATGGATTTTGCCACAAATGGCGTATTTTTCTGGTATCATCCAGGATAATTTGTTCCATCCTGTTGTCTGGGCTCCTCCACTATCTTTTTTTTTTTTCGATATTTTCTTGATGAAGGCCTTTCAAAATCCCGATCACAGTGCGCTAGGAGAATTTCGTTAAAATGCCACATATTTCCGCAACATCCAATGTGGTTAGTGTTATTAAGATTTTTTTTTGGCGGACAACTAATTGAAGGTTCGTTTATATCTATAACACACAAAATAACACAACAACACTAAATGTATTATATTTACACAAAACAATAATAATATCTATGTGAATGACCCATATACTACAAAAACTGAAAAAAGCTTACAAAATCTATCGATAAATTAATAACTAAAACACAGATTAATCAAGCAATGTGAAAACCCTGGCCACTCACTTACTCCCAAATCTTTTAAGTTGTGAATTCGGTATCTGTGTATTGTATCGGAATGGCGGCTCTATTTTAAACACTGTTCAAATTAATACTGCTAATATTCACGGAAGTCAATGAGGTTGCACTTTCATTAATGGCACTCCCAATAATGTTTGAAACATTCTTATTATTGCTAATACTTTTTTCAACGTAACCAGTCGCCACAGCTGCCGATTTCCTTCCTACTTGTTTCTTAAGATTTGATCTATTGTCATACCACTATTCGCCATAATGGTAGCGGGCGTACATCGAAACGCATGTCCCGTGTATTTCTCAGAATCATCCGATTTAAGATAACGCGCAATTTGTAAGGGACATGATCTAAATGTATTAGTACCAACCACTTGATTGGAGCACTTTCCCTTATCATACCGTAAAGAGACTCTACCTGTGCTTACATTTTGGGGGCGCAATGATAAATACTGCTTCACCAAATGCACATATTCTATTCTATCATTGTCGGCAATAGTAAAACGTCGAGCCTTCACTGTCTTAGATGGTCGGTAAGCGTAAATCGCACAATTCACATCTTCCACAAGAGCCAAAGATACCGCAAATGACTACCACCTTCAAAAATAAATACGTAATGTCCGGTGCATCTGTGAAAAATGCAAATCGTCTTCCTTAAATACATATGACTTCTTGGCTACGTCATTCTAGCTAATTGCCTTCATAAATACATGCACTTTCGCAAATGATTTTATATCGACCCCTTTGTTTATCCTCAACATACCTTGCAATTTCGAATAAAAAGCCCACATAGTCGACACCTTGTACTGCTTCGACATTTTCTGAAGGTAGGTAAGCACAACTGGTTCATCTGTATCTGTTACGTTTCGCTCTTCCATCGATTAAATGAACTTGTGGTATTCTTTTTTATAAGCGACTTCCGATTTTTACTGTATTAATCGCGATTCTTCTTTACTATTTAAGTAATTAACCTTAATATCCACTTATACTTTAATATACTATACTCACAATATTTTCATTCTGCGCTTTCTTTGATAAAAGGCATCAGGGCTTGAGTGCCGCAAAGCTCACCTCTATATCCGATGCTGTACAATATACCGGGTTAGTAGAAAGTACCGGAACGGTTAAATATCTTCAAAACCGCTAAAGCTGCGCTTAAAAAATTCGGCAATTAGAGGTTTCTCGGCATGCGGAATTGAAAAATGATATCGGCACTGTTGTCAGATTTCCCAGTTTTGCGCTACAAATAGTCGTTTCGTTATTTTAAATTGAATGCCCCATTTATTTTTACTCCAATGAATTGAACGTCTCAAGCTTAGAAAGATCCTAAATTTTATCTCTACTAGTTGCTGAGATATGACAACACCGCATTTTCAGTCAAAAGTACTGCAGTCGAATCACAAACAATCGCCTTATTATCGATCGCTTTAGAAATATCGACAGCTCGCTTGTCGAGGCGATCGACAATTTGTACCATGAAGGATCGTTTCTCTTAAATCTACATGGGTTCGTGTGTTTCCGTTTAATCGACAAGGACTTACTAGCCTTTTTAAAAACATTGACCAAAATTCGGCTCTTATGTTGAAAGGCCTTCAATTTATAAGTAAAAAAAAGAAGATTTGAGGTTATAGTGTTATGTTATTGTTTATTTTTCATTTCATTATTGTCACAACACTATTATAAACGAATGAAATAAAAAATAAACAATAACAACACTATAACCCCAAATTGTTGTGGTTTATTATTTGTTGGAGATGTTTACTGAGTGTTTTATATTATTATCGTACTTCTTTTCTATTATTCGCTTTTGCGAGTCCATTATCTAGAATAAAAAATGATTTAGTCGAAGTTTTAGTATAATCTACATATTATGTAGGCAGTAGTTTAGTGCTGCATACTGTCGTTTCGTTCTTATTTTTAGGGTAAACATTACGGTATTAAAATTTCTTTTAAAAGGGGTCGCTGAGTCGAACAATGTTCAAGCTCTTAACAACTTTACTGTGAAAGCTTTTTGTACCTAATATACTAATCGAAAACTTAAAAACAAACTTCCAATCGTTCAAAACTCACACACCACAACTTTTTATTTTATTTACTTACCGTGTTTTACTTTTTACTAAATACACAAACAAAACAAATTGCGGTTTGTGAGGTTATGTTATTAATCGACAAGCATTAGCGGGGTCCTTTTCCTAGTCGGAATGTTACGATTCGATAAAATCGATATCTTTCAGTTAGTCGATTGTTAGTGGTTGCAAATTTATCGATTAGCCTTGAGCACAGGTGAGACGAGGAGAGACGGAGGGGAAAATTGTCGATTACGATTGTCTGTGGTTCCACTGCTGGAATGCTTAAATATCTTCAAAACCGCTAAAGCTGCACATAAAAAATTCGCAATTTGCCATTTTAAACTTAGTAAGATCCCAAATTTTCAAAGTTCTGTTTGTACTATTAGATACTAGCCAGAAAAATACTGGGATAGTTACCTATTCTAGAATGAGCATTAAACTTATCAGAAACGCCCGAAAAGTGAGTACCTTATGAACAAGTAGGCGCTGCTTCAGTTTTTTTGAAAACAATTGCCGTCGCGTTACCATTCTACAACAATGACAAATTAAACACATCACTGTCAGTTAAGCAGCTTGAGTATTGATATTTGGATTTTTCGTGGATATGGAAATAAAACAAAGGCATATCAGGAAATCCGCGACTTGTTTATTAACCGCTATCCTAACAAGCCCATTAAAAAGGCCACCGTACACAGAACTTGTCGACGTTACCAGGAAACAGGGTCCGTAAAAAGTTTACCTAAAACCGGACGTCCAAAAACTGCTACAAGTGATGAAAATAAATTAAACGTTTTATTACAAATAGACGAAAATCCAAAAGTAAGTACCAATCAGCACTAAATGTCGAAATTTGAAAAAAATCTGTAAGGACTATCTTGAAGGAAAACAAATTAAAGCCGTACAAGATTCATTACACTCAAGAACTTTTAGAGGATGATCCTGACCGCCGTAATGAATTCGCCGCAATCATGATGGAAAATATATACCGAAATCCTTATTTTGCGCACAAAATTGTACTCAGCGACGAAGCTACTTTTTGCTTGAACGGTCAAGTTAATAGGCACAATTGTAGAATTTGGTCCGGAGATAACCCCTATTGGATGGAAGAACTTCACACCAAATATCTTGAGAAAGTTAATGTCTGGGCGGGAATATTGGGTGACAACGTTATCGGACCTTTTTTCATAGAAGGTACATTAACAGGACAGAAGTATTTGGAGCTCCTTAGAGATTGTATAGCTCCTGCCATTCAACAAAATAGAAATGCAGGTGAAATATAATACCAACAAGACGGTGCTCCCCCCATTATTAAAGGATAGCCATGCAGTTTCTAAACAACCAATTCTCAGGGAGCCTGATTGCAAGACGTGGTGCATTAGAATGGCCACCTCGATCTCCTAATATGACTCCACTGGACTTCTTCTTGTGGGGTCATTTGAAGAATCGTGTCTATAAAAATCGTCCAGAAAATTTAAACGAACTCTGCGAAAGAATCCGCACCGATGTTGCTCTTATAACACCGAATATGTTGAGTAACACACTTCGACAGTTTTATGATTGACTTGGGTACTGTCTGGCAAATAATGGGGCCCACTTTGAGCATTTAATTAACAACTAGCGTATAAATAATATATATAAATAATTTCATTGGAGTAAAAATAAATGGAGCATTAAATTTAAAATAACAAAACGACTATGTGTAGCGCAAAACTGGGAAATCTGGCAACAGTGCCGATATCATTTTTCAATTCCGCATGCCGAGAAACCTCTAACTGTCAAATTTTTTAAGTGCAGCTTTAGCGGTTTTAAAGATATTTAAGCGTTCCGGTACTTTCTACTAACCCGGTATACACTCACTATACACCGAAAGATAGACAAAATGAGCTATATTTATTTGCCAACGACACTGCAACTACTGCGAAATCAAAACAACCGTGGCCGATAATCTCGAGGTTGCAGCGCCACATTAAACTTATAGAAAAATGGTTTTCGGCTTGGAAGATTCGTCTGAATTCTTCCAAGACGAAGGCCATATTTTTCCTAAAAAGCAACGTTAAAAGACCTGAAACTAGGCTCAGCATCAACGGGGTAAGGGTGAATTGGTGCCAGGAAGTTAAATACCAGGGACTTATCTTCGACCTAAGGCTTAATTAGAGGCTAGATTCAATTAATAGAGTAAAGCTTGCATTGCAACAATTGAGCTCTATCTACCCCTGCTTCACAGGAGGAGTAGAATTGGCAACAGGACAAAGGTCAACCTCTACAAGTTTTTGGTCAGACCGGTTTTAACTTATGGTGCGCCCTCGTCGTGTAACATAAGCAAAGCGGACCTGAACAAGTTCCAGGTAGCTCAGAACAAAGCACCAAAACTAATAGCAAATGTACCGAGATATGCTATGAACCAAGTTCTGCACAATGACTTTAAAATACAGACCATAAAGGAGTCCTTTTTAAAAATCATGACCGACTACTACAAACGTACGGACATTTCGACCAACGAACACAGTTACATACAAGAGCAAGACCTGAGTCGACATACAAGCTACCTATAGATTGGCCTCCTATTGGCGAGCCCATTCAATAGTAGGGAGACCCTAGAAATAGTGGAGAGGCACTGTCAACACAGAACCATATAAAAGGACGGTAAAAAAGGCGCCAAAAACAAGCAGCATCAAAGTCCAGAAAATCACGTACGAGTCACAAAGGAATAAAGCTACTGCCGAATAATAATAAAACATGTGTATAAACAATACCGACAAAGTAAACGAGGAAAGAAAAGAAGTCGCAGGTCTAACTTAACGTAAGAACACATGGAAGATCCCGTATTTTTATTCTGTCGCTTCCTAGATTTGGTAATCGGTATTAAATTATACTGAGAGAATTTGTGGATTTTGTGTATAGGTTCGGTCAACACATTAGCTGATTATGAGCTTCAAAACAAACAATAATAAATATTAGGTTAGGTAAACGTTGGTTCTCGTGAGTAAGTCAGCAATCCATAAGAAAAAATAAAGGCGTGGTATATTTTACCCAACTATAAAGATTTATTCCGAAATCGTTTTAAGTGTCAGACAATATTATTATTAGGCATAGTTCTTTTCAATAAAGTAAAACAAAATATCGTTTATAGGTTCATTTTAAATTTGTCATTACTGTCAAAACCTCTGATTAACCGCTGCTTTCCCATTCCCGGCGTCCAGCGGACGTGAACTGCAAACTTAAAATTTGGTCTGTACAGAGGTTGATTAGAAAACATACTTAGAGAAAAAATAATAAAATTAGTTTTGAGAGAATCATAGAAAGAAACAACGATGGGCAAAACACTGATGATAAGATAATTACTTAGTATCAGCTTATACTAAGGTTATTTAATTATTGGCTATAATTAAATCATTCATCATTGATCCTCCGTTCTAGGCGGTTATAAAACTTTTATTTTCTATGACCTAATTTTTCAGTTTTTAAAAATTGTAAAAAGTTTAAAACGATTATCAGTTCGTAACTCTTTGTTCCAGTTAAATATAAATTAAAAATTCTAGGATTTCTTCATGATAAAGAAATAAGGTTATTTTCTTTGGGACAAGGAACTGGCTGGGCATGTCGTCGCCAAAATTTATTCGCTGCGAGTCCAGACAAAGAAGTGCATAAATTTATTTCTGTTGCATATTAGCATTGCTTCTGGCGAATTAGGGTTGGTACGCCCTAACGAAAGTAATTTTCTAGTTTAGAATGCCGTTACACAAAAGAATACATTTTATAAATCATGAAATATAACTAAAATCCTTAGTCAAATCTTTTTTTTTATTAAATAATTTAAAACAACTAATTTAAATTTTAACGGTCTATACGCAAGTGGGAGAAAGTAAAAATAATAATTGTAGAAAGCAACAAAAATAATGGTAAAAAGTAAACTAAACCCATACATTCTTGGAAATAATTATTTTGAACGTAAAGCCAATAGCCGCCCCATTCTTAAGTTTATTTTTAATTACCTCTAAAGGAATATATTTAATATTAACTATTGGTTGCTCATTGGTTCGTTTATAAAATAATTATGCTTTTATACGGTGGCAAGAAAGTCGCGCACAATGCCTGTAACTTTTGAATTACCTCGTATACGAAAAAGTGACCTAAATGAAAGTTATTCAGCAGTAAATTATTCCCCACATTTCTACCTGCATGAATTTTTTCTGTCATTTCTGGTTTGGTTGCCATAGAGACCAACTTACTTTTTTTAAACGAAGCAACCTGCTTATGGATGCATATTGGGATTCTACTGAGCAAACTCTGAATGTTTTGTATTTCAAATTTTCACCTGCAAGCGTTTCCGAGATAATGACAGCTCAACAATGAAACCCCTCAGTTAAGTCAAGGTGTTTTCATGACGGCGACCTAAGAGGTGTCAATTTTAAGTTCTTGTTTAATTTTCTGTTTTCTGATGTCTAATTTGTTTACACTGTGGTTCATCTGAATGAGAAACAACAAGTTGAAATTTTAATAATGAGTGGTTACGGAAATATGAAGAGATCGCAAGATCAGGTTTGTCAACTTTTATATATCCAAATAGGTCTTCAAATAGGCCTCCAATAAATCAGTCAACGGTGTGTCGAGTGATAAAGAAACTTCGAGGAACAGGCAGTGTTAGGGAAGCCGCTAGATCAGGTCGACCTAAAGCAGCAACCGAGGTAGACAAAGCTTTGGATATCATGCTCTCAATACATGAAAATTCAACACAATCCTCCAGCCCAATGGCAATGGATTTTAATGTGTCTCATCAGTTAAATCAAATGAAAAATTTGTTTAAGCGGGAGCAGTTGCATCCCTACAAGATAAAGTTGGTGCACGAGTTAAACAAGGACGATTTTGATAGAAGAATGGAATTTTCTGAGTTGATGATGGAAAGATGCAATAACGATAATAACTTCGCAACAAATATCGTTTTCTCGGATGAAGCTAATTTCTATTTAAATGGCATTGTTAATAGACACAATTATGGTTATTGGTCTGCTGAGAATACTCACTGGTTCCAGGAAGGTCATACTCATAGGCCCGAAAAAGTTAATGTTTGGGCGGGCATAGTTGGTAGACATATTGTGGGATCTTTTTTCATAGATGGTAATTTGAATGGCGGAAAATATCGGGACCTCCTCAGGAATCACATAATTCCTTCTTGCGGAATGGTTTTACCGGGTGTAAATAATGGCATAAACGAACAGGTATGGTTCCAGCAAGATGGATTACCTGCGCATTATGCGGCCAATGTTAGACAATACATATGCGAGGACGTTGGATAGACAGAAGAGGTGCTATTGACTGGCCAGCGCGATCCCCGGACTTAACCCCGCTCGACTTTTTTTTGTGGTTACACTTAAAGAACAAAGTCTACGTTAACCGTCCAAATGACTTAAAATCTTTAAAAGTCAGAATTAGTGCTGAAATTCGGGCCATTTCAGACGACTTCCTTTTAAATGTTGTAGACTGGTTCAAGGATCGACTGGCGCTCTGCTTAGCAGAAAATGGAACACCTGATTCACTGAAAAGGTTTCACTTGTTTATTATTCCGATGTTAAGTTGTTCAATTTCCTAGGCTATATATTTTGTTATTATAAAGTTTGTTACAATTTTAAATGAATAAAAATTTGAAATACAAAAAATTCAGAGTTTTTCCAGTAGAATCCAAATATGCAATCATATGCAGATTGTTCCATTTAAAAAAAGTAAGTTGGTCTCTATGGCAGCCAAACCAGAAATGACAAAAAAAATTGATGCAGGTAGAAATGTGGGGAATGATTTACTAAACAGCTTTCATAAAGGCCACTTTTCCGTATACGAAGTAATTCAAAAGTTACAGGCATTATGCGCGACTTTTTTGCCACTCTGTATATAATAGTGACAGAAAAACATTCATACCACTTCCGAAAAAGATAATAAATACAAAATATGAATATGATAGAATAATTAGTCTTATACTTTAAAGATCTTACTTAACATAATTCATTTACGATGTATAGAAAACTGGAGGAAAATATCACGGAGACATAGTTTGGTTTCAGAAATGGCTTAGGAACCAGGCAGGTTCTTTTTAGCATTAAAGTTGCAGTTCAAAGAGCATGTGACGTTAACTGTGATATTTATGCATGTTTTATTGACTTTAAGAAAGCCCTTGATAGAGTTACACCCTAAGCTTGTCGAGACTCTACTAATGTCTGACATAGATTATAAAGTTGTTCGGGTAGAACAAAAACTATACTATTCAATGCATATTCAGAGGGCTTGTTCAGAGAGGCACGACAAGTTGAAGAGGGAATCTTTGTAAGCGGCAAATTAATTAATAATCTGAGATATGCAGATGACACAGTACTCATATCTGATAGCGCCGAAGGACTTCAGAGGTTGATAGACCGTGTAGTGGTGATTGGTGACCAATATGGCATGACGCCTAACTGTAAAAAAAAACAAATATTCTTATTATCAGCAAGAACAATATTGAAAAAACTCATTCTCTTGTAAACAACGCTGAACTGAAACAAACAAAACAAACGTAGCTCGGATGCAATCCTAATCAGGACTGGAATTAGTCAAGGGAAATAGAGACTCGAATCGAGAAAGCCAGAAATGCCTTCAATCGCATGAAGAAGGTGCTTGTGCTCCGATGTTACATTTTTCTGCACTATTGTATGGAGCAGAGGTTTAGACCCTTACTGATGATTCGTCTTGAAGCCTTCGAAATATGGTGTTATCGTCGCATGCTCAGAATATTATGGACTTATCGCATTACTAACAAGATAGTATTTGAGCGAATGGGGTTCTGGACATAGGCGAATATCCTGCCTGAAAAACGTCAGGCAGTGGACTGGAATAACTTCCACCACACTATTCAGATCAGCCGTTAACATAGTGATTTGGACCACTGTGTTAGCCAACATCCACAGAAAATTGACACTTGAAGAAGAAGAAGTAGTTCTTGTAAGTAGTTAAGCTAAAATTATGTGTGTTAAAAATAGAGTGGAGCTGATGAGAAATATTAAGAAACGTTTAAGTTTAGGTCAGTGAAAAGAAAAACGAGAAAGTCAAACATATTAGCGAAAACCTGAAAATAGCGCTCGGTTATGACTGTCTTTTCTTCTTATTCCAATATTATTATACAGGATTTTCATGTCAAAATAAACCACCCTAAATGTCTCTTGATTATGATGCGTGAAGATTTGACAGAAAACACACGTGACTTTCAATATTTGGGCGTCCTGGAGAGCACCTTAACGAATATTATTTACAAAAAAAAATGTGCGCCACTGACTTTTTTCTAAGTTTAATACTTTTTTTTTTGGATTTACCAACCAATAATACAACTTTTTTGATCTTTGAATTGTTTTCGAATCTTACATTTATACAGCTCCATGCAAGATTGAGTGAGATTGGGAGTTTTAAACGTTAGAAGAGTGCCTGAGTTAGAAGAGGCTACACTTCGAGAGATAAAAGATAGTCCTTCAACTAGTGCCAGGAAGGTAGCAGTGCAAGTTCAAACAAGTGCATCAACTGTTTGGAGGGTTTGGCATCTTTTTCAACTATACCCATACCATATTCAACGTATGCAAGCTGCTTTGCCGTGATTTTCAGCCAAGGTTTAATTTTGGTAGGTGGTTGCTGTATACAGTAGAACATAACAACAATTTTTTACCGAACATTTTATTTACTGATGAGGCCTCTTTTCCAAGAGAAGCCATTATGAAGTTTTATAACGAACATTTTTAGGCGAACGACAATCTTCATAAAATTAGAAAAGGTCGTTTTCAGCAACAATTTCCGGTCAATGTATGAACAGGGATCATTGGGGACTATTTTATTGGACAATGCTTTTTACCACCTAGATTGAATGGAAACTCCTATACGCAGTTTCTACCTGAAGAACTCGATGTTGTGCTAGAAGACGTACCTCTACAGATAAGAACTAATATGTGGTTTATGTACGACGGCGCCTCAGCTCATTTTAGCCTAGTTGCTCGTCAATACCTCGACAACACTTTCCTAAGTGCTGGATTGAATGCGCAGATCTCCAAGGTTCTAGGTTATCCTCTAGACTATTATTCATGGGATCAGCTTAAGTCTCTTGTTTTCAAGACGCCTGTACCAGATGAAAACGACTTAAGAATTCGAACAATTGAAAGTTGCAATGCGATACCAAATAATGCAGGCATTTTTGAACGTGTAAGAGTATCAATGATAAGACGATAGCAATCGTACACTTTATCAGAAGGTGGCCATTTTTAACATTTGCTTTAATTAACTGTTGCATTTATTTTTGTATGATTATTTAAAAAAAATATTTTACTTTTAATTTAAATGTTTTAATTAACTTTAAAATACAATTTTCTTTTGTACCGGCAATAAAGTGGTTTATATTTTTTTGTCTCAATAATATATTACCGACCAAGTGTAGTCTACTGCTAAAAAAAAAGTTAAATTTTCTAAAATTCTCATAAATTACTTACACTCGTAATTTAACGGATACCGACCAAAAATAAATTATGGTAATATTTACATCACTACCAGTGGGTCCAAGACTAGTTGATGTTTTGGAATACCTAAATAATAGTCATCAGTATGTTTACCTTTGTGAATGACAGTAGATAAATAATAATACATCGGCTTTGCATGTTGACAAAACCTAATTATAATTACAAGAACAATCTTACCAAGTTTCTACTAAATAATACGCCGTATAAATTAGACTGGTAATGAAATACCTATATGACACTGAAAGTTGCTGAATATGTTCGCGTATAGCGTGAAAGTTCTCGGGAAACTTGAAGCTCCGCCATAATTGCAAGCTATAAATACGTATCAGATATGAGCAATTAGTAACTGGAAACATAGTGGAGCTACTGAGTGTACACAGAGCGTCTTCCCGTATATTTATGCGCTTCTCTCCGAAAATTATGTGTTGCGCCCTGTCAGAAATAATATTAATTGTTTTCGCGGTGAAGCGGCATTGGTTCTCGGGAATATTGTAACGGCTTTTGAAAATAAAATGAAGATGTTCGAAATTTCCTTTATTATTTTTATCTATAATTAATTGAGCCATAATCTCAATATAAGGTTTATCAGTGGCGGACCAGTTAGAGAGTGACTTAATCAACGATTCCCTGGGAAATAGTTTGGTAGGAAAGATACAATGGTCAGCAAGATCTCCCGATTTTCCTCCGCTTGATTTTTATTTTTCTTTGGGGCCACTTGAAAACTAAGTTTTTAGAACATTGTCTGAAAGGATTGAAGAACTCTAGAAGACCTCTACGGGTACCCACTCTACTACCACGACTCGCAGCCACAGAGGCGTAAAGATTGACTTTTAAGATGTTATTAGATCGGCCAGATTTAGACTGGAAAGTGATTATCGTAGACAAAGGGTTTACAGGGGCCTAGGTCAATAGTCGATACAATATTTCCTGTGAATTGCTGCGCAGGTACAGGGTTATCCAACCAAGACTAGACAAGGCGATTTTTTGACTTTTCCTGTACTTTTATAAAAAAACTGAAATAGCCATCTTAAGTCATTTTCTCCCGCGAATTCGAATATCTTCAGCAAAAAACAATTGAACATCAAACAAAAGTACTAGGGGTCACTTTGATATTTTTTTAAATGGGATGCCGTATTTTTAATGAGCTTATCCGATTTCTCATATAAATTTTGATCTAAAATGTTGGGTTTTTAATTTTTTTTTTTTTTTTTTATTTTTAACATTTTCCGAATTTAAAACTGAAGAAAAAAGGCGTTTTTGAATTAAAAATCCAACATTTTAGATCAAAATTTATATGAGAAATCGGATAAGCTCATTAAAAATACGGCATCCCATTTAAAAAAATATCAAAGTGACCCCTAGTACTTTTGTTCGATGTTCAATTGTTTTTTGCTGAAGATATTCGAATTCGCGGGAGAAAATGACTTAAGATGGCTATTTCAGTTTTTTTATAAAAGTACAGGAAAAGTCAAAAAATCGCCTTGTCTAGTCTTGGTTGGATAACCCTGTACATGGGATTGTAATATTTTGGAGATATAATGTTCAACCACCATTCTTCATTAACTCACTTTCCATAAACCGTGACGTCAAATTTATGTGAAAATCACTATTAGGCCAATCCAATCCTTTAAGCAACGAACTAGCTGAAAATGTTGTATTCACAATAACCAAAGTGAGGCCTCATCATTCCAGAGAGATTCAGAAGGTAGGTACTGGAAGGAAGACAAATCTCCATGTTAAGTTGGCCAGCCAATTTACCTGATATGAATCCGCTCGCATTAAGTTGTTCCGTACATGGTATTGTAATATTTTGAAGGGAATAATGTTCAACCTTCATACTTAAATTACTCACTTACCACAGACCGTGATAAGTCAAATTTATGTGGAAATCACTCAACGAACTAGCTGAAAATTTTATCTTCATGAAAGCCAAAGCGAGGCCTCATCCATGATACAAAGAAAAGAACAAAGAAAAGAAAGATATGCTAGATCGCAGTCTCAATTTCGTCCGCTTTGCGCATGACGTCACGCGGAGAGTTAAATTTGAATTTGAAGTAGATTACTTATGAGATAGTACGTTGTGGGATCTTTATTACATAATTTTAGTAATTACGACGATTTAGGTCAGTTTAGGTTCTATAGCTACATTAATAACAATAACCATTTGTGTATAAAAAAGTTTTCCACTGTACTACAAGAAAATATACACATTTAAACAGTAAGGATTTGTAGGAATATTTTCTTTTGAATTTAGTATTTGCTTTATTATTATGTACCTACCTAGTATTTATTATTTTGAGTAATATTCGTGTTTTGGGCATTTCTTGTGCCTATGTTATGCCTATTCTGAAATAGTTTGTCCTCGGATTGTAAGACTTTTTCACCTATTGATGCTCCGATCAGGGGACACACATGTAGATACAATTAGAGTAAAAATACAAGTTAAACGAAACAAATTTATTAGACATTTAAACACTTTATAGTACAATAAGTAATTGTAACAAATAGCAAAAGAATAATGCTTTAAATGTTGAAAAAAAATAGTAACTGTTAAAACCACTTTAAAATTCAAGGGTCTTAATTTATAAATAAAAAAATAAACAACAAATATTTCTTGAAAAAATTCAAAAATAAACTTTAAAAACCTTTACACTCATCAATAAAAATAAGCATTAGCAATCGATAATACATTTTATTTAGTAAAGGTATAAATGAAAGGCTGTCTAAACCACAAATTACTTTAATTTCAAACAATGGGGGCGGGAGAGTAAAAGATCTCTACATTAAAGTAGCAGATCAAGGGAACATATTCCTGTAATTTGCATGCATTTGTTAGGAACCTATATCATAAAAGTAATCAACTTACCTAGCTTGAAGAATACAATCGACCAATTTTGTTCTATTTCTCTTATTCACTCGTTCATTTCTGTCCTCATTTCCTTTCACATTTTTGGATCTTTGAACTGGTAAATTTAAAAATGGTATTGAATCCCTCTTTAGTAGCCGGTGATTTCGAGCAGAATATCCCAAAAGCTCGTATTTTAGGTTTCGTTCATAGCTCTGTACATCGAAATGTTTAGAACAAACCCTCGCATTTTTAACATTAATTGTGTCAACACGTTTACAAGCTGCTACCCATTCCTTTATAAGGTCTTCATTATTCGGGAACCGAAAAAGCATCAAATCTTTGGTAAACTTTATTGATTGATTATCTGTGTTGCATCCTGCCACTGCACAACGCATTTTTACAAGTAAATCTGAGCCAAAAGGCCAAAAATCTCACACTAACAGCAAAGACAAATAGTAAACAACAGGGAAAATTTAAATAGGTTAGGAAACCACTCTCCGCGTGACGAACATTGGCTCCGCCCACATGCGCAATGTCATATCTTGTTTTCTTTGTATCATGGCCTCATCGTACAAGAGAGACTCAAGAGGTAGAAACTAGCAGGAAGACAAATCTACATGTTAAATTGGGCAGCCAATTTATCTGATATGAACCCGCTCGCATTAATGGAACGAAAATTAGTTATATTCCTCATGACATCATTAGCCGCTGCCTTGTATCAGCCATGGCATATCAATGCATTGAATATTAGTGCGGGGGGGGGGCATACCGACTAATAGTTATTATTACAATTATTTTTTTTGTTTAATAAATTACTCAAAAAATATCACTATATTTTTATTTTCTATCAACAGTGCAAATATTTATGATTGTTGTTCTTTCCTGATTTAACAAAAAAAGGATTAAATACAATAAATTTATATTATTTAAAGGGAGCCAAGACGTCTGATGTGTGTAGTTATTTATTTTTTTATCATTTATAAAAAGTGACACTGAGTTATTTAGGTTGGCATTTTGAACCGTCATCCATTTTTCAGTATTACCAACATGTATATAACAGAAAATGTTTGCATGTGACCTATAAAGTGATGGTGATAATAAAAAAATGTATATTTTATAATTTGTAGGCTACTATTTCTATATAACGCCATAAAATTCATATTTTAAATAAGTACAAGTTCAGTGTTTTTAGCACGTGTGTAAATTTTGCTCAACAAGGCGTTACCGAGCTCAGCAAAGCGCACAAGGGCAAGAAAAAAACACTATGAACGTAATGTAATACAACATAATTAAGTAATAAAAAATTCATTAGATAATTTTTGATGATAATCAGCGATATTGAATAAACGCAAAAATACATAAAATACAATATTATTAACAGATTCATCACGCGTACGATACTCTGGAAATATATATTTATAAGGATTTAATATTTCTGTCGAAGAAGAGAATATTTTTGCTCAAATACAAAAATTGAGTAGACGCTTACCCCTTCGGCTTTAATCTTAGTAACCGATATGTAATGAAGTGAGCCTATAAGCTACAGTCGGTGCTTCTTTACCAATACGTCATGGATCAACGGTCAAGAGACAACGTGATTTTCAACTCCAACAATCTTTATTTATTATAGACCTAGAAGTGATTATAGTATTTTACGTTACAAGTCCGGTAGGTGACTTATTACAGTACGAGTTGTTTTACGGACGAGGCGACGTAAGAGCCGAGTCTGGAATATAAACGAGTGCTGTAATAACACCTAACGGACGTGTATCGTATGGTATTTTATTTCATCCTGTCATTATATCCCTTTTCAAAAAAATAAATAGGTATATTAAAATTTTAAAAAATAGTTCGCAATATTATATCATGCTACCTACCCTAAATGCAATTGAGCCATTGGTTTCCATAGTTAATTATAAATTTTGTTTGCTTGTCACTGTCAAATAGATAAAATCATAATATTCGTGTGGGCAATTATGGAGGTTTCGGGTATAATTTTAAATAAAATCTACCAATTTTAGTTAAATAAAATATTTAAAGAATTGTAACAGGGAATATATTCTATGGTTGTGTAATATTTTACAATTACTAAAGTTGGTAGAAAAAAATACTATTACAAGTAGAAGCACCCAAACAGTTTTAATTGGTATCACTAAATATAGACCATATAAAATAAAAATTACTAATTTTAGTTAAGCAAAACCTTTAAAACAATGTAATTAAATGCCTATATTATAGTTATATAACATTTTTCATTTACTAAAGTTGGTTAAAGAGTATAATTTATGCTACATGCTACCTACCTATATATAGCAGTGAACGATTTTCTAATAAATACTTGTCGGGTGGCGGAACGCATTTTTATAGTAGGCCATGACTTTTTATTTTCTTTGAATTATGACAGTTACCTACTTTTATTATAACCCTTAAAAAACCTATATAGTTATCATATTCTTAGTGCTGATGAATATGGCAAAAATAGTGTACTCTGCTTGTACATTTTGTACAGAGTTTAAAGATATTAGTAATTGTCATCGTCAGTTAACCTACTTAGTTGATTTACTTCGTAATTGCACTTTAGACGCGGATGATAAAATGTTGTTTCGAAAAATTTAGGAGGCTCTTTTGGACCTTTCTATTAAATTTCGGTTCCTTCCTAACAAGAAGAAAAATCAAATAGTTTCAAAATATTATATATATTATATAAAACATTTGCATTTGCTAGACAATGAATTCCATCCAAGATATTCACCATTAAGAAGAGAAGAATTTCTCAAAGAATTTGAAGAGCATTTGAAAATTGTGGTAATAAATAATAATTGATTTATTTCATTTAAAAAAGTGTTTTTGATGTATTAAACAATTGCTAAATATGTGTATTTAAATATTTTCTTTCTTATAATTTTAAGTGACAACTTGTCAAAAATCGAAAGTAAAAAGTCGTAGTTTCCAAAAACAAAGCATGGTTGCTAGGCAACACATTACAGTATCTGATACTGTAATGTTCCATTTACCGGCCGCATATAAGTACAGGGTAAGTAGATTTACTGGACAGGATGAAATAAAAAATATAATAGAGCATCTCTGGGGTTGTGCAATCCATCTCGAATTGAAAGTAACATGCTAGGCAGAGATAACATTTTTTTGGAGAGTTCTCATTTGATTTCAAAGCCATTGTTTTCATCTGTCAACTTTAATTTGATTTTAAACGTTTTTGTGCCTTAAAGTTCAATTTAATCCTAAGAACTTGTCATTATTTATTTATTTTCTCTACTACTGTATAAATAAATTAACCTTCGGGCCCTAGCAACACGAAAGATCACGAAAGTAAACATTAGGGATACCTAGGGTTGCCACCTTTTTATTGTTGTTGACCTGGAGACTATGCCAGGCACGTAGCCAGGAGTTCTTCCCGGGGACTCGCGCCGAAGGCGCGAAAAAAAATATAGTTATATTTTGAGTTATAGTGCTTGGTTTTCAAGTGGAAAAAATAAAAATTCTTTTATTTTTATAAGTTTTATAAGTATGGTCTTGAAATATTATATTATAATAATAAATATAAAAAAAACTTTGATTCTCAAATCATATTAAAACTTTGGGTATTGGTAACTATATGATAAAATGTAACAAAAAACTGTAACTTTTAACAAAATTATACTAAACACTCGAATAAACATTAACAAAAATAAAATGTGTAAAAAAGTAATAAGTATCAATAAAGGATGCAATTGCCAGAAAATATAAAAGTACTGACAAGAAAAATGGAGCATTTGAAACTTTATAGGATACAAAAAATATAAATGTCATTTTATTTATTCAACTTAAATTTGTATTTAGTGTTGCTTTGACAAGAATGTAATAGTGCCTTCTGTTCTTTTTTCTCCAAAAATTCCGCAAATTGTTGACAAGACATATTAAAGTTTATTTTCACGCATAATTCTGCCTTAACTAAGCCAACATGCATTATATTTCTCTCATCTGTCCAAAGATTTAACATTAACGAAAATATTAATAACCGGAATTGAAAGAATTTTTCCAACAATCTTGAGCAAATTAGGTAAATCAGATATTTGAAATATTTTACACCAAATTTCATTGTTTCCAAAACTCTTATGATCTTTTTCAAATTCCTGTAGCCAACTTTTAAGAATAACAATTTCATTGTATAATGCGTCATCGTCGACATTATTTATTTTTGCTGCATCTTTCGCTTCCAGTATTTTTTTAAAGCAAATATTTGCTTTATGCTTCTGTAAATTTAAACAGTCAAAATACTGAAAGGGGCTGTTTTGGAAATCGTAAAACTTGGATATGTAGTCAATTGTTTTTTGGTACACTAGGTTTGCCTCCTTTACAAACATTTGTTTTTCTCTCGGTAGAAGGTACTTTAAGGCTGCAAGCACCTTGCTTCCAAAAAATTGATCATTTTGCCTTTGGGTTATTTGTTTCTTTAAATCGCACATGATGTCATGTAATTCAGTGCTTGTCAACTGATTACTTTCCAGTTTAACAATGTGGGTATTTAAAATGTTCATATAATGGTGAACAAAGTAAATGTAACACTCTGAAACTAGAATCTCAGAGCCAAGATCATCTTCTAGGCCATGTTCTTGTTTATTTATGAATTTCCAGATATTTTTATCGCAACTTTCTTCTCCTAAGTCAAGAAAATATTTTTTTACAGCTGGCCAACATCTTAACAGTATCAAGAGCGCCATACAAATAAAGCCATCTTGTTATTACATGTCGCAACATTTTTTGTTAGTCCATTTATAGGTATTCAAAACACTCTTTTAGAGCTTCAGATTTTTTTGCACTGTTGGAAAATTCTGCATATATTTTCAAAATCAAATTTTCCACGTCATATGAAAGAGCTTTGGAGGCATTTCTGCCTGCGTTATGTATCACATGGCAATTACAATTTGCTTTTAATAATCCTGCATTGATATCTAGAAGTTTTTTGTGAACGGAATTATGGACACCATAATTAACGGAAGCGTTGTCGGCACTATATGAACTTATATCAGAAATCTTAAGGTAACACTTTTCTAAAGTAGTTAATATGCTTGTTGTTATCGATGCGGAAGATTCATCGTTATTTTCTATAAAGTCCAAAAGTTTATTCTGGATTCCATTTTTTACGCTGAAATATCTAACCGCGACCGGAAATAGCTTTTGGTTTCCTTTGTTAGACGCATCAGATAAAATGGCAAATAGCAATGATGACTCTGAATTGACTTTCATTTCATCTAAGACATTCTCAATACTTTTAGGAGCAAGACAGTTCTCTACAATGGCTTCTGCTTTTGTTCTCCCACAGTGCACATTTTTCGCCAGTGCAGAATCTCGATACAAGTAACAGTTTAATTTTATGGCACAATCTGTACTTAAATAACTCTGGTGATGGGTGACCCCACGATATACCTGAGCAACTTCAATCATAGACACAACGCTTTCCTCGTCACTATTTTTTTTTTTGGAAAAAATGCAGTTACAAATTTATTTTTAGCACTGCTGGTTACGGCAGTAGAATGCTCTTTGCTTTTAGATGCGTTTTTAGAGCCTTCTCACCCTCATGGTTTATAGTGAATTTTACACTACAAATAAAACATTTTGCGGTAAAATTGTCCACTTTAACAAGCCAGTCTTTATAATTATTATTGTTCCTCCAAGAATCTTGAAAAGAAGTAAAATATTTACGTATTTTCTTCGTAGGTGTCGCATGCAAAGACGATGTACTTGGTCGATTTGATATCGCCTCATTTGAGTCGCTTTTGCTTGTTTCATCACTATCGCTCATGTTACCAAATAAAAAGATTACATTAAGTAATTGCAGAAAACAGATTTTCTGAATTTCAAACTAACGTATCCTAACAAATCACAACTTAACCAGAAAACGTCGCCAACTAGCAAACAGTTCGCTCTTGTTCACCGACAGGAATAAACAACGAATAAAGATAAAATGACGTTCAATTGCATTTTGCCCTGCCGCGACAAGGTGTTGTCATGTTGCCAAGAACCCTAAAATTACTAAAAATTGCCGAATATTGTAAAAATGCAATTTAATTAAATAAATTGCTTTCTTAAGTGTTAAATTATCCCTGACCTGGAAAAATTGATGCATAACCCGTAGCCTGGAGCAGCATGGCTCAAACCTGGAGACTCCAGGCCAAACCTGGAGGGGTGGCAACCCTAGGGATACCTGAATATTATAAGTTGCTAGCTACGAAAGTAGTATGTTTCTAGCTACGAAAGTAATACTTTCGGTGCCAGGACAAAAAAACACGAATACTCATAGGAACTTTTTATTGTATTTATTCAAGCGAATTTTGGAAAAAAACCTAATAACAAAATGCTTATATTTATTGAAAAAGCAAGTGGTATAATAACAATAATATAAAACTTAAATAATAATTATTTATTAATAATTTTAGGTTAATAGTGAAATTTGAACAGTTGGAAAAATAAATTAATGGAATATTATTCGATTCAATGGCTTTGCCGCTTCGTATTAGAGTCTCGTTATTATCCTGGACTTGGACCATATCAACTTGTTCTATTTGTCACTCTCACGCCGTTAGATAGAATAAAAGTAGAAGTTCCATTTAAGATATTTTTGGAAATTTCTATTTTATTAGTATACGAATCACCAATATATCCCTCCGCAACGGACGAAGACATCCAACCGACATGTTTTTTCAAATCCAAAATGTCGACACCTGAAGCATTTGCGAGAAATGAAGCTGATGTTCTTCTAAACCAGTGACCAGTGTCTTTATTTATGTCTTGAAGTTTCAAAAATTTGGCAATTTCTTTGGGAACATTCGAAATAGTGTGTTTTTTAATCACCTGATTCACACACCAACCTCGTTCATAGCGATAGAACAAGCGTTCGTCTTGTGCATTATTTGGCCGAAGTTTGATGTAATCTTGTAGTAACCTCACAAAAGAAAGGACCTCCATCATCGGTTTTCACAAAACTTCTTTGAACCTTGTTTTTGCTCTGAAGGATTTTAACTATAGCTACATCATCCTTGATTTCGACGTCTTTCAACCTTATTTTATGGATCTCATCGGTGCGGCATGCTCCAGCTATTCCCATTACTGCTATTTCTTTCATAGATAAATAGCTATGATTAGAAGCGTCAAGTAAAAACTTTATTATTTCTTCTTCTCTGAAAATATTACATTTTTTAGCTTGGTAGACACGGTTTTTTCGTTTAATAAATGCAATTAGTTTCTTACACTGCGAAATATCTATATTCTTGTTCACAGAAATAGTCAATTTGAGCATGGAATATTGTGACCATAGGGACGGAGGTGATAAGGCTTCAGATTTCTCTAAGAAGTACGCTAACATCACATTTTCGTCAATTTGAAAAACGTTTTTATCCGCGAACCATTCCAGAAACAGGTTGTACGTTTGATAGTATCTATCTTTCGACTGCTCAGGTAACAGTGAGGTACATGCCAACTCGGCCGCTTTCTGAATAGCAACGTTTTGATCTTGGGAGAACATTTTAGACTAGCCAAATTAAAAAACTCGAACTGACAGACTCTGACAGCACTCAAATAACTAGTTGTGATGGATTATTTTACAGGTGGAAAAACCTTATTTTATCATCATAATTTGAATAAAATCAAAATATATAAATTTAATACATCACTAGTTTCGAAAGCCTTTTTTGATGTTCGGAGGTATTGAATCACCTCGGCTTCGCCTCGGCTATTCGAAAACCTCCTCACACCAAAAAATTAACTTTCGCATCTAGTAATGTAAATAACTATTGGTAATTTTCCAGTTTATCGGCTTATGCGAAAAATGGCGTAAAATGAAAAACGTTTCTTGCAATATGTAGCACGTACTTTCTAAACGACAAATCCGCGAGCGAAAACCCATTTTTTTATTTGGAAATTTTAAAAAAATGTGAAAATAGTCGACCGAAAAGCACAGTCAGAGTGACAAGTGAGGTTATGTTTCTCTAGCTGTTAGTCACTCGACAAAAATTGTAATAATTATAGACTTATATTGGTTAAACAGGCGCTAACACGGCATCTAGTCCACCTTTTGTTTCATCTTTGTCACAAGCGGTTACCCTATTTTCACATTTTTTTCATATTTGCAATTAAAAAAATGGTTTTCCGCTCGCGGATTTGTCGTTTAGAAAGTACGTGCTACATATTGCAAGAAACGTTTTTTATTTAAAGCCATTTTTCACATAAGCACGTAAACTGGAGTGTACCTAACTATTAAACGCTAGCCATGAAAATTTTGACGTTTATGGACTTAGACTTTGTTTTGACTATTTGCATCTCGTACTTTTGATTAGATTCATATGTTTTTAGTTACGCACCAGCAAGAAACCACCGTGCTGACTGTAAGGCATGATGTAAACCTGTAGACTGAGTATGTCGTTACTGTATTGACTCGCGAACTATTTTAAACTAAAAGAGTACAAATCAAATCAATAATATTATAAACAACGTTTCTTTACGATAACTTTTGGTTTTATATAACTAATAGGGAACAGACATAAATTGACCACAAAGTAAAAAAAGAACCTAATTACCTAACATTGATTTCTATCAATTTTACCAATTTTACGATTTTATTATTTATACAGAATAGCCAAATGAAAATCAGGCCGCGATGTTTTGGTCACTTGGGCCCATTAATTGAAAACGTGTTGGGACACAGAAACTAAAATATTGAGGGAGATATTGCTATCATTTATATGTAGTTAAGGTCGCGGGTAGGGTTTTTTGCAAAGTAATACTGTCACTGAACACCCAACGACTGATCCTCCGTCACTGACAAAGTGGCAAGTTAATTTTTTTGTTAGCACAATCCCTTTTTCAGTTTTTTCATACTTAACAATGCCTAACTTAGCCCTATTTCCTGACGATGTCCTCTTTTCGGAAAATTTTGGGCAGTTCCCATGACTCTTCCAAAGTATAAATCATTCTTATTTATTCCTAAATAAATTAGGTTTACGACAATAATGTTGTTTATTGTTATATGTTTACAAGTTCTGGGAACAAAAAGATCTTCAGGACTGCGGAACTTAGTTCCGGCGCTAGTCCCGAAAATAGTTCCAAAAACAACATGGGTGCATGATACATTTAATTAATTGCAAATTAACATGAAAACAATAAAAGAAGTGGTACAAAGATATATTTTAGTATTGGGCATTGGCGCTTTAACAACAGTCAGTACAAAACTGGCTAGTTCAGGTTATATAAACTGCTTTAACTTTGAAATGCATAAGGAAAATTTTTAGTCTATATTATTTCAAATTAAATATCGCAAAAAATATTAAAGTTATTTGAACGCGATATGAAGCATATTAGGGCTTATTGTTTGGTCTTAGGGTTGATTAATCAGTTTTGGTTTGTCTGAATTTTAATTCCATAAATTCCGTTAATATAACAGTGCAAATTTAACAAAATTTTGGAAAGACGCCATTTCTTTCCAAAAATACTTTTTTTTTATTTCTGGTTGTTAGAAGAATCACTGGTTGAGTGAAAACAACTTTCGTGGTTTTTAAATACATGTCGTAGTTTTGCAGTAATTAGATTTTAATCGCATTTCAGCACCCTGAATCTGTCTCGCAATTATTTGAAAAAGTGTTTTCAACTTATTATTACTTCTAAATTCTTGACTTTTCTCGGTTTTTTATAAAGATTTTCTTTAGGGTGAGAAAAAAGTATACTTTTAATAATCTAATAATAATAATTATGTTTTTATTTTTCCTGCAACAGCTTCAATATTCTAAAAGTTCGATGCATGTTTTTATAACTATAGATTAAAATACCATGAAGGTTTTTAAATTTTTTGCAAAGAAATATTTTTAATTCAAGATGATGTTTTTATAAAACAAATTAAA
Source organism: Polydrusus tereticollis (assembly GCA_963920685.1). Classification (NCBI taxonomy): domain Eukaryota; kingdom Metazoa; phylum Arthropoda; class Insecta; order Coleoptera; family Curculionidae; genus Polydrusus; species Polydrusus tereticollis. Next base: position 87,839,937 of record OY987329.1, on the reverse strand, counting down.
TTAAGTAAGCAAAAAATAAACAACGCTACATAAAAATTAACAAAATTAAGATTAATATTTTAGCCCCCCTCTGTGTACCGGCGGGTATACTATCCGCTAAATTACGAATAAACTATTAAGAAATGTTTTCCTATTCCTCAATAATGGCTTGAGTTAATTCTTCAAACATTTTTGGAGTATTGTTCCGAGATCTCACCAATAATTTAAACGGGAAAAAACGTGCTCTATTACGTTAAGGTCAGGAGATTTTGCGGGCCAATCCATACGACTAATGCTATTTAGCCCACAAACTTCTGTTATACCCGAGCATTGTCATTAATAGATAAAAAAAATTCTGACCACAATTTGCCGCAAACGAGTATTATTGGTAGAATAAACAAAAATCAAGAAATAAAAGAATAATTATTATAAGAGTATTGAAAGTATACTTTTTTCTCACCCTGTATAAACTGTTTTTAATACACAGGAAAAGCCAAGAACTTGGAACCAACTATAAGTTGAAAACACTCTTTTCGATTGATTACGGGACAGAGGCCTGGCTGATGAAATACGAAAGTGTCGTTTTTCGATTAAACTCTAATTATTGCAATAGAATTACGGCATTTATTGAAAACCCCGAACGTTGTTTTTACAATTGAATTCTTCTAAAATCCAGAAATAACGCAAAAGTATTTTTGGAAAAAAATAGCGTCTTCGTGAAATTTTTTTGAATTTGCACTGTGCTGTGGAATAAAAATTCATACAGACCAAAACTAATCAATCAACCCTGGAACTCAACCATAAGCCCTAATATCCTCCAAACTGCCTTTAAATATATTTAACATTTTCTGATATATTTAATTTCAAAGATATTAAAATGTTTCTTATGCGTTTCTAAGTTCCATCAGCAGTTAAGGAAACTAAAAAGAAACTAACGAAAAACAAAAAAAAATAAAACCGAACGAGCACCTTAAAAAAAAGACTGTTTTGCCCGCGTTGTCGGCATGCGATGATTATTATTTTCCAATTTCGGGATATTTGAAGTCCCGGGACTTTTCTGTGGTCCCGAGTGTAAACCCTAGTTATAATTTAAAACAGTGAGTATTATTAAATGGATGTCTTAAATGTACAGAAACAAATGACATTTTTAGAAAGTGAAAACAACTTAATTTAATTATGGCGAAGAAGAATAATAATTATAGGGTCGTTACAAGATTAAATATTTTGTTACAGAGTGTAGAAGATATGCACCAAACTATAAGATATTAGATTATTACAGACCATCTAAACTTACGGTAAGAAATGGGGATAGTCCCATTTAAAAATATGTATGCTCAAGTTATCCCGCTATTGTGAATCACTTTGTATAGTTGCAAATAATTTCCAAAGGTAGCCCCCATATTAAAGGTATTAACGTGAAACAGATCGAAATCTGTATTTGTAATAGTATAGAACTTAGAGACCAAGCACTGAGACGCCCTGATAAATTATCCCTTTTGAGAGAATAGCGAAATGCCTAGATGACTCTAAATGCGGAACTAACATAGAACGAACATATTAGGAAAAGAGGAAATAGAGATTGATATTGGCTATTACTATACACTATACATGCAATTTTATTATTGTCAGTCTGAATATATATTTGGCACTTGCTAAAACTTTGCGGCTAAAGTACTACGAAACGGTATGAATACTTTTGTTGATACGTTGTTATCAATGGTATACCGTCAGTGAAATTAAAAGATTTACTGCCAAGCATGAATATTGTCTCCGCCAATACCTTAAACCCGTTAGACTTCTTGGTAAGAAGACTGAAAACGATTAAGCCTTTTGAACTAATATGTAGTTCTAAATACATTGTAGTTATACTGGCAACATAATAAAAAAAAAACCTACAGAAAGCAAAATAATGTTAGAAGGTAGAAAAGACAAATTAATGTTTGGACTAATAGACCAGTTTTATTATTTATAGTTGGTTAAAAAAATAAACATATCAACCATGCCACTTTTATTTTAAAAATAACACCTTCACCATCAAATATAAAAATAGCGAATTTGCGAATCCCAGTAATAAATCTGAAATCATGAAATATGAAGATTTGTATATTTGCTATGGCTGACACTTTAGTAAAATATATCCGAAACTCTTTCAGGAAAACTGAAATATTCAAAAGGATTCAGACTTTATGCATGTAGGTGTTAGATTTATGGACATTGTTGTGTAGTTTTATACAAGTGCCAACAGCTCAGGTGAATTATTATATTCAAAACATGACCTTACAATGAGTTGCTGTTTTCTGAGAATCGCGTTTGTGGTGATGGTTTTTTAACAGTTTTTCCGTGTGTGATATGTCCTAAAATATATAAACCCTTAATTATCGTCAGTTAGTCAAATTGTGGGAAATATACATTTTTATCGTTCTTAAAATCAACAATAAACACTAGTCACATCTCAAACAGTGCCTGTGGGTATTATCAAATGACCGATATTACCATTGCCACAAACATATATATATATATATATATAACCAAATAGTACATTTCTCAAATACTTTTAATCTTGTCCCAGATAGCCAGTCAGGATTTAAACAAAACCACATCTTCAAGCTTGATAAATGTTTTGAATGATATTCGGTATAATGAGGAAGATAAAGAGAGTACATGCATCACCATGTTAGATTTTAGTAAAGCGTTCGACACGCTTAGCCATAATATGCTATTAGCAAAACTACACTATTTGGGCCTTTCTCCAAATTCAGTTAGGTTTTTCAGAAACTTCCTTAACGAGCGACTATGCTGTGTCGAGGTTAAAAAGGAAGACAGTAGTAGCAAGTCAAACTTCTTAACCACTCCGTGTGGCGTACCGCAAGGTTCAAAAATTCAGCAGTGCGCTGATAACTCACAGGTTTACATTTCTTTCACAAATGAAAACCTACAAATTTCTCAGGATCAGTTTAATTCCGATGTACGAAACCTTCAAAGTTTTTGAAGAGACCATAATTTAAAATTAAATGCCTTAAAGTCTCAATCTTCTATTTTTAATAGTAACAAAGCGGTTAGGGAACTTGTCTCAACTCGTTTTCACGTTAGAATAGAAGGCACTTAAATATCCCTTGTAAATAAAGCAATAAGCCTGGGTATAACATTTGACACAAACCTCAGCTTTCAATCACACATAAACATCAAGCTTAAAATTGCTTATATTATGTGTCTTAAATCACTGTACCACCTTAAAAGATATTTATTGCCAAAGACAAAATACTTTCTTTGCGAAAGTCTAATAATTTCATTGTTTGATTACGAAAATATAGTGTATGGAAACCCATTGAGAATGGAAACCTCAAAAAAAATTCTAAAACTTCAAAACAGCTGTATCAAAAATTTTCTTTCAACATACCATATTATAGAAATCACATAACGCCGTATCTAAATGATAATTACGTCCTAAATATGAAAAATCGTAGACGATATCATATGTATCTTTTTGTATACAAAACCTCGTACAAAACAGTTAAAAGCGGCAAACCACCATACCTGTTAAACAATCTTATGAAATTCACACACAACCACGTTACCAGAAATTCGCATAATATCCAAATACCTTTACACCGAACGGCTCAGTTCCAAGAATAATTTTCTTTGTTGCGCCCTCTCTATAGAATAACCTTCAAAACCATGTTAAGAACCTATCACCAAAAAAATTTTCTAATTATATTAAAAGCATGTTATTTTTTGTAGAGGTTCTTGTGTTATGAAATCGAAAGCACTTTGAAGAACGTACTTTTTAAATGGGCTGTACCATTCTGCGTTTATATTATATGATCGTAGAACTATATAATCGCGGTACAGTCCAATTTTGTCATAAAAGCTATAAACCATGTAATTATTTATGTACTGTCATTGTTTGAGAAATAAATGTTTTTTGATTTGATTTGATTCAAATATATTGTTAGCTGTGTTACAATTAAAGCATCCAGGCCGAGGTTATGGAAATCATCAAAGGTTTCAATGCTTGTCAATATCATACGGCATTGATTTTTTATTAGGAGTTAAAAAACTCAAAGTCTTGGTCTTAAATTTTTATAAAAGTTTTTTTAATATACTGTCAATAAGTTTGTGTAGGCTACATGTTTTGCCTTCTCGGGCATCATCAGACCTAATCTAAAAAACAAAAAAAAAAAAAAAAAAACTTTTATAAAAATTTGAGACCAAGACTTTGAGTTTTTTAACTCCTAATATTTATATCAGGTCTCTTTGGGAACTATGTACCGACTCTTTATTCTTATTGATTTTTTTAGCTTAACATCAAACCCATCAATACCATCAGTGTTTCCCAACTTCAACTGAAATGGGTACCTACTATTAAACTAACTAAAATATATTTTCTTTATTTATGTTTTTAACATATTCCCATATAATTTGAAGAAATAGTCTATACTTAAAATGGTGTTGAAAGTAGAGGAGAAAAAAAGTCCAAAATTCTTCCTCCACAAGTTTCATTAAATTAAGGGTTGATCATTTAAAATTAATTATATTCAGACGAAAAATTAGGTTGCTGTTGGTGTTAGCAATAGAGGGAATCGCTTAGGTGGCAAGGAACCTTAATAGATTAAGGGAATAAGAAAATATGAGTATGGAGTAAGATAAAATTTAATCGAGTAAGAGGTCTAATAGACTTTGTGGAACATTTTGAAATTTAAGCTAGTTTTTTATGAACTTATTGAGTGGAAGGAGAAAAGTGTTTTAATTTAAAGAGAAAAGGAAACTTAATATTTAGTTGTAGTAATCCGAGAGTATACATAAATAATTTGAAATGATTAACCTTTAATTTAATTAAACATGTAGAGGAAGACTTTTGAACTTTCTTCTTCCTTAGATTCCAATATATTTGCAAATTCTCCTTTCTCAACTACTGATATTTATTGTTATTTTACTTGTCTAAAGGCGGGTCCACATATTATGTAGCATCAGATCACTGTATCCGTATAATCGACACGTATACCATAATCGTTATGTAAACGGGCCGTGACACGCAGTCATTTGATACGCCGGAAGGACATGATACGCGATATGGCCCGTTCCGTCTCGAGTCGGTTTTTTTCCAATCATCAAAGGAGCTACGGATACGACGTTGAGCCATTATGGACGTGTCCTCCGCTCGCTTAGTTTGTTCGCTACTATTTTTAAATTATTCGGTTTGCCTTCGTCTGACCATTTGTCGTTATTTTTGTAAATTACTATAAAGAAAGCGCACGACAGCGCTAAATTATCGTACACTTCCACAAGTTCCATTATGAAACTGCCTCAAAATTGTCGGTGATTTGATCAGCAAATCTAGATACGATACGGTTAGAAATAACTAACGTCCATAATTCGACACGCGGTTTGATATGTTTAGGCGATACGATACGGTGATCTGATACGGAGTAACGGAATACTGATATATATTATGTAGAGTCCCCTTCATGAATTTACTTGTAACAATTATTAAAATTAAATGATACTAATTTTTTCCACGTTAAATGTCTTAAGCAATGTAGTAATGTAATGTTTTAAGACGGTAACGAATTCCACTTTTGGTATCCAGACGTAAATACTATTAGCCGTCGCTTTTGTAAATAATATTAAAGAATATACAACTTCCGGTATAAAATAAAGGAAAAATGTATGGAATACCTACATCGTTTCTTTTCCATTTATATACTAACTGAACCATTTCCTCAACTTAGTTAAATATGAACTTTTAATAATATTCATACATGTTAATCAACTCTTGACGCAAAATACCTTTATTTCTATTCAAGGAATTTCGCGTGATGTACTTTCTTATTTACGTGACAGCGCAAAGATATAGTCAATATTTGGTTAACACAGTATGACCCCAGATAATGCTACACCTGTGGTTTAAACATAATAAAATGCCGACTTTATCTAAAAGTGGGATAACTTAATACAAAATCGTGTTGATACTTTTGTTGCCTTTATTTAAATTTTTAATGTCTCGTTACCATATATAACCTTGTATTTTGTTTCAGGTTAGTGTCATGGGATAATCTTAGGCTTATAGAATAAGGTAAGAATAACCGAAAATGTGATACACAACAAACAATACTGATTGCTGCAAGTAAAAAAAATTTAAAGGAAAAATGTGTCTGTGTTAGTACAGCCATACATTTTTTATATTTGTAAATACAAAGAAATAAAACAAGATTAACAAAAATGGTAGAAACAACTGTCTCCGACTTAAAGTGTTACAAGGTGAATTACATTCAATTCAATGGAGATGAATGGGAGATGTATGGGAGGACATATTTAATTATATTTTTTACTCTTAGCCCCTATCTCTATTTTGAGTGAACCAGGCGCGGATCTAGGATTTGGTCCAGGGGGGGGGCAAAATAAAAAAGCACCGAAGGCGCAAAAAAAATTGCGCCGCAGGCGAACATTTTTTGGGTGCCACGCCCTTTTTTAAATCATGGTGCTTGGTTCTCAAGTGGAAAAATAAAAAATACAACACAAAATCCTCTCTGTATGATGTGAGCTTAGGCCGTTATACAAAGTAATTTTTAGAAACCAATGATAATCAATGATTACTTAGTGTTCAATTATTGTAACATACAATACGACATGTATATTTTTTATCTTCATTCAAGTTGTTTACAAGAATAAGTACTTTTTAAAGTTTATTATAATTGCAAATTATTTTGATTTGTTTTTGTGTTCCTTATTTTTTGTTCTATAAAATAAATGTTAGTTAATAGATAAAGAATAAATAATAATTCTAAGTATATATTTTTTTTTAACATATCTACACGTTTTGCAGAAATTAGGTAGGTACTATTTAAAATCAAACTTGGTTACAAACATTTTTCACTACACTAAGTTTAAATATGTGTGTCCAGAAAGTTACGTATCTATGCATACCACAATAATTACGTGGACAATATATACACTACCACACTAACGTAATTAAATAGATTAAATAGATGCAGCTATTAAGAATTTGGCCGTTTGTAAATATATTAGGAAACACGGCAACACCGCACTGGTCCATCCGTCCATCTCCCCCGTAATTCCCCTATTCATTCCTATTATGTATTCAATATTCAATATAATTCAATGCATACTTTTTTACTTTTACTGTTTACTTACCATGACTAATTACTAATTCAACTTATTTGATGTAGGTATGTAATAAATAAGGCACTTATGTTATAAAAATTAAAAAATAATGCAATACACTCGACAATTCGAGAAAAGAAAAGTGACAAACGACATATCGACATGTAAACAGATTTTCTCCAATGTTGCCATATCAGATACCCTATACCCTCTTGAGAATTTGCGTTTGCGACAGTTTGAGTAGCTCTGGGACCGCATCAATGTAATTAAAATTAACTTGCGGAACTGCGGAAGGATACCAATATTCTAGTGGTTAGCGCGTAGACTTTCAAGAGTTTAAAGTACAGAGTACAGAAGGTTTAAAAGTAGACTTTCAAGTCGTGAACCCAGGTGCAAAGTTGGTGAAGGGAATTTTTTGTTTGTTTCTTAAAGTTTATGCAAAAAAAGGAAAAAAGTCAAAAGGTGGATTTATTGCAAAAAGGTTAAAAGGTAGATCTATTCTGTAACAGGTTAGAGCTTGTTATTGGTTATTGCTTGTATACATCGTGTTACCTATGTGCTTTGGTCGGTCTCAGGGGGGGGGGGGCAATTGCCCCCATTGCCCCCCCCCTGTATCCGCGCCTGAGTGAACCTCTATTTTGAGTGAACTAACCTGAACTAACCTAACTTTATAAATTTAGATAGGATTATGAATATACTTTTCTTTCTACAATTCGAATATACATAAAAACGTGTTTGCCTAAAATGCCTCTATCTAACTTCTAGACACTTTCTCAATTTTTCTCAATGAATTTCGTATCTGCCGTAACCTTTCGGTTAGTCATATTATCACCTAAAGTTTTAGGTGCCGTCGCCATCAATTTGTCTTTTATAAAACCCCATAAGCAAAAGTAATGGAGGTCAAATCCGGGGACCAAGCAGGCCAGTTGACTGGACTGGCTCGATCCATCCACATGTTTTCAGAATTCCATATTGAAATGATTTCAAGGGTTGATTAAGGAGGGGAGCTCCAACTTGTTGAGTTGTCAGAATTTCTGTTGCGTGTTAATAGTTGGGGAAATTGATTTCGTAAAAAATCCGTGTAGACCTATATATATCCATCTAAATGAATAATTCCATATGCCCGATGATTACACACCTACCATTCATTGAGCAGGAATGTTGATTCGGCAGTGTTCTGATCCAGGGGGTTTTCCGATGCCATCTTGTGCATATTGTGCCTATTAACTTATAAGGGAACAAACAAACAAAAAAAAATACATTTCTTCTGGTACAACTATAGATACTTAACACACAATTCTACGAACCTACAATTATGGAATGTAGCTTCGTCAGAAAAAAATAAAATTCTTTGGGAACCGGTTATCGTCTAATATTGATTTGTCTTCTGACCCAATTGCAAAGTGTAACGTGAATTAAAATTGTACAAAAAATCCAATGGGGTCACAATAAACTAATTTTTGACTCATTCCAGCATCTCTAGCAAGCCGCCTAGAACCTACATACTAAATAAAATGCCAATTGCCCTATTTTCGTCTTTAGCTCGCTTCTTAACTTGTAGTTTCGCCTTTAGACTGTTAGTAGAATGACTTTTGGTTTTCAGCCGATTAAGTGCCATGTGCAATACAGATAACCTCTCCTCTCTCACCCACACCAGCGCAGCTCTTCTATTTTTTTCTTTACGCTCCCAAAATTAACAATATAGCAAATTTTATTGTATAATTATGTTTAATTGAGCAATAAGATGTGAAATAATCGTTATAACTTCAAACGAAAAATAATTCTGAAATAAGCAAATAATGATTTTAGAAGAATTTCCTATTATTATACACATACAAAAAAATACTGTACCATAGTTATATACAGATCAACTTAACTTATTTAGCATCTATATGGGGAGAAACTAACAAATTTAATTTAGAGAAATTGCAAAGATGTCAAAATAAAATTATTAAAGTAAAAAATAATTTTCCATATGATACAAATTCTGAATTTATTTATAATTAAGCAAAATACTTTAATATTAACGAAATAATTTTACACCAAAAATATATATAATATACAAAATTGTAATAAATTTATTTTAACAAACATCACCTTCATTAAAACAACAAATATACACAATTATTATAATCGTTCTAACGATAATTTTTTTTTAACTCTACGAGCATGACAAGGGTAAAAGTGCGACAACTTATATTGGATTAGTTGAATACAACAAAATTCCACAAAGTGTAATGGCAATAAAAAATAAAATACCATTTAGCAAACATCTAAAAGCATATCTGTTTAAAAAATGATAATATCAGTAATGAATAAATATGAAAATAAATAGGGATTATAAATAATATTATATCCCTTTTAAGGAACCCAACATAAAATCTTTGTATTGTCATAGGATTCTAAAAACAAATATCTTCGACCATAAATAAGTGACCCTAATTTATTGGTAAGATTTATTGATTTCAGTCCAGAAAATTTAGATAATGTTACGATTATTTTGTAATCAGGGAACAAACAAAATGGTATTTTTTAACATAGGCACATAACTTTAGTGGTAAATTAGAATTTCGGAAAAAAAAGTGCATACTCCTATTTAAAATTTTAACGTCACCCTCCTTAAAAAATAGAAGCAGGAAGTAAATATCCTAAATATGGTTAAATATCCCCGTATTACCTAAGCAAAATTTCATGAAAACCGTCTTTGAGATATATCACTTTGTAACATTTTATGGAAATCACCCTGTGTAATCATCAAGAATAAATTATTGCAAATGCATCCCATATTCTATTTATAGCGACACGCAACAAATGACTATTTTCAATAATAAATAGATTCCAATCTTTCTATTGTCAATCATTCTCCATAACACCTTGCACATTTTAATGCAGAAAATTGCAGCAGGAAAAGATTTGCAATGTCGAGATCGTACCGATGTCATTAAAGTACTCATGAGTCCACCATATACATTATTCATGGAGTTTTTATGGGTTTGACCCATAAATATTCCGAAAAGACTTTGTTCGGTTTAGTTGTAATAATATCCGTATAGTATACTAAGTTTTAGATAGTGAAAGGTGTCGATCTATATGCTGGTCATTATGGAATCTTATATACGGGATCTTCAATGTGTTTTTAAGTTAGGTTAGACTTGTGACTTATTTTCTTTCCTCGTTTACTTTGTCGGTATTGTTCATATACATTTTTTATTATTATTCGGCAGTAGCTTTATTCCTTTGTGACTCGTGCGTGGTTATCTAGGATTTTGGTGCTGCTTGTTTTTGACGCATTTTTTTACCGTCCTTTTAGACGGTGCTGTGTTGATTGATAGTGCTTCTCCACTATTTCTAGTACCTCCCTACTGTTGCTTACCCATAAGAAGCCAATCTTTAGGTAGTTTGCATATCGAGTCAGGTCTTGCTCTTGTATGTGACTTGTGTTATGAGTTCGTTGGTCGAAATGTCAGTAGGTACGTCTGTAGTAGTCGGTCATGATTTTTAAAAAGAACTTATTTATGGTCTGTATTTTAAAGTCATTGTGTAGAACTCGGTTCATAGCATATCTTGGTACATTGGCTATTAGTTTATGTGCCTTGTTCTGAACTACTTGAAACTTGAATAGCTCCGCTTTGCCTATGTTACACCATGAGGGCGCACCATAAGTTAAAACCGGCCTTACCAAATCCTTGTAGAGGTTGACCTTTGTCCTGTTGCCAATTCTACTCCTCATGTGAAACAAGGGGTAGATAGAGCTCAATTGTCGCAATGCAAGCTTAACTCTATTAATTAAAGTTAGCCCCAAATTCAGACTTTGGTCGAGGATAAGTCCCAGGTATTTAACGTCCTGGCATCAATTCACTTGTACAACGTTGACGCTGAGACGCTGAATTCAGACGAATCTTCCAAGCCGAGAGCCATTTTTCTATAAGTTTAATGTGGCGCTGTAACTCCGAGATTATCAACCACGGTGGTTTTTATTTCGCAGTAATTGCAGTGTCGTCGGCAAATAAATAGAACTGAATTTGTCTATCTTTCGATATATCGTGAGTGTATATATTGTACAGCATCGGCGATAGAGGTGAGCCTCGCGGCACTCCTACCCTGATGCGTTTATCAAAGAAAGCGCGCTTTCCGACGAGACTGCAAAACTTCTATTTTCGAGAAATCAAGCCACAATCTTGACGAGATAGTTTGGAGCTCCGAGCTTTATTTGCTTTAATAGTAAACCGTTGTGCCATACCTTGTCGAAAGCCTCACTGGCGTCAAGGAAAACCGCCCCCGTGTACATCCTTCTGTTAAAACCCTTCATGACTCTCGTTGTCTGCCTAACTGTGCAATGTTCGGTTCGAAAACCGAACTGTTTATTAGGCAGAACACTGCGCTCAAACACAAAGTAATTTCAAACACAAAATCAGTTTCTCGGTGATTTTTCCCAAACTAAAGAGTAGGCTGATCGGTCTGCAGGAGTTGGGTCATCCCCTTTCTTGTGTATTAAAATCACTTTTGCGTGTTTCCAGGCTAATGGGAAATGGCCTTCTTTGATTATCGCCTGGGATAAGCTTGCAATATTCTCCAAAGCTCTGTCGGGTAGGTTTCGCAACGTCGCATTTTTGATACCGTCAAAACCCGGAGCTTTTCTGAGGTTCAAAACACTTGTTATTGATTTGACTTCATTTAGCGTCACCTCTGGGAAGTCTTAAATCGGATGATTCATTGACTTAAAAATTTAAATAGTTCTGGAGATCCTTTTATCCCTATGTGGGTTCATTGTTGGATTTTCGTTGAATTGCTCGCAAAAGCTTGTTTGCGAGCAATTTAGCTTTATCCTTAGCATCTGTCAAAATCAAACCTGTCTGCTGGTTTTTGAGATATGACGTTGGCTTTTTTGCACCTTTAGTCAAAGTTCTGGTCATCTTAAAAATGGAATTATTCTCGATGCCCAGACATTGAACTCTGTCATCCCACAGGTTCGATTGACATTCGACGAGCATTTGTCTGATCGCTTCGGTTTCGCGATTAACCTCGCCTTTGATTCGAGGATCTCCAGTCCTAAATGCCCTGTTTTTTAAACAATTTGTCACCCTAATACGTTCTTTAACTTCGTCAGTTAAAGCCCCGTATTTCGAATATACGGACACTTTCATGATATATGCCTGAGCTAAAGCCATGTTAATGTCATCAGTGATCTTGCTCACAGCGTTTTCTATATCTACCGAGTTCCGCATTGGTTGTAATGGCTCGGCATTTTATAGTTGCGCCAGTTTGTGGAGGACCTCGCCATCTTTCAAGAGGATCGCCAACTTCCATTATAACCGGAACATGATCAGATCAGATCAGATGACCGTGGGCTGTGATATTTGTAAAGAGTTTTTTATCACGAAAATGTTCAATATGTCTGGAAGACCGCGTTCAGACATGTGGATATGTAGGGCGCGACCCCACTGATTGGTATCTCTTATGGAATCTTATTCTACCACACATTAATGTCAATTTTTATTGTAACGCATTTTAGGATTAAAATTTAAAAAAATAGGTACGTATATTCTTTCCACTACTAAGTGTATCAGTACATTCATATTATACAGTGTGTGGATAAAGTCTGGAAACGGCTTAATAACATCACATTTATTGGCTGATTTATACCAAACTTGGTACAGTTGTGTAAGAGGATCTGACGCACCGAATGACGATATTGGCGTTGCAGCCAGCTTTTTAGTTTGTCTGGAATTTGAACAAATTTTATATTTTTAAATGTAACACCCTGTATGTTATTTCATTTATAGTTTTTACTTTAAATTTGTTACACTTTTGGTATAACATACTTTGTTCCTAATATCAGTAGTTTTCGAAATACCGAGTAAAATTTAGAAGAAATATATTTTTTATATTAAATGTTTAAACTACTGTTTTCCCTGTAGAGCTTGACAGTGTGCTAATTGAAAATAAAATTTTTCAATTGTGTTGTAAATCATTTCTGGCGTTATTAATTCAAATTCGTCCAAAATTCGACGCTGCAAATCTGCCAAATCTTGAGGTTGTGTGGTATAAACTCTGTTCTTCAAGTGTCCCCATAAAAAGTAGTCGTTAGGCGACAAATCAGGGGACCTAGGTGGCCACTCGATTGTATATATTCGGAAAAGTGTTGTTCAAAAATTCGCGCACGTTTTGACCAAAATGGGAAGGAGCTCCGTCCTGTTGGAAGAATGTACTTGCATAATTTGGACCCATCACATATCGTATAGTAGGCACTATTTGCGTTTCCAAGAGCTCAAGGTAAAGTTGTGATGTCAAATTTCCATCAATAAAAAATGGACCGATCTTGTGGTTACCCAAAAGCCCAGCTCACACATTCAATTTTCCAGGGCGTTGTATATGGCCTTCTCCCATCCAGTGGGGATTTTCATTTGCCCAAAACCTACAGTGGTGTCTATTGACTTTACCATTGAACATAAATGTTGCTTCGTCCGAAAATAGTATAAATTTGAAAACCTTGATATCATAATATCACAAAATTCAATTCTTCGCTCATAATCATCTTCTGATAACTCTTGACCTACATGGGTTTTTAAAGGGTGATATTTATGTTTTATAAAAACATGATGGGCGGATTTGAAGCAGACGTCACTTACTTGAGAAATTTTTTTTAATGAAGAAACAGGGGTTTCATCAACATGTTGTAAAATTTCTAAACTTTTCTCTTCATCTACTACTGCTGGTCATCCTGATCGTCGCTCATCTCTACAATTTCCAGTTTCTTCGAATCGTCGGACAGTTTTTAGAACAGTTGCTTTTGAAATTGGATTTCGGTTTGGAAATGCGTCATTAAATAGATTTTTAACCTCTTCGTAAGATCTGACCCTATCGCCTTATCCTCTCATCATAAGAATTGTAATTCTTTCACTTTCAGTTAAAGACATTTTTGCATGTGAAAGTGACAGCTTTTATGACTTTACATCAAAACTGAACTGGTGTTTTATTTATTAATAAATAAAACACAATTTGTTGATATTTTCAAAACACGTCGTTATCTTGAAAACTACTGATCTTAGGAACAAAGTATGTGATACCAAAAGTGTAACATTTAAAGCAAAAACTATAAATGAAAAAATATACAGGGTGTCACCTTTAAAAATGTAAAATTTGTTCGATTTCCAGACAAACTAAAAAGCTGGCAACAACGCCAATATCATCATTCGGTGCGTCAGATCCTCTTACACAACTGTACCAGATTTGGTTTAAATCGGCCAATAAATTGTAATGTTATTAACCCGTTTCCACACTTGATACACACACTGTATAGCCATAATACTATATCCTAACGGGGTAGACCACGACATTTCTGTACAGAAACTGAAATCGTATCTTTGGTAATACTAGCAGTCACAGTTTTAGGTTCGTTTAGGTTAGTCACGCACGAATAATTCTTTGGGCCCAGGATAATGAGGCAGGTGTTTTAAATTGCAATTTTAATTGTACTAATACAACTCTTGATAATAAGTAATTTTTAGTACTAATTTGAAACTCTTGATAACTTGCAAATCGAAAACTAGTCGTTTGCCAACGAACTTATCCTACGATACCACTAATCTACCCGCATTCGGGCGACACGTCGAGGTTACATACTGGTAGATAATGGTTACCTTAGCTTGCCCTACGGAGTGCTAATATTTACTCAGTAGTGGGACCTAATAAATTTATATTGACTTCATTTTTCCGAATATATAACATAATGTTTTGATTTCGGGTTTGTTTAAAGATTAATGTTTATTAGATTCATACTATTGTTAAAATATGACTAAAAGAAATGTTAGTTTTTGTAAGTGTCTATTGATGTTGATATCTTAGCGACATCGCTTGCTAATTTTCTTCAAAATTTATTCTTTTTTTAAGTTAAATTAAATGATAAATTCCTAAATATCATCATTATTTACGCCAAAAAAAAATCCTTTACATTATAAATAATATTCTGGCAATTCAGTTTATCTACAGAGCCAAAGTTTATTAATAGCAAAACAGAATTATTTTTTTGTTTCATAACAGAGCTCTTTTAATACACTTTTCTGTACTATCGTAATCGACTCTTTATGAAACCGTTTTTTTTTTTTAATTTTTAAAAGTGGGTAATGATATTATTTATTAAATGTTTTATTCTATTGACGTATGGCATGGGAAGTTGAGGCCAATATAATCTCCTTTTTTAGTCATGTATGTTTGGTTGCATAAACACCAACAATTAGTATAAAACTTGTATGGCATATTTTATTTTAAAATAATATGGATTGTTATTGAAAAAGAAAGCAAAATAGAAGAAACAGTATGACGTACATGTTTCCTAAAGCTAAAGCGACTCCTTTACTCACATGGATTAAATAGACGCTTTATAAATCTTGTACTTTATTAAAGTAATAAATGGTACCTAATTCAATGTAACGTTATAAACGATCTATTATTGGAGTGATCTATTATATTATTATTATTTATTATATTATTATCGATGTTTTAGTAATACGGTACGTACCTGAAGGGCGTAACTCTCTATGATATTCTAAGAAAAAAAGTTCATACGAACATGTATCCGAGGTTGCCCCATCTTTGGTGAACAAGGTGCTAAAGTTTTTTTAAAATTTTTTATAATTTTCTTAAATATCCTTTTTTCGATTTTATTGAAATCTACTACCGTTGTTCATAATGATAAGGGGCTTAATTAGCCCTAGCTATACTAAATTTATTGAGAACAGTGACATCCCGGGGAGTACCTTAACGAATATTATTGACAAAAAAATGTACGCCACCGACATTTTTCTAATTTTATATTTTTTTTTGGATCTACCAACTTTCTTGTTCCTTGAATTGTTTTCGAATATTGCTTGGTTTTCGAGATAAAAAATAAAAATCACCTTATTGCATACACAAAAAAAATACAAATGAACATTCATAATGGCTCCTCTTGAAAAAGAGGCCTCATCAGTAAATAAAATATTCGGTAAAAAATTGTTGTTCTGTGCTACTGTACGCAGCAACTACCTACTAAAATCAAAACTGGGCTAAAAATCACGGAGAAGCAGAGCTTGCACACGTTGAATATGGAATAGGTATAGTTGATAAAGATGGTATATAGGTATAGTTGATAAAGATGCAAAACCCACCAAACTATTGATACACTTGTTTGAAATTGCGTTGCTACCTTCCTGGTACTAGTTGAAGGATCATCTTCTAGCTCTCTAAGTATAGCCTCTTCTAACTCAGGCGTGGTTACTGTTGCAGGTCTGGCAGAAAATTTGGTACTACGTTTAAATCTCCCACTCTCACTCAATCTTGCCTGGAGCTGTCTAAATGTTTTGGCACTGTGTTTGGATAACGTTCCTGATAAATTCGCCAAGCTTCTTCAGCATTTTCATTTGCTAAGCCATAATTGGAATGCATTTGTTTTTTCTGTTAGTTCAGCGTTAGTAAAGTTATTCATTTTTGACTTAATATTGACAAAACAGATAAATTAGACATCAAAATTTACCTCTACCGCATATTTTAATCAACTTTGAAATACATAGGTATTTTTTTTGTACACGCAATAAAGTGGTTTTTATCTTTTCTCACGAAAACGAAGCAAGATACAAAAACAATTCATGAGAGAAAAAAAGTTTATTATTAGTTGGTAAATCCGAAAAAAAAAATCAAAATTAGAAAAAGGTCAGTGGCGTACATTTTCTTGTCAATAATATTCGTTAAGGTGCTCCCCGGGAAGCTACTGGACTTAATAAATGTATTCTAGTTAAGGCTAATTAAGTCCCTAATCGTTATAAATACCTCTACCAAATTTCAATAATATCGGGAAAATGATATTTAAGAAAATTATAAAAAAACTATTTTTTTTTAAACTTCAACACCCTGTATATCAAAAACGGAGCAACTCCATACACATGGGTATATGAACTTTTCTCTTAGAATATCATAGTTAATCACCCCCTTAAGTTACGTACCGTACTTCTGAAACACCCTGTATGAACTACATTTTATCAATTATTTCAAAAAGTTTTATAAAGGATTATAACCAGAGCTCTCGTTCCCAGTTCTGTTGTAGTTCTCCATATTCCATTCACCTCATATAACGCTGCATGACTTGGTCCCTCTTATTAGGCTTGCCTATTAGATGGTTCACATGTCCCAACCTGAAAAAGTCTAGTGGGTTTAGATACGGAGATCGCGGTGGCCAAGCAATAGGACCATTACCAAGAACCGTTATTAGTTCGGAAAAAGTGAATATAATCATTATTGCTTAAAACTAGTCATATTATTCATATAGGAAATATCTCGCATATCTCGGCGGCTACCGAATCTAAAAAATAGGTACCTATGTACTATACTGACATCTAGCATCTTAAAATCGGTTAAAAACTTTTCCCGTCACAGATATTTAAAAAGATGGTATTTGAAGGGGATGGACACAATAGTACTGGACGACGAAGGCGTAAGAAGGTTCTTGACAATTCTCTTTTTCTGCCATTAACTTTTCAATATATCCTTCTGCCACTGTTAAGGACTTCCATCCACCGTGTCTTGATAGTTTTCATGCTTGCATCAGAGTCTACCAGTAAAGTGGCCGAAGACCGACGGAAACAGTGGATCTGGAAGCTTTAAGAATTCTGGTATAACAGCAGGCATTTTACCAAAGCATTCGATATCAACTGGATTTTTAGCACATTTGTTATTCGTACATTTGATGACGATTTCCGGTATCTGCTAACCGAAAAGCTCTGTATTTTCTGTACAAATTAAAATAAAATGGCTCAACTACAGTGAAATTTCGCGGAACCTTAGTTCTTGTATCCGAAATGTTCACCTCTAATGTAGTATCCAAATCCTCGATGTTGTCGTTGGTCAAAGAGTACAGCTCTTCCCTGCGACAGGCACCAAAGATATCCAATATAGTGGCTCCGATCATCGTGAGGTACGTATCGTCTAATGAACTGCTTAATTTGGTCTCATGTCAAAATCATAGGCTTTCTAGGTTGATAGTCTTCAAAAAAGCGACAAGTTTATAATATTTACTAATATCTATATTTCAATTTCATTTGAACATGTTCTAAATCACTGAGTAGGTTATGTTAGGTTAGAGTGGCAGACTTCCGGTATGTTCATACAGTCTCACGTAGTCCTATAAGAACCGTTGTGATACTACACATGTTCTGCGGAACGCGGAACCTATCAGCATCAAGTGGCTAGTACGACGTACAACGCAGAAGAATCTTGGCAGCTCACTCGAACCAGTCACTACTGTTAATAAACCTAGTAAGTCGACCCAGTTGTAAGCTGCTTTCTTCCTCCAGATTATTGAAGAACAGTGCGCCCAAGGCATTAAACCTTCTTCTTGCAAGAAAATGTCAAGAAATGTATAATACTTTCCTTCCCTTCTTCGTCTCTGCGACTTCTGCAGAAGTCGTTAGCTGGTATTTGCATACGTTCGGCATGTCTACCGAAAAGACAGTGTCCGGTAACTACGGCAGTGATATTTCTTAGGTCCTTCCGTCTGTGTTGTAATAACGCTGCGGTTTTCCTGTTATCAAGTAGGGGCCACAATTGCTTGTAGATCCTACAGGTTATTAGCTCTGTCCATCTGCTTATTGCAAGTTGTTTGGCTATGCGATCTATCTCCTCTTTGACCGATCCTAGTGGTCTAGTCACGGTATTCTCTGCTAGATCGGCGGACATGCTCGCAGCCTCCCTGGCGAGCCCATCAGCAGACTCATTGTTATCTATGTTGGTGATGACCAGAAACCCAACACAGAGTGACTCGATGCTGAGCAACAAGTGTGCGCAGATTGTTGCGACATCGCCTTACTAGTTTTAATGAAATGTTGTTGGAACAAATTGCCTTCATCGATGCTTGACTATCTATATAGATAGCCATTGACGCAACAAACTTCAGACGTCTCTCTGTGTGAGAAATATATCTTCATTGTATTTTCGAGAAACGTCTTTGAAGTCGCACCACTGCAGAAATTTTCTATAAAGAATTTCGTACTGTTTCTGTTTTATTACCCAAGGGAAGCTCTCCTAGTTGCTTCATTCATTTCCATATATGGATGGTTCTCTTCCAGATAATCCATCAAAAATTGGACAAATTCCAAAAAGAACGCTTCTTTCAAGTTATTGACGGTGAGTTATTTTGTAACTATTAACAATACATTGGTTGCCATGTAACTAACAACAAAGGAATAAGGTAACTCACTTGATTTTGGATTTTTATGATTTTAATTTTGAATTTAATAAAACGGGTATTCATTTTTTTGTTTCTTTTAGTGTCTGGATTTAATAGTGTTTGTACATAAAATATTGTATGATGCGCGTGCTAAAAGTATTTTTATTTTGTTTGAAGGTTGGATAACGAGCAGGCGAGCCTAGCAATAATTTTCCTTTTTACCAAATAAAATGGCACTTTTAGCCCTTTACATCATAAAGAAACTATTATTTGTTAAAACATGTCTACTTTTTGGTTACGATAGTTATGGAATTAAGTTGAAGGTGTAAATGACTTAGATAATGACAAAATAAATTGATTCGTCCAAGAATATGTGGATATTGCAAAATACCCCAAGTTCCTAAATTTACGATCCGTACCTCATTTTACTAACAATACTCTTACTCAATTAAATAAAAAGCAACAATTCAAAGCTTAACAACAGCCTCCTATAAATTTTCCCATATTACCTTGGAACCGCTTTCAAAAAAATGCTACTGAATAACTCGGAAAAACACGAAGATTCTCATTATTTCCTTTTTCTATATTAACCCATTAATCTTTCAGCATCGCATGGTATAAATTTTCCGCAAAAGAAAATTAGTTTGCTCGCAAACCCTTATATCTAATTACAAGGGAACAAGACTTCTTTTAGGAAGCGGCAAAATTTATCGGGGCACTTGGCTAGTGGACAGAAAACACGCGTTTAGTAATAAGTGGGGACAGAACGCTGCACAAGACTGACCAGTATGGATAAGGTATATGAAGGGACGGACTTGCTTTGATATATCCTAGGAAAACCGAGAATATTTTATTTTATTTACTGCTATTAACTGCCAAGAATGTGAGAATCCCGTTTTATTGAAATTTACGTCTACATGATTCTCTAAAGTTGTGACCAAAATATTTCTAATTGCACGCTTTTGACAAATAAACAATCTGTGCAAATCTCTATTCTTTCCATACAGAATAATACCATATTTAAGAAATTGACCATTTTACATGCTTCCCAATATTTGGACAAAACACGTATTTTATTTAATTTACCAAGTACTGATCGCACATGAGTGGTGATTCCATGATAAGTCATTGTCCACCCAGGACCACTCCTACAAATTTGGTACCGTGAGAGTAAAAATTATCTTCATCCACATGGACTAAAAAACGTAGAGCTTGGTTTAAATCACAATTATAAGGGGACGATTTGTCTTGCCAAATCTAGGTTAAAATTATGTCAAATTTAAACTCGAACAAACGGTAATAGATAAAAACGCTCCAGCTTCGCTTCGTTTGTTCTCGT
Source organism: Polydrusus tereticollis (assembly GCA_963920685.1). NCBI lineage: Eukaryota > Metazoa > Arthropoda > Insecta > Coleoptera > Curculionidae > Polydrusus > Polydrusus tereticollis. The sequence continues at coordinate 87,819,301 of OY987329.1, read as the reverse complement.
TAAATTTCTAAGCAATCTAGTTTTCGTAAAAAATTAAAATGTGTCCGATAAAAAAAAGCCCTTGTGGTTTTACGTATGATAAAAGTTGGTGCATGTCCAATAACCACTTCAGGTGCACTTAGGATGGCTTCAAGTCAAATATGATACAGGGTAGAGCAAAAAATATAAAAATCCTTCAAGAGTAAAGTACCCTTATTGTGACAATGGCAATCTGTTGTCTTGGTAAACAGGTTGTCACTATCTGCTGAGGGTAGCTCTTTATGTGGAGGCACTAGGTCGTGGTCCACATACTTACACCTTCCCTCCGTCTTTGGTTTGCCTTGATCGAAGTCCAAACCAGGAAAAATATACCGTATATCAGTTCTATTAAGAAATCTATGCAATAAATAAAACTAAAGCTTTCCCACACATACAATTAAGTTATTATTAAAATAAAAGGTTACTTGATAACAAAAGGGTTTGTTAAGTTTTATATGGTATCAAATTGTTTAAAATTTTGTTAAGTTTGAATTATAAAAAAAAGAAATGAATGCAAGGACAGCCTTTCCGGACGCAAGGATTTAAGATAAAATTTACGTATGACCTCGGGGAGGATCCTAGAACCTTTTAAATCTTTTGATGGTGTATGGTTAAAAAAGGTTACCTTTGTCAAGATGGCTTTACATTAAACAAATTATTGATTAAATAGCAGTTAATTTAAATGTTGCGACGTGCTAATTAAATTGAAAAGGCAGAATGTATTAAATTGAGGTTCGCTTTATACAAGCCTTTTAATCCCTCGCTTCTGCTGGGGCAGCCATACTGGGCATGGCCCATGTGGCTCCTGAAAGCTGCTCATGGTCGGCCAGGTGGAATTTAGTCCATACATAGCTCATAACCCAATTCAATTAGTTCTCACGTGGGCCAACCGGAACCTGGTAGCTCAAGGGCTATTATGTGGATGTTAAAATCCCATGTGGCGTTCCTAACCTATTCAAATGCCGAACGGAAGGTAAAACGGCATATCAGCCGAAACCAACAAAACCCCTAAAAATAATGGAAAAGAGAATTACCCACTGAATTCCCACAAACAACAAACCAAGAACAAAAGAAATTAAAGCAGTATACCTCTAAAAGGGGGGGTAAGACCTGGTGGTCTTTTAAAAAAATGGCCCAACGGCGACGGGCTCGACCTTCTTCTCTAAAGGTATTTTCAGAAAGTAAAACTAAAGGCCGCAAGAACTCTAAAGACACCCCCTTCTCCAACAAAATCAGCTGACTGAGTGTTGCTAACTTAACACCAATAAAAAAAGAAGAGAACAGAGACACACTACAAAGATCAACCGATACGAGAGTCTGGGCTTTTACCAGAACCTAAATTAAATAGCGAAATGAAGAAAGTAATTCTAAACAACCCCGTTTAAACATAAAATCGCCAAAAGTAGAAATGGACGGTCTGCGACTTGACCGAGACGCGAAAACGGAATTACATGGTCCACCTATGTGCGGTGTCTGATGTCATCAACCACAGAAAACAGAAGTAGTGCGTTTGCCCCATACTCTGACTAACGCTCGATAAACAAGGATGCTACAACCTAATAAACAATTTTTCGAACAAAATAACTATAAAATATGCACTTTCGTAGAAATATTACTGTACAAATCAATCTACATTCCCCACAAAGTCAATAGTGGCAATTTTTAAAATTGCTATATTATGTTAAAAAATAGAGAAAAACGTATTAAAAAAAGCAATTTAGAATTACAAAACATATGTCTAAATGCAAATTCTTAGCTGTCTATCTAAAAACTTTAAATTAACTTTGTATAATGATTTAAGAAGTAGTCCATGTTCTGTGGCGAGATTGTAAATAGAAATAAAGGTCTGTCTTTACCACCAACTTTATTTGCCCCTCTAGGGTAGAAAACAAGGGTTATAGAAAATACATAAAATGATGAAGAATTAAAATAAATTTCTTAACGTTGTACTAGTTTCGACTTTAGGGAAAGTCATCTTCAGCAACGAATCATTTAAGAAATTTTGTTATGAAAAGTAGTTAAAACAGTTGGGAGAACAATGGGTGATTCAACAATAAAATACAATGAAATGCAGATTATGCAACCATTGGAATAGACAGCAGCTTATTATAAGGACGATGTATCTCTATGCAATGGTAGGAGATGATTTAAACGCAAGTAGGATAAAAGACCCTACTCATAATACAGTGATTTAAGAATGTTGAAATTAGAACATGTTGTAAAGGAAGAAATTCATTCTTAATTTAAAATGAGACTGACTTAGTGAGGGGACATGTATATTGTTGTGGTGGATTATAGATTATATGTTAATTAAATTAAATGAAATTGCTTCTCCTTAAAATTGTCAAAACGAAACTATGTCATTTCTGGTAAAAAATTTGGGAATACATCTGAAAGGAGAAAATTTCTAATTTTAGAAAATTTTGGAAACCAATAAGATATATCTAATCTCAATACTTAACGGTTTGTTATATATGTTATAATATTATTGTTATTAATTATGTACTCACCAAGTGGTCATTATTCACATGTTATATTATTAAAATAAAATAATTTTTTTTTTTAGTAAAATCAACTCATTGCATTAATGAAGGGAATTATTGGTTTTAATTTTCTTCCTGTTACCAGGTGAAGAAATCATTTGATGAATTAACTTTATCATTAAAAATTAATGCGTGCTATTCAAGGCGAATGGCGTTGCAAAATGGTGAGTACCTAGAATTGGTACTACTAGGTACACGTTTAATTTTCTTTTTTATGCGTTTTTTACCGGAAACATGATTTAAAAAACGCATAAAAAAGAAAATTAATGCCTACATAGCGAAAAACCAAAGACCATAGAAGTCGATCCATGTGAAATAATAAAGAACTACAAATATTAATTTAAATTAAAAGCATAAATTCACAGGTCTCTTCATATTTTCGGCAGCGCTGGCCAGTATCTCTGGAGAAATGTTGTCACATTTTTGGATAATCCTTTCTTGTTACTGTTCAAAATCTTCAACTGGTATTTTAAAAGTATTGTTTTTGAAATGAGGAAAAATAAAGTAATCCATACCCATCAAACTAGGTAATCTGGGGGCTAATTCGATGTCTGTTCGAGAACTGGTCAATCTGTCGTCGAAAATATTGCGTTAGTAGTTAATAGATTAGACAGATAAATGGGCGGTTGAAAATAACCAAAACGTAATTTATCATGAAGTAATTGTTTCACAAATGGATTTCAAAATATTGTCCCTATACCACTGTGCTGTGTCTGTGTTATGAAAAAAATAGGACCAACAATTTACCGGTGAGGTGGAACCACGCTTCATCAGAAAATAATGTCAGATCTAGTAAATCATTTCTTTACAATAAATTTTGGGTAAACCACTGACAATAAGACCTGCGTCTTTCAAAATCTGCAGCTCGTATTTCTTGGAATACTTGCGCTAAGGAATCAAATCCAACCGTTTTTTAAGAATAGTCCTGCATGTTTCATAACACCTTCCCACATCTTGGGACAGGCGTCTTACACTATTTGTTGGGGTATTTTGCATTGCTGCTCTTACAAATTAATGGTCTTCCAGATCTTTCCTTATGTTCTATAGAACATGTTTCCCTAAACAGAGTCCCGGTTCTTCTCAGGTAATGATAAAAATCCCCAGCAGTAAAAACAACGAAAATCTTCGCAGAAACCGTCCATATGCAAACGCTGATTGTATTGCCACTCCTTATTTACTCTAACCCTGTTTCGATAATACGCTTCAACCATGAGTTTTTTGTGCTGTTCAGTAAAACCCATTGTGTGAATTATTCAAGAAATTGGATAAATTAGCGATGAACCAAATTACTTGTTACTACTAAAGATGACGGAATACTAGATATTAAGCTCTACTTCTAAGTAGTACGGCCTTAGATGAAAAGCACACTTTGATATTTCTAATTTTTGGTCGCACGGTAGTTTCGGCCAGCTTTACTTTACTTGGATTAAGGGAAATGCTTCCTTTTACTTCTAATGTGGAGGTTTTACTTTTAAATATTAATATTCGTTTTTGATGTATTAAGAATGAGTGAACATTATCACTTGCTTCCATTATTATTCACTCAGTCTTTGTCTTACGGCTAGGCACACTCAAAGAAGTTACTAAAAAGTTGGCGTTATCGGCGTTATTAGTGACGAAGCTGGTATATTCTTCCGAGAAAAGTTCTGCTATGTCATTTATGTAAATTATCTATAGAAGCGATCCAAGAACATTTCCCTGTGGAATTCACAATCTTCCCTGCTTTATTAGATATTGCCCGATCTTTCATAACATCCGTTATTTATATATAACATTGGGTTCGGTAAATGTCAAATTATCTGTCTTAAAAACCTGCTTTGTCTAAGTATAATATAGTTTTGTTTAACATTAAATGAAGTTCTTTGGAGAATATCTGGCAGATAGGTCTCAGTTCGTCTTCTTGGACGGCAAGCGTTCTAGTTTTAGGGTTGTAGGAAGGGGTGTACAAGATATCTACCTATCTAACCTGACTTTAATTCGAAAACTGATTAGTTGTCTTTGTATAAACCTTAGGATTTCGAAGCAATATTTATACAATTCACTTGTACCATTGAATTTTCAGTTAAATGTAGCAACACTGTTTCTAAAACATCAATAAAACTATATATCACATAATTAGACGTCGTTATAGGAAATGGTTATCCTATAATGCATGGATTATAACAGATGCTTGTCTGTAAATGACTATATCTATTATAATACCTGAGTAGTACTCAGTGAAGATTACTAGGATTAGGTAAACGACTGAGATGAACAATTTTTTTCTCTATTTAATGTTAATATTTTGTAACGTCATTAAAACGGGCTGAAACTTTCTTTTCTTTTTTTCTTGTACATATTAATCTCTTCCCAAAACTTCTGTCAACTTCATATAGGACTAACCGCTTCCGGTGACTTTGTCAACATCAAATATGGTTTTAACCTATAATGTAACCTTTGACAAGTCTAGCCAATGATGATTTTAAATATAATATCCACAAATTAATCCATTCGTCCTAAAAAAATTTTGGAAATAAAATTGATAAGTGACTGTGAATAAAATAATATATAACTGTAATAGAACGGAGAATCGCACTCGTATCAGGTCACCGCGTGTGTTCTCTATAGTCGAGCTTATCAAAATGGAATCTCGCTGTGTTTAGGGTACAGGCCCAACAACAAGAATCAGAATTTTCTATGATTCCACTATTAAGGAGAATTATACTCTTGTCAGGTCACCGCGTATACTCTCTGTGGCTGGATTTATAGAAAAGGGGGCTCCGCTGTTATGGGGTACCACTCTTGTGTCAGGCCTCCGCGAGTGGACTCAACAGTAGAATATTTAAACTTACTCTTATGGAGAGTTATACTCGTGTCGGGTCACTGCGTATTTTTTTATATTATTATTATTTTTTATATTATTATTATTATTATTTTAAAAATCTACATATCTGTCATAAACTGGGATATACAGGTACGCCCAAAAAGTTGTGGAGAGTCAAATTTATATTTTTTTAAATAGAACACTCCGTATATTATTACTTATTTTGATCGTCCAGTCAATTTTAAACATTTTCTATTAACCATATGCTATGCCTAAATTTATTTGTTTCCGAGATATCATGACATTTTGATCAGTTACAAAACACAAAATAAATTTCAATAAACAGTTTAATAAGTTAACATGAAAAAAAATCGGTATAACAAGTCATGGAAACACAGCTTTATTTTTTAATAAATGTTGAAAATGGTCCCCATTTACTAACTGACAATCATATAAATTGTCGCAAAAATGTCTTTGGGTATTTAAAACTATTTCCCTTGTTATTCTCTCACTTTCATTTCAAATTTTAATTCTTAATTCTTCTAAATTATTGGATTTGTTCCGATAAATATTATTTTCAGGTGACCCCAATGAAAAAAATCTAAGGGCGAAAGATCGGGGGATCGTGAAGGCCACTTGATAGGCCCTCTCCTTCCTATCCATCTATTTGGGAACGTGACATCCAAAAATTCTCTAACTTCACGAAAAAAATGCGGAGGAGCTTCATCTTGCTGATACCAGGTTAAGTTAATATCGAGAGTTAAATTGTTTATAGTTCAAACTATTTCTTGCCGAAGAAGCTGGAGATATCGTTCACCGTTCAAATTTCCCTCGATAAAAAAGGGTCCAATTACATGTCCCGCTAACAATCTAGCCCAGACATTAACTTTTTCTGGGAACTGTATATGCAGTTCTTCATACCAGTTTGGGTTATATTTCGCCCCCAGTAATGGTAATTTTGTTTATTGACCATTCCGTGTAGTGTGAAGGTCGCTTCATCGGAAAAAACAATATTGTTTGGAAAATGCGGATTCTCTTCAATCTTTCTCGTAATTATTTCGCAAAGTTTTAGTCTTTGATCATAGTCAACATCACAAAGTTCTTAGAACGGTTCTTGCAGATTTTTGATCAATTTCATGATCCAAAGCCAGCTGATTGGTGGATTGTCTGGGATTTTCTTGTATCGAAAGCAAAATGTCTAATTTTTTATCATCGGCGGTAGCACTCCTAGGTCTTCCAGATCTTGGTCGGTTTTTTACACTTCCAGTCATTCTGTAACGCTCCACAGTTTTTTATATTTGCCTATCTGGGTGCAAATTGTTAAAAATATCACATACCTCCTGATATGATCTCTGCTTATCGCCATATCCCCTTAAAATTAAAATATCAATTCTCTCTGTTTCAGTAAGTGAAAACGCCATGCTATTTTCTTTTTTGCTCAATTCTGACAAATGTCAAAGACCACGCCTAATTTGTTGCTAAGGTAAATACGACTACGTTCGAATAGGGCATTGTTATCCGTTATTATTTAAAACGCCGATATCTCGGAAACTAATAAATTTAGGTATAGCATATGGTTAATAGGAAATGTTTAAAAATGACTGGGCAATCAAAATAAGTAATAATATACGGGGTGTTCTATTTAAAAAAATATAACTCTGACTCTCCACAACTTTTTGGGCGTACCTGTATATTCCAATTTATTACAGATATGTAGATTTTTAAAATAATAATAATAATAATATAAAAAATAATAATAATATAAAAAAATACGCAGTGACCCGACACGAATATAACTCTCCATAAGAGTAAGTTTATATGTATATCGCATTATAATATTTTAAAAAAATTCTTAAATAAATTAGAAACTAATGCAAGTTGTAAAAGCCGTTATAAAATAAATGAATACAAGTATTTTTGTTTATTATGAAAATTATCGTAAAATATTCGCTACAAAACAAAATATTCCTAATGCAACGCTATTCGATAAAAAGAAATAAGACAGTACCTAATATTTAAGCCCTCAAATACACTGGATCTTTTTAAAATTACTTCTACAAGGGACTCAAAACGTCAATTAGGGATCTAGTTGTTTATCTACTGTACATCTGCTACGTATTACATATTATAGTAAACTGTTGGATAACTACCTATCCAATCTCCTAATAAAAATTGAAAAAAACAAACTTCTAAAACATCCGATGCAAATATTGAACACATTACATGTCCGGACGAAAGTTGTTTTATTTCAAGAATCGAACGGGAATTTTACTATTTTATTAAAACCTCCACGGAGGACGATAGACAGTTTATTAACTATGTACTTCCTTGGTTTTGATTAAATATCTTCTTTTTTGCTTTGTTAGTTCCACATTAATTTGTATTAGTGCTACTATAAAATAAATATTAAATAAAATAAACTTCTTTACTTATGTATTTTACCTCGTTTTGGTAACTGAAATTATGAACACAAACTAAATACATATAAATATTTCTAAGGGCTCCTTATCAAAAGTTCGTTCTCAAAACGAAAATTGTTGTTATCTTCGACATTATTGGTTTATCACTTGGTCTTGTGTGCTACATTGTTCCCACATCCGGCGTTGCGATTTGCATAAAATTAAAATTTATTTGACAGGGACATTTGTCCATATCGAAATCATATGCATTTTAATCGCCAGGACCAAAAATACCACGTGTAATTACTGCCAAAAAAGGGGATATACATTATTTCTATCAAGAGGCCAACGGCTAGTCCGGTCCTAGAATTACAACACGAGAACGACCAGTGGATGTGATGTAATGGAAAAATACCGAAAGTTGGTGAAATGCGGAAAAGCGGCGGGTTACAAGCTGGCGATATTAAATTTTCCGACCTTCTGCGCCCGTAATCTATCGACTCAAGGGAAAATGTGGTTTTTGTTATATATTAAATTTCCTCGTCACATGCTGCAGAATTTGGTGTCATCTTGGCAATTTGTCATAGGTTTTCGTATGCTGACAATGCAGTAAAGAATGGCTTAATATAGAAACAAAGAAATGTTGGTTTTGGCGCTTCCTACTCAAAGTTATTGTATGAATACATAGGTACTGGCTTTCTGTTTTCTTATTCTTGGGTAGCCCATCTTTAAATGGTTTTTCTTTGTTTTTTAATTTCTGTCTTCTCACTCTTCACAAGTGTTTGTTTGGCTACAAAAATAATATCCTATAAACAGAATTAATTTAAAACAAAATCAAAAATAAAACAACCAAAAGTATGATGTCTAAAAAAATTACCTTAGCTTATTTCATCACGGTTTCTGTTATTTTGTTTCGTCTAAAGTAGATAATTAGTTATATATTCTTAAAAGTGTACCCCTTATTTAAACTATTTTATTACATACAAAATTTAAATTTAGGCATTTTTATCATCCTTTTTATAAATGACAAGAATATTATGATGTATAAGAAAGTATTTAGATATTTATGGTTCTATGGTTAAAAATTACCAAATTTAACGGCTTTTGGGGAAGGTATGGGGTTTCCAAAATATTATTATTATTTGACTTCAGGTTTAGTTTTAATTCACCTTTCGAAAGGAGAACGTTAAATTTGTGATTTAAAGTGATTTGTGTAAGCTGTGTTTTTCTCTTCCGTCATGTCAACTACTCGAAGTTTAAGAAAAGATACTTGGGTGTACCTGATTGGCAATTGCACGTCACAAATTACTGGAAGGAAGTTCCTTCCAATAAAGATGTATTAAGTGTACTGTTATTTAACTTACGTCAAATAAAGTTAAATCTTTATCATAGTGCCTAGTTAGTAATTAAGAAGGTACTTGTTTTCTGGAACAAAGCCCGTATTCCAACTTGAGATCTACAGCATTGTATAAAAAATTACAACTTAACACTTATATGAAGAACAAAGAGGTGCGCAAAAAAGTTCTTATAAAGCAACGAACGCCGCAAAGGAAAAAGAAACAACGTTTGCTGATAAATTAAACGATTTGTTTGATATCGCTCACGCAAACGTATTTAAAATGTTAAAAGTTAAAGAAGATATACAGTTTTTGGTCATTCAACGAAGAAAAGATCGTCCGGGATTTATGTATGGTGTAGACGAGAAGCTAACTGAAAAAGAGCAAAGGTGCGAAGAGAGAGAACAGAGAGCTCATGAACAAATTGTAAAATGTAGTTGGGAGATCGATGAGAGTATGGGAGCTCTTGTAGTGTCATCTAGCAGCTCGCATACAAGTTTCTCTTATGACGAGGAAGCAGATCTTGAGAAACCAAGACCCTCAGAACCAAAAAGACAACGGTTGGTAGGTAGAAAGTATATCATAACTACGAAAGTAGTTGCAGGTCTCGACAAATGTAAAGTAAGTGACCGAGATTCCGTACATATTTTAAGTGCAGTCGCTGAAGCTTTGGGGCATGACGTGCTTTCCTTGTCCATAAGTCGAACAATAATTCAACGTTATAGACAACAACTAAGAAAAGAAAGAGCGGAAAAACTAATGTTGGCTGTTAAAGATCATAAATTTGTGGCTCCTGTAGTTCACTGGGATGGAAAATTATTTGCTGACCTAGCTGGATTTGAAAAGCACAACAGATTAGCAGTTACACAGCAGCAATTACAAGAGGCGATACAGAACAAATTCTAAGAATACCAGTTTTACACACTTCAGCAGGGAGATAGTAAGCTACTGCAGTTTATGAAGCGCTATTGGACTGGAATCTCCAACATACAGTAGTTGCGTTATGCTGCAACACTACTGCCTTCAACTTGGGTCATCTAAATGGTGCAAGTGTTTTTCTAGAATAATTATTAGAACAAGATTTAAATTATTTCCCTTGTAGGCACCATATTTGTGAACTTATTTTAAAAAGTGCTTTTGATGTAAAAATGCCTTCTTCTAGTGGTCTCAACGTACCATTGTTAAAACGTTTTAGAGAATCCTGGTCTAAAATCAATAATTTAAATTATAAATCAGCATAAGAAGATGATTATATAAATACATTATTGCAACTCGGAAGATTTTGGAACGGTTGGTATTCCTAATTTTGTGTGTGGAACAAGCCTTAGATTTTCAGCAGCCTATCGACGACTATAGAGAATTTTTACATTTGACTCAGTTGTTTTTGGTACGGGACAATGTAGAATTTGCCATTCGTGCCCCTAGAGCGTTCCATCATGCACGCTGAATGGTGAAAGCTATTTATTGCTTAAAAATATATCTTTATAACAGTCAGGAAAAGGAAGAGTATCAGAGTCGTATGCATTTTTTTCGTCAAAGTTTATGTTAAGGCTTGGTTCACCGCTCCCTGTCCATACAAAGCTCCATATCAACATCTCCAGTTTGCCAAAAATCTCATTAAATATAAAACTATTGATCCACAGATATCTGAAGTTGCTGTTGAAAAAATTGAAAATCACCTGTAATGCTTGTCTTCTGAGATTTGCGCAGTATCATTCTTTAATAACATAATCCCTGTTCAAATTAAAAGAAATATAATAAAATCTCTAGAAAAACAAGACTCGCTAGAAGGAGATGAAGAACGACTTAAATTAAGTAATATATACGAAACAGAACATAAAGAACTTTGAGAATTTATATGCAATAACACTCTTAGGTTTTTTGAAAGGTTATGGTTAACCACAATTCTTTTAAAAGAGAATCCAGAAAACTGGAAAAAAAAATAGATGAATATAATAAAATATTAACAAAAGATTAAGAACAACGTAGATGTATACTGCAAATTGTAAGCGAAGAAAGAAAAACAATTAAAGACGTCTAAGACGACGCTTGCGGAAACTTTTTAAAAGTCATTTAAACAAACTACTCTTGTAGATACATAATAGGGTTAGTTCTTAGGTACAATTTATTAATATTATATACCTATATAATATATATATATACAGGGTGGCGCACCAAAAACTTTCCACCCGGGTTTATTTTCTTGTTAACAAATAAATCAAAATTCGCTCGAACACGGGAACCTTAGTTCTTAGGGGGACATATTTTTTTGCTATTTTCACCCCCCCCCCCTGCTTGAACCCCTACGACGGGGTGGCTTTCACCCTTAAAATCTTAAATGGAAAGGGGGTCCAGTGATTATTTTAAAGGGAATTCAATTGTTTTCCCGACGCGACCTTGCTCGTTTAAATCGAGTTCCTGAGAAATAGGGCTAAAAAGAAAAGAAAATTTAAAAGTAATAAAATTTATTACCGCGTGTATCAATCAAGTAAAAATTGGAAATGTCCACCTCCAACCTCCATGCAATTGTAAAGGCACTGTTCAAAAGGTTCGCGAACATTATGGAGCATTGCGGGAGTTATACTCAACATCCCGAAAAATTAAATGTGTGGGCTGGAATTTTTGGGGACCGTATTATTGGGCCGTATTTTATACCTGTAAATTTAACAGGTAAAATGTACCTGAACCTGTTGGAAACCACTATTAACCCTGCTTTAACCAATGCCATAGAAGAAAATGACCGTTATCGGCCAGAAAATATTTACTTTCAGCAAGACGGAGCACCCTCGCATTATGCGTTCCCTGTTTTTGGATGAAAATTTTCCAGGAAAATGGATTGGAAAAAGATCTCCTGATTTGAAGCCACTGGACTTTTTTTTGTGGGGACATTTAGGGTCTAAAATTTATGCAACCCAACCCAATTCTTTGGAGGGCTTGCGACAACGAATAGTGTACGAGTGCCGACAAATAACTCCCGCAATGCTTCATAATGTTCGCAAACATTTTGAATAGTACCTTTACAATTGCATGGAGGTTGGAGGTGGAAATTTTCAACATTTACTTAATTGATACAAGCGGTAATAAATTTTATTACTTTTAAATTTTCTTTTCTTTTCAGCCCTATTTCTCAAGAACTATTTACTCGATTTAAACGAGCAAGGTCGCGTCGGAAAAGCAATTGAATTCCCTTTAAAATAAGGTATCACTCAACCCCCCCTTTTCATTTAAGATTTTACGTGTAAAAGCCACCCTGTCGTAGGGGTTCAAGCAGGGGGGTTGAAAATAGCAAAAAAATATGCGCCCCTAAGAACTAAGGTTTCCGTGTTCGAGCGAATTTTGATTTATTTATTAACAAGAAAATAAACCGGGGTGGAAAGTTTTCAGTGCGCCATCCTGTATATACTCTGTTTCAATGTAGTCAGTGATGATAATAAAACATAAAAATAAATAGATAATAAAAGTTTTCAAATTTAATAACCTTTATATTTCATTCCATCGGCGGCACTATTTTGGATTAATTAAATAACTTTAAATTTTGCACACGTCATTTTCTGGACATTTGCAACATTTTAAAAGTACGAAACCAAAAAAAGCAAAAGTCGCAAAATATGGGTCACCCTAACGTAAGTACACCTTTCTAAGCAAATATAAATATAGCAGAAAAAGCTGGCATATTATATTGTCAGTTTGTCAAAATGATAGAATCATTATCATTTATTTTCAGTGTCACAATGACATATTTTTTCGGACTGAGTGCCATTCATAGACAAGGGAGATGCGCTTGGTGCCATCCTTACCTCTGAGTGCCATCAGTTAAAATAAAGTTTAAAGTGGTATGAAGTTAGTGGCAAATTGTCCTTTTAAAAATTAAAAAATATGCAGAAAAGATGCAGAAAGTAAGTAGTAGCAACTTTGGCGTGGCAGTAAATTCAAAAAGCAATAACCGACGATAAAGTATGTAAATTTAGCCGCTGAAATCGGCCGGCGCGCAGGCCGCATAATATTTCTCACGAACGATTTATGGTCTCGTTCATTCAAATTAAAATTTGAGTGCAGGAGTTTTACCGAGCAATACGCGCCCGCCGCGATGTGCACTGGAAGATAATTAGAATGCGGGCGAATAAGAGTACAACCCCATACCCAGCCTAATTTTTTTTCTATAATATTAAATTTATGATGTGGCCGTTTATATCTAAGCAGTGGCGTGTAATAGAAGCTCAAGAAAACCAAAGAAAATTTTAAAACTTACTACCAAACATGTCAATAACGGATTCGTACTCGACAGTAGTGTCGTAATGGGAAGAAGCACAACCCCCCTCCACTTTTTATGACCTTGACCTTGACCTAACCCGAATGACCTTGGATGACCTTGATCTAACCCGGATGACCTTGAGCTAACCCGAATGACCTTGGATGACCTTGACCTAACCCGAATGACATTGGATGACCTTGACCTACCCCGAATGACCTTGGATGACCTTCACTAACCCGGATTTGACCTTGACCTTGAACTTGACCTTGACTTTGACCTTGACCTTGAACTTGACCTTGAACTCGACCTTGAGTAGCTTGACCTTGACTTTCAAGGAATCACCTTGACCTTGAGCATGCGTTGTTTCTGGTAATATTCCCCCTCCTATGACTTTGAAATTGGATATTATAAATATGGAGCTCTTTCGAAAGGAATACCATAGTCATACAGGCATTGCTTGTTGTTGCCTTGAAATAGAAGAATTGTGTTTGTGGTGTGTTTTGTGAAAGTTATTAAAGGTATTTTATTACATATTTTAATAATGAGTCTTTCACAGCAGACTTTGGTTGAAATTAATAATATGATAAACAAAGATGTTGAATTTCTTGACCACCGAAAAATTTCAACACTAACGGTGGGAAAAATTTATGTTATAAAACAGATATCATTTGTTTCAACACGTTTTGGTAAAAGTATTCTTGTTACTTTGTATGATACAACACATAATGTAACATTTCAAACTTTCTTACCCAAGCGTGTTGCTGAAACATTATCAGAGGCAACTGTTGACATAATGAATAAATCAAATGATAAATTTACCCTAACATATTTGGGGCAAAGCTCACATGTATTTTCTGGGGGTAATACTAAAGCATTAATAAATTTTGGGTGTTTAGAGTAAACAATGTTGTGTAAAGAATATTTTAATCTATAGTTTATCATATTTTTAATTTTAATTGATAATGTAATAAAAGTGTAATACCTAGTATCATAAAACACAATCACAATCTCATTATTCTATTGTAGATGTGTGACAATGTTGTTGAAAAACAAGATACGTATATAAGTTGGTTAGCATGCAAATTAAGACGTATGGCTCAAGATATACTACAGTTTTCGATGTTTGATGGTTCCTGTTTGGATTCAACTGGCTGTCAGTACAGAAAGTATGTGCGTGATGCAATCAATTTTATGGCTGGTGCGCATCTATGTGGACAATATCTCTACGGATCCATAAACCTGAGTCAATTTTGTGCTGAAATGATTGATAATGATCTTGCCAAGTTTGTCATTCATATACCAGATCTACCAAGTGATTTGGTAACAAAATTTAATTTGGTTGATTATGTGGATCCCGACGATATTACTTATATCGTAAAAGATGGTGTAGTCATCCGCAGCGATGGTGCAAATGGTTGTGAAATTATGGACAAAGTAGAAGATCAAGAAAAGTAAAATTAATTATTGGAACAACTTTTATTTGTAAAAACACGTTCTGTACTATATTTCCATAAACCAGTATAATATATAATATAATATATAAATGTATGTATTATTATAAATAATGGTCATGTTTAAAAATAAATGTTATGGTTTAATATATAAATAAAACCAATAGGAAATAAATTGTTTGTAGTAAAAGCATTGTTATATTTTTCCCAACATAACAAACCCTATATAAGCGTTTGTAAGATGAAAACCTTATGAAGTTGTATAAGTAGAAGGTAAAATAGCAAATTAGTTTAGTTTAATTTGAGGATGAGTCGAAGTAACAGCACAGTTGATAAGTTTGGACGTAAGAAAACCAATGAAAAATGTCGGTTTTTACGTGGACCACCTGGAAATGGATTCAGGCTTACTCTCGATGATCAGTATGATATGCAAGGAAAATCCCTAGAGAATGTTGCATCACCTAAAAAACCAAATGATGCTGCTACTCAAGAATATGTTCTCACTCAACATGATCTTCTGCGTATACAACTAACTGCTGTATTTGTTAAGAAATTATCAGATCTGCGCATACAATTTAATGATATTACTGATCACCGATTCATAGCATTGAATACAGAAGTTGCTCGAAGATTCAATGAAGTTCAAAAAGAAAAAAAAGAGTATGAAAACAAAGTTGGGAAGATGATATTGGCTCTCGAACAACAAATTATTAACCTGGACAAAGTTCAAATGAAATTTGAACAACGAATTATTGACCATATTACAATTAACCTTGATAAAATTCGAGCGAAATTTGAAGATGTAAAATCTGAGTTGAAATAAAAAGTCACTCAAGAGAGAGAGGTCACACGTGAAGGTCATCTGTTATATATAAATACACGTATCCAAATTATGGTGACTTAGTTCATTTGTAGCATTGCTTTCACAATCATTTACAATATGGAAAGTAAAACAACATTAGTGTATCCGTTTTCAATCAACGGTCGTCAAATGTGTTCAAATTGTGAACATTGGGAATTTTTAAGTGGGACAATGGGATTATGTGATTGGTGTCAAAACGAGAGCAATAGAGGATCTGTACCTGCTGACCAACCTCAAAGTCCCATTATCTTAGGTGGTGGGCATCAACAACATACTGATACGTCCACATCTTCAAGTCAAGAAGATGAAATAATGGAAGAATCGCCATCACCGCAGTCGCCATCGTCAAGTCCAACGTCGTCGCTACCAAATGCACTACTCGATTCTTCAAGTGATTAGTATATGCGCTAAAAAAGTAGTGATGAAGAAGTATTTTTCCGTGCCATATGTATTAGTGAAAGTGAACTTAGACAATTTGGTTATAGTCCCTAAGTGTTTTTGGTCATTATGTATTATTGCTTAAATGTGAATAAAACATTTTTTAGTACTTCATATTATGTTTATAATTATATTATAAATTAATAAATCGTTCATGAACAATTTTATTTCTAAAATTACTTTCTAAAATCATATCCAAAGTTGTTTTGATTTTCTCTATTCGCCGTTGGAAACGGTACCTATCAAGCATTAGCTGTTGAAAGTCGCTCTTTCGAGCTTCTCGATATGCAAACGCCCAAACAAATGTTTTATGGACAATATTTTTCTCTTCATCAAATGTTACGCTCTTCATGGTTATTAATTCAATGAAAACAATTTTTAAAATGATAGCATTCTCGATATGCAAACGCCCAAACAAATGTTTTATGGACAATATTTTTCTCTTCATCAAATGTTACGCTCTTCATGGTTATTAATTCAATGAAAACAATTTTTAAAATGATAGCAATATATACTGATAAATAAAATTGATATGTTTTAAATTACATGTTTATTTTATCATTCAACTGATACAATAATTGTAATAGGAAATACAAAGCTGTTTATACAATATCAGACTTATCTATCCAAGAATTAAATTGATTAGGGAAACCCAACCATTTTACAAACAATTGATCAATGTGATTTTTCTGACGTTTTCTAAGAATTTTTTCAACAAGATATACGTTTGGGTTGGTTGTCTTTTGTAGTTCAGCTTCGTAGAAACAACCTTTAATCGGTTCACCTTCTAATGATTCCAGTATGTAAGTAGGTGGATTTGTGATGTTGCTTTTTACTATTTTGAAGAGTTCTGTTGACCATGAAGGTGTATACCCCTTTTCGAATATGGATTTGTATTTACTGATTCGAACTATATCGCCTAGACGAAATTTATATTTCTTCGGTCTAACCTTTAAATAATCGTATGCCCTAATTTGGGTATCTTCTAACACATTTCTGGGCTTCATGCCAATTGTGCGATGTATTGTGTTATTATAGACGCTTGTTACTGATGGTAATAGTTCCACCCACCTGTAGGAACCTCTAATTGAAAATTGCTTATATAAATTATTTTTTAAAGTTCTTATCACACGTTCAACAATTGCCGCCTTTTTCGTGCTGAATGTAGAATAATGATTTATATTAAATTTTTTCATAAGGGCTTGAAAGCGACTATTATAAAATTCTTTTCCCTGATCACTTTGTAAATTGTCTGGTGTATACGATGCCTCTTCAATTATACTCTTCATTGCATTGGTCACTTCAGCACCGGTCTTGTTTTTGATTGCTCTGGTGTACACAAATTTGGAGTAACAATTGATACATACAAGGATGTAGCGATAACCATCGTTTTCATCAGCATATTGTTGCATTTCAGCTAAATCTATTTGCCATAAATCCTTGTATCCTTTAATAATCGTCCGCCTTCTAATAAAGTTTTTTCTAGCAGTCCGGTGCAGTTCATTAACAATTTCAATTTTTCCCCTGCTTGCCTCCATATTTTGTAGCGAAGCGAACACGTCTCATTAGACACTGAGCAAAGGAAACAAGGTACATAATTTAATATATTATTTGTTCTTCGCGAAGTTCCTCAACAATTGACATAATCTCATTTTCATGCCCAGTATTACCAGCTAATTTTGAACTCCACAACAATCTTAAGCGATCAACCAACTCCTTTGGTTTATTCCAATAAATGTATTGAGGTGATTTGGAAGAAAGTAGTTTCTTGTTGGGTATTTTTATTTTTTTAGCGATGTTATTTTTTACAACAGCACCGCCTGATTTAGTGCTCGCCGGCATCAGTAGGGGTTTTATAATATACAAATATTTCAATAATCTGGTTTCTCGTAGACCCATATTTTTGTCATAATTTTCATATGCTGCACTAGTTAATTCTAAAATTTCCTTGTATTTCTGTAGCACACCATCATCGGTTTTATCGTGTTGTGTTAGGAATGGTGGATTTCTTAAAAAAAGCAAATCGTAAAGTTGAGGTGTTCCATCAAATACAGCAACATTTTTTCCGTTTTTATATAAAGTAATTTTGCCATTTGGAAAACGCACTTCTAGGTTACCAATATATCTTTTAAGGTTATTCGGCTTTTTACCGAAATGTACACCATAAATGGTATCGTATTGGGATGGCTTATTTTTTAATCCATTTAAGTATGCTTGAATCTTGTCGAGCGGTGGTGAACTTGTATAACTTGAAGGGGAAGGTGTCTCAAACAATGTAACGTTGGTATCACGTTTCGGTGTTGTATCGATGTGAGCTTTTCGGCTTATCCGCGGTGTAGACGATTGAAATGATGATATGTGATCGGATATTTCCTCAGGCTCCTCCATTGTGCTAGTACTACGACTATATTGCTTTCCTTGGGTTTTGGGTTGCTGCTGCTGCTGGCGTTGCTTTACTACATTAGATATAGATGTTAGTGGTTTAGTGATTGGTTCGTAAAATTTATCCAAGTCGAGCGCACTTTGTGTCTTCGCCGCCTTGAATTGTTTAAATTTTTTTCGAACAGCATTGGTCGTTTCCACTAGTTTTCGTTTTAAGTCAATTTCTTCATTCATGGTGTTGACAAACTACCGAACAGCAATGAAATGAATGCATTCATCATTGTTAAACAAATATATAGCTATCAAGTCCCTTGCGATATCTTCCCGAATTCACATCACTATCTTTATCGATAACCAAGAATCCATATTTATTATCCCAACATTTCGAGCACATTTCCTGAAATTGTGTAAAATTCAGGTCGGGTGATACATGATCGGAAAATACGTGTCTCATATTCATTTCATCTTGTTTAAACATAATAATAAAGTTGGCATTATCTCGCACAAGCTGTTTAGGAACTCGTGAATATGTTTGAGCCAAATAAAAGGCATCCACATTTTTGTGACGTCCCATACAGAAATATGATCGTATAACATCCTGCTTTTCACACATAACATCATCAAATATAAATATTGAATTGGGTCTTGCATCTGAGGGTTCCATGATATTCGTGGCATCGCTGAAAGCATAATAACCAAGACCTTTAATGGGTGTAAGAATTTTCTTCAAATATTCATATTTTGGTTGATACAGTGACTTGGAGTAGATATAAACATTTTCAAAACGTAGACCCAATGGGTGAGTAAGTAGTGAAATCATAACATTTGCCACAATTCGAAGGTCCAATTATTATTCCACGAATGGATGATGGAAGCAAAGGACCGTGTTTCCTTAATAATCTCTCTCCATGTCCACATCCAACTTTTTCGTCGAGATTGTCGATGGAAAATTTTTGTTTCAAATGTACTATCCGCATATTGATAAAATCAATATTTTATAGCAAACTTTTCACTTAAATGGTCATTCAGATGCTGATCACCGGACGAAGTAGATCGTCTCGTTTACAGACTAAGACTGGAAGAGGAATTGTTAATTCCTTAATTAATAACCTGCCGGTGGAGCTGCATATCCCCGGTTATCAGTATTGCGGTCCCGGAACAAAAGTGATTAAACGTGTGAAAAGAGGTGATCAAGGAATTAATCCTTTGGACGTGGCGTGTAAGAAGCACGATTTAGCTTATTTAAATAATAGAGACGATATAAGTGAGCGACACCGAGCAGATTACGAGTTGGAACAAAGTGCTTGGAAACGAGTGAAATCTGCAGACGCTAGCGTTGGTGAAAAGAGTGCTGCGTGGTTGGTAACAAATATTATGAAAACAAAGCAGCGTTTTGGTATGGGTGTGTCATCAAGCAAAAGGAAGAGTCGCTCAAAAGTTGCTAAGAGGAAGCGGCGAGCTGGTAAGCAACGTGCTGGAAAGCGGGTGCGTGTGCAGAAAGTAGCTTTTGGTTCTGCTGTTCGACGTCCGATTCGAGCAGAATTGCTAAGAGGTGGTGGAAAGAAAATGAATATTCTAAATGCATCGAAAATAGCCGTTGCAGCAGCCCGTAAATCAGTAAAAGCAGCAGGTGGTAAACGAAAAGTCCGCACGCCTAGAATTATTCCGATTCCTAAAACTGGTGGAGTATTACCATTAATACCAATATTTGCTGGTCTGTCAGCCTTAGGCTCCTTAGCTGGTGGCGCTGCAGGTATTGTTCGTGCCATCAAGGACGTGAAGGAGGCAAATGCAGAAAAGACAGGTGCTACTTTAAAACTACGTGGAAATGGATTATATCTGAAACCATATCGTTCAGGTATGGTATTGTTTATGAACCATAGGAATATGTCAAAAAACTAATTGTGTCTCTACCCAATAGACCGCTATCAAATGTCGATCTGGAAAAGTATGTGTTAAAACTAAAGATACCTTACTTTAGGGGAGTTTATATGCGAGATTCATTACCTGCACGTGGTCCCCGACGGTATGAAGCAGCGATTATTAATTTGGATAGCGCATCGGGGGTAGGGACGCATTGGGTGGCATATCGAAAAGCCAACTTTGAAGTAACATACTATGATAGCTTTGGTGATTTGCCACCACTTACCGAATTGGTGAGATATCTGCAAACAGGTTCGAACGCGTCGAAAAACATTTACTATACATACGATCGTCAGCAAGAATTCGATTCAGTTTGGTGTGGCCATCTGTGTTTGAAGTTTCTCTCCGATATAAAATAATAATAATAATTATGTCTTTGACGTCACAAGTTGAACGCGATAACTACACAAAGATCTTGCACTTACTTAAAGTGTTTAAACATGTGGGTGGATTATTGAGAATGACTGCCGAAGAATTAGAAAACGTGCCAAAGGAACTAATGATTTCGATGGCGCCAAATGAAATTGCTATAGTTTGGGATAAGCTGTCAAATGAACTGAAAAGTGACGAGGATATGATGAAATATCAGTTTTGCTATGAACATTACAATAGCGACAGTGACGATTCCAACAAGGATGTGGGTGATGGGCCATTGCCTCGAAAATTATTTTGTTGTTACTGCAAAATTAGTGATGTGAATATAACAGCTGAAAATTCGATTAACACGACATCAGATGAGAAGAAAAAAAAAAGCGCTAGTGTATTAAACCCATTGAACTGTTGCAAATGATAATAAAAACAATCACAAATAGCTACTTAACGTCAGTCATGTCGCATACATTCACGCTAACAGGATCCTCGAGCGTGTTAAGCGCCGACTTTTATCCACCCATTGAACTGAGTACAACAAGTAAATATGGTCTTGCACTTGTCGGATTTTACACATATAATTCAATTTTTAACATTGATGAACACAACAACTCATTTGGTTACATAATTGATGAACAGAACAGCTCATTTGGTAAAATAAGGAAGGATGAAAAAATATCACATCTACTGACCATTCCACCAGGAGCATATGAAATTGATGAAATTGGTCAAGCTATGTTGACAGTTCTAAAAAAGTCAACCCGCAACGATAGTGATGAAATATTTTCCTTAACAGCCAACAATAATACATTAAAATGTGAGATGAAATCGAAGTATGACATTGATTTGGGTGGTGACAAAAGTATTGCCAAAATGTTGGGGTTTGACGCTAAAGTGTTAAAAAAAATGAAAAGCATCAGTCAGTGTACAATGTGGATATTATGAAAGTACGCATTATACGGGTTGATTGTAATATAATCTCTGGTGCATTCCTGAACTCGTCGAAATGCCACATCCTATTTGAATTTGATATTGACGTTGAAGCAGGGTATAAAATTACGAAAGAGCCGCAGAATATTATTTATATGCCGATTATACCGGAAGGACGTCAGTTCATAGACAACATCAGTCTGCGAATCTTGGATGACGACGGAGATCTGATTGACTTTCGAGGGGAGAAGATAATTATTAAATTGGAATTAAAGAAAATAGCATAAGGATGGGTTTCTGCTTTAACACTCAACTACGTTTGTTGCATACTGTGAAAGATTCAGTTAAACATAATAAAAGTAAACAAAGTAGACAAACCAGGCTCATTCGTAATCCAGTCATAAGATCGAAAAGACCTCATCGGCAGCAGCAGCAGCAGCAGCAGCAGCTTTCTCGTGAAGATTACAGTTTTTTACGATTAATTGGTTTGAAAATACGAAAATCTAGAAAATGACGGCTACTGGTGAAAAGATCGAGGTTTTCACCGAACCTATCTTCGAGAACTCCATAATAAGTTTACAGGAACATACTTATAAACCATATGGTTCCCCAACATTTAAGAACTCTGATGAAATTCGTATTCCCGTACACTTTCAAGACATAATATTGGATGTTTCCGAAAGTTACATATACATCGAAGGTACTTTCAAACCTAAAGATGCAACAAAGAAATGTTACTTATCGAATAATGCTATAGCCTTCCTTTTCGACGAAATTCGCTATGAAATGGGTGGTGGTGAACAAGTCGCAATTGTCCGAAAACCAGGAATTACTACAACACTGAAAACGATGGCATCCTTCGGCGCCTTACAAAATAATTCTCTAATGGTTTGTGGATGGGGTCTAAATGAAAATAATCAAGCTCTTGTTGATGCCACAAGTCATGTATTCTCCGGAAAGCTCCCCCTAAAGTATCTAATGGGTTTTGCAGAGGACTATACGAAAGGAATTTTTAATGTTAAGCAAGAGCTTATTTTAATTATCGCTCGCAATTTTAGCAATTGTTATGTTGGTGAAGTAGAAGCAGACATTAATATTGATAAAATTGAATGGAGAGTTCGTCATATTATTCCCGACGATCGTCAAAAGCTAAAGATAATGTCTCGCATGAATAAAGGTGTAAATAGTGCCAATATTCCAATGGCATATCGAAAATGGGATTTGTACGAATTACCTGCCTTGCGACAAACATCATCAGACGTGTGGGCTTTAAGGACTAGCACCAGTCTCGAAAAGCCGAGATATTTGATTATTGGGTTCCAGAATAGTACCTATTGCGATAATAAAGCCAAAGATGCCACTCAGTTTACTGCAGCCAATATAAGTGACATACGAGTATACCTTAATTCCACTGTTTACCCATATGAACGGTGGAATTTAGAATTTGGGAAAAAATTATATGCTACAGCTTACTATACCTATGAGAACTTCCAGAGTAGCTACTACGGTCGAGAAATGGTGGACCCAATGTTAAATTACGTCGATTATCCTGACAACCCCATTTTCATCGTGGATTGCAGTCATCAACCAGAAGCTATCAAATCGTCCACAGTTGATGTCAAAATCGAGTTTGAAACACGAAACAGTAAATTTCCCAAAGACACTAAAGTTTATGCATTGGTTATTCACGACTCATTCTTAAGTTATAATATCTTAAACGGTTCAGTTACTAACAAATCTGTATTTTAATCTTTGTTTAATTTCTTACTGAAGCATCGCGCGATCGCATCCAACTCTAATTTACAATACCGATTTTACCCCTACTAATATGGATAAAATTAGAAAATAAGGTAAATCAATTTGTTAGCAATGTAGGTTGTAGTTAGTCTAGAAATAAATATTTTTTAATATTATATATAGTGTTTTATTATTCCAAAAGCTACAACTTTGCTTTTAAGTTTTGAACTGTGGATCGAGGGTATATTTTGATATTTGACAAGACATAAACTGTTAAAGATAAGAATATACAGAAATGTGTGGGAAAGAGAGAGAGAGAGAGGAAGATAGAGGGTGGGGCAAGATAATGTATATAAGCACCTATTTCGATTTGGAAATTCATTCTAACCCAAAATGTCATCAAGCTCGGATGCAGGTTATTCGAGCGATGAAGAACGACGCGTTCAATGTCATCAACATAGACGAGTACATCGTAGGGGTGGTAGGTTAAGAGAAAGATTTTGCATAGTGCAATCTTATGTAAAATGGGGCCTTCATGTCAACTTGTGTATGTATTGCTACACAACGAGATTTGCGGGTATACATGATGTTGGTTTCATCCAGACCCATTTTACAATAGGATTGAATAGAGCTATGCAAGATCACTCTTGGTGTAGTGCTTGTCGTGCAAGACTGTTTACGGTCTTTCATCAGGACTCATGCCTTATTTGCAATAGAATGTAAATTGTATTGCAAATAAAGCAGCTACCACCGGAATCGACTACCGTCCGAACCCTGACCCCCTCTTACCCATCCCCAGGTCCTTCTCGGAGGGCCACATAAAGAATTGAGCGTAGTTAGTTGTTTAATGTCACATATCCAGGGTGACACGACACTTTCGAGAAATAATTTCTCGATTGTGTTACTATGGATAAAGATATTATGTTATTTAATAAAAATGTAATATTCCTAACCAAATCTAATTTTTTTTTCTGTTGAACCCATGGTTCACCTAACTCAGGACTAATAATACAATGGAATTAATATTAAGAATACAATTTTTATTGATAACAATTCTTATAATTGTATAGTAGTTTTACGTTCGATGTTGCACAGTGCCATGGTTGCGTTGTCGGATGGAAAAAACATGGTGGAAGCCTCTTAAATTTACTTAGTTTCGGTTCTCGTTCACAGGGAATATTGATCATAATTTCTTCGCTTATAAACTTCTTTAGAAATTTCATCTTTTCACTACCTTTTACGTAAACCTTGGGTGATTGATACAATCTCAATATATGATTAAATATGTTATTAAGTTCACACAATTCTATATTTCCAGACTCCCACTTCAATCCATGATAATTTTCGGCCCATTCAACACTCTTTAGCTCATTAACAGACAACATACTTTTATGAAAAGGAGGTTTAAATAAATAATTGGCGGCACGAAACCCATCGTAAATTGCTATTTCTTTTGGAAAATATCCAAAAGAACAATGGTAGCCCTGGATATCAACAAAAATGTCTGAACGATATTCTGCCATGGTTGCTTGCAACTAACTAATGTATTTTGATGTGAAAATATGGTTTTATCCACATCTAGGATTGTACATTCAAAAGTTATCCCTACCACAATTTTTCAATAAATACGAGTAGAGCTTCACAACTAATTCATATACATCTTGGACATGGCCCAAGAAAGACCTGCAAGCCGTGGCTCGTCGCTGTTTAGCGATGAGACTGAATATGTTCCTCGACCCCAAGAAGGACCTGCAAGCCGTGGCTCGTCGCTGTTTAGCGATGAGACTGAAATTGTTCCTCGACCCAACAGACCACGACCATCGAGGCGAGTTGAAAATGTTGAGACCACTGGACCTGCGGACTCCACATCGGATGCGGGATCGGTAGAAGTCAGCGATGACTTTAGGGGTCCAGCCGATTCCACGTCTTGGTG
Organism: Polydrusus tereticollis; assembly: GCA_963920685.1. Classification (NCBI taxonomy): domain Eukaryota; kingdom Metazoa; phylum Arthropoda; class Insecta; order Coleoptera; family Curculionidae; genus Polydrusus; species Polydrusus tereticollis. The sequence goes on along the minus strand of OY987329.1, from coordinate 87,793,924 downwards.
GGATTTTGAAGATGATATGGACGCCGGTCCTGCGGACTCAACCACTCCGTAGAAGGACTACGATAAGTCCTATTCTCTTTCCTATGCGACCGCCCGAACCCTGACCCACCCCAACCCCCTTCCCCAGGTCCTCTTCGGAGGGCCACATAAAGACTTGAGCGTAGTTTAGTTATTCCGGACCAATTTATTGTGGTACGGTATTATTATTATTATTCAAAGCTTACCCTAAACATGATTAAAATTTAATTATTTTAAGGTGTCAGTTAATAAAACACTTTATACATTTTGTATTATTTATTTAGGTAAAAAATTATATACATAGTCATACAATATTGTAGCATTTTTAACGCTACAAGAACAAATATCTAAACTATGATATGAGCAATACGTAGTATCCATTGTTAATTTTGGTACATTAATAGAACCAGTAGTGAATTCTAAATTAACAATAGAAGGAGTTTTAAGGTTCTTTTCGGAAAAAGTATTAATTAAAAAATCCTTCTTTACTTGGCCCTTGACATAAATAGTATCGACATCGTGCAGAGCGTCGTAGAGAATCGGGAAAAGCTGGTCGAGATCCATTTCACCATAAGGATAGCAGAGACCATGTCGGTTTCCATATAAAAACAACACTTGCTTCTGGCATTGATACGATAGTTCATAAAACGGTATGGATGGTTTAAAGAAGTAACTTTTCATCTCCTTTCCATCATAAATAGCCAACTCTTTAGGTTGAAATTGTGGAACGCAGAATCCTTGAATGTCGACTACAACAAACTTCATCTCATCAAAGCTGGGAGCAAACTAAATTATTTTTTTAATTCAAGACACATTTTTGAAGGATATAGTAAAATTTACACCCCACCCCTAAAATATGGCTATAAATACGTATGCGCATAGCAGAATGTATCACTCTTCATCCAGCCATGGACGCTACTAGACTGATGTTGACCTCGACCAGGAAGAGGAAAATCGAAGAGTATTGGGCAGCCTCAAAGAAGAAATTTGAAGGGAAACCGATCGCTGTCGTAAAGCCGACAGTACAAGCACCACCACCACCACCACCACCTGTCGTCGTGGTGATAGAAGACGACGATGTCGGGGTGCCGGAACCACCAGCACCACGTCGGCGTTGGCGTCGCATAATTGCACCGCGATCTGTTCAGATCGCCAGAGGGGAACAGCCGAATTAACTGGTTTCCCTCAACTACCAAAAAAACGGTCCTTTTCAGGACCACACTTATACTTTGAGCGTAGTTAGTTAGGTAGAAGTCCCATTCGTGGGATGATATAATACCAACAAGTGGTATTTGTTATCATCACACATAGAAAAGGGATTCTCTTTACTACATAATTCATCTTAAGGTGAATATGTTGAAAAATTAGTATCATATTAATTTTTTTAAGAGATTTCTCATCAGTTTAGAGCAAAAAGGTACTAAACTTAAACCATCGGACGTAGTCTAAGCTACACAGTACCATTTTTTAAATTTAAATTAAATAAAAATTGATATTTCTTTTTTTCACCCAGTTCCTATTTTCATTAATTTTTTTTAGGCATTTCCGATAACTTTAGAGCTAAGAAGTATTAAACTTAAATTACTGGGCGTAGTCTAAGCTACACAGTGCCATTTTTTAAATTGCAATTAAATAAAAATTGATAATTCTTGTTTTCCCCCAGTTCCTATTTTTATTAATTTTTTTTAGGCATTTCCGATAACTTTAGAGCTAAGAAGTATTAAACTTAAATTACTGGGCGTAGTCTAAGCTACACAGTACCATTTTTTAAATTGCAATTAAATAAAAATTGATAATTCTTGTTTTCACCCAGTTCCTATTTTTATTAATTTTTTTTAGGCATTTCCGATAACTTTAGAGCTAAAAAGTATTAAACTTAAATTACTGGGCGTAGTCTAAGCTACACAGTACCATTTTTTAAATTGCAATTAAATAAAAATTGATAATTCTTGTTTTCACCCAGTTCCTATTTTTATTAATTTTTTTTAGGCATTTCCGATAACTTTAGAGCTAAGAAGTATTAAACTTAAATTACTGGGCGTAGTCTAAGCTACACAGCACCATTTTTTAAATTTCAATTAAATAAAAATTGATATTTCTTGTTTTCACCCAGTTCCTATTTTTCATTAATTTTTTTATGCCATTTCCCGACATTTTACGCAAAAATTTCATAGCACAAAAATAATTATTTTGTTGCAAAGAACCGGTTTCCAATTTTATTTTGGCAGTTTTATTAAAAATTAACCCTTCAACCCTTAATGCGCATGCTTGTGGACTTTAAAAAAAAAAAACCCACCCGGGTCTCGCGAGTCGTTTCCGCATATTCCCGACAAACTATTTTCATTCCTTAATTCGCTTATTTCAATACGTTAAGCTTACATTTTACGATTTATAAATTTTAAATTGAAAAAAACCTATTTTTCTATTCAAGTTTTCTAAAATATTTTAGACGTGTTTCGGCGTTTTTTTTTATTTTCAACCGTTTTCACGCAATAAGGCGTCAAAGTTACACATCTAAAAATAGCCAAAAACTCACTTTTTTAAAATGGTTCTTTTTCGATTTTAAAAATTCGATTTATATTAAGGAAACTTGCCTCTATCACTTTGTCCAGTAACTATTTGCGATATTTTTTACTGTTTTTTCATAAATTACAGCCAAAGTCGCCCTTTCTTAGAAAAATTAAAAAAATGGTACTATATTTGCTGTTTCCCTATTTTCTTCAATTTTTTCCATTATTTTTTAATCTAATTCTGATATAACAAGTTGTGCTCTTCATTTTTGGTCCTACACTTTTTACGCTTAATTGCATAGTTTGTCCATAAAATACCAAATTCATATTATTATTTTCCTCAGGGTAGTACCGGCTATTAGGGGATGATACCAAATTTTTAATTTTTAACTTTTTACACTTTAAAAAATGGTACTGTGTAGCTTAGACTACGCCCAGTAATTTAAGTTTAATACTTTTTAGCTCTAAAGTTATGGGAAATGCCTAAAAAAAAATTAATAAAAATAGGAACAGGGTGAAAACAAGAAATATCAATTTTTATTTAATTGCAATTTAAAAAATGGTGCTGTGTAGCTTAGACTACGCCCAGTAATTTAAGTTTAATACTTCTTAGCTCTAAAGTTATCGGAAATGCCTAAAAAAAATTAATAAAAATAGGAACAGGGTGAAAACAAGAAATATCAATTTTTATTTAATTGCAATTTAAAAAATGGTACTGTGTAGCTTAGACTACGCCCAGTAATTTAAGTTTAATACTTCTTAGCTCTAAAGTTATCGGAAATGCCTAAAAAAAATGAATGAAAATAGGAACTGGGTGAAAAAAAGAAATATCAATTTTTATTTAATTGCAATTTAAAAAATGGTACTGTGTAGCTTAGACTACGCCCAGTAATTTAAGTTTAATACTTCTTAGCTCTAAAGTTATCGGAAATGCCTAAAAAAAATTAATGAAAATAGGAACTGGGTGAAAAAAAGAAATATCAATTTTTATTTAATTTAAATTTAAAAAATGGTACTGTGTAGCTTAGACTACGCCCAGTAATTTAAGTTTAATACTTCTTAGCTCTAAAGTTATCGGAAATGCCTAAAAAAAATTAATGAAAATAGGAACTGGGTGAAAAAAAGAAATATCAATTTTTATTTAATTGCAATTTAAAAAATGGTGCTGTGTGGCTTAGACTACGCCCAGTAATTTAAGTTTAATACTTCTTAGCTCTAAAGTTATCGGAAATCCCTAAAAAAAATTAATAAATATTCGAAACGGTTGAAACGAAGAATTATTAAATTTTCTCTCAATGAAATTTAAAAAAATGGAGATGTATAGTTTAGACTATGTCCAACATTTTAGGTTTAATACTTTTTTGTTCCCTAGTGTTTCTTATTGTTACTGAAGTTCAGTAAAATAAAACAAATTATATAATGTAATATTATAACTTTTATTGTTATAACTTGTATAATATAATATGTACAATTTTTACATTGCTAATATCTAACACCGCAAATCTTTTTTAATGGTATAATGTGTACAATTTTTACATTCCTAATATCTAAGACTTAAAATCTAACATAAACACCTACAACTAACTTATCCATATCTTACATATCCGCGGCATAAGAAAAGTGGCAAAAGTGTTTAAGCCGCTGCTTACACTTTGCTATCTTTTCCTGTGCCGCCTCCATCCTTTTCCTTAATTCTAAAATTTGTCTCTCGCACTCCTTCACTTCACTTACACTGTCTTTCATGTCCCTAACTATAGATTGTCTAATGCTAAACGCAGCAGCCACTGCCTCTCTTTGGCTGGGCGAGAACTCACGCAGCCATTGAGGTTCGCTCTCCGTCGTTGTTGTCTCCTCTACGCGCCGCTTCTTCAATGGCCTCAGCCCTACACTAGGAGATTTGGGCCTCTTAAAAGACTGGCCAGAATGTCCGGACGCCGTTGCTGCTGTCGCCACTACTGGCAAGTCGGTGGGCTTCTTTTTCTGTAGCGACAAGCTCCGTGGTCCTGGCATTTTCAGCAACTTCTCTAATTTGCTTCCACCTGCTACTGGGCTCGCCTTTTTCACAACAACATCGCTTAAAACGACGACGTTCTGGTCCCGCTGCTCCAGATGTTGTCGAGTAGAAATTTCGGCCAAAATATTGTTGCAGGCCTCGTCCTCTACACGACCTTGTTCCGTCCGTTCGCTCTGGTCCATGGCCCATTCGGCGACGGTATGCGGTGTTAAGAGGGACGAAGGGTCAAATCCCTCCAACATTGCTTCTTCAGCCGCACTTCCGAAGCTAAATTCTGACAATAAGTCGCTCTCCATTTTTTCAACTTTGTTTTTTTTTTAACACTACTAAGACAGTAATACACACACAAGTCGTACAACAACTGTGAACTGATCTGCTGCTCTTGGGTCGACTGTCTTTATACACATCAAGACCACCCCCCACTTCTCAATTCCCGCTTCTCGACTCTAACCGACAAGGGCACCTTCGTGCGCCCTTTTCGACCTCACTACTACTTGCCAAGGGCAAATAAACAACTTATGCTACAAACTGTCCTACACATTCCTATGTTATGATCACTATTTTTTTAACTTAAAGTTCTACTAAATATGGATTTGCCAGTGGAGCGTTCTATCACAAAGCTATACAAAATATTGAATTACTTTCAGTAAATTTGCTAAATTTTCTTCAGGGTCCGCACTATAAAACTCTATATCTTTATGTCCCCAAGGTAAAGTTTTTGTGGTTGATGGAATTATGAAACGCTTGTCGTCATAATGGCTAAGAGCAATTTTATTAATAACTTGTGTGTAAATATCGTGTAATTCACTTCGAAAAGTTTTCATCTTCCTAAATATTAAACCGCCGTTTTCAACGATTTTTCGGTAATCGTCCAAATGAAGCTCCTTCTCGATAACTGATTTTTTTATCCCTTTGGCTTTTTTTAATTCGTTGTTCAATGATTTTACGTAGTAAGCTTTTGCCCCAGTTCCAAAAAAACCGATTATCGGATCACATGGAAATTCATCCTTCATTCTACCCAACACTGATTTTCTCTTAATTACATTAAATTTATTATTTTCGGGATAATTTGAGGTGTCGAATTTATCTGGGTTCTCTGCAATTACTCGATAAAAATCATCGGTGAACACTTTTAATATCAAAGAATCCGTGTCCGTGTAAAGTAAGGAAGCATTACTGCCAAACTTCTTTTTAATAAAGTTATAGAAAAAATCATAAATTACTGTTTTCGAGATATCCAATATGGAAAAACCAATATATATAGGTTTATTATAAATAATTTTTAATTTATCCATGTGGATCGCGACAAAATCTTTTGTAAATATGGATCTACTATTAAAATTGGGACGAGCAATTAATGCTCTTGCCCCAACTTTACCTACACCATTTTCCCATTGTGTTATTAATTTTTATATCTTTACGATTTTCAACGTTTTCCATAGTTTTTCCAAAAATAGCATTTATTATCAATTTAAACAGATCCTTACCAAATTTTGTTGTTGACTTGTTACGCAAATCCGTATTAAAATCGATATATTTCTTTAACCACTTTGACTGATCAAATTTTAAAATTCTATGAGTCCGCATTACCATTAGACCGTTATCGATGGCTTGTTTTAAAGTTCTATAATGAACAATATACCTCTTTTTATCTTTAAGATTGGGAATCAATTTGGACAACTTTGCCTCCTCTGTAGGTGGCATTATATTTTCCACTAAGAAAGGAAGATCAGAATGTAAGTCATGCAATTCTTCCGGATAATGCACGTCTACTTCCAGAACGTATCCGTGCGGACTTTCATCACCCACATTCATAATATTTAAATCTAAAATTTCACGTTCTGATAGCCATCGAAAACCACCAAAGGGCAATGCTTGGGACATACTATGACCGTATAGGTTTGTTGCATCTAAATATGATATAAATGAAGAAGGTTCTGAGGGATCGTAGTTGGGTAAATAGGAATTATTTGCGATGTGCTTCCTTTCAGTACACTGACTTATCCCGCCGCGAATACCTTTTTTAAAAAAGTGAATTATATCAATGTCTGTTAAAAGCTCTAACTTTACCTGGGTCATGCGCAACATGCAATCAAAAGATAAACTTGGTAGGGTAAAATACTGTGCGGGGTCCAATTTATAAACTTGCAAACAAGTATCGCGAAACTGTTCGAAAACATCTGCTAATAATAAAACGTCTGATTTTATATATAAATCAGAGTAATCCCCTAAATTCTTACACCCAAATAAATTCCACACTTCCTTGGCTCTCTGATAACATTCATCACTTATGTGCTCTTCTCGTAATGTGTCATAAAACTGATTTTTAGTTGGAAGAGTTGCAAAATTCATTTTTTCAATTGAATCGATAAAATTGTACGGAAAAACACCCTTTTGACGCATCAAATTAAATTCACGCACGTCAGCAAAATGTTTACGTGTTTCCTTAAAATCGTTAACACTTAAACCATTACCCAAGTTTTCCAGTGATGTTGATAGAAACTTAAAGCTGTCGATGAATCGAAGCTTTAAATTTTTTCTCTTTGTTTCACCAGTTTTCTGATCTACATAATCGTGCATGTAAATGTTCTTTGTAAATGATATATACTTTTCCTTGCTTTGAGCTATAACGTCAATTTTGTCACCATATCTACATAATTCTTTTATAAACATATGGCTGTCGTAGCCGCTTAAATTATGAAATATGATTGGTACAAAAGTAGGTACTTTATAATTTAGGTTACAAATTGAATGTGCGGCACCATACCTTTTTCTACCAGTTATGTGACAATGATCCTTTACTTTTATATCACTTTCCTCAAAAGGTTGTTCACATATACCACATAGTGTGGCATTTTCAAACTCTGTTTTTTCACTAAGTGTTAATGGGTTCATTGGCTTTATATCCTTTAAATAGGTATTGTAAAGATATCTTAAATCGGTTTCTATGGAATCTACAAAAACTTTACCAGCATCTTTTCCGCGATATAGCTCAAACTTGGAAATTGAATCGTCGAAAGAACATTTTATCAGATATGCAAAAGAGTATGGTTCGTGCTTGAAATTATTTATGGTATAAGAACTTGTGGGATTGGGCTCGACAGTTTCGACTGGTTTTAAAACGGATTCAAAATCCGCATAAACGACAAAAGGAACTCGCATTTGCTTTTCTATACCTTTAAATTTTAACATATTTTCCGGTATGCTCTTTCCAAATTTATCAATTTTTAGATCCGTTGACGGTGTCAATGAATAGATGTGTTTACAATCATTTTTTTGATGCATTATTAAAGCTGTTGGTGAACGAAAATATATAAGACAACCGTCACAAAAATATAGTCTATCATGATGCCGTGAAATTTGGCTGGATACTAGACGAGATAAATCAATTATCCAACAATAATGACTTGTTGAGCAGCTTTCGTCACAAATATGTTTATTACTGCGGCCTTTAATATTACAATCTTTCGTAACCATAAGCAAATTTACGTGCTTCTGTAGCTTCCTTGTAGCATATCTTAGTGGTCCGACCACCTCATATTTTAATTTATTATCTTCAAAACTACTCTCCAAACCGTATACATTAACTGAAATATTATTCATCTCTTCAAATTTTGTGATACCGCTCAATTTTACTGGAAAATCCATACCTGTTACATTTATGACTGTTGAGTAGTGGGGGTACGATGTGAGTTGTGTCGAAGCCATGGCTGCAGGAAATAATGCTGATGTAATGGCCCAAGCAAAACAGCATTCGTCCTGATTGATTACATTCACCACAGCTTTTTTGGCGTTGATGCATTGCGGCAACGGTATATATGATGAACCACCCAGAGGTGAATACTTGTTAATATTCACTTCTAGATGAAGTATTTTCTCCAGAGCCCAACCTACAAATAAAAATGGAATTAATTACTTTAGAGCACTTTAACCATTCAAATGTCAAAAACAATATTTATTTAATCTGTTCATTTTCTAATAATTCTTAAATACCTGAATCTTTCTCCTGAAATTCGGTTGACTGAGCTTTCATTGCCTCCACAAATGATTGGTAAACATCATCCAAGTCGCTCCCTATTACAACTATTTCATTGGAGGTATTAAATGACTTTTCACTAAATGTTTCCTGCGATGGTAGAAAGTATCGACCAACAACAACCATGTTTATTTTTAAGGACTTTTGGACACGTAATATTTCACTCATCAAAGCCAACACTCGGGGTTTAATTTCTTCGAAAAATAATGTGTAGTCTACATGTTCACCATCACTATTTATACGATAAGATATAAGCCTATTTTTAAATGCGCCTTGTATAACTTGAACACCGTGGGACACCGTCACACAGGACTTTTCTTTATGCTGTAATGTTCTCTGATGCGCAAACATTTGATTGTGTGGCACATTTACGTTACATAAGGTGCAAGTTTGCATAGTCGACGTTGATGCAGCACCATCAACTCTACGTCGCTTACCCCAATCTTCATTATTAAATCTTGATACACACGATTCTCTTTTATGCCGTTCCATACTATAGCTACGAGTAAATGCCGTTCCACAGTTTTCACACACGTAATTCATTGTAATCAATTATTATTGTTGTTCACTTGTTATTCACTAAAACTCGTGACTTACACTAAAAATCAAATTACTTGAAATGGTTTATAAAGCCGACGTTATAATGGTGGGGGGTTATGCTAAGGTCAAGTTCAAGGTCAAGATCAAAGCCAAGTTGAAGGTCAAGTTCAAGGTCGAGTTGCTCAAGGTGAAGCCCGGGTTACTCAAGGTCAAATTCGGATTAGTCAAGGTCATTCGGGTTCGGTCAAGGTCATCCAAGGTCAAGGGCGTTCGGGTTTGGTCAAGGTCATCCAAGGTCAAGGGCGTTCGGGTTCGGTCAAGGTCATCCAAGGTCCAGGGCGTTCGGGTTCGGTCAAGGTCATCCAAGGTCAAGGGCGTTCGGGTTCGGTCAAGGTCATCCAAGGTCAAGGGCGTTCGGGTTCGGTCAAGGTCATCAAAGGTCATTCGGGTTCGGTCAAGGTCATCCAAGGTCAAGGGCGTTTGGGTTAGGTCAAGGTCATCCAAGGTCAAGGGCGTTCGGGTTCGGTCAAGGTCATCCAAGGTCATTCGGGTTAGGTCAAGGTCATCCAAGGTCATTCGGGTTAGCTCAAGGTCATCCAAGGTCAAGGTCATCCGGGTTAGATCAAGGTCATCCAAGGTCATTCGGGTTAGGTCAAGGTCAAGGTCATAAAAAGTGGAGGGGGGTTGTGCTTCTTCCCATTACGACACTACTCTCGACCGGTGATGGTGTAATTTAACATCTTTTAGGCCGGTATTCCATCATTCAAAAATTTTTGACAAAGACCTATAATCAAATATTTCATGACATTTCTATATACCGGGTCCGCCAACAAGGCAGGGACGGAAGATCACTTCCTTATCGAAGAACTTATCAAAAATACTGAAACAACATGAGGTCTGGAATTAAATGTGGCATATTTTTAAAATATTTTTCATTATACAGTCATGCTCGTTTTCTACATAACTTCTCTATATGCTCATTAATGGAAAGATTTTTAGTAATGTATAGATATTCCAAAAAATTTTATAAATTTAGGGTTGTAAATTATTAGATTGTCAAAAATTATATTATTAAGTGAAGATTTAAAAGTAAGTATGTTGGTTTTAGCAACATTAAAAGAAAGACGATTAGGGTCACATCACTCTTTAATTATTTTTAAATCTTCATTAATTATTTTAATTATTTCAATACGATATTTACTATGCTAAAGTATTGTTGTATCATCAGCAAACATGGTAAATTTACCATGTCCTTGGACTGAAAAGCGAAGAGCTTGGTTTAGATCACAATGATGAAGGTAGCATATATCTAACCAAATCTAGGTTAAAATTGTATCAAATTCATATTACAACATGATTATGCCAAACTGAGAAATATTAAAATAAGTTAACAAAAATATAAATTTATTTCGGTTGTTTACAATTAACACAGTAAAAATATAGAGAAGCGAAAATACAAATGGATTCAAAATGTTGTCCATATATCACTGGGCTGCAACTGTCTCATGGTAAAAATAGGACCAACAATTCTTCTTCGGGAAACAGCCAACCAGACGCCAATTTTTTGAGAGTGTAATGTGGACAAAAAAATGGCAATTTTCATTACTCCACATGCGCGTAATCTGAGAATTCACCTAACCGTTGAGGCGGAACCAGGCTTTATCACAAAAAAATATCAGGTATAATAAATCACTTTATAAGGAAATAAATTGAACTGTTCTCTAAGAATAGTCCTGCATGTTTCATAAGATCTTCTCACCTCTTGAGACAGGTGTCTTTCACATTTTGTTGGCGGATTTTCCATTATTTCATGAACGTCTGCAACAAACCCCAGCAGTAAAAGCGACGTTAGAAAAATTTTCGTGAAAATAGTCCATGCATAAATGCTGACTGTATTGCCACTCACCATTTGCTCTAACCCCATTTCGAAAATACAATTAAACCGTAAGATACAGGGCCGGATTTAGGGGTGGGCAACAACAGGGGCTGAAGCTCTGGGGTCTCCAAAAGAGGGACCTCAACAAATCCAAATTTTTTGCAAATTATTTCCGAACAAAAAAGTAAGACACACAAGATTGCGAAAGACATACTGAAAGTAACGAGGGGGCCATTTGGTTTCAACCAGAGTCATATACTTAAAACACACACACATACTTAAAGTTACAGGCTTCACCTCAGTGATCGATCAGCTATCCGTTTCTTTAAACGATCGAAAATTGATGCTATACGCTACACAGTTGCATCTTGCACGCGGCGGCAAAGAATTTAGTAGAGATCTACGAAGATGACGAGGAACTTAGTCTCGGAGACGAGTTGATCCAATTTGTTTTATTGACAGGTGTCAAAAAGGATCATCAGAGAGACCATCAATCAAACGAACGAGCTCTTTTATTATGAAATTTTGGAAAATAATCATTTCATAGCAACATTACCGAATGCAGAAATTGCTCTGCGGATGCATTCGGAATTGATTGCATCTAAGTGCAGTAGAGATCGCCCATTTTGAAAAATGAAAATAATTCAAAATCGACTCAACAATATCACAGAACCGCCTGTCAACTTTGTCACTTATTAGCACAGAAAGTGATTCACTCCGCGAGGAAGATTTCACGGAACTAATTAATGATTTTGCGACGAATAAAACTCGTAAAGTACCCTTTGCACAGTAAGACCCAGGGGCGTGCGGTCCATGGAAGCGATGGAAGCACTGCTTCCCCTACCGCTTTTATAAGACATAAGACAAAACAAATTTTATATTAATCTATACCTATCCATACAATTAAAATACACAAGTATTTATTTCTATCTAATTTCCAAACCAAATCCGGCCCTGTATGCTTCCCTGACCAACGCAATATTAAATGTATCGAAGAATCGAAGTGATCTCAATACGTGTATACTACACTCTATACGCGTATACGAGTAATAATTAATATGGTCTGCCATGCCAAGTAAAGGGTAAATCGTTAGACTTCGGTATTTCCTTCCCCGCGATGCGACGCCGGTAACGAAGCCGCCAAAATATTTAGTTTCCACGTGTTTGTACTCGGCGGTTACGATTGTTTGTCGCGATTTTTCGCCAGGAATACGCGGTACACGGTAGAGGATCTGTCTGACTTGACTTTGTTTATCTTACTTCTTGATTTATTTTGTCATGGAGCAACAAATTGCCGGCCCATCGAGTTCGGGAAATGTAAAGTGTATCTGTTCTGTATGCAAGTTATTGGAAAAAGGATTTTCAACGCTTTTCTTTGATGAAAAAAGGATATTATTGCAACAGATAGGCCTACACCAGATTTTAATTTAAAGACAGAAGTGAAGGCGGCTAAAAAATCCGTTTAAAATTAAATCAAACTGTGAATTCAAAGTAAAAATGTATAGATAGTTTTCTGTATTAGTTTCTGTTATGAAAGTTTGTTAACTTGTTTTTAACGACTCTTAGGCAGGGTTAGCACTAAAGAATTGGTTTTCGACGGGCAAATTACGTAAAAATTAATAAAAAAAACATAGGTACCTAGCCATTTAGAAAATAGAAGAAATATTAAAAAATCATAGGTACATAATCACACACTTTCGACAGTACCTACATGACAGTATTCTACCTGTATTTAAACGTCGAAAAATTGCCAATATTTGGGCGTGGTCCTCAAAAAATTTTTCTTCTGTGTAAGAAAATAGTGTTATGGCCTAGCCTGAACTAACCTGATCCAGGAAGATGCCGTTATCATCTAAAAACCTAAGACGTTTGTTCAAAAGTGGACGGGTTTAAAATTTACTCAAAACGTCTTTGGTCGCCTCTTTCGGCTTAATGTGGCCAAAACCAGAGGTCTACGTAACGTCACATAAATAATTAAGTCTTAAGGTCCAAATTTGTTTAGCTTCTCATAATTCCTTTATTAAATGAAAATATATTTTCTTCTTTTATTAGTTATATTAAAAAATATTAAATTTCTTAACCAAATTTTAACTTATGACTAAACAGTACAAAATAGATATATTGCTGTTTACATTAAATTAATTTACTAATTTTCCTTCTTGTCGTAACACCTTTGTACTAGTTTGCCTTGTATTTTTTTTTTTTCAACAAGGAATTTCATTGCTCAATGTAAACATATTATATTATATCTACTAGGCTTATACCGTGCGAACAAAAATTGTTATCATCAAAGTATGCTGTGTATCTAAGGCCGGACTGCTTAGCGGTAGAGCTTAATACCTGTTGGGTGTCTGTAAACACCAGCATTATTAATCATTAAGAGTCGTCACAAGTAATTTGATTATTCGCTAATTTATTCAATTTCTTGAATAATTCACGCAATGGGTTTAACGGAACAGCACAAAAAATTCACGGTTTAATTGTATTTTTGAAATGAGGTTAGAGTAAATGGTGAGTGGCAATACAATCAGCATTTATGCATGAACGATTTTCGCGAGAATTTTCCTAATGTCGCTTTTACTGCTGGGGATTTATAAGAGCTGATATTTTTTTGTAATGAAGCCTGGTTCCACCTCAACGGTTATGTGAATTCTCAGATTACGCGCATGTGGAGTAATGAAAATCTCCATTGTTTTGTAGGGTCCATATTGCACCCTCAAAAATTTGGTGACTGGTTGTCTGTTTTCCGAAGAAGAATTGTTGGTCCTATTTTTTACCGTGACACAGTTGCAACACAGCGATATAGGGACAATATTTTAAATCCATTTAATAATAATAATAATAGTCTTTATTAAGAATATAAATTAAAATAATTACAATTCTTAGAGGGCAATTACTTGACGATGAGCTTACGCAATCTTTTGACGACAAATTGATCCGTGTTCGAACAGACATTGAATTCCCACCTTGATTACCTTGTTTGACGGTTATGGATTACATCATTTTTCCTTGTTTCAAGAACAATATTTTTAAAACACCAGTTGAAAAATTAGATCAGTTACAAGAAAGGATTATCCAAGATTGTGGTAACATTTCTTTAATTTCTTCAGAGATGCTGGTCAACGCTTTCGAAAATATGAAGAGACGTGTGAATTTATGCTTGGAGCATAGCAGTGGCCAATTTCAACAATTTCTATTATATTTATTTTAAATAAATAAATAAATAAATCACGCCATTTATTAAAAAAACTGAAAGGTAATTTACACATAATATGCCATAAACATAAAATGCCATAAGTCAAAGTAAAATTGAAGCAATTAAGACTAAATAATAAAAGAGAAGGACGATCAATAGTGTGGCGAAGTCTAGCATAGATGCTACTCTTACTCAACCACAATATAGTCGCTAGTCTCTTTGAAATAAAAAAAAAAACATTACATCGAAAGATAGTACTATCAGAAAAATTAAACAAATCAATGATAAGGTATACTTACTGAACTCTCTATACAATTTTTTTTATGAAATACCCGAATCACACCTGGCCGCGTTCACCCCACGAAGACACCCATCAACTGACTTACGTAATACGCGTCTGCTTGCTATACAAGAAAGACCGATATTTATATTTAAACTTATTTACATTATAAAATCGAAATTCGTCTGGCAAAGAATTATATAACTTGACAGCATTATACAGAAAACTTCTTACTGAAACAATGCCGTTTTATATCTAGGAAGAGTAAATTTGTTAATCACTCTTATATTTCTGTCATGTATATCTGAACGTTGAATAAATTTCGCTTTAAGTAAGGTGAAAGAGTGTGGTGTGGTAAACAATGAGTGCAAGAAAACACCGAAGTGATGCATCCTACGATGTTCCATGTTAAGCCAATTGCAGTCAGTGATTTTATGTGATATGCGGTCATACTTCCTAAGGCCGAAAATCAATCTACAGCAAGAATTTTGGGCTTTTTGTATCTTTGAAATATCTCTCTGATATAGAGAGTTGCCATAAATAAAATAGCAATAATTAAAATGAGATAGTACTAAGCTCACACAACATCCTTTTTAATTTGGTATTTAAAATATCTCGGTTGCTGAAAATTAGTTTCAATGAAGAATATGCCTTCTCTATATTTTTACTGTGTTAATTGTAAGCAACAAAAATAAATTTGTATTTGCTTACTTATTTTAATATTCATTAGTTTGGCATATTATGTCATAATATGAATTTGACAAAATTTTAACCTATACTTAGTTAGATATATTATGGTCCCTATATAATTGTGATTTAAACCAAGCCCTTTGTTTTTCAGTTTAAGCACATGGTAAATTTACCATGTTTGATGACGACACAACAATACTTCCGCATAATAAATATTGTATTGAATTAAGTAAAATAATTAATGATGATTTAATAACAATTAAAGAGTGATGTGACTCTAATCTTCTTTCTTTTAATATTACTAAAACCAACATATTTACTTTTAAATCTTCACTTAATAGTATAATAACTAACAACCCTAAACTTATAGAATTTTTAGGAATATACATTACTGAAAATCTTTCTATTAATGAGCTTATAGAGAAGTTATGTAAAAACGAGCATGACTGGAATAACTTCAAGGTTAAAAGGAATGAAGCGATCTCAACAATTAGAAGCGAAAAGAAAAAATAAGATGACAAAAACATTGATTACTGCCAGGGAAAGAATGTGTAAGACGTTAAAACAACTTGTTGGTAAACAGAAACAAATAGCAGACTTCACAAATATCGATTTTGGACAATACGATCAGGGAGTAGAGGAAAACATGCACAACTTTTATGCTGATAGTTTAGTTGAAATATCAGACAGCACAACTAGAAGACAGTGGAATAAAGGTGTGAGGCAAAAAAGACTGTGTCGGGTCTATCTGAAAATAATAAGTATATTGGAGCTTAGAAAAGTGGTGCATGGCTTAAAAAATAAAAGCACAAGTGATGGTTTACTAAACATTAAACTTCTAAAAGATTTCTTCTGTGTAGTGGGCTACCCTCTACTATATTTGATTATTACATCCTTAAGCACCGGCAAGTTTCCCAATAAATTAAAAATAAGTGTAATAATTCCAATATTAAATGTGTCAAAGCCAAATAGCATCAGTGATTTTCACCTGATAAATCTTCTACCAGTGACTGACAAAGTACTCCAAATCGTAGTGTGCGACCAGCTGCGAGATTACCTTGAAAAAAATGGACTATTATACAAGGACAGTCTGGGTTTAGGAAAAAATACTCCTGCAGGTCTGCACTGCAATATGTGTGTGCGGTATTGAGACAAAATATAAATGAATCAAAGAGTACCTTAAGTGTTTTTGTTGATTTGACACGCGCCTTTGAAACTATCGACAGAGATGTTTTAATAAACAAGTTGAGTTTGTATGGGTTGGACTGGATTAAGGATTTTCTATCAGGTATCGTCAAACCAAAGTTAATAGTAAAATGTCTACAAGAGAGATAGCAGTTGGGGTGTACCACAGAGGAGCGTTTTTGGGCCACTTCTGTTTATTATCTATATTAATGATCTGCAGGAGGGACTAAGGAACCCTTTTTGTTAATTTATTTGCGGATGACACCCTAATTTCTGTATCTGGTAAAGATTTCAATCAGGTAGCTACAATAACGAATTATGAATAAGGAATGGTTGTGTCAAAATAAATTAAAATTAAATAATTTGAAGACAAAATGCATGGTTGTTGGATTTAGGGTGGGCTGTCAAAGATTTAAAAATGTGGGCATTTTTTTAAACATAAATGGTGTTGTAATTGATTGGATCCACAATTATGCTTCAGTAATCATGTGGACTATATGTGTCGAAAAATTGGTAAAATATAGGGTTTTTTAATCGGGTCTCGACCTGTTTGTCTCAATGGACTAAGATGTTGGTGCATAATACCATTATGTTACCACACTTTCATATGCATGTTCTTTATTAATAAGCATTAAGGAGGAAATTCAAAGACTGCAGGTACTACAAGATAAAGCAATGCGCATCCTATTAAAACGTGATAAATATACCCCAATTGATATGTTGCGATCATTGAGATGGTTAAACATTGAGCAGTGCATTGAAAGAGCGAATCTGATACTATAAATTACAGCCCGATTAATATTAAATCATACCTGAAAAAGAGATCAAATCATTATGAATACAGTATTTGGTCAAATGAACAATATACTATCTCCAGAGTAAAGACGACCCCTTTAAAAAAATTTTTTCACGATGGGATTCTTTATTTTAACGATCTGCCAAATAATATTAAGAGAGCACCAAACCTTAGAATCTTTAACAGAAACCTTTTGTTATACTTAAGGAACTGAGGTGTGTACTCTCAGGAACGTTGTTCTTATAATTTAATTTAAAGTCTATAGACAATAATGAGTCACAAATGATAGACGTTATATTTCCGTTGCCATTATTTATTTTTATTACAGCGTTTCAGCTAGATCTAAATCTTAATTTAAAAACTAGCGTAATTGAAAAGAAATTTCCTTCTATAATGCAAAGAAGTTTTGTAAATAAGTTAGAAGCGGAACGCGGTCCGTCTGAATGATTTAACGAAGTAAGAAGTCGGCCCGGCTGTAATGGTGTTCCATCGATTTTACATTAGGGGTTTCTTTGTACATTATACTTTGTACAATCTAAAGTTGGATATGCACCCGGTCGCTGAGTTATGTCCCTAAAAAAGTCGGGAACTTCGGAGATGGAGAGCGAGAAAAAACAGATAATGGGAAATAAATTTGCAAGGGGCCGGTGTTGTGATATTTTTCGCAATATAATTAGCTTAAGAAGTCCGTTTTCGGGCGTGCCTTTTAAAAACTCGCTCGTCGTAATTTTTTTTAGAGTCTTTTAATGTTATTGTTAACAAGTATAATTGCGTAATTTAAAATGTATTTGCACGGAGAAAACACAGCACTGCTTAAATTCATATTGAAGATCCAGTAACCTTCGACTATGCTAAGAGATGCTGTACTTGGAAGTTTGATCAATATTCTAGAAATGCTTGACGTTGATTAATAGTTATTGTTAATGATCACAGAATAACCCTCATGATAATGTAAGTTCTCTTTTGCAGCATGTACAGATTATTAGTCGCAAAAGTATCGATCTTGCTAACACTATCGACTTTTTGCAAACCCACCATCCCAATTCCGAAGTTGTCATCCTCGGCGACTTTAATGTTCATAATGCTAACTGGCTCAAATACTCAAATACAACCGACGAGCAAGGTCGCGAAGCTGAACCTTTTGCCATCAGCACTGGCCTCACCCAACTCATGGGTGAACCAACTCGGATTCCAGACCGAGATGGTGATTTTGCTAGTTTGTTAGATCTTTTCTTAACATCAAACCCCGACTTGTACATTGTCACCGTAAAGCCTCCGTTAGGAACGTCTGACCACAACCTTATTTCGGCACTGAACAAACTACCAATTAGTGCCGAACAGCTTCCTAAACCAAGCAAGACCAGACATTATACATCAGCTGAGTGGGATGACCTAAAGGACCATTTTCGAACCTTTCCTTGGCGGGACGTTCGGTTTTTTTCTGACGATCCATCTGTCTGTGCTAGAGAAGTATCGAAGGTTATTATAACTGGCATGGAAGCCTTCATCCCTTTCTCAAGGAAGTGCCCTTCTAACGGCAAGCATTGGTTCACCAAAAATTGCGAACGAGCTGTTAAATCAAAAAAATATTTCTACCGACAATGGCGTCAGGACCCTACCGCCGAAAATGATACCATCTTTGTTAATGCTCGAAGCCAATGCAAGCAAACGATAAACCAAAGCAAAAAAGCACTCAACCAAAGGATAGGAACTTCTTGAATGTCCTAACAGCTCAAGATCTTTTTGGTCGGTAGCTAAGGCCGTCACTAAGAACTTTATCAAGTCAACCATTCAGCCTCTAACAGGTTCTGATGGCAACATAGCGACCAAAGCACAGGAGAAAGCAAACTAACTGTCGGAACTATTCTCTTTAAATTCAAGGGTTAGTTTTTAGGAAAAAAACTACTTAGGAAATATTCCCCCTGTACAATCAAGAATGCCCGAGGTTATTTTCCGGCAGCGCCATATTAAACAAATATTGAGGAGTCCTGACACCAAAGAAGCTTCTGGTCCTGACGAAATTCCAGTCATCGTAAGTAAGACATGCGCTGATGAATTTAACTCATCTTACAAAAAAGGAGTATTTCTTTTTTGCGGGAAAACTGCGCGAGTCCAGCCAATTTTCAAAAAAGGCAAGGAGACCTTGCCGAACAACTATCGTCCGCATTGCTTTCGGTTGTTTCAAACGTCATAAAGAAGGCTATCAACGAAAAATTGTTAAAGTACCTGGAACGCTTCAACATTGTAAGTGACCACCAGTATGGATTTCGTAAGTCTAGATCAATAGGAGACCTTCTCGCTTATGTTACGCACGTTTGGAACAACGCAATAGAACTAGTGATGCCGCGAGACGAGACGAGACGAGAATTGGGCCATTCTCGTCTCGTCTCGTGAGGCGAGAATTTTTTTTTTATCTAGTCTCGACGAGAAACGCGTTTTTCTCGCTTGAGAGTGCCATTGTCTCGTCTCGTCTCGTCTCGTCTCGTTTTTTCTCGTGAGTAGGGAATCATAAAAAATATTTTTTTATACGCATCTTAAAGGGGGTAAACATTTAAAAGTATCTGGTCGTCTCGCAGAAGGGTTTAATATAAGTCGGTTTGTTAGGCATGTGACTTAGAAACTATTTTTCTTAGATCAACAAAATATTGCAAGCGGCCATAAGACATAATTCACGTAATGTAATAGGCTTGGCACCGAGGTATATTCAGTCCAAAATATACGGGGTGGTAAAAGATACAGAATGGAGAACGATTTATAATAATAATAATTGATTCATAATGGAACTACCCTTCTTTTATTATTTATTTTTTGGCATAATTCGGGGCATAATTAACTGCAATAGTTTGGAAAATATTCGACTAAATAAAGGGATCAGCCCAGAATGTCATCCGGGGAAAAACCTTAATTTTTTTATTACAATAATAGAAAGTGCAAGAGAAAGAACTTAAAGAAGTATTTCCGAAAATGCTCTATTTGACATATCCATAGTTTATGAAATATTCGGACTAAATCGCGGTAACATTAGATAATTATTGTGTCCTTCTTTTACATATGAGTTATACAATGTAAACTGTAATTGGTTTAAGATCACCGCCGCTACAACGTTTTCAATCGAAAATGCTTTCTTTCAGATTTGGTTAATTATTTAAAAATGTCAACTACTAACCATAGACAGAAGAAAGAGGCTAGACAATTTGATTCTGTTCTCTTGAATATCTCTTTTAAGGTAAATGCCTTCACAATACGATAGAGTGAGAACGTTAAACACATTATTTTTCTGTCTATATATTAGGAGATACCTAAAATTCAGTGTTCTAACAAACGAGAAAATTCGAGAAAAAACGAGAAATTTCTCGACAAGAAACGGTCTTCTCTCGTCTCGTCTCGTGACTTCTCTCGAGAAAAAAATTTCACTCTCGTCTCGTCGAGACGAGACAAGACGAGACGAGACACGAGAATTTCTCGTCTCGGCGGCATCACTAAATAGAACATTATTGTGAGTCCCGGGCGGTAGCACTGGATATTTCGAAGGTCTTTGACTGAGTATGGCATGAGTGGCTCCTAACTAAAGTAAGAGCATACGGAATGCCGGTTCAATTTTGTTCATGGCTGTCAAGCTTTCTTAAAGACCGTTCTCTGCGAGTGGCGGTGGACGGATTTGTTTCAGACACATTTAACATCAACGCCGGAGTCCCTCAATGTTCTATATTGTCGCACACCCTCTTTTTTACTATACATTATCTTTTGGAAATAGCTAAAAATCCTATATATAGCTTCGCTGATGACAGCACAATTGTTTCATCTTTTACTTTGGATACTCGGAAGTCGGCTGCCAATGTACCGGGTGATCTGTTATATTTTGACCACCCACCTATCTCATTTATTTGAAGAAATATCAAAAAACTTTAAGAACTAAAGTTGTAGGGCCTTTTATAA
This sequence comes from Polydrusus tereticollis, assembly GCA_963920685.1. Classification (NCBI taxonomy): domain Eukaryota; kingdom Metazoa; phylum Arthropoda; class Insecta; order Coleoptera; family Curculionidae; genus Polydrusus; species Polydrusus tereticollis. The sequence continues at coordinate 87,772,847 of OY987329.1, read as the reverse complement.
ATTTTTAGGAAATAATATAAGAAGATCTGATAGATTCGTAAAATATAAACAATTGCAGCATATTCAATAGGCCATTATTATTTTGTCTAGGCCTACTTATGTTATTTATTAAAATTGTAATTATTAACACAACCTTTTAAAATAGACCATACAAACCATAGGTATATACTTAAAACCAGAATAAAATTTTCCACCAGAAGAGCGTATAATATATAGCGTGTTCCATTTAAGCAAACATTAAATTGTAAAATATTTGCCATTTTTGATATTCATTTGTTTCGTCTTATATCATTTCCTAAAAATTCATGACAGATCCTACAACTTTAGTGCTTAAAGTTTTTTTGATATCTCTTCAAATGAGTGAGTTAGGTGGGTGGTCAAAATATAACAGATCACCCGGTACATCTCTATACGCAACAAGAGGTCTCACGTCTCAGCAAATACCTGGAAGAAATTCTGTCTTAGAGTGAGAGTAACCAAGTAGAGTTTAACGCTAAAAAAACCCAGGCGGCAGTTTCTACTAAAAAAGTTAATGTTGATAAACCAGATATATAGTCATGGCGGGATACTCGATTCCCTTGGCTTCATAAATTCATTTCTTGGGCGTTAATTTGGAAAGTCATATGTCTTGGCATAGTCACGTTGCGGCCATTGTTAGGGCAACCTCGCAAAACAACCTGTATTTTGTGATGCAGTGCCGAATTCTCCTCAAAAATACCTTTTCAGCGACATACAACAAAGTGGAAAAAACTTTCAAAATGAGCCATTTTAGCAAAAACACAATGGCAGCTATTAAAAAACATATTATGCAATTGATACGGGAAAAATAGTGATAAAATGGGTTAAATTGGACCTTTTCATAATTCTGTAAGCACCAACATTTAAATTTTTTTCTTCAGTTTTTTGTATAAATAAAAAAAATAAAACCCTCAATGCTACGATAACCCTATAAATCTCTACTATAGGTAGATATTTTCCTCCTTTTCTTAACCAATGTTCGACACTGTCAGGGCCCTCAAGGTTCTGCACTTGTCTTATTACTTTTAATCTTTTTGTGAAGTACAATTGCCCAAATATGTTACAATAATGGACCTAACTGAGTAGACCTTGTATAAATGCAGAATTTTAAAGCTTCCTATCTTAATGTCAACCTGCTCCCTCACTTCCCCTTGATACTTACCGATTTCAATATGTATTGACTTCATTTGCTTCTCATTCAGATGACCTTCACTAAGGTCGAAACATGTCCTAATTTTTATAATCGACTACTGTTTTTTAGAGATCTTTCCCCAAATTTTTCTTATAATTAAAGATACTCGTGGCTTAAACAGACTTTTATTCTACTAGCTTTAATAAGGGTACTTTAATGAGGTTTCAGATCTGCGACAATCTTAAGTCTAAGCACTGTGACAACAATTATTTTGTGGTTATAATTTATTAACGGCAATAACTGTCTATCACAATACCTAGGTAGTATTCAGTGGAGATTCACTCATAAATAAGTCAATTTTAACTTTGACAATTTCTTTTATTTATAACCCAATATTCAGTCCACAAGGATAAAATAAACAAAAAGAAATCCTTCTTCCAATCTTGGCCTTTTCAAAATGACTCCAATCTGTTCGTTGGTCCAGTCGCTGAATGTATATCCTCTAATTCCGGTGGGTTCAGAACCAATATTGTGTCGGTTAAAGTATAACTTGCGAGTTCTCTGTAGTCAAAATAAAATAAAGTTTTGTTGTTAAGGAATGTAAATCTAATAGTAATAATTAAATAAATCTCTACTATGACAAAGAATCGCACCCAGGTCAGGTCGCAGTGTACGATCTTTTATAGCCGAGAATGAAATAGGGCTCCGCTGTTAGGGAATATAAATCCAACAGCAAGAATTAGATAAAATAGAATCTCTACTATTATAAAGTATCGCACCCAGGTCAGGTCGCAGTGTACGATCTTTTATAGCCGAGAATAAAATGGGGCTCCGCTGTTACGGGATATAAATCCAACAGCAAGAATTAGATAAAATAGAATCTCTACTATTATAAAGTATCGCACCCAGGTCAGATCGCAGTGTACGATCTTTTATAGCCGAGAATAAAATAGGGCTCCGCTGTTATGGGATATAAATCCAACAGCAAGAATTAGATAAAATAGAATCTCTACTATTATAAAGTATCGCACCCAGGTCAGGTCGCAGTGTACGATCTTTTATAGCCGAGAATAAAATAGGGCTCCGCTGTTATGGGGTACAAACCCAACAGCAAGAATTAGATAAAATATTTCTACTATGAAGGAGAATCAATCCACAATTATTGTGTCTAGTAATGCACAGCTTGTGAGTTCTCTATAGCCGAAATAAAATAGGGCTCCGCTGTTATGGGGTACAAACCCAACAGCAAGAATTAAATAAGGATATTTCTACTATGAAGGAGAATCAATTCACAGTTATTGTGTCTAGTAATGCACAGCTTGTGAGTTCTCTATAGCCGAAATAAAATAGGGCTCCGCTGTTATGGGGTACAAGCCCAACAGCAAGAATTAAATAAAGATATTTCTACTATGAAGGAGAATCAATTCACAATTATTGTGTCTAGTAATGCACAGCTTGTGAGTTCTCTATAGCCGAAATAAAATAGGGCTCCGCTGTTATGGGGTACAAACCCAACAGCAAGAATTAAATGAAATAGAATCTCTACTATTATAAAGAATCGCACCCAGGTCAGGTCGCAGTGTACGATCTTCTATAGCCGAGAATAAAATAGGGCTCCGCTGTTATGGGATATAAATCCAACAGCAGAAAATAACGAATTTTTATACTCGTTAACCCTAAATAAATAACCTTTTCAGGATCTCACCTTTCAGGAAACTTCAAGTTCTTGCTTCTCTGAAAGCTGGAGCTCGAATGAATGTTCCGTCGCGCTGCATCTCCTTTTATACTCGTCGGTTGCTATCAAAATTGTTTGTTATACAGGAGGACCAGGAAAGATTGGATTTCTACATGAATTTGTCAGAAATGACGTTTTGTCAAAAGGTTAACAGATTAGGTTACATTTTCCTTACGAGGAAAAAGAAAACTATAAACGAATTATTAATCGTCAGAAGTGACATTGTGTCAAAAGGTTAACAGATTATGTTACGTGTTCCTTACGAGGAAAAAGAAAATTATGAACGAATACGAATAGAAAATAAAAGATTTGGGAGTATCGTTACAATACCCCCTCGGAAACGATAAAAAAAAATTAATTTTAATAACAATTAATTGTTTTTTTTGAAAGAATAAATTATTGTTTAACATGTGCTATTTTTAAATCTTTTATATGAACGTGTTTGATCTCTTGATTTTGTTGATTTTGCAGGTTATATATGTTTGGTGAAATAACTTTTGATATAATAAAAGGTCCAGCGAATTTCGGAGCTAATTTGGATGCAAAACCTCTAGCTCCTGATGACAAATAATGTTCTCTTTTCATAACGTTATCCCCAACTTTAAACTGAAAATGTCTTCTTTTAAGATTATAATAATGACTTTCTTTTCCAAATGATCTTTCCAAGTTTAGACGAACAAATTCGAAAATTTCTTTCATTTTAGATAAATTTAACGCACGATTTCTAATATCTTCCTGACTGTTTGGTTCTATATTATCTTCATTCCTATATATTCCCTTAGGAAGCTCCAGTTCTCTTCCAAAATTTAGGAATGCTGGACTGTACCCAGTAGATTCATGTACTACTGAGTTAAGAGCGAAATTAAGTTCGGGTATAAACTGATCCCATTTTCGATGATCCTCTTCACAATATTGAGAAATAACGGTCCTAATATCTCTATTTCTTCTTTCAACTGGATTTGCTTGAGGAGTATAAAGACTTGTTTTGTGATGTCGAATAGATAAAGTTGACAAAAATTTTGTAAACTTCTTACTGCTAAATTGTGTACCATTATCTGTAATTATAACTTTTGGACAACCGAAAGATGAAAGAATCCTATCTCTAAAAACTTGACAAACTTTTTCAGTAGTTGCTTTTCTCAACGGTTGAACTTCAGTCCATTTCGTGAAACGGTCTTGAAATACGATTACGTAACTATTTCCTCTAATGGATCTTGGTAAAGGTCCTATTAGATCTGTACTGACTGTATCCCAGGGTCCATTTGTTGGCGAAAAAGACATCAATCCCGCAGTTTGTTACTGCGACTGTTTATACCGCTGACAAGTTAGACAATTTCTGACATATTCAGCAATATTTCTGAACATTCCTGGCCAATAATACCTCTTGGCAATTCTTGAAATTGTCTTTGCTATTCTTATATGTCCTGCAGTAGGTTCATCATGATTTTCTTTCAAAACATTTGTTCTTAAATTTTCAGGTACACATAATTTCCATGGATTAGTTAATTCAGGTTCAGTAAAATCGGTTCTTTCAAAAAAATGTTTATATAATTTACCTTTCATTATTTTTAAATCAGGATAATTTTCTGGATTTTGTTGAACTTCGGTCATTTTTTTAATATACCAGTTACCCGCTACTTCTTCAGTTAAACAAACATCGAGCGGTGATCTTGATAAAGCATCTGCTAATTTATTAAGAACACCCTTTTTATATTTAATATCAAAAGAATATTGTTGTAGATCAATCACCCATCTAGCTAATCTTCCTGTAGGATTCTTAAGAGATTGTAACCACTTCAATGATTGATGATCTGTTTCAACGGTAAAATGATACCCTTCTAAATATGAACGCATTTTCTGGATTCCCCAAACAATTGCAAGACATTCTTTTTCTGTAACTGAATAATTTTTCTCTGGATTTGACAACGTACGACTGGCATAAGCAATAACTCTGTCATTTCCATTTTGTTTTTGAATCAAAGCTGCTCCGATTCCATCTTGTGAAGCATCAGTTTGGAGTGTGAATTGTAAATTAAAATCAGGACAAGCCAAAATAGGAGCTTCTGTTAAAACATTCTTGAGTTTTTCAAATGCTTCCTGTTGTTCTTCTTTCCATTCCCATTTCCTTTTCTTTTGTAATAATTTTGTTAATGGCGAGACCAATTTAGAATAATTCGGGATAAAACGCCTGTACCATGACGTTACTCCAACGAAACTACGAATTCCCCGAATATTCTTTGGCTCTTTCATATTTTGAATTGCACTAACTTTATCGGGATCAGTACTAATACCTTCTTCTGATACATAATGTCCCAAATATTTTAAACTTTTTTTAAAGAATTTACATTTTTCTGGATTAATTTTTAAATTCGCATTCCGTAATCTTCGAAGAACTTCTTTAACATTTCCCATATGTTCTTCAAAATTTCTTCCCAAAATTATAATATCATCTAAATAAACAAAAGCTTTTGAATCTAAATCTGGTCCAACGATCGAGTCAAGTAAACGTTGAAAAGTAGCACCTGCTGAGTGTAAACCAAAAGGCATTACTCGAAACTGAAATAATCCTCTTTCAGGTACTGTAAAAGCTGTTATTTGTTTACTATCTTCAGAAAGTGGGACTTGCCAATAGCCTTGTTTCAAATCCAAACTTGTAAAATATTGTGAACCACGTAGTTTGTCCAAAATGGCTTGAATAAATGGTAAAGGATATGCATCTTTTTGAGAAACTTCATTTATTTTTCGAAAATCAATGCAAAATCTAGGTTTTCCATCATCTTTCTTCACTATAACTACTGGCGAACTCCATGGACTATTTGAAGGTTCTATAATGCCATCATTAAGCATTTTGTTAACTTCTTCATTAATTATGGCTTGCATTGCAGGATTTTGTGGACGATATCTTTGTTTAATTGGTTTATTATTAGTAATATAAATTGTATGTTCTGTTAATCGGCAAGGTCCTTTAACTTCATTAAATTTTGATAATTCCTTGTTTAAAAATTCTTGAATTTTAGTTTCATCATCTTGTACTATATTTTCCTCTACTACACAAGTGTCAATTATATTTACATTGTCAGAATTCTCTAACCAAACGATCTTCTTTAAAACGGGATCTATTAATATTTTTCTTTTACTAAGGAAGTCAAGACCTAGTAAGACGGAAAAATTCATACCTCGTAAACACCAAAAATTCTCCGAATCTTCTTGATTTTCATACTTAAAGGGAATGGTAAATACTTCAAAAATTTGAGTAATTTCTCCGTTAGCAACTCTTATAAAATTATTACAATTTCTTATCTCGAAATTCAATTCTTTACATAATTTGGCAACATTTTCATTTATAAAAGATTTAGTTGATCCTGTGTCAACAACTGCTTTGAACATAACATCTCCAATAATTATGGAAACATAAATTAACGTAGAATTTTGAGAAACATTTTCTTCTGATACAGGACAAACATTCACATTAGACGCATTAACTTCCTGGCTCTCAGAGGTTAAACTTGTAGAAGGATAGTGAAACCTCAAAGAAAGACTATCCTTTGACTGACAAATATCTTCTTCACGTCGCCCCACCGTAGTAGTATTAACTTGATTAGAATTATTAGACATACTTCTCTGATATGTATTTTGAGGAAGAGTAGCTTGATTTCTATTATTGTGAAAATTTCCTTGTACATTCCTATTTCTTCGACAATTACAATCTTTAGTCAAAATACCTATACGGTGACAGTTGTAACATATAATTTTTCTTTCATAATTATTATTTCTTGGTGATTCAAACCTACGGTTATTGTTATAATTTTCGTTTCTGCTCACATTGAAATTCTTTCTTCTATTAACTTGGTTCTCCTCATTTTTAATTTTTTCGAAATTTTCTGTTAATTTTATTAAATCCTGAACACTTTTGATATCGTCTTTTCTAATATAGTATTTATATTCTGGTTTTAAATTTCTATACATTATACTTAATTTCCTTAGTTCAGGAAAGGCTCCATGACGGGCAAACAATGTTTGAATTTCTAAAACATATTGTCGTCCCGTTTCATATTCTTTCTGTTTTCTGTCCAGAATTTCTTCTTCCAGTTCATCCATATAATCTGATTTGAAAAAGAAAGACTTAAAATCTTCTTCAAAAGTATACCAACAATCCCAGGGATATTTACTCATTTCAAACCATTGATATGCTTGATCTCGTAAAAGTTCTGGCATTGCACTCAATATTATTTCGTCTGGAATTAAATATTCATTTTTCAAAATTTTTAATCTGTTAATGAATAAAGGTGCTTCGTCGAAAGATTTACCATTAAAAAATATGCCCCATCTTCTGACTTGGTTCAACATATCTCTTCTCTTTTCTGAATTATTATGTTGAAAAGTATTATTTATTTGTTCTGAAAGAACAGGTAAGTTAATAAATTTTTGTTTATAAACATCTAAATACTTTCGTCGTAATTCTTCAAGTGTCCCTTCACTGTTTATACCCCATTTATTTAGATCCTCAACCAAAATATTTCTCTTTAGTTTAGAAATCCATGACAAACGAGGATCTTCAACTTCTGGTAATTGAGATTCTTCTGATATTTCTTCTGGTTCTATTGGGGCAGAACGACGATTACGATTTCGGTTCGGCATTATTAATTATTATTTAATAAAAAATGTATCTTCTTTCGAAAATCTTAAAATCTTTTCACCTTCTTTCTAAGATTCTCTTGGTCCCTTTTCTCAGGTTCCTTTTCCTCAGGTTCCTTTTCTCAGGGTCCCTGCTCGGGCGCCAATTGTGACAACAATTATTTTGTGGTTATAATTTATTAACGTCAATAACTGTCTATCACAATACCTAGGTAGTATTCAGTGGAGATTCACTCATAAATAAGTCAATTTTAACTTTGACAATTTCTTTTATTTATAACCCAATATTCAGTCCACAAGGATAAAATAAACAAAAAGAAATCCTTCTTCCAATCTTGGCCTTTTCAAAATGACTCCAATCTGTTCGTTGGTCCAGTCGCTGAATGTATATCCTCTAATTCCGGTGGGTTCAGAACCAATATTGTGTCGGTTAAAGTATAACTTGCGAGTTCTCTGTAGTCAAAATAAAATAAAGTTTTGTTGTTAAGGAATGTAAATCTAATAGTAATAATTAAATAAATCTCTACTATGACAAAGAATCGCACCCAGGTCAGGTCGCAGTGTACGATCTTTTATAGCCGAGAATGAAATAGGGCTCCGCTGTTAGGGAATATAAATCCAACAGCAAGAATTAGATAAAATAGAATCTCTACTATTATAAAGTATCGCACCCAGGTCAGGTCGCAGTGTACGATCTTTTATAGCCGAGAATAAAATGGGGCTCCGCTGTTACGGGATATAAATCCAACAGCAAGAATTAGATAAAATAGAATCTCTACTATTATAAAGTATCGCACCCAGGTCAGATCGCAGTGTACGATCTTTTATAGCCGAGAATAAAATAGGGCTCCGCTGTTATGGGATATAAATCCAACAGCAAGAATTAGATAAAATAGAATCTCTACTATTATAAAGTATCGCACCCAGGTCAGGTCGCAGTGTACGATCTTTTATAGCCGAGAATAAAATAGGGCTCCGCTGTTATGGGGTACAAACCCAACAGCAAGAATTAGATAAAATATTTCTACTATGAAGGAGAATCAATCCACAATTATTGTGTCTAGTAATGCACAGCTTGTGAGTTCTCTATAGCCGAAATAAAATAGGGCTCCGCTGTTATGGGGTACAAACCCAACAGCAAGAATTAAATAAGGATATTTCTACTATGAAGGAGAATCAATTCACAATTATTGTGTCTAGTAATGCACAGCTTGTGAGTTCTCTATAGCCGAAATAAAATAGGGCTCCGCTGTTATGGGGTACAAGCCCAACAGCAAGAATTAAATAAAGATATTTCTACTATGAAGGAGAATCAATTCACAATTATTGTGTCTAGTAATGCACAGCTTGTGAGTTCTCTATAGCCGAAATAAAATAGGGCTCCGCTGTTATGGGGTACAAACCCAACAGCAAGAATTAAATAAAGATATTTCTACTATGAAGGAGAATCAATTCACAATTATTGTGTCTAGTAATGCACAGCTTGTGAGTTCTCTATAGCCGAAATAAAATAGGGCTCCGCTGTTATGGGGTACAAACCCAACAGCAAGAATTAAATGAAATAGAATCTCTACTATTATAAAGAATCGCACCCAGGTCAGGTCGCAGTGTACGATCTTCTATAGCCGAGAATAAAATAGGGCTCCGCTGTTATGGGATATAAATCCAACAGCAGAAAATAACGAATTTTTATACTCGTTAACCTTAAATAAATAACCTTTTCAGGATCTCACCTTTCAGGAAACTTCAAGTTCTTGCTTCTCTGAAAGCTGGAGCTCGAATGAATGTTCCGTCGCGCTGCATCTCCTTTTATACTCGTCGGTTGCTATCAAAATTGTTTGTTATACAGGAGGACCAGGAAAGATTGGATTTCTACATGAATTTGTCAGAAATGACGTTTTGTCAAAAGGTTAACAGATTAGGTTACATTTTCCTTACGAGGAAAAAGAAAACTATAAACGAATTATTAATCGTCAGAAGTGACATTGTGTCAAAAGGTTAACAGATTATGTTACGTGTTCCTTACGAGGAAAAAGAAAATTATGAACGAATACGAATAGAAAATAAAAGATTTGGGAGTATCGTTACAGCACCTATACTATAAACAAATAGTATCAAAACCAACAACTCATTAAATACGTAGTGACTGAATACTAGGTATATACTTGACAAGTAGCACATATAATAGGTGTCACAAGCTTATCTTGCCATATCTATTAGGGAATAATATAAGGTTCAAATAGTGCTAAAGCTACTCTCTCAAAAATCGTTGAATTCAAAGAAAACGTTGCCGTATTTCGTCAAAACACTGTAACTTAGATTTACAGAAACTAAAAGTGTTTATAAATAAAATATCCATGGTTTGAAGAATGCGACATGCTTTATTGGATTTTTAAATTTGGGTACAGCAATGACTGAATAATTTGAATAATTTTTCAATAACTTTCCTCATGTATAATAATACAATTCGTATTTTATTCGTAGAAAAATTCATTTCAAAACAAATCGCTTTTGACATCCGGAAAAAACTTTCCACTATTTCCATGTTGGTCGGGAAATTTATTTTTGAACTTACAAAAACAAATGGCTCGTGCAGAATAATGCGCCCTGACGGTTTATAAAATTACTGGCGCCATATTTTAACAATTTCGGACGATAAATAACGACAAACACGTATGTGAGCTGCACTCGGAATGGAAAGGCGATCAATCTTTCGACAGCAATCGATCACGTTATTTTAGAAGTTACACAAATAGCGCGGCGCGGAATTTTGAAGTGCATTATTGGAAATTGCATTCCTATCATTCTGCTAATACCAGCAACAAATCAATGCTATGTTGCTAAACTACGTGTAGAAAAGAGGTCGCTTTACAGAAAAGCATATTGTGGTCAAAAGATCTGGATAAAGACCAATAGCTCCAATGTATTGCGCATTATAGATACGGATTAAGTTGCAAGCGATGGATTGCGTAAAACCAGTTCCTAGAAACATACCACGCCTTTTTTTGTCCACCTGCAAATTCTACTTGCGATACGCTTCACTAGAATCTTTGTTCGATGGAGATATTATGAATAGCCACGTCCGGATTGGTGGCAGCGTTTCATGGCAAACTCTATGTAAACATACAGCCGAGAAAGAGGTAACCAGGTAAATATTGCAGATGAAATGGAATATCCTGTATAAGTTAATTGTATTACTACTCACAAGAAGTAGAATATTTTGCTACTTACACTCAGATAGTTATAAACCAGTATAATAAAGTCTCTAACATGCGACTAGTGCTCACCATATTTTATGGAATAATTTTTATGGGAATTTCAAAACTTGAAATATGATGGTTTTCTAATACTGATGACATATTTGGCGTGTAAACGAAACATTGTTATTATGGAATATAAACGGTAAAGGTAAAAAACCTGACCAAAGACCGACATTAGAGGAATCGTTGCAAATAATAGCCGATATAGTAAATTTTGTATTACACAGCAGAAAAACTACTAATTCTTATTTTCCGTTACATCCATCATCTTTTACCTAAAAACTACACATAATAATTGCTTCAATTTGTACTTTCTAATGAATTTATAATATTTGTACGCAAGAAGCAAACTTGCCCATTAGTTAGAAGTTAATTGGCCAGAATACAATGAAGACCGCCTAATTAATAAATCATTAGTTTTAACAATACCCATACATAACATAACATACCTAACCTATTTGTGTGGATGTAACGTTTTTATATTATGATTTTAATAAATGACTATGTAGGTCAATTGAACTGGGTTATTGGTTAATAAACAACTATTTAACTGCTTAATAACAAACCCAATTTCTTTACCACTTTTGAAACTAATTGTCATATTTATTGCTAAGCTTCACAAAAATTCAAACTAAATTTTGATGTAAAAAGAATTATAAAAAAGTATCAATCCATTATTTTTTCCTTTAAATACACAGAAACAAAATAATACTTGCAAAAATTTGATAATGTTGCTATATTCACTGTTTACAAATAAGTAAGTTCAACTTATGTCTATCTACAGGGTACAAGGTATTTTTTTTTTTTTAATAATTTGATTCCCCCTCAACAACTACCAACGTAAGCAAGCAGAAAATTACTACATTTACTTTGCTGGTTGGTTAGTTACGGATTTTTAAATAAACAAAATTTGAACAATTAAAATTACACATTTTAAACTAGCATACCTACCTACACTGATTATTGTTGTATCCTAGAATTAGCACTACTTTTGCCTTTGACAAAGTTGTAATCTGATTGTAAGATGTTCTTTGAGTTTGATAGAGTTTTTATTCGGTACAAGTATGGAACAATCTTACGGCTTTGAAAAAGACATGTTATTACATGTGGGACAATGTAGAAGGAACTAGCGAGAAAATGCGCAAGTTCAAAAATCTTATTTTAGCGATTAGAATATCGACGACTCAGTACCGGAAACCTTATTGTAATTTGCAATTTAATATTACAATTGGCGGAGTTGAAGCCTGGCTTCCTATCTCGACCAAGAGAGTTTTAACATATGTATAACAGAAAACGTAGTTTAAAAATATGGAATTTATAATCATCATTACACAATAATATAGGTATAGTTTATGGGCGATTCACAAGACTTAGACTTATATGATAGCGATCTATAATAAAACATATTAGTATCACATAGGTGGGCAGCGAGTGCAAGTTTAGAGGAAGCTTTTAATATTCTGTTTAACAAATAATTTGAACTTATAACCAAAGACGTTTTTAAAATCGATAGGCACTTTATTGTAGATTTTCGAGGCCTGATACCTGAAGGAGCGTTCATACATAGCAGTGAGATGTGCAGGTGGTGTTGTCGTAAATTTATGTCTAAATTCTAAATTGCGAACGTCATATCTGAATTTGACCTTATCGAACAGATAATCAAGACACCTATTACAAATTATCCTATTGAAGAAGACCAAACTATGTAGCGTCTCTCGTTCAGTCTTAACCAATAAATGTCACGTAGCTTTGCACTCACACCTCTCTCACGACCGCGCATACCTCCTATTAAACGCACACATGCATTCTGAATAAGCTGTATTCTTTTAACATCACCATCCAAAAGGCAGGGACCGTATAGCACATCACAATAATTAAAATGCGATAGAACAATGGAGTCGCACAACACTTTTCTAAGACTTTCATTGAGTAGTGCTCGCTGACCAAAGATTAACTTGAGATTAGTAAACGCCCTTTTGATACAATTATTTATATGTCCAGAAAATCTTCGATCAGTATCTAATAGCGGCCCCAGATTTTTTGCTGTTGTGCATATGCTCAAAGTTTCAATATCTAAACTAACATGAAGAAAAATCTGACTCTGGTTACGACTTTGTGTTCGACCAAACAGCAGCACCTACGACTAAGAAGGGTTTATCTTCCAGCAGTGTGCTTCCGAGGCCTTCTTAAGAACATCCAGATCATGCTTCAAATTGTCATTCACCTTAAAGATTATATCTGACTTAAACAAAAAGTATAGTTGTGTATCATCAGCGCTAAATTGTGCAGTTGAATACCTCAAATAAGTAATAAGTTGGCATGTATATAGTAAAAAAAATAAGGGTCCCAGTATTGAGCCCTGAGGTACACCGCATGAGATTCTCACAGGATCCGACAAGTTACCACTAAGCCTGACCATTTTACTTCTTCCAATGAGATACTCCTTGATAAGAAGTTGTGAATCATCATCAAAGCCGAGATAATTAAGTATGCTCAATGGAAGATCATGATTTAGACTGTCAAGGGCCTTTAAGTAGTCCAAGAGAACCAACGCTATCAAATCGCTACGGTTCGAGGCCTCCAGAATATCATTTGTTACCTTTATCAGGACAGTCGTACAACTATAGCCCCTGCGGAAACCAGACTAAAGGCGGGCAATATTTCTTGACGGGCAATGTGTTCTCTTACTTGGCTCTCCATGATCCTCTCAATGACTTTAAAGAGGGTGGGCAATGTGCTGATCGCTCTTAAATCTTTCAGCTCATTTGGGCAGTTAAAGGAAACTTGCTCGTGATTCAGAAATGATCCAAAATTCGGTACTGGCTATTTCACATAAGTATAATTTTCTCCCTTTCCACATAACTCTTTATCGGGATTTGTATTGCCACGATTTTCAAAATAGGATAACATTTTGTAACTGGTTAAGTACTTGCGATTTACGAAAAAAATGTATTTTTAAGAAATGTAGGATTTTCTGAAGAAGCTATATGTTTTATTAATTGCGGTCAGGTAATTATTTCAATTAATCTGGATTATTTTGAACTGGGATTTGGTACTGAGTGAAACGATTTTATTTTTATTAATTTAGGGTCAACGGGCATAATTTACAATATTGGACACCTCAAAATCCACAGTGGATGTGAATTATGTCGAATCAACATCCTTGGTCGATTAATACCTGATGTGGTATAGTAGGGGATAGAGTCATTGGACCATATTTTTGTGGCCGTTTTAAGTATTTCCAGCCGTTTCTGGGATTTTGCATCGTAACACTTAAACCCACACCCCGTATAATAAGAGATAATACAAAAATTTTACAACTTTTAACTAATCAATATATTTTAGTTGGAATGCGATGCACTTATCGAAAATTGAATAAATAATGACTTACCCTAAATCGAGTTAAATAAAATTACTTAGAGTTGCCTCAAATTAGTGAGTACAACTGGAAGTGAGTAGGAACTTCAAAAATTTTTGGAAACGAACTGAACTTGCAAATTAAATTATAAGATTGTCATGTTGATTGTATGAACCTGAATTTTTGAAATTAAGACATTTTAAATTTTATTGATTACTTTATGATGGTTTAAAAGGAAATTTTTAAATTGTGAAGAAAAAAATTTAAATAAAATTTTATTTTTGGAGACATGCTCCGTATTAAAACGTTAGTTTAAATAAAGTTGAAAAATGGGCATATGCTCCCATGGCAACCAAAAATGAAGAGTAGATATCATTTTGAAAAATGAAAAATTTAAAAGGTTTTTTAAGAAATTTAAATAGTGCTGATCACCACTGTCTTTACTCTACACACAAGTATCTCGGAGTGAAGCCTACTTTGACATCATTAAAATTGACAACCATTATAAAATTTGAGAGGTCTGTAAAATACTCGATATTGGGTTTACAAGATCCGCAAAGATCTGTCAATCATCCACGGAAAAAGAACTAATAAGTTGGACGTTTAGAGTACCTGAAGAGTGACCACACTAGTAGTAGAACAGTTTTTGTCCACATTTATAGACGATTGGAGTATGCTGACATGAATTGTCCGCCGCTATATTGCAGGCTTACTTGCTGAAAATACTTTTGTCCTGACAATAAATCATTTTTCCATCCAAATACCTCCACACTCGAAATCATAAATCTCTTATATCAAGAGTTTTCTTCCAGTGTTGTGACCTTGACCTTAACAGAATTGGAACAGTTCTCAAATTCATTCTGACTACTGCATATGTATATACGCACTATTTCAAACTCTATTGGAAAAAATGGCCTAGAATTGATGAAATTGGCCATAGGCTATCGAAATTATTCATTCTGACAATAATATATTTTTCTAATATATTAACGCCTTTGGAATATAAATTAACCGCAAAAAGAAAGGAAAAAACAAAAATAAATCTTTTGGAAAAACATCCGATTCGAAGGATTTCTAGATAAGGGCTTTTAGAAGAAAAAAGACGTCAGCTGGAGGGCTCCTTTTTCCCTGATGAGGCCTCGTGCAAGGAACTTTGTGGCGCCGCCGATAAGAGAGCTTTCAAGAGATAAACAAATGAAAGATGAGCCCAAAATGCCGGAAGACATCTAATGAAAAATTTAGTGAGTTACGGTCTCGGATCGAGCGGCAATATTTAAGAAAAAAATAACAAGAAATCAAAAGAATTGTCGTACGTTTGCTTAATAATGTTTTCAATGAATATTGTCATATCTTAAAATAACATTTTAAATATTTTAAATGCCATATGTGTTGGTGAGAAATTAGGAAAATAAGTATCTATTTAATTCAATAATATCATATAAAGGGTGTCCAAAAATGAACGCACATTTTAAATATCGTGGCATTTTCTTTTTTGTCACAGTAGGCTTCTCAAAATTTGATAGGTGTCATGTCATGAAACAGTTCGTAGAGTGCGAGCCGTTTTTGGAATAAATAATGCACCAAAACATACGACAGTGCAAAGATTGATCAAGAAATTTGAGGAAAGTGGATCAGTTGCAAACATAAAATCAACAGGGCGGCCGCGTACTGCTCGATCTGTTAAAAATATTGCAGCAGTGTCAGAAAGTGTTGGTGAGAATCCAGGCACGTCGATTCGCCGTCGGTCACAGCAAGTGAACATTACCGAAAGCAGTATGCAGCAAATTCTTATAAAAGATTTGCATTTGCATGCCTATAAAATAAAATTGACCCAAGAATTAAAGAGAGCAGATCATGGGTTGCGCCGTGAATTTGTTAATTGGATTCTGAAAAACGAGGCAAATGACGGAGATTTTTTGAAAAAAAATCCTGTTTAATGATGAGGCACATTTTCAATTAAATGGATACGTCAATAAGCAGAATTGTCGAATTTGGGGAAAGAGAATCCTCGTGTTATTCACGAAAAACCAAAGCATCCTCTATGAGTCACCGTTTGGTGTGGTTTTTGGTTCGGCGGAATAATTGGGCCATACTTCTTTGAAGACGAGGCTGGAACTGCACTAACAGTGAATGGCGAACGTTACCGTGCAATGTTAGAAGAGTTTCTGTGAGCTGAGTTAGACCGAATTAATGTGGAAAACTTATGGTTTCAACAGGACGGAGCGACGTGACACACTGCGCGTGAAACAATGGACTCGTTACGACTGAAATTTCCTGATCGTGTCATCTCGCAATGGTGATCAGAATTGGCCACCGCGATCCTGCGATATAACACCGTGCGACTTCTTTCTCTGGGGGTTTCTTAAATCTCGTGTTTATGCCAATAAACCAGCCGCAATTTCTGAGTTAAAGAACCAAATTCGACGCGTCATTGATGAAATTCATCCACAAGTATGTGAAAATGATATTAATAATGTCGTCAAAAGGGCAAGGCTGCTATAGATACCTGATTATGTGATTCTACACCAGCGGGGGAGAATGTTAGTTTCAAGTCATTTTGTATATAGTTTTTGACGTTTTATAAAACATTTTAGAAACAATTTTAGTGTATTAAAATATTAAGCATACATACTGTATAGTACTATGCAACAATCTCATCGAAATCAATATAATCATTACGGTATTTGCTTAAGGAACACTTTCAGTGTAAGGTGATATTTACAACAGTTTAATTTAAAATCTCTAATTTGCAATTAAAATGTGAAATTAATTTATTGATCCGACATTACGTGTTATATTTGCAATGTGAGTTAATTAAGACGTTAATATTGAACACCGTCTAATGAGACGGACTTAATTACCCTGATAAAAATGCCATCTCTTTTAAGCACTCACGTCAAGGTGCAACTTAAAAAATATAATACTCAGTGGTCTTTTTAAATTTTTAAGTCCTTCAATGGTTATAGTAGCCCCGGCCAGTTGTTCGAAAGCCTAACTTTTATTTGAAGTCGAGGACAAAGAGGCTTCTGCATAGTTTATCATTATCATTTGATTGATGATAATTAACGATTTTTCTTTTAAAACGATTTAAAGAAATATAGTATAATATAATATAATTAATGATATACAGGGTGGTGCATCGCCAGACTGGCCATAGGAAATCCCATATAAATTTTGCTACCATCAAATATTCGCCTCCCCTATTAATTTCACTTAAAAATTGTATTACACTGCTTTAAAGGTTCTTGTATGGTGAACTCGCAAACAAAATTTTATCATTTTTTAATAAGCCTTTTAAAAGTTATTTGAAAAACACCCTTAGTAAAATTCGTAAAAATTAAATACGACTTTGAATGAAACCACCAGAAATAATAATTATGATAATGTCAAATGTTTCTAGACGTTTTATTTTTTATTAGTTTCAAAATACTTTACTGTATTCAACAAAAATCAATGATTCTACTAATTTAATAAACTTAAGTGCCTAAAATGGAGTAAATAAGTTCAGAAAAATTTGCCAAAATATCTTAAAAGTTGTAGATATTTAATTAAATAAAGCGCTACGCTTCGTTTAAATTTTAATTAAAGATTTAAGTCACATTAGTTGTTTTGTTTAGTTTCGAAGTTTGGAACGTCGCTTGGTGCATTTATAATTATTGTAAGGAAACATAATTTAGCATTTCTTTTCCTATTAATTAGTAGTCTCTGTGAAATTCTAGGTAGCTACGAGTAATTTGGGTTCAATTAGTTAAAAATGGAAATTTTTTAAACCGGAAACTTTGTTAGCTTTTGTAACTGTTTCTTATTTTTAACAGTAGGTACATAAAAATGAATATTTTATACTGCAAATCTTGTTTTAGCAAAGCTTCAACAGTAATAGTTCAACTTCATCCAAACAACCTTTGAATGAAATTGCCAAATAGGAAGTCCTAGTTCTCATTTATTATTTAAAATGAAATGATCTTTATCCACAGGTCCAAATTCAGCCAATGTAGGACATTTACACATCTTGCCAAAATTCTTGGACGCACAAAACAATTTCAAAATATTTTTTTTTTCATGGCTTCTTTTGTGTATAGCTAATCTATTGGGCGTCCATTGTATACGACTTTGGTGTCACTGTCATATTTTTTTATGATAAGGCACAGCACTGCAGGGTTAATCCTTTGTGTGAGCGGTGTGTGCAGCAAAGGATTTACGTTGGTCTTGAATCTTTGGGAACTATACTCGTCGGAGAACATGACCTCAGAGAGTTCACTCCAGAATGATGACGTTCTCCAGATGAAAGAACTTTTAAACAGTGTCGTTCGAGGAACATCAAGTACTTCCACCATGCACCGCTTTGGGTGAAATCAATTTGTAAAATAGACGCTATCCTGCCTTCGATGTCCGAAGCTTTCCAGGTTGTTTGTCAGATCGTGGTAATCATAGCAATCTTAGGGTATCTTTAGAAGTAGAGCCTCAAATAAATATGTGAAGTATTACAGCGATGGTCGAATTTGGGCTTTATAGAGCATCAAAAGTTGTTAGGGTAAATAGAGGTTCTGAGTTCGGAAAATTATTCCAAGCTTCTGCAAGGCTGCCTTAGCAATGGCTCCAACGTGACTATGCCAAATTGGCGCCCAATAAATCAATTGATGAAACCAGGGGAGTGTCCCGCCATGACAATATCCCGTCCTTCAACATTAGGTTTCTTAGAAAAACGACCGCCTGGGTTTTGTATATTCTACTTGGTTACTGTCACCCTAAGACAGAATTTCTTCCAGGTCTTTGTTAGGATATGAGTCTTGCTGTCTATAGAGATGTGCATTAACAACCGATGTCCGAGCATCCAAAGTAAAAGATGAAATAAGTGTGCTGTCATCAGCGAAGCTATATACAGTGTGGCCCAAATTGGGCCTACATGTATGGGGATCTTGGAAACTATAGAAGATAGAGAAACGGTTAAATGGGGAAAGTTTTTGACAATTATATTTCTAACTGAAAACCGTTTAGTACGCGGCCCTATCTTTTTTGGTTTTTGAAATATGTTGAAAAAACCAAAAAGATGTATTTTCGAAAATATGCTATAGATTTCTTATTATTCACTATTTTGGCAATCTTTAAAAACATTTTTAAAGCAACTTTTTAAGTAGATTTCAGTTCTGCAATTTAATTTTCAACACGACGTTTCAGTTATTTTATACCATCATCAGGTTCATTTTTTCTTATGGGCGCCATATTGTATTTTATACTTAAAAGGTAGCTTATGACGTCCGCTTTTCAACGATGTATTATTTGTTGGAAAATAAATGAAATTGACTTGAAAAATATAGAAAATTAATTTTCGCAACACGTCAAATTTGACAACTGCACTATAACTCCCTAAATTGAATACCAATTAAAAGGTTTACATTTTGTAGTATTCACAAAACACTGCTTGCATTGTTTCAATCAACAATATTACAATAACCTATGAATCAAAAATAAAATCCAGTAGCCTATGACCAACCACTACCGTTTGAAAATGAAACAAAAATATTACTTGTCAGAACGAGTAAAAGTATAATAGTTTTTATTATTATTATCTAATAATAACGATTTATTTGTGTATTCTGAATTTAAAAGAAAATGGCATTGCGTTTTTCTCACGAAGAAAAATTTGATTTGCTAGAATGTTACATTCATTGCAACAGAAATGCAAACCTTGCATTAGAAAGGTATTTTGAAAATTTTCCTGAAAGACCGCAGCCAAGTGTCAGACTTTTTCCAAAAATTATTATGAACCTGAGAAACCATGGAAGTTTTGAAAAACCGCGGCCCAAGAGTTACGAAAAAGCAGGTAATAACGAGCGTGACGAAAATGTCAGAGCCTATTTTAATGCCGCTCCGACATCATCTACAAGAGCGTCGGCAAGAGACTTACCAACCCCGCGAAGTACCATATAAAGAGTCCTTAAGGAAAATAAATATCGACCATACAAGCCAACTATAGTTCAGGGTTTACGAGAAACGGATTATCCAAGAAGAATGCAGTTTTCAAATTGGTATGTGAATCAATGCGAACAAAATCATGATTTCAGTCGTCTTGTAATTTGGACCGATGAATCACATTTTACCAACTGCGGGGTATTTAATAGACATAACCATCATTTTTAGGCAACAGAAAACCCTCACCAATTGGCTCAATGAAGACTGCAAACCCGATTTGGTTTTAATGTATGGTGTGGTATGCATGGTAAGTAATGTCACCTAGCTTGCTAAATGCATAGCAGGTATTAAGTAACCCAGCTTTACTTTTCTCCTTACATTTTAGACAACAGACTTATAGGACCATTCTTTTATAATCATACGTTGAATGGCCAAAGCTACTTAGAGCTGTTAGAAGATCAAATATTACTGGCAATTAGAGCAACAGTTCCTCAAGATTAATTGAATAATATTTGGTTTCAACAAGACGGTTGTCCCGCACATAATGTTCGGGAAGTTCAAACTCTCTTAAGACAGATATTTGATGACAAATTAATTTCAAACGGCGGACCAGTTAATTGGCCTGCTAGATCCCCTGATATAACTCCTCTCGATTTTTATTTATGGGGTTATGTAAAAAATGAAGTATATGAGTTTGAACCCCCGGAATCTGTACAAGAATTAGAAGAGAGAGTGAGGAATGTGTTTACGAGCATAAATGGCAACACGCTTCGCAGGGTCATCAATACTGTGTTAAAAAAGTGTCAAAAATGTATTAATAAAAACGGCCAACATTTCGAATAAGTATAGTAAGTTAGATATTTTTTCTTATTTTCTTTCCAAAACAATAATTATTATTCATTGCGTTTTTAGTTTTCTTTATTTGAAATTTTAATATGAGATTTTTAACCATAAGGAAAAAATAAAATAATGTATTATAATATTATGATATTTTAAACAAATTTAACCCTGCCTAATGTGTTCTTCTCAAATTTGACGTGTTGCGAAAATTAATTTTCTTTATTTTTCAAGTCAATTTCATTTATTTTCCAACAAATAATACATCGTTGAAAAGCGGACGTCAGAAGCTACCTTTTAAGTATAAAATACAATATGGCGTCCATAAGAAAAAATGAACCTGATGATGGTATAAAATAACTGAAACGTCGTGTTCAAAATTAAATTGCAGAACTGAAATCTACTTAAAAAGTTGCTTTAAAAATGTTTTTACAGATTGCCAAAATAGTGATTAATAAGAAATCTACAGCATATTTTCGAAAATACATCTTTTTGGTTTTTTCAACATATTTCAAAAACCAAAAAAGATAGGGCCGCGTACTAAACGGTTTTTAGTTAGAAATATAATTGTCAAAAACTTTCCCCATTTAACCGTTTCTCTATCTTCTATAGTTTCCAAGATCCCCATACATGTAAGCCCAATTTGGGCCACACTGTATAGGATTTTTAGTTTTTTCCAAAAGATCGTTAATGTATAGTAGAAAGAGGGTGTGCGACAATATAGAACCTTGAGGGACTCCGGCGTTAATGTTAAATGTGTCTGAAAGGAATCCGTGCATCGCCACTCGTAGAGAACGATTTTTAAGAGAGCCTGACAGCCATTAACAAAATTCAACCGGCATTCCGTATGCCCTCACTTTATTTAGGAGCCCCTCATGCCATATTCAATCATAATATGCAGCAAACGCTGGGTGATGTCTTTCCATATTGAATAATCAGTCGGAACTATATGAAGGTCGTACGACTGCGCAATTACACATCAAAATTATATTACACATCCACTCGAGTCGACGTCAAATCTAGCGGTCACTGCTGTCCAAAAGCATTTTAAAGGACCTATTAAAAAGTCTTTTCTGGGTATATAAGAGCGCTTTACGAGTTGAGAACAGATTGACAGTCGGTGTTCTAGAGTGTGGAGAGGAGCAAGCCGACAAAAAAGACTTGCCTCTTATAGAGGAGTTGGTATAAATATGGACGATAATGTCGGGCCTCGCCGCCTCAGAAGGGTGCAAGACGTATTGATGGAAAAAGTTGTTGTCGCCGATAACAAAAGCCTACTTTGATATTTAAGACACGATGTATTTAAATACGATATCATGCATTTAATATTATAAAATCGAGATTTCTTTCATTTTTCGAAAGTGTTGCTCTACTTTTGTCCGATAGTGTAGGTGTCACCACCAAAAGGTCTATATAAAATACTAGCATATATTCCTAAAGCTAGAGTATGACGATCTCGTCCAACTTACTTTAGTTCAAAAGTTGATAGTTTCCGAAAAACAGAGCGTCACAAGTATTACTTATTTGTTTTCATTTATTTTTTCAGTACACCCTGTATATAAATATTTTTAACACTATTTTTAAGTTTCTTGTTTCTTTGACTCTCATATAAATCACATCTAAATTTTAACGTAATAACTAGTGAAATAGAATATAATAGTGTATCCTGTCCACATTTTTTATCATTATCTATTACAGTATTACTGTCAATTTTTAGAAAATACTATTGGGTTCCAAGAATTTTGGCAATATGTAAATACTGAAACTTACATTTCAGTAAAAATAGGTAAATTAAAAAAAAATCGGTTTTTCAAGTTTTGCATTTTTCAACTTAAAATTGCTAACAGAACATTTCCACATAATTATTACGAAAAGTGTTTAAGTTAAAAAGTCGTTGCCAACTTTTTAAATAAGTTTCTAATACGCTTTTGTTTTCCGAAAATAATTGAGATATGTTGGTATATTTAATTACATTAAACTGTAACTTCGGTTGATCATCGTGGCTACAATTAAATCTGATTAAGAAAATATAGATCGCGGATTTTCTAGGAAGGCCGTTGACCTAGACATACATATTCTCTGTTAATAAATTTAGAATTATTGAATTTAATCATGTTATTACTATAAAATAGATGATCTTTTTGGTTAACTTTATTGGAAGGTATGTTTAACTTTAATAACGCCGTCGGATGTTTCTTTTTTCTAGCCCTTAAAAGAGCTTCAGGCTAGTTACATACATTTTGAAAAGTTGGTCAAATAGGCGACGTCCTCAATTTTCCGTCAGGACCGCTGACGTCACTAGAGTTAGAACCAATGCTCACCTAACCTAACCTTTATTGTTAACTTGGAAACAATGGACCGTCCCAACAAACATTAAGTAATGTAGACCAGAACGGAAGGAAAATAATCCTAAATTGGTAAATATTTGCTAGTTTTTGCCTTAAACGTTTTCCTAAAAGTCACAAAAGATTCGAACTCTAAAATCTAAGTCAAAATTTGGATATCTAGAACTTAAATAATTTGTTATAGGGAAGTCTACTTGTAGTTTAATTTACCTAGTTAAAAATTACAAATAAATTACCTCTCTTAGACATTAAAAATATTTAATCCTAATAAGGAATATGATTAAGTAATAATTTACTTAATTGTTACTTCATATATATGTGTTCAAAATTAAGGAATTTTTTGGCTATCACGCTAGGTAAATATTACCCAATTATTGCCTACAAAAAGTCCAAATAATTTACTGACCATGTAGTTTTAGAAACAAGTAATATTTTGGATAATTTTGCCATATAAATTGTTCCCAAAGTTATAGATCTTTTGTGGTTAAAAATTGAGCTACCTCATAACTTTCTGATTAACCTCAAAGGCTAACATTGCTTGTACAGTTAATAATAAAGAAAAAAATGACTTTAAGGTTAAAAATATAAAGGCGGCCATATTTAATAATTATTAGTTTTCCTGTTTATCTACAACTATAAAAAAACAATAATTAAAATTTTAAGAATTACATAGGTGAGTGGAAAATCCATTAGACTACGATATCTTTCGTCAACGAAAGTTTTTTTTAAAACTTTAGGTACATATAATGTTTATAATGAAGACACTCTGTTTTTAGGTTAGGTAATGGTAAAAATATTTTAAATTATCGTAATAATACATAAAAAAAATGCATATTTTAAGGGCGCGTTTAGTTTTTCGAAGTATCATCACCATAATTCACAAACACATTTCTTTCGCATCCAAATTTCGGTCCAGAAAAATGATAAAACTTAATTATATCACTTTATTGTTGAAGTTATAATAAGCGGCCATTCCAAATATCTACTTAAGTCGAACTCCATTTTATAATTTATTTTGTCCTGTCGGAAGTGTTGGCATAAGTTGTTGTCTTTTCTTTGTAACACCAGATATAATATGTTTTCTCTGTATTTTTGTCTAGTGTCTTATTGCTCCTATTTAGGTTATATTCAGGTCAAAAGGTTGGTCTCACTTTCCACATTTAGACGTAAAATAGGTCTAGATTTATTTCACTTCGTTTCAACTTATTGGACAGAAAAACCCTATCAACCTATTTTTGACCTTCAAATTACTTTAGTTTTTTTCCTCACATTGGGCAATAGGAAAACAAATGTAGGTAAATTATCCCCATATATAATTGGTCGTGCAAAATATTTGACCCGTTTAGAGGTCGAATAAAGGTAAATTTAACTTAAAATTTGATTCAAAATTTTAGTGGTTAAAAAATAATAATAAAACGTTTTTTTTTTAATTTTATAAAAATCTCCTTGCATCACTATACAAATTGCATTAAAATATAAAATAATTACATAGAAGTCAGTTGAACTTATAGTGAACTTAAACTTGCGTTAAAAATTTAAATGTTTTGGGGAAGTCGGTATTGAAGGCGATTGGTAGGATGCCCTAGATGGAAATATGCTGTCAACGAAGGTATGGGAAAAATGAGCGTTGAATGATAATTTGGAATAGTGGCTTTAAACTGACAGGAGATGATAATGATGATGACTTTTGTAAATAACTTTAAGGATATTTATACTTTTATCCAAAATATAATAATATTTTTTCTAACTTGGTTTCATAAAAAAGCTGTTTCGATATCGTTTTCAGTATCGTAACGAACTTCTTATGAAACAGTTTTCTTTATTTTTCTAATTTTGGTAATGATGTTCACAAATGTTTTATTTTGCTGTCGTGTATGTTTGGTTCCATTAATTCTATGAAATGGAGATAAGTTAAAAAATATAAAATAACTTTACAAATTTATTATATTATAAAACATAGAACTGTAAAATTTACTGCAATTTCTCTTTGGGGAGTTATACTAAACTCATCTTGCTCCATATTTTAAAACTATGTAGGTATGTTAGAAAAAATGGACAATTTCGTGACAAAATGGCTCACACGGAAATAAAATTATTTGTTGAATACTATGATAAATAATTTGATTGTATTACCAACATAAAATTTAGGCCTAAAAATTTTGAAAATTTGTACGTTTTATTTTCTTCTTAAATATAAATTTATTTATTGAAAAAAATGTCAATATAGAAAAAATAGTATAAAGCGCACGTTTTATAAAGCTATTAGCGCACTTTTCCGTTGTAAAACTCGCCGCAAGCGGCTTATTTTGTAACAAAGACGCGTGCGCTAAAATGACCTTTATAAAACTTGTAGGTACTTTAATATACTTTTTTAAACAAACTTGCTATAAGAACACATATTCTAAAATGTATACCGAATTAAACCTATTGTATCATTTTTAGAAACTATTAATGAACTAAAAAAAATTCTAATTATTACGAGATTTTGAAAAATCATTCGAGGAATCGTGTCTGATGGATTGTAATGATTGAAAACTAATTCGTCTCTTTGATCTACATGTAGCTACATTTCAAATTTTCTTTAAACTAAGAAAACACACTCAATGAATTGAGTGTCAGAATTCATTGAATCCGCAATGAACTTAATTGTTTTTAGCGTAATGAAATATGAGAAGATTACTTCTTAAAAAATTGCTGAGGGAGAGATAAGTTTCAGCTTATGACTGCAACGATAAACGTAAAGTGCTTTTCTAGTTGTTTTTAATTTTTGAAAATTTTCACGTATTAAAAATATTAATATTCAATATTACATCATGAATAAATATTTACAAAATTATGGATAAAACATGTTTGTTATTATCCTCTTCCTACGTTGTCCACATTGAAAAATGTGCATTTTAAATATTATTTATTATTTGGTCACGTATTTTCGTCGGATAAATTTTATAATTTAAACAATATAACATTGTTTTAATTCGTTAATTTATATTTACATGGCAATATTGCAATTGTATTTACATTACACGCTGTGATTAATTATTTTTGATAAATTTATTTGACACGGCAGCTAATTAGAGTTTTAATGTTTTATGAATTGCATAGTTTATGCGTGGATTTTATTGCAATTTATAAAAATGGCATTGTATTATTTAAAATCTTTATAAATTATATTATATCTTTTATTAACAAAGATAATTGCACTAGTAAAGGATGCATTAAAATTATTCTTTACTTAAATGAAAATACTTTAAAAAATGTGGTTAAAACAACGGGGAATATGATAAAATAAACACAAATGTGAAAAGGTGGTGCTAACATTACTCTAAGACTTATACACCCTCTATAGAGATATAGGTGTCACCACAAAAAGGTCTATATAAAAAAATACTAGCATACATTCCTAAAGCTAAAATATGACGATCTCACCCAACTTACTTTAGTTCAAAAGTTGATAGTTTCCGAAAAACAGAGCGTCACAAATATTATTTGTTTTCATTTATTTTTTCTGTACACCCTGTATAAAACTTTGTACAACAAATATTAGGGACCTTGGATCAGTCCTAAGTTCACTTATTTCAGAAACATACCAAGTATATCTTCTTTGGGCAAAAGATGCCTTGAAATTAGAATTGATTGTTACAAATTTAATACACCGAGGACCAAAAAAGTTATGAAGCTGCAGATGTATGCAAAGTGTTACTTCTAGCGCCCTTTGCAAGATGAGATGTGCAGGTTCGCATCCCTAAAACCTCTTATTACCATAATTTGTGCGAATATTGGTAACAAGGGTTATTCGGATAAATGTTTTGAAAAAAGTTTTAAAAATTTAGGGCCCCTATTTCCAAAACAATTTGCACTAAGACAAGTTGGGTTAGAGTATAATATTTTAGCTTTAGGAATTCGTGCTAACATTTTGTACAGACCTTTTAGGGATACCCAGTATTGTTATCTTACTTACAGGAAAACTGAATGAAAGGCTACTCCAGGCCAAGAACTTTTTATTTAAAAGGTTTAAGTTATGCTCTATAGGAGGCTTACTAGGATTATTTTTCAACCTTAACAAACCGTCCCTTGAAACGTATACTGTTATGATTTATACTCTTAGGCAAACAACACAATTTAAACCATCTTTAATTGAAGAGTTTTCTGTATAATCTCGTAAATTTCCCGCTCATAACAAAAGTACCAGCTTAGCGTAATTTATAATATGTACTCTGAGCTTAACAAGAACACAGAATTTATTATTCTGTTTATTTTAATAATTAATTACCATTGCTGTAACGGTACAAGAAAATAATTAAATCAAGAACTTAATTAGAAATACGCAATTTAAATAGCGTCACTGTTTGAAGCGTAATAATTGTAACAAGTGTTTTTGGTGAATTAGAATCAATTTTCAAAATAGTATTAGAATTATCTCATTTAAAGTCACCAAAGTGAAATTAAAAATACGCTATTTAAATAATTGTATAGGTACCCCCAGTATAATCAAGCAATGTCATTCCAAAAATAGGCATTTTATGTTTTATAAAAAGGTCAGTGTTAATATCTAATTTTTGCTTACATTGTTAGGCATTTTGTTTAAAAGTCAGAATGAAATATTATTAAAATGTTAAGTAGTTAGGAATGTTTACTAATACATACTTAGTAATTTCGTAACGAAAAACGGTAAATATTTCAAACGTGACGAACTTGACATGATGCGACGCACTTGATAATTTTATGTTCTTTAAATAATCTTCTCTTTTTCTGGGTTTTGCTTAGCCTATCTCGATAGCGCTTAGCTTTTTCTGCTTGTGTGAGGTACAGGGTGCTCCACGTAAAATGACATTGTACCTTTTCTCGGAAACTGTAAGAGTTTTGAAAAAGTTTTAATTATCTATATTAAAAAAAATTAAAGGCAACTGAAAATTTTCTGAGGTCAACAAATTAGTACTAGTATTTTGGCCTTAAATCCTATACTAGATTCAGTAATACATTTTAGCAATAAACAAGAGCTTTTCAAAATTAAGTCATATCGACATCACTAATTCTCCCCCCCCCCTCTACCTAAACAAGGTTTATATTTAAAATAGATTTGTGGAGCTTTCTACATGGATGACATGAATTAATTTGAACCAAAGAAGGTACTAAATGTATCTTATTTACAAATCTATACTATACAACACTTGCTGTGAATTCCAATTGTTATTACAATATCAATTTGGCAATATATGTATTTTAGATTAGATTAAAACGTTTATTACAACAAATAATATAGGCTTGATTTGATAACCAATAACACAAATTGCTTTTATGTCGTTTTTATTAGCCAACTTTATTAACGTCTCCATAAATTTGCTACGTTAGTCTTTGTCGCAAAATTTATAGTACCTACTAAAACAATTAAATTTACTATGATATTACGTAGTTACTCATTGTTTTCTTCATGTACTTTCAAATCTCTTAATTATTGTTCAACATTTTAGATTCCTTACGACATACCATGGTTCTAAAGGGTTCTAAACTGATTTTCATTTTCAGTAAGACGCATATAATAAGAATGCTGTGACAGTCTCAAGCACATGGCCGTGTCGTTGCGTAGTTGTATGCTGAGAAAAGGTTCTTGTGCCTGGACCGAAATATAGGGCAAAACTAAATTACATCCTAACCAGAAAAGGTTAACCTAAGGTGGTTGGGTGGTCAAGTATAAAAATTATATTGAACCAAGCTTGCCACGTTATTAGACAACTATAATAGTAAGACATTTGGTTGCGATTAGGGCGATACCCGGAGGCCAAATTTTATTTGATTTATGAAAAAAAAAATGGAAATTCATTAATAACGCAATGATGAATAAATGAACAGGGAAATGGTGAAATGGTAAGAAAATACAGATTCGAAAATTAAAATAATACTGGGTAGCCCACTCTCAACGCAGGATTTCATAGCATCTAAACTACTCAACTTTTTAATATTTTTCAAAAACAGGGTCATAGGGAGACATTAGGCCTACAGTTTAAAATTATTTTGAAATATAACGAATGTCCCAAAAAAAAGATCCATAGCAAAGTTATATTTCTTTAAATGGAACACCCTATATTTTACAACATTTTTGGATTCTACATAAAATAACAACTATTTTTTAGTAAGTGCATTATAAGTCTAAACTTAATAGTTTCTGAGATATCGAGTTTTGAAAAATGACATTTTTGAACTTTGACAGCATCTAGTTTTCTAACGGTGCGTTTTAGAGCAAAACGGCTTGCATGTCCCTATCTTCCTTTTCTACTATCTTTCTTAAAGTGTCAACTTTCGGTTAAACCGGATGTAGCTCAAAAGCCGGAAATATAGTAGTTACTTCAGGTTTAACCGGAAGCTGGCATTTTTGGAAAGATAATAAAAAAAGTAAGATCGAGCTATCCACCCAACCGCCACGTGTAACATCTCGCATATGTATTTATACATTATGTGTTGAAAACACTGTAAGGTCCCTTTCCTTTTCGTCAGACCCTATAGCCTTGCCGATGAGCCGTAATACGGCGAAACGCGTCCAAGGATTGGGTCTGACAGACCAGACGAGCCGGTCATTATTGCAGGAATCGCCGCCAGGTCCGCAGCATTACGAGCCAGTTCGGTTAACGAACCGAGTACCGACAATTGTAGAATTTAATTTATTTATTTTTATTTATCATTTTTATTAGAATTTAAATTCTACAATTGTCGGTACGACTGATTCTTGTCGGACGGACCAGATGATGCATTTGATTGCCAAGAGGTGTCACTTGAAAGCTACATCTACCATTCTCCATCGACTTTTCAGGGCCAAGTAGGCTCTTAGTGTTGCTTCCGTTCGTCAGATTCTGTAACCTTACTGACGAGCCGTTATGCGGCAAAACGCATCTGGGAATGAATTCGACGAAGGGAAGCAACCTTTAAATTCTACTTCGTTATAAAGGACAGACTTTAATGGGGGCCCTTGACGAGTATTTCTGGGCAGAATGTGTCAAAAACGCAGACCCGAACCTAATCTTTGGAAACAGAAAGGAGAATAATGTTTCGCTCACGTCATATCATATCATAAATATTTTAATTGTTTCTCAGACAAAATTGGAAACCTGCCAAAGAATAAACTAAAATATACCTTAAAAAATATCTAGTTAGTGAGGCCTTTTACAACATTAATGAACTCTTTGATGATCCTGATAAAGAAATAATTGAATGTTAAATTTTAGATGTTTGCTACAATTTTAAGTATGTGTAATTTTATCAAAACTGTCATTGTCTAAATGTAATTACAAATTTAAAATAGGTATTTACAAAAAATCTCTCCAGACATTGTTCAACAACCACTATTGGGTTTTTTTATTTTGTTTACAGTAAATGTAAGCATCTTATTATTGGACAAATAAATATTATTGTATTGTATTGTAATATTTATCAGTTTCCCATATCATGTCATAAAATGAATTTAACAAAAAGTTAACTTAAACTTGATTAGATATATCGCCCGCTAATACTTGTGATCTAAACCAGGCCCTACGTTTTTCAGTCCAAGCCTTCTTGGATGAAAATAATTTTTGCTCGATCTATGCTATGCTACGATCTAGTTTATTTCTTAATCACATAATTTACAATTACTGAGCAAGTATGACCATTTGTCTAATCTAAGCATTGACAATAAAATACTTATTTACTTAGTGCTACGTTTATTTTTTAACACTATATAAATTATGATAGCAAGAAGACAAGCATTTGGCTCTCCCATGTTATTTATCACACCTTTTTTTTTGTAACTTTCACGTCTCCCATTTTGGAACGGTGCCACTTCCACGTTTCTACTTGTCATTCGGGAACCGCCTTAAAATTTATTACGAACTATTATTTTATAGTAATTTAAATATAGTTTTTCATATTTAAATTAGCTCAGCAATAAACTGGATATTGTCTATAATTTATTAGTTTCCTTTTAAAGATAAATTATAATTAAGAAAAATCTTTTGGCATTTTCGAAATATTGTTTTTTACAATGGGATGGAATCTTAGGCTTTAAATAAAAAAATTCTGAGGTAGTTAGATTAGTTAGTTGTTGTTGTAGAGTTCACGTATCAGCATACACTGTGTCCAAAAAGTTCCGGACTACACCAATATTTCGAAAAAGTGGCTTCTGATTAAAAAATATTTAAAATAAAGTTTATAGATCTTCTTTTGATCTATGATGAGAAAACATTTTTAAAAATAAAGAGTGCTTCACAAAGTCCTTGTTACATATCCTATACCTAAACCCATAAAATAAAAATATATAACGTCATTCTGAATAATTAACATAATAAGTACAGGGTGTCCATTTTTCGATGTAATTGCAGAGTATCTCGGTAACTAGTAAAGATAGAGACTTGCGGGTTCGACATTACGCTACATTTCGTGAAACAAAAGATGTCGCAAACAAAATTGTCACAGCTTTCTTAGTTTTTAAGCTACAGGGTGTTTTCGAAAATATTGGCTTTTCGACCATCCCTGTATTTCGGTTACCCTTTAACTTATCAAAAAATTGAAAATTGTTTCTAAGACAGATCTTTAAGTAGAATTCAGTGGCGTGCTTACTTGTTTTCTGGGAGTCTTACGTTTTAAGATTTAAAGCAAACCTATGATTTTTTTAAATGGAACACCCTGTATATTATTCTTTTATTTCATTTGGCTATTTTTAGGCTTTTCAAAAATATATAATAGCTGATAGTTATTATTAACAATAAACGCACAAATCGAAATATTTAGAAAATTAGGGTACATTGATAAAACTGTGCTCCCTTAATATTCTGATTTATTTGGTGAATAATTATTGGTAATAAATAAATGCGATTTTAATTAACTAAGTTTTGTTTAACTGAAATAAATGAGAGTATTTCGTTTTATTTGCAAAATTATTTGACTGTTGGTGGATTTGTGTCAAATCATAGAACCCTTCAAAACTTCAAACAAATATCTTACCAAAAAACAACTAAAATAACAAAATCTAAATAACTAATTATTTAATCGAACTAATTTTAATTTAGGAACTAAATCCCTTTAATCGCTAGTTAAATCACCCAATAGAGAACTATTTGAATGTCTAGGTCATTTAAACTAAATAATTATGTATTTACATTAAATCCCTTATACAGTGAGGACATAAAGTCTGGAAAACTACCTTTTGCAAGTAAACGAAGCACCTGAATAAAAAACGCTCGGACACGTCGATTTTATTTAATTGTCTTCTATCTTCTAAGATTTCTGAGATATATACAGGGTGCTTCAAGAAAGCTGGGCAGCTGTTAATTTCTTTTTTTTTTAATGGAACACCCTGTATATTATTGCATTTTTCGATTCTACGGACAATTCTAAGTATATTTCATATAGGATATCCCATACCTAAATTCAATTGTTTTTAAAATAAAACACACCTTACTAGTTTACTGAATTTTTAATGACAATAACTTAAATGACACATTTTAACGTAACAAATGCTGAAACTGTTGCCCGTTAACTTCCTGGCAATATCCTAACCGATCAATAAACTCTTGTTGGACGTTTCGAATGAAAAAAGTTGGGATTTGTCGAATTTCATCTCTTATACGATTTTTCAGCGCATCGATATTAGGAGGTCCGTTGAAATAAACTTTGGTTTTTAAATATCCCCACAGAAAATAATCTAGGGGAGTCAAATCCGGAGACCTGGCCGGCCATTCTACGGGGCCACGACGTCCTATCCACCTGTTAGGAAATATCTCATTGAGATACTGCCGAACAGTAAGCGCGTAGTGAGGTGGTGCTTCATCTTGTTGAAACCACATAGTTGGAGTTGGTATATCAGGCTCATTACCTGGATACAGTTGAACTAAGGCAGGAATCAACTCTAGTTGCAGAAAGTCAAGATAAATTTCGCCGTTTAAGTTAACGTCGAAAAAATACGGACCTATAATCCTGTCTTGAAATATTCCAGCCC
The DNA here is from genome assembly GCA_963920685.1 of Polydrusus tereticollis. Taxonomy (NCBI): domain Eukaryota; kingdom Metazoa; phylum Arthropoda; class Insecta; order Coleoptera; family Curculionidae; genus Polydrusus; species Polydrusus tereticollis. The sequence goes on along the minus strand of OY987329.1, from coordinate 87,739,656 downwards.
AAACATTGATTTTTTCGGGATGTTGCGTATGAGCCACTTGAGCCCAATGAGTATTCTCTGTGGACCAGTATCTACAGTTTTGTCGGTTGACAGTACCATTAAGAAAAAAGGTAGCTTCATCGGAAAATAAAATATTTCTACAAAAAAATGGATCTATATTGCACCGCTCTTGCATATTTTCGCAAAACTGAATTCGGCGGTCATAGTCGTCTTCATTTAATTCATGTAATTATCTTATTTTGTATGGATGATACTTTGCCTTTTTTTAAATATTTTTTACCGATGTTTGACCAATGGACAAATCTGATGCTGCTTGACTTGTAGGTAAATGTGGATTTTCGTTATAACTGAGTAAAACATCTAATTTCTTATTATCATCTAGTTTCGGCCTACCTGTCCTGGGAAGATCTTTTACACAACCATGTTCAAGGAATTTATTGATAATTTTGCTGACTGTAGATATCGTAATTTCTTGTCCGCGCTCAGGATATGTGTTATTAAAAAGTTCACAAACTTCGCCCAAATGTCTTTGGCGATCTCCCCAGCCAAAGTGGCCTGATAAATCATCATCATCGCGTTTTTGGTTATTGGTGTTCGATTTTGTCTTGTAGAAATTTATTAGTGAGAGTGAAATCTTCTTTGTTAGTGGCACAGAAGTTAGTGGTTCCATCAAAAATTAAAACGAAGATATAGGGAATAAACGTAATATGAATAATTATTTAGAATATTGGGGTATATCGAGGAGTATATCCCATCTGTTAGATACTTTTCAAGGTAGGAAACTATATTTGAATATTTTAGTTACGCATGAAACGAGTTAAAAAGTAAGATAAGAGGCAAAGAAAAGATACTTGTAATACCTAATTTGAAATTTAGAACACAAAATCTTTTTAGAAAAATGTAGCCCGGTATTAATAAACCATGGCTACCTAGGTTACAAATAAGACAGTTTTTCTCAATTTTCACCATAATTCAATACCTATCAAACCTCCTAACGTAAAAAATATAATATAATATTAATAATTATTGTACCTAATATTTGCAAATTTGCCTTTATTTCATTTTTTATCAAAGTTATTAATTTCTCTATAATGTTTTATTGACGTATATTTTAAGGGGAACAACAACTAATGGTGGGTTTATACAGGGGACTCGGATCTAAATGTACATACATCACCAGGAGATAGTGGACATCTTGGGGGTTCTAAATAATCTATCTTTAGTGGGTCCATCTTTCCTCGTTACTTAGATACAGAGTGTTTTATAAGGTTTGGCTCATTTTTGTTTTTGCCATAATTCTTTTAGCACCTGGTATAAAATGTTCACATTCGGTGGAAATATTTTGAGTAGCTATCGCTTTAAAATGCCGTATGAAAATTTTTTGAAATTCAGGTCCGGACTTTAAAAACAAGACTGATTTCATTTTTTTAAATTCAACACCCTGTATATCATATTTTTGTCAATTTTATTTTTTATTTGAAAACGACATAAAAAACTAATTCTAATGACATACTTATCACAATCCCCGCACTCGCCGCTCAGCCATAATAAATTGCTCTTCTTTAGATGTTGAAACACATACAAAATAATAACTGTTTTTATAACGACAATAATACCAATTATTAACAAAAATAACAAAAACATAATTATTTGAGAATATTTTCAAAATGCCCACCATTAACTTCTTCACATTTTCTTCCTCTGATATTTAAATTTGAAACTCACTTCTGATTACACCTGGTCTATTTTTTATTTCCTGAAATGAAGTGATAATGCATGCAAGAGCTGGTCCCGTGTATTAATTTCTTCCTCGTAAACTAAATTTTTCATATACCCCCAAAAAAAGAAGTCCAGCGGGTTAAAGTCGGGAGATCTTGCTGGCCAAGAATGGGGCCCCCCACGACATATACATCTGTTGGGATATCTATTGTTTAAAAGTTCGGAAACAATTCTTGCATAATGTGGAGGGGCTCCATCGTGTTGGAAATACATTCCTCTTAAATTAACATTCTCATTTTGGAGAAGATTTGGCAAAATGTTTTCCAAAAAGTGTAAATATTGGTTTCCATCTAATCTTTCTTCAAAGATGTGTGGGCCAATCAATTTACCATTGATGATATACCTGCCCAAACATTTATGGAAAATCTATGTTGCGAGTGCGACTGCCTAATAGCATTTGGATTTTCTAGAGACCATAGACGACAATTTCTGGAATTGTTATTTCCATCTCTGGTAAACTGAGCTTCATCGGTCCACAAAGTCCGGTGAATATCTCTTTGGTGCCTCCTAATCCACTGACAAAAAACCAAACGGTTAGCATAATCACCTGGTTTCAACCTTTGTACCTCTTGGATATGATAAGGATATAAGCCTTCATTTTTTATTGTTCAATGGGTTAATTTTTGCGTTATATGCAGACGTCTAGCAATTTTCCTTGTGGATGTTTTTGGATTTTCTTCAATCAAATTTAAAATGTCTTCTTCTTGTTGAACTGGGTATCTTACAGGCTGATCAATATTATTTTGTGTCGGAAAATGTCCTTGTTCACGAACAAAAGAAAATACATTTGAAAATGTTTGATGGTTTGGACATCTTCTTCCAGGAAACCTTAATTCATACTCTCGAGAAGCGGCTCGCCCGTTACCATCGCAAAATCCATATACAAATATTATATCAGCGTATTCTTGGTTTGAAAATTGATGGGGCATTTTAAACGAGAAGTAAATGTTTACCAAAAATATCCTCGTAATGCCCAAAAATCTGACAGGTTACAACTGACAATGACTTATTATGTTTTGTTGCCCCCAAATATTTCGTTGTTCTAAGGTGCCGAGCCATGGAGTCAAATTGAATTGAAAATTTTCAAATTTTAACACGCCGCTATTTTATTACTTTGGTTTATTTCTTATTATTGGTATTATTCGTTATAAAAACAGTTATTATTTTGTATGTGTTTCAACATCTAAAGAAGAGCAATTTATTATGGCTGAGTGGCGAGTGCGGGGATTTTGATAAGTATGTCATAGAATTAGTTTTTTATGTGTGTTTCAAATAAAAAATAAAATTGACAAAAATATGATATACAGGGTGTTGAATTTAAAAAAATGAAATCAGTCTTGTTTTTAAAGTCCGGACCTGAATTTCAAAAAATTTTCATACGGCATTTTGAAGCGATAGCTACTCAAAATATTTCCACCGAATATGAACATTTTATACCGGGTGCTAAAAGAATTATGGCAAAAACAAAAATGAGCCAAACCTTATAAAACACTCTGTATCTAAGTAACGAGGAAAGATGGACCCACTAAAGATAGATTATTCAGAACCCCCAAGATGTCCACTATCTCCTGGTGATGTATGTACATTTAGATCCGAGTCACCCTGTATAGCAAGATAACATAACATAAAAATAAAATAAGAGTTGAATCTACAGATCTTCCATAAGACGTTTATAGAAACACATAACATAACATAAAAATAAGAAATAAAATAAGAGATGGTTATCTTTTAAATTTTATGTTATTTTTATGTAAAAATCGTTGTGCGCGTGCGCGTAATTTGTCATAACCTTTATTTTCGGCAAAAATGTGTTTTTTTTTGTTGGTTTGCCTTATTATTTGATCACTATAAACAATTTGATAAGGTTTGTGATTATTATGGTATAGGTACTGATTAAACCATATTCAATAGCAACATTTCAATATTTCTTATTTTTATGTGACGTCTGTATAAACACGTACTTGGATAAAATAAGAACTGATTTGAATGAACATTCTGAACTATTTAAAATTAAAAAAAGGTATTTAAACCAAATAAATTTATACTTAGTCTAAATAAATATAAAAGACAAGTTAAACAATAATTATGTACTTGAATAAAAAACAATCACTTTGATGGAAATTACCGGTTTATTTAAATCAAATCACTTAAATTGTTTAATTATACGGCAAATACATGTAAAACAAAAGTAAAATAAATATATACTTGATAAAATATATGTAAATATCAATCAAATAAACATTTTGTTAACTTAATTTTTAACCTATTTACCTTAGGTCATTGAAACGGCTTATTTAAATTAGGTTAGTGTTAAGGAAATAAATATTTGCTTGAATTTTGTATTTAGTGATTAATTCCAAATAAAAAGTAATTTGTATCAAATCAGATGATACTAATTGAGGCAAATAATCCCTTGGGATTTTTCAAATACATATTTGTTTGGCTAATAGGAAACAAATATTTATTTGAGTAAATGGAAAATTTTTTTAACTCAAATAATTAATTTTATCAGTGTAGTAGGCTATGAAACAAATAAAATAATATGTCATTAGGTACTGCTAAAATTAAGTTGTCGCACATTTCCAGTACGCAAAGGGTGCACAATTTAGTGTTGCCGCGAGACGAGACGAGACGAGATAAGCCCTTTTCTCGTCTCGTCACGCTTCTCTCGTGATTTAAACCAAATAGATATAGTAAAAACCAAGCCAAATTTTAACGCGTTTAGGTTAGGTTCTATCATATTTGACATAAATTGTGTGCAATATATGTCAAATATGACAGAACCTAACCTAAATGCGTTAAAACTTTGCTTGGTATATACTACAGGGTGGCCCATTAGTGCGACAAAGGTCAATATCTCCTGTACCACTAAGATAGCGGAAAACTTTTGACGAAGCTTATTAAGGGTTAAGAGGTGCCTCTTATAAAATTATTTTTGTCAATACAGGGTGCTCCAAAACACCAGCACGGTAAGAAATTTCCATTTCCAAGATATTGACTTTTTAAAAATGTCATTTTTGAGTTTTGACAGATCTAACAGTACGTCTTAGAGCAAAACGGGTCATATGTCCCTATCTTCCATTTTTATTATCTTCCCAAAAAAATCACTTTCCGGTTAAACCGGAAGAACTATATTTCCTGCTTTCGAGTTACATCCGGGTTAGCCGGAAGTTTGATTGATTTGGGAAGATAGTGAAAATGGAAGATATAGACATATGCGCCGTTTTGCTCTAAGATGTACTGTTAGAAAGCTATAGGCTGTCGAAACTCAAAAATATAATTTTTCAAAAGTCAATATCTTGGAAACTATTAACTATAGACTAATAATGCATTAAATAAAAGTAATTATAAATTTATGTAGAATCTGAAAATTCAAAAAAATATACAGGTGTTTTATTTAAAAAATGCAAATTTTTTATTTTAAATGTTTATTAAAAAACTGTACAAATTAATCGTCAAACATGAAATCCTACTAAAATAATCGCAGATACCTGCGCAGTTACATTGAAAAGAACAATAGTTAATTTAACGAATAGGTATGCTTGAATTTGAACAAAGATATGTAAATGAAAAACATATTTCATCTATGTAAAATCTCTCTAGGTACCTATATAACTTCTATTTAATATGAATTTGAAATGGTGTATCGTACTGGGTTTTTCCTTATAATTTGCCACCCCTTTACAGACTTTATTTCACGAGATACAGCAAAAAAGTTAATATAAAAGTTTTTCGGGCTTTACACAAACATTTTTATTGTGCTAATTTCAAAACTGTATGTCTGTTACAGTGAGTGTCACATAATCAGCAAATTTAAAAAATATTTTTTTTTGGGACACCCTGTCTATTATGAGATTTTTAAAATCTTCTTAAATTCCTCTTATCAAAAATATATAATGTCCATATTTGGACCGACGGTTTTCGAGTTATTTGACTGCAAATAATTTTATCCAGCGATGAAACGTCATAATAATATGTTATTCTGAATGGCCAGGCACGGCTAACTAGATGAAACTATTTGCAGTTAAATAACTCGAAAACCGCTGGTCCAAATATAGACATTATGTATATTTTTGCAAAGAGGAATTTAAGAAAATTTAAAAAAGCTCAAAAAAGTGACGTTTTTTGCTCGAGAGAGATCGAGAGAGACGAGAATTTCTAGGTACTTCTCTCGTCTCGTCTCGGAGCTTTATTCGAGAGAAAATATCTCTCTGGTCTCGTCGAGAGAGGGCCAAACGAGACGAGAATCTCTCACCTCGGCGGCAACACTAGGCACAATCTTTACTTCATAGGGTTTCAAATGATATTTATTTAATAATTTGTTAGACAAGATTTTATTCCTCCGAGATCTTTTTCTATGACTTTACACGATTTTCTAGTGCCTCTGCAAAAGCCATAACGTTCATTTCGCCCCTTTCGCGATTCTCTCTTATTATATATGATTGGGACATTTTTAAACTTGAAAATGTTACTTGATTGGGCTGCCTTCTTGGATATCTATCAAAGTAAGCAATCTTATGTCAGATATTTAAATTATAAGGTTGTAACTTTTCCTATTTTCATGGCACTCTATAAAGCAAACTTAACATGTATTTTTCAAAATTTTCAAATTACTACATTTTCGGTATTTTTTTTAAAGTTTTTGTAAAATAATGACATGTATTTTAACAAAACGCTATTTTTACCTATACATTTTGACAAATAGACATGTCAGATAGATATTCTATTGTTCGTTTCAATGGTTTCATGGCCTATCTACCCTAATTTTCTAAATTTTTAGTTTTGTGCGCTTTTTGTTAACAGTAACTATCGACTATAATATATTTTTGAAAAGCTTAAAAATAGCTTAATCAAAAAAGAGAGAAATATACAGGCTGTTCGATTTAAAAAAAAAAACATATGTTTGCTTTAAATCTCGAAAAGTAAGACTACCAGAAAAAAGTAAGTACGCCACTGAATTCTACATAAAAACTCTCTGAGAAACAGTTTTCAATTTTTTAATAAGATAAAGGGTAACCGAAACACGGGTGGTCGAAAAGCCAACATTTCCGAAAACACCCTGTAGCTTAAAAACTAAGAAAGCTATGACAATTCTAGTTGCGGCATCTTTTGTTTCACGAAAAAGTAGCGCCGTAATGTAAAAACCGCAAGTCTCTATCTTCACTATTTACCGAGATATTCTGCAATTACATCGAAAAATGGACACCCTGTACTTATAACGTATAAACTATTGTGGCAATATTGTTTGATTTTGTCAAATTTAATTTTTTAGTTAGAATTAATGTTGAAACAAAAAAAATAAATTTGTTTCCTACTAAAAGGGTGCATGGATTACCCTGTAACTCCAATCGTTTATCTCTCTCAAGCTTGTTAGAAGTTACCCATGCATGCGCTTTAAGAAATACAACTAATCTGGATTTTTTTTACAATCTTTTATACCATTTATTAGAATGTTATTTTTGAAAACCAAACAATTTGGATATGCGTCAGTTAACCTAATCGCTTACGATCAAAATGTTACAGTTATGTCAATTTCTCTAGGGCTAAGATGACCCACGGTTAAAACACACACACCTCAAGAAATAATATAATGGTACATTATATACCTACATCGAGAAATGAACTGTTATATAGTGAGCGCTATTAACCTTGAGGCGTGAAGCGCCGAGGGATATAATGTGGTAGGTATATAACAGCTTTCTCACCTGAAATATATATTAATATTTTTCTACTACTAACTTGAGAAATCGCCATTATTTGCTCCAGTCCTCCAATGAGAAGTAAGATTTTTTTACATACAACGCGTAACGCCCGTACACATTCATCTCAAAAATCGCATTCAAAATGCTATCCTATTGAGGAACAATCAGCTCACGCCTGACGCTTCTCAGATGCATATCACATCAAATATTTTTTTGGTAATGTGAAACCCGAGTCAATTAAATTATGTTTTCGGGTCCACTGCCTTAAACTCGTCACGTGGATGGATCACATTTACTATAATATAATATTCCACGACAGAAATCATAATTATTTATTCGTTAAGTAATAGATTGATTTGATAAAAATTTAAATAATTTGTAATATACCTATATTTTAATACTCTTACATAGACTAAAGCAGTGGCGGATTCAGAATTTGGTCAAGGGGGGAATTCATACCCGCATTGAAATGACTGAGGACGAAATTCTTCAAGAATTTTTCAAGAAACCTCGAAAATTCACTGACAATTAAAAATTTTTGGAACTTGCTTTTCAATTTTCAGAAATCATGTCATTAATAAATGGATGAAGTTTTGAGATTTTCTATTAAAAAGTTATACCCTATTGTGATTTCCTACGACAATCATGACTATAGAATTTTTCGGTCCGGAACGAAATAAATATTGTATGGGACAGCATATCATAAAATTGAGAACTTCGATTTCGCCAAGTTGGGAGTCCGGACCCAAACACCCCTCCCCCTCCCCCCGTGGATCCGCCCCTGGACTAAATAATAACTATATACCTAGCTAAAATAAGTATTATTAAACAGGTTGGTATATAAATTAATAAAATATAAGTAGTCAAAGTTTGAGAGAACTGCGGATCCCCCCTCCACTTTTTATGACCTTGACCTTGACCTAACCCGAATGACCTTGGATGACCTTGACCTAACCCGAATGACCTTGACCTTGGATGACCTTGACCTAACCCGAATGACCTTGGATGACCTTGACCTAACCCGAATGACCTTGACCTTGGATGACCTTGACCTAACCCGAATGACCTTGACCTTGGATGACCTTGACCTAACCCGAATGACCTTGGATGACCTTGACCTAACCCGAATGACCTTGGATGACCTTGACCTAACCCGAGACCTTGACCTTGACTTTGACCTTGACCTTGAACTTGACTTTGACCTTGACCTTGAACTTGACCTTGACCTTGACCTTGAACTTGACCTTGACCTTGAACTTGATTTTGTGACCTTGACAATTATAGTGCACACCTGCTTGCCATCTATATAAACGAGTTGGAGTCGTTTCATTTCTTAGTGCAAGTTCCGAGTTTGTGAATTGTATAGTTAGCAATCATGAATTATTACAAGTGTGAAAAGTGTGATATGTCGTTTACTCGCTCAGCTAATATGTTACGACATCAAAGAGAATCTTGTGGAAAAAGATTTGATAATGCTGTTGTTGGAGATAAGCGGCGAAGAATTGATGGTGGTGCATCTACATCAACTATGCAGAATTGTGCAGTATGTGACGTAATGGTTCCACTTGGACAGATGTCAGCCCATTCAAGAACGTCAGACCATAAAAATAAATCTTGTGTGCCACTCTGTGATGGTGTTCAGCTAATAAATTCTGCATTTAAAAATAGAATCGCATCATATCATATTAGCAGTGAAAATGAACATGTGGACTATTCAGCATTTTTTGCTGAAATTGAATCGAAAGTGTTGCAGTTAATAATGGAGATACTACGTAGAGAACATACGTTGAAAATAAATATGGTGGTTGTCGGCAGATATTTTCTTCCAACGCAGGAATTGTTTAGTGAGAAATCTTTTAATACCAGCAATGAAATAGTTGCGGTAGGAAGCGATTTGAAGGATGTTTACAAATCATTTGTAGAGGCAATGAAGGTGCAGTCTACAGAATTTCAAGAGAAAGATTCAGGTATGGTAGAATAGAAAAGTTTCCCTTTATAGTTAGTTTTAATGTGAAATACGATAATTTAATTATCCTTTTTTTGTTTTGCAGGGTGGGCCCTAGAAAAAATTCTATACTTGGAGGTGAATATTAATAAGTATGCACCCATTGGTGGTTCATCCTACATAAAGTTGCCAAGATTTATCGAATACAAGAAAGCTATTATCAATGTGATGAATCAGGACCAGTGTTGTTTTGCTTGGGCCATAATGTCAGCATTATTTCCGGTAGTCGCAGATCCCTCACAACTTAGTTCCTACCCGCACTACAGCACCTCATTGAACTTTACAGGTATGGATTTTCCAGTAAAATTGTGTGACATAAAAAAGTTTGAGGCTTTAAATAATATTTCCGTTAATGTATATGGTCTAGAATCTTATTTTAAAAATAATAAAATACTTTATGAGGTTGTCGGCCCATTACGATATGCTACAGAAAAGCTACCAATACATGTAAATTTATTGTTAATAACTGAAGATTGTAATATTAAAAATTCCGATGATGAGCATGTTTGTGAAGAAAACTGTATAAAAAGTCATTACTGTTGGATAAAAGATTTGTCTCGTTTAGTTTCCAGTCAAATATCGAAACATAATGGGCAATTATATTTTTGTGATGGGTGTTTAATCTCCTTCGGCTCACCAGGAGCTTTAATATTACATCAAAAGCATGACTGTAAGCATATCTATGCGCTGACACCCTCAATGGATCGCAAAATAGATAAATTTGGAAAGAGTGTACCTGAAAATATTTTAAAATTTGAGGGTATCGAAAAACAAATGCGTGTTCCCTTTGTTGTTTACGCGGATTTTGAATCCGTTTTAAAACCTATCGAGACAGTAGAACCAAATAATCAAAATTCTTATACTGTTAAAAGTTTAAAACATGAGCCATACTCTTTTGCATATTTAATTAAATGCTCTTTTGATGATTCCTTATCCAAGTTTGAGCTATATCGGGGCACTGATGCCGCCAAAGTTTTTGTGGATCGTATCGAGACAGATTTAAGGTTCCTTTATAATACATATTTGAAAGATATAAAACCAATGCACCATTTAACAGCCACTGAGCAACAAGAATTTGAAAATGCTACGACATGTGGGATATGTGAGCGATCCTTTGAGGGTAATGATGGTAAAGTTAAAGACCATTGCCACATAACTGGCAAGAAAAGATATGGTGCCGCACATTCCATTTGTAATTTAAATTATCAAATACCAAACTTTATCCCCATTATTTTCCACAATTTAAGTGGTTATGACAGCCACATGTTTATAAAGGAATTATGTCGATATGGTGACAAAATTGAAGTTATAGCTCAAAGTAAGGAGAAATATGTATCATTCACAAAGAGTATTTACATGCATGACTACATTGATCGAAAAACCGGGCAAACCAAGCGGAAAAATTTAAAGTTGCGATTTATTGACAGCTTTAAATTTTTATCAGCATCTCTGGAAAATTTGGGTAATGGTTTAAATGCTAATGAATTTAGAGAAACTCGAAAACATTTTGTTAACGATGATGAATTTAATTTAATGCGTCAAAAAGGCGTTTTTCCCTATAGTTTTATTGATTCTATCGATAAAATGAATAATCGCAATCTTCCAACAAAAAATGAATTTTATGATAATTTACGAGAAGAGCATATCAGTGATGAGTGCTATGTAAGGGCTAAAGAAGTGTGGCGCTTGTTTGCATGTAAGAATTTGGGTGATTATTCGGATTTATATTTAAAGTCTGACGTATTGTTATTAACTGATGTTTTTGAGCAATTTCGCGATACATGTTTAAAAGTTTACAAACTCGATCCTGCGCAGTATTTTACCCTTCCAAGTTTATCATTTGATTGTATGTTGCGCATGACCAAGGTGGAGTTAGAACTGCTAACGGATATTGATATAATTCATTTTTTCCAAAAGGGAATTCGCGGTGGCATAAGTCAGTGTACAGATAGAATGCATATTGCCAATAATTCATTTTTACCAAATTTTGACCCCAACGAGCCTTCTTCATTTATAAGCTATCTGGATGCAACAAACCTATACGGTCATAGTATGTCCCAAACTTTACCATTAGGCGGTTTTAGATGGCTCTCAGCAGGTGAAATACTTGATTTAAATATTTTGGCTGTTGACGATGATAGCCCGCAAGGATATGTTTTCGAAGTGGATGTTCATTACCCTGAAGAATTACATGATGCACATTCTGATCTTCCGTTCTTAGTAGAAAACATAATACCTCCTACCGAGACAGCAAAATTACCAAAACTAATTCCGAATTTAAACGACAAAAAGAGATATGTTGTTCACTATAGAACGCTAAAACAAGCCATCTGCAACGGTCTAATGGTAATGCAAACTCATAGAGTGTTAAAATTCGATCAATCTAAGTGGCTAAAGAAATACATTGACTTTAACACTGAACTGCGAAACTCAGCCACAACAAAATTTGGTAAAGACCTTTTTAAATTAATAATAAATGCTGTTTTTGGTAAGACCATGGAAAACGTGGAAAAGCGAAAAGACATTAAATTGATTACTCAATGGGAAAGTAGTCGCGGTAAAGTTGGAGCTAGGGCATTAATTTCTCGCCAGAATTTCAATAGCCGCTCCATATTTTCTGAAAACTTTGTTGCGATTCACATGGATAAATTAAAAATTATGTACAATAAACCAATATATATAGGATTTTCCATATTGGACATATCAAAAACAGTAATTTATGATTTTTTCTATAACTTCATTAAGAAAAAGTTTGGCAATAATGCTTCCCTACTTTACACCGACACGGATTCGCTTATAATAAAAGTGTCGACCGATAATTTTTATCGCACAATAACAGAAAACCCAAACATGTTCGATACATCAAACTACCCAGAAGAAAATAAGTTCAATATAGTTAAAAGTAAATCCGTATTGGGTAGGATGAAGGATGAATTTCCAGGTGATCCAATAATTTCTTTTTATGGCACTGGAGCCAAAGCTTACTATGTAAAATCTGTAGGCAACGAATTGAAAAAAGCTAAAGGGATTAAAAAGTGTGTTATCGAGAAAGAACTTTATCAAGATGATTACCGGAAAATCGTCGAACAAGGTGGGTTAATATTTCGAAAAATGAAAACCTTTCGAAGTGAATTACATGATGTTTATACGCAGGTTATAAATAAAGTTGCTCTGTCGCACAACGATGATAAACGTTATGTAATTCCAAATAGCACAAAAACGCTACCTTGGGGGCATGCAGACATAGAGTTTTTTAAGTCAGATCCTGAACGTAATGCAGAAAATTTATTGCGCGTAATACAATTGTTTTTATAAAAAAAAAATTGCCCGCTGGAAAGTCCATATTAATAATATTTTAATTAACTGTTTTAGTAGTTTAAATGTAAAGTAGCTAAAATGCCATGTTTGCATTAGTAAGTGAAAGATGAAAAAAAAAGTGTTTATATGTAATATAACTGAAATTATGGAAAATAAGTAAATTTAAAAATAAAATAAGTTATTCAATTAGTTGAGACCCGAACGATCCGCTGTAGAAGTAGTTTCGTCCTTGGGAAGTCGTGACGTCAAGAAAGACCGAAGAGGGTAAACTTGTTGGCTGGGTTTGAGAAGTGGGGGTGGTCTTGACGTGTATAAAGGAAGGCGACGCACGAGCAGCGGATCAGTTCGCAGTTGTTGTACGACTTGTGTTAGTGGCGTTAAAGACCAAAAACAAAGTTAAAAAATGGAGAGTGACCTAATGTCTTTATTTAGTTTCGGTAGTGCGGCTGAAGAAGCAATGCTAGATGGGTTTGACCCCTCATCAGTGTTAACACCACGCACGGTGGAAGAATGGGTGTCGGAGCAGCGCAACTTGACCGAGCAGGGTGCGGAGGAACAGGCCGAGGACGCGGCATGTGCTGAGATGGTGGCGGAGATTTCTACCCGTCAACAGCAGGATCGTGAGTCGAACGTCGTCATTCTCAGCGACGTAATTGTGAAGGAGGCGAGTCCAGCAGCTGGTTGTGGTGGTGGTGGCGGCGGCAAACTAGAGAAACTTCTCAAGATGCCTACCTTGCGGAGTTTGTCACTGAAGAAGAAGCAGAAGAAAAATACCGCTCGTGTTCCGCCAACAGACCAACCAACTTCCTCCGCAGCGTCAACTGCCGAAATTATTGTCGTCGAGGGGGATGAGGAGACAGAGCACAGGCCGTCCTTTAAGAGACCCCAATCTCCGCTTGCAATAAAAGCGTTAAAGAAGCGACGGATTGAAAATATTGCAAGTGGGGAAGGCGAGCCTCAGTGGTTGGGTGAATTTACACCCAGCCAAAGGGACGCGCTTGCGGCAGCGTTGAAAGTGCGACAAACAATAATAAGTGAGATGGAACAAAGTGAAAGTGTAGTGACGGACTGCGATAGACAAATTTTAATTTTAAGGCAAAAGATGAAGGCGGCGCAGGAGAAAGTCGCAAAGTGCAAGCAGCGGCTTAAACACTTTAGCCACTTTCCCTACTCCGCCGAAATGTAATATATTGTTTAGCAGTTAGTTTTAGGTTTGTTGTTTAGAATTTAGAAGTAGATATTAGTAATGTATATTGTGTATTGTTGTAAGAATTTTAATTTTAAAAATTAGTCAGTATGTATGTAATAATTGTAAATATATAAATATGTATATACTATATACTTGGAAATTAAAAATGTTGCAATAATAAAATATAAGTTGTTTTATTTAAATAAAGTTAGGATGTAGGATAACTAATTTAAAAGTCAACCACATGCGCAGCATGTAACTGTACATAGAGACACACATAAATAGACTAAATTATCAGGAAGAAAGCATTACGTGCACCTACTTAATTGGAATGGGTTCTTATTAATTTTTCTAGGTATTTGGCTTAACTTTATAGCAAGAAAATAAGAACTAAAATTGTTTGGGCCGCCCTAATGTATAAGTCCTCATTTTCAAATTTCATTTGTTGCATTAAATAATCCAGGTAGTACCATCATTGTTATAAACAATTTTAATTTTTTTAAGGCATTTCCCTTCATTTTAGCGACATGAAGTATAGAACTAAAAATGTTTAGCTTAGCGTAAAGTGCAAGTTCTCATTTTTAAATTTCATTTATTGCATTAGATAATCCAGGTAGTACCATCATTGTTATAAACAATTTTAATTTTTTTAAGGCATTTCCCTTCATTTTAGCGACATGAAGTATAGAACTAAAAATGTTTAGCTTAGCGTAAAGTGCAAGTTCTCATTTTTAAATTTCATTTATTGCATTAGATAATCCAGGTAGTACCATCATTGTTATAAACAATTTTAATTTTTTTAAGGCATTTCCCTTCAAATTTTCAAGAAAATGAAGCAGATATCATATACAAGGAAGTAAAAAAGTGAAGTGGACTATCCGGAAAACGCTTGTTAGACCCTTGGGGGAAGGGGTGGGAAGGAGGGATGTCGGTGCTTGGGGACGGTTAGGTAGGGGGGCGGTGGGTCGGGCGGGAGCCCCATATATATATATATAAGTCTCAAAGCCTGCGCAGTAGGGTTTAAAGCGCTAATTTTTTAAAAAATCGAAGAAATGAAATTGGAAATCGATTCTCCTGAATAAATGAAACAATTTTGCGCCATAAAATTTTTTTGTAAAATGTCTGTAAGTGCGCGAAAAAAATTATTTAAAGTTGAAAATTATGCGCAGACGCTATAATTCACAGTTTTGAAAATATTTACACAAAATAAAGGTGGGAATCGATTCTTCTCAATAAATGAAACAATTTTGCGCCATAAAATTTTTTTGTAAAATGTCTGTAAGTGCGCGAAAAAAATTATTTAAAGTTGAAAATCATGTGCAGACGCTATAATTCACAGTTTTGAAAATATTTACACAAAATAAAGGTTGGAATCGATTCTTCTCAATAAATGAAACAATTTTGCGCCATAAAATTTTTTTGTAAAATGTCTGTAAGTGCGCGAAAAAAATTATTTAAAGTTGAAAATCATGCGCAGACGCTATAATTCACAGTTTTGAAAATATTTACACAAAATAAAGGTTGGAATCGATTCTTCTCAATAAATGAAACAATTTTGCGCCATAAAATTTTTTTGTAAAATGACTGTAAGTGCCCGAAAAAAATTATTTAAAGTTGAAAATCATGTGCAGACGTTATAATTCACAGTTTTGAAAATATTTACACAAAATAAAGGTTGGAATCGATTGTTCTCAATAAATGAAATAATTTTGCACTATAACATTTTTTTGTAAAATGCCTGTAAGTGCCCGAAAAAAATTTTTTAAAGTTAAAATACAAAAACTTGTTCACTTTGCATTGAAATATTGTATTTGTATTAAACACAATATGACACACTAGGTCACAACTAAACTACGATAAGTCTTTCTGTGGCCCTGAAAAGGGCCGGGTAGTGCAGGGTAGTTGTAAGGGCCTAATTCCTAGGCACCTCACCACGGGCAACCAAGATCGAGCGGGGTGCAGCTCGATAAGGCTGGGGGGGATCGGGAACGGCGGCCTGTGTTGGCCGTGGAGTTGTTGCCGCGACCGGTCTTGGTCTAGGTGCAGCACGTCTTGACTGCTGCGCAACCGGCCTCGGGTGGTGTGAGCACCATCTTCTTGTGCTCAACCGCAACCTTTTGCATGTCGCACAACACCTGCGACATAATCCCGATCATCAGCCATCGTAATGGTTGAAAGATTGAACCAAGTATGAGCTACATCAGTATTGTCATCGTTTTTATAGTAAAATTTCGTAGTGGGAATGGTAGTGGGGGTAAAATCAGTGTTGTAAACGACTTAACTATAAGTTTTGAGAGAAACAGAGGCACCATATGACAACGCCTCAGTTTCTGTACACCAGCCAAAGACCAATCTTTCATTGTGTACTAATATTCCGATCAACGAAATTGACATTTAACAACTAACTACGCTCAAGTCTTTATGTGGCCCTCCGAAGAGGACCTGGGGAAGGGGGTTGGGGTGGGTCAGGGTTCGGGCGGTCGCATAGGAAAGAGAATAGGACTTATCGTAGTCCTTCTACGGAGTGGTTGAGTCCGCAGGACCGGCATCCATATCATCTTCAAAATCCCACCAAGATGTGGAATCGGCTGAACCGCTAAAGTCATCGCTGACTTCTACCGGTCCCGCATCCGATGTGGAGTCTGCCGGTCCAGTGGTCTCAACATTTGCAACTCGCCTCGATGGTGGTGGTATGTTGGGTCGAGCAACAATTTCAGTCTCATCGCTAAACAGCGACGAGCCACGGCTTGCAGGTCCTTCTTGGGGTCGAGGAACATATTCAGTCTCATCGCTAAACAGCGACGAGCCACGGCTTGCAGGTCTTTCTTGGGCCATGTCCAAGATGTATATGAATTAATTGTGAAGCGGAACTAGTATTTATATGCTAACATTGTAGTGGGGGATAATAATATTTGAATGTTCTGTCATCGTTTATATAGTAAGATTTCGGAGTGAGAATGAGGGTTAAATCGGCGCTGTAAATGTCGTGCTAACTATGAGTTTTGAGAGAAACAGAGGCCCCATATGACAACGCCTCTGTTTGTGTACACCAGCCAAAGACCAATCTTTCATTGTGTACTCCAGCTCTAGCATTTAAGCAAACCATCCCCACTTCATGTTAAAATGAACATCGTTTGCATAAACGTTGTTATAAGCTCTCCCAACTTGTCCTACTTGTAATAAAATTTACCTTCTATTACAAATAAGACAAACCCTTTGAGGTGTTATCAAAAACAACCTCGCATCACAAACGAAGCACTTCTCGTGGTTTCGTAAGTTCCTACCGATCCTATGCGTCGAATGTGTTTGGTAGTGGATATCCTCAGGTGTTCCATGACGAGCCGTGGCATAGCACGCCAAACACAACAAGTGATAACCACCAACACGCACATAGGACAACATGCGGCAGTAAACTTCACCCAGATGTTGGGCTGGAATATTAACATTCCGATTAACAAAGTTTATTCTTCGTTCCAATGGGATATTATTATTATTCTGCCCCTCATCACTAGCGAAACCTTCATCATCAGAGCTTGTTGCCATCGTGATGCTTGAGTTAGAAATAAAATAAACTTTGAAAGTTGTGCTGCTTTTATCTCATTATCCCCACCTACTTTTACAAATATGCTAGCTATTTTGTGTGTTATGGCGTGTGTCTGTGTGCTTGCCCAATGGTATTATAAAATAAAACCATAGAAATACTAAATATCTAAGTTTATTATTATAATTATTATTATTATTATTATAAAGTTATAAAAAGAAACTACAAAACTTAGATTAAAATATAGATTTGTTAGTAACTGAACCGTTTAAGATATTATAACTTAAGAATGAGTCGTGAATAACCAACGCATAAACTTTAGTGTCTTTGGGAAATTTACTGGTTCGTGTTTCAAACTCCAATTTCACATCCACGGTGGACGATTTGATAGCTTCTGGCTGATGACTGCAATCAACGATGAAAATGGGGTTGTCAGGATAATCGACGAAATTTAACATTGGGTCGACCATTTCTCGTCCGTAGTAGCTACTTTGGAAATTCGCATAGGTATAGTAAGCTGTCGCATATAATTTTTTTCCAAATTCTAAATTCCACCGTTCATATGGGTAAACAGTAGAATTAAGGTATACTCGAAGGTCACTTATATTGGCTGCAGTAAACTGAGTGGCATCTTTGGCTTTATTGTCGCAATAAGTACTATTCTGAAACCCAATAATCAAATATCTCGGTTTTTCAAGACTCGTGCTAGTCCTTAAAGCCCACACGTCTGATGATGTTTGTCGTAAAGCAGGTAGTTCGTAAAGATCCCATTTACGATATGCCATTGGAATATTTGCGCTATTTACGCCTTTATTCATGCGAGACATTATCTTTAGCTTTTGACGATCATCTGGAATTATATGACGAATTTTCCATTCGATTTTATCAATATTAATGTCTGCTTCTACTTCACCAACATAACAATTGCTAAAATTGCGAGCGATAATTAAAATAAGCTCTTGCTTAACATTAAAAATTCCTTTCGTATAATCCTCTGCAAAACCCATAAGATACTTTAGCGGGAGCTTTCCGGAAAATACATGGCTTGTGGCATCAACAAGAGCTTGATTATTTTCATTTAGACCCCATCCACAAACCATTAGAGAATTGTTTTGTAAGGCGCCGAAGGATGCCATCGTTTTCAGTGTTGTAGTAATTCCTGGTTTTCGGACAATTGCGACTTGTTCACCGCCCATTTCATACCGAATTTCGTCGAAAAGAAATGCTATAGCATTATTCGATAAGTAACATTTCTTTGTTGCATCTTTAGGTTTGAAAGTACCTTCGATGTATATGTAACTTTCGGAAACATCCAATATTATGTCTTGAAAGTGTACGGGAATACGAATTTCATCAGAGTTCTTAAAGGTTGGTGAACCATATGGTTTATAAGTATGTTCCTGTAAACTTATTATGGAGTTCTCGAAGATGGGTTCGGTGAAAACCTCGATTTTTTCACTGGTAGCCGTCATTTTCTAGATTTTCGTATTTTCAAACCAATTGATCGTAAAAAACTGTAATCTCCACGGGAAAGTTGCTGCTGCTGCTGCTGCTGCCGCCGATAAGGTGCTTTCGATCTAATGACTGGATTACGAATGAGCCTGGTTTGCCTACTTTGTTTACTTTTATTATGTTTAACTGAATCTTTCACAGTATGCAACAAACGTTGTTGAGTGTTAAAGCAGTAACCCATACTTATGCTATTTTCTTTAACTCCAATTTAATAATTATCTTCTCACCTCGAAAGTCAATCAGATCTCCGTCGTCATCCAAGATTCGCAGACTGATGTTGTCTATGAACTGACGTCCCTCTGGTATAATCGGCATATAAATAATATTCTGCGGCTCTTTCGTAATTTTATAACCTGCTTCAACGTCAATATCAAATTCAAATAGGATGTGGCATTTTGACGAGTTCAGGAATGCACCAGAGATTATATTACAATCCACCCGTATAATGCGTACTTTCATAATATCCACATTGTACACTGACTGATGCTTTTCATTTTTTTTTAACACTTTAGCGTCAAACCCCAACATTTTGGCAATACTTTTGTCACCACGCAAATCAATGTCATACTTCGATTTCATCTCACATTTTAACGTATTATTGTTGGCTGTTAACGAAAATATTTCATCACTATCGTTGCGGGTTGACTCTTTTAAAACTGTCAACATAGCTTGACCAATTTCATCAATTTCATATGCTCCTGGTGGAATGGTCAGTAGATGTGATATTTTTTCATCCTTCCTTATGTAACCAAAGGAGTTGTTGTTTTCATCAATGTTAAAAATTGAATTATATGTGTAAAATCCGACAAGTGCAAGACCATATTTACTTGTTGTACTCAGTTCAATGGGTGGATAAAAGTCGGCGCTTAACACGCTCGAGGATCCTGTTAGCGTGAATGTATGCGACATGACTGACGTTAAGTAGCTATCTGTTATGGTTTTTATTATGATTTGCAGCAGCTCAATGGGTTTAATACACTAGCGCTTTTTTTTTTCTTCTCATCTGATGTCGTGTTAATCGAATTTTCAGCTGTTATATTCACATCACTAATTTTGCAGTAACAACAAAATAATTTCCGAGGCAATGGCCCATCACCCACATCCTTGTTGGAATCGTCACTGTCGCTATTGTAATGTTCATAGCAAAACTGATATTTCATCATATCCTCGTCACTTTTCAGTTCATTTGACAGCTTATCCCAAACTAGAGCAATTTCATTTGGTGCCATCGAAATCATTACTTCCTTCGGAACGTTTTCTAATTGTTCGGCAGTCATTTTCAACAATCCACCCACATGTTTAAACACTTTAAGTGAGTGCAAGATCTTTGTGTAGTTATCACGTTCAACTTGTGACGTCAAAGACATAATTATTATTATTATTATTATTTTATATCGGAGAGAAACTTCAAACACAGATGGCCACACCAAACTGAATCGAATTCTTGCTGACGATCGTATGTATAGTAAATGTTTCTCGACGCGTTCGAACCTGTTTGCAGATATCTCACCAATTCGGTAGGTGGTGGCAAATCGCCAAAGCTATCATAGTATGTTACTTCAGAGTTGACTTTTCGATATGCCACCCAATGCGTCCCTACCCCCGATGCGCTATCCAAATTAATAATCGCTGCTTCATACCGTCGGGGACCACGTGCAGGTAATGAATCTCGCATATAAACTCCCCTAAAGTGTGGTATCTTCTTGTTCCAACTCGTAATCTGCTCGGTGTCGCTCACTTATATCGTCTCTATTACGTAAGTAAGCTAAATCGTGCTTCTTACACGCCACATCCAAAGGATTAATTCCTTGATCACCTCTTTTCACACGTTTAATCACTTTTGTTCCGGGACCGCAATACTGATAACCGGGGATATGCAGCTCCACCGGCAGGTTATTAATTAAGGAATTAACAATTCCTCTTCCAGTCTTAGTCTGTAAACGAGACGATCTACTTCGTCCGGTGATCAGCATCTGAATGACCATTTAAGTGAAAAGTTTGCTATAAGTAGTACCTATTTTTTCAATATGCGAATAGTACATTTGAAACAAAAATTTTCCATCGACAATCTCGACGAAAAAGTTGGATGTGGACATGGAGAGAGATTATTAAGGAAACACGGTCCTTTGCTTCCATCATCCATTCGTGGAATAATAATTGGACCTTCGAATTGTGGCAAAACCAATGTTATGATTTCACTACTTACTCACCCCTTGGGATTACGTTTTGAAAATGTTTATATCTACTCCAAGTCACTGTACCAACCAAAATATGAATATTTGAAGAAAATTCTTACACCCATTAAAGGTCTTGGTTATTATGCTTTCAGCGATGCCACGAATATCATGGAACCCTCAGATGCAAGACCCAATTCAATATTTATATTTGATGATGTTATGTGTGAGAAGCAGGATGTTATACGATCATATTTCTGTATGGGACGTCACAAAAATGTGGATGCCTTTTATTTGGCTCAAACATATTCGCGAGTTCCTAAACAGCTTGTGCGAGATAATGCCAACTTTATTATTATGTTTAAACAAGATGAAATGAATATGAGACACGTATTTTCCGATCATGTATCACCCGACCTGAATTTTACACAATTTCAGGAAATGTGCTCGAAATGTTGGGATAATAAATATGGATTCTTGGTTATCGATAAAGATAGTGATGTGAATTCGGGAAGATATCGCAAGGGACTTGATAGCTATATATTTGTTTAACAATGATGAATGCATTCATTTCATTGCTGTTCGGTAGTTTGTCAACACCATGAATGAAGAAATTGACTTAAAACGAAAACTAGTGGAAACGACCAATGCTGTTCGAAAAAAATTTAAACAATTCAAGGCGGCGAAGACACAAAGTGCGCTCGACTTGGATAAATTTTACGAACCAATCACTAAACCACTAACATCTATATCTAATGTAGTAAAGCAACGCCAGCAGCAGCAACCCAAAACCCAAGGAAAGCAATATAGTCGTAGTACTAGCACAATGGAGGAGCCTGAGGAAATATCCGATCACATATCATCATTTCAATCGTCTACACCGCGGATAAGCCGAAAAGCTCACATCGATACAACACCGAAACGTGATACCAATGTTACATTGTTTGAGACACCTTCCCCTTCAAGTTATACAAGTTCACCACCAATCGACAAGATTCAAGCATACTTAAATGGATTAAAAAATAAACCATCCCAATATGATACCATTTATGGTGTACATTTCGGTAAAAAGCCGAATAACCTTAAAAGATATATTGGTAACCTAGAAGTGCGTTTTCCAAATGGCAAAATTACTTTATATAAAAACGGAAAAAATGTTGCTGTATTTGATGGAACGCCTCAACTTTACGATTTGCTTTTTTTAAGAAATCCACCATTCCTAACACAACACGATAAAACCGATGATGGTGTGCTACAGAAATACAAGGAAATTTTAGAATTAACTAGTGCAGCATATGAAAATTATGACAAAAATAAGGGTCTACGAGAAACCAGATTATTGAAATATTTGTATATTATAAAACCCCTACTGATGCCGGCGAGCACTAAATCAGGCGGCGCTGTTGTAAAAAATAACATCGCTAAAAAAATAAAAATGCCCAACAAGAAACTACTTTCTTCCAAATCACCTCAATACATTTATTGGAATAAACCAAAGGAGTTGGTTGATCGCTTAAGATTGTTATGGAGTTCAAAATTAGCTGGTAATACTGGGCATGACAATGAGATTATGTCAATTGTTGAGGAACTTCGCGAAGAACAAATAATATATTAAATTATGTACCTTGTTTCCTTTGCTCAGTGTCTAATGAGACGTGTTCGCTTCGCTACAAAATATGAAGGCAAGCAGGGGAAAAATTGGAATTGTTAATGAACTGCACCGGACTGCTAGAAAAAACTTTATTAGAAGGCGGACGATTATTAAAGGATACAAGGATTTATGGCAAATAGATTTAGCTGAAATGCAACAATATGCTGATGAAAACGATGGTTATCGCTACATCCTTGTATGTATCAATTGTTACTCCAAATTTGTGTACACCAGAGCAATCAAAAACAAGACCGGCGCTGAAGTGACCAATGCAATGAAGAGTATAATTGAAGAGGCATCGTATACACCAGACAATTTACAAAGTGATCAGGGAAAAGAATTCTATAATAGTCGCTTTCAAGCCCTTATGAAAAAATTTAATATAAATCATTATTCTACATTCAGCACGAAAAAGGCGGCAATTGTTGAACGTGTGATAAGAACTTTAAAAAATAATTTATATAAGCAATTTTCAATTAGAGGTTCCTACAGGTGGGTGGAAATTTTAGTATCAGTAACAAGTGTCTATAATAATACAATACATCGCACAATTGGCATGAAGCCCAGAAATGTGCTAGAAGATACACAAATTAGGGCATACGATTATTTAAAGGTTAAACCGAAAAAATATAAATTTCGTCTTGGCGATATAGTTCGAATCAGTAAATACAAAACCATATTTGAAAAGGGGTATACACCTTCATGGTCAACGGAACTGTTTAAAATTGTAAAAAGTAACATTACCAATCCACCCACCTACATACTGGAATCGTTAGAAGGTGAACCGATTAAAGGTAGTTTCTATGAAGCTGAACTGCAAAAGACAACCAGTCCAGGTGTTTATCTGGTTGAAAAAATTCTTAGAAAACGTCAGAAAAATCACATTGATCAATTGTTTGTAAAATGGTTGGGTTTCCCCAATCAATTTAATTCTTGGATAGATAAGTCTGATATTGTATAAACAGCTTTGTATTTCCTATTACAATTATTGTATCAGTTGAATGATAAAATAAACATGTAATTTAAAACATATGAATTTTATTTATCAGTATATATTGCTATCATTTTAAAAATTGTTTTCATTGAATTAATAACCATGAAGAGCGTAACATTTGATGAAGAGAAAAATATTGTCCACCAAACATTTGTTTGGGCGTTTGCATATCGAGAAGCTCGAAAGAGCGACTTTCAACAGCTAATGCTTGATAGGTACCGTTTCCAACGGCGAATAGAGAAAATCAAAACAACTTTGGATATGATTTTAGAAAGTAATTTTAGAAATAAAATTGTTAATGAACGATTTATTAATTTATAATATAATTATAAACATAATATGAAGTACTAAAAAATGTTTTATTCACATTTAAGCAATAATACATAATGACCAAAAACACTTAGGGACTATAACCAAATTGTCTAAGTTCACTTTCACTAATACATATGGCACGGAAAAATACTTCTTCATCACTACTTTTTTAGCGCATATACTAATCACTTGAAGAATCGAGTAGTGCATTTGGTAGCGATGACGTTGGACTTGACGATGGCGACTGCTGTGATGGCGATTCTTCCATTATTTCATCTTCTTGACTTGAAGAGGTGGACGTATCAGTATGTTGTTGATGTCCACCACCTAAGATAATGGGACTTTGAGGTTGGTCAGCAGGTACAGATCCTCTATTGCTCTCGTTTTGACACCAATTACATAATCCCATTGTCCCACTTAAAAATTCCCAATGTTCACAATTTGAACACATTTGACGACCATTGATTGAAAACGGATACACTAATGTTGTTTTACTTTCCATATTGTAAATGATTGTGAAAGCAATGCTACAAATGAACTAAGTCACCATAATTTGGATACGTGTATTTATATATAACAGATGACCTTCACGTGTGACCTCTCTCTCTCTTGGAGTGACTTTTTATTTATCATGATAAAACCTTCTGTCTACTTTCCGAATGTAAATTCTGGATGAAAATTTTTAACAACTTTTTCTTTAGTTTTCTGTACTTTCTCCTTTAAGTTATTTATTTCTTCATTCAATACAGCGAATCTCCGAGAAATATCTGTATTCAATCCTATAATTTTTCGCTCAAAAAATTGTATAACATCCTTACTAATTTCGTCAGCAACTTGTATGCGCAGATCTGATAATTTCTTAACAATTACAGCAGTTAGTTGTATACGCAGAAGATCACGTTGAGTGAGAACATATTCTTGAGTAGCAGCATCATTTGGTTTTTTAGGTGATGCAACATTCTCTAGGGATTTTCCTTGCATATCATACTGATCATCGAGAGTAAGCCTGAATCCATTTCCAGGTGGTCCACGTAAAAACCGACATTTTTCATTGGTTTTCTTACGTCCAAACTTATCAACTGTGCTGTTACTTCGACTCATCCTCAAATTAAACTAACTAATTTGCTATTTTACCTTCTACTTATATAACTTCATAAGGTTTTCATCTTACAAACGCTTATATAGGGTTTGTTATGTTGGGAAAAATAAAACAATGCTTTTACTACAAACAATTTATTTCCTATTGGTTTTTATTTATATATTAAACCATAACATTTATTTTTAAACATGACCATTATTTATAATAATACATACATACATTTATATATTATATTATATATTATACTGGTTTATGGAAATATAGTTCAGAACGTGTTTTTACAAATAAAAGTTGTTCCAATAATTAATTTTACTTTTCTTGATCTTCTACTTTTTCCATAATTTCACAACCATTTGCGCCATCGCTGCGGATGACTACACCATCTTTTACGATATAAGTAATATCGTCGGGATCCACATAATCAACCAAATTAAATTTTGTTACCAAATCACTTGGTAGATCTGGTATATGAATGACAAACTTGGCAAGATCATTATCAATCATTTCAGCACAAAATTGACTCAGGTTTATGGATCCGTAGAGATATTGTCCACATAGATGCGCACCAGCCATAAAATTGATTGCATCACGCACATACTTTCTGTACTGACAGCCAGTTGAATCCAAACAGGAACCATCAAACATCGAAAACTGTAGTATATCTTGAGCCATACGTCTTAATTTGCATGCTAACCAACTTATATACGTATCTTGTTTTTCAACAACATTGTCACACATCTACAATAGAATAATGAGATTGTGATTGTGTTTTATGATACTAGGTATTGCACTTTTATTACATTATTAATTAAAATTAAAAATATGATAAACTATAGATTAAAATATTCTTTACACAACATTGTTTACTCTAAACACCCAAAATTTATTAATGCTTTAGTATTACCCCCAGAAAATACATGTGAGCTTTGCCCCAAATATGTTAGGGTAAATTTATCATTTGATTTATTCATTATGTCAACAGTTGCCTCTGATAATGTTTCAGCAACACGCTTGGGTAAGAAAGTTTGAAATGTTACATTATGTGTTGTATCATACAAAGTAACAAGAATACTTTTACCAAAACGTGTTGAAACAAATGATATCTGTTTTATAACATAAATTTTTCCCACCGTTAGTGTTGAAATTTTTCGGTGCTCAAGAAATTCAACATCTTTGTTTATCATATTATTAATTTCAGCCAAAGTCTGCTGTGAAAGACTCATTATTAAAATATGTAATAAAATACCTTTAATAACTTTCACAAAACACACCACAAACACAATTCTTCTATTTCAAGGCAACAACAAGCAATGCCTGTATGACTATGGTCTTCCTATCGAAAGAGCTCCATATTTATAATATCCAATTTCAAAGTCATAGGAGGGGGAATATTACCAGAAACAACGCATGCTCAAGGTCAAGGTGATTTCTTGAAAGTCAAGGTCAAGTTCAAGGTCAAGGTCAAGTTCAAGGTCAAGGTCAAAGTCAAGGTCAAGGTCAAGGTCAAGGTCAAGGTCAAGGTCAAATCCAAGGGCAAGTTCAAAGTCAAGTTCAAGGTCAAGGTCAAAGTCAAGGTCAAGGTCAAGGTCAAGGTCAAGTTCAAGTTCAAGGTCAAGGTCAAATCCGGGTTAGTCAAGGTCATCCAAGGTCATTCGGGTTAGGTCAAGGTCATCCAAGGTCATTCGGGTTAGGTCAAGGTCATCCAAGGTCAAGGTCATTCGGGTTAGGTCAAGGTCATCCAAGGTCATTCGGGTTAGGTCAAGGTCATCCAAGGTCAAGGTCATCCGGGTTAGATCAAGGTCATCCAAGGTCATTCGGGTTAGGTCAAGGTCAAGGTCATAAAAAGTGGAGGGGGGATCCGCAGTTCTCTCAAACTTTGACTACTAATATAATACGTTTAAAAAACAGTAGTATGGGTATATAACGGGTATATTAAGATACGTATTATAAATTTTGTTTGCCTAAGTTAAACCCCTGGATAAATATGATTTTAAATTAGTTGGTAGGTTATTAAAAAATTTCAGGCAGGCATAACTTGGACTTTTTTCGGTCAGTGTTAATCTGTGTAATTCACATTCATGGTTCTTGAATTATATTTAGGATACATTTGAGGTTCAAACATATCAAAAAATATCAGACATTCATATATAAAGTCTATATACAGTTAAGATTTCAAATGATTTGAAGATATCCCTGCAGCTGTCACTATAACCCATTTTCTTTATCACTCTCAAAACACGATTTTGGGTAACAAATAATTTCTCCATTGAACTATTACTACCCTAAAATATAATGCCGTATTTTATAATATATTCAAGGTTTGCATGATATAGTATTTTTAGGCATTTTTCCCTTATATAATTGGAAATTACCCTAACTTTATAGCAGACAGTATTGAGTCTTTTAGAAAGCAAAGTTGTGTGATGTGACCAGTTCAAAAACTTATCCAAACGGACTTCAAGGAACTTCGTTTGCTCTATATTACCATTATCTACTTCCATTGCCCTAGGTTTGGCAGCTCTACATAGTTTAGTTCTAAACAATAAAACTTTAGTCTTATCTTGATTAAGTACAAGTTTATTTTCTGAGAACCAATTGTTTGCTCTTTCGAATACATGTCGACCCATAGCTGCTAGTTCTACAATACATCTTTCACCAACTATGAGGTTGGTGTCATCAGCATAGCAGGTTTTAGACTCTTTGGGTGAGGTTATTATAGAGCTAAGGTCATTAAGAAAAATCACAAACAATATGGGTCCCTCTATACTGCCTTGTGCAATTCCTGATGTTTCGCAGTTTCTTCTGCTTCATTGCAGAGCCTGTCCCTTTCATATTTAGGGTTTCCTATTTTTTCGGAGATGCCCGTATTCCGGCGCTCGTTTACCAGTTTTAGTTCATATCTTTGTGGCGCAAGGAGCATGCGCCATAATACAAAATTATATAAATGGTTCAGCAAAAAACTCTTAACTTAATTAAAACCTGACTAAATTTTAAAACTTGTAAGTAAATCTCGTGGTTATTGCATTTAAAACGCTTAAACTACAAATTACTTTTAAATTGAGTCAGATGGTCGTATTGTAGACCTTGCATGTAATCAATGTAGCGGAGTAATGCGAACATGCCGTCAGGATTTATGGACTGGACACCGGACTCAATAGTACGCGATATACGATGTTTCCTTGGTGCCACCGAGAGTGCGGCCGCACTGAGACAAAGCGATTAAACTGTTTGATATTAAGGTTTAGTAACTCTATTAGGATTAAACAGCAGTTAACTGAATTGGAATTATATTTGCATCTTTTATTTAATTTTGATTCAATATATGGGGATATTAAAGTCTAGGTATACCAGTTAAATAATAGACTATTAACGAATACATCGATATTTTCATCTATATATATTGTAACACTTCCTTTACTTTAGTTGTGTTACTATGGGGTTGATAAATTATTTAGCTCTTTAAGACTTAACCTGGTTCTATCAAATAAGCGCCGTGAATTTATAAAATGGACAAAGAGGCATTTATTTAATGTGTAATTTAACTTTCCTATGCGATATAGTTTTAAAAGATAATTGGGTGTGATCAATTTAACAGAGCGGTAGAAATTCAAGGCAAATTATATATTTACAAATGCGATATTCTACTGGTGAAAAATTAGAATATTAACCCTAGAAAACAAATCATGAAACTTTCCTATACAGGGTCCTGCAACTCAGCTTCATCGGCTTCTAAATGCTATTTGATTGGAGATACAGATTTTGATCTGTTATACAGGGTGTTTTGTAATTGAATGTCAATAATTAAGTAGCGATTTTTGTGTTCATTTTAAAAAGAAAACTTCATATGAACGTATGTCCTAAACGTCTTTATTTTTGATATACAGGGTGGTAAAGTTTTTAAAAATAAACAGTTTTTTAATAATATCTGTAATACCACTTTAGATATTTTAATGAAATTTGGCAGACATGTACTACGTATCAAGATGCATTATTTACCGTACAACAATTTTTTTTATTTCCACCAGTGGCGTTCGTACGGAATTTCACCTGCCTATTTTGGCAGACATTAATGTAACGCTACTGATTTCTCGTAAAAATAAATTTATTCCTAAAATCCCCAATCATTTCTAAACAAATTTGATCTCTTGAATTTTTTCAATCCGATGCACGGTTTTCGCTTAAAAAAAATAAAAACCTTTTCTCTGCATGATCATAACAATATCGTTAATATGACAATATCACCATGCACAGAAATATATTTTATTTCTTAGATCAAGTTTGCTTAGAAATGAATAAGGATCGTCTGTTAATAAATCAACAACAACCTTTGTGAAAAAAAAGAACATACATAGAAACTAGATAAGCTGTTGAAAATGCCCTCCACCTTGAAGGATACACGCTTCAGCTCTTTTCCTCATATTGTCGCGCACTCTTTGAAGTATACCTTCAGTATTTCTTATTAAATCGAAGGAAGCTCTTATACGATCTTCCAGCTCTTCTAAAGTGTTTACTGGGGTGCGGTAAACCAGACTTTTAAGATGCCCCCATAAGAAAAAGTCCAAACTATTTAAATCTGGGGACCTAGGCGGCCATGGTTGAGGTCCGCCACGACCAACCGATCGGTTATTAAATGTTTGATTTAAATATTCTCTTGCTACAACACAAAAGTGAGCGGGCGCACCATCATGCATGAACCATATTCTGTTTCTTATTAAAATTGGTACTTCTTCTAGCAATATGGGCAAATCCTCCTCTAGAAACCGGCGATAATTATGGCCATTTAGCCTTTCTGGCAGGAAAAAAGGTCCAATTAAATAATTTCCAACAATTCCACCCCAGACATTTACCGAAAACTGTTCTTGCTGGTTATATTCTACAACTGCGTGGGGGTTTTCGTCGGCCCAAATATGGTTATTGTGAAAATTTCTGATTGCGTTTCTGGAAAAGTTAGCTTCACCTGTAAACATTATTTCATGGTCAAACAAGGGATTATGCGCAATTTTCTCCAAAAACCACTGACAAAAATTAACACGCAAGGGAAAGTCTCGGGGAATGTAACGCTTGGACCCGCTGAATATGATACGGGTACAATAAAAAATCGTGCAAAATTTTTCAAACCAGGACGTGCGAGATATTCAGATTATGTCCAATTTTTCTAGTACTTATTTCAGGATTATTATCAACAGTAATATACCGATAGAGGAGGCGTCTTATCGGTAATACCGATGTTTTTAACAAGAAATCGATTTTCTGACAAATTTTACGAAATGTAATTTTTACTTATAATCTGATATGATCCCGAGAGCTTTAGCTCGAGGGTCTTATCTTTGATTATAAGTAAAAATTACATTGAGTGAAAATTTTCTTGGAAAATCGAGTTTCGAGTGAAAAACGAAGGTATGAAGATAAGAAACCGCCTCTAGAGGTGTATTTTATTGGATAATTTACTGAACATAAAAATGAAGGCAGTCTGATAAAGGTAAATATACAAGTTAGAGGTGTTACTAATTTTTTATTTAAGTAAAAAAGCTACAAGCGTCTTTTCGAAAGCGTCTTTTCGAGCTAGCGGTAGTCTTATCGGGTAAGACGACCGTTACCAAGGTGGTTGCTATGAAAATGATTTTGATTGGTTCAATAAAAGTGAGGTGAATTATCAATATAATTTAAAATTGCTTCTTCAATTTCTGGAGTTCTTACAGTCCGATGGGATCCTTTTAATTGATTATTTGCCATAAAAGTACCTGTTCCAGTCAACCTTCTATGTACATTTGCAAATGTTCGCCTATCTGGTATGACTCTATTAGGGAACCGCTCTTGATACAATCGCCTAGCTTCCGGCGAACTGCTATCAGCCAAACCATACATGTCATGCATATCTGCCAACTCCTCATTAGTAAACCCGACCATTATCTTTCAAAATAACAATACTCGGATATTTTAAACACCAAATTAATAAGATACGAAAAACCGAATTTAAATATTGATAAACTGTGAAACAAAATAATGACAACCGCCCTGACAACAGAATTAATAACTCTTACAGACACAGCCTACAACAATAATAATTTTTGAGATCCTTATTCATTACTAAGCAAACTTGATCTAAGAAATAAAATATATTTCTGTGCATGGTGATATTGTCATATTAACGATATTGTTATGATCATGCAGAGAAACGGTTTTTATTTTTTTTAAGCGAAAACCGTGCATCGGATTGAAAAAATTCAAGAAATCAAATTTGTTTAGAAATCATTGGGGATTTTAGGAATAAATTTATTTTTACGAGAAATCAGTAGCGTTACATTAATGTCTGCCAAAATAGGCAGGTGAAATTCCGTACGAACGCCACTGGTGGAAATAAAAAAAATTGTTGTACGGTAAATAATGCATCTTGATACATAGTACATGTCTGCCAAATTTCATTAAAATATCTAAAGTGGTATTACAGATATTATTAAAAAACTATTTATTTTTGAAAACTTTACCACCCTGTATATCAAAAATAAAGACGTTTAGGACATACGTTCATATAAAGTTTTCTTTTTAAAATGAACACAAAAATCGCCGCCTTAATTATTGACATTCAATTTATTACAAAACACCCTGTAAGTATACAGGGTAGAAATAATTTTCGAATATAAAAGCTGTTTCACAAAACCACGGCTACTAAAAATTACATATTTTTAAATGGGACATCCTTTATTTTATACACGGAATTTTTGCCCCTCTTTATTGTTTATGCGATCCAAATTTTTTCCAATCGGCTGCGGTGTTGCAAAGTTATTAATTTATTTCCCTAATTTTCTTGCATTTGCAGGGTTGCAATGAATATGCCACAATTTATTTATTAATATTAACTTGATAAATATAATATAAATAGCAGTTTCATCCGGGTTATACGAGTACTGTTAATATGATTTGATGAGATCTCTTTGTACAGGTTGCTCTAGTTTTACTCATTATTTTCTAAATGGAACACCCTGTGTATTTTGTCAAAAATTGGCTCCTCTACTAAGTCTCCTTATAATCCTAAAATATTTATTCCCTAAATATTATCGTCTGCTTCGTTGTTAAATTATGATTATTTTCTCCAAATCTTCGATTTATTTTTTTTACTTGATAAGTGTAATTAAGGTTGCGCAGGGATAAAGCTTGTTTTTTATGTGATTCCTATACCTAAGATTTTTTGAATGTTAAGGTTCTTACTATTTCTCATCCACCAAAATTCCGTCACTGAAAATAAAATGATGGCAAGTTCATAATATTCCATTAAAACAATCTGGTTCGGGTTTTTCATACTTAACACTCATCCTTTTTCTTTAAAATTTTTTGCAGTTCCCGTGACTTTCGCAAAGTATAAACTATATTTATTTATTCTTCTAGCGAATTTGGTGTAATTATCTGAATCAATAACAACAAAATAATAAAAATACAGTTATTTACAAAACTCTGAAGTTCTTTGTAAACAGCAAATGTGTCAGAGTAACATGTCAGTTATCTTGTCAATTCAATGATGAAGCTGCAGTAAAGGAGGAAGATAAAAGAAAATGTACATGAGGATATTGAAAAATACGTTTATTTTTTAGACTAATGAATTCCCAAGGCTATATATTTTGCCACGTATGTTTAAAAGCAGTGTGTAGCCTTGGATCTCGTTTTCGTCACCCTTATTGGTGTTCTGCCTACAGCAGCCTTCCTAGTACCACAGTCGTGCTACTGACGTAGGCTGTACTGGAATAAATTTTTCTCGCTGTCCAGACTTATTTGGTTTTGTAGACATACAAATATACAAGAAGCCGTTTAAAACTTCAAAATCATTTTACTTACTTCAACATCTTCGATGGACTTAAATTTAGTGAAAATACAATGTTCGCCATTGATGGCAATTGTTTTATATTTGTAGTCTTCTGATAGGTCAGCTTAATCACGCATTTTAAATTTGTATATTTTTACGTAGTACGAATTTTACGTACTTACGAATATGCTACCGGGGTTGGAAACCGTATTTAAAATTTAAAACAATGATTAGTATTAATTTTCTATTACTTCCAAGTCGTAAATGTGCAGAATTAAATGAAATTTCTAGAAGACCAATTTAATGTCTACTGAGAAAATTATATTTTCATTACACAGAAAAAATAAAATTCTCGCAAATAGACAATGAATTTTCTTGGAAAAATATTTTGATAAAAGCTGATTGTTTTGTATCAAAAATATATTTTTAGCGAAAGAAATATTGACTTTCTCTAACACTTAAATATTCTTGAAATATATTTTTATTCTTGGCACAAATAAGAACATATCTCGGGTTTTCATTTTAAATTTGAAACAAGAAAATATACTCTAATAATCATTCTTAAGCGGAGGCTAACATATTATTATAATCGAATTATATTCTCGCCAAAGCAGGGAATGCGACATATTCATAAATTAAAAGAATTTTAAGGAATAATTTTTGAAGGATCCAGCGACGTTGGTGTCGTTTTAGGCGTTTAGTATTGCTGATGAAGTGCAGGGTGAAAGATACGTCGATTTAACAGAGTTCATAGGTATGTTTTTGTTACTAAATTTGGTTATTTACAATTTACATAATATGGACCATCAAACTGTCCCGTTTTTGTAAAACACCCTGTATATTTGAAAATAGTTTCCAGATGTAGTCGCAGCTGTTATACTTTTTCCAAAGTCAGTTTGATGCCATAAAAAAGTTTCGACCGGGCTTCAAAGAGACCGGCATCACAATCGGGCTTGTCAGATCATTTTTTAAAAATTCCTTTAGTTTTTATTATTAAAAGTGTACTTTTATATCAGTACTTAATTGAAAATCAGTATCTTTGAAAGCTAGTTTGCAAATATACTTTAAACCAAGAAATTTTCAAAGTCAAGGAAAGAAGGAACAAGCCATTCATGAATATTACAATAATTTTTTTAGTACTTCAGAAATACTATTTATACAAAAAAAATTAAATCAAAGTAAAGAGGAATTTGACTGTTGTTAAACAAGAAAAATAAACAATTAATAAACCCTTATATTCCTCCTACACTTACGAAAGTTTTGTAGAACTGGCAACACCCTGGCAATATACCGTATAGGCCAACTGGCAATTTAAAGTGCGAACTATTTTTTCTGGGTGGAAGTATTAATAGAGCAGCATATAAGTGCAAATTTATATGCTGTAGACAAGAACAGAAAGTAGTTAAAGGTTCTGCCAATTGAATGATCCTTTGTCAGTATTAAAATCAGTTGATGTTTGAGGTATGCGATATTGGGAATCGGACAGCGTTCAACACGTATTTTAAAAATTTGTTATATTACAGAACGTTTACTGTGATTTTGCTGCTGCAATCAATTTGTTGTAAAAGTATATATAGTGAATTCTTGTCAAGGACAACTCATACCTCTTCGCGGTCCCGGCTGGACAAAGGCAATTTTTTTAAAATTGTTTAAAAATATTTAATCCATGTATTATTTGCAGGCGAAGTCACGGGTACAACCCTTTTATCGATATAAACTATAATAAACAAGCTGTAATATATACCATTTAATCATATTAAAAATTTACAACTATCCGTATTTTAATTATTTGGTAGAAGCGACGCCTATGGTCAGTAGTTTAATGCCTTTTTATGTTATCAAATTAAACTTGGAACAACTATACCCTGTAGCAGATCGAAACCTGTATGTCTAATAGTATAAAATTTAGAGACCAAGGGAGTTGAGTTGCATGACCCTGTGTATACCTAGGTCTTAGTTGGAAATCTATACACAGGGATGTGATCTGCTTTGAATGTTATATCTATTAGCTTGGCAATTAAAAGCACATAAAGATTTGAAATTCGTCATTAGCGTGCTTCGGCGGTGCAAAAACATACGATCAATTTCTCAAAAAGTCATATTGGCAATTTTTTTTGGAAAAAACGAAGCTAATATTTGCTATATAATATAATTATAATATAATAAAACTACTTTTGTTGTCAGGAATACTATTTTGCAGATAATTTTAAGAAAGAGCAGTACCATCCTATGATATCGCACATTTATCTACCGTCAATAAATAGAATAGCCGTAAATACAAAACCTGCTTTCGTTTACACACACTAGTCTAAAAAGTGTTAACGTTACCATTTGCTCTTACCAAAAATAGAGCTACTTCCATCTGTCTTAGAATCAAGTTTTTTATCTTCCATTTTCGATGGAACAAGGCCAAGTATTTTGTTGTGAAGAAGTGCCGCTATCAAGCCAAGAAAAGGTGTCCGAGACGCAAAGAGGTCGTGGCGGTGCTAGAAATACACCGCCTGTTCGATGCTTGGCTATTTCACCTGTCTGGGCCGATACAAAGACGCCGCGTGGTGTCGTTTACCTGATGGAAACAGTTCCTCGTTCGTTAGGAAATTTAATTGGCTATTTCTAGTTTCCAGTGAAGTGTCGTCTTCAAGAATTTGTACGAATAATGAAAAATTTGATTAATGGTTAATTCGAAATTGGGTATAGAATCATATTGTAATCTTCTTCAGGTTTTCATTTTTAACCTGGTTTGCAAACAAGCGAGATTTTAACGCAGTTTTCCTAAATTTGCAATGTTTGATTGATGGTAAATTGAAATAGGGAACCAACCGACATTTAGATTAGTTTTGTGTAATGAAAAATTAAAGGATTATAATTTAGATATTATATTGGAAAAATCAGAATTACTGTCGTTTCTTTCTATTTGAGATTTCTTTCTCTATTTTATTTGTGACCACAAAATCTGCTCCTATTACATCACATTTACTGAAATTGGGTTATTTTGTATAATTAAACTTTTACATACAGGGTGTTATTTAATAAGTGTTCCATATTTTACATTACGATTCCTCAGTTATTTGTAAGGTGAAAAGTTCATATAAGCATGGGTCCGCAAGCCCTTAATTTTTAACAGGAGGAAAAAATTTGTACGCCACTGCCGTTTTCTCTTTTGATAACACTGTTATGTAGGCACTTTATTGACTACTGAAAAGTACATTTTCATAATTTTTTGATTTCGGCTTTGTTTAGGAGATAAATGCTATTTTATCAAACTCTGATATGGGCATAGCGATATGCAAATAAATGTCATTTATTTCTTTATTATTCTTTTACTCGAGAACGACTGCTCGTAGCGACTTCTACAAAGTATGCCTTTTTCATGTAAGAATGATGAAAAAATCCATTTTTTTGCTAAAAAATGTAATACAAGCACGTATAAAAAAGTTTTGACTCCTCAAAAGAGTATAAAGACACGTAGGTGCCGCCCCCTTCAAGTGGGAGCCATACTAATATCAAATTTGAATTTTGCATTTCAGAAAACCCCTATGTACCAATTTTCGTCCAAATATAGACATTATTTCAAAAATTATTTACGAAAAACAAAAATAAAATTAAATTTTTAACACCCTGTATCTCAAAAATTAAGGGCTTGCAGACCCATACTTATATCAACTTTTCACCTTACAAATAACTAAGAAATTGCCCTGTAAAATATCCGATACTTAATAAATAACACCCTGTATATCATAATATATAGGAAATGTAAATTTTGTTACCCCCAAATATTCGCTCCCCTATTAATTTTACATCTAAATTGTATTAGACTTTTTTGAACTTATATGATAGACTGGGACACTAAATTTAGTTATTTTCTATTGAGCCAATTTAAACTTATTTAAAAAAAAATCTTCTTAAAAATTAAATAATTAAAAAATACATCCTCAATGAAACCACCAGAAATAATTAGGTATGATTATGTCAAATGTTATCAGACATTTAATTTTTTATTAGTTTCAACATATTATACCGTAAACGTAATAAATAAATACATTTTATTCGGCTCATCAGAAAATTGTTTTTTTATGTGATTCATCAGTTAAATTACTCAGTTGCGTAAACTAGAAATTGACTATAAAAGTCATAATATTGTGCATGAAGTTTTTCTTTACTTTCTAGAAACATCTTTTAGTGGTCCTTGATAGTTTTAGATTTTTGAGAGTATTTCAACTGCATAACCAAGGCTCACTTCCCCTCCTCTTTGAAAATAGGCAAAGTGCTGTCAATATATAAAAAGGGGTGTCCCAACACCCACAATAACTATAGCCAAATTTCGATACTAGCAGCCTTTTATCAGGTCTTCGACAATCTTGTAAAATTCTTCGAAAAAAACAAATTGTTTACAAAATCACAGTTTGGGGTTAGGAAAAATACTAACACAGTAGGGGCAATTCTCCATCTAACTGAATATATGCATCAATCTCTGGAGCAAGGCCTTGACTGTCGCTGTCTGTTTACAGATCTTACGTCTGCATTCGATTGTATCGACCACTCAATACTCTTTAATAAACTAGAACACTACGGAGTTCCGGGCACACCATTAGACCTACTCAAGTCGTATATCTCGTATAGGTACCAACGAGTGCAGTTGGAGAAGAACATGAGCTCACTGTTACCGGTTACAAGGGGTGTCCCGCAGGGCTCAATCTTGGGACCCGAGCTATTCCTTGCATTTATTAATGATATTCCATCCAATATCTCATGTCAAGACTATCTGCCGCTTCTCTACGCCGACGATACCACTCTGGTCATTAGATGCCATAGAAATGTAAACAGTAATGATGTGGCTTTTGATGTCTTGGAAGAGGTTAAAGCATGGTGTGCAGCCAATCTTCTCAAACTAAATGACTCCAAGACATCGGTATTAAACTTTCAAACCGGAGCAGCGACTGGCGGTGAGGGCCAGCCCAGAAAATTCTTGGCTGTCTTGCTAGATGCAAGCTTGTGATGGCAGGGCCACACTGGTGGTCTGTGTGATCGGATGTCGAGCGCCCTATATGCTCTGATAAGAGTCCGCATCAATAGTTGGTGCAAGAGCAGCAATTGTTGCATATCACTCCCTCGTTCACACGGTTACGATTTATGGCTTGCTTGCATGGAGTAACGCTTCTCAAATACATTTGGAGCGGGTGTTTCGCAAGCAGAAGGCAGCTATTAGGATACTGGCAAACATTAATAATATTGAAAGCTGTAAAACACATTTGGCCTCACTAAACATACTGACGTTATATGGTCAAATAATATTGGACAACATTACCAATATCAAACTGCACATTGACACACAACAAACACACTCGGACTTATTGACGATAATACTCGGAACAAGGACAGCCATCTTATTCCAAGACACAGATTATCTAAACAGAACTACCTGGGAATAATAATATTAATGATGCCTACACCTCCATTTTCTCATAATTCCCGCTTTTCATCAAATAAACATTAGAAGTATAAGATTCAGTTTAATAATGGTATATTATGTCCGGACCACTTTTAGTCTGAAACTTGTGACATATGTGCGCATTGTAAAATAATATTATTATGGATCCACTAGCTTTTTCTAATGACTTCCAAAAAATATAAGCGACTGGAGTGATTTTAGTGATTCTGGTTCGGAATACCTGCCAGACTCCGACAATAATTCCACTAGTAGGTATATTTTAACTAAATAATAGAAACACAAGCCACCCCAGCAAGAGACGTGTAAGTTGTGTCACAACTTGCACTTAAAAATAAACGCTGCTATAAGTGAAGAAGATATGAAAAAACAAGAAAGTTGCATCAAAGTAAGGCAAGAAAAAATTTAAAGAATGATTTTAAAAAAGTGAACTAAGCATATGCACTGATGTTTGATTTATAAAAAGCTCTCCCATACCCACTGCTTACAGATTCTGCTGCTATAACTATAAGTAGTATACTATAAGAGAAACTTGTACTTAATCTACGTATACAGTATACACTGTGGGAATTACAAAACAGGATACATGTACGTATGGGATGAGATTAAAGGTGAAAAGCACTGAAAGAATAACGCTGCTTCTCATACTCATGTTATAGCATACGTAGAATCGTGCACTGGGCGATATTGCAAAATAAAAACAAGTACTTTTCTTCTAAAACTTGTGTAGGATCCAGATATCTCCATTAATGTAACACAGCTTTAAATTCTGTTTTTGGGCACTTCTTCCTCCCCAAAAATGGCGAATTCGGTGTCATCGAGAGTGCAGCCAGAAAACATAGCCAAATTTACAGTACAGTTCAGTGGATGGAAATTGTGAAAGAATCATAAAAAAAGCTACCACATTAGAG
The DNA here is from genome assembly GCA_963920685.1 of Polydrusus tereticollis. Taxonomy (NCBI): domain Eukaryota; kingdom Metazoa; phylum Arthropoda; class Insecta; order Coleoptera; family Curculionidae; genus Polydrusus; species Polydrusus tereticollis. The sequence continues at coordinate 87,700,228 of OY987329.1, read as the reverse complement.
CGTAATAAAAATGTACCATAAAGATTTTTTATGCACAAAAAATTTAGAAACTGCAATTGCAAATATAAAGAAAACTACTTGTAGCTGCAATGTTCATTTATCTAAGAAGAAGTATGGTAGACCTTGGAAAATCTATTGAATGGTTGCCAGGATCTACTGTACCCATCAAGAAGGTGGTTATAGCTGCGATTAAAATCTATGGTCGATCTTTTACCATATATTTCATCAATATATCATCAATATTACCGCAACTTTCCAGTTGAAGTAGCCACTCCTTCATCATTGTCAAGCCTTAATGCAGAAGATCGATCATCCATTAACGAGATGAACTATGATTACTATTTTACTTGGCTAGAACTATGAAGTATTCACTGTAATAATGGGTCAAGTACAAAAAAAATTTGAACCTATGTTGAACCAATAATTTGTTTCATAATTGTAGTTATGTTTTTTGAATTATTTTTAGAATTCAATTCATGGTTTTCAAAAATAATATCTTAATAGTTAATAGAGACGAAATGTTACTAGTTCACTACTAACCAATGTTGAAGATTTATTAATAATGAGGTTACCAATACAAGCATAGAGGAGCAATAAAAAATATTACAACTCTCGCAGACCGCCCTTTTTTTCACACTGATCTCCTTTACCAAGTACAGTCTTAAATCATTTGTATCGTATCGGGGAAAAATATACAATTTTCCGATATAAATTCTATTGTCACTCAGTGAAGCATTTTAATTTATTTCATCTATCAAAACATACAACAACCAACTCAGAACTAAGCAGTCAGCTTTATCTATGTTAGAACTAAATCCATAGCAAATATAAAAGATTTGGACAAAAAATATGCGTGACATTTTTACGATTTCTATAAATAGAATGGGTATCACCTTTTTTTTCCTTTATCCCAATCCTGATATAAAAAGTAATTTTAAACGATATTATCCAAATTGCCTGGATATCATCATATTTCTTTATTCGAAGTATCTCTCCTTCGTTCTGGTTCGTTCGTGTACACTCACCCCCCGAGTCTCCAAAACTGGCGATACATCACTCGAGATTTATGGGCGTAGATACGACAGGGAAATTGCAAGAATGGCGGGGTAATCTATCTTTGTTGGGAAAAGACGAGGGTAGAAAAATAAGATAAAACCCCTAGAATTTGTCTCTCAAGTGAGCGGGATAGCCCACTGTTCACTTTCAGATACACATTTTATACATATAGAGAAAATTTATTAAAGGAGGAGATGTGATGGCAAAACAATGTACTCCAGTTAATAGGAAAGTGTTTCGATGTTTTTCACAAAAGTATAATAGCAATTGACAAAAAGATTGTCGAAACCTACTGTTCAGAACAGGATTTATTACCTCTCTTACCTATGGTGGAACATAATGGTATTTTCATTTACTAGCCACCCTTAACCCTTATATATTCACACTTAATTTAAATGTTTACATATCTCCAGAATCTCTAAATCATAGGTTTTTACTATTGATTTTTACGCTCTAAACTTTGCGGAATAGAAAACAATATTCAAGAAGTCTAAACAGTGACAGTTAACACGAACATAGCTTTTCTGTCATTTAAATTACAATCGATTTTTTCCAACCATATTATTGCATGCTGTTTTAATCCAGACAGCAAATATATCATACTATCTTTTTAAAAATAACGTTCCTGGTTCGCCTTTAGTTGTATAATCCATACCTGTACCAAAATTGGCAATCTCCATTATTTGCTAAATGGTTCGATATGTCATGGAAAATGCAGGGCAGATTTATGGACTTAAAGTAAGCAAAATGAACCTCCTTGAAACAATCCAAAGAGATGAAAGGCCAGAGGACCATAAAAAAGTGGCACATTAAGTCGCGTTTTCATTTAGTCGGCTTTGCTGATCGACTTTTGCTATTCGGTATACCACGACGGAGTCTTCTCTGTTTCCAATTATTCGGCTCGGCATGACTTGGCATCTTAAGAATCATTTTAAATCATCGGTGTAAGCGAATCGTTGATCACGAGGATGTTCTTCTTCCTTCCGCGGCATTTTAAATCGTGGTCCCGAAAATCCGAGAAAAAGACGCGATTCTGGGCCGACCAACTCTATAAGGTATTAATTATAACAGCCACATAACTTCTATGACAATAATTGTTACAAAAGTGGTAGTCTTCAAAGTTATCTTGTAGTTATAGACATACCAATGGCGGATTCAGAATAGAAATTTCTTCCGAAAGTTTGAGGTCCTGTTGCAGTTGGTTGGGCCGCAAATCAGCAAACAAAGCACTAACTTTAGAACACCTATTTGTTGCCAAGATTGGCTTGCTCTAACTCTATAGCTACTGGAGGTTCATAACACTCACCTATGCATCTTATTAAAATCTATCTAATTATAAAATAATCTAGTCAATCAGTAATATCCAGAGCTGTCTCGGAAGTTTGCACAGTACTTGTAGAAAAGAGAACTTCATCGTCATAAAATATTGCACTAAAACTTGAACCCCACCAAGCCGATCGGCATTACGTTTCCACTACAATGTTCTCTTCGGCTCTCTTTGAGCGAGACCGATTTTTGTTCGTTATTCTTCGGCATAGCCGACTAAATGGAAGCGAGGCTTTAGCAAACCTTTATTCATGATATTGTGATGGAAAACATCATCATTGTAAGCAAAAAACTTCAATTTTGATGGAAAATTTTAGGTACCTTCGCATCCTAAATACCTACTGTTTCTCATACACAATAAGTTTATTAAATGTTTAAATAGTTCGTTAACAGCAAATACATTAGAACTAATAGACCAAATCGTTTACATTTTTATGCGGCAAATCATCATTCCCTCTTTATTGTTCATCTCTGTCGCTCAAAATTGGACCTTAGCCGGCTTTATCTGTCTGTTAGAAATATCAGGGAAAACTGGTCCAGAACCTAATAGGTATAGAAAAAAGTTAAGGTGTGCGTATCAAGTTATGCATTCGTGTTGTAATGTTATGCGGATATTTTATTAAAAACTGTTAAAAACTTTAAAAAGTATTAACATTATTGTTATATATCTCAGGCACTACGGCAACATTGTAAAACGATTTTACAACCGGAGAGATTTTATGAACGACGATAGCGATTGCGATGTTGGCAGTCCGTCATAACAGCTAGTTCGTGTTTTTGTTGCAGTTTATTCTTGATTTCTTTGTGTATTTGTCTAAACATTAGTGTAGATATAAAAAATCATGGTTCATGCCTGTGTAATGTGTAAAAAAGTGGATCATTTTAATCCAAATTTATCATTTCGTCGGTAAGTATGGTTAGGTTATTGTTTTATAGAAAGCATTGGTGTAGTGTATGGGTTCGTTTAGTAATGCTGTGGCAGCACCATTTCTATTAAAACTTTTATGCACAATGCAAGAAGTTTTGTTATACTTAAAAACAATTAAGAGTAGATATTGATAAATAACTCATGGTAGCTACTTAACAGTAAACGAGTGAAAATTATTGTATTATTTGCATACGTTGTTGTTAGGTTTTAACCTCTACACCACTGGCGAGCATAACCAAGGGACGGATTACAATGTTGCCGATCGGCTCTAAGAGATCTGCCTTTCTCTTTCGCACTCGCCAATTATTTTGAAACAATAATAGTCGAAACTTTTATGGAAGTTATGAATGAATCGTTTCGTCTATTATTTCTAATGTCTTTGGTTAACAGCATTAGAATATTTTTTTCGTCTATGGTATTTATGACCCATATTTTAATATCATCCTTTTAAAAAGACACAATTGATTTCTAGAATTTAAAAAATAAAAAGAAAATAAAACTTGTTTAGGTTTTAGGTTAGTTAGGGTGCACGACTATGTGTTGCGCGATCTACAATTTCATCTGTTCTACAGTCCGGCCGTGGTAATATCAAAATCAAATGTTGGTATACCGGTATAAAAATTTGGCATTTACAATATTCAAAGATGTTTCTTCTGAAAACGCAATATAAAAATTCATAGAGAAACAAAACTTTTGTGTTTACACTTTCTTGGTTACTATTAAACGCTTTTATAGGAGGGGTGTATGAGGAGAGACCTTGTACAAACATTGTTTTCTGTATGTTCTACTTATCATTGTTTTTTTATTGTGTTAGGCTTGTTTCACACCTGCATACTGGTGTTCAAAAATCATTTACTACCTTTTCAGCCGATTGTTAACGTTGTTATTTATTAAATTATTTAGCATTCCCGTTACTTTCAAATACTCTGTATAGTCGTCTCCAGATATAAGTGAGATTCCTATAAAAACTGATATTTTTTTATCTTCTTAAATCTACCGTCAGTATTTAGACCGGGCGCATATTTTTTCTGAATAGTTCAAACAAATATTAAAATAAATTCGTTATTTGTACAAACTTTTATATTCATTGCAAAAAATGTATTTTAATCAGTATATATGTTATTTTCAGACTTATTAAATTTTCAACAAAAACTAGAACATTATAGTAGGTCTAAAGTTTATATAATTTAACATATTCTATACTTTAACTGTCTTGTGCCTTGTAAAAAAAAACGGTCCCATAGCCGGAGCAGTAGTAACAAATGTGTGTGTGTGTGTTTTTATTTGCTATGCGGTCTGGCATCTAAACATTGCGTTGACTTAGTATTTTCATGTTCAGTTTGTTGTTATACAGTTTTGTGTTCTTTTGAGTTAATTATAAATATTATATATAATAGTAATAATTATTAATTTGGTGTTTCATTTAGGGTTTATATTCCTTAAGCTAAATAATTTTATTCAGTGTTCGTGTTTCGTGATTTTGATGGATTTGATTTTTCTATTGGAGGCCATGGAAGGAGAATTATTCTAAACCTGTTGATGTTCTAAATGACCCTGCTGCGAATTTACTTGAATCCGTTGATTTGGATTTAGGCGAATAGTTAGGAAAGGAACGTCACAAAAAAAGAGCAAAGTATTTTTGAGTTTACAGGCAAAGGAAATTTGTTTAAATGTATAAAAACATAAAACAAGACCCTATGCACATAGGATATAGCAAATCCGAAGTAGCAAAAAAATTTTCTGAGCTAACAGAGATTCCTTATAGTACTTTATGTAAGTCTATAAACAAAGGAAAAACGATCCGATTTAGGTAAACCTAGAGATTTGGATTTTTCTACAGCCAAACTATTAAGAAGTTGACTTAATTAAAAATATAAAAATAATGAAGTTCCCATAATAGTAAAAAAACTTCAAGACCTCGGAAAACTTCGTTCAGAAAGCACTTTACGACGAAGGCTTAAAAAACTGGAATTCAAATTTAAAATTGTTAATAAGCATGCTGCAATAATGGAAAGTAGCAGAATCGTAAAATGGCGAATAGAATATTTAGAAAAAATTAATGAACCTAGAAAAAGGTGAAAACAGATATATTAAATATAAAAAAGGTTGGACTGATGGCTCTAGCAGATGTCAATTAAAAGATATACCTCCAAGCAGAGGATCTCGTATTGTCATTTTCTATTGTAGATCCACGAATTGTTGTGTTATAAATGTGCTTAAATCGTGCGGTAAAAAGTTGAAAGAATGTAATGTGGATTACCACAAAAATATATATTCAAATATTTTTGAGGAGAGGTTTTTAGATTCTTTAATTCCAAACTTAAAATCTCACAGTCTCACTGTATTAACTAATGCAGCTTACCATTCTAGATAAATCCATAAATTACCCAATTTGTCCTCCAAAAAACAGGAAATTCAAGAATTTCTTCTTAACCATGACCTATATTTCGAAGAATCGTATACCAAAAAAGAATTGTTGGAAGCACTTCATCTTAAACAATGGGAAAAACAGTATGTTATTGACAATATAGCCAAAAAAATACGGCCATACTGTTTTAAGGTTACCGCCTTTTTTGTATTTTAACACCATTGAACTTATGCGGGCACAATTAAAAATTTGAAGAATATCGAGAATTGCGACAAACTCTTTACAATGCTGGTGATAGATTTGTTATCAATCTGGAAGAGGATATAGAAGATTATTTAGACGTATCTTTGGAGGAAAGCTCCAGCTGAGACATCTAGGGTAAGTTAAAAACCAGAAAAAATATGTTTTCTACCTTAAGCTAAAGTTAAATTATAATATGTTGTTTACGATTTCTGAAAACCTCATCATAAATTTCATCAATAATTTAAAAATTAAAAATAAAAAACGAATCCGACCCTGGCTACTTATTGAAATCGACACTGCCGGGGTCTTTGTCGGTATTAAGGAGTTAGTATCGATTTTTTTTTTTAACTCAATTATAGTTGGCGAGGACTATACAGGGTGTTACAAATTCGACATACGAGCATTGGAATATCGGAAACCATAGGAGCCAGAGAAACGGTTAAATGGGGACAATGTTGTGCAATGCGGTGCTGATTAAAATGCCCCTTTAAAAGTTTGAAAATTCCGTAATTTTGCAAAATCGTTTTTATTTTTTCCTGAGCTTATTTGAATAGCTATTTAAAAATAAATGACACTTTGTTATTGCAACTTTTTCTCCTTTACAATATGACGTTATTAAACTAAAGATTCAACGTTTCGTCTACAAGCGGCCAAGATCAATTTTTCAAATACGGACCGGGATTTTTTTAACCGATTTTTAAACCCTCCTACCCTCAAAATGTAATGGCAGTATTACTTTCTCATAATAATGGATTGCCTTTGCTTATTTTTTTTTAATTCATATTTTACATTTGTCAGTCCGGTCCTGGCAAGTATCCGGAATTTTATAACTTTTAAAATAGCATTTTAATCAGCACCGAATTGCACAACTTTGCCTTCATTTAACCGTTTCTTGTTGTAAAAAGCTACGTATAACTTTAATAACGGTTGTTTTTTTTTTGTTTCGCACTCAAAACGGCTTCACAATACAATTTGCCTCGTCGCTGAAAACTAAATGTGTAATGTATCCTCACTTTGCATGTAAAGATTGTATACAGGGTGGTCGAACGAAAGTCGGGTGGAAGACTATACACTGTAAAAAATGGTTGAATATTTTACGTGTTCCTCAAAATGTGTTTAAATATTAATTAATTTTACCCATACATTAATGTGGTAAATAAGAATACATTAACGTTTTTGTAATATCAAATTTTGTTTTAATTTTACAATTTTACAAGATATTTTTAATGCGTAGTTAACAACTTAAAATACGTAAATTTCAATTAAGTTTTAGAAAATTAAAACACAACATTCGAATTTACAGCATTAAATCAAGAATTAATTTTTATTTATGAAAATTACACAAATATTAACGGATTTTTCATGCAGACGTATATTTTTTAAGTCAAATTGGGGTTGCTTTAAACAGTTTTAAACAAGATTTAGTTATTTCAAATTTAAGTATTACATATATTTTTCTATACACTATTGCTTAATGCCAGAGAGTAATAAAATGTAAATTTGCAATAACAGGACCCATTAAGCAGGGTGGACAACTTAAAAGTTGCATTGTAAATTTCAGGTAAATTGCAATGATAGTTTTTAAAATCCCGTATTTTAGATATTTAAGACCTACACACCCTGAATCAGTCCTAAATTAGGTCACCCTAATTTGTATACAATAGAAAGACGAGTTTGGGCAATAAAAGTAATGTCACAACGGTGTTACTACAGATAGTTTATTAGAATAATAAGAATAATAATAATTATACTTGATTATAGTTATTGAGGTAGGCAGATAATTGAGATATTAATTATTCTAATACTAAGTAAAAAAAAGAAAAATGTCTTTTAGAAAAGTTGTAAAGCTTTTAAAAATCTACATATCTGTAATAAACTGAAATATACAGGTACGCCCAAAAAGTTGTGGAGAGTCAAATTTATATTTTTTTAAATAGAACACCCCGTATATTATTACTTATTTTGATCGTCCAGTCAATTTTAAACATTTTCTATTAACCATATACTATGCCTAAATTTATTAGTTTCCGAGATATCATGACATTTTGATCAGTTACAAAACACAAAATAAATTTCAATAAACAATTTAATAAGTTAACATGACAAAAAATCGGTATAACAAGTCATGGAAACACAGCTCTATTTTTTAATATATGTTGAAAATGGCCCCTATTTACTAACTGACAATGATACAAATTGTCGCAAAAATGTCTTTGGGTATTTAAAACCATTTCCCTTGTTATTCTCTCACTTTCATTTAAAATTTTAATTCTTAATCCATCTAAATTATTGGATTTGTTCCGATAAACATTGTTTTTCAGGTGACCCCAATAAAAAAATTCTAAGGGCGAAAGATCGGGGAATCGTGAAGGCCACTCGATAGGCCCTCTTCTTCCTATCCATCTATTTGGGAACGTGACATCCAAATATTCTCTAACTTCACGAGAAAAATGCGGAAGAGCTCACCGTTCAAATTTCCCTCGATAAAAAAGGGTCCAATTACATGTCCCGCTAGCAATCCAGCCCAGACATTAACTTTTTCTGGGAACTGTGTATGCAGTTCTTCATACCAGTTTGGGTTATTTCGCCCCCAGTAACGGTAATTTTGTTTATTGACCATTCCGTGTAGTGTGAAGGTCGCTTCATCCGAAAAAACAATGTTGTTTGGAAAATGCGGATTTTCTTGTATCGAAAGCAGAATGTCTAATTTTTTATCATCGGCGGTAGCACTCCTAGGTCTTTCAGATGTTGGTCGGTTTTTACACTTTCAATCATTCTGTAACGCTCCACAGTTCGAAAAACTGCATTTTTTTAAATTTGCCTATCTGGGTGCAAATTGTTAAAAATATCACATACCTCCTGATAGTCCTGATATGATCTCTGCTTATCGCCATATCCCCTTAAAATTAAAATAGCAATTATCTCTGTTTTAGTAAGTGAAAACGCCTTGCTATTTTCTTTTTTGCTCAATTCTGACAAATGTCAAAGACCATACCTAATTTGTTGGTAAGGTAAATACGACTACGTTCGAATAGAGCATTGTTATCCGTTATTATTTAAAATGCCGATATCTCGGAAACTAATAAATTTAGGCATAGCATATGGTTAATAGAAAATGTTTAAAATTGACTGGACTATCAAAATTAGTAATGATATACGGGGTGGGGTGTTCTATTTAAAAAAATATAACTTTGACTCTCCATAACTTTTTGGGCGTACCTGTATATTCCAATATACTACAGATATGTAGATTTTTAAAAGCCTTACAACTTTTATAAAGGACATTTTTTGCTAACTCGTATATCTTTTGAAATAATCGACCGTTCTGGTAATTTCTCCTAACCCTGTATGTTGGGATTAGGGTGGCCCAAAAAGTTTTTAGAATCATATATTATAAAATTATGTTTTTATGAATTGGGCAACCTACCTATATTTAATGATTTTAAATTATAGTCTCCATCATCCTGATCACTTAATCACTTTGATATAAATAAAGGTCGGAAGTTAGTTGTTCTTGGTAAAAATAATTTTTGGGCTTTCAAAAACAAACATATTATGTCAAAATACGCCATTGTTGGGTTAACTCATATCCAATCCACGAGTTGAGGGTTAATTCTAGGTGCGGAGGTAAGCTCTGGTTATACAATGCATTTCTCGCACTCCTAGATTAACCTCCACTTTTAAGTTAATCCCAACTTATATAATTGGGCCTAAGCCAATAATGGTTATATACGATGCTATTTAAAACTCTCTGTTGCAATCTTAAACATTCAATCATTTGTAACTGTGTTATTGCTTGCCGTTTGTAGAAAAAATATTGTATGATATTTGGGTAAAAAGGGGTTATATTTAACATTTATATCATAAATAACTAATTAGGGCACAAAAACGTTTAAAAACAAATTAAGATTGACAGATCAAAGCGATGCCTTTGAAATCAATGGACAATTCTCTAAAAGTCTTTTGTCTCTGTCTAGCATGTTATTTTGAATTCGAGACGTATTGCGCAACTCCAGAGACGGTCTATTATGCTTTTAGTCACACAGGTTATAATAAATAAAAATGGGAAGTTATAAATCACATTGTCTCTTGATTGTTGATCCATGATTCACCGGCCAAGATCCACTATACTGACTGTAATAAAAATACATAAGTGGTTGACGTTTACTAAATTTTGTGGTGGCTTATATTCAGTTAATATTCAAAAACAAGTTTTAGCCGGCAAGAAAGGGTTGCAATAGAGAATGCTTAAAAAATTACTCAATTAGTATCTTAATATGCATATCGGGAAGGGCATGAAGGTAAAAAAAAATTTCCTAAGTCAATTATCAGCTGGCGGCACTAACCATTATCTTACAAAAAAATTATAATCTCCCCTTTTATTGTAACCGCTTTAGAATAAGGATGTTAATTTCACTAGAAAGATAATGTAAAAGTGTCATCAGCTCATAAAGCATTCCTACGGCAGTATATTAAAAATGCGCGAGGGCATTAATCGGTCGCCAGTTTCCAAATGAAAAGCCTGGAAGGGGAGAAGATCCTTGAAAGAGACCACACTGGGGCCCTGGATATTTATGGAGCCGCATCTCATTGGGGATTTAGCACGAGAAAGAGAAGTGGCTAGTCCAATTACGGATATTGTTTTTCGCTATGCAGTTGGGGCCATTGCATATTAATTTAAGGACAGGGTAATAAATGCCCTTTCAATATTTTTTTTTTAGTGATTTATACTGTTAAAAATTGACGCAGACACAATAATTGGATCTCGTTCTCCAGCTAGGTATCAATGCAATGAAATTATTGATATCCATATTTTTTAATTATGTTTAACACGCAATTATGTAAAATTCCATTTATTTGGCTCCCCACTCGAGCCACGCCTAAATCTCCCTAACATTAACTAAAGGTACTAAAGCAAAACTACAATGATTAACAAGTGTTTCCAACTGTGAGTTAAAGCTAAAATATTGTCCGTCTAAAATATACAGAATTAAATTTGGGCTAACTGACAAAACTTTAATCATAAAAGAAAATTTTGTTTTTGTACAATCCGGATAGAAACACGCAGCGCATAACACGTTTTTGCTGCATAAATCATGTCGCTATTTTCCCGAACCACCCTTTAATTTTTGCCGCTTCATTGCGTATGTTGAGCAACAAGGAAAATAAATAGTGAACATGTGAACATTGATTCGTACATATTGACGCGGTATAATTTTTCCATCCTTTTGTGATATACCAAGTACGTTATTTTTCAAATTTGTGTGACGTAAATAATGTCAAAAATATTTAAAATAATTCAGTTGCCAGCATTACCATAAGATAAAGTATGAAATTTTGGAATCAAGCAATTAAAAATAATGTAAACTAATTTTACAATCATCATCGTAAACTGACATGCAACCATCATTTTCTAGGTGGAAACATTTTCAATTCAAATATATTTTCTCTGCGTTCCCATAACAAAACAATTTTTTAACAAATCAGCTACTGGAACTTCTTTTTGACTAACAAAAAACAATATAGGAATGTAGATATTTCTGCTACTTGACCCTGCATGCATGCAACAAATTAAACAATTAAGAAAATATATTTAATCCCTAAACTTTGGGGTTTGCTTTCGTTTGAAATATTTTAAAGCCATGACAAAATTGTGTAAATTTGATAATTTCTAAATGCGGGAAATAAGTCTTTTAAAAATTATTTATAAAAAATCAAAAAGTCAAAAAATGTTTTATTGTCTGAAATAAATATCTTTATCGGCAAAGCTTTTAGAAGTTATAATCAACAATAAAATATAATTAAATGAAGAGATTTTCACCTTTTTTGAACATTTTATATTAATTTTACATATATAGTCCATGTCATCTTCAGGGCTGGAAAAGGACATGTCAGTGGAAATAAATCTTCGAAGGGTACAAATCGCAGTAAAATATTTAATAATTAAAATCAAAATTCATACTACCTAGAAGAGCGTAAAAGACAAAAACGGGGGGGGGGGCGGAGAGGTAGAATAGGAGAAAACAAACCGAACGAACAATAAAAATTGAAAAAACTTAAAACACTACCAGTTGCTAAAAACACTATTCAAATATTAGTGCCATAATATATATACAAAATTTCTTTTGGATTAAGCGTGAATAGTAGATAATGACAATTAATGGTTCAGAACTAGAGAGAAAGTCACCCAGATAATACTATTAATTTTAAAAACAAAAAAAACAATAGGGACAAATTTTAATTAAGATAATTATCTGGCTGAGTTTCTTTCTAGTTCTGATCTGTTAATATGACAATTATCTACTAGTAACACTTAATCAAACGATACTTTTGTATAATATAATTATGATGGCACTAATATTTCAATTGTGTTTACAACAACTGGTATTGTTTTTAGCTTTTCGAATTTTCAGTGCTTGTTCGGTATATTGCCTCCCCCCCCCCCCCCCCTTTTGTTCTTTACACTGTTTTTATTTGAATTTTAGTTATTAATAGTTTAATAAGATTTGTAATCTTGAAAGATTTATTTTAATTGGGATGTCTTTTACAGCCCTGAAGATGACACTGACTGTATTTAAACGTCGGCTATTGATTTTCAAATTAATATAAACTGTCTGCCAAAGCTAAAAATCTCCACATTTAACGAATACAGACAGTGGACGAAATACACATCAATGATATGCTAAAATTTGAAATATTTGAATAAAAAATACTAATAATTATGATAGATTATTATCAAAATACAGTAAAATCTCTCGATAGCGACCACCCTCGGGGAATCAAATGTTGATCAGTTAAGAGGGGTGGTCGGTTCATAGAGAAAAATTAAAACAACTGGTCTAAATTCTTTAGTGTTTGTTTATTAATAAGTATCTCCATACAGTGTCACCATTAAAGTCCGCACCATATGGAACTTTTTTTTATTAATGAGGTTAGTTAAAATTAAATTTGGGCAATCGTTTTTGCTTCAAATTATACTAAAAATTATATAATCAAATGTCACCATCTGTCATTCGGTATCTGTCAAAAATTACATTTTAATCAAAAAATGCTGAAAAATGGCATTGTTTTACCGAATTTCAAAAAATTTTATTAGAAAAAGTTTGTTTCTAGTACAATTCTTGGCCTAAATACAAAGTTTCAGTTTTCTAGCTCAAAGTTGATTTTTTTGCCATTTTTTCTAATTAACTTTTTTTTTATTTAATGTAAGTTCGCTTAATGGATATTAAACTATTTGCTTATACCATACTCAATATTTTATTTAGTTTGTATGAGCTTTTTTTTACTAGAATGCCATTTTTTTTCGAAATTTAAAATTAGAGGCAAAAAAATTTGACACAGGTGGTGCAAAGTTATCCTAATTTAAAAATTTTAACAGATAGACGTCAGATATTCCATTTTTTTGATAGTACATACACCTAAGAAGTTTAAAAAACTTATAATAAAATTCCCAGATATCAGATTAGTTCAAAATTTAGACACATTTTCTTTTTATCCACAATAAAATATCAAGGCAATTTTGAATTTTATAAGTAGGCTATGGAAAAAAAACGAATTAGAGTGCCGAATAAATAAAAGAAATGTCATAAATTTGAATATTTTCGCAAGTTATAGTTTTCAGTGTTATCACCAATGTTGTCCATTCAAGAAAAAATAGAAATTGTCTTAATTTGTGGAGAGAATATGCCTCACCGGCAAGTATCTGCCATTTTTAATGAGAGGCATCCAGAAAAAAATTTGCAGCATAGCACTGTTTCAAGAATAATGTCAAAATTTAGAGAAACTGGATCTGTTCAAAATAATTTTAAGAAACCTCACGCGGCAAGTAAATACGATGAAGCAGCACAACTTGATGTTTGTTTAACTGTTATTGACCACGGTCAAACTAGTGTAACCAAGATAAGTGATTCAACAGGGTGCAAGAGGGAATGCGTTAGAAAAATTCTTCAGAAAAATCGATTTCGGGCATATAAACCCAAGTTTATAAACACATTAAAAGAACGCGATTTTAATATCCGACTTGATTTTTCGTTTTGGTATCAGGGACAATATGAGGAGAATATTCTTTTTCCATACAAAATATTATGGACAGATGAAGCCACTTTCTCTTCGAATGGTACCGTGAGCTCACAAAATTGCCGATGGTGGTCCCAAGAAAATCCTAACTTCACAATTGAATGTCGCGACCAGTATCATTTTAAAACCAATGTTTGGTGTGGAATTTTGAAAGATGAGCTTATTGGACCATACTTCTTTAGAGTAAACTTAACTGGTGAAAGGTACCTGAATTTTCTTGATAACGAGATTACCGAAGTTTTGGATAACATGCCCTTACACCATAGACATAACTTATGGTATCAGCTTGATGGTGCACCCATACATCAAACTGTAGCAGTGAAAGAACGCATAAACCAATTATTTCAAAACAGAGTTATAGGGCGTGATAGAGAATGTCACTGGCCACCCAGGTCGCCTGACATAACCCCACTAGACTTTTTTCTGTGGGGTTATCTTAAGCAGAAAGTTTATAAGAATCGACCGTTTAGAAATATCGAGCATTTGGAACAAACGATAAGACAGTGTTGTGCCGATATAAGACCAAGCTTTTTACAAAATGCTGTCAAAGACGTTTATAGACGGACGGGTGTTTGTATAGAGCGAGAAGGACGTCACACTGAAATGTGAAATTTATATTGCTTTTGTGTTACCTATTTAAAATGATTAAAGTTCCTTTTTGTTCCTTTTAATAATAATGATAGTTTTAAGTATAAAATAAAATTTTTATAAAATATTTAGATGTATTTGTCATTTGAAAACGAAACATCTGACGTCTATCTGTTAAAATTTTTAAATTAGGATAACTTTGCACCACCTGTGTCAAATTTTTTTGCCTCTAATTTTAAATTTCAAAAAAAAATGGCATTCTAGTAAAAAAAAGCTCATACAAACTAAATAAAATATTGAGTATGGTATAAGCAAATAGTTTAATATCCATTAAGCGAACTTACATTAAATAAAAAAAAAGTTAATTAGAAAAAATGGCAAAAAAATCAACTTTGAGCTAGAAAACTGAAACTTTGTATTTGGGCCAAGAATTGTACTAGAAACAACTTTTTCTAATAAAATTTTTTGAAATTCGGTAAAGCAATGCCATTTTTCAGCATTTTTTGATTCAAATGTAATTTTTGACAGATACCGAATGACAGATGGTGACATTTGATTATATAATTTTTAGTCTAATTTGAAGCAAAAACGATTGCCCAAATTTAATTTTAACTAACCTCATTAATAAAAAAAAGTTCCATATGGTGCGGACTTTAATGGTGACACTGTATATGTAAACAATCTTAAATATTCTTGCTTAAGTTAATCGGAAAAAAAATTAGATGAGATGAAGCCGATTTACCAATATGTGTATACTGCACGTGCACACTAACATATATATTATAAAATGTATTGTATCTTTACTTTAAAATTCTATTTTTTGAAATAATCAGAAATTAATGATTTTTTCACATTTTGTTATTTTATTTTAATACAATTCAGATTCACATTTTAATAGCAATTGAGAAATATTTGTAGACTTGTCAAAATTGTTAACATTATAAAAAAGTTCTCAAACTTCAGGTAGGCTTGATATTTGCAACATTGGATCAAGTTCAGGTTCCTCTTCCTCTGTGGCAGAGTTGGGAGTAGTTTTATCTGTTTCTTGGATCTCTTTAATACACTCGATGATCACCAGTCAATTCTACACTTTCTGCTGGCAAATCGTTATCAATAGAGGCAAATTGTTTCAAGTTCACAAATGTGTCCTCGGCTTTCATAAAGCATTTTTTTATTGTCACTGTAGACAAATTGCGCCAGGCCGCGAAATATAAAGGATTCAAGTCTGGACTATAATGAAGATACCAACGCCGCTCTTTTTAAAAGCTGGTTTACAGACAGTTTACTTTCAAATGTACCAGAACACAGTGTTATTGTGATGGACAATGCAAGCTACCACAGCCGGCAACTGGAAAAAGTACCGAATGCATCGAGCACAAAATCCGCAATAAAGGAGATGTTTATGTTAAAAAATGACTTGTACCTCGAGGAAACGTATAGTAAAAAACAGCTATTAGAAGTGTTAAAGGCATTTAGTATTAAAAAAGAGTATGTGTGTGATAAAATGGCGGAATATCAAGGTGTTGGGTAGAGTAATATTATTTTCGATGTCTTGAAGAGGGCGACCACTACTGTCTATACATGTTAAAAGCATCGGTAGCTTCTGTAGGGTGGAAGAAAAATAAGTTTGACATTATCCATTGTAATTTTGGGATGAGACGTTGCATTATTCAGAAACAATACCACTCTTCTATTCTGCTTTTTCATCTTGGCATCAAATCCTTTCAAATGGTCAATAGACTGCCTGTAAACCAGTTTCCTTTAGATATTGATATCGGTTGATTCGCCACATATTTTCTTGAAGGTAATATCGTGCCGACGACGGAATTTTTCCAACCATCCATTTGATGCCTTGAAGTTATTTAGTCCCAGGTCCCAGACATTGAGCAGATTTGAGGGCTTTTGCTTGAATTATGGGCCCGGATGGTTTCGCGGCTTACAGAACCAGTTAAAACAACTTGGTCCACTGCCACTCCTTCGGTTTTGGGAAGTTTTCTTTTTTGTTTACCGTTGCCACCTTCTTGAAACAAATTTCTATCTTCTGCTTTATTTTGAAGCAACATAGTCACTTGGGCCTTACCCCCCTTTAATTTTTTTTGAAAATTTCCTGGTACTTAAATCAGTTTTTACAGTTTTCTCGATCATTTCCTTTTTCCTGCCATTTTCAAATATTCACGTTATTCCCAAAACACACAAAGACTGTTAAGAACAAAACTAATGTTAACAACCGATTTATCAGCGTTTAAAGTAAGTTGAATGGATCCGCCTGCAACAGTAATTAGTGTATGTACCTATATTTCTTAAGAATTGTCGGATCGAGTTTTACTGCTCCTAATAGAGGGTGTTTTTAGCATTAATCTTTACTAAAAATTTGGATGATGAGTGCTCGCGGTCGGTTAACGGATGGGTCGGTAAAGAGGAGTATAAAATAATGGCATTTCCATTTTTAAATACGGGGAATTTATAACCGGTCGTGGAATGCAGGTGGTTATTTTATAGACACGGTCCGCAAACAGAGGTTTTACAGAAAGTTTAGAGCATATTCATAATCACCTCCTATATGAATTGGAATAGCTGATTTCAGACATTGTGGCAATATTCCGTTTGCAAAAGAAATATTTATTACTTTGGCTAAGGCTCGAGCTGAGTTTAAATAGAAAACTTCCTCCAGTTATAGTGTCACTTCGGGCTAGTTTAGTTTATTGTCAATATAAATAAAATTCTGTTAATAAAGGACCATGCAAGCTTGCACCTCCATTAGAACTGAACTTTACACTCAGATTTTTTTGTCGTCAGAGTTGTTACTTCGCTTAAGTAAGAAACCAGATTTTTGTTTAAACAGATGCCAGTCAATTGAGTATAAGTTGATTTGACTTAAAAACCTGGCCCAAATTATTTATAATAATTGTTAATAATAATACTTAGTATAATTTTGATTCAGCTAGTTACAAGAAACTTTGAGTGATTATTATGTTTAATTTTTAACTCGCTTTTCATAAACCACCAGATTCCAGGGTTTTCTAATTTTTAGCATTACCTCGGCGCACCACTTTTAATATAATATTTTCCCTGGTTTTTCTTTTCTGAATCTTAACACTCCGCGCATTAATTTAACTGGGTTACAGAGGCATTATATTTAACAAACATAATCTGCTAAACCGCTTTTGCGTTGACTATGGACCCGAAACTCCGGCTTTACCCAAAATAAGGGAAACATGTTTCTTGAGCCGGCAAAACTCAAGGGAGGGTTTTCTTACGAAAAGCTACGTTTTCCAGGAATTTGCCTGTCAAAAGTTTGAATAGTTTGTGGTTCTGAAGTTGTTCATAAAATAACGACAACACATACAAGGTCTAAACTATAAGACATCTATATTTGCAAAAAGAAATAATTAAATTTTCCTAATTATTTTAAAAATAATCTGATTTAGTCCTAAAAAGTTTCACTTAGTGATTCTGCAAGCCGCTAAATTTTTAGGTTTACAACTATCAATTTTTGTCTTTATACACTGAGAAAAATATATAATTGAAAACGAGCAACAAGCTATTATATTCCTTTGACATCTGTTGTTTCATCGAAGACTTTTTGGGTCTTGTCGCTCAGTTTTGAATTTTGATTAGGCTATTGCTTTATATATTTGTGCCGTGCATCATTTATGAAAGCTGGAAAGCTGCATTGTTCTTGGCACCTGTAACCTGTCTACTAGACGATCATGGTAGTGTTTCTCTACTGTTAGAGATGTATGCCAACAACAGGGAGCCAGTCTTTCGGCAGTTTACGTGTAGAGTTTGGTCTGGCCGTCGTATGCGAGTCCGTTATTAATATATTGGTCGATACGCCCTTTAGTTTGTACTAGTCTGTTATTATTTTTAAAAAGAATTCGTTGATTGTCGGTATTCGGAAGTCCTGATGCAAAACACCGTTCATTGTATACCTTTTTAGTTAGTTTTAGTGCCTTGTTTTGAATAACCTGGAACTTATTCAGCTCGGACTTACTTATATTGCACCAAGATTTAATAATATTATTACTTATTAATTTATAGTCATCTAAATTATAGTTTTATAATACATGGTTGATTAGCATGTGATTAAATTGTTATTATTTGGTAAACCCGACGGAGTAACTTGTAAGCCATACATTATCAAACATAAAATGTTGACTTTCCTACGCATCCATATTTTCAGACTTTATTATTCATCAAACAAAGCAAGACAGCTACTCTAGAGGCTTTGATTTCAATTCATATTCTACACAGGGTGATAAAATGTCTTTGGGCTGTAGATTTAAAAAAGCTCATGTTTATGTAAGGAAAAAATGGTTCAATGTACTAACTGATCGTGATCTTCCTTTAAAATTTTTAAAACTATTGTTAAACAAGTATTAGGGAATAATGTTTACTATTTCGTTGATGAATATTTTTGTCCGAATAATTCTGAACCTGTATATAAACTTATTGTAGTATATTTTATATATATATTTACTTTTTGACTTTTAAATATATGCTTTGTCACAGCCAAAGTGTAAAATAAATAGTAATAAGTATTTAAATATTTTTAAAATATTATATTGCCAACATTATAACCTAAATTGACTATCGTGCTTTTATAACTTAACCCTGGTATAAAATAATATAATAAACCACCTTTTTCTCGCATGGTTCTAAGAAAAGTTTTACTGAAACATAGCTAAGTAAGGAAGATTTTGATGTATTTTAAGTTTGAGCAACTTTTGCACAGAGTGGTGTACCTACGTTTTAATTTTAAAATGGGCTCACGAAGTTTTCAAGATTTATAGAGTGTACTGGTTAGGTTTTAAAAGAGTAACTGCTATATTGCAACTAACTCTTTCAAAGTTTTACAGTAAATATGCTCGTAAATGTGAGATTTTGTAAATTATAAAATATTCTATAAAATGGTATCTTCCAAACCAATTACTTACTTTACATATTAAAATTAATTCAATGTAAGTTTAGAGAAGGATATATTTTATTTTCTTTATTTTTTTTAGTAGAAACGACTTACCATTAAAAAACTGATTTGCTAAATAGTTTTAACATGTGTGTCAAACTGTGTTGACAAATAAAATTAGGTTGTGATCTCAACTTTTTCAGCTTTTTCCTGTTACTTTATTTCTAAAATGTTCTGTTATTCGTGGCTAAGCTGAGAAATAAGTGCAAGTTTTCTTTTTTTAAATGGGATACCCTGTATATTTTTTACCAGGATGAAATATCTCCTTCCCTGATTTTAGAAATATACAATATGTCAACATTTACTTTAGCCGCGGCTATATATATATATTTTAACAACGCGTTGTTAAAATATTTGACTTTACAATTTTAATCAATTAAATTGATGATAATCGAGTTGTCGAGGCGTTCTCCATACTTCAACGTAACACATTCGTCGCTTTACGTTACATCGATACATTCGGTAAGGAATGGCCGGCTAATAGCCAGGACCTAAGTCGGTTAGATATTTTTGTGTGACGATTTATAAAAATCGAATTTATCGAATATATAGAAAACATATAGACATTTACTTTACTTTATATCATAACCTATAAAATATAAATTTCAATTCAAAGTAATGCCATAAATATGCCACGTTGAAGTATGCGGAACGTCTCGATAACTCGATTAGCGACAAAAAATATTTTAAAAACGGCTAAACTAACTGTAACGATACGCGTATGTTTTTTTTTTGACAAGTTTAAAAGGTAACTCGCGAAAATTAACCCCTATAAGAGGGAGCGCAAATATTACCCAGTACCGCGAGCCCCGCAGTAATGGGAGAAACCAAAAAAACTAGGGAGAAACGAAAACAGGAACGTTATATAAAAGGTAGTAGCTGTAATCTGGTCAGGTTACAGAAAGACGCGGTTATACGAATCACCCAAACTCGAAGAGGGTCATAACATTCTACAGCCTAAGAGTCGCCATGAGTGCGGTCGGGGTACCCCTCACTATTTATCTATTTGTATATAAGTGAATTGAACATCAATACTTATTTGTTATGGTTGTGGGTAAAGGGCGGAATATATGCAGCACACCAGTTTCATCTTTTACTTTGGATGCTCGGACATCGGCTGCTAATGCACATCTCTATAGGCAGCAAGAGGTCTCACATCTCAACAAAGACCTGGAAGAAATTCTGTCTTGGGGTGACAGTAACCAAGTAGAATTTAACGCTAAAAAGACCCAGGCGGCAGTTTCTTCTAAAAAAGTTAATGTTGAAGAACCGGATATAGTTATGGCGGGACACTCGATTCCCTTGGCTTCATCAATTCATTTATTGGGCGTTAATTTGGATAGTCATATGTCTTGGCATAGCCACGTTGCGGCCATTGCTAAGGCAGCCTCGCAGAAGCTTGGAGTACTTTTCCGAACAAAGAACCTCTATACACATAACAAATTCTGATGCTCTATAAAGCCCAAATTCGACCATCGCTGGAGTACTGTTCGCATATTTGGGGCTCTGCTCCTAAACATACCCTGAGATTGCTAGATTCCATTCAAAGAAGAGCCATTCGCTTGATCGGTGACCATAGTCTGACAAACAACCTGAAAAGCCTTGAACATCGAAGGCAGGTTGGCGACTTGAGTCTATTTTACAAATATTTTCATGGCAAGTGTTCAACTGAGGTTGCCCGCTTGATACCACCCAGGTGCATGGTAGAAATACACGACGAGCCACTGCAGCCCACCAGTACGTGGTTCTGCTTAGTGTCCCTCGAACGACACTGTTTCAAAATTCTTTCATCTGGAGAACGTCATCACTCTGGAACGACCTTCCTGAGGTCGTGTTCCCCAACGACTATAACCTTCAAAGATTCAAGACCAACGTGAATCGTTTCCTGCGCACACGCACCGCTCCCAGAGCGCCATAAAGGATTTATCCTGCAGTGCGGTGCCTTATCATAAAAAAAGAAAAAAAAATGCAAACTGCATATTATGCATTTTTTGCATATTTTGTCAGTTTTATAATTAAATGCATATTTTTCCCAAATTATTATTTTATGAGCATATTTTTATTTTTCGTTTCGGCGTTATCAAAAAATTAAAAACGCCCGGTCATGAAAACTCGTAGACTCATAGGCTTAATATCCAGTCCTGCATTTGTTTCAGGGATTTTCAATCTAAAATAATTATATAATAATTAATATTTACATTTTGGTTATACACAGGGTATTTATTGGGGGTTTCCGGGGCTTGCTGGTATGTTGTTAGGGGTTATTTATTGTCATTTAATAATGCCTTATTATTACCTGCTTAACAAACTGTATATATATATTGGGTTGTAATACGTACTTTTGTTTTAGTTTGTCGAAAGATTTGAGTATTTTTAGTGTGAAACTAGTGATATCAAAAAACGTCTTCGTGGATAAAAAATTTTTCAGAGTTAGAGTTTAGTGGAGAAAAAGTGTTCTGTAAAGCTTGTGCAAAAATTATTGTTTGTGAAAAAAAGTTCCAAATCGATCAACATTTGAAAACACCGCTGTATAAATCAAAGTTAGCAAGCGATATTCTTCGCAGAACATTTCGAGGCCATTAAAGAACTGATTTTGGATTTAGATGACGATTCGCAGTATGTTGTAAAAAGTAAAGAGGTGTTAAAAAGTGCAAGTAAAGTTAAAGATCTTGTTTTTATTGAGGTTAATACAATTTCAGGTTAATACATTGTTTGCTTTTATTTTTCTTTGTTTTTTTTGCATTTTTTTTTTTAATAAATATCTTTTTTAGGACCCAGTGTGTTTCTATATCCAATTTTACTATAATAAATTAAGAAATATTGCACACCAGTATACAAGTTTGGTAAAAAAAAATGCATATAACTGCATAATTTAATACTTATACTTTCGTGAAGCTAGGTAAATATATTATGGAAAAAATAAATTTATACAAAATTTATACAAAACAATCTAGGAGTAAAAACCTTTGCAAACCTATATATTTTTCATTGTGGCAAAAATGTAATAAGCTGAGCTCACAGTTATTATAGAGTCGGAATGAAACAATGACAAATTGTGCTTCCCCTTTGGGCACAGCTGTTTCATTTCGTAGGGGCAAGTTTCCCTTCAACCCCTTTTGCCTGTCCCACCGTTGTGATTGCTTACACATTATGCATGGCACGTACCACGAATGGGAGCAGCCATTGATATTTTGATATCAAATTAATTGAATTTTATAGTGCTCAGGTATGGTTGGAAGCGTAGCAAATCGAAATGTCAAAGTGTTGGTAAAAATTTAAATTTGTATATGTTTTGATTAGAGTGGCAGACATCGTGATTGTCTACTTCGACTGGGAGAACCAAGGCAATTTTTTATACCAGCCAAACATGTCTGGTAAAATAGTGGTATAGAAACATTAATTTGGAAATCCTTACTGACTTGTAAATATAGCGAAATAATTAAAATATATATAGCTAGGTAATATCAAGGAGATTAAGATATTTCTATTAATGAATACTAATTTGTATTTAATTTGCTTGCTGTTGTAGTAGTGGTTTAAATAACTGAGAAAAATATGTCGTAAATTTAAAAATAATTATATTAATTTTAGATATATTTCATGCATCCATTTAGGATAGCCGCACCTACCATATATTTAAAATAACAATGCAAATATTTTAGATTGGGTATTCCCAAATACCTATAAGATATTGTATATAAAAATGTTAAAATACGGTTTATTCATAAAATACACTCCCCGACAATAAATCCCGGACAAGAAAAATTAAAGTCATTTTGATATAGGTAGTCCTGTAATTTTCTTATTTCTTTTCCGATTTTATTGAAATTTTGAGCAAAGTGTAGCCCTATGTTTTGACAAGTTAGCCTAAATTTTAGATTTTAAAAAATACTGATGGCTCGACCAATAGGTATATAGGGAAAAACAAAAGTTACTTTTTTACCTCTGTTTTCTTAAGGCCCTGTGGAAAAATTGAGCGGTCAAATGTAGATTTGTTACATTTTGTTTTAAAGTGTGACCCTTTTTTGACAGAATGTTTTTTGGTTCACTCTAATATCTGCTTTTTGAGAAAAGATACAAATGTTTAAAAAAAGTGGTGCAATTTTTTAAATTTTATTTACATTTTATAACGTTACATTATCTTATAGACTAGCTTAAAAAAAATCCTAAAATTTAATAGCGCGTGTTGCCACCTCGTGCCGTTATAACTGCTCTCATGCGACGTGGCATGCTTGCAACGCAGTTTTGAATGGCTTCTTGAGGAATGTTTTACCATTCTTCAAGAAGAGCTTCTCGCAGATCTGGTAATGTTTCTAAATTTCGATTTCGAACACGTCTACCTAGCATATCCCACACATGCTCAATTGCGTTTAAATCAGGGCTATGCGGGGGCCATTGGAATCGTTGAATGTTAACCTGATCTAAATATTCTGTTACAACCCGTGCAACGTGGGGCCTCGCATTGTCTTGCATTAATATAAAATTCGGCCCAACGAACTCGGCGTAGGGTACCACGTGTTCTGCCAAGCATTGGTTGATGTATCTATCAGCAGTTATAGAACCATTTTCAACCAACGCTAGCTCTGTACGAGCATGTTGTGATACCCCAGCCCACACCATGACACTACCGCCTCCAAACGGTATTCTTGGAGTTATGCAACATTGGGCGTATCGTTCACCTGGTCTCCTCCAAACCCGTTCACGTCCGTCAGGTGAGCGCAGACAAAACCGCGATTCATCTGTAAACAGGACCTGCGACCACTCTTCTAGTCCCCAGTGTTCATGTTCTTGAGCAAAATGTAACCGTTGTGTACGGTGAGCTGAGAGTAATTTGGTACATGCAACGGGTCTTCTGGACGTCAATCCCGATTCATTTAACCTGCGTTGGATGGTTCTTGCAGAGACTGTGGCACCACGAACATCTAAAAGTCTACGACTAATTACAGTAGATTGTACATTACGATCACGTAAGACAGTTAAGTTTAGAAATTGGTTATCACGTTGATTAGTAATGCGTGGTCTCCCTGAGCCTCTACGTCGGGTGTACTCGCCAGTTTGGCGAAACCGGCTAATCGGTCTTGTATAGTACTTTTAGGTTTGCCTAAGAATTCCGCAATATACCGTATATTGCGGCCGTCATCATTCAGTGCAACAGCACGTGCCACATCTTCGGGTCTCATTTTTTTTTACAACAAAAAACTTTAAATATTGTCTTCTGTAATGGCAGTATACTGACAATACTTATAACGTTACTACGCAACCAAAAGCGAGGCGACTAGATAAGTAACGTTTTAAAATGTAAATAAAATTAAAAAAATTGCACCACTTTTTTTAAACATCTGTATCTTTTCTCAAAAAGCAGATATTAGAGTGAACCAAAAAACATTCTGTCAAAAAAGGGCCACACTTTAAAACAAAATGTAAAAAATCTACATTTCACCGCTCAATTTTTCCACAGGGCCTTAAGGAAACAGAGGTAAAAAAGTAACTTTTGTTTTTCCCTATAATAACATATTGTATCTTAACGCCATGGTAACTATACAGAGTGGCAAAAAAGTTGCGCATAATGCATGTAACTTTTGAATTACCTCGTATGGATTTTGATACGAATGGCGTATTTTATGACATCATCCAGGATTATTTTTCCATTCTGTTCTAAGGGCTCCTCGACTATTTTCCAATGGGAAGCATTCTGGGAAAAGCTCAAAAAAACCACTTGCGACGTCTTAAGGCTGTGGTACTGCCATTGTTTTGTCAATAAGAGGTAATGATTATTTTTTTATTAAAAAAAATCCTCTCCGGCCGGGAATCGAACCCGGGTCTCCCGCGTGACAGGCGGGGATACTTACCACTATACTACCGAAGATTTATATATATCGGTGGTTAAATTAAAAATTTTAGCTGTTGTTCACCAACACCTATCTTATCATTTTATTTTATCACCATTTCAATGGATTTACGTAAATGGCAACTAAATCACATTTTGAAGTACTTAGCGCACGAGAACATAAATAAATCAATACACATTCCTTTGTATGTGAAATATGGAAATACGTAAAAAGAACTGACAAGTCATTGCGAGTAGAACTTGCGCCCCAATGGTTCCTTCTTGTTATAATATCGTACCGTGCGACCAAAAATTATTATCATCAAATGCTTGGCATCTAAGGCCGTATTGCTTAGCTGTAGAGCTTAATACCTGTTGGGTGTCAGTAAATATCAGCATTACCAATCAATCAGTTATTGTTATTCCGTCATCTTTAACAGTTGTTACAAGTCCTAATTGGATTCATCGCTAATTGATCCAATTTCTTGAACAATTCACGCAATGGATTTTACGGAACAGCACAAAAAATTCATGGTTGAAGCGTATTTTCGAAACGGGGTTAGAGTATAAATGGTGAGTGGCAATACAATCAGCGTTTGTGCATGAACGATTTTCGCGAAAATTTTCCTAACGTCGCTTTTACTGCTGGGGATTTTTATCATTGCCTCAGAAGAACCGTGTCACTGTTAGGGAAACAGGTTCACAACATAAAAAAGGAGCTGGAAGACCATCTGTAAGAACAGAAGAACTTGTTGCAAGCGTTCGTGAAATAATGCAAAATACTACGTTTTGGTTATCTTTAATCCTACTAGGAAAACTCTGAATTTTTTGTATTTCAAATTTTCACCCATCTGCAAGCGTTTCTAAGATAATGACAGCTCAAAAATAAAAAACTTCCTTATTATAATTATTTCTACCTAATACCCACCAGTTGAGCCAAGGTGTTTTCATGACAGCGACCTAATAAGAGGTGTCAATTTTGAGTTTCTGTGTAATTTTCTGTCGTCTGATTTCCAATTTGTTTACACTTTGGTTCATCTGAATGAGAAACAACGAGTTGAAATTTTAATAATGAGCGGTTACGGAAATATGAAATATGAGATCGCAAGATCAGGTTTGTCAACTTTTCAGTGAATTATATCCAAATAGGCCTCCAATAAATCAGTCAGCGGTGTGTCAAGTGATAAAGAAATTTCGAGAAATAGGCAGTGTTAGGGAAGCCGCTAGATCAGGTCGACCTAAAACAGCAACCGTGGAAGACAAAGCTTTGGATATCATGCGTTCAATACATGAAAACCAACAGAATCGTCCAGGCCAATGGCAATTGATTTTAATGTGTCTCATCAGTCAGTGAAAAATTTGTTTAAGCAGGAGAATTCGCATCCCTACAAGATAAAGTTATTGCACGAGTTAAACGAGGACGATTTTGATACAACAGCTGAATTTTGTGAGCTGATGATGGAAAGATAAAATAACGATAATAACTTCGCAACAAATATCATTTTCCCGGACGGAGCTACTTTCCATTTAAATGGCATTGTTAATAGACACAATTATCGTTATTGGTCTGCTGAGAATACTCACTGGTTCCAGGAAGGTGATACTCAGAGAACCGAAAAAGTTAATATTTAATAGTTGGTAGACATATTGTGGAAGCTTTTTTCAACGATGGTAATTTGAACGGCGAAAAATATCTGAACCTCCTCAGGAATCACATAATTCCTTCTTGCAGAATGGTTTTACCGGGTGTAAATAATGGCATAAACGAACAGGTAATGGCTCCCGCAAGATGAAGCACCTGCGCATTATGCGACAAATGTTAGACAATACATAAGCGAACAATTTCCAGGACGTTGGATAGGCAGAAGAGGTGCTATTAACAATCTTAAATAAATAAAAATTTGAAATACAAAAAATTCAGAGTTTTCCCAGTAGAATCCAAATATGCAATCATATGCAGGATGTTCGATTTAAAAAAAGTAAGTTAGTCTCTACGGCAACCAAACCAAAAATGACAGAAAAAATGTATGAGGTTAAAATGTGGGGAATAATTTATTGAACAACTTTCATAAAGGTCACTTTTTCGTATACGGGGTAATTCAAAAGTTACAGGCATTATGCGCTACTTTCTTGCCACTCTGTACATTAATCTGTACAAAAAAGTATTTTTAAAGTAATTATACGTATGGTTAATAAACATATACAGCATATTGAAGATAAAGTTTATATTTGCAATAATTATTTACTACCACAATATTGAACAAAATCTTACTATGCTCTACCGCAGAAGGCTATACTGAAAATTCTATAAAACATGTCGCGAGCAAGATTATGGGTCAAGCATGAATTTAGATAGTTAACTCCATGCCATCCACTAGCCTACAAATTGCAAAAAGTATTTTATTAATGTTTATAATAAACCTTGGGTTTTATAAATTTTTTCATTATTAATAAATCATCTCCCTTAAGACTAGGGTTTTGTGTGTCAAAAATTGTTATTAAAATAAAAACTAAAATTAATTAGTGCATTTAAATTAAAAATGAAGAAATGCGACAGTTAATTAAAGGAAATGTTGGAAATGGCCATCTTCTGATAAAACGCACTATTGGAATCGTCTCACTATTGATTCAAAAATGCCTGCATTATTCCATATTGCATTGCAACTTTCAATAATTCGAATTCTTAAGTCGTTTTTATTTAGTACAGGCGTCTTGTATACAAGAAACTTTAGACGGCCTCATAAATAATAGTCTAGAGTACTCTAGAGGATTCAAGTCGGAACTGCGAGCTGGCCAACCTTGGGCACCTGCGCGTCTAATCCAGCAATTTGAAACAGTGTTCTCAAGGTATTGACGTGAACCTGGGCTAAAATGAGCTGGGGCGTCGTCGCGCATGAACCAGATATTAGTTCTTATTTGTAGAGGTACGTCTTCTAACAGAATGTCAAGTTCTTCAGATAGAAACTGCGTACAGGAGTTTCCATTCAGTCGAGGTGGTAAAAAGTATGATCCAATAAGTTAGTCACCAATAATTCCTGCCCATACATTCACCGAAAATTGTTGCTGAAAACGACTTTCTCTAATTTTATGAGTATTATCGTCTGCCCAAAAATGTCCGTTATGAAAATTTATAATGGATTCTCTTGAAAAAGAGGCCTCATCAGTAAATAAAATGTTCGGTAAAAAATTGTTGTTATGTGCTACTGTATGCGGCAACCACCTATTAAAATCACACCTTGACTGAAAATCACGGGGAAGCAGAGCTTGCTCACGTTGAATATGGTATGGATATAGTTGATAAAGATGCAAAACCCTCCAAACAGTTAATGCACTTGATCGATGTTGCACTAGTTGAAGGATCATCTTCTATCTCTCGAAGTATAGCCTCTTCCAACTCAGGCATGGTTACTGTTGCAGTTTTGCCAAGAAGTTCCTTGCTACGCTTAAAATTCCCAGTCTTACTTAATCTTGCATGAAGCTGTCTAAATGTTTTGACACATGGCAGTACTCTGTTTGGATAACATTCCTGATAAATTCGCCAAGCTTCTTCAGCATTTCCATTTGCTAGGCCATAATTGAAATGCATCTGGGCCATTTCAGCGTTAGCAAAGTTATTCATTTTTGACTTGTTATTGACAAAGCAGGTAAATTAGATACCAAACTTGCCCTTACCTCATATTCTAATTTACTTTTAAATACAAAAAGGTATATTTTTTTTACATGCGATAAAGTGATTTTATTTTTTCTCTCGGAAACGAAGCAAGATACAAAAACAATTGAAGGCATCTAAAAGTTGGATTAATCGTTCAGGTTAATAAATCTCAAAAAGAATATTAAAATTAGAAAAAAGTCAGTGGCGTACATTTTTTCTGTCAATTATATTAATTAAGGTGCTCCTCGGAACGCCACTGGACTTTAATCTATTTAGGGCTAATTGGGCTTCTTATCGGTATGAATAACGGTACCAAGTTTCAATAAAATCGGGAAAAGGATATTTAAAAAAATTATATAAAACCGATTTTTTGAAATAAACTTTAACACCCTGTATATCAAAAACAGGGCGACTCCGGACGCATGTTCATATGAACTTTTTCTCTTAGAATATCATAGGGAATCACCCTCTAAAGTTACGTATCGTACTTCTGAAATACCCTGTATACATGAAAATTTGAGGCGAATAAATATATTCCCATATCTAGAAGAATAATTTTATAT
The DNA here is from genome assembly GCA_963920685.1 of Polydrusus tereticollis. Lineage (NCBI taxonomy): Eukaryota > Metazoa > Arthropoda > Insecta > Coleoptera > Curculionidae > Polydrusus > Polydrusus tereticollis. The sequence continues at coordinate 87,670,635 of OY987329.1, read as the reverse complement.
ATGTTTTGAGTTAGTTAATTTTGATTTTCTTAAATATGATTATAAGTTGTATTCCGCAAGGTATTCAGGGAAACGAGACAATGTATATTTGATAAGATTTTCTATTTGCACATAAAAATGCCAGCAGTTTTAAAGACGCAATTAAAACGTTTGATTTGAATTTTATGCTGCTTCACAAATAATATTAATCTGAAAATTGCTCGAGTGTGAAGAATATTATATGTCAATATTAGTGGGATTCTTTAAAAATTACAAAGCAGTTTAAACACTTAAAATGCTACCTCTATGTAGCGTTTTCTTTGTTTTCTTGGACACAATATTGATGCTGACATAATCTGTTTATAGGTAAATAGTTATTTCTTTCCTCTGCCAGATCGAATTTACAATAATAATTATTCCTGATAGGTTCATATTCCTGTTTATAGAGCTGCAATTTAGCCTTAATTCGGCATGTCTCATCGTTTTGATTGCTTACAAATTATGCACGACAGGTACTTACAGCTGGTGGAAGTTCATTGATATCTTGATAACAAGCGAATTAACTTTATAATGATTAGAAATTAGTGGTCAAAATACTTTTAATAATTTTAGTTTAAGTAAATTATGATGTGAATGACTAATATTGATACCACATGCAGAATTTTCGTCTTAACAAAGACATGAAATAAATTTAGCTTTGGGTTGACAGAAACCACAAAGAATTTAGAAACATTAATTCGCTGCTTTAACATCTAATTTTTTTATACACTGCGCGGCTTATTTAACGCATATCGAAAAATTTGCCTCAATTTTGATGTATGTATTTTCGAAATATGTGGTTCGTTTTTACTGATTTATTTTTCTAATTGCAAGTTATTTCCTTAAGCATATCACTGCCTTTATTGTTTTGCTTTAAAAACGAACTTTGGTATTATACCGGGTGTTATAAAAATGTTGTGTTTTTGTTATGGAAATTCAAACCCTGTGGGATTTACTAGCCATTGCAAGTTATTATAATTATAGCCAAATGAAGGTCTCATGTTTCCTTTACATCATCTTTTTCGATTCATTTGTTTATCTCTGTTTTTTCATGAAATACGCAATTTTTAGTTGAACGTGTTTTTGTTGACCTAAAATGCATTTATCGGAAAAGTAGCAGGCTATGAAAATGAAAGATTACACAGAAACGTCATAAAGTGAAAAGTAAAAAAAGCGTTATTAGGTTTGATTCTTCACTTTATTACTTTTTAGCTTGCAATTTCCAATTTTATTAAGTGTAATTAAAAACAAAATGGCACAAAACGCACGTGTAAAAAGAAATCTTTCGCCTGAGGAACGTGCTGGAGCCATAGCACTTGTGAAAGAAGGCTTGTCAGAATTTTAAATGGCCCAACGATATAGATTGACGCAATCTGCTATCTCCAGAGCATTGGCACGATTTCGGGAGACTGGTGCTAATCAAAGAAGACCTGGACAAGGACGAGCAAGGGTGACAACGAATGACCAAGATCACTTTTTGCGAATGCAGTTACGAAGTCGGTTTGTTACAAGCACTGCACTGCAGCAGGAATTTTCCCGTCGGTATAATTACCGTATTAGTCAAGATACAGTGCGTAGAAGGTTGGCAGAAAGCAGTGTTACTTCCTATCGAGCCGCAACTTGTCCTAACCGTAAACCATAGAAGGCAGTGTCTTCAATTTGCCCTGGAGCATCAAAATTGGGGAGCTCGTGAATGGGGCAATGTATTATTTAGCGATGAGTCAAGGTTTTGTCTTTTTAGTGATGACCGCCGTCGGAGAGTGTATCGACGTCCTGGCGAGAGATATGCTCAATGCAACATTGTCGAAACAGTAAGCTATGGAGGAGGATCTGTTATGGTCTATATTGGCATTAGTTTGGAAGCTCGCATGGAGTTAGTTGTGATTCAGAGAGGTTCTTTGACAGGTGACCTATACCTACATATCAGACATTTTAGAGCCCCATGTGGTACCAAATGCCCCATTTAGTGGGAATAGTTTTTTATTCATGCACGATACTGCACGCCCACACGTGGCAAGAGTGGTACAAAATTATATCCAAGAAACAGAAATTTTAACTTTGCCGTGGCCGGCAAGAAGCCCTGACAATAATACTATTGGCATTTATGGGATAACATGAGTCGACATGTTAGAGCCTTGCTTCCTCCTAGAAACTTTAATGATCTGTCATTTAGGCTTACGGAAATATGGAATCAGATTAATCAAGACGAAATCAGAAATCTGATTTTAAGTATGCCAAGAAAATGCGAAGCAGTAATTAGAACAAGGGGAGGCAGTACTCGCTACTAAATGTTATTTAACTTCTTTGAACAACTTCAGAAATTACAATTTTTTTCCCCTGTATTTTTTTTGCTATGCTTTGTGGATTCAATAAAATTAATTAATACCAGATACTGATTCTTTATTTACTTTAAATTTTGTTTTTTTATTGCGCACTGTTGCATTAATTTAAGCATTTCGTTCATTTTGAATTTTTTAACTAAAAATTTTTTTATGAAAACAAGCTGAAATAAAAATTGTGTATTTCATAAAAAAACAGAGACAAGCAAATAATTTAAAAAATAAAATGCAAAGGAAACACGAGACCTTCATTTGGCTGTAATTGCGATAACTTGCAATGGCTAGTAAATCCCACAGGGTGTTTTGAATTTCCATAAAACAATACAACATTTTTATAACACACGGTATAATACCAAAGTTCCCTTTTTTAGCGAAACAATAAAGACAGTGATATGCTTAAGAAAAAACCCTACAATTAGAGAAAGAAATCATTGAAAACGAGCCACAAATTTGGAAATAACATAACATCGAAATTGATGCAAATTTTTCGTTATGCGTTAAATAATCCGCACAGTGTATAATTTAATTATTTTTTTATTACGAAAATTTGTTTTATTGTTTTACTTAATAAAAAAATGAGCGCCGAACTTATTCTTGGTTTTTTTTTCAGGTTAGTACATTGAAGATGAAAGGTGTATCATTATAACCATTGGTAAGTTAAATTTGTTTGTTTTTCTACGACTGTTAAATAAAACATTCATTATTGGGCAATTTTAGATAAATAATAATTATCATTATTTACAGGTGTTAAATAATAACCATTATTCAACACCTTGTAACCAATCACAGAATAGCATTTTCATTATTCAACACTTTACGAACCAATCAAGTGCTATTTACAAAATCTGTTCAAGATAGCTATAAATACAATTGACAAGACTATAATATGTCAAAATCATTCAAGTTCTTAATTTAACCGGTAAATACTTTTTTGTTTCCTTTTTTTAGTGTTTTTTGTCAGAAAATACGATTTTTTTAATGATGAATTAAGGAAGTAACACATTGCCGCAGCTTTTACAATTATTCCCAACAACGCAATTCCAATTTTATTTGCCGAAAATCAAAGAAAACTTTGAACTTTACGTCAATGAAATCCCATCCATGGCCAACGTTAAAAATATTAATATAGGCCATGAAATTTTGGCATTACAGTAGCATACTTGATTATTTCGATGTTTTCATCAATCTATGAAATACATATGATTTTCAAATGGATGGATTTTAGATTAACAGTCATAGAAAAAGCATAGTATTCTACTCGCGCTAATGACTATTATCTACTCGGATGATTTACGGCACTCGCCTACGGCTCGTGTCGCAAATATCATCCTCGTGAATAATAACTGTCATTATTGCTCGTTGAATAATATACTATTACAAATGCAGTTTTCCAAACTTAGATATCGACTCAACTATACCTAAATATTTACCCTATAAATACACGGACCACGTTTTTATAAATAATAATTGTTCCTAACAAAGGTACAATTCAAAATATACGACAGTAAATAATGTAAAGCATCTTTAGGGATCTCTCTGTATATGGTCAATATCTGCAATAAAGCAAGAAGTGAATGTTCAAATTAAATTTATTTCAAAATAATACGACTTTTGGTAGAAACATAACTTAATTTTCATGTTTTTTTAATGTATAATGTAAGTAGAGTATAATGAAAACTTTTATTTTTTCGTATATTTATTTTATAATTTTAAAAAATGGTTGAAACTAATCTAGTTTGTAGGTCTGTGAACCCCGAACTCCCACAGCCGTCGACCCAACAAAGTTTAAAATAAAAGTAACTATAACATAACTGAAACCAAATAAAACAAAAGAATATGAATGATAACACTTTTAAGTTGAGCTTATACATTATTCAACATTGAATGATTTTGGGCATTGAATACTTTATTGCATTTAAATATTACCTGCCTGAAATGATTTAACCTTGCTATTCATTTACAGTTATTCTTGTATTGTGCAACAAAAATTATATAAATACAAACAAATCTCATGCAATAAAGGAAGGTCAGGTAGGTAGGTAATTTATAGTTCTTGTGCTTCTTGATAATATGCAATTTTAGAGGCCACATTAAAATTTAGTTTTTTTTTGTGTTGTAGCCTTGAAAAGAAAGGTATAGGTAGTTGATCTTTTTTAAATTCTTAAGGGCGTACCTACCTTCCAATTAGTAAAAATTTTATTTTAAAAACTTTTAGTAAGCACCAGAAAACCTTGAAAATTGTTTTGTAAATTTAAAACTTTTTAATCTTACAAATCCAGACACCGACACCGTATGAAAGGTATCATAATTTCCGTAAAAAGCAACATCAAAGAACAATTCAACTGGCATTATCTACTATTTGGGATATAGGATAAGGAAAAAATCAGAATTTAATAAATTTGCACTTTTGTACACTTTTGTACAGAAAATATTTAATTGGGATAACCTAAAACGAATTCATAATTAATTAAAGTTTAATTGCCACAATTTTAATGTATTTCGGACAAATACGTAATATTACTTTATCACAACTTTAGTTCGACCAAACTCGCTAATGATTCCGTCAACTTAATGTGTTTTTACATAAATATTTAAAACGAATTGGGTCAATTAAGTTATACTTTCGTCTATTCGATTTTAGCTTTATAATAATGTATAAAGACTTTCTTGGTAATTTTAATATTTTTTCGTATAGTTCCCACAATAAAATACTAGTTGTCAATATATTTGAATTTATTGGGTTAATAAACTTTTATTTGCATTTAGTAATTTACTGTTATGACCAGCGCATCTACAGTGTGTCCACGGATAAAGTTCGGAAGAGGAAAAACTTTTTTATTTGTGGGTTTAGAAGAAAAAGTTATTCTTTATAAAAACGTCTGCTTGTGTTGAAACTACAATTTCGAATACCAAATTTACGATTAGTATACAGGGTACATCAAAAATAACATTTTTAATGATTTTGATTTTGATTTTTTTTTGAAATTATATGAAAATATTTTCAAAACCGTGATTTATTACACCAATTGTGCAAAAAAGTCCAATACACATTTTTCTCAAAGTGGTTAATTTCATCATTTAAACGAAATCCAAAAAACTAAAAATGTTGTTTGTGACTAACCATGTTTTAAAAGGTTTTTTTTTTTGTAGACTTAGAAGAAAAAGTCACTCTTTATAAAAACGTCTGCTTGTGTTGAAACTACAATTTCGAATACCAAATTTACGATTACTATACAGGGTTAGCCAGAAACAACATTTTTAGTTTTTTTGGTTTCGTTTAAAATAAATTTACGTAAACTATTGTTGCTTTCCTACTTAGAATATAATTTTATATCTGGCCGAATAACGATTTTGTTGTAAGAAAACTATTTCTTATTTGTATTTTTATTATTACATGTCATAGGTATTTCTTCATTTTATCTAATCATAAATTATAAAATATTAAAATAAATAACGTTCTATTCGAACGTGGTACCACCGAGTTCAGCGCATAATTCAACTCGATATCTGAATTCCCGATAACAATTCCTAATTTGCTGTATTGGGATATTTGCAATGACTTCTCTTATTTTTTCTTTCAAGAGATCTAGGTTATTATTGAAATTGGTTTTATACACACATGTTGCTTCAGATATCCCCACAAATGAAAGTCCATAATTGTGAGATCGGGACTCCTAGGTGGCCACTTATTCGGACCATACCTTCCAAACCATTTGTTCCCAAACTGATGATTTAGCCAATCACGAACAATTATCGTGGAATGAGCGGGACAGCCGTCTTGTTGGAAATGTAATTTTATTCGATCAGCTAAAGGTATATCTTGCAAATGATCGTAAAAAAAAGTGTTCAGAAGATGCAAATAAGTGTGTTGATTTAAATTATTTTCAATAAAATATGGTCCAATGATTTCATTGTAAGTAATAGCACACCACACGTTAACTTTTTGTGAATACTGTCTTCTAGAGCGGATACGAAAATTAGGATTGTCGCAACTCCAATAGCGACAGTTTTGCGAACTAACTAACTACCCCGTTTGTGGTAAACGTTGCCTCGTCCGAGAAAATAATATTATTAAGAAAACTTCTTTGTCTAAGGATATGTTCCCCTATCAACAAACAAAAATCCAAACGCTTTATGTCGTCATTTTCTTCCAGAAAATGATTAAATTTAGGTTTGTACGGACGAATTTTATTGAATTTTAATATTTTTTCTACTAGAGATTTACTCACATTACCAATTTGAGAAGATCTTTTCTTAAAGACAGTTTGGGAAAATTTCTAACTGAATCCATTGTCATTACAGTTACAGCATCATCTTCATCATACTTTTTTTCTTCCTTTTTTTATTTAAAACACTACCAGTTCTCATGAATTTTATTACAATTTTTTTGAAACCCTTTTCCGTGAGAGGAACAGCAGGCCATATCTCATGGAATTCTCGAAGAACTGTCATATAGCTTTTTTTCATGTCCTAAACCATAACTTCGCACAATATAAATTCTTTGTTCTAACGTTAGCATTTTCTAATTTCACTATTATGCAGATTTATGAGAAAATTATGACACAAATATCAACAATTTGAAAGATGCAAAGTAACTAAAACATTTCATTTATTTAGAACAGGCTACTTGATATTTTATTATTTTAATAGTAGCTTTGAAATTAACCACTTTGAGAAAAATGTTTATTAGACTTTCTTGCACAATTGGTGTAATAAATCACGGTTTTGAAAATATTTTCATATAATTTCAAAAAAAAATCGAAATAAAAATAACTAAACATTTTATTTTTGATGTACTCTGTATACTAATCGTAAATTTGGTATTCGAAATTGGAGTTTCAACACAAGCAGACGTTTTTATAAAGAATAACTTTTTCGTCTAAACCCACAAATAAAAAAGTTTTTCCTCTTCCGAACTCTATCCGTGGACACACTGTATACTATTGCATTTTTTAATAATATCGACACCCATTATTGTTATTAGATTCAAAACCTGCTTTTGTAGTCTCTTTTTAAATTGAGCTTAGGTACTATTCTGTTTAATTCCAAAAAATATCTATTAAGAACACGAAAAATTTAATATTAATACTTAATAAATAATGCAAATATCTTAATAATAATATTTCTACTATACAGGGTGACGCGGATCTAAATGAACATACTTCAACACAAGACAAAGAATACCTTGGGGGTTCTTAATCACCCATCTTTGATAGTTCAATTGTCGATAGTTAATAAGATACAGGGTCTTTTATGAACTTCAGCAATTTTTTGTTCTTGTCATATTTTTTAATGCACTCCGTATAAAATTTTCATATTGGGTCAACATCTGTAACCTATCTGTCGCTTAAAATTGCAGTATCAGAAAATTTTAAATTCCAGGCCCGTATTAAAAAAAGGTGCTATTTTCAATTTTTACATTTTTAACACCCTGTAGATCAATTTTTTCAAAATATTATTTTTTTATTGGAAAGAGCATAAAGAATTGACCCTAACGGCATAATTTTCAAAGCTCCCGCACCCATCACTTGATTAGAATAAATGGTTGTTTTGTAAAAAATTTCAAAATGGTGCATATTTGGAAATTAGAAATTAAGCAAATAACAATAAAAAAGCAAAAACTGCTTCCGAAGTAAAAAAATAAATGTACTAAACGTTTAATAGTTTTAACGAGACTAAATTTTAGGGAACAACACAACAAATAGCATAATAAAATGATGAAATGAACATTTTAATTAATGTACTAACGTTGAAAGCCAAACGGATTACTAATTTCTATAGACAGATAAGTTAGAAGCAATGGAAAAAGTAAAGAATTTATTTTTCAGAACAAAATTGCCAATAAGAATTGCCAGAGATGAAAAACGATTGGATATAGTACTTAACCGGTGGAATACTGGTTACTGCGCTATTCTTTAGTGCTTTATGCATTCCTAGCGGTTTTTTGTAAACTACTTCATACTGATTGGCACTTGTCACTTTTGTAACAAAATGCTGGGAGGCAGTACACAGTGTGTATCAGCCAAATGGAATAAATTCGATTATAAACACATGGGGGCGTGTCCGAAAATTGGTATTTCTAGTTGCGCATTTTCTTCAATAAAAACTTTTTATACAGGGTGTGTCATGTAACAGTGGCCAATACTAACTTTCTTATTTTAAAATTCAAGAAGTAGTCCATTTTCTGTGGCGAGATTATGAAAGAAAACAAGGTCTGTCTATACCACCAAAATAAATTATATTAACAAAACTGCAAGATAATGATTGCTTTTTAGACATCGACAAAAAATCGTAAATTACAGTCAGAAATTTCAAACTTTGTAAAGTAGGCTTTGCCTCATTTAAAAACAAACCAAAGACTATCGAGTTACTGTTCCATAGCAACAATTCAAGTCACTATCAGATATGTGACAGTTGTCTGACCTTTGTTAGTATTCGGTTAACAATTATTGCAATTTTCTGTTGAAGATGCCTTACCAATTTTCAAATGCCGAATATGCCGACATTATTTTTGTATACGGTTTTTGTAACGGTAATGGAAGAGCTGCTGTTCGGGAATATCGTAGGCGATTTCCGGGTAGAAGATGTCCATATCACAAAACATTTGCAAATGTATTTTTATTTGCTGGAGAACATGGACATTTTCCCACCGACAATAATATTGACATCCAGTTCAGGAGGAAGAAGATATCTTAAATCTTGTTGAAGATAATCCCAAAACATCTACTCGAAAAATTGCGACACGTCTAGGAATCCCGCAAAAAAGAGTTAATGTAACACTGCAAAAGGAAGGCTTGCATCCGTTTCATGTTCAAGAAGTTCAAAGATTGGAACCTGGCGATTATGCAAACCGGTTACTCTTTTGCCAGTGGCTCAGTAGACACCAAAGGAGTCTTTATCGAATCCTCTGGACCGATGAAGCACAATTTATCAGAGATGGTGTAAATAATTCAAGGAATTCCCATGTATGGTCGTTAGAAAATCCACATGCCATCAGACAATCGCATTCGCAGCACAAATTTTCCATAAACGTTTGGGCAGGTATAATAAATAATAAATTAATTGGGCCGCACTTTTTTGCTGAAAGATTAGATGGAAATCAATATTTAAATTTTTTACAAAACATTTTGCCAGGACCTATGCAGAATGAAAATGCTAACGTGAGAGGGCCCTTTTTTCAACATGATGGGGCCCCACCACATTTTGCAAGGGTTGTATCTGAATTTTTAAATATTACGTTTCCTAACAGATGGATAGGCCGTGGAGGGCCCCATTTATGGCCAGCCAGGTCGCCGGACTTTAATCCTTTGGATTTTTTTTTCTGGGGGAATATGAAAAATTTGGTTTATTCAGAAGAAATCAACACGCGGGAGCAGCTTTTGCAACGAATTATTAATGCTTTTCAGGAAATAAAAAATAACCCAGACGCAATTAGAAAAGCAGTGTCAAATTTAAACATCAGAAGACGAAGATGTGAACAAGCCAATGGAGGGCATTTTGAACAGCTTCTTAAATAACAGTGTTCTGCTAAAGTGCTCTTAAAATTAATTCTTGCTAAAACTTTTTCTATGTATTAGATTTTAAGCAGTCGATTTTAACTTGCAGTTTTGTTATTATTATTATTACTTTGTTATTTGTTGTTGTGTTGTTCCCTAAAATTTAGTCTCGTTAAAACTATTAAACGTTTAGTACATTTATTTTTTTACTTCGGAAGCAGTTTTTGCTTTTTTATTGTTATTTTCTTAATTTCTAATTTCCAAATATGCACCATTTTGAAATTTTTTACAAAACAACCATTTATTCTAATCAAGTGATGGGTGCGGGATCTTTAAAAATTATGCCGTTAGGGTCAATTCTTTATGCTCTTTCCAATAAAAAAATAATATTTTGAAAAAATTGATCTACTGGGTGTTAAAAATGTAAAAATTGAAAATGTCAACTTTTTTTAATACGGGCCTGGAATTTAAAATTTTTTGATACTGCAATTTTAAGCGACAGATAGGTTACAGATGTTGACCCAATATGAAAATTTTATACGGAGTGCATTAAAAAATATGACAAGAACAAAAAATTGCTGAAGTTCATAAAAGACCCTGTATCTTATTAACTATCGACAATTGAACTATCAAAGATGGGTGATTAAGAACCCCCAAGGTATTCTTTGTCTTGTGTTGAAGTATGTTCATTTAGATCCGCGTCACCCTGTATATGGCTGCAACAGTCAGTCAAGCTTACATGGTATATTATTTTTCAACTATAATCGACATATATCAACAGTTTAATGTATAAAAAGAAACTCTACAAAATGTATAAAAATAAGTTTTCCATATGTTGCACACGCTGCTTTAGATATTGTAAACTTAATATAACTAAAACCAACCTTAACAAGAAAAACAACTATCATGAAGGGTTCGAGGCACAAGTAAATTAATTGCATTGACCTGAAATTTGCCTAAAGTTATTATTTCACAATCAATTATAGCTTAAATTTTAAAAAGTTATGAGTTGATACGAAACTATACCCTCTACAAATAGTCTTTACGAGTATACCTCCCTAATATTTTTGAGTATTTTTCCAAAAATACGACCCCTGTGAATATTTCACTATAAGTATTACATTTTTGTCACAGATAATCAACGAGTAATTTTTTTGAACTTAAATTTCTATGTTTATAAAATATTAAAAAGTTAGTTCTTACTCAACAATGATCCTTAGGCCCTAATAACACAATATCAAATTAACGTGGAGAGATATCAGTAACAATTATCATAATTACGGAGCATTATGATTTTATTTCAAGTTGCCATTGTAAAGATTTTTTTAAGAGTCAAATAGGCCTTGGAAAAACAAAATATGAAGGTACGTGTGTTTCAAGCACATATATCCTTACGACAATAATCCTCAGTGGCGCCCTAAATGTTCAAATTGTCGCCCATCGTTCTGTATACACGACTCCAATCTCTCCCTGGTTGATAATACTGCAGTTTCCAGCAATCTCCCCCATAGATAAAAATCTAAAATAGAAATTACCACTTTCATTAACAGTCTCACAATATATCCTATAATATTACCTCGCAGGCAAGAAATTGACGAACGTTTCCGCAAAATGTGCAGGACATCCATCGTGTTGGAAAACCATAGTTCTGCGAATATCCAAGTGCACATCTTCGAAAAGAATTGGGAGTTCGTAATTTAAAAAATGTAAATATCTTTGCCCAGTAAGCGACTCATTAAATACAAATGGTCCAATTATTCTGCCACCCAAACTGCCGCACCAGACATTGACACTCCATCTTCCTCGATGCTGCACCTCCCGCATCCAATGGGGATTATCCCGCGACCAATAATCTATTATGGCGGTTTACTCCTCCGTTACTATGGAAAGTAGCTTCATCAGTCTACAAAATTCTGGAGAGGAGATTTCTGTTTTCCAATATCATATTGAGCAACCAATAGCAATAATCCAATCTTCTATCATAATCTTGCGGGGTCAAAGCCTGGTGGAGCATTTATGGTAGAGATGTAGCCTAAAGAAAAACAAAATACTTATTACATTGACTTGAAAACTATTAAGAGAAATATTGGCATTATTCTAAACTACTTAAGAGTTATAACATATAGATATAATTACTTACCTTTCTTCTAATAAAATCCTATGCACAGTAGAGCGAGTAACGCCCAAGTCTCTAACAATTAATCTAATACTAATTTGTGGATTAAATTCCACATAATATGCCAAAACATTTACAATGTTTTACTCGGTTCGACCTCGGCGGCGTCTGCGATATACAGGGCGATGAATACTTCCAGTAGTACGAAAACGGTTAGCTAAACGATTAAACATTCTACTGTCGTATCGGCCCCTTTGAGGGTATCGTACTGCGTAAACCCGTTCAGCAATTGTTGCATTTCCCAAACATTCAAAATACACCGAAATGATGTCAACCGCTTTTTCAAATAACAAAGGCATTTTGAAAATCAAATACGACACAACACTGGTGGCACGACAAAAATTGCAGGTGCAGGTTAACCCCGCGCACATTTTAAAAATAATTTTAGATATACAGGTTGACTCAAAAATCCAGGGTGGTCCAAACATTTATATTTTTTTAAATGGAACACTATATATTTTTTTTTGTTATATTGAAGCCTATTCTACTTAAAAATATTTTGATCATCAAATGCGACGTTGTTAAGATACGAGTTTTTCAATGGATTTTTGGCTAAAAACGATTTTACATACAAATCGTTGGATATTAACTATCTTTACAAATTTTTTTAGTAAATTTTAGGAAAGAAAAGCTATAACATGTAAAATTACCTAACTATTATTAGAATTGGCATAAGTACTACAGAGTGTTCAGCATTTTGGTCCAAACTTAATGAATTTAAAACCAAGTTTTCGTTTTTTTTTTTTAAATGAAACACCCTCTATTTTACATTTTTTTTCGAAAAGATATTTTAATTCCCTTCAATTTGATACCATTATCTGATGCCTTATTTTAAAAAGTTGTTGAGGGAAACATAATTTCAAAAAATTGTTTCTTAAAAGCAAGTGTAATTTCGCGAAGCTTTAAATTTAATAACTAGTTGACCATGCATTTCTATCAAATTCAAATTTTCTACAAATGGCAGACATAATAATTACCAATTATTTGACGTTTTACGGTGGCCTTGTCTAAGTTAATTTTCAAAATGAATTTTAATTACATTCGAGTAGAATAGTAAATATGATTTACGCAATTGGAGAAAGTGATGGAAATTGTTTTATGGCATCACGTTTATATGCTCAGAAGCTTCCAGAAGCTCGATGTTTGGACGAAAGATCAATAAAACTAAAAGATCGATTTGAGAGAACGGAGAGCGTACACTATGAAAAAACATCTACGACCAAAACAGTGCTTTATGAGGATAACCAGCTAGGCATTGCATTGGCGGTGGTGGAGAATACAGAAATAAGTGTCAAAAAAATTAGTTCTAATTTGTAAATAAAAAAATCTTCAGTAAATGCTTATTGGTAAACAAATTTTATCCCTAAGATTAATTACATCAAGAATTAAGCGACAATGGTTTTGAAAGAATAACATTATTTTGTCAATGGGCCCAAAATACCACTGCTGAAGATGAAGATTTCTTTAAATATGTCATGTTCACCGACGAATCGACATTTCATAGAAATGGGTTCGTCAATAGACATAATTTTTACTTTTATGGTACCCAAAATCCACATGCCCCGCTAATAAATAGGGTTGGTGTTATCCACGATTATGTCATTGGACGTTATTTCTTTGAAGAGCACTTGAATGGTCGTTTGTTTTTGGAATTTTTACAACATGACTTTGTTAGGCTGAGTGATAATCTCCCGGAGTTCATAACGAACAGGATGTGGGTTCAGCTTGATGAGGTACCCCTCACTACAGCAGATATGTTCGGGAATATTTAAATGTACAGTTTCCAGAGCGGTGGATAGGGAGGAATGATTGTTGAAAACCCAATAATATGAAATTTCTTCTTTATCTAATATTTTTTATTATTTTAAGGTCCGATCAGTTGGCCAGCAAGGTTACCTGACCTAACGGCCATGGATTTCTTTTTATGATTTTTTAAAGTAGAATAGAGGACTAGTAAAGGCTTCAAAATAATAAAAAAAATATATGGTGTTCTGTTTAAAACAAGATATGTTTGGTTCACCGTGGATTTTTGAGCCAACCTGTATATTTGAAATTATTTTTAAAAGGTGCGCGGCGTTAACTTGTACAACTTTTGTATACAAGTTTTTTTCCTCAAGTCGACCGTTAACGAGATATCGTTCACCGGCACAACAAATGGACACCCTGTATTTTTAGCGTGGTAATTTTGCTTTTTCGAATCGCTCTGTGTCTAGGTACACGCTAACGTGCACGCAAATTTAAAAATTATATACACGCGAAACGTCATCAACGCAAGGACGTCACTTTTTAGCGTGTATGAATTGAGTATTTTCTTGGTGCACGTTGGCAGTAATTTTAAGGTTATGCATATTATTTGTTGTGATTTGTTGATTACAGTTTAGTGTACAATTTGATACTTTATTAGTGTGTTTAGTGTTAATGAGATATGCAGTGTGGAAAAATATTTGATTCTTTTAATGAGTTTGTCAAAATTTTACAAAAATATGAAAGAGACAAGAGACAAAAATTTGTAATTAAGGGTAGCAGAACGATCGAAGCAGCTCAGAAGATGTTAAATGGGAATTAAATAAAGATCTTAAATATTACGAAGCTCAATACGTTTGCATTCATGGCGGTAAGGTAAGAACTCGTGGAAAAGGCATACGTAAAAGAAGGTTGGTGTAGGTATATTAGATTCCATCTAAATTTATTAAATATTATAATTAATTGAAAGCCTTTAAAACATGGTCAAATGTCAAACATGCACTACTTATATGAATGTTGTAGAACCCACAAGATGAATTGTCCAGCTCAGATTAAGATTCGTGCCACAAAGGCAGGAGATGCTCTCCAAATTAAACAATTATTGAAAAAACATGAAAATCATGATATGTCAGGAGTAAGTCTCTATCTCCATTGTTGTATTTTTAAAATTTTAATCGCATTTTTATTATCTCCTTTACTCAGGTGGAAAACAGGGAAGAAATCAATAGTAAGATATTAGCAGGTACATAATCCGAAATTAATATACCTAATACTTACATTTTTTTAGTTATAAGTGACATATTATTACCACTCAAAATTAAAATAAAAGGAACACCCAAAGTTGCCGAACAAACCGTCATAGGATTGAAAAAAAGAAGAAATAAAAAATAAGTTTCTAGATATCACAAGTTTTAAATTACAAATTGTATATTTTCTTTTTTACGTGCGTACAAAACACTTACTTGTTGTTCTTATTTTGAAATAAAACTTACTTTTCGATATACACGTTATTAGCGTTTTATTAGCAGTATTTCAAAAAAAAACTAAGCGTGTACCTTACCAATATTCAAATATAAAACGAACGCTAAAAAATGACATCGTTGCGTTGATGACGTTTCGCGTGTATATAATTTTTAGATTTGTGTGTCGCTTCAATTCGTATACGCTAAAAAGTGACGTCCTTACGTTGATGACGTTTCGCGTGTACATAATTTTTTAATTTGTGTGCACGTTAGCGTGTACCTAGACACAGCGTTTTCGAATCAATATTTTTCGAATATATTAACCTTAAAATTGATTTAAAAAGACAGTAGGTATCATCTAAACTGATAGTTCTGTATAATATTGTTGAATTTTGAAGATGACTTGGGAGTTTTGCTTTCCACGGTTAACTGGAGTGAAAGCTCTGCATTCGAAACAAGTACTACTTTACTCTGTCGCTTAATCTCAGAGAGTAATAAAATGTAAATTTGCTATGACGGAACCCATTAAGGAGGGTGGACAACTTAAAGGTTGCATTGTAAATTTCAGGTAAATTGCAATGATTGTATTTTACATGTACCATGTCCTATACCTAAACTCAACAGTTTTCGAAAAAATTACGATTAAATATATCAATAAGTAAGACCGTATTTCTGAGGATTTATTTATAAATCGAGCAAAACATTCCATTGTGTGTTTATTGTGTTTGTTTTTTTTCAATTCTGGTATTTCTGAATGTTGACACCGTTCCCATAGAGACTATGATCATTTTGCTTTAAATGAGTAATTGTCAAGCGTAGTTGCAAAGTTGCGGTTTTCACAATGATGAAGTTAACCGAACGAGAAAAAATTGAAATTCTATGCATTACCGAACCGGTGATAGAACACGTACTCAAATAGAAACAGCTCACTTATTTAATGAAATCCATCCTGATGGTCTTGCCATATGTCAAAGGGTGCATGGTGAGTATAATAGAGGCTTACATTCGGAAATCTGTTGTTCACCGAATAGTTCAAAAGCACAAATATCACCCATACGTATTTCAGTGCAAGATTTATTTGAAGATGATTTGGATAGGCAAAATGAGTTTTGAGAACGCGTGCAAAATATGTGCAATCTAGATAATAAAGTAAAGAATATTATTTTTTCCGAGAAGCTACGTTCTATTTAAATGGTAATGTGAACAGACAAATTTGTCGTTATTGGGTAACAGAATATCTGCATTTAATGACGGAGGTTCACAGACAGTACCCTCAAAAACAAACGTGTGGGATGCGCGGAAGAGTAATTGGTCCATTTTTCCTTGACCAGTCTTTAACTGGACAAATATATCTCGAATTTCTCCAACTTGAACTAATTCCAGCATTGGCGGCTTTATTTCCGAATCCATTGGACCCAGACTACCCTAACAAAGAACTGATGCTCCAGCAAGATGGTGCTCCTTCGCACTATGCTGCCACTGTTCATACATTTTTGGATTAAACCTTTCCCAATCGGTGGATAGGAAGAAGCGGATCTATCGAATGGCCTGCTAGGTCGCCAGACCTAACTTTGCTGGACTTTTTTTTGTGGGGTTACCTCAAATCGAAAGTATTTGTTGACAGGCCAAATAATCTGCAGGAGTTGAAAGAGAGGATCCGAAGAGAAGTGCTTGCCATAATTCCGAAAATGGTTGAAAACGTGCAAAGAAAATTTATTGATCGCCTTGGATATTGTCAAGCCGTAAATGGGGCACAGTTTCAACATTTAATTTAATTTGTTATTCTGTTCTTTTTAAATAAACACGCATTACTTGATGATATGTTAAATCGTAATTCTTTCGATAAATGTCGAGTTTAGGTATAGGACATGAAACATACTTAAAATTCAATGCGAAATTTAAAAATGAAATAAAAAATAGATGTTTCCATTTGAAGAAATGAAGTTGATGGTCGTAACTTATTTTGTGTCTTGTATATTATGTCCTTTCTTGTCAAATATCTATTAGAAAATTAGCCAGGCAATTATTGAATTCTGAATAGGGTCGAATAATAAGTTGCGCCTTGGAGAATATTTTATGTGCAGTCGATACCCGAAATCTCAAATCTCGTGTGTGTATCTATTAAAGTTTTTAAAGCTTTGAAGTGTTATTTGTATGAAATAATGGAAGTTGTGTGTCAAAAATAGCACAGAACATTATCTACTAGGAGGTATTTGCATAACGCGCAATTATGCTAGTTATTTTTAAAATCTTCAGTTTCGCCAATAATTATTTATTCTAAAATTAGTCGTACAGATTTATTTCCTGTATATTCACCACGTTACGTTTCCATGCAGTATTTGATTTGTCCAGTTAATAATTAATTAGGCACCTTACGCGGCCAATCATCTCTCTGTGTTATTTACGGTCGCAGTAGAAAATATAGACAGTATCACTATATTTCTGTTTTTCGAATAATTGTTAATTATCTTTTTTTTGCAGAAAAGCTCAATTCCATTGCTCATTATTCACATTATTAAATTTTAAAAAAACTATTATATTTCATCTGTTTTCGATAAAATTTTTGATGCAAATGCAATACTTTGGACTAGAAATGAACTGAACTTAATAATAAAAAATACAAAGAATAATTACTATAAACAGAGAATTAAACAAAATCAAAACATGAGAAAAATCTACAATTTGATTAATGAAGCGTCAGACGAGACTACATCAAAAAACACTTTAACTAAGATAAATAATAAAAATAATAAAATTACAACAAATCAAAAAGCAATAGCAGACACATGCAATGAATTTTTTATTAATATCGGAAAAATATGTCCGACAAAATTATAAAGCAAAATCAACACCAGCCAGAAAACAACAACTGTACATCAATGTTTCTATATCCGACAAACGACACTGAAATTAACAAACACATAAACAGCTTAAAGAACAATTATTGTTCATCGGGTTCAGATGGCACATCCGCCAGTGTACTTAGGCTTCTGCACAGAGAACTAACTAGCCCTATAGTGCATATGGTGAATTTAATTTTTAAGACAGGTAATGTTCCTAAAATATTTAAAGTATGACTTGTCACACAAATCTTTAAGTCTGGCAGTAAAAAAGACATA
This sequence comes from Polydrusus tereticollis, assembly GCA_963920685.1. NCBI lineage: Eukaryota > Metazoa > Arthropoda > Insecta > Coleoptera > Curculionidae > Polydrusus > Polydrusus tereticollis. The sequence goes on along the minus strand of OY987329.1, from coordinate 87,652,281 downwards.
AATAACTATATACCCATAAGCGTTATCTCCAATGTAGCAAAACTTTTTGAAAAATGCTTAAAAGATAGACTTGTCCACTTTTTAAACAACAATAACTTGTTATCTAAAAATCAGTTTGGGTTTGTTGAGGGCCGCAGCACTGCTGATGCTATGTTTGAGCTGACATGCGAAGTAGCCCAAAATTTAGACCAGGGAAGAAAATGTATTACTTTGTATTTAAACCTGGTAAAGGCATTTGACCCGGTATCCCATTCCATACTACTTGATGTCCTTGAATATAGTGGAATTAGGGGCATCGCGTCGAGAGTTCTGGAAAGCTACTTAAGCACACGCGTCCAGCACGCTACGATTGGGGACGTGATTACTTCCCCCGGGACTAACAGTCCAGCATGGGGTACCACAAGGTACTGTGATTGGACCAATCTTGTTTAACTTGTGCATAGATAAAATCTGCAGTCTTGGCGTCGGTGAAAGGGTTGTGGCGTATGCAGATGACACGGTTGTTGTTTTCAGCGATGAGAATTGGTTTCTATTGCAGAAAAAAATAAAAAAAGGTTTCCTAAAAATAAAAAGTTTTTTGCACAGTCGCAAACTCACTTTAAATATCAAGAAGTCACAATACATTGCCTTCTCTCTAAATTCTGTAAATCGACCTTATATTAATCAAATTGCTATTCCTAATATTAATGAACCACTATTGGAGGTCAATCACATTAAATATTTAGGTATAGTCGTTGACAAGCACCTTAAATGAGACCAACTCGTTTTATATTTGTATAAAAAAGTTAGATGTTTAATACACAAATTTTATACTCTGAGAGAAATTCTCAACAATAACCTCATGATTATGGTTTATAGGGCGCTTGTCGAACCTCTACTACGATATGGTATTCTGGTCTGGGGAGGAATGTATAACAGTAATCTAGAACAACTTCGAGTTGTCCAAAATTGTATTGTAAAGATTAGTCTTAAGAAACCAAAACTTTTCCCTACAAACCAACTTTATTGCAGAGAACTTTGTAATATTAGAACATTATATATTATTACGGTATGTAATTTTTTTTACTCAAATGAAAATTTTAACAATTTAAAAATGTCACACGATCATCAGACCAGAGGCAAAACAAATGAACTAGTATACATTTATAGAACTAGAACAACAATGATGCAACATTTTGTAACATACTATGGTCCAAGATTATATAACTTAATACCTCAAAAAATCAGAACCTTAACAAATAAAAGACATTTTAAAAAACAATTCTGTGACTACCTCTTTGAGAATATTGCTAGATTTCTTTAGTTCTTTTAGTTGCCTACCCATGCTGTTTCCAAAAAAAAAGAAAAATAAAATAAAATAAATAAACAAATAAGGGAAAGAAAGTTATATTGTATACTGCATGGTATTTAATAAAGAGGATAGGCTTATCTTTAAAATGTTACCTAAACAAACACATACAGGTGTTCCACACGTAGGTGTATAATTAAGAGTATATTATATTAAATCAAATGTAAATAAACTTTTATATGCCACATTGTATTGTGAAAATGTATTAAATGTGAAATTAAATCGAATTAAATAAATAAATAAATAGTCAATCATACAACACACTGCGAGTATCAACTGTCATTACACATAATCATAAAACGCAAAACTTTCCACCAAATTCGGCTTAAATATTTAAAAGCATTAAATCATTAATATTTAAAATTAAGACAATAGCATTATCATCAAACTGAAGCAGCTACGCCATATTTTAAAGATTCTGAAACTGGATTCTTTGGCCTGGCAACCTTGAATACTGCGGTCAACACAACCAGCTGGTCGTTGCTTATAAAAGATGGGACACGGATATGAAAATATACGAGTCAAGGACTACCACATTACAGAATGGGCAGGGGCAGGCATTGGACGATGTTGCCACAATTACCAATTCTTTCACTTTAATACAATTTAAGTTTAACTTTTATGCAACTAATTAAAGATCAAATTCTTAATTTTAGGAAAAATTTAGGGAAATCTTACTTATTGCATACTTACACCTTCTTATCAACGAAGAGTGATACGTTTTATATAGCCCCAATTTTTATTGCATATTATTATTACATACTCTCTTATCTGTACAGAGAAAAATATATGTCATTTCATCCTGTCCTGTTTTGATTTTAGAAACAATAACTTTTTACTTTCGATTTTCGACAAGTTGTCACCTAAAATTATGAATATTCAAATACACATATTTAGCAATTACTTAATAGGTACATGGAAAATACATTTTTACATTAAGTGAATCAATTATTATCCATTATCACACTTTTCATATGCTCTTCAAATTCTTTGAGAACTGCTTCTCTTCTTAATGGTGAATATGTAGAATGTATGTATATTTGTCACTTTATGAAATTTTTGCAGTGACAAAAATCCATATTCTTTGTTATATCTCTTTCATTATTTTGTTGTTTAATTTTCCTGTTGCTCTCGTAGCCTTATTTAAAATAATACAGAAATCTTCATAATTTCCGACACAAATATTATGATTTTATCTATTTGGCAGTGACAAGCAAAAAACAATCATATTATTTAACTATGGAAACCAATGGCAATTAAGGTAATATGATTTAATATCGCCAACTAATTTTCTTTTAATTTTAATAATACATTTATTTATTCCTTTCAAAAAGAATTTATATTTTATATTCCAGACTCGGCTCCTGCATCGCCTCGTCTGTAAAAGAACTTGTACTTTAATAAGTCACCTGTCGGACTTGTAACGTAAAATACTATTTTACAAAAAAGCCTTTCAGAATAGATAATTTAATATTAATATTATTATTATCACTTATTTAATCCTGATATGATTCTATAGTCTGGCTTTAAATAATGCGAAGCAATAAATCAGTCAAAACCGTCTTCTCCATGGGCGTGCAAGATTTATCGTCATGTATAGATTTAAATAGGCCGAAATTTTTAAATTTGTGCAGAATTAGTGCAAGTGCGATTAAATTCAAGTTTCGTCTTCAAATATATATTTTAATGTTAAATTTTTTAAGCTAATAATTATGCACAGCCGTACCATTTATATGGCAGTTTACGAATGAGAATTGCAGCATGTGGCTACATCTCGTGGCAACCACACGTATCAACCCAACCAGGACAGCGAGAATCCATATAGGTTTAAACGCTGGCAAGGCGGCCCATTGCGGGCAAACTACGTTGGGTGTCGCTGGAAGCCAGTGTATCGGTTCAGCCTACCGAAAGCATGTAAATTGAAAAACACAAACTTAAGATAAGTTCGTGTATAGAGTTGTCCCTTATCCTTTCCGTCAGACCCAATCCTTGGACGCGTTTCGCCGTTTACGGCTCCTCAGCAAGGCTCCGGGTATGACGGAAAGGTAAGGGACAACTCTATACACGAACTTATCTTAAGTTTGTGTTTTTCAATTTACATGCTTTCGGTAGGCTGAACCGATACACTGGCTTCCAGCGACACCCAACGTAGTTTGCCCGCAATGGGCCGCCTTGCCAGCGTTTGAACCTATATGGATTCTCGCTGTCCTGCTTGGGTTGATACGTGTGGTTGCCACGAGATGTAGGCACGTGCTGCAATTCTCATTCGTAAACTTGCATTTCTGTGTTTAAGCACTTTGAGGTCCCTTACCTTTCCGTCAGACCCGGAGCCTTGCCGAGGAGCCGTAAACGGCGAAATGCGTCCAAGGATTGGGTCTGACGGAAAGGATAAGGGACAACTCTATACACGAACTTATCTTAAGTTTGTGGTTTTCAATTTATATGGCAGTTTAGAAAGCAATTTTATCAAAACTAATTAGAGTCTAGGTACTTTTTTCGCTTCTGCTCTAATCATTTTATTCCTTTTTTTTAGTATCTAATCCTGGTTACCTTTTTGCTAATTATTTGGTTCTTATGCCTTTATGGGCGCTTCTATAAGAATACTAATATGTAATCATACCTACCTTGGATGTTTATTTCTTAGTGAAACTAGTCAAAGTGTGAAGTGTCAATGTTTTTATAATTAAATATGGAGAATTTTCAACAATTGCCTAAACGCCCTAGAGTCGGTCTATGTTTAGTAAATGAAAAGAAAATAATTCTTAACTGTTGAGATTCTATTAAAAGTTAGAATGCGGATTTGAGTGTTGACAAGTTTACCGTTGGGAAAACAACACTATATAAACTTTTAAAAGAAGAAAAAAGTGTTGGCGTCAAACCTCCAAAAACTTCTCCAGGACGACCAAAACTTGAGCTGGATGACGTTTCAATGCAGAGAATAAGGCGAAAAGTTCATTGTTTCTTTTTAAGAAAACAAATTCCCACGCTGCTGGCCAAAAGTTTGTCCTCAATCCGAGAAGACAAGGACTACCCATTTATCTGTAGAAATACGCTTTAATTAGAAAAAATGGGTTTTTGGTGGAAAAAAACATAGTAGGCAACCGATTTTAATAGACAGAAGCGATATCGTCTGTTGGAGAAGAAATTACTTAAGAAGCATCCGAAAAGCCAGAGAAGGAAACAAGAAAATATTTTACCTAGACGAAGCATGACTAAATGAAGGCCATACTGTGACTAAATTTTGGCAGGAGAAAAATATTAAAAGTTTAAGGCAAGCTTCCTTTAGAAAGATTGTCCACAGGATTAAGACCGCCATCTGGAAAAGAACATCGACTTCTCATGAACCCATATTGGAAGTTCTGAAGGCTTTGTTACTTTGTTAAAGGTAGTCTACTAATGTTTCAATCTAAAAACGCAGGGGCCTATCACGACGATATGAATGCCGATGTCTTTGAAGAATGGTTCGTGCAAATGTTGGATCTTATACCAAAAGCTGCAATAATTGTATTGCATAATGCAAGGCATCACTCTAGGCTGACGGAAAAATTACCGACAAGTAGGTAGTACAAAAGTGAAATAACAGAATGGCTAAGTTTAAGACAAATAGAATTTCCATTAGGCTCCTTAAAAGAAGAACTATTAGAACTAGTCAATTTAAATAAAAAAATTAATCAAAAAATATGTAGTGCATTAAATGGCAAAGTTACGGGGAATATCTGTGATCAGACTCACTCCTTACCACTGCGAATTAAACCCGATCGAACTTATATGGGCTCAAATAAAGACAGATGTCGCCAGAAAATACATGCCAGTACTGGGATGCCCAATTTCATTGCTCACATGGTATAAATGTGAATGATGTATCTCAACTACCAAATAACTAATATACTAAACAACCGTGAGACTTGCTTCTTAATTGCCGCCAATTTATCGGTTACTGAGTTAATTAAGAAAACGTATACTTTTTGAAAAGCTTCCAGAAAATAATTAAATGATTTATAAACAAGGATTAATTATCATAATATAAACCGTTCGCATTTTTTAGTAGTTTGTATTTCCTGCTATGTTATTCAAATTTAGAGCTCGTTATTTAACTTATTTATCTAGTTTAAATGCTATCTTTTTCACATAAATCATTTTGTGTTGGGTATTTCTCGAAAAATCTTTCAATTTACAAATTTAAATAACCGGATGACCGTTAGTTGTATTATGTGTACAGGGTGTTTCATTAGTAATGAAAAGTTCAGGATGATGCTGATATGAAAAAAAGTTACTATAAACCTATATCCGGAAATGATTCGTTTTTCAGATACAGGGTGTTAAAGTTTTATTTTCCCTAAATAGTTTATTAGTTTATATATTATATATATACAGGGTGTTTCAATAAAAACTCCCAGGCCAATTATTTCGAAAACTATATGTGACATGTAAATTCTGTAAACGCCAGTTCTTAGCCTCTATGATTGGCTTCACAACTGTGTAAAAAAAGTGTTTAAATAATACAAGATGTAGGTGGCGCCATGGTGCAAAGAATTTTTTCGATGACAGGAACTTTTAAATGTTGTGGTTCTTAAAGATAATTAATTTTTGATCAAATTATGTCTCATAAAAATGTTTAATAAATCCAACATGAAATGAGATATTTGGGGTTAAGTTTTCCATTAAAATAATTTTAACGAGTATTTTAATTATAAATATTTTTAATATCCTTTAGCAGATTTTAATTTAATTTTGGTAATGATAATTTTAGTGATAATTCACCTCACTTTTATTGAACCAATCAAAACGCTCATTTTCATAGCAACCACCTTGGTAACGGTCGTCTTACCCGATAAGACTACCGCTAGCTCGAAAAGACGCTTTCGAAAAGACGCTTGTAGCTTTTTTACTTAAATAAAAAATTAGTAACACCTCTAACTTGTATATTTACCTTTATCAGACGGCCTTCATTTTTATGTTCAGTAAATTATCCAATAAAATACACCTCTAGAGGCGGTTTCTTATCTTCATACCTTCGTTTTTCACTCGAAACTCGATTTTCCAAAAAAATTTTCACTCAATGTAATTTTTACTTATAATCAAAGATAAGACCCTCGAGCTAAAGCTCTCGGGATCATATCAGATTATAAGTAAAAATTACATTTCGTAAAAATTTGTCAGAAAATCGATTTCTTGTTAAAAACATCGGTATTACCGATAAGACGCCTCCTCTATCGGTATATTACTGTTGATAAGACGCTCGTGTAGCGCTAAATTATTACGTCCAGTGACGTCTCAGGGGACGCCTTAACAAATAATATTGGCAAAAAATAAGACGCCACTAAGTTTTTGGTAATTTTTATATTTTTTTTCGGATTAAGCAACTAAAAATATCATTCTATCGTCTGTTAAATTGTTTTCATATCTTGCTTAGTTTTCGAGAAATAAAAATAAAAACAATTTTATTGCATATGCATTAGGAAACAAAACCATAAATTATTAATACGTTGCATTTTTTGTTGTTTAAAAGCAAAGGTAAAACATTAAAGCATAATAATATAAAATTAAAAGATGTTTTAAATTGTATGGTTTTGTTTCTTAATGCATACGCAATAAAATTGTTTTTATTTTTATTTCTCGAAAGCGAAGCAAGATATGAAAACAATTTAACACACAATAAAAGGATATTTTTAGTTGCTTAATCCGAAAAGAATATAAAAATTACCAAAAACTCAGTGGCGTCTTATTTTTTGCCAATATTATTTGTTAAGGCGTCCCCTGAGAGGTCACTGGACGTAATAATTTAGCGCAACACGAGCGTTTTATCACTAAAATTATCATTACCAAAATTAAATTAAAATCTGCTAAAGGATATTAAGGATATTTATAATTAAAATACTCGTTAAAATTATTTTAATAAAAAACTTAACCCTAAATATCTCCGTTCATGTTGGATTTATCAAAAATTTTTATGAGACATAATTTGATCAAAAATTAATTATCTTTAAGAATCACAGCATTTAAAAATCCTTGTCATCGAAAAAATTCTTTGCACCATGGCGCCACCTACATCTTGTATTATTTTAACAAATTTTTTACACAGTTGTGAAGCCAATCATAGAGGCTAAACACTGGCGTTTACAGAATTTACATGTCACTTATAGTTTTCGAAATAATTGGCCTGGGAGTTTTTATTGAAACGCCCTGTATATTAGTTTATAGTATATTATAAAAGTAATGTCGATATTTGTACTAAAATTGGTATCTAAGGGGTTTTTATAATACGAAATTCGAATTTGATGTTATTATGGCTCCCACTTGTAGAGGGCGCTACCTACATGTCTTTATATTTTTTTAAGGATTCGTAACTTTTCATATGTGGTTGTATTACATTTTTAAGCAAAAAATTGGTTTCTCTATTATTTCTTCGTGAGAAAGGCATTCTTGGTAGAAGTCGCTACGAACAACCGTTCTCGAGAAAAAGGGTAATAACATTTTCTATTCACCTTTCTGAAGGAAGCAGAAAACAAAAACAGATTTTTTTATTTATTTATCAACATTAATAACTACATTTAAAAAAATATTCCCTATATAATAATACCTATTTTATTTACCTTTTTCATTAACATTAACCACTACTTAAGAAAAATTTTTAAAAAACGACAATCCTACTGAAAAATACTTCACTTAAGTTGAAAATGTGCACCCCCAACTGTGGTACAGGCTTATATCCTACGGCGCATTGATTTGCGAGCGCTTTCAAATATTCCGGGTGTATGTGTAATTGTTTCACAGGATGCGATAATGCGATTCATTAATTCTTCCACAGTTTCTATTGGGATCGTATAAACTAAATGTTTGAGGTGATCCCAAAGGAAATAATTCAATAAATTTAAGACTGGGGACCTGGGGGGCTAGGGTAGTGTTCCTCTTTGACCTATCTAATGATTTGGATACACTGTGTTCAAATATTCATCTGAAATTAGATGGGGCATTATCATGCATGAAATACATTTGTAACGTCAATGGGATATACTCCAAAAGTATTAGCAATTCATCTTCAAGAGAACAACGATAAACTTCTCCGGTAAGCCTCGGTTGTAAAAACAATGGGCCTATCAAATGATCCCCAACAATTCCAGCCCATGCATTAAGTGAAAACTGGTGTTAATGATGGTCTTCTAAAATTGCATGTGGGTTCTCATCTGTCCATACATGATTGATGTGGGAGTCGTTATGGTATCTCTGGAAAATTTACCTCATTGGTAAATAATATTTGTCCTAAAAAACTAGGGATTTTCACTAATTTGTTGTTGCATCCATTGACATAAATCTATACCTATATACTCTTAATAGAAAGCAGTCGGTAAGAGTGCCTTTACCTGCTGGATGTGATAAGGTTGTAAAAGATTGTTCTTAAAAATTCTGACATCTGCAGAAGAACTTACATTTACGTTTACATTTTTCTGGTACTTGTTGGTTTACTGCTGTGCGGGGTTCCGGGCTGCAGGTTTACTAAGACATCAATGGAGACGGGTAAACATCGTATGATAAAGCATAACATGGTTAGGGTCTTTTTCATTATAAAGGCGCCTGGCTGCTAATGAATTACCGTTAACCAGGCCATAAACGAAATACATATCATAAATTTCACTACTTGTATAATTCAATTTGATAACTTGACAACTAAACACCTTACTAATTAACGTCGGTATCCGATGCCTCTTCACCTCTTTTTGTTTTCTGCTCCTCAAAAATATTATTGTTCTTTTTCTCGAGAATGGCTGCTGGTAGCTACTTCTACCAAGTATGCTTTTTCATGTAAAAATAATAAAGAAATCTAAAATGCTAAAAAATATAATACAAGCACGTATAAAAGTCATGACTCCTCGAAAGAGTAAAGAGACATGTAGGTGGCGGCCTCTATAAGTGGGAGCCATACTAACATCAAATCTGAATTTCGCACTTTAAGAAACCCCTAGACACCAATTTTAGTTCAAATATCAATAATATTTCAAAAATTATTTAGAAACAGGATCCTGAATTTTTTCCCAATATTAATAAAACACCATGTATTTAAATTAAACTGACTGCGCAATGTTTGTTATAGTATAAATGAAGCGTATAATTGCAAAACCAGACATTTGACATTTTAAAAATATTTTAGTTACATTTAGGATTTTTTAGCAGAAGTTGCCAGAAATATGATGTTTTAACACTTGAGAGCATAAACATACATTTGAATATGTTATTGGCGCTTGAAATTTAGCTATAGACGCAAAAGCAGACATTTGTACACAAACATTAGATGCAAAAGCAGACATTTGACTTTGACTAATCCGGTAGCTGCTTTTTAGTCTCGTGTTCTCGACGGCCATGCGTAGAACTTGTATTTCCCATTGTTGGCCATTCTTTTCTTCCTCCTGACCGAGTCTTTGGCCAAATAGAAAAGAAAGTTAAAAAGTGTACCACCGTAATTGACCCAGAAACGTATATAAATATTATTAAATGTTATTCTACAGTGCTAAAGATGGGGGAAGATTATTCAGTTTTTAACTGGAAAGATGAGGTGCAACAAGTTCTTAAGGGACCTGGTTCTTGGCACTTTCGTTTTCAACCATCCAAACGAATAATCTTTTCAAAAACCAGTCTTGTCAGACGTGAACCGTTTTACAAAAATGATATTTCTGTGGCAGATACCCTTAATCTGCAAGAAAGGAAAGAAAATTACGCAAATACAGTTACAACCAGTGAGTGTGGGCAGAAGTCTTAAACCCGACAAAATAGGAAGTATTTCATCTTTGTTAGCCAAACACTATGAGGCTAATTGGGCGACAGATGAACGTCTTTATTTTTTCAGAAACGCTTTTAGGGAAGGAACAGCTAATCCGGAAGATAATCCTGGTGCTAATGATGATGATGATATGGTTATTTTATCAGATGGTGAAGAAGATGAAATGAAAGTTTAGTTTTGGAAATTTTTTTCTGTTAAATGTGTATCTACTTATGTTTTTAAAATTTGAAATAAATAATTTTCCTTAATGATCTCGTTTTATTAAAACTCCATATTTTCTATTAACATAGACGGTGCAAAAATAAGAGATGCAAAACCAGATATCTGCTGTTCACTTAGATGCATAAGCAGACAATTAAAGCTCTCAGATGCAAAACGAGATATGTGCAATTTTTTAAACAAAATATTTCTTAAGGGATGATTAAGATATTTTTGGTTGAAACATCAACATTCTTTTTAAATATTATTACAAATTTCGGTCAAAATCGCAAGTTGATTGGTTAGCTTATAACATTTTGACAGGTTTTTTGCATTTTCCTCAAAACGACTTAGATGTGAAATGTCTGGTTTTGCATATATACGCTTCAAATAATATTAAAATTATACAATAAAATAATATAATCTATTGAAAAAGGTTCTTCGAAGGCATCGAACTATCTATCTTTTTTACCTAAGTAGAGGTAGAAAAAGAGATAATTGCATTCAAAACGTCAATAAACTAAGGCGCAAAAAACGTGTAGCTTTTTAAACGTAAACGCTTTTAGTAAATTTAAATTATTCATCCTGACAACAACTTCAAATAGCAAATTGAAATGCTCAAAATAATTGAACATTTTTAACAGAGGTAAAATAATTTATTCCGAATGTATTACTTACTTTGACCATCCTATTATCGGTTTACAACGACTAACCATATTCTCTCTCCGATATAGTATTTAGTTTCGGAACATGTATCATGCATTACTCGCAACTATATGATTTACTGCTACAACATCATTAAAAAAATGTAAAACGATACGACATTTTGATTAAACCATTAGATTCACCTGATCTTGTAATTTAAAATTTGGAACGAGCGTATAACATGCCATTTAATAATGTTGCCCATGATACTTCGATATTATTTTTATCATTTAAATGCATTTCTTTAACTAATCAAACTAAAATGTCATCGAGTATTTTCTCCTAGTTGAAATATTCGAAATTATTTCCTGCGCGACCAGCCGTATATATCTTTTTGTAAAAAATGCATTATTTATATGTGTCATGTTTCGAATAGCGACCTTTGGCGGCTTTTGTTGCTATGGAGTTATTTACTTGTGCCCATCAAATATTTGTCAAAGTAATTTAAGTAATGGTTTCAGATCATTTTGTAAGCATTTCTCTGCAAAATATACGATAAAACGCTACAAAAAGTATTAGTATTGCCACAGTTTGAAAATTTCCGTCGTAGCAACAATGCTAATCAACAATACGCCGATAGAAGAGCTGGCATATATAATTAAGGACTTCTAACTAATATACGGAAGAAGAATGGTTCAGAGTATAAGGAAGAAGTCGCTAAACAAATGTAGAACCAAACAGCATGCTTCCACAGGAACTCTTATTTTAACTTGTTCAATATAGAATTTGACCCTTTTCAAAGACGTATCATTTAAAAATGTGAGAATGGCTATAAACTTTAAAAGAAAACTTCTTCAAGCTGATCTAGAAAAGCACTAAGTCTGAGACCAAGCATACAAGGAATATAAGAAAATTGTAAAACTCTATGAAGAAAGCCGCCCTGAGGAGTTGCTGTTAGAATGTTTTCATATTGCCTCAGATGAATTAGCATGGAGAGGAGGCGAAGCATATTTGTTGCATTAAAAAGAAATAGAAGTAGTGATGATACCGAAAGAGGCATCAGAGCGGAATATGATCCAATATGCGCGGAAACCACGCAAGGCGGGGACAAGAAAACTGCTGACTTAAAATGGTTAGATACGACCAGCAAAGACCCAGGTATTTGCCCTCTACATATTTTGTACCTGCTGATGTCTAAAGCTTAGTTTACACTGGGCAAGTTTCCTGGCGGAAAGTACTTGCCGCCACTAAACTTGGCCTGTGCATACTACACGAAGGTGCATTTGCTACTTGTCGGCCAGTGACTTTGTAAAGTTGAAGACCCCGGGTAGTTTACTTGCCGACTATTTGTACTATTGGGGCGGAAATAAGTTTCATTTTCAAACATTTACGAAAAATATGAAATTCTGTGAAACATTAAATTGAAAGAACACATTTCATGAATAATGATAACGCATTTGAAAAGTTAGTCTAGGAATTACAAAAAATAAGATTGGAAAACATTGACATGAACGTACTGAATACTAATTTAAAAATTAAAACAGTTTATAGGCAAGAAGCGACCAAAATTTTAAAGTAAAAAAAAGTTAGCAGTGACACTGATACATTTAGAGAAAAAATTGAAACGTTACATTTTGCTAGTCTATATAAATACTGCAAGGAAGTAAAACTGTCACCAGTGGCAAGATATCGCATTGTTACATGCAAATTTATTCGACGTTTTTAGTTTAGGTTTAGCTAATTTCAACAGTCCTTCATACTTGTCGCACGATAACCTAATAAAATGATGATTATAAAAATATGGATCTTCTGCTGCTCTTATAATAGTCCTTAGCCAGTTTCTGACCTTAGTTCACTCGTTTACTTTTTCTTACTGTTAAGTATTTCTATACTTGCCAGTGTCATACACAACATCTTTAACGGCAGCACGAACTACTTGAAGCTATTTTCTTTATAATAACTAAGCAAGTACACTTGCCCAGTGTAAACGAAGCTTAACAGACGATTCTATATAAAATCACCAAGATTGTTTTTAGGCGTTAATACGAACTAGAAATCTGAAAATTGGTATAAAGATTGTCCTGGTGAAATAAATACTATTTCAAGGTGAGCTGAAAAAGCTGCAAAGAAAATCGGTTTAAACACAGCAAAAGTGAACAATACTAACTCGTCAGAAAGAGCTATGATAGTACTTTAAATAAGTCTTTCAAATGAATCACATAATAAAATATCATTTGTAGCCTGAGAGAGGGTCTTCCAACACTTCCAGGTACGTCAATTCAAAGTACATAGCACACAGTTCATGGTCTTAACCAACCCACGCAATTTCCAGAATCAACTTTAAAGCTGCTTCTGTTGATAATAATTTCGTATTTAAGTACTACACAACTAAAACAAACTTAAAGTATTCTTCTTTGATACGAACCCACTTATAGCAAATATTTTGTTTATTTAAGCTTGTACAAATTAATATAATTTAAATTTTATTGACCGATATTTGGCGACACAACTGTAAACGGTGCGGTGGCTCCAGTTCGTTCGTTGACTTGGTTTGACGTTTTATGTAAAACTAACCTTAATAATTAATTGTTCTGTGGTTTCGTGTTGAACGTCAATTTTGAAACAAAAACTCTAGATCTTTTCAGAAAAAGCATTAAAAAACTGTTCTGTTAAGAGAAACAAAAGTGCACATACATATCTCTGTCGATTACGTTATTTACTATTTGTGAAAAATGCCGAAGCATTTAAATAGTCGGTGCAAGGAGCTGAACAGTTAAGGAAAATATAGCTATTTTCCTAACAAGTGCAGAAAATCGATTTTTCCGCACGCAAATGCCGTTGACAGCACGACGCGTAGCGGAGTGGTGTCAAGCATTTAAGTGCGGAAAAATAGGTTTCTGCACGTGTTAGGAACAATAGTTTTTCTACTAGCGTGAGGAAACAAATTGAAAATAATTTAAAAAACGGAGTTTTTTTTTAAATTTTTATTACAATGAACAAAATTTTACAATATTAATTCGTTCATCTCTTCATCGGAAATCATTTTGCGTGCCGAAGAATTCAGCAAAACTCCAGTAGAAAAACTGATAAACTAGTTTAAATTTATAATATTCTGTTGACAGTGACATACAAATCAACAACTGGTTATACAGGGTTGGGCAAATGTTCCGGAACGGCTTAATTACAAGCGAACGAAAAGTGATATCGAATCGGGGTTTGGGGCAATCTATAGGACAAAAATTTTACTATTTGACTGGTATACCATATGTCAGTAATGTCACCAACTGTCAAGTGTCGACGATATTTTTTTATTTTTTTAAATGGAACACCCTGTATATTATCAGATATTCTAGATCTTCAATAAATTACAAATATTTTTCATATAGCATACCATATGATTAAATTCAACTGTTTCGGAAATACGGGCAAATGAATCTAGAAAGCCCATATTACATTTTGTTTAAAAATCAAGCAACATATTTCTTTTATTATGACATTCCAAATAAAAGTCTTAGTTTCCATGACTCCCAAGTGTCACTCTGACACATTTCCTATTTAATTTTTATTTATTTGTATTAAGTGAGTTGTGCGAGTTTTTTATTTATCGACTAAACCTCTGATATAACTGATAAAACTATGGTTCAGCTAACTGAACAAGAACGGATTACTCTGCTTATGATGATAGGATATGGGGATAGACGGAGATCTTTTCAAGAAGCAACCGACCTTTTCAATCAAAGTTTTCCTGTTCGAGATCCCATTTCTAAATCAACTGCTAATAGAATATTCCATAACTTTGAGCATACGGGTACGGTAAAAAACTTGCCAAAAACAGGTCGTCCGAAAACTGCTACAAATGACGAGAAATCCCTGGATGTTTTGCTTGCCCTGCAAGAAGAACCACAGACGTCAGTTCCAAAGCTTGCTCTTGCACATGAAAACAGCGAAAAATCAATTAGAAGAATCCTCAAAAAAAATAAAATGTTTCCTTATAAAGTCAGCTTGCTTCAAGAACTATCAGAGGACGATCCTGATAGGCGTATGCAATTTTGTCAAGAAATAATGGACTACATAGACCTACAACCTAACTTTGTAAGTATTTTATTTTCTGACGAGGCTACATTCTGTCTTAATGGTTTCGTCAATAGGCACAACTGTCGATACTGGTCAGACCATAATCCCCATTGGATGATTGAGCACCGTACGCAACACCCCCAAAAATTAAATGTGTGGGCAGGTATAATTGGAAACCATATTATTGGGCCTTTCTTCCTTGATGGAAACTTGACATCTATTTACTACTTAGATCTGCTTCGAAATAGAATTATACCAAATTTGATTAATTTATATCATGATCAGGTTAACGATCAAATACTAGCGAATGACATTTGGTTTCAGCAAGATGGGGCGCCAGCTCATTTTGGTATACATGTCAGAAATTATTTAGATCAAACTTTTCCTGGAAGGTGGATAGGTAGGAGAGGGTCCATTGAATGGCCTCCTAGATCTCCAGATTTAACACCTCTAGATTTCTACCTCTGGGGTCATTTAAAGACTGTCGTATATCGTACACAACCTAAGACTTTGGAGGATCTTCAAAACAGAATTTTAGATGCTGTGCATGTTATTTCTCGTGAACATTTGCAAAACGTGCGTTCTGAATTTTCCGACAGGATTGGACACTGTCAGGTGGCTGAAGGACGACATTTTGAACATTTAATTAAATAACCATTATTTTATATTATTGTGTTTTAAAGTTATTACCTTGGTTTTGTTTAAATAAAATGTACTACATTCATTTGCCCGTATTTCCGAAACAGTTGAATTTAATCATATGGTATGCTATATGAAAAATATTTGTAATTTATTGAAGATCTAGAATATCTGATAATATACAGGGTGTTCCATTTAAAAAAATAAAAAAATATCGTCGACACTTGACAGTTGGTGACATTGCTGACATATGGTATACCAGTCAAATAGTAAAATTTTTGTCCTATAGATTGCCCAAAACCCCGATTCGATATCACTTTTCGTTCGCTTGTAATTAAGCCGTTCCGGAACATTTGCCCAACCCTGTATACACCATAGCAACTAAGATATTTCAAAGGTAATATGATGAACAGTGACTTCAAATCGTACAGCATTTAATTTAATTAAATTTAATTTCAAAATATAACAGTGCGGAAAAATCTTTGCCGCACGGTGCGGAAAAGTGGATTTTCCGCACTAAAACATGTGCGGAAAATGCGTTTTTCCGCACGCTAGTAGAAAAAATTATTAGAATCACCTTAAAACAAACGTTTTTATTCAAGGAGAGTTGTAAATGTGTGAAGATTGGATATAAGTTCTATCCGATACACTATTTATGGAATGTACGAAACAAGTAAGTATTATTATTTTAAAATTATAATATTTTACATGAGTTATTCATAAGCTGTAACTTTTTTTAAAACATCATGTAACTTTGACAACTTTAAGTTAGAAATTAAAAGACAGAGAACTGTTCGATGGTTTTCTTAACTCTTTAAGAAGCCTCTTCAAGAAGATAGGCTTCGGATAGTAAAAAGATGAGCTGAGGCGGGGGCTTATGAAACTTTCCCATGCAGCTTTCAAACGACTGGCATTTTTGAAAGAATATATTAAAGAAAAAGAAGCATTCTTGTACCAATTCGTTTTCTTGGATGAAACATGGATTTTTCAGAATGGTACCATTGGTTGATCTTGGCAAGAAGTAAATAAAAAAGTGTTAGATCTACTAAAGTTGATGGTAGTTACCATGAACTTTTTCTATTATTTAGATAAAACAAAATAAAAAAGGTTGACTGTGCTTAGATGGCGGAACGCGTATGAATCGCTGCGTTTTATTATTTGATGAATTTAGTATGGGTAATTGTAAACAGCATAGGTAGTTTAGGTTTGCCGCAAAGAAAATGATTAATGTTTTTCCAGCTAGATTCAAAATTTGATATCTACCTGTAGGTTTTAAATCGAGAAAATGAGCGAGCAATGCTTAAAATTCATATTTTTTGCGATGTACTGGGTCCGGCGAAATTTATTACCCATTTTATTTCCATGGTAAGGAAACAACTATTAAATTTTTCACCACAGCCATATCTTTGTATATAAGAGTCGACTTTGGAAATTACGTCACATATTTTTATAGTTGTCAAAATGGAGCGCTGGCCAGTGAAACATCGTGTCTTTTGTGTTGAAAAATGTATTCAGTTTAGTCCAGTTGTTGTGGTTTAAAAACGATTTTGACATAATATTTACGTTCGCCGATGCCCTGAACGTAAAGCCATTATGTCTTGGTATCGTAAATGGAAAGTCGGGTCAATTTTAGACCAAAAAGTCAAGTAGAAGACCTAGGTCGGGTTGAAATGAATGTAACCAGGAAAGAGTAAGGGCAGCTGCTACTGCTAGCTCAACAAGCTTCGTTGTTCAACATACTGCATCCCTCAATTTGAAAGGCAAGCTCATGAGACGATTGTTGAGAAAACTGAAGTTCTATGCACCCATAAAAAACTGTCATAGTTCAGGACTTAATTTAACAAGATGAGATTAATAGGCTTAAATTTTGCAGCAATTTTATGACCCTTTTCGTGAGCCACGAAGTACATTTTATCTGAACGGTGATGTAGGCAAAATTGCCGTTATTGGGCTGAAAATAACCCTTAAGAAATTGACCAGCGACCCTCACATAGTCTAAGGGTAACCATCTGGTGTACTATTTCCCTTTACGAGATTGTCGGACCTGATTCTTTTTTAAGAAAATGGTGCGACTGTAACCGTTACTACTTTGCGCTATGCAGAAATGCTTCAAACGTTCTTCTCACCATCAATCCAAGATGAGCTGAGGGCATGTTATTTCAGCAAGATGGAGTAATAAGTCATACTGGAAGAATCAATATAACTCTTTTAAGGAAGGCTTTTCGAAACAGACTAATTTGAAGAAATTAGAATTTTCCTTGACCTGCAAAGTCTCCAGACCTTTCAGGCACGGAATTTTTATATTTTGGTGTTTATTAAAAAGTTAAGTGTATGCCGATAAACCAAGGAATCTTCAGGAACTAAAAGTCAACATAAGAAATAAAGTTAACGTTATTCCGAGGCACATCCTGCGAACAGTAATGCATAGATTTATCAATAATTTAGAAGAATGCGTTGCTCAGGATAGTCGTAAAAATGTGCAATACATTTTGTCGGACTCATGAAAGAATGTACAAGAAGAATTATATTAAAACTTTTTAATTCCACCTCTTTGACAAGGCCTGGTAACAGGCCTAGAATATGATATAATTAATCGAAGCGATTTCGAAACGGACCATTTACCTAAACTATTATAATAATTATTAACATCTAAATTAACGAACAAATATATCATACATAATGGCATTTATCCCGATTTGCAATGTTTTTTTTCCCAATATGCGCCTTTTCATATTAAGTAAATTAATTGTAAAAACTAAGTGTATAATTTTCATATAAATTACAACAGAAACTTGTTTATTTGTCTATTATTTATGGATTTGTTTAATTATTAGAAAAGCTACCACAAGCACCTAATATATTACAGTTACAACGTAATTAATTTTCAATATCTTATGCAAAGGTATTTTGTAATTTTTGTCAAAATTTAAATAATTATTCTTTGATTTTTCTTTTTCACAGAACTCTTATATAACAAAAGGATTTTATATAATAATGAAGTTATTCTACTACATAACAATATGTTAGATGTTATACGGAGCTTCCATAAAATTTTCTTTCAGGTTTGTTTAGTTACACTCTTAGATAAAGTATAGAATAACAACTGATGGGGTTTGGGAGCCAATAAAATACAATTTATTATATTATCAATTTTCATAATAATATTAGCACTGCTTTTGTACAAAAGAATATCCCGTCCTGATAAGATTTTTGAAATTAGTGTTTCTAATAAATTTCATATATATTTTTCCTGACCGTTAGGTCAACAATTTGATTTTTATTTCTTGGGTTTTCGGTCAATTCCGGAATAGAAAAGCAATATTTGTTTTCTGTGACGTTTTGGTTTATTTTAATTTAAACCATCATCAGACTACAATAAAGATATTTTTAATTGTGGGTTATTATTTTACATTGAAATTTTTTATTAACTATCTACCTATAAACATACCTTGAGTTTCTTAATACACACTTTATTTACACTGGTTACACTTTTGTGGAGCTTTTGTTCCCCCCGTATTTAAATTGAATTTTTTAAACCGCAATTAAAAATATCTCTCTTGTAGTCTGATGATGGTTTAAATTAAAATAAACCGAAACATGCCAGAAACGGAATATTGTTTATCTATTCCGGAATTGACCGGAATGTGACGCCTTACCTATGAAATTTCTAATGGGAACAACAACAAATTAATTTATACACATTTTGCATACTAATAATAGGAACTATTTATATTATATTATTAACATCAAATTTGCTTTTCGTTTCGAAGATTAAAATGCTTATTTCAACGTTTGTTACAATTAAAATACACTACAATTCACAAATTTAGCGTACAGTTACATTAAATTGTATAGGTACCTATATCTATGTAAATTTCTGCTGTTTAGCTGTAAACTTATAAAAAGTTTCAGACTTGGCAAAAGCAATTGACTGACATTTCTCCACATCTATGTATACAGTATCTATATATAAATGTAAAAAACTACTCATTTAAAATTAGTTTATCAAAAAGATTTTTAAGCAGAGAGATTATTATAATTATTGAATGCAAAAATAATATATTTTGGCTATTGTATTTAAATTTATCCAAAAAAAAAACAAAATAAGTGATACAAAACCAGCAATTAAAAGTACTTAAATACATATTAATGACGTTAATATACTCTAATTAGAAAACATTAATTTTTCACACCCAAAAATGTACGCCTATACAGGAAGAAGTGTAATTACATAAAAAATAATTGCGTAGAAACATGATACTTTAATCCATCTAACATTTAAATTAAATTTTCACAAAAGATGAACGATAACCATTATTGTTTAGTAGTGTAAAATACTAATTAACTAGGAGAAACAATAATACGAACAAGATTTACAAAGCAGTTTTAACAACATAACTTAGTAATTAGGGGTTAAACTGTCACGAAGGGAAAAAAGATATCCAAATGAAGCGCCCAATTCCAAGGGAATTTTCAGAAAAACACAATAAAGTTTCAAACGTTTCGCAGCTGACCGACCGACTTCCAAATTCGTTTATATTATCGTGGCACCTATCAACACTGACTCATACCTAATAAAAAAAGAACTGCATCAGCAGAACCTCAATATTAAGGAAGATGGATGAAAGCAGTTTTGTAATCATACAGTGGATTAAGAAAGTTTTGAATATGCCGAAATGGGATTAATACAGTTCTGAAAGGGTTAAAAAAAGTTTTTATTTGATACAACATAAAACTCAATAAAAGCAATTCCTAAACATTTTGTTTTATTGTATTGAAATTAAATTCGAAGTACATCGTCTCTTTCACGGCCATGGCAGCGAAACCGCCATCTAAAGTTTCAGTATCGCCATCATCCATATCTCCTGCATTGTCAATCATCATTTTATGGAACGTTGAATCCACGTCACCAAGATTTTTCCAATCCGGTCCAAAGTGTGTTTTTAAAATTTTATCTACATCATTTGGCTTTGCTTGTTTAACTGGAACTTTCTTGGGAAGAGTATCCGGACTAATGTATGCAAGGAATTTTCCTTTTTTGACTACCGACTTGTATTGTCCTAAATCACCTCGATAAAATTTACTTCACCTTTTACCATTACAGTTTTTGCCACTGATTTCTCGATTTTAATAATTGAGATTCGTTTAGCTAGTGAGAACTGAAAATGCCATTGAGTAAGTGTAATAGTTGCTTCTACCGCTTCTTTCCAATCAGAAATGCCAAAGTCTTTTTGCATATCTAACGCTGGTGCATATTTCAGAAAAAAATAACTCTATATTTATTGGGTTCAACTATTACTTCTTTTTCTCATACTGTCTTCTCAATTTTTCCAGAAATTCTGTCAGGCGCTAAATATGAATGACCAACTATAGGAAAAGTTACATGAACCTATCTGACGGTTGAGTTGGTTAAATATAGCCACCGCATAAGCATACCCATCATAGTAATATTTTTGTTTTGCCAAGAACATCCATCCTACAAAAGTTTTAAACTTGTAACATTTTGATGATTTAAAGAAGTCAGTTTTGCATGTACCGTTGATAAAGTTTCATTAGATCCTCTTCATCTTATATTTTCTCTCCACTTATAGCTGGTGATGGCTCTTTATTTGATGTTTAGAAGTAGTATATTATTTTGGCAATTAAAACTTAATTTAATTACGCTTTCTTTTGGTAGTTTAGCATTTCAGAAAATGCCTTTGATTTTAGTTTATGTACTCATTATTTGCATATCAGCTCAATCTTGGTCTCTGCATTTAAACAATTAAGTGTTATCAAAAAAAATTACGCCCTAAACAATAATCGGGTGCCAGAATTCACCTTAGGATAACCTAAAATAAACTGCGACAAGGCTACCTATCCACCCTTACTCTGGCAACCCAACGCCCTGGATGATGTTCTTCAGACACCCCTTAGCTAGCTCAACTCAGGGTAGGTTCACAATTTTGTCTCTAGAATGAGAGGTTTAGCACTCTTATATAAGTAAGTTAACTAAATTTACCAAAAAATCTCTGTTAGAGTATAATACAATATCTTATGAGTACCTGTGGTTACTCAATAAGCATGCTAGCCACTCGGCCATAGATAAGTTAAAATGTCAAAGTTACAAGAGTTAAATTTAGAAGAAACAAATGGCCTTTAGCCGGGAAACAAAAATATTTACTTCATAATCATAAATTGTAACTATATTTACAACAAAAGTAGCTGTAACAGACTACCTAACGTTCTGAACTACTAGAGACTCCTGTGACGTCTTAACGCTATGTCGACATACGCTACACGTTTACATTGCACAAGCTCTGTACATAACATGGGCGCAAAACTTTATCAAAACACTGTACATCAAACAATACGCAAATGCAAAATATTAAGATTTTAAGTCGACTACTTTTTAAAGAAAAATGAACACAGGGTAATGATACTTAGCTGCAACTTTACGTGCTACCCATGGTCTCTCAAACAGCTAACGTGGATACTGCTACACAGCTAGTATCCAAGAATTCAAATGGTACATGGCGACTGGCACGTCCCGCGTTCAGGCATTTCCAACAAAAATAAACTAGTACTCCAGTTTGTACTCGGAGTCTTAGCCCCTCAAATAACTAACGAGGGTTCCAATTTACCAAATGGCGTCTGTGACCGCTGTTGAAGTTCATTAAAGCATTTTAAATCGGCATTCCGCCCAAAGAAATAGGCAAACTACAAAGTCATACCCTTTTTAAAACATCCTCCATAGATTCAAGAGCAACGTGAACTGATTTCTTGCAGCGCCTTAAAGGCTGATCTGAAAAAATATCGGTAGGTAAATAAATTTCTACATTTTTCACAAATTAGTGAAGGAAACAGTATTGAGTGTGTATTGATTGTATGAATATAACTAATACATTTTCCAAAATAAAAGCGCAAATCACACCGCGCAACAATGAAAAAAAAAACAAGAACACAGTTCTTATAAAGATCAATACGTTATTAATTATAACTCCTTGTAAAACCTTCAGCAGGATTTCATGTCAATGCAATGGCAGAGAAAAGTATGAGGCGAGAAACCAGAATAATGTGCAAACAAACGAAGGAAGGAAAACATTTAGGTAGGTACCTACTTGCAAAAACTGAGTAACCCGTCTTGCATTTTTTACCCTATACGCTTCATGTTACGTCCAACTTGACGCTTACTTTCCTTTTTCTCTGACCTTTTACTAATTTTGGAAATAAGTACTAATGGGTCATTTAGAGATATTATATAACAAGATATTAAACCATACAGAGTCAAAGAAATAAGGTTAATAATTAAAAATTGGCACAAACTGTAGCTTGCTGATTAAGACAGATATTCTAATTTTTTTGCAAATTGTATGAATTTTCTATATTATTCCTCATTGCATAAGATAATATGTCCCACGTTGCACTTCTTCGACTAACGTACAAATACAGGGTTCTGGCGAAACTGTTGCGGTTTTCAAGGTGTATGGTCAGTTTATTTGGAATTCGATCTAATCTTTTAACAAGAAAAATCTTGCGGGCGTATTTGGCTGAGTAGATGATTGATGGCATAGTGGCATTATACCACTTTGTAAAAAGTAATTTTAAAATAATTCGTCACTTCATTTAACTTTAGCTTAACTTCTACCCAAAAACGAAACGCTTTCGTAGTTCTTCAACAGATGGAAAAAGTTTTTAAATAGTTGGAATAAAAGTCATTGGGAATTTCGGAATTAATATAGATGGCGAGCAATTAAATAATTCGTTTATATCTGAAAATATTGATGAGTGCTAATTATGGTGGGCGACCTTTCATATAAATCCGGAACAACGGGATTCAAGATAAACATCTGCAAATGCAAGATTGTCACAAATTTCCCAGAACACGCTCTTATTCTAGAAACTATAGCCAATCGCCAATAAAACTGGGTAGGATACATAGTAAGAACAACGGACAAATAGATGGACAAAGACAATTTTGGTATGGCGCCCCAGAACTTTGAAGCGACCACCTAATTGCCCATCGAAGAGGTAGGTAGATGACATTATGAAGTAAAAACTGGCAATTACGGGATCAAGACAGATGCCAGTGCCGTAAAACCATAGCTATTGTGGAGGCATTTACCTAGCAGTGGAGGTAATGGCTGTAATGATAGCACTAGTTAGTTTTATACAACAATTTTCCACACAAAATAAAAATTGCCATAGTTTCTTTGTTTCTGCACAAACCTATTATTATCTAACCAGGCTATTAATCTGAACACTGCAAATATCAATTATTATCATTTGAGTCGCACAAAGAACGAAATCTAATTAAATTAATTAACATCAAACAAACTAATTTATTTTCACTTAACACTCAATTGTAAACTCTATAATACGCCTCTAATTACCCTCACAAAGATTATTACCACTACCATAATTACACTAAATTACTTTCCCATCACCACATTCCCAAACATCCATTAACTCTAGTAGGTACCGAGCAGGTAAAAACCCGTCATCAACAACCTAAATAAGAGCGCTTTTAAATTAAAGCGTAACACCCCCAATCTCTCCAAAACACAAAAGACAGCGGTCAAAATCCTATGAGTTACGGTCTCACAAACTTTCATTGGCCCCCCTCTACCGCTCATCCGTCTATGTACCCCACCCCGCCATTATTTTGGTCCTCTCGACCATGCGGTGTGTTTAATATGCTTATCCCTATAGTCGAAGCCCCTTAGCTTATGCAATCCCCTCCACACGAAGCAAGCGTGTTTATCGTAGCGCGCGGTAAAATCTCAAACGATTTAAATTAGTGGATGTTCGATTCACAAACAACAAACACGCAATTTATAGCTTTATTGCTGCTTTTCAAGAGCTTTTGTCTCTATTGTTTAGTCTTTCGTACCGTACTGTTTCTTAATAGCTGCTTTATTTGATGGTTCTGAAGTCACTCGGTACTATTTTGGACAATATTTGAACAGTGGGATAGTTTCTAATTTTTGTGTTGTGTGACATTTTATAATTTGGTTGTGTGATTTTGGTTATATAAATATTGTGATTGTGTTTATGAGAAATGCCCATGTAAGTAATTTGCATTATCTGTACTTACTCAATTAAGATTTTAATAGTTATTTAATCCTGATTCACAATTATTATAATATTTAATTATTTTTGTCATTTAACAACATTTTAATACTTACGATGTTCGTTCCCACTATCAATTCGTCGGTATTGTACTTTTGCTTATTGGCTCTTTTATTTTATGGTTCTGAGGTCAATCGTTACTATTTTGTAGATCTATATTATTTAAAAACTGGAAAGTTTTCTATATTTTGTGTTATAAGGCACTTCATAATTTGGTTTTGTGATTTTGGAATATAAATATTCTGATTGTGTTTAGGACAAATGCTCATTTAAGTAATTTAAGTCATTTGTAGGTCACTTCATCGAAAAAACACATTATATATTATATACTAACAATTCAATTCAGATTTATAATTGTAATTAATCTTGATCGATAAGTAATTAATTTATTTATTAATAAATATCAGGATGTTTCTGTGCTACAGTCTTACTTATTATACTTTTGTTATTTTATGGTTCTGAAGGCAATGGTTACTATTGTGGAGAGCCATATTTCAAACGTGGAATTTGTTCCACATTTTGTTGTACCTATAAGAAATTTAGTTTATAATTTGAATTTGTGATTTTGGGGTTCTAAATATTTTTAAAATTGTTATGAGATACCTTGCAAGCCAACAATCAAGGGTACAATTAATTGTTAAGGAAACATAAAAATAAACTTATTTCTAGTAACTTATTAAAAAGTTGGTAATTTATTTATTAAGATTTGCTCTTCACTTTTCTTATCCGTGCCCGTTACTTTGATTGTACATACTTTGTTTATTTGATGCGACGCCGACGGTTCAAAAGTCGTACGGTATAATTTAGGGTAACCCTATTATTTGAACACTAACCTGTCTATAATTTTTGGGTTGTGTAGCAGCTTATAATTTGGTTTTATGATTTGTTCGGTTTTATTCGTATTTTAAAAAATGCCCACGGTAACCTATTTCACCTCTCCTAACTCTTAATAGTATATGGCGTTAAATTAAATCGGTGCTATCTTGAACAATGTTACGGACAGTTGTTTTTTTCTCATTTCATTGAGTTGTTTATGTATGTTTCTGTATAATGTATTTTTTTCACTACTAACTACAGAAACAATCATTAGACCATTTATGAACCTGAGAAATTGTTTTTTTTTACCTGCCAGAGACCTTTAAAATTAAATCAATTATTGACTTAGGTCTATAATAAAAACAGTTGAATAAATTATTATACCCGTCCACGAAATGCCAAACTGCAACCTCTTCTTTTGTGTACGCAGTTGCCTACGCTGGTAGTTATCCCCCAGTTTATCAATATGAATTTTAGAGCACAATAGGTATAACCCGATTGATAGGAAAATGAGGTAAAAAATAAATTAACATAATTTATGCATGAAAACCCACAAATAATATTATACTTGACGTTAGTAGTAGAAGAAATATTATATTTACCACGGTTTACACACACATTCTGGCCCTTGTGTTATTACAGGATTATTTTTAATACGTCGTAGAGAGCGACGTACCTGGCGTGTGGAGTGCGTAGTAAATGAATTTTATTAGATCCCTTTTCATAATTAATAAATGTATGATCCCTATTTTATATTAAATTTTGTAAATTTAAGGTACTGTTTCTCCGTATTGTTTAACTACGGGAGCTTTCAATTAAGAAATAGTGCTTTACATAATATCTTTCCAGTTATTATTCACTTTGTTTGAATCTTAACGAATAGGATATCCATCAATTTTGCGAACTAAAACAGTAAAATTTTGTCCATTTTTTTAATTCTCTTAATTGTTACAAGAGTAAAATTATAAATCATTAATTTCGGTTGTAATATATTTTAACAGCATTATGAATAAAAATATAATAGTAATTTACGTAAGAAATTCTGAAAGTGATATTTTACGGGATGAGTAGGAACTTTTCAGGACGAGCCGTAGGCGAGTCCTGGAATCCTGCAAGTCGATATCGATGCATAACAACGTATGAACTTTATATAGACAATTACATATATACGATAATTAATAAATCGTAGACCAACTCATACCTCTCTCTTGACTTTACCGGTAATAATTCATAAATAGCCTTTAGCAGATTCAATAATCTCATGTGGAATCATTTCAGCCTCACTTTCACTATTGATTTCCATTTTTCGGATTTGAAAAGCGAAAAATCACACACCAATGTTACATGCCAAGCGCTGCCATAATAAAATACATAGTTCATTTTTTTAAATTTTCTTAACTGTTACAAGAGTAAAATCATAAATCATTGATTTCGGTTGTAATATATTTTAACAGCTTTATGAATAAAAATATAATAGTAATTTACGTAACAAATTCTGAAAGTGAAATTTTAGGGGATGAGTAGGAACTTTTCAGGACGAGCCGTAGGCGAGTCCTGGAATCCTGCGAGTCGATATCGATGCATAATAACGTATGAACTTTATATAGACAATTACATATACGATAATTAATAAATTGAAGACCAACTCATACCTCTCTCTTGACTTTACCAACAATAATTCATAAATAGCCGCTTTAGCAGATTCAATAATCTCATGTGGAATCATTTCAGCCTCACTTTCACTACTGATTTCCATTTTTTGGATTTGAAAAGCGAAAAAAACACACACCAATGTTACATGACAAGCGCTGTCATAATAAAATACATAGTTCATGTTATTGTCAAAGCCGCCTACATAGATACCAAATCGTCCCAAAAGTAACAAGAATCGTCCCGAAAATAAAGAAATCGTTTCGAAAGTGAAAAAAATCGTCCCGAATATAGCTACTTTCGGTATCATTTGTGCTAAGTGGTACTTTCGATTTAATAAACCATACCGAAAATTTTATTGTCGAGACGGCTGCAGAAAAAGGTATGTTTAAGTCCAATCTCTGATTGTTTTTACAATATCTTGTGTAGTGGATTACACTTTACTTCTTATGGGCATTCGATTTGTTCTGTTGGTGTTAATAATCAAACTTTTAAAAAAAAATACAGAGAATTAATAATAATTGTATTTTAGTATTATTTTTAAAAACGCTTAGAATATTTTCTGCTTGTGTTCTAGGCGAACATATAATAGAAAAAATAAAATTCCTAAAGATAGACAATAAATGTACGTAATAGTTTGAATAAAAGCTGTTTATTTTGCACGGAAAATGTAATTTCAGCGAGAGAAATAATATTGACTTTCTCTAATTGTGAAATATTACGTTCTTATACCAAATAGGCCTATAATATTTTGTCACAAGTAATAATTGTTGATATACTTCATAATAGAATTTGTCACGATTTTTATTTTAAATCGGCAATAATGTTTTAGATAAAGCCTCTTCATTCTATTTAAATCAGTAACTATCTCGGATGACTGCAAATTGATTTAAATGAAGCATTATTTTTTCACATGTGTAA
The DNA here is from genome assembly GCA_963920685.1 of Polydrusus tereticollis. Lineage (NCBI taxonomy): Eukaryota > Metazoa > Arthropoda > Insecta > Coleoptera > Curculionidae > Polydrusus > Polydrusus tereticollis. The sequence goes on along the minus strand of OY987329.1, from coordinate 87,624,106 downwards.
TAGCCTTAGTGATTAATACCTAAATATACAGTAGACCTTATAAAAACCTCAACCAACCTAACCCAGAGCTTATAGCCTTACAGCCAGATATATTTTTTTTATTTACTAGTATGTAAAGGGTGTCCCAAAATGAACGCACATTTTTATTTGTTAACAGAACACATTTATTTCTTGAAATATGTCAAAACTTTACTGGGATTAGGAAGAATACATATCTCAATTAAGTGTGAAACACAATATCCGACAAATGTCCACCGCGGCTTTGCTGGCAGGCCCTTGCCCTTTTGACGAAATTGTTGATAACATTTTCACATATTTGTGGACGAATTTCATCAATGACGCGTCGAATTTCGTTTTCCAAGTCAGGAATTGCGGCTGGTTTATTGGCATAAACACGAGATTTAAGAAAACCCTAGAGAAAGAAGTCGCACGGTGTTATATCGCAGGATCGTGGTGGCCAATTCTGATCACCATTGCGAGATATGACACGACCAGGAAATTTCAGTCGTAACGAGTCCATTGTTTCACGCGCAGTGTGTCAGGTCGCTCCGTCCTGTTGAAACCATAAGTTTTCCAAATTAATTCGGTCTAATTCAGCTCACAGAAACTCTTCTAACATTGCACGATAACGTTCGCCATTTACTGTTAGTGCAGTTCCAGCCTCGTCTTCAAAGAAGGATGGCCCAATTATTCCGCCGAACCAAAAACCGCACCAAACGGTGACTCGTAGAGGATGCATTGGTTTGTCGTGAATAACACGAGGATTCTCTTCCCCCTAAGTTCGACAATTCTGCTTATTGACGTATCTATTTAATTGAAAATGTGCCTCATCACTAAACAGGATTTTCTTCGAAAAATCTCCGTCATTTGCCTCGTTTTCCAGAATCCAATTAACAAATTCACGGGCGCAACCCATGGTCTGCTGGCTTCAATTCTTAGGTCAATTGGAGTTTATAAGCATGCAAATGCAAATCTTTTGTAAGAATTTGCTGCATACTGCTTTTGGTAATGTTCACTGGCTGTGACCGACGGCGAATCGACGTGTCTGGATTCTCACCAATACTTTCCGACACTGCTGCAATATTTTCAATAGATCGAGCAGTACTCGGCCGCCCTGTTGATTTTATGTTTCCAGCTGAACCACTTTGCTCAAGTTTCTTGATCAATCTTTGCAGTGTCGTATTTTTTGGTGCATTATTTCTTCCAAAAATGGCTCGCACTCTACGAACTGTTTCCGCATAACATTCTCCACGTTGATAATAGGTTTTCACGATAACAATGCGCTGTTCTACCGTGTGGTTCCATGGCTATTAATTTCAATAAATTACATGACAGCTATCAGATTTTCAGAAGTCTACTATGACAAAAACGAAAATGCCACAATATTTAAAATGTCCGTACATTTTGGGACACCCTTTAGTAACAAAAAGCCCCACTGCCGTTTTAAAACTCAAAGTTTGTGAATAGTCGTTTCCTTTGGAATAATTTGTTAACCCGATTCTAAACCATTTAAAATATTTATGCAATACATTATGTAAATATCATATGAAACATATAATTTTAAGGACGTTAAATTGAATTTTCTTTAAAACAAATTTTATTACTTGTTTATTGACTTTAAAGTACTTCGCGTAATTTATGAGTTTAATTAAAGTAATAATCGAAATTTAATTGAATACATTTGTTCTATCTGATTCAGTAAAGTTTGACAGGATTACAAAACCGTTTCACAATTTTTGTGAATGGAGAAATTAAATAAACTATTAGGAAAGGTAAATATAAAATAAAAATAGCCTCAGGCGTTTATGTGGTCATAGTTTATTTGGGTTTTTGTTACAGCAAAATACTATTCAATGTATTACTAATTATTATAGCAAATAATTCTTGAGGTTGTTAGATTCTCCGCCAAATGAATTAAATTCGATTTCGGCTGATACACTACTTTCCGAGAAATGTGTTCCTTAGTTTGCAGTCAAGAAATTAAAAAAAAATTACAACTATAAATTTCTGTGGGTCACGGCGCGATTTTCTTAAGAAAAGACGAACAGTCAATGGCTGCGCTGATAGAAAGAAAAGCACAGTCGACAAACTAGGTAAACCTCGAGAAATAAAGGTTATGTATATGAACGCCCAAAACCTAAGAAATAAAATAGATAATGTGCGATGTTCTGTGATAAATGAGGATTGTGATCTACTGCTTTTAACTGAAATATGGTTAAATATCAATGAAACTTTTCTGTATAATATAACAAACTATAGTGTAGTCCACGTGTGTAGAGATGTTAGAGGAGGAGGAGCATCCATTTATATCAATGATTCTATACCATTCTGTGAGGTAGAGAGGTAACAGTAGATTTATTTGGGTACGTATAGTTATAGGTCAATGGGATTTACAGATAAGTGTAGTCTCCATGTCGCCATCTTATTCCAATACTGAATTTCTAGTTGCCCTTGAAGAAATTTTAATAAAACATCCGAAAAAACATTTAATAGTAGAAGATTTTAATGTAAACCTGTAAGAAGACGCTCAGGATACAAGAAACTACAAGAACTTAATAATTTTAAAACAAATAATTCTATCTCCATTGAGAATGCCACTAGAGTCACCGAGAACTGTAAAACCATTACCTATCACGTTTTATCTGATCAGCATTATAATTTAAATTGTAATGTTAGGGTTGAAAGTAATCCACTTTCTAATCATTACCAGCTCCATATAACTACAGATGAAGATTTAAAAAAGTTTAGTAAGAAAATCAAACATGAGGTTGAAATAATTGATTGCAAAAAGTTTTCTACAATTTTTCAACAAGAAACAAAAGACACAGGTTTTGTCTTTTCATCATTTGGCTCAAATTGTCATTGATTCAAAAAAGATGTCCGTGATCATTAAGGGCTGTAAAGCTCATTAAAGTAGTATATGAATCAATGGTGAAGTACTGGGGATGATGAGGGAAAGATACAGATTGTGCAAAAGAAAAATTAAAAATCCTAATGGATGAATAGTAAAAAAAGTAATTAAAAAACAAATGTTATCACATATAGAGAAACATATATAAGTAGATGAATACCATTATGATTTCCAAAAAAATAGTAGTACCTTATGCGCCACGGCGGTCTTTGGATAATAAAAAGTTTGTTCTTGTTGTTTATGTAGATTTGAGAAAGGCTTCTGATGTGGTATGTTTGGATATTTTGTTGTGTGAATTGGAAAATATGGGATTTACCGGAATAATGCTCAATCTAATAAGAAATTATCTTAAGGGTAGAGTAAATAGTGTCAGTAGTGATACAAAATCAAAATAGTTTGTTGTTTCCAGGGATCCGTCCTTGGACCACTATTGCACTCCTTCTCGTTCCTCCGTTCTTAATTTAAAATATGCAAGTCTTAAAATACCTGACTTTACATTCGCGGATGATACGGCTTTAACCTATATAGGAGATAGCGAAGACGAACTTAGTAGGGAGATCAACAGTGACCTTCGAGAGATATGTAAATTGGCTATACTTTTATAGGCTCAAGATAAGCATTGATAAAACAAAAAGCGCTCCCACCCTAAAGATAATAACCAAGGCACTCGGAACCCTTTAAACATTCAAAATTCAAAACTACTCTACAAGCGAAAGCATACTATGAATTAGCAAAGCTGAATAACAACTGTATATAAAGATATTCCAAAAAAGATTAACGACAAAGAAAAGGAGTAAAGGACATTGTTCAACTTAAAGAGTATATATGTCATCATCAACTGTATTTAAACAAAATAATTAGCATGTAGATGAAACTAGTATTCAAATTAATATAATATGAAATTAGAGCAAGTTTCCAAAATCAAATATTTAGGGCTAATTGTTGATGATAAATTAGATTGGGCGGAACATGTATTGTATATGGCTGATAAGATTGTTCCTAAGCACTCAGCAATGTTTAAATGCGAGGACTATTTAACTCTTTAAACCAAGTCAATGGTGTACAGTGCCATCTTCTTGTCTCACCTTTGGTATCTGTTACCCATTTGGGGTACATGTGGTAAAACAAACTTTAATAAAATAAAGGTATTATAATATAAAACACTAAAGGTACTGTACAACTATGACAGACTTACCAACACAGATATATTATGTAGAGAATTAAATACCTACTCATGGAATTGATGCATTATTGTAAATAGAACAGTGTAAGCTTGTGTATAGGATACTAAATAAGCATCAAAAATCGAATTCTTATATTTAATTGGCAATTGCAGTTCATAACTATAATACTGGAAATATAAATAATATATATAGAATATATACTAAAACAAATATAGGTCTGTATAATCCGACTACTAGTGCATCTAAGGTATTCAATAAACTGCCTACCTTTATAAAGAATATAAAAAGTTATAGTCCTTTTGTAAACAGTTCAAAAAAATAATTTTCTAATGTTTAGGGATACTTAATTTAGGCTAAGTTACACTGTATATTATAGTTTATGTTCTGTTTAATTCACTGTTTAGGGAGCTATTGCATGTAAAATGACTTTTGTGTTCGTAAAATAATTTTTTGCTGCGAACTGGTTTATTTTGGGCAAAAAATTCAAGAGACATTTTTTGTTTAGAATGAAACAGGCTATCGGAAATTAATTTTTAAATGCTAAACAAATAATAAGGCAAAAAGTTGCATTGGAAATAAATTTTAGGGGTTGCGTTTTCCACCCCTTACAACCATGGGATAAACCAAATAAATTACTGGCTAAGTGTCTCTTTGGTAGTAGAAAATGTCAGGTTAATTTCAATATTGTAACTTTTTTAGTGCTTGTGAAAAAAATTGTTAAACAAATTTTATGTACCCCCTTTAAGGGGCTGTATCTTAATAAGGGATGCTCCAATAAAGTTTGTTTATATGAAAGATCCTATCTTTTTTTCGATGAGGAATCACCCCCTTAAATGTTTTACACTTATTTAGTTACACCCTGTATAATTGTTTCAAAAAACAAAAAGTTTGGTTGTGTAGATTTTTTGATTAAAAAAAAAATCCCTTCTGCGCAAATGACTTTTAAATTTTTCTATTAAGTACACATTTTTTACATGTTCATATTCTTCATTAAAAAAAAAACACTTTATTTCAAAACTTAAAAAGTAAGTATTCTAAGACACTTTTTATGTAGTACCTACCTACTTGCTTTACATTTTTTTTTACCTTTTCGTGTTATAAATTTAAATCTTTTAATCCTCTATTTAAATTGACTTTAAGCAATAACTTTCTAAAAAAAATACAAGCAGCATAATGCTCTTAGTAGTTGGCTCATAATTCACGCCTCATAACTTTAGCATTTTTAAAAAGATCTCGGCAACTTTGCAAACTTTAAAAAGTTTAAAATTTTGTTAGCAAACTTTCTGCTTAATATAGTCGGTCACATATTTGAGAGTCGCTAAATCATTATAATCTGTTTATCTTCCTTTATCTAAACTTTGCTATTCCCGACGCTGCCACTCGTATCTCTTTCCCGGGGGATTGCGCCCTTCCTTTTCTTAAGAGCTTTGAGAGTTTGGACGTGCCCATAATGGACACATCTGATTCTTCTTCTGTTGCGTTTTTAATGGATTTAACAGATTTAATTTTTTTTGTAGAATATTAAATATTTAGAAAGTAGCACATTACATATAAAAATAGATATACACACTACACAGTTTGTAAAAAGTCCCGAACTGGTCAATTATTTAGAAAATGACGCACAATATAAAAAAAAACTTCCGGTATAAAGTTGTAGGCCTTAAAAAAAACTATAAAACTAGCACACCTGTAATTATACATGGTGCCTCAAACAGTCATGGTAAAGAAGACTTTGGTTTATTTAAATGGAATGACCCCTTTTTAATCACGTTCTCTGATTCCTCTAAACATTCTAAACAACAATTATATGAAACATGTCTTATGGCTAAACCCATAAAGAAATAATTTGAGTTAAAGGACATAAATACAACAGGTAAGATATTACCTACATTTTGCACTTTCACAAGCTTTTTTTTTCAAAGGTGACAATCTTGAGTAGAAAATATCCCATTTGTAGTGAACGTAGATTCGCCGGTGAATACGATATTATGGTGACTATTTCCTTCATATACTGTAACTACAATGCGCTTTTCACTTGATTTTCGGTGAAAATCAGCCCTCGGTCGCGATTGAGCTGAAAATTGCACTCTTCTGGTTTTTCATTGTTGGTTACCTACGAGAATAACCGTCACTGTCACAACAAGTTGAAATTTCTGCTTTGACAATTTCGCGTCAATTTATCAAAATGATTCAGGAAATAGTCTAAAAAATATATTTCGTGCATGTAAAATGGCTTGATAATCATGCACTCAGATTTGTTGCCCTAAAGAAACAGCTTGAATGCATTTTTATTGTTATTTACCTTAAAAAGTGCCCTCCCTTCGGTCGGGCACTTTTTGGTAAATAACAATAAAAATGCATTCAAGCTGTTTCTAGGGCAACAAACCTTCATGCATGATTTTCAGCAATTTTACATGCACTTAACATATTACTATTGACTATTTCCCTCATATACTGTAACTACAATGCGCTTTTCACTTGATTTTCGGTGAAAATCAGCCCTCGGTCGCGATTGAGCTGAAAATTGCACTCTTCTGGTTTTTCATTGTTGGTTACCTACGAGAATAACCGTCACTGTCACAACAAGTTGAAATTTCTGCTTTGACAATTTCGCGTCAATTTATCAAAATGATTCAGGAAATAGTCTAAAAAATATATTTCGTGCATGTAAAATGGCTTGATAATCATGCACTCAGATTTGTTGCCCTAAAGAAACAGCTTTCATGCATTTTTTTTGTTATTTACCTTAAAAAGTGCGCTCCCTTCGGTCGGGCACTTTTTGGTAAATAACAATAAAAATGCATTCAAGCTGTTTCTAGGGAAACAAACCTTCATGCATGATTTTCAGCAATTTTACATGCACTTAACATATTATTACTATTGAAAATTACGACTTTTCAGTATATAGACGTTCACCTATTTGTAAAGAGAATCCTAGTATGTATAAATCATCGACTTCTTGAAGTTCATGAAGAAATGTTTAAATGCGTAAAATTTACTTTCGGACATAATATTGTTTCCGTGACTAAAGGAATTCGGGGATTAATGCGAACTGATTATATCACTAAATTTGTTGCAGTATCATTGTCATCATAATTAGCCTTTTTTCTTTTTTTCACATCTTTATCATCACCATAAACGTTGAATTTACGTACCAAATCTCTTAAAGCATTAACAGAAATGTGTGCACCGGAAAATTTCTTATTGAAAAAAGGACAGCACTTTAAAGAAACATTTTCTCACACTATATTTTATTCAAACACCTGACAATACTCATCGCCATTTTGGGGGTACCTCTTTCGGTACGATCACTCACTTAGGATTTAAAGTGTTCTTCGTGACCACCAATATCGCTATCTTAGGTCCTTGTTTGGCACAAGAGTGCAATAGTACCAATTAACAAATCAAATAAATGCGCTGCTTTAAAGTAAGTATGTTTGTGGAGAAATTAAAGTGCGTATTTACTTCACTGTTGATACAAGCTGACGAATAATGTGAAAATGGCACTGAAGCATTATCTAAACACAGCACTCTTACCATTATTATTTAAAAAATGGGATAGCCGTCCATTTCTGAAAATAATACGCACTTAATTAAATTAAGTTAGGACCTGAATCGAAGAATAATATAAAGTATCATGGCAACCAAAAATCCTTTCCAAAATCTTTATTCGGCTAATCTCTTTCCGATAATGTATTTAAACTTATAAACTGGATTTTTTTTACCATAAAAAAAAGGAATTTAAATAATATTTTTCTTAAAAATCTACAATTTCTTGAAGCATAGTACTATACTATTATTATGGTGTTAATAACCTATAATATCTGCTGTTCATTTATTAAGTAAACAATAATAGTATATTAAAAGATAAAAAGTTCTGTTATAAATTTCTTCAGTCATTTCTTCAACATATTGACATGAACAATATTATTACACTTATTTTTTGTAATCTTATTTGATTTTCTTACGTTTTAAGCAATTAATATATTTGTATCCACATGAGTTTGTCTAATCATGACATTAGTATCCATAAAAATAATATTATATTACCGAATGACTGCATTATATTAACTTTTACAATTTACAATAAGTAGTAAACCCATTAAGACCAAAAATACAAGCTAATAACGAGTCAAATTAAAAACCTCTTATTATAAATTCAATTCCATTTAACACACCATACAATTTGCTTGCAATGAAATTTACTGCGTTAACCTTAAAAATTCATGTTATTAACCAATCTTCTTAACAAGAACTACAAGCAGCTTTTCCATAATGTTAAATTGTATGTCATTTAGCAAGTAAAATTCCTACAATCGTCATAATAACCCTATAATCACACAATTTCTCAATACCATCAATAAAAAGTCTGCACCTTATTTTCCGACAGACTTGTATTTAATTTGCATTTATTATAATCGAATGAGTATATGATACGTATATTATAAATGTAAAATTAATAGGGTATAATTACCTCTATTAAGGTAATTAATGTGTAATACGGGGTAAATAATTGTATTAGTTACAGTTGCTGCATTACTAGAGAAATGTACGCACATAGAATAAGATCTAGTTATTATTATTAGCAATTTTAACCGTCTTTATTATTTTGCTGATCAGACGCAAGTATTGCAGGACAATCTTTAAGGCGTTTTACGATAGTTGCGTTTAAGGGTAAGTTTCCAGAAAGTGTTAGATTTGTTTTATTATTATTCCTAGGCTGTTTGCAGGGGTAATATTTAACTTGTAATTAGGCAATAAAATAATAGATTAGTATAATTGCTACAACAGTCAAATAATTAATTTTAAAACAGTGCAACCAATATTTCTCTCGCTTAGGTGAAATAAATATCGGCGTTTGGATCCTACAGATAAAACTCCAATAAAAACTGTTTCCAGGAGATACTGTTAATTAAAGGGTTACGATTTATGGATCGATGCATTGTTGCCAAGTTATAAATTTATACTTAACATGTTTTTTTGAGGAAACCCCTTTAGTGCAGGTATTATCAAGTGTATGTAAATGTAGTGTCTAGATGCACTCCAACATATTTCCTACATTCCGTATAGTAAACTAATTATTTATACAAAAAATCCTTTCCAATATAAAAATTTGCAAAGTAAATTTTTTTGAAACTAAGCAAATAAATAATGTTTATTAAGCTAACATAGTCATAAGGCTTCTTTTCCTTCTTTGTTGTGCTAAAATGATTGGCAATTTTATTAATTTATTATCCTATTCTATATTTGTTTGCTCGTCGTTAAAAACAAACTACCAGACACGCAGATAGATATTACAATGATTCTTATACAATTTGTGGCTACTCAGTAAAATTTCGAAAAAAACGTATGTATTAGGCAAACAATGAATTTTTTAAGGCGAATTGGGTTAGCATCCAAACTTTATAGCAGTTTAGTAATAAGAACCAACAACCAACAGTAGACAACCTGTTTTAAATTAACTAACTTTTGTCTCTAAATTAATTTCTGGTGTAGGCTAGGGTTGCCACCCGTCCTCGTTTATACATTTAGTTATAGTGCATCGGCGTCCTCGCATTGTAGTAAAAATCCTCGCGATTATCGTAAGGAATACCTATTTCTCTTCAATACAAGCAGCAAGTTTTCATGTCCAATAATAGTTTATTTATGATAATTACATATTACGTTCTTTTTGTAGTTCACTTATGTTTCTCAATAGTTTTGTGTTATTTCTATATGTTTGTTTATGTTTACGAATAAGCTTATGTTTTGCGTCTACTGTTTTATTTGTCAACATATTGAAATAATGTAAATGTTTTTTCATGAAACATCAAAAAATATTTTAAATTTTGAACACCGACTTTCATAGTTTGTCCTCGCAAGGTGATTACAAAAGGTGGCAAGCTTAGTGTGTATATAGACCTACCTGTGGAAATCACTTATTTTTTCTTCTAAGGTATTCATTAAAAATCATATTTGCAATATCTTGCATACAAAGCTAACACAATTAGGTTTTGTGTTTTCCCAAATCTCAAAGTCATACACAAACTGTAAAATACTGTAAAACATGTTGAAACTAATAAAAAATAAAACGTCTGGTAATATTTGACACTATCATAATAATAACTCGTGGTATTATTGAGGTATGTATCAGAGCCGGATTAATTTTTAAGAATTCGAGGAAGAGTTTTTTGTAAATAACTTATAATTAGCTTATTAGAAAATAAAAAAAAAATGTGGTGTGCGAGTCCATCAGACAAGGGCCATCAAGAAGTTCTAATACAATTTTGACATAAAATAATAGGGAAACCAATATTTGTGGGTAGCAACATTTACATGGGATTTTCTATGGCCAGTCTGGCGTTGCATAACTCAGTATATCCAGATTATATATTATGATAAAGATGACGTCCTTTTTTTTCTAATCATGTTTCTCTGAAAAATTCATTTTGTGTGGTCGCTTTTGCACCTTGGTCTTGAGCCTTTGAAGAAAATTTTCGTGTTGTTATTCCGGAGTAATGATGTTCTTCCAGATGAAGGAATTTTTGAACAGTGTCACTCGAGGAATACTAGGCGGAATGAGTTGTTGTGAATTTCTACCATTTGGCATTCTGAGTTTAATAAACCAGGCAATGTGACCTGAACAGCTATCTGAATCCACTCTATTTGTCTTTGATGCTCTAAAATTTGGTTATCAATTCAGGTGAGTTCAGATTAGTTGGATCGTGGACGCCGCTCAAGCGGATAGATCTTCTTTAGATATAATTCACTTGAAAAGTATGTTTGGAAGCGGAATTCTAGCGATTGAGCGATAAGCAATGGCTGATGCCTTTTGGCACCTTATAACGTATGTTCCAAACATTCTAAAATCAAATAGCGCTATTTAGCAATATATTTATATATTTTACTTTTATGTTTATGTAGTAGTAGCTTAACACCTAACTAACAAAATTAATACCTTAAACCACATAGATGGCGGTTTGGACTGAAATTTCCCTAATTATTGTTCGTTTTCGGCCAGCTCTATTTGCGAGATAAGTGGCCAAGAATCTTTAATAATTGTGTACGTCTGCGGCAGATTAGTAGTATCATCGTTTGTAAGTAAAAAGAATATGTGGTGTTTAGTTAAATTGAGTTTCAATGTTCTTGTTAAACATCACTTTTAACATGATGCCCAGTGACAATAATATCTTACTCGCGCTCTAATTTCCTTACTGATGTTGCTAAGTCCATAGGCGTAATTCGGGGGTGGCAAGGGGTGGCACCCCAGATTTTTAAAGTAAAAGTCTCAATAATTTACAAATACCTAAGTCTGCAACAGGGAATTTTTTTTAACTTTATAGATTCTTCATTAATCATGCTTAAGCTAGCACAGAAAGATAGTATGTGTTTTGAAATCTGTAAAAAACAGCACACTTGAAGTATGGCAATCCTTTAGAATAGATGAGATTTTCACAAAGTTGTTCAATCACTGCACAGAAATCGCTGAAAAATTAGGGAGGGAGTAAAGCTCCATTTGAATCTGTACAGCAGTTTCAATCCTCTGGCCAGTTATTGATATCCTAAACGAGGAGATAGAGGCCAAGTTTCAAGAAAGCAACCTAGATGTACTTAACCACTTAAGCAAAGTTTTAGGTGGAACTGATATACCGGGTGTTGCATCGTCGAGCGGGACATAGGAAATCCCATGTAATTTTAAATGGGGTCAATTATTGGCTTCCCTAATTATTTTAGAGAAAAATTCTATTTAGGTTTATTAAAGAGCACTAAAACCCACATTCAAAAGAATAACTTTAGATATTTTTGATGAGCCCGGTTACGGGTTATCGCCGATATCTTTTTAACTATTTCTCCTTTTTATGGCCCCGTATTTGCGGGCACCAGTCAAGGTAAAAGATGACTGTCAAATAAAGTTGTCATTTTGAAATGTGTGCTTTATTGTTATAAAAACTCGTACATCGAAAAATTAGCCATGAATTACACTTCTGAAGAAAAAATATTGATGATTAAATGGTATTATCAAGGAAATAGTTATCAAAATGTGTCAGACATGTTTGCTGCTCTGTATCCGAATAGACCGATACCTGCAAAATCTACAGTCGAAAGGACTATCAAGAAATTTGAGACAAAAGGCACTGTAATAAATAACTGCAGATGTGAAGAAAGGCAGGAACAAAGAAGAGATGCAAGAATTATTATTTACCTATTAATTAGTAAAATATTGAAACATGTAAAATGTCATAATTAACCTTGTAATTGGATACTTTATTTTAGTTTTATTCAGATTAATTTGTACTCATAAATACACCTTTATTATTTTCGATGTACGAGTTTTTATAACAATAAAGCACACATTTCAAAATGACAACTTTATTTGACAGTCATCTTTTACCTTGACTGGTGCCCGCAAATACGGGGCCATAAAAAGGAGAAATAGTTAAAAAGAAATCGGCGATAACCCGTAAACGGACTCATCAAAAATATCTAAAGTTATTCTTTTGAATGTGGGTTTTAGTGCTCTTTAATAAACCTAAATAGAATTTTTCTCTAACATAATTAGGGAAGCCAATAATTGACCCCATTTAAAATTACATGGGATTTCCTATGTCCCGCTCGACGATGCAACACCCGGTAGACACAGCCAGTGTATAGAGTATGTGTGTAAATATTACAATTTAGGCTTCTGTCTGAACTGAGATGTTTTTACAAAATGGTAGAATCAAGAAACAAAACTATTCAAGAAAGAGCTGACGCTTTTTGTACATACATCTTTGAAAAGTGTGTTACCTATGCTTTGTGAACTTTTTCGTTTATTTTTTACGATTCCAATGAACTCGGCATCCTATGAGAGGTTTTTTTCGTGCTTACGGCGGTTAGAAACATACACCAAAAACACGATTGGACAGGAGAGGTTGTCTTCGTTAGCTCTTTTGGCTATTGAAAGAAGTGTTGAAATAAACATTTCCAAAGTTATTGATGACTTTAATTCAAGCCAGAAGAGAAGACTTCATTTTATGTAAAAATTACTTGTGTATGATGAGATTGAGTAAAAGTAAAGGTTTTTTTTTGGTATTATGTTCAGTTGATTTTTCCTTTTATTATAAACAAATGGGCTGAGCACATATAAATTAAAATCAGAGACACCTTTGAGTTGTGGGTGAACGATAATTACTTTACATGTGGTTTAGTTAATTACTCAAGTCATTAAAGCCAGTTTTTAAAAAATTTCGGGAGAAAAACCCTCGCCCCCCCCTCCCGACCCCTCGGTAGGTTTTGCCACCCCAGTTAAAAAGCTGAAATAACGCCTATGGCTAAGTCTAACCGATACTTCATAAATAGATCCATGTTGTTCATTCCAATTGGCGATTTGGCAACACGGTTCACATGTTTCCCATTATCCATCTCGTTCTAAAAGGGATAAGCAAACGCATGCAGACAAACACAAACAGCCATAAGCCATAATATGAAGGCCGATGCCGTGGCCGGTTGTCCCTTGGCTTAATTGCCGGATAATTAATGGTCATTCGTAATAGTGGGTCGAAGGATTCGTTTGTTTCGAGGGTGTTTTACGATATATAAAAGGTAGCCGGTGCGGATGACACGCCCGAGAATTATTGTTATCAAAATCCCTTAAAATTTATGGTTTTGGGACATATTTTTTTTTTGCATGGTGTAACTCAAATCTCATATTATGTTATTAGGATACCTACCAATAATAACTATTAGTTCAAACTATTAATTGAAACGCGTATTTCACTGTTGTTTTTTTTTTCGTGAAAAATAAAATAAAGAATCAAAACAAAAATTATTTATTTTATTTAAAAAAAAAGCTGTGATGAGAACCGCTGAATAAGCCGAACCGTAACTTTAAAATTTACTCAAAAAGAAAATTATAATTGGAGTAATTAAATTAATTATTGCAAAAGAAAAAGGCTAATAAAAGTGGTGGTCAGAGAGCACGAGTAGCACTAGCTGTGGAGCACGCGTGCCAATTGTCCTAGCTCGCGGGAGGGGGTTTAACAAGCGCCACCAGCTGTGCCACAGGAAAAGCTGGAAACCTCCAAGATGGTCGTGGAGCTAGCCCTGACCGTGCAACCTGACACCACGCAAACACAAGTGAAAAAAAAAAAGAAACAAAGAAAAGTAAGGGTGGAGCTGCGTAAATAAAACAAGTTGATTAAAAAGAAATATTGCCGAGAAAAGCGAACAACGAGAAGCGACAAAATCCCAAGTTTAGCATTGATTAAAAAATTATTGATGTTTTATTGATTTTGCGTTACTTAGTGATAGTACATTTTAGAAACGAAATGAAATGGTATATTGCATATCAAGAGTGGTAAGAAGCCTATTACACTTGATGTCGAAAATTACGGTACGAGCGTTAGCGAAAATTGCCCTTGGTAATACAGACATTATAATATTACGTAACTGCTCTTACGCACAGCTTGGCTTCTAACAGTATAGTGTGGTAATTAGAGATTTACGGATATAGTAGACAGTGCGTAAGTAGGTTCTTACTAATATAGAAGTAGAAAAACAGTATTTTCTTATTCCCTTTATTTCTTTTTAAATATTGAACAGCAGTTTATATTTAGTCAACGATCCTAAAGCTGTGCAAATGTTACTGTTATACTGTAGGATCCTTTGGAAATGCAAACATGCTTATTCCTTGACCTTCTTTTGAGTGACACCCTCGAAACGCACAGTTATTACCAGGCATAGTTTTAGAATAGCACAGCACTCACAAAAACAAACAGTTAAACAATACACTTCTTTCAACAAAAACTACAACTAAACTCGATAACAATAAATCATCGACTATCGGACTAACGACTGAAACACGACCGGCTTAAACTAATGACAGTTGACCGAGTTACCTCCCACTCCAATGATTTCGCCAAATGTCGTAATGTCGCTTCTCGTTGTTTGTTTTTCTCGGCACTTACCTTCAAAATGGGTGAATATTATTTGGCAAAAACCTTTTTTTTTCGGTTTATATGGTGTAATATTAAATGTACATTTTATATACAAAAAATTACTGAATAATGATTAACAAATAAAACATTGTCAAAAGGAAAACCAATTACGAGTATCATTACAAAATACTGTCATGTTATAGAAAACAAACAGTATTAAGACTTTGATGCATACCGAAAATATTTGTTTTTATGATCAGTAAACTTTACGGTCATTTAACTAAGAAGTTTTGACCTGAATATAAACGGTCACATTATGTGATCGGTATTTGATATAACGTTTTACATGAATTTTAATGATTTTGGAATTACTGTAATATTATGTTTTTCCATGCTTTTATACGAACAACATGTGGGGTTTAAAGATATACAAATCAGGTATATTGAAGGGCTTGGTGCAAAAATCGTCCAGCTCCATTATTTTAAATTTCTTAGTATTAGCAAATATGTGTTTTTCAAAGTAGGAAAACTCAAAATGATACTGTAAAACATTTTTGGTATAAAAAAATGTAAATATATTTACTGTTTCTTGTTAAAAAATATTTTTTTAATGGGGTTGTCTGTTTTTTGTCCCAAAATAAGACAACAATACGCATTTTATGAAGAAAAATTTGTATATTTAATAATGAACTTACAAAAAGAGTACATAAGTTTAAAACATCTCAACTTCTACATTCTCGTCATCGCCATCCAGGTTTCCCTGAGGTATTTCATGACCAACGGCATCAAACAGAAAATCCTAAAACCCCTGATCGTTCCTAGATACGTATTTTCCAGCCCGAGAGCGAACGTTTTCAAGTTTTATTGGATTGATGGGTAGGGGATAGTTCTTACAAAGTTTTTCAGATGGCAATGAGTATGAAGCAGATGATTTTTTAAAAGAAAATCTAGAAAACAGTGTTATTCTTTTTGTAATACAGCACTTAACTATACTTAATAGTTTTTCATACTACTACTAAAATTTCGAAATATAAAACTTTTGTTTTTGTTTGTTTGTAACAGCATAAGTGTTCAAAAAAGTTCAAAATAATATTCTGACCAACTTCTAAGACAGTACATTTTTTGACGTATTGCCTACTAAATCTCTCCACCCTTTAGGCGCACTTCTCTTTTACGCTTCTCTTTTTCTGTTAAGCCAAAATACCGATGGCAAGGTAAAAACTAGTCTCAACGCGAAATATTATTAAGACAACTCCGTTTTAGTATATATTTCCTATTCTAAATCATGGATCTGTTCGTTTTTTATTCCAAACCATGCACCCTCAGCACCCTGCCAACCTAACTTAAATCCGACTAAAAAGTAATTTTCACCAGAAAATTAAGTTAATCGGTTTTTGCACCAAACCCTTCAATTACAATCGTCTCTAATTTCTACCACTAATTTTGAACACCCAGTAAAATGTGTTAAAAAAAAATATATTAGGTCATTACATATAATGCAATCATCAAATAATTTTAACATTTTTGGCTTATTTGCTTTGAAAACAATTTAAAATAAGTAAGTTATGATTAGTTATTTTTTTTATTTAATCACTAAAAATGTAAGACAGGATTAATTTTACATAGGAATACAAATTTCTGTCTATCTTTCGAAATCATATGTTATACCGGGTGTTGCATCGTCGAGCGGGACATAGGAAATCCCATGTAATTTTAAATGGGGTCAATTATTGGCTTCCCTAATTATTTTAGAGAAAAATTCTATTTAGGTTTATTAAAGAGCACTAAAACCCACATTCAAAAGAATAACTTTAGATATTTTTGATGAGCCCGTTTACGGGTTATCGCCGATTTCTTTTTAACTATTTCTCCTTTTTATGGCCCCGTATTTGCGGGCACCAGTCAAGGTAAAAGATGACTGTCAAATAAAGTTGTCATTTTGAAATGTGTGCTCTATTGTTATAAAAACTCGTACATCGAAAATATTAGCCATGAATTACACTTCTGAAGAAAAAATATTGATGATTAAATGGTATTATCAAGGAAATAGTTATCAAAATGTGTCAGACATGTTTGCTGCTCTGTATCCGAATAGACCGATACCTGCAAAATCTACAGTCGAAAGGACTATCAAGAAATTTGAGACAAAAGGCACTGTAATAAATAACTGCAGATGTGAAGAAAGACTTGCAAGTTTTATTGTGCGTGGAAGAAAATGATGGGAAGATCAGCACAAGGAAACTTGAGGATGACATAGGATTAGATCACACCACAGCGTTACGAGCTTTGAAACGACATAAATATTATTCATACAAATATGAAAAGCACCAAGAGCTAAGAGATAGGGACGAAATACGACGACAGGAGTTTTGTTTTGGTATGATGGAAAGAGCAAACATGGATAGGGAATTTTTAAAAAACATTTGTTTCACTGACGAATGCACATTTACCTTAAACAATGAACCCAATGTTCAAAATTATCGATATTGGAGCAAAGAAAACCAACACAGGTTTGTGGAAACAAGGACGCAATATCCACAAAAAGTTAATGTATGGGCTGGGATTTTCGGAGAAAATATTATCGGGCCATTATTTCTTACACGAAATTTAAATGCAGAATATTTTTTGGAACTACTTGAAGATCATATTTTAACTACTTTACATGATGCCGCCAGGGAAAATCAGGAAGTTTGGTACCAAATGGATGGCTGCCCGGCACATAGTACCCTGGCTATCCGGGAATATTTAAACCGTGCTTTTAATGGAAATGTTATTGGCTTAAATCATACAGTAAATTGGCCAGCCAGGTCTCCTGATTTATCGCCAAATGATTTCTTTCTCTGGGCCCATTTAAAAAACAGGATATACAAAGATAAAAAATACCCAAATCTAGACGAGTTAAAAAATGCTATTTCTGCCGAATTCAATAGAATTTCAGTTTACCAACTAGCGAATGTAAGAATAGAATTTTATGATCGCCTCGGTTATTGTCTAGCAGTCAATGGAGGAATATTTGAACATCTTCTTAAATCCTAAAGTTCTAACAATTTAATAGTACCTACCTATTAATTAGTAAAATATTGAAACATGTAAAATGTCATAATTAACCTTGTAATTGGATACTTTATTTTAGTTTTATTCAGATTAATTTGTACTTACTCATAAATACACCTTTAATATTTTCGATGTACGAGTTTTTATAACAATAAAGCATACATTTCAAAATGACAACTTTATTTGACAGTCATCTTTTACCTTGACTGGTGCCCGCAAATACGGGGCCATAAAAAGGAGAAATAGTTAAAAAGAAATCGGCGATAACCTGTAAACGGGCTCATCAAAAATATCTAAAGTTATTCTTTTGAAAGTGGGTTTTCGTGCTCTTTAATAAACCTAAATAGAATTTTTCTCTAAAATAATTAGGGAAGCCAATAATTGACCCCATTTAAAATTACATGGGATTTCCTATGTACCGCTCGACGATGCAACACCCGGTATAGAAATACTTGAAATTAAATATTTATAAAAATTATATTACAGTGAGTCCCGGAAGAAATGTCTAAATTCATATAAAATTCCGCAGTGTGTTTCCTGGAAAAACGCTCAGATTATTACCATTCAAAAACGCATTAAGAAATAAAAATCGACGGGTCCGAGGGTTTTTCCAAAAAACACACCGCTGAATTTTAAATGAATTTAGACATTACTACTTTAACTAACTGTTTTCTTAGCTGAAAAATACTATATCTACCTATCAACTACTTGTGACACACCTAACTATTAAAATTAACTCTGTGGGATCATTTGGTTAATAGGTTAGATCATGCTCGTTTAGTTTATTTCAGGTTATTTCTTAATTTATTTTTCAAAAGAATAACAGTTGCGTATTATTTAATTCGTACCAGAAAATGGTGTATATTTTAAGGGTGACCTTTGTATTCTGAAATATATTAACATTTTCCCCAAGAAAACAAAGTTGATAAAAAAAAAGCAAATAAAAACAACCCACGATTGATTGTTCTCTGAAGGTGTTTTAAACCGAAGTTCAACGTTCTGTAAATTACCCTAAAAAAGCAAGACACAGCACTGTCCTTCTGAAAATAACTGTATCTGGCCTATTTGGTTAATAGGTGACAATTTATGTCCCAACAAAAGCGATCCTGTTTTATTGCCTCGTAAATTTTCAAAAGCCTAAGTCCCAGTAAAAGATACGCTTTTTACTGAAAAACCTCAAAAGCGCTTTGCTTTATGGTTTTATTGGACCGATTCGTTTTTTGTGTTTGTTTGGATCTAAAAAATACCGTTAGGTTACGGTATTTTATAAGATCGCGAAAGTTCGCCGAAATTTTTAAGATTTATTGTTTATTTTTTATTGATTTTGTATTACAGTAAAATGTCTCAATAGCGATCACCCTCGAAGAATCAAATGTTGGTCAGTTAACAGGTATGGTTGGTTAATAGAGAAAAGTATCACCATATATGTAAATAATTTTATCTACAAACGTGCGCTAAGTAACTACTTACCGCACTGATTTGAGTGCAGTAAGTATCACTTTACCGCACTAGTGCTGTAAGTAATTACATACTATGAAAACAAGTTTTTATATTATTCAAGTGTATTTTTTATTGTTATAAGAAACTCTATTAAACATAAATTTATCCACAAAATAGGCAAGCATCACATCTTCACTAATTGCTTTAACTTTCTTTGATGAACACCAGTCCATGGAGAGCCCATATTCCTTCTCATATCTATGCCGTGATTTATCCGGCAATAAATTAAGGGTAGCTGCTTTAGCAATGTCCAGAACTTCCTTCGGAATTTCATCATCACTGCTGCTACTGACTTCCATTTAAAGGACGTAAAACATACTTTCACGAAATTGTTACAAAAATAATTATCGTATATTCCGTTGTCAAGTTTTACATCTGTCATATAAAAGCCAACTATTAAATTTCTATAATTTATTTCCTTAGCAACCTGATTTTAATGCATTGTTGATAACGACTTACGAGGCACCTACGGGGTAAATTAAAACAGTGCTCTTTTAGAGTTTTTAATATTGGTGCAATAAAACATGCTTGTAGATAAAATATCGTACAATACACTTACGGTAGGTGTCTTTACCGCATTTGCGTGATTTACCAAACTCGCCTTCGGCTCGTTTTGTTAAACATTACGCACATGCGGTAAAGACGTACCTACCGTACTTGTATTGTAATATACTATTAAATAGTTTTGTCTAAATTTATCGAAACTAAAATTAAGTGAGATGAAACCAATATAACAATGTATATATACTGCACGTGCATACTCACATATATATTATACAATGTACTGTATATTTGCTTTGAAATTCTTATTTTTCAAAATAATCAGAAATTAATGATTGCTTCATATTTTTTATTTTATTTCTATAAAACTCAGATTCACGTTTTAATAGCCATTGAGAGATATTTGTAGACTTGTCAAAATTGTTAACAATATTTAAAGAGTCACTCAAACTTGCGCAGGCTTCAGATAGGCTTGACATTCTCGACACTGGAGCAAGTTCAGGTTCCTCTTCCTCTGTCTCAGAGTTGGCAGTAGTTTGATCCCTTTCTTGGATCTCTTCAATACACTCGATGAATCAAATTCAATTCTACACTTACTGTTGGCAAATCTTTATCAATAGAGACTAATTGTTTCAAATTCATAAACGTGTCCTTAATATTAGAAAATAGTTGTGCGTGTCTTCAATATTATCTGCATTACATATAAATCCGGCTTTTATAAAGTATATTTTTATTGTCACTGGGGACGCCCGGTCACCGAAACCCAGGCGTTGGTGATGGTAACATTGTTATCGATTTCTTAAAGAGGACAACCACACACTGTTAAATGCCTCTTAATAAGGTAGCTTCTGTAGAGCATTTTAAAATTCTGAATAACGCCTTGCTCCAGAGGTTGGCAATGTGAGGTAGTATTGGGCGGAAGGAAAATAAGTTTGACATTATCCGGTGTAATTTTGGGATGAGGCGTTGCATTATCCAGAAACAATACCACTCTTCTATTCTGCTTCTTTATGTTGGTATCAAATCTGTAAAGCCATGTTGTCATGATGCCTGCTGTCATCCACGTTTTTTTGTTCAAGACCCATTGGAGAGGTAACTTGTCGATATGTGCGATCTTGGAACGTTGAGGATTTTTGCTTTTGCCTATTATCAGTGGTTCTTCCTTCTTACCTTCCATATTTGCACAGAACAGAATTGTAAATCGTTTAAGATGGTCAATAGCCTTTCTTTCCAATCCGTTACATCTTCGATATTGATATCGGCTGATTTGCCACATATTTTTTTGAAGGTAACATCGTGCCGACGACGGAATTTTTCTAACCATTCATTTCATGCCCTGAAGTTATCTAGTCCTAGACATTGAGCAGGGCTTTTGCTTGAATTATGGGCCCGGATATTGGAACGTGTGAATTGAAATGTTTGTATCGCACCTTACAAAACCAGTTGAAAACAGCTTGGTCCACTGCCCTCGGTTTTGGGAAATTGTCTTTTTTGTTCATCGTTGCCACCTTCTTAAAACAAATTTCTAACTTCTGCCTTATTTTGAAGCAACAAATTGAATTTTTCAGCCAATTTCCTGGAACTTAAACCAGTTTCTTCACTTTCCTCGATTATTTCAATTTATTCGCTTAAAGAAAGACCTTTCCTTTTCCCGCCATCTTCAAATATTTGCTTTAGTCCCAAAACACAAAAAGACTGTTCAGACCAAAACTACATGTCAACAACCGATTTATCAGCCTTTAAAACAAATTAAATGGATCCGTCTGCAATAAAGTAATTAGTGTATGTACTTACAGTTCTTAACAATTGTGGGGTCGGGTTGTACTGCCCCTAGTGTAGGGTGTTTTTAGCGTTAATATTTACTAAATTTTCCGATGATTAGTGTCCGCGGTCGTTTGACAGATGGGTCGGTAAAGGGGAGTATAAAATAATGGGGGTTCCATTTTAAAATTTGGGGGTCTTATAACCGGTCGTTTAACATAGGTGGTCACTTTTTAGAGGCGGTCGAAAACAGAGGTTTTACTGTATATTTTATTCATTTAACGTAAAAAAAACATTACGTCACTTCTTTATCTAACTCTTATTGAAAATATCACATCTATATTTTGCTTTGACGATGTAAAAGAAAAAATCAGACATTTTTTGATTAGTGGGTGGTTTCTCTGGGCGAAATTTATCCTGTAGAAGAACATTCAAATAAATTGCTGCAAGGTACCAACCTATATTAAAAAAAAACTAATGGTGTTTTTAAAAGTACCTGTTTTTCATATTATCAAAAAAGTATTCGTTTGATAATTGAATTAATAATTCAAAGTCCAAAAAAACAGTTGTTTAAATTTAAACTCATCCAATAATCCAGTGGAATTCGTATGTTTCGGCATCTTTCGAAATTTATTCAAATGTTGTTTACGAGTCTCTTCTAAAAATAACAACCTAAAAAATTACTTTAAATAAATCATCACCGTCACTCTTCGGGGTTATCTTGTCGTCGCCATAATAAATAAGAGACGTTTGGTATCTGAGTGTCATCAAGTGCAAAACCCGTATATTTTGAACTTTGCTCTTAGTTCATATTTAAATCTTAAGGCGGCTGCTTAGTTGGTGGGAAAGGTTTTAATTAAAAAACCAAATTCTGTTTAACGGGACATTTTGTCGTTAGAGCTTTAACGTGGTTGTGGTGATTTTAAGGATGCAATTAGCTAACCTTAATTTTTATAAGTAGAGTATCTTTAGAAATTAGTATCATTACTATATCTAATTTTAATATGTTAACCAGAAAAACAAAACACGATCGCAAAATTTAAAAAAAATTGTAATTTATAAGTTCTTGTTTAATGGAACACCCTACATCGGGTGTTAACGAAAGTATTGTACAGGGTTATCCAACCAAGACTAGACAAGGCGATTTTTTGACTTTTCCTGTACTTTTATAAAAAAACTGAAATAGCCATCTTAAGTCATTTTCTCCCGCGAATTCGAATATCTTCAGCAAAAAACAATCGAACATCAAACAAAAGTACTAGGGGTCACTTTGATATTTTTTTAAATGGGATGCCGTATTTTTAATGAGCTTATCCGATTTCTCATATAAATTTTGATCTAAAATGTTGGATTTTTAATTCAAAAACGCCTTTTTTCTTCAGTTTTAAATTAATTAATTTAATTTTTAATTAAATTTTTTTTATTAAAAATCCAACATTTTAGATCAAAATTTATATGAGAAATCGGATAAGCTCATTAAAAATACGGCATCCCATTTAAAAAAATATCAAAGTGACCCCTAGTACTTTTGTTTGATGTTCAATTGTTTTTTGCTGAAGATATTCGAATTCGCGGGAGAAAATGACTTAAGATGGCTATTTCAGTTTTTTTATAAAAGTACAGGAAAAGTCAAAAAATCGCCTTGTCTAGTCTTGGTTGGATAACCCTGTACAAAGCACCACAGAGTTATGTTAAAAGATATTTCAATCAAATTTGGGTTACTGCCATAGTTGTGCTTGATCTTAATTATTACTTGAAAATGAAATTAATTATTTCACTTCCGGTTTTACCGGAAGTTACGCCATTTTGTTTTTTTTTCAAATTTGACAACCTGTATTTTTTAATTTTCAATCGAGTTCTCCTCAAAATTACCTTCATTTATCACTTGCACACACGTTTTACCGGAAGTTACGCCATTTTTTTTTAATAACAACTTGTATTTTTTATTGTCCAATCGAATTTTCCACAAAATTACCTTTTCAACAACATACAAAAGTGACATATATTTTTAAAATGGCGGCTTATGAGCCATTTTGCAAAATTCAAAATGGCGTCTATAAAAACATGTGCATTTGATACGGGAAAAGTAGTAATAAGGTCTGTTAAATTTTGCCCTTTCATAATTCTTTAAGCACTAATATTTACATGTTTTTCTTCAGTTTTTGAAGAAATATAATTTTTGATTTTTAATTGATTGATTGATTTTTAATTTTTAAAAATTTTAGAAAAATCTTATTTTCAACCCCAGTTTACACAATTCTTTCAAATGATATGATCTCCTTTTCATTATCTAATATGAAAGACGAAAGTATCCATAATCATCTAAATAGGCCATTTTGGAAATCAGAATGCTTTTTGCCTCAATTTTAAATTTATTTTAATAAAAATTTGATTAAATTAATTAACAATGGAATGGTAGAATAATAGGTATGTAAACAGTACAATAATATCTAAGGAAGTGAATAATGCAGACAAAAGCCAAGACCACCATTTTGGTAATGTCACACGTTTATTCTTTCGACATTTTCTCGTGAAACATTTTCTAACTTAGTTAAATTAATGGTAATAACCGCTCTTTGAATTCTCGCTATTATGTCGCCTAATGACGTCGCTTCAGTTGCGTACACTTTTGATTTCACAACATATTCCCATAGAAAAAAATCAGGCGGGGTTAGGTCCGGTATTCCGGCAGGCCATCGTATTGGCCCATTTGTCCCAATCCATGTATCGCCGAACATTTCATTTAAGAAGTTCACGGCAATCCTTGAGTTATGCGCAGGGGCGCCGTCTTGCTGGTAATAAATTTCGTTTATTACACGAATTCTTCGATGGTATTTTGAAGAATATCTAAATATTGAGCAGGATTTAAATGATTAATAGAATACTGGACCAACGATTATCGTTCCCCTCGTCTCCATCCACACCAAAATGCTCCTGAAAAACGCCTTATCTATTATCTGTATTATTCCTAATAAACATACCCCTGTTTGTAAATCTTGCCTCATCGGAAAAGATTATGTTTTGACGATAACCGTTATTGCCATGGTTCGCCCCTAAAAACTAATTGTAGTATTGTAGTGTTCTGATAGGGTCGTTTTCTCCCAAATGATAGTGGTATTTAAAAGACTTAAAGCCATGCTTTTCTAATATTCTTCTTACGCTTTCGTGGCTATTGCCTTGTTCTATTTCTCGCAAGGAAGATGTAGGATCTATAGCAATGCAAGCCAATACATTTATTTCAGCTTCCTCGTTTACAACAAAGTTGTCATCGTCCTCTTGATCATTATTTTTTTCTGATTTTAACTTTATTTCTAACCATGGAAAATATGTTGAACTAGGCAATTCACGATCTGGATAGCGTTCTCTGTACAATGTTTCAACTCGAAGAGCATTTTTGTGACTTTCTCCGTAAACAAATAACATTTCAATTTATTCTTCTCTTATAAACTTAGCCATTATATTGTTATTTAATCGAACTACGCATGAAACTCACACCCAAAAGCATGAAAAAACAACAAACATTTTATTACAAAATAACATAATCTGATAATAACATTTTGATTTACTATTTTGTTTTCCAAAACCAACTTAGATGGAAATAAGTTATTTTATTTTTATTAAAAAATAGCTTTAGATGGTTAAGGATACTTTGGCTTTTTATATTAAATATTGAAAAGTAGATCATATCATTTGAAAAAATTACGTAAGCTTGGGTTGAAGATACCATTTTTCTTAAAAATAAAAAATTAGATTCATTCAAAAACTGAAGAAAAAAAATGTAAATATTAGTGCTTAAAGAATTATGAAAGGGCCCAATTTAACACATTTAATTACTACTTTTCCAGTATCAATTGCATACGTTGTCTCATAGGCGCCATTTTGAATTTTGTAAAATGGCTCATAAGCCGCCATTTTGAAAGTAAATGTCACTTTGTTGTATGTCGTTGAAAAGGTAATTTGAAGAAGAATTTGATTGGACCATAAAAAATACAAGTTGTTATTAAAAAGAAAATGGCATAACTTCCGGTAAAACGTGTGTGTAAGTGATATTAATTTGACTTTTAGGTAAAAATTAAGATCTCGGTCAAACATAGCAGTAGCGAAAATTTGATTAAAATATCTTTTAACATGACGCTGTGGTGCTTTGTGCAATGATTTCGTTGACACCCAGTATATTGCCACATCTCTGAAATGAGAATACGTCAATGTTCGAACCAGCCGTTTTTAAGTAATTGCATTTGAAAAATTGCGTGTGAGCCCTATTTGGCGATTCAAAACCAACAATGTGACGTTTTATCGCACTAACCATGGATCACTATGGAAATAACTTTGACATTGTAACAATAATAATTATAAATAGATGAAAAGTTACAGAAGGGTAAAGCTGGATTTATAAGCTCCAAAAGTTGGTGAGGTTGAAGTAATGTTCAAGTTGGTGAGGTTCGATATTCGACAGTCCAGAATATGGCATTTATAAAGTTAGTACCAAAGTTCGAAAAATTGTTGTTTGCTTGGTTGAAGTTTTTGTCCAATAGAATAATACAGAATACTGACATTAAGTTATAGTAAGTTGTAGATAAATTCATAATTTTGGATTAACTCAAGTAACAATAAATTAGTGTCATCATTCTATATGCTATTCATTTCTTGTTTTGCAATTTCTGGTAGAAAAAACAATACTAAGTTTGCAACAAACAGAAAATCCAGATACAGATGACGGAGGAGCGACGTAAATAACGAAGAGCGCAAACGCGACAAATAAGAGACATTTGACATTTTGCGGTAACCACATGACTTTAAAATAGCGTCTTCATTGGTCGATACAAACCTCTCGAACTCCGAACGTAAAAATTGGTTATCTCGCACTACACGGAAACTTTTCGAAACTTACGAACTTTGCACGAACTGAGTTTATAAATTGAACTGAGTGTTCTCTTTAGTTTAAATTGAACTCTTATTTCCAACTCCAACTGAACCTCAACCTCGCCTACTTTTCGAGTTTAAATAATTTTAATAAATCCAGCATAAGAATAAAAAAAAAGTTTTATTGTAATAAACAATTACATAGGAACCTTAAACTTAATTTTCACGTCAAACGGAGATACGAAGTTACCATTTTTTATAATTTTGCCAAGGTCTTTTGTTATTCTGATTAACATACGTATTAAAAATTTTCTGGAAAAATTCTGCAACTTTTGTATTATTTTTTTTTTTTCCTTTTTATCTTAAGAAATAAACTTTTTAAAGGGGTAGCAAATTATATGGAAAAACCCTGTACAGGGTGTCCCAAATTCGAGCCTCATCATTGGGATCTCGGAAACTAGAAGAGATACGAGGTGGGTTAAATGGTGGCCAAGTTGCGCGATTTGATGCTGATCAAAATGCCACCTTAAAAGTTTAAAAATTCCGAGTGCTTTTAAAGATTTTTGGAAAAAAACGAATACCTATTCGCGATTTCATTTTTATTTGTTTATGACTATTCGAATAGATATAACAAAATAAATTTCACATTCTGATTGCTACTTTTTCTGTTCTACAAAATGGTGTTATAAGATTTCCAAACCGACGTTTCGTCTTTGAGCTGCCATCATCAACTGTGCTTTTTTTAAATACGGCTCTGGATTTTTTATTACGGATTTTAAGAGCTTCTAAGGTCTCAAAGGCAATGATGTATCGCACTTATCGAAAAATTTATATTAATGGCATTTTCCATAAGAACTCATTTTTGTTAAGAGAGAGACAGAAACGGAAACTTAATAAAACTGAATAATGAAACTCAAAGCAAATATTCAATTTGCAATCCGCCCGCTTGGATGCATTTTCGTGTCAGTCTGTGAATTTTATGGATGGCACGCTGAATAGTCCTTGCGGGAATAGCCCTGATCTCCCTTACTAGGTCTTGACGTAAAACTTCAAGGATTTGTGGTATGTTTCGATAAAAGACTGTTTTGGAGAAATTCCCAAAGAAAGTAATCTAGAGGGCTTAGGTCTGGGCTCCTAGCTGGCCAACGTACGGGTCCTTGGAATCCATTTATTGGGGAACAGTGCATTTAATAAATTTGTAACGAGTCTCCCATTATGAGGTGGTGCACCATCTTGTTGCCACCATAGTTGACGTAATACGTCCAACGGTTCTTCCATTAAGGAATCCAATATATTGGTCCTTAATAATTCGGAATATCTTTCAGAAGTTAAATTTCCTTCAAGACTAAACGGGCCAACAATTTTATTGTGCCACATACCGACCCATACATTAAATGATTGCCGTCCCTGAGGTCTTACTTCTCGATTCTGCCTTGGGTTTTCTAGTGACCAATAGTGTTCGTTATGCCTATTAAATAGTCCATGTGTTGAAAACCTGCATTCATCTGTACATATAGTTTTATTTAGGAAGTCGTCATTATCATTAATTCTATTTTGCAACCAGTTACAAAATTCTAATCGTCCCTCAGCATCGCCAGGTCTTAGTGTTTGACTAATATGAATTTTGTAAAGTTTATATCGACGATTATTTAAAGTCCTCCAAACTCTCATTCGCGGTGATACTACTTCGTCTGAGAAAACTCTAATTGAAGCTCGAGGATTATTACTTGCCTTAAAAAATAATTTAAAATTACTCATTTTACTTTCTACTATGTAATAGTTTTCAAACTTACAGTGTTTAAGATAATTTGTTCCTCTTCTGGATCGATTCGTCTTCTATATTCAACCCTTGGTTGAACAAAACTTCCGTATTGAGCTAAATTATTATCAATATTAGCAAAATAACTATAATGCGGCTGCCGTCTTTCCGGATATTCCAACAAATAGCGCT
The DNA here is from genome assembly GCA_963920685.1 of Polydrusus tereticollis. Lineage (NCBI taxonomy): Eukaryota > Metazoa > Arthropoda > Insecta > Coleoptera > Curculionidae > Polydrusus > Polydrusus tereticollis. The sequence continues at coordinate 87,595,486 of OY987329.1, read as the reverse complement.
CACAAGCCGTTTTTCAATTTTGATTCGAAATATAATAAATCCTTATCATGTCGTATTTTTCGTCAGAAGAAAAAGTCATTTATGTTTAATACGCGTTAATGATTAGTGAACAGTGAAGTGTCAAAATATTAGATAAATTAAACATAAACAAATGAACTAAGATGACCGGCGCACACGATGCACCGCCACCTTGATAAATTGCTAAAATTTCTGTACATATAGCCTAAAACCTAGGGTTGAGGGTTGACACTTTAATTATATTATTTATTAAAAATTAATACAAATGAGTTTTTATGGAAAATGCCATTAATATAAATTTTTCGAATAAGTGCGATACATTATTGGTTTTGAGACCTTAAAAGCTCTTAAAATCCGTAATAAAAAATTCAGGGCCGTATTTAAAAAAACGAAGTTTATGATGTCGTCTCAAAGACGAAACGTCGGTTTGAAAATCTTATAACACCATTTTGTAGAACAGAAAAAGTAGCAATAAGAATGTGAAATTTATTTTGTTATCTCTATTCAAATAGAGTCATAAACAAATTAAAATTAAATTGCGAATGTTCGGTTTTTTCAAAAAATCTTCCGAAGCACTCGGAATTTTTAAACTTTTAAGGTAACATTTTGTTCAGCATCAAATCGCGCAACTTTGCCTCCATTTAACCGACCTCGTATCTCTTCTCTAGTTTCCGAGATTAGAATGATGAGGCTCGAATTTGGGACACCCTGTACATATCACATTTACAAAAATTAACAAATTAAAGGTGAAGAAAGGTGTCTTTACCATCACTAAATTGGAAGGATTCGTCTGAGGAGTCAACTGAATTAATAAGTGGTTCTACCATTTCTTCCATCATGTTGGCTAAGTCCCACATTTTTTGCCTCTATATTCATACTTTACAAATACATACGTTTTTTAATTTTATATTTTTTTTGTCACTGTGTCTTTGTACATACATAGAGTAAATAATTAAAATAAACATTAATTTAAATATATCGTCGGATTACAAGCAAAATACATTACGTCAAAAAACAGAGTTTTTAGAAATTAAGCTTTTAATTTATTTAATTTGTATTTTGTTTAGTAGTTTTAATACGTGTAACTTTTTCTTATATTTTATATTGTCGTAATATTTTTACATATCTATTGAGTAATATGCCACAGTAGGAGTTTATTTTGAATTTTGAATTTCGCTTTTTTAACGATTTTTTTCTTCAATTGCAGTGACTTAATGTGTTTTTCATGTAAGAATTGACTTAATGTGTTTTACTTGTATAATATAAAGGAAAACTGCGACTTCTAATATTTTCTTAATTTAAAAAAATAATATTATGTTTTAACAAGAACACAAGATATCTAAATATTATTACAAAATAACATTTTAGATAACGTTTCGGAAAGAAAATAGTCAATAATATGAAAAAGAAAACGATTCTAGTTATCCATTATTAAAAAATATTAGTCTTCTTCTTCTTCGTCAGAGTCATTTTCACCTCGTTCTGCGGTTACATCTCGAACAGAAGATGAATTGGGCAAATTTGTACACCAGCCATGAAGGGACGAGGGAATAATATTTTTTTCGCAAAGCTTTAAGAGTTCCTTTTTTTTGGCAATGGAGATGGGTAACTGTTTTGTATATAGCTGTGGGATAGTTACATTTTCAAAATTACCCCCTTTTCCCTTTCTATCTGATGCACGCCTTTCGAACCCAATGTGTAGCTTTTCGTACTCATAAATCTGTATTTATATTGAATCGTGTTTGGAAACTGCCTGTCATATTTAAAGCATTTTACTTTCAACCAGTTGACATTATTTCCTTTCTCATCTTTCTTTCTTTTTTTTTTCAACGTTTCTTTTCCAAGTTGAGGGTCTTGAGGTGCTCCATCTATGTCTCTTTTTACTCTTTCTTGGGGTTTCTTCGTTTGGATTCCCAACTTTATAACTACATTTATTTATAACTTTTCTGTCGTGTTAGGGAATTTATTTACGCTCTGAACGCTTGTGGAAGACTTAGCTAAAATAAAACCCGTTATAATGTATAAATGCGCCAAGAAATGAAGCTTTCAAAATGTTAGAAGCAATCTTGAACAGTAAACGTGGTTATTTCATGCAATATAGTGTGCCTCAGTGCCTCGTATTTGAATGTCGTAGATGTTAGGAAAAAATAATAATAATAATGAAAACTGATTTTATTACTATGCAATATTATTGCATACTAATTTGGTTAAAATGGTTAAAATCCATCCATATGCACACACACTCGCATACAGATGAACTTTATTTTCACTGAAATAATTTTTTCTCGAAATTTAACACAATTACTACTATTAGATATTTGAGAAAACAAAATTAAAAAGACATTTTTTTGGTACAGTATCCAGTTAAACCTATCATAATATTTCATGTTATAGAAAAATTGACAACGGTGTTGACATTTCATAGACTAATAATTGTCATTATATCTTAAACGCCAATGTATTAAAAATCTTTACAATTTTCCTCACCACTTAATAATATTGTAATTAAAAGAGTATTTATTGGTAACTTACCTGTGCAATTATTTTGATTTTTCTTCAATTCATGAAATATTTTATCAATACGTTTCATTGTGTAATTTACTCTAATAAGGCATAAACGAAACTAACGCCGGTTATGAAAATTTCAATGCGAATCGGGATTTTTAACCGGTGGCGACCTGTCGGGCAATTGAACAAAATTCACTAAGTCGCAACGCCGCATAACGTTACAAGTAATTTCTTCCAAGAAAAATCCACTAAGTCACTTACTGGGTTTTACCTGAACAAAAGTGATATTATTTCTGACTTAGTGAAAACAGTAACATGGGAAAAGATAGGCATAGATAAATCGAACGAGTGGGTTTTGTTAGAACATAAAGTATTAAAGTTCATGTACCTGACGTAAATAACTCAATTTAAGAAAAAAATGACTTAGTGTGTTTTGCTTGTAAGCCGACGATCTGCACTCTAAAGCACTTTCTGTCGAGATACTAAAAAATCAATCAATCTATTTTCGAGTAGTGGTAAAATAAAATGAAAAATGTATCAAGTTATGTAATTTTTACGTGACAAAATTATCAATGTTGACGTTCAGAGCGAATTATTATTTATTACTAAAAGAGGAATTGTCCTGTATACAAGTGATGCTCTTTAAATGTAAGGTATAAATATTGTTCATATTTGATTAACAAATCAGTTTAGATTTGTGGTAAGATAAAATAAAATGAATATTGTCCAGCTCCAGGTTAGTTAGTGGAAACTGAATGAGATGTATTATTTTTGGTTTGCCGGTTTAACCGAAAGTATAATTTACTACTATCACCGATTTGATATTTTCTCAAAATCTCTTAAAAGAAATTGTTGCATGTTTTATACTTCGAATTCTCCAAACAATCTAAATTTTATGCCTATATCCTTGCCTTATTATCTAGTGTTAGTTTTTCTAAAACTATTGAAATCCATATTGCTTAAACTATAAATTATTTCAGTAGGTTCTTAAAATGTGAATATGTATGCAAACCTGGCTAGTTGACATCCAGTATAAATCACATCCGTATTTAATATTAACCAAATTTAAATTAATAGAATGTAAATTTTTTTATTTTAATTTGAGATATCAATTTCCTGCAAGCAATACTTAAATTAATTCTTTTTGCAATTCCGGCAAAACTGGTTGCAAGACAGCACTAGAGCCGAAGAACTTATCCATATTCATACTAACGCATGTTTTTCTTTTATTTTATGGCAAGCATGGAGAATGAGTTATTACGTTGTCAGCAGAAATTAAATACAAAAAAGGGATAATATGCAAAGTGGTTTAATTTTCATCTGATGTTTGTTTTTATACCTTTTTTTTGCATGCATGTGTGAATATTCACAGGGCTGGGATATGTTAGTGTATAAATGATGAAGCAGCAATTTATATAGGTATTATTATAGTTTAAAGAAATACTAAATATGGCCGCAGCACTACGACATATGAAAAGGGGAAATAAAGGCCATAAATATGGAGTTTTAAGCCGCGTGTCATATACGTGCGTACAACTTTTCTAAACATGATTTTTTTATTATTAATTTAGGTTACAGAATTACAGAATTTTATAAATATAAAATAAACTAAAAACAATAGCTTGCTTGAGACATCTCTAAATGTTTAAATATGAAAAGAATAACGCACGTAAAAATCGCATTTACAATGCTACGCTAAAGACGAACAAACAGCATACACCTTACTTTTCATTTTAAAATATCTTTATTATTCCTATTATAGTATCTACAATGTCAACGTAACTACGTTCCCTGTACAACGGGTCATTATCCTACCTTAGCCTAACCATCTTAATCCTAAGCCTAAACCTAGAATACGCTGACAGTGGCTAGAGGGTACCGGGGCGGAAACCCCGCATTTGGGGACACACCTAACCCTTCTCAGTTTTTTTTTTTTTTTGATAAGGCACAGCACTGCAGAATTAATCCTTCATGGCGCTCTGCGAGTGGTGCGTGTGCGCAGGAAATGATTCACGTTGGTCTTGCATCTTTGGAGATTATACTCGTTGGGGAATACAGCCTTTTTATGGAAACATACAGCTTGTGATACATCATTTGAAAGCTATTATCTCGTACAGTATGCTCGTAAATTTTGGCGCGATTCTGTCAAGCTATTTCAAAATGGCCACTGTTAAAATTTTTAAAAAAATTCCTATTTAAATAAGCGGAAATGATAAATCATTGATGTTTTTTATACCTGTCAAGATAAGAAATCTTCATTATTTCACGTTCTGACATTTTGTGACATTGTGAACTTGTTCAACTTGTAAAATTAATTTAGGTATTTTCGAAGTATTATTTTACAATTTTCTAAACAAGAATGGTTTTGTCGTAAAGGCAGCGTATCGAAGTCTTGATATTGTTAAGATGTGGAGATAAAATAAGAAGTCAAAGTGAAGTGTGCACTTTATTTAATGCTAAGTATACTGAAAATCAAATTTCACAAGGCACTGTTAGTAAAATATTCCACAAATTTGATGAATATGGCACAGTAAAGGACTTGCCTAGGAATGGACGGCCACGTGTTATAGGCGACGATGAAAAATTGGATATTGCATTATCTCTGCAGGATAATCCGCATGTTTCAACAGTTTCATTGGCTCAAAATCATGATACATCTAGAGGTACTATTGGAAGATTTATGAAAGCAGAAAAATACCACCCTTATAAAGTATGTCTTGTCCAAGAGCTTTTAGAAGGTGACTATGACAGGCGTTTGCAATTTTGCGAAGAAATAATGAGACGGTGTGACGAGAATAATAGGTGTCCGCAGAACATATTATTTTGGGATGAAGCTACTTTCTATTTAAGCGGGGTGGTTAACAGATATAATTATCGTATCTGGAGTCAAGAAAATCCACGATGGATATTTGAAGCGCATACTCAGCGGCCCCAGAAAGTAAATATATGAGCAGGTATCATTAATACCCGAATTTTAGGGCCATTCTTTTTGGAAGTAAACCTCACAGCTGAACGGTACCTGGATTTCTTAACCTTCGAGTTGAGGCCTGCTCTAGCTGTAATTTTTTCCAACGAAGTAGATCCAGATATACCTAATGAGACAATTTGGTTTCAGCAAGATGGTACTCCCTCGCATTTTGGTGTCAATGTGAGAAGATATTTAGATCAGATATTTCCAGGTCGCTGGATTGGACGACGTGGTACAATTGAATGGCCACCGAGGTCCCCAGACTTAACGCCTCTAGACTATTTTCTTTGGGAATATTTAAAAGAAAAAGTTTACCAAAATAGGTAAAATAATATTGAAGATTTGAAAAACAAAATTAGATTGGAGACACATAACATACCGGCTGAAGCCATTCGAAATTCCGTCGACGGATTTTACCATTGTCTGGGGGCATGCCAAGTAGAGGGTGGAGGACATTTCCAGCATTTGCCACGTTAAACCACCTTTTTGTTGTGTTTTGTTTTGCTTCGTTACATTTTAATTTTTTTTGACAAAATAAATAACAAATAAACCATAACCATTGTTAAGTCACAATGTCACAAAATGTCAGAACGTGAAACAATGAAGATTTCTTACCTTGATATTGATATTCCGCTTATTTAAATAGGGATTTTTTTAAAACTTTTCACAGTCGCCATTTTGAAATAGCTTGACAGAATCGCGCCACAATTTATGAGCATACGGTACGAGATATTAGCTTTCAAATGATGTATCACAAGCTGTATGTTTCCATAAAAAAAATTCGATGTCGTCATATCTTTGACAAATGTCTATAAAAAAAACAAACGAATAACGTCAAAATGAGAGCATATATGAAACTAAATTAACGTGTCCGAGCGTTTTCCCCAAAAGTTACAGGTTAAGGCTATATTAATTTTATTCCGGACTTCTGGGCAGCCCTGTATAGTAAAAAGAGGGTGGGCGACAATATAGAACAATATAGGGACTCCGGCGTTGATATTAATTGGGTCTGAAAGAAATCCGTCCAACGCCACTCGCAGAGAACGCTCTTTAAGAAAGCTTGACAACCATGAACAAAATTGAACCGGCATTCCGCATTCACTTTAGACAGTCAGGAAACAACCATGAACGAAGGAAAAGTTAACAGACTCAGTCAACGCTTCTATAGCAGATGTAGGTAGATGCTGGAAGATTCTAATATACCTACATTTTATCTCAGCCTGAAGCATTCTTATTTTTATTATCACTGAAAACTGGTCTTAATACGTTTGCGTCAGTAGGCCCAAAGGAAAAGGTACATTTTATATGTGCACCTGGCATATATTTTAAGGGATCATTTATTACCTGAATGCTCTGAGACAGTTTTGAGGCTATGGACCAGTAAAATCCGTTAAGTTCATTACACTAGGGAGCAGGAGCTCCAATTCCAATATTTTGAGCCCCTAAGTTATCCAGGGCTTTTGCCTCCTATGCTTTAGCTTCCTGCGTGGAAAGAATTTCACAAATGCACCATACAAAATAAATATTTCCTTTAATAAATACGCCCAAAATATTCATCCCCCCGTACCTTCTCCCAGTCAAGAGACTGGCTGTTATATTTTTATATCTTTTGTTAACAGTAAAATGTTGCATAAATATTCTTAATTCAGCAAATAAGTAGCCTCTAGAAAAAATGATTATCGACGCCAATGATGAGGTATAAGACTATTCAAAATTGACTAGAAAATAAAGCGGGACGCTAAAACCAAAGTTGCATGCGTGCTAGTTAATGCTAACCGAAAATTGATAACTTGGGCCTTAGGGAGCTAACATGTAGCTCTAGACTCTGTAAACCACAAACAAAAAGATTTAAAGTTATGTCGAGTAAAACCGAAAATCTTTCTATATTTTAAATTTTAAATATAAATAAATTTTACTCATAACAATTAAATGGAATTTGGACGCTCCGTGTAGGATAAGAGCAAATATTTTATGGAACTTTTCTAACTTGATCTATCTCTAAACCTCCTCAAAATTCTAAAATAATTTATAGTAGAGTTATACGACGAATAAGAAATATTCCAAATTGATAATTACATAATAATATAATGTATACATATCTGTATTTATATAGTAATTAATATCTGGTTCATTTTTATTTCGAAATGTTTTATAAACATTACAGCCATATATTTCATAGAAAGTGTTTATGATAGTATCGATCATGTAGTTTTAAACAAAATCGTGGCCCTATTACAAGTCACCCTAAATAAGGTAAAGTCCCTATTAAGCGTATTGAATATTAGAAAAGCCCCGGGTTTTGACGGTTTAAAGAATGTGGCGTTGCGAAATCTACCTGACAAAGCTTTAAGAAATATAGTAAGCATATCCCAGGCAATAATCAAAGAGGGCCACTTCCCGTCCTCCTGGAAGCATGCAAAAGTCATCCTAATATATAAGAAAGGTGAGGACCCTACGGCGCCGGCTAGCTACAGGCCGATCAGCCTGCTGTTGCGTCTTGGGAAAATGACAGAAAAACTAATTTTAAATAGACTGAATGATTTTGTGATTGTGCGTAACGTTCTGCCTGTCGAACAGTTTGGGTTTCGGCCTGAACATTGCACAGTCAGGCAGACGACGCGTCTAGCCTCAAACATACTAATAAAAGGCTTTAACAGGAGAGAGCACACGGGAGCGGTTTTCTTTGACGTAAGCAAAGCATTTGACAAGGTCTGGCATGATGGTCTCTTGTTGAAATTGATAAGACTCGGAGCTCCGAACTACTTAATTAAGGTGTTAGTTTTTTTTTTGGCGAATAGAAGTTTTGCTGTCTCGTCAGAGAACGCACTTTCTTTTAATAAAAACATCAGGGTGGGTGTACCACAAGGTTCACCTCTCTCTCCGATGCTGTATAACGTTTATACTCATGACATTCTGCGCGATAGATTTACGCAGCTCTATATTTTCGCTGACGATACCGCAATCACTTCAACTGCCAAACAGCCGCGACTTGTCGTCAGCCGGATGCAGCGCCACGTAATCAAGCTAGAGAAATGGCTGTCGGCTTGGAGGACTCGCTTGAATCCCTCCAAGACGAAAACTATTAATTTTTCGAAAAGCAATGTTAGTAGGCCTGAGACAAGGCTTCGTGTCAACGGAGTCCAGGTGAACTGGTGCCAGGAGGTAAAATACCTGGGACTTATATTTGATCAACGACTAAACTGGAGGCGTAATTCAATTAATAGAGTAAAGCTAGCATTGCACCAATTAGGTACGCTCTATCTACCCCCTGCTTCACAGGCGGAGTAGACTTGGTAATAGGACAAAGGTCAACCTCTACAAGGTGTTAGTCAGGCCGGTTCTCACTTAAGGTGCTCCTTCGTGGTGCAATATAAGCAGAACGGAGCTTAATAAGTTCCAGGTAATACAAAATAGGGCACTAAATATTATTGCGGATGTACCCAGGTACACGATGAATAGTGATGCCGCGAGACGAGACGAGACGAGAATTGGCCCATTCTCGTCTCGTCTCGTGAGGCGAGAATTTTTTTTTATCTCGTCTCGACGAGAAACGCGTTTTTCTCGCTCGAGAGTGCCATTGTCTCGTCTCGTCTCGTCTCGTCTCGTTTTTTCTCGTGAGTAGGGAATCATAAAAAATATTTTTTTATACGAATCTTAAAGGGGATAAACATTTAAAAGTATCTGGTCGTCTCGCAGAAGGGTTTAATATAAGTCGATTTGTTAGGCATGTGACTTAGAAACTATTTTTCTTAGATCAACAAAATATTGCAAGCGGCCATAAGACATAATTTACGTAATGTAATAGGTTGGCACCGAGGTATTTTCAGTCCAAAATATACGGGGTGGTAAAAGATACAGAATGGAGAACGATTTATAATAATAATAATTGATTCATAATGGAACGACCCTTCTTTTATTATTTATTTTTTGGCATAATTCGGGGCATAATTAACGGCAATAGTTTGGAAAATATTCGACTAAATAAAGGGATCAGCCCAGAATGTCATCCGGGGAAAAACCTTAATTTTTTTATTACATTAATAGAAAGTGCAAGAGAAAGAACTTAAAGAAGTATTTCCGAAAATGCTCTATTTGACATATCAATCTCTCATAGTTTATGAAATATTCGGACTAAATCGCGGTAACATTAGATAATTATTGTGTCCTTCTTTTACATATGAGTTATACAATGTAAACTGTAATTGGTTTAAGATCACCGCCGCTACAACGTTTTCAATCGAAAATGCTTTCTTTCAGATTTGGTTAATTATTTAAAAATGTCAACTACTATCTCTTTTAAGGTAAATGCCTTCACAATACGATAGAGTGAGAACGTTAAACACATTATTTTTCTGTCTATATATTAGGAGATACCTAAAATTCAGTGTTCTAACAAACGAGAAAATTCGAGAAAAAACGAGAAATTTCTCGACGAGAAACGGTCTTCTCTCGTCTCGTCTCGTGACTTCTCTCGAGAAAAAAATTTCACTCTCGTCTCGTCGAGACGAGACGAGACGAGACACGAGAATTTCTCGTCTCGGCGGCATCACTAAAGATGAATCGCATGATTCATCAAGACTTTCGTATGCAAACACTAAATCAATTTTTCACAAAAATTATTACAGACCATTACAGACACACCGACTTATCGACAAACCCATTAATCACGGACTCACACACGAGATCTAGACCAAACAGTACGTACAAACTACCGAAAGACTGGCTCCCTGTTGGTCCAATCTCATAGTAGAGAAGCTCTAATAGTAGTGAGGCACTATCAATCAACCACCAATAACTAAATTAATATCAAAATCAATGGAACAGGCGCCAAAATTTTGCAGTATAAAAACTTTTTAAATCAAACAAGCAAAAATACGAATAATCAAGGCAAAAGTCAATTTCAAAATTTCTACAAGTGATAAAACCTAAACAGTTTACGAAGAATCAAATGAAGTCGCAGAAGCATTTCTAACTTAAAAAAAAAAAACAGAGATCCCTAGTACCAAAAATTAATAGTGGAAACCAAATAATTGAATTATTAAAACATATTTAAAATCAGTATGTGTGATCATTTTGCATACGCTACCAGCTGCAAAAACTCCATTTTATATTTGCCATATTATAATTAATACTGTGGATTCCGCATACATTGCACTCCAACATAAACTGTCAAAGATTTTTTGCTGAGCAACGAATTGAATGTTTGACCTTCTCGCCAACGTTAATTAATTATAATTAATATTTAATATCCATTACAGACTGGACACTCCGTAAATATTTTACCCGCTTTCAGCATAAACTAACTTAACATTTATTAACGATACAAACATTAATTTCTCAATGTTATTCGTAAACAAAAAATAAAGTGTTTATTACCATATTCTAAAAAAAATATGTAAATACTTAAGTATTTTTGTCATTATTTGTATTAATTTTTAATAAACTATTACATTATATTAAATTAAAAAACGTTTGCTGATACATAGTGAGAGATCTAATGTAACTATATTTTGTTTTATTGGAGTTTTGGCTTTGCGGAGAAGGTGTGATGCCTTCAATTACCAAGGAAGTTAAAATTGTTGGATTTTTTGTTTTCTGTTTCAGATCCTCTCCCAATTTGTGTCTACAAAAAATCATAGCCCGAGTTTTATGTTGGGTACCTTTTATATTAAAGTCATTTTAATTACGATAAAATTAAAAAAAAAAACCTTTAGGTTTATGGTTCTTTTTGCAATATTTGATACTAATATTAAAATTGCAGAACTCCGCATACTTCTTATGCATCACGTCATTACCTTGCCCTCCGTATAGTCTTAAAATCTGTTTATGAATAAAATCCATTATCAAAGAGAAATTTATAGTCTTAAAATCTGTTTATGAATAAAATCCATTATTAAAGAGAAATTTCGATATTTTCTTCTCATATACCTACTAATAAGTCTGAAGTCTGCTAAAGTAACGATAAAGCTGTCGGATTGAAACTATACGTATCACATATGATTATGGACGGATTTATCGCTGTGATTTATGGTTAGGTGTGTAGCAGTCCTAGCCACAAAGCGTTGCTTTTACATATTTCAATTACCATATAAAGGAAACTAAAAAATGTCATTTATTAGAAATGTATAATCAAAAACTAATTGATTACATATTCTAGGTGGAATTTTTCATTAATATTAAAGGCCGTTCACATGATACCTTAAAATCTAACACGACAATCTGTAGGTCATTAAATGTCATAAAAATGAACACCTGCTTCATCACTAATAGACACAAAGAGTTACACGTGCGGAGAAAAATAATGCACTTGCTTTCTTTTTCTAACCAACAAATGCCTTCAAGTCGTTTTTTATTCCTTCCTGCAAGCTGCAAGCTGCATACCCAAAGAATTTTTATCATTTATATAATGGAAGCAATAGGGGCTCGAACTTTATAGATTTATTTATTACTATCAATAATTAACAAATTCTAAAATAAAAAATGTATAAAACAGCTTGTTTTCGAAGGAGCTCAAGAGAGAGAGAGAAGTTAGCTCAAGAGCTAAGTCGAATGCGATTTCTTGTAAGTGTTAGTAAACTTTTTTTTAAAGGGCACGAAACGATATTATGACTTGATCGTAGAGCAATTTCAATCTTATTTTCAGTAAAAGTAAAACAGGAACATAAATACGTTAGAAACTCCCTTAACAGAAATATTTTACAAAAAAGTTGTTATTGTATTATGTTCTGTGTAGTAACTATCAGCATAAAAGAGGACCTAAGACACTTTTTGTGGTACTTCTGCTCTAACTTCTTTAGTTCATTTTGTCTAACTTAAAGAATATGCAGATTCAAATAGTTCAATATAGTTAATGCAAAACAATTTCCGGTGTATGTCATACCCTTCGAGTAACGTTAGTTATCAGCAATGTTGCCAGATTGTAACCAAAATAACCGAGTGAGGGATTATACTAGTTTTTTTTTTTCATAAAAACAAGATAAATTTACATAAATAAACACATTTAATAATTTTATTTTAAAAATCTTCCAGGATGACAATGTACATATACCTAAATTGTGTTGAAATAGTTCTGAAATTTTATTGTTACTTCTTTTATACAGTGACCGGCAAAGAGTTCGCAACATATGGGAAAAAATTTTATTAGCGGAATATCAAAAAAATCTTCTGTGGGGGGATCGGATGTGCATATCCCATAACCTTAAAATCGATTTTGGCATACGTCACGTGACCACTGGTATGGCGGAAAAGTTGAAGAAATGAATATGAAATTATCAGAAATCAGATTAGTTGATGAGATATCGAAAAAATTCCAAGAATAAAAAGTGTTTAGAATTCCATTAGAATCTTACACACAATGTTTGGGATATCTACTTGAAAAAAACATAAAATCGAATTTTTTTGTAAATATTTTTTTACCGAATTAAAAATTTCCATATTTTTCCTTTCTAATAGCTTCATTAAAGTAATCAGACTCAGTCAATAACACTATATTCGTTTAGCAAACATTGATACATTTTGCTCCTTTATTAAAATAATATTGAAATCAGATATTTAACAGTAGTATTGATTCTAAAAACATTTGTCGCATTTAATTATATTATTTTTAATACATTTGGATGATCGTTTCCCCAACAGCTCTTACCAGAGAACTTGGTTTTGTCTATCTCGTGGTATATCTTGATATAGTATAATATGGGCCGTTTCTTACAAATTCTAATAAATATATAAGTACTGCAAAAGGTGCAAAATGTTTGTGCACGGTATGTGAGATGCTTATCGAGAAGGGAGCATGTGAGTGGCCATCTGGTTGACATCTTCGGACATAGTATGGCTCAGAGGCGATACATACGTTTGGGGTATCAAATTCATAAAATTATAAAACTGAGAGAACCCAAGTCTAGCCGAACTGTTGAACACAACTAGAAATATTCTTTTGTTTTTCTGACAAGTTGGAGCAATGATTCAAAAAATTCGTTTATACTTGGATGCCAGCTGTTGCAATAGTCTATTTCTAATAACCTTATCGATATTTTTTATATCGAAATAACCTGTGATGTTAAATAATCCGTAATTTCATTAATCCAAAACAAATTTTATCTATAACCGTAAAACAGAATTTTGAATTTCGCACATAAACTTCAAAAAAATCTAAAAACTACTTAATAAAATTAAAATTATTTTACTGAGTCAAATAAACAACAATTTGAGTCAAAAAGCTATATTAGTAATAAGTACTAAATATTTTTATTAATACTTATAACACCAAAATTAACTTAAATTAAAAAATTTAACCGAGTATTAAAACTCGGTATGACCGCCATTTCGCTCCATACATAATATTGTTCAAGATACCATTTCTTTTGAAACATTTCTGAGCATTTCGGGAGTTATTAGGTCTACACAGTTTCTAATAATTTGTTCCAAATGTTCAACATTTCTAAAGGGCCGCTTTTTGTAAACCTGGTTTTTTAAGTACCCCCACAAAAAAAAGTCTAAGGGTGAAAGGTCGAGCGATCTGGCGGGCCAGGGATTTTCTGCGAATCGACCTATCCACTGATTGCCAAACTCCTCATTAACCAATTCTTTACTTCAATTGTTAAGTGAACACTGGCGCCATCTTGCTGAAAGTCAGATGCCTTCTTTGTATTAATGGAAGATTATCTAGGAAGCCTGACAGTTCATTCTGCAATAATAATAAGTACCAAGCAGCTTTTAAATTACCACGTCGAAAAAAAGGTCCCACAATTTTTGTATCTAAAATTCCGCACCACACATTTACTTTAAAACTATACTGATCTTTACACTGAATAACAAATTCTCGGTTTTCAGCGGCCCAGTACCTACAATTTTGCGAACTCACGGTGCCGTTAGAAGTAAAAGTGGTTCCATATGAAAATAAAATTGTCCTTGGAAAATTAAAGTTTGGTTTGTATATGTATAAATTGTTGTTTATTTGACTCAATAAAATAATTTTAATTTTATTAATTTTTAGATTTTTTTTAAGTTTATCTGCGAAATTCAAAATTCTGTTTTACGGTTATAAATAAAATTTGTTTTGTATTAATGAACTTAAGGATTTCTTAACATCGCAGATTATTTCGATTTAAAAAATATCGATAATACTATTAGAAACAGACTATTGCAACAGCTGGAAATGGAAGTGTAAACGAATTTTTTGAATTACTGCTCTAAATTGTCAGAAAAACAAAAGAATATTTCTAGTTGTGTTCAACAGAAGTCAGTTTTACTGTAATAAAGCTATTAGAAAGGAAAAATATGGAAATTTTTAATTCGGTAAAAAAGTATTTACAAATTTGATTTTATGTTTTTTTAAGTAGATATTCCAAACATTGTATGTAAGGTTCTAATGGAATTCTAAACAATTTTTATTCTTGAAATTTTTTCGATATCTCATCAACTAATCTGATTTCTGATGATTTCATATTCGTTTCTTCAACTTTCCCGCCATACCAGTGGTCATGTGACGTATGCCAAAATCGATTTTAAGGTTATGGGACATGCACATCCGATCCCCCCACAGAAGATTTTTCGATATTCCGCTAATAAAATTTTTTCCCACATGTTGCGAACTCTTTGCCGGCCACTGTATATGTTTTGGTTATTAATCCATTGTAGACCTTTATTACGAAATACATTATTTTTTTACTTAGTATTTTCGTAAAAATAGGTTAGGCAAACGTATACCTTACACGTAGTTAGTCCTTATTTAAAAATATTCTAATTTTTTTAGTCCTTGGGTTTCAATATTAAGAATAATAAAAGTAATATTACAAAAATTGATCAGTAATCATCCTCCAAATTAAATTTTGCAATAATTGGTTTTCGAACCATTTTAAGGGATTTTGCTGATTTATTTCTCCATAATAGTCATGAAGCTTCATTTTAGAAGCAAAAATTGTCTCTGCACTCTTAATAAAACCATCTTCTCTACCAGTATGAAGTATTATGTAGGTACTCAGAAAAATATGTTTCACGTAGGTAAAATTCCCGTAGGTTACATATTTGTTTACTGCATAACTTTAGTGGATCCTAACACTTCTTTTATTTTCATCTTGCCAAGATCGATCAGTAGTGCCAATCGGAAAAATCCATGTTTCATTCAAGAAAACGAATTGGTACAAGGATTCCTCTTTGTCTTTCATATATTCTTTGAACATACCAGTCGTTTGAAAGCTGCATGTAAAAGTTCCATAAGCCCTCGCCTCGGTTCATCTGTTTTCCATCCGAAGCATATTTCCTTTAACAGACTTCTTAAAGAGTTAGATCAACCATCAAACAGTTGTCTGTCTTTTAATTTCTTACTTAAAGGTGCCAAAGTTACATGATGCTCTAAAACAGTTAGATCTTAAGCATAACCAATGTAAAATTATAATTTTTGAATAATAAAACCTACTTATTTCGTTCATTCCATAAATAGTGTCACGAATAGAACATTTAATATTTATTCTTGCAACATTTGCAACACTCTTTGCATGACGACGTTTCTTTTTAGGTGACTCTAATAATTTATTTTCCCTAATTGTCGTTAAAATTATGCTTGCAGTTACAGTGGACATATTCTAATTTGAGGCAGCTGCTACAAGCTAAAAATTAGTAAAATAGAAAAAAAATATGTAGACCTTCTTCCTCTTCAAAGTTCCTTCTCTAACTGCTCTCAAGGGTAACAGTGAGCCTTTGTTATTAGGTTCATCCTGAAAATAGCTTATTAAAGAAGCTATTAGCTATTTGCACTGGCTGTTTAAACGCTTCGGCATTTTTCACAAATGTTAAACAACGTAATCGACAAATATATATATGTATGTACACCTTTGTTGTTCTTAACAGAACATTGTTTGAATGCTATTTATGAAAAGATCTGGAGGTTTTGTTAAGAAATACGTCAAGCACGAAACGTAAACAACCGAACGTTAAAACAGGCCAACGAGCGAGCTGACACTACTGTAGCGTTGGCAGTTCTGTTGCGTCTGTCGGCTCACAAAATTCAAATTATATTAAATTTTGCAGGCTTAAATTTAAAAAATATTTACTATGAGCGAGTTAGTATCAAAAAAAAATACCTTAAGTTTTTAGTACATTCAATATCCCATGAAATTTTAATATTTTTTGTCCACGTTTAATTTCCTCATGTTTTTTTACCGATTTACAATAAAATTATCAGATGCTTGAAGACGTGCAACGGAAATTATTTTGAATTTAGTATTGTTAAGTATAAATAACTAAGAGAAAGGAGCATGTTTAAATTATACTTAACTCCATCATGACAGAATTTATGAAAAGCTTTTGCAATATTAATAAAGAACTTTTCTAGAAGTTTTCTAGTGACTAACTATTTTTGAGAAAATCACTAATTTTGTGTAGATGTTAAAGGAATGCCTTTCTCTAAAATTAATGTAATGATTTGAAATCATATTATTTTCTTCCATAATTGATTGGTTTTAATCATTTTAGTAGAATCTTTTCAAGCAGTTTGGAAAGTATAAGTACGAACACTTAGTAGAGATATGGGTCCAAATTATCAAAGTCCTGTTAACTCGAACTACAGGATAACTTTTAAGGATACCACTCGTAGAACAATTATTGTCATGGAAGGTGTGTGGCTGTTATTACCAACAGCCAAGAAAATATTTAGGCCTAAGGGATATATTCAGTCAGAAAGAAGCATTCATAAGATTCGAAGTTGATTATGGCTGAAACAAAAAATAGTCAAAGGCAAAAAGTATCCCGATCTAAGCAAAACTGACCAGAAAATCGTATTCAGTTTCTTAAAATGTCTTAACCAGAAGCAGTTTTGACGTGGTTATGGTTTGTTTAATCCTTAAGTGATTTATTGGTGCCATTAAATTTGATAGTGTCATTTATGTCGCCATTAAACCGGCGGCTCGTATAAGTGGATGTTATGATATTTTAAATATTAAGCAGTGTTGCCGGCGTAACTCTGTATTAGCTTTGAAGAAGTGATGCGACGATTGACGTTAATTGCATAGATTTTTTCTCAGGTCGCTTGCATTGTGTTGTAAAACATCAACATTTTGGTCAGTTTTAATTACTAATTGTTGTTAATTTTTACTACATTTTAATAATTAAAATATTCATTGATTGTCTTATAGTTGTTCCAAGCTTAATTTGATGATATAAAAAAAGCATTAAACTTCTGACCATATAGGCGTCGCTTCTACCAAATAATTAAAATGCGAATTGTTGTACATTTTTGATATTATTAAACATTATAATATATTACAGCTTGTTCATTATAGTTTATATCGATAAAATATTTGTACCCGTGACTTCGGCTGCAGAAAATATTTTCAAAATAGTCTTTCTGTAAAGAAAAATGCTAATTTTGCCAAAAACAATTTAAAAATATAGTTAATATCAATAAGAGGCTTGTACCTGTGACTTCGCTTGAAAGAACACATGCATTTAATATTTTTAAAATGATCTGTCGTTAAAAAAGAAGCTCATTTTGAAAAAAATGTCTTTGTCCAGCCAGGACCGTCAGGAGGTATGAGTTTTCCTTGCCAAGAAGGGATAGGGGCAGGTACAATGTTAGTTGGAATATACAGTTAGTAGTTAGAATCACAGTAAACGCTCTGTAATATAACAAGTTTTTAAAATACGTAAAAAACGATTTAATGATGAATTAATAATGAATCGTTAGAACTTTCAGAAGTAGAATCGTTTCCAGGGTGGATTATTACTGACGATAGGTAGTGAAACAGAATATCCAATTTTTCCATAAAACACTACTCATTTCGTTATTACCTGCCGAATATTATCAAGGACCACTGCACTTAAAGTTTGAGATTGATTATTGAGTGATATATATGCTGACAAGAGCAACACATTAGGTACACAGCCATTTTTACTTCGGACAGGATAACGCGTTTTCCTCTCGAACGCGGTTTACCAAAAGTACAATTTGTACTGTCTTCCTAACCATACTTAACAACATCATGAGTATCAAGCCAAGTTTCCTCTAAATAAATTATACTTTTATCGGATTTATGGTACTCTTTTAATCTGCGTAAATAGTCATGTCGTAGTTCAATGATACGCGGGGATTTCATTATAATCATTAGATCATCTAATTTTTCTATGTTTAAAGCCACATTTTAACAAAACACCACCCAATATTTCTAAAGATTGGTACTTATAATCAGGGTAACCTGGCAATTTATCACGAACCAGTCCTAAGGTTGGCACTGTATTATCCTCGTAGAAGTTGTGAATAGTTTGCAGAATAAAATCCCTTGTAGTATTTTCAGCCGTTTTGAATTTTTGATTTATTGGTTTGCACTTTAGGGAATGACCGGTTACAGTCCCCAAATTAATTACGTTGTAAATTCTTATAAAACCCAACTTGTGTTAGTTCATTACAGATACTTTCTTGTACAAAGCACATTTTCAGTTTTTCCCGGATTTCCCTTTTTAAACACGAGTACATATTTAAAATAATGCGTTGACATTGAAGAAGTAAATCTCTGTTTCTTAATTCCAGACTTATTTCGCTCTCGATGGCTGACTTTGGCACCGACTCATCATATTCCTGCGATAATTCACCTTTACCTTCTGTTTCAAATTGTCGCCAAAAAATACTGATATAATAAAATATAGGTACCAAGTAAAAACTTACTTGTCTAAAACCCCACAGTTATAGCAGAAAATGAGATATGTAAATTAAAGTAAATTGTTTCAACCAGTCACGCCGCTGTCCGATTCCCAAATATCAACCGATTTTGAGGCTGATAAGGGATCAACCAATTGGCAGAACCTTTAACTATTTGCTGTTCTTGTCTACAGCATATAAATTTGTATTTATATGCTGCTCTATTGATTTTCTCACTCGGAAAAAATAGTTCTCACTTTAAATTGGCAGTGGCCCTCGATGGTCTATCGCCAGGGTGTTGCCAACCCTACAAAGTTTTCGTAAGTGTAGTAGGAATATAAGGGTTTGTTAATTGTTTTTTTTTTGTTTAACAGCCGTGAAATTCCTTTTTAGTTTTAAGCACACTAGCTTTCAAAGAGAGTTACTGACTATCAATCTAATACTGGTATAAAGGAACACTTTTAATAATGAAAACTAAAAAAATAAAAAAAAAAGATCCAACAACCCCGATTATGATGCCGATCCCTTTGAAGCCCGGTCGAAGCTTTCTTATGTCATCAAACTTACTTTGGAAACAGTATGCTAGTAATTAGTAGTTATATATTTATATACTTATTCTTATCATGATTTTCAATGTCTATGCTTTTGGTATTTATATTATATCGGTATGATATACATAAGCATCTAGATATATGTTAGGCATAATATCAGTAAGTTAAGAAAAATTAAATTCCAGAGCTTATCTCATTTTGCGTTCTTTTACTCAAACCTTAATACTGAAAACAACATTCCGTAACTTGTTATCTTGAGCTTTTCCAATCCCAACTCTTACATAATAGCGTAAACACTATCGTAATTTGGGTTTACCGTTAGTTAACGTCAAGTTTGAAGTTCTAAAAATAATATACAAAATATTCATTAGGCGTCTTCTTTTGTTTTCTAGTATTACTTCGGTTGTTTTCAAGCAGGTGTGACTAATATTTTTCTACTTAATAGTCAAGTACTGTCTTGAATTTTAGAAATATTCAAAAGGCATCCGATGATCCCACTTTAAATATCTGTCAAGCTCGAAAAGCTCGATTGCAATAAAAATCATTGCTTTTTGAGGTTGGTTCAGGCTATTTTAGGTAGGTAGTTTAGGTTTTGCGTTCTATGAAATTCAGTCAAGTAAAACAAAAACACAGTAAAAAGCCAAATGTAATGCAGCAGGAACCTATCTATTAATAATCTTTTTTTGGTCATATTATATGATTTTATTCTTAAAGTTCTGAAGTCCAGTCATAAGTGAGCAATTTTATACTAGTGTAATTTTGCAATACTAATTGTGGGTTGGAGTTTTACCTAATAATAGCTATCTCATACCTTAGGCTCCCTTTATATATTTTATGGTGTATAATGCCGCACAATTAGTTTTTCACTGACACTTAAATTCGAAGGTTATTGAGTCTTCTCACTACTATTATTTGCAATTATACCTATAGGCCGTCGTTTTATTCTGTGTCTACCAATGCTATTTAAAGAATGTGCAGAAAGAGATAGCACGCACACGTATTGTCCCTGTCGTGAAGGAGCGTCACCCATGGCTTGGCTTTCCCCTTACGGATACCACGTAGTTACAAGACGAAGTAATTTAGCTGATGTACAGGCCTCTATTTTCTTTTCGGCGCAGATCTTTAAAAATTAGCACTAGCTATCGTATTAATAAAGAAAGCAATTTATTGTGCTTATACGAATGTGATATATATTTGATAAATATCTGTTTGTAAAAGAAATTGGGGGTTTCACGTCACCAAACCAAGTTAGTGGCATATATTCTAAAAATACTTTCGCAATAGGTAATGCAGGATAAAAAAAAGTCCTCAAACCATGCCGTGGAATGAATCACGCATGTCTGGAATTATTACTTTTGCAAGGTAACCTACGTAAAAGGCAACCTTAAGTAAAAGATAGAACGGTCATGTTCTGAAGTTTTTAGTTTTAAAGAAATTACATTGTTGTCATTAACATTATATAATACAGAATAAAAACAACATACAGGGCTTTCATTTGAAAATAAACTATCCTAAATATGTCTTTATTTTGAGGGAAATAAGATTTGAGAAAAAATACGTTAATTTTAATATCGAGAAATTAATTACACATTTGCTAGAATTTTACTGTTCGCCTGCACACCTCCAGCCAATCTGCAAAGGGCATTAAATTATCCATCTAACCGCGTCAACAAAAGTGAAATGGGGTAAATGGCATCCTCATCAACTGATTCTGGCAACCCAGTTGAAGATGGTTCAGAGAAGAGCTGTTCGCTTGGTATATTTGAATTTTTTTCATTCCTTTAGTCCCACAGCTGCATTGACCATCATTATACCAACGCAGGGAATATTTCTTGAAGGTTCTTATAAGTATAAAGGATAAAGGAAGAAATCAAGAGGAGTCAAGTCGGGAGATCCTGCTGGCCACTTTATTGAATCTCGTCTGCCAATCCAGTTGCCAGGAAACCGTTGGTTAAGCCACCCTCTAACTAGTAATTCGTAGTGGGAAGGAGCTCTATCTTGCTGAAAATGCAAATTTTTTTCCTTGAGTTGTATGGTTTCATTTTCATCCACTTGATTTTCCAAAGATTGTGCAATAAGAGGATCTATCTGCACATTCTCCAAAAGATTCAAACACATTTGATCGGCTAAATTTTCTTGTAGAAATATTAGCCCAATAATTTCGTCTCCAAGAATGCCTGCCCAAGCGTTGACTTTCTGTGGGAATTGAATGTGGTTTTCCCAAAGAACGCGCGGATTTTGATTATCCCAATAACTGCAATTACATTTGTTAGCAAACCTATTCAAGAAGAAGGTTGACTCGTCGCTGAAGCAAATATTTTTTACTAAGGGACGATCTTCGTCAGTCCTTTTGCACACTAAATCACAAGTCTCGATGCTCCTATCGTAATAGTCTTCGTTAGGTTTATGTAAACTTTGTGTTTTTCAAGGGAATAATGTATTTTTTTTTAAATTTTGTGCACAGAACTAGTAGAGTTAGCTTGGCGACTTTCGGAATAGAAGCAGAAGTTGGATCTACAGCGAATTGATCGGATACCTCAACCCTGCAAGCTTCATCCAAAACCCTGTGCTTGTGCATTTGTTGCACATAGATCCAGTTTCTTCAAACTTACGCACCAATTCTATGACGTTCTTACGCCCGACGTTTTTATCTGGATGCCTTTCATTGAATACTATGGTGGTTTTAAGCGCATAACGATTTTGAGCTTTTTTAAAGGAAGATTATTTCTGTTTGCTCCGCTAGAGTATTATATACCATTTTATTACTTTTCTAGTCATGTGAAATATTGCGCGACCGTCCTGCTGTAAGTAGCGTTGTCGCATCTCTTCAGCGTCTACAAAGTGAGGGTATCGCGCCGAATTAAGAATCCCTTTTTTCCCCTTAGGCTCGTCCTTAACCGGAACACTGCGGCCATAAGTAGGCCTGCTCGATTATCTTGGTTCCGTCTATTAGTTTATACACGCCAACTACTGATTTAGTGATTATTTCATTCAGTTCCAGTTTTACTCTCCCGAATATGGCATAGCGTCTGAGATCTAGCCTTGCCGCAGAGCCTACAGCTAAGATCTCCAGTGTATGTATATTTGCTCAGGTCATCCTTGACAGTCATATGTTCTGTTAGGATTCCCGTTGTTATTCATGCTATGTTGATTCATGCTAAGGTTAAGCAACTGTTTTGAGAATTTAGGACCAATGCTCCCATAACTGTCTTGCTAGAATTAAGTCCCTGTCTGCTGTTACAGTAGACTTTGTTTTTATTTTTGGTCCATCGCTTCTTGTGCTGTGCATTTAGGCAGTTCTAGGGCTAGTTCAGGACCAATGTACCAATCCGCTTGACTGTCTGAGCATAATATGTAGAATCGTCTATTTTGGTAGGCTCTTTTATTGTTTTCCGATGCACATTGTAGTATGGCATAGGTTGCTGCCTGGAATACTTTTGGGAGTTTTCCCAAGGGAAAGAGCAAGTCTTTTCTTGGTCTAATATCCGTGTATCACAGCCCCTATACCCTCTTCAGTCTTGGATCCATTGGTGAACCACACCAGAGCTCCAAACAGAAAATCCGATTTGTTGTTTGTCCACACGGTTCGATCCTGAATGCTTATCTCAAGGGGTGTGTCGTAAACAAATTTTGGTGCCATGTGGTCTAATCTCATCTTCAACTCCGGCACATGTGCTATGTTTCCTTTAAGTTCGTGACCTACCTTTTTTCTTCTGGAGATCGGCAGCATCATCTAAAGGCGGTGGCGGCCCGTCCTTGCCTCTTTTTGTATCTTCAAGTGAAGAGGAGAGAGGTCAAGAAGGCGCTCCATCACTGCAAAGTTGGTCGATTTCATTGCCCCTGTTATACCTAAGCAGGCCAGTATCTGAAGACTTCCTAGCTTCAGCATAGAGGTCTTCTGCAGAACTTTTAGCCACCAGATCACGGATACGTAAGTTATTGAGGGTATCCCTACTCTGGTGTATATCCAGTGCACCACCTTGGATGATAAACCCCATTGCTTTCCGTACTTTCTCCTTGTTACTGCGAGAGTAATTTCAGATTTACGGATAATTTTTCCATGTGGCTATTCCATGTAAGTCTAGGAGAATCCCTTAACCAAAAGTCGGTTCAATTAACCATTATTTTCAACACCCACTTTCTGAGAATGCAGCTCTATCAAGAAATGTGAATTTTCTGAACTTCACATACTCATTCGTTGAGAATTTAAATAACCAGAGAAGTAAAACCATGCGTCGTCAGTATAAAAGGTTTTTTCAAAGAAGTCTCTCTTATTATACAAATTACCCCTAAACCATTCTAAAGGTTGCATTCGCTGCTGATTGTCGTTTGATATCAATTCTTGGACTGACCTAAGTCGATAAGCGTACATAATATGCAGGTCACATTTCAGAATCGTACTACAGGTTCCGCAGGCTGCTGGCTTTAACGCCTAATAGGAGTTTGTGGGTGTTCAATAACAATTTGTCTCAACTGTTCTACTTTTTGTGCAGTGCAAACTTTGGGTCTCCCGCTGCCCTCTGTTCTATTCACAATCCCTGTTTCTCTAGACAAAGCCGCAGATCTAGTCAAAACTTGGCGAATCTGGTCGAAAGCCATTACTATCCCGAATTTTGAATCAGTATATTTGATGTTAAAATTGTGCATGCATAGATTCTTAATAGGATTGTTGAAACTATAAAAAGCAGGTACGAGCTGTAATTTTAAATTTAGTCTAAAATTTTGTAGCATGAAATTGTTCGATGAGCTATTATTTTTACTAATTCCGCGCTTATTTTAATTTGTAAAAAGCCAACTAGTTTCGAAATACATAATTCGCTGCTCTTGCGTTGTAAAATTTGCCCTGAAAACAAAGGTTTATAAACGGCGGTTTAATTTGGGTAAACGTTTATCCTAAACATAAAGTAGATGATTATCTGGCATAATGTAGAACCCATATATTTTACTCACGCCCTCTCTTCACGCAAAGAGCCGGCCATTCGTTTACATTAGCATGTGTTAATTTTACCAACGCAGAAAAAAGAGAAATATGTACGTTTTAGAAACGGTATATTTTTTTCTGTTAGAATATACGTATTAAATTCGCTATTAACATTTTTAAAGGCTGTAAAATAAAGCCCAGAAGTAACTTGATGAAAGACTGAAACTGTTGTGGGATACTTTTAAAAACTGTCAAAAGAAATTCTATATAAATCATAATCTATACAGTGTGGTCATTTAAGTGTGCAACATATGGGAATTTTTTTATTACCGATTTCTCAGAAAATTTTATTCTTGAAAAAAGTTGGTGTATGTTCGATAATCATATTAGGTGCACTTGGAATGGTTGCAAGTTAAACGGCGTACAGGGTAGGTCAAAAAATATCAAACTTATACAAGATTAAAGTAGCCCTATTTCACAAAATTCAGCAAAATGTTATTAAGGAAAGTTGTTTAGAATTAAAAGTTATGCATAGATTCGGAAACGTAACCTCCTAAAATTAAAAAAAAAAACACTTTTTTTTTTAAACATTAATAATTTCTCAAATTTTTAATTTTTTTTTATATTCACCCTAAACACCTTCATAAATTAATCAAAATCAAATCAATTTTACATATCTTTGTTCAAATTCAAGCATATTTGTAAAATTAACTTGGATTTTTAATTTATTAAGGAATCACAAACTCCATGGTTGTTGCAACGACATTAATTAACAAGATAAAACATTAGTAATGATAATATATGCAAATTAAAAAAACTCTCATTTAAAGTGCAAAATTTTTATTTTAAATGTGTATTAAAAAACTGTACAAATTAATCGACAAACATGAAATCCTACTAAAATAATCGCATATACCTATCGAAAAAAAAAACAAATAAGGGTTAAAAGTAAACATTATGACAGTTTGGTGACATTATTCATTCTTAAATAATTATGTTATTTGATTTCAAATGCCTTCTCCAATACAGTTAACGTTAGCCGAGAAGGCAGAATTAGTGTTAATATATGGAGAAAACTAAAACTATAAAACAGTGCGTGAAGCAGAAGATATATTCAATGAACGACATTCAGATAAACAAGTTCACTATTCAACTGTAAACAGAATTTTAAATAATTTTAAACAGACAGGGTCTTTAGACTATAAATATAAAATGAACGTATCAAAACTGTATGTACTGAAGAAAATTAATTAGAAGTACTTCAAGCAGTTTTTGAAAACCCTAGAAGATCCACCTAAAAAATTTATGCATATACGGGTACCTATAAAAGAAAGCTATGTTAAGAAGATTGTTAAAAAACAAAAATACCATGCCTATAAGCCAGTGTTTATTTGCACCTTTCAAAAACGAGACTATGACTTGCGTTATGATTTCTGCATGTGGATTCAAGGACAAATAGAAGATCAACGTGATTTCCATAGACACATACTTTTTGGGGATGAATCCACGTTCACAACATATGGCGTTGTTTCTTCCCAAAATTGTAGGTGGTGGTCGGACGAAAATCTAAATTTTGTCATTGACAATAAAAACCAGTATTACCAAAAAACAAACGTCTAAACGCGGTAGTATTAACGACAAATTAATAGGCCCATTTTTTTTTTCGCCAAAACCTAACTGGTGATACCAATTAACATTTTTTGGAAAGCGAATTGACGGATTTTTTTGATAATATAATATAATATATGATGGTTGTCCCGCTCATTTTGCTAGACATTTTTATGAATGGTTAAATGGGGAATTTGGTGATAAATGATTGGGATGAAATACCGATCCACGTGGCCTCCTCGTTCGCCAGATCTCACCCCATTAGATTTTTTTTCATTAGGATATTCAAAGAAAAAGTTTACAAGGATCGACCGTTTAATAATGTCGGGGAGCTTGAAAATTCGATACGATTTCATTGCAGAAATATTCCAGCAAGTGTATTGTGATCCACTCTTAGTGAATTTTATGATCGGACAATTAAATGCATTGAACGAGAAGGTGGACATACAGAGACTCGTCGACAATCTTTTTACACATACATAATTTTATTTTTTCTGCATTTCAAATATTTTCTGTTTTATTCATTTTTTTTATTTGTTTATTGTTAAGTTATAATAAAATAAAAGCCGATAAAAATTGGCAAAACCATTGCAACCATATTCAAATACGTTTAAAAACATTGTATTTCTTGAGTTTGCACTAAACGCATACATAATGCATATTATATTGTTTTGTTAATAATGCCACCAAACTGTCATAATGTTTTAATAGGATTTCATGTTCGTCGATTAATGTGTACAGTTTTTTAATAAACATTTAAAATAAAAATTTTGCACTTTAAATGAGAGTTTTTTAATTTGCATATTATCTTTAGATACTAATGTTTTATCTTGTTAATAAGAATTTTTAGGATATTTTAAAGTTGTGTTTAATGTCGTTGCAGTTTGTGATTCCTTGATAAATTAAAAATTCAAGTTAATTTTACAAATATGCTTGAATTTGAACAAAGATATGTAAAATTTATTTGACATTGATTAATTTATGAAGGTCTTTAGGGTAAACAGGTATAAAAAAATTTTTTTGGGAAAGTATTAGGTAATGTTCTGAAAAAAAAATATTTTTTTTATTTTAGAAGGTCACGTTTCCGAATCTATGCATAACTTTTAATTCTAAACAACTTTCCTTAATAACATTTTGCTGAATTGTCCGAGGTAGGGGTATATACTTTATTCTTGCACAAGTTTTATATTTTTTGACCTACCCTGTACGACGTTTGACTTGCAACCATTCCAAGTGCACCTAATATGATTATCGAACATGCACCAACTTTTATCAAAAATAGAATTTTCTGAGAAATCGGTAGTAAAAAAAATTCCCATATGTTGCACACTTAAATGACCACACTGTATATTAACGATATGATTATATTTATAAAATAAGTATAGAAAATCAAATATTAATAAAAAAAAAGAACATTCTACTACTACTACCCAGTATTAATCTCTAGCTCTACTATCCCACTCACATAAAAAACATGGATATTTCGTAAATTCAAATTGCTGACCTAATAGAAAGCGTAAAATTTTTAAGTCGCCGCATAATAGGGAGTTGTTATTTTTGTAGTGTATTCTTATAAGAAGTTCTTTAAGGTTTTTGTAAGTTTCTTTTAATTGGGTCGAATGGCCCACAGGAACAGAAGCATAAAAATTGCAATTGCCTTCAGGCTCCTTTTTGACGAGTCGATGAAAAGTCTCCAGTCAGCGGGCCTATATTCGGAAGCACCAAGCGCATTAACTAGGTCAGCTATATTTTTACAATATACAAGTGGTCCATGCTCTACAAAATATTATAGAGCAATTCACCCTCGCGATTGCGATACCAACAAAACCCAGTTCCTGGAGCAACCAGGCGTTTATGTTTTAATCTATATCCTTATATTTGGAAGAGATCTTTAGCAAGTCCTAAATCTCGAACTAGATCATTGACCTCTTCTTGCAAAAACAGCTGAGGTTTATTTTGACTTAAAGAAGAAGGTTGAGACACATCAGTCTTCGCAATAGCTAAGGGTTCGTCATCTTCATCATTATCACAGGATACATGTCTTCTATATGAGTTCACAACAACAATGAAGATCCTAAAATTAGAACTAGAAATGTGGCCTTATATAGTTCAAATTTGGTAACAACAAACAAACTATTTAAATTCCGAAGGCATAGTTCTGGTATATGGTAACAAATTGTTCATGCGTTCATACCTGTTGAGAGTTTTGATAATACTGAAGTCTAGTATACATTTACTGCTAAATATTGTGGGTGAGTGGTAATTCTTGAATGCGCGAATTTCTTGACAAATTTGACTGAAATTTCGAGAAAATATTGTGGTTTAATTATTGTCACTGTCTATAATAGTTTTTTGCAAATTTTATTCATTCTCAGATACTTACACCCAGTAGCGGATCCACGTGGGGGAACTAGGCAAATCCCCCCCCCCCCTTACCCCCAGAACTTCAGAATTCATAGATTTTGTCAGTATAGTAGAAAAATATTATATGCTTGTAAAGTATTTAAGACACTATCCACACTTGTTGTAAAAGTCAAGTCTAATTCCCCCCTCCCAAAAAAAAGGTCTCTGGATCCGCCCCTGCTTACATCTGCATCCATAAAACACACTACCCAAGGCCCAGTCATGGCGATTTCTGGTACCTTCTTACTTCCTCGTGGGGACTACATAGCCATCCGGGGGGTCTGTAAAAATGGTTTTTGAGGTTAAATTACCAAAATATTTATTAAACCGTACATAAATTGGATGTTTTCAAATTATACTAAATCTATATTTTTTACTTTTAGGTAAGTCTGCTAGACCATCAAATTAGCGAAAATGCGCTTAGTTTTAAGAACAGGTAAGAATAGTTAATACAAGGTACAAATTAATTATTTTTATGATTGGTCTGCGTCCCTTAACCTTGTTTAGTTTAGTAGGCACCTGTGTTTCCATTTATTTTAAAAAATAATACTGAATGAAGATCGCGTTTCACCAAAACTGTCCTAAAATATGTTTCTTATTTTATTTCTTCCTTTAAAATAGGTAGGTACCTATACGCAAAAATCGATATTTTTTACTAAATCAAAAAAATATAAACCGAATATTTTTATTTTTCTTATAATTTTATTTAAGTATTAAATATAGTAGGTACCACTTTTCCATTGAGTTTAAACAAGATTAGTGTGTCATTATGACTGCCTAATTTGTAGGAAAATAAAATAACATTAAACTAGCAATTTTACTTCTTAAATATATCATAGAGAAACAATTGTTTTATTTGCAATAGTTTTTAAGCAGCCGAAATTTTGCATCAGTTAATGTTGCTGTTTTACAGTGACAGTTCACGTAGGGAACGAAAAAGCAACCAATCGAAATAAATATTAAATAGAGCCAATTCAAACCAAGTAACCTCGGTAATATTATAGACAAATATACTTCTTTCCATTTTCTTCTCATAACATTTGGGTACCTAAATAAATACCAAAGTATAAATAAATTCAGGCCCATACCTACCTTAGAACCAAAGTAGGTTAGGTCATTCTAACAAGTTATGCCTCTGGAATACTGCATCATAATTATTCTTAGACCTCGATGAATATTAAAATTTAGTTCCTAAATTGTTTTTATAAATACGATTACGTATACATATATACAATTGTAGGGCTGACGGTTATTACTTTAACGTTTTCTTTTATTAACGAATTGAAGATATTTAAGGTGTATATTTCTTTGCCTATAATTTTTTTTAATAAAGTCGCAACTGCTCGACAGAAGGGACATGCCAAATAAGGGGTAAATAAGAGCTGTAGAAGTCCTATCACCTTCTGTATTTTAAAAATTCCTATGCGATTCGATCAAAAGATCATCCCCGGAGCAAGTAGTCTGTAAGTAAATACAGGGATGCCCAGAAGTCCGGAATAAAATTAATATAGCCTTAACCTGTAACTTTTGGGGAAAATGCTCGGACACGTCAATTTATTTTCATATATGCTCACGTTTTGACGTTATTCGTTTGTATTTTTATAGACATTATTTGTCAAAGATATGACGACATCGATCTTTTATTTTTATGGAAACATACACCTTATGATACATCATTTGAAAGCTAATATCTCGTACAGTACGCCCATAAATTTTGGCGCGATTCTGTCAAGCTATTTCAAAATGGCGACTGTTAAATGTTTAAAAAAAATCTTTATTTAAATAAGCGGAAATGATAAATCATTGATGTTTTTTTTTACCTTTCAAGGTAAGAAATCTTCATTGTTTTACGTACTGACATTTTGTGACATTGTGACTTAACAATAGCTATGGTTTATTTGTTATTTATTTTGTCAAAAAAAATAAATAAATATGTAACGAAGCAAAACAAAATACAACAAAAAGGTGGTTTAACGTGGCAAATGCTGGAAATGTCCTCTACCCTCTACTTGGCATGCTCCCAGACGATGGTAAAATCCGTCGACGAAATTTCGAATGGCTTCAGCCGGTATGTTATGTGCCTTCAATCTAATTTTGTTTTTCAAATCTTCAATATTATTTAGCCTATTTTGGTAAACTTTTTCTTTTAAATATCCCCAAAGAAAATAGTCTAAAGGCGTTAAGTCTGGGGACCTCGGTGGTCATTCAATTGTACCACGTCGTCCAATCCAGCGACCTGGAAATATCTGATCTAAATATCTTCTTACATTGACACCAAAATGCGGGGGAGCACCATCTTGCTGAAACCAAATTGTTTCATTAGGTATATCTGGATCTACTTCGTTGGGAAAAATTACAGCTAGAGCAGGCCTCAACTCGAAGGTTAAGAAATCCAGGTACCGTTCAGCTGTGAGGTTTCCTTCCAAAAAGATTGGCCCTAAAATTTGGTTATTAATGATACCTGCCCATACATTAACTTTCTGGGGCCGCTGAGTATGCGCTTCAAATATCCATCGTCGATTTTTTTGACTCCAGAAACGATAATTATGTCTGTTAACCACCCCGTTTAAATAGAAAGTAGCTTCATCCGAAAATAATATGTTTTGTGGAAACCTATTATTCTCGTCACACCGTCTCATCATTTTTTCGCAAAATTGCAAACGCCTATCATAGTCATCTTCTAAAAGCTCTTGGACAAGACATACTTTATAAGATTGGTATTTTTCTGCTTTCAAAAATCTTCCAATAGTACCAATTGGTATTTTCCTGCAGAGATAATGCAATATTCAATTTTCTCCATCGTCGCCTAAAACACGTGGCCGTCCATTCCTAGGCAAGTCCTTTACTGTGCCATGTTCATCAAATTTGTGAATATTTTACTAACAGTGCCCTGTCAAATTTGATTTTTCGGATATTTAGCATTAAATAAAGTGCACACTTCACGTTGACTTCTTATTTTATCTCCACATCCTAACAATATCAAGACTTTGATGCGCTGCCTTTCCGACAAAACCATTTTTGTTTAGAAAATTGTAAAATAATACTTCGGAAATACCTAAATTTATTTTACAAGTTCACAATGTCACAAAATTTCAGAACGTGAAACAATGAAGATTTCTTACCTTGAAAGGTAAAAAAAAACATCAATGATTTATCATTTCCGCTTATTTAAATAGGAATTTTTTTTAACCTTTAACGGTCGCCATTTTGAAATAGCTTGACAGAATCGCGTCAAAATTTACGAGCATACTGTACGAGATATTAGCCTTCAAATGATGTATCACAAGCTGTATGTTTCCATTAAAAAAAAGATCGATGTCGTCATATCTTTGACAAATGTCTATTAAAAAAACAAACGAATAACGTCAAAATGTGAGCATATATAAAACTAAATTGACGTGTCCGAGTATTTTCCCCAAAAGCTACAGGGTAAGGCTGTATTAATTTTATTCTTGACTTCTGGGCAGCCCTGTATATGCAAGATATAAGGGTAAATAATACAATTTTTTGAAGTACTTAAAGGTTATCAAGAAAAATGTCCACATCAGACAATTCACTGATGGGCACACACCTAAGTTATTAATTAAACTTATAGATTACATTTAAAAATTCAAAAATAAAGATCACGAAACAAAATACCCAAGTAGGGTAGC
This sequence comes from Polydrusus tereticollis, assembly GCA_963920685.1. Lineage (NCBI taxonomy): Eukaryota > Metazoa > Arthropoda > Insecta > Coleoptera > Curculionidae > Polydrusus > Polydrusus tereticollis. The sequence continues at coordinate 87,563,229 of OY987329.1, read as the reverse complement.
TGGTTATCTAATTTTTTTACTAAAAACTTGAAATTTAGACCGTACTTTCTGGCGAGGTAAAGTGAACTTACTAAATTAAGCCCCGATATAAAGTAACGCGTGCATATTCTTCTTCTCCTTTGGAGGTCGTCTTCTTATCGAAGGTTGGCAACCATATCCTTAAATGCTTCTTTGGTTCGAGCTGCATGGAATATTTTTTGTACCAGTCTCTGATATGTTATAAGGAAGAATTATTTTATTGGCTTGCATTATGACTAGCAGCAATAAGTATTTATTTATCTTGATGGAGAATATGCCTACCTAATTGAAGCAATATTTAACCTGAACTAACCCAACTCATTTCAGGCGATTTTGGCTTCTTTGAAGGTAGTCGCAATATGTGTACAAAAAATGTGGATTTTCAAAACTCCATATTCTCATTTTTTAAAAATTTAAATAACCAACCCTACCTCATCAGTGAAAGGGTTTTTTTGAAGATATTTTCATAATTATACAAGTTACCCATATAACACTATGAAAATTGTAGCAGTCGCTGCAATTTGTCATTTGGTAACAGTAATTCTTGGACTGAGCTTAGACGACAAGCGTAAAGTCCGTTCACAGATTTAAGAGAATGACTACCTGCCTTTCGTTATCACTCATAATAAAATTCTTTTTTATGGAAGTAGTCCATCTCACAGTGGAGTAATATTTTAAGTGAGGAATGAAACACAAAGTCTGCTCCACTAATTTAATAAATAGGTTCAGATTAACATCCCAAACATGTTTCAAAGGTATAAACCTTCATCTTCAGTGGGTAATTATTAAGATGTTGTTATTTATGAAGAGAGCAATGACATTGTTACGTTTTTTTTTTATAAACTAATGTTGCAGAAAATTTTTTAAGAAACCATATTTAACTTTAATTAGGTAAATAATACATCTTAAATTAAAGTAAAATTAAATGAATAAAATGAATTTAAATGGATTTAGTTTTATTTTAAACTTGTTGAAAACCCCAAATTTTACTGGGAAATTGTAATGGGATACGACCATCATGGTGGAGTCGTACCAAATGCAATGGTCTCTTCATAAATAACAACATCTTAATAATTACCCACTGAAGATGAAGGTTTATACCTTTGAAACATGTTTGGGATGTTAATCTGAACCTATTTATTAAATTAGTGGAGCAGACTTTGTGTTTCATTCCTCACATAAAATTCTTTGTTGAAAGGGTTTCAAAGATCATAGAGATAATGATTTTATTATCCAGGTAGGGACCGTACTTGGATGTAATTAGTTTACAAAGCCTTATTAAATAATGGGAAAAAAATAAGTAGACAAATCAGTGTTGCAAAACCAGTCATTTTATTAGTTCGTGTGAAATAAAAACGCAGCTTTGATTATCCAAATATGTGGCGTCCGTGGATTGGTGAATCTAGTATAGAACAGCCGGAGGGGGTGCAGGTACAACCACAGTGCGGAAATAAAAATTGAAGAAGACACTTACCTTTAGATTCTAAAGAGATTATAAAAAATGTATATACAACTCTCATAGAACGTGAAAAGTTGAGTAAAATGGAATGTATTGAAGAAACAGCCACATAGACTAAAATTTCGGGAAAAAACAGTATAGAAAATTGTGAATAAACCCATCACCGAAAGGAAAAGAAGGAAAGATTCTGGGACTTGCAAAAAATCGGATATTAATTGCGGTAGGACAACCCTGTGGAAGTGTCTTCAACGAATCGGCTTTAAATTTAAAAAAGTCGATAAACGGCAAGTTATCATGAAATCGCAACGACTTAAGGCATGGCGATTTGAATATTTGACAAAAATCGCTCAGTACAGAAGTGAGAACAGATCTATTATATACTTAGAGGAAACCTGGTTTGATACCCATGATACCCCATCAAAAGGTTGGGTTGATTCTAGTGACAGGTGTAGAACAAAGGCACCATCAAACTGAGGAAAAATAAGCTAAGGCTTCCGCCGTATCACTATATATTCAATCCCATACAACACATATGGCATCAATTAAAATCTGCCGTTAGACGTAATAATGTATCACCCACTATAAACGCTAGTGTACTGGGTATTATTATTACTGAAGTGGACAAAGTGCCTGTGAGTAGCTGGAAAAATTGTGTTTCGCATATTAAAACTGTTGAAAACTCATACATTCAAATTGGGAATTTTACAGAAAGATTTTGATAGTGACAGTGAAAATGAATTAAATGGGTAAACTGTAGTTGCATTAATTAATTATAATATATAATTATAATATATTCTATCTAAAATTGTTTATTATTTGTGTCAAATCATCCATGCTTGAAATACAATTCAGTGCGGGCCTGTGTAGACCCCAGTCTGGTTTTAAACAGGCGTCAACACGAGTCGGTAAGTCATTCTCTTAAATCCTTGAACGGACTTTACATATGCACATTTTTCTCAATTCCTCTACTTTTTGTGTAGTGCCAAGTTAAGGTATTCCATTGCCTTCTTTCTATGCACTTCCTGTTTCCGTAAACAAAGCCACAGATGTAGTTAAAGCTTAGCGAATCTGGTCGAACTTCATCACTATGTGTGGAAATTATATTTGAATATCTTGAATGACGTGTTGACGAAACACACTGGCCATCAACCCTATTTCTAAAGTGACTTTCAATCATAAAAGCTTTTTGTTCTACCGTAATTACCATATTTTAATTGTTTTAAAAACAGGGTGATAAAATAAGAACTGCGTAATTAATTCCACCGCATAGTTTTGAGGACGTATTTTTTTTATTTTTTTGTTTTATAGTCTGGCCAAAACAGTCCCACCAGCGGGTTTATTATTAATATAATATGACATATAAATATGTATAGACTAGCGAATATTGGGGAGTGCAGCAAATGAAAGAATACTCTTTAAAGTTATTCCAAGCTTTCGGAAATCATAGTATTTCAAAATGTAACGAGTTAAATTCAATTTTTATTTTCAATTGTGTGTTTCTTCATCCATATACAATGGTTTTAATAGTATTTCCAGACGTTGGCTTTAATTGCAATTGACTTTGATTTTCAACACGTTTTCTTTTCACATGTCTCTTATTTTATACGAACATCTTTATGAACAATCTCAAGAAAGTTGTAAGTAAACATTATGATTATTAATCACAACAATTTTCCTAATCTCAATTTATATAAATGTGTACTCTCCCTGAGGATGGAAATGAAATAAATGATTTCCGAAAGCTTGGAATAACTTCAAAGAGTATTCTTTCATTTGCTGCACTCCCCAATATTCGCTAGTCTATTTCTTAACTAGTCAGCAACGACCACCCTCCCAATAAATATGTATATATGTGAGAACTTTGATCTCTAGCCACTTGCTGAGGCCTTATACAATAAGGATTAACGAAATTATGCTAAAACACACAGGTAGCAGCAGTGTAACATCCTATCATTGGAAATAAAGATTCACTTCCTTCTTTTCCGGTAGTTTCTGCAATCTGAGTTTGAATTTTAGTACTAACAGTGTTAGTCATAAAACGTCAAATTTTGCTATATAATTCAGCGCTCGTTGGGGCATATAGCCCAGAGAATAAGCCGTTTTAGCATAATCTGGTTATTCCTTATTGCATAAGGTCTCAGCAAGTGGCTAGAGAACAAAGTTCTCACATATGTATACCTATTTTTATGTCAAATTATGATTACCACTTGCCAAGTAGTATTCTTTTGCTATTTATTATTAATATATTTTGGTTTTTGGATGCAGTAATGTAATTTGGCAAAAAAAAATTCAAAAATTAATCTAGGTATTAAGTACATTCTATTGTAATAAAAAAAAGTATGGGTTAGTTGTCTTTTGCATGGCTCTTATGTCAGTTGCAGTTTAAAAAAAGAAATACTGCTGGCGCCACTCGACTACTATCGGACGGAAGTAAAATTACAAACATTCACATTCCAAGCACTCTCAAACGTTTTCCTTTTATAAAATAGCAAAAAATAGACCTCGTTTAGTACTCTCGGAAGGTACCCGACCACACTAGTGGCAAAACATCGCAAAGTCGCATACTATATTTACGACTTGGCTGAGCATGCGTTCGGCATAAAAATTGCAATAATTAAATTGTAATAAAATAACACTGATGAAACTGTTGATTATTCCGATGGAGTAGAAGCGATGTGGGAGGTATGTTACGTGTTTTATTTAACAACGTTCGGTTGTCACTTTAGGTGGTCGATCGAGTTAATTTGGGAGTGAAGGAAACAAGCTAAACGTTGTTGTAGTGCATCACATTGTGACGCATCGTTTATTTATATAAAAGTTTTAGCAGTTTTAGGAACAGGTTCTTAAGACCAAGTCTACCCAAAATAATGATAATCAGTTTATACAAGTTGTAAAATAAAAAATTTAGATTCAGTAAATTTTACAGCAAAAGTAACAGCTACTATAAATTTTTTATGTCTAAATCCAAGCGAAAACGTGGATATTTTTTATGTTTATGAAAGACGTTACGAATTTAGATTGCGTGTAATGAGAAACCATATGAAATTATAGCAGCCTTAATGTTTGCAGCAGAAAGAGAAGGATCGGATGACATAGAGGAAACTTTTCAAATTTTTGATTGATCTCATTTAGAAATAATAATGATTAGTATTTATCCTTTACAAAAATTCATTAGTGAAATTAAAATGATGCAAGCAAAAAACACAGAATCTAAGAATAATAAATATTTTAGAACGTCTTTATTATCTGACTATTGAATGCACAATGTCATTAAAAAGTATAATGATTCTTCCAGTCATTGGGTAGATTTGTTAACTCACAATCAAGCGAATTTTTCTAGTATTTTATTTTCTTGTTGTTGAATAGCCATTATCAAGGAAAGACATGGAGAGACTGACTTTCATTAATATTAATATTATGTCAAAAATTAAATACCTAATTTTAAAACCTTACGTCATTCCTAATATTAAGGCGTAGGTAGTCGCTAATGTGCCATGGTGGAAAAGCAGAGACCTAATGATAATAACATGCAGAGGGAGTTTTTATAAAAAAAAACACTTTTAATTTGGAGAAGTTTTAAACATCAAAACCTTAATCTAACCTAAACTGATAGGCAACAATTTAACATGAAAACGCAAACTAAATTTTCAATTGAAAGTTTCGTTCAAAAGAAAAATAGGTCTAATAACAAGGGCTCTATTAGCCTGTTACCATAGTAAGATTATGCATATTTTCATATTATTTGTAACAATAATCAAAATAAATCACATTTTAAATAGCCGTGTAACCAAATTTTGTAAAATTTAACTGTTTTCTTCGAAAAATTAAAGCTTTCATTAAAAATATTAGATCGTCTCAAATATTTGGCAACGTGGGTGAACTGCGTGCGAAGTCATATGATTTTAGATGTTAATGCTTTAACTGTATCACGTGACTCCTTATAGCTGTTAGCGTGGCTAATGAAATGCGATTATTATCAACTGATTAATGTCAATGCCGTGCGGTTGAGGTTATGACCTAAGAAGAGATGGTATAGAAAGCAAAATATAGACACTAACGTATAAAATATAAAGAAAAAGTATGAGGATACTAAGAAAACTTTACATAACTTATAATTAACAGGGTCGTTGGTATGATGGTATGTATGGAAACGGTCGATAAGTTTTTAAGTACAACAGCTAACAAAAAATATTCAAGACAAAAGTTTTAGGGTTTTTTATAGTCTATCAGAATTTTAAAAAATTAAGATTACAGGATGAGTCAGAAAGCTGTAGAGAAATTAGGTTACTTTTTTTTTAATGGTACACCCTATATCTTAGAATATTTTTGGATCTTAGGTACATAAAATTATTTTTTAGTAAGTGCATTATAAGTCGAAACCTAATAGTTTCCAAGATATCGACTTTTGAAAAATGACATTTTTGGATTTTGACAGCTTCTAGCTTTCTAACGGTACGTCTTACGGCTTACATGTCCCTATCTTAGTTTTTAATTATCTTTCTAATAGTGTCCACTTCCGGTTAAACCGGATGTAACTCAAAAGTAGAAAATATAGCACTTTCGGTTAAACCAGAAATTGGTATTTTTGGAAAGATAATAAAAAAGTAAGATGGGGACATGTAGGCCGTTTTGCTCTATGGCGTACCGTTAGAAGGCTAGAAGCTGTCAAAGTTCAAAAATGTCATTTTTCAAAAGTCGATATCTCGGAAACTATTAAGTTTACACTTATAAAGCCCTTATTAACAAATAATTATAGATTTATGTAGAATCCAAAAATGTTGTAAGATATAGGGTGTTCCATTAAAAAAAAGTAACTTTGTTTTTGTACAGCTTTCTGGCTCATCCTGTATACTTATCTTTTTTTAATTCTAATAGACTTTAGAAAACCATAAAACTTTTGTCTTGAGTATTTTTTGTTACTTGTTTTACTTTAAGAAATAATCGACCTTTTCATACATACCAACGACCCTGTATATAAAGAAGCCTTTTTTAATTCTAATTATGTGGAAAGTGTGTTAAATACAGTAGTAAAATATTATAACCGTAAATTTGTTGAAGCTCATCAACGTTTACTTCATTGTTTTTTTTATTGTCTGCTAGTCTTCTTGGGATAATCTGTAATTTAACGCGAATGATTATTATGATAGTTTGATAAACTAGCAGGATCATGGAACTTTTATTGGCAGTAACTATTATTGGCAAGGTTTCATAACATAATTCATAATACTAACAAGCGAAAAAGTGTTTAAATGTTTAAAAAAAAACTGTTTAATCATAATCAAAAAGTATTAAAATTGGCTGAAGATGCAAGTCACTTAAACCTTCCTATTTAAATATTCAGGTGGGCATGAGAATTTTTGATGGAACCGAACTGAATAATAATCAAATATTCAAAATAGGTATTGCTTATCAGATTATCTTGACATGCAATTATTATTTTTGATCAAGTTACTGATAGTTAAATTAGGATGGTAATTCATGGCATAAGAAGAAAAAATCTAAAAATAGAATGGCGCTAGTTAAAGTCATTGCTTTATTTTATTTTTTTAGATATTGGCATTGTAATAATATTTGAAACTATTTAAATTGTGGTGAAATAAAACTATTCAATTGAGTTGAAATTAAGTAAATCTAGTTAGCTAGTAAGTTCTCTATCATGTGATCCATCCTCGTAGACACATCGATCTTCATCGGTATGATTATAATAGCGAGATAAAGGAAATCACAATAATGACAACTCTACCACATCTGTATCAACCCTTAGAGAACTTTATTCTGGTATTCCTCAGGGATCTGTTCTGGATCTTCCTTTATTTCCAATATAGGTATACAGCCGATTTGGAGTGTATCTCGGAGCAGTCAGATTTATATATTTGCTGATGACATCCAGCTTATTTTCCAACTCCCACCAATAGGCAAAGATCGTGCATGCTCTTCTATTATTGGTGACTTTAATTCTAAACGGGGGGGGGGGGGGTGTCATAAAGTTATTGGAATAATTGGAATAAATGAGGTTTGGGAGGCAGTTTACGTGTATATACGGTTCATTCAGTCCGACCCTTTCTCGTGCTACCTGTCGGGAGGCAATTTACAAATACCCAAGAAATTTGTGTAAGGTTCTTATATAATTTTATGAACCTTGGTATTCTGTGTCATGTTTCCATAATACCTGAATATAATTTTTTAATACCTTAACCTGATGTAGACAAATCGTATCCTTTAAGAGCTTATTTTCACTGTTTGATTTATCCTCGCCCGCTATCGGATTATCGAGGAATCAAACCCAATGTGCACTTCCATGGTGTTTACTCATGCTATTAATTTCAAGTACCTACCTAGTGTCAAATAGTCAAATTTGATTATATGGATGGACAGGAATACCATCCAAAACCATTTGGTCGGTTGACGAAAATACCGCCGAATTCTCGATATTACGATTACATAGTCTCTAATAACATAGCTTTAAATACTTCTGTTAAGGTATTGTTACGACTGTAATTAGCCAGTCAAAATTAATACACAAAGTTTTTGGACCCTCTTCTTCGTAACCACCGGTTGTTACATTCGTGTTAGCCCTTGCTCCTCTTGTGCCATCACATGCTATGTAGATTACTTTTAGGGTGAGACGTAATCTATGGATGATCCTTTGCCTATAAATGTTAGATTTCTAGTAACTTTTCATCATTATTTTTTGATTTACCTACTTACCGGACCCCTACGATAAATTTTGAAAGGTACCAACCGAGAAAGCAGGCGGGATTTGGATCTGGTTTTCGCACAAACGACCATTTACTAGTAATAAGACTACTTATTCCAAAGTTTACAAAATATAATAAGCCTCTGGTATTTGTATTCGTAGATTACGAGAAGGAGTTCGATTCGGTCAAGCAGCATAAACTCCTCGAGTCACGGACAGACTACAGAACTAATTCCAGATTTATATCACTCTACTAAAATGCATATATGATAATGCCACAACATGGGTGTAAATATCAATTGCGAATACCTCAGTCATTTGCGCTTTGTCCATGATATTGTCCTGATAGCTGGCATGGCGTACGATGCGAACAAGATGTTAAAATCATCATCAAATTAGCCAAGTAGGATGGACGATAAACTTCTCTAAAACTCAATTATTAACTAATCTAGTCGTAAGCAATAACATCACCGTGGATGGAAGATTTGCGAATATCCGTCGTATAAATGCTTGGAACACGAGATAAAACAAAGGAAAGACAGTCAAACCCATGAACTTCTAAGAAGGGTGGACCTGGCATGGGTGTCGTTTGGCAGGCTCAGAGATGTTCTTGTTGTGCATGTTGCCTGTGCTGACGTACAGTGCGAAAACCTTAACCCTTACCAAGAAGATCATACACAAATTCCAAATAGCACAAAGGACAATGGATTATATAATAATAATGGAATATTAGGCTTAACGCTTCGAAATAAAATCCCAAACGACATCATCGGGGAAGGAACGAAGGTCACAGATGCGGTGTATAGAATCCAATGTCTAAAATGGAATTGTGTGCGTTATGTGGCAAGGATAGTTTTATTAACAGGTGGACGAAGCGCCTTGTGGGATAGCGACCTCGACAAGAGGCCTATAGAAACCACTCATGAGGTAGACGGGCGATATAAAAATAGTATGTTGCAACTGGATTTAAGTCGCTCAAAACCGTGACAGATGGAAAATATTAAGGGAGGCCTATATCCAGCAGTAGATGCAAATGGTTGCATTGTGATTATGACTTTATATACTGACAGTCTTATTTTTTTCTTCAATATAGTTCTTCTTGGTATCCATCTGCCCTTTATTAAGGTCTTCAAACCTGCACGAACATTCCTGCAAACCATTAGGTAACATCCTACAAACCTATATGATATTAAAGGAATTCAGGAATTCTCAGAACAAATAATATAGGTAATAAATTGGTACCTACCTAATTACTTCTAGTAACTTTTTTCATAATCTTTGTTACTCTTTTTCCGGTTTAATTTAAATCGCTTTTGGAACTTTTGCTTTCACCATCAGGATAGACTTGTCCGTACTTTGAAAAATTTAAATTTAGATCCAACTAAAACAAAAATGTATAAATCAAAGAGAATCAACAACACCTTTGCCGAGAAACGATATAAAGCGCGAGCTCGTAACTCAAGCCCGTTTCCTCTCGTTTCTATGAAATTCATAAATCTAAGGAAGCCATGATATATGAGTGGAGGCCATGCCGAAAAGGGCAGCGGCCTCGGTCCCCGAGAATAACACCGCGGCACCGCTCTCTTACACGTTCAAATTAGAGAAAGTCCAATTCGGCCGGGTCGACCCACTGCACAACACCATACACTACAACTTTTGTGTGAACTGTAGGCATCATGGATGATTTAGTCATTTAACTGCGTTCCTCTATTAAGTGCGTTGATCCTCCTAACATGCAGGTTTGTCTTTAAATGGTGTTCTGGATAAAGAAAACAATATACAGTGTGTACATAACGTAAGGAACAAATTAATTATTTAACAATCCAAAAATATTTCGGAAAAATCCTAGGACACGTATATAATATTTTTTAAGTGTACAGGATAACACATGTTGTAGGTATGACATAATCCACGATTTTTTTAAATGGGAAGCCCTATATTTTAGTTCAGCAGTGGGAGCATGAAACACGATCACTTGACCTACTTTGACAGAAGAGCCGAAATTGGGTGCACGAAACTCGTTAGATCGAGTTGATTCAGTTGATTCGATCAAGATCTCTCGATAGAGGCAGTCGAGTCGCTGAATTTTAAGGTTAGATTTAGGATGGTGTTTAGTTTTTCAATAAATTTGTATATATTTTTCTTGCTTCGGCACCATGGACTCTAAACAGACTTTGTGGAAAAATAAAGGTGATAAGTTTAGTTTTTAAGTTGTTCGTCTTACACATTAAATAAAAATATGTTGCCGGTTGTGCGGGTATACGAAAGCCTCTAGCAGCAGGAGCAAAATACTGCAAACAATTTACGCCTTCTGAAAAGCGGCGGGCATTAAACCGTCGAAAATGGTATCCTGATTTACCTAAGCAGCGATTTATAGGACTATGAACTTAGAATTTTCCAAGTAGGCAGTTGTCTTTGGGCCGGAATAGCATTTTTGTTAATCGCAAAATAATTCGTTACCTCTCCTCAAAACCCACCAAAAAAATATAGTGGCAGTCCCAATGAATTAATCAAATATTCTTCGATCTTCTTCTTTTCAGGTATTTTTTTGATGGCACGAAGTCAAAAAGGTTGAGAATCGAAGATTGCCGAAATTTAACCCGATCGATTTTCGTGGTATATATCTACGTCAACTCGATCGAGTCAAGTATCGAATTGTTCGATTGTTTCGTATCGGGTTTCGTGCTTCCACTGCTGATCTGTAATCTTCAAGAAGAGCTAATTCCAAAAAGATTACAGACTTAGGGCAACAAGTTTATAGTTTCGTAGCTACAGGGTGAAGACTATTTTATTTAAGGTACAGCTTTTTTTTTAATTAAAAGCAAAAGGAAGCTATTTAATTAATTAAGTGTTGACACTGTCATCCTTCTTTTTAAATTGAATCGATGCTTTGGTAGCGCTGCCTAGCGAGAACTCCTGCGATTATGACCATTGTCTTTGCAGGTGATTTCCTCTGATATATGTGTAAATTTAAGAGTCTAGTCCATGAGGCGCAGGTATGTTTAAAAAAAGATGTTTCTTATGAGTATCATGAGATAGAGCCATCTGGTTTCGTTCTCCATTGAATGTCGTTCGTTCTCTAAAATTTTATAATAGAAATTAGTAGTGATCGGCCGATACGGACTTTTTTGCCGATACCGATATTTTAGATGCCGATACCCATATAAAATCGGTATCGGTACCACATTTTTAAAAGATCTGTTACTATTCAACATATTATGTGGATTAAGTAAAAATTGTCAATAGTGGCAACATTGTATAGCATCTTTAAGTCAAATACTGGCATTAACGCGGACGTAACCTGGACAAATTTCGATAATTCCCCGAACGCCCGATTTCAAACACCAGTGGTGATTACCCGTTTTTGGGAAAGTGTAGTGCTCCTGCGTTGTAGTACATTGTATATTGCTACTTCGAATATCGATGATCGTGTCGTGCAATATTTTCATTTTTTGCAATACCTAGTAATTTTAATGACATATTAAGTTAACTACAACTTGTACTTGTTGTTAAGTTTGGTTAAAAAATTGTTGTTTTTAGTGACCGACATATGCCTTATTTAATTTCGTCATATGCCTAATACTATGTAAATAACCTAAAATTAATAAGATTAATGTTGGAAATAATTCAGTTGTTTTATTAAAAAAAAAATGTTAAAAATGGGTTTTTACTTACAATTAATAAAATAGTTAATCTTAAATATGCCGATATTTATCGGCAAAATTTGCCGATATGGCGATACGATACCGGTGCAGCGATATTTATATCGGTATCGGCCGATCACTAGAAATTAGTCTTTAATTTTAAAAAATAAATAGTTCAATACCATTTCTTAATATTTTAATATCATTGTTCTGCAATTTACTGGTAACACTCAATGATGTTTGTCTCTTCCATTTGTTTCGATAAACAAACAACATTTGTACCTGCAAAAGCTAATGTTGACGCCTCAGTTTCTGGCTCTACAATTTTAGCGAGGGTAATTTCATGGAAAATAAATTTGTTCCCCTAAATCTAAACTGACGCCACTGCTCGTACGTTTCTTTTTTGGGCGAGCCTATAAAATTTCACTAGTCACTGTCAGGTAACAGTATCTCAAGCGAGCAATAAACTCTTGTTGGACTTTCCTTATGGTTTCTTTTGAAATGTTCCTGCATTCGACTGTGTAAATCTTCAAGTAGGTCTTATTTTATAAACAACATTTTTCAGGTGACCACACAAGAAGAAGTCCAATGGTGTAAGATCTTTAGACCTAGGCGGCCATTCAATAGGCCCACTAAATTCTTTCAATCCATCTGTCATACTCATAATATGGTAGTGCGCTGTCTTGTTAGTACCACAAATTTTCGGCTAGAACTAGGAACCTTTGAAGAAAATTAAGTTAATTTAGCCAATATATTGTCAAAAAAATATGGTCCAATAGTTTTGTTTTAATTATGCCCGCCCAAACATTAATTTTCTGAGGATATTGAGTATGATGCTAACGCATCCACCTGGGATTTTCTTTTGCCCAAGATCTAGAGTTTTACCGGTTTACTTCACCATTTAATTTGAAAGTAGATTCATCCGAAAATAGTACATTTTCAACAAACAAAGGATTTCGTTACATCTTTTCATTAACATTTGACACAACTACATCCCACGATCGAGATAATTTGTATTCCACTCGTAAACCAGTCGGATTTTAAACTATTTTTCTACGGTTCATAGGTTGTGAATGCAATAGCAGCAGCTTCATGATCTATGCCAATCTGTTGGACGCTGTTGTGGGGATTTTCTTCTATAGTCAATAAAATATTTAATATCTTATCCTTCGAATTAGCCGAACGACCTTTCCTGGGAATATCTTCTATAGATCCCGTTTTTCGAAATTTTCTTTCAATTTTACTCACAACTGATCTAGTGATTGGCCTTTCTGGGTACTTAGCGTTGAACAAAATGCAAGCTTCTAGTTGGGAACGAATTCTATTAGTTCTAAAGTTGAACCATCAATAAAAACATTTGTTGTAAAAGTATCAAATATATGCCCTAAGTGTGTTATGTTTTTGGAATCAGCTCCTCTTGGAGATTACAGATCTGAACTAAAATATGGAGGTTTCAGTTAAACATTGCAAGCATGCGGAGATTTTTAATAAATATTTTTGGATTGTTAAATAATGAATTTGTTCCTTACCTTATGTACACACTGTGTATTTAAAATAGTAATAGGCTTAATCTCATGGTTTCATTATGTGGTAGAGAGACATTTGGATGAGCATTTAGCAATCCTTGCTTGGGTGCAAGGACAGCTTAAACGCTCCTCCATGCGGTTTTCTATTCTGAGATTTTGGCTTAAACGAAAAAGTCATCTTCAAGACCATTTCTTTTGGGGTTGTTATGAACTGATCGGGTTTCAATAAATAAAAATGAAGAGTAATATCGTGCTAATTTGGACTCTACATCCCGATGCCGTAGCCGTGGTCTTGCTCTACTTGATCGTCCTATTTATCATTGATGTGTTGGCATGATTTTGATTACTAACATGTCCAACCCACCTTGAGCGACTAATTTTGTTTGCCTATAGAGTAATAAAGGGATCTTTATAGAGTCTAAACGATCTATCCCCATGGAAATATTAAGTTCCAGTGGTATTCCATTTTATTAAATTCTTTTAAAGAAGGTGCACTTATGCAGTAGGTTTAATACAGACAATGATTTATGTAGTTTACCAATATATGACATCATATTTTAATATAAATCCATCATTTCCATTCTTTATGTTTGCTGTCTTTCCTATGTAAGAAAATTTTGTTAGAATAATGCCAAAAAGGACGTCACTCGTCAATTCTCTTTCCCGATTAACGATAACTGCAAAAATAGCCGATATTTTGTGCCTCATCAATGTTCCTTTAATATATGTTGGCATTTATCATAACAGTTGGAAGGACCTAACGAATTGCGAACGCAGCAGGTTTATAATGTAGGACGTCACTGAATTTACGACGTGAACAGTTATAGCTATGAGCTTAGAGTCTTTAGCACCTACTTATGATTGCGCAAGCGGTTTTCTAAATGAACTCGCGGTAAGCTTCTTAATTTAATACTAATAGAATTCAATTTAATGTTAGGTAATTTGAAGTGACTACCTATAGTCCATGCAGTAATAATTTATAATGCGTTTTATAGAAATATGATTTGACTTATTTAAATAGTGATAATTGAGTTTTGTTTATTAAGGTTTAGTTTGTGATCCATCTGGTTCATCTCGTTCGTCTGTATTTTGATCTGATCAAACTGTACCATGTAGATACCATGTAGATATCATCGACTCGACTCTATAAACCGACATGATTAATTAGGTTCATATCAATAAAATTTATTTATAAGTGATACCATTTTTATTTGTTTTAACTTGGCACTTTAACCATTTTGATTACAGAAAGAATTAAGTACTAAGCCACGACCCCTTTTGTAACAGCCATAATAAATAAGGCTGTTCCAAGTGTGATCCATGCCTAAATTTCATGTCTGTGAGTGATAGCATATGGGTTTCTAAAACCCCCTCGGCCCCGTCGCCTATCTCCGGCCTGACCCTAATCTAACGACTTGACAGGTCGCCAGCTGGTCTTCCTAAAGGTGGTAATAGACGTTGAATTCAGACCTAGGACAGGTCTGCAAGTTTAGGCATCTAAAATTATGGTTAAAGTATGTAAGTTACCTATCAATGATCAAAAATAACTTGAATAATTACGCAGGTCGGCGTGGGTATCGTTGTATGAAATGCAGCCACTGTTTCTTAAAAATATGAATGAAAAAGTAATTTTACAATTCAATGACGTAAAGTTTTTTTTTAAATGCCAATAGTAGTAGTTGTACTATTTTTGGGGGGGGGGGGGTAGAAGCCCGGCAAGTATTTTCCCCTACCCCGATCCATCCCTCCACAACTAGTCTTCCCCAAAACTAAACCGCCCTTGGAGATACGAGCAGCTTCTGCCAGTTCAGAGTACCTAATTCCTCTCGTAACAATATGGTTGCGCAATATTTTTTCCAGCGCGACCCCACCTCTCACATACTCCTATTAAATGATACGAGATCTCCTCTCCCCTCTCCTGCTCCACAGTTGGGACATAGTGGAGTTTGCCCGATCCATTGAAGGTGTAGGTGTAGCCTAAAATGGCCAGTTAGAACAGCTACTAGGTCTGCCCAAGCTGTCGGCCACTTTGACAAAGTTACCCGGGACAAACTTGACTCCGGAACCACGTATTTGCACCATTTTCTCTCAGTTAGCGGTCGTACAACTGCAACCACACTCAGAGAGGATCCTAAATGCCTGTGCTTTCTTTATTCCAAGCTGCAGCTCCGGTCCTATGGAGGGCATCGGCGAACCCCGTCTGCCGAGTCCATCGGCCCTCTCGTTATCGGTATACCGAAGTATCCGGGAACGCCGCTAAGTCGTACTCTTTTTTTTTGTTGCTAACTCATTGAGGGCAACCCGACATTGTCGCACGAGCATGGGACTCGTCCTTTGCCGCTGAACTTCCCTCGGTGCTGCCTGACAATCTGAGCAGATGAGTTAATCTTCTCTCTGGTAGCAGCCTCAAGGTTTGCAAATACAATGGCTTGGAAGACTGTGCTAAACTTAACCAGAGGACAGACCTATCCTTGGCGGTATCATTTATCACTTACTTACCTACCCTAACAATGGAATAAAACGTCAAGCATTGCCATTTATACATAGCATGCAATATTTGGACGTGATAAAAGCACCAAGAAGTTGTAACAATTTGCTTAAAAACTTATGTTATATCTATGGAGAATTCGGCATGCCAATGATGTGGATGAAACCAGGAAATCACTATGACGGCTATAACTTTTGCTGCTGTGGTTAGATAGTATAAGTATTCAACCAGAAAAATAGCAAATAAATTAGGTATGCGAATGGCCAGTCTGCAATATGGTCCGTACTACACGATTTCACATGTATTTGTAATTTTGACAATTTAAAAGATGTAAAATTATTGAAAATAATAGGGGTGCTTTGTCGTTTCAAGAGCGCAAAGGCGAATAGGATTCTGCTCTAAGCAGTTCTTAAACATAGTTATTGACGCAAGCAGAATTAAATGATTTATTTGCATCTCCCGAAATCTATAATAGAACTCTTGGTCTTAAGAAACAAAAAACTGAAGCTGAACTAGGCTAAATGTCTTCTTAAGGTATCTTCTATTTACCAATGCCACCCAAATAGTTCAAAATAGATACAGTTTGAGAAATATTCGAGTAATTTTCTTTTTCTTTAGCTGCAGCTTGCACAAAGGAGATGATCTTTCATCGTCTTTACTTAAATCATAATGGTTTAGACCCTCAGAACGTCACTTGACTTATTTCGTTCAGCTAGGATCGCTAGTTTTTACAATATCTCAAAATGAACAAGCTTTGATATTTCATCATATTGTAACGAGTGATTATTAATTATTTTGCTCAAGTGCGGCTGTGACCCAGTATACATAGTGTAGCAGTAGCGCGTAGATTAAATCATAGGGCGAATTTGCATGAAAGCAGCGTTGTCACGTTGAAAACCTAAAATAATGTTTTTTGACGGTATGTAATATAAAATCCTGAGCTATCTTACTTTGAAAGCCTACTTTATATGGCCGCCTCCTACTTCTAGACACCTTCTGATGTTTCTTCACTTTCTTCTTACCCTCAGAGACACAAAACCAATACGTTTGGAGAATTATTAATTTCGGCAATTTTTTCTGAAATCCTTCGTTTAAGATCATTTATATCCTCAATTGGTGTTCGATAAATGGAGTTTTTTATAAAAGGCCACAAGAAGAAATCGCAGGGTGTTAAATCGCAGGAACGAGGTGGCCATATTTGTTGCGTATTTCGGCTTATAACTCTGTTTTCAAAAAATTCACTTAAAAAATTTAAATTTTCTCTGGTTACATGAGGTGTAGCGCCATCTTGTTGGAAGTAACCTTCCCGCAATTCATCATCGTGAAGCTCATTAATAAATGTTGTCAGAATTTCGATCCGATATCTCTCAGCTGTAATTGTGCCATCAAAGTAAATTGGGCCTACTATTCTTCTAGAACTAATTGCTGCCCACACACCAACTTTTTGAGGATGAAGAGGTCTTTCTACAAAAACATGCAGATTTTGCGTATTCCACATTCGCATATTTTGTGAATTAACATAGCCTGATAAATAAAAATAAGCCTCATCGGTAAAAAATGTTTTTTCAAAAGCACCACTATTTTCTTCTTGAAAATTGTTTAAAAACCATTCACAAAAATTAAGTCTTTGGGGAACGTCATTGGGAAGGAGTTTATGAATAGCCGTAACACGATAAGGGTATAGATGCAGATCGTTTTTCAAAAGTGTTTGACATGTACTGTAGCAGAAATCCGTTTGCTGAATTTGTTGAGATAAATGCCTAATAGAAGTTGAAGGATTATTTTCGATAATTTGTCGCGCTTCTTCAATAACCTCATTCGATCGTTTCGTTGGTCTTCCAGCCCCTTTTTTATGTTGAACAGAACCAGTCTGACGAAATTTATCAATTAGGTATTGTGACCCAGTACGAAAATTATGAAAGGTCATCGCAACATCAGGAAACTCGGTTCGAAATTCATCAAAGCAGTCATGCATAGAGTAATTCCACACACCGCCTATTTTGTTTCCATTTCTAAAAAAACTTTCAACAATAAAAATTTTTTGGGCTTCACTAAACATTTTTACTGTAGAACTTTCAATCCGGCAACAAAGCTTCACCAAAACTTGATACGCTGAAAAATAAAAAAAAAATAAAAAATTAAATCATATCCTGCAAAAAGCACTTTATAATAGTCAAAAGACGACTCCCCGGAGAAATATTAGTTAAAGCAATAGTAACCTACCTTCAAATAACTGCAAAAATTACAAAATTTCTCCAATTTTTAAACTTTACAAATACACAAATTCAAATAAGACGTAAATGTCATAAAACAATCATGTCATCTTATCTACGCAGTACGGCCATGATGCTTTTAAAATGCATGGCCTCCCTTGAGCAAAATAATTAAAAATCACTCGTTATATACGCCCTCTACCGGCTAAAGCAATTTCGGGTATAACTAACTTCGCTTAAATCGACGTATTTTGACGTCAGGAGTCTATCATCAGACGTTGTACTCACATTTTCCGGTCACCCTGTATAGTTTTTAAAAAAGAATAGCCAGTTTATTGTCCATCAAAGACTTTACTAAATAATTTTCAATAATAGTTTAACAGCATGTTGCTCAATAAATCTACAACTGTTTTAATTTTAGAATGCAGCATTCAAAATCAAAATATACAACGGATCGTTTTGAAATACTGAAATTATCCTACACTTTTTGACCGCACTGTATACATTGATCAACTACTTCACCTGTTTAATAATAACCAGCCCCATACGTAATTGTTTTTAATATGTCTTACCTATCCCCAAAAAAATCCGTCTTGGTATGTATTAGGAACCATAATAACAAATCCTAGACACCTGATGAATATTTGTCAATGCACGTTTAAATGTCATACCTTAGATTCGTATCAGGCGTTAAACAGTTGGATTTTTGGCGGACTGATTGAACGTTGAATTTTTATTAGCTCATTAGAAACTTTGATTGGGATATATCAGTATAAAATATAGGGTGTACCAATATAATGTATATATCTTATATGTGTTGATATTATTTATAGAATATTTACTTAAAACTACAAAATTTAGGTGTTAGTATGGAATCTTGCATATTTCGAAAAAAGCTAAACTAGTTAATTTGTTATTAGATTAGTAAGAACTAACAATAATATATACTGACTGCAGATTAAATGATGCAGTTGCAATTAAAACGAATATTTTGCTGTCCAAGGCAAAAAAAAATTTAGCGGACTTTAGGTATCTTAAATATATTACTATATTTCAGTCAGCTTCGTGAATTATTGTTAGTTTATTTAGACGAAAAATTATACACATAACATGGTTAAGGGTTACAACAAGAAATAGATAAATTTTGAATGATGCAGAGTATAAAACTAACAAAATGAATAAGAAAAAAACTATATCTAAATAGAAAATCAACTGTTAGTATTTTGTTGGTCCCCCATCGTTCTCAATTACATGTTGTAGGCGTCTAGGCATTGATTAAACTAACTTTCTTATATAATCCGGAGAAATTATATTTCATTCTTCCGTAACTTAAACTTTTAACTTTGTTAGATGTGGGGCACTGATTACTTTTTTTTTAGAACTAACCAGAAATTTTCAATAGCATTTAGATCCGGTGACTGGGGTGGTGTTTTGGTGACTTATGGGCAGATATACAGCAACCAACTACGAAACCGGTATGCCGGGTGCTTCGGGTCATTGCCTTGATAAAAGCGGTAATTGCCATTAATACCTTATTTGTCAGCGCTAGCTGCTAGATGCTAGATGCTGTCTTAATATATCTAGATACATGTGTTGATTCATATTTCCTTCAATAAAATGTATGTTACCGACTCCAGCAGATAGTATATAGCCCCATAACATCACTTCATCGTGCTTTAGCGTAGCTTCCATATTTTTTAATTTCGGTACCTCATTTGAACTGAAATGTTTCCATCCGACCTAAACAGGTTTACTTTAGTCTCATTGGAGTTCTATTTTCGTTACTATAGCGTTCAATTATATGCTGCACTGTTGATGAACATTTATTTACAATTTTGGCTATATTTCTTTGGCTATACTCATTTCTGAAGTGAGTTATGATTAAGTTTATTTCTTCAATTATAGTTCTATGATCCATTTCTAAATAAATTTGGTGTCACGGATAAAAAACTGCTTGAGGGTACCATTTTTGTTAGCTAATTTGTAGAAATCGGAATATTCTATTCTAACAACGGTCAACATCAGGGACTTGTATTCGTACTGTATCACCAACCTGAGCAGGAGTATATTTTCTGTTCGATGTTCTTAACATTTTCCTTGCTTGGAGTCAGTGGCGTATTTAGGATTGTGACACGGGGGGGGGGGGGGGTCCACTTATCTTCCTTAAAAAAATGCGCCGCAGGCAAAATTTTATTAGGTGCCACGTCTTTTTTTGGACTGTCTAAACCTACAAATTTTACGTTTTGATAGCCCGGCTCAAAAAAAACGTAGAAATAAAGCAATTTTTAAATATAAACGCCAATATTTGCATTTGAAATATTAGTTTTTTGAAGGTATGTATAACGGTATAAGTACTATTTTACTCACCTGAATTAGAAAACACGGAACAAAAAATAAAATTCAACAATTATTAAATTAAAAGACTGTGGAAATCCCCAAACATCTGGAAAATTTGAAAATGAAATAATGTTATTTATTGCAAATAAATGAATGTGAATTTCAGTTTTCTTTACTACTGAGTCCACGGGGGGGGGGGGGGTCCAGACCCCCCCCCCCCCCCTAAATACGCCACTGCTTGGAGTAAAAGAATATATTAAGCGGCTGCTCTTTTGGCAGAAATTAACTCATGGCAAATATCAAACTGATTCCACACAGTACGGTACATATTATACAAATACACGACGAACTACTGCAGCTTACCCGCACCTGGCTCAGTTTAGTATTCCTCGAACAACAATATTCAAAGATTCTTTCATCATTATCAATGTAATCATTATGGATCGACCTTCTTAACGAGATAATCCTCAAAGGGTAAAGACCAACGTTAACCGCCGCCATCGCACACGCACCGCTCGCAGAGAACTTTTCATATAGTGCTGTTCATAAAATATGTGTCATGTATGTAAGTATATCTATATAGCGAGGAAATAAGCCACACTCTTGGTATTCCTATTTTTGACTTTATTTCCTTCATCAAATTCAAAAACAACATAAATTTATTGGACACATAATAATAAGTTGTTGCAAAAGGAGTAATAAACATTCGATTAAGCATAAATAAGTATACTGAATCCGAACTGATTATTATTCATATCAAGTCGTTCGAGTGAGTTTTGGATGTATTAGTTGTTGGCCATATTATTAACATATTTTGGTGGAAATATTTTTGAACCCCAAGGTGTATATACTGAACTATGTTTGGGATATCTTTTGTTTTTTGTCAATTGGTATTTATTACCTACATTGTTATGATATAGGTAATGTAGGATGAGGCCCACTTTTCTAAAGCAAAAGTTTATTAGCTTATAAGTACTTTCGTTAATGAAAAATAATTTTGACGTATTTTTCAGTTTGGAATTTGTTCTTATAACTTGTGGTTTATTGTCAATTTCAAAGCCATTAACGATTACTGAATTGATTATTGCTTTTGTCCTTGAATTCTGACTTAAAGCAGTTCATTACGTGTGAATTGGTAAGCTGAAACACCCTGCAATATCTGAAGCCTGCCGGCGAAGCTATAACAAGTACAATGTTAAAATAAAGTGGTTCTTGGTTCTTAGAATAAGCTAATGTTAACACACTAGCTCATAGTGAAATGATTAATTTTAAAGGAGTATTTTTTAAAACATTTTAAGAATAATATTTGTTAACTATAACTTTAAGATAAGAAAATGGGAACAACAGATCATTTTTTTGGTTGCTCTGGTGGAAAAATAAGCACTGTTTAATTGTTTAATTATTATTAAATTTGTCAACTTCCCATAAAACTGTGCTTGCCAAAGAAAATCTAGTTTGTCTATTTTATGGAGGCATTGCCCCCGACAGCCATCTGTGTAAAGATGACTGTGACATTATCCGAGCAGCTATTATTTTGCGTTTGGAATAACTCAAAATTTCCAAGAAATTCCAACTGTTGCTTAATTAATGCTTCTCACTGCGCATTTGTCCATTCACTTCCCTTTGGCAATGGAGTACATTTCTAATCAAGACCTTAGCGTAACCACGTGCCAAAGTGACATTGCCTTTATAAATTTAAATGCCTGGTATTTCTCCCCAAACAAACTGCCTCTAATAATTTTGCTGCCCTCTATGAGTCGGTTTCTTCAATACACCCTTTGCGCACGCACAATGTTAAACTCGTCGAAAATCCATGCTGAAATAAACTAAATAAAAATCGATATAGAGCCGCCGTATTTTAGTTCAAGCTCGTGACTACAGGGAGGCTCTAGGCGCCCTCTATTTTCTGAGCTTCTAACTTGCATAAGGCTTACTACTATGGATTGAGTACAATGCTAAAAATCCATAAAAAGCTCAGTTACGTAATCTATAACCCACGTTGTGATTTTTTCAATGTGTTTTGTAACGGTTTCTGTATTTTTATCAGGATGAGAGAGTAGCCATAGATAGGAGGACCATGTTTGTTTGGCAATGGACTAACAGATGGCTCAGTAAAATACTTTGGTTGAAGTAGCTTGAAATGAACAGTGTTGACAACATTTTTAATTGGAGGTTAAGGGGAATATGAAAGCCAAAACAGTTTTTATTTAAATTGTAAAAAAATGCTATTCAAGACCTTTATATTAAATGAAAAATTAAAGAATAGCGTCAAACCAGAGGATCTGAATCATTTTACGGTTGCAGCTGTCAAGAATATCTACCCACTTCCTGCTTATCATTTTAATCAATTTTAAATATCTATATGAAAAGAATTTTACATTGACAATAAAATTAAGCGAGTCAAATAATGCCAACATTGCCAACAATAAAATATAATAGTCAATAAATTATTTTTATAAGCCGTAATACCAATTAATAAAATAAGCAAAACATAATTTAAAAGATTATAATACTGCTGCAAAACCTACATGCTGGAAAATTATGGGGTGCACCTGTCTAACAAATAAAATTAAATAATAATAAAACGACAACGCTCACCGGAATGAATACCTTATACACATTAAAAATACTATTAAATAATTTTGTGCTTCAGTGAGCATATTTAACTTGATATTGCGGATACAAATTAATGTACAAGTAGGTTAAAATAATTTTGTGACCTTAGAGTCCAAGTGGTAATTTAACTGAATAATATTTATGTAAAAATAATTTGTTTTATTGCATTATTTTTTTATCCTTTGATTGGCCCGAAATATTTGGGAAGACTTAGTTTCTCTGGACAACTATCGCAAAACTATTTCCGCAGTTCTTTAAGATTGTCTCTTGGGTTTTAACATTGAAAATGTTTATATTATCGCACGGGCACGTAGTATGGGTACGGAATTCGAAATTCTTGTGTTGCATTTGTCCCTGACGTCACACCGAGTTAAATGATCGGGATCAGACCAAGTCGAGAATAATCGTATGGTTTCGCTGGAGCAGGGTGGTTCGGCTGGCGCGGCTGGAGCGCGCTTCAGATCATATTCGTATTTCGTAGTGAAAGCGCTTATGTATGACTTATAATGAACGCCGATAACATTAGTTGCCTGCTGTTGTTGGAGGAAGAAGACGAAAAGGAGATGTTAGCCCAAATTCCTCCATTTCGACAAACGTCATATTAACACTTAAATTTATACTATAGGTACCATATTTAAATCAAAGCTGCAGCATACCAAGTAAACAAATCAATTTGATTAAGACGTCAAAGTATCAAAGCATTTTAAAATTGTATCATTAGTTGGTATATCCGAAAAAAATATCAAAATTAGAAAAAAGTCAGTGGCGTGCATTTTAACATTGAAAATGTTTATAATATCGCACGGGCACGTTAGTATGGGTACGGAATTCAACAAAATTCTTGTGTTGCATTTGTCCCTGACGTCACACCGAATAAAATGGTTACGGTTGTCATTAAGTACTGATCAATATTTCCTTCGTATGCATAATCTTGGATTTGAATATGGTATAGGCAAGTGTAAAAATGGGGTAAGTGGAAAATCAGAGCGCCAATCAGGCAATATTGAAAGTTTACTTGTCTGTGTGGTTCGAGGCAACTAACTATACGTTAGCGCTATTGAATTATCTACTCCCGGTGAGTTACCAGGTGTTTTTTTCTTTCTGAGTAGTCATTTGTAACATAACCTCCGAATCGGTCCGTTGAATAGTGTGTGATATCTCCATAAAAAATTGGTCGAAGGTAAAAACTTATAATATACTTTTAGTTGTATTGCATTTTCTTATGTTTAGTCAATAATTGTTGTAGCTTTAAAATCCTATATACCGACCAAATCTAAAAGCGGCTTTTACTCACGAACAGGTTTGCACTTCCCCCATGAAAAACATAATGTGGGGCATGTGTGAAAGTTGTAATGGGGAAAGTGTAAAGGTTAGTTTACACTTGCCCCATTTTCCTGGGAATGCTAAAGTTCATTGGCACTGACACTTAAAGCTTTTATTCTTTACAGAGAGTTGCCGTCATGGTATGAAATTATAAAAGAAAGTCCGATAGGGCTGCCTATGGGGAGTAGCAATTAAATGCTGCAGTAAATGCCGTCAATCAAGGTCAATTAACCATGTCGATGGCTAGTACTGAATTCAGAATCCCATACATTACAATCTACTATAGGATAACTGGCCGCCGTGGCGAAAAAAGCAAGACACAGGGCCGACCTCCAATACTTTCTTGGCAAGATAAGTGTCAACTGGCCGAAAATATAAAAACAGATGGAGAAGTGGGGATATTGGTTAACTTCGAGAGAGCTTCAAGAAAAAGTTCGGGACTTTGTAACTTTAAATAATATTCCCAATCCTTTTAAGAACAATATGCCAGGCACAGACTGGCTAATAAAGTTTAAACAACGTCACTCTTTGAGTATGAAGAAACCACAAAGCTTAGAGTACTGCAGAAAGAAATCTACGGACCCATTCATAATAGACCAATATTTTGTTTTATTGGAAAAGGCTATATTGGAGTTGGGTCTTCAGGATCGTCCTGAATGTATTTACAATTTAGATGAGACTTCACACATCAGTTTTGATGATCTACTACTTGATTCGCTCCGACAGAGTCCTTCTTCTAATCCAAGGAAACGAAAGCGCTTAATTCAAGGTGGCCAAACCATTGCAGGTACTATCGCAAGTAGTCAGTCAAAAATCTCTACAAGTTCATCTACTATATCTAAACCAGCTATGAAAATTGACCGAAAGAATAAACAAAGTCGGCCAAGTCCGTATCAATTTGAATCCAGCTCCAGTGAATCAGATTATGAAAGTGTACCTTTTATGGAATCGGATCAAAGTTTCACTTTAGAATCGGATTGCGAAGATCAGATTCCTGAAATAAACAAGGACAATATTTCCATTGAAGACTGGGTACTGGTTAAATACACATTACCAAAAGCAAAGAAACATTTTATTGGCCAGGTAAATATTGTTGACAACGGCTTTGAAATCAAGTTTACTAGAAATCTAAAATACAATTTTTTTATGGCCACTCACCGATGATGTCGATGTAGTATAGCTAGACGATATAGTGACTCGTTTACCTGAACCGGTAGTAACACGCCGAGGAGGTTTTCATTTTAATGTGAAATTTGCGGGATACAATATTTAACAAGTTCCATAAAATTATTCGAATTTTTAAACTTTAATTTTCTTTTCTGTTTTAGTTTCTCCTAGGAAATAACTCCTACTGTTTTAGAGATTAAAGCCAAACACTGGGTTTTGAACGGATAAATACGTTTATAAAAATATTATTCTTGTTATTAGGAATTTTTTGAGGGTTATTTTGGATTACTTATTATTTTTCAGAGGTAGGTACCTTTTAATTTTTCGTTTTTATGATTTGCTTGGCTAACTATTTCCCAACAATAAAAAGTTCATAACTTCCCAGATTTTTATTCTTTTTTAAGTCTGTGAAAAGAAAAATTGGCATGGGAGATATAAACTTCGTTTACACTTTCCCATTACCACTTCTGCGAACATGCATGGAAATTGTATTCCCATTTTACACTTTCCCTTTTTGGGGTACTGAACTGTAAAATTTCGGTAAATAATTCATGAGTGCCCTATGCAGTATTAAAAGTAAACATATTAAACTATTACTTTCTTACAAAGACACTTTTATAAATATTGTATATTTGAAGTAGGAAGGAAATAAACTTGAACTATTAAAAAGGGCTTCGCAGTTGCCCCAGTCTACCCTAATTATAAGCTTTGTAATGTAATGCTGAAAAATAAACAGAATGGTTTTGTACACTTTACCGTTCTTCCCTACACTTGCTGCCACTTTTTTTCATGCATTTTCTTTCATTAAAACATTTTTGTAATTTTCGTTCTCATAGTTGTATAAAGGGGGGTACTTTTGAACCTCCTCTATCAAACACTCGTTAGCAATTGCCGAAAACGGTGGCATTCTGCTGAGCGATCACGGCTGGACTGGTCTCTCTAGCAGTCCGAACGCAGCCACTGCAATTGACTGCGAACGCTGTGTCGCTGAGCTGCGGCAGTGAAACCGTGTACATACAAATCGCATTAAACCAGTACCGAGCTACCAATCGCGAAAGCCAGCCGCGGCCGCTGACTGCTCCAGCCAAACCATACCTTAGAGGCGCGTTAGAGTTTATAACCTTTATTTTAGTATTTTTTTATATTATGAATCAATAAACCTTATATCAGCTACCTAAATATAACATTCAAATCTATGAGTTTTCGCAGATCACAAATCTCACAATAGTCACAAGCGTTGCACTCTGCTTCGGCGTTTTCAATGTCCTCCCCGGTTGCATCTTTGTAAAGGACTGTAAATTTTTACATATCATTACATATTATATAGGGGAACCCGGGGCAATATGGGGTACCTAATTTTATAACCCTGATTTTTTTAGAACATGAATTTAATTGAATTCGTCATTTTAAATTTAGTTAGCTAAATATCTTATCTTTTCACTTTGACTACATACAGGAGCAATTTAAAATGCGAACGCAATTTTTAAAATTTTTTTGTTAAAAGTAGGCTTTTTCCCATTTTGCCCCGTATACGGGGCAAAATGGGGTACATAATATTAAAGAATTATGTAATGTGTTAAAATACCATTTATTTATTAAAATATAAACTGTTATTTGAAAATATAAAAATACAAAATTTTCCTTTTCGGGAAATATAGTTAAATTAAACATAAGAAATTATTACATACAAAATTCACAGTGGAAAACAGTATCATCGTCATCGCTGTCGATTCCCGCGCGCGAATTATGAGCCCATTTGTAGCAGAGACGACATGAAATCCATCCCTCAGTGAATTTACTATAAAATTCGTCGCAGTAAAAGCATATCTCGTCGTCTTTATCACTTGAGGATTCTTTATCATTTTTTCTTTTGCTTTTTCTTTCTTAATCCTTTCTTTTCTCTTACTTTTTGTTTTGTTTTGTGTTGTATTACTTATCTTTCTTTTGACTGCTTTAGCTTTCGCTGTTTTTTCTGTAATCGAATTTTCTAATTCTGTTTTGTAAGGACTAGAAGTTAAAATCGCTGTTTTTCCCCGTTTTCGCTGAGGGCGTTTTATAACAGAAGCTACTTTAGGAATCGGTTGCAAATCGTGTGGCGATACCAGAGGAAAAATCTTTAACTCTTTCAAAACTCTTCCATTATTTTGAGATTCTCTACGGACAGGAGGAGAATCAGGCATTCACGAACATTGTGGCAA
Organism: Polydrusus tereticollis; assembly: GCA_963920685.1. Classification (NCBI taxonomy): domain Eukaryota; kingdom Metazoa; phylum Arthropoda; class Insecta; order Coleoptera; family Curculionidae; genus Polydrusus; species Polydrusus tereticollis. Next base: position 87,535,543 of record OY987329.1, on the reverse strand, counting down.
TGTATCAAAATAATTGTGCCCCGTTTTACCCCGTAATTTACGCCTCGTTTTGCCCCAAACCACGTGCTGCAATCAAATCAAAATAAGATACAGTAGAAAATTATTTTTTTAGGAAATCCGTTTAGTAAGGCCTATTATATGTAGCCACTAATCATCTGATATAAACAAAGCAAAACTAATCTTTCGAAAGATGTACATACCTTGGCCAAATGCGGGAGCCACTTTTACAACACACAGCGCTTACCACTCTTTGCCGAACAGATATATACTAACGCTGGGCTAATTGGTCCCACGTCTATTGCAGTTAAGTGAACTGGTAGTGGGGATCGTACATCTTCGATTTGGCGGTTTTAGTGGAGCGGAATTCCGCTAAAATAACGGTACCCCGTTATACCCCGGTACCCCATATTACCCCGGGTTCCCCTACGAATATTTCCTCCTGTAGATCCATACTCATCTTTAATTGTTTAGGTTTCTTATTCTTATATATAGAGTGGCAAAAAAGTCGCGCATAATGCCTGTAACTTTTGGTAACCTGGTATACGAAAAAGTTACCTTTATTAAAGTTGTTCAGTAAATTATTCCCCACATTTCCACCTGCATGATTTTTTTCTGTCATTTCTGGTTTGGTTGCCATACAGACCTACTTCCTTTTTTTAAATGGAACACCCTGCATTTGATTGCGTATTTGGATTCTACTGGGAAAACTCGGAATTTTTTGTATTTAATTTTCACCTATCTGCAAGCGTTTCCGAGAAAATGACAGCTCAAAAATGAAAAACTTTTTAATTATAATTATTCCCACCTAATACCCACCAGTTGAGTTAAGGTGATTTCATGACGGCGACCTAAGAGGTGTCAATTTTGAGTTCCTGTTTAATTTTCTGCTGTCTGATTTCTAATTTGTTTACAATATGGTTCATCTGAATGAGAAAAAACGAGTTAAAATTTTAATAATGAGCGATTACGGAAATATGAAGAGATTGCAAGATCAGATTTGTCAACTTTTCGTTGAATTATATCCAAATAGGCCCCCAATAAATCAGTCAACGTTATGTCGAGTGGTAAAGAAATTTCGAGAAACGGGCAGTGTTAAGGGAGCCGCTAGATAAGGTCGACCTAAAACAGCAACCGGGGAGGACATAGCTTTGGATATCATGCTCTCAATACATGAAAATCCAACACAATCATCCGAGCCAATAACAATGGATTTTAATGCGTCTCATCAGTAAGTGAAAAATTTGCTTAAGCAGGAGAAGTAGCACGAGTTAAACGAGGACGATTTTGATGGAAGAGCTGAATCTTGTGAGCTGATGACGGAAAGATAATAACTTCGCAACAAATATCATTTTCTCGGATGAAGCTACTTTCCATTTAAATGGCATTGTTAATAGACGCAATTATCGTTATTGGTCTGCTGAGAATACTCACTCGTTCCAGGAAGGTCATACTCAGAGGCTCAAAAAAGTTAATGTTTGAGCGGGCATAGTTGGTAGACATATTATTGTGGGACCTTTTTTCATAGCTGGTGATTTGAATGGCGAAAAATATCTGGACCTCCTCGGGAATCACATAATTCCTTGTTGCAGAATGGTTTTACCGGGTGTAAATAATGGCATAAACGAACAGGTATGGTTCCAGCAAGATGGAGCACTTGCGCATTATGCGGCAAATGTTAGACAATACATAAGCTAACAATTTCCAGGACGTTGGATAGGCAGAAGAGGTGCTATTGACTGGCCGGACTCAACCCCCCTCGACTTCTTTTTGTGGGACACTTAAAAAACAAAGTCTACATTAACCGTCCAAATGATTAAAAGTCAGAATTAGTGCTGAAATTCGGGCCATTCCAGAGGACTTCCTTTTAAACGTTGTAGACGGGTTCAGGGATCGACTGGCGCCCTGCTTAGCAGAAAATGGTGGTCATTTTGAACACCTGATTCACTAAAAAAGTTTCACTTGTTTATTATTCCGATGTTAAGTTGTTCAATTTTCTAGGCTATTTATTTTGTTATTATAAAGTTTGCTACAATTTTATATAAATAAAAATTTGAAATAGAAAAAATCCAGAGTTTTCTCAGTAGAATCCAAACATGCAATCATATGCAGGATGTTCCATTTAAAAAAAGTAAGTTGGTCTCTTGGCAACCAAACCAGAAATGACAGAAAAGATTCATGCAGGTAGAAATGTGGGAAATGATTTACTGAACAACTTTCATGAAGGTAATTTTTTCGTATACGAGGTAATTCAAAAGTTACAGGCATTATGCGCGACTTTTTTGCCACTCTGTATTAAAATGGTGAATCTTTTTTTATTATATTTTTAATCTTTAATTGGTACATGTAAAGTTAAAAAAATATTTGTACCTTCTTTCGGAAAAGTAGTTAGTAAGGTAGTAAAAAACGGGAGTGAGATTCATAGATATACATATTTTGAAGTGAATTACTAAAACCAAAAATCATTGCTTTCCTTCGAATAAACCGAAAAGAGGTAGTCGGTACAATTAAATAAAATACATGCGGTCTACCTCCACAGTATATTAAAATTTATTAGGGCTTTATTGTTCCCAACGTGTTTCCAACATATAAATGTTCATCATCAGGGTATACAGTGATCGACCAGCAGTGGCGTATTTAGGATCGTGACACGGGGGGGTGCACTTATCTTCCTTAAAGAAATGCGCCGCAGTCAAAATTTTTTTAGGTGCCACGCCCTTTTTTGGACTGTCTAAACTTACAAATTTTACGTTTTGATAGCCCGGCTCAAAAAAAAACGTAGAAATAAAGCAATTTTTAAATATAAACGCCAATATCTGCATTTGAAATATTATTTTTTTGAAGGTATGTATAACAGTATACTATTTTACTTACCTGAATTAGAAAACACGGAACAAAAAATAAAATTCAACAATTATTAAACTAAAAGACTGTGGAAATCCCCAAACATCTGGAAAATTTGAAATAATGTTTCATGTTTTTTATTGTAAATAAATGAATGTGAATTTCAGTTTTCTTTACTACTGAGTCCACGGGGGGGGGGGTCCAGACCCCCCGGACCCCCCGCCCCTAAATACGCCACTGTCGACCAGTGTAGTTTTGCTCATAAAAATTTATATACGTAAGTAGAAGTTTATGCTGAATTGTGACCAGTGGTTCAAACTTCTAAGTAGTAAATAATGTAAAGCCATCCTTAATAAAGACCTGTTGGATAGCGCTTATCTAAAAGGGACCAAACGCCAAATGGCGTTTTTTGAATTGAACATACCTACCGCCTTAAAAAAAATGAACACTTTATTCATGTAAAAGGATTCAAATACCAAACTTGACTTCAGATACCTCTTTTGATAAAGTTACCAAGTTACATGTCATGCATTACAGGAATCTGTTTATTTCTAAATGAATCCATGCTAGAAGATCTGTTTACGAGTTTGCCACGTGGCACTTGGATTCCTTTTGGCATGTCGCTTGGTTCTCTTTTGATTGACTACAATCAATCTTTTTCAATGCTAGAAACTATAATAAACTTTCTTGTGTAAGGTTGGTAAATTTAAAATGAATCCAAGGAGGGAATGATTTAAGTCTGGCGTTAAGATAGGCTGATTTATCATGTGCATCAGAGAAATGAATGCTAACAACGAGAGAAGCCATTTTTGTGAAATATTCTTAGAGAGATTGTGATGAATAGAAGAAACATAAAGAAAAGTAGCAAAGGTAGATCCTCTGAAAATAATAGTATATTTTTTACGCAAAAACTTTTTAAACTTTATCCAGATGGACAATCATTAACCCAAAAAAAATAGCTGATTTTAAAACTTCAGTGTCTCTTACACCAAATGACTTTAAATACTTTTATAAAAATCTACGGGAAGCCAATTTTGAAGATGAAGGATTCGACGAGACCGTTGATTTTAATGTGGAAACTCATGATGGCGAAGACTTAAAGAGTTTGTAAAATAAATGCATATATTTTTCGGTGGTTTTTATATACACAAGTTTTATGATATGCATTTATTTTCAATAGTTTAGTTTTAGCATACCTAGATTGTTCACTGTTACAAAATTATCAGTGCTGCGTTTTTATAAAAAAATGTTCCATGTAAACAAAGTTGTTTCATTTAAAAAGATCCAAATCGGCATCGTTTAAACAGATCCACGTAAATTATTTTGATTTTATCAAAAAGGGACCATTTAGGGTTAAATTGATATGGAGAAATGAAGGCAGAATGGGTAAAAGTTAATATGGTTATAAGATAAAGTTGAAAGTTTGTAGAAAATTCAACAAAGAACAAAGAGGGTTACTAGAGTTAATTGGGATACAACTGGAAAACATTAAAGTCATAATAAAACAACGTTGTGTCACAAGTCAACAAGTGATATCCGCATTAACTTTTACACATTCTACTATCATTTCTCCACATCAATTTAACTCTAAATCTTCTTCTCTTTAATGCCAAAGTTAAAAAAAAAATTCCCAAACTTCTTGATCATCACATACTTTTAGTTCACCTCTCTGTAATACAACGATCTTTTAACAATGTTAATTTTACCCCTTTCTGCCTTCATTTCTCAACATTAATTTAACCCGAATTCTTCACCTCCCTAATTCTACTATACCGTAACAAAATTAAAGCGTTTCTCTAACTTCTCGATTATCATATACCTACTTTCATGTCACATCAATTATAATACAAAAACCTTTTAATAATTTTCACCTTTTCTTACAACTGGTCTTTATCAAGCATGGCTTTACATTATTTAACTATTAGAAGTTCGATCCACTGTACTGGTCACAATTTGGCAAAAACTTCTATTTACTTATATCAGTTTCAATAAGCAAAACCACTCTGGTCGATCCCAGTATCCTCTGATAATGAACATTTTTATGTTGAAAACATGTTGGGAACCATAAAGCTCTAATAACTTTTAATAATAGAAGGTGTTTACGGTACGTAACTTAAGGGGGTGATTCCTTATGATATTCTAAGAGAAAAAGTTCATATGAACATATGTTCGGAATTGCCCCGTTTTTGATTTACAAGGTGTTAAAGTTTTTTAGAAAAAATCGGATTTTTTTAATTTTTTTAAATATTCTTTTCCCGATTTTATTCAAATTTGGTACCGTTATTCATAATAATAAGGGGCTCAATTAGCCCTAACTAGATTAAATTTATTACCTCCAGTGGCGTCCCGGGAGCACCTTAAGGAATATTATTGACAAAAAAGTGTACGCCACTGACGTGTTTCTAATTTGGACATTTTTTTTTTTCGTATCTTGCTTCATTTTCGAGAGAAAAAATAAAAACCGCTTTATTGTATGTTCAAAAGATATACCTATGTAACTCAAAGTAAATTAAAAAAAAAGTATTCTTTTAAATATGAATATGAATAACGGTACTACTAAATTTCAATCAAGTCGGGAGAAGGATATTCTCGATTTTTTTTAAAAAAATTTAACACCCTGTGTATCAAAAACGGGGCAACTCCGGACACATGTTCGTATGATCTTTTTCTCTTAGAATATCATAAGGAATCACTCCTTTAAGTTACGTACCGTACTTCTAAAACACCTTGTATACTATGGAGGTAGACCGCCTATGTTTTACTTGAATGTATCGACTCCACTGGACTGCACTTCCAATTCTAGAATAGGCTTCAATCATGTAAATCTCGTGCTTAATTATAGTGGATCATATAATCTAAGCCCAGCTTAGGATCATAATAGCAATAAAACTTCCACCAGAACTTCTTGAGAAATTTTGACAATCAAAGACCGATTGACATGGATACGAACCTAAACTTGATAGAAATATTTCGAAAGTCTAAAGGAAGATTTATGCAAACCAATTAAGAAAAAATAAATTAAATTAACGATTTTAAGCGGTTGTAATGTTATGGTGGAATTTATGCAAGTCGCCTAACAATTAATTCAAATTTGTTTGAGAACATTATATGGACCGATGAATCCTCTTTTAATACAGCTTCAGCTCCAAATCCCAAAAACACACACTTCTGGGCATCGCAGAATCTGCATCTTACAATTAAAGTGATACGTTCTGGGTGGGTATCAGTAAATGTGTGGTACGGCCAGGGTTGGGCTGATTTAAATCACTTGATTTTTTTTTTAAATCATGATTGAAATCACTTTATTTAAAAAAAAACAAATCATGATTTAATGAAACTATTTATTTTTAATTCAGAACAATGAACAATATAACATATTAAAAAAAATATTTTCAAAAATCAACAGTATATAGAACTCGCGCTTTTAAGAAATAAAAAAGTAGTAGGTATATTATATATATAGACTTTATGTTTCTGTATTTTTGTTTTCGTTGTATAGTTTAAACAAAAATACTAATTTTCCTCCTTTTTCTACACCCATCCTGTTCCTAATATCAGAGTGTACAAAGCCAAAAGTGCTAAACACTCGTTCTACTGATGCTGAGGAGGCAGTTGCGCACAGGAACTGTTCGATTACTGGCAGCTGTTGTGCGAATTCAGGCTCATCATTTTGTGATAACCACCACTGTATTCCATTTACGTTTTTTATTATTTCGTCCGAAAGCATAATATATTTAAATGGACTACTGCGGGCAATAAACTTTATGGCTATTGCTAACAGTCCAGTGTTTCCTTGTAACTCATTAATTGTTTCTAAAGCCAGATTCTTTTCTTCGGGTGTTAACTGGTATTTTTGCTTTTGTGGGTTTAACATATAGGCGATAAAATGATACGGCGTGAGCGCTTGCACGTATCGACATTGAAATTGTTGTGTTTTTTGTAAAGATAATTCTACAACATCCTCGAAGATATGTTGTAAATGTTTCCACTGCTCGACAGTATCTGAGATAGTAGCATATTTTCTCTGCAAAATATCAAGAGCAACTGAGATAGGTTTTAAAATGTTTAAATATTCTTGTGCTGCATGTTTAAGCCCAATATTTGAAACCTTTTGATAAATGGTCGCATCAATCTCCTTTTTATTTTCCTCACAGATTTTTAATATTATGTTCCACTGAGTGACGTATATCTCTAAGCAGTCAGCCATGCTATTGCATCGCACATCACTTGGAAGTACTAAAGTGTTGCCTCCTGCTTGACTGAATTTTGCTCTGGACAGATGATTATTGCGAAAATACTTAACAATTTAGACTACATGTTCTTTAACGTTTTGTACTTGTAAGTCCTTGCACAGTAAATTCAAAATATGTGCAGAGCAGCCATATGTTATAACTTTTGAGTCTGTTTTTCCTTGCAAAGTTTTTCTCATGAGGGCCATATTTGCTGCATTGTCTGTCACAAAAGATTTAACCATGCACTGGTATTTTGATTCACACGAAAAAATTAGGTCAAAAACTATTTCAGTCAAATATTCTGAAGTATGAGGTTTTCCCGAAGCATCAATAGTTTCGTAAAGAAACGCTCGTCCATCTTCAGTTGTTATTGTTGCACAGATTACTTGCTTGTGGTGGACGTTTGACCACCCATCAAGGGACATATTCACACACTGATCCGACAGAGAAGAAAAACATTTCGCTTTTTCCTCCTCATAAATCTCCTCTAATAGGTCTTAATAACTCAATAGCTTTTTTTACTTCTAAGTTTTCAATGCATCTAAAGCTTGAATTGGTAGCAAAAATTGCCTTCGCTATTTGTTTATCCGTCTTATGTTTATCAGCTGTTGATGTCCGCATAACGAACCCACTCATACTAGGTTGATTTTAAATTTTTTTCTTCAATTGGAACGACTCAAAAGTCGTTGGTGTTACTGTTGAAGGAGATTTTCTAAGATCTGACAAGTCTGTGATGGAACTTGAGGCAGACGATGTACTAGCAGCAAAACTTACAGAACTGTCAAGCAACATTTGAGTGCCTGAAAAGAAGAAAAATAATTTATGCCAAATGCCTATTTTTGTTAACAAACTAAGGACACGCCCGATTTTTCTTTCAAAATTAAATTAATTAAAAAACAATTGTTTTTGTCAAAATTATTTTTTTTATTTGGTTTACTTTGAAAATTAAATAATAAATAAGTCATATTGATATAAAATATTATTATTTATTTAACTGTATTAGTTTCTTGCTTCTTATTACAAAAATCGTAGTGTGTTTTAAGTCTTTGAACTGTCCCTTGAATTTCTTTTTTGTTTTTACAAATCACACCCAGATTTATTTGGTTCTGTTCTTTTAACATAAAACTGCCATATGCTGTCTTCTTTTCTTCCAGTCATTTATTTTTTTTTTACTTAGACACTTAATAAATATCCAAGAAAAAATTACCAAAGAAAAAAACTATTTACTTCCACTCCCTTGAACAATCAACATCAAAATACGCGAGACATATTGGGTCACGGCAATTTATAGATAGGGACAGAATCAAGTCGCGACAGGAATTTTCTTGCAAAAAGAGCGTTCTGACAATATTTTGGGTAGAATTTAGACCTACTATATTGTTAGACCGACATTAAAATAATTTGTATTAATTTGAAAAGAGAGAAAAATGTTAAATTTTTAATAAAATCAATAAAAATCAAAAAAATAAAAAAAATCAAAAAAATCAAAAAAATTAAAAAATTCAATGATTTTTGATTTTTTTAAAAAAATCAAATTTTGCCCAACCCTGGGTACGGTATAGTGCGAAGCAGGATCATCGGTCCAATTTTTATTGATGGATCTTTAAATGGAGTTAGGTATCGTAAAATGCTTGCACATGAAATAGAGGATATTCTTGAAACTTTTGCTCTAAACGCCGCAAGGAATTTTATATGGCAGCAAGATGGTGCTCCATGTCATAGTGTTCTTCCAGTTAAAGAATACCTCAATGAGAATTATGACATTTCGATTGGTCGTGGAGGGATGATTGCATGGCCTCCTAATAGTTCCGACTTAACATCATTAGACACATTTCCTTGGGGCTACCTCAAAGACAAGATATCTGCATCCAGACCAAATAGTGTTGCCGATTTGCAGGAACATGTCTAAATTGAAATTGACTTTCTCAACTTCGGTAGGCAAGAAATGATTGCTAATGCAATTGAAAAACTAAAAGGTGGTTACCAATCCTGCATTTTAATAAACGGTGGCCATTTTGAGCAATTATAAAAATAATATATATTATGTTGTGAAGAAAATTTAACGAAGATATTAATATTTGGCCCGCTTTTTTTATTTTATTTTATTAGCATGGGCTAACCAGTCATTCAGCCAGTCACCTAAACACCAAGGTTAAAGTTGCACACACACTTCACGCCAAGGGCGACTTTAAAAGATCACAAGGACAGGTGGACCCTATAGACAGGAAATACATTTAAGGATTTTTGGAAGTTGTAAAATTCTATAATTTTAGGCCATTGTGATTGTAAGAAGTTCATAATACAGGCGTAAATATTTTTCTTTGCATATGTTAACAAATTTATAGAATTGAAGGGAGATTGGATTTTGTTGGTACTTTTTAATGACGAAAGGAAGTAGGTTGAATCTTTGCATAACTCAAGGTGTTGGACAAGATGTAGGTGTGCCATCTATAAGTCTATATCTTTAAACCGAGCCGAAAGGCGGTATCACTTTACACACCATTAATAATTGAATCTTTTGCTAGATAATCAGCATTGTCATGAAGCCCATACGAATATTACATTTTGTCCTTTATATCTTAGTCTGTAGATAAACGTTCTAATAACCAGTAATATAGGATTAATCTTATAGGTAATTCCAACTATGAATCCCAGCGAGGACTGATTGAACAGATTTGGAGTCAGATACAATGACAATATTGAAATTTACATTATTTTTAGATGCAAACTCCAGTGTTTTCAGAATTGCTGTGGCCTCAATTGTGTAAATTGAGAAGTTCTTGTTAATTTTAAATGTTGAGGATATATTGTCACGCTGAACAAAAAAGGCGGCACCATTTCCTTCTAGATTCTTAGAGGCGTCCGTATATGTTACTGAAGAGTCTTCGATGACAGATAATTCTGCATTTAGTATACGTTTGTTAGCTGTTGAATTCTCTTGGTACACTGGAGATTTGACGGTTATGTCTGTGAATGAACTAGAATAGTCGACACTCAATAAGGTAACTTGTGCTATATTAGATATGATCTGATTATGTTCTCTTAAAGCAACGCACTGAGGAGACAAAGTCTTCTTAGCCCAATATGTGTTCCCCAAGTCTGAAGAGTTGACTATAGATTTTTGGTGTAATAGAGTAGTTTGTAGGTACATATATGCTTTAAAATAAATTTAGTGCTCAGAAATTCTCTCCTTAGACAAAGCGGTAATTCCAAGGATTCAGCTAAAAACGCTTCAGTGGGTGTTGATATCATAGCTCCCAAATGGATTTTTAATGCTTTATACTGTATTCTGTCCACCGTGGCAAGTGTGGTCTTGCATGCCGTCGTATAAAGAATGAAGCCATAGTCAATAATTGAGCGAATATAAGCCTAGATTCACTTAAGACATCCGTTTTCCATCTCATGACCAACTTTGGCCAAGACAATTTTTAATATCTCGGTATTATAAACATGATAAATAGGTTTTATTACAGAAAAATTCCTCAGTATTTCTCTAAATTTCACGCTCTTACAAAATACTATCAGGCCTCTACAGAATAATGATTGCCTATAATAAGGCTTCTATTTCTGTTTAATATATCGGAATATTAAATGTTTGTAATACAGAAACACTCTAATAGCCAGCTCGAAGCAATAAATAAAAAAATTATGTTTTCCTTAAGAACACGACATAGTATTACGAATTTTAAGCTCCTTGTGATTTAAACATATTTGCTCAAATCCCGGATATTATGCACAATTTATAAAATATAATTTCCTTTCAAAATTATTTTTGTTAATTCGTAATTAACTTTGATATTATGTTCCCAGGAATGTTACTAATTAATGATGTTAATATTTTTAAATATTTAGAAATTTCAAATAAGTAGATGTCTTTATCCAAATTTTGTATTGGGACTGGTAACAAGTAGTAAATGGTTTAACAAGGAACAACAAACTGTTTTAGTTTATTATAGATACCTGCTTTTTAAATTAATTCGATATTCCCCATACAATTGTAAATTTCGAATAAATATGAGAAGAGGCATCCAAAATATTTTTCCCTATTGATTTATACAAACATACTATATTTTTATAGTGTATAAAGTCTGGAAACGGCTTAATAACATCACAATTTATTGGCCGATTTAAACCAATTTTGGTACAGTTGTGTAAGAAGATCTGACGCACCGAATGACGATATTGGCGTTGTTGCCAGCTTTTTAGTTTGTCTGGAATTCGAACGAATTTTATTGTTTTAAATGTAACACCCTGTATATTTTTCATTTATAGTTTTTACTTTAAATTTGTTACACTTTTGGTATAACATACTTTGTTCATAATATCAGTAGTTTTCGAAATAACGACGTGTTTTGAAAATATCAACAAATTGTGTTTCATTTATTAATAAATAAAACACCAGTTCAGTTTTGATGTAAAGTCATAAAAGTTGTCATTTTTACATGCAAAAATGTCTTTAACTGAAAGTGAAAGAATTACAATTTTTATGATAAGAGGATATGGCGATAGGGTCAGGTCTTACGAAGAGGTTAAAAATCTATTTAATGACGCATTTCCAAACCGAAATCCAATTTCAAAAGCAACTCTCCTAAAAACTGTCCGACGGTTCGAAGAAACTGGAAATTGTAGAGATAGGCGACGATCAGGACGACCAGCAGTAGTAGATGAAGGGAAAAGTTTAGAAATTTTACAACATGTTGTTGAAACCCTTGTTGCTTCATTAAGAAAAATTTCTCAAGTAAGTGACGTCTGCTTTAAATCCGTCCATAATATTTTAACAAAACATAAATATCACCCTTTCAAAATACATGTAGTTCAAGAGTTATCAAAAGATGATTATATTATTATTTAGAATTTTGTGATATTATGATGTCAAGGTTTGACCAAAATAACCAGTTTGTTAAATTTATCGGTCGAAGCAACATTTATGTTAAATGATAAAGTCAATAGACACAACTGTACGTTTTGGGCAAATGAAAATCCCCACTGGATAAGAGAAGGTCATACACAACGCCCTGGAAAATTGAATGTGTGGGCTGGGCTTCTGGGTAACCACAAGATCGGTCCATTTTTTATTGATGGAAATTTGACATCACAACTTTACCTTGATCTCTTGGAAATGCAAATAGTGCCTACTATACGAAATGTGATGGGTCCAAATTATGCAAGTACATTCTTCCAACAGGACGGAGCTCCTCCCCATTTTGGTCGAAACGTGCACGAATTCTTGAACAACACTTTTCCGAATAGGTGAATCGGTAGAGGGTGTACAATCAAGTGGCCACCTAGGTCCCCTGATAAGGTAACGACTACTTTTTATGGGGACACTTAAAGAACAGAGTTTATACCACAAAACCTCAAGATTTGGCCGATTTGCAGCGTCGAATTTTGAACGAATTTGAATTAATAACGCAAGAAATGATTTACAACATAATTAAAAAATTTTATTTTCAATTAGCACACTGTTAAGCTGTACAGGGAAAACAGTTTGAACATTTAATATAAAAAATATATTTTTTCTAATTGTACTCATTATTTCGAAAACTACTGATATTAGGAACGAAGTATGTTATACCAAAAGTGTAACAAATGTAAAGTAAAAACTATAAATGAAAAAATATACAGGGTGTTACATTTAAAAATATAAAATTCGTTCGAATTCCAAACTAAAAAGCTGGCAACAACGCCAATATCGTCATTCGGTGCGTCAAATCCTCTTATACAACTGTACCGAATTTGGTTTAAATCGACCAATAAATTGTGATGTTGTTAAGCCGTTTCCAGACTTTATACACACACACTGTATATGTTCACTGTAGTGCTCTCAAACGGTTCGAATACCTTGCGTTGCCTTAATACAGTAAGGTTAAACGATGTCTTTATGCTGATAATACTTATGTATGTGTATACGCAATGAATAAATTGTTAAAGGGGTAAATGAGACTAAATAGAATAACATTTTTCTCTCGATGTGGATGATATTATTTAATGGGACACACACAAATTGAGAATAATAACCCACAGTGTTCTCAAATGTAAATTGGCTCACGTAAACTTAACAGGATTTCCTCTGTATTAATTAGAGTTATTTTATTAGTAGGCAAGCAACTTAGGAAGTTTTAATCCCTAAAGGATCGTACTATTTTTAGATCTGATGGATAATATTATTCCAATATTCCAAAAAATGTGACTTAAGCAGTTTTACCCTCTGACCACATACCAATAGATAATACGTCATGTCCAGGATCAAGTTTATTGTACCATATTTTTTATTAATACTGACTTACCCACTGAATTTTTTTTATTCGTATTTAAGAATTATTTTACTTCACCAAGATCAAAAATAGGTCATCTTAATGTAATCGTAGAAATGTCATTACTTGGTTTTCGACTTCTACCGGGTGATACATGGCTTAGTTGAACATAGGAAATCCCATATAAATTTCAAGGTGCCTAAATATTGGCTCCCCTGCACATTTTAGAGAAAAATTGTATTATATTTCCTGACGAGGCCTATATAGTAAACCCATGTGCCAAGTTTGAATAAATTTTAGTAAGCCAACCCTAACTTATTCAATTAAATGTGATGGCAAAATTACGAAATTTTCATAGTTTAGGTTTACAACACCAGCAAGTCATTTCTATGACGCTATTGTCAAGAATTGACGTAAAACTGGACATAACATTAAAGATTATTTCACATTTAAAACACATTTTCGTTTCACCAGTTCGTCAATCACACATCCAAAATAAAAGACACCATTATGTTTTTCTTACTAATCCTTTAATTTAACATAACATACCTAAGACTACAGTTTTTCACAAAAACATTAATTAATTAAATGTTCAAGCAACCCTCCATTAATAGCTAAACAATATCCTAACGGATCATAAAATTCATTTCTAACACTACTGAGTTGACATTAAGAAACTCTGTCACATTCTAACGAAATACAGTTTTTTGGCTGGTCTAGATTTCAAAATTTTACATCTTTATAAATAGAATTTTTTAAGTGCCCCCACAGAAAGAAGTCGTTTGGAGAAAGGTCAGGATATCTGGCTGGCCAAAGGATTAGATGCGTGGGCAAATAATATTTCCATTAAAAATATTTTGCAAGCCCTAACCATGAGGGAATATGGGCAGGACAAGCATCGATTTGATACCAGATCATCTGATTATCGCGTACAACTTCCTTTATTGCGGGTTCAATTCGATTTTGTAGTAAGTCTAAATAGGTTACTGTAAGGTTGCCTTCCATTAAAAGATGGTCCAATAATGTGATGTCATACAATAATTCCGGCCCAAACATTTATTTTTTGTGGATATTGCGTCCGAGTATGAACAAGACGATGTTCATTTTCTTGGCTCTAATACCGGTAATTTTGAACATTTGGTTCGTTGTTGAGGGTGAATGTACCGTGCGTTCAATTTATCTTGATAATATTTTGATTCACTTTTTTGTTTTTAAAGATATGAAGGTAAACAAAAAAACAAATGTAGGGTTGGTGACCAAGTTTTTTTCTAAGTTACATATAAAACAAAACACTATCAATTTTCTGACATATAAGTCTACCTTATGTTTTCTTAAATAAAACACCCTCCTGTATATTATATATGTATTTAATAGAATACGTTTTTCCGATTTCAATAATATAACACACTTTATATTTCAATCTATACGTTTTTGACATATTGGCAAAAATATGAAATTTTTATATTTTTATCTCAAAGAGTGCCGTGACAAAGACATTTTTATATTTGACATATTGTAATATAATATAACGTTGGTTGTGGAGTGATCGTGACAGTTATTTATATTAAAACGGTTTTTCGCGAATTTAGCATGCGTGAGAAAGGAGTGATATGCTTCAAATATACTTTCTGAATATAAAAAGTGCAACCGCTGCGCGTCATCAGTATATTAGACTTTATCCAGAGCGCCAAGCTCCTTCGAAACGGATATTTGCAAGGCTGGCAACGAAATTTGAAGAAAGCGGTAACGTGTTAAATGTTAAAAAGGTATGTCAGAATTATAGTGTTTTGAATGCACAAAATAAGACAAACATATTAGGATTCTTTGAAGCACATCCAGTTTCTTCTATTACCACAGTATATCATGAGACAGGTATTTCTCGCGGTTCAATCCACTCAGTTTTGAAGGAACATAATATAGTGTTTTTTAAATTTCGTAAAACCCAAAAACTAAGTGAAGAACAATGCCAAAAGAGGATGCAGTTTTGTTTCGAATTTTTAAATAGAATAATGAGAATAATAATTTTTTAAAAAATATTTTATGGACCGATGAAAGTTCGTTTATTACCAGAAAGGGTTTTAATAGGCAAAATACGCGACATTAGTCTATAAATAATCCTAGACAGATACAAGAAATAACAACCCAAGGGTACCAGTCAGTTAATGTTTGGTGTGCTGTTATAGACTTATATGTTTTGGGTCCGATATTTATGGATCAAAAGTTAACAGGAGATCATTATTTGCATAATATCTTAGAGCACCATATAGCACAATATATAGAAGATCTACCCCTAAACATATCAGCGCAAATAATATGGCAGCAAGACGGTGCCTCCTCACAATGTTGTGCGAGTCAAAAAATTTTTAAACATGGAATATGCCAGGGGTTGGATAGGGAATGGTGGAACTATTGGTTGGCCACCCAACAGCCCGGACTTGACATTTATGGATTTTTTCTTTTGGGGGCACATAAAAAATCACGTGCACAGAACTCCTTCTTATAATGTCGTGGAACTTCGGCAAGGAATTTCAGCGGCAACCAATGAGTTAAGAGACAATCCGGAAATGTTATTTAATGCCAGAAATCATACAATTAGAGTAATTGAAAGATGTGTCCAGCAAAATTTTGGTCACATACAGCAGTTTTTAGAATAGTTAAATAATTTTGACTTTTTTATTGTTGCAAATATGTTACTATTCTTGTTATACGTTAATTTGTAAGTTCTTGTTGCAGTCAGTCACGACACTCTTTGAGATAAAAATATAAAAATTTCATATTTTTGCCAATATGTCAAAACGTGTAGATTGAAATATAAAGTGTGTTATATTATTGTAATCGGAATAACGTATTCTATTAAATACATATATAATAAACTAATATACAGGATGTTCTGTTTAAAAAAACATAAGGTAGGTAGACTTATATGTCAGAAAATTTATAGTGTTTTGTTTTATATGTAACTTGGAAAAAAACTTGGCCACCAACCAACCCTACATTTTGCTTTTTTGTTTACCTTCATATCTTTAAAAACAAAAAAGTTACAGTGAATCAAAATGTTATCAAGATAAATTGAACGCACGGCATCGGCAAAAAAAAATATATCTCAAAAAATATCTATTATTTGCTCTTTCCATTACCTCAAAACAGAATACCATTCTCTGTTCTTAATCACCTTGCCGTAGCTCTTGATGTTTTTCATACGAGTAAGAAAAATATTTATGTTTTTGTAAAGTGCGCAACACTGTGGTTTGATGTTTTCCTACTGCTTGCCCAAGAATCCTCGTGCTAATCATTTTATTTTCCTCCACGTGCAGTAATATATCAAGATCTCTGTTATCCCTTTCTTCAGCTCTATTGACATTCTGAGTTGAGCAATTACCGTTATTTATTGCAGTGCCTTTGGACGCAAATTTACTAATGATAAGTTTAATTAATGGAGTGGAAGGCATAGGCTTATCAGGGAATTGAACTGAAAACATTTCAGACACTGCTCTTAAACTGTTTCCTGTATAATACCACTTAATCATAGTTACTCTTTGAATAGCTCATATTTAGCTAAAATTAAAGCGCCTTCAATGAAAATGTTTTTTCTCTAAGATGTACAGGGGAGCCAATATTTAGCCAACTCGAGATTTACATAGGATTGATTTCCTATGTTCAACTAAGCCATGCATTACCCGGTATACCTTGAAGCTGCGAAGTACCTAACGATTACGTAACTAATTAAATCTGCTTATTAGTCAGTACTAGTTCTACCTACTTACTAGATAACATAACTTACGAAGGGTGTAGCTTTTCAAAGACTATATTTTTACTCATAAAATATGATAAAAATAAAACAAAATCGATTTTTATTTTTATCCAATCATAATTTGGATGCAAAATGACAACCACTGCAATTTCAGTCCTCGCATGCCCACCAAAAGCTAACATCAGCTTTTCCTTGATAAAAACTAAAGTTTTATTCGCTCCTTCGCCAGTATGTCCATAATACTTGTCGCTCCAAATTGGTTTTTTTGATGTATAATAAATTTCCCCTGAAAAATAATTGAAAATGAAAAAAAAATATTTTTCAGTTTAATGTAAAAAAAAAACATTTATCATATTATCCTGAATTTCTATCTTATTATCATGCCTTTTACACAACACATATTAATATATTAGGAAATAAACGATATTATTATAAACGTCATAAATTACGGTTATTTTAGTGCCGGTACTTTTGCTTCTGATTATCTCATTGAACAGCCGATTATAACAATCATCGTTTTAAATGTGCAAATGTCAGTTTAAATTTGTAGGTTTTGACACATTGGAAACCATGATTGGTTTAATCATCTATCAAATGAGTTAATACCAAAAGTACCGGCACTTAAATAACCCTAATTTATGACGTTTATAATAATATGCCTATAGATTTTTACGATGACTTTTACGATATGTTTAATGCTCTCAACAGTCACGAAATTAACTTTATAGAGTCGTAAAGATCCCGGGACGTAAGGCATGTGCCTCTTGCCAAAACCTAGAGCTAAACTGGCCACTTTAAAAGTCGTTATAGTTGGAATCAGTGCTATTAATCAGGGTTCATTTTAAGAACTGTATATAAAGACAGATCAGTTAAATAAAAGTATTAGGGAGATCATTGGGGTAAATATACAAAAAAATATGTTAGAGACGCAATAATAAAAATAAACACTCTTTATTTCAAAATCCATTATACAGGGTCATTTCTAAGGTGATACTTTTTTTTTCAACTGTGTATACAACTGCTTAAAAGAAACAACTTTTTCAAATAACTTTTTTTAAATAACCCAAAAATAAAGGAGATACGCTAATCTAAAAAGCCTACGATACGACTGCTGATAATTTTTTTTGTTGGTGTTTATTTTTTTTTAAGTCAAGCAGTGAAGTCCCAATTTGTTGTTAGTTTATCGCGTGATAGATTTCAGTTAGATTGGGAGTGTTTAAAAATAAAAATGGCTCATGTCTATGAAAATAATGAACTCGTGGATATATGCTGTTGAGTTATGGGGAGTGTCGTCAAATTGCGGCTGAGGCAGCAACGTTATACGCGGAACGCTTTCCCTTAAGAGTCCATCCCACACCCTGTAGTTTTATAAATCTCGTTCAGAGAGCAAGGGATACTGGTGATTTAGAAGAACATCGTGGAGGGCATGTAGGAAGGCCGAGGCAACGTGGAAATGTGCATAATGAAGAACTTATTTTAAATCTTATTAAGGAAGATCCATCGACAAGTACTAGGGAAATTGCAAGGCAGGTCGAATAAAGCCAAACAAAGGTGTGGAAAATATTGCGGGAAAATCAGTTGTACCCATTACACGTTCAACGTGTACACGCGCTACTTCCTGGAGACCGTCCCCGTAGAGTTGAGTTCTGTGCATGGATCTTACAAAACAATGCAAATGATAGAAATTTTACAAGAAAAATTTTGTCTGTGGACGAGGCAATATTTACCACAAATGGAATCAATAATTACCGCAACACTCATGTTTGGTCTGTTGAGAATCCCCATGCTGTTCGAAGATCAAATTTTCAACAAAGATTTTCCCGCATTTTTTGGTCCGCACATTTTACCAGACCGTTTAACGGGCGAAGGTTATTTATACTTTTTGCAAAATCATCTGCCTAATCTGTTAGAAGAAGTGCCATTAGCTATAAGACAAAACATGTGGCTTCTACAAGATGGAGCATCTCCTCATTTTAGACGGGAAGTGCGGGAGTTCTTGAATAATACTTTTCCAAACAGGTGGATTGGTCGAAATGGGCCAGTTGCGTGGCCACCTCAATCACCAGACCTAACACCATGTGATTTTTTTTTTGGGGTTACGTAAAGAGCCTAGTTTTTGAAACACCTGTAAACACGCGGGAATAATTGATTTAGCGCATAAAACAGGCTGCAGCAACAATTAGAGGGAAACGAATTTTGTTATTACGTGCTGTCATCGAACAGTGGTTACGTCGCGCACAGCGTTGTGTAGAAGAAAATGGTAACAACATTGAACACGTCATTTGAAATGGAACTGAACTGCTTTTTTTATACCGAAATTTTTCCTTTATTTTTGAGTTATTTAAAAAAAGTTATTTGGAAAAGTTGTTTCTTTTAAGTAGTTGTATGCACAGTTGAAAAAAGTATCACCTTAGGAATCACCCCGTGTAACATAAAATGAAATAGTGTCAGATATTCTAATTGAGATTTTTACAAAATACTCTTCGATATTATTCGGTTCAATGTCTTTCAGTAATTTAAATTCGTTTATTTTTACTTTTTTAAATGTTGTCACAAGTTTTGATGTATCTTAGAATATTATTGTATAGTTTAATACAGTTTTAATAAGCACCAGTTTCGTACAATGTCAGCTTATGTTTAGGGAAAGTATAATTCATCATTCTTGTTGGTTATTTATATTGTGATTCACTGTATCTAAACAAGAATCTGTTTTTAAAAAAGAATAAAACACATTCCTGTATGTAAACTGTAGGGTCAGTAAGAAGATGGTTCTCTTTAAATTCCTTCTGAAACACCCTGTATATTGCGGTTGTTTCAAGAAAAAAACCAGGGCTCTTGTTAGAAGATTTTAAATTAACTTGACCCTAATAAAATATAGCTTTCATTATACAATTTTTTATTAGATAGGAGGAAAGAAGCTGCAATCTTACATCGGCTAGATCTTTAAAAAAAAAACTAGAAAGGAGTGTTTGCTTATATAAACTTAAATTATGGTAAAGGACTAATTAAAAAATATTTATGATCTCCTTCATTTAGATTTAGACAAGCATTCTCTACTACGGTCCCTAACATTTTACTTATAAAATAGTAAATGTCATACATTTATAATTCAACTTTTACTATTGATTTGCAGGATGGAACATTGATTGGTCTTAATTATATATACTTACACGGAAAAAAGAAAATACTCGTTTTAATACTATTAGTTTCAGTTTAAGACTAAGTTAGCTTTGTATATACTCAAGACGATATCGTTTCAAAAAGAGAATAGGAAATTCTTGTACAACCTGATTTAAATTAAATATATATATCTTCAATCATAACATTTAAGAATTTATATTGAGACATGCATTTTAATTAATTTGTGGTTATGTAACTTTAAAATAAGATCATAGCTTGGCTGCAATATAATGAGTTTTTTAAAAGAAGTATTTGGTTTCATTATTTTGAAGATTTCAAAAAAATTGAATCTTAGTTTTAAACCTGCAACCTATCTAAAATAACAGACTATTTTTTAAAAGCAAAGCGACATTTTGTTATTTTGAAAGTATAGTATACTAAAATTGAGCATTTATATTGTCGGCTTAACAAGGACGAATAGATATTATTTTAAAAATAGTCATTTATAGTTTTAAACTGTAAATATCGACCCTTCAAAATACACATATCATAAGTAATAAGAAAGTTATGGTTCTTGAAATTAGACGGTCTTAGGCTGTTACATTATTTTCCGACGTTTCACAGACGATTCCACGTGGCATCTTCAAGGATTGTAACTATAAGGGATTAGAGCACTGAATGAATAAATCGATTTGATGAACATTTAAATAATTCAGTCAGTTCTCTAATCAGCCATATAGAGTAAAAAAATTCCTCCACGTGCAATCGTTATTAGTGAAGCGTCGAAAATTTATGTAACAGTTTCACACGCACAAAACTTCCGTAGGTTTTTAACTTTTTACATTTGTTTTCGATGGACTTTTATTATTTTTTTCAAATTATAATTTCTAAGTAAAAGCCACCATATGACCCTCTTAATCTGTTACCTTAATAATTACAACACGAATTATAATGTTTCTGAAAATAATTGAAATGAGTTTTACCAGGTAAAAAAATAATATTCGGCCTTACTCACCAGGAAGAATGTAAACAATTAATTAAACTACAAACGATTTATTCATTTTTTTTTTGTCTAAAACTGTAAAATACACTAACACATTTGTAACAAATATATGTATATAACTTAAATATAAGGTTTTATGTTTACGATTTGCTCGTAAAATACAACATAAACACAAATACAAAACAGTATAGTACAAACTAGCTAACATTTCTTATATTAAAACCATCACATCTTTTTAACTCTTATAATAAGCAAATTCCCCTTATAGGCATTCCTTAAATACATAATATAAGAAGGCAAAAGTTAATGTAAAAACTGCATAATTTTATCCAGTAGACAATTTAGTCACTAACAAATCTGTGTTTATTTCATGCAAAACGGTAGGAAATTCTGCAGAAGGTAACTAATATGTTGACGATTACAAATCAACTGGGGGTGGGAGGGTGGAAGGTTTTCGGACCTTGCTGAAAATAACATGCATTTAATGTAGAAATAAAAACTGTTACTTACCTTTAAAAGTCTGAATAATAGCGTCAGAACATCCCCATTCTTTTAAAACATCTTCAAGGCTCATATTGGACCGTATACTGAAACAAGTTTAAACAAATACTAAGGCGTGAGGCGTGAGGGCACGACCCACCGAAACCATGGACCATAATAACTAGATTGATAGATTTTCTCGCGATTCGCGCCCGCGATATTGTTCGGGAAAATTTCGGTTGCTTTCGTGTGTACGACGGAAATCGCAAAGCTAGGAACAAGTATTTTGGGTTATTAATACTATCATATTTAGAATATACTTTCAAATAGCAGCTCAAATTGAGTATTTCAAACGAAATGGTTACGATGCCTTGTTTGGAGAATAGAATACTTTATTTTGAAGCTACTAATCTTTATTTTAAAAATAACTTTTAGTCACTGTAAAAATGTGCAAAATCTTGAAGTACAGGAATGAACGAATCATACAGAAATTTGCAAATATTTGTTTTAAAGTAACTTTCTTAAAGTAACAATATATTTTGAAGATATGAAAATCTGTTTTCAAATATTTTCAAATGTTTAACTTAAACTTGTTTCCTTCAATTAAGATTTTCTAGTCTAAATATAAGTAAATATATCTGAAAATATCAAAATGTTCTGTTTGAGAATATGTTTTTTTCTGTGTATATTATACAATTTTTTATTATGGAGGATGCAAGAAGCTGCAAGCTTACACCGGCTTGATTTGTTAAAGAAACGAGAACCAAGCGTTTACCTCTAATTTTAAGTATGTTGATCAACTAATTAAAATATATTTATGATATCTATTAATTTAGATTTAGACAAGTATTCACTGTTAGCATACCTATATTTTACTTTTAGAATGGTAAATGTCCAAAAATAATAATTCAACTTTTACTGTTGATTCGCAGGATGGAACATGCATGCAAAAATTTGCAAATTAGGCTAGACGAATGGTCTGCGTGATGGTTGTCACGTAGACATTTTAATTTAAATAAATAACTGACTGTATTAAATAAACACATGACTATTATATAAAACTCTATAAATCGTACATTTACTTCTGTACTGTTATGTATTACTTCTCTACCAATACCGATACCTTTTTAACACAAATAGTATTAACCATACCAAACACATAAAATATACCAAAAGATTCATCAGGGACAAGTTTACAACTGGTCGTGTTCGAATCAAATATCATGGAATTTTTTTTAATGGTCAATAAGCGTTTTAAATGACAGTATACAGGTTGTCCCGAAATTAGATGGCCAAGGGAAAACAGTGGAATCTGCAAGGGAAAATAATACTAATTTGTTTAATAAACAAGTATCGGAAATTGCCCCCTAAGGGAGCTACGGCCCCCGAATAGGAAATCAATGAAAGAAGATGATATTTTTCAGATTATTCCAAAACAGTTGTACATAGAAACATGAATTATTGGTATTTTAGTACCTTTTATATGCCGAATCTAGAATCTAGAAGAAAATCTAAAATCAAAACTGTCATAGTCATTTGGGGTAGAGGGGGGGGGGGGGGGGTTGAGGAACAAAAACAAAAGCAACTTTTTTCTAAGTTAATGTTTTACATTTTTTTCTCTCGAGTTATGAAAGTTTAGGGATTTCTGGCAAAAAAAGGTACTCTTGATGCACCATTTCTGAAAAAAATGTCCGTTAGGATAGCCCTGTTTAATGTAATGCACGTGCCGCTGTATGTGAGTACCAAAGATGGGTTTAGAGAAGAAGACAGCCACATCGAATAGTATTTAGCCGTGTCCATAGAAATTTAGTAGAGAATGGATCATTTATGCGGTCCCAGGGACAAGGCCGGCCTATGGGAAATTATGATTTCGAGGGAGCGCTAAATAGAATTGAGGAAAATCCTCAAATAGCATTGAGACCGCTGGCGAATATTATCAATATCCCCAAATCAATTGTAAGTATCTAATATTTATTAGAATTGTTTTCACAGATATTTAAAAATATTTTTTTAGCTTGGAAGAATGACCCAAATTCAGGGACTGCATCCGTTTTATTATCAAAGAGGACATGATTTAAGAGCCGAAGATTTTCAAATAAAGGCAAAAGCATAACAGTAATATCACCAGGTTCATAAAATGGATTTGTTTCGAACTGTCTGTTGCTTTCAGCTAAAAACATAGCAGATTCTTCTCTAGATTACCACCAAGACACTGACGCACGACTTTTTAAAGATTGTCTTGAACATAGGCTTCTTATAAATATACCTAAAAATAGCGTTATTGTAATAGACAATGCTTGTTATCCTAGCCGTTCAGTAAAAATGTTTCCTAGCTCTTAAAAGTACAAAAGCAGAAATTCAAGATTTTGAGATAAATTGTAATATATATTTTGAGGAAACTTACAAAAAACGGGGTCTTTTAGAAGTATTACAGGCTTTTAAAATTAATAAAGTATTCTTGCAGCAGAAAATTAGTGTGTAGTCTAAATCGTAACATTGTAAATTTTAATCATATTTACTTGTAAAAATCGAGCAAAACAAATAAATCTGTTGTAGGTATTGCAGTATTTTATTATTTATTATTATACTTATTATGTCTCAAAATATTATTATTAAAATAATTTATCTTTACTTTCATCTGATTTCAAAAGTCAAAATACAAATAAATTAATGTGTAGACAGCTACATTTTTAAGCCGACCCTGCACCCACTTATTGCTGTTTGAAGATGTCGGGACCTACACCAAGGGGTTTAACCAGGTAGTTAATTTATTGCAATAAAGGTCAACGATATAATGCAAACTTTACTATACATCTGGGTCGTCTTCATACAAGTCAAGCTCTTTTATGATGTATATAACAATGTTAGAAATACAAGTGTCGTTATAATGTCAGTTTCTTAAGTTAGCCAGATTTGGCTTTTACTTGTATTCATTTATTTATATCTTCCTTTCCGGTGACTGTTGAAGCTGGGTTTCGGTGTTCTTTTTCATTGTTCTTCCAGGTGTTTATGCTTCCTTGTTTATTTTCATTATTTCTTGAGAGTAATTTTCTATTATCTATATATATATATCTATTTCATTTAGTTAAGCTAGGGTGGGAGCCCATCTTTAGGGAAAAGGTGTAAGTGTAGAGGATTTGAACATTTGTGTGAGTTTATTATAAGATTATAAGTGGATTAGTCGATACGTCTGTCCGTCTATGGTAGTTTGTTATTAGTTTAGTCATGTGTTATAAAGTACTGTCACTGGTACATGTCTTTGTGGGTTAGTTATTATTCGTAACGTTTTATTTTGTATTATTTGTAGTTTTTTGTGTCTCGTCTTGTTTACTGTGCACCATGTTGATGCTCCGAATGTTAGGATAGGTAGTATTATTGTCTTGTATATGTTATATGACGTACATAACAATATTAGAATTGCAAGTATTCTCCAAAAAATCAAAATATCCACACCAAAAAAACTACGACTAAAACCAAATGGCGTTTCTTGACATATACTAATAGGCTAAATTTGATCTGGTAAAGTTAATAGGCAATTAGGTAAAAAAGTGTATTGCTGGTATCATATCACAAATGTATGTCTCTTAAGTTTACTTCCACTGGTGATCTCAGGGCGGACTCCGGTGTAATTAGAGACTTCAAAGACTGGTGTGACAGAAATAATCTGATCCTAAATGTCCAAAAAACAGTGTGTATTAACTTTAGATGTAGAAATAACTCCCCCAGTATAAACATTCCTCTCATTCAAACTTCGGAAGCATTCTAGAATTGTATGTGGACCAATTCTTGACCTGGACAAATCACACAACCTATGTTTGTAAATAAATTAATTCGGCATACTTTGCTATGTTACAGGTGAAAGATATAATCGAGAAGGAAGCTCTTTTACTGTTTACTATTCACTGGTATATTGCCAATTAAATTATAACATCATAGTTTGAGGTCGTGCAGTTGAGTCTAACAGAATACTTGTAGCCCAAAAACGAATCATAAGACTTATATTTAACCTAAAGTCTACCGATAGCTGCAGACCGATTTTCAATAGACAAAAAATTATGACAATTCCTTGTATTTACATAAAATATATAAGTTGATAATGTTTATAAGGAGGAACGAGAACACATATCAAGGTAACTCTTCTCTTTATTCATACCCAACCAGAAGTACAAAACCACTTATCAATAGTTAAGCACAAGCTTAAATGTGATGGGGATTGCCCAGCAGCAATCTTCGATTTCGAAAGACCAGCAACTTTGTTTACTTGGTTGCAAATTGTATCTCCATAGGTTATGGAGCGATGGAATATTAGTGAAAACACTTTTATTTTAGTAACAGTAAATAAATTATTTATTTACAACATCTTTACTGCCCACGATGGTATAAGGGTTATTGTTAAAAACAAGAAAAGTAGAATAACTATTTTATTACAGAGTACCTGCCGAAAGGTTGCCTCGGTCGGGATACTGTTAAATGTTTTAACAAATGTAGTTCTTGATAAAAAAATTGATTTGTAGTTGTAAAAAAAGGAAACACTATAAATAGTGATGTAAATTGTACAGCGAGTACAACGTGAATAAACTGTTAAGTATCTGTATCCCGTAGTACAGGGTAAATAAAAAGACTGATGAAAGCTGTGCCGTAGTTGGCGAGCGTACAAGTTGAACTATTTTTCCCGATTCCCGATTGTCCGGGTGAATCTCTGTATTGTAACTCCTTTGAAAGTTTGACCCTCTGGTCATAATAGGTACCCACCTACCATATAAATAAATATCCCATGCCAAGCAAAATATTATAATAATATTATGTTTTACAACAGTCCAAAAACTAGCGTGAGAAAAAACAAGCTTTCTCAAATGATAATATAGATGAATGTTTTTAGCATTGTTAAATGTCCTTAGTGTAATGTTGTCACTTATATATTTATGTGTTAAATGATGTGTACATCCATCCTATAGATGGCTGCATTTTGCAAGATTTTGACTTTGATTTGATTTTATCAATTTAATTAGTTAATCACAATTAAACCTTAATCAGCAAAAATATATGTTGGTGGTTACTGGTATCAATGTCCTAACTAAAATATAACTACTGTTTATGGTATAATGTTATAAAAAAACAGCAACCATTTTATCCCTTTAAACGAATATCTATGCCCTAGCTGTCCCAAATAAATAGACAGTAATGTCATAAAAAATTATTATTATTTTATCACTTATTTATTATAAAACCGTTCACGTCAGATTAAATAAGAAGCCAGACTGAAACAATTAATGTATATCTCTTAAGTTTAACTCCACTGATTATGCAAAGATTATAATTCAAATCAAAGACCCGTCAGTCGAATGTACTAAATAATTAACGTGTATTAAAATGAAATTATTGCGAAAATTACAAGTATTGTATGCCGTCTTTTCATGTGGCGTGAAGAAAAACCGTAATAACCAATTAAATTGCTATAAAACTTGCGGCCAGGCACAAATTGGCCATAACAATAGAAGTAATTGACGT
This sequence comes from Polydrusus tereticollis, assembly GCA_963920685.1. Taxonomy (NCBI): domain Eukaryota; kingdom Metazoa; phylum Arthropoda; class Insecta; order Coleoptera; family Curculionidae; genus Polydrusus; species Polydrusus tereticollis. The sequence continues at coordinate 87,508,354 of OY987329.1, read as the reverse complement.
TAAGTGTAATTTGATAATACTGCAATTATTTATGGTCGTGTTATTGCATCAAAACCAATGATTTATTGACTTGTGGACTGTCGAAAAATACAATAGGTTAAGTTACAGAAATATTTTTGTATCGTTATTCCTAAGAACTCCTACAATTTTCTGTATGTGTTACTGCTCATGTCGGTACGTAACCTACTTTGATGATGATGTTTTAAAAAAGTGGTAATTTAATACAAAATTTTCAAAATTAATTTATTTACCGTCAATTTATACAAACACAATATTAACTAACCTATTATTTTCACATACTAATTATTACTAGTTATTATTATAAACAAATAAACTTAAGAATTTAATATGGAATAATGCTAATATACATGGCATTGTAATGTATGAACAAGCACAAGGTAATTGCCTAGAATCAAGAAGAATTTATGCTGGGAGATTTTCAAATCGAAATTTACCGGATCGAAAAACATTTGTAAGGATCGATCTTAACTTAAGAGTGACAGGAACAGAAAAATGAATAAATAAAAAAGAGTGAAGCATTTCTCTTACTAAAAATTCGAAAGTCAATATAAAAATTTGAAAAAAAAAACTTAAAACTCTAGAGTTATGTGGTGAGGGTAAAAATTGTGTTCATGTAAAATAGCCAACGTTTCCGGTACTGCGTCCACAATTTTCTATTCACTTAAATGCCATATAAGATTTGTGAATAGCAGGAAACCTAATAGCCCACAATTTCGCAGCTTCTCGGTAGTTCCTTCTACAGTCTCCCAGAATTAAAAACATGTTCATTTCAATGTCTTATGATTGTTTCATAATGGTGTCTTTTAGCATTTTTTTTTTAATTACATTTTCTGAGTGATCTTATACTTTTAGTGCGAACTACAAAAAATCTTAATTTTCTGACGCTTCTAAAGCCTTTAAAATCATTTACGGACATCGACTCGCTGAAACCGTTGTGTGACGTCACTATCTCCTATAGCAAATCGGGTCACGTTCGTTGCCGCGACTACTTACTGTTTACGACTAAGAAGATAGGTTGCCATCTACATCGCCTTTTTTCGTTGCTGGGTAACGGAGTTGACACCGCCAGGAGAAAAGAATAGAAAAAAAATAGAACATAAAAGAAGTTTTTTAAATAACAAACACGATTCTAATTATGCAAATCATTTGTTGGAAGAGCAACATACTTTAAATAATACTTTTACCATTTTGCATGTAGAGAATAAGGGCCGTAAATTGAACCTTTTAGAATCCCTGGAGATTAACAAACTCAAGAATTCCAATCTATTGTTAAACGATCAATTAGATTTAAACAGGTCGCCATTATTAAATTTGTAAATTGTGTTGTATTTTCCCGTAATTATATCAATAATACCTTTAATTTACCTGTCTTTCATGTAAACCATTTTTATACTAGTATTAAGTACTCATCATCCGAAGAAGGTACGGTGTACCGAAACAGCTGTCATGTTTTGATAATACATAATATAGTGAAAATCGAAAACTTAGTGTGTTTTTTCTTACATGTTTAACATGGATTTTCATCAAGTAAAGGCCTCGACAATCATGTTTTTAAAAGAATAGTTATTTATGTATCTAGGGAATTATAATGGCCTTAATCACCGAGGGCAAAGTTTACGTCCCGAGGACCTTTGGCCTGAGGGACAGCAATTGCCCGAGGTAATTGAGACCCTTATAATTCCAGTGATACATAGATAATTTTATTTCTGACCGATTTTAGTAACATTTTGTTCATTTTTAAAGTGGAATAAATGTTTCAATAGATGACAATCAAATTGACATTAGATGTCAATCGTTTGATTTTATGTCAAATTTTTCTTAATATCCCAAGGGAGTTATGACCCTTATAATTCCCGCGTAACTAAGACGTTATAAGCTAATAATATACCGGTCAGAAATAAAACTATTTTTTCTACTGACGTTTTGTAATAACCCCTTTTTGATTGTCGTTTTGATTTTTAAATAACCTCCTTTTGGACACAGCGTGATTAAAAGTTTTTTAAGCACGCTGTGCCTAAAAGTAATTATTTACAATTAAAAACTAAACACAGACTATAATTTTACCTATTTATCATAAATATTAAAAGTACAGTTACTTATATTATTAAAATTAATGCTTGGGTAACCTAAAACAGTACGTTGAAATATTTCTCTTTGTAAAATAGATAAGGAATTTGAACTAGAAATAGAAAATGAATCTGCAACAGCAATATCATATAAAGCCATGCCACTAGTAGAGCTAGTAGAACATTCTGATTCATTAGATTTAACACGTTTGTTGTCAGCGTCCAAAGATTTTTTACCAAGAATTTTTTCGGAAATTTTTCTTTTGTGTTCTAAAGAATCGTCTATATACCCCTCAGCCACGGCATTTGACCGCCAACCTCCATGTCGCTTTGGCATCAATTTATCCGCTCCAGAGTCCGCTAAAAAAGTTGGTGAAGATCTTCAAAAGCAGTGGCCTGTATATTTATTTGCCTTTGGAAGCCCCAATGGTATTAATGCCCACTGGAAGTCTGGAACATTTGGAGTTTCTGTACGTGATAAAAAATCTTTCATGAGTTATGTGTGCTGGACGTAATTGGGCGTACTCTCGGACAATATTCAAGAAGTTGATGCCGTCAGTAAAGCCTTCGCTAATTACGAGGCTTTTTGCAATATTTGTTTTAGTGTTTGAAATGGTTATTTTAATTAAAGACTACAAAATTTCGATATTATTCATCTTTAAATATGAGAGTTCTTCTCTGCGACATGCTTCAGAAATTCCCGCAACAAGAATGACTTTGTCCAATAAATAATTCTTATCGTCTGCTTCTTTGAGAAATCTTTCTATTTGTTCCTTGGAAAGAACTTTCGACTTTTTGGGCTTATACCCCGTAGATTTCCTTTTAAAAAAAAAGCGATTAGGCTTTTAAATGTCTTTATATGAACATTTTTATTTAAATAAACCTTCGTTCGAAGCATTGAGTAAGTACTCCACAACGTTGATGGCTTATAGGCATTGGATAATCGTGAAAAATATGCCAAAACGACTTTTTCTGAGAAGTTTTTTACCTTTTTTTCTTCACACCAGTTTTTGAATTTTTCGTATGTGCCCTTATACAAAATCCTTGATTTTTGGGGAACAAGGTTCACCATTGCCTTATTTGCGACATTTTCAATTCCTTCGAATTTTTTTTTGTGAAGTGTCAATTTTTTTGTCATGAAAGGTGTAAATGAAACACGGGTAATAAAATGTCTGGTGGAATAAAGCTGGATTTATAAACTCGAAAAGTTGGTGAGGTTGAGGTTCAGTTGGTGTTGGAAATAGGAGTTCAATTTAAACTAAAGGGAACACTCAGTTTCATTTATACACTCGTTCATGTTGTTCATGTAAAGCTCATGTAAGGTTCGAAAACTTCCCGGGTAGTTCGAAATAACCAATTTTTATGCTCGGAGTTCGGAATATCTAACCTCACAAACTTGATCATAACTTCAACCTTACCAATTTTTCGAGTTTATAAATCAAGCTTAAATTAAGTTTTTTAATATAAAACGCTCGTAGAAAAAATATTGTATACCATTCGTTACGAAACAATGTCTTTTAGGCACGCGACGTGAAAATTGTCCTACGAGGCGAGTTGGAGAACACGTCAGAGATCCTTATATCATAACTTGTTGTATAAATAGTTATTTATTAATCTTTTTTTTTCTGAAATAGTGTTGAAGAAAGTATAGCCTAGAACACGTATTAAATGCACTATCCTACCTGTTATAGAATATTCTATTAAAAGTAGTATTAATAAGCTTCTGCTTTAACTGAACAACGAGACAGTAAGCGCATCTCTCTCATATATGCACAGAAAACCGGTGCATAGTGCAAAGTACATCATGAAACGAAAATAATTTTATTAAGTGTTGAAAATGCCAACCATTAACTTCTTGACAATATGCCAATATACTTAAAAACCCTACTAAAACATTATTTACCGTATTTTCATTAATTTGCCTAATTTCATATCTAATTTTAAATTTTAAGTCTTCCAAATTTTGTGGTTTATCTTTATACACTTTTGATTTTAAATAACCCCAAAGAAAGAAATCCATTGGTGTAAGATCGGGAGATCTTGCAGGCCATTCTATGTGTCCTCTTCTACCTATCCATCGTTCGGAAAATACAGTATTCAAATACTCTCGTACTTGTCGAGCAAAATGAGGCGGAGCACCATCCTGCTGAAACCAAATAGACGCTTCTGGTAGATTAGGTTGATTCGAATTTGGAAAATCCGCTGCTAGTGTGGGAATTAATTTTGAAGAAATTGTAAATACCGGTCTCCTCTAAGATTTCCATCAAAGAAAAAAGGTCCAATAATTCTATCATTTAATATCCCTGCCCAAACATTTACTTTTTGTGGGTTTTGCGTGTGCTGTTCTCTCATCCAACGGGGATTATTTGTACTCCAATACCGAAAATTTTGTCTGTTTACCGAACCATTCAAACAAAACGTGGCTTCATCGCTAAAAAGTATGTTGCGATGGAAAAATAGATTTAAGTTACAAATTTCCATCATAGTTTCACCAAACTGTAGTCGGCGGTCGGGATCATCTTCGTTTAGCTCGTGCAGCAACCTAATTTTGTACGGATGGTACTTTTCTTGTTTCAATACCCGCAAAACAGATCGTCGGCTCACATCATTATTAAGGGCTACTTCAGTGGATGCACTATGGGGATTATCTTCAACTTCTAACAAAATGTTCAGTTTTGTGTTTTCACTAATTCTTGGACGACCTGGCCGTAGACGATCCTTTAAATTCCCTGTTTCCCTTTGAGTTTCATTTAAATGCACGATGATCACCGTTTATCAAAATTATACCTAAAATTATTTTTGATTGACACATGACTTGCTATCGTAGTGACAATTCATTTAAATTTACCTGTTTACCTTTAAGTAGGTACATGTAACTTCTTTTAAAGAAAAATTTTGTTTTATGATGTAATTTTTCTCTAAAACCGTTAGAGATAAGGATAGGGTATGCTACATGAATTATGCGCAGAATTTGACGTAAAATTCAAAATTCGACTAAAAAAAATAGGGTTCTATTTAAAATACAAAAAATGTTTGCTACATCTACTTTTTGACACACCCTATATAATTTCTTTTTGAGGCGAAAAAACGGAAGAAATAATTATAATCACTGCTGACACTGAAATATTACATATTTAATTTGTTTAGGTCTTTATATTAGACATTTCTGCCTAACTTTCAAAATATTTCGAAAGCCAACTAGCCTGGGATTTCACTTGTCAAACTAAAAATACTTTTTAATTCTAAAATTTTTGAATTATAAGAGTTTCCTTTTGAAATATCTTAATGATGAGAATTCCTGTTTTGTTGAAAATTCCTTTATTTAAAATGGCTACTCAAGACTCAAAACCAATTATATGTTAAAGGTGCGTAAAAATCCTAAAATCGTGCGTAACTTAACCTCATTACTTAGAAAGTTTTTAATTATTTACCTAGGTGATTTCTTATTATCGTTATTTCCCTAGGTAGAGAAATTTTACTTATCATTAGAGGAATGGAGTAAATAATGGCGGTTTCTCTAGTTATTAGTACGAAAACAAAATTATAATGGTCATTCACCAATAACATTATCCTAAGTTAATCTTGTTTTTTTAATAATTATATTCTCATGGCGTCGTGTTGTGTTATCATGATGCAAGTAATTATTCAACGCTCCATGTAACAATATTCGTTTTAATTGTTTTTTCATTATTATATAGTTATCTGATATTTTTTGTAAGAATAATAATACTGGTACAGCTTAATTATTATGGGATATAATTATGTTCACTTACATTTTATTAATACATTAGATATAATTCTACGAAGAAAATAAAATAGTATGCAAATAAATAAAGTTTGGTTTTTATATTTGCATTCATTTTTCAATAAAATTTGTTTTTAATATTACGTGTTCTTTTCTGTTTCAGGTAAAAATGTTCAAGCGACGATATCGTAACCTTAGCTATGTTTTGTAAGTACATTTTATTTCTATACGTTTTGTCGTCAGTTAACCATTATGATAATATCAAAGTTCAGCTGCACTTCTTACTTACTCTAAAACCTTAAGTGGAATTTACATTTTAATGACAGCTAATAGACAATAGCCAATCAGGTTGCTGGTATATCTCTCACAAAATCATCAAACAAGTAGTACAAAAGTAGTCGACATTTTCCGTAAGAACCAGGAGCATTAACTAACCCGATCTAACCTCTATATCTTATTCGGGACGTCATTTTCGAGTAGATTGAAAGGTTAAAATAATATAATAAATTCTCTTTAATTCTCGACAACTTAGATAAGTTAAATTATAACAGACTGCAACTTACAAGGTGCAGGAAATTTATTTTAAAGGTTTCCTGAAGTATTTTTTTATTAAGTAATACAGTATATCAGTCGTAAAACTAGTGTTAATGTGAATAGCAGAAAATAAACTACAACCTCTGAACGTTTCAAATGAGCCATGTTCAATTTATAACGGCTAATTCTAAGAATAGATTATACATTAAATTGTCTGGAAGGCGTAAAAAACAGCTATGCAAAAAAACCGTTAGCTAGACATTGCTGTCTCACTTGCCTTAGGGTAGAAGGAACAGGTTAGAATGGGTTAAAAAGTGATGAAGATAAAGTGCTATTCGAAGTATGTGTGAGTGAGAAAAAGGCTAGAAAGGATGGAAAAATAGTCAGTGACGCACCGATTACAAAATAATTTAATTAATAATGGGAACCGTAATTGATTTACTATGTCGTCAGAGTGTCGGAATGTTATAGAATATAGCCTTCTTTTCCACTTTATCGCTGCAATCAGTTTATTAATTTCGTATTAATTAATGCAACCTCTATTTTAAGAAAACCGCTTGTAAAGTAGTAAAGTCTGCTTGTCCTATTAAAAATAAGAATGTGTTTAGAAATTTTTAGGTTTCTTAACTTTAACTGGTATAACACCAAACTAATTCACCGCAAAGGAATGTATTTTAAAAGTATTTTATGGGTACCTTCACCATCACGTCAGTATTTTTTTTTTAATTGCAGTAGCGTCTATTTTTAAACATTCTAGACCATTTATATTTTATTTCCAAGTGATGCTTTAACTTTTTAAAATTTTATTATTTTTATTAATAAATACAGTGAGTGTCATACTCTGTTATATTATAACAGGACCGGAAAACACTTTGACGTTCTATTCTAAGCTGTAATATTATCTATCACTTTACTTGACAAAATACAGCTTACTTCCAGGAAACATTTTAATTTGATCTAGTCTTATCTCTGGACTTACAACTTACCGTTGCACAATGATAATTGGTTGAGGATAGGAACAGAAACTTCTTTATCCTCTCTATTAATAACACTGCTTAGATGATTTTTTTCTCATAAGTAATTTAGTCAGTCCCATGTTTTTTCATTCATTACACAATCCCATACCGAATTCATTTTTGTCACAGAAGAATTTGCTCAGGTATTTCCTGGTATCTCTTCTTTCGAAAACAATTGCTGTCCTTGCTAAAAATTTAAAAGTACAATAAATATTCATAGTATGTATTTACAGCTACTAAAAGTTACAAGCTTTATTTAACTTATTCAAAAACTATCGAGGCTAATGGCGTTTCAAGGTAAAAATTCAAAATTTAAAAAAAACTTCATTTTAAACATCTTTCAAAAGGATTGGTGACCAGTGGTGTCAAAAAGGTGGCACATCCAAAGAATTATACTTCTGGATGTCGGACATTTTATTTAACAAGAAGATCATCAGAGACATCTAAAGCCTTAATACTGAGTTTAAATATGTCAAAATCCAGTAAAAAGTTGTTGTATTCAGATACCTTATGCAGAAATGTCTAGTTTTTAAAGCTGATAACATTGACACCTTGTCTGTACAATGTACGTCTGCTAATATTTATCGCAGTTTGTCTGCGTTGAGGATAGTATTGTACTCAACAAACAACCAACCAAAAAAACAAGCAACTTTAAAGCTACCTAAAATTAAATATAAGTAAACACCAATAATTATAACACTCAGAAAATGCAAGATAAATTAGAAAAAATACTTTAATCTTTCCCTACCTTAAAAACATGATTTTATAAATTTCCCTTCGAAAATAACTCTCAGATAAAAGATAATCGACATAACTATCATTGTTTAGTGTTTGAATAATAATATGCGCTTCACGCACTATATAAGGAAGTTTGCTCAGTTTGTAGATTACTTTAATGTGTATCGTAGAATATTCAGAAGTACGGTGAGGGCTACTAAGCAGTATTACGTTAGGAACCGAATAGCCAACTCAACTATTGAATCAAACCTAAATTGTAACAGTATAAATTAATTCTATTGCTTCATAGTTGAGAACTTAAGTAGCAAGATAACTCCAAACCAAGTTTTCAGTGATTATTTAAATAATATTAATGTGTCGCAACCTTTTATTTTTGTTCCTTCAAATATATATGAAATCAAGGACATTTTTGAAGAAATTCATAATAAAACGTCCTCATGTTGGGACGAATTATCCCTTGAAATATTTCTTAGACTGCCCGACAATGCTTTGGAAATGCTGGTCGAAGGCATAAACCATTCTTTTGAAACGGGAACTTTCCCATCTTGTCTAAGGCTGGCTATAGTCATACCCTTGCATAAAGGAGAAGATCCTAAAACACCATCGAACCATAGGCGTGTCTCCTTACTGCCCACTTTATCGAAAATTGTGAAAAACTAGTAAAAAGAAAACTGCAGCTTTTGCTAAATTCGCACAACTTGTTTTGTCTTGAACAGTTTGAATTCAGGGACCCAAGAAGTACAAATGATGCAATGTTTGCATTACTGGAAAGTCTGTACTTGAGTTTTTATGAAGGTGATGTGACTGCAGCGCTATTTTGTGACTTGTCTAAGGCATTCGACTGTCAGTCACAGAGTACTGCTGTGGAAACCAGATAGCTATGGAGTGAGGAGAAGGGCTTTGTACTGGTTCGGCTCATACTTGACAGCACGCAATCAAAAAATATATTTTAATAATAAGTTCTGTACTTGGACCGCTTCTCTTCCTGCTTTACATCAATGACTTGACAAGTATTAACGGTATTGGTAGATTTACGCTTTTTGTCGATGACCCTACTATACATTGGACAGGAAATAATGCCGAGGAACTTTTGCAAAACAACTATTTTAGAAGTAAAAAAATATTAACTAAGTCATCCTTATTAAGTTTTACTCTAATTCGCAACATCAAAAGCAGAAGCAGTAGGATATCTCAGTGTTTACATATAATTTAAAAATGCCAATATGCAAAATGTCCGCGGATTAATTGCCTGTCACATAATATTTTATTAATTAGTGCAATGCAACGTGTATGTTTTTTTTTTTATGATCAGGCACAGTACTACAATACTTTAAGGTGATTTTTTGTGAGCGGTGTGTGCGCGATAGAAGCGATTCTGGTTGATCTTGAAGATTATACTTATTGGGAAGAACGAAGTCGTTTCAGAGGGATGGCGATCTTCAGACGAAGGAATTTCTGAAAAGTGTCGTTTGAGAAACACTAATTGATGAAAGCAAGCGAATTGAGTATTACGACATCATTATATATGCTTACCATCAACGTTTTTTACGAAACCTGGCGTCTAAGTTTTTTTTTAGCATTAAATTCTATAGTTACTGTCATCCCAAAGTGAAATGTCTTCCAGGACTTTATTGAAGTGTGAGATTTCTTGCTGTCTGTAAAAATGTGCATTGAACTGAGCATCTAAAGCAAAAGATGGAACTGACGTGCTGTCTTCAGCGAACCGATAAGCCGGATTTGATAAAGAAAAGCATGGGAGATAATATGGAGGCTCGAAAAACATCAAAGTTGATATTAAATGTCTCTGAAAGAAATCCGTCTGAAAGGCTGACAGTCATTAATAAAATGAAACCAGTTTTAGCATACCGTGTGCTTTCACCTTAGGGGCTCTCATGCCAGACTTGATAAAAGTATCCAGTGCTACTTCTCAAAATGTTGTTCTATAGATTATTAATATAATAAGCTAATAAGCGAGAATGTCTCCTGTTGACTTAGATTTAAGGAATCCATATCTGGTCGCTGATAATGTTAATGTCTTCGACGCAACATAACAGTTTTGGTCAATAGCCGTCACCATAACTACTGATAAGGGCGATAGTAATTGAACTGATCGCTGGTTGCTTGTGATGGGTTTCTTGCCTTTTTTGAATATAGGCTTGCCTTCATCGTTTCTCAGCAAGTAGAAAATAAGGCAGAGATACAGTGTTCTGATGCAATACCACATCACCACGTTATCTGACTATATATGACACTTTCCATGAAAGTGTCGTTGTAAATGTATTTAATGCAGCAAATCGTTCGTTGTCTTTTTTAAAAGAAACTAAGCTAAGTATAGCACATTTTTTTTCTTGATCCCACTCATTACAAGAACTAGAAGAGTACCGTAGCGTGCTATCCAATTGCGTTGGTACAATGTGCATACCTACAGAGTACATCTGACACATCATGTCGGATAAAGCAAAGTGGTATCGCAGGAGAGTATTGTGTCGCTGCCTATAATCCGTTTTTGTAAGATAAGTTGAAAGTGTTGCTTATTTTACGGATGAATATAATTTTATTTAGTAACTAGTCGGATACGCCAATGTTCATAACTTCGTCTCCAGGCTAAGGTATCAAAAGGCGCTGTTATTATAATAATAATCACATGCGCGAGTGGCGGCTCGCATATAAATCATTGCCGTGGTCCGCCCGTCGACCGGTCACTCTCTGACTGATTTATCGATCGGAGTGTCGGACCGCGGCCTTTTTGCTGTTTTTGCCCTTTGGTCTCAACTGAAGACGTCCTTCGCCTTTCATTTGGGTTTTATTATATTTTTCTTTGTGCTTGAATTGCTTTAAGTATAAAATATCTTATTTAGTTATGGAGTTACTTTGACATTTCTACATTCTTCATATTAGTGGATCTAAATCATCGGGAATAATTTAATATTAAGAATCTGCACATATCTCGGAAAGCTCTTGTTTTTCTTAAACAGTTCCAAAACAAAAGAAATAATTCTCAAAATCGAAGGACTGGACTGGTTTTGTAAGGCGCGAAACAAGAACTACACAATATCCGGGCCCATAGTTCAAGTAAAAGCCCTCGAATCTACTTAATGTGTAGGACCAGATAACTTCAAGGCATCAAATGGATGGTTAGAAAAATTCCGTCGTCGGCACGATATTACTTTCAAGAAAATATGGGGCGAATCGGCCGATATCAGTATAGAAGACGTAACTGCTTGAAAAAGAAAGGCTATTCACCATTTTAAAGGATTATGCCCCAAGGGGCGTATTTCATGCAGATGAAACAGGTCTATACTATCGTGCATTGCCAACAAAAACATGTGAATTGAAAGATGACAAGTCTTTTGGAAGAAAAAAACAGCAAAACAACGATTTGTAATTCTGTTCTGTGCAATTATGAAAGGTGAGAAGAACTTATAATAGGCAAAGCCAAAAATTCTCGATGTTTTAAGGGCGCACATATCGATAGGTTATCTCTCCAATGGGTCTCTCGCGGATGACAGCAGACATCCTGACAACATGGCTTCACAGATTTGATACCAAGATGAAGAAGCAGAATATAGAAGAGTATACAATACTACCTCACATTGCCAACTTTTGGACCAAGACATTATTCAGAATTTAGGATGGTCTGCAGAAGCTGCCTTATTAAGAAGCTTTTAACATGTATAGTGGTTGTCCTCTTCAGAAAACCGAAAATAATATTACCACAACCAACGCCTTGATATGGGTTTCGGTGGCCTGGCGCCATTTGTTCCCAGTGACAATAATAAAATACTTTATGAAAGCCGGATTTATGTGTAATACAGATAATATTGACGACTCCAAAGAAGAAGATAATAGTCCGCCCGCACAGCTGTTTCCTAACATTAAGACATTAATGACACATTTGTGAACTTGAAATAATTTGTCTCTATTGATAACGATTTGCCAACAGAAAGTGCAGAATTGACTATCATCCAGTATATTGAAGAGATCCAAGAAACGGATGAAACCGAAAGATAAAATTTAAACAAAAATATTCAAAATTATTTACATATATTACTAAAGTTCTTTAGCACCTCTTGCAAGTGTCGGTAACTAAAAGAACTTGGTAGAAAAGACAAACGATAAAAATAAATATGCAATTTCAAAGTAATGTAGATACTTATTACTAAGCAAACACTGTAAAATGAAGAGCAATTACAATGATCGCCCACAAACCCGTATTCAGCTTTTGAGCAAGCAAGTGAAAGTGTATCCTATGGAACCCGCAATACAATCCTGAAATATAACCTGCGTATATAAGTTTATCGTCTGAGCTCGGTTCAAGAACTATTACGAAACGATAATCCGCAGCGAATGCAATTTTCACAATGATTTAGGTATAGGTAGCATGCATAATAATGAAAACGTTCTTGAAAAAACCCAATAAACCTACAAGGCACGGTTTTAGCTCTCTGGTTATCTAAATTCGCAACAAATATATTATATAGAGATGCCTCTGTTTTCTCAAAAAGTTGGCCTGTAGGCGGACATATCGAAACGAACGTTAATTGGACCGATATTTTTTTAAGGGATTTGGTGCGATATGGTTATGAAATTTTAGAAAATTTTGTATACGCCTAAGACAATGAAGAGATGCGACAAAGCTACTACCAGCAGGACGACACATCATTTCACGTAACTCGGTTTTCAAACCCCTTTCGAAAATCTAGAAGACCTATACGGGCTAGAACTACAAATACATTTCAGGTAACTAACAACTCCCTAAGTGATCAACAATGTTTTCGATTTTGTAAAAGGAAAACTGAGGACATGTTTGGAAATAGAATAACTTCAATTTATAATTTCTAATTCCCCTTTACAATGTCCGTGTTTCTTTATGACGCCATCGGAGACAACGTCTGCATAAACCCGTAGAAAAGCCAATGCAAAAAATATGCTTTGCGTCATTATTGCTGCTCATGTCTAATTCAAGTACAACTTCTTTTTCAGAACTGCTTGAAGAATGTTCAACGTTTTCTTTAGTGATTTGTGTAGGTTTCCTTGTAGTAACTGTGTTTCATCTTGATTTATCATTTTTCCTTTCTCTAGACTAGACTTTCTTCTTATGCCCGCATTACATTTTTTTTTAGTTTTCATGCGGGCCTTTTCAGTTAAAAATAAAGAATAATGTTGAGATGAGTTTGCCACTTTTGGCGTATCCAACTTAAGTTGGTTCAAGGGACTCCTTCGTTATATTAAGCGGCTCTAGAAAACATTAAGGAATGGTAACAGATATTTTCCTGTTTTAAATTAATATCAAAAATAAAATTTTATGATATTTAACAACTTTTAGTTTTGGTTGACTTCGATATTTACATTTGATTCATCATTAAGAAGAAGAGATACATTAGGAACTGATTAAACGATATATCAGCATTTTCTAGCCTACTTCCCACCCAAATTAGTTAGGCTAAATCCAAAAAAAAATTTAAGAGTTTTTAAATGTTTACTAGAAATCACCTTGTTATTGTTTAGTTCTGGAATTTCCTTTGCAAAAGGCTGGCTTTGTAAACTCTTTACTACGAATTTTTGAGTATTATTGTATTCATCGACATTGATAGCTGACTCTTCAATTTTACTAATCTTTGTTTTTATTTTTATAAATATTTATGAATTGGAATACAAAAGCTGAAAAACGCATCAACTGTGAAAAATTATCTATACAGGGTGATTCGGGAGGAATGGGCCTAACTCTTAGAGTGTAATCTATACATCAAAATAATAAGAAAATACTCAAATGTTGTTATCCAATATTCATTTGTTTTCAAGTTATAAGGCAAAAACAAAATATTGTATTAATTTAGCTTTCCTGTAATAGACTGTTACAGTTCGAAAATTGCATTTCATAAGTTTGAATATCTCTGTTAAGTTTTCGCTTTTAAATTGTTAAAATACATATGTAGACTCTCAGCTTAAACATTAATTACTAATTAAGTTACCTGTAATATCCAAAATTTTCATTATGTTTAGTTTCAAACCTTTGTTGATGTTTATATTCCAGAAATGTTTTGTATCTTGTAAGACATAGCCAAGTGGATTGATTTCTTCTGTTCATCGTTTAATACTACTTGCAGATAGGTTTGATTTCAAATCTTTCTTTTAGTTAATTGGTAATTGGTAATTTATAACTTCTTCTATTTGAGATGTAGGTTAAATGTCTCGAATGTTGTAAATCAGCTGTGTTTTAAGAAAATCGATAATAGGTCAGTGTCAGACTGACAGTTTCTGTGCGTTTTCACAGCGACTTCTGGTTAATTTTTGCTTGGTCGCGTGGGTTGACTTCGGTCGCCGTTAGTTTTCTATGTTATTATAAGAGGTTAGTTTCCGTAGATAGGGTTGACTAATTTTTGTCATTCTTTTGTTTTGGTAACTATGTACGTTGGAGAAAAATAAGAATCGTCCCTTTCGACCATGGGCACTGGAAGTTAAAGCACGTTTGTGGAAATAGCTCCCCAAGTTTAGTTTTTCTTGGGCCGTGCAGGCTAATGTAGTGCCGATAAAGAATCCACAAATGTTTCTAAAAAGGGTATGGCTTTGCAGTTTGCCTATTCCTTTAAGGTAGTCTGTTACAAAATGTTATTATTGTTTGCTTTCGATTGTTGTGCTGTCACTATCCTATTAGTGTCAGTATAAAATGTTACATTGATTCACCGTTAACTTTTGGATTCGTATCATTTTAATTTTATAAACTGTCACACATTTATTCACATCTCGAATACGCCAATATGGTTTTTATTTATTGTTTGTGTAATGGAAATGCTACAACGGCTGCTGAAGAATATCGTGAACGATTTTCACATAAAAGAACATCGAGCAGAAAGGCCTTTATTAGAGTTTCAACAATCTCTGCGAGACCGGAATGCTTCCAAGTGCTAATGTAACGTCCGAACGAGCCACTCAACAATATTTAGAAGAAATAGAAAATGTTCTAGCTTTAGTAGAAGAAGATGCGACGACAAGCTCACGAAGAATTGGAATTCAGTTGGGGATTCCCCAAAAAAGACTGATCAATAAGCTTCACGAGCAAGGCTTATACCTGTACCATGTACAGCGTGTACAGAATCTTCAATCTGGAGACTACGCCAAGCGTATGCAATTTTGTGAGTGGATAATTAATAATCGTCATCTTTACCGCACATACTTTTTACTGACGAAGCTACATTCACTCGTGATGGCATCAATAATAATCGAAACACCCATGTATGGTCGGACGAAAGTCCTCACGCAATAGTCGAAAGTAATTTTTAACATGTGGTGCGGCATGATCGATAATAATTTAATTGGCCCTTCTCTTTTGAAAAATCGCCTTACAGGGGATCACTACTTAAGTTTTTTACAAAATGAATTGAATGAATCCGAATTGAAACGTATTATCAACACGACGGAGCGCCTGTCCAATTCGATCGTCGGGTCAAGCAATATTTAGACCAAAGCTTTCCAGGGGTTTGGATTGGTCGTGGTGGTCCTTATAGTTGGCCTCCTAGATCGCCAGACCTCACGCCGTTGGACTACAATTTATGGGGTTGGTTAAAAAATGAGGTTTACAAAGTAAAAGTAGATACTAGGGATGCATTAATTATACGCATTAAAAATGTTCTCCTCAATATTAAAGAAAAGCACAAATCAATTAGAAGATCCACGCGCGTTATTCGTAAACGAAGCAGGAAATTTTTGGAAGTCAATGGGGGTATTTTTGAAAATTAACTTAACCAATGATTTATTTAAAACAATGTTAATGTTGGATATTTTGGTTTACAATATTATTATTTTATTTAACGCTGTGACTTGAAAAAAAATGAATATTGGATAACAACATTTGAGTTTTTTCTTATTATTTTGATGCATAGATTACACCCTTAGAGTTAGGCCCATTCCTCCCGATTCACCCTGTATAGTTCTGTTGTAAATTGTTGTCATCGAAGTTATCACTAACAGAAAATTGACAATTTGATCCTTAGAGAAAGTATTCCAAACTGACCTGTAGGAAAGTGGGAAGCTATAATTTCTTCGAACAAACTGTACCTACCTTTTTTTAAAAGTTTATCATTAGCGTGGCGCAAAAATAGATGCAATAGAAACAAAAGTATATTTATGTAGATGCTATACTTTTTAAGTCATTCTGGACTAGCTAATGGAAATACCTAACCGAACCTATTAATTAATAATTATTTCAATATTAAGTTTTATTTAAATGACTTCGTTTTGTAAGATTCTAACCATCAAATGTTTTATAAATCGAAACTCATTTTCAAAATACTTCATTTACATAAACTTATCTTTTAATTTCAGTTAGGGCTTAAATGCTTAACAATAAGACATTTAAGACAAGAAAACGGCGGCAGCAGGCCTATGCAAAGTAAGAAATAAGATTTGCATCTTTTATTTGCGCCTGCGAGCGCTTTCGGCTTAGACTTGTTCTCGCTACTCTTTCATGCTCTGCCATTTTATCTGCAAATTCCCGATGTGGCGGACAGCACAATGGACAAGCAGTGTTCTAACGACACTTCGAATGCGCTATATATTTGATAGCTCATATCCAGATTATATGGAGCGTAACATTGTATTTATGTTAGGCAGAACTAAATATTTCCTTATGACTATTTAGTATTTTATATTATTTTAATTTTACCTTTTGAGCTAGTTGAACCATCATTAAGGACTTACTTACTTTCGTCGCTGATGCTTTAAAGTGTGTCGAAACTATTCCCTCAGGCTACTTAACTATACGGTTCGTCTTCTTCTAGGCGCTCGCATTGCTACTAACTTTCCTTGTACTATCATGCAGTTAAAGTGCTGTATTTGTCCGATTTCACTACCAAGACCAAGTTATTGAATTTTTCTGGATTTAATTGTTCTAGTAAACTCCCATTCTTTATACAGGGTGATCCACTAAGGGTGAGTAGTGGCTATATCTAAAAAAGTATTGGTCATAAATTTTTAGCAATTTGCATATCTAGACGGCAAAAAAAAATCGCTGGAAATATTTTTAAAGTTACATATACAGGGTGGGTCGGGAAGAATGGGCCTAACTCTAAGGGTGTAATCTATGCATCAAAATAATAAGAAAAAACTCAAATGTTGTTATCCAATATTCACTTGTTTTCAAGTTACAGCGTTAAATAAAATAATATTATTGTTAAACCAAAATATCCAACATTAACATTGTTTTAAATAAATCATTGGTTTAGTAAATTTTCAAAAATACCGCCATTGACTTCCAAACATTTCCTGCTTCGTTTACGAAGGACGCGCGTCGACTTTCTTATTGATTCGTGCCATTCTATAATATTGAGTACAGCATTTTTAATGCGTCTAATTAATGCATCCATGGTATCTACTTCTACTTTTAAAACCTCAGTTTTTAACCAACCCCATAAATTGTAGTCCAACGGCGTGAGGTCTGGCGATCTAGGAGGCCAACTAATAGGACCACCGCGACCAATCCAAACCCCTGGAAACCTTTGGTCTAAATATTGCTTGACCCGACGATCAAAATGGGCAGGCGGTCCGTCGTGTTGATAATACATTTCAATACTGATGTTTAAAGGAATCTCCTCCAGTAGTTCTTGCAATTCATTTTGTAAAAAACTTAAGTAGTGATCCTCTGTGCGGCGATTTTCCAAAAGAAAAGGGCCAATTAGATTATTATACATGGTACGGATATAAGCCTTGCTCATGAAGCGTATTGATCACTGTTTCTTGGGGAATCCCCAACTGAATTCCAATTCTTCGTGAGCTGGTCCTTGCATCTTCTTCTACTAAAGCTAAAACATTTTCTATTTCTTCTAAATCTTGTTGAATGACTCGTTCGGATGTTACATTAGCACTTGGAAGCGTTCCAGTCTCGTAGAGTGTGTTGAAAACTCTGATAAAGGCCTTTCTGTTCGGTGATCTTTCATGTGGAAATCGTTCACGATATTCTTCAGCAGCCGCTGTAGCATTCCAATTACACAAACCATAAATAAAACCATATTGGGGTATTCGAGATGTAAATAAATGTGTGGCATTTTATAAAATCAAAATGATACAAATCAGAAAGTTAACGGTGAATCAATGTAACATTTTATACTGACACTAATAGGATAGTGACAGCACAACAATCAAAAGCAAACAATAATAACAATAACTAAAGGAAAGCTAAATTAATGCAATATTTTGTTTTCGCCTTATAACTTGAAAACAAATGAATATTGGATAACAACATTTGAGTTTTTTCTTATTATTTTGATGCATAGATTACACCCTTAGAGTTAGCCCCATTCCTCCCGACTCACCCTGTATATCGTTACATAATGTGTTAAAATGCACTGTAAGGTTCCTGTTCTTTTCGTCAGATTGTATAGCCTTGCCAATGGGCGGTAATACGGCGAAACGCGCGCAAAGATTGGCTCTAATGAAAAGAAAAGGGACAAACTTTTTTCTGTTTTAAAGTTGCCCGACTGCCGCAATGTATGACCAACCTTGTCATGAGCGAGAATATCTCAGTTGACGGTCGGAATATTGAGCAGGTTGCCACCTATAGATATTTGGGACACGAGATTAGGTTAGGCCGAGACAATCAAACCTGCGAGCTGAACAGGAGAATAGGCTTGGCATGGGCGGCATTTGGAAAGCTTAGGGATGTTTTCAAATCAAACATTCCTATATGTCTCAAACGGAAAACATACAACCAATGTATACTGCCAGTATTAACCTATGGGGCAGAAACGCTAACTCTTACCAGAAAAACGGCGCACAAGCTGCGAGTGGCCCAGAGATCTATGGAGCGGTCGATGCTTGGACTGTCACTGAGAGACAGAATACCCAATACGACTATACGACAGAGGACGGGTATAATTGATGTCGTGGAGAGAGTAGCAACCTTGAAGTGGAACTGGGCAGGCCATTTGGCACGAACAATGGATGGAAGATGGTCAAAGCGTATTCTGGAGTGGAGGCCAAGGCACCAAGCCTACAGGAACAGAGGTAGACCACCAACAAGATGGACGGACGACATTAAGAGAGTCCGGGGAGACTGGATGCAGAGCGCACAAGACAGAGAGCGGTGGCAGACACTAAGGGAGGCCTATGTCCAGCAGTGGACGCGAACGGCTGTTTGATGATGATGATGATGACTGCCGCTAGAGGGCGTGACTGTTGAGACAAAATTAGAAATTTAAATTATTTAAAAAAATTCCCGATTAAAGTACCACCTTTAAAACGGAAATTGAAAGCTTATTCATACTTGCTAGTGATCGCCAATATCTTGATAAATTCAAGATCTTGTCTTGATTTCAAGACAAGATCAAGACAAGAGACATTATCAAAAAACCAAGACAAGTCAAAGAAATGTTATGTCAATACAAAGATCTACTTTCAAGATTTCAAGAAATCTTCATCCAGGGTTATAGAACTTGACTTGATATAGGCTCTTTATTTAAAGAGATAGATTCATAGTTCAGCTTAAAAAATGGAAAAACAAATTATCTGCTGTATTGCCAGTTTAGAAGTTATTTCAGAAAAACATATTTTTTTAAAAAGCTGCATATCTGTAATAAATTTTAATACATATTGATGATGATATTATGATTCTAGTAAAACACAGAGAGTAAAGCTTTTTGATAAGAATCGCTGTTTTTAAGCTATTATTCCTGCTTTTATGGCTAATTATTATTTTCTTGCCTTTTCCACCAATGTAGTAAGTCTTTGGCTTCGGAATTTGCTGCTATGGGTTCATTGAGGTATTTCTGAATCTCTGGTCTCCACATTACCGAGTTACATATTATGCTGTCATGTCTTCTATAGATGGAAATAATATCTATATCAAACTCCTTATTAATTAATAAAGGTTCTTCTGTAGAAGTTGGCAACGCCATTATACTATTCATGTGACTGTCGTCAATATTACAGAAATAGCTTGATTTAAAAATACTTTAATGTTTTTGAATGGTTCTGACTTCATTCTCTATGTGTCTCTACCTTTTGGCGTGGTTCCAAAATAAGAGCTGCTTTTGTATATCCAGTCGATTTTATTGTACTGTTTGAGGATTTTTTATAATTTAAACTCCATGTCAGCATTACGAACGTTGAATTCCGAAAATTCCGGCTTTTGAACGGGGAATCCCCGATTTATCAAATCTTGAAATTTCTTAAATCAAGACAGGATTCAAATCGTCTAAAAAGGACCAAGACAAGATTTTTTCGTTTCCTGATGGTGTTTTTCAAGACAAGACAAGAAAGGCAAGATTTCTTGTCTTGCCGATGACTAATTCTTGCGGCAGTTTTGTCTTTAATTTTTTATGTATCTGCGATAGTAATGGTGGAAGAAGCTGGTGAATAACTTATCTTTAAAGGTTCTATATGTTTCACACCTTTCATCCGTTAATTACAGTTACAGTGTTTCCCAATGTTACAAATAACTTAATGGTACAATATCCTTTTCATATACTAGTTATAGAAGATCATAAAAATAGCAAAATTCTGTCAAAAACGCGTTTCAATATCTTTATAAGTTTTCGAGTTAGTTCCAAAACATTTTTTTTATTAAGGGATTCTATTCAAATTTCTTGTTTAGGAGAATTCATGACCTACTATATTTAATTTAAGCGAATTCTTAGGCTTCCTAAAGGGCCTACAGACACGCGTATTAGTATTAATACATTAATGCACGGTGATGTACGCGCGTCGATGTTCGCCAGTGTATAGACAAATTTTCCGTTAAAAGACCGCAAAATTTGTCTACACCCTGGCGAACATCGACGCGCGTACAGCGACGTGCGTACATGTATTAATACTTGTACGCGTATCTGTAGGCTCCTTAACCCTTTCAGTATATTTGTCCCTACAGAGGGACAAGACTTTTAGGTACTCTGAAGTACCACAATATTTTTATTTAAAAATGCACGTCGGGCAATCCAATATCAAAAACTAGAGATTAGTCATAATACAGGTGGGTACAAAATTAACAAAATTATTTTATCACTAAGGTTAAAGCCTTACAATTTAAAGATTTAAAAAATTTTTAAACTGTAGTTTTAAAAAGTTGTTCAATTAAGTAAAACGTAATTATCGTGTGTCCCCGAGGAAGGACATATTTACTTAATGCCTAATTATTTTTCTACGCCCGGGTTACTAAAAGGGTTAAGTCATATATGCATAAAATCTATTTGCTGTAATATTTCTTATGGGGCAGTTTTTCAAATAATTTAATTTTTGTAGCGGCAATCGTAAAGCTTTAAAAATAATTTCCATGGAAGTGCCTAGGCATGAAGTCTTTGGATGATATAAAAGTGTTCTGTGGAAAGATGTATTTGGTATCGATTCTAAACACATAATTACAAAATTACCTGATTCTTCTACTAATAGCTGTGAAAGACAGGTTAAATATTTTTTCAAACAACTGTCGATGTTAAAGGAGATTTAATTTTATTTACCTAGTTTTTATATTATATTGCTGAAACAAAATGGTTTATTTATTGGAATTTCTTGTGTTTGTGTTTGTTCATGTCATAGAAGCATTAATGTTGTGGTTATTGTTTAATTTGTTATGAAACCTTTTGTATGCAAGCAGCTATGATTATATAATATTAATCAAAATCGACTAGGGTGATCAATCTCACCCCGAAGTACAAAACTTGCCACTACTTTTCAACCGAAATATGTACTTTAATTGGGGTTGGATTGTTTATATACTGTTTTACCATACATGTTCTTGCTGTAGTCCATAAAAAAATTTCAGAAAAAATCAATAATGGACAGTTTTTTTAATAGTTAAAATTCCTTAAAACAAATGTATTTTTTTATACTCGGCAAAGAAATTATAATTAATTACTGTTTTGCGAACTTATAAATAGTTAAAAAAATACATTATGAATGTCACCCCATTTGTTGGTACGATGTTTGCACTGAACCTAATAGTAACACTTCTATCATATTATGGAACTTTAAGCGGCAATGATCATCCATTTATTTCCATTTTAAGATCTGAAAAACGTCAGTAATTCTTAAGATTTTATTTAGAACATAAATTCGATTTCTTGCTGTTATTTTATGTATTCATAAAAAGCTGTAAACAGCTTTAAGTCTTAGCTACATAAGTGTTCGTCGGTCAAGCAATTACGTAACACAAAGTAAGACCAATAAAATAAAAGCACTGTATTCAAGCTCTTAACCGCTTGAGTCGGCACTTCATACACAGGATATCGCTAGGTTGTTTGACAATCATCCCAGAAAGGAAAAGGCGCTGTCACACATTTCCTATCTCCGACACTTTGCGCGACAGTTGTGTGAACGCCAATGTGAACCAGTACTGATGCATGCGAGATATTGAGCCTTTATGGTGCAGTGGCGTAACACCAGCGATTGTTAAAGAATAACAAGAAAAAGCGTAACTTAGTGAGGTCAACGGTATTTTTATAAATAAATCATTAGTTATTGAATTCATATTTGTCCAGGTTAGTCCGCTGGAAAGTATGCATAAGCGATGCGATGTGCCTATATTTGTTTTTTATACATCTCACAGTGCAATAGTGGAACTTCTTACAGACAGAGTTCAACTAATAACCTTGTAAAAAGAAGAAACTTAACCAGCATAAAAGAACACCAGCTTAGTTAATATCACAAGTTTTCTTTTCATCATGCCATTAACTCCAGAATTGCCGCAAAGTCGTTTATCTTCTTCACAAGGTGTAGTTACTATGAGTTATTGTTATAGTACTTCCCTGCTGGAATACGCCGATCTACCGTAATAGCTCAATCAGCTTTCACATTTTTCTCTTTCAAAAGCAAGACTCATGCTTCGTTCCTGAGACCTGAGCCAGTATTACGTATTTCCATAAATTAGGTACATTCTGCACTAAAGAAGTAGGTAGCAAACCCCTTCTTTCTAGAGTATTTAGTTCAACTTTAGCATAATGGCTTCGAAGCAGCGGCACTTGGTAGAAGGAAAATTGCTCTGCACCCTTGCGTTTGACATTTATAGTAAGGTCGATGAGGTTCGGTGAAGGAAGTGGCGACAAAGTAATTGGAATAGGCCAGGGGTCGGCAACCTTTTAAAACGGAAGAGCCAAAAGTTACAATTTACAAAATTTCCCAGTTTTCAAAGAGCCATATATATGATTTTCGATTTAAAATAATCGGCTTTTATACGGAATAATATGTATATATAAAAACACAAACATATATAGTTAATTCAATGTGAGCATTGACTTTGCATGTCTTTTGAAAGTTTGATTAAATCTGGCTTATAACTTGTTTTAAGTTTTAAGCACGACTCTAGATTTTCATTTGTTAGTTGACTTCTAACTTCATTTTTTATTATATTCATGCAAGAGAACGCTTCGCACTCCACATGCAACTTCTTTATTTCACTGTAGCTTTCTGGAAGACTATTCCATGCGCCAATGATGAGGGTCTCAACTCGCTTAATTTCTTTTAGAGCTGTCCACTTGTGCTGTGCAATGTGCATGCATCTTTGGACCTCCAACCCTTCCAAATTGCTCTTGAGTTATGTGAACTTGCAACTCCACAAGTCATTGGTTTGCAAATCCAGCAATTGCATTTGAAGCGATCCAGCATCAATTTTATGGCTCAATGTTGGTCTCATTCGTATTTGTGTTGAGAGGATTAATCATGAACGCAAGAGTACTTTTGTTTGTTTTGAATTGCTCGAATCTCTCAGCGAATCCATCCTTCATTACGCTGAAGTAATTCGTGTCAATAGTTGCATTGGTCTTATCGCGATATTGCTTGAGATTTTTAAAATAGAGTAATTTACCGCTCTCTATGTCATTAACAAAAAGAAGTAATTTTTTTTCGAAACAAACTACTTCTTCAAGCAAGACGTAGGCTGGGTTGTTTCCTTGTAGTTTTAGATTTAGTTCATTTAATTTTATTGTGGTATCCATCATGAAATTGAGTTTTTGCAGCCATTTGTCTTTTTCGAATTCCGGATGGTGAATGCTTTTTTCATTGAGGAATATTTTTATTTCACTCAAGCACAAAGCAAAAATTGCAATACGTTACCTCTGGGAAGCAATCGCATTTTATTGTGCAGAAGTAGGTAAAAAAACTGGCTATCTATTTCTTTAAGGAAATCTTTAAACTGGCGATGGTAGAGTGCTTTTGCCAAGACGCTGTTAATAATTTTAATTACCAAGTTCATGACCTTAACATTTCAGCCGGAAATGTTTGGGCACAAAGCGCTTCTTGATGAATTATGAAATGAAATGTTAGAATTTCATGGTTTATTTTTTTCTGAACAATTGATGGTACCCCTCTATGTATTCCTGTCATACTTCTGGCTCCCTCATTTGCTATAGAAACAAGTTTATATCGATTTCATTGTCTTCCAGGCAAATTATTAATTTTTTCGTATGGAAATGGAGAGCCGCAACTTTACATCAAAAGAGCCGCATGCGGCTCGCAAGCCGCAGGTTACCGACCCCTTGGATAGGCAAAAAGGATCATCATTTCAACTTAATACACAAATTTCAAAAAATCTGAAAGAATGTTCTTTTATGACTCGTTGCGGACTATTCATTAACTGTTAAAGGAAAGTTTTTGTAATTGGTTTTAATTTGACATGCTCTAAGGCAGCGCATCACATTAAATTGTTTTATGGATCAAAGATGCTACGTACTACGCCACTGTATTTAAAAGCAGCAGGTCCGCACTTATTCCAGCAGATTATGATAATAATACAACAGATGCGTGGGTACATGTAATAAATTGCGGAGGCTACAAAAGCCGTTTGCCGCTTTTCATTGCCATCACATCATTTAAATTCTAATCGGTCTTTTTGTAGATCTTGCCGGTAGCATATTATGCATTAACCAATTTTTCGAAACGGAGAGAATATCACTATTTTAAGTCATCAAATTAACAATGAATGAGCAAGTAGAAAACGATGACAGTTCATCATGAATGGGACAACAAAGTTGACATGGGCTGTGTTCTCTTCAGATGATAGTTGAACTTCACGTCAAGATAATTAAGTGAAGGAGGCCGTCAAGTCATTGCTGATTACAAGCTATTCTAATACATTTTAAGGCATGATGAAATTTCAAGATTAAAAATATTTTTGATTTTTTCTTGTGAATTATCCATCAGCCGGGTATTGTCCCATTTGTACGACAAGAGTTGTGTTTGGTACTTGTGTGTGTCTTAACTATCTCAGCTGTAGTAAGTAGTTTTAACTCTATCGTTTGACCTATTTTACTTACCACGAACTATCTCTGATGATGACCATCTGATGACTGAAACACGTTGACAAAATAATTAAGAAAGACTGAAGGAATTCTTAGAAATTCTAGGTTCTCATGAGGACTCACCTTGATTTAAATCCAGTTGAGCACATGAAAACAGGTATTTTTACCATATTGAGTCCGCCTTCAGTTTAAGGTCGTTCCGAAACATTTATTCATGAAAACGCTCGAACCTACAAGTTATTTGCGGCTTAAGTTTGAATATTTCCGTTTCAAATTGATATTACTAGAAATTTGTATGCAGCACCATATAATTAAGTTATTTGATGGAAAAAAATGTAAAAGGAAACCAATGAATGATTAAAAACAAAACATGACAGAGGTGACAAATATCGAAAATAGGAATCGTATTCAGAACTGAAATGCCTTAAAATACAGAAGTATTTTAGTCGACCTTAATTTAATCCTGATGAAAATGTAGTAATAGTCAATACCACCTCCCTCTGGAAAATAAGGAAGCATTTTTGTCTACCCCCATCAAATGGCCATTACAAATTTAATTTTGAAGAAGTTAAGCTATTCATTATTAACAGGGTGAGTAACGTTGAGTTATGAGTTCCCGGGTTAGTTTGCTTTTTCTGGATGATAGCCAGTAGCGCTGCCATAGAAAAGCAATATCAGTTACTTCAGAGAGTGAATTGTCAAGAAATAATAATTGTAAAGCTATTTTGGTGACAATAAATAACTTAGTGCTTTGAATACTTAAAAATGGGTTTACCGTTGTAAAACGTATCCTATCTTATTAATTTTGGCGTCACAAATAATATTAACTTGACGTCCAGTTTAACTTATCGACGCGACGTCCAGTTCAACTATGTGCACTCACTACTTTTCCGCCAGACGATATTATTTTAATATGAAATGGCCGCAAGTTGATTTCAATAGCTGTTATTTGTGCGTAATATTATACTGTGACAATTATTCATCATCAAAAAATATACAGGTTTCAACAACGTCTTGTAATTATCCAAAGGGTTTATGAATTCTATGAATACTCAACCCAACTTCCAACGACTATGGTTCACATAGTCGCTATACTTTGTGAGTAGTAATTGGTGGAATTGTTAAAAAATTTGGAGGAAGTTTCACGGTTCATAAGCACGTCGAAATGAAAGAAATGTAGAGAGCATTGCAGCTGCAAGATGTTATGTTGTAGAAGTTCTAAATGTAGCGATTCTTCGTCTTGCTCAAGAGGTAGTCTTTATAACAGGGCCTTACTTGGGTTTTAGGGTTTACACTCTTATCGGATTATGTTGACTCAAGAACTCAAGTCACTAGACCATCGTCAGCATCGTGAGTGTGCTACTTGAGAAAATTATCATAATTTTTGGCCAAATATTATCTTTTTACATGAAACCGATTTTTGGTTGTTTTTGGTGTGAAACCAATCACCAGGAGATTGATTAGATTATCGGGCCTACAAACAAGGTTACTACATGGTGTTATTTATGGCATGGTGGGATCATCGGACCATTTTTGTTTTCAAAACGAAGTAGGACGAAGTAGGAGATGCAACTTCAGCGAGGGGTGAATGATATAGATTAATGTCAATAAATTTACTTGGAACAAATTTACATATAATTGACTTGGTTCTAGCTAGAGGGTGCCTAAATTTACTTAAAGCCTGTTTATATCAGGTACAAGTCGATTCAAGTGTAAGAAAAATTGCCGGAGAGCATTTATGTAGAATCTCTGTTTCGACAAAACGCATCCACTTTTCATATTGCTATTTCATTTCCCCGGAAGTAATGTTATTATTTTTTTTTAATGAAACTAGATTTGCATGGTTTTTCGTTAATCAAATATATCCAAATCGGTCGTTTATTTTTAATCGAAGCAGAAAACGTGTATAAGACGACTGTCAAGTCGCAGACGTTTTAAGGTTATGTTGTGTTCTTCAAACACATAGTTATTTGGCGTCGCACTTATGGAGCGTACGCAGAATTTGGAATGCCACTTATGATCTGTTTCCGTTGCTGCTCCGAGTTGTTTAGGGCAATAGCCATATTATAGTTATTTTATGTATACGTATATTGTGTATACTGGGTCTCCCAAAAGTGCCGCATAAAATTAATATCAATTAAAGGAAAACGATCTAGGAAAAATGCTTTGACCCGTAAATTATTATTTTTAATTGTGCATTTTTTGACATAAAAAAATATTATACAGGGTGTCTCATAGAACAGTTGTCACGTCCTTGACAATTTTTTTAAACAAAATGACTAATTTTTTATTAGGTTTTCAAATTCTACGAAAAATTCTAAATATTTTTTATGTAGGACTTGCTATCCCGATTTTCAGCTATTTCCAAGATATTGACATTTAATTTTTTTTTACTAAAGGTAATACTTTTTGTACATATTGTATTTTATATTAGAACATGTTAAATAAATCAGGTATCTTACTGTCATCAACTGTCCTTAATTATCCAGATCTTCCAAATGAGATTGTATGGTTTCAACAAGATGGTGCCCCTCCACACTTTGGCGTGAATGTCCGAAGGTACCTAGATGAAACCTTTACAAACCGTTGGATTGGTCTTAAGGGTACTATTGAGTGGCCACCTAGGTAGCCGGATTTAACACCGCTGGACTATTTTCTTTGGGGTTATTTAAAGAAAAGAGTGTACCGAAACAGACCTAACAACATCAAAGATCTCAAAGAAAAATAAGGAGAAATAGAATACCTCCTGATTTTATAAGGAATGCAGTAAACGGATTTTACCATCGCCTAGGGGCGCGTCAGGTAGAAGGCGGTAGACATTTCCAGCATTTGTTGCGCTTTTAGAATTTTCATTTTAGTAATACATAACAAATTTTTATGGATAACCTTTTTGTTCCAATTTTCAAATTAAATGTCAATATCTTGGAAACAGCTAAAAATCGGGATAGCAAGTCCTACATAAAAAATATTTAGAATTTTTCGTAGAATTTGAAAATCTGATTAAAAATTAAGCATTTCATTTAAAAAAATTGTCAAAGACGTGACAACTGTTCTATGAGACACCCTGTATAATATTTTTTATGTCAAAAAATGCACAATTAGAAATAATAATTTACGGGTCCGAGCATTTTTCCTAGATCGTTTTCCTTTAATTGATATTAATTTTATGCGGGACTTTTGGGAGACCCAGTATGGGTGAAATGATAATAATCAATCAGTCTAATTTAATACAGAATAGCGGAAATCTAAAGCGCAACGTCAATATCATACGAACAGTTAAAAATATTATAGTTTTTTTTAAAGAAATATTTCTCCTTCTTAATATACAGAGTGAAAAAAAGTCGCGCATAATGTCTGTAAATTTTGAATTACCTCGTATACGAAAAATGTATGAAAGTTGTTCAGTAAACTATCCCCCACATTTCTACTTGCATGAACTTTTTCTTTCAATTCTGGTTTGGTTGCCATAGAGACTAACTTACTTTTTTTAAATGGGACACCCTGCATTTGGATTCTACTGGGAAAACTCTGAATTTCTTGTGTAACAAACTTTATAATAACAAAATAAATAGCCTAGAAAATTGAACAACTTAACATCGGAATAATAAACAAGTAAAACCTTTTCAGTGGATCAGGTGTTCAAATTGACCACCATTTTTTGCTAAGCAGGGCGCCAGTCGATCCCTGAACCCGTCTACATCGTTTAAAAGGAAGTCTTGTAGAACGGCCCGAATTTCAGCATTAATTCTGATTTCTAAAGATTCTTAGTCAATTGGACGGTTAACGTAGACTTATTTGTTCTTTAAGTGTCCCCACAAAAAGAAGTCGAGCGGGGTTAAGTCCGGAGATCGCGCTGGCCAGTCAATAGCACCTCTTCTGCCTATCCAACGTCCTGGAAATTGTTCACTTATGTATTGTCTAACATTTGCCGCATAATGCGCAGGTGCTCTATCTTGCTGGAACCATACCTGTTCATTCATGCCATTATTTATACCCGGTAAAACCATTCTGCAAGAAGAAATTATGTGATTCCTACAATATGTCTACCTACTATGCCCGTCCAAAAATTTTTTTTTTCGGGCCTTTAAGTATTACCTTCCTGGAACCAGTGAGTATTTTCAGCATACCCAATAACGATAATTGTCTATTAACAATACCATTTAAATGGAAAGTAGCTTCATCCGAGAAAATGATACTTGTTGCGAAGTTATTATAGTTATTGCATCTTTCCATCATCAGTTCACAAAATTCAACTCTTCTATCAAAATCGTCCTCGTTTAACTCGTGCACCAACTTTATCTTGTAGGAATGCAACTTCTTCTGCTTAAACAAATTTTTCACTGACTGATAAGACACATTAAAATCCATTGCTATTGGTTTGGATGATTGTGTTGGCTTTTTATGCATTGAGAGCATGATATCTAAAGATTTGTCTCCCCCGGTTGTTATTTTAGGTCGACCTGATCTAGCGGCTTCCCTAACACTGCCTGTTTCTCGGCATTTCTTTACCACTCGACACATCGTTGACTGATTTATTGGAGGCCTATTTGGATATAATTCATTGAAAAGTTGACAAACCTGATCATGCGATCTCTTCATATTTCCGTAACGGCTCATTATTAAAACTTCAACTCGTTGTTTCTCATTCAGATGAACCATAGTGTAAAGGAATTAGAAATCAGACAACAAAAAATTAAACAAGACCTCAAAATTGACACCTCTTAGGTCGCTGTCAACACCTTGACTCAACTGGTGGGTATTAGGTAGTAATAATTATAATTAGGAAGTTTTTCATTTTTGAGCTGTCATTATCTCGGAAACGCTTGCAGATAGGTGAAAATTTAAATATAAAAATTCAGAGTTTTCCCAGTAGAATCCAAATATGCAATCATAATATGCAGGGTGTTATATTTAAAAAGGTAAGTTAGTCTCTATGGCAACCAAACCAGAAATGACAGAAAAAATTCATGCTGGTAGAAATGTGGGGAATAATTAATTGAACAACTTTTATAAAGGTCACATTTTCTGATACGAGGTAATTCAAAAGTTACAGGCATTATGCGCGACTTTTTTGCCACTCCGTATACATATCTTACATACATATGTTCTTAGTACTACTGTACTGTTCTAAAATAAAAATGAGGTTAATTATTGTTTGTTTAGATACATTTCTTTGGTTTTATTATCTTCATTTCTAGCAACTTTAGTTAGTTTTTCATATACAATTTCTATATTAACTGCACCTTTAGAACAACTAGTAAATGAGTTAGTTATTAAAAATAGGAATCATCCGATAAAAAAAATAAAAAAGATCGGTCAGATTCGTATGCATGCATTTCCGTTATGCTATAAATAATAACAAAAAAGCTGTAAAATACATATAAAGCATTAAAATAAAAAGTAAACAGCCATAAATTCATAACATGTATTACATTTCTACGCTTGTAGGTACTTTTTAAAATTATATTTCACACGTATGATTCCGTGCTTTGCGTGCTGTGTTTCCCAGTTTTATTTGTGTTTGTAAATTTACGTCAGGGCTGTAGATTTGTTCAGATACAACTTTTTTTATTTTCTAAATTAAGTTTAAAATTCTAAAACTGCAGTTTTACATTCATTTGATATAATAGTGCTATCGGTCTAAGAGATATAAATTTTTGAAATAAACATTACACTTTTTGCAACAATTATTGAAAACACTGTTGATATTTTTCGAGCATTTAAAACGTTTCGTGAGTAAATTCCGAATTAATTTTTTATTTCGCGATGCCTTTGTCATCCGAAGATTCAGCTAGAGCCGTTGATCTTCATGATGTTAGTTATTCCTATAGAGAAGTGGCGGATATGCTAGGTATACGAAAAATGTATGAAAGTTGTTCAGTAAACTATCCCCCACATTTCTACTTGCATGAACTTTTTCTTTCAATTCTGGTTTGGTTGCCATAGAGACTAACTTACTTTTTTTAAATGGGACACCCTGCATTTGGATTCTACTGGGAAAACTCTGAATTTCTTGTGTAACAAACTTTATAATAACAAAATAAATAGCCTAGAAAATTGAACAACTTAACATCGGAATAATAAACAAGTAAAACCTTTTCAGTGGATCAGGTGTTCAAATTGACCACCATTTTTTGCTAAGCAGGGCGCCAGTCGATCCCTGAACCCGTCTACATCGTTTAAAAGGAAGTCTTGTAGAACGGCCCGAATTTCAGCATTAATTCTGATTTCTAAAGATTCTTAGTCAATTGGACGGTTAACGTAGACTTATTTGTTCTTTAAGTGTCCCCACAAAAAGAAGTCGAGCGGGGTTAAGTCCGGAGATCGCGCTGGCCAGTCAATAGCACCTCTTCTGCCTATCCAACGTCCTGGAAATTGTTCACTTATGTATTGTCTAACATTTGCCGCATAATGCGCAGGTGCTCTATCTTGCTGGAACCATACCTGTTCATTCATGCCATTATTTATACCCGGTAAAACCATTCTGCAAGAAGAAATTATGTGATTCCTACAATATGTCTACCTACTATGCCCGTCCAAAAATTTTTTTTTTCGGGCCTTTAAGTATTACCTTCCTGGAACCAGTGAGTATTTTCAGCATACCCAATAACGATAATTGTCTATTAACAATACCATTTAAATGGAAAGTAGCTTCATCCGAGAAAATGATACTTGTTGCGAAGTTATTATAGTTATTGCATCTTTCCATCATCAGTTCACAAAATTCAACTCTTCTATCAAAATCGTCCTCGTTTAACTCGTGCACCAACTTTATCTTGTAGGAATGCAACTTCTTCTGCTTAAACAAATTTTTCACTGACTGATAAGACACATTAAAATCCATTGCTATTGGTTTGGATGATTGTGTTGGCTTTTTATGCATTGAGAGCATGATATCTAAAGATTTGTCTCCCCCGGTTGTTATTTTAGGTCGACCTGATCTAGCGGCTTCCCTAACACTGCCTGTTTCTCGGCATTTCTTTACCACTCGACACATCGTTGACTGATTTATTGGAGGCCTATTTGGATATAATTCATTGAAAAGTTGACAAACCTGATCATGCGATCTCTTCATATTTCCGTAACGGCTCATTATTAAAACTTCAACTCGTTGTTTCTCATTCAGATGAACCATAGTGTAAAGGAATTAGAAATCAGACAACAAAAAATTAAACAAGACCTCAAAATTGACACCTCTTAGGTCGCTGTCAACACCTTGACTCAACTGGTGGGTATTAGGTAGT
The DNA here is from genome assembly GCA_963920685.1 of Polydrusus tereticollis. Taxonomy (NCBI): domain Eukaryota; kingdom Metazoa; phylum Arthropoda; class Insecta; order Coleoptera; family Curculionidae; genus Polydrusus; species Polydrusus tereticollis. Next base: position 87,475,771 of record OY987329.1, on the reverse strand, counting down.
AATAATTATAATTAGGAAGTTTTTCATTTTTGAGCTGTCATTATCTCGGAAACGCTTGCAGATAGGTGAAAATTTAAATATAAAAATTCAGAGTTTTCCCAGTAGAATCCAAATATGCAATCATAATATGCAGGGTGTTATATTTAAAAAGGTAAGTTAGTCTCTATGGCAACCAAACCAGAAATGACAGAAAAAATTCATGCTGGTAGAAATGTGGGGAATAATTAATTGAACAACTTTTATAAAGGTCACATTTTCTGATACGAGGTAATTCAAAAGTTACAGGCATTATGCGCGACTTTTTTGCCACTCCGTATACATATCTTACATACATATGTTCTTAGTACTACTGTACTGTTCTAAAATAAAAATGAGGTTAATTATTGTTTGTTTAGATACATTTCTTTGGTTTTATTATCTTCATTTCTAGCAACTTTAGTTAGTTTTTCATATACAATTTCTATATTAACTGCACCTTTAGAACAACTAGTAAATGAGTTAGTTATTAAAAATAGGAATCATCCGATAAAAAAAATAAAAAAGATCGGTCAGATTCGTATGCATGCATTTCCGTTATGCTATAAATAATAACAAAAAAGCTGTAAAATACATATAAAGCATTAAAATAAAAAGTAAACAGCCATAAATTCATAACATGTATTACATTTCTACGCTTGTAGGTACTTTTTAAAATTATATTTCACACGTATGATTCCGTGCTTTGCGTGCTGTGTTTCCCAGTTTTATTTGTGTTTGTAAATTTACGTCAGGGCTGTAGATTTGTTCAGATACAACTTTTTTTATTTTCTAAATTAAGTTTAAAATTCTAAAACTGCAGTTTTACATTCATTTGATATAATAGTGCTATCGGTCTAAGAGATATAAATTTTTGAAATAAACATTACACTTTTTGCAACAATTATTGAAAACACTGTTGATATTTTTCGAGCATTTAAAACGTTTCGTGAGTAAATTCCGAATTAATTTTTTATTTCGCGATGCCTTTGTCATCCGAAGATTCAGCTAGAGCCGTTGATCTTCATGATGTTAGTTATTCCTATAGAGAAGTGGCGGATATGCTAGGTTTTACAAAATCTAGCGTGGAAAGAGCCGTTGCAAGGTTTCGTGAGACTGGAAGTTATAGTAGAAGACCTGGACCTGGAAGAAATCATGCTACTTCCACTCTTGATGATCGCTTTATTAGAGTCTCAGTTTTAGGAGATCGGCATACCAGTGCAGTAGTGATAAGAAATAAACTCCAAAGAGTTCGTCAAGTTGCCGTCAATGAAATAACAGTAAGAAGAAGACTTAATGAAGTCAATTTACGGGCCAGAAGACCGGCAACTAGATCAGAGCCCCTCAGATAGCATCGAGTTAATAGACTTCCTTTTCGTAAGAACACATTAACTGGAACCTTCAAGAGTGGAGGCAAGTTCTAGTTTCAGACACGAGTCCAGATCTTGTCTGAGGTCTCCTGACGGACGAGAAAGAGTATGGAGACGAAGCTGAGAGATTCGCTCAAAGTAATTTTAGCGAAAGGGTTAGCTTTGGTGGTGGATCCATTATGGAGTGGGCGGTATTTCATTTGACGCTCGAACTGAACTTTCTTTTGACAGAGGAACTGTAACTGTAAAATTCTCAAATCGTTGTTGATTTTGCACAATTATCGGTAACGAATTCGTTTTCATGCATGATAATGCCCGTCCACATACTGCTAAAATAGTGGCCCAATATTTAGAAGAGGTTGGAATAAACGTAATGCGCTGGCCCGCTCGTAGTCCTGACATTAATAAGATAGAACATGTATGGGGCATGTTTGGTAGACGAATCAGGAAACGTCGAGGACAGTTATTTACTCTGCAACAGCTCCGAAATGCTCTGGAAGAAGAATGGGGTGCTATTCCACAAGAGGATATCCAAAACTTAATTAAAGGAATGAATCGACGTTCAGTAGCTGTTACAAGAGCTAGAATTAGACTCTGCAGAAAAGCATATCCAGTGTAGTTTATATTGCAAGATTACTCTACAGAGTGTTATAAACTTAAGAGAAAAATTATACTTTTTTATTTTCCTGTATATTTGAACATGTAAACTGTATTTTTGAAAATTGAATAAAATTGATTAAAACCGAAACAACTATCTACATTTTGAAAAAAAAAGATTGAAATCGGGCTATGGAAGAAAAAGTTATCATACATTAAACTTGATCTAAATTTTGGTTGCCCCGAATTTTATGTAGGTGAGTGTATTCATCCTGGATCTCTCTTTCACTTTCAAGTCATGCCTTGCCTCTAACTTCTATTAGTCATTGAGACCTTTGTTGGCCAAACTTCAAATAAGGAAATAGAGTTGAGCCAAGCTCTGGATCGTTTAAAAAGGGGGTATGAGCGTCATTTTGGACTTACTATTCTTTCAGCTTAAATGAACGCTTGATTTGTCGAGGCTTTCATCGTAAGTGCCTCTCCTCTATTGCTTGAAGCAACCAATTCTTAGGAAACTTGTAGGTGGAATTCGGCGGTGGTTATACAGGGTGTTAGTGAATAAGTGCGACAAACTTCAGGGGGTGATTCTACATGAAAAAATAATGATAGTTTGCTATATAACTTTTGTCCGCAAATGCTTTGATTTCCGAGATACAGGGTGTTAAAGTTTTTTTTAAAAAGTGACGATTTATTTATTGCTCTGAAACCCATCGAGATATGCAAATGAAATTTGGTAGGTTTTAAGAGGTAGTTATTGCGCATTTTCTGACATGCAATTAAGAATTTTATGTTTATCATTGGCGCGCATAAGGGTAATAATCTCAATTTTTTTAAAAAAAAAAATGATACACCACTGAGATATATCAAACTAAAAACAATTTTTGAATTTCTCATTCAATTTGTGACAAAAAATCTCTCTTGCCTTTTTTTCGTATTGGCGCCGTTTTTATGCAAAAAAATAAAACATCTTAACGCGTATTTTTCATTTCTTTAATACATTATTAAAAATTATCTAATACAATAACATTAAACCAGAACAATAACAGAAAATAACACTAATAAATAAATAGGCGCAAAGCTACAACAAATGTTGAAAATGACCTCCCTCAGACGTGATACAAGATTCAACTCTTCGCCTCATTGATTGTCGTATTCGCGCAAATATTCCTGGTGTATTTCTTATTGTCTCACAGCCGGCTATAATTCGATTCCTCAGGTCTTCAACATTTTCGACGGGAGTGGAATAAAATAACGACTTAAGAAAACCCCAAATGCAAAAATCTAGAGAATTTAAATCCGGCGAACGAGCAGGCCAATTTTCCGTACCTCCCCTACCTATCCAACGATTTGGATATACTGTATCTAAGTGATTACGTACATTAATGCTAAAATGAGCTGGTGCGCCATCATGCATGAACCAGAAGTGTTGTCTCAGCTGTAAAGGGATTTTTTCTAAAAGAGCAGGTAGCTCTTCCTGTAGGAAATTAAAGTTAGAGTCGCCTGTTAGTCGTTGTGGGAGGAAATATGGACCGACTAAATGATCATCAATTACCCCAAGCCATACATTTACTGAAAACTGATACTGAAAATGAGCTTCACAGATTCCATGTGGATTTTCCTCAGCCCATAAGTGATTGTTCTGGAAATTTCGTATACACTGTCGTCCAAAATTAGCCTCGTCAGTAAACAAAACGCCATTTAAAAAATTAGGAATTTGAGCGATTTGATGAAGAATCCAATGGCAAAAAACTAGGCGCGGAAAAAAGTCTCTAGGTAGTAGAGCTTGCACACGTTGAATGTGAAACGGATACAATTGCTGTTCTTTAAGAATTTTAAATACAGTGAAGTTGCTTACATTCAATATGTTGGCAATTTTTCGAGAACTTGTTTCAGGTGACTCCGCAATTAACTTGAGAACTGCTTCCTCTAGTTGCACAGTTCGTACTTCTCGATGGCGTCCGCAGTCAGCCGTTTGTTTCTTAAATGTACCATTTTCGCTCAAACGTTGGTGCAGACGAGCAAATATTGTGTGATGGGGTACTCTACGTCCTGGATACAACTCAGCATACAATCGTCGAACTTGCCGACCACTTCCATTACTTCGACCATAGACAAAATGCATGTCTGACAATTCCGCATTTGTATAATTTTCCATTCTTTTCGATAAAAGAAAAATTAATTACTTATTAACATTAATGCTATACCAAACTAAAAGCTTAAAAATGAAGAAACTCTAATAATTTAACATTTCGTTGAAATATTCGTATTTAACAGAATGTTGACAGTAGCCTACTAGATGATGTATTAAAGAAATGAAAAATACGCGTTAAGATGTTTTATTTTTTTGCATAAAAACGGCGCCCAATACGAAAAAAAGGCAAGAGAAATTTTTTGTCACAAATTGAATGAGAAATTTAAAAATTGTTTTTAGTTTGATATATCTCAGTGGCGTATCATTTTTTTCTTTAAAAAAGTTGAGATTATTACCCTTATGCACGCCAATGATAAACATAAAATTCTTAATTGCATCTCAGAAAATGCGCAATAACTACCTCTTAAAACCTACCAAATTTCATTTGCATATCTCGATGGGTTTCAGAGCAATAAATAAATCGTCACTTTTTAATAAAAACTTTAACACCCTGTATCTCGGAAATCAAAGCATTTGCGGACAAAAGTTATATAGCAAACTATCATTATTTTTTCATGTAGAATCACCCCCTGAAGTTTGTCGCACTTATTCACTAACACCCTGTTTATGTGAACTTGTAATTAGTGGATTGGTGAATACGTCCGTACGTTTGTAGTAATCCGCTAATATTTTGTCATAAAATTCCGTCAGCGTCGGTATTTCAAAGTCTCTGTGTAGTACTCTATTGACAGTATATCTCGGAGCGTCCGCAATTATTTTTAACGGTCTATTTTGTAGCGCCTGGAACTTGTTATGCGCTGTCCTGCTTATGGTGTACCATGTTGGCACTCCATAAGTCAGGACCAGCCTGACGAGAGTCTTGTATAAATTAACTTTAGTTTTATAACCTATCTTGCTCTTTTTATTTAACAAACAGTATATAGAACGAAGCTGATTGGCAGCTTTTCTTAATCTCATTTCGGAGTTCTTTCTCCAGTTTAGTCTCTCATCACAAACAAGTCCCAAGTACTTGACTGCTTGGACCCAGTTTATCCGACTACCGTTATTGAGTGTATATATGCATCCTGGATTTGCACGTATACCGAATATAACATTAAGTATATTTGGCATCATTTTGTTCGTATGTTATAAGATATACATTTATTCTTTAATACCGTATTATGCAGTTTATTTCTTTTATAAAAATAACGTAAAGTAAAACACACAATCTGCTCCACTAGTTTAATGTAAAAAATCTTTCTTTAAACCATACATGTTTCGGAGGCATAAACCTCCATCATCAGTGGGATTAAATTAAGTCAAATTAAGGAGAAAAATACCAGAAACATTGTGAGAACTTGTGTCGCAGAAAAAACTTCATCATTTTATATTAAATAAATTAAATTAGAAATTGGAAAAGGTTGTTATTATTTAAAAAACATTTTGTATTAATTTAGTAGTTATAATTAAAAAGCACATATTATTTTGAATTTTTCGTTTTTTGGATAACCCAAAATTTTTGTCCAATGCGGAGGAAATAAAATGATAGATACGAACATCTTGCTTGAGTTGTATCAAATGTTCTTCCATAAAATTTTATAAAAATTATATTCTCTTTTACCTGCCTTGTCCGAAATTAGCTGCACTAAACCATGTTGAAGAAAGTTGTTTAGGGTTTTACGATCCTTAACCCTTTCGCCATTTCATTTGTCCTATTGGTCCAAATATTTTTACCTAAAACTTATGGAGGGGATTTAAAATAATCAATTAATTTAGAGTTTTAATTGGATCAATTACTGGTAAAGCAACTATGTTAGTTAGTACTTGGATAACGCTTCTGAACATATTGTTGCCGCAATGATTTCAAGCAAATCACAACAGGTTTTTTGTTCATATTTGCATTTTTATAAGACATTCTATTGACAACTTGTAAATTATATCTACTGTTACGGTTGATCCACAAGTCTGACAAAAAAATTGAATATCGAATTGGCTTCAAAAATGGTCGGCTCAAGCATGATACAGTCGGGCTTTTTGTTTTTATGAGCTGTTATTGGCAATTTTATGTCAGCAACAACTACCATTATAAAAAAAAACGGTAATACTTATAGTGACCTCATTATCGGGCATACTGGACTCACCTAATAATAATAAACTAAATATGGCTATGTGCATAGATGTATCTAAAGCTTTTGATAGTTTAAATCACAAACACTCTAAGATTAAAAATTTTGGTATCAGAGAAAATAAATGCTCTTCAGTTAATTAAATATTACGTAAACAATCGTACACAATAAGTAATTGAAGGCAAGGGCCTAGCGACACTTAAAGCACCGGTTCCCGTCAGATCACCGAAGTTAAGCGGTGTCGAGCGCGGTTAGTACTTAGATGGGTGACCGCTTGGGAAACACCGCGTGCTCTTGTCTTAGGGAAGAGTGTAAAATGAATCGACATCAAAACCATCCTATTCACGCCGGACAGGCCGGATGAGATCGGATATCTCGTAGGATGAAGGTACCGTTTCACACTCCCCAGTCGGTAGACCGCACGATTAAAAACCGTACGGTCGATGAACGGTTCAAGATGGCCTCTGATACGCCGACGACCGTAAAAAATAGTAAATAAAAAAAAAAAAAGTAATTGAAGTGACCCCTACTGTATATTTTATACACCACTGAATTCTCTGTTATTACAGGCCAGTATATAGTATTATATGCTGATGATACCTTGAATTTTAGCCAGAAGGGCTCTGAGGTAATGATAATGAGTGGTCGAGTAACATGGCATGTTCTTGACAGATAATTTGCAGCCCATCGACTGCCCTTAAACGTTCCAAAAACACAGTATCAAGTCTTTGCCAAAAATCAGGAAGTTCAATCGGCAGCGCATATTTCTTTTCTTGCTATTGAAATTGATAGGAAACTGGACTCGAGGGCGCATGTGGGGAAAACTGCAGTCAGTGTGTCTAGGTATGCGTAACAAGCATTTCGATTAATAACTGAGAATATTGGCACTGATGCTGCAATATCTTACTGTCACTCTAGAATACGATATGGTCTTATATTTTGGGGTAATTCCATAGAGCTAGAGATAATTTTGGTACTGCAGAAGTGGTGTATTAGGTCAACTTTTGGTATAAACCAACTTGAGTTGTAAGTCGGTTTTTATTAGTAAGAAATTATTAATACTATATTTTTTATCCAAAATCCACAATTTCTGTCAGTGACTCATTTAATATCAACTACCAAATCTATGAAGCGGTACAATGAAAATATTGTACAAGTAAATGTGTTTTATGGATATGAAAATGTTTTCCGCTGTGTATATCTTGAACTTAAGAGGCGAGGTTGTCATACAAACCACAGTCAGCTAAACGCATTTAATCTAGCAGCGATTTCGACACCGGGATTTTGATCGGGGAGAAAATAACACAAAGAGGCCGAGTCCACAACTTCAATTCAAGTAGGTATTAAACGTGTTATTATCTACTTTCAATTGAGTAAACCATGAATATTAACGAACCTTGAACTAGTTGTCCGCTTACCAAAAGAAATGTTTAATAAACACTAAAAGAACGAATAATAGTAAAGAACGTATACCATGAAATTCATAAACGAAATTCTCAACTAACCACATTGGATTCTGCAGAAATATGTGGCACCTTAACGAAACTTTTCTCGCGCACTGTGCTTAGGGTCTTAAAAGGCTTTCATCAAGAAAATAACGAAAAAGAAGTCGAAGGGCCCAAGCAAGAGGATGGAAAAAAATTATCCTGGATGATGCCACAAAATACGCCATTCCTCGCAAAATCCATGGATTTTTTTTCATCCGCAGTAAAAAAAAATGATGGCTGAAATTAAGAATGTAGAGTTTTGGGTATATTAAACAGAATCGATAAAGCCTACTAATACTAATTGGAAAAAAAAATGCACTTTGTATGGCGGTGAAAATAGTAGGGAGAAATACGGGAGTTTCAGGAAAAAGGGAAAAATTGTATTACACCGACAAAACATGGCTCATTGAAGGTAGGGCAAGATCTAAATATTAAAAGTTCAAGGCTGATATTTATAGATAGATTTTCGCAAGGACTAAGCTATCGTAGTGGAAAAGGTTGTCGTCTTTTAGGATCAGGTTTTAAGGGTTAATGAAATAAATTTTATTTATAAAAAATTGTATGACGGTCCGACGAAACTTCATCATTTGTAATTTTTTGAAATGCACACGCCACTGGAATTCATTCTCCTGAGTCGCACAACCCGGAGCTTTCTATATGCTAGTGATGAGTCACTAACAGAAGTTTTGGACTTTGAGTATAGTGAGCATGTAAATATTAGATTGTTTTCTTTTTGTGCATGATAATAAGGACTTGCTTGAGAATGCAATCAACAAGCATAGTTTTTTGACTAGAAATAAAGCAAACTTACTTCCAGAAAATCATACTCGGTTATAATTTAATACTTTCCCAAATTAAAAAGGCTTATTACCCGATGCAGGATTTGTTTAAAGACTCTGACAGGTTTGATTTGCTTTAGGTCGAGTTGTGTTTTTTTATGTTTGTTTTTGTTCATATTGGCTGATAATTGTGATACAAAAAAAAAGTGTGATACATGGTGCAACTATAGTTTAGTAAAAATACTTGTTACTATGTTATTACTGATTTTCAGATAACTAATTGTACATGTAAGATGTGTTAATTATAGGTAAAAAGAAAAGCTGATATCTTACAGACAAAGCTGTTTAATTATATAGATGATATGCCGCTAGAGCTATTATAATATTACGATACGTTGTTTGTTTGTTCGTTTATATACGTATTGTATGTTGAGGTTGAATAGATGTTTCATTATTCGTTTCTTTTTTTTCTCGTTTTCTCTGTTAAATAATTTTAAAATCATATTATTTAAGTTATTTAATTTTTACACATACATTAATATTTTAAGCACGATTAATTATCTCTAGTTATTTTACAGTGTTCTATGCCAACTGGTTTTCGTTTGAAGAAATAAATTTTTATGACTATCAGTATAACTAATACTTACACGACAATAATAAAGGTCTCTAAAATAAATTAAATACAAAGTTTTCACTCTATCGTTTGATCATTGATATGTCTTTTCTGTATTTCTGTGTGTGGATTATTTTCTTGCAGAGCCTTAGCCCAGATGATGACCTAGCATAAGCTCTAAAGTACTATGCTAAAAGTACAAACTATACGCTGAATATTACTTATCTGGTTTTACTTATCAGTTACGGCGTACAACCGACGATACACATGAGTAAATTACTTATTCTTCCTCAAGTGCCATCACCGCGAGAAAGAGTTCATCCATCAAAATAATTCCCTTAAGTTTCGCAGGCAGGATATTCTTCTCCTTTCTACGTTTCTCTTTCCATAGATGTTTTCCTGCACAGCAAATTTCTCCCCTCGTTTGAAATGTCCAAGGTATTGTAACGTTCGGGTGTTAATGGTCTTTATTATCTCCCTCTCTTTGTTCATTCTCTTTATGACGTCAGCGCTGGTTACGTAATCAGTCTATGGAGTTTTCAGAATTCTTCGGTAGACCCACATTTCGAATGACTCAATTTTCTTCGTAGTTATTGCGTTCAACGTCCAAGCTTCTACGGCATAAAGAAGTGCAGGGAAGACGTAGCATCTCACCAGCTTGACTTTTAAGTTCAATGTTAGGACTCTGGCGCTAAGCACCTTTCTCATCCTGATGAAATTTGATCGAGCTATTTCTATGCGTCTCTCAATTTCCTTGGCTTTGTCATTTGTTGAGCCTATCAATGTTGCGAGGTATGTGCAGTTTTTAACTTGCTCTATGTTCTTGCCACTCACTATGAGATTTTCTTGGTTCCGCTGGATTTTTGAGATTCTTATTATTTACTTCTCTTGATGTTTATAGTTAATCCATATTTCTCGCTGCATTCAATCAAGATGCCCATCAGTCTCTACATTTCGCCTGCATACTTTATATTAATGATCGATGTTTCGTTGACTTTTATTCCGGATGCTTCTGGTTCTAGGGCTTTCTGGATGATTTCTATGCATTGAAAAATTGAAAACACTGGTGATAGGACACATCACTGCCTTACACCTTTTTTTTTTTTTATTTTTCCACAAACCGATAAATATTAAAACAAGTGAACAAATACAAATTTGTCTTTGTTGTTTACAAAGTAAGAATATAGAGGAAGAAAAATAAAAATTATAGAAATTGCTGAAATTGGTCACCTCCATGCTCCAAGCATGGATTCATACGTCTCTTCATATATTCGAAAGCGTTGACCAGCTTCTCTGGAGAAATGTTACCACATCCTTGGATAATCCTTTCTTTTAACTGTTCTAAATTTTGAACTGGTGTTTTAAAAATATTGTTCTTCAAATGAGGAAAACTGAAGTAATGCATAACCTCTAAACAAGGTGATCTGGACGAGAGTTCAATGTTTGTTCGAAAACTGATGAATCTGTCGTCGAAGAAATTGCGTAAGTAATTCATAGTTTCAGCGGATGTATGGGAGGTTGCACCATCTTATTAAAAGTAACCAAAACGTAGTTCATCGTCAAGTAATTGCTCCTCAAAACGGATTCAAAATATTGCCTCTATACCTCTGTGTTGTAACTATGTCATGGAACAGAAAAAGGACCGACAATTCTTCTTTGGGAAACAGCCAACCAAACACCACTTTTTTAAGGGTGCAATGTGGACTTTACAAAAAAATGGGGATTTTTACTACTCCACATGTGTGTATTCTGAGAATTCACATAAACGGCGAGGTGGAACTAGGCTTCATCAGAAAAAAAGTCAAATACTTGCACTTTATAAGGAAATAAATTTAACTGTTATTAAAGAATAGTCCAGCATGTTCCATAAGATCTTCCAACTTATTGAGACAGGCATCTTACACATTTTGATGGCGTGTCTTGCATTATTTCACGAACGTTTGCAACAAGTTTTTCTGTTCTTACAAATGGTCTTTCCGCTCCTTTTTTATGTTGTACAGAACCGACAGAGCCACGGCTCCTCTAATAGTTAATTATCGATGCATACTCTTACTTTTTGGTTATAATATGAATTTTTATTAATGCTAAGGTCGTTAGAATCTATATTTTTTGTTTTAAGGACGTTCATTAGCGTCCAAACATCGCTGAACCAATGCACTGAGTGCGAATAGGGCCTCACGAGTTCCTAAGCCTACATTACCAACATTTTTAAAAACCTTAAGAAGTAAATTAAACAGAGTAAAGTAAAGCTAGTGAAAACTTTATTACTGGCGATAGTATGCGTTCTGGTATACTCTGTTTAACAGTTTTTATAATTTTGTCTATTGGTGCATATCATTAATGTAGCAGTAATATTTTACACTATATTATATTTTAATATTATTTATTACGACTTGAGGTAATCGCATTTGGTTAAGATCAAGAAGCAAATAAATTCCCACTGTTTTCTTTTAATGGAGTGTTTATGATATATCAGTAATATGCATGTAATAAAATAATATTATTTGCATAATTATTACATATTTCACAGTGAGAATTTAATCAAATAAAAATAATACAGCAAAATCGTAACTAATTAAATATTATTTCCTGGAGCTATTTTCTTTATTACATATTTATTTATAAGAAATGAAAAAAAAACAGTGCAACATTATAACATTTATTATTCGTATATATTATACATTGGTTCATGAATGAGATTTTACCTCAGGGCATCCTTTTGACATATTTCCGTTCTTCGAGTACTTTTAGATATTGGCTCTTGTCTATGTTGATTGCGCCGCGCCGTGCGTTTTTTGATTAAAAATTTTTGAGTTGCATATCCTTGGCGCCTTATTCCGTTATCTTGGAAGGTGATTGTGCCTCTCTACTATTTACGACGAGAGCTAGTCTTTAAGCAGTTTGTAGGTCATATTTTGTCTTGATCTCGTATACTAGTCAGTAAAAGTGGGGTTGTCGAAACGTCCGTAATAAGGAAAGGGGACATCTACGATAACTTTTAACGCGCCATTCTGAATTATTTGGAACTTATTCAGTTCCGCTCGACACCACCAAGGTGCACCATAGGTAAGAACCAGCCCGACCAATACCTTGTAGAGGTCGACCTTTGTCATAATTGCAAGTCTACTTCGCCTGTGAAGCCGGGGGTAGATAGAGCCTAACTGTCGCAATGCAATCTTCACTCTATTTATTGAATTGAGCCTCCAGTTCAGTCTTAGGTCAAAAATAAGTCTCAGGTACTTCACTTCCTGGCATCTGTTGACTCTGAGCCTTGTTTCAGGCCGACATCGTGACTTTTAGAGAAAAATGTTGCCTTCGCCTTAGCGGGATTCACAAGAATCTTCTAAGCCGAAAGCCATTTTTTCAGAATCCGTTCAATACATAGATGAGAAAGCTATCGTGAATGTGTGTAGAGCTTATTGTTGAAAATAAATTATGCAATCATTTACATTTTCTAATGGAAATCATTAGATGCTCCTTAATTTTGAAGCAAGATTTCATGGTTACATCGTGACCAGTAAAAAATGTCCACATAATAGATATGGGACAAATAATTTTTTATTGAAATATCAAAAATCTAGCGGCGTTGAACGCTGGTATCAGACACAGGTCATAATCGAAGGATATTTGGAAAACGTGATCCGTATTTCATTGTACTCCTTCTTACAAAGTTTGTTCATAATTATGTTTATGATAAAAATTCGGAGATTTTTTTTTTCATTTTTAAACAAAAATGAGGGAGTTTTGACCAGTCTCTCCAGTTTGAGTACCGAATAAAAAGTTTAAATTCAATTATCTTCGAAATGGTTTCTCGGAGCAAAACCTAGGAGGTGTAACTTTTTTGAAGAAAAATTTCATTGAAATGGGAGTTGATTATTAGAAATTTGATGCATTGGGGCACAAAAAAAATATAAAGCTTTCGATGTAGGGTAAGGTTACCCATATTGAACCAGCTCCCAAATTGGATCCCTCGAGATTTCCAATTTGTAATAAACCAAGCGCTCTACCAACCTACAAGTGCATAATTGGACTAGTAGAGGAGCTTATGTTTCTAGAACATGACTTCAATAGATCTAAGTAATTTAATTCCTGTGTTAACAAGTGAAACGTCCACCTGCTCTGTAGTATTTTTCATCTGTTCTTAAGGAGATATAAAACCTACAAATAGGGTAAGAGCAGCACTGATATTAGTAATAATAAATATGTTATTTAAGGCATTTTTTAGAATAATTAAAATAGTTCAACAATCATTTGTTTATGAATTGATCATTTTTATTCAAACTTTGTTGTCTTGTCGGTTGTTCATATTATTGAACCTCAAACAGTGCCCCAAATTGAACCTGGGTTCAATTTGGGCAACTGTATTCTATACAATATTTAGTGTTGATCTGTTTGGTGAAATCGCTTCTTTGCCTAGACCATTAAATCAGTCAAATAAAAAAAGCAGAGTCGTTCAGTTACCATCAGCCCTTATAAGGGCACCTCTATTAATCAATGTTGGAAAAAAAAAGAAAACCAAAAACCAAAGGTAGGTACCCTTGAAGGGATTTGAAGAAACTAAAAAGGATTTTTATACCATGCAAATAATGTTTTCCTTGCAAATGTGTAGATGTAAATTCCAGAAAAGCACACGCGTTCATTAGTTCTTCGAAAATAAAGTTTCAGTTTTATTCTTGATAATGTGATATTTTTGTATTTTAGAAAAAAAAGTAAAACCCGTTTTAGTTTGAATAGAAGTTTTTTTATTTTGTTTTTATTGGTTTTTAATCAAGAAAGTGGCACATTTATTTTGTTGTGCTTAAATGTATTAAAACAAAACTTTTGTTCTTGTGACAAGTACTATTTTTTTCTATAAGTTCTATAACCAACAGCCCTTCTTTGGTTATCCTAACGTAGAGAATATACCCGTATCGTATTATTTAATGAAAGCCAGTAATCTTGTTAAATATTTTACAAGTTCAATTTGGGATATTTTATGGTTCAACTGAAGCAAATCGTCTCCTAAATTGAACCACTTGCAACTAATTTTTCTATAATAAATTAAAAATATTCATATTTCTTATGGGTAAAAAAATTTCTCTAAATATTCAAGAGACATTTCGATCATATGGAATAACAATAATTGTAACATTTTTCGCCAGGCGATTTTGATAAAAATTGGTTCAATAAAGGCAGCCTTACCCTACCTATGCGAAGTGCTACTGGTGGCGCCCTCTGCAAGGTACATCAAGACTGTTATCAGATCTGGCTTTCTCATTCAAAAAATACCCTTATTGCCAAATTTGTGCAAATTTCACTAATATTACGATAAATAGTTAGGAAAAAGGTATAAAGAATAATAACTTTGACGGTTTGATTTTCGGGAACTATCAACTTTTGGACTAAGGTAAGTTAGGCCAAATCACCATATAATCAACATAAGGTATTGTGCTAACATTTTGTATAGCCGTTTAAGAGATTTTTGCTAAATGTTTTTCTCAATTTTCTCCTTAATGTTTGTGTAATGACATCAAACTAAGTTCTGAGCACTTTAGAAGTGAATAAATTTTAACCATTTATGCGACAAATACCAAAAATTAGTTTCTATGTTACCAGATGCTGCGCTGTTTGTTAAAAATATTTTTTATATAGTGCGTTAAAAACAAATGTCCCGCGGCTAGATATCCCCTTACTTGGTTGAAGTTTGACAATATACACTCCACAAACAGCTATAGACGGAACTATTATAAATTATAAGTAATAATATAGGGCGATTTGTGGAGTAGTAACAGAAGAAACACTGTTTTTAAAAGCTGAGAAAATTGTGTAGCGCATGTTCAAAAAGTAGAAAAATCATACGTAAATATAGATGTGTTGCCCAGAGAAAGAATTATTGTGAACTTGGATGACGACATTGGCCGTGAAACTGTCTTGGGTTAAAATGTAATAATTATTTTTTTCTAATTTTGTCTCGAAAAATAGATATTTCGAACGCGCTAGCGAGTTCGAAATATATCCATTTCGAACTCCGAATTTTATTTTTTAAAAGTTGGCATTGGTTATATTTAAATGTTTTATTCTGTTGACGTCTGACGTTTCCTGTTATTGTTATCCATGAGAAAAGAAAGTTTTCGGGATTTCTCTGGTAAAAGTTGATTTATCGTTTTATTAGCAATATCCCTTAACTCAGGGGGAGTTAAACTTAGATTATCATGCTCCATATTTTTTTAATTATAATTATGAACAACTCTATGAAATATTAAATCACAAATTTCGTGACAATGACACAAAGAAAATATTATTTATTGTCAAGGCTACTATGATAAAAAGAAATTTAGAGTATTACCAACATAGAATTTAGACACACAAATTTACAAAATTTGAAGGGTTGATTTTCTTTTTAAATATGTATTTTCTTATTGAAAAAAATACAAAATAGAAAAAATAGTATAAAGTACGTGTTTTATAAAGCAGTTAGAGCACTTGTCCCGTTAAAAAACTCGCCGCAAGCGGCTCGTTTTTTAACATGGACGCGTGCTATAAGATGATGCTTTATAAAACATGTACTTTAATATACTATTCTGACACGATACTTTTTTGTAGGTATATTTTATAGGTATATTTTATTATATCAGCTTTCATTCGATCACCCGCTGGGTCATATCGGCATTAGGGATTAGTATTTATATTGAGTTTGCAAGATAGAAAGACGGACTTTACTTGTATTATTTCTCGGATTTATAAATTCCGGGTAGGTATAACCGTTACAAGCAATTACCCCTAAGATAAAATATCTGTTTCTTTTTTATTCCAAAGTCTGATTTATTACAACTAGAACCAATAATTTAAAAAAATCTATAATTCGCTTGACCCCGAACTAGAACAATTTTTCAAATTAAAATAATTAGCCAACAAACAAAAAACATCTGCCCGTATATTATTAAATATTTCAACATCTAAATTCTACGGGCTAGTTCTCCTTAAACATAATTTAAAATTTTCTAACTCTAATGAAATATTATTATTTTCGGCGGGCTCCATTTTAGGAACGAAGTTCAGCCTACATTTTGTACAACTTAATAACATGGTTGATGTTGATTTATGGACCAGTTTAAATACATGTTTAAGTTTTTTTTTGTGTTTGGGTTCTGCCGGCGGAAGCTTAGATATAACATTTAATATAATTTGGACTATTGGACATTGTTCTATGCCCATTCTTAAGTTTATAATAATATCAGTTAATTGCTAGATAAATGTACTAATTTAATTATCCTGAGGGTAAGATCAAGCGACCTGAACTATGTCTATCTTTAAATTATGCGAAGTAATAAATCGATCAAAACCGTCTTCTCCATGGGCGTGCAAGATTTTTCGGCATGTATAGATTTAAATAGTCCTGAATTTTTAAATTTGTGCAGAATTAGTACAAGTACATATCGACATTAACTTCAAGTTTTGCCTTCAAATATATATTTTAATATTTAATTTTTTAAGTTTAAAATTATGTGCAGCCGTACCACTTACATGGAATTTTAGAAAGCAATTTTATCAAAACTAATTAGAGTGTAGGTAGTTATTCCGTTTCTACTCTAATCATTGTATTCCTTTTTTTTGTACCTAATCCTGGTTACCTGTTTGCTAATTATGTGATTATTATGCCTTTATGGGTGCCTCTATTGGAATAATACACCTATTTTTATCTATACATACCTACCTTGGGTTTTTGTTTATCGGGGAAACTAGTCAATGTGTGAAGTGTCAGTGTTTTTTTTAATTAAATATGTAGAATTTTCAACAGTCGGGTCCATGCAGTAAATGAAAAAAAAAATTCTTAACTGTTAATCGATTCTATTAAAAGTAAGAATGCGGATTTGGGTATTGCGAATGCAGTGCAATTTACAGCAGATATGCTTAACGTTCAGAAAACAACAATAAATGAACTTTTAAAAGAAGAAAAAGTGTTGGCGTCAAACCTCCAAAAGCTTCTCCAGGACGACCAAAACTTTAACTAGAAGATATTTTAACGCAGAGAAGGCGAATAATTCATAGTTTATTTTTAAAAAAAGATATTTCCACGCTGGACAAAATCCTGTCTTCAATCCGAGAAGTCCAGGACTACCCATTTATGTGTAGAAATAAGTTTTGGAAATTACTAAAAAAAAATGGGTTTTCGATGGAAATAACATAATAGGCAATCGATTTTAATAGACAGACGCGATATCGTTTGTTGGAGAAGAAATTATGTAAGAAGCGTCCGAAAAGCCAGAGAAGAAAACAAAAAAAAATTTTTACCTAGGCGAAACATGGCTAAATGAAGGCCACACTGTGACTAAATTTTGGCAGGATGAAAATATTAAAAGTTCGAGGC
This sequence comes from Polydrusus tereticollis, assembly GCA_963920685.1. NCBI lineage: Eukaryota > Metazoa > Arthropoda > Insecta > Coleoptera > Curculionidae > Polydrusus > Polydrusus tereticollis. Next base: position 87,458,306 of record OY987329.1, on the reverse strand, counting down.
AAGCTTTTTGGAAGAATTGCCCACAGGATTAAGACCGCCATCTGGAAAAGGACATGACCCATATTGGAAGTTCTGAAAGCTTCGTTTAAGGTGGTCTACTGATGTTCCAATCTAAAAATACAGGAGACTATCACGAAGATATGAATGCCGATGTTTTTGAAGAATGGCTCGAGCAAATGTTAGATCTTATATCAAAAAATGCAATAATTGTATTGGATAATGCAAGTTATTACCCTAGGCTGACGGAAAAATTACCGACAAGTGCGTAGCGTAAAAGTGAAATAACAGAATGGCTAAGTTTACGACAAATGGAATTTCCATTAGATTCCTTAAAAAGAGAACTATTAGTACTAGCCAATTTACATAAAAATGCATTCAAAAAATATGTAATCGATGAAACGGCAAAGTTACGAGGAATATCTGTGCTCAGGCTCCCTCCTTACCACTGCGAATTAAACCCGATCGAACTTATATATAAAGACAGATGTCGCCAGAAAAACACGACTTATGAAATGTTGGATTTAAAAAGACTCTTTAATGAAGCTATGGGTAAAATCAGTGCGTGGAAAAAGTGTATCGATTATGTGATAGAAGAAGAAGCCTAAATGTGGCAGGTAGATATAATAATCGAAGAAATGGTTGAACCGCTTATTATAAACGATGTTAATATAAGTTCATCTTCCGAATCGGACTGTGAGTAAGCCATAACGACAAAGTATTATTCGATTATTGAAAATGCTTTGTTTGTACTATATCTTGTTTTTGCAATTATATTATGTAAAATACTACCACCCATTGTTATTTATTAGTTAATACGATTGTTTAAATGTTTTCATATTTTATAAATACCTACGAATATAATATAATACAATTTTAGGAGAATAGGCATGTTCAAGAGTTTTAATTTAAAACTTTCCCAATACACGCTCCTGGCTAAGAGATTTGCGCAATAACAATGGTAAATCCTCAAATATAACAATAGCTTGCGATAAATTCAGGGTGGATCTACCTAAAAAATGCTTATTATTTGAATCCTTTAATGTAAACAAATCAGATTTTAAGGGATGGTGTTTAAATTGTTATTGATATCCCGGTATGCGTTTTGCATATTTAATAAGCATTTGTTACTTCCCGCTATTTAAAGATAGACTATAACCTGTAGTTTGATTATTTTAAATTTACCGTAATCCGATTTAATGCATTGTGAAATGCTCCCTGTATTAAGGTTTCTAATATAATGATTGTTCCAAATTTCGACAATCTCTTTTGGTATCAAGTAGTAGCCATTGTGTACTAAACTTGCCATAGTACAAAAATACAAGTACATATATAGAAATACATTATAGAAAAGGTCTTCATGAGAAAAGAGAATATTCAGAGTAAGAAGTGGTTAAGTTGAAAATATTTTCAAAATATCAACTACTATGGATGCCTATAGTTAATCAGGTTTCATCCAAATACCTTTATTCCTAATAACTAATAACTTTTGCTTAAAGCTAAGTTCTTAGCAAATTCAAAAAAATGCACAACAAAAATATGTATCAAACAGGTTTACTTTTACATAATTGATTGCACATCACTAACGCATTCAAAGCAGGAACAAGATTACTACGCCCACACAAGAACTGTGCAAAATGACTGGCGGTTTATGGGCTGCACTAGGTATTAAGTGCGTCACACCAATATCTGTCGCGGGAAAGCTGATCTCGTTTTAAAGGTTCAAAATATGACAAGAAATAACGAAGTGCAGTCAAATGCATTATATGACCCTGCCATGGATAATACGATCAGCACGATTTGGTGCATTTACATTAGTATCAGTATGTATAAAAGTACTAAATATAACATTATAAAAGCAATATTAAAAGCAATCATCATGCATAACAAATCCCTAGTGCATCGCGAAACAATACGCCATAGGTGTAGCTATCGACATGCCGGAATATTTTTTAATTTTTGGTTTACCAGCGGTTAGTATAAATCCAAGAACTAGAAAAGCAATGTTAATAGAAGGAAATTTTAAGAAGAATCTAAAAGACAAAGGAACAAAGGAACTTCCTCCAGTTTTAGTAAAAATGATAACGTACGGACATTTTATACCAGATAAGTCTAAAATTTCTGTCAGTGACTTATCACTAGCATATAGAGAACTCCGGGTTGTGCGACGTCGGGGGAATTAATTTCAGTGGCAGGTGCATTTCAAAAAATAATAAATGATCAAATCTTATCGGAACGTCATATAATTTTCTATTAAATATATTTCACTAACCCTTAAAACCTGATCCAATATGACGAAGACTTTCTCAACTATGTGCCCTTCATTGACCCATGTTTTGTCAGTGTAATACAATGTTTTCTGTTTCTCCCGAAATTCCTTTATTTTAAAGTTCGTTTGAAAATTTTTAATGATATTTTAGGTAAAGATGTGTCCTTCTAAATTTCAGTCATCATTTTTTTTATTGTGGATATTTCGTTTATGAAAAAAAAATCCATGGATTTTGCGACGAGTGGCGTATTTTGTGGCATTGTCCAGGATTATTTGTTCCGTCCTATTGTCTGGGCTCCACGACTATTTTCTTTTTCGTCATTTCCTTGATGCAAACCTTTCAAAACCCTCAACACAGTGCGCGACAAAAGTTTCGTTAAAGTGCCACATATTTCTGCAGCATCCAATGTGGTTAGTTTCGGATTTCGTTCCCGAATTCCATAGTATACGTTAACATTGTTTTGCTTTTGTTGTTCCGTTAATCTCTACTAAATTTATCAACCCTGAAACCACCTCTCTGTAACCTAAAGTTTGTAATGAAAACAATATATTTGTATTCCTATTTTGAATTTAATTTTTATTCTGTATTGTATATGTGTGTAAAATATCTCTTGGAATTATTATAAGTTTACAAAAAAAAAATCCAGATTCTTCTCTCCTCTTGTGCTACAGAGCCCTAAAGAGGGAACAGGTTTTCCGAAACGTCGGCTAATTAAAACTAGATTTTATTTGCTCCCTGAACCTGACAACCCATAAACCAAACCTAAAAGAGCTGGGATGACTAAAGTAGCAAACGAGTGAGGCACAGCTTTAAACAAAGTAAACTGTTAAAACAAAAGCAAAATACAAACATATAACAAGGTACAACGTTTAACCGTCAAAACTTATAAGCAGAAACTTTGAAATTAAAAGATTTGGCATTGTACGAAAGACGATATTTCTTTTTTCAATTTGCTATTTAATGTTTAATTAATATGGATTAATTTAGATAATATAAAAAAAAACTTTAAACCGCCTATTTTTTATTCCGATGAAATAAAATATAAAATGTAGCTCAGACTTTTTATCCAGATGAAATAACAAAAAAAATGTCTGAAGGGTAAGCGTACATAGTCAACAATGCTGCTGGTTATTTTATGAATTACGACGACATAATTCAAAAAAATAAAAAGGATAGCGGCAGGTCTGCCTATGGGTGCAAACATCGAGAAGTGAATCTGTTAAAAGACAGGGGTGTTACCTAAATTAAAAACTGTAATCTTTTAAATTATTATTATTTCTGAAATTATTTTTTTAGTCTTTATTAAACCACGTATAGGTCGTCGCTCGAGTCTCGTGTCGACCAAAACTATTTAAGTAATGTGTCCGAATGTTGTTAAATTGCTATGCGAAATGTAATAAGTTTATTTATTACAAAATGTATCGTAGTCGTTAAAAAGTAAGAAAACATTATTATTCAAACTTGAAATTGACCGGCATTTTAATTTTATTTAATCTGATTTCAACCTACAACTAATTTTAAGTAACCGACAATATTAAAATATAAATTGAATTATCTATTTACTAGCAATATTAATTTAAGTATCTGTCTATAGTTGGAGTCAAGCAAATATTTGACGCGTGACACTTCCATATTGTCATGGGTGTCAAATACGGCAGGCCACTCATAATATAAAAGTTACTAATGGCTAATTTATATTATAATAATTACCACCCACTCGAAGTATTTGTATCTTTATCCTTTTATATGACTAAAAAGAGATATACATAAACCGAGTTACCTTCTCGTCGATTTGGTCAAATCATATGGGCTGCAGATCCGCATTTTATTTATTAAATTAATCGTTATACACTACTAAGATTGCTTTTGTTAAGACCTGTGATATTAATGGTCAATCCTGAATCCCACCATTACAATGCACAGAATTTATCAAAACAAATTTATTTATATTATAATTCATATTCTTAGACCAATTTCCCAGCAATCATTTTCTGCAAAGGTTTATAAATACCAATATTCGTCAGTCCGGCCCTGACTAAGTATCAGCTGTAATAAAGTTGGTGAAATCGAAATAACCTAGTATTGGACAAATATGACAAGAAGGAAGTGTCACGCGTCAAATATTTGCTTGACTCCAACTATAGTAGCCAATCTGATAATGAAATTTCAGGTCTTTCTGTAAACTCTCACCCGATTAATAGAATTATGGCTATCTTTATTTGTTCGACAGCATTAAACAGAGACAGAACATATAATTCAATATCGCATGTGATTGATTGGGACACGCCTCCGCAGCCTCGTTCTGACAACCAGTGGTGGAGGTGAAAGGCTACGTGTACTAGAGCGAATTGTTCTTGACGTTTCTCTATTTGTTAAAAAATTTTGAAATGTCATATATTCGTGGAAAAACTTTGCATTCTCAATCTCGTGAAATTATTGCTAATGTTTATAATGCTTGTGATGTGGAAGTTGTTGGCGTGATTTAAAAAATTCACAACGAAGATGAAGACAGAAAAGCAAGTAATCCCGAAAAGGTGATATCGTCTCTCGATAAGAAAAAACCTCGTCTATCAGTTATGGATAAATGTAAATTTGACTTTAGTGTAATAAGACGCACTAAACGTAAAGTTTTATCTAGACTTTAAACAGGCATATTTATAAATTTATTTATTCAAAACTCTAGACAGTGATCATTTGAATATTGAGGAAAACAAATAGTTTTGGAGAATTAAGCGAAGTTAAATACTTACTACTACTTAGTATTAAACCAATTTAAATTTAAACAACATAATCGGAAATTATCTTTGGGAGAAACGAGGTGAAGGTGTATTAAAGATAGATGTAACGCCTATTTGAAAACCATCGGGAATTCATCTGATCTGATCATAATTTATTGAAATCAAAACCATTCACACTATCTGGAGTCACACAATGTCTTGTTAGGGCAAATATTAACTACACAACCAAAATAAAAGCAGAAAACGACCTTACAGAGAACCCACCAAAAATAATGAGTAATGTATTGATGGAAGAACACCATTCGAAGAGACCAGCAATACCAAACTTAATTATGGAAGTTACACACAGCTCCGGATATAATGGATATGAAAACATATAGTAGCGAAGACTATTTATTAGTTAACGATGGATCAATCAACTTTGTGATTATTTCATGCAATTCTAACTTAGATTATTATTTGTGCAAGTCAGAAATTCTCTATATGAATGGAACATTTCTTACTGTACAAAGTTTTTCAAACAATTCTTCAGCCTACACGGATTCTTTAATGGACACTATTATATTCGTTTAGCTTTCTAATTAATAAAAGATAAACGTGGAGAAGGTTAAGGTTTTGCTTGTTTAAAATATTGGAATTATGTAACAGAATCAATTTAGTACTTTTGATAAGAAAGTGGAATTAGATTTTGAAATTTCAATTTCTAACGCTGTGGTTCAACTGTGAAATGACATTAGAATTAATGGGTGTAGGTTTTACATTGTTTAATACAAAAGTAAGAATTGAGTATAATATCTTACAAAGACAAAAAGTAGGAAATTGGAAATTGGTTATGTTGAAAATTTGGGAGCTTTTCCAGAAATAAACTGTTTTATTGCTGTTTTCTCCTATAACTCCTTTATTTATTTTTTTAATGTTTAGTAATACGTAGTTACTGTTTATTACAAAAAAATTAGATTTTTAGTATTTTTAAATTTTATTTAAAATACTCATAGCACGCCCATGGATTGTCCCTGTCAAGGGGCTTCACGTATAACATTGATTCCCCCTTACCGCTTAGCTACAGGCTGAAGCGACGTACTATAATATTATAGCTTTGTTTTATTTTACACTAACTTTTCCGCAGATCAATGATTCTTAATTTGAAAAGAACTTTACTACCATAACTTTTTTACAATATAAGGTAAGAATATATTAAAATTTTTGTATGAAGATCAGGATACGAGAGACCTTAATCCGGCCCTGATCATGCCCAGTGTTTCAGGAGAAGTGCAGCAAAGAAGCACATCTACATAGAAACGTATTGATGGCGTCACAACTTTGACGGATGTCAAAGCAGAGACAGGTGAACACCTCCAGAATAAATAAAATTAAAAATATTAAGTTTGATATCTATTCCTGTTTATTCGGCTATATTGTAATGAACTGTTTTGCCGCACTCTTATATTATAATTATATTCAAGACATGTCAGGTTTTTTTTTGCTTGTTCAAATTTAATGTATTTTTAACATTATTGTTTAGGTTTGATTAGTTTTATTTAAAGTGAACGAGAAATTGATTTACCGAATTTTCTTACAATAGTTAGTCTCAAAATATAACCAAATACAAGTCTAAGCTACAGCTTACTCTAAAACTTTTATGTGCTAACAACATTTTAAGGGTCCTACGACACTGACCTTTTTGGTTAAAGTTCACCATTTTAGGTTGTGACGCAGCATTTTTGTTCCCCTTCCGTCGTCGTCGGGCTTTTAGGTCCATTGGGCACGGAAAAACAAACGTGATCTATGGTTTCCAAACGTAATTTCTTGCCGTACGATTTCTGGAAAACCTGGACACTAATGCTGGAAGAAAATTACTGAGGCCTAAAACAAGTTTTCTTGTTAACTTTGAAGATGTATTGACTGAAAAGAAAGTTTCTAGTTAATTTGGTAGACCATAGTTTGGTTGTTAGTTTTTATGTATTAGTAGTTCACAATCGCTGCAAAACATTATTGGGTTTCTCAGACCCAAAGTAAAACATATTCGGCAATATAATTGGCACTTACTTGTGTTTATCATCTATATTGGAGAAATACTGCATACAATATGTTTTGTTGTTTTAATGTATCATTTTAACGAAGATGCTTTTTTAGTTAATATTGTCCTGTAAAAGTTTAATTATAATTCATCTTGCTAATTGATCTGACAATCTATTCTCTAGCTTAACGCGGGCATACCTAGTAGTGCAGTCACTTAAGCAAAAATAAGGGGTCAACCTCGGAATGAGAGATAATAAGCTGGAAACTCGTATACACCTTTATTTTGGTGTTCTAAAAGTTGTCTCAAAAGTCTCATAAAATCTCGTGTCTGCGTCGTAAGTTATTCAAGGTCAAAAGTCACAAAAATCAGTTTTTCGCGATTATCTCGGTTTCTATAGCTCCAATGATGTTAACATTTATTATAAAAATTGTAGAGCATAAAATTTGCGACAGATTTTATTTTAAAAAGTTTTTCATACGCCCAACCGTTTTTAAGATAGAGGACAGAGAGCCCGCAACGCTCAGCCATACTCACTGTAATGCAAGGTCAACAGTGAATCTCAGTGAATAATACCTCGTGTAAAGTAATTAAATCATTGAAATATCATTAACAATAAATAATTTGTATTATTTATTAGTTAAAAGATTATATTTAATGATATTTTGCATATCGATAGCTTAGGCGCAAAAGGGCGTAAGAATCCAAACATGAGAGGACTCCCATCATCATTGGAGAAGACATTGATTTGCTTGTTATTTTAATTGAACGCACTCAACTACTTCAAGAAGAAATTTTCTTTAAAAAAGTTGGAAAAGGCAATGTCAAAGCACAAACATATTCGTCAAAAAGTTTTGACAAATAACCCCTTTCTAAAAAACATATATTATTTTTACATGCATTCAGTGGCTGTGACACAACTGCGCTGTTTAAAAAAGGGAAAAAAACTTTCAACAAATCTCTACAAAAACTTCGATCAACTGGCTCAAGTTTTTGTACAAGAAAACTGCCCCGTACAGAAATTATACGAAAATGGATTACGCATCTTACTAGCGATATATAATCCTCCTAAATCTGAAGGAAATATCGATCATCTTCGATATACTCAGTTCATAAAGTCTGCAAAGCTTCATAAACCTGTCCAGTTGTCCAATCTTCCACCGACAAGTGCAGCAGCCCATCAGCATATAAATCGTGTTTATTACCAAGTTCAAAAATGGTTAGGGCATGATTTAGAACCCTAGGAATGGGGTTAGGTGCTGCAAAATGAATTCCTGGGGCCAACAACAACAACATTACCACCAGCTCCTGAGGAATTACTCAATACACTTTATTGTAATTGTAAGAATGGATGTGGTGTACGCTGTGGGTGCAGAAAATCGGGGGTGCAATGCACTTTAGCTTGTGGCCAGTGTAATGGACAAGCTTGCCTGAATACTATTCCATCACAAAGCGACTCTGAGGAAGAGAGTGCATTTGACCCGGAAATTCTGGAAGGCCTGGACACAACGATTCAGGACAACGAAGATGATGACAATGAAATAGACATTTTCACATGCCCGGAAGATGACGACGATGAAGAAGAAGGAAATTAATAATTTTGTTCTTTATTTAAATAATTATAGCTTTATATATTTTCACTTCATTTCCATTCAAACTGTAAGAAATATATAGCTACTAAATAAATATAAAATTACAATATATTCACTCGTTTTATTTCTACATAAAATTTGCTATAAATAAATTAAAATAAAATTAGGATATACAACAAGTATTTCATTTCATTAGTTTTTAATTACACAAAGTAGATAAGTGTTATTAAATGAATATATTAAATATATGCAAAATGTTATTAAATATAATGTATTAACTAATAAATAGTACAAATTTATTATTGTTAATGATATTTCAATGATCTAGTAACTTTATACAAGGTATTATTCACTGCGATTCATGGTTGACCTTGCATTACAGTGAGCATGGCTGAACGCTGCGGGCTCCCTACCCTCGATCTCAAAAACGGTTGGGCGTATGAAAAACTTTTTAAAATAAAATCTGTCGCAAATTTTATGCTCTACAAATTTTATAATAAATATTAACATCATTGGAGCTATAGATACCGAGATAATCGCAAAAAACTGATTTTTGTGACCTTTGACCTTGAATAACTTACGACGCAGACACGAGATTTTATGAGACTTTAGAGAGAACTTTTAGAACATCAAAATGAAGGTGTATACGAGTTTCCAGCTTATTATCTCTTATTCCGAGGTGAAACCCCTAATATGACTGGAGTATAGTGAAAAACGATAATAGGTAAAAAATATTAATGATAAAAAACAACTAATTTACGGAAAACATCGCGAAGGAAAAGCCACAATTTATTTTTTTTAATAACGATACGTAACAGGTTCATAAAGGTACTTCGTCAATGCGGTACCACATACTGACTTTATATATCTTCAGCAATAAAATAAAATAAAGGACGTTTTTCAATACTCTTTAGTCTACCCATTGTTCAACACATAATTTGGTCAAAAGAAGCAAATTGTGTTGGTACTAAATTCGGAAAGAAAGCCGTTGAAAAGTATGGTAATTCAGTAATAAAAATCAAGATATATTTATTACTTAGCTTGAATAATGAAATTGACCACTTTTACATATAATATGACAACACAACTGTAACTAATGATTTTATTTAGTGCTAAATCCGCTTTTAAATTTTAAATTATTATAAACCGCATATATAAGAATGTTTTTATAATACAAAATTTGCAAGCCAAATAAATGTGACATCCCGTTGTTTGATATTTATATTGACAAGCTAAAATACATGATTAGGAGCAGGAATTTATTGAAACTGCTTTAAATCTGATTATGCAAAAGAGCTTAAACGAGACCCCATGTTTTAATATGTGTTACAGCTTTTTTTTAAATGTTAATCAAATGTCAGCAAAATAAACATTTCGAAGAACTGCATCATTTACTTCACGAGGAAGTTTTCACAGGGCATACAACTTGAAGCTAGTATTTTACATAATTTTTCTATAAATTCATTAAAAGAAAGATTTTCGGTAAAGTAAATTCCTATAAATTTAGGGTTGTGAATTATTAAATTGTCGAAAATAATATTATCAAGTGAACATTTAAAAGTTAATATGTTGGTTTTAGTAATATTAAAAGAAAATAGATTAGAACCACACCATTTTTTAATTTTTATTAAATCTTCATTAATTATTTTAAATAATTAAATACAATATTTACCATTTCAAAGTATTGTTGTATCATCAACAAACATGTAAAATTTATCATTTATACAAATTGACGCAAGGTCAGTTATTTAGATTAAAAATTATAAAGAACCAATAACTGAACCTTAAGCCACAATCAATTGTATAATTTTTTTGTTTTTTGCCATTTAATAATACTGCTGGAGATCTTTTAGATAAATATGATTTAAACCACTTTAATGATATACGTCTAAAGCCATAGAGGTAAAGCTTATTTGATAATATGTCGTGGTTAACACGATCAAAAGCTTTAGAAATATCACAAAATATTGCTGCGGCAATATCTTCTTAATTAAGCTTATAATAAAGATGGTACACATTACATTGGTAGCAAAAAATGGATTTGTCGACGGCGGCTTACTAGCATTTAAATCAAAACGGACTGGAGACTATCATGAAGACATGAACGTTGATGTATTTGAAGAATACTTACAGCAAATGCTAGATCTTATTCCTCCTGGGTCTGTTACAGCCATGCATAATGCCAGCTACCGGTCAAGAAAATCCGAAAAAATACCAACGTCTTCTTGGAAAAAAAAATGACATCATTCCTTGGCTTACTGTAAATAAGAAGCCATTTCATAAAGATATGCTAAAAAATAAGCTACTGGAGATTGTAAAGTTGAATAAACCTCTTTGTACGAAATTTGTTGTCGACGAAATCGCTTCAAAACGAAATATAACTGTACTTCGCCTTCCGCCATATCACCGTAAATTAAACCCCATAGAATTGGTGTGGGCGCAATTAAATGGGTTTGTAGCAAGGCATAACACCACTTTTAAAATAAGAAACGTTGGAAACCCATTGCAAGAGGGAATAAAGACAGTGGATTGTGAAAAGTGGAGTAAGTGCGTCGTACATGTAAATGAAATAGAAGAAAGAATGTGGGAAGCTAATAACATGCTAGGAAACACTGTAGAGCCCCTTATTATTTCTCTGGACCCCAACGACGATAGTTCATCAGACTACTCGGAACATGACTAAAGTTTAAAAGTAGATTTTTTTTATAACTATTAATATTTATTCCAATTTATCCATTTTCATATTTTTCTTACTTTTATATAAGTTTTTATCTACTTAATATTAGAATAATTAATATCTCAATTATCTGCCTATCTCTATAATTATTATCAAGTATAATTATTATTATACTTTTTATTCTAACAAACTAGGTACCTAAAGTAACGTTGCTGTCACCTTCCTTTCATTTACCAAACTCGTCTTTCTTTTGTATGCAAATTAGGGTGACCTAATTTAGGACCAATTCGGGGTGTGTAGGTCTGAAATACGGAATTTTTAAAAAGTATCATTGCAATTTACCTGAATTTTACGATGCAACCTTTAAGTTGTCCACCCTGCTTAATGGGTCCTGTCATTGCAAATTTACATTTTATTACTCTCTCGCATTAAGCAACTGAGTATAACAATAGCTGATTTAAGATATTGTGAAAATATTCCGTTTGCTTGGGCTAAAGCTTTTAAAGCAGGAACAGATAGTTGTGAAAAAGTTTTAATGGATAAATTTTCCCATCCAGTAGAATTTTTATTTCCAAGATGACATTGCATAAATGAATATTGTTAGAAATATTTAAAGTATTTTAAAGCATCGAATAGTAAAAAAATGGTTAAATTCGTCAGAAGATAATGAAGTATGTACGTATGTATTATGTTTATTCCCTATTAAATCATAATAATTTCTCCATAACTATTAAAATATGAAATGAATGGGCTATTTGATGGATTTTTTTTCCATTAGACAGTATAATTAAAATATACAAAACGACAAAATAAAATTGACGAATCAAAATTATCTTCTTTAATGTCATTTTTAATTTAGGGTGACAGGTATAAAATTGATGTTAGCGATGAATGTGCCTGTTTAAAAAATCAGCAATACTCTTGTGCTAGGTTGTGTCATGAAAAGTAGATTTGGAAAGTACTTTTCAACTCTAGAGTTGAAAAGTACCTACGTACCTACTTAATTGTTAATATAACAATTGAACAGTCTAATTTTACAGCAAAAGTGATTATTTTGGGAATATTTTGTTGCTGGGAAAATAGTGTGTAATATATTACTCGTGAGAAATTGGCTTTTGCACACTGATAAGAATATCGCACTCGGCTATCGCTCCTTGCACCAACATTCCCACTCGAGTGAGAAGTGTCACTTTCTGCACTTGTAATATACTAATTCTGGCTCATCATTAAACTCTCGTAGACAAGTAATACGTGCATATTTTATTTCCCTATATAGTAACAGCCTTTTTTGAATTTTCAATTGCAATTTCCTATTGATTTCCGCGAAAGCCTATGTATGGTGGCGCTTTCTCGCCAGCAAGCTACGTAACTACAACCCCATTTCAGTTTTCAAGGCTGCCCGCTAGATGGCTCTTCCTTCTAAAATTGAATAATTTCCCTAAGCGTTGCCATGCAAACTGCTAAATCTGAATTACGATTATTCTAATTTTGGTAATATCTATTTATTGTATTTATATGACTTAAATAATCTTATATACCACGAAAGAGTGCATATAACTATGGTTATATGCAGTCTTTTTAATTTGGTAAATTGCACGTTGCCGATCTTATGCGGTAAAAGGACAATTCTTTCATGTTGATAATTAATGTTTTATTTTTAGATTGACTAATTTTGATGGAATATTATGTATGCTTTGATATTCTATTTAATAAATAGTTATTTAAATACAAATAACATCCTTTGTTTCACGATATAGTGGGTATTAAATAATTAAATTGATTTTTACTAGTCTTCAATATATTTTAAGTTTTATTGAACTGCATTAATAATAATGACTAATACAAATTGGGTTGTTAAGACACACGTTTCTATTTTTTCGTGGTTGCACATGATTTAAAAATCGCTGAATAATCATTAGATCCTCTGGGAAATCCCCAATGCTGGCAACAACGCATTTTCCCATCTTCACGTCGTAAAAGGTAATTTATATACTTGAGGGTTTTGCTTACATAGTCGTAAAAGTTTATTTTATGGCTGTTTAAACGGTTCTTAAAGGGAGCCGCTTATTTTGCCATCACTTCACTTATTATTGTTTGCACCTTAAAGGGCCCTAAATTAATTGTTTCTTTTGGTTTATTAATTTCCTGGTCATAACAATAAGTATTTGTCAGAACGTTAATAAATTCATTAACGGGACATAAAATAAAAATAAGAATATTACCTAAAGATCTTTATTGCCACCAAAATATCAATTATTTTTGTTTTTTACAGGTAATCAATCACTGGATCACTTCTTTGGATATATTGCACTTTTAAAAAACTCAATGGTAAGTACCTGCAAATATATTTCTAATGACTTACTAGGAGTTGCGTATTTACTAGCCTTTTCAGGTTAGTTTGAATTGGAGCAAAGACATTTAAAACTGTAGGTACACTTATTTATATTTGTTAATATCTTTACTGAGCCAACACGCGTTTCGAATGACAATGTCTTTGGCAAAATTTGACTTAGTAAGTTTATATTGTCCTAAGTACTATATGACTTCTCTTTGGGTTATTATTATGATAGTAGACGTTTCAGCCTGTATATTTCGTTGTTAGTGGACACATAATACAGTGTGTACATAAAGTAAGGAACAAATTCATTATTTAATAATCTAAAAACATTTCGTAAAAATTCTCGGACACGTATATAAAAATTTTTAATTGCGCATATTTTGACATATAAATTTATTATACAGGGCAACTCATGTAGTAGATATGACATTATCGACGATTTTTTTAAATAGAAACCCCTATATTTTACTTCAGATATGTAATCTCCAAGAACAGCTGATTTCAAAAACATAACACACTTAGGGCCTAAAATTGATAGTTTCGTAGCTACAGGGTAGAACAAATAATTTTATTTAAGATACATTTTTTTTAAAGTAGGCTTATTTGCTGTTATGTTTTTTTTTTTTAAGTATGCTTATTTGCTGTTATATAGCTATGGTATTTAGATAATTACAAGGCATTATGCTGTCATTATTTTGAAATTTTCTAGTAAGTTTAGTAAAAGTAATAAAATTAATTTTAATATTTAGTTACTATGCGTTTATCTCCCACACAAAGAACAGAAATCCTTATGATGATTGGATATGGTGATAGGATTCGTACCCAACAAGAGGTTTCCATTTTGTTCAACGCTAAGTAGGTACCCAGAAAGACCAATCACTAGATTAGATCAACTGTGAGTAAACTTGAAACAAAATTTCGAGAAACTGTAGCTACGAAACTATCAACTTTAGGCCCTAAGTGTGTTATGTTTTTGAAATCAGCTGTTCTTGGAGATTACATATCTGTACTAAAATATAGGGGTTTGAACTTAAAAAAATCGTCGATAATGTCATATCTACTACATAATAAATTTATAAGTCAAAATATGCACAATTAATAGTATATTAATAACCAAGGTTTAGACAGCCAACATTATTGCCCGAGCGGCAAGTTTAAATCACGAGGAGCGGAGCGACGAGGGATTTAAGACGCGAGGGCTATAAGCTGTCTAAACCGTGGTTAATATAATATTTTTTCCACTACTACAAACTTTTATGAGACATTTATCTTTATAGTATTAATATTTATAAAAAATGATAGGTAGATATAAGTATATTTTTTTAATCAAGTTACCTGCGCTTTGGAATTGGCAAAATATTTTGTTGTTTTGTCAGGTGGCTTTGTTAATGTCAATTTTTGTTCATTTATGTCATCAGTTTTCACGAGTTTTCCGTTTTTTTAAAAAATGAGCGAAGAAAATGTTAGTGATATTATTATGTGTAGGTACACCTCCAGAATTAAGGATGGAAGCAGAAAAAATATTGATTGTATCGATATTTTACAATATCAAGTAATCTAATATGTATTGATAATTATCTGGTTGCCTAACCACATTCATGTTTATGAATTCGTGGTGTACAATCAAAAAATCAAGTTACCTGTCTTCAAATAGATTCTTGAAGATCGGTCAATAATGGATTTCAATGCCTTATTATTGACCATGGTCAATAATAACTTATTAAGGTAGAGAAAAACGATTTCTAACGTTAATAATCGGTCAATAATGGCGATGTAATAGGTTAGTAGTGGAAAAAGATTATTATATACGGGTCTGAGGATTTTTACGAAATGTTTTTAGATTATTAAGTGATGAATTTGTTCCTTACTTTATGTGCACACTGTATAACTGATGGTTTGCCAGCATATTGAGATACACTGGTCACTGACCCTCTTTTTCTGCACTACATCTTTGAACGGTTTCTTTGACTGATTCCAGAGGGATCTCATGATGAATAATGTTATTCGAAACGTTGAGAATAGTACGCCGCACCTACTTTTGGAACCATGTTGGAATTTATGGCGGAGCTGCATTTCACACAGGTTTCGGGAAAACCTTGTATACCGTAATACTTAGACAATCCGGAGTAACGTGGACATTAAGGTGGTCCTCATTTTGACAATCTTTCAATTTTTATTTCCTCGAGGGCTCATAGGGTTCGAAATAGATTTAATAAAATAAAAAAAAATATTCTCTTAGTTTCAAGTCTCCATCCTAATTCTAACTCTTTATCGCATGATATAAAAAGAAAAATGGTCATTGATTTTAAATTGTATTGATGATGAGGATTGTCAGAAGGATAAACATATAAAAGGTTCAAATACCTAACGATCTAGACATTGATTTCTTTATATCATCTCAATCTTACGAGTTTTATCGAAAGATACAAGACAAATAGTTATTTTCTAATCTGAATCATCAGACTGGAATTCATAATTTATTATTAATTTCTGAACAAATTTTGGAAAAAATGAAGAAACGTGTTAATATGTAATTTTATGTATGCTCCATTCCCCAATAATTCGTTGATTTCCCGATCGCAATAAAATTTAAACCCAGCAATAAATAAGTGCCTTTTGAAAGGGTACAGGTCCTGATTACCTACTTATTTCAATAGTTTAGGTTAGCTGTTTTCAACAAAACAACAAATATAAAATAATAGGTAAGTATCTTTATTTTAATTTAAATTTGTATAAATATTAATAGCTATTTAATTACATGATTAAAATAAAGATACTTACCCATTATTTTATATTTGTTGTTTTGTTGAAAATAGCTGACCTAAACTATTGAAATTAGTAGGTAATCAGGGCCTGTACCCTTTCAAAAGGTCCGGTGCCTACACAATAGATATTTGTCAGGCAACTTATTTATGGTTGGGATTACGACTGAGGGTTCTCATTTAAATTTTATTGCGGTCGAGAAATCAACGTATTATTGTGGAATGGAGCATACCTAATATATTTTTTCTATATTTGGGGAATGTTATAAAACTGATTAAATGGATGAAATGGATCAAGTACTGCTAAGTAAAAAAAACTGATTAGAAAACAAGATTTGTTCACACAGTTATCATTTTTGTATAAAAAACAATTAACTAAACTAACCTGGACTAACCTGACTAACCCTAAGGGGCCAATTATAACAGTTTTAAGTAGACGACTTTTTCTTTACCCAATGAAACTTGTGTTCCGTTGTAGGTAACAACAATAAAGACATATAAATATATAAAGAAATAAGAAAACATACAGCCTTATATGGCCCAATCATGCCGACATCCAGGGATATGTTAGGTGGCATGTAAAATGTCAAAGTATAAAATTTTGGCAAACGTGTAACGTTGTTACTTTCAGATATGTCCTAATTATATTGTTGCGATTGTCGTGGAACCGCAAGTCCGTGATTCTACATCTTTGCGCGAAACCGCTCTTTATGTTAGGTTGGTTTAGTTCAAATTTCGATTATTCTCTGTGACCTTTCTGTGGGGTTTTGAGATTGATGGAAACTGGCATTTATTCGGTCAAATCTTACTCTGCAGACTGGTCACAAACTTAAGCCAGAAAAATTAAGGAAATTCTTTTCCATCTTTGGATTTTCCACACCTAATTATGTTTAAGACACATATTTGACCAGTTGTTTTCACTTGCTGTTTTCCAACTGGTCGCTTTATTGACCCTTGGGTTTTCGGCCCGGCTCTTTTGGTCTATTTGTAAGACCTATTTGAGGGCCAACATTACTAGTAGCCAACATTGCTAAGCAGCAACAAGGGGTCATCCCTTAAGGGTACCAGCCACCTCCAGGAAGACCCTGCTGATAAGTACCTATTTACTTTTTTGCAAATATCGTTGTGAATTTGTTTCTTTGTGATATACATATAGCCATATCTGAAAAGTAATTTTCCTTCTGTGATATTGCATTATACACATCAAATCCATAAACTATTTTGCCTAACTATTTCATAATAACATAATTCAACAGTATATTTCAACATATTATTTAACTCTTTAAGTGGTTTCCCATAACCATAATAGCCCCAGTTATCCAGATATTTAAAGTGATAGGTAAACGAGTTGCAACTTTTGCGCTATAATGATGAGTGTTTAACCTAGCCAAACTCATACTTTCATTATTTTTGTCGGATTTGGTAAATTAAGCGACCACAGTCTTAATTAGATACTGAATTAAGTGTTATTTATTGCCGCGTAAAATCATCTTTATACATCGAAATTTTGGTGATTAAATTAAATCACGTTTAGTTAATAAATTTTGTGTGTTTGTTTTGTGGGTTCATTGTTTACTCATAGGAAATTGGTGTTATTATAGGCTTGAGCTAAAAGCAGCTGTAAGTGAAAACTGAATCCTGTCTTAGCTTACACACTACTATACTATCCAGGAACCGCCCCGGTGACAATTGCCACGAGCTTGAGCTAGCTGAGGCAGGTAGTGAACTTTAACTTTACTTGCAATTTAAAATACCAACAATTTTATTTAGTTACCACCCTATAACGTTATAAACTAACCCGAACTTCCCTGAAATCGGAATACTTTCCGGGCTAAAATTTAATTCCACATGTAAAGCTAACCTAAACCTATTAGGTAAATTAAAAAAGATGCACTCAACACACAAAGACCATCCCACCCATTCTAGTTGTACCTGGCTCTGATGACAAAACAAAATTTTAAACTTTTCCACAAAAGTTTTTCCATATCTCATATTTTTTTGATTTACTACCTTTGCCGTTACATTTGCTCGACTCACTGATTCTATATTCATTTTTGCGTTTTTCCTTTCCTGTTGAAATGAAATGCACGTTTGAATAATTTCATAGCTACATTGTTGCAATTGTAGCCTTGTTGGATAAATATTTTTTACATTCGCTGAAAATGTGTTTTAATTTTTATTTGTATATATTTCTGTATATTTTTTAAAATTAGAATAAATTTTCATTTGTTTGGTGTACTGATGTTCAAGTAAAAAATCTGTCGATTGTTGTAATACTATGGTTGCACTTTGCATGCTATGCATTTAATCAAAACGGCAATGCTTATTTTTATTTTATTTAGCGAAATACAGCTTGAATAAAAAGCTGTATATTAGGAAAACTATTTTCGAAATTAACCTAAAATTTTGTCATAAATCCGAAAGAGTCTCTGAAGAGACCCTGTTTATTGAAACAAAAATTGGAAGACATAGTTCAGCTCATTTTTAACGCTTGCTTTCCTAAAACGCCAGTGTTATTTTTGATTGATTCGCTTCCCGATGGTCCCCAGTTTTGCTAGTTTTCCAAATCATAAGTAAAAAGTATATTATGTATATATCTCTTTCCACAATTAACATTTTCACTTAACAATTACAAGCTTAGAGAGGACTTAAATAGTTTATTAAAAGAAGTTTCATAACAGATACGCAGCAATGCGCATGCACAAAAATATTCCGCCTTATTTTGGTGTTGTCGTGAGATTGAACAACAGTTCCCAAATCAGTTGACCCAATGCTCCTGGCAACCTCAATCCCCTAACTTAAATTACCTGCGTATATTTTTATAGGTTTCTTTCATTGTCACTGAATGGGCAACTGATATAAATGCCTTTAAATTTTTTTTTTAATAATCTATTTTTTTTTAAACAGTGTTAGAGAAAGCACGCTCTAAAACTCGTATGGAATGGCATTTCCTACTTGTTAGAGCATATACTAATAAAAGTATTAATAATAAGCTTCTGCGTTAACTGAGCAAAGAAACAGTAAGCGCATCTCCCCTGTATATGCACAGAAAGACCGTTGCAAAAGTTCAAAGCAGACGAAATATGGGAGATAATGACGTCATTGCCTCGCAAGGGTCTTATTCGATTTTGATCTCGTATATGTCGAGAACTGTATATCGGATTGACTTCAAATTTTCAGGGGTGACGATACCTTATAAATGCTTTATAAAAATTAAGGAAAGAGTGTTATTTGAGATTTGGCCAAATTACTATTGGTTCGATTTTCAGTTGAGGAGAAAAGACAAGTGATATGTATGATGTTTGCACTCTAAATTTTAGAAATTAATTTTAAGCGGAGAGAAGCTATACTGTTTTATATCCCAAAAGAATTTAGGTAAGCTTCAAGGAAAATATTTTTTATTCACGATTGAGTGTCTTAATTTTGTGCCTAATTTCAATTCAGTTGTACTTGATCGAAGTTTCCTAAACGGCAATTCAAATAAAATAAGATATCTTTACTATTTGATTCAATTTTATCTAAATCAAATGAAAATAATATTTTAAAAAACCATACTATTAAGAATAATTTCAAAATTTTTCTGATTACGTATAATTTGTGCCGAAACGTAAGTAAATGGGGTTGAGCAATACATCATTTTATTTGGGGTAGAATGTGCCTTAAAAAACTGAATTAAAAAATTCAGGTCCGTATTTAAAAAAATGAAGTGAGCCATCATAATTCATGTGATATAAAAAAAGTAATTAGGCCGTTCTGTAGAGAAGAAAAAACTACAGACTACAAAAACGTTTTTCTAAAATTGAGACATTTTGAGTTATTAAAGGAATTAATTTTAGACATTTTTAACGAATCGCCCTGTATCTCAAGAATCAAAAATAATTACGAAATGCAGTTAGTGGATCTTAAAAAAGCTTTAAAAATTGTACATTTTCTCTGATTAATCAACTTTGTAGAAGTTACCGTTTACAAGATATCAATAGTGGACAATTAAATAGTCAAATAGTTGCCACCCTGTAGAGTATGTGTTAAACAAACGCATCCCTGTGGGTTATTGTTGAAATTTTCCGTTTTTCATTAGATGTCGTGAAGTTGCTCTTTGAGCTAACGTTTCGTTACTGTGCCGATGTCACCGATTTCCAGGGTGGGAAATATATGAAAAATGCTACGATGATGGATTCAAGATCAAAATGTTCCGGAGTTAAAATCGCCCCCCGATCGGATCTCCGGGTGTGGGCGGGTCCTGGCGCCTTATCAAGCGAAATTATCCAATCATCCACCATGTCCAGTAGCCATGCGGGTCCTTCAAACAATATTCTAAATGGAAATGGTTGTTTTGTTTGGCAGAAATTGTGGAGAAATGCCTCTTTTATTTTTTCTGATAGTTCCAACCCCTCAACTTAAGCTCGTCGACTAACTCGTTCGATGTAAACCAATTATCTCCCATAATATTTCTATTTGTGTTTACTATCAGTGAAACAAGATCTAAAACATCTAAAGTTGTAATGGATAATTTCTTCGGGTTTCTTCTTAGAACATTCTGGCCAGTATAAATAAACGCATTGATGGGGAATGAGTTTTGGCATCTCTTCATATACATTCTGAATTTGCATTTTCACCTGAACGGCACGAGCATTTCATCAACGGTTGCAAATTCCGAACGTGTATAGTGCAATTATTTATAAATTGTGTGAAAACCTCAGAAATCGCTGCTGCAGTGTCGCCAGATGCTATTGGAGCTGTTAAAAGACCCCAGATTAGCAGCTTCCAAATTGACTTCTGCAATATAATGGGACTGAAGTCGACCATCAACGCAGTCCATCAACATCTACAATCTACCAAACCTCACGTACTTGCACGAACCTCAACAAAGGTCAGATCATCGATTAGTACGGTCAGCTATTTATATCCTGGGTACGACGTCCATCACTGATTTTAGGCGGAATTTTGGCCTTTGCCTTTTTGTCCGGAGTGATATTTCTTGTCAACGAGAGGAGACACTCGAACCTAACGACTTTGTTGTAATGTGGTTTAAAATATCAACGCAGAGAATTACTAAATTCATCTGCTGCCTTTACCGGCCGCCAAGCGATACCCATTATAGAGACTTGTTCTCTTCACTTGTTAATACTATCGACTTTTTGCAAACCCACCATTCCAATTCCGAAGTTGTCATCCTTGGCGACTTCAACGTTCATAATGTCAACTGGCTCAAATACTCAAATATGATCGACGAGCAAGGTCGCGAAGCCGAATCCTTTGCCATCAGCTCTGGCCTCGCCCAGCTCGTTGGTGAATCAACTCGAATTCCAGACCGAGATGGTGATTTTGCTAGTTTTTTGGATCTAATCCTAATTTCCTAATCCTTATATTTATTTATTAATTTTCATTAGTTTCCTCTCAAAGAATTTTTGTAAGTAGCTTTAAAAATAGTTTCAAGTAAATTTATGCACAATCATAAACCTGTTCCTATATCAAAATCAACTAAAGTATAAATTATGTGAAAATAGGAAAACAATGGTGGAAAAGTTTGGCGCAAATGGAATAAAGCTGATCGACGATTAGAACGACCGGTATGAAATCAGGGCGGAAGTCCCGTGGGAGGCATTTCGGCGCGGCGCGATATTTGGCCGCCACCACGCCGGACGGCACAGCATTCCGGAAGGAAATGGACGCTGTGTTGCCGATTGTTGGTAATTTATTTGAAAAAATGCCCGGTTAAACATTTTTATTAAAAAAATCTGAAATCGGAGATACACTGAAATTATAAATCTTGACGGTGTTCCCATTGAAAATCGATTGATCCATTAATACAACATGTACTTTTTTTCACCCCACCCGACAACACTAATTTAATTATAGTTTTCTGGGTGTTACGCTTACACATGAAGTAGGTTTTATAATTGACTTGATTGAGAAACAACAGCTGGTGTAACTTAGGTTATATTAGTTGAACTAAGAAAAATACTTCGATATTTGTGAAGCAGTAATAAATTAATCCCATTTTATGCCCATCACTATGACGGATATTAGTTTTGTATTTATTAAGTTATTAATTTGATCAAAGCCAGTGATGGGAGAATCATACAAACACCCAAAAGTATTATACAGGGTGTTACTTAATGATAGGCCGTAATTCCAAGGTGCAAAATGTTTTACTCTAAGGAAAATTATTTTAAACGTTTTGTAGTATTTTCAAATTAAAAAAGAAAATAGCCTTCAGCCAATTTCAGCTGTGAAATGCACTTCAGCAGCCTGTAAGGGTAGTGAGAAAACTGTAGCCAGCTTATTAGACGTTTATGGACCAAAAAATTATGCGATTTGTATATTATATAATATATAAGGATTGTAATTTATTATAAGTATTTATATGCAATTACAAATTAATAAAAGAACATGTAGTCATAATATTCAATTTCCTTTTTTAGGCTAATAGAGAAAAGCGTGCCCCAAAAACAAGGGATTTAACTGAGGCAAGGAAAACTTAAATAAGGAACGTAGTTTACAATATGATTGCCACGCATAAGTATGTCACAGGGCAAAAGTTAAAAGAGGAATTGCATGCCTAACAAATTATTGACCTAAGCAACTCCATATTAGGCCATTTGTTAAAGCATTTGGAATTTTAAATTTAAAAGGGACCGCGGCAGGCGCTATGTTACGGAGAAACCGGATATTGTTTCAAAACGTATGAAATTTTTAAGACAATATACAGAAAACTTGTTATCAGAAACTCCGTTAGATGTGGTTTTTATAAACGAAACATGGATATTTCAAAATGGTAGCGACATTAGAACATGGCATGATGACAACATCAAATCAGTTTTAAATAAAAAAACAATCAGACGGCAAAAGATATATAGTTTTGCATGCTGGCACCAAAGATGGCTTTATAGATGGGACAGACTTAGTTTTTTTTTACAAAAAATAAAAGCGCTGACTATCACGACAACATGAACTCTACATTGTTTGAAAAATGGTTGGAAGAACAGCTTCTTGTTATGGACATTGACGGCTCAGCGAAAATGTGCCAAATGCTTCAACGAGCTGATATCATTTACTGGATACAAAGCAAAAATATCAATTTTATGGAAAACGCGCTCAAACCCGTATTGCTACAAATAGTAAAACAAAACAAAGCAAAATTAGAATATGCCGTGGATGAATTAATTTGTACTATGGGTCATCAAGTTTTGAGATTGCCGCCCTACCACTGCATTTTCAACGCTATTGAATTAATTTGGGCCCAAAGCAAAACATTTTTCAATAAACAAATTATTGGAAAAGACAGGAAAGATGAAAATGTCGTTTTGGCTGTTTGGAAGGAGGCATTACAAACCATTACCCCCCGAAAATTGATCTGATTGTGTTTGCCATACAACAGATTAACTTTTTTGTATGTAGTTGTATGTTTATTTCTTTATAAAAATTCTATAAACATAAATATGAAATATATTCTTTTATTGTTTTTTTTTTACTTTTTATTATAGATATTTGTATTTAAAAAGTATTAATTAATGTTGTACATAATTTAAGATTTGCTTACCCCCCCTCCCCTGAACCAAATCCTAAAGCCGCCACTGAACATAAAACCCTCGATAAAACCTATAAAAAACAAAAGTATAAAATATTACGATTATTAATAAATTACCTTATTATAAATTATATGTAAAATAAAACATAATTTCAACAATACCGGTTTTATTTTTAATTTTTACTTTTTACTTAACTTTTCTGAAATAATACATTCCGGATCTAACCCAATACCCCACCAGCATTCACCACAGATATCAATCAGTTTATAAAAGGATACATAACACACCCTCATATTGCATTATGCCTCTCTTCCTCAGGTACACGATTGGGTACCTGGTAAAAGATAAAACACTAAGACCTATGTGATTTATTATTTTACTCTCTTTGAAGGGCGTCAACTGGATATTCCCATTAATTTATTCTTGCTTTTGATTTGTATGAAAACAAAGAATACCCTGTAGCGTTCCTTGTTGCACGTTTTATTTGTGTTTCGGTGTTTTTAAATAATCTCTACTATAGTTAGTGCTAACTTGGCGTCTTATCACAACGAGCGACACCGCCGAATTTTAGCAAAATCGGCAAAAGGATCTTTGAGATATTAATCAAAAACCGATTTTCTTTTAAACCTTGACACCTTGTATTTTGAAAACCAGACTTTTTAGGACACATGTTTATACGAACTTTTCTACTTGAATTTGGTACAGGAATGCAAGTCGAATGTCGAGGAAACCCCAACCTGAATTTTTGGGTACCTGGGAAAAGGTTCTTTGTTCGACTTTAATTTCTCACACCTGACAAAGAAAGGCAATTAAGGGTTTGTACTTGCTAATTTTATGCCTATGATTTGTTTAGAAGAAAGAAAGATGATTAAAAGCTGTAATTTTCTTTGTTGCAGGTTTTATTGCCCTTTCGGTCTTTTTAAATAATCTTTAATATAGATGATAATTATAAGTTCCAGTGGCGTCCCGGGGGACAGTCTCACGAATAATATTGACAAGAAAAATGTACGTCACTGATTTGTTTAAAAAGCTTATATTGTGTTCTGCTTAAGCAGCTAAAAATACATTTTTTTGTATCCTACTTCGTTTTCGAGAAAAAAAATAAAAGCCATTTCATTCCTTGTCGAAAAATTGATTAAATAAATTCAAGCTAACTTTGATTGTTGCTAGGAAATTTTATTTTGTTGTCATGAACATAATATTTTTGACTTTTCGTGACAGTTTGTTATTAATTTTACTCTGACTAAAAAGTAGATTGTGCTATTAAAAATGGTAAATAATTATTCTGATTTGAAGATGATACAATGCATTTCCTCTATGGTCTTGCCAATGGTAATTCCGCGGAGACCCGGCTACACTATCAAGAAAGGTGTCCTGGTCGTGTCCCTTCAGATAGAAAAATATTCATAAGCATTCATCGTCGTCTGACTGAATCTGGCAGTTTGAAACGTAAAACCTCTGGGGGAAGACAAAGAAGACGTACAATTCGAACTCCGACAGTTGAGGAGGCTGTCCTACATGCGGTCGAAGAGAATCCAGCAACCTGTACGAGAAAAATTGGTAGGGAACTAAATATTTGCTATAAAATGGTATGAGAAATTATAAAAGAATCTTAGTTGTATACTTACCATGCACAAAGAGTTCAGGCACTTCTTCCAAGAGATCTTGAACCGCGTACGCAATTTTGTAGATGGCATCTTCAAGGACTTGCAGAAAATCCTCACTTTGATTCCATCGTTATGTTTACAGACGAAGGGCATTTTTCCAGAAATGCAATATTTAATTTCCATAAGAATCATAACTGGGCCTATAAAACCCTCATGCACCCTCAGAGATACATTTTCAGGAGCATTTTTCTATCAATGCTTGGATCGGTATCATAGGTGATGGAACCATTTTTTTTACCAGAACGCCTTAACGGACAATCTTACAGTAATTTTCTACAAAATGATTTGCCTTTATTTCTTGAAGATGTTCCTCTTCAGTTACGGCAACAAAATGGGTTCATGCATGATGGTGCTCCAGCCCAATTTAGCATATTGGCTTATGAGTATTTGAATGGAGTTTACCGAAACTGTTGAATGGGTCGTGGAGAACCACATTTCTGTTAAATGCCCTTGGAATTACCGTCTATCATTAAGTAACACCCTGTATAAACAACCGGATATTAAAATTAGGAAATTAGAATTCATCCTATTATAACAATAAGAAGTATTACCAAACAACCAAACAAATATTCCTAACTGTATCTACACTCTAAAATTCTTATAATGGTTGCAAGTGATATAAATATATGTGTATAGAATATGTCGAAGAGGGAATACTAGAATTATGTACAATATGATATGATAATAATTTTTTATAAGAAAAGTATATACCCGTATTATATAACCGAACAGTTAAAGCGTTACCATGAAAGTGCTGTTGAGCCAAAATAAGATCCTCAATCGAATGGGTTTTAAACGAAATAAATTTCACCAATCTACCTTCAATATACTCATTTCATATCAAACATACCACAATTAAATTTAGTTAAGAGTTATACAAGAAACTTATTGATTTAATGGTGCATATTTCCGCAAAACGCATTCCAACATCCTAGAGGCGATAACAGCCAAAACCATGTCGATATGAAGATCAAAAATGAGCTTTAAATCTGTTGAAAGTCCTTGGTTTCATAGTCTCATATAGGATTAACCCTTGAAAGTAGGGTTTCCAGTCTCCGTATTTGGTCCCGCAGTTCATCAAAAGAAATCCGGTTCCGGAACAACAAAAAACTCTCACAAAACTCCCCAAATTTGAACAAAATGATCATTGCATATGCCGGCAACATCGTTTTTTTAAAAATTTAAAGTATTTGTTGGCTATTTTTTTTCTCGTTAGTTTATTTTTTCTTTCCTGTATTTAACTAACCTAAACTAACCTGTTTTATACTGAGTGTTGCTAAGCCGCCTATACTATACAGTGTGTCCAAGATAAGAATGGGATAGCATTGGAATCTTGGAAACGGTAGGAATTACAATGTTGGTTAAATTGCTTTTAGGAAAAAGTTGCACAATTTAAATACCTTTTACATGGTGTTTGCAAAATTAAACTATCTTTAACCGATTTCGATATTTTAAAAAAAAATTATTTTTTGCTGTATTATTTTTTATTTATTTGTTGCATTATTTTAACAGATATAAAAAAATTAAAAATACTTTTTTATTGTCACTTTTTTAAGCTGAACAAGATAGCGTTTACAGATTTTCAGTACGACGTTTCGTTTTCGAAAAAACATCCTCAACTTTCTTTTTTTAAATACGGTCCTGTGTTTTTTTTTTAATCGAAGGCTATATTGAACCCTAAAATAACCGATGTACCACTTGCATTGGTTTAAACATATTTTCAGCTTTTTAGCTATCGTTTAAAAATATTCAAGAAAAATCTCCATAGTTCGGCACTAAATGCTCGAAAAACATTTATTAACATAATACCAAATTAGAACTTAATTACAAACAGTGTTTAAACAAATGGCCATTATTGTCTAAGCATAGGTAACATCGTCTAACTGAACATAGAAACATTTCAAACCGTAATTCTTAAACAACAATAAACAACTAAACACTAGATACAAAACTAAATCAAAATCACAACAAATGTTGGAAATGTCCACTTCCTTGCTATATGCAATTTTAACACCCTGTATCTCAAAAATGAAGGGCTTGCGGACCGGACCCATGTTTATATGAACCTTTTACCTTATAAATACCTGAGGAATCATCCTGTAAAATATCGGACACTTATTAAATAACGCCCTGTATGTAAGATCAAAAAGAGCCCATATTAATAACACTTTTAAATCAGTTTTATGCAACAACTATAAAATAGTTTTGTAGGGTGTATTTGGTAATATTTATTATTTTAAAAGCCTTACAAAAACATTGAATAGTGATTATGTATGATGCAATCTGATATGGCAATTTAGAGGCATATTTAATTTTTAATTTTAACCTCTACTTTTTGTTAAAATGGGATTCAGTTTTTGAAGACTTTTTCATAGAGTCCCATGTGACACAGGTTTAAAAAAAAGTTGGGGTAGCCAACCTCTAGCTAGGAGTGTAAGGGAGGGGGCTGAAGTTATTATAAAAAGATGAACAACAATTTAAATCAATTTCCGTGTTTCAGTGTTTTTCTTAAAAATTACTTACATAAAAAATATTAATTTAATGCAGGTTTTTTGAACAACCCAGTATAATATTTTGCTAAACCACCCTCATACATTTGTTGTAACTATAAATGTAGCTCCGTTCCCTATTTTAGTTAAATCATTATATAATTGATTTAAATCCTTATTAATTCCAATGTTATGCCCAGTTACAGCAAATGGGTGTTCCCCTAACAAAACTGGAATTTATTAACCTGTAATTAAACATAAAAAATAAAAGAATACGGATCATGTTGTAATAAACATTAACATGATTTTCTTGCATCCTGTTGTAATTTCGCAAAGGTATACATTGAGTAGGTTTATGTTTATATCTGCATCGCTAAATGTAGTAGTCAAAAACTAATTTAAGCTCTGTTAATCTAATAAATCCATTATCGACAAAAGAGAAAAATAGAAGACCCTGCAAATGATTCCTATTTCTTGTTTTACTTTTTTATTATTTAAAAGAATATCGCAAAAAACAGTCGGATTTCTCTTGTCGAAAGCTATTTTTCATCTCTCTTTAACACGTAAACAAAATTAAACCAAATTAATCAAAAAAATTAAATTTAAAAAAATCTCCATCCTAAGTGGCATATGTAATACGTGGACTCTCAAGGGTAAAAATAACGACCCTTCGTTATACAGGGGTAATTAAGAAAACCCTAGCGAGGGTGTGTTGTTCAGCACAAAAGCTTTTGGCAATTAGGCTTCGGTTTGATGGAAGCATTAGAAAGGCCAGTGTAAATTGCTGTGATAACTCGCTGCTCTTTGGACCAGGAAATTATTTATCTTGTGTTGGACACTGTTTACTAAAAGCCACTCTTTTTGAGATATTTTGGCCCGTAGGCCTGATGGTGCTTCATATGGTTAAATAATTGTTTGTAAAATATGAAGTGAAATACAAATAAACTTGTCTAAGGTGTGGTATAATATTCCTTTTTTTAAGACCGACCAGAAAATAAACACTTTCTGGACAATTTTTCGTCCAGAAAATAACGTTTTATCGATCAAGACCGGAAAACGGACGTGAGGGACCGGAAAAATATTTTTCCGGTCCCTGTTTTTTCAGTTTTTCAATCGCTCTTTAATAATATAATCTACCTTGATTTCGTTACTATGATAACAAGATTTCGATGTATTGTCGAGTGACAGTTCGTTGATTTTTAATTTGTTGTTTATGTCAAATTTGTTTCGCGAGTACGCAAATTTAAAAATATGAATTCAGATTTTGAATTATCCGACACGGAAAATCGGATTCCAGAAGAAATATTGGAAAAAAGCGACTTACGATATATTGCCAGTAAAATCAAAAGCCCGTTCCGAGAAGTCATACGACGCATTGAAAAATTGGTGTCGAGAAAAAAAGTGAAAAATGTAAATGAAGAAGTCGTTTTGGCATATTTTGCTGAAAAGTCCCAAAAACTGGCTTCTTCAACATTATGGAGCTTATATTCAATGCTAAAATCTACTTTGACCATAAAAGATAATGTGAACATTAAGACTTTTTTCTAACTAATAGCGTTCATTAAAAAGAAGTATATTGGTCATAAACCGAAGAAATCTAAGAGAACAAATTGAAACGTTTCTGAACAATGCTCCCAATAGCGAATGTATGTATGTATGTTTGTATGCTTAAGGTAAGTTAAAATAAAAAACCAGTAAAAACTGGTGAAAATTTACAATGAATCTTTAATCTGTTTTAGGTGCTTTTAATTATGAGTTCCGCAGGTGCATGTCGCCGCGAGGAACCCGTTAGTATGACACTCGATGATATCGAAGACAAGGAAACAATGTTGATAGTTAAAATTCCCATAACCAAGACAAAAACCACCAGGACGTTCATTGTAAATTCCGAAAGAGATTTGCAACTTTATAGGAATTATTTGCAATTGAGACCAGCATACTAACCATAAACGGCTTTTTAATTTTTTTTAAAGATGGGAAGTGCTCAACCCAAGTAGTAGGATTGCATTCTGTGGGAAAAGCCCCTAGCAAAATCGCTTCTTATCTTAAATTAAAAAATCCAGGCGAATTTACCGGCCACTGCTTTCGTCGAAGTTCAGCAACTCTACTAGTAGATGGAGGAGGTGACATTATAAATTTAAAACGACACGGAGAATGGAAATCCTCCATTGTAGCAGAAGGCTACCTAGAAGATTCAATAAAAAACAAAATTGATATAGCAAACAAAATCCATGCCGGATGTTCCAAAGACAATATACAGGAAACTAATTTTGTTACCACCACTACAAAAAATATAACAATTCCCAGCATTTCAGACACATCTTCCCTTCAGATATTTAACGTTCACAATTGTACATTTAACATAAATATTCAAAAATAACGTATTTATTCAGTTTATGCAGTTGTATCCAGTATCTTTATTCTTTTATCTTGTTTTAGTATTGTTAATCACTTTGTTATATAAAATAAAATAAAATAAAGAATTAAATGTATATCGAACTGTCGGTCTTAAAAAAAATATTGTACATCACGCAACTGAAAATTAGTGTTTTGCAGGTCTCTCCAAGCTTGTCTCGACCTGAAAAACACTACTTTCCGGTCTTGTAACGTAAATTACTATTTCAGCCTCCTGGTTTAGAGTACGTTTTAATATACAGTAGAGAAATTATTTCCCTTACTGCTATTGCCAAAGTACTTTGCGACAAATTCATATATTACTATGTTTGGCTAATAGCTAATATTTTATTTAGATAATATGAAGGTGTTTTAGAACAATGTTTAAACTTATTTCAGAGGGCTGTTTGTTGTCAATTTTTATAAATGATGCCTTTTTCAAAATACAGTTGAATCTCTATTTGCAACCGCCTCTATAAAGTGACCACCTGCGTTAAACGACCGGTTATGAATTCCATATATTAAAAAATGGAAATCCCATTATTTTATACTTCTCTTTACCGGCCCATCTGTTAAACGACCGCGGGCACGCATCATCGGAATTTTTAGTAAACATTATTGCTAATAACACCCTCCATTAGGGACAGTAAGACCCGACCCGACAATTTTTAAGAAATATAGGAACATACACTAATTACTTTATTGCAGGCGAATTTATTCAATTTAGTTTTAAAGGCTAATAAATCGGTTGATAACATTAGATTTGTTTTAAACAGTTTTTGTGTGTTTTGGGACTATCGTGAATATTTGAGGATTGCGGGAAAAAGGAAATGCCTGTCTTGCGAAGTGAATAATCTGGTTTAAGTACCAGGAAATTGTTTTTAACTGTATATCCGGGCCCATAGTTCAAGCAAAAGCTTTTGAACCTAAAATATATGGCGAATCAACCGATATTAATATCGAAGATGTAACTGCTTGGAAAGAAAGGCTATTGCACTAAATATAGGCATTGAAAGATGACAAGTGTACTGGAGAAAAAACAGCAAAACAACGATTGACAAGTCTGTTCTGTGCAAACATGGAAGTCACAGAAGGAAGTATTATTGTTACAAAACTATTCTTAACCACGCAACGTGAAATATATATTTTTTAAATAAAGTACAAACTTAATCTGTCAATCAGTCGCGGTTGGTATTCTGCTATCATTATTAAATCATTGAAACTAAATCTATACAAATTAATAAATTTTAAAATTAAAAAGATTTATAAGGCATGGGCATCACAGCTAGAAATGAGCGGTTCTACTTAATTTAAGATTTTTTATATGTGCATTTATATATTACGTAAAAATAGAAAAATGAAATGTACCTATTACAACTAACAGATCTCATAATAAATTATCGTACCTCTACAATATTACTGGCGAAGATACCTAATTTGGATTGTAATAAATAGTACCTATTAAAATATGTCTCTTGTGTACATGTAAATAGTTGCTACAATTTTCCTTATACTGAGACATAGAAATAACAGTTTATTTCCGCATTACATTTCAACAAACAAATACATATTTTGATGTAAGGTTTTTATGACTTGGCTAAAAAATGTATAAGTAATGAATTAGTTAATTTTTGTTAAAAAAAAAACTGGTTTATATGCCCGTAGGAAACAAGATAAATAGCTTTTTATAATAAGGATGTTTTTTTCTGTCGAAAATATAATAGTATGAACTTACAAATATAGGTATTTGTAACGCTTTTGTAAATCTTTTGAAAACCGCAATTAATCTATTTAATTAAGCAAAGAAATCCCCCTTAACCTATCTCACTTTCTCGTTGGGGATATCTTTGTATCATTATGCTATAAATTTACTAGCAAATAAAATATGCCCTTTAGTTTTGAAAAAAAAATCTGAAATTAATTTTTAACATATCTTTAACGGATCATTTAATCTATTTCTGTCAAACTAAAAATCTATCACTTAGTTTAGTGTAAAAATTTGTTTCGGTAAAAATATATACATATATATGTAAAGTTACAGAATTTTCAGCGAGCAATATGGCGGCGGACAATTCATGTCAGCACACTCCAATCGCCTATAACTGAAGACAAGAAGTTATTTACTAGGATTTCACACCACAAATTCAAAACAGGAACAAAACCAACTTTTAAGTCTTCTTGTAAGTCAGATACACATATTGGTGATACACTAAAACGGAACCATCATAGGATTACAGGGCAGGCCAGGCTTTGCTTGACATTATTTTGAATGTTTTGATTTGTCAACTTCAATTCGTTTTTATATATTTTTGTGCCTAGAAACTTTATTTGATACTATATTATGTTACTGCTAAGTATTTTGGACATTTGTTATTATTTATTCATTTTAAGTATTCTAGTTATGGAGATCACATATTTAATATAAACGACTGTTTGCCATTTTCTTGCTGTCAATATTATTCCTACTAAAAATTGAAGAGCTAGAGTATTACTTTTGTCAGATTACATGTCGCCCATCTTGCAGGTTTACTCGCTAAAAGTTCTATATCAACAATTAATTAAACTTTGGACTTTAAATATTTGCTGAAGCTAATGCGTGTTTATTTCTAATTTTTGACACCAACTAATTAGTTTCTCAACACCTGCTGCGCAGTAAAAGTAGTCCATATAAGTGGAGGAATGTATCTATTCCGCCATTTTAATTCCTTAGGTTTTATTTATCTATTTTTTATTTTTATTAACATTGTAAACATTGTAATGAATTAATTAAAATTATTAATGAAGATTTAATAAATGTTAAAAAGTTGTGTGACTCTAATCTACTCTCATGTAATATCACTAAAACAAATATATTAACTTTTAAATGTTCACTTAATAATATAATTTTTGACAATCTCATAATTAATAACCCCAAATTTATAAAATTTTTAGGAATCTATATTACTCAAAATATTTCTTTTAATGAACATATCAAAAAGTTATGCAGAAAATTAGCTTCAGGATGTTATGCCCTGAGAGTACTTTCTCATGAAATGAATATGGCGGTTCTTCGAAATGTTTATTTTGCTTTAATAGAATCTCTTTTGAGATATGGAATTTGTTTCTGGGGAAATTCAAGCCAATATCTTCTAAATTCAATTTTTATTTTACAAAAAAAAACCATCAGATATTTGTGCAAAGCTAGATCTAGAGATTCTTGTAAAACTCTATTTATCTCACAAAAAATTTTAACACTAACTTCCATTTTTATATTGGAAACAGTTTGTTTGATTCATAAAAAGCATAGAAATAGTATTAATTCACATATTTATAATACAAGACAAACCTTTAATATATGTTTACCTATTCCTTCTTCATGTCTTGTAAAAAAATCCATAATTTATGATTCTAAAAAAATTTTTAATTATCTTCCAGATTTTATTAAGAAAATATCAAATCTTAAAATGTTTAAAAGAAATGTTAAAAATTAATTATTGGAAAAAGCTTATTATACTCTGGATGAATATTTTGGTGATACTCTGTCATAATTATTTGCATTTTTTTTTTATTAGGATATTTTAGGTTTTACTATATTATTATATTTTATTGGTAATTTAATTTAAAAAAAAGGCTTTGTCGATAAAAATAATACTTTATGACAATAAAGCATATTTTGATTTGATTTGATTTGATTTAGGTAGTATTATTAACATTAAAACAAAAACTTCCTTCCAAATGATTTCTTCTATACCACAATAAATATCTAAAAGATGTCATTTGGTGACGAGGTAGGTCGAGGCTGATGATGAGGACTTATGCCCTCGAAACACATCCCTCTTTTAAATAAAAATCAAGGAATAGGGATCAGACTTTATATTTTATTTAGAGATGCTGGCCATTTGATCCCAGTCAGTGCCATAGAAATATATTTAAAAAATAATACGTGATGTTTAGCTTGTACACTATACAGTAGTGTACAGGGTGTAAAAAAAGTCTGGAATATGGCAAATATTTCAAAAAGCATAATGAATATATTCTTTTAAAAATAAGTACGTTAATATATTTAAAAATGGCACACCCTTGAAGAATAAAACGGTTTCTGTAACTATACATACAGGGCCAGTCAAAAGAATAAACAATTTCTTATTTTAAATTAAACATTCTGTATATCTTTGGAGATGCCTTAAGAGACAAATTAAATGAGGGTTTAGGTACTGGATTTATGTAAAAAATAATATGAATCTTTGAACCAAATGTTTCCAAATCAGTGGTTAGGAAGGATAAGCGAGGTTGAGTGGCCTGCATGATGCCCAGACCTCACCCCTTTGAATTTTTGTTTCTGGGGTGATTTACAGGACAAAGTTTACTAAAATAGGCCGGTTAATATTAAAGATTTAAAGGCTCGTACGTCAAACAAAATATATTAAATGTAATGGGATACTTTAGGCAACGTCATATGCGAATTTAAAGACAGGCTTGGCCATTTATTGCCTAGCTTACAATGGTAGACATTTTGGAGATCTCATAAAGTTGTGTTTTTCTTGAGTTCTCGTTCATTTCTATTCATTTTATATTATCTTGAACAATGAATGGATAAAATTAAACCCTATATCATTTAATTTGTTTTTTAAGGGACTTCTTGAATGTTCAAAAATATACAGGGCATTCCATTCAAAATTAAAAAGTAGATATTTTTCTAACCAACCATGTATAGTTATGAAACGGTTTTATCGATTTAAGGTGGGTTGGTTGTAACTATACCGAAGTGACAGTTTCCAAGAAAATGTATTCAGCAGTTTTTAAAATAATTGCAATAAACTCTAGACTTTTAATCTACTATTAACTAACAAGAAGGGAAATGACAGAAAGTCTCGGTCTCGTTAAAATTACGTGTTTATTTTTAGTGGGTGACACGTGTTTCGCCTTCAATAGGCATCATCAGACCTACAATGTAACCCAATTAACAATAATTATTAGATATTAATAAAAGTAGTATTACCCAAGTTAAGGTCTAAAACGTTAGATTCAATAAAAACATACAAGCCTAAAAAAACACACACAGAAGTGACATTTTATATAAAGGGGGACAAAACCATAAAAAGAAATTAAGGATGAACTTGAATCACATAGAGCAGTAGATACGTTGAAGTGAACACGTGGACAAGTACTTTAGCCCAAGTTGTAAAACACTTGGAATTAAACACAATAAAATAAAATAAGACACGGTAGTACCGGAAGGGAGAACCTAACCACACAATTATTTGTTTATATTGTTTAATATTAAATAAGGCTCGAAATCAAAAACATCATTTTTGGCTTGTATGTTTTTATTGAATTTAACGTTTTAGACCTTAAGTTGGGTAATACTACTTTTATTAATATCTAATAATTATAGTTAATTGGGTTACATTGTAGGTCTGATGATGCCTATTAAAGGCGAAATACGTGTCACCCACTAAAAATAAACACGTAATTTTAAGAAGACCGAGACTTTGTGTTATTTCCCTTCTTGTTAGTTAATTGTATGTAAGGTCTCATAGAGTACAATGGCCGATTTCTACAAATTTTAATCTACTGTTGATGAACGCTCCTCAATAGTTGCTAGGAAAACATAACCCTTAATATTTTAATTATTGTCATGGAAATTAAGAACACCTAATATTGGCTGGCGCATATACTTTAAACAAAAACAAAAGTTTAGTCTCATATTTTCTTAATAGCCTAGTTTTAGTTTGGAGTAAGGGAAATTCTTAAATTTATGCAACAAGTTTTTTTATTAATTGATACATTTTTTGGTTATATTAATGATTGATTCTATAATGCCACAAAAATATTTTTAGGGTTGTAAAATAAAACACGTTAAAAGCAATTAATTAAGACTTGGTACTTACGTTTTAATTCAAAATAACATAAAACATCTTCACCAGTCTAGCCACAATTAAAACAGCCCGATTATTCTCTACACAAAGATAGTTATAAAAAAGCTGGATGCAGCCGACCAAACTAACTCAACTCTCTCCCTCCTTCGTACTCTGGTCGATAATACTAAAAAATAATATAAATACCTTTGAACAGAAGTGAAAGTTGGTCACAAAAATGTCGCAATTCCCACCCAGGGGTCCTCTGTCCCTTGTTAAAGATTTTATGACCCTATAAAAGTTGCCTAACATAACGGATATTATATAGCATAACAGTAAGTTTCTAGGAATGAATTTAACTGCATTGAGCGTTATTCAGGGTGTGTTGAAAAAATTAGTGAAAGTTAAGCTCAGGCTAATTAATAGGCGAATCCATCGTGCCCAGGGCACCGATAAAGAAAGATAGGTCCTTTCTTAGTGCTTAGCAACCCAAACTATAGAATTTTGCTTTAACAGACAAACAAAAACTTTATGTAAAAAAAATCGCACAACATCCCCGTAGCAACCCTAATAAAGGAACGTTTTTTAAAACCAACCAAATCCCTACAAAACAAAAAACTTCGACAAAGACAGATGAACCTTATTATCCTAAGCTTGCAATTTTTCAAAGTGATCACCGGAACTCCCACAGCGCGTAAAAAACTTAAACAGGATCGGCTGTCTATATATACGTCATCAAAATAGATTGGATTGCAACATGGAAGCCCTAAGGGTGGTAAGACGCTGGAAGGGAGGTGACCGAGCAGCCCTACGCTGATGAATTTCCTCCCTTTGTGCGTAATCAGTCGTCTGTGTGTGCGATGCGACTGCCGGATCTATGAGAACTAAATCAAATCAACAGTGGTGGAGATTGAATAAATTTAAGTATTTGAAAATTGATTTTAAGAGGTAGATTTTTGGACTTATTTTTTCTGATGGTTCAAAGACTATTTTGAAATATATAAAACTGTTAAAGAGGGAATTCAACCATTAGATGGAAATAAACCTGTGTGCAAAAGAAGAGCTACAGCGTTTTGATTTGCAAGTATATTAAAATGTTCTTAAAATTCAAGTATTTACTTAAATTGATATGTGATGGGCTACATGCTTGGTGAAATGGATATTCCATAGTAGAGGAAATTAAAGTAGTACTTGTTATATTTTACAATATATTTCAGTTTCCTGACACGTATTCAACCCTTGCGGGGTTAATTTCCTCTACTATTTACTTAAAGATTTTTGTTGCTTTACTTTTGCTTTTTGATTTTCTTGCTTGAATGATCTTAAGAGAAAGAAAGAACTTCTAGGGATGTGTGTTACATTTTATGATGTGAATGAACTCAGTTTTAAAAAATGGATTATTACTAAGATTCAATTTTTTTCAATACCTTAGTTGTCAATGAGACTCCACAAATCTGACCTTAAACTGAATCCTGTGTCTATGTTGGGTTGCCTTTATTCAGTAATTAGAGCTACATGCAGAGTGTCCCAAAAGTAATGGGACACAGATCAACAGCAGACTCCTGAAGGCGAAATAATGCGATTTATTCAAACTTGCCCTATCCCAATATTGATAACAACCAAGGTACAGGGTGTCAAAGTTTAAATTTTGTTTTCGTTTTTTTGCGATTATTTCTTAACGAAACAACATAGCAGCCCAAAATTAAAGGTTTTGGGGTTTTTTGAGGTGAGAAATTCAAAATTATCCATAGTTCTTGTGTAACCAGTCTAGAGCGCTATCTACGGCATGCCCCACTCATTTTAGCTGGCATAACTTTGTTTAGGCTTCTTATATCGATCCGACTAATAAAAAAATAAGTTACTTTACTTCTTTTACATCAAAACGTATAACTTATTGAAGTCGCTAGGAGCAACCACTTTCGAGATAATGGCATTTCATATGTCCAATTAAACTAAGTACGTGGTCCAAAAGCAACGGAAAATCGAGCAACGGTGAATTTCCGACTTAAAAATATTGTAAATCAGCTACATTTGCTAAGTGTCAAAGTTAATGTAGATACTTAAGGTTGACTATTTTTTTCTAATAAACACGCTTTTTCATATATGGAATTACCAATTTTATTCTAGTCAAAAATTTTATTTAATACTTAGTTTAATAACATTTAAAACTAACAAAATAGTTAGAAATAAAAATGGTAACGCCATGATAGCAATTGTTCAAAATGGCCACCATTGACCTCAATACATTTCGCTATACGTTTTACAAAAAACTGTCGGACTTTAAACAAGAGATCTTCATCATTTCTGAGCAGATTAACAGAATTTATAATTTTTTGATTTAACTCATTAGGGTTGTTTATTGAACTGTTATAAACAATGGTTTTCAAATAACCCCAAATGCAGAAGTCCATTGGATTAAAATCCGGACTTCGCGCCGGCCAAATCAAGGGGCCACCACGGCTCATCCAACGTTCAGGGAACTGTACATCTTCTAAAAGCCATCCAAGTAGAGTTAGCGGTAATTCAAAGGGGCCTATAAGATGAATTCCGATAATTTCACACCTAATGTTGACCTTAAACTCGTGTTGGAAGTGACGTTCAACAACTAAATGGGGGTTTTCATTTTCCCACGCATGTCTGTTTCGGTAATTGAAGACACTCCGTCGAGTAAATGTCGCCTCGTCCGTGCACAACACACGATTTAAGAACTTTGGATCTGTATTTTCCAGATTTTGGAAGTAATGAGAAAACTGAAGTCTGGCTAGAAGATCAGGCGGCAGTAAACACTGTACGGGTGTAAAGTGGCATAGGTACAGGCCTTCATCGTGAAAGATTCTAACAATTAAAGATTTCAAATAAAACAACGGCAGTTTACCTCCACAATATGTATTTCAATGTATATGTTTATATCCTACATGTTTCGGACATAGAAATGTCCATTATCAGGGATACAGTAGTCGATTACGACAGCTCTATCTTGCATAAGCGACGATCAAAAGTATGTTAAAATTGAAAATTGTAGGTTCTAATGAATGTTCAAGATTGAATGAGATGTAATATTTGAAATTTTGGTCAAGGTATCTTTGAATAAGGGGATTTCCAGTTTGCAGCCACTGAGACAGGTGATGAAGCAATTATGTTATTTGTAGCTATTTAGAGGAGATTAATTTAAGTGAGGTGCTCAAAGATGCTTCATCTAACCGTGTCTAGGGTGTGGTCAGCAAAATACTGGGTTAGACTTGAATAACACATTCTTAGGAGATAAACAAGAAATGAAATGAAATTATACTATTTTAAGGTTGGAATTTATTAATTTGAAGCCAATGAGCAGGTGGTGAAGCAATTATGCAGGTTGCAGCTAATTAGAGGAAAAAGATGCAGATAGGTGCTCAAAGATGCTTCATCCAACCATGCTTGAAGGATTGGCTAACAAATTTTTAGGTTAAAGGGGGTAGAAAATGAACATAATGTTATGATTGTAAAAAAGAGATATAAAAAATTAAAATTGGATTTTTACCATCCTGACTAGAAGTGAAGTATTTATGTTAAAATCACATTGTTTTAGCTGATTAGATGATATTACAGCTCAAAGATACCTCACTTCACCATGCTGGCGTGCAGGGGAAAAAAAAATTTTTTTCCCTGCTCATTGGCTTCAAATTAATAAATTCCAACCTTAAAATAGTATAATTTCATTTCATTTTTTGTTTATCTCCTAAGAATGTGTTATTCAAGTCTAACCCAGTATTTTGCTGACCACACCCTAAACACGGTTAGATGAAGCATCTTTGAGCACCTTACTTAAATTAATCTCCTCTAAATAGCTACAAATAACATAATTGCTTCATCACCTGTCTCAGTGGCTGCAAACTGGAAATCCCCTTATTCAAAGATACCTTGACCAAAATTTCAAATATTATATCTCATTCAATCTTGAACATTCATTAGAACCTACAATTTTCAATTTTAACATACTTTTG
Source organism: Polydrusus tereticollis (assembly GCA_963920685.1). Taxonomy (NCBI): domain Eukaryota; kingdom Metazoa; phylum Arthropoda; class Insecta; order Coleoptera; family Curculionidae; genus Polydrusus; species Polydrusus tereticollis. The sequence continues at coordinate 87,418,016 of OY987329.1, read as the reverse complement.
ATCGTCGCTTATGCAAGATAGAGCTGTCGTAATCGACTACTGTATCCCTGATGATGGACATTTCTATGTCCGAAACATGTAGGATATAAACATATACATTGAAATACATATTGTGGAGGTAGACTGCCGTTGTTTTATTTGATTATATCAACTCCACTGTAATGGACTACTTCTTCAAGTTTAAAAAAAAAAAAAATTAAAGATTTACTTGCACCTGTAGCTGCCTTCAATCTCCTGGAACTCACTTCTGGATTTTCTGCTACACGAACTATAAAATCTCTTCTTCCTGTTCTGGTCTTATATTATTTAGATGGCCCAAAACCTCTTTTTTTGTTGTCAAAACGAACCAGTCTCTCCTAGTAGGTCATAAATATTTTGAAATAATTTGCGGGTTGGTTGCCTTCTATTTGGGAATATTTCTTGGTACGTGCGCCCTGCACTCCGACCGTTAAAATTTTCTTGTGCGTAAATACAAAGTATATCACGCATTTCCGCATTGGAAAATAAATTATGTCGAGGCATTACTAAAAAATTGAATAATATCTGCGTATTGTACTTAGAAAATTAATAACTTTGACAGAAAATACTTTGTGTAACATGTTGTTGCCTTAGAAACGTCGCTGTTTTTAATCAAGGCCAGCTGTGATAAATAACGCTAATACGAATACACAATTATTTTAAATATTTTAGCATTCTTGCATTAAAAATATGAAATGCCATTATCTCGAAAATGGTTGCTCCTAGCGACTTTAATAAGTTATACGTTGTTGATGTAAAAGAAGTAAAGTAACTTATTTTTTTATTGTTCGGATCGATTTAAGAAGCCTAAACAAAGTTATGCCAGCTAAAATGAGTGGGGCATGCCGTATATAGCGCCCTCTACTGGTTACACAAAATCTATGGATAGTTTTGAATTTCTCACCTGAAGAAACCCCAACACCTTTAATTTTGTGCTGCTATGTCGTTTCCTTAAGAAATCATCGCAAAAGAACGAAAACAAAATTAAAACTTTGACACCCTGTATCTTGGTTGTTATCAATTTTGGGGTAAGGCAAGTTTGAATAAATCGCATTATTTTGCCTTAAGGAGACTGCTGTTGCTCTGTGTCCCATTACTTTTGGGACACCCTGTATAAAACTAATCCAAATTAACCATTTCGTCGCCTCACTGTTATAGTGTTCTATATCCACTTTTGGTGAAAATTTAGCTAAATGAATATTTTTGATTCTATTATTTTTGTGTACCATATCCAGTATTGAAGATGCGATTATCTAGTCTTATATTCAAGTTTTTAGGAAATGTTTATTGTATATCCAAGTTTAAAAGAAATCGTATGCGATGATTCTCCATCCCTCTATTCTTACACTGCAGTTGCAACAAATTTATAATATTTGGTATTCTACATTCAGTTGGTTGTCATTCGCTTTTCGTTAGCAATTGGGTTGCTTTGCTCTTGTAAAAATACGTAAAGAAGCTCAAAAATAAGTAATTTTTCGTCAGACGACCCTACGAAAGTTTCTGAAAGCCTGACCAACATAGTATGGCAGTAACTTACTTCATATATTCCTATATTTATTTGGTGCAAAACTGTTGTAAGAAGTATTTTTAACCTGACTTTTTTTGAATCTCTGAAACTTTTCAGTAGTAGTTACATGAAATATTCTCGATTTTAGAAATTTAGACTAAGCTTTACTTGCATTTGATAATAAACACCCAAGTGTTAATCAAAAAACCACTGATAATTTGTATAATGTAAACTGCTATTTACGCACTTTTCTCCAGTATATTATTATTATTATTAATATTTTTAATATTAACGTGACAAGTTTCGCTATTCTAGCTTTTTCTGACAAAATGTAAATTAACAGAAACTTGTTGAAGTATTTGGGTGTAATCTTGACACTAGTAATAACAGAATAATGTTTTTTTTTAAGTAGGTAGATACTAAATTAAATTAAGACGTTAAAGCAAAAAATTAAATTCAGGAAAATGCAACTGAAGTAGCGCGTAATGATACTAGGGTGGCGAAAAAAAAAGAGTTGTAAATAAAGGACACATAATATGCCGTTACAAAATAATATGTTTCGAATTATAAGAGTTCTTTATTAAATGTTTTTGTACTATATCCACAGCCTTTTCCGAAAGCAAAAAAAAAGTTCTATATCTAATTTTATAAAAATTGGGTAGGTCGTATGATTTAGATATAAAATATATACCCACACGAATTGTCTTTATGTAGTTTAACCATACAATATAACCAAATTCTTTTGACAGAACGGAATTATTGTTAGGTAAGTAGTATAGAGAGAATACATGTACTTAGACATTCAAAGTTGACTTACTCAAACTAGGCTATGTGGACGTGGAACACTATACATTGAGCGATGATTTGTGACCTAAGTAGGATTTTGAGATCTCTATTAAAAATGTTGGCTGTTTTTTCTTCAGAAGGACTCTTAATAATGCACGCTGAGTCGAGTCGGTTGTTCTATGTACCTATTTAGATACAGAATCCGAATTAGATTTGACGTTATTTTATCAGTCGTTGTACTTAATTTATATGACGTAGTAGTAGATTGGTCAACGCCAAACTGCGAAACTGCCAACTGCAAGGAAAATCTTGGTACCGAATCACCAAAGACATTAATATCTTTTTAACTCACAAATAAAAAATATTAAATAAAAAGAGTTGCAAAGTTAGGTTAGTTTTAAACGACATGAACATGACAAATAAAATGTAAGAACAGAAAGCAATTTTGATATTCCCGTCCCTCTGAAGTTAGCAGATTTTTTTTTTTTTTAAATCTTTATTTTATTATTATACAAATTAACAATACATTCTTAATTACAGCTCTCAAATCAGTGCTTGTAGCTCTGGCCTCGAGAGTACCTAAATACTATATACAGCAGAATATACATACCATTGCTTTAACTCAAATCTAGATGATTTCTTAACCTTTTAACAAACAATCTAAAATTATTTATATTTTTAATAGGTTCAGGTAACTTATTATAAGTTTTTGATGCACCCACAATTGGATTATCCAAGCCTATATTTGTTCTTGTGTATATCTGATAAATATTTTGATGAGCCCTAGTTTCATAGTTATGTACCTCGTTAGAAAATATTATTGTAGAATTACATTTTTGTTGTTTGTTTATTATTTTATACATCAACTTGCATTGTTCTAATTCCAATACCTTACCGAGCTTCCAGACACCCAGCTCTCCGTATAGGGCATCCGTGTGCGTCCGTCTATCATAACCATAAATAATTTTTAAAATTTTATTTTGTAATACTTGCATTTTATTATAGATCGTACTACCACACATACCTCACACAGGAAGCAGATATCGAAAGTGACTCAGAAAAAATGCATGATACACACTACTCTTACTTCTATTTGACAAATAATCTCTACACCTAAATATAATTGGGATCATTGGTCTTATTTTATGATAGATATAATTTACATGTTCAGGCCAATTTAAATTTTCATCCACGTGCAAACCCAAATACTTCATAACCGACACCCTTTGTAAAGTGAAGTATTTGATTTCAATAGCCATATCTTCTACTATTTTATTTTTTTGTTTAAATACTATATATTTTGTTTTTTCAATATTTATTTTAATCTTATTAGAAAGCAACCATTGCATGTAGACCCTCAAGTCAGCACTTACTACTTGATTGAGTATTTGCCCCTCAGATCCTGTATAAATCAATACAGTGTCATCTGCAAAAGTAAAGTATTGACCCCGTAGATGTGCTATCTTTAAATTTAGTACGTAGAGGGAATAGAGCAGGGGACCAAGGACGGATCCCTGCGGTACTCCATATGTATTTGTTAATATACCACTACACACTCGCTTATATTTGACGTACTGCTTTCTCTCACAAAGATACGTTTGGATTAGTTTATAAATGTTACCTCTAAAACCCATTTTCTCTAGCTTATCCAGCAATATGTCAAAACTCACAACATCAAACGCTTTTCTGAGGTCAACAAATACGGCCACAACTATTTGTTTGTTATCTAGAGCTCTGGATATATGGTTCACAAGATCTACTGTGGCACTTAGTGTACTACTATTTTTTACAAAGCCATATTGGAACTCATCTACTTGTATATATTTTTCTATAAAATCTAACATTCGTTTTTTTATTATTTTTTCAACTATTTTTGATAATACACTTACCACCGATATTGGTCTATAATTATTCATACAATCTTTTTTTCCACTCTTGTATATTGGGTTAATTCTGGTGATTTTCAGTTCTTGTGGGAAAATTCCACTCATTAAAACATTATTAATTAATCTTATCAAAGTAGGCATTATATCTGGTTTTATATTGTTAATATCCAATATTGAAATTTGATCATGCCCAGGTGCAGAATTAGCCCTGAGGCCCTGTATAATTTCATTGATTTCTATTTCATTAGTAACATTCAGAAACATACTGTTTTCACAGTAAATTTCTTCATTTTTTAGAAAGTCTGGCACTAAGTTGATTTCTGTTTCTATTTCTGTAACAATATTTTTCCCTACTCCTGCGAAATGTTTATTTAAACTGTTTGCTATCTCAACTGTGTCCTCCACTAACACATTATTAACATTTAGCGAACCAATATTTGTTTCGGTTGATCTATTTTTTACAAACTGATTAATGAAATTCCATTGTTTTTTTGGATTAGTACCTGCTTGGTCCCATTTATTTTGAAAATAGCGGTTTTTTAAAACTCTGATTTTATTGTTAATTTTATTTTTTATTTTTTTAAACTCTAATTCTATTTGTAAATTACCTGGATTATTTATTTTTAAATCATAGAGCTCATCACGATGTCTCATCAATTCGAGTGCTTCCTTGTTCATCCAAGTATTATTTTCACGGATTCTAATTATTTTTACATATTCCGATTCCGTTTTGCATATTTTAATTAAATCTATCAGCTCTCGAAATGATGCAACATCCCGATTATTAATTTTGTTTTTAAACAATAATTTAAATTTTTTATAATCTAGTAATTTAATTTCATGACTCACCTTTGGTTTATGAACTAAAATATTACTACTAACAGCAATTGACAGCAACTTATGATCAGACAGACAGTTATTCTTGACCTTGACTGAGCAATTTAAATTCGAATTTTGATCTATTAATACATGGTCTATAATACTTTTACTATGATCGGTGACTCTGGTAGCATTCGTTACATCCACAGTATTAACTATCTTAAAATTATTTAATTCCAACAAAGATACATAATTTTTAGTTTCATTGTTATTACCTAACAAGTTTATATTAAAATCTCCAACTATCAAATGTTTTTTTGGAAATTTTGTTAGAATCGATTCCAGTCTAGTTAGAAACTCTTCGGTATTATGCGATGGTGGTTTGTATATAGCGCTTACCTTCAGTTTTTGTTCACCTATACCCACACATATCCAATTTATTACTTCATTTGTTTCCGATTTTTCTATTTCTGAAAACTTAATATCTTTTTTTATAAAAATTGTAACCCCACCTCCTCTCGTTTGTCTGCAAGAGTGCACAGCCTCATAATTATTTAAATCAAATAGGAAAACTTCTCTCTCATCCAACCATGTCTCTGCCAATACTAAAACATCACAGGTATTGTTCATCACAAATGCTTGTACATCATCAATTTTATTACGAATGCTCTGTATATTCATGTGAGCGATCTGTATCTCTCCACGAGGCCTCTCTAGTTTTTTAATTGTTCTTTGTCCTCAACTTGAACAATTTTAGTGTTTTCATCTTTTCTAAGCAGGATTTTACCATCACTTATCCACAAATATTTATATCCATTTTTTGTTTTTATAAGTTTTTGCTTCCTTGAATAATTCCAAATTTGTTTTTGTTAGATCGTGATTCAAGTAAACTTTATTGTTTGAGTCGAATCCCAAATCTTTGCATTGTAGTGTAAACTTTTTTTTAGATTTCAACATTCTTTTTTTTGTGTTTTCATCCTCAAAAATTACTTTTATCGCACTGTTTTTTTCACCCTGTTTTAATCTGTATGTTGTGAAGTGTCCAGTTGGAACCTCCAAATTTTGTCCAATCTTACTGACTATTTCTGACAAATTTTCGTTTTGCATACCCTGAATACCGTGGATAATTAAGTTATTTTTTAGTTATTTTTGTTCTTTTTTATTTAGTTGCCTTTTGATACTTGCTATTTCCCTTTGTAGATCATCATTAATCTTGAGTTGTTCTTCGAATTTAGAGAATAGACTAATATATTTCTCATTCATCTCATCCAGCTTTGCCATAACGTCATTAATAGTATAACTTTTTGTTTGTTTTTTGCAGTTTCCACAGTACCATGGCTCACTGGACTTACTAATTTGCGTGTATGATTTTTGAGATATAGACATGCATGTTCGATGCTTCCAAACATTACACTTTTCACACAATAATCCATCCTGATCATCTAGAACACGTAGATTGCAAATATCGCACTTTTCCACAGGCATATTGGCAACAGTGTCTATCTAGGTTGTAAACAAATGCACGTTTTAAGTATTATTTTTTCCAGTTTTACCTTTGCCTTTACTCACAGGAAAGATTTTCCGTTCGATTATCACTGATTTACTATTTGTTGTGTTTGATTCGTTTTTAATTTCACAATTCTAGCCAAAATATTCAATGTTTACTACAGCACAACTGTACATCGCTGCCACACCTACGCTACAAATTTATGGATTAACTCCATCCTATGCAATTGCAACAAAAACCTACCATAGATTAATTTTAGGTTTAATTTAACTGAGTAGTCTACATATTAATTCTATAGTTAATTCTAACCTATACAATTGGGCATTAATATTGCCTTCTACGGCACTGTAGCTTCGACTAGTAATTCTTGTTCCTAGCTACCGTTGTCGGTGGGTCGGTCAAATACCACCCTTGTCTAATCGGGTCGCTGTAACTGTTTTCTTGTTGTTCCAACCCGAAACTCAAAGATGAGATTTCTGATTTACGATTGAACACACACATTAACTGGGTTTATCCACTGAAATATAACATTTTCGGAAGAAATTGCCTATTTATATTAATAATCTATTAATAAAGGAGGGTTTGTTCAGATCAGTTGCATAAGTGTTGTTGATAGGGGGTGCATCAGTAAATTGCATGAGTGTATTGCTTTTGCTTGTTTGTCTTTTAATTTGTATCTGTTACTCAGCTTTTTATAATTTATATTTGAAAATACCAGTTTAATACAAAGTAGAAAACAATTTTCGGTGTATTTAATTTGGTGCTTTAACATATCATTTTAAAACTTCAATTATCTTACAAGCACATAGCAGCAGATATTTTTAATACTGGTATAATTCGTACTTCATAATGTTAATATCAATAATAGAATACCATAATGAAGATAGACTGTCTATTTCCATAAAAAGTATTCTCTTATAGAGGATGACTGAAAAATATTCTAACAAACGTTGATTTCTGATATTATTTTAAGACGATAAGTTGTAATAAACTATAATAGCCTTAATGCTGTTTTTTTGCGGAAATTCTCAGAACTAAACATTTTTTTAGGACGAGCTGGCAAACCTACCGATATGCGGCATCCTTCATTATACCTCCACGCCATATTTCAAGTCCCTAACTATCATGGAACAAAAGTTGCCCCTAAAAGCTTTGGATTATGGGGTGTTAAAATTTAAAAAATTATAATTTCTTGACTTTAGAACTAAGGCTGTATTAGAATTTGTCGTCCTAAAATATGAATAAAATATTTCCAGCCGTTTTTCAGATTTTGCGTTGTTACACCAATTTTTTTAAAAATATTTAATGCGTTCAAAATTGGTAATTTTTTTATTATTTTAACTGCGTAAGGATGGCATCAAGGATTTTAGTTATTTAAGAATTTTTTTATCTTAAAATACCAGCACCATGTGAAGTGTGCTAATGTACTTTACAATCTCCCTATATACATTAATACATAGACTCTCAATTAATGCTATTCCCATGTTATTTCAGAAAAACAGAGAAAGCCCGAGTTATTTATGGTCATTTTCTTCCACCACTTTTCAGGCAATCATAGTTTTCGTTCCAAGCTTAATCATTAGACCGCCCTCGGGGAAGTTTTTCTTTCTGCCTCTGTTCCCCCGAAATGGAGCACTTATTTTTCTTATTTCGTGTGTTTGGGGGAGAAAAACAACCGAAATCCAATAACTTTAGAATTTAGCTGAAGCGGTTTGCGGTTCAAATATACCGTTTTGTTTACTTCTTTGTAAAGCGGTCCAAAATGAAAAAGGAATATATATCAGGGTTGTTATGTTTAAAACAAAATGTTTAAAACACTTACTAGTGTTTTAAACAGATTTGTTTAAAACTGTTTAAAACATGTTTAAAACAGTGTTTTTTTTTCAAGTCGTTTTTTTTGTCAAGCTTTACTGAAAATCACATAAAACTGCACTGATAAAACTGTGCTCCCTTAATCAAATAATCTGATTTATTTGGTGAATAATTATTGGTAATAAATAAATGTGATTTTAATTAACTAAATTTGATTTAACTGAAATAAATGAGAGTATTTCGTTTTATTTGCAAAGTTATTTGACTGTTGGTTGATTTGTGTCAAATCATAGAACTCTTCAAACAAATATCTTACCAAAAAACCACTAAAATAACAAAATCTAAATAACTAATTATTTAATCGAACTAATTTTTATTTAGGAACTAAATCCCGTTAATCGCTAGTTAAATCACCCAATGGAGAACTATTTAAATGTCTAGGTCATTTAAACTAAATAATTATGTATTTACATTAAATCCTTAATATAAAACAACTAAATATTTACAAATAACTAATTATTTAATCAAAATAAATTTCAAGTTAAGAACTAAATACCTTAAACCCTAATTTAAATCATTCAATGCCGAACTTTTCAAACAATTTGGTCCTCCAAACAAATAATTAAGTATTTAAATTAACTCCTTACTGCCCCTGGAATTCGGAAAGTCGCCTGCTTTGAGTAACGTGATTGGTTATACAAAAGTGGCCTCATAAATCGACATCGCGGTACTCGTGTTAGATCTTGTATTTTATCTCCTAGAAATTTTAGAGTGAGAGTGAAAATTAAATGTTCTTTTTCTTTAGTGACTTAGCACAGAAGTTAGTGAACCTGTTTCATTTTTCCATGGTTAGTGGTTTCAGCAATAATTAAAGTAAGATAATATGGGGGATAAACGTAAAATTATGACAAATTATTTCGAAGATTGGGGTATATCCCATCTGCTAGATAATTTTCAAGGTAGGAAACTATTTTTGAATATTTTTGTTATGCATAAAACGAGTAAAAAAATAAGATAAGAGGCAAAGAAAGGATACTACATGTTTTATTAAGGTATATTTTAAGGGGGACAGCAACTAATGGTGGGTTTATACAGCAAAATAACATAACATAAAAATAAAATAAGAGTTGAATCTACAGATCTGCCATAAGACGTTTATAGAACCAAATAATATAACATAAAAATAAGAAATAAAATAAGAGATGGTTATCTTTTAACTTTTATGTTATTTTTATGTGAAAATCGTTGTGCGCGTGCGCGTAATTTGTCATAACTTTTATTTTCGGCAAAAATGTGTTTTTTCAGTTGGTTTGTCTTATTATTTAAACACTATAAACAATTTGATAAGGTTTGTGATTATTCTGGTATAGGTACTGATTAAACCATATTCAATAGCAACATTTCAATATTTCTTATTTTTATGTGACGTCTGTATAAACACGTACTTGGATAAAATAAGAACTGATTTGAATGAACATTCTGATCTATTGAAAATTAAAAAAAGGTATTTAAACCAAATAAATTTATATTTGATCTAAATAAATATAAAAGACAAGTTAAACAATTATGTACTTGAATAAAAGAACAACGACTTTGATGGAAATTACCGGTTTATTTAAATCAAATCACTTAAATTGTTTAATTAAATAACAGTGTTGTTACGGCAAATACATGTGAAACAAAAGTAAAACAAATATATACTTGATAAAGTATGTATAAATGACAATCAAATAAACATTTTGTTAGCTTAACTTTTAACATATTTAGTTTAAGTCATTGAAACGGCTTATTTAAGTTAGATTACTGTTAAGGAAATAAATATTTGCTTGAATTTTGTATTCAGCGATTAACTCCAAATAAAAAGTAATTTGTATCAAATCAGATAATACTAATTGAGGCAAATAATTCCTTAGTATTTTTCAAATACATATTTGTTTGGCTAATAGGAAACAAATATTTATTTGAGTCAACGGTAAATTTTTTTGATTCAAATAATTAATTTTATCAGTGTGTTAAAACAAAAAATATTAAATTAAAAACAAAAATAGCAATATTTATATCTAACGTTTAATATTAAAAGTACATAATTATAAAAACACGTTTAAAACTAGCTCTAGGTCTTAGTTTATATACCTACCTACAGTCTGTGTACCGGGTTCCAATAACATAAGCAAATAAAAAGTGTAAACATATAAAAGCGCATTATAAAAGTAACAAAGACAAACAAACTAAAAACAAAACCAAAAGTCTCCTAGTCATTCTACTAAACTCTACTCTTGGTTTGAATTAATCTGCTTAAATATGGTTACAAGTTTCGCGGCATTTTCTGTTCCTAATCGATTTCGAAGCTTACTATGAATTATGCCAAATGTCGAGAAAAGGCGTTTGAGCCTTGCAGATGAAGCTGAAGCTGAGTGAAGATAATAATTTAGTAAAAAATATTATTTTTTCCGATGAAGCTACATTCTCCTTGATTGGTAATGTGGACAGAAAAAATTGTCGTTGTTGGGCAACAGAAAATCCGCATTGGATGATGGAGGTTCACAGCCAGTACCCTCAAAAAACAAATGTGTGGTGTGAAATAGTGCACGGAGGAGTAATTGATCCATTTTTCTTTAACTGGACAAATATATCTCGAATTTCTCCAACTTGATTAATTCCAGCATTAGTGACTTTTATTTCCGAATCCATTGAACCCAGACTCCCCCGACGAAGAACTGATGTTCCAGCAAGATGGTACTCCTCCGCACTATGCTGCCACTGTGCGTACATGTTTAGATGAAACCTTTCCCAATCGGAAGGAGAGGACCTATCGAATGGACTGCTAGATCGCCAGGCCTAACTCCGCTGAACTTCTTTTCGTGTGGTTACCTCAAATCGAAAGTGTGGGTTGACCGGTCAAACAATTTGCAGGAGTTGAAAGAGATGATCTGAAGGGAAATGCTTGCTATATCTCCGGAATTGGTTGAAAACGTGCAAAAAGTTATTGATTGCGTTGGATATTGTCAAGCCATAAATGGCACACATTTTCAACATTTAATTCGATTTGTTGTCGGTCTTACTAGATGAATTTTTTTATTCAAACCTTAAATTAATTTTGGATGTGTTTAAAACACGTTTTAAACATGTTTTTTCTTGAACAGTTTAAAACAAAAAAAAAATAGTTTCAAACAAAAAAAAAACATGTTTTTAAGTTTTTTTTTTAAAATAAACATGTTTTTTTTTCAACCCTGATATATATAAAGTCGTTCTATTTTTTAGTCGTAATTTTTTATGTTCTTTTTACGAATAATTGACGAGTGAATGCTGCCTTTTCGTTTTCAATATTTTATGAACTTATGGGTCATGATCCAATGCGCGTGAAACTTTGCCTTGCGATGATGTAAAGACTGGCGCGCTCTACTGAGGAAGAACTGTTTCTTGTGCGCTTAATTGTTTTTTTGTTAATTGCGGCAAATCGGCAATACAGCCAATATTTCGTGAAGTGAAATATATTGCAGGGACGATATAAACTGAAAAAAATTTAGTTGATTCAATAAAATTATTTAATTTCCCAATATATTTTTAACTTTATTGGGTCAATTAAATTTTGCTAATTCAGTTTTCTCCAGAATTTCTTTTATCAATGCCTTATTATTAGAATAACATATTAATTCCTTCAAACATTAGATGCAAAAATAATATTATTTAACTTTCCCGTGCAATTCCTCTATTTGCAGTTGCCAAAATTATTATTTAATTCCCACATTAAAAATATGGTTATCCGAATAAAAGTTTTATGACTTTCTTCCTCATTTGCATTCATTAATAAGTCGGTGAGATGTCGCACGGATGCGTCTTTTATGTGTGTGTTGTATCACTGCCGTCTCGAGGAGACAGGCCGTCATGTTCCCGCCCACATTCTAAAATCAGCTGTTTCTAGTCGATCAACGTTTTGACAGGTTTGCATTGTTTTGGTAGACCGTTTTGGTGTTTCCCCTAAGTTTTTAGTTGTTTTTAGCAGTTTAATGTTATTATTTTAGAAAACCCATAACATCAATTTAACGTAGTTTGGACCTTTATATGTGAAACCATAAATTATTTGATTAAGTTGCTGTGAAATAGCGAGAAATGCCAAATTCAGGATGTGTTCCCGGGTGTAATAATCAACTATAATGTCTTTCACTGATGAAATGCTATTTATTGATAAAAAAAGAATCCCAATAGACGATTTAGTATTGCGAAAATGTATCAGCTTTTGCATAAAGTACTTTGAGGAAAGGTTTTTAGTCATGGAATTCAGGTCAACCAGAGGACTTAATGGTAGATAACACTAGAACAGTGCAGTGTAGGTACCTTTTTTAATAATAATATTTTGGTATATTGTTTAAATTGTTATTAGGCAATAAACATAGAAAGATTATAAGTATATTAAGTATATTAGTTAGCTATTAAATAGATAGTATAATATTGAAGGTTGAGCATGTCATCCTTAGGTTAGGTTCGGACAAAAACTTGGTAACAAAACAATGCCTACATTCGTTGTACATTTTGTTTAGATTTTCATACGCTACAAGTTTTTCTTTCTTAAAATATCGGTTAAAACATACCTACAAGTTTAAAGCAGGTTCCTCTTAATGCCTTTTTATTTTTCTAGTCAAAAACCAAGTTAAGTAAAGTTTATATAGTTTCTCGAGGAAGATAAAATGATAGTATGTACCTACCAACTGACTGATATAAAATTTTATTTAAAATAGCTACATATGAAATTGTTTCTAATGTTTGTTATTCAGGGATTATTTGGGAATTATTTTCGTAACCTCGAAGGAGTATCGAAGATCGAAAGCAATACTTAGTGATCATAACATAAGCTAGTTTATAGTCTTGAATCACTCTGTATACTAATCATCGAAAAACTTTTTTAATATACGATTCTATAACTCATTTCATATAATTTAAGACATCTTTGACTTGCAAATATCAATTTTATTATCTACATGCCATATAGCCTCTATAATAAATTCCATCTTCTAATGTGACGTCACGATCTTAACATGACGGCCTGTTCTTCGAGACGGCAGTGGTTGTATACATTTGGTTTCTGGCAATAGGGGGCGCAGAATGTATAATATTAGTATTATTTTCGGCATTGTGCGTTTAAGTGATTTGTTAGAGGACTGGGGAAAGGTGCTTAGGTAGGATATGATTACCTCGAAGAGTGTGCTATAAAAGTAATGGAAAACGACTCTTCTACTATGTTAATGTTGAGGTTATCCTGCTTATCAGTAACAAGGGTTTAAAAAGAATACTCGAGAAAGTAAAATTAGTTAAATAGTTTCAGTGCAAAGCAGAGTAAATTGCGATGGCTTTACACGGTAATCTTATAGTGTGTTATCAGCGCATAAGGATTATTGTTGCATGACCACATAGTATCGTCAGTAATAATATGCTAAACTTAGTTATACCAGGCCTATAATAAAAGAATTGAAAACATAACGAAAGAACAACGAAGTGTAAATTAGCTGACACAAATCTTCTTAAATATTTATGTGTAGGTACATTTAATTGACGAAACCATTATTAAATTTGGTCGAAATAAACAATGTAAAAGTTGTGATAAAGTATTATGTCCTGTTGATTCGAAATAAATTTTAGTTCGAGCAATTAAAACATTTAATTGGGCGCATAAAATATTTTGTTGCTCGTTTTCAAGTAAATGTTTTTATTGAATCAATTTGTTTAAGGTTATCCCAATTTTTGCTCAGTTGTGAAAAATGGTATGGCGGAGAGTAAAGTTTGTCACCAACTATTTAACCGTTCAATTTCAAATTATTAATTTGTTTTCACAATATGCAAAAATTGAACGAAAGCAAATCATTTTTATTGCAAAAAACTTGAGCCTGCTTTGTAAAAAAAACTTATAGTTTACCGACTTTAGTAGATTACGTTTAATACAAAAAAGAAGATAAACCTATTATTAACTCATCTGTAAAGGTTTAATTTAACTAAAGTGGGTAAATAAGAAATTATTTCTGCTTGAAATAATGGGTATCCATTATTGTATCTACTTGCTTACCCACTTATTATTAGAAATATACAGGTCGTTTCATAAGTACGATACGTAACTTAAACGGGTGATTCCTTATGATGTTCTAAGAGAAAAAAGTTCATATGAACATATGTCCGGAGTTGCCCCGTTTTTGATATACAGGGTGTTAAAGTTTTTTAATGGTGAGCCGATTGCAATCGTGCGTTTTCTCAGAAGGTGGCCATTTTCAACATTTGATTTGATTAACTAATAGGAGGGTGGGTCGAAATTTACTGCAAAAAATGTTTGTTTTAAATTTCAGTATGAGTAGTGTGCAAAACATGTGTCATGTAATAAGGTATTTGTGTACCAAAGCAGGACCGGATTAAAAAAAAATTTACCGGGCCCCGGAGGCCCCAAATTTTAATTTTTTTATTTTTTTGAAAATTTTGCTTGAGTAGCAAAAATGTGTTTAGTTACATCGCCAATAGGCTGTAAAAAAAAATTCGATTATATTCATAATGTTTTTACCGGGCCCCAAGCTCAAATGTAATAAAGTATAATGATTGTGCAGCTCTTTGCCTGGCTTGGTGTTCATTGAAAATATTGTTTTGGACCTAAATAAATATAAAGAAAAAACTTAAAATTTTTTAAAGTTTTTTCAATAGTATATAAACTCCAAACCAGCCCAGAACTCACCACGTGGAGGTGGCTGCACCGCGAGCTCCACCCACCCGCCCTCCCCTCTTACCAAACTCATTAGTCAATTCTTGCAGCAAAGTACTGTGATTTATTTTCAAAATTAGGTAAATTCTTTCGTGCTTCAATTTTTGCGCGGATATATCCGTCTCTAGCAATACTCCCGCATACTTTTAGGGATGCTTCAGTGATAACTTTCACACATCTTTCCACCGCCTGAGTGTGGCAAGGAAGTGCGCCAAAATTTGGAACGTCATCACCTTCACGGATCATTTCGGTTAATTCCTCCATTGAAATACCAATCGTGATTGGAGGTTCGGTTATATTCATATCTGACCAATCGATAATGTCCATGTAGTCCTCAGCACTAAAATTTAGCTTTGGAACTTTAAAAATTCTGACTTCTGTTGCGCTATTTTGTCTTGATTTCTTTATTCGACGGACAGCTAGTTCTCGAATGTGCTTACGAGGATCTGTTAACATTGCAACCAGTAAATTTTCTGGGTGGGCAAAGTATGCATTGCCTTCTATGATTTTGTCAATAATATTTGTTATAACTTCTGTAAATTGCCTTGATATTTTAATTATCTCCCACACATGCCGAGCACCTTCTTGTAAGAGTGGTTTGGTCCTTATTTTGAACCACATAGGCGCGTAAAGTTTCATTACAAAATTTGCTATAAGCTTTAGATTTTCCGGTGGATTTTCTGTACTAACGTATAATCGAAGAACTCTGTTAGCTGTTGTTACCCATCTGGAGTGCGCCAGTTTACCCGGATTACGTTCGTATAGACTTTTGGAACAATTTCCATTTTTAATGGTTTGTGTCAACTTCTGGTAAGTCCGTATCAATTGGATCAAATTGAACAGGAGGTAAATTTTCGCAATCGTTTAGAAGACTTCCAATGGGTCCCGAATAGTTATATGGGCCCTTAGTGTGACCATCCAATTTCTGTAATAAATGTCTTAACGACAATTCATTGGCATGAAGTAAACATATCGCCCACTGCAAGGGTCTTTCTAATCGCTCTTCAATTAAACGAATGACTCCTCCCTTCCAGCCGGTGTTAACATTGGTGCCGTCACATCCAATAACTCTAAGCTCTCTAAGGCTTATTTGGTTTTCGACCATGTAAGACAATATACCATTAGCTATATCGATCGCTTTAACTGGTGGACTAAGCGATAAGTGTCCAAAATAAGTTCCAATAGGTTCTTGTATCAGAGCTATGTGCTCTTCAACAATTTGCTTACGCCGTCTATCAACTTGAACAATAGTATTGTCTTTTCGGCCATCAAAATAAAGACCCTCCAAACGCTGACTGTTTTCTCTTTCTTTACACTGAAGCCGACATCTATTTTTACTAAGCTCTCTTCGAATTTTACTTTTGTCTACTATTTTATCGGGGTTAGTTTTAGTAACTATGGCAAAATCTTCTAAAACAGCAGATACAATTTTAGCTGCGGCTCTGTTAGAAACCCCTGTCAGATCTACGGCTTTAGCGGTACTTGGTAGAGAAATCCTCATTTGTTTCGAGGTTTTTAGTATTTTTTCAATTTTTGTGGAATTGTCTAAGGGATAACTCCATTGGAATTCTTTGTCATCTAAGATATTAAGACTTGTAGAATCGTTCGATGTATCTTCAGACATGCGCTTCAAGTTTGAAGACTGTAGCCCGCTTGTACTTGGGATAGCATCATCATAAATTACATTTAAGTTACTTTTTACCATTCTCTCATGTTTTTTCTTAAGCCTATTGGTTTTTGTTTTATCTAAATTACCAATACCCATTTTTCTATCCATTCTTTGGTCCAAGATGAAATTCCACTCCAAAACTGGTACTTTCTTGGATTTATCGCACTTGCAAGATATTCTATCGGAACATTTGCAAGAACAAATATCAAATAGAAATAAAGGTCTGTCTTTACCACCAAAATACGTTTATTTACCCTTCTAGGGTGGAAGTTAAGGGTTAGGGAGAATACATGAGAGTAAATGTTAAATTAAATTTCTTAATGTAGACGTTGTACTAGTTTCGACTTTAGTGAAAGTCATCATCAGCAACTCAGTAATAAGAAATTTCTTTTTAGACTATGATCAAGACAAGTGGGTAAGAAAGTGGTTCAACAATATAAAATCTTAACCTGTCATTAGCCAATGGATTCGACAGCAGTTTATCATGGATACCATGCTACTTCATACAATAGGGGAAATATTTTTGGAATTATTTTTGGAGTAATTGGTATTAAATCCGAAAGTCATACTAGACTATTAACAGATGTGCAGTACAATATTAATGTCAAAGACACTAAGTGAAATATATTACTGATACACGTGCTACTCAGAGATTATAGGATTAATCAATTAATTTTATGAAATTTTAATTAAGTTATGTGGAGACATAATTTGGTGGTTTTTAGAAAAAGTCAATAGAAATAAAATAAATTATTATTCTCAAAAAACACATAAAACGTACTGGAGTTATGACGTGAAATTTGGAATTTGTCTGAAAAGAAAGAAAATTCACAATTCAGTAATTGAAGATTAAGATTTAAAACATAAGGTATCACTATAAATTAGTTTGTTTTTTCTCTGTATAGTAAATTTATTAATACTGTACTCACCACATTGTCAACATTCCATTTTAAATTACCACTTCCGTGAAAAAAGGAATAAAAATTACGAAAATTAAAAAATTAAAAATTAGCAGGTACCAATGGAGGCAATTTTCTTTTCTTTTTCTTTGGTGATGACTTCATCAAACTAATTGTAATTTTAATAATTTGATTCTTTTTTGATTTGATTTTCAGACAAATTCCAAATTTCACGTCATAACTCCAGTACGTTTTATGTGTTTTTTGAGAATAATAATTTATTTTATTTCTATTGACTTTTTCTAAAAACCACCAAATTATGTCTCCACATAACTTAATTAAAATTTCATAAAATTAATTGATTAATCCTATAATCTCTGAGTAGCACGTGTATCAGTAATATATTTCACTTAGTGTCTTTGACATTAATATTGTACTGCACATCTGTTAATAGTCTAGTATGACTTTCGGATTTAATACCAATTACTCCAAAAATAATTCCAAAAATATTTCCCCTATTGTATGAAGTAGCATGGTATCCATGATAAACTGCTGTCGAATCCATTGGCTAATGACAGGTTAAGATTTTATATTGTTGAACCACTTTCTTACCCACTTGTCTTGATCATAGTCTAAAAAGAAATTTCTTATTACTGAGTTGCTGATGATGACTTTCACTAAAGTCGAAACTAGTACAACGTCTACATTAAGAAATTTAATTTAACATTTACTCTCATGTATTCTCCCTAACCCTTAACTTCCACCCTAGAAGGGTAAATAAACGTATTTTGGTGGTAAAGACAGACCTTTATTTCTATTCATAAACTCGCCACAGAAAATGGACTACTTCTTAAATATCAAATAATTTCTTAGCATCGCATTTAAATTTTTGTAACTTACATGTTAATTTCGGATCATCTCTGCTTTTAATTGGTTTAATAATTGTCTGATACTTAGAGTTATAGTATAATATCATATCTTTTATCCGTGGACGTGACAATACTGGCAAAGAGGCCCGTTGCCATAATTTTTCCAATTTTTGGGAAACAATACCAGCGACCGTTAACGCTGCAGGCTGCTGACTTCCGCTACCTTCTAATTGTGATCGCACACTTGAATGGCACCGTATAACATCTTCGTAGGTTGGCAAAGTATTTGCACTTTCCGGATCGATATCCATTTCAGGCCCGAATAAATTCATATTTGCACTGGTTCTGGTTTTTTTTGACATTTTGATTCTATGTAAACGCAGATATCACTTAACGAGAAACAACTAGCTGAACTAGTAAATAAACCATGTATCACTACAGTGTATAAAATATTCAGAAACACTAAATCAGTTTAAAAAACAAGAATTACGGTCTAACGCGCATCACTGATCAGTACTAACCACTTACTAAGTCAATATAAAACACCTAGCAGGCGTTGTAATCTTAAACAGCGTTAGCACGTGTCCAATTATGTTACCACGTTGTTCGAGATTGTCGTTACAGACAGGCGCAGTAGGAGTGTTAGCAGTGGCGTGATGTAAGAAAGGTAAATTTGAATTTTGACAACATTTGTGGTGCTTGGGGCCCGGCTAAACCTAAAAATTTGTTAACGATTTTTTTTTACATGCTTGGGGTGTGGTCTAGTATCATATTTTCACTACTCAGAAAAAAAAAATTAAAAAAAAAAAATCCTTTTTTCCCCCCCCTTGGGGGCCGGCTAAATTATTTTTAAAATCGATCAACTTTGGAGGACCTTCTTTTGTTACCATTACACAACTTTTGGTTGCTACTTGCCTTTAGTTTTCAAAAAAAAAATTTTTCGACCCACCCTATAACTAAGTAATGCATTTTTTTTTGTAACATTATTTAAAAAAATAATTTTATTTCTAATTTAAATGTTTAATTAACTTTAAAATACATTTTTCAGTTTTTTCAAAAGGAAGATAATATGTAGCAGTAATTAAGTAATTTATATTATTTGTAATAAACGAGGTTGCGAAAAATATTAAATTTTGGATCAATAATATTAATTATGTATTCTTTTTCGTATGCACGGTAGTTTTTAAATCGACTAAACTCAAAAACAGTGCTTTAAATCTTGTCTAACCCAGAATACCTTTTTAAGGTTTTTTAATGTGTGACGAAAAAGTACAAAAATCAATATAACAAAAAGTTTGGTATATTTTGACACCGCCCTCCCCTATTTCTGGCCTCACTTTTAGATTATGACTTTTTAACCATAATAGTTCGATTTGGGATGTAGAGCTTACTAGGGCACCTAAACTTTAAGTTTGTATCTTTATTAGTTTCGAGAACATTAAGAAGAAAACATCTTCAGGGTCTCCCTTTGGGACCCTGTAGCTCGGTTATAAGGTAATGTAGGACAATATGTTACATGACCTTTGGACCCTATTTTGACCCAAACTACCCGATCTCTAATTATTGACCATACCTTTCGGGACACCCCTGTATATATCAGTTTAATAAAATTGCTTTATCTCCTAACCGAAACCGAAATCAAAGGAACATCGAAAGGTTCTTTGCATTGAACACCCTTTGCTGTCCGAAAGGCTAGTGGCGAACATATTTTTTGTTCTGCTTTAAAATTGTAGCATCCTGTATTTCGAAAACAATATGAATACAAAGTTACAGTTAAAAAATAAGCCAAGGAATTACCTTTTTACACTATGGACATGACATTTAGAAACCCCCTATACAGCGTGTCTTCGGAAGTTCTTACCAAATGGAAAACTTTTTAATTATTAACTCTACGAAAAAAAGTGGCTCTTCTTAAAAAGTCCTGCTTGGTGAGAAAATAAATTTGCACAAGAATATTTGTATGTTGGACAACATGGCTTCAAAAAGTACCGGGTTTAAAATTTATAAAAGACGCGGCTATATCTCCAAAATAAATAGTCGTAAAGATTTGCAGTAAAAAAATTCTAGGCCACAGGGCGCGTTTTGCGGAAGACCCAGTTTTGAAAATAAGTATTTCTGGGTAAGAAGGCTTTGAAACAATTGATTGTTGTTGGTAACAGAATAGGCGTTTTAGCAGCGACAGTGACAGTTTGGCAATTATAATTTCTGTTTCAAAACGTGAACTTTTAGTTAAAAAAAGGTTTTCCCGTTTCTTAGCTACTTTAAACAATAATAGTGATGATTAAACTGACTGTTGATGAAAAAATAGAAATAGTTCTTATTATTGGCGATAATTATAAAACGCATCGCGAGGCTGCCGAAATTTTTAATACTAGACACCCAAATAAACATATTAGCCACGTTACTGTCGGCAATGTCGTCAATAAATTTAAGAATTTCATGCAGTTCGAACACCGACTGAAGAAAATCAATTACAAGTATTGCAAGCGGTTGTGGAAAATCCAAAAATTTCATTGGAAGGAATAAAGAACACAGTTCAAGATAACGTGTTAAGAGCTTCTGCTAGTAAGATACTTAGAATAAATAAATTTTATCCGTATAAGCCAAAATTTGTACACACGCTCAAACCTGAAGATATGGAATCGCGTTTCATGTTCTGTGCTTGGTTCCAAGGATAAGTTGAAGACGACATTTTCTTTTCAAGGAGAATTTTATTCAGAGACGAAGCAACATTTACTTCTAATGGTGTCGTATGTTCCTAGAATTGTCGTTGGTGGAGCGATGTGAACCCCAATTTCGTATCGAAATAATCAAATAGTGGGTCCATATTTTTTCCATCAAAATATTAATAGTGAGATTTACTTAAATTTCCTAAAAATCGAAATTTTTAAATTTATTAACGGCGTTTAATGGCATAAACGCGGGACAGGCTGTTTGGTATCAGCATAATGGAGCTCCTTGTCACAGCGCAGCCAGGGTCAACGAATATGTGGATAGAACTTTTCCACAAAGATGGATAGGACGCCGTTCAGAAGTACCCTGGCCACCTAGGTCACCGGACAATACACCCCTAGATTCTTTCTTGTGGGGTAATTTGAAGCAATTAGTATACAAGCACAGACCATTCCGTGATATTGATCACCTGGAAGAAACTATAAGGCAGTGTATCCGGCTAGTTACCCCTCATATGATCAGAAACGCTGTGTCAGAGTTTTGTAGGACAATCATTTGTATGCAAAAAGACGGGGGCCATGTGGAGGCCTAGATTATTTTTGGAGTCATTTAGTTTTATTTGTTATTGGGAAATGAGAAATTGGCCACCTCATAGAAATTAGTGCACTAAAACTGTAATACTATTTTTTATCCACCATAAAAGTAGTTCTTTTAAGTAGTGTTTTATTGGGTTATTGTTAACTGTTCTTGTTATAGTCTGTGGGCCTTTAAACACTCTCCAAGTTTTTACTTTTGGAGATATAGCCGACGTCTTTTATAAATTTTAAACCCGGTACTTTTTGAAGCCACCATGTATGTCCAGCATACAAATATTCGTGTGCAAATCTATTTTCTCGCCAAGCAGGACTTTTTAGGAAGAGTCACTTTTTTTTTGTAGAGGTAATAATTAAAAAGTTTCCCATTTGGTAAGAACTTCCGAAGACACGCTGTATATGAAAATATACTGAAGAATACCTTCAATTATGTCACATAAAAAATATCGGTATCTACTTATTTGATCATGTTGTTAACTTTACATTACAATATTCTATCTTAGGTTAGAAATATTAAAAATATGTTAAAGATTACAAAATAATAATCTAATGACGGATTCAAAAATGAAGCAGATATATGTGAACTCTCAATTAATTTGTTGCATGAAAATTTCCTAAAAATTGAACAAATTAAAGTAAATTTAATATTAAGGTCGCATAATGCATTGACAGCAAACAATAAATTTATTATTTTATTTAGTAAAGCATGTTCGTTTCAAAAAATGCTCCGCTGTTTATAATTTATAGACATAGTGACTTTAAAAATTTTTCATTAAATGCAATTTATCATTGACAGGCATAAATAATAATTTGTTTTAGCGCTGTATGCGACAGTTATTGTCAATTGATTATTGATGGTCTCGACTTTAACAATCAAATAAATAAAAACCTATAAATTAATGCCGTGTGGAAAAATTAAGCAGCAGAATAAATTAAAATAGTCAATCCAGGTGTATTTGTGCTTCTCAATTTATAATATTGAGTAGTTTGTAGTGACATTTCCTTTGGGTTAAACGGGTAATTAAAATTCTCTGAAATAAAGTAGCAATACGTATGACAAACTGGTTCTTCTTGACGACATATGGTGAGAAAATTTAAAAATGTTACTTTATCAATTTATTAATGGGGCCAGTAGAGTGCATAAATCTTGTTGGTAAAAGAATTGTGTAGCGAAGTTAAATTTTTACAAAATTGACAAATTTATGACAGATAGTAATAGCATGTTAGGTATAAAATAGGTTAAAGTATACAGCATACCAAGTTAGAAGTACATTATACTTTTAAACTAAAGGCTCAGATGTGAAAGAATTTTTCAAGCTTACTTTGTTCTTGACGCGGGAGTTGTGAATGGCCTACACCAAAAAATTGAGTCAACATGTTGTGTTTCAGTCTTGCAAGTTTTAACACATTCATCCGCGTTTGCAAACATTTCCAGGATTTTTTGCTTTACATTTCTGCTCCACAATTCCAGATTTCTACAAAAAGCTTTTCACTCGTATTAAATCACTCAAATTTAATGAATAATGGGTTATTATCATTTAGATAACTTAATATTTGTGTGTGAATAATTTTTTCAAATATCTTTGACAATATGCTCAATAGACTGATTGGGCGCATTTCTGAATAATCCTTGGGGTTGCATACTTTAGGCAATGGTTGCCAATTTCCAATCTGAAGGAAATGTAGTATTATTTATGGACGTATTAGAATATGGGTAAGCAATGGTATAATTAGAGGACAATACAGCTGTACCATTTGCAAGAGGAGCTGGTCAGAACCGGCAGCATTATATTTGAGGTGGGAAAGTGCCCAAAGAACTTCATTGTCGTCTACCAAGGAAGAATCAAAAATACTGTCCGTAGCGCTACTGTTTTGGTAGAAGCGAACAGTGTGAGTGTTCACATCGGGGCATACTTGATGGACAGACTCGACAAAAAACGCGTTAATGTCTTCTGGTCTTTTCAAACTTGACGGAATTTCATAATTATTTTTCCATTTCACTTAGTGTTTGCTATGTTGTTCTACTGTTCTGATGTTATAAGGTTTTGTACCCTTTTATATTCTTCCTAAT
Organism: Polydrusus tereticollis; assembly: GCA_963920685.1. NCBI lineage: Eukaryota > Metazoa > Arthropoda > Insecta > Coleoptera > Curculionidae > Polydrusus > Polydrusus tereticollis. The sequence continues at coordinate 87,394,174 of OY987329.1, read as the reverse complement.
CTTCATTTTTTTTATTTTTTATACTTAGAGAAGAGACGATTTCTACAGTTTTTTATTACTTTCAGGATTATTAAATTATGTAAATCTGTCTGATGATCGAATTCTTTAAAATCGCGAAATTCGTTAAGCTTAATTTAAGCAATAAATGATCGGAAACATCATGTTAATCATGAACTGACCTGAACTAACCTGCCCGCATAAAAACCATCCCTGCGATTGTAAAGTCAGCCAATGTTGTTTGAAAGTTTCATTCTTTTCACCAACATCAATCTCAGTTGCGCACAAGTTATCCCTAAGGTAAACTCCCACCCTTCCTCCTCTGCCACCACGATCAAGCCTATAAAAATTGAAGCCTGGTATACCGGGTATCCACGAAAGGTGGCTCCCCCTATAACTATTAATTTTTAGGGTTGCAGATATTCAAAGTGACCTCCATCTTGTTGCTGACATAGTCGTACTTTTTCTACTGTCGCTATTGAAACATTTCTAAACTGCTGTGGGGTAATTTCTATGAATAGCTGCCCTTACTTTCTCCTCTAACTCATTCCGTGTGGCAGCAGGTACATCATAAACCTCGTTTTTAATAGAACCCCATAAAAATAAGTCTAAGTAAAGGTATAAATTAAACACAATTCTGTTTTACCTAGCCGGTCAACTAACTGGACCTCTATTTCCAATCCAGTTTTCGTTGTATGATTCGTTCAAATATTCTGTAACTGCCCTCATGTTGTGTGGTGGGGCACCATCTTGTTGGTAAAAAAGTCCCACTCAATTTACTAATGGTATCTCATCCAAGAACTGCTCAATTTTATGGGGCCTAAAATTCTGTCCCCTAAAATCCCAACCCAACAGTTAAAACCAAACCGTTTTTGAAAATTTTCCTCCTGCATCAAGTGTAAATTTTCGTGGGACCAATATCGCTTATTATTTCTGTTAAAATGTCCCAAATTAGTGAAACGGCTTTCGTCACTATAAAGAATTTTATATGGAAATATATTATCCTCTAAATATTTTCCTAAGAACCAATCGCAATACTCAAGTCTCCTTTCATTATCGTTTGGGTACAGATGCTGAGGAAGTTGGTATTTATATGAATGGTATTTATGTTTATTTAAAATATTGCCTGCAGAAGACTTACAAATGCCACATTCTAGCGCGATATCCCTGAGTGACGCATTGTGCACGTATGCCAGAACATTTATTTCTATTCCTTCACTCACAATAATTGGATCGTTTTCATTATTATCAGGCTCATTTCGCATTTTCTGAACCAGTTTTGGATAATAATGCCGGGTTGGGTGACGGCGTTTAGGATATCTCTGTGCGTAAACACGTGCAGCATCTGTTGAGTTTTCCCACCCTCTCCAAAAACTAATAACATAACAACTTTTCCGCTCCTTGTATAAATATTATTATTTTCCATGATTTTTAAACAATAACGTACACAATAATTACCTAATTCACTTTTGCAGAAGCGAAGTTCCATAAGATGTTGACTTGTCAATTTTTTACAAATCATTTTAACGTTTTTGTTTTTATCAGTTGTGTTGGTCACAGGCTACTTGATTAAGATTTAATCAGATCGTTTTATTACGATTAATTTGATACCACACACTATTAGGTTTTAAACAAACTTCCTTTAAAAAACTGTAAAAACGTTACGTTATGTACGACTTTCCTAAAATAAAGCGCCTTTTGAGAATAAAATAAGATTTATTTTATTCTCAAAAGGCGCTTTATTTTAGGAAAGTCGTACATAACGTAACGTTTTTACAGTTTTTTAAAGGAAGTTTGTTTAAAACCTAATAGTGTGTGGTATCAAATTAATCGTAATAAAATGCTCTTTTTTCCTAACCCAGCCACCATGTTGACATTTAAAAAAAATGAGTAATACAGGTTTCAAAATTTAATTTGACACAGCAGATAGGTTTTGACCGAGAACAGTAAAGTTGTATTTTGTCAAAGATGTTAGGACTGAAATTAGTGATTTTAACGTATTCATAGCCTTCTAGATTAAATTATGAAATTAAAAAAAAATAAAAAAACGGCGACAAAAAGGGGCAAGTGACACATGATTGTATTTAGAATGTCATATGGGTTAAAAGAGAAAGTAAAAATATACCAGGTGTCTCATTGAAAAATCGAATGTTTATATCACTTCCGGTAAAACCGGAAGGATTATAAAGTTGAATCACCCGTCAAAAAATGCAGTTTTATGTCGCATATGAATCCTCCAAATTTCATTCCAACATCTTTAAAAACAAAAGAGTTATAGGGGCGAGTCACCTTCCGTGACCACGCGGTGTGTGCTTGGGCATAAGTGCATTAATTTATAAAAGACAAAAAATAATCAATTAAGTACATTTTTTTAAATTTGGCACACTGATATAATTTTATATTATTTTCTTAAAACATTGGATACCTCGAACAGAAAATTTACTTTACTTTAAATTCGCTGCAGTCAAGATGATTTTTGTACAAGGTGTTGCACTATAAATGGACCCACCCTTTAACTTTTTTATCCGATGGTATTAGAAAAAATGGTAAATACAAAAGTTGTAGGGTACAACGTAAGGTTTTTTATGAAATAGCTTAAATATATATAGGGTGTTGCAGAAAGACGGAGCAAACAAAAATATAGTTTTTTCTTATGGAACACCCTGTATATAATACTCTTAAATGATAGGGCTGGTCTTCCTGATAAAGATGATATATAATTTGTTATACTCATTATTATGTTAGAGTCAAAAAAATTGTGTAAATATCTTTCAAAATTACTACAAAAGAAATAAAAAATTTTTTATAAGGAACAGTAAAAAAACTAAAACATAGCAGAACTAAGAACACATATTTCTATTGAAATTCCTTAAGGTGCTGGAAATGACCGCCGTTCATCTCTATACAAAGACGATATGCTTTTTTTAATTTACGGACAGCTTTGACTACCCAGTGTTGATTTCTATTTATAGTATCGATTTGATTTCGAATTTGTGCGTTCAATAAGTCGACATTGTCATGTCCTTTTAAGGTAGATGTTATTTTTTAAATACCCCCATGAAAATATAAAAGGTCAAGTAGAATCATATATTCTCGTCTGGCAGTATGTCTATTCTTATTATTTTTAATGTATAAACACGATATTTCACATTTTTCTTGCACTGTATAAATCTTTTTAAAACGTTTACTATTATAATCCGATAATTCTGACAAGTTGTCAAACATAATATCCAGATAATAATTGAAAGCGCCATGCTTAATCCATGGCCTTCTACAAGTACAATAAAATTATTAATCCATGGCCTACTACCAGTACAATTTAAATATGCGTTTTTTGACTTTAACATAATAATAAGTATACCAAATTATATATCATTTTTATCAGGAAGACCAGCCCTATCATTTAAGAGTATTATATACAGGGTGTTGTTTAAGAAAAAAACTATATTCTTGTTTGCTACGCCTTTCTGCAACACCCTATATATATTCAAACTATTTCATAAAAAACTTTACGTTGTACCCTAGAACTTTCGTATTTACCATTTTTTCTATACCATCGGATAAAAAAGTTAAAGGGGGTCCATTTATAGTGCAACACCCTGTACATTAAAATATTCATAAATGTATTTACTAAATTTTAATAAGCCAGGGTGAATCCCTTCAGTCAAAATGTGGGAAACACTGTATAGTATAAATAGAAAACATCACAAATTTATTTCAAAGGATATGTTATATAAAAACTAGAAACAAACCTTAAATTCCCGAATGTACGTATTTCTTGGTCTCGATATTAATTTTATTATTTGGTTATCACGACACGGGATCTTATGATTTACTATTATATTGTTTATATTTAAAAAATGAAAGAAATAGTTTGGTTTTAATACCTATTTTCACTACAAAATTTGCATTTTTTTTTAATCCTTTTTGATAAAAGAAATGAACCAGAAACAACCTTAAGAAAAATGTCCACCTTTAATATTCTCCAAGGAACAAAAATTGTCGTATATAATCTTGTATGCGATTTCTTCTAAATTTTGAAAACAGCCCATCAGTTTTGAAATCCATTTATTGGTTTTAAAATATCCTTGTATTAAGCATCTCAATCATACTAATATGAAGATTTCTGTGCGATCTGTTTCCCTATAAAAACCAAAAGATATTTCGGCTTTTTCGCCCACCATGTATTATCCATAATGGAATGTTATAATTAAATCGTGACTTAATAACTATACTTGTCAGAACTCTGTATTATTTAAATAATATTATTGTTTACTAGTCGTAAATCAAAGTATGAAGAGGAATGCTTTATATGGCCTATAGCTTCTACGTGATCAACTTTTAAAAATTATTTATTTATATCTATTTCGAATTTTGTTTTAGGTTCAAGGGCATTGTAAAGTTTATTGTAATCACTAAATGTATTAAACTTATTTTTCTTCTAGCCTAACCAAATCACAATTTCAAATTTTTGCTTATTTAATAGTAATGTCTGAAATAGTAAGGCTGATAAATGATAAATCATTTTGATTAAGAAATTGTACAGCAATGATAAACAGCAAGACGACTAAGAAAATTGTTTTATATTAATATTAATGTATAAGTAGGACAACTACTATTCTAGATGACAATGAAATAAAATAAAATGAGTAGTATTTAAGTACAGTACATTTAGTTTACCCTTTGATCAAAAAACTTTAATTCAGAATTTAAAACCATAAACCGTCATATTAGCAGTTAACCAGAAAATCGAAAACGCCTTTTGAATGTATCGTTTCTCAAATCTTGTCATTTTTGTTGAAAAAAGTGTATTCTTTAACTGTTTGTTTTTGTGAGTGCTGTGCTATTGTAAAACTATGCATGTTTGCATTTCCAAAGGATCCTGAACAGTAAGTACATTTGCACCACTTTAGGATTGTTGATTAAAAATGTAAGGAAAGGTAACAAAACTGCTGCTCAATATTTATAAAGAAATAAAGGGATACATAAGAGAATATTGTTTTTCTACTTCTATATTAGTTAGAACCTACTTACGCACTGTCTACTTTATCCGTAAAACTCTGATTACACACACTATATTGTTAGAAGCCAAGCTGTGCGTAAGAGCAGTTACGTATTATTATAATGTCTGTATTAACAAGGTTAATTTTCGCTAACGCTCGTACCGTGGCATTACGTAAAACACAGAAGATATTCATGAAAAAGGTACTTCTTGCTAGGTACCCACATTTTTTATTTCAGTGTATAGCATTTACGTCGTCGCTTTAGTGCTTCTTTTAGTGTAATAACCCGCCCAACTGTCAAAATTTCAAGGTGAAGGACGTATAATTTGGTCCCCACTAATCAATGCTAAACTCGGGATTTTGTCGCTTCCCGTTGTTTGCTTTTCTCGGGCTTGGTGTTCCCCATTGCATAGAAACTAACGTTGTTAGAAAGGGTTGCCCGTTAGAAATAACTGCATTTATATTCATGCTAACAACATATGTATTTAATTGTATGTTCCTTTCACCAAAAAACAGCTCCTCTAAATAAATCTACCTCTGGCTATACCTGATACTTACGAATTTTCCGTTATAATTCGGTCTATATTTCTGTAAAATGCAAATTAGTCATTAAATTATAATAATAACAAGACCACACACAAATCACTATTTTTCTATAAAAGAGTTGTCCTTTATAATTAATATGAGACACCGTTTTATCTAGTAAATAAATGATATCAATTTTTTCGCGTGCTTCCAAGCATCAACAACTCGCAACTTAAGAACGAAATTCAGTCAATAATAAATTGCTGTGTCCACGAATTCATTAATTATTTTAAAAAATAAATTACTTTTGAAGTGAACTTAGTTAATTATTGCTTTGAATAAAAAACTGCTTAAGATCGTCATAATCTAGCATGTTGGAAGCTATTATAAATTAATAACAGGGTGGCCATATTAAATGCAATTTGGCGTTAAGAAAAGTGTATATATTCTTTGTTAATATTTAACTTACTTAAGTTAATAAATAAGTGTATTCATTATTAATTATTGATGAAAGTAAATTAATTAAATGTTACTAAAGAATATTGAAATTATAATTTAAACACTCTGGCTTCAATCCTGGTCAAAAAAAGATAGTCGAAGAGCAAGTCAAGATTACAGTCCTACGTAAAAGAAACTAGGTGATAATATCGAAAATAGGCATATTGTTTTATTTTAGGAGGCCATGATTACGATTAAATCTGGTTAGGCAATAAGTCTGTAATCTCAGCAGAACTGCAATTATGCTCATAATTTAATGATCTTTCATTGTTCACTGTACATAATTCACATAAGCTCTAATAAAATAATTCACAAAATCATAAGCTGCGATCGAAAATTTAAACTAAAATTTTAATTTAAATACAGATACAAAGACCTAATTGATTTTTCGTAAGTTATCCTTTTTACTTGTTTAGCTCTTGGATCGTATCAAATTTAATTTAATTCCCATGGCAACGTCCCTAGCTTCGAAAACTCCACTTTGCGAGTTTGATTTAAATCGATGCGACATTTGCATATTTTCGGTTTGGGTTAAAATAACGTTAGAGAATTAAATTGAGCAACTATGTAATTCAATAAAATGTTTATTAAGAACAAAGGCATTGTTACTTTTTAAAACAAAGATAAAATGCACACGACCTTAATTTGTTCTGATTCTTAAGTAGCGGCTACATGACAGATGCTTGCCTGCACAGCATAATTTACGCAACAAAGACGAAATACCGTGCGTTGTTCACACAATATGTTGGTAGTAAGTTTGTGCGAACTCATAATAAAACGAGGGTACTATGCATATTAGACATTCAGTGACTGACTCAGTCTAAGACTCCACCGAAGCCGATTCAGACCAGATCCGATCAGACCAGACCCCAAAAACAAACAATGGCTTTATACTAGACGTGGCTACAGGTACCAGTTTAGGCCATTTTAGTCTTGCAGAGAGACCTCCCATTGAGCTGCAAATCCAACAATGAAGAGAGAGATTTTTAGGGGTAACAAAAAAAGAAGCCAGAGAATAAATGGAAAAAAAGTAAGATATTGGAGTATTACCAACTGATATCTGACCTTCAAAGGTGGATAAACCGACCCAGGGGAAGTGGATTACTTCTTAACGCAGGCACGGTCAGGCTATGGCTGCTTCAGAGAGTACCTATATGATCGAAAAAAATTAAATTCAAGCCATTGTACATACTGCCAACAAGAAGATCATGGAGAATACACGCTTTTCGACTGCCCTAGATGGGAAGATGATTAACCTACGCCAATTAAACAGGGAGTCCTATCATTATGGCCGCCATGACATGGAGGACTTATGGAATCGGAAGATTCGTGGAATCCTGTCTATAAATTAGCAAGAACCGTTATCGGGACTAAATAGGCTTAGAGTAGAATACCATAAAAAGTGAAGACAGGCCCTGGTACTGTAGTAACGCGAAAGTGGTTTCCGCTACGAGGAGCTGTAGGAAGAGGGAGGGGTTTTCTAGTGAGTAGGAATCTCACACTACCCACCACAACCACCTTGTAGGTGTTTTACGCAAAATTGTTCCCCTCCACTTTCAAAAAGTTCAGACCGTTCCAGATAACAGCAGATGTCGGGACGTTTTAAACGTGTTTGATATTTCGTCAGATACGGTCGTTAAATTAATAGTGTCCAAATTGAATAAATCAATATTGGAAGAGTTGGTCAGGGAAAATCCTGCCCTTTGGAATCAAAGGAATGTAAAGCATCACAAGAGAGAGATAAGAGGCATGTCGTGAAAAGATGCTTTTATATATTCTCTGTCTTCGTGGCTTTTCAATATTCTATGCGTCTAGTAACGCCACTTCTTTTTACAACCCTTTTGACTAATATTCTCTATGAGGTATTCATCCCATTCATCTGAGGAGCTAGAGCTTATATTCTTTGTGTTCTTTACATGCACCTGAAATTGTCAAAGTGGATCCGAGTGCTCGTATGGTCTCGTGTTCCGCACGCACTGTAGCCCCAATGGTGTCTGTCTGATCTGGTCCAATCGGATCTGGTCTAAACTGGCTTCAATGGAGCCTTAAGCGGCCCTCACGCGACTGATAATATTGTCAATATTTTAAACACACAATATTCTAATCGTATCAATCCTATTTAAAAAGGCCTGACACGAGCAATATTTGTGTCAATAATCAGTTTTCGAGAATATTTTCGTCATGAAAAAAGCTTTTCATCAGCATTTTTTTTCTCTTTATTCGAATATTCCCTTAATAAAGATGCATTCCAGAGGATCGCGTTTGCACGATACACGTTAATCAAAGTCTTTAATATTTCTCAAACGTCACCCCAAAATTTTTCCCAACGTCTCGATCTTGGGCTTTGTTAATACAATTGGTTTTTCATGACCACGTTGTCTCTATTCGACTAGGCGGCGAGTCCAACGGTTGTTTAGACATCTTACGACATGACCTATACAACTATACACTATACATACAGCTTCATCGTAATGCATAAATTCGTTTTGTCACTTCTTCTACTTTCGATCTTCTACGGTTCTCTGTATTATTTATTCGATCTCGAAATGTTACGTGTATAGGTATAATGCATCTTCTCTCCATGGATCTGTAAATAACCTGCATTATATGAATAATTTCTTTATTGAGTTTCGGTATTGTAGAGCAAGGAAATACCTGCTGCTTCTATGCTCATGGGGTTATTAGGGCGGTTGGTATATGGAGACAAGATAACAGTTAGTTTCGTCCGGAGGGATCTGCTTTCAAGTTCTCCCGAGCCATAATTATGAATAAAACAGAAATCATCCTGTATATAATGACAATGTAGATCAAACAATCCTGAAGCATCCTACAAAATTTCCAATACAATCCCGAAACTGTGACAAAGATAAATAAACACACACCAATAAATTGGAAAAAGACAGGCTACGGGATACATCCAAAACCGTATTAGCTTTTAAAGGTAGGGGAAACATAAACACAAAAGTTTGCACAGAAGCCATTATTCATACAGGCGACGCAAGGGTGACAAGCGGAGGGTCTTTTTAGAATATATACATGGTAGCGTAATATGGTAAAATGGTGGTTGATGGATTATCAGTAGTATTTGGTTTAGGCAAAATTTACAGAATATTTTTTTCGGTAAACTTTGGTTTAGGTTTTGTGTTGATGATCCCAGTAGATAGTATTATACCGCGACTACATTACTATACTTTATCTATCACTATAAGTTTATATTTTTTAATTTTTATATTTTGAATGAATGTTCGAAAATCTAGCTTCTCGCATTTTCAATAAATTCTTTCAAGAAAGTCAGCATTCCAAGAGATGTGAAAAAGAGATATGCGAGGAAAAAAAATGTATCAGATATTTTTTGATTTCTTGCTCTGAATCCGCCACTACCTGAAGTATGACTAATCACATTAAGAATTTTATTGTAGTAGCATTTCCAAGTGAGTACGTAACAAAGTAAATAGTCAGTGAATTTATCTTTGCGTTCTTCTTTTCATTGAGAATTATTGTAATGGCCTATATCCGGAGAAATACTTTGTAGGTTTCAGTATTTTTTAATTTGCACCAGTGAAAATGATTTAAGTTGTTGATTTTCTTTCCTCTGCCATAACTTCCTATCTCTGACTCAAAAATGGCTGGACGTATGCGTGTTCTGTAAGCTTGGCAGCCAAAGGAAAAAAGAAGATGGGAATAAAACCTTACCCTTCCAATATCTGTGGGCATCGAAACTTCAAATTTAAGTATGTCCACTGATTGTTCTATTATCCAGGACTATAGTCTATCTCTAAATGATGCGAAGTAATAAATCATTTCAAACCGTCTTCTCCATGGGCGTGCAAGATTTATTGGCATATATAGATTTAAATAGGCCTGCATTTTTAAATTTGTGCAGAATTAGTACAAGTTTCGACATTAAATTCAAGCTTTGTCTTCAAATATATATTCTAATATTAATTTTTTTAAGCTTAAAATTATGTTCATCCGTACCATTTACCTGGAATTTTAGAAAGCAATTTTATCAAAACTAATTTTAGAGTCTGGGTACTATTCCGTTTTTGCTTTAATCATTTTGTTCCTTTTTTTTGTACCTAATCCTGATTACCTGTTTGCTAATTATGTGGTTATTATGTCTTTATGCGGGTGCCTCTATTGGAATAATACACCTATTTATATCTATACATACCTTGGGTGTTTGTTTCTCAATGAAAGTAGTCAAAGTGTGAAATGTCAGTGTTTTTCGAATTAAATATGGAGAATTTTCAACAATTCCCTAAACGCCCTAGAGTCGGTTCATATACAGTAAATGAAAAAAAAAATTCTTAACTGTTAAGGATTCTATTGGAAGTAAGAATGCGGATTTGAGTGTTGACAATGCAGTGCAATTTACAGCAGATATGCTTAACGTTGGAAAAACAACAATACATAAACTTTTAAAAGAAGAAGGAAGTGTTGGCGTCAAACCTCCAAAAACTGCTCCAGGCTAAATGAAGGCCACACTGTAACTAAATTTTGACAGGATGAAAATATTAAAAGTTCAAGGCAAGCTTTTTTGGAAGGATTGTCCACAGGATTAAGACCGCCATCTGGAAAAGAACATCGACTTATCATAACCCATATTGAAAGTTCTGAAAGCTTCGTTGAAGATGATCTACTGATGTTCCAATCTAAAAATCCAGGAGAGTATCACGAAGATATGAATGCCGATGTCTTTGAAGAATGGTTTAAGCAAATGTTGGGTCTTATACCAAAAGATGCAATAATTGTATTGGATAGTGCAAGTTATCACTCTAGGCTGACGGAAAAGTTACCGACAAGTGCGTAGCATAAAAATGAAATAACATAACGGCTAAGTTTAAGACAAATAGAATTTCAATTAGATTCCTTAAAAGATGAACTATGGGTACTAGCCAATTTACATGAAAATGCATTCAAAAAATATGTAATCAATGAAATGGCAAAGTTACGCGCGAGGAATATCTGTGCTCAGACTCCCTCCGACTGCGAATTAAACCCGATCGAACTTATATGGGATTAAATAAAGACAGATGTCGCCAGAAAAAACGTGACTTATAAAATGGTGGATTTAAATAGACTCTTTAATGAACCTATGGATAAGATCAGTGCGGAAAAGTGGAAGAAGTGCATCAATCATGTGATAGAAGAAGAAGCTAAAATGTGGCAGGTAGATATAATAATCGAAGAAATGGTTGAACCGCTTATTATAAACGATGTTAATAAAGGTTCATCTTCCGAATCGGACTAATATGATTAAGCCATAACGACAAAGTATTATTCGATTTTTGAAAATGGTTTGTTAATAAGATTCTATATTATATCTTGTTTTTGTAATTATATTTTGTAAAATAGTAACACTTGTTGTTACTTATTGGTTAATATGATTTTTTAAATGTTTTCATATGTTGTAGATACCTAGGAACATAATATAATACAATTGTTGGAGAATAGGCATGTTTAAGATATTTAATTTAAAAACTTCCACAATACACGCTCCTGGCTAAGGGATTTTCCCAATAACAATGGTAAATCCTTAAATATTACAGTAGCTTGCGATAACTTCAGGGTGAACCTATGGAAAGAACGCGCATTATTTGGATCCCTTAATGTAAACACAATAAGTTTTAAGGGATGGTGTTTAAATTGTTCTTGATACCCCGGTATGCGTTTCGTATATCTAATTAGCATTTATTACTTCGCGCCAATTAAAGATAGACTATACTAACAGCAATTTATTAAATAAATTATTAGTGCCCACAAACATTATATATTTTACCGATTTATAAATATATTATGACATAGATCTGAAAAAGAATAATTTTAAAATTTTCATTTCTTGAATGTTCAGTAAATATCCCACTTACACCAACGTCAGTTTTGTGCAAGTTAATCTGAAAGAGATGAATTAATCTGAAGTCCATGTCAGCCAAAACGCGCACATAATTTATAGCGCAAGGAAACGAAATTTTGGCATCGTTTTATCTAAATTTAAAATCTTCGTTCTCTGGCAGAAACTATATAGTATAATTAGTTCTTCCTTGTAATTAAAAAGTTTTGTAGAAGCTTCAAAGCATGTTGTCGATTTTCTGGGTCCACAATTTGTTTCCGAATTTGGGTCAATGATTAATTATTATTTGCAGACATTGTGAAATTTATATAATATCAGATATATTTATTTAAACCAGACAATGGTCTATTATTTCTATTAATATTAGTGTTTGCTTCTTCGGCATAATGTTAGGTTTGTTTTGATTTTAAGAGGTTCTATGTTTATCTTGATTGTTCAATATTTCTAGTGGCTTTCTGTTTCTTATTTCTTTGTACTTGGTTTGATTTTAAATAACTGCATGGGTTTATCTTGTTCGCCGGTCATGCAAGTTGTCAATCCTGTAGACATTTGTATCTAGTATTTAGTGGTGCCTTAATGGGAGTTAATGTGATGAGTGCTTAGTTTTGGAATACCTGAAGTTTTTTATAGTTCGTCTTGTAGATTGTGTACCATGTCTGCATAACGTATGTCAGGAATGGTCTTACTATTGCCCTGTATAAATTCGTCTTTAAATAAATGTTAATTCTACCGTATCGCTTTAAAAGCGAGTATATTGCGCCTAAATATTGGTTCGTCTTCTTTTAAGGTGTTGATCCTCAATGTTATTCCAGAATATCTTTCTTTCGAATGAATGTTCCATATATTTGATGTCATCTATCAGGTTTATTCTTATGTTATTTACTAGCAATCTAAAAATGGGAAATTTAACTCTCGATTTCGTGAAGAACATGGCTTGTGGTCTTCATTTGTCAAGCTAAATTTGGAGAATATTTATATGTCTTTGCAGCCGCAGGACTACCAACGACTGCTTAGAGGTATATAGGTATCTGTGTGAGTGTGAAAAATAAAGTGTTATGGAACGAACTAATTTCATAAGGCTTGCAATGGCATTTTCTTTCTCATTTATTTTGTAATAAACGACATAATATAAATGGTAAGTAAGTTTTATTCCTAGTATTCCTACTCTGCTCGTAAAGCCTCCGTTCTACAAATATCTACATAGTTATAATTATGAGAACATTTTTTATATTCATATACATAACTTTTTCAGTAGAAGGAATACTATTAGAGATTGAAATTTTTATAGTAACAATCTGATTAATTAACAATTTAAAAACACTACATGAAACAAAATAAACAGTGTTTAGTTTCTGTGAGGTTAAATATAATGTGTGTCGGCCACCAGCCGGAATAACTATATGACACTTCATTGGTGTGCTTCGTTTATTCTTCGAATACCTATGTACATAGGGTATTTTTCCCACTTTTCTGTTAAACCCTCTTCTGATATAGTCTGCTTCGTGCCAAGTCAATGCCATGCTTCCCATTATCTTGTATAATTATGAAATTTGAACTAATACCATACACTATAGGCTAGCTCTGGTTCTAGCAAATTATTATTATGTAAGAGTGAGCATTTGGAGTTGTTTGGATCGCTACGAGGCTGTTTTTTCCCTTGGTACTTAGTCCACACCAAACCATTACAGAACCACCACCAATTGTTTGAATTCCTCGTACTCCAACAGAAATATACCATTCTCCCGGAAGTCTCTAAACGCGCAGGCGACCTTGACGCTACTGCTGAATTGTAGATGGGTGTGGAGGAGGACTTGATATGTTCGGGAGGTTTGCAGGACGAGGAGACACCACTGCACTTCCTGTGCGCTTGTGAAGCCTTGGGAAGATTCAGGCGGCAAGTCTTTGGGATAGTGGTGATCCAACAGGAGGAGGTCAGGACCCTTGCTTGGAATAACGTCCTGACCTTCATGATAAGGTCGCGTAAGTTTGGCGAGGGCATGGGTGGTTGAGTGGGTGGGGGAAGTCCTAGGGGTAGGTAAAAAGGATCGCCTTTGGTCTACTTGCCAGGTCCGTGTGCCTCCCTCACCTACTACTACTACTACAGTGGGCGACATTAAGAGAAAAATAAATTAGTTGACATGATGGAATAGATGAGAAAGCTTTTAAAGGAAACGGGTTTACCACAACATAAACACTATTGTCTGTTGCTTAATGCGAGAGAGTAATAAATCATTATTAAACTATAAAACCCAGTGGTCTTCGGCGTATTCCATAGGTGTAGTGTAGGTAGACGCACAGGTAGTTTATCTACCTGTGCCTTACTGTTTCAAAAATTTAAAACGCCGCTGTCACCTTACTATTCACCAAACTCGTATTTCTATTGTATGCAAATATAATTAATTTAGGACTAATTCGGGGTGTCTAGGTTTTAAATATCTGAAATACGGAATTTTTAAAAACTATAACTGCAATTTACCTGAAATTTACAATGCAACATTTAGTATATAACAACTTTTAATTTTAAAAAATCTCACATCATTCATTGTTCATGAACTAGAATATTGGTTATTTGTCTTGGAGGTCATGATGGATCCACGATGAAAAGAAAAAAATTTAACCCGTTTCTTTAAAAAAATTTTTCTTCTGTATTTGTTTGACAGGACAGTTCAGGTTGAACAAACATCGTCACAGCATTCCCATTGATTAAGGTATGGGCAGCAATTGTGTGCCAACTGTCACCAGAATTTTTCTCTCGGGGAAAATCACAATCATTTAAACTTTTATAACTGTTTTTTAATTACTTAAATTCTTGTAGAGTTATATTTGAACATAATGGTAGCTCCGTGTCTCGTATCAGCATAAAAATCAATTGCATTGCAAAAACTAAGCACAATGCAAAGACGCTAGGCGCATTTCTTATCTTTCATTATTTATAAGCTAACACTTGCCGAGGTAAAATTACTGTATTTACCTCAATCATGGTATAATGATAACTTATATATCAGTCTGCCATCGGGCGCGGATGTGAGATTTGCAAAAGATAATTCCGTTGTACAAGATGCTTAATAACAAGATCACATCAAATTTAAATTGTTTTATAGCGTACAGCTTTTCTTTAATATAGAATTTCCTTTTAGCTTCTGTTTTATGCATGTAAATGTAATCAAAATTTTAAACTAAATTGTTCATAACCTTCGTCAATTGGTATGTAATGTGAATATTTGTGTCGTACGCTTATTGAAAAATTACTCTTATTATAATATGCCTAGGCTTTTTCAATGCGACTAGGCGTATTGTAATTTGAAGAAATAGTCCATACTTTCACTGGAGTCAAACTACTAATGTGAATGAATCAATGCAGTCTTTCTCCACTGTAACTGTAAAAACAAATAAATAGTTCCCCACCTGTTTCGAACGGCCAAGCGTTCATCCTCAGGGGATACTAACATCGAGTTGAGCAAAACTGCTCATGTCAGTTGCCTTAAATTAATGAGTACAACTTAACAAGATTAGGAATGGAAAGTTGAAGACCTAGTGTACAGGGTTTTCGTTTATATTTAGACCCCTATCTAGAGCGAAAACAATAAGAGATAGAAAAAAACTTTAAATACGAAAGTTTTAGGATTTTTACTTAATCATCAGAATATTAGCAAAAAATTTTCAGAAGATGATTAGAATTCTCGAATTCTGTGTTCCAAAACCTGAATATTCTCTGGCCTATTGTAATAAACTTTGTTTTTTAAATAGGCCCAAAGAAATATATCTAGCACTATCAAATCGGCCACATTATTGGCCCGTTTCTTCCATTCCACAAATTATATTTTTATTTAAATACCTTGTAACAGGGGCAACATTATGGGCTGGCGCACCGTCCTGCTGCCAGATAAGCGTAGCGGGTTGGTTGAGAGGAAGCTCTTCTAAAAAGTTTTCAATCTCATTCTCAAGAAATTTCAAATATCTTAGGCCAGTTAAAGTCCTATATAGAATATAGACCTACGGCCCTGAATTCTAACAGGCTGAATTTTGTGGGGATTAGAAGTTGCCCAAAAATGTTTATTTTTTCGATTAAACATACCAGCTGTGCTGAAAGTTGCCTCGTCGGTGAATAAAATTTCGTCTAAAAGATTTCCATCAATTTCACGCCTTCTTGAAATATTCAAACAAAACTCTAGCCGCTGTCTCTTCTGATCTTCTGTTAATTCTTGGACCGGAAAAAATGTATAGGGATAATAACAGTATTTTTTTAAAATTTCGTGAAGTTTGATAAAGATTTGTTAAAATAGCCCGCTGCATCTGGTACAGAATACTCAGGATTTTCTGTAATACAAAAGTAATTGTAGTAGGATTTAATAATAAGTATAAATAATGGAAATAATCACCTTCACAGAACAGCAAGACATTTAAGTCTAATTCCTCATCCCTCATTGCTGTCCTCTTTTTCCTTTCTAAGCTTTTGGTCTCTTCAATTCTTTTTACAACATATTTAATAGTGCGTTTGAAAAGGAAAAATCTATTGGGAAATAACCTGTGGTATTCATTACGAGTTGTAAATGAATTTCTGTTATTTAAATAATATAGATGGATAACATCGAATTTTTTTGATTCAGAATATTCCATTTTATTATTATAAATACGAAGAAAAATGTTAGTTTATTACAAGCAAACAAGTAAGCAATGCCAAAAATGTCATATTAACATTTGGTTTCCATGGCTTTCTAGACGTAATAATTGCAATAAGAAAAGTTCGGCAGACTTTATCATTTGATTTTCAAGGCATTCTAAACCTATAAATGAAAATAAATACAACTGTTTAAAATTTTGATTGCTAATATCTTAAAACGGTTTGAGCTAATATAGGCAAACGAGGTATATATTTCTGGAATCAGAAAATAAAAATCTATAATTTTAATAAAATGGATACAGGGTGTTCTATTTCAAAAAACATAAGTTGCTTATTTTTTTCGGCATTGTAATCATCTTCTGAAGTTTTTTTGCTAAGATTCTGATGATTCAGTAAATATCCTAAAACTTTCGTATTTTTAGGTTTTTTTCTATCTCTTATTGTTTTCGCTCTAGATAGGGGTCTAAATATAAGCGAGAACCCTGTACTATTTAGTCATATTAATATATTAATTGTATTACGATTCGAATAAAAGTGAAGTTTTAAATGTAAATGTAAAATTTTAATTAGTGAAGAAACATTATGGATAAAGGTAATAAATTGAGTTACAACATTATTGGAGGAGAAAGGTTTCTATTTATAAAAGTTTGTAAACATTTTTATATGAAGCTTAAGAAATATTCATTTGTTAAGTTTATTCATTTTTAGGAAACGTTTTCTTAAAGAAGGGGTGTCAGGTGGTTATAAAAATATTGAATATAACCTGTGCTAACCACAACCGTGCTTACTACTGCAACGTGATGCTGGTTCACTTTAACAATGAGCATAAAACAATAACAACATGTCATTGTTAATAATTGACTATACTAAAGATCGGATATTCATAACATGATTTGAATCAGGATATCATGATTGAATCGTGATATCATGAGGGTTAAAATGCAACTAACTTTCGTCCAACAGCGTTGTTCTATTTAAATAGAACACAAAAAAAACAATATGCTTGTAATATCAATCCCGGTAAAACTTATTTTTGATAAGTTGAATTTTAGGAAAACACACAGTTTACTACCGCATTAAATCCTAATCTAATCCTTTTTAAATTTAAACTAGCCCGCATTGCTTTACTCTAGTGTTTTCACGAAGTTGGCTAAAACACTTAGCGCCCGTGTTCAGCGGGAGAAAGCTCCAACTTTCGTGGAAGACAAACGGTGAGAACCAGCTTTGGAAAAGCTTCGACCTTCGCCCCAGAGAATATTCTTAGAAAACAGACTGCCGGAGAATTTCGAGTGTGGGTTTGTTTTATTAGGGCGTTGCCGGTTTTAACCATTTTTCCTAAAATCTTGTTATTACAGTAGGGTCTCCATATAGTGAACTAATTAATGAACGGCCTTATCACTCCATCGAGGTCGTTCACTATTTAGAGTGCAGATAAGAATATACAACACGGATACTTATAACATATTTACTACCGAATAACTGAAAATTTTAAGCTATAAAGTGGGTACATACCTATTTTAATAATAAAATCAAATGACATAGTTAAAGTCAAAGTCAAAATCCTCTTTATTCAAAAAATTATCCAAAAGAAAGATATACACTTTTCCTAGACAATTGAGTGATATAGCGTCGATGATATGGTATGTTGCTAACCTATTCGTATTTTAATAAAATTTATAAAAAACATTTACGCAGTACTCTTAATAAAATGAACACTAAAAACAAACACTAAAATTCACGTTTTCTACCAACAATAATAGTAGGTACAGAAACAAAATTTTTCAAGATTTAAAACCTATGCTGTATAAACTCCTCGACCGTATACGGTTCTATATCTAAAATTAATTTAAAAATTTCTTTCTTGTAGATTTTAAAATCATTTTCCACTCTTATATGGTTGGGCAACCCATTAAAAAATTTAACACAAAAGTAGGTTGGACCCCTTTCTGTTGCAGTAAGTCTATGTATTGGTATGTCATATTGGGTAGACCTGGTGTTAAATGGGTGCCGCATCTCATACTGAACAAAGCTTTCCCTATTTTTGAAAATGTAGATCAAACATTCATACGCATACAGACCTGACAAAGTAAGTATGCCCAGCTCCCTGAACCTACCTCTGCAAGAGTCCCTCGGTCTCATCCCCAACAAGATGCGCACCGCTCTCTTTTGCCCCATGAAAACCTGTTTCACCCCTGTCCCAGATCCCCAGAATATGATTCCGAAGCGAAGCCTGGAGTGTATATTCGCAAAGTATACTACTCTTAGACTGTCTAAGCCTAAATACCTTGACATTACTCGTAATAAATAACATGCTGAATTAATTTTTTTGCAAACTTCCGATGTTTGTGTGGCCCAATTCAAGTTTTGATCTATGTATACGCCCAGGAATTTCGTACTCTCGTTCAAGTCTACCGTCCGCGATTGTAGTTGCACTTGCTCTGGGATGTCTATATTTCTCTGTCTAGGTCTGAAACACAGGTAGTGCGATTTTTCTGGATTTAAGGTCAATCTACAGTTCAGGAACCACTCCTCTGCGACCTGCAAGCGATCGTTTGAGATATTTAACAGTTCGTTAAGCGATTTCCCTACCGTCAGTATATTGGTGTCATCAGCAAAGTTAACCAGGTGGGAGTTGTCTGTTATTATGCTCGAGGCCAGATCATTTATGTAAAACACAAACAGCAATGGTCCCAGCACACTTCCCTGAGGTATTCCCATCCTTAGAAGACCCTCATCTGAGAAGTGCTAAATGCCATCTCTCTCGATTACCACCCTCTGTTTACGATCAGACAGGTATGATCTCAACCAGTCTAGGGATGGTCCTCTGACACATATGTATCCTAATAACAAAAAAATAGTATGTAATGTGTACATGTGGTAGAAATATGTACATATGTACATTACATGTATTCTAATAAAAAATAAAAAAAAAAACGTATAACAAAATTAGTTCGTAGGATGAAAAATTTACTTTGCTTTGTTGGGATAGTGTAAATTTGTTTAATCAATTTAGCTCTCAGGGCTGAAGAGCAACTACATCACAATATTCCAGTTCATTCCAATTTTCTTCAGCCCATTGAATAACATTATTTAAAGATTTTAATACTTTACCAGTGGAAATCAACTTGTCTGTTACAATGGGATTTGCAGCAACGTCATTGTCTTCAGCCCCAATTTCAATTTCTTCATTTTCCTCATTTTCTGGCTGGCGGCCCTCTTTCCAAACTCAACATCATTCCGATCCCATACTTATTAATTGTCACTTTAAGAACATAGTTGGATTTTTTATTTTTTAACTTACACTGGTCTTCATGATCATTAAGGGATTCCTACTTTCAGCTCCTGCATATTCCAGATTTTCGTCGTTTAATCGTAATTTTAAAACACTTAAAGGGATGTTTTCTTCTTTATCCTCATCAGAATTGTCTGTTTCGAGTGTGACGTTATTGATTTTCCGTTTTTTATTTGTATGTGTGGAATTTCGCTCTAGCGAGGTTTTATTCGTTCACTATTCAGAGGTTGATGTTAATATTTGTGCGTTAACTGGAGTAGATAGTTCATTATATATTATGTTCGCTATAGCGAGACTTTACTGTATTTTAATACTACTTATTAATTACCTTAGAAAAAATGCGGGACATTTTTTTATCACATAACAAAATACTTTTTGAATCTTTTTTATTGGTGCTATCTGCGTGAAATTCAATAATAATTTTAGAATTGTCGCACGTTATATTAGGTGGAGGGTAAATATGGAACGATTTACTATATTATTAATACATTTTTCTTCCATTATTCGCAAGTTATTATGTAGAGTACTTTGTAGTTCACCCCGTACCTATTTGAACCTTACGGGTAACAACAACTGCAAAAATGTTTCTTTAACTAATATTTTGAGTAATTGAGCCCTCTGCCCTCGTCTGTGACTTATGGTCTCCATTAATAAAGAAAACTTTTTGCACTACTCAGCAAAAAAGGTTAATTTAGTCCCTATTTGTAAAGACCAAAGTGTTAATTTTAATCCATGCTTTAAATTCCTTTAAACTAATAAATTTTAAATGCCTATAAATAGGAAAATACCAAAAAAGTAATGTTAGAGACATTAGTATTTATTATATTAAAACAATAACAACTAGCCTACTAAATCGTCAAAAACTGTCTAGGCCAAAAAAAGTTGTAGCTGCAGCTATATTATTTGCCTAAATATAACAAACAAATATTGGTAATAATTAATACTTATGTTTATATGACCAGAAGCGGTAATAGGCTATAGGGGTACGTTTTTCGAGATATTTTCTTGAAATGGCACCAGATTGCAAAATCTTCATATTGTTTTTCATATAGTTCTCTTGATGTGGGCGGCATCAAGCTAGCCGTAGCCTCTGCAGCATTTCTCCTAATTTCTTTAATGCAAAAATCACTCCATTGTTTAGGTTATGGTTCGAAGTTTTCGGTAAAATCTTAAAAATTGTTTGACAGTATTAAACAAAATCTGAGGCTTTATACAGGGTGTTTATTAAATATACGGCAAAAATTAACTGAACTAACGTGAACTTATCTAAGAATATTTTGTCCTTTCATAATGTGTTTAGGATACAGGGCAAGAAAAAATTTTGAGAAAACCACCATTGATATTTTTTAAATTTATTAATGTACATATACGAGATGTTAGATGTTGCACGTGACGACATCTCATGGCAATCAAGCTATCCACCCAACCAGACCAGCGAGGTCTTAGAGAAGACCAAACGCTGGAATGGAACCCGCATAAGCAGGTATCTAATATCAGGTGGCGCTGTAAGCCGATTGTCGGTTTCTGCGAACCGAAAACGCGATGTAAAATTATTATTAATGTAGTCGAAATGAAAGTATGACGTACTACACTGAGCTTACCGAGTATACATTTTTTTAAAAATGCGTTGTTATCTTTTTAGCAATTCAGTTTAAACGTGGATTTCATTTGAATAAGTCTAGTAATTGATCATTTTGTATGTGTCAAATTTGTTCAGACTGATTGACGTCTTGTTGCTTGACGTGCATTTTCGGTCTTTAATAGTTAAACTTTTGTTAGTGAAGTCCTCTATCATTAATCGCTATACGAACGAGGAGATGACCGACATACATTAGTTTCATTTAAGGACTTGCTGATGGCAATTTATTATAAGCTAGGCGGTTGTACATTGACCGATTTCCTAGCCGTAATGTTCATGATAGAAAAACCTTCCAAAATATTCATCAACGTCTTCATGAAACAGATCATTGAAACGAAGTGAGGAACCAGAAAGGCCAATGACAGTATAAACAGTACAGGTGGAAGAGCATCTGCTGGATATGATAGAGGAAGATCCAGATACTTCTACTCAACAAGTTGCAAAAACTTTGAATGCAAATAATGGAACTGTTTGAAAAATCCTTAGTGATGATTTGTTATATCCATACAACATACAACGCGTTCAGACACTTCTTCTTGCTGATTTGCCTCCATGGATTGCATTCTGTCAATGTATTTTTTACACAATTCCTCAACTTTTGACGCTGACACTTTTCGCCGATAAATCGAATCTCTCAAGAAAAACAATTAGGAATTTTCACAACAACCATGCGCGGGCTGAAGAGATTCCACATGAGGTACTTAAAAATCGTTTTCAACATCAGTTTACGTTGAACGTTTGCGTTGGAACTATGGGTGTATCGCAACTTCTTGGAACAAACCCTATACCTCAGTTCCTAGAGAATGTACCATTGGCAACAATATATGCAATGTAGTTTATGCACGATGGTGCACCAGCGCATTTTAGTGTGGTTGCTTTTTGGTTTTAACAGTAACATACGAACATCGCTAGATTGGTGGAAGTGGACCTCACATATGGCCTGCTCGATTCCCAGACTTAAACCCCCTGGATGATTTCCATCTAAAATCATTAGTTTATACTACTCCAATGGAGAATGTGGAAGACTTAGTAAATCGTATAGTTGCTAGATGTAACTCAATAGGAAACGACCCTGGTGTTTTTGAAAGAGTTCGGCAGTCAATGAGGAAAATACTGGATTATTGCATCTTAGCTGGAGGTAGTCATTTTTAACAGTTCTTGTGGAGTAAGAAACTTTAATTTTTTCTCGCTCTGTATCTTCGAAATAACCCTTCCAATTTTTGCCGTATATTAAATAAGCACCCTGTATAGTATTAAGACCATTACGATTTTATAATTCAATTGTTATAGGTGTGAATGCGTCGTTTTGCTGCAAAATTATTTTAAAAGTTAAGTTAACTATTTAAACTGCTTCCTTACAAAAATTTTTGAAAATACTTTATCTTTATTATAATATCTATGTTGTATATATTTAATGAAACACATAGCTTCCTTCCAGGCTAATCAGAAAGGTAATTCCGTACCGCGGGGTGTCTTAAACACGATAACCCACCCTGATGGATTTGAATCACGAAATGTATAATAGTCTGCGGGAAAAATATGGTCTGTCAAAAGTTTGATGGGGAGATTTTGCATGAACTGCTATTTTTTCAGAGCATTTAGGTATTGAAAAAATACCAAGATAATAATACCTATGCCATGGCAACAAGCAGATCCCTAACTTCTTTCCTAAATTTCTTATCGCTATTAGTCTTACGAATATGCAACGAAAAGTGATTAATTTTTTTTACTTTTATACATCTAATCACAGAGTGTCTAGTCTGACCAGAAGTTGGGATAGGTAGATTTGGCGTGTATTGCAAATAAAAACTAAATCTATTTCATTTTGAAATTTTTTTAAATACTAAACATGATGTTTCCAAAAAATAGGCATAACAATGTTAAAATTTCATGAGCCAAAAATAAAGGTTAACTTGAGTCTTTGATTCTGGCTTTAAACACGTATTTTAGGGCCCTCTCTTGCAATTCAAAAGTCATGTTAAATAAGTACTGGAACAGCTTCCCCAAAAACATATGCCATATCTTAGCTGAGATTCCATCAGGGAAAACATGCACTCTTTACACGGACGCCTTTCCTAACCAGTGTTTGACCCCTCATACTTATGTTTTTTTTTTATATAAGTTTATGTAAATTTGTATGTCGAGCCAAGAGCCCATATTTAATTATTACTGCCTTACTCGCTTGACAAAGGCACTAGCAGTGGTATCTTAAAATCTAAAACGAGTCTATAGAGTGGCAAGGAAGTCGCGCATAATGCGTGTAACTTTTGAATTACCTCGTACACGAAAAAGTGACCTTAATGAAAGTTGTTCAGCAAATTATTCCCCACATTTCTACCTGCATAAAGTTTTTCTGTCATTTTTGGTTTGGTTGCCATAGAGGCTAACTTACTTTTTTTAAACTTGCATATGATTGCATACTACTGGGAAAACTCTGAATTTTTTGTATTTTAAATTTTTATTTATTTAAAACTGTAACAATCTTTATAATAACAAAATAAATAGCCTAGAAAACTTAACATCCGAATAATAAACAAGTGAAACCTTTTCAGTGGATCAGGTGTTCAAAATTACCACAATTTTTTGCTAAGCAGAGCGCCAGTCTATCCCTGAACCCGTCTACAACGTTTAAAAGGAAGTCCTCTGGAGTGGCCCGTATTTCAGCACT
This sequence comes from Polydrusus tereticollis, assembly GCA_963920685.1. Lineage (NCBI taxonomy): Eukaryota > Metazoa > Arthropoda > Insecta > Coleoptera > Curculionidae > Polydrusus > Polydrusus tereticollis. The sequence goes on along the minus strand of OY987329.1, from coordinate 87,370,077 downwards.
AATTCTGACTTTTAAAGATTCTACGTCATTTGGACGGTGAACGTAGACTTTGTTCTTTAAGTGTCCCTACAAAAAGAAGTCGACCGGGGTTAAGTCCGGGGATCGCGCTGGCCAGTCAATCGCACCTCTTCTGCCTATCCAACATCCTGGAAATTGTTCGCTTATGTATGTATTATCTAACATTTGCCGCATAATGCGCAAGTGCTCCATCTTGCTGGAACCATAGGTACCTTGTTCGTTATTAAAATTTCAAATTGCTGTTTCTCATTCAGATGAACCATAGTGTAAACAAATTAGAAATCAGACAACAGAGAATTAAACAGGAACTGAAAATTGACACCTCTTAGGTCGCTGTCATAAAAACACCTTGACTCAACTGGTGGGTAATACCCTAATGGTAGGAATAATTATAATTGGGAAGTTTTTCATTTTTGAGCTCTCATTATCTGGGAAACGCTTGCAGATAGGTGAAAATTTGAAATACAAAGAGTTCAGAGTTTTCCCACTAGAGTCCAGATATGCTTCATTTAAAAAAAGTAAGTTAGTCTTAATGGCAACCAAACCAGAAATGACAGAAAAAATTCATGCAGGTAAAAATGTGGGGAATAATTTACTGAACAACTTTCATAAAAGTCACTTTTTCGTATACGAGGTAATTCAAAAGTTACAGGCATTATGCGCGACTTTTTTGTCACTCTGTATATGGGGCATTCCACACAAAATTTGCAACTCAAAATTTTTTTTCGACAAACAATTTTTTTAACGGTTCAGCAGTCAAAAATATTTGACACGTATTTTTTTATTTTAATGTGATGCACAGATTTTTCGAAAAAAAAATTCTTGAAATTTCAAGTTTGTAAAAAAGCACCTTTTTCCGATCGCTTATACAGCAATATCGAATAAAGATATAAAAATTTATCACATACATGAAATGTTCGCCTTTTTCTCACCTTTCGAATGGAGTATAATAAAACTTAATTTTGTAATTTGTTAAATGACAAAAATTGAAAACTTGCAATTTTTTCAAATTTGGACATGACTTTTTTCATTTTTTTTATTGAAAAAAATCAACTGAAACCTTTTTTAAATTACTGGTCAAGTTTTAGAGTGGAGAGTTGAATACTTACGAAATAATAAATTTTTTAAACACGGCTTGCAGGCGCGGAGCGCGCCGCAGTGCGACTCGCTCAGACTCAGACTGGATTATAAAAGTTCTCCACTCCTACGCGCTAAGTAGAACATATTCTTGTACTTGTACTTTAACTTGAAGTTTCAAAGTCATTTTATTTTGACCACCTTAAATTCACAATAATAGAAAATCTCTTCTTTATTTTTAAAGTATACAATAGTAACATAACTATGTTTCAAGTACAAGATTATGTTTTACTTAGCGCGTAGGGTTGGCTAACTTTTGTAATCCAGTTTGAGTCTGAGCGAGTCGCGCTGCGCAAGCCGTACCTACTTGAAAAATCTTTTGTCTCGTAAGTATTCAACTCTCCACTCTAAAATTTTAACAGTATTTTAAAAAAGGTGTGAGTTGATTTTTTTAATAAAAAAGAAGGAAAAAAGTCATGTCCAAATTTGAAAAAATTGCATTTGTTCATAAGTTTTCAATTTTTGTCGTTTAACAAATTACAAAATTGAGTTTTAATATACTCCATTCGAAAGCTAAAAAAAAGGCGAACATTTTATATATATGTGATAAATTTTTATATCTTTATTCGATATTGCTGTACCTATAAGCGATCGGAAAAAGGTTTTTTTTTACAAACGTGAAATTTCAAGAATTTTTTTTTTGAAAAATCTGTGCGTCACATTAAAATAAAGAAATACGTGTCAAAAATTTTTGATCGCTGAACCGTAAAAAAAATTGTTCGTGGGAAAAAAATTTTGAGTTGCAAATTTTGTGTGGAATGCCCCATATGTATATACTTAATAAAACTGTAAATATATTTTTGTTTGATTGGCTAAAACTCCATTTTTCAACAAAACAAAGCCGCGTAATTTAAGAACAGTTTTGGCTGACATGCAATCTGTGCATGTCTTTTTAACATGATATTTTGCGAATCCAGAAAATACGAATTATTTACATGCAGAACTAACCTAGTTTTCCGATAAATAAAAAAAAACTCATTGAACTAAAACTTACGTTTTTTTTTTGTTTTCTAGGAATTTATCCACATAACATCGCCAATAATAGTAAAAGATGTTTACCATGCATTAATACTAATTTTTCAAAAGACCAAATTTTCATATTTAATTAATGGAAGCTTCTCCAACTGTTGCAATTAATTTGCTGTATAGTATTTTTTTGTCAGGTGAAGAGTGGTATGCCAAAAACTACCTATGCAACCTTATGCAAAATATAACTTTGTTTTTATAAGTCAAGAATTGTTTCTATAGCAGGAACATCCATACCGAGAGTACTTTCTTATGAAATGAATATGGCGATTCTTCGAAATGTTTATTTTGCTTTAATAGAACCTCTTTTGAGATATGGAATTTGTTTCTGGGGAAATTCAAGCCAATATCTTTTAAATTTAACTTTTATTTTACAAAAAATAGCTATCAGATATTTTTGTGCAAAGCTAGATCTAGAGATTCTTGTAAAACATCTATTGGGCAAAATATACGCGAACACCCTGTACATGAAATAAAGTGGTTTTTAGTATTTTTTCTCTAGAAAACGAAGCAAGATACGAAAACAATTCAAGGAACAAAAAAGTTGTATTATTAGTTAATAAATCCGAAAAAAATTATTAAAATTAGTCAGTGGCGTACATTTTTTTGTCAACAATATTCGTTAAGGTGCTCCCCGGGACGCCACTGGGCTTAATAAATTTAATCTAGTTACGGCTAATGGCTAATTAAGCCTCCCATTATGAACAACGGTACCAAATTACAATAAAATCGGGAAAACAATATTTAAAAAAATTATAAAAAACTATTTTTTTTTTAATTTAACACCCTGTATATCAAAAACGGGGCAACTCCGGGCACATATTCATATGAACTCTTTCTGTGAGAGTATCATAAGAAATCACACCCTTACGTTATGTACCGTACTTCTGAAATACCCAGTATAAGTATTCAGCCAGGCTCGATAGGGCAATAATAGGGAACAGCTATGAGTAATTGCAGTTTAATTTGTTTTTTGATCAGAAAGTCTATAAATGCATCGACGATGGCCAGGTGTTATAGTTACTAGATATTGGTGCCGCTAGAGACGCAATTAAATATATTAGTTATTCCGATAGCAACATTTTTTTGTAATGGTAACAAAGTCTGTTTGGTAACCACAGCAAACTCAAACGACTTATCTGGATTATGTTTGTAGTAAGTCGGTTATTCCAGAACTCTCATTTGAATAACCACGATTAACAAGCGACATAATGTGTCCTTTATGGTATAAATATTTCTAGTTAAAGTAAGTCTAATAACGGTAATTAGAAATTCGCGTCAGTGGCAGTTTTCGCATTCAGTTTACGACAAATTTTAGAAAACTTACCGAGAAAGATATCTTGCTATTAAAACTCGAGAAAAAAAATAATGAAAAGAGACGACGGTGAGCGTCCTTTCCCTCCCACAACAAAAACAACTGCGAGAGGAAGCAGACTGATGGGAAGAAGACAGCTGGGCCGGCCGAAAATAATTATAGGATAGGGCTCTTTTTAAGCGCAGCTAAAATATGCAGCGTGTGAACCTTAAGCCGTGCCATGTCGTGTCGAAGCCACGCCATCAGTGTTTGCGTTAATTTAGTGTAACTGAACTCAAAAATAAAGTCGTGTGTGAGCATGAGCAGATTATCAATATGTGCTAAATAATAAAATATTGGTAAACAAAGGCGGGTTCAATCCTTAGCCTGGTATGGAAAGCGATGGCCAGTTTGTCCAGTTTGAAAGCCAATAGAAATAAGTAATAGTTTAGATCATTTTTATTTTAGTCACTTATGAGGAATATGCAGGCAGTTTATCTCTCACAACCCCAAAAGATGATTTTTGATGTTGAATATGTCACTCTAAAATTTTACAAAGTTCCAATATATTTTGAGCCTATAAATTAATATTATTGTCATAATTCTTCCATAAAAGGTCATGTAAAACGGTATAGTTTGCTATAAACAATATTATAATTATGTTTTCAAAGAACAGATACATAATTTACAAAAAGAAACCAAAATTCTGGATAGGCAGTCGGTCAGAGAATGGCATGCCAAAACTATCCTACCGACTTCCGTCACTCACACATGTCAATGGCGCTTTTTGGAGTAGTTGCTGGGCTAAAAAAAATCCGGCTTGACATATCCCTTCGAGACTTCAAGTTTGGTATGGTGACATTTGGACATAATTATCTGGGTTGATAGAAAGTGCCGTAAACAATTTTTTCTACAAACGTGTTAAAAATGGAACTTTTAACACTGTCTACTAGCCTTAAAAATGTTACTTTAAGGCACTAGTGTTAAAAGTAAAATGTCAATTTATTCAAAAAAACGTTAAAAAGCATTTCTATTTTATTTATTTGCGCTTATATTAATAGTACAATTTGAAAAATTTGAAAAATGAATTCCTTCTTTAGTTCTGCTATTCTTCGCGGGTGAGGAGGATTGAACAGAAACAGCAGCATGTCCAGTTGATGTTGAAGCATCATCGGCTGATATCGTTTGTACTGTAAATAATTTTCGAGCAATAGAATTTTTATTTTCCAAGGAATCCACGACGTACCCTTCCAAATTTGCTCCAGAATCGGCAAGTAAGCTCGCAGAGGAACGGCGAAAGCAATGCCCCGTATAGAGTGTTGATTTTGGAAGTTGCAGAAATCTTGCCATAGCAGCAGGAAATTTTCCGAACGTATTAATTCCGACCGGATTTCTGGTACATTTACTTTTACATATTTTAAGAAGAGCCACCGATATCGATATCTCTGAACGAAGATCAGTATATTTTCGATAAAAATCGATTTCTTGTATTTCTTGCATTTTTGGCAAATCACAACAGCCAGCTCTAGCGTTTTAATAAAACTGACAGGACCTTTCAAATTTTCAATTTTTCTGTAAACGAATCAGCCAACAATGATGGTTGCTAGGTTTTATTGACAAATGTTAACTAATTTAATATAAATATACGATGCTATTAGAAACTACCTGGATGTAAGAGATTCTAAACATTTAATTTTCAATTATTGTATGCTATTTATTGCCGTTTGTAGAAAAAATATTGTATGATATTTGTGTTAAAAGTATTTTTAAGGAACTCTTGTTGAAATTTCCACATGCGTGCCTTAAAAATGTACTTTTAACACTTATATCATAAATAACTATTTTCTAATTTGGGTTCATAAAAAAGCTGTTTCGATATCGTTTATAGTATCGTAATGAACTTTTTATGAAACAGTTTTCTGTATTTTTCTACGTTTGGTAATGATGTTCACAAATATTTTATTTTGCTGTCGTGTATGTTTGGTTGCATTAATTTTATGAAATGGAGATGAGTTAAAAAAATATCCAATAATCTTACAAATTTACTATATTTTAAAAGATAGAACTATAAAATTTATCGCAATTTCCCTTAACTTTCGGGAGCTAAACTAAACTCATCTTGCTCCATATTTTAAAATTATGTAGGTATGTTAGAAAATTAGACAACTTCGTGACAAAATGACTGACACGAAAATAAAATTATTTGTTGATTTCAAGGCTACTATGATTAATAATTTGATTGTATTAACAGCATAAAATTTAGGCCTAAAAATTTTGAAAATTTCTATGTTTTTTTTAAATATAGATTTATTTATTGAAAAATAATGCCAAAATAGAAAAAATAGTATAAAGCACACGTTTTATAAAGCTATTAGCGCACTTGTCCGTTATAAAACTCGCCGCAAGCGGCTCGTTTTCTAACATGGACGCGTGCACTAAAATGAGCTTTATAAAACTGGTACTTTAATATAGGTACTATTCGAAAACTATCAGGTGGCGTTGTTGTTTATGACAATTAGGAAATGCGCGTCATTGTTATTTTATGGCCTTAAGAAGAAAGAACTTTTGTCAAAAAAAAAATAATACAGGATGTCCCAAAGAAAAGTGTAGGTAACTTACTTAAGTTTTTAGGTTTGGTAGTACTACAATTATTAAAAAAATGTCAAGAAATTCAAAATACTAAATAGCTGATTTCTTGTAGAAATACACATAATATATAATACACAGAACATCACACTAGTGAAACCCAGCATTAGGCCGGTATTCTACCGAATCTGAATAATAATTGGTATTACTTATGATTATAACTAAATATTGAAATTTTGGGGGTGTGGTAAGTGGCCTGTAAATCCTCAACGCCTCATTTTTGCTCTCATCTTAAATTAGCCCGAAGTTATTAAGTATTTCATTAGCAATTCTGGCTGCAATTCTTGGTTGTGAATGGTTATATGGCCATTGTTCTAATGGCCAAAAGTGGACTTAGTCCAAATGTATTCTGAAGCCTGCTTAAATAAATATGAATTTTTTAAAGGTAGTCGAGATAATATTAAGAAATTTATAAAGGAAATAATTCATTTTTACTGAAAAAAGTGATCAAGCAATTTTCAGGATGTTTTCTTAAATGTAGAGAAGAATTATACACTATTTAAAATGTTTTTAAAGGCTGTACCTATTGCCCAGGTGTCAAAACGTTACTTTAAAATGGACAACTACTGTAAGTTGCTGCCATTTCAAAAATTACAAATAAATTTAGGGACTTGGGGAACGGACATATTATTATACTGACCTTAATCACAGGTTCTAAGATTTTGGTTGAAAAAGTCCATAATGTAATTAATATATTTCAGTTTTTCTATTTTTTCGGTCTGGGGAGTGTTGTGGGGAAAATTTGTTAAGATAAGTAGGTACTTACTTAATTGACTATAATTTAACTATAATTTTGGTTAGGAATTAGTGGAAAACTTGGGCATTTATTTACTAGACAAGAAATGGAAAAATAGGAATAAACAAATGAAAGGAAAAAAAAAGGAGAAGAAAAAACATAAAATAACATAAAAAAACAAAAATAACACAAAAAAAACGACATAATTAAATGCAAGAAAGCACTGTTTAACGGTTATACATGGTGGCCGTTTAGTGTGGCAAAATAGAATAGCTCCGTGTGTATTTATAATAGACAAATAATGTTAATATAAAAGTTGAAGGACAGTAAGTGAGTTATCACGCAAAATTATTTTTGACTCTATAGGGTGGCTCAACAAAGAGGAATAATATTTTTTTTTTAAATAGAGCACCCTGTATCTTACAATACTTTTAGATTATACATAAAATAACAACTATTTTTTAAGTGCACTATAACTCTTAACTTAATTGTTTCCGAGATATTCCGAGACATAACGGTATACCTTAGAGCAAAACGACTTACATGTCTCAATCTTACTTTTTTATTACCATCCTAAAAGTGTCAACTTCCGGTCAAACCGGATGTAACTCGAAATCCGAAAATACAGTACTTCCGGTTTGACCGGAAATTATGATTTGTCGGAAAATAATAAAAAAGTAAAATAAGAACACGTAAGCCGTTTTGCTCTAAGACGTACCGTTATGCAGTTAGAAGCTGTCAAAGTTCAAAAATGTCATTTTTTAAAAGTCGATATCTCGGAAACTATTATGTTTAGGCTTATAATGCACTTGATGAAAAATAATTGTAATTTTATGTAGAAACCAAAAATATGGTAAGATATAGGGTGTTCCATTTAACAGAAAACATATTTTTATTGCCCTACTTTTCTGGACCACCCTGTATACTTCAAAACAATTTTAGAATATATATTTGCTTATTCTTAACAACTTTCGTAAAGACTTTTTTTTTATATCTTATAATATAGTAATGTCAATATATTACTTTGCCACACAAATGGGCCACCCTGTATGTATACCGGGTGTTGCATCGTCGAGCGGGACATAGGAAATCCCATGTAATTTTAAATGGGGTCAATTATTGGCTTCCCTAATTATTTTAGAGAAAAATTCTATTTAGGTTTATTAAAGAGCACTTTAGTTTTATTCAGATTAATTTGTACTCATAAATACACCTTTAATATTTTCGATGTACGAGTTTTTATAACACCAAAGCACACATTTCAAAATGACAATTTTATTTGACAGTCATCTTTTACCTTGACTGGTGCCCGCAAATACGGGGCCATAAAAAGGAGAAATAGTTAAAAAGAAATCGGCGTTAACCCGTAAACGGGCTCATCAAAAATATCTAAAGTTATTCTTTTGAATGTGGGTTTTAGTGCTCTTTAATAAACCTAAATAGAATTTTTCACTAAAATAATTAGGGAAGCCAATAATTGACCCCATTTAAAATTACATGGGATTTCCTATGTCCCGCTCGACGATGCTACACCCGGTATAGAAAAATAGTGAAGTTAAGCATTAGAGCTAAACGATTGAATCGAGATCTAAAGTGTAAAAGTTAGTTGTTAATCCAATTCTGGCAAAGCTAACTACCAATATATTGAATACCATGCCCATATTATATCTATTAATATAAAAAAGAAATGTATGGCCTATTGGATTACATCCAGAGCCATTAAAACTTACACACACACAAGAACCAGAAAAATGTTACCAATTTGAAAGAAAATTATGGCTATAATTTATTAACGATATACACTTTTAAATTAAGTTTAAAATATAATCTAAGATTACCCTGAACTCCAATCGTTAATAAATCAAGTTGTATCAGAGGTTCGTAGCCCCAAAATTATTTTAGTTTTTTAGTAGTCACCCTGTATTTCGTAAGCAGAAAACTTTTACATCAATCGAAACGCGGTACAAAACCCAGCTGTCTCTTTCTCATCAATCTAAACCCTCAGGGACATCCATGACTGAGGCCGTCCTTTTCTAGCTCACGTACATTCTTTTCTAGTGTTGAATTTCGTCTCCAACGCCATATATAATGCGTCATGCTCGGCTTGTCTATCTGTTTCCTTCGGCCTGAGAACGCCAGCCAGCTACTAAATCAATACCGGGATGGAGAGCTCGAGTTTCTCACCCCCTACACCCCCCCAGCCGCCCCCTTTGATGCCCTTATTGGCCCTACTCATAATGCCTTAGGGCTCATCTTCACTTTGCGAAATTGAAAATTTGTAGTTGCGAAAATTGAGTAAAATATACGAGAATTACGACACTTATGTATACAGGGTGTTTTTTAAGTACGTAAACAGACTGTAGGAGATACTTCCTTGTATGATCATAAATTTATATAACTTTTGGTCTGCAATCGCTACCACTAAGCAAAAATCGAGCCTACACTCTTTTTCGTGCCTGTCAAAATTCGATAAAATTGCATTTATATCCTAAACGAACCGAACTTAAAAATATATTAAAATGTACTTACTTTGCATAAGACGTTGACCTGTCTATATAACCGTGTGTTCTTGTGACTGTGCTAATAAAAATGGCAGTGGCGTACATATTTTTTGTTCTACTTAAAAATTGTATAAAATCTCAAAAATAAAGCGGTTGCGAACCAATATCGAAATGAACCTTTTATTTTGGAATCATACAATTTTGTTTCTCCATTCGTACTCAAGTCCGAGGAAAGCAAACAACGAGAAGCGACAAAAAGGAGTGGGAGGTAACCCGGCCAAATGTCATAAGTTTAAGCCGGCCGTGTTTTAGCCGTTAGTCCGGCAGTCGATGATTTATCGTTATCGAGTTTAGTTGCCATTTTTGTTGAAAGAAATGTATTGTTTGACTGTTTGTTTTGTGACTGCTGTGAGTGCTGTGCTATTGTAAAACCATGCCTGGTAATACCTGTTCGTTTCGAGGGTGTCACTCAAGAGAAGGTCAAGGAATAAGCATATTTACATTTCCAAAGGATCCTGAACAGTAAGTACATTTGCACCGCTTTAGGATTGCTCATTAAAAATGTAAGGAAAGGTAACAAAACTGCTGCTCAATATTTAAAAAAAAAAGTAAAGGGATACATAAGAAAATACTGTTTCTCTACTTCTATATTAGTAAGAACCTACTTACTCAGTGTCCAATAGAGAAACAAAAAAAAAGTCATGAAAAGCACCAAAAAAGCAAAAAAAAAAACAACACGGAACAAAATAGCGAAAATAAGCAAGCAAATCAATGAAGAAAACAGATCAATGCAAGAAGATCATCGCAACAAAGAAATTCCAGTATAGTAGAAGAATAAGCACCAACAAATTTAAAAGAAGTAAAAGCTCAAGGGAGCTGACTTAAGAGAAATACCAATACCAGCTATACTTTATCCGTAAAACTCTAATTACACACACTATAATGGTTAGAAGCCAAGCCATATTATAATGTCTGTATTAACAGGGGCAATTTTCGCTAACGCTCGTACTAATTTTCGAAATCGTGTGTAATAGGCTTCTTACCACTCTTGGTATGCAATGTACTATTTCATTTCCTTTCTAAAATGCACTATCACTAAGTAACGTACAATCAATAAAACATTTCAAAATTGTTTTTATTTTATTTCATTTTTATATGATTTTACGAAATTTGCTGGAAAGCCAATTACATGAAACACAGAAGATATTCATGAAAAAGGTCCTTCTTACTACGTACCCGCATTTTTTTATTTCAGTGTAAAGCATTTACTTCATCGCTTTAGTGCTTCTTTTAGTGTAATAACCCGGCCAACTGTCAAAATTTCGCGGTGAAGGACATATAATTTGGTCCCCATTTAATTAATGCTAAATTCGGGATTTTGTCGCTTCTCGTTGTTTGCTTTTTTCGGCTCAAGTACTGTTTAAGGTATTTTCACTTATTTAGTCGATATAGCAGTAGGGGTGGACGATTATCAAAAGTCATCGATTATTGAAAGTCATGATATGCAAGCTCGTTGTATTCCCAAATACGCGCGACGTAATTGCTTTTTATGGCCGTAAGAAAACCTTTAGAAGATTATCACTTTACTGTTGTCGAACTGGAATGACACCATGTGTCAGAAAAACACGTAGCTCCTGCTACGTGGAGCAGCTTCTAGCTTCGAGTCTTGGACGCTACTACTTGTTTGCTTCTTTCGCGTTGAAGGCACTGCCAGATTCAAACCAATCAGCGCGCGGTCGCGCGATTCGTTGGACCAATTATGTGTTGATATGCCAGAAATCAGTTAAAATTAGAATGGCAGGCGGTGTTTTTCTTTTGTTATAATTATGATATTAAGTTGCGACGTTGTTGACAGGAATGTTGTTACTATGGTCCATTAATAGTGTACACCGCCAGACTGGCCATCGGAAATCCCATGTAAATTTTGCTACCCTCAAAGTGTTCAAGAAAAAATATTGATTGCACTATATTAATAAAATAAAAATAAATAAAAAGTCCTTAAAACGAAACAAATTATTCTTTTAGGTTTTAACTTTATATGAGCAAAATCACCAGTAAAGATATCTTAAATTAATTTAATTATATTTCGAATGGAATAACGCTAAAAAATTAAAAGGAGATCTTTCGGGCACCTAATCATCATAATAAAGTAGCGCGAGAAAAGTACCGATGGTGTATATTATGATCAGGATAAACCTGGATATGTCACGAAATGTATAATATTCAAATAGAGGGCATCTTGATATACCCATAAAAATCATCAAATTATACTCGACTGTAAAAAATAATATAATTCGCACAAGCAACTAAGTTTGTAATAAAACTAAACAACAGCATTATCAAGATAAGTACGGCAGTGATAAAGATAATGTAACCAATATTTCACATACAAATGTTGGCATTACGCATTTTAACAATGCTGAAAATAAGAATAATTTATTGTGTACAATCACCAAATTCGGTTAATTCTAGTAAAGTTAATTATACTTATATGATAATGAATTAATTAACGCACTAAATCCAACAGAATAATTTATCGCACCAATTAAACTTTTTAATGTAATACTGCAAAACAATACTATTGCCATTTATTCTATAGAAAATGTATAGTTGATTATCTCTTTAATAAAATTACACAATTAAGATATATTCCATTTTAAATTACATATGTAATTCTGGGTTTTTAGATACCTTCTGAATATTATTAATTTACCCATTAACATAAACCTACTTAACTATTGTAAGTATAATTAGAAATAATGTTAGTTTTTGTAGCACATCTAAAGATCCAATTCTCATGAATATTATAATTAAAATATGTATATCATAATTAAGACATGATATTGAGATGTCAGTAAAAGGCTCTTATATTAAAAATAAGACAATCTTATATGTCGTTTCATTTATTATTATTTAAATATAAAGCTGATTTGGTTTTTTGTCCACATTGTTTATGATGAAAATATGAATAAATCAAGCTGTGCCCGAATTTATATATTTTACTTAGATATAATACAATATTATTGTCAAAGCAAAAAATAGTTATATAATATGTTTGTTGCCCCAGAAGCTGGTCAGCGCAATTTCTCGATTTAACCTCCATTGACTTATTTCTTACGTTAACGGAAACGAAAATTATCACCTTAATTACCACAGTAAAAACCTGAAGAATATTGAATTAGTGATACCTAACACCTGAGCTAAATATAACAATATTTTTTGTCATGATGTACAGAGTTAGCGGCGCCAAACCAAACATGTTCGAGCACTGATGCACTGCAACTTATAAAAATAAAATACCAATCAACCTTACAACCTATTTTCGGACACAGAAATTTTTCAGCGATAATAATTATTAAATGAGGCATAAATCATTAAACAATTTTTTAGGTTAACAAAAAAAAACATAGTTAAGGCCGCTCAATTAGGAGTTATTTATATAGTTTTTAAATATCCTTCACTATAGTGTAAAATAAACACAAGTAGATCATCTACACTTCTCCACCATTCGATTTAGAATTATTACATTGATTCATCAGGGCAGGTATTTCTTCCGTGAATTACTTTGCTGAAAATTATTACATTAAGCTTTTGTCGGTTTTGCAAAATTAATATCAATTAATTACCTTATATATTAATTACTTAATAGAAATATTAATATTTATGAAGTATCATCGTCTATTTGCTAAAATGTCACAACATATGAAATATGGCAGCGCCCGATCAATGAAAAGCAGCATATTGGTAGCCTGTCGAAGACAGACAAGAATTAGAATTCTAGGCACGATTGAGATTTCGCCAGGTTGCGGCAACCGAGTATAGAGAATCTATCAGGAATATTACGATTGTAGCACTGATTTCATATTTTATATAACATAATATGCCGCTTTGCAATTTTAAATGTTTTTCTCAATTTAAACTGTTTTTTTGTTACATTCGCGTGCAGGTTTCGGCACTACATGTAGTCATTAGAGCGTTAACAAAAAATGTTCATGTATATAGAGGAATTGGTCAATTTAGTGCCTAGATGCGTAGATTAAGGTAAACTAAAGAAATGTATGAAGGAAAAATTTATTAAAGCTTTTCCTTCTAGAGAGCACCAACGAATTCGTTCAAATATTGCAGTATTTTGATAAAATAGAAGCAGTATAAGCTTTTTCCTCAGTATCCTAAATTATTATTAAATTACTGCTCATTACTTCAGCAAGATTATAAAGAATAATAATAAATCACAATATGCTGATATAAAATTAATCGGGTGAGAGTTTTTGTTAATGTGACATTTCAATTTTGTCACTATAAAACATCTTACTAATTTGGCTATTAACATTAACTTACATCGCGCATTTGACTTGTATGTTAGCTTTAAGAATTGGGGAAAAGTACAATATTTTGTTTACTACTACCTACCTAACCTTAGCGATTTTTAGCGATTTTACCCTGATTTTTCCACTTAAGGTTAATGACCTTCCCTTCGGTGTCTTTGTCTAAGCTTGGGATGACACTTTGCTCATATCTTAATCACCCTATTTTCCTTGCATCAACTGACATCTCATTTTATCCCTAACACAGTGTTTTTCGTGAAAATTCCCGATAATTTTTCTTTGTTTTGCTTTTGAATATTAATTGTCAGTTTTCGTTCAAAACTTTAGAGGCTAGCTCAGTCGGTAGAGCATCAGAGTCGTGGGTTCGGGCCCCACGTTGGGAACCAAGATTGCGATGCGCACTTTAGAGTTTTTTTATTTTTTTATTAAATGTCAAATATTTTTTTTTAAATCATACTTTCCAGCGATGCTGTGATGAGCACCGCTGACTAAGCAAACGCAAACAACCAAAAAAATTAATTATTGAAAGTAAAAGGAAAAAAAAATTAAATTAAATAAATAAATGATTAAATTAATAAAAAAAAATATAAGTAGTAGTCAGAGAACATGAGGAGAACCAACAAGCGCCACCAGCTTTGCCACAGGAAGAGCTGGAAACCTCCTAGATAGTCGTGGCGCTAGCTCTGACAGTGTGACTTGACACCACCTAAACAAAAAATTTAAAAAAGGTAAGATTGGAGCTGTATAAATACAACTTACGGAGTAACAAAAAACATTAATACCTTTATTATATAAAAAAGGGAGAGGATGTTAGTTCCCTAAACGTAAACTTATCTGGTACTGAAAGGACTGGTCTTTCGAGGTGGCTTTTGAGTTGCTCTTTTAATTCAGTCTTTTGAGTCTTCTTTTGGACTCCTTGACTCCTTTTGAGCAGTCTTTGAAGTATCCTTCTTTTATCCACAACATAGATAACAAAACACTTCAGTGAGTTAACGTACTCTATTAGTGTATTATTGACAATGTCTGTCCTTTTTTATATATCAATAATATGAGAGAGAGAGAGATAATCTACAGACTAGTATGCCAGTCTGATGTATCAGAAAAGAGCACATGCTAATGATCGTTGGTTGCCCACTGGTGGACTGGTGGTTCAAACTATTCAAACTAGGTTTTGTAACATAGGTATTTTGTTCCGAGGTCGCCCAAATGAGTTTTACCGATGTGATTGTATTAATTCAAAGAAGAACGCTGGCACGATGTTGCCGACACTCAATTTTATTCATCAATATCGGGACACTCTCATTAGAAACCCCTTTATAATGTTACAGTACAAGAATTTATTATTCAAAAACCGTTGGGAGAATGTTCTGTGTTGATTGAAAAATGAAATAAAGAAATTAACCAATGTCTTGGTTGGTCTGTGGTTGATAAAAGGAATCTAGTTTTTTATTTCCATTGCGTAGGTGACAATAAAATACGTAATTTAATTCCTGCATACCACTGAGAATGAGTCTTTAAAGATTAACAAATAAATAAATGTTTCTTAGGGATAATTATCGGGAAACTCTATTTTTTATATTTTATTATTCAGTGCTAATATAAATAACTTAAAGCCACATTGTCACGAAATGTAAGTGATAGATAACCTATATACATTGCATACAAAACCAGTAGTGAGTCAAGTAAGACCTGAACAACTTTCGCGACTGCAAGAAAATGATAAATAAAATAATTAAGACAATCAGTTTAACATGACACATGAAATGGCTAACTGATATCTAATTAAATCATTAACTGGTTCGAGATATAAATCATTTGGGTGAATATACAATGGCACATGAACGTGAGTGGACACAAGTGAACTATTGATATTGGGTTAACATGGCTGCAACATTATTAAGTTGTGCTACTGGATGGCATTTGTGATTGAATTGTAGTGTTGCCGAGAGACTTTTGACATTTCATGACACCATTATCGGAAGAGTTTCTTAAATCGTGCTAAATTATTAGGTTTTCAACTTTTTGTAAGAGTTTTGCAAATATTTTTTTTAAAGTAAAGATAACAAAACTCGGTAGGTAATGTTATGTTTATGTCTAATTTAATTAAACCTTTTTTTTCAGGTAAGTTGCACTCAGAATTTTGAAAGCTTAGGATTTTGGGTAAGATAATAATAATCTGTATTTTATTTCTATTATTGCCTTGTGTACGATTGCAGATATATTAGGATCCTTAACAAGATGTGTTTTTAATCTCGGTCATAACTTGCATTAAACAATTCCCAGACTAGCACAAGCAAAAAATTGACAAATTCCTATAACGGTCCGCCATCGGAGACCGTTAAAGTCAAGCCAAAGCTATCAATAAAGGAAGTCTGTTCTTTGGATTTTTATTTATTAGAGGCGGTAAAACGTTTTCATGGTCTACTAATTATCAGGATATTATAACGTAGGTATAAGTTGTAATCGACTAATGGTATTTGCTTCTTCTTAAAAATGTTGAACCGTGTGTGGAGATGTTTGGTAAAAATATAATATATCGTTTTTTATATTCGAATAAGCACTAGAATATAGGAAAGTATAGTATATTCACATCCACATTATACATTGACAGTTGTTGTAAAGAGTAAACTTGCTTGGGATTCATCAGGAATATCAAAATATCGTTCTTTTCATCGATATTACACCGGTTCGTATAAATTTGCTCTGGTTCACTAACGTACATCTGAAAGAGATGATCTTTCCTATCTCTGCCAGCTTTCCTGTAGTTTTAATTCTGTTTTAGGTAAATTTGTTGTAATACGGCAAGTTCTGTGTTTTGGCTTAGCGTAAATTTGTATGTATTGCTGAAATAATATGGTCCAACAAGGTTGCTAATAATTTGTTTGTTTATTTAAACATCATTGTGCGAAAACTAATTAAAGCAAATGCTGTTATTTTAGAGGCAGCCAAATTAGTAACGTGTGCAAATTATTTTATTTAATTTGTTATTATTAGTTACCCATAACTCAATTAATATATGATTATACAGGGTCTTACGAAAGTACAGGTATTTCTGAAACTACAAAACATACAAAGTCGGTTAAATGGGGGTAAAGTTCCGAAATATGGTGCTAAACAAAACGCCGATAAAAATTCGAAAGGTCGGATGCCTTCAGAGATATCCGAAGAAAACGTTTTAATTTTTTTGCTGATTACATTTGTTGAAATAATTTTAAACAAATATCACATTTCCATTGCCACTTTTTCTCCTCTATAAGTTAACATAATTACTTTTCAGTTCCAAGGTTTCGTTTTCGGGCCACCATCACCAATTTTATTTTTTCGAATACCGAATTTAAATTGTACATTTTTGATTCTCATACCCCTAAAACCTAATATTTTATGTCTTCTGAATGCCATTCAGACATTTCGCTTCTTAAAAATACATCAGCAAGATTTGGGGATTTTTTACAAAAAATATACTACCCTGGTAAAAATCACAGTGTATGCTTAAAATTGAGCAGATGCGGTTGTATGAAAGGAAATTCAAACATTTTTTGTGTTTCAAATACTTAATAGTAATACATGTAATAAATCATGAGTAAGAGCAACAAAACTTAAATAAGATACGCGTCAAATTAAAACAGGATTAAAGCAGCGATAATATCAAAACAAAATTAAGAAAAGGTAATATCATTGAATCTTATCTTAAATGTTCAACAGATTGCTGTTTATGTTTAAACATTTAACTGCTTTGTTATTTACTTTTCTTATAGTCCTTTTTTCCGCGGGGAGATCGGCATGCATTTATAATTTTATCACGTAACTGTTTTATTTATTTTTTATTGCACCCATATAAAAAATCCAGGAGTAAAAGATCGGGTAATTCCGCTGGTCATTCCACCACACATCAATTTCCTATTCACTTTTTTGGGAAATGTCGATGTAAAAATGCACCCACATCTCTGTATGGGGAGGTGCCCTGTCATGTTGAAACCAAATATGTGGTATCGTAGGCAATAACGGGATGTCCATTTAAAAATCTTCAAATTACATTTGAATTATGATATATCCAAATGGACCCAACATTGTGTCCTCACACAATCCTGCCCAAACATTTTTATGGAAAATCTGATTTGAGGATGAAATTCTTTATTTTTACTGGGATTCTCTACAGCCCGAACATGCTCCTTAGTTCTGTTAAATAAACCACAGGTTGTGAATTTTTATTTATCCTCAGATAATGCAATTTAAAAAATTCAGATTCCTGTTATATAATGTGAATATAAATATGAATTTTGAAAGGCTTGATATTACTTGATTTTTAATATTTAATTATTTAAGTGAGTTTATCTATTAGGTATGTATCTATTTTTGTTTTAATTTTTGCCAGGGTACTATTTGGAAAAAATCCAAGAACCTTGCTGATGTATTTTTGAGTTTATAAGAACCAAAAACAACTATTTGCCAATTTCCGTTCTTCTTTCGTATATCTCCGAAGGTATTTGGACATTTAAAATTCTTTCTGCAGCGTTTTGTTAAGGACCAAATTTCAGAACTTTGTCCCCTTTTACCCGACTTTGTTTTTCTTATAGTTTCATTGGTCCTTGTATGTACAGGGACATTTTTTTAAGTATCTCACCTGACTGGCGATTTTCCTGCTGACTATTAGTAAAAAAATAAGACTTTTCTTAAGGATTTTCCGCAAGGACACCAAATTTAATGTCAAAAAATATATAGGTTACATAATTTGGCAGATACCACATCATTTTGAATTTGTTTAAATGGCAACCCTCATTAATAGCCACACGAGTGAATTGCATTTCGCGATCCGATTTCAAAAACATATAGTTGCTCATATTTATTTTTAGCCGTTTCAGAAATACGGGGTACCTAAATTGCCATCATCGATTTTGTATTTTAAGTGTTTCACCTCTCTAATAAATAGACTTTTTAAGCTTATAACCCCATTTTTCTTTCGCAGTGACGTAATTTCCCGTGACCGAGCCACTTACGCTGTAATCAAATACGACAGATGTCAAAACAGATACGACTCCATTTTAAATTTTTTAATATAGCAACCCTCATCAATAACCACACGAGTGAATTGCATTTGGCCGTGCGATTTTAAAAGATATGTTTGTTGGGAAAAGATGGGGTTTGATGGGGAAATCGGATCACGAAATGAAATTCACTTTGCAGGTTATTGCTAAGGGTTGCTATTTAAAAAAAAAATTAAAGAGCGTCGTATCTGCAAAATTTGTGAACCTAAATATTTTTTGACATTAAATTTCGCTTCCCGGAAAATCATTGGGAAATATATATTGTGCACGTAAAAAAATGGGCCTGTACTTAGCCTCGAACTTATAACACTCTGTATACACGGTAATCCAGTAAGATTGGGGAGCGGTTTTTTTTGCAATTAATATGCCCTAAGAGCTATGGAGGTAGTAGGGTGACCATTGAGATTACTGGTCAGCTCGCCATTTTCTTAAGTGATGATATATCGATTTGAAATTTTTGTGATAAGTCGTATGGTTGCTTCAGACTTCAGATGCAGATTTTGAGTGCTCAAACATCTGACGGTTATTTCCGGTTCAACCGAAATACACTTAACTTTGTTATATTAAACGAAATACTTAAAATGTGGATAAATTTACATAATAATATACCTACTTAATTTTTTACCTTAAACTAATGGACTATACAGGGTGGTCCAACGAAAACTTAACACCTCGATTTTCCTGCTTTAAAATGAAAATGTGGAAAATCGCTCGGACCCGTCGATTTCGGATTCGAGGGGGAATAACTTTTCCGCTTTTTTCGTCTCCGTAACTTCAACCCCCTAACGGGGGTGAGCACAACCCCCTGATTTTGAATAGGGATTAGGGGTGTTGCGATACCTCATTTTAAAGATCTTATCCAGTACCATCTGACCCTAAAATTTCGCTTCAAAATTTTTATCTTTAACGAAATAACAGCTAAAATAGTGGAAGAGTACTTACTTTTGTGATTAGTTTATTAAATGCTGAAAATGGCCACCATTCACTTGCATGCAGTAAAGAACGCTGGAGTATGAGTAGAGAATGTGGAATTTACCTCGAGGATATTACTCTTATCAGACGCATTTGAATTATTTATTTATATGTTAATTGTTTTGCCCAAAAAAGTAGACGGATCATGTTTTTGATTTACCTTAGTCTATCGTGAATTTTTAAGAACGTTAAAATTGTGTCAAAGCGTTTGTAACTTTGTAGTAGAATTAAAATGGTGTATTCCGTAGAAGGCAGGGTGGAAATGATAAAATTATTTTTTAGAAATAACGGCTCTGCGTGAGTAACAGCGGCTTTATTTAATGAACGACATCCTAAAAAAAAAATGTACCCGCTGCTTACGTTGTGCAACTGGTTGGCAAATTTGACGCTACTGGTTCAGTCGGAAACAAAAAGAGGGTGTATGAAAGAGAGAAGCGAGGGAAGTGGCTGTCTTAGGTCAAGTAGCAATGAATCCGATTCTTAGTACTAGGAAATTGTCCGATGTATCTGGTGTTTCACGCACAACAATCATGAGAATCCTTAAAAAACATAAGTTCCATCCTTTTAAGATACGACTGGTTCAGGAACTGAATGAGGATGATTTCGATCGCCGACTCCAGTTCTGTGAAGTGGTCAGTGGAATTATTAACAATAATCCTAACTACATGATCAATATCTGTTTCTCAGATAAGTGTTCATTTTACTTTAATGGCATTGTAAACAGGCATAACTGTCGGTATTGGTCAGATGAAAATTCAAGATTATTTCGTGAAGTGCATACTCAGCATCCCCAAAAGTTAAATGTTTGGGCGGGTATTTATGGAAATCACATAATCGGCCCTTTTTTTATACCCGGTAATCTCACTGGCTAAATTTATTTAGAACTATTAGAGAACGCTATTTATCCAGCCCTCGTTCAAGTATTGGAGAATGAAGAAGACCATGTAACGATCATTTTTCAACAAGATGGCGCACCACTTCATTTCGCTCAACGTGTGTGTCAGTTCTTAGATGAAAATTTTTCTCAGGCCTGAATTGGAAGAAGGGGACATATTGAGTGGCCACCCAGATCACCTGATCTGGCTCCACTGGACTTTTTTCTATGGGGTCACCTGAAATCTTAAATTTACGCGACACAGCCTGAGTCACTGGATGATTTGCGAATTCGGATCATTAATGAATGCCGTCGAATTACACCAGAAATGTTGAGTAATGTGCGTGAACGTTTTGAGCAAAATTTATTTTACTGCATGGAAGTGAATGGTGGCCATTTTCAGCATTTAATAGGTATGAGGTATCGCAACACCCCTCATTCCTATTCAAAATCAGGGGGTTGTGCTCACCCCCGTCAGGGGGTTTAAGTTACGGAGACGGAAAAAGCGGAAAAGTGATTCCCCCTCGAATCAGAAATCGACGGGTCCGAGCGATTTTCCACATTTTCATTTTAAAGCAGAAAAATCGAGGTGTTAAGTCTTCGTTGGACCACCTTGTATAATTAAATTAGGAGCCATTATGCTAATTTTTTAAACTTCATAAATAAAAAACTTCCCCTATTCAAGTATAATTATTTCTTTTATTCGTTAAGAATAGGAGAAAGTTATTGCTGGACAAGCAAATCGCTCTAGACTCTATACCCACTGTTCTGTAGGTACTTATACCGTGTACTCGAAACAAGCGGTATTTATCAATAACGGGAATATGAATTTTTGCTTGTTTATCGACAAGCAAACGTTTTCATGGTCTAGTAACTTTCAGGATATTTAAAATTAAAATAAGAACTTTGTGTAGTTAGCTCAACACGCACCAATATTTTTGCAATGTGTATGTCGCCCTTTTGCCAAGTTAATGTGGCCCTAACGGTAGTAAAGTATTCAGTTTAAGAGCTGCGCCGTACTTTAGACCACCATAGAAAAAAATTATCATCAGGAGTAAGCCATTAGCTTTTTGTTGTAAGCTAAACCAACGAACATTAACAAGACAAGAAGGGTCACACTCTGTCGGAACCTTGATGTCCTGCTTACACAAGCGCGCCGACGATTTCGATAAATTCCTGAGGCAGTGTCCCTGTTCTTGCTTATACGAGGTTGATGCAAACGGCTAGCGATTAAAACGAATAAACGAGGGTGACTTAAAAACATCTAGTAATAATTTTATTGTTATTGTGTCCTATTCTGCTTTGTGTGAATTAAAAGAAAAATGGGGAAATCGTCAGGTTATTTAATTGGTAGATCTTAACATAATTATAAAAAGTACTGGTAGTAAAAATTAAGGGAAAAAAGAAAGTTTCTTCCAAAAGTAACAATGTAGTAAGCTACAAACGAGATTAGTAGGTATAAAAATTAACAATCAAATATTTGCAAATGCTAACTGAAATAGGTACTTATTTCAATTACCTTATTATTACATAAAATATATACAGGTTGTTTCAAATTCGAGGCCATCAAAGAGTACCTACTTACTTAACAGTAAAATACGGGTAGGAGTAGTTATACTCTGGGAAAACAAATTATCGCGATTTGTATGGAAAATTGTGAAAATCGATAAACGAACCATTCTAAGCCAAAGGCGTTGAACCAAATGAGTTAAAACCTCTGAATTGCTGTTCGATGCCTTTTACAAATCTAGTAGCCCGTTAACAACTCAATTAAATAATGTATTTAATTAAATGTTCTGAAATAAAATTTACCGGCCGCTTTTTAAAGATGTTTTAAGATATTTAATTTTATGTTAGGTTTTATTGATTGTTTCAAAAAATATCTTTTTTTTATATCCCGGTTAGCAAATTTAATTGTAAAATAAATACGCACCCTAATATATAGGTTTAAAAAATATTTATGAGGAAACTCTTTACAAGGATGTGTAAATAGTACATTTTATATAATATCTTAAGGGTTGCTCCAACGTTCTCGTGGCAACTAATTTTATTAAAATTTTTAACAAAAATTATTTCTAGCTATTTGACATATTCTACAATATTACTAGGAGGTACATTTAGACCTCCATAGTTTTTAGAAGTCGAATATGCTTTATGCTCTAGAAATACAGCAGCTTCTTTTGGTAATGTCTTTTCATCATTATACTTTGTGCAAGCACTACAAGAGTGTTGCAGCAAGCATTTCCTTAATAGATACCCTGTAATGTAAACTATAGCATTTCCGTCCGTACTAGAAAGATTTCTATAGTCGCATGTAAAAACTTTTAAAGAACTATTATTTGTCAACATAGGTACATCGATATTTTTATATTCTTCTAGAATATCAGGAGTTACATTAAGCAAAACTGTATTAATAAATTAATATCTTGTATACAATTGGAACCTTCAACCTCATTAAAATATTTTAGAGAAAATAATTTCTTGAATGCCCTACAAAATTGAATTGGGGTTGGATTTCTCGAGTTTCCGCAACAATTTCTTACCAGACCAAAAAAATTTTCGATACAATCCTGATTAAGGTTCCTTGTTAAAAGAAATGAATAGTTCTTGCATTTTAAGGTTTCCCATAAAGACAGACTAGAGGTAATAGTAATTTTCCAGCCATTTATAAAATGCATAGTATTATTTATACATTTTTCCACGTATGTTACCCTTCCATCGTTCTGTTTTACCTGTACTAATTTAATTACCTGTAAGACATCCAACAAACATTTTATTTTTCTAAAAAGTGCAATTGTTTTTCTGTGCCCATAAATGCGTTAAAGTTGTTAAGATGGGACGAGTTTAACAAATCAAATAAATAATTTGTTGTTTGTAGGAATTTTGCAGTAAGCGTTGCTTCTAAAGGCAAAACCTTAAAATGTATGTAGGTATATAGGGCAGCTGAAAGAGAGTGACTAAAGACTTGCGAAGCATATTTTACCTTCATTTTTCGAAAGCTATTAGGAAACATATGCTCGTCAGTAAGTTTAGAACAAAGTCGACACATTTTTTTTTGTCGTGATCATAAAAAATGTCTAAGTAACTTTCGTTCGTTCGTGGCATTTTATTGCAGAACCAAACACAAAACACTACGTAAATGTTTATCTTATTTTTAATGGAATTCACTCACGCCGACACATAAAGACAACTGGTACATATCTCTACGACGGACAACCTGTTTATGCATATCGCGCGTCGGGGGCTTACGGTGCTCTAGATACGGTAGCATCCGATATTCGAGCGAGATAGGCATAACGAGGGGAGGAGCTTGGAGTGATCCTTCTTGTCTCTTGTTAATGTTCGTTGGCTAAACGTACACAAAATAAATAAATTAGATGATCTAGTTTTGCCAGTTTCATCATTATTGTTAGTTACATAATAGTAGAGGAGATCGTTGACGGTTGTAACAAAAATTACTTCACATTTTTTTTTGTTCTTATAGCAAGCTCTAGCTGAACCATTTTCTTAAAATAAATGTTATATAATCTTGCGAGTGGCCTGGCATTTTTAAAGTTTTAAAAAACAATTAGGTTTTTTTGCTAAAAATTTTAAGACACGTTGGTGACAAATGTTACAATTGACACCCATCAGGTGTCAGTTGTAACAGGGGTAGGTGTCGATTGTTACGATCATATTCAGAAGATATAATTCAAATAAAATAAACACCTAGATCGTTTGATGCCGTCTATTGGAACCTAAAAATAGTTACATATTTATTTTGCCTTTTTAAGTTTATGTCGAAATCAATTGAAAAAATGTAATTCAAAAGTTAATGATACAGTGGCAAATTATTTCAAAAATTAGTCAGAATCGTCAGAGTCACAATTCTGACAAACAAAAAGAGGATTATTCTTTGCACATTATTTAGAATGTGCCTATTCTTTACACTGTCTACATTGTAACCAACGGCAAAACCGCAACGTGATATCTTTTGTTAAACTAGAGAAATTAGGGATAATAATAATTAATATGGAAAAATAGGCAATTTTTTAAAACATTACTATTTATTAATTTCTCTAGTTTAACAAAAGATATCACGTTGCGGTTTTCAGTTCCTTATAGTAACTTTTCCTCCTCTACAAGCTGATGGGGTTAGTTTTTTAATCTGACGTTTCGGATTCGAGCGACCATCATCAACTTTTTTATTTTAAATACGGACCTGGATTTTTTATTCCACTATTTAATAGCCTTTATAAGCCTTAAATAGAATATGATGAAAAAGTCATATCATAACATTTGATTTTTTTGAGAAAATCATTGAGGAATTACGGAAAAACGCCATCTAGTGGCAACCATCAGAATCAATATGGTATAGTTAATAGATCTACGTATAGAGAAAAAGAAGGGCTTTTTTTTAAGACCAAGTTGAATAAAATCGGTTTATCCAAAGCAGAGATATCAGCGTTTGAAAGAAAAAAAGTTTGACCTTCTCCCACCACTTTATTATTGAAAATAGAAAAAAAACGATTTCTAACATAAAGTTGCATTATTTTATGAAGAATACAATGCTTATATTTTTAACATATTTTTATTAAGAAAAATCAAGAGAAAATCGGCATTTCTATTTTAAAAGTTCTCTTACGCTCCCTAGCGGTCATTTTTCGAACTTAAAAATAATTTCCAGCAGTTTCTCTTGGCCGCTTTTATCGATATATATTTTTTCCCAAAGTCCTAGTGTTATTACTTTCTGAGATATAGCCGATTACCTCCTTAGGTGGAACACCCGGTACAAAACATTACATTTCATTTTATCATCCAAAAATTGTTTTATTTTGAAAAGAATTAAAATTATTCATTCATAATATTCATAATACATTTTTCGCTATGAAACAATTTTTTAAGATCCCAGTGGTGAAAATCAAATGTTGCCCTATTGATTTAAAGGTAATAGCCTGTTTGCCGAAAAAAAGCGAATTTTTGAAAATTGCTTCTTTTCTTTTATGTGAGTTATATCTAAGTATGATATTTGGTCAAAGTTCTTTTTAAATGTGAACTGGAAATTGGTTAGCCACTTTTCTTTTGATGCAAGTCTAATTTAAGGGACGATATTTTCTGAAACAGTATGGCAAACTTGGCATTACCGTTATCCATTTTAATTTATCAGCACGATATTAGAGAGATTTTGCATGGAATGTATCCTCGTCTTTAAATAATGGTATTTATTTTTTGACTGAAATACTGTTTTATTCAACAATTTTTTGCTCCTTTACAACTTCGTGCGTCATTAACAATATTTGCACTGAGTTTAGCCGTCGCGGTCGGCGGGAATTATATTTTCAACAAAACTGTCCGCACATTTCATATTTCGCGGCTTTAATAAGGCCACGGCGCATGAGCACTGAGCCGAGAGAAGGGTCTACTATGCTTGTACCACTCTTCGAATTGATTTATGATATGGTAGTGGTTTTTAACTCGCAGACACATGTCAACGAGAACATGATATACTCATTATTTATTACTTTATAGAGCCGGCACTTTTGCTTCTGATTACCTTATTTGGTAGACGGTCCTAATAATAAGGATTTTGAATATACCAATGTCTATATAAATTGGTAGGTTATGACATATTGGAAACTATGAATATCTATCTACTTAGTCTGCCACGCTAAAATCTAAAAATGGTTTAATCTTATTTCAAAATTTAGGCTTCAGTTTACGCGAATGAAGACGTCACAGGATCTCACATAATATCGTCATTTCTGACATTCATGTACACTGAAATTGAACATATTTAAATCAATTATAATATAGTTCTTGAAACATGTTGTCATTGTTATAGCTTTTCTTAAAATTATTTAATTAGAAGTAGCAAAAATGGCAAACACGACACTTCATTAAAATTCTTCTCTAAATTGCTGTAACTTTAACCGTTCATATTTTAATTTAGTAAATTTTCAAAGTTCATGTTTTATAGCCTTGCACGGCAACTTGTTCATCTAAAGTCATGTTAACATAATAAAAGTCACATATAATCTTCAGTCTGTTAAGTAGACGAAAAAGTCAAAAGACAAACGGTAGACAGGTCATAAAATGGATTTTACGACTTCCTAAACTAGCCAAAATATAATTACACCTGGACATTCTAGTTTTCAGTTAATAAAATAAAATTATCACCTTAGCAATCAGCATTAATTTATTTTTTAATTATCTTGCCTTAGCTATTTTGTTTATTTACGTTTCCGTTCGAATTGCTTCATTAAAGACCAAGTCTAGGAAGACTTTATTGTGTGTACTAGAACTACATAATATGTGAGGTTATTGCATGGACAGTTAGCAAACATTTTTGCTAACAATTAAGTAGCGTTATCCTTTTCCAGTTAGGTTCTATTCAGGTCGATCGCTTTGGCTTCCTATCATTTCATGACACTGAACAACTGAATTGTACTCATAGCATCAAGAGTCCCGTCATCCAACACTGAATTTGCGCTTAGGATGATTAGGTAGGTACTGTCACAGGTAGTGTGTTGGAAAAACTTCTTACAGGCTGGAGTGAATGGCAACTTCAAAATCTATTATTATGATTTAAGAAGTAGTCCATATTCTGTGGCGAGATTGTAAATAGAAATAAAGGTCTGTCTTTACCACCAAATAACTTTATTTGCCCCTCTAGGGTAGAAAACAATGGTTATAGAAATACATAAAATGACGATGAATTAAATTAAATTTCTTAATGTATGTGTTGTACTAGTTTAGACTTTAGA
Source organism: Polydrusus tereticollis (assembly GCA_963920685.1). Taxonomy (NCBI): domain Eukaryota; kingdom Metazoa; phylum Arthropoda; class Insecta; order Coleoptera; family Curculionidae; genus Polydrusus; species Polydrusus tereticollis. Next base: position 87,342,763 of record OY987329.1, on the reverse strand, counting down.
GAAAGTCATCCTCAGCAACTAACCATTTAAGAGATTTTAATATGAAAAGAAGTTAAAACAGTTAGGAGAGCAGAGAGGTGATTCAATAATACAATACAATATAATGTAGATTATGCAACCTTTGGAATCGACAGGAGTTTAGTATAAGAACGGTGTATCTCCATGTAAAGGTAGGGGTTGACTTATACGCAAGTAGTATAAAGGACCTTAATCATAGTCGAGTGATTTAAGCAATGTTGAAGTCAAAACAGGTTGTAAAAGAAGAATTTTAACATATCAATTCATTATTTTTTCTAGTGAAACCGAATTAGTGAGGGGACATGCCTAATGTTATGGTGGATTGGATATTTGTGAATTAAACTAAATGAACTTGCTATTCTTTAAAAATTGTCAAAATGATGTCATTTCACCTAAAATGGGAATACATCAAGTGGTCACTATTCACTTGTTATATTAAAATAAAAGCTAAAGCTTTAGCGACGCCATTTGCTTTGAATAGCATGTTGAATTTAAAATTAAAATTAATTTCTTCACCTGGCAACAAGATGAAAAATAAAAAATCAACAATCTAATAATGTCTTAAAAATTTTTGAATTTTATTTTTATTTTTATTTTAATATAACAAGTGAATAGTGACCACTTGATATATTCCCATTTTAGGTGAAATGACATAGTCTCATTTTGACAATTGTTAAAGAATAGCAAGTTCATTTAGTTTCATTCACAAATATCCAATGCACTATAACATTAAGCATGCCCCCCCACTAATTCGGTTTCACTAGAAAAAAGAATGAATTGATATGTTAAAATTCTTCTTTTACAACATGTTTTGACTTCAACATTGCTTAAATCACTCGACTATGATTAAGGTCCTTTATTCTACTTGCGTATAAATCAACCCCTACCTTTACATGGAGATACACCGTTCTTATACTAAACTCCTGTCGATTCCAAAGGTTGCATAATCTACATTATATTGTATTGTATTATTGAATCACCTCTCTGCTCCCCCAACTGTTTTAACTTCTTTTCATATTAAAATCTCTTAATGACTTTCTCTAAAGTCGAAACTAGTACAACACATACATTAAGAAATTTAATTTAATTCATCGTCATTTTATGTATTTCTATAACCCTTGTTTTCTACCCTAGAGGGGCAAATAAAGTTATTTGGTGGTAAAGACAGACCTTTATTTCTATTATTATGATGGCACTGAGATTTTAGACACATTCCAACAACAGGCACTCCTTCATTAATTATTTAAAAACTGTTCTGTATGTAGTATTTTTCTTCTGTTTTAATAAGCACAATACGATAGGTACGTAAAAGTTCATTGAGTGTGCGTGTATTGTGAAAAGCTGTCCAATCCAAAGAACCTATAGAATATTCGAATGTTTCATCCATATATGTATAATATATTCTGTTGGCACATGAACTCTAAATTGCTTTCACAGGACAAAATAAGAATGTTTTCTGTAAAGTCACTTCATATCACTAATGGTTGGCTTACAGTTGTTGGTAATTTTGTAGAATTCAAAAAATCTTGCACGTCATTGGTCGATTTTGATAGTTCTGGCATTAACTGATGTTGCGCGTGGTTAAAAATGTTTCGAATGCACTTCATGTCCGCGAGAGATAAAGATTTTAAGGAGTCTTTATGAATATTCATGCCAAAATATTTTGTAGGCTTTGGTTTTCCTATCTCACTTAATATAGTTTACATCTTCGCTGTCCTCGACATTCTTTCAAATTCAACTAAATTCTATTAAACTTTATGCACTATTTATTTACTTCATTTGTCTGATGATAATTTATTATTACTCTCATATCCATCCCATATCTGTTCCCTAAGGGAGCGCAATTGAGTAGATGATAAAAAATTACCTCTACCTCTCTACCTGAGCTTAATGTGAGCGCAATTCGTGTGCGTCCGTTCGTATTTGCAAGGAATCCGTAAAATAAATGCACTGTATTTTACTGGAATTCTCCGGTCTAGCTTCTGCAAGTGTACTTTTTAGAGACTGTGCATGAATAATATCTCTTATAAGTACATTTTATATTATTTCTATTATAGTATATGCCAGTTTAAATCTAGACCAAAGGCAGTTTTAAATTTTAGTTCCATTCTTTTAAGGCAAATAGTTTTACGTTATGCTGTGTTTCCTATTACCTGGCAGTAATTAACCCTCATTACAAAATAAATGCAAAATACAAAGTTTGGGTTACAGTGTCATCATATTATTTTTGGACTGAAAGCATATCTTTTTAGTACAATACAGGCATTTTTAACATTGCATACATCGATAAACACCTTGCTCAAAATACTCTTCGATGACATGAGCAGTCATTTCCTGATAATATCACTGTTTCCAAATCCATTTTTACTACCTCTATGCGTTATTATTAATTTGCGACCTTTACCAGCAGGTATTTTCAAATCAGTAGACAAACCTTGTATAAATGGTTGCCTTATCTTTTGCACTGAATTTCGTTCGTTGATCCAGGTTTTGTCTAAATATAAAATGTTCCTTTTTCACTTCTATATATATCAATATCTCTTAGATACTGTCGTCTCCAAAAAATAATACCTTGTCCATCCATCCAGTAAGATTCGTTTGTGTTTTTCCCAAGGAAAATTTAAATAACTTTCCTCCTAGGTTGGGTAAATTCTCATCTTCTCTTAACATTAAAAATTTTATCCAATATTAAGATCTTCCGAGGGAAAGGTCCCTCATCAGAATTTGTACACCCATTTATAAATCAAATAAATATGTTAGTATTTACGGTATTTAAATGTACTTATTGTATTAAGAAGTATTTAAATATATTTAAATAATATCCGAGCAAATATTTGTCACAATATTAGTTTTTGTCGATTTCCTGTAGCATTAAATCAGTAAAACCTAGGGTCAAACCTTCTATAGAGAGACGAAAATAATGAGTGTGTGTTGTTTTTTCGCCTGCACCAATTGTTTCTGAGTTATTAAGAGAATTAATATTTTTGATATTTTCCTAATATTTAAGATATGGAAAGCAATTTGGCAACATTTTGTAAACTTCCAACTTTAATCAGTTTTTTAAAGGCAGTTATAGATGGGATTTACCAGGTTAAAAGATTCAATACGTAATATAAAATTAAAAATTTAATTAAATTGTATCCGTCATCAAAAAATCACATTTATTCTCATTTAGCCGATCTCGTAATTTTTAGGGTACGGACATATCGAAGAAAAACTAAAAAAGTACTCCCGGGAACACTTAAAATAAAATTGGACAAAGTTATGTTCATTAAAAAACTGAATAGAGAACTTACTAAAGACTGTATTTTGCACATAACACTGGGGAACAGCAAAAATGTTTCCGATACCAAAATAGCAAAATCTTACTTATTTTATTATACTAACTAACAATCTGTCTTGCAAAAGTCTCAGTTGGCTCCGGTTTTATAGATCCATGCTAATTATGATAATAACCTACCTGCCCGTAATGTATGGGAAAATTCGACTATTAAATGAGATATACCTGGATTTATTATACCAGGTGTACTTTATAAGGGGTTTAAATACATATAACATAAATCCTAAATTGTTAGTTAGTTGTATTTCAACCACCAGTTGATTGAGAGCTGTTCGTATTTGAGAAATTAGAGAGTTTTGAGCAACATGTCGCGAGTTTGCTTAAATAAGCCGGATCATTTTTGTTATATATGTCGTGAAGTGACTTTTGTGAAACAAAAACGTACACTTAGCTCTTTAATACAAAAGCTTATACCACTTGTATTTTGGCTGTAAAGTTGGAGACCAGGATAAAAATTGGTCTTCCCATATATGTTGCTACAAATGTGCGTGCAACATTCGCGGCTGGCTAAGTGGAAAAAAAGCGTAAGATGCCCTTTCCTGTTCCTATGATCTAGCGAGAACCGAAAGACAACGTTACTGAGTGTTATTTTTGTTGGACATCTCCCATCATAAAAGGTTTTTCGGAGAAAAAAAGGTCTGCGATACAGTATCCAAATATACAATCCGCCATACGCCCGGTGCCTCATAGTGACGAGTTGGTAGCCTGTAGGGACATTGAGGGATTAATGGCAGCTTTAAATCTCGACTATGAGCCAAAAGACTTCTCATTGATTCCTTAAAAGTAAGTTTTAAAGTTACTCCATAATGGAAACAAGTTGCCTTCAGTCCCAATTGGTCATGCAGTCCACATGAAAAAAACGTATAGCAACTTGAAATTGTTACTGGAGATCATACAATATGAAAGATATAATTGGCAAATTTGTGGGGATTTAAAAGTTGTGGCTATTTTGCTTGGAATGCAGCTAGGTTATACGAAATACTGCTGCTTCCTCTACGAATGGGACAGTCGAGCACGATCGGATCACTACGTAAAGAAAGTTTGGCCACCGAGAGTCTTTTGAGCCAGGAGAAAAAAATGTAGCCAGCGCGCCATTAATTCCCCCAGTAAGGATTTTACTACCGCCACTTAATAATAAATTGGGACTTATGAATAATTTTGTGAAGGCCATGGATAAAGAAGGCCGTGCTTTCAGTTATTTAAAAGAACAGTTCCGTAGAATCAGTGACCCTGAAACTAAGAGGGAATATTTGTGGGTCACCAGATTAGGAAACTTTTCGGAGATGCGCAATTCGATTACATACTTGAGGGCAAGGAAAAGAACGCTTGGAATGCCTTCAAAATGGTTGCAACAAATTTTTTGGGAAACATGAAAGCAGAAAACTATAAAGACCTGGTTGCCCAACTTCTTTTATGTTACCAAAACCTAGGGTGTAATATGTCGTTGAAAATTCATTTTCTGGATTCTCATCTAGATTACTTTCCGGGAAATTGTGGTGCTGTAAGTGACGAGCACGGTGAGAGGTTCCACAAGGATATTTTAAACATGAAAAGAAGGTATCAGGGAAAATGGAACTGTAAAATGTTAGCCGACTACTGTTGGATTATTACGAGAGATGCCCCCGAGGCTGCTTTCCAAAGGCAGGCTAAGAAGAGTAATATGAGTGTCTAAACTTTAGACTAACTCATAAAAATGTGCTCATTAATTGCTATTGTTGAAGCAACAATATATTGTTTGTATGTTCATTGTAAATGCCTATAAATTAAAATGTTCATTGTATATGCCTAAAAATTAAAAGTTTGTAACAAATAATTCAGATTCTTTTGCGACCTAACTAAAATCTTCAAAAGGTATTTTTTAGTTACTTGGGTGTAGATCAATAAAAAAAAATAGGTTCAGTTCAGGAAACAAAAAAAAAGTTGAAATTTGTTCCCCAGTGAATTTACCCTCGAAATCACTTTATTCATAATTTTAATCTATTTCAGCCATGAGTGTGACCAGTAAAAAAACTTGTTCTAACTTGGATAGCCTAATGCGTTGTTAATATTTCGCCTTTCCATTTCGCGCCAGAGTGTTTAATTTTATTTCAAAATATTTATTTGTATTTAAATCTATTTATTTTCATTTAAATGTATTTAGGCGTGTACTTTTGTATTTATTTCTATGTAAGTAAATACATTTTTTAAGTTTGTACCACTATTTAAAGAGTTACCTCCCCCTCGGGAATTGGTTAAAGTAATAAAATGCCATGGCAAACTATTCTCTAATAACTGCAAAAAATCACGCTTCTTTTAAAGCTTATCGAAAAGATTTTGAGGTTTCATGGGACAGATAAAAGCAGGTGATCACTTCTTCACAAAAATAAACGAATATTATTTGCAGCAATGCCCCTCAAAAATACATTTTTCCCTCACGTAATATTTTATAATAATGTCCCGTTTAAAACAAAATAAATATTTTAAGAGGAGCAACCTTGAGCATAGTATGTCATTTCGACAGCATCTTTCCGGTAAATGTGAAATAAAACGGCGTTCAAACGAGGCCGGGAGATTCTAAAACTGTCAGCATCGATCGTAAAGCTTTCAGCCGGAATTTCGTTTTAACTTCTTAAATTCTGAAACATCATCTATTATCTAAAAAATATTTATTATCGAGGTTCAATTTCTAACTAATTTACGATTTATTTATTTCGATTTACGTTTTTTTTTTTACTTAGTACAGTGTTTGCGAAAAAGTCTTTATCATGGAATAATTTTCAATTGCAAACTTTTTGGATAACAGGTTTCGACCTTAGGTTCTACATGGCAGCTATCCAAAAATGAGTCGAAACAATCGAAGATCTTTTAGCTCTATAGCGGCTGTTCACTGTACACTAGTCACGTTGCGGCCATTGCTAAGGCAGCCTCGCAGAAGCTTGGAAGACTTTCCGAACTAAAAACCTCTATACACCCCAACAAATTTTGATGCTTTATAAAGGCCAAGATCGACCACCACTGGAGTACTGTTGGCATATTTGGGGCTCTGCTCATAAACATACTCTGAGGTTGCTAAATTCCATTTAAAGAAGAGCCATTCGCTTGATCGGTGACCATGATCTGACAAACAGCATCGAAGGCAGATTGGCGACTTGAGTCTATTTTAAAAATATTTTCATGGCAAGTGCTCAACTGAGGTTGCCCGCTTGACACCACCCAGAGCGGTGCATGGTATTACCGTACGTGGTTCAGCTTAGTATCCCTCGAACGACTTTGTTTAAAAATTCTTTCATCTGGAAAACGTTATCACTCTGGAACGACCTCCCTGAAACCGTGTTCCCCAAGGAGTATAATCTCCAAAAATTTAAAACCAACGTGAGTCGTTACCTGCGCACACCCACCGCTCGCAGAGCGCCAAAATGGATTAATCCTGCAGCGCTGTGTCTTATCTTGAAAAAAAGCAATATTTATAGTAATGCAAGAAAAATTTTTTACGCAAATTGACTGTATATCCGGGGTTTGGTGCAAACATTTTGATTTTCGGTTTATTTTCTGTTTCCTCCAAAACGGTAAAAAGTTTGAATTAAAAATAGATTTAATTGACCAAAATATGGCGATGCAATTACAATTTTACTGACAAATATGTAGTTTTCCAAAGGAACATCTAGCATACACTTGAACTACGAATTTTGGAAAATTAAAAAATTTGATTTGGGATGCCTTTTGAGTCGTTGGACCATTTCAATTTTTTTTTTAGTATTTAGGAAAAGTATTTTCTTGATCTGTTATTCAATTGAATCAATATTTTTCTTATAATGTTATTGCACCTTACATAATGAATGATTATTATAATATTTTAAACGAAAAAGAAAAATTAAAATCAAAATTTTGGAGCGAACTTCGGATATTCAATCCTGAGGTGAACAGAACTTTTCTTTATAACTATTTCTTGCACTTTAATAAATACTGTTACTTTTGGCTACTTTTTTCAAATTATATTCGATGGCTGCTAAACTAGACTAAATCCCAAAGCAATTACGTAAGTTAGTTGTAAGTAGTAAGTCAGTGCTATAAAAAATTTTATAGTATGGTCAACTAAGATATTTTGTCCCTCATTAGGTAAAACAGAAATTTGTGTTTGTATTAATTAAATACTACCCCTTTTCGGCATACAAAATTACTTGTTTTTTTGATAAGCCGAACTTAGTTGAAGCTAAGTATTGTTGGTCTTGGCTATAGTTTTGAAATTAAAACACTGTACAAAGTTGACAATATACTTAGGCATTATGTATGTAAAATATTTTCCGAAGCAAGATATTCGAAGTACTGCCCCAGGCTCTCAGATTCTCAAAAATATAATAAAACCATAAGATTTTATAGGGACCTTATAAACAAAACTAATTAACTTCGCCCCAATCTGTTATAAAATCAGTAATAAACATACACAAAAATCAACATAAACCAGCAAAAGCCAGATTTAATTGCGACGTAAAATATGTTTCTAAAGTCTCGATATCTGGCGTCAGGGGGCCACTTCCCGCGATGTACTTTAATCCGCATACGTTCGGAACGTGGGGCGGGAGGCCCGTCCTCGACCTAGCTAGAGTGTCAACTGTCAACTGATTATTTTAGTGAGAATTATGATCTCCCGCATGTTGCACATCACTTTCTTTTGCTATTGTTGGGACCTGGGTGTATGTTTCGCGCTCTTAAACAATAAGATTACGTAGTGGAAATAAGTGTCCTATATTTACCTCAGGAAAGGATTTACCCAAAAATATGCTGCCTACGTACGAAGATGTGATAACGTACTTCCTGTTTGTTATCGAAAGTGCATAAAAACGTCAAGATCCTGTCAAAGATACATCGGCAATTGTTGCTACTGAAATCGAGATGATTGGAGGAAGCTTCTATTCCCATTACAGAGGACAAATATCGTTCGATTTTAAAGCCTTATCAAGGTGGGAAAAATAATGAGAATTATATTCGTAAGTTAGAATAATTCAAAAACGATAGTAAAAAGTTATTTGACATTGCATCCTGCAAATGTTGGTCCTTCGCTACATGTTCGGGATGAGATTTCCTGACTGGCCCAAGAAGAAAAATTATTATTGGGTCAATAGATCCAGTAACTACCAAAAAACTAGAAAGTGCGAAAACCAACATTCACAAATGGCGATAATCAACAAAAAAATAATTAGTGAACGATTAAATATTATACAAAGATAGTAATTGAAAGAGGCTAGGAGACTATAAATGGCGTTCCGTTGACATCTTCCATTGCATTCACGACCACCCTAAGAATCTGTGTACTACCAAGGACGTATTATGTGGCAGTTGCTAGAACCTTGGATCGTTTCGGAGTTTCTAATAGGGCTGGTGGAGCCATAGTCTCTGCCACGCTCCAAGACTAGAATATCTGTATTAGAGAAAAGTTTTGCTGAATTTCAAGATTATATTGGTATTTCGTTTGATGGCAGAAAGGATAAGCTGTTAGTTCAAGAAGACCAGAGAAGGAGAGTCATAGTTAAAGAACACACACAACCATTTTGCAAGAGTCGGGTCTAAATACCTGGGCCACATATCCTTAAAGTTTGGGAACGTTAGAACAATAGCTAAAATGTTGTTCTCGTATTATGTAGATATTTCAATCAGTTTTGCAGAAATAGTTGCTATTGGTTGTGGCTGTAGAGCAAAAAATTTTAATTTTGCGCTTGCTAAATGTTGGTTTTCATGGCAACATTTGCAACTACAATAACAACAACCACAGATATAAAGGACTGGACAGCGCCATCAGTATCTTAGGTGTTTATTAAAGTGTCCATCAAGAATAGAAAAAATACAGCTTATGACACCAGCTTCTGCCTTCCTTCTAAGCTTGTGGTGCACTTTGCTGAAAGGGATAGAACTTGGTTGTCACGTCTCTCACTCCTTACAATCAACTTTATCTTCAAATACGCCGTGCGCCTTCCAGTCCCCTATGTGGTATGTCGTATGGCAATAACCAAGTAAAAAACAAAGAACTGTTTCCAGATGTGTTTGACGTTTGCTGCATAACATTAAATATTTAAAGGTATTACAATATTACATTCAATACACTACATAGTACCAATTATGAGGTAGTAAGAAATACTTTAAATTCTATGTGTGCACTATGGACTAAAGTCTGTGTGTACAGGGTGTTCTATTTTTGATAGTTTTATAGAGTATCTCGAAAATCATAAGGAATTTCATAAATCTGATATAGATGTTATGAGTTCTTTTTTTGAGGAAACAATTGCTGCGAAAACAGATCATGGCTACCTTGTTCCCCTGGACAGCTACAGGGTGATTTTCAAATTTTGACGGTTATTAAAATTCCATGTAACTTCTTTGTTATTATAGATACGAAAAAACTGTAAATCGATAAAATATGTAGTTTTGTCCGTAAAGTTCAGTGGCGTAGCCAGTTTTTTTTTATTTTGTTTAATTTTTAAGAAATTGACCCAACTTATATTTTTTCTTATGGGACACCCTGTATATTTTCAATTACGTTTATTCTGCTTACCATTAGCTTTTCAAATATATATATTTGTAATCAGTTTTTTGATAAAATAATTCGATAATAAGCGATTTTCATAAATTTTCCTCATTTTTCGTAGCGGGCGATGGCAGGTAGGAGCAAAACAAAAGAGTAAGTTTTATTTCACCATTTCTAAAATGTCATATCTCAATTTTAGTACATGCAATACAAAATTCTAAAAACTATTAATTTTTTATTATCAACACTATGCCCAGGGCTCGACCAATTTTCTGTAATTTGTTAAAATAGCTTTCTTCCAAAATTATGTTTAAAAGAAATAAAAATAATAATTTTTTTAATTGTTCATATAATTATTTACTTCTTTTTATATTTTTTGTATTAAAAGTGAAATTTTCTATAAATGCATGATGACTTTTTATCTACTAATTTCTTTGCATTTGCAAATTTTACATTTTACCAGATAATAATTTAAAAATCTCTTAGTAAGCCATGGATAACAAAATCATTTTTTTAAATTATTTATAGACATGTCAGTCTGTCTTTAATTTGTCATAAAGCAAAGTTAATATACGCGGTTAAGAATGGAAAAGTTCCAAAATTTTGAAAAATATAATATGCTAGAGTGTTTTCTTGAGTGTCAAAAAAATAGTCGGGCAGCATCTGATTTGTATTTTGAAAGATATCCGGAGCGGCAGCAACCTGATTTAAGAATTTTTCAAAGGCTTGAAAATAACCTTATTAATTATGGATCGTTTTCAAAAGCAAGACCAAAGACCTATCAGAAGGAAAATAAAGCAAATGAAACCATTAATGTATTGGCATGCGTGGCTGCGGATCCGACCACTTCACTTAGAAATATTGAGAAAGATATTGGCGTGGTACCCTCAAAATCATCCCGTCTGTTAAAAACTAACAAATTTAAATGTTACAGACCTCGAAAAACTCATCATTTGCATCCTGGTGATTCAGAGAGGAGACTTCAGTTTTGCAATTTGTATTTAAATATGTTGCGTGAAGATGAATTATTTTTTACCAAAATAATCTGGACCGACGAAACACGAGTAACAAGCGACGGAATATTTAATCGCCACAACAATCATCTGTGGGCCGATCATAATCCTCATCAGCAAGTAAATAGAGTATATCAGGGTCGATTTGGATTTAATGTGTGGCTGGCTCTATTGGGAAATAGAGTTCTAGCCTATGAAATATTTGAAGGAAATCTAAATTCCGAGATTTACTTGAATATTTTGGAAAGACATATCATCAGTTATTTAGACAATATACCATTACAAGAGAGGGAAAACCTTTTTTTTCAGCATGACGGTGCACCATCCCACAACGCAGCCATTGTGGTAAATTGCCTAAACACCAATTTTGGAGAAAAATGGCTTGCAAATAATGGACCTATTAGGTGGCCAGCCCGTTCACCTGATATCACCCCATTAGATTTTTATTTTTGGGGATTTTTTAAAAATAAAATTTACAGCGTCAGAAGTAATACGGTTGAAGAACTAAGACAAAATTTTGAAGCCGCTTTAAGAAGCATAAAACACCTGAATATTCGGAACTCCCTGAATGGTGTTCGTAGAAGATGCCAGCTATGTATCGATGCCAATGGGCTCCAATTTGAGCATTTGTTGTAATTGTTATGTATATTTTTTTGTTGTTTATTTAAAATAAAAATGGTTTTGTAGATCTATATTTCTATGCTTTATCTTTTATTTAAAAAATACAAAATCGATGTATTTCCAAAGTAGGTGACACTAAATGAGGAGGTAAATATTTTCAGAGTTTTAAACATATAAAAAAATAATTAGTCATACATATTCTTTTGTCCTTTTCTTACTAACGGGGCTTGCTATGTGCAAAATGGGCCTATCTAAAGTAATTTGCAAATTACTCAGCTATTTCTTTAGAAAACTGCAAAAATGTATATATATTTGGAAAGCTAATGGTAAGCAGAATAAACGTAATTGAAAATATACAGGGTGTCCCATAAGAAAAAATATAAGTTGGGTCAATTTCTTAAAAATTAAACAAGATAGAAAAAAACTGGCTACGCCACTGAACTTTACGGAAAAAACTACATATTTTATCAATTTACAGTTTTTTCGTATCTATAATAACAAAGAAGTTACATGGAATTTTAATAACCGTCAAAATTTGAAAATCACCCTGTAGCTGTCCAGGGGAACAAGGTAGCCATGATCTGTTTTCGCAGCAATTGTTTCCTTAAAAAAAGAACTCATAACATCTATATCAGATTTATGAAATTCCTTATGATTTTCGAGATTCCCTATAAAACTATCAAAAATAGAACACCCTGTACACACAGTCACTGAATTACACCACGTCTATACCTAATACTTATGTAAAATCCATCACCCTAAACCTATTATTTAACAGTATACCCATTTTTACAATTCTTACAATCTTTACAATTCATAGAAACGTAACAGCATTTTTAATTATTTGAGTGTTATTCATATTCCATATATTATTAAGGTCCCTTTTTATGTGCTGAAATTTTGTTCTTTTAAAATGCTTTGGTAATAAGTTTAAAACTTTAGGACCCACATAAGAAATAAATCGTTGTGCAGCAGTAAAGTGTATAATCGGCAGATCGGCACAGTTAAGCTGCGACTTGCATTTGCTCTCGTCAAGATATTATGACTAATGTAATTGTAAAAGATATTTGTAGTAAGCGAAAATCTAAGCTCATTTTTTATATATATCTGGATAATTGTGAAGCCACCAGATTGTTCAGATAAAAGTTCAGAGGAAAAACATCTGGATTTAAACTGAATTATTTTTAATATATATTTTTGGGCAATAGTGATATTGCTCAGGATATTCTTATGAGCAGAGTCCCAACAGATTATTCCATAACTGAGACAAAATTTAGCTAAGGATTTATAGACATTAATTATCGGCCAAATCGAGTTGCATCCCGCAGAAGGTAGGTAAAGAATTTGACAATCGAGTTGCATCCCGGCCACAACCGAATTGCATCCCCGAGCTAAACTTGATTTTTAAGAGAAAATTGAAATTATTCTTGCAGTGTTGCCGAGCTTTAAGGATTAACAAGAAGTAGAGGATTAAAAAGAATCAGAGGATTAAATTAAAATTGATAATTTGCAGGTAATGCGAATTGAACCAAAAAGGTGGATTAGATGCCGTGTTAGCGCTGTTTAACCAATATAAGTCTATAAAAGGGGCAAACAATTAATAATAATATTCCCCGGTGAACTTGAAAAAGGCGAATTGGACCCAAAAAGGTGGATTAGATGCCGTGTTAGCGCTGTTTAACCAATATAAGTCTATAATTCTTTTATAATATGATTTGTGATTGACGAATTATTATTCCAATAAACCATTCTTTTATAAACTTGGCAACGTTGCTTCAATTCTCCATCCATAACTGGCTATCAAACACATGTAGAGCTTTATCTACAAGGGATGCAACTCGGTTGTGACCTTTTTCGACCGAGGTAAGAATACCTTTTTCGGGATGCAACTCGATATGGGCCTTAATTATAACCGCTCTGTTAAAATGTTCCGCAATTCGTAGAATTTATATACAAGCTTTTTTAATTTATTTTTTACATATTCTGCGTGAGCAGACCATTTCAAAGACTGATCAAAATAAATACCTAAGTATTTCGTACATTCCACTGATCTAACTATATCATTACAAGAACGTTCCCCAGAGAAGTTACAATTATTTGAGTGTACCATGATTTTCTTTTTATTAGGCAACCCAAACTTGTTCATTGCAAAGCACATAAAATTTGTTTTGTTCACATTAAGAGTTAATCGATTATAATCCATCCAAATTTTTACATAGGTAGCAGCTCTCTCTGCTCTCTCAAAAACATCATGCCACGTTAACCCCTTAATTAGAAGAACCGTGTCGTCAGCAAAACAAACACTTTTTACATTGGGTATTGCATTCGCCAGACTGTTGATATAAATAGAGAATATAATCGGGCCAAGCACTGTACCCTGAGGAACACCAAACTGGACCATTTAGAAGAACTATAACCTATATTTAGTTTAACTATTTGTGTTCTATTACTTAAATATGACGTAAACAGTTGAAGAACTTTGCCCCTTATTCATATTAATTCCAATTTGTTTAGTAATATATTATGATGATCAACTGTATCAAAGGCTTTAGATAAATCTAGGAAAATTGCCAGAGGTTTATAGTTATTATTAAAACCATTTACAATATAATTAGTGACTTCATATCGGGCATTATCGGTACCCATTCCCTCCCTGAATCCATATTGCAAAGCAGGCATTAGCCCTTTTGTATGCAGAAAGCAACACAGTCTCGTTTTTATACATTTTTCTATGATTTTACAAACGGGACTAGTAAGGGCAATAGGTATATAGTTATTAATGTCAATTTCTGTTCCTCCCTTATGCAACGGTATAATCACAGTTTTTTTTTAAGATATGAGGAAAAATTCCCGTTTCAAAAATCCGATTAACAACATAAACCAAGGGCGCAACTAAATATTTATAGTTAGATTTTATGATAGTGTTAGACATGCCAAAATCATCAAATAAAGAAGAACTCTTTAAAGAGTTTATCGATGCAACAATTTCTTCATCAATAATTGGATACAGAAACATTGAACCTGGAAACTGTGTTTCATTGAACAAGAAATCCTGCACATTAGTTGGCCTACTTATTTTAATAGCTAATCTTGATAGTGCTAAATAAATCACAAAGTTCATTTGCAATAGATGGCTGATCACTCAACTCATGGTTATTGCTATCCCTCAGGGCAGTATTGCTAGTTCTAGTCTGGATATCGTAAGTCGCTTGTTTAATTATATTCCAAGAAAGGCTTCGATTTTGTTATTTTATTTTCTTGTTGAGGTTTTTTCATTACTTCTGAATACTGCACAGCTCTTAGGGCAGTACTTGTATTGATATAAATTAATAGTCCCCATAATAAGATTTAAACCTGACACCAGGATGCAACTTTCCTGGTATCCGACATTTCTAAAATTATACAAAAAAAACGCTCCACCTTCTACTGTACAATGTGTAGACTATTTACTGGCAATTATTTTCTTGCCAAAATAACAACGAACTCGCAAGACGTTAGTTTGTGCCGTCACCAAAATGTCTGTCACACTCCGACAGCTCCGTAGATTCGTTCAGGGAATAAACACAAACTCAGAAGCGTTTCTAATCCTCTTTGTTGAGAAAGAAAACAGGAGGCAGTGCAGCAGGGGAGACGCATGAGCAGCAGGAGCGTCTCGACGCTTAACACAAGTGCGGATTTAACCGACGGCGGCGTCGGCGGTCCAAACAGCCTCCTGCGTTTTCATTTCAGTGTCGGAACGTGGCGCGAACGACTGAGGTGGTTCCGGAAATCGGACGTGTGTTTACTTCCGCTGTACGTATGCCGCGAGATTAGAAATCGTATCTAAGTATGTTGCGTAGCTTGTAATATAATTAGAATTAAGGTAAATGTTGTTACAGGCGGAATAAAAATTAATTTAATTGATCGATCAATCGGATAAAGCTAAAGAAAATGTTAAAACATTGCCTCTTAAGCACGGGAAAGTGATTTTGGCCTTCTTTTATTATTTACTTTTCAGTTTGGAAGCACACCTGGGTACCGACCGACAGGTGAAAACCTTTCTTCGTGTTTTGTTGTAAAAATAATTGGTTCAGGTTACTTATAAATTCAATTTCTTTTGTTCTTCCTGCGCGTCTAAGTCAAATTTGCTTGGAAAATTTAAAATATTTAAATTAGTATCAATATCTGTATAATAATATCTTCACACTCGGAATGTGACTTTAGCAGTTTCTTAAACCATAAAAAAAAAATTTTATTGCTTTTTTTATATATTCTTCCACTGTTCGTACATTTTTTTCTGGAACAAAATAATGCAAATCGATACATCATTTCTTCTTAGATGAACAAAATGATGCAAATCGAAACATCATTTTTTCTTAAATTATTTATACAGTAAAACTTTTAACTAGTTAAAACGAGTTAATGAATTAATAAATAAACTATATGTATCAGAAATTATGACTAGCAGATTCACAAACCAAGTTAGAATTTAAAATGTTAAGCCTATACAACAAATTAACATCTTAATTTTTATACAAATTTATGAAGGAAATCGAGTGCTTAAATGGCGTATCGTATGTACTTATTCCATGAATATACACTCAGTCCAAAAGGTCGCCATACACTACATATTTTTATACATGTTTTTTATTAGTTTTAACCATCTAACTGAAACTATGAAAAAACAAAATTTATACTATTATTTAGGCCTAACCAATAAAAAATAAAATAAAAAATAACTGCAAAATATTTTATTGAAATGTTACATCATAATTTAAAAATATTAACGAAAACTAAGTCAAAAAAGTCTCCATACAGTAAGATATACGCAAGGGAAACTACATTATATTTAGTTGCACTTAATCAAGTAGTCATTGCTAGGTAAATTTAAAACAAATAAATCATTTTCAGCCCTACTTTTTAATCTGTCACCCGTTGTAATTGATTTTGCAGTGAATTTATTTAATTGTTACAAAAATGAGTGAAAGAAATTGTGAAATTCCCAATGCAGTTCGAAAGATTTTAATTGATTTATGGAAAGATGGAAAATGATTTAGAAATATAGGAAAAATTATAGGGAAACACACGCTACGGTTCAGTACATAGTAAACCAATACAATCAACTGGTTCGTATAAGATTCGACCCCGCTCCGGTCGATCTAAGAAATTTACTCTACGCGAAGAGGCTAGTATTGTTAGAGAAATAAGTAAAGATTCAAAGAAAAGTGCATCCAAAGTTGCAAAAGAAATTAGAGAAGAATTTTCGAAAAACGTTTGTCTGCAAACTGAGAAATTATTTACACAGGCCAGGTTATTTTCGTAATAGACGTGTGTCAGAAAGAAGCCGTTTATTTCAGAAATTAATCGCAGAAAAGTTAGAATTTGCTAGGAAATACGTATTAAAGCCTCCTGAGTTTCGGGAAATAATAATTTTTAGTGCCGAAACTAAGATCAATATTTTTGGGTCTGACGGCAGAACTAAAGTTTGGAGAAAGAAGAATATATCATTAAAAATTGAAAATATTTGTTCTACGGTAAGACAGGGGTGGCAGTGTTCTGCTTTGGGGATGCATGTCTTCAGGGGGAGTAGGAACTTTAAACTTTATTGATGCTACAATGGATCAACTTGTTTATCTAAACATTTTAAGGAACAATTTGCGAGAAAGTGTCCAGAAATTGGGACTCGAGGGAAGGTACCGTTTCCAACAGACAACGATCCTAAACATACCGCAAAGATGGTCCGCGAATGGATGATCCATAATGTGCGACAGCATCTTCATACCCCTCCACAATCACCCGATATTAACCCCATCGAACATTTGTGGGATGATCTAAAACGGCGCATTCGCAAACATAATTTTTCAAATAAGTAAAAGGTAAAAAATAGAATAATACACGAATAGGAGCCCATACCCCCAGAAATTACTAGAAAGCTGGTTGCAAGCATGTCAAAAAGATTACAAGAGGTTATCAAGGCTAACGGAGGTCCAATTAAATATTAGGTTAAAAGATATTGTAATTTTATGTTAAATTAATATTGATTATTGTTAAGTGTATGGAGAGTTTTTTGACATAGTACTTATTAAATATTTCTGAATTATAATGAAACATTTTAATAAAATATTTCGCAGCTATTTTTTATTCAACCTCTTATTGGTTAGGCCTGAAATAATAATATAAATTTTATTTTTCATAGTTTCAGTTAGCTGGTTAAAACTAATAAAAAATAGGTATAAAAATATGTAGTGTATGGAGACTTTTTGGACTGACTACATCTTAAATATATTTGGCAACAACAGAGTGCGAAAACCGTTGCTAGCTAAGTGATTTTATTTAAAATAATAGGGTAAAAAAATATATATTTTTTTTAGTTGAACTTCCTGCATGCAAACTTTCCCGCGAGATCGTACCGACATAATATATTAATATTAATTATTATAAATCGTTGTAAGGTGTTGTTGTAAGTTTCAATTAAATAAATATCAGATTTAATTTCACCACTATGTTAAATTTTACCAACCCAAAACAATGTTTTAATTGCATAAATAATCGGTGATTATTTTGTAGCTTGTTTAATTCGCCCAAGCTTATCCTTGTTTGTTATAGTTAAGGAAATATATTGTTAATTAATAAAAATAAATACAGTTATCAACCGGTTTTGGAGACTTTTGGCTCCTTTATTAATTATAAATATTTTGGTTTGAATTAAATATCAGTTGAGGTGTTTTTAACACTTTTAAAAGATTTCGGTTTTAAATTTAAGTTTATAAAATGCAGTGCCGGGGTATTTCAATTGTTAGCACTGTTATGATTAATTTTAGAAATCCTCATAGATACATATGAAGGACCTTTCTTTTTTTTTGTAATATTGCGATAAAGCTTTTACTTTTTGAAAATAGTTTAGTAATTTATTTTTTTTATTGTCGCACTTTGCGTTATTTATTTATAATCAACTGGTGAATGTTAACTTTTTACTAATATTTGTTTTAAATACCCTGAATGTATATCATTTTATTTAAATCGGTAAATAGACAATAGCCCCAAAAATTATTCTTATGAAATGCAGTCATTATGGCCTAAGATATTTTAGTTAATAATATAAATTTGTATGAAAACAGATATTAGAAATTTTTCCAATAAGCAAAATCAAATCAAAGAAAGGAATGTTGATTGATGACAACATGTTGATTTTTTAAAGAAGGGCAGTGGTTATGATTAATAGTAATAAGAAAAGTATTGTATTAAATTATAAATTTAATAATAATCCCCAAGTAAGATTGTCTGCTCTTACTTATAACCCAATTATACAGACTCTTTTCGTTATTTAAAAAGGTTTGATCAAGAGATTTGAGGCTATAGTCACCTCGGGTTGTAATTGCCACGGGTGTTGAAATTTCTAGTTCTTCAGTTGTATTTTGCTATTGATAGTTTTTATGTGAGATTTATAACAATATTTTGTATATGACTTTATTATGTTTGCAATTTCTATATTTTACAAGCACTTACGTTCTTTTCTCTGGGATATTATTTGGAAATTAACTGCACTTTAAATACTGTTTTCTTTATTAATTTATCTAGTTATCTAATTCTTACACTTGACAATTTACCACAGAAAGATTAGTTTTAAACGTAAACCTCTTTTGGGAATCTGCTTTGCTAACGTATACATTTTAGAGAGGAAAGACTTCTTGCAGTCAAATTATTTTCGTAACAGTTCGATATAAATAATATTTAAGTGCCCCTTAACTAACAAAATTTCGAATCGACATTATCTTTAATTGATTTTACGGTCATATAAACACGCTTCTCAGAGTTGGGCAAAAACTAAATAACTTTGTAATTAAATGGCAAAGTAAATACAATTCAATTAACGATTTTACAACTGCAATTACAATTATTGATAATTAACCTAAAATGATTGTTGCAATTTAAATTGTAATTTAGTACTGGCAATGTTCATATGAGAATTAAAATTATTATACAGGGTGTTTCTAAAAGGTCTGTACAAAATCTGAGCGCATATTCCTGAGGCCAAACTAAGGCGATTTAAAGCAACTTACCTTGGTCCGAAATTGCTCCAGTTCCATAAGTTAAAAAATAAAAATAGGATTTTTTAAAATTAATGAACATTTTTTAACGTATTACTTTAAAACTTGGCACTCGTCGGTTTTTTGAGATGCGAACCCCGAATACAAACATCTTTTTACTGTGGCCATTAGAGGGCGCTTCATAATGAACTTCTTATGGTTTAGAATGCTAATTCTCTGACCTCATTTCATCCTCAAAGATAAAAGCAAACATTTTTTATTAAGAATAATTTAAATATTCCGGTGCGGCATCGAACATTAAAAACCGAAATATCTCAAAAACGGCTTACTTTAGCGGATTTTCACAAAAGTACCCTTTTTGTTTCAAAATGTTAAAAAAATTAGTTTCTTAACAAAAAAAAGGAAAAAGAGTTATGGTCATTCTAAACCATAAGAAGTGCATTGTGAAGCGCCCTCTAATGGCCACAGTGAAAAGATGTTCGTATTCGGGTTTCGCATCCCAAAAAACCCACGGGTACCAAGTTTTAAAGTAATATGTTAAAAAATGTTCATTCATTTTAAAAAATTCTATTTTTATTTTTTAACTTTACCACCCTGTATCTCGGAAACGAAGCAATTTCGGACTAAGGTAAGTTACTTTAAATCGCCTTATTTTTCCCTCAGGGGTATGTGCTCAGATTTTGTACAAACCTTTTAGATACACCCTGTATAATTTTTATTCAGGGATAAATTTTCTTATTTCAGATTTAAAAAAATAGCAGCTTTCATCATCTATAAAATGATATGTACCGGTGTGTTTTGTACTATAGAAATAGACAAAAAATTGCAACTAGTTTTTATTTGGCAAAACCTGGCATATGGGTCCGTCAAGTTTGCCCCTCGAGTTTAAGATATTATAACTTGATTCTAAATTTTGCACACATATATATACGAGAAGCCCCTGTATGTAATTCTGCATACATATTATTTGTGCACGTTTAACACTCTTCTGAGAAAAGTTATACCTATCGTTTATTTGAGAAAAATATTTGCCCACGCACATATTTCAACTAAATCAGATTGGGGGCATCTTGTTCTTGCAAATTTTGACATTCCTTTTTTGATATATATATTACACAGTCTTCCAAAGGAGATTATCACCAAATTGTGATTGTTTGACTCAATTCCTTTTCTAATTATATAATGATTGTAATTACTCGCCAACGCCAATCACATTTGGATTGTATAATATTAGTTGTTACTTTGTAATTGAATTATAATTTTCCCAACTCTGAAAGCACACACCTTGGGACCTTATATACATTCTTTAGCTTTATTCGCAATTCCTTTGTCGTAACCTCCTCCTCTCACTCTGCTAAATCTTTTAGTTACGTGTTTTGCTTCAACTGTGGCCTTTACAGCATAAATCAACAGGAGACAGACAAAACTCAAATTTGTCATTCACATCACCATCGCAAGTCCGATCACAGAAAAACTGGTCCACGGCGAATCGATATAAAGATATCAAATTCGTTATTCAGCTGGTGAAACGCGATAAGAAAGAAAACAGATTACCTGCCGACGACTTTAGTTACCGTATAGAAATTACCGTTAATTCGTAAAGTAAAAAATTACCGAACAAAAACGTCATCTTCTGCGTATTTATACCGAGAGATATTTTCGATGTTGAATAAAAAGTATCCTTGTCAGGAGCGGTAATAATTGCTTTTAAAAACGCATGTGATTGTAAAATAGACCGGGTTTTAATGTGACTTTCTGAATGTTGGAGAGACTCTTTAAGGACTGTGGACATTTCTGCTTTGTGTTTTTGAAAATGCGACGGAGGAAGTATCATCCGGTTTGAATGAAGGTATTTTGCAGGTAAGTTTAATCCGTTTCAGCTTTTATTATTAGAAACCAGCTACGCGATCAGGCTAGCAGGCTTGAAAAAATCGTCGTTACAATCAAAATAGTTTAATTAATAATATCGAAATACGAAGGAGGAACTATCTAACTAATAAAAATTAGCAAGAAAATGAAACATACGAGAAATCATAGACCATCTGTATTTATTTCTAATATTTTTAGCCAAGAATTTTGCCTGCTGGGTTATTTTTTTTTTCCTCTGATAGATCTGTCTATAATTAGCTGAACCACTCATTTTTTCCTTGTCTCCTTGTGTAAGTAAGTTTCTGCAATGTAAATACCTAAAGATTTATTGACAGTTTTCTTAGAACTTTTTCACCTGTGGCTTTTTGATAAATAATGGCCGTTCCCATCGCCTAGCTTAAAATTGTCACCTTAAATTAAAATCCATTGAAAAAATTTCTCTTCCCAAAAACTTAGCTACGATGTTCGTAAGTAGAGCCGTAGCTAGCGATAGAGCCCCCCCCCCCCACCGAAATTCTGAGAAATAATTTGTGAATATCGAAGTGTTTGGCAAATTTTGAATTTCTAATTTCAAAATTCCTTCATTTCAATTTTCGAAATTTTCCCTTTTTCCTAATTTTTATAGTCTCCAATATATTCCCTTTGCCCTCAACAAATTTTTAATTTCGGAATTCCCGAAAATCAAAACTTTGTACAGGTCATAAATTAGAAAAAATTGTAAATGACCAATTAGAAATTTATGATGAGGAATTCTTTAAATGTACGAAGTAAAATCTATCAATCATCCAACTTTTGATTTTTGAAATTGTCCAGCTCTACTAATTTACTGGCAACCCTGCGACATATCTTAATATTATTAAAGCATTGTTGGTTTTTTCAAAAAATCAGGAGGAAAAGTTGAAGGTTGAAAAACTCACCTTTCACTCTGCATTTTAAGTTTCCAATGATCACATATTTATCATCATCATTTAGTCCCCCAAGTCAGCATCGTGGTTACGCCACTGTTACAATCCATTAGGAATACATACATGAGTCTAGTCTAATATTAGTTAGAGAGAAGTTTTCAGCAGTTAACGTTGCTGTTAGCAGTTGCAGTTTACGAACGAGGCGGAAATCTAACCAATTAAAATAAATTTTTAACAGACTTTTGAATTAACTCAGATAATCAGGCTTACGAATTAGCACAATCCTATACTTATCACAAACGTAAGGGTATGTAGTCCGTAGCTTACCGCACCACTTAACATAGTGGTTGGGATTGTTGTCCCGTATAACGTTTACCACAAACCCCATGTCTAATGACTCAAAAAGTCGAGTTACGGATCTCTTATGGTTTTGGTATAAATATGATCGTGCATGGTGTCTCTAAATCGGTTTTATTTGTGGTGATTAGATTTAAATTTTTAATTATCGTGTAACAATGCAAAATCTGAATAACGACTGGAAATATTTTATTCTTTTGATATTTAGCTTCCCCCCCCCCCCTCTTTGTTGTATCTGACTGGTGGCAAATTTTACGTCGGCGGAGGTAACGTTCCTTCGTTACGGGTAATATTTTCGAAAATTCTTAATTAGGACACCGCCGCTTAGGAATGCACATGTTTGTGTTTTTTAAATAGGCAAAAGAAGTTCATCTTCAAGCCGAATTATACGATGACTCATTTTCAGTCGACAGTACAACACACTGTGCTAGTGACGAATTTTCTGAAAGTGATAAAAATGAAAACCTTTTTTAAAATTTTTTTCTTTAAGTCAAATAATAGCTGAAGTTTTCGGCATTCAGTATTTTGTGTTTTTTATACAGAATGTTCTCTTATTTCCACTTGTTTAAAATAGTTACGTTTATGGTTTTATTTTTTAATAAATTAATTGATATCACTCTGAATTTGCGCTGTTTTAATTTATTAGCATTTTTCGTTATTAACACCAAAACCTATATTATAAGATGAGCGAGATTGTTAATAAGGTTATTTAATAATACGTAATATTACTAATATAAGAGAAATGTCTTCTCAGCGTGTGACAAATCGCTATTATTTTCTCCATTTCTCTAATGAGAATAAAATTTGTCTACCTAGGGAAATGAGGATAATAAATAATAACCTAGGTAAATAATGAAAAACTTTCTATGTAACGAGGTTAAGTTACACACGATTATAGCATTCTTACTCGTAGTTTCTTCCCCATTTGATTGGTTTTGCGTCTTGGTTAACAATTTTAAATAAAGACATTCTGAAAAATAGTATAAAATTTTTAATAAAACAGGTTAGTAGATTTTCATCATAAATTGAAAGATATTTCAAAAAGAAACTGTTATATTCAAAAATGTCAACACTATTTTCTACAAACTGACATTTAAAATCGCATTTATTTAGTTTTATTATTTAGTTTGACAAGTTTAATCACAAGCTACTTGATTTAATTTAAAATATTAATTAAAATATTTAGGCGGAAATGGCGAATATTAAAAATCTAAACGAATAAAATATGTATATTCTGGCAAGCACGTATTCAGAGGGGGGGCCTGCCCCCCCCCCCCCCCGAAATCCCTAAATTTGAAAATTTTTTGTTTATTGTACACCTTGTACTGCATCTTCTTATTGCATCATAAATAATAATAGATTAAACGTCACATAATGATTTAAGTTTTAATGTGTGATTCGCTTTGCTCTGAATTAATTAAAATAAGTCCATATTTTTGAATGATCTTCGTCCTTGAGCCCCCCCCGAAACGGCCCCCCCCCGAAATCCCTAAATTTGAAAATTTTTTGTTTATTGTACACCTTGTACTGCATCTTCTTATTGCATCATAAATAATAATAGATTAAACGTCACATAATGATTTAAGTTTTAATGTGTGATTCGCTTTGCTCTGAATTAATTAAAATAAGTCCATATTTTTGAATGATCTTCGTCCTTGAGCCCCCCCCCCCGAAACGAATTTCTGGATACGGGCCTGTATTCTGGTTTTATTAGCAGAAAAAAATCTGTATATACCTCAGTTAACAAGGTTGCTAAATACCTCGCAGAGTATATAAAAAGTATCGCTGTATAATAGCTGACTTTTCAACCAAGGTATATAATTTAATATTGTCAAATTGTGCATTTTATGTTACCTCTCAGCAACTTTCAGTTATAAATTATTGTTCAGCCGCATTTAGTTAAATCCTGACAGGCTGCGATTCGATATCTAGTGTACTAATCCTTGTGTTAAAATTTGAAAATAATTTTTTTTATATTTTTTTTTTGATGAAATATAAAAATACAGTTAACAATAAATTTGCTTTAGTCATAAATTTTAAAAACCCCATAATTAAATATATCTGCTATTGTCAATAAATGCCTTAATTGTGTATTCAAGTAAATGTAGGACATTGTAATACTCTTTTCATTGCAAAAAAAAAGCACGGGTATATTTGTGTCACAATCGCAATTTCGTTAAAAAAAAACAAATTTTACTTCAGTTTCTCATGAGAAAACTTTTTAGTTTCTTTGCTTACATTTGATATTATAACAGTCATAGAAAAAGTAGAGTGCTAAGCTAAACTCGCACGCAAGGACTATTTCTTACTCGTATGAAATGTATGTCATTTCATGCTTGTTATACAAGATACAGTGCGAACAAAAATTATTATCATCAAAGTGTGTTTTGCATCTAAGACCGTATTGCTTAGCGGTAGAGCTTAATACCTGTTGGGTGTCAGGAAATAGCAGCATCTTTAACAGTCGTTAAAGGTAATTTGATTTATCGCTAATTTATCCAACTTCTTGAATAATTCATGCAATGGGTTTTACGGAACAGCACAAACAATTCATGGCTGAAGCGTTTTTTCGAAACAGGGTTAGAGTAAATGGTGAGTGGCAACACAATCAGCATTTGTACATTGACGATTTTCGCGGAATTTTTCCCAGCGTCGCTTTTACTGCTGGGGATTTTAATCATTGCCGTGGCTCCGTTTAGGGAAACAGATTCCGTGCAACATAAAAAAGAAGCTGGAAGACCATCTGTAAGAATAGAAGAACTTATTGCGAACGTTCGTGAAATAATGCAAAATACGCCAACAAAATGTGTAAGACGCCTGCCGAGAAGAGCCAACAAACGAGAGGCGACAAAATCCCGAGTATAGCATTGATTAAATGGGGACCAAATTATATGTCCTTCCCCTTCAAATTTTGACAGTTGTCCAGGTTGTTACACTAAAAGAAGCACTAAAACGATGAAGAAAATGCTTTACACTGAAATAAAAAATGTGGGTACCTAGTAAGAAGTATTTTTTTCATGATTATCTTCTGTGTTCCATGTAATTGGCTTTCCAGCAAATTTCGTAAAATCAAAAAAAAATTAAATAAAATAAAAATATTTTTGAATGTTTTATTAATTGTGCGTTAATTACTGATAATGCATCTTAGAATGGAAAGGAAATAGTATATTACATACCAAGAGTGGTAAGAAGCCTATTACACACGATTTCGAAAATTACGGTACGAGCGTTAGCGAAAATTGCCCTTGTTAATGCAGACATTATAATATTACGTAACTGGTCTTACGCACAGCTTGGCTTCTACAATATAGTGTGTGTAATTAAAGTTCTACGTATAAAGTAGACAGTGCGTAAGTAGGTTTTTTCTAATACAGAAGTAGAAAACAGTATTTTCTTATGTACCCCTTTATTTCTTTTTAAATATTGAACAGCAGTTTTGTCACCGTTTCTTACATTTTTAATCAACAATACTGAAACTAAAATAAACAATGTTATATCTAGGTTTATTGGTCCTTAAATTTACGTAACAAATAAGGGTCATAGTTTAAAAGGTTTATTGTGATATTTTTATTATAATTATAAATTTCTGGATTACTATTAGGCACTGCGTAAAATTTAAGTAAATTTTTAGCAAATTTTGAGTATTGGGTATATTAGACATGATATTATAACAAAGTGCTATTTTAATTTGCCTTTTAAATTATTTTTTAGCATTCTGATCCATTATGCGGCTTTAATTTGATATGAATGCAGGTAGAAATTCCTATAATGCTACAAACCATTTCCTTTTTGTAAAGAGTATGTCGGATATTTTTAATAATTATAGGTACTTAGAATTTAAACGGTAGGTAGATAATATGATATTATATTTTGTTTAAGCAAAGTTTCGGAAAACCCTATGATTTTCTTATAATGTATATACTATACTACTTACTCTTTACTTATTTTACCTGATCTACGCGTAGAAATATGATAGTATTCGATATAAACTACTAAATGAAAATAAGTACTTTTGCTTTCAGGAATATTTTTCAAAAAAACACAAGATCTGTTAGGAAAATGAAAACATGTTCTTTTAGATTAGTTTGATATTTTTTTCTTCCCGTCGCCTTTCCCTACAAAGGTACTTGTTTTTATACATTTAATATCAACTTCACTTGAATAACGTAATAAAATATAGCAGATAAATACAACAAAACAAATGTATCATAGCGGTGCAAATGTACTTACTGTTCAGGTTCCTTTGGAAATGAAATCATGCTTATTCCTTGACCTTCTTTTGAGGGACGCCCTCGAAACGCACAGGTATTACCAGTCATAGTTCTATAATAGCACAGCACTCACAAAAATATACAGTTAAACAATACACTTATTTCAACAAAAAAGACAACTAAACTCGATAACGATAACTCATCGACTACCGGACTAACGGGCCGGCTTAAGCTTATGACAGTTGTCCGGGTTACCTCCCACTATATTGACTTCGCCAAATGTCATATTGTCGCTTCTCGTTTATTGGCTCTTCTCGGATGCCTGTCTCAAGAAGTGGGAAGATCTCATGGAACATGCATAACTTTTCTTAAGAAAGAGTTAAATTTGTTTCCTTATAAAGTTCAAGCATTCTAAGAAATACGAGCTGCAAATTTTGAAAGGCGCAGGAATTACTGTCAGTGTTTTACCGAAAATTTATTGAAAATAAATGGTTTATTAGACCTTACATTTTTTTCTGATAAACGCTGGTTCTACCTCAACGGTTATGTGAAATATTAGAATACATGTGTAATAGTGAAGACCCTCCTTGCACCTTTTTTTGATGTCTGGTTTTCCGAAAAAGAATCGTTGGTCCTATTTTTCCTATGACACAGTTACAATACAGCGTTATAGGGACAATATTTTCAATCCATTTGTGGAGCAATTACTTGACGATGAACTACGTTTTGGTTATTTTCAACAGGACGGTGCAACCGCCCATACATCCGCCGAAACTATTAACTACTTACGCAATTGTTTCCACGACAGATTGATCAGTTTTCGATACAGGCATTGAATTCCCACCCAGATCACCTTCTTTGACGGTTATAGATTACTTCGTTGCTCCTCATTTGAAGAACAATATTGAACCAGTCAAATATTTGATTATCCAAGAATGTGGTAATATTTCTCCAGAGATGCTCGTCTACGCTTTCAAAATATGACTGGACTTGTAAATTTATGCTTGGAGTATGGCGGTGGCCAGTTTCCGCAATTTCTATAATTTTTATTTTCTTTTCTCTATATTCTTACTGCATTAATTTTGTAAACAACAAAAATAAATTTGTATTTGTTTACTTATTTTAAAATTCGTTAGTTTTGCATGTCATGTCGTTGGATATATCGTGCACTTATAATTATTGTGATCCAAACCAAACCCAACGTTTCTCAGTTCAAGCCCTCTTGGATGAAAGTAGTTTTTGCTCGCACGGTACTATATTGCAGGTACTTACAAATGTTTAGTATTATTGTGTGTATTAAAACCCAAAACAATATGAATTTGATGAGTTGATAAACAATAAAAGTTGAATTTGAAAAATTAAATCAAGCAAAATATTTTTTATTGTTAAATTTACAATGTTTTTATATAACTCAAAAAACGGAAATATTATATTATCACAAGGTGCATATACTACGCAATACGCAACGTCTAGGTGTAAACAATGAGGAAATTAATGTTTTATATTTTGTCAGACAATGGATAGCCATTTATCAATCCAAAATATTTAATTAAAATATGCGGACAACGGATTCATAAAGATTTATGCATTTCAGAGGCGACGACTATGAAAATTGATTTAATTAAAATTTTGCGCTGGCGCGTATTCACCATAAATTTCGCTCAGGTTTCTTTCAATAGCCGGATGCAGCGTGGTGTATAGGTTTTGTTTATGAATTTTCATTGAAAAAAATCAATACACTATAATATCACATTATCAGTTGCTTACGATAAAGTCCATGCATCAAACTGAAATATACAATACATTCATAAAACGATTCATAAATGCAGGGGCGGGCGGGTCCATGAAAGTGATGGAAGCATCGCATCGCTTCCCCTACTTCTTTCATAGGAAAACAAATTTTATACTCTGCTGCTTAATGCGAGAGAGTAATAAAATCTAAATTTGCAATGACAGGCCCCATTAAGCAGGGTGGACAACTCAAAGGCTGCATTGTAAATTTCTGGTAAATTGCAATGATAGTTTTTAAGGATTCCGTATTTCAGATATTTAAGACGTACATACCCCGAATCGGTTTTAAAGTAGGGTCACCCTAATTAGCATACAATAGAAAGACGAATTTGGTAAATTAAAGTAATGTCACAGAGGCGCTACTTTAGGTAGATTATTATAATAATAAGTATAATAATAATTATACTTGATTATAATTATAGAGATAGGCAGATAATTGAGATAATAGTTATTCTAATATTAAATAGATAAAAACTTGTATAGACACATTTTAGACATTATTTTTTCCAAGGTAGGTATTTTTTTAAGTAAAGCGAGTGTATGATTCTTCTGATGGCAGTCTTTTCATCCTCATTTATTACAGTTTCTTTTCTTCCTGTATTTTTCTTTGGTGACCTAATAAGGCAGCGTTTATCCTCGTGCACAAGTCGGTATATTGTTGACTATCGGACTCCAGTCTTTTTCGAACACATTTCAATTATTTTTACAACTCCGAATGTTATATAAAATAATAATTGGACTAATAACTAACTAACATATAGCATTAGGCGAAGATCACTGGATTTTAAAGTTCAATAATGAGTTATTAATCTGTGGTATTAAGAAACAGACTATATATGTATAAAAGTCGTTGAAATGTAAAAAAACATTATTATTCAAACTAAAAAATTTACCTTTATTTTAAATTTATTTAATCTGTGTTACAGCTAACTAATTTAAATTAACCGACAACATTAAAATATATATTGAATTATCTATTTACTAGGAAACCTAACAACATGTGAATATGCATTACTTTGATTGGCGGGATTATTTTGCGGTGAAATTTCAAATTTTTCTGTAATCTCTAATCCGATTAATAGAATCAGGCCTATCTTTATTTGTTTTACAGCATTAAACAGAGACAAAACGTATAATTCAATATCGAACATGTGATTGATAGGGACACGCCTACACAGCCTCGTTCTGTCAACCAGTGGTGGGGTGGAAGGGTACGTGTTTCATTAATAGAGTGAATTTTTCATGATGTTTCTCTTTTTGTTGAAAATTTTGGAAATGTCATATTATTGCTAATGTTTACAATGCTTGTAGTGTGGAAGCCAATAATATTTTATATTTAATTTGCGGTTGAAACGAAAATTAGACAAGGTTTCGATGTATATAGGAGCAAGTATCGGCGTCATTAAAAAAATTCACAACGAAGATGAAGACAGAAAAGCAAGTAATTAGGAAAAGTTGCTATCGTCTCTCGATAAGAAAAAACGTCTTCTATCAGTTATGCACAAATGTAGATTTGACTTTAGTGTAATAAGACGCACTATCGTCAAGTTTTATCCAGAGTTAAAACAGAGAGATGTATAAATTTATTTAATGGATGCAATAATGCACTTTAGTGCTGGTTGCATTATGGGGCGCCCTTATTATCAGGTACCTTTTAACACAGACATTGCAATAAAATTGGGTTAATTTAATTATATTTTCACATCGAAACAGTGATCATCTTAAGTACGTTATATCGCGAAAAATAAAATAAAATTGTTGGTTCTGGCGAATTAAGCGAAATTACTAGTCAGCGAGGTAAAATACTTAATGCTAGTATTGAACCAATTTAAATTGAAAGAACATAATCGGAAATTATCTTCTGGAGAAACGAAGTGGAGATATAATAATGATGAGTGTAACGCCTATTTGAAAACCATCGAGAATTCATCTGATCGAGTTTAAATTTATTAAAATCAAATCCATTCACACGAACCGGAGTTACAAAATATCTTGTAAGGGTAAATATTGACTACAATAGCTAAAAGAAAAGCAGAAAGCGACCTAACAGAAAAACCAACAAAAATAATGGGAAAGTGATTAAGGGAATAAAACCATACGAATAATTTCATCGCAATACTACCAGCAGTACCAAACTCAATTGTGGAAGTTAGACACATCTCTGGATGTAATAGATCTAAAAACCAATAGAGGTGAAAACCTTTTATTAGTTAACTGTGAAAACCTTATATTAGTTAACGATGAAACAATCAACATAGTCATATTTCTGTGCAATTTTAACTTAGATTAATATTTGTGCAAACAATTCTTCAGTATACACGGATTTTTTAACGGATACTCTTATATTTCTTTAGTTTTCTAATTATTAAAAGATAAACGCGAAGGAACTTATAGATTGTGCTAGTCTACAATATTAGATTTATTTTCGTTTTTTTTTCTTCTTTTGCTTAAAAATTATATTCAGGTCTCTTAGAGAAATATAGACACTTTTTTTGATTAGATTTAGAGACAAA
This sequence comes from Polydrusus tereticollis, assembly GCA_963920685.1. Taxonomy (NCBI): domain Eukaryota; kingdom Metazoa; phylum Arthropoda; class Insecta; order Coleoptera; family Curculionidae; genus Polydrusus; species Polydrusus tereticollis. The sequence goes on along the minus strand of OY987329.1, from coordinate 87,311,602 downwards.
ATCAATTTAGTACTTTCTACAAAAAGGAATAGTATTAGATTTCGAAATTTCAATTTAAGTTCAATTGTGGAACGATACCTACTAGAATTACTGGCTGCAGGTTTCACTTGACCCAACTAGTGGCATTATTATACCTATTTTGTTATATTGAAAATTTGTAAGTTTTTTCACAAATAAACTGTTTTACTGCTTTTTTCTCCCATAAATATTTTATTTGTGTTTTTTTTTTTTTAGTGGTAGGTACGTACTGACTTTATTTGAAGAAATGAAATTTTTAGAGTTTATAAATTTAATTTAAAATATTCATAGGACGCCAATGGATTGTCCCTGCTAAGGAACTTGACGTATGACATTGCTTACCCCATACTGCGTTTGACAGAACCCAAATGACAGTATTCTTTTTTGGGTATTCAATTGAAACTTAATTATATAATACACAATGAGATCAGGTTAGTCAAGGTTAGACTGTCGAAAATGTAAAACGTTGAAACCCCTTTTCTTTAACTCTATTTTAGTACCAACATATTCTTAACTAAAAAAGTGTTATAGAATGGCTTCATTCTAACACACTAGTATGGAATGGAATCATTCTGTATCACCTAGTCAAAGCCAACTAGATTTTCAATTCGGCCATTTAAATTACATGGGGAAACCAAATTATTTTGAAGATCATGATAGCAGTCAGGTTATAAATTTGACTTTGACAGCGCTTGATTATTCAAGGTAGGTTAGTTTTATTAGAAAATGTTGATTTTATAACATAATAAATTATTTTTTCTCCAATAGTTTTAGAGAAAGTATAGTCTATAACTCGTATGGAATGGCGTTTCTACCCTCGAGGAACCGTAGACCTCGCCTACGGCTCGGCCCACAAACTTTTTGCTCGTGCGAAATTTATCCATTCCACACTTGTTATAGAATATACTATTCTATATGTCGAAAACAAAAATGTAGTGTAGATATAAACCCTCTGAATGTGAATTCTTGCAAATATTTGGGCGTGGTCCCCAAAAAAATTTTTCGCTTAATTCGCTCTGCTTAGAAAATAATTTTTTTCCATCTTAAGGGGGACTTAACCAAGCCAATATGTCGCAAATGGTGTAAATCGACTTACTAGACTGTAAATAATTTTTTGTCGATTTGTTAAGCCATTGGAGCCTTTAAAAAAAATGTATGTACCCAAATAACTTGAAAAAAAATTATTATTAAATCCAAAATGGCCTTGCTGGAGGATTGAGGGCGTATATAGGTTTAAATAAATTCTGTGACATATTAATTAATGCTCTTAAAAAAAAATTATTTGCCGAAATATCTTAGAAAAGAATTTTTTCCATCTTAAGGGGGACTAAACCAACCCTAGATGTCGCAAATGGTGTAAATCGACTTACTGGACTGTAAATAGGTTTTTGTCGATTTGTTGAGCCATTCGAGCCTCTTTTCTAACTCACCTTAGATGCTATTTTAGCTAAATAAGCGAGAGATGATCCTAGAGGAAAGGAAGTGGACTACAATATACTAAGAATACGGTTTTTTGCAGTTTTTTGAATCGAAAATTTATCCTGAAACCACTCCAGCAATCTCGCGAGATTGTGCAAGGTCATTTAAGGATTTCCTTTTTTTGCCGGAAGTTTCTGAAATTATTCTGTTTTTCTAAGCAAAATTATCTTCTAATGTCTAATGATAATACCAGAAAATGATTTAGTCTCCAATGGATTCATATAGATAACCGGAATTATAATCGACTTTGTAATTGAGGCATTTACCTGTTCTAAGCCTTGGCTTTAAAATAGGAATCTTGCATTACAAAATAATACATACATAAATTACTTTAAAGGAGATTACCCACAGATTTACCATTATTGATCACCAGGATTTATATACAGGGTGTTTATTAAACTGAACTATTCTAAGAATATTTTGTTCTTTAATGATTTTTGAAAATCTGCTTTGTTTTGAAGATACAGATCGAGAAAAATTTTTGACAAAACCAGCTTTGATATTTTTTAAATTTATTATTGTAGGCGAAATGAAAGTATGGCGTACTACATTGAGCTTACCGAGTATACATTTTTTTAAAAATGCGTTGTCATCTTTTAAGCAAATCAGTTTAAACGTGGATTTCATTTGAATATGTCTCGTAATTGATCATTTTGTATGCGTCAAATTTGTTAAGCCTGATTGACGTTTTGTTGTTGGACGTGTATTTTCTGTCTTTAATAGTTATACTTTTGTTAGTGAAGCTCTATACTTAATGCAGATTTAAAACCGTTGCACGGCGTACCCTTTAAGTGACGTCAGATATCGACAGTGTTGCCAACTTGTAACCAAAATATCCGAGTGAGGGAGTTACAGTTTTTTTTTTCATAAAAACAAGATAAATATACAAAAATTTCCAAAAGTCTATATATTTGTTCACTGGATAATACCTTTTACCATCAACTTTAGTAGATCCAACACTTCTTGTATTTTCATCTTGCCAAGATCGACCATTCTGAAAAATCCATGTTTCATCCAAGAAAACGAATTGGTAAAAGAATATCTCTTTTTCTTTAATATATTCTTTCAAAAATACTAGTCGTTTGAAGGCTACATGGGAAAGTTCCATAAGCCCTCGCCTCAGTTTATCTTTTTACCATCTGCAGCCTATTTTCTTGAAGACGCTTCTTAATAAAATAATAATGCAAAGATGGACCTGCAATCATCCTTCAAATCACTTGAATCACTCGCTTCATTTACTTCAATAATAATGAGTTGAATGTTCAGTCTATCAAATACATGTTCTCTTTCATACCATTTTAATATCTCGCTTTCTGTGTGCCGAATTGAATTTTTCCAAACATCAGGAGTAGCAGTACCCAATGATTCTTTCCACATATTCATACAGTCAGTTTCTGTACTGCCATCTCGACCAATATGTCTGTTGTAATAATTTTTGGTAATCCCCCAAATATGTTCAATCAGATTGAACATACGGAGGAAGCTCTAAAACTTTATGTCCACATTGCTTAGCCAGGTTATCAACTAAATATTTTTTTGGTGGCTTATGTCTGAAAACAATTTAAGTTTAATATTCAAGAATATGTTAAAAAAAAGGGCATACAAAATGTTTGGTACCAACCTATTAACGATTTGTAAAAGTTCGGCTTTGAACATTGTATAATCAAATTTAATTTTATTAGTAGTTAACCATTCTTGATTTGCAGCTTTTTTCCATGATGTATTAGGTATTTTTGTTAACAACATGCTATGGTATTGGGCGTTGTCTATTACAATCACATATGGCTTTGCTAAATTTTTCAATAATTGGTTTTCAAACCATTGTAAAAAGTTTTGCTGATTCATTTTCCATGGTAGTCACTTAGCTTAATTTTAGAAAAGAAAATTTCCTCTGTGCCCTCAACAAAACCATCTTCACTACCAGCATAAAGTATTACGTACCTAGAAAAATTTGTTTTATCTAGGTAAACTTCTCATAGTTTATATATTTGTTTACTGCATAATACCTTTTACCATCAACTTTAGTAGATCCAACACTTCTTTTATTTTCATCTTGCAAACATCGACCAATGGTATCATTATGGAAAATCCATGTTTCATCCAAGAAAACGAATTGGTACAAGGATGCTTCTTTTTCTTTAACATATTCCTTCAAAAATACCAATCGTTTGAAAGCTACATGGAAAGTTCCATAAGCCTTCGCCTCGGTTAATCTTTTTTAAAGTTGTCAAAGTTTCATGATGTTCTAAAAAAAGTTACAGCTTATGCATAACCAATGTAAAATATTAGTTTTTGAATAATACAACTTAAGTACTTGTTTCATATATTCCATAAATAGTATCATGAATAGAACTTATATCCAATCTTGACACATTTACAACTCTTTAAATAAAAACGTTTCCTTTTAGGTGACTCCAATAATTTATTTTGCTTAACTGTTGTTGAAACTGCGCTTACAGCTATTTTTCACAAATAGCAAACAACGTAATCGACCGAGATATGTATGTGCACTTTTGTTGTTCTTAAAAGAACAGTTTTATAAAGCTATTTATGAAAAGATCTGGAATTTTTGTTAAAAAATGAACGGCACAGCAAGACAGAATCACAAGCAATAAATAAGGTTAGTCTTGCATAAACGTCAAACAAAGCCAACGAACGAGCTGGCGCCACCGCACCGTTTACAGCTGTGTTGCCAAATATCCGCCAATAAAATTCAAATTATATTAATTGTTACAAGCTTAAATAAACAAAATATTTGCTATAAGTGGGTTCGTATCAAAGAAGAATACTTTAAGTTTGTAGTAAATTTAATATCGCATAAAGTTTTAATACTTTTTGCCCAATTTTAATTTTCTCATGTTTTCTTACGGACTGACAATTATCAGCTGATTGATGACGTGCATCGGTTTTAAATTTGCATTAACCATATATCATGACATGCAATTCATTACAAGCTAGGCAGTTGTATATTAAACGATTTCGTAACCGTAATGTTTTCAAAAATCATCAAAGAACAAAATATTCTTAGAATAGTCCAGGGAATAACTCCTTCAACTATACTGTATGTTTAATAAGTCTTGTAATGTCTTACATAAAATATTTCGTGGCAATTCGTCATGCAAAAATATTACAAAAATGAATCTCGCCTTGCTAAGCTGACGCGATTTGCTATGAATTGGCAATAAGCAAATAATATATGTGAAATATTGGAATTGCACAGTATTTAACTTCTCCATATCATTTATACGATTTAATTATACCAAGTGAAACTAAGAAAAGGACAAAAACTTAAACTGGCATAGCTTAATTAAGAGAAGATTTAATAAAAACTCTGCAGCTAAAACTATAAATCATAATAAAAGTTGACAAGTCATCTTACCGAAAAGGTCAATCTCCCATCACACAGTTACGCTTTAAAGTCACTAAAACTTTCTTTTTTACTGGCCCGATACCTTTTTAGGTCCAAAACTAAACTGACGTATCAACTGTTTACAATAGATTCTTTTAAAAGCGAGGGGTCGAATATCTTTGCATAAAAATATACCTTAAAATGCTTGGCTTATCTCAGCCGGTGCTCCAAAGTGAAAGTTTCCAAGACTGTTCTTTACGCAAATTTTGATTTATTATGCGACTTTCAGAAGTTTTGAGGTACAAGGCGGCTCGATAACTTAGGCCATTTGATTTAAAATAGTTTAATGGGTATTTTTTTTAGCTCATTCATTTAGTGATCTATCAAAATAGCCAAGGTAACAAAATGTATTTATTAGAAACAGCAAAAAACGTTCAATTTTTATCCTGTATTTTAAATAGTTATCTACACCTTTTTAATAATTAGAAGTTCAGAAAAAGATTTGGGCGATTCCCATATCGGCATATCGAACGGGTAACCAGAATAAAAATAACCCAAATCGGCACAAAGTTGAGAGGGACCTCTTCATTTTAAGTCCCATTTCGGCACATAGGCAAGCAACAGCAAGCAATAAAAATCAGGTCAAATCAATGTTATAAGATGTTTATTATTAAGAAAATTTACTGTATACATAATAATTTCAAACCTTTAAATACATACATATTTACATCTTTAATTATTATTATTATTATTAATATTATTACTATTATTATGGGCATAATAATTTGATACGATTTTAACGTATTCCAGTGTAGATAGTGTGTTACTTTTATATGCTCTAATTTTATTAGCAATAAAATTATGCTTTTTCTTTGTCGCTATATTTTTAAATCTTTGAGGTGCGTCAATACTATTGCATTTTATGTAAGTTTCAGTTTGAACATTGATAAGTTCGTCAACAAAGGTAAATATAGATGGGTGTGTTTGGTATATCAAGTTGTTGAAATGGGAATGATTCGCAAATGCTGGTAGTTTTATTAAGGTCTGCAGATGCATTTGCCCAAATATCCGGTGGAAAGTTTAATTCGTTTGTCAAATATGTTTCTAAATTTTGTGGGTTTAGTTTATATAATTCAAAAAAATAGAAATCCTTTACTTCTTCGGGGTTCAAAAATAAAAGACCAAAGCAATAATGCAACCATTTTCTAACGTCAGAATTTCTATCCCGGTATTGTTGGGTTAATCCCAGTTTTTGAATTTAACGATACCAAGCTTAGGTCAAATGAAATGTGCAGCCTGTTATTTTAATATTCTCCCAAATACTATTTATCGCGTTATGAATTGACATCTTAAAATCTACTAGAATTTCTAGTGGCGAAAAATGCATGTCGACATTTTTACAAAGCTCTGCTTGACAAACAGAATTCATACCTTTTTTGAGTTTTGTCGTCAAAATACTAATGGAATATGATGAGCATTTAAAAAACCATGAATTGTGAGTTGCTTAAAATATTTGTTACAGTATGAGAAAGTACCATCCATATAAATAATTTTGGAATCGCTTAAAAAATTGAAATTCGCAGAAAAAATGACCACATTGTTCAGGTTGTCATTCAGTAAGAGAAAGTCATCCTGCCTGTTGGTCTTGGGCTGCATTTTTTGTAAAGCATCGTGGACTTCTAATGTTGACTTTGGTAAAGCCGGAAAAAAATTTTGACGAGCATATTAAATGTTTTTTCTTATGTAATATACATTCCTTGTTGTTAAATTCATAGAATTTGTATCCTGCTTACCGAGCTCTTTTCTGATTATTTTTTAAGGCTTTTCTGCGATGTCGCTTCCTGCTTTTCTTTTGATAGAGGAGCTTATAATTTTTCTTTGTAAAACATTTTCTTTCTCCGGTTCGTGCGAGTGGTTTTCATTAAAACTCGTTATAACACGGCTGAGAGGTTCACCCAGCGGCAGCGTACGTATAAAAGCATTGCATTTGTCTTTAATGCATGTCCATTTTGTTTCTCCTGAAGCCATTTTTCGATTATGCTCTTTAAATTTATAGTTTTTGAACACAATCAAAGTTTTTCCTCTTTGGCTACTTATTTCAGATACAAAATCATCACTTGTCTCCATTTTCACCAATTTTCACTAGTAAAACTCGCCAACTTCTAGATGCACACTCGTTTAGTTTTAAATTAACACTAACTAATATCTTTGTGAGTAATACTTACCTGAATATTTTATGATCCTATTGGGGCAATTATGATAATAATTATGTTACTTTATGCCGAAATGTTCATTTTAAACAACTCATTACAATGATTTCACCTTATACCCGAACATTTTGTGCCGAAATGGGCTACGCCCAAAAACTTTGTTCGATTAAAGTTTAAAAAAAGTTTAGACTTTTAGACTAAATTAAAAAGACATGTCTTGTTAAATTAACTAAGAATGTTGGCATCTGTTTAAATGACAGATGCATAAATTGACAAAAGCAAGATCCCTCGACGGATTTCGATCATTTTTAACCATTTTGCTATTTGTCAACGCACTTAGCAAATGATCATTAGCTTTATGCCTACGACATAAAATACAAATCGTAATTGGATTAGTAACGGATGGCAGAAAGTTATTTAAAGGACTTATTGATTGGGAAACATTGTACTGTTATTATTATTAAATGTCCGTATCAAATATTTTAAAGAACAAAGAAGTTGACTAAAAATAACTCTATGCCTATCAATGGAGTTGCATTCAGCATAGGCATTTTATATTATGTCATATTATTATATTTGATTAATAGGGTGGGGCTGTGCACACTTTTTTGAATTAAGAAAGAGACTAGTAGATTTTTGTATTAAGTGTATAAGCTTCTATTTATTGCAGAGTGCTTTCGACCTTAGGCCATCATTAGTGAAAAGTCTATTAGACTCTTTGATTTCAAGAAAAAATGCAGAAGATATATACTCTGTTCCCACTACAATTGCTAAAAAGGGCATTGCTGTACCTTATCTGGATCAAAATTCCAACTATAACATTAAACAAATACTTACGCAATCTATCCCGAATCTTAACGTTTCCTTTAAAACCAGAAATAGTTTGCCAACACATATCGTGAACTCCAAAGATAGAATTGACCATCTGTGAAATGGCGGTATTTACAAACTCAACTGCAACTCATGTAGCAGTACCTATGTTGATCATAGTAGGCCCCTTAAGACACGCATTAAAGAACACCTTTCTAGATCCTCTTTTGCTTTTGGTCAACATCTCAGAGCTTCTAATCACACTTTTAGCCCCTCCTCGAATTTAAGGATCATCCATGACATATCTTCCAAAATTTTCCATAGGCTCGAGATTAAAAAATGAAAACTAACTTTCCTCCAACCTTAACCACATTTTCAAATAATCCGCTCTTCCATTCTCTACAACGTCAACAATATCATTGTCAATACAAACTTAATTTCTATATATTAAATAAACGTCAGAAAAAGAAAAAGTTTCGATTTGCAAGTACGTTCCCAAGTGAAACACAAAATGAAAAGAAAATGTTAATTAATAGATAAAGTTTTCTCAAAGTGGTTCGTCTTATACAATTTTATACAAACCTAATGTTTTATGTAAAGAGTTTTTTTATATTGTGGTGTTCATGTCCGACTTGAGTTTAATCAGTGAATTATTCCTGTTTCCTGACAAAGTAAGTAAAAATGAAAAAATCCAAAAAAATTTTAAAAATAAATGTTAGCAAGAAGAAAAGAAAATTTACACACAATAGAATTTTTGATATATTCATTTCTTTTACAATTACAGTTTCTCTAACCAAAAAATTCTCAATTAGACACCTCTGCAAATGAAGTTTCCTCTTTTTTAGGAAGCACTGATAATGGCCTAAGGCCGAAAACGCTCTGCAATAAATAGAATATTATAGACTTAATACAAAAATCTACTAGTCTCTCTCTTAATATATTTGATTGGTTCAACTGATCATCATCACAGCAACATCAAGTAGAATTTATGAGAAGATAACAAGAAGGAATAAGAATTTCCTACATATTCGCGAAGTTATGAACGTCTCTACTGTATTAACATTGGCATAAAAATACCCGGCTCTTATATAATGAAACGAACAACAATGTGTTTTTGTTTCAGGTTAGTTCCGTATTATTAAAGATCTTTACGAAGCTTAATCCAAATTATATTTTATTGCACATAAAAAGGAATTGTTGAACATATTATAATATTATGATTAATGTATCAACTAGTTATAATGGCTTTTAATAACAAGTAAAAGTTCCCAAAACTGTTCTTTATACAACTTTTGATTTATGATACAACTTTTAAAAGGTTTAGGCAGCAACTTGTTTGTTACTTTTACAAATACAATTTGAAAAAGTTGATTATTAATTTATGTAAGGAGTAAAAATATGCATACAGATATTAAATTCTAGAAATGATATCGCAAGATCGAAAATAATGAAGAAGATAATAATTCCATATTGTATAAATAATATTATATCTTGGTGATTAAAAATAATTAAAAAATCAAAGAACAAGCCAGCCATAGACCATTTAGGTATTTTTAATTATGTTGGTGTCAATGGTATTAATTATTTGCACAAAAAATGGATTTTATTAAAAATGCTAAGACTTTGATGTTTAGTCACTGACTTTTTCCGACAAATTCGCTGGAAATGCGGGAATCATCTGTTATAGCTAATAATGCGAAGCCCATATATATCTAAAGGTATTTACCGTTGTAAAATAGTGAAGCCACATTCTAACTGTGACCTACTTCTAGCTTGTCCATGTATTAATGGCGTATACACTTTAAATTGTTCTCTTATTTACTTAAACGACAATCTACAAAGCGATAAAATGATTAAGCATTGACAATTTCAATCCAATCTGTCCTTTTATCCGCATGTGAACAACTACATTATAGTTCAAGTATTAAAAAGGACATATTCGTGCAATTTATCTTGTCAACAACTTTTACGCCGTTTGTGTACTTGTATAAGCATGGAAGTATGGTGAAGGTCTGCACGATTGTGATTTTCATCAAATTGTATAATATTCTTCATTACAATCGTGCTGTACATAAATTTGCTAATGACTTTGATCCTGTATTTAAATTAATAAATAATCCCTGTTATATTCATAGCAACGGTGATGATATATAGGTATCGTAAAAAATATTATGGTTTTATCAACCTGTTAGACTAATGGCAGACTTTGTAAATAAACTATTTCCATCAGGGCATCACATGAATATCTTTAAAACCTTTTGAGAACTGATAATATACAACAACCTGTAGGTCAATTCTGGAAGCGTCTAAAATACATCTTTATACTTCGGCAGGTATCAGTAAAGTAGGGCGAAAAAGGACGGAGGAAACTGATACCGTTAAACACTTGGAACCATAAAATAGGTTTAAAGCAATTGTCAAGTATTTGATTATAATTTATTTCATTACTAAAGCATTACATTTCAGTCGGCACACTCACTTACTCTAAAAGCATAATATAATTAAATATTTTAATTCAGTGATATTAAATGTATTGATGAAACTTGGCTTAGGGGAACCAGAAACTAATTAAATATGTGAGTGATAAATTCCATTATTTTATATCCGATGTAGTGGAGCAAACCGAAATGGTTTTCAAAGATTTATAAAACCTCAAGACTTAAAACTGTAAAACACAATTTAAGTAAACTCTCACTACTCCTTAACAGATATTTTTCGCATGTTTAAACTGATTACCATTAACTGTCCAAAAAAGCATAGAGATTAAAAATATGTGTAAAGTTTTAAAATTTCCTAGTTCTCTTGCTTTATCAGACCACAATGAAGAACAAATATTGAAAAGCTTTTATAAAGCGCATCAGAAATTTTGAGTTATGTTAGAGGAGTGGAAGATATTGGTTTGTTACTAAATGTTTGATATAATCAACACTTTAAAATTCATATATTGACCAGACGGAAAAACTCACTTCACTCTCATTGACTTTGCTATGCTCGGTCGCAAATCTTCGAGTTAAGTTTTAGTTATAGTGTGCACAAAGTTCTACCGTTGACTCTGGTAATGGATGATAAGCGGCGGCTATTGTTAAATATGGTAAACTTATAAGAATACTAGACAGGGCAGGTGTGCGTATATTTACATTCCTTTTCTAAATTATATAGTCCTTAACTGTAAGAAGACAATCTACAGCTTCTCAAACTCTTTATTGACTGTCCTTCACTAATCCGTGACATGTGCTAGTTGCCAACTATCTAGAACCACTACATCCCGTACAAAACTATAATATAGCAAATGCTTTAAATGTATTTTATTTTTTCAGTATACATTCCACCCTGGCTTATAACATTGTACAATTGGCAAGGTTCTCTCCCTTCTTCATGCTTGGTCGTATTTGACAAAAAATCCAGCATACTTTTAGCTAGGCTAACCTTTTGCTCATGTTATTTTGTCGTGTATCCTATCACTTTTCATTAAGAAATTTGTTTTAGGTTTGGTTGTCAGTATTGCTGATTTTGGTCATTTAGAGTTAAATTTTGGTTGTTGGATGTATTTTGTTCGTGTTAGCTTTGATGAGACGTTTCGATTTTAAGTGTTGTGAGTGCGCCTCATCATCATGGTGGTAGCCAGTCCCTGGGTAGTCTATATGTTCGGGGTGTGAGAAAACGTGCGTGAGTCTCGTTAATAGGGTGATTTATTGAGGTGTCAGTGATTTTGTAGTAGTTGGTTACTAGTTTAGTCATTTGGTCTTTTTTGGTGTTGATTTCGAGTTCTCTATGAACCTGAGTGAGGGGGTAAAGTGGGGGGGGGGGGCTTTGCTATAATACGGAGCACCCTGTTCTGAAGAGCTTTAAGATTTGGAAACCTGGTTTCGGTTAGGTTGCGTGATCCGTATGTTAGCACTCGTCTTATCAAAGTTTTATAGAGATGGACTTTTATATTCATGTTTATACAGCTATTTTTGCATAAAAGTGGGTAGATGGCGGTCAGCTGGGCATTCGCTTTCTTTATTCTTGCTAATGCATTGGGTTCCCCTGCCATTCTTCTGTCAAAGTCAAGTCCCAAGTATTTGACATAGTTTAGCCAAGTTACTGGGGTGTTTTTGACTCGCGATACGTACGGGTGGTTGATGGACTCTTGACTTTGCAAAGAAAATAGCCTGGGTTTTTGGTTTGGGCGAGTTTTCCAGTCCTGCATCCAGGATTTAATTTTGTTTATAATATGTCTTTGCAATCTGCTAGTGACCCACCCCATTCTTTTGGAGGAGGCAGTGATCGCCGTGTCATCGGCGAATAGGTAGAGTTTAGTAACCTTTGTTGTAGGTATGTCTGCAGTGTATATATTGTACAGAACCGGTGCTAGGAAGGAGCCCTGTGGTATATGTTCGTTATGCATTTTCTCTGGCCTTTCTCATATTTTTGTATTTCCTTTGACCTATGTCTTTTCCTTTCTTTTTATTTATGATTTGCATATCAGGTACTTTCGGTTGTAAAAACATTTTTTGAACCGTTTGTTTTTTTTAAAGTTTTATTTACATCACCGACAATAAGGTTTTGGGTTAACAAATTTTGAAGATCCTTCACTTAATTTTTTAACTCCTCCCCATCATCCTGATAACTCTCTTTTACGGCTTCTTGACTACTTCGTTTACTTTTAGGCATTTTAGGTTAATTTAGCATGACACCATGTAAGAAAACAATCTGTAAATTTTCTAACTCTTTATTAACTGTCCGTAACTCATCAGTGACATGTACCAGTTCCCAGCTATCTGATATCAATACAAGGATAAAACATCTTCCTTTGGAATGTTCTAATCCAAATTGGTTTTAAATATCGTAAGGTCAATAAGAGGCAATTGATGGAATCGCAGAGATAACGACAATGGTGATATGAGTATCTAAAAGCTATAAAATGGTACCGATCAAAAGTCGTCCTATCATTAACCTCGATGAAACGTGGCTTGATACTTACGATACGCCATCAAAAATTTGGTTCGATTCTCAAGTAATTGTCAAACCAAAGCTATCGAAATATGCAAAAATAAATTAATGCTATAGTATAGACTATTTCATGAATTAGTTTCTTATTAATAAAATACATAGATACTTTACAGTTGAGAAGGCTCCGACCCTATAGCCCTCTTTTGTATTTTACCGACCATTCTGACCACGCTATCGTATTTTAAGAGGTAGTTGATTTATGACCCTAAAAGGCAACATTGTACAATTTTGGACAAACTATATAACCCGTAGTACCTATATGAATTATTATTAAATATTATGTTGGCATGCCTTTAAATATCATTTATTTTTATCCAACTCATCCGGCGTTAAAGCTGATTGTTTGCTGTAAAAATTTATGGCCTCCGGGTGAAAACAAGAAGTTTTGTATTTATTTGGCGACGGGAACAGTTCAGATATATCCCGACCCAGTTAACCCGCAAAATAACGTGATGCAGCTCAAAAAAAGCTTGGGGACGGAAGCCCGAACACAATAAAAGAACAAGAATTGTGAAAAGTAGAGCCACAAATCATGGGACGGCAATATACGACTGCTAACCCGATATATACACTGAAAGCCATTGTGTTTACGAACAGTTTATTATATTCACCAGTTCGTATTTTAAAATGTCGCCGAATATTATTTTAACCACCAGAAAGCAATAAGAATTACATTCGAAAAATATAAAGGTGTTAAATAAAGCCAACTAGTACAAGACTAACCTAAACCAATTTAACTTGTTGGTAAGTTTATAAAAAAATGCTGTTCTCTCTGTGTATTTGTGGTAACAATAAAGAGTTAATTAAAAAATGTTTCTAAAGTCTTAGCGACCCACAATAATTTTAGAGGAATGTAGGTAGTTGGGATTCTGGGCCAATTATCATAAGAAAACAAAAATTATCCTAATTGCCGACATTTCGCTTTATTTTTAGGCATTTTCAAGGCTCTGCCAACAAAGCTGCAATTTTTAAACGATGTTCTCCGGAGTTAAAACTTAATAATATAATGAAAATTGAAGATACATAGATAATGGTCTTTTCGATCTAACATCAAACGAAAGAACGGTATACACTCACACTTATATTGTTTTGTACTGAAAAGACCGAAACCATATCGATGGATGGTTACTGTGTTTTATTGTGGTTTTTTCACCTTCTTTTTTTCATAAATAATACTTTTTTTTATAGTAATGGTATAATCTTTTACAAGTGACGAAAATATCATTTTTCTGCAAGCGAGAGAACAGTTTATACCTTACATTTCACATTACATTAGGTAATGTTTTAGACGAGTGAAACACTATACTTTTTCTACGATCACGTTATTAAGGGTATCTCAAATAAGTGATAAACAAGTGCCTGAGATTGCAAGAGCTACAGTTGATTCAAAACAAAAACCGATGCTCGTTATCAATAATTGTAAATCCGCAAGAAAACACGAGGAAATTAAAAACTATTAAAACTTACGATATTGAATTTACTACAAACTTAAAGTATTCTTCTTTGATACGAACCCAGTTATAGCAAATATTTTGTTTATTTAAGCCTGTAAAAATTAATATAAATTGAATTTTATTGGCCAATAGTTGGCAACACAGCTGTAAACGGTGTGGTGGCGCCAGCTCGTCCGTTGACTTGGTTTCATGCAAAACTAACCTTAATTGTTCTGTGGTTTCGTATTGATCGTCTATTTTGAAACAAAAACTCTAGATCTTTTCACAAATAGCATTAAAAACTATTCTATTAAGAGAAACCAAAGTGCACATACATCTCTCTGTCGATTTCGTTGTTTACTATTTGTGAAAAATGCCGAAGCATTTAAATAGTCGGTGCCAGGAGCTGCCTTAAATTTGAATATCTACACTGTAAGCACAATTTCAACAACAGTTAAGAAAAATAAATTATTAGAATCACCTTAAAACAAACGTTCTAATTCAAAGAGAGTTCTAAATGTGTGAAGATTGGATATAAGTTCTATCCGTGATACTATTTATGAAATGTACGAAACAAGTAAGTTGTATTATTTAAAATTCATGATATTTTACATCGGTTATTCATAAGCTGTAAGTTTTTCTATAACATCATGTCACTTTGACAACTTTAAGTGTGAAATTAAAAGACAGAGAACTGTCTGATGGTTGTCTTAACTCTTTAAGAAGCCTCTACAAGAAAATAAGCTTGGGATAGTAAAAAGATGAACTGAAGCGAGGGCTTATGGAACTTTCCCATGTAGCTTTCAAACGACTGGTATTTTTTAAAGAATAAATGAAAGAAAAAGAAGCATTCTTGTTCCAATTCGTTTTCTTGGATGAGACATGAATTTTTCAGAATGGTACCCATTGGTCGATCTTGGCAAGATGAAAATAAAAGAAGTATTAGATCTACTTAACTTGGTGGTAAAAGGTATTATGCAGTAAACACATATATAAACTATGGGAAATTTTCGTATGTTTATCTTGTTTTTATGAAAAAAAAAAACTGTGTAATTCCCTCACTCGGATATTTTGGTTACAAGCTGGCAACACTGTCGATAACTGACGTTACTCGAAGGGTATGACGTACATCGGTTTTTGTTTTGCAAAGAGTATAAGTGCTACCTACAAAAATTACTATTAATTGTTTGCATAAATAATTGCTTTTATAATTATTACCTTGGTTATTAAATATTTGGCGTCGGGTGCATTCGACGAGAAAATATTGATTGGACAGAAAAAATTGGGAATTTATTGATATTTACATCATTTTCATGGATAATGTAGTACTCAACATGAAATATATAGACCATAAGGTACACGCACGAACGTACTTTCGACAATAATTATTGTCCAAAATACCCTGCCATCACATTTTCTGAATATAACTTTATCTGATTTTTTCACTCGTTAATCCATAAGTTTTGCATAATATATTTGCTCATATCTCTCCCTGGATTTTATTGCTAACAATTAAGAAGAGGTTTTCTCCACCATTTTTGTAATTTCTGTTGGAAAATTGATAAAATTGAAGCCATTTTCAGTATCCGAACCCATGGTGACCGTGAAGCCACTAAGACATAAGACAATATGAGAGCCTGGAAGTATCTGAAATTTTAATTATTTACTTTTGTCACTTGAAATGAAAGTTGACATTATGGAATTTTTTGTCACTTGAGGCGGAATCGATGTTTTCGTTGGGGTACACTTTCATCGAAAGATATCTTTTCGAATATTCTCGTAGAAAAATTACTTATTGTACTTACAAATTTCTATTCTATTAAAAATTGATAACATATTAAAAGAACAAAGCAATAAATTCAAAACACGGTCATGCCATTACTTTGATATTATTAGGATGGACTTTTTTTTTGTCATATCGCTAAATTGATGGTAATTATGTAAATTGGAGTAGGTAAGATTTTTGACATTTTGTTATTGACGCTATCATACTTTTTTATGCGGATCATTTTATGCAAAATTATTATTATAGTTCAGCTGAATATCAACCACCGTGCGAGGAAAGAGTTATTTTCATCCAAGGGAGCATGGACCCAAAAACGTAGGGCTTGGTTTAGATCACAATAATTATAAGAAAGCGATATGTTTAAGTAAATCTAGGTTAAAATTGTGTCAAATTCATACTATGACATGATATACCAAACTGATGAATATTAAAATAAGTAAGCGAATACCAATTTATTTTTATTGCGTGTAAAATTAATAGTTAGAATATAGACAAAGGAAAATGAAAATTATAGAAATTGGCAAAATTATTGGCCACCGGCCATGCTCCAAGCATAAATTCACACATCTCTTCATATTTTCGAAAGCGTTGATCAGGATCTCTGGAGAAATGTTCCCACATTCTTGGATAATCCTGGTATTTTAAAAATATTGTTCTTCAAATGAGGAAAAATGAATAATCCATAATCGTCAAACAAGGCGATCTGGGTGGGAATTCAATGTCTGTTCGGAAACTGTCGTCGAAAAATTGCGTAAATAATTAATAGTTTCGGCGGATGTAAGGGCGGTTGCACCGTCCTGTTGAAAATAACCATATCATTAATCGCCAAGTAATTGCCCTATAACTGGATTCAAAATAATGTCCCTATGCCGCTGTAGTGTAACTGTGTCATGATAAATTACTAGGACCAACAATTCTTCTTCTCGAAACAGCCAACCAGACACACAATGGGGATTTTTCTAGGGCTCGGAATATTTGAAATTTAAGTATTCGAATACTCACTGTATTTATTATTCAAATACCTAATCAAATTATTCAATATTTGAATATCATCTATGAGTATTCAAATATTCGGTTTCGAATATTCGAATATTTGGTTTCTAATGTCCAAATATTCGAATTCGAATATTCAAATATTAAAATATTTGATTACCCGTAGTGATATTCAATTGAAACATTGGAAAATTTTATTATTATTATTATTATTATTATTAGCTTCCATGTATTTAAAAAAAATGAAAAATTTTAAATATACATAAACATATTGAATTTTTTAAAGTCTGGTGCACGTAACATTAAATAATTTTAAAGTAAAAATATTTGATATTTGAATACTTCAATATTGAAACATGCTATTAATCGAATATTCAAATATTTGAATCCCGAATAATCGAAGACATGAATAATTTTAAAGAAAAATATTCGATATTTGAATATTCGGATAGTCGAATTATTCGAGTTATTCTTAAGAAACAAATTTAACTGTCTCTTAAGAATAAATAATATCAATAAACAAATTTAGCTGTTTCTTAAGAATAGTCATGCATGTTCCATAAGATCTTCCTACTTTCTGAGATAAGCGTCTTACACATTTTGTTGGCGTATTTTATACTATTTCACGAACGTTTGCAACCAGTTCTTTTATTTTTACATAATAATATATGGTCTTTCAGCTCCTTCTTTATGTTGTATAGAGCTTGTTTCCCTAAATAGAGCAACGGTTCTTCTCAGGCAATTATAAAAATCCTCAGCAACAAAAGCGACATTAGGAAGATGTTCGGGAAAATCGTCCATGGACGAACGCTAATTGTATTGCCACTCACCATTTACTCTAACCCCGTGTTGAAAATATGCTTAAACAATGAATTTGTTGTACTATTCCATAAAACCCATTGCGTGAATTATTCAAGAAATTGCATAAATTAGCGATGAATCAAATGACTAGTGAGATGATGGAATAACTGGTTTATTGATAATGCTGGTATTTACTGACATCCAACAGGTATTAACCTTTACCGCTAAGCAGTACGGCCTCAGATGCAAAGCATACTTTGATGATAAGAATTTTTGCTCGAACGGTATAATGTGTGTATTAGAGACTGGACTACTGGAGACGAGCAGCGGGCAGATCAAGGATAAATATAGTTACTAACGAGAGGATTAGACAGATTATGGGAGTCACACAAGATATAATGGATGATATTAGGGTCAAGCAACGGAACTGGTATAGACATGTACAACGAATGAACAAAGAACGACTCATAAAACAGGTACTGAAATGGACCCCACAAGAAAGACACGAAAAGGAGGGGGACCCAGGAAAAGTTGGAAAGAGAGGATAGGGATTGTGTAGCTATTATTAGTAAAGTCATATAGATTATTAGCATAAGTATTGTCATAGTGTGCATTATGTTGCGCCCCAAATGAAAAATATTTAATTACCGAAACATCTAAAAATATTTACTAAAACCTAGTATCGTTTACATAGAAAATAATATTCCTATCGCATTGGTGTTTTATAATGCTACTTATTAGAATAAATCAAGAAAATTTCAAGACTTTGAACGAGACTGATGCGCGGTTCCCTAATCTCAAACTTAAGCTGGGTGCCAACTTAACATCATACATGTTTAATGATAACTATTACTAACACATTTGCGTCGATTTTCATAAATGTTGTCCGAATCAAACGATATTTTTTGTTATTGAATTGCATACTTTGAAAATTTGCGTTTTTATCGAAACTATGTCCATCACTGGACACTGTCAAACATTGGGATATTTACCCTATAACAACTTTAGCATTCAATATTTTAGTACCTAACCGTAAAAAGTATTGAATACATACCTACTTTTTAAATAAATTATTTTGCTACTACTGTCTAACATAACCGGTAATTGGATACAACCAAAATAAATTTTCCTTTTAACTTTAAAATCAATTTCACACCAAAAGGAAATAGAAATCGACCCGTCGAAGGGAAGTTTGCAAACATACGAACCGATTGTCGCGCATCTCCCATAAATAACTTCCGTGTTGGCTCCGGACAGGCATTGTTTAATAAAATAATCGCTTTATAAAATTATCGAAATGCAATAAATCACGAGTTGTTTTGTCGGGCTGAGCAGATGCGTTCATATCGCACGTGTGATTGGACCTCGTTCGACATTCGCTCACAGATACCGTAAATCGGAACGCACAGAGCTAACCGTAAAAATATCAGTAACTATTGGAAATGAATCGAGCATGATTTATGATGACATTGCATTGAAAGGTTTTGTTATATGTTTTATGTTGATGTATATGACAGTTCTAATGAAATTGGGTATGGGTACACCAGGCATCAATTAAACTTCTCCGGGCCAATGCAATGCATGAAGACGACGACGAGTTAGCAGAAAAAGGCTCGTCGACACCTCTGACAGGACCAGAACCCAATTTTGGGGATAGCCAATTACCTAATCGGAACATCCATAAAAAAAGTGGGTTCAAGAGATATCTCAACAATGATGAACCAACACACATATACCTTATTTAGTCGGATAATCAAAAGTCCATGCGGTGATGGTTGGGTCTCCTAACAGGCCAATACTGTCTGATCAGATTGAAGCAGTTGAATAAGTCCCTCCAAATTTAAGAAGGGTCGCAATATCTTATCTTATAGGTTGCAGTGGCAATAGGGCAGTCGGGCCACATCCTCACTATCTATGAACCATCAAATGATATCCATTTACATCAATATTCTATGGATTCCCTCTTGCGATACCTTTGTAAAAAACTTTTACATGATCTAGAACTAGAAATCAGAAATGTTCATTTATTTGCCGATTCTTGGAATTTGGTCTCGAGCAGAGTCAATCCAAATAAAAAATATATCCTATATTTTGAGCAGTGGCAGTAACCCTACGTTTAATGTACCTTCAACTTTTAAAAAGGTAAAAGCCCATTTATAAGAACTTAATAATATATTATGTAAAAATATACCACATTCATGCACAAACCCCAAATTTATGATCGGATAAGAGACTAACAGGCATCATTTAGAATAAATCAATATTCTGCATAAATCAACTTTTGTATAAAAGCATACCAATTGATTATCGATTTAATGCAAAAGTGTGGCCAACAATGGCTTTCTCCTGTCGATACTTAGTTATAAATCATTGAACTCAGCGTGGCGACCCCTTTAACAACTTTTGTTACCCCTTTTGGCATGTGGCGTAATATTTGGCAGCCATTTTTGGCAATTGCGGCTTCCTATTTAACTTATTAAAAATATTAGTAGTGGCAATATAAGTTTTGTTTATTTTACTGTAGGTGGTTGAATAAAGAAAATTAATAAACTAATCTTAAATGCTACTTTGCAACAGTCGTTAAATTGGGAAAATACAAATAGCATTAGGGACAATGAATACTAAATTAAACCAACATGTTTCAAAATCTTTTAATCTGTTATTTTTGTATGGTTATTCTTCTTTTTAGTTCTTATGACCACGACACTGTTTTCTTTATAGTTGACCAGCTCACTTCTTTGTTACTGGATTCCAAGTAGCTTCACCATACCAGTTACAATTTGGCAAATAGTACTACGTTTTTTACCAGCCTCGTTCTTATTGGATGATACCAGTGTTCCAGATTAGTTCTAGGTATGATTTGTTGGCAATGCGTTATGCTTCATGTTAAGCTTGACAGAACTTACTATTGGGTCAATCAGAGTTTGGGGCTGCCGCGCGCAGAACTCGAGAGTTCTCACCCTGTTAATAAATCATTAACATATGATTATCATATATTGCCGCCGGAAGAGCACACTCATTATCAAACAGGGTCGCTACCGGAAATCCTGGACATCTTTGTAATTAAAAACACTGGCAGAATATCTCAACCAGTAGTTTTGTCAGAGCTAACATCAGATCATAGACCAGTTACGGTAGAATACGGCAATCCTGAGGAGAAGGGGCAAGGCATCGTCTCAGTGACCAGGACAAACTGGAGTTTATTTCTTCGAAAGATCAAAAACGACGAAGCATTGCCCCCAATTCAAACAAGGGAAGACATTGCAGTAGCAGTAGAAAAATTAACTTCAAAAATAAATTCTGCCATAACTGGATCTTCAAAGGTGTCCAGATTTTTAAAGCAGGGCGACTTGGGGCCCGAGCTTTTTCAGAAAATTAAGAGTAAAGACAAAATTTTAAGATTAGCATATAGAACTGGCGACCCGCAGATGAAGGCCCAAGCGAATCGAGAGTCTCTTGAAGTAAAAAGGCTGCTAAGCGAAAAGGAGTCGAGCATTTGGCAAAACAAAATTGAGAATTTGAACACGGAAGATAATTAAATAATAATAACAACAATAAAATCGCCTCTGATCCAAGCGAAAAAATTAAACTGTTCGCGAAGGCTTTCTGTGAATCCTGATGAAAATGAGACAGGAGACCCAGAGAGAGATCTGCGAGTCGCCAGAACCATTGAAATTTACAAAGCGATGCAACATCCGCCAGCGGACCTGCAAAGGGTTACGTCTGAGGAAGTTCGGACCATAATGCATAATATCAATGCAAAAAAAGCGCCTGGCTTTGACGGCATACGGAACAAGGCAGTCAAAAACTTGCCAAAAAACACAGTAAACGAAAAACATAGCCCAGGCAATTCTTGAAAAGGGCTGCTTTCCAAACACTTGGAAGAACGCCAAGGTATTAATACCTAAGACCGGCAGAGATCTTACACTGGCTGTCAATTATAATTATCGGCCGATAAGCCTCTTATCGTGCCTAGGCAAGATTATTGAAAAATTAATACTGAATCGGGTAACCGATTTTGTATTAACCAATAGTGTTTTACCACTAGAACAGTTCGGTTTCAGAGCTGCTCATTGCACAGTGCGCCAGACAACAAGGTTGGCAACCAATGTGCTGAGAGGTTTTAATAGACGCATGTCCACAGGAGCAGTCTTTTTTGATGTATCAAAGGCATTCGATAAAGTCTGGCACAACGACTTGATACTAAAATTAATTAGGTTAGGTATGCCAAACGTTTTAGTCAATGTAATTATCTCTTACCTTGAAGAAAGAACATTTGTGGTGTCATCAGGGAACACAATATCTGAGAAGACACAGATCAAGGCTGGTGTCCCACAGGGTTCACCATTGGCTGCTATTTTATATAATATATACACAAGCGACATCCCTAAACTACCACACACACAACTTTATCTCTTCGCTGATGATACTGCGATAACTACAACCTCAAAGGCGCCCTGGTTAGTAGTTTCTAGTTTCACGCCTGCAACGTTATATTATGCTCCTTCAGAGCTGGTTGGAGAGCTGGAAGCTTCGTTTGAATGCAGACATAACCCAGGCCATCTTTTTTTCAAAAGCAAGAATCAATTTTCTTCAAACCAGGGTAAAGGTTAACAATAAGTCAATAGAATGGTCAAACAAGATAAAATATCTTGGATTGACTTTTGATAAAAAGATGGCATGGGGAGACAATTCAGATGAGCGAGTGGCAAAAGCCCAAAAACAGTTTCACGCTATATATCCCCTAATAAATAAAAATAGTAAATTAAATTTAAAAGTAAAAACAACGTTGCCCAAAACACTAGTACGCCCGGTACTTACTTACGGTATATCGACGTGGTGTACCGTAGGTAAGACCAAAAAGTACAAAGAGCACAAAATAAAATTCTGAAAGTAATGGTGAACAATGCATTGCATCTAGACCTAAAAATTGACACACTCAAACAATTTACAGACAAAATAATAACAAAATACTATAGCAGAACAGACTATTCACCAAATAGACCAATTACAAAATCACGAAAACGAAAAACATAAATATCCAAGGGATTGGCTCCCTCCTTAACAGATTTGAAGATAACTCAATTTCTGAATTTATTCAAACAAAATCTTTTCAAAATTCATAAAAATACAAAAATCAAAAATCTTGAAGACAGCAATAAAATAAACACAAACAAATAAAAGAGTTCAAACAAAACTTCCAACCAAGTAATCGAAAAGAAATCCCTACAACTAAAAAGAAGTAAAGGAAAACGATTCCAACTTAAGAAACTACCATTACCATATATACTATTGGGTCAACATTGTATATGGTCAGATATCATCTGTATCATCGTTCAGTCTGTTGGAACGTCTGTCCTGTCTTAAATTGGAACCTAATTGATTGACCGCCAAATTAATTCCGTACATTTTCCTTCAGCTCCTTAACTTGTAAACCTAGCAGGAGAAAGATATATAAAACACTTTCTAAAAACAGTTAAGAAAAACGAAAACGTTGACACGCCAACATCTTTCTGCAGCTCAGAAACGCCATAAATCACCCCTTGAACCGTTTGCGTAGCATTATTGCAAAATAGTAGGATTATTTTTAATCCTCCGAAACTCTTATTAACTTTCCCGTAGCGTAGCAGCGCGGAGGAGACGGGACAGGATTAAATCTCTGGTTGTGATCTGTCCCCCCTTGCCCCACCCGGGCCCGACGCCCCGTCGATCCGCAAAACTGTCGGGATGCCACGCAACCATAGCAACGGCGGAGAGAAGAGCACTCCGCTGGCCTGTCTCCTGTCTCTTGATTTATGGCGATGGAAAATGCGAGAAATGAAGAGCGGCAGTGCCAGACAACGTTGCCGTTGCGGGCAGCTCATTCTCGCCGATGCATGGACGATTCGGATTCAGGAAAAGAAATAGCGAAAATAGTGGAAATGAAAAATGGAGCTGAAAGCTTTAGTTTCAGCAGACAGTTTTATTTAGGTAAATTTGCAAGATTACACATCTTTGCAGAAGTACTTACTGTTCAGCACATGAGGAAACCCATCTACGTGTTAGGTACATCCTCTAAAAGAGAATTAAGAGCGCGTGGATAAATATAAAAATGGGGATTTTAACATTTAGACTGGCTTGTACAATTTTCAGAAAGAGGATGACCTTGCGCAGAAAATAATCAAGATAAGCACATCTACAACGATTTTTTTACATGATCATGCAATTATTCAAATAATTATTGGTTCCGAAATAGAGGCCCAAAATTCTGACAATAGAATATAAATAAAACTATCATTGAACTTGATATAATTGAACATTAGCATATTATTAGTAAAGGTTTGGACACACACCCTTATGACCCAAGGGTCAATTTAAAATGACGAGACCCGATTTTGTGTAAAGCTCAGTTTGGGTTAGTCATAAGATTAATTTAAAAAGGACTAACGATCTTCTTCACCCTCTTAAGTCAACTGCTAGATATTGGCCTTCTTGTGCCCCAATTCGTAAATGGGTCATAGCTTGGTCACCATTCCCATATGCAAGGTTCTTTTTCACTCCAAAATGAATATTTTGATTTCGAAAAAAGCCGTCATTAGGTATGATCAATTTGCATTTTTTAAAGATACCATAAATTTAGTTTAGTTTTAGTTTAGATATCTTTATTTCAAATTACATTCGTATTTACAAAAATGTACAACATACCTATATAAAATGAAATGACGTCAACAACAAAACAGCTAAGATATTTACATTTCCAAAAAATCTTTTGTACTATATGGCTCCAAGTCTACAAGCAAATTTTTTAATTGTCTTTTAATTAATTTTTCCGTTGGTGCATTTTTAATCTCGGCACTTAGCTTATTATAAAACCTTACACCCATATAGTAGGGACTTTTTCGATAAGGTTAGACGATAGAGAGAATAATTTAATTCATTAATTCTGGTATTATGCCTATGCGGGTTTTGTACATGACATGTATTTGTGTTCTTATAAAAAATAATACTGTTTCATAAATATATAAACCAAAAATTAATGTTAATATTTTCTTGAATTTAAAAACTATCTAACGGATGATTCGAAATTTGCAAAATACAGCATTCTTTTAGCGGTTTTATTTAAATATTTTGAAACAATACGGAGGCAATAACAAGTTCTATTAAGTTTACTACTAAGATAATCAATGTGTATTGGCCAATCTAAAAATTCATCCATATGAATACCAAGAAATTTTGTACTTTTTTGTAGGGAGAATTGATTATCATCTATTACAACTTAATCAGGTATTTCCGTTCTAAACTGCTTTGTGAGGAACAATACTGTATTGGTTTTTTCTTTGTTCAATATTAGCTTATTTATTTTAAACCAACCCTTACATTTTTGAAGCTACTTGCAACATTGTTTTCTACATCATCAATTTGTTCGCCTCCCGCTAATAAGTTGGTATCATCAGCATGTGTTGTTATATTACAATAAGGATGGTTGGTTTTAAAACTTAAATTATTGACAAATATTATAAATAAAATTGGGCCTAGTACCTATGCTTCCCTGCGGGTTATCCACTGTATTTTGCGTTATTTTTGATTTCGAGCTGATGTTGCCCTTTCGTACGACCACTCTTTGAGTCCTTTGACTTAAATATGATTCAAACCACTTTGGGGCATTTCTCCTAATGCCATACAGATCAAGTTTTTTTAGAAGCAGACCTTGATCAAGACAATCATACGCCTTTGATCGATCCAGAAATATCCCCATTGCCATCTTGCCGTCCTCTAGATTTCCCAAAATTGTCCGTATAAACTGAAAAGCAGCCATTTGCGTGGATCTTCCCTCGAGATATCCATGCTGGTTATTTGAAAGAAGATCTCCTTTTCTTATAAATTCGATTACTTGACCGCACATCACCAATACAAACAACTTCAAAAAACCTGGAAGTAGGCTAATTGGTCTAGAATTGTCCAGTGCATCCTCATCTTCTTTGTTTTTATATAACGGTTTAATTAACGCTAATTTTAGTTCGTCAGGGAAGATGCCCTCTCGCAGTGAATTATTGATTATGTAACACAGAACATCAGTGATTGCTGGAACGCTTATTTTTATTAAACTAGAAGGAGTTTGATCCTCTCCGCTACTGTGCTTACATTTTACTTTTTGACATATCCGTAATAATTCTTCTGTTGTTACGAATTTTATTTCAAAGTTAATTACATTATTTTAAATGTTACAATGCCAATTTATTGGATTTAAATTGTTAATAAGATTTGGAACAACATTTAATAAAAATTCATTATAATTATTTGATATATTCTCAGTATCTCCAGAAATCATTGTGTTATGTTATACCATTAATGCGACCCCCTTGACCAATCTAATAAACAAAATTACAGCGGCATGTAGGTACTGCTATTACAAGAAGAATACTTTTAAAAGTTATATCCACAACAAACTTTTAACTGTATATATATTAGAAATATATCGCGCCTTTTCCATTATACATTTGTACAAGCCAATATAAATAAAATAAACAACTTGTGTTTTAATTTACGTATCTTAAGTTCCAAAAACCGTTTTGCGCGAATTATGTGAGCAGATGCTGTAATATATTAGTACAAAACAGGTGCCGTAGTAGTGCTGCCATCACCAAAACTTATTATCATCAGTTTTCCATTATTTGAAGTCGATTATCATGGCAAAGTATTATTCAATTATATCCCAGAGATCGTCGTATTAAAATACACCTAACTAATATTTTATAATCTAGGTTACTATGTAAAGATCAAGGACATAAGCAAGTTTCAGTTTTAAAAATTATAATTATTTCTGAAATTGAATTAAAAAAAAATTCGGAAGTGTTTAGTTTTAGAATAATTATTATATGAAGTATAGTATATGTATACATATTATTTTGCAACTGACTAATACTCATTTCTGATTTCTTGCAGGTATGCCACAAATGCTTGATCAGACTTTCTAGAAACTGGTAATTATTTGATTAAGATTTTTATTTACGCTTTAGAATTATTTTATTAACCTGTAATATTTCACACTCATTTATTATATCTCAAAATTGCAGTTACTCGCCAACACTCTTTATCCAAATAGCTGCTGTATTTAACATTTTAAATCATGTTTTCTGGGCAATTGTAATTGTAAATTTTATTCACATAATAAAATCTAGTTTTAAACAAATTATTTATTTACATAAAGAGCTGACATTGTGAATTTTTATAGAGAAAAAAAATCATATTTCAATTACATTTATTGGGGCAAGATATTGGAAAAAATTGCTATATCCGAGAGCATATTTTCGTTAAAACCAAACTCAATATATACTCAGTTTATCTCAGTGAAATCCGGTTCGGGTTGAGCGTACTCCCAGCCGCTGTGAAATATCGGCGAATTAAACTTGGTACACTGACCCAGAAACTTGTATTCATGTAGGAAGAATAAGAAATGAGGTCCCAAAACAAAGGGGGTACTTTTCGGACGTTGTGACCTATATAGTTATTTACGTCTGTTACGGCATTAGATAATTATATTATTTTGCTTTTTAAGATCATTGTTTTCAGATATCCGCTTTATATCAATCAAAATATTTGGCATTACTTCATGGTTCAGCTAAAATAATATAGGAATATTTAACAATTTAATTATCCCGATAGATTATGTTTGTTTATTGGAGTAATTTGAAATATTTCATGTATATTTAAAAATGTCAGCAAAATATTTTAATACAGCCTATGACTTCTTTAAGATTGTAAGTACAGTAGAGTCTCGATATAGTAAACTAATTAATGAATGGCTTAGGATTGCAACTGGTACCCACAAATCTTGCAGGAAACGCAAATTTTAAAAGAAGGGTGGTATGTGAAAAGAATTAGGTTGTTCAGCTTAGAAGGTCTATTTATTAAAGGAGTAAGACAGTTAAAAGACAAAATCGATGGAGGCAAATTAAGAACCCCGTATTTCCTAAACGGCTGAAAATAAGTATCAACAACTATATAGTTTTAGAATCGGATTGCCAAATGCAATTCAATCGTGTGGTGATTTATGGGGGTTGCCATTTAAGAAAATTCCAAATGGCGTCTCATTTGTCAAATTTGTAAATCTATGTGTCTTTTGACATTAAATTTGGCTTCCTTATCGAAAATCATTGAGAAATATGTAATTTGTTTTTATTATAGAGACACTTAAGAAAATGTCCCTGTACAATGTACAAATGTAAAAAATGTAGGTATGTGATAGAGAATAAAAAAAACGTAAAAATAAAATTAGTTCGTTGGATAAAAAAAATCTGTTAATTTACTTTGCTTTGTTGAGATAGTGAATATTTTAACTCAATTTAGCTCTTAGGCCTTAAAGAGCAACTACGCTGGAATATTCCAGTTCATTCAAATTTTCTTCAGTCCATTAAATAACAGTATTTAAAGATTTCAATGCTTCTTCAGTGAAAATTAACTTGTCTGTTACAATGGGATTTGCAGCAACATCACTGTCTTCATATTGAATTTCAATTTCTTCATTTTGCTCATTTTCTGGCTGACGGTCCTCATTTTAAACCTTAACATCATTCCGATCCCATACCTATAAACTGTCATTTTAAGAACATGCAACTGTATAGTCTATCTGATCTTAGTTGGAACAGCATAAAAACGCTTGGTCGGCGTCTGCTTTGATAACGAGACCGACTCATAGTCGGACGTAACCCTTAATAATAGTATAATAAAAATAAGTTAAATATGCAATATTTTTTTTTTTAATTTTAGCGTTTTACGAAAAAAATTTTTGTTCGACTTTTTTGACAGAATTTTTATACAAATATTTTGTCATAAGACAATCAAAATACGTCATAATTTGAAATTAGATATGATGAAAATAAATGTTTACCAAAAAAAATCTTTATTAAATTATGAATTATATTTGAAATGGGTAAAAACAGTTACCTTATGTTATACAGCATCATCATCATCATCATCATCGCTTTCCGGACTGAAATCATCATTATTTAATGAAATAATTAAGGGATTTACAGGTGGTAAAACACAATATTCATTTTCTTTTTCGATTACATGCTTAACACATTGTTTCCAGAGGACTGTCGTGCCAATTTCATTCTCTGCAGTTCTTATAGTTGTCAATAATGATTCACTTAATTGGGGGGTCTAATTGTATTTTCGTACTTTTCTTTAAGATTACCCCAGACCATCTCAATCGGGTTAAAAACACAATAGTAGGGAGGTAAACGTAATACCTCATGACCATTTTGTTGAAGGAGGTTATCAACTACATACTCTTTTTTAAAATTTTGCTTCTTGATACGCTCTAGTAATGCGGTTTTTGTGGGTTTCGGAGGTAATTCCATTCCTTTATTTTCCATGAATTTAATAATATCTTGTTTTTTGGTACTTGTATTTGGGATTTTGGTTTTTTGCCGTGAATGATAGGATGCATTGTCCATAATAATTACAGAATTTGGGAGAATATTGTGTAATAACTGCTGTTCTATCCATTTTTCAAATAGGTCGGCTGTCATGTCCTCATGATAGTCAGCACTTGATTCTTTAATACTTTTGGCAGATAATAACAAGCAATTTGGAATAAATCCGTTCTCACTTCCGGCATGAAGAATAATTATCCTTTTTCCGCGGTTACACTGCGCGTTTAATGTACATTTCTGGCTGTCGTCAACCCAGCCATATTGCACAACATCGTGTGTGTCAAACCAAGTTTCGTCAACGTAAATGAGATTTCTTTTCTCGGTTCTAAAATTTCTAACTGTACGCAAAAATTCTTGCCGCAGTTTAACAATACGCTGCGATTCCATTATTATCATTCTCTTATCCATTTTCCTGTACAGAAAACCACACAATTTTACAAGGTAATGCAACGTGTCTAAAAATTTGTAATTATAGACGTCATTTGGAAATTCTCGTAATTTATCTCGGATCATTTCTAACGTTGGTACCAAATTTTCCTCATAAAACCCGTAAATGATTCGGCGAATATGTTCTTGGAAAGCGACATCAACGTTTTTAAGTTTCTGTCCTATTTTTTTTCGCCTTAAAGAATGATTAATTACATCTCCCTTATTTATAACCCTATAGATACTGGAGCGGCTAATTTTCGTCAGGACACAAATTCTGTTTACAATTTGATTTGTTGAGGCATCATTATTTTCGTTTTTGAGACAATCGTAAATATTTAATATCATCCTTTGTGCCTGCTCCTCCAAATCTTTGTGAAAAAAGTCTCCACGCATAGGTTCTACAAGCTCGACATTAGTGCGAGCATTTTCCCAAGGTCTCCAAATACCCATAATTGATACTAATTACACACACAAAAAAAAACACAAAACAACAGAAAAAATCTTTAGACAAAACTGAAAACCGTAAAATAAATCGCAATTAATAAGTCTTGTTCCCGTATATCCCACTCTCGCCAACACTGGTAAAATGCATTGCGATTTTTCGACTTAAGAGCCCGGCCCGTTCATCAAGCACGCCACCTTTTATCTTTGCCTCTCCCACGCCATCCGCGCCGAACTCGCCTATCTCTTTCTGACAATGATCGATCGTTGAACGGGCCGGAACCAATTACACGCATTGAGTCCACGTTGACTCCTACCGGTACGGATCAATATATGTTTTACTATTTTGTTTCAATTCGTGATGCAGTATTTTGATTAGACCACATATTTAGCGCTGTTCCAAGTAAGATCAGATAGACTATACAGAGATTTTTTATTTTTTAACTTACAATGGTATTCATGCCCTTTAGGGTGTTTATAATTTCAGCTTCTGCATATTCCGGATCTTCGTCATTTAATCGTAATTTTAAAACACTTAAAGCGATGTTTTCTTCTTCCTCATCAGAATCATCTGTTTCGAGTGCGACGTTATTGATTTTACGTTTTTTTATTTATTTGTGTGCAATTTCGCTCTAGCGAGGTTTTATTTGTTCACTGTTCAGAGGTTGATGTTAATATTTGTGTGTTCACTGGAGTGGATAGCTCATTATATAGTATGCTCGCTATAGCGAGACTCTACTGTATATCGTTTTATTGTAACTGAACCTCTGATTTGACAAAACAAGAAAAAAATAATAGGTTTTCTGCATCCATATATTTTATTAGCAATGAACTGGAACTGAACTGGGTTTAGAAAATTGAAACACTTCATTATCAAGTGTTAATTCGCTGTCGATTTACCCCATGTCAAACTGCAGCAACATTAAAACAAAAAATTACCAAAAACCAAATTTCAAATAAAGGAAATCATAAATATGGGCATATCCGAACTTATGAAGCGCATGCGTTAAATATCATAAACTCAGCTGATTTAAAATTGCAGGGTGAAAATGCATAAGTGCTGATCGGCCTTAAGATCAAAAAAATCCTTAAAGTGTGCCGCGGAATATATCACGTATGTCTCAAAGTTAACCTATTTTAAAGGTAAAGGCGAATGAAACATGTTAAGTGCTGATGTTTTTATTTTTAATAAAATTAAACATGAATGTAATCACGGCAGAACAAAAATCGTTTATGATCGAAATTTACATTAGAAATGGTAGAAGGTATGATCGTCAGTGGGTTTATTCAACACGGGACGACCATTCAGGATTATCAAATAGAATTTCCACACATAGTCGTAGATTTTGACCAGTTTCGCCACTTTGTTTAGTATGAATAGAAAGGAGGGCCATTGAAGACTTAAGTTCGCACTGCACACACAGTGGAATAATTAAAGTAAAATACCTACAAACTTCTATTCGGCATTTAAGCCAGAAAGTTGGAACCTGCAGTAAAATCCTGAAATGTGTCCTGCATATGTAGCCTCATCATTTAAGAGCAGCCCAAGTATTATTACCAAACGATAATCTGAAGCAAATGCAATTTTCGGAGTTGTTTCTTGGTTGTCACTTGCATAATGATGAAAACGTCCTAAAAAAAAACATTTTTATTGAGAATTCAGAAGCCTCTGCCTTCTCAGAAACTTGGTGTTCAAAGTTAGGTTCCAACATGGTCTTGCGACCTGACGCTGTGTGACCTTTTTTTATTGCCGCACATTCAAGACAGCGTTTTCAAAACCCATTGCGAAAATTTTATAGACCTATGGGCTAAAATTGCAAATATGTTTCAGGAAATTAACAACTACCTCCAAGGGCTCACCAATGTTACCACAATTATGTTAAAAGAAGAACGAGAATATTTTTGGAAGGAAAAAGTCGACACGCCTCTTATTTTGTTTAAATTTATAATTTCATTCACCTTTACTTTTATCTAGGTTACCTTTTAAGAGTAATGATTCCAGACATATTATGTGATTGATTTCACGACATACCTTGAGGTTAGTAGTGATCACACTTTTCTTGATACCCATACAAAAAGCCAATTAATACCTTCATCTATCGCAACAATTTTCTTACTTTGTATCTGCCTGTTTACAAGACCTACTTGATTTCACCCTTCCTTTTTTAATGAAAATTTAATTAAATGTTTCAGCTAGCTTTACTTCTTTAACTTTAATAACTACCACACGGTAAATTTTATGGTGTATTACAGTTTTTAATTTATTGTGGTAATTATGTTTGTTTCGACCGTATGAAAGCATCTTTTACTCTATTTTATAATGGCTGACAGATTAGCGAAAGTGCATTAGTCATAAAATCGCAATAAACCATAGGCATAACAATAACCGATACCCGGTCCTAAATTACACAGGTACCTTATTTCTCGGAAAACGGATATTATTGGGGTTGCACAAAATTCAAAATACATCGGTACATCGAAAATCGATGCATCAAATTTCCATCCATCGATGTAGCAAAAACATCGACTGAGAATCATCGACATATATCGACTTTATTGATGTAGTATTTAATTACAAAACACGCATTAATATTTTTGGCTGGGGAGCAAGAAATTTCAGTTCTACGCTTGCTAACTGTTGGATTTCATAACAATTGGTAGTAACAATAACAGCAACCAAAGATATAAAGGACTGAAAAGCAACTCAGTATCTTAGGTATTTTGTCTGCCTGAGAGAAATATATCCTTTGAGGACAGCATGTTAAAAGAAGAGCTTTTAAAGATAAGTCAAGTTTTAAACAATAAGAAAGCATGGTGCTGTTTTACTTCGACTGCCGCCCTACCATTGTGAATCCAATTGAGTTGATATGAGCACCAATGAAGGGCTCTGTAGCAAGGTATAACACTACATTTAAAATAAAAGATGTAAAGTCCGTCTATCTATCTTACAAACTCATTATAAATGCTAATACCTAATGCCGATAAGACCCATCGGGTGATCGAATGAAAGCAGCGATGAACTCGTTGCTGATATAATAAAAAGAAGGAAGGAAAGTCGTTTTTTTGTGTATTAAGTGTATAATCTTGAAATTATTTCAAATTTGCAGAGCGCTTTCGGCCTTAGGCCATCTTCAGTGCTTCTTTGTCAGGAAACAGGAAACTTCATTGACACAATTAAATAAGTGGGCCATCATCAGCACAATGTAAAAAACTAATTAGTAAAAACAAATAACATGTAAAATTGTAAAAAGACGAACTACTGGGACGAACCACTTTTAAATTTAGTTAATTAACCATCGTTTTTTATTTTCTTTTTTATAATTAAATTTTTACTATACGTGGAACGTGTTCTTGAGTCGAAATTTGATGGTTATCTATAATCTTATAATATTAATTAATAATAATAAAATAATAATATAACAGTATATAAGA
The DNA here is from genome assembly GCA_963920685.1 of Polydrusus tereticollis. NCBI lineage: Eukaryota > Metazoa > Arthropoda > Insecta > Coleoptera > Curculionidae > Polydrusus > Polydrusus tereticollis. The sequence continues at coordinate 87,278,009 of OY987329.1, read as the reverse complement.
TGCAATACAATTATAACATAGAGGACGGTTATTAATTAAGACAAAATATACATACACCTACAAAAAAGTACCGTGTACCGAAAAATAGTTATTACATTTTAACCTAAGTCAGTTTCGTCGTCATCCAAGTTCACAATAATTCTTTCTCTGGGCAACAGATCTATATTTACGTATGACTTTCCTACTTTTTGAACATGCGCTACACAATTTTGCCAGCAGGTTGGCGAAACATTATTCCTCCTTACCGATGATTTCAGCTGGTGCCATACTTATATGTTCAATTGATTTGAACATGCAATGATAAGGAGGAAGTCTTAACACGGTATGACCTATTTCTGCCGCCAAAGTGTCACAATAATATTGCTTTTTACTGAAAATGACTTTAAAATTTCGAGCAATTGCTTTTTTGTGTAGTTTTCCTCAAAATACATATTATTTTCCATCATATAATCCTGGATAGTAACTTTTGTGTCATTGGATGACGGAACTTTATTTAACCTACGAGTGTGGTAGCTCGCATTATCCATCACTATCACACTATTCGGTGGTATATTTGGTAATAATTTGTTTTTAAACCAGTCTTCAAATAGTTCTACCGTGGTATCATCGTGATAATCAACATATTTTTCAACGTATTTTTGGCTGATAAGGCCAAAGCGTTTGGGATAAATCCATTTTTTCCCCAGCATGAATTATTGTTATACGCTTACCGTTATTTGATGGAGCTTTGGTTCTGCATTGATTCGATAAATCTACCCAACCTTTATCTGGCTTCGTGTGTGTCATACCACGTCTCGTCCAAATAAATAATATTCTTTCCATCCTGTCTACATTCATAGACTGCAATTAGGTATTCCATCCGCATATTTAAATAACTAAAATAAACGTATTTTATTTTACCCTAATTATTTTAGGAGGATTACTGAGAAAATATACCTGGAGTCCCCAGATCAAGTGACCGAATTTTACACCTCAAACATTAGGTTATTATGACGGTAAGGGATTCGCATTTATAATGAGTTTGTAAGATAGATAGGCGGACTTTACGTGAGTTATTTATATATTTATTAACAATTTTCACGAACGAAAATTGGTAAGAAGCTATAAAATATGTAATTAAAGAGAACATGATGCAGAATCGGTAGAACCACTTATTATTTTAGTTGACTCCACAGACGAATCCTTCGAATGTAGTGATCGTGAAGACACCTTTTTAGGTCTTTTATTTGTAATTTCTTGTAAATGTGATCTGTACGAAATTAAGTTAATACAGTTAAGTAAATAGCTTTTTTTGTACACCATAAAAATAGGATAATAGAAACCCAAACGTCCACCACTGTCGTAAGATTTATCCTAAATTATCGGCTTGGTCTATTGTCATAATTTTCCGACCCTATACAGGGTGTACCAAACTAAGTGCGCACCATCGCCAACTTTTTTATTATTGGAGATACAAAGTCGGTTAAATTAGCAAAGTAGTGGCATTTTTTCTGGTAATTAAAATGGTGAAAGCAGAAAAACAATTGGACATAACGTTTCTGAATAAATGAGGAAAATGTATTTTTTTTAAATGGCACACCCTGTATATTTTTTACCGAAACGTTTGCAAATCGTATACGGAATAAAAAAGTTCAAATGCAATATTGGCCTAAAATTGAAAAAACATTAACACAGCCATGGAAATAAAAAATGGTTTGCCTTTGACGTTTTCATCGTGACTGCCACGAAAACAAAAACGAATTAACTAAAGTGTCCTCGTTTTGGGTAGCCATTACTGTTAACGAAGCCAAAATTTTCGTAGTTTTGCGTTAAGTTATCTAGTTTTTGCTTTTAAATATTACAAAATGGTGTTCACGCATTTAGAACATAAGATATGTTAGAAGTGTATCTTGGTTGCAGAAAAAATAGTTTACTAGCACTCGAGCAATACGGTCAAATGTATCCTGAACGTGAGCAACCAGACAGAAGGTATTTTCTAAGGCTGTATAGAAAATTTAGAAGTAACGAAAGAGTTTTTATAAAGACATGGACTAAAAAACAGTTTATAATAAGTTAACAAATATAAGTCAATGTATTGGCATATTTTAAAGCGCACAAAAATAATTCAACCAGAGTTGGTAAGAGACAGTGGTTTCAGGCAGGCTTTTCAGAGATAGGTGGATGACAACAAATGGTCCGATACGTTGGCCCCCAAGGTCTCCCGACGTAACTCCATTAGACTTTTACTTCTTGGGGTATGTCAAGGACGAAATCTTTAAAACGAGATATGCGAATCTAGTCGAACTTCAAGACAACATTAGACGCATTATAGCATCCATCGATGGCAGAGCAGTTTTATAAGCTACGAAACGTGTATTAAAGAACACCCGCAAATGTATTGAACAAAACTGTGATGTGTTTGAACATTTAATATAGTTTTTTTTTTATTTCTTGCGCTAAAAATAAAATCGAGTTTTAATTTCTGAAATAAATAAATAAATTCGTTTTTGTTTTCATGGTAGTCTCGATGAAAACGTTAAAGGCAAACTATTTTTTATTTCCATGGCAGTGTTGATGTTTTTTCAATTTTAGGCCAATATTGCATTTATGAACTTTAAAAATAATATACAGGGTATGCCACTTTAAAAAAATACATTTTTCTCATTTATTCAGAAACGTTATGTCCAATTGTTTTTCTGCTTTTACTATTTTAATTAACAGAAAAAATACTACTACTTTGCTAATTTAACCGACTTTGTACCTCCAATAATAAAAAAGTTAGCAATGGTGCGTATTGTGTGTATTGTGTGTGTCGATTTATACAATGTTGTAACTCAAAAGATATACTTTCAGTCTGAAAATAATATGTTCACGCTGTAACAGAAAATTTCTATTTTGCATTTATAATTAGGGTTACTTGTAGTCAGGCGATAGGAAACACATTATACCAACTTTTCTGTTCTTGCACTTAGTTTTGTTTTTCTTCTGCTCAACCATTATCATTTTAAGACAGCAGAACTTATTTCACATAATCTTAGCACAAACCCTAAAATGTTCTTTTAAATCATGGCTGTTGATTAGGATCACCTTAGTTCCACTTCCCCCTCTCCACTAAAACTAATATGTAGTAGAAAAAAACAAATAGCTATTTAGTTAATACCTCGCCGTGGAAGTTTTTAATAGTAGTATACCTTCACTTATTCATTAACTTATATCAACAGCAATCGCATTTTCCTAGACGCCCAAGCTGAATGCAATTAAACAGCTTCTTTGTTCCTTCATCTTGCTTTTCGTTTTTCCATCTGCTCCGCCGATAACATTTTTACATAGCGCAACTCCTATTATTCCGCGTACATGGGTTTTAATTGAAAAGTCGTCGTCAGCGCCGGCGGCCACCCGCCCCACTGACGTATTTCATAGGTGTCATCGGCAGCGGCCATTTATCAACCCCCGCCTTCGCTTGCAAAAATTGCTCACTCTCCTGGAAACGTAAATTTCACTGAAGCAAACACGGTTCTGATTGAAATCGAGTTAAAGGGTGGAGAAAATCTGAAAAACATATTCAATTTTTTGGTGTTGCTTTGTTCTTTTTGAAAACAGTGATTATGTCTTTGTACTATTATGCAAAAGTATATAAGGGGCGTTCCCCACGTGACAGACAAACCGGATATGTCTCAGATTTAAATAAAACGCCGAAGGATAAAAGAGGCACCCGAGCCCAAATATCTAATATTTTCCGGAAGATGAGACATTATGGAAAATGTAAAATTTACGTGGCTGGGTTTATAGAGAGTGTCCCAAAATTAAGATACCATACTTACAGGGCTACTACATCGCAACATAATTATATTTTTCTCTTTACCTAAACATATATCGAGAAATGCCTCCTGGAGCTACAGCCTTCCACATGGGTCACCCCTCAGTTGGTTATCTTTACTTATCGTCGAAACTGTTGAAGGTAGAAACTAATAATTCTAGTATTATAGGAAACTTTTTGTGCTTACTCTAATTCTAAAGTCAAAATGGTTAAATATAGTCAGGGATGTAACATTCGTGGGCATGAAGAGAACACACCACTCATAACTTTCCTGTGTATACATTTGAAGCTTATTTAATTAAATTTTAAAGCCCTTATGATTTTAATTAAAAATAGGTACAGGATAGCCCACGTACGGTGACCCTATACTTTTTCTCGGAAACTGAAAGAGGGCTGAAAAAAAGTTCAGGAGCAAAATTACTTAATTTTTAATTAGTTTTTATTTTATTATTTTGTATATACAGGGTGTTACAAATTCGACATACGAGCATTGGAATCTCGGCAACCATAGTAGTTAGAGAAACGGTTAAATGGGGGCAAAGTTGTGCGATTCGGTGCTGAATAAAATGCCGCTTTAAAAGTTTTAAAATTCCGAATACTTCCGATATTATTCGAAAAAAACCGAAATTTTGCAAAATCGTTTTATTTTTTCCTGAGCTCATTTGAATAGCTATTTAAAAAGAAATGACACTTTGTCGTTGCAACTTTTTCTCCTCTACAAAATGACGTCATTAAACTAAAGATCCGACGTTTCGTCTCTGAGCGGCCAACATCAACTTTATTTTTTTAAATACGGACCTGGAATTTTTTTTAGAGGTAATGAATGCGAGCTCGACTTCTTTCTTATAGAGTTGGTATACTTCTGAATATAAGTGAAATACTGTCTCGAAGTACATCTTGCTTGTGGTTGAACGGCAATTATGTGACGGTAACTTATGAAGCTTTTTAAAGTATTCAACAATCTTTTTCTCACATTCTGCGTTAATAGCTCTTACTTTTGAGGAAAAGGTTTCGATCGACTTGATAATGCCGAAAGAGTGAGCGTTTTTCACTCCATTATGGACTGTCTATTCTCCGATGCCAAGAGTAAATAAAAACTTTTGTCTACATACCTATTGGTATAAGTACGTTATGGCGCCTAGATATTTTTTTTTATTGTTCTCTTTTCTTAGATACCTACGTTGTTGGCTTACCAAAGTCGAAATAAATAATTCTTGTTTGGTTTTTAGTGAATGTGTTTGCTAATAAATGACAAGTACTTAATATTATATTATAAAAGTGCCAAATTGTTATTAAAAAATTTTCCTTAAAACACTACTTATAAAAAGAAAGTCGAGGATTATAAAAAAGTGGGATAGGGACATGTAGGCCATTCTGCTCTAAGACGTACCGTTAAAAAGCTAGAAGCTGTCAAAGTTCAAAAAAGTCGATATCTCGAAAACTACTAAGTTTAGACTTTTAATGCAGTTATTAAAAAATAATTTTTATTTTATGTAATACCCAAAAGTATTATAAGATATGAGGTGTTTTATTTAAAGTTGGTATCAATTCCAGCCAAATGACTAATCCTGTATACAGGGTGTTACAAATTCGACATACGAGCATTGGAATCTCGGAAACCATAGGAGTTAGAGAAACGGTTAAATGGGGGCAAAGTTGTGCAATTCGGTGCTGATTAAAATGCCGCTTTAAAAGTTTTAAAATTCCGAATACTTCCGATATTATTCGAAAAAAACCGAAATTTTGCAAAATCGTTTTAATTTTTTCCTGAGCTCATTTGAATAGCTATTTAAAAATAAATGACACTTTGTCGTTGCAACTTTTTCTCCTCTACAAAATGACGTTATTAAACTAAAGATCCGACGTTTCGTCTCCGAGCGGCCAACATCAACTTTATTTTTTTAAATAAATTTTTTTACCGCTTTTTAAACCCCCCTACCCTCAAAATGTAATGGCGGTATTACTTTCTAATAATGAATTGTTTTTGCTTATTTCCTTTTAAATTCGTATTTTACATTTGTCAGTTTTTGAACGTTGATAGCTTCTAGCTTTTTAACGGTACGTCTTAGAGCAGAATGGCCTACATGTCCCTATCCCACTTTTTTATAATCCTCAACTTTCTTTTTATAAGTAGTGTTTTATGGAAAATTATTTAATAACAATTTAGCACTTTTATAATATAATATTAAGTACTTGTCATTTATTAGCAAACACATTCACTAAAAACCAAACAAGAAATTGATTTAGATCGGACCCAACAAGAATAGTTTATTTCGACTTTGGTAAGCCAACAACGTAGGTACCTAAGAAAAGAGAACAAAAAAAGAAATATCTAGGCGCCATAACGTACTTATACCAGTAGGTATGTAGACAAAAGTTTTTATTTACTCTTGGCATCGGAGAATAGACAGTCCATAATGAAGTGAAAAACGCTCACTCTTTCGGCATTATCAAGTCGATCGAAACCTTTTCCTCAAAAGTAAGAGCTATTAACGCAGAATGTGAGAAAAAGATTGTTGAATACTTTAAAAAGCTTCATAAGTTACCGTCACATAATTGCCGTTCAACCACAAGCAAGATGTACTTCAAAACAGTATTTCCTTTATATTCAGAAGTATACCAACTCTATAAGAAGGAAGTCGAGCTCGCATTCATTACCTCTATCAACGTTTTTTTGTCCGAGATGAAAAAGTTAAATGTAGAAATATTCCACAGTAGAACAGATCAGTGTGGTCTTTGTTTTTTCCACAAGTTAAGAAGTATAAGCGATGAAGTATACAGAAAACAATTAGCACAGAAAGATAGAGCTAGAGAAGAGGAACAGATAGATAAGTTGCAGGCTGTTACAGGAAATGTAGGTACTTTAACAGTAGATGTTGAAGCTGGACAACTGGTGTCCTATGTGCAAGCTGGAATGGCAAATTTCAAACAAAAGCTAGCTTGTTACGTATGGCACGAAGGAGAGGCGGAGCACGGATGGAAATTATTTTGCGTCATGCTTAATTGATTATCTCAAAGAGAAACTGGAATATATTGCCGGAAAATAAAGCCAGGGGAATCGAGTGTCCCGCCATGACTATATCTGGTTCTTCAGCCATAACTTTCTTAGAACAAACTGCCGCCTAGGTTTTTTAGCGTTAAATTCTACTTGGTTACTATCACCCCAGACAGAATTTCTTCCTCCAAGTCTTTGTTGAGATGTGAGACCTCTTGCTGCCTATAGAGATGTGCATTGGCAGATAGTGTCCGAGCATCTAATGTAAAAGATGAAACAAGTATGCTGTCATCAGCGAAGCTATATATAGGATCTTTAGTGTTTTCTAAAAGATCGTTAATGTATAGTAAAGAAAATATGGGCGACAATATAGAACCTTGAGGGACTCCGGCGTTGATGTTAAATGTGTCTGAAAGAAATCCGTTCATCGCCACTCGCAGAGAACGGTCTTTAAGAAAGCTTGACAACCACGAACAAGATTGAACGGGCATTCCGTATGCTGTCACTGTAGCACTGTAGTTAGGAGCCCGTCAGGCCTTATTCGGTCAAAGGTCTTCGAAATGTCCAGTGCTACCTCCCGGGACTCCCCATGATGTTCTATTGCGTTACGTGAGTAACATAAGCGAGAAGGTCTCCTGTTGATTTAGATTTACGGAATCCATACTGGTGGTTACTAGTAATGTTGCAGCCTTCCTATTGAATTTGCTTCAATTGGCAATGTTCCGATTTTACTGTTTATTACATTTTTCTTGATTTTTTTTTTTATAAGAGAAATCTTTTCTTTAAATGTAAAAATATGTATGGCCTGGCTATTTTTATTAATCCCATTTCTTCTAATGTCAATCAAGATAACAAATATTTCATTGCAAAACCTTGTGTCTCACATTTCTTTGCAAATTTGTTGTTTATTAGGTTAAAAATGTTCTAAATTAAAAATAAATAATATTATTGACAATTTCAAAACTATTAGGTTTTTTGTGTTTCCTGTAACAACTAATTTTAAGAGTTACGAAGTAGTGACTTTAGAGCTATGATATGCAGTGCATTTTTCTCAAAAACGATGCATCCTAGCGACATACACCAAGAGAACCTTTTTCTACCTAAAAAAACGTTTCGAATCTGTCTACAAGAATCTTATGGCTAGTATATTCTCTCTATGTCTCCCAGTGTTAAGCCTCTGACTACATTTTAACAATTAGGATAAGATTATGTACATAATGCTTACTATTATTATATAATTTTATGTTTCTACTTTAAATAGTTTCGTCTCGACTTAAAGAAAACCATCTTCATGGTCTCTATCCTATTTCGGATACGAGGCATTTCTCGATATAACATTATATTTACAGACAAAAATATAATTATTATCTCGACACGTAGATTAGGCCCTCTAGGTACAGCACCTTAATTTCGGGACACCCTGTATGGAGAAATTAGGTTTAATTTAATTTTCAGTTGTTTTTGAATTGTGTAATGACTCTCTTAATGAAATCTAACCTGAAATAGAAAGTTAAGTTAAAAATGGTCTTCATAAACTATCATTAACTGACAATCTTACAAATGTGGCTCTTTATTAGATGGAACGATATTTCATTGGAAATTTAAATACTACCTGGCTAAATAAAATTTATTAAAAAAAGGTAACGAAAAACTTTTGCAGCTACAATAATAATGCATGAATATTTAGATTAAACGTAGTCTACATACTTCCAGTGTCCGACCTCAGTAATGCGTAAAATTCCATTAATTTACTTAAATATGTCGTGTTCAAAGGGTTGTACCTGCAGAACATCCAGAGCTGGAACACAGAAGATTAATTTAGATCATTATTTAATTCCATGTAATGGAAACATTCTTTAAAACTAAGAAAATGATGAGAGCTTACACATATTTTAAAGTAAAGGCTAAAAATATACATCCATAGATAGAACCATTCGCATTTTTTTGACACACTTAAAAAATATTGATGGTAACAATGATGTTATTTAAAAACGATAAAATATTTTAGCTAGCACATACTAATATGATATTTAAAATATTAATATTTTTGTAACTGACACGTTGTGACAAGAATAATATTAAATTGGTATAATATATAATTCACATTTAAAAATAGCTTAGAAATGTTTAAATATAAACTTGTGACTTACATTTTCACACGTAGTGCCAAAACATACTAATAACTTTCATTTTGGAAAAATTATGGACGGGAACGAGAAAAAACAACTTTTATTAATTTCATTTATTCCACAGGCAATCACAAATCTTTTTGTAAAATATTTTTATCATTGAAATAGTAGAAATACTTAATTAACAATAATTTTATAATACCGATAGAGAGTGTCCCTGTGTTTTTATGGCTTGAAAAAAAAAACATGAAAAAGAACATGTTTTTTTCTTTAATTAAAAAAACATTTCACGTCTTTTCTCGCAATTATATTTAAAAGACGCGGAAATAATCTCCGAAAGTAAAGAAAGATTTTGACGATGAGTCTTAATGATCGAAAAAAGTACCTACAGTAAAATGTCTCAATAGCGACCATCCTCGGGGAATCAAATGTTGGTCGGTTAATTAAAACAACTGGCCTGCAGTTTACAGTGTTTGTTTGTTAATAAGTATTATATGTAGGATATAAATAATTTTAAATATTTTTGTTCAAATTTATCAGAACTAAAATTCAATGAGATGAAGCCAATTTACCAATATGTATATACTGCACGTGTATACTAACATATATATTATACAATGTACTCAGTGGCGGATTTAAGGAAAAAAGCCCAGGCGGCGATTTCCTAAGAGGGGCCCAGTTGTTCGGTACATTAAATAAATTAAGTGATAAATTGTGAAGTAAACCTATAACCAAATAACCATTTTTCGAAAAAGTTAGTCAACATCTTTGTATCTTAGGTTTGAAAGTGGTTCATGCTTTTATGCTATAAAATGCGAAATATGCTTCTATGTTATGTTTTTTTGATGTTGTAATAATGAAAACTGTTCTATGTACATTACACAACCGATAAGTGAGGATATTTTGAGTTAGTCAAATCTCTTGCTACAGTAGATTTTACATTCTACTTGAGAATGTGGAGTACAAGCTTTTCTGCTGGAAGGGCCGGGGGCCCTTTGACCATTCTTTCGGGGGGCCCAGGCGGCTAATGTCCATTTAGCCATTCCTTAAATCCGCCACTGAATGTACTGTATGTTTGCTTTGTAATTCTTATTTTTTAAAATACTCAGAAATTAATGATTGCTTTATATTCTTTATTTTATATTTATACAACTCAGATTCACATTTTAATAGCAATTATTGGGAAATATTTCTAGGCTCAAAATTGTTAACATTATTAAAAAAGTTTTCTAAAGCTCTCAAACTTGCACAGGCTTCAGATAGGCTTGATATTTTCGACACTGGAGCAAGTTTAGGTTCCTCTTCCTCTGTCTCAGAGTTGGGACTATTTTCGTCCGTTTCTTGGACCTCCTCAATACACTCGATGATAATCAATTCTGCACTTTCTGTTGGCAAATCGTTACCAATAGAGGCAAATTGTTTCAAGTTCACAAATGTGTCCTTACTGTTAGGAAACAATTATGCGAGCGGAATATTATCTTCTTCTTCGAAGTCGTCAATATTATCTGTATTACACATAAATCCGGCTTTCATAAAGCATTATTTTATTGTCGTTGGGAACAAATTGCGCCAGGCCACCGAAACCAATATTAAGGCGTTGGTTATGGTAATATTATTTTCGACTTCTTGATAACCCCTACACATGTTTAAAGTCTCTTAATGAGGTAGCGTCTGTAGAGCATTTTAAAATTCTAAATAATGCCATGGTCTAAAGGTTGTCAATGTAAGCTAGTATTGGGTGGAAGAAGAATAAGTTTGACATTATCTAGTGTAATTTTGTGATGAGACGTTGCATTGTCCAGAAACAATACCACTCTTCTATTCTGCTTCTTCATCTTGGTATCAAGTCTGCAAAGCCATGCTGTCGTGATGTCTGCTATGATCCACGCTTTTTTGTTCGAGAGAAGAAGAGTTGAAGAGTTAAGTTATCGATATGTGCGCCCTTAAAACATCGAGGATTTTTGCTTTTGTCTATTATAAGTGGTTCTTCCTTCTTACCTTCCATATTTGCACAGAACAAAATTGTAAAATTTGAAAAAAATTGTTGGCAATTCATGATAGTAGAGACCTGTCTGGAATTTATCTAATCATCCATTTGGTGCCTTAAAGTTATCTAGTCCTAGATATTGAGCAGATTCGAAGGCTTTTGCTTGAATTATGGGCCCGGATATTGGTAAGTGCTTGTTTCGCGCCTTACAAAACCAGTTAAAAACTTTGGGAAATTTTCTTTTTTGTTCACCATTGCCACTTTCTTGAAACAAATGTCTAAATTCTACTTTATTTTGAAGCAACATAATCACTTTGGTCTTACCCACTTTAAATTGTTCAGCCAATTTCCTGGTATCTAAACCAGTTTTTTCATTTTCCTCGATTATTTCAATTTTTTCACTTAAAGAAAGACATTTCCGTTTTCACGCCGTCTTTAAATATTACGTTAGTCCCAAAACAAACAAAACTAATGTTAACAACCGATTTATCAGCCTTTAAAGGAAATTGAATGGACCCGCCTGCAATAAAGTTGTTAGTGTATATACCTATATATCTTGAGAATTGTCGTGTCACGTTTTACTGCCCCTAATGGAGGGCGGTTTTAGCAATAATGTTTACTAAAAATCCCGATGATTCGTGTCAACGGTCGTTTAACAGATGGGTCGGTCAAGAGGAGTATAAAATAATGGGATTTCTAGTTTTAAATACGGGGGGATTCATAACCGGTCGTTTAACGCAGGTGGTCACTTTATATAGGCGGTCGCAAACAAAGGTTTTACTGTATTTTGTTTTAGTTCTTTATTATTATTATTATCTTATTTTTTTACTTTAACTAACTAATATTAGGTTGAGTATTTTCATGTTCCTGTCATGCGACCAAAATTTTATGTTATTAATTATAAAATTTTAGTTTTTTGCTCTTTGTGGATATTTTCTATAATGCAGTTACATTATTAACTTACTTCAATACCAATATATCGTGTACTCAAAAAGTTTTCAGTCAAAGGTAGCTTAATTATCAGTCAAATGGGTATTCTTACAATGTGTGATACAGTGTGATGTATCCATGTGACGTCTGATTAGGCCACCCTATGACTGAACAATTTTTAAACACCTTATACTTAATTATAGAAGCCTTTATTGTTAATTTGTGAACAAAAAGCAGCCTTGTGTTTGTTTTCCACTTAAAGAAAAACAAATTCTAAAAAGAAAACAAACCTTTTTTTCACTTATATCACTAGTCCCTGTACTGATAGTGATGCATGAATACTTAAATTTACTAAATTATTTTAGTTCTGGTTAAAAAACAAAGTTGTATGACGCGATATTCTAAAGGAATAACTGAACAGTAGCGCAAAGTATAAAGTCATAAGATGTATGGTATGATGTCTTGTTTATTAAGTTTTTGTTAACCTTTGATGAAAAACATATAGCAAACTTTCTGCCGATATTGTGTATCTCACCATATATCTTAATAATTTCTACCCACTTTACGCTTGTAACAATTTCTCTTGATGTTTAAGCGGTTTGACCTATTCTTGGCAGCCCGTTAGCGTTATTTTAGATGCTGATTTCGGAATGTAAACATCCAAATCAGTTTTTTTGAACATACTGTGTGTAAAGCTCACACAATAACATTTTGATTTTTAAATGTATGACTAAATATTTTGTGTCACAAATTTTGAAGAAATCAATAAAAGGTGCTTTTATTGTATTAATTTTTATAGCTTCCTCAAAAAACTTAAATACTAAGTCACACATTTAAATACTCAAAAATGTTTATTTTAATTTTATCGATTATTCTTTTTGAGCGTCCGGTATGTGTCAAATTGAATTTGTTTGATTTGCTGTTGCGACACATAAAACTTATCGTATTTTCTAATATACAAAGACAAATTAATTAAACACATTCAATTATTCCCGAAATACGTTCCTGCAACATGCTGAACATGCCAGCAGAAACACCAACACATTTCCCATACATAACATTACGCTGCGTACAGGAGGTTGTTACATTGCAATGCCGGACAACAGTTTAGCAGGAACAATTTGACACGATGCCGAAATAGTTTTCATGCATAAATTTGCTCTAGTAACGTCTTGGTTAACAAGGATTAAATAAATGGGCGGCGTTTAAGTGGTTTGTGAAAGATTAACTGTTTTATGCATATTTATTTGACGATTGCAGGGTCACATATCTCAAACACAATTTTTCCCCAAATCAGCTTTGAAAATGATTTAATCTCTGGATTTGAGCTAAACAGTGTAAACGCGATTTTTTTAAACATGAATTTTTTATTTTATTTTCGGAATATGGTAAATAATAGATATTTTTTTGTACTTTCTTGTGACATTTTTTGTATTTTAATTTAATTTTATTTGACCTTTAAATAGAAAAAAAACAAGTTTCCTTGAGTATAATTACATATCTTTAGCTAAATTATTAAGAAAATATAAATAGTTATGACAACTAACTTAGCCCTAAGTATATCTTGACCTATAGAGAGAAATTTTGTATACTCTGTTGCTTAATGCCAGAGAGTAATAAAATGTAAATTTGCAATGACAGGACCTATTAAGCAGGGTGGACAACTTAAAGATTGTAGGTATTGTAAATTTCAGGTAAATTGCAATGATAGTTTTTAAAAATTTCGTATTTGAGATATTTGAGACCTACACACCCCGAATCGGTCCTAAATTAGGGTCAAACTTTAGGATAAAAACTTATGTAGAAGTAAGAATAATATGGAAATAGATAAATTGGAATAAATATTAATATTTATAAAAAAAAATCTACTATGTACAATACAACAACTTAATTTTTAAATTTTAGTCATTATGTTCCGAGTGGTCCGATGAACTATCGTCGTTGGGGTCCAGAGAAATAATAAGGGTCTCTACAGTATTTTTTACCATGTTATCAGCTTCCCACATTCTTTCTTCTATTTTAGTCATATGTTCGACGCACTTACTCCATTTTTCACAATCCACTGTCTTTGAATTTTTTCATAACAAGAATTCATTTCCTTCAAAGTTTTCCATAGTTTCTTCCTACCGACGGGTGGAATGAAATCATCCTTTTTCATTTCAGACATTATTTTGTCCAAGGTAGATATTTCTTTTTTTAAATAAACGAGTGTATGATTCTTCTGAAGGCAGTCTTTTCCTCCTTATTTATTACAGTTTCTTTTCTTCCTGTACTTCTCTTTCGTCGGTATATTGTTGACTGTTGGCTCCAGTCATATTCGAAAACATTTTAACTATTTTTGCAACTCCAAATATTGAATTTTGGTGGCGAAGAGCGTTGAACACATTGAGAATAATAATTTTCTCATTTTTAGCAGTTTTACTAATCCGTTTCTCAGCAACAAATTCAGAAACACTAGCCATTTTCGAGAACGAAGTTTTTCAACAATTGCCGAAAAGTAACTAAACATTTCTAATTTTTGAAACAATGAGGCACAGGTAGGTAAACTACCCGATCTCGGGACCCCTGACAATAATCATAGGCACAATAATAATAATTGCACTACACCTATGGAATATGGCGAAGACCTCTTGGTTTTATAGTTCATAAATGATTTATTACTCTCTCGCATTAAGCAACAGACTTATAGAAATTCTAAAATATACACTATTTATATCACAGAACTAGTAATGAATATTTTTTAAAATATATAGAGTGAACGGCTGGTATCAGCGGACACTCAGGGTTTCAACATTTTTGTCCGCTTATGGGGGGATGTCCGCATATAAGTATAACAAAAGTTAAATTTAAAAAATGAGGAAAAACCGTATTTAAACAAAAATTGTACTAAATATGGAAAAACACGAGCATTATTATACAGATACATCAAATAATAGCCCATACATAAAGCTTTAGGTTGATTACAAACAAACAAAATAGGATATTTTAAAAAAGGATTTATCATTTTAGTCTGCTTGCATTTGTTAAATTTTTCTTGCAAAGAACCATTTTGAACATGCGACTCAAAATATTTTCAATGTTCGAATATCACAAGGTCTCCTTTTGAAAACATTTTTAAGTTCTCGACAACTTTTAATGCGTTTACGTCGAAGTTTATTGGACCAGCGTCTTCATTTTCTTCTTCGTCACTCTCTTCCGGCATATCTAAAGTATCCTCTCCTACTGCCACGGCTATATTATTCTAGGTTTCGTCATTTTAATTAAATTGTTCCTCAATTGACAACCTTTCACCCAATTTAATAAAGGAATCATTCAGGTTAGTCTTGGATTACTCAAAATTAGTAAAGGTTCTCCAAAACTCTACTAGCGTTGCCAATGGCAGATCAGCTTCCGCATCATATTCCGTCAGGTCTATCCCTTGAGCTTCATCTTTTTTGAAACCTACTCGGCCGAAGCAGTTTCGAATGGTATTTAAAGATATATAGAGCTTCTAAAACGTTAATCAATTTTGAAAGTTCCGAGGCGTAGGAAGCCTTATCCAGTTTTGAAAGGACATGCTTCAAAATGTGACCATGATAAAAAAGTCAAAATTTTGAATTATGCCCTGATCCTAGGGCTGACAAATATATGTGGTGTTAGAAGGTAAAAATATTATTTTTATGTTTTTTAGGTTTTCCAAGATGGATCCGTGAAGCAAGGGCTCTTACGGACCCTCCACGATCTTAAGGCCTCTTAGGGTAATTAATGGTCTATTTTTAAGTAAAACTAAGCAGCTAGCGATTTGCGTTATCTGCAATACGAAATTGAACTCCCTATGATACCGGGGCATTTTTGTGATAGTTAGGGAACCAATATATAAAAGCAGTTAGTAATGTGAACGTTAAGTATCGACCAGTGTATTTGTCGTGAATCCTGTAATATGCTACCATAACCTGCATTAAGGAATAAAAACACAAGTGTTTAAGTAAACAGTTGTTTTAATCAAAGATAGCAGAAAATTAACGAACCAGTGAGCAACCTTATTGACCACGCAGTATAAATTAATGTAACCACTAGAGAATTAACCCAGTGCGCCATCACTTATGTAATATTCGTCCCGTTGCTGAAGCTTTGTGTCTGCTCTTGCCTCAAAATTTAGTTACAGAAAAATTGTTCGATTTTGAACGATGTCCGGTTAGGGGACTTGTCCGCTAAGAGAGCTTTCACTAGATATTGCCGATTGTTGTGCCATATAAGTCAACTCGAATTTCGAACCCTTTTTCGTTTTTTCGTTAAAGCGTACCTTACATGGAACACATTAAAGGCAAAGAATCGTTAAAAATAATACATCACAGCAAAAATGTTTAAAATTCTTCTTATTTCAATTGTATACAAAAGCAAATCTGATACTTCTCCATAATATTTGCTTCAAATTGCATGCGAGCTTCATTATACAGGGTGGCGCATCGAAAACGAAACAGAGACATTTACTGGCAGCTCAGTTCTTTTTTGGAAAAACGCTCAGACCCGTCGATTTTGTTTTCGAGGGCGACACAAAATTCGCGTTAACACGTGCAGCCCCCTGGGCGGGGGTGGCACACACAGCAGCCACAAAAATTAAATGTTTGGCCTGGTATTTTTGGCGATCATTTAGTTGGTCCTCTTTTCTTGCCTGGCAATTTGACCGGTGAAATGTATTTGGAATTACTGCGAGACGCCATAGATCCTGCATAAGCAGCCATAATTGAAAATCAGAATGATCGGCGGTACATTGCGAATAGGTCGATGTTCCAACAGGATGGTGCCCCACCACATTACGCATTATGTGTTCGACAATATTTGGATCAGACGTTTCCAGGTCGATGGATTGGTAGGAGAGGTGCCATTGAATGGCCCCCAAGATCGCCAGATTTATCACCTTTGGATTTATTTCTATGGGGTCACTTAAAAAGCAAAATCTATGCTACTCAGCCAACATCGTTAGAAGATTTACGACAAAGAATTGTGAATGAGTGCCTTCAAATTACTCCTCAAATATTGCAAAATGTGAGGCAACGTTTTGAGCAAAATCTTTATTACTGCATGGATAGTCATGGTGGTCATTTCCAACATTTACTTGGCTGACGGATCAGTTCATTTTTCATTTTTACACTACTTTGCTGCCAAATGTATTGATCTCCACTAATGATGATGTATTGGAGTTTTATTTAAGCTTTGAATCAATAAATCTCCAAAACTACTGAACTGAAGTACATGAACTTTACATCATTATAAAGGGAATTGCAGGACCTTTAAAATAAGGTATCACTCGATCCCCCTTTCCATTTAAGATTTTAGGGGTGGTGCCACCCCCGCCCAGGGGGCTGCACGTGTTAACGTGATTTTTTGCCAATTTTGTGTCCCCCTCGAAAACAAAATCGACGGGTCTGAACGGTTTTCCAAAAAAGAACTGAGCTGCCAGTAAATGACTCTGTTTCGTTTTCGATGCGCCACCCTGTACATTAACTTTCCTATAGGAATTATTTTATCTCGAGAATGTTACCTTACCAATCTTACAAGCTTTTCTAGGTCATATTATAACGAGCGCCAATCTCTTGTTTCACATACGTCCCGCTGACAGGGCCCTCAATAGTATATTTCTGTAGTATGCATCATTATAAATTCAGTTTTAAAATAAGACATTAAGCATATCTCTGCTTTCTGATATTAAATGAACTAATTGTGATTTGCGTATTTTTTCTTTCCGATTGAAAAATGTCCCTGCAATTTGTCAATACGAACATTTACACACGTATAAAAGGCTAAATACTGAACAAGGTATATATCTTACCGTCTATTTATGCAAAAGGTAAATTTTATAGCTTGTTAACAGGCATGTAAGGCCGCGGTGTTCGCCGAACGCATAATCGCTTATTAAATTGTTGCAATAAATTCGGTGCAGGTTGGCGCGGCAAGCCGGTTGAAAGAATGCATTGGAGCACGTGGAGCGATTTTGTCGTTTACGAGGTAAATGTGCTTTAAATATAAATTAAAACGATTATTTAGATCTCTTAATGTCCCCATATTGTATTTTTAATTGGATCAACTGCTACTAGTTCGCATGCGTTTGGCTATTCTCTCGAAAATACAACACAAAATTTTCTAAACATGCCCCATCATCTTTTCTTTATGGAATACATGAAGATGAAGAGCCTTAATCTGGGAAAAACATAGAACCAGGTTCGAAACATACGAGGCAACAAGAAATTTTCTGAGCAAAGGTATTTATAAGCAAGAACAAGTTTTTATGGTGTCAAACAATGCTGGACCATGAAATTCGAAAGTTTAACATGTTTACAGGCATAAAAAGTTTGGTCTAACCCAAAAACCTTACAAACTTATACGTCAAGTCAGCACGGGTTCCCGTTATCTTAAGACTGTAATATTTCACCATTAAGTAAGTAGGACCAAATAGAAAAAAAACAGAGGGTATGCGTATCATATTTCGTAAAAAAATTTTTTTTCCTTGTCGTGGTACACCCTAGTGCACATTGTGCCCTCAAAAAATTGGGGTCTGGTTGGATGCTTCCTGAAGAAGAATTGTTGTTTCTATTTTTATTTATGAAACAGTTACAGCACAGCAGTATAGGGGCAATATTTTGAATTTATTTGTGGAGCAAGTACTTGACGATGAACTAAGTTTTGGTTATTTTCAACACGATGGTACAAACGCCCATACATCCGCCGAAACTATTAACTACTTCCGCAATTTTTTCGGCGACAGATTGATCAGTTTTCGAACACACATTGAATTCCCACCCAGATCACCTTATTTGATGGTTATAGATTACTTCATTTTTCCTCATTTGAGGAACATTTGCTTTTAAAACACCAGTTGAAAATCTAGAACAGTTGCAAGAAAGGATTATCTAAGAATGTGGTAATATTTTTCTAGAGATGCTGGTCAACACTTGACAAACATGGAGAGACGCGTGAATTTATGCTTGGGGCATAGCGGTGGCAAATTTCAGCAATTTCCATAATGTTTATTTTCCTTTCTTTATATTCTTACTTTGTTAATTTAGTAAACAACAAAAATAAATTTGTTTCTTTACTTATTTTAATATTCATCAGTTCGGCATATCGTGTCATAAGATCAATTTAACACAATTTTAATCTACATTTGGTTAGATATATTGTCCCCTTATAATTGTGAACTAAACCAAGTTCTACGTTTTACAGTCCAAGCCCTCATGGATGAAAATAATTTCTGCTGACATGGTAGGATCCAAAAATATTGTAAGATATAGGGTCCATTTAAAAAAATATATACTCTTATAGTCGTACTTTTCTTCTTCTTCTTCTATTTGTTCCTTTAATATCCTATATAGTAGAGCCCATATATCAGGGCCACCATAGACGAAGAGCTTGGAGTCGTTGGGGCACGGGTGAGTCGGATGGCGGACAGAGTCAATCGCAAAGTGACTGCTACCAGCAGTCAATATTGCAGTTTATTCGACCGCGTGTCGACTGCTTCAAGCTGACTCTGTTCATGGTTTATTAACAGTTGGAACATGGATTTCGAGAAGGAAATACTGCTACTTCTAGTGTTACTGCGTAAATGAAGGCGTAGAAAATGCTGAAGTATGTGGGTGCATCCAGTATTACATTGAATTATGGAATATTTCATACCTTGTATACACATGTGAGAGAATATGATAAAAAATATTTTAATTACTTCCAGTTGAAGAAGGAATTGCAGTAACGTTGAGCGTTGAGGTAAGTAAAGAACACGTTTCTCTACAATGTTTTATTTCAACACAATAATAGGTACATTGGTTCGCGGTGTGCTGTGTGCCGTTTTGGCGAGGTGACGGCAAGCCTTCGACGGGTCGCAGCACTTGCGGTCCCGTCTATAGCAGGCTGGGTAGCATGGTGATA
Source organism: Polydrusus tereticollis (assembly GCA_963920685.1). Taxonomy (NCBI): domain Eukaryota; kingdom Metazoa; phylum Arthropoda; class Insecta; order Coleoptera; family Curculionidae; genus Polydrusus; species Polydrusus tereticollis. Next base: position 87,258,273 of record OY987329.1, on the reverse strand, counting down.
CTCGACTGCAAACCCACTGCATCTTTTTTCGGTGCGACCGTAAGCAAACTGCTTGAGAAGTCCGTGTAGCGCGAACGAGAATTTTGTACTGAAACTGCAGATCCCTCAACTGCGACAGCTTAAAGCTGTCGGCCCTGACTGCACCAAGCTGTACGTCTATGGCGGCCCTTACTTTGTCACACGAGTGGGCCACCCTGTATATTTGATAAACCTTATTTTTTAAATATTAACACCGCATTTCTCTAACAATACGAAGCTTATTTGCTAATATTATGCATTAGGCAAGTGAATTCGGCATATAATCTGATTTTACTAATCATAACACTTCGACAAAACACCAACCTTATTTTTGTAAGTTGATATATAAGCAAGCCTAATTTGGTTTTGTTGAGCTAACCTAAAATAATACCTAGAATAAAAGTTTTAGTGTCAAAACACTGGTTGTTTTCATAAAACTAGAAAACACCCTAATTTAAGCCCCTTGTTCCCCGTTTCTCTCTAATTGTTATTTTCTTTCGTTTTCCGTGTTTTTGTTCATCCGCCTCGTAAATTAAAACTGATTTATGGGCAACACAGAAATGTTCCCGGTTAATCTACTTATTATTGGCTGCGATCGCTTACTTCTTAGTTTTCTTGTTTAGAAAAATACGGATTCTTTTTGAACGTGTCCTGACAATTATTATTTATTATGAAAACTTGGACATATCCAGGAACAATTAAAGATTTGTCCAGGTTGGTTTAGATTGGTTCACAATATATATTGCAATGGAGAAGGACAATCAATAAAACGATTCCAAGACTTAAAATATCGCCGACGTTTCGACCCTTAATTTGGTCCTATTCAACTCTATGTGTCCCCCCGGAATCTTGCCTGTATTCACTAAAACTATCTTACCCAGAACACGCGAAACCTGCAGGTGTTTTCAACGTAGTAGACAAACCTTCTCTAAAAGCTCGATGATAGCTTTGAATATATTTTTTAGCCATAGCTTTTGCACTGAATGTCCTTTGTTGAGCTAGGTTTCGTCTTAATAAAAAACATTATTTTTTTCACTTATTTATCTGCCGATAGACACTGCCGTCTGCAAGAAATATTGTCCCGTCTATCCAGTAAGATTGACTATTGTCTTTGCTGTTTCGTCAAACACCCCCTTACAAAACACTGCGGGAATAATTATTCGCCAATTTCATAACTGACCCACCAGCTTTCGGTAACGCTTTGAAAACTAAACGTAGTCATCATCATCATCAACTTACTAGCCTCTCTGCTGAACATAGGCCTCCCCTTTCACTGTCCACTCTTTTCTGTCCTGAGCAGTCTGGATCCAGTTGATCGTGATTCTTTTTATATCATCTGTCCAGCGCGTTGGGGACCTTCCCCTGCTTCGTTTGTCAGCACGAGGTCTCCACTCCAGCTCCTTTTTGTCCACCTTCCGTCTGTCGTTCGAGCCAAGTATCCAGTCCAGTTCCATTTGAGTCTGGCGCAACGAGCGACAACGTCAGTGACATCAGTTCTTCGGCGTATGTTATCGTTTCTGACATGGTCTCTTAGCGACACGCCGAACATTGATCTCTCCATTTTCCGCTGTGTTGTTTCGAGTCTGTTGGCAGATGCGGTGGTCAGGGTTAGTGTCTCGGCTCCATAGGTCATTAGCGGTAACACGCACTGATTAAACACCTTTCTTTTTAGACATATTGGTAGGTCGCCTTTAAATACGTCTCTGAGTTTTCCAAATACTGCATATGCTAAGTTTGTTCTTCTCTTTAGTTCGTATGTTTGGTTGTCTCTGGAAACTCGAATCTCGTGGCCTAGGTATGTATACTTATCTATCAGTTCTACCTCTTTGTCCCCCACTATAATGTTTCCACTGGGAACCAGATTTGTCATAAATTTTGTTTTGGAGATATTGATATTCAGACCGACCCCAGCGCACACCTGTTGGAGTTTCTGCAGCATCACCCCAACGTTCCCCTTAATGTAGCAACATATAAACGTATTAAGTTGAAAATATTCTATTTTCTATTCTTCCGTCTACTTTCATATACCATTCCAAAAATTGGTTTGGGATAGGCGATTTTTCCGATAAAGTCGGAAAAATCTGCAAATGCAAAAGTATTGCATATTTTGTAAAACACGCTCTTACAGATTGGCCCCTGAAAACGTTGCGGTGGAGAAGTAAGAGGTAAGAAGCAAACCACTGAAGTTGAGAGACGTATATTGTCAACAAAATGGCGGACTCCACATTACAATTATCTTTCTCACACCTCTAGAGCACTGTGTGTTGAGGTCGCGGACCACTGTGCCACCCAATGTCAAAATCATCTAAACAATACTCAGCACTTTCGGTGTATAAATACCCGAACATTGGGTGGACACGGTACTTTCGTCTTTCGGACTTGTTACCTCACTTAGTCATCAGGAGCGCTCCTAAGTCTTGTAGACCCAAAGCCTCTCTTCTGGGTCCTCACCCGTCCACTGATCCCCGATAGTTCAAGTAAAACACTTCAGGCCACATTCCCTTATAGCCTTTTGGGCTAATGGTGTCTTTTAGTCTGACAGCCCCAACGAGGCACGCTGTGTTTCCTACAGGCTACCTGGTAACAAGTTATAAGTATGAATATAAGGATCTATTTTTTTAGACAGTGTTTTATTTACGCCTCGTTAGGGAAAGTACCCCCCAGTTGTGACAATATTCTTGGAATGGGCTGCTTTCGAAAGGCTTAGTCCAACATCTAAAAGCCATACAAATAAACAAAAAATCCGATTTCTAAATATATTAGTTTATTTATTTAAGAAAAATTAAGTTGAATAAATTTTCGTCACATTCATAATGCTTCATTTACAATAATTCAAACTATGACTCTAATATTTTTGTATTAAAGATATGCATTTACCTTTGTCATAATAATACCAGTAAATTTGATATTGTTTTGACTTCAATGTCATATAAATTAACCTGAACTAAAGTTTCATAATTGTTTGCCTAAAATACTTTTAAGTTAAATCACTTTTGTGGCGAATTTTAAAATTATAAAGTAATTGAATAAAAGAATTTTTCTTAATTTTTGCACTGAAAAATTTTGTCAATGACATACTTCAATGTATCTCAGTACTCATTGTTTAGTGCAAAAACTAAGAAAATTTCAGACATTATTCTGAACTACAAGAGTTAGTTTTCTTGTTCTTACGACTCAAAACTTTATTGTAAATCTACCTGTAAAATTGCCGCATACATATATTTTTTTATTAATATTAATAGAAAAATATTTTAATTTAAAACAACCGAAGCTTCATGATAATAATCTTTAAATTTTCCAGAAAATGGGAAACTCGCCAAGAGTTATACAAATATTCGTATATTATTATGATATGCCCATTTGAATAATTTGATTGTAGTACCTAAAGCATCATATGGTTTTTCAGTCGTAACCAAAATTCAAGCGAGTAAATCCCAGCCCGCACCTGACCGGTTCCTAAATATTTTTTCTTTGCGTAATTAAAAAAAAAAGGATATTTATTATCTGAGTATCATCTCTTAAGATGTAGATAAAACCACCGCGACTAATTTATTCTCATTATGCCGAATTTAAATTTAATGTAGACGTAACTTGCATATAATTAGTTTTGTTTTTAAACCATAAATCATGCCTAATCCTATTAACACGCTATTTGTGCTTAATATTCTTAGAGGTACGTAGAAGCATCCGATTTTTAATAAAATTGATTCAAGGTAATTCTCCGAGTATGAGTAGGAATGAGCAGACTTCTTAAAAGACCTGTAAAATGCCCATAAATGATTTGAGATTTCAACGACTTAAGAATTTTATACAAGTTTAAAATTCTTATAACGTGGTTAAACACCCTAACTAACTTTATTAATTATTACAATGATGTGTATAAGATCAAAAAGGGTCCACTTTTATAAAACATTCTGAGGCTATAAGAGTTCTATTGAAAGTGTATACGACACTTTTACAAAAATGTTATGCAACAACTAAAAAATTGTTTTATTTGTATTTGGCGATATTTATACAACAATATTATATCGACGCTTTAAAAGTCTTAGAAATATTGAATAGTGATCGTATAATGTAGTCTGATTTATTTTAATATAATTTAAGGAGATATTTTATTATTTAGTGTAGAATGTTGCCAAATTGTTGTAAAAGGGGCGTATTATAAATATGAATATACACTATCGGACGAAAATAGTGCAACACTTTCGAAAAATGAAAGAAATCTCGATTTTATAATATTAAATGCATTATATCGTATTTAAATACATCGTGTCTTAAATATTAAAGTGGGCTGCTGTTATCGGCGGTAACAGCTTTTTCCAACAATCAAAACAAATGAACTGATATTGACGTAAGCTTTTAAATACAGTATTGTATTGCGTCAAAAGTAAAGCAACATTTTAATATTTTCCTAAAAAAGAAAGGTTTTCGTGAAAGTAAAGGTTAAAATATTTTTGCAAAGTTTATTTTATGTTTAATTAATATTTCTGTGCTGGATTAATCATGCCAAGAGGTATTCCAATTTCGAAAGAATTAAAGCAGAGAGTAGTGAATGCACGCTTGGAAGGTACAACACAAGCCACAATTTCAAGACGGTTTGTTTTACCAAGATACAGCGTATCCAAAATAATTTCAAGTTACATTCATAGGGGACATTTAGAGAATCTACCGAAATCGGGAAGGCCGAGAAAAACAACAATTTGAACAGACAGACGCATTAAAAGAATTTCTCAAAACGATCCTTGGATGTCTGCAATTAGAATTATTGCTGAAATTCCCGAAATTATGGTTAGTCCACGGACAGTTCTAAGAAGGTTGGTAGATGCAAGGTTATTTAGTAGACACCCAGCTAAAAAGCCCCTTATTTCGGTAAGAAATAGAGTGGCTAGGCTTAAATTTGCACGTCGACATTTACATTGGACAGTAGACGAGTGAAAAAAAGTTTTATTTAGCGATAAAACGCGTTATAAAATTTTCAATTCTGATGGAATGAAGCGTGTAAGACGGCGAATCAACACAATGTTTAATCCCAAATACGTTACACCCACAGTTAAACATGGCAAAGGCATTGTTTTTCTATGGGATTCTTTCTCATGGAGTGGGGTGGGTCCTTTAAACTTCATTAATGACACCATGGATGGATTTGTCTATAGAGATATAATGCAAAATATAATGTTGCCTTATGCAGAGTGGGAATGCCGTTGCGTTTTATTTTCCAACAGGATAACGATCCAAAACACTGTTCACAAATCGTTTATCAAAGCTGGCCAGTTGGTTTAAACCAGTGCCAAAAAACTCAGATACACACACACACACACACCCACACAAATCGTTCAAGAGTGGTTTCAAGAAAATGACGTTCGGGTCTTGCAGTGGCCGGTACAATCCCCAGACCTTAACCACATTGAAAATCTATGGGAAGAAGTAGAACTGGAATTCGTACACAATTATTTCCAAATAAACAATCATTGGTAAATAAAATCAATGAAGTTTGGACACACCTTCCCTAAAATACTGTTCAAAAATTGATTGCCTCAATGCCGCGACGTTGTCGGCAAGTAATAAAAAGTAATGGATATTCTATTAACTATTAACATAATACTTCTAGCTATTGTAATTATTAAATGTGCTTAATGCTTTTTTATCGTAATATGTAAAATAAAATACTGTTGACACAATTTGTTACTTTACTTTTGTCGCACTTCATTGCGTCGATTTTTATAATTATAAATATTTCTCTACCTTCATTTTGTTTAAAGTGTACCAAAATATTGTGAAATAATACTAATATTGTGGGGATAATATTTCATTAAAATTAGCTGGGGATCACAATCATATAATTAATTTTTTAAATTCAAAAAAATAAAAGCACTTTGTTGCTCTACTTTTGTCCAATAGTGTATATGAGAAAATAGAGCAGCTTAAACTTAATAAAGACGTTTGTTTGTGAAAATACTATAGATAAGTTGTATTAATGCGTTATCTGTATTTGTATCAAAAAAATAAATTAAACATTTTCTTTTTATTTTGATGCTTTTTCTTTACAATATCAACATGGCGCATTGAAATGCAACAAATTTATATTAAACAAAAACGTTAAAAAATATTTATTATAAATTAGAACTGTATACGATAAAATGGTTTTATAGTGTTGCGAAAATTATTTTCATCCAAAAGGGATTGAACTTAAAAACGTAGGGCTTGGTTTAGATCACTTTTATAGTGTACACTTTTTATCATATTCTCTCAGATGTGTATGCAAGATATGAAATATCCCATAGTTCAATGTAATACTGTATGCATCCACATACTTCGGCGTTTTCTATGCCTTCGTTTACGCAATAATAGCAGAAGTAGCAGTATTTCCTCCTCGAAATCCATGTTTCAACAGTAAATATACCATGAACAGAGGCAGCTTGAAGCAGTCGAGAACCGGTCCAATACGCTGCAATATTGACTGCTGGTAGCAGTCAGTTTGCGACTGACTCTGTCCGCTGTCCGATTCACTCGTGCCCCAACTGCTTCAAGTTCTTCGTCTATGATGGCCCTGATTTATAGAAGAAGAAGAAAGTACGGCAATAAAAATGTATATTTTTTTAAATGGACCCTATATCTTACAATATTTTTGCCAGCAGAAATTATTTTCATCCATGAGGGCTTGGACTGAAAAACGTATAGCTTGATTTAGTTCACAATTATAAGGGGACGATATATGTAACCAAATCTAGGTTAAAATTGTGTCAAATTTATATTACCACATGCCAAACTGATGAATATTAAAACAAGTTTTTTTTTTGTTGTTTACCAAATTAGCAAAGTAAGAATATAGACAATGCAAAACAAAAATTATATAAATTGCTGAAATTGGCCACCGCTTTGCCCTAAGTATAAATTCACGCATCTCTCCATATTTTCGAAAGCGTTGACCAGCATCTCTAGAGAAATGTTACCACATTCTTAGATAATTCTTTCTTCCAACTGTTCTAGATTTTCAACTGGTGTTTTAAAAATAATACTCCTCAAATGAGGAAAAATAAAGTAATTCATAACCCTTAATCAAGGTGATCTGGGTGGAAATATAATGTATGTTCGAAACTGATCAATCTGTCGTCTAAAAAACTGCGTAAGTACTTAATAGTTTGGCGGATATATGGGCGGTTGCACCGTCCTGTTGAAAATAACCAAAAAGTTCATCGTCAAGTACTTGCTTCACAAATGGATTAAAAATATTGTCCCTATACCGCTGTGCTGTAACTGGATCTTGGAAAAAAATATCACCACCAATTCTTCTTCGGGAAGCAGTTAATCAGACCGCCCAGAGATTTGTACTACTCTACATGCGTGTATTCTCAGAATACACATAACCGATGAGGTGGAACCAGGCTTCATTAGAAAAAAATAAATAATAAATCATTTAATTCTAATAAATTTAGGTAAACCACTATCAGTAATTCCTGCGTCTTTCAAAATCTGCAGCTGGTATTTCTTGGAATACTTGTGCTTTGTAAACAGTGCATAGGGGAGCAAAAGTTAATGCCATTGTCAAAATCTCGTCGCCCTATAATGAAGATGGTTTAGCATTCTACATGCTGCCCGAATTTAATATTAGATTGTTGATCATGACGCATTTTTATTAAAATTGTAAAGACTAAAATAATTGTCCAGGAGTAAACAGTCCTGGAAATGTCAATGTCAAGATATAACCTGAAAAGCTATAATTCGGCGCGCATCAAGTGAAAATACAACAGGTCCAATTTTTCAGCACGCATGCTGTGCTGCTCTGCATAGTTAGGCGACTCACTTCTTGCGCACGGCTTCTGTGTGCGTCATTGCATATAAAAACATGGTACGCCGCACTTCATGCCAACCTCATGCGCACCTCATATCTCTTCACTTGAATCTTTGGTGGGCGTTCTCCCTTTTACACATTTTGTTGCCGTATTTTGCACTATTTCACGAACATTTGCAACAAGCTCTTCTGTTCTTCCAACTCTTTTTTCATGGTGTATAGAACCTGTTTCCCTAAACAGAGCCACTGTTCTTCTCAGGCAATGATAAAAATCCCCAACAGTAAAAGCGACGTTGGGGATTTTTTGTGCTGTTCCGTAAAACCCATTGCGTGAATTATTCAAGGAATTGGATAAATTAGCAATGAATCAAATTACTTGTAACGACTGTTAAGGATGACGGAATAACTGATTGATTGATAATGCTGATATTTACTGACACTCAACAGGTATTAAGCTCTACCGCTAAGTAGGACGGTCTTAATGATACCTAATAATTATTGCTCGCACATTATTATCCTTAAGTAACTGTATTAATTAAAACAAAGATAAGAAGATAAGATGCTATAAGGAGCTGCGTATTGTCTTCTGAATTCCGAAGGGGGGATAATATAATTGATTCCTAAAGTTCCCACTATGCCGCCGCTTACTTTCAGTGTTAAAATCGTAAATGAATAACATTTGTATCCTACTACAAGAATCAATTTGTTATCAAGAGACTTAAAAATTATGTACATTTTAATTAAATAAAATAATATATCTTTCTCGCATTAACTTTTTAGCTAAAGAATAATTAGGTATAAAAAAAACTTGTTTCTTGCTTAACCTATTAAGTAACTAACCTGAATTAAAAGACAAAAAAAAATTAAAACACAAGCAATTCCTATAATTAAAGCTTTGAATTAATTAATTATCGGCCAACATAAATCAAGAACCAACATCATAATCTTTAAACTTCATTAATGACACCATGGATGGATTTGTCTATAGAGATATAATGCAAAATATAATGTTGCCTTATGCAGAGTGGGAATGCCGTTGCGTTTTATTTTCCAACAGGATAACGATCCAAAACACTGTTCACAAATCGTTTATCAAAGCTGGCCAGTTGGTTTAAACCAGTGCCAAAAAACTCAGATACACACACACACACACACCCACACAAATCGTTCAAGAGTGGTTTCAAGAAAATGACGTTCGGGTCTTGCAGTGGCCGGTACAATCCCCAGACCTTAACCACATTGAAAATCTATGGGAAGAAGTAGAACTGGAATTCGTACACAATTATTTCCAAATAAACAATCATTGGTAAATAAAATCAATGAAGTTTGGACACACCTTCCCTAAAATACTGTTCAAAAATTGATTGCCTCAATGCCGCGACGTTGTCGGCAAGTAATAAAAAGTAATGGATATTCTATTAACTATTAACATAATACTTCTAGCTATTGTAATTATTAAATGTGCTTAATGCTTTTTTATCGTAATATGTAAAATAAAATACTGTTGACACAATTTGTTACTTTACTTTTGTCGCACTTCATTGCGTCGATTTTTATAATTATAAATATTTCTCTACCTTCATTTTGTTTAAAGTGTACCAAAATATTGTGAAATAATACTAATATTGTGGGGATAATATTTCATTAAAATTAGCTGGGGATCACAATCATATAATTAATTTTTTAAATTCAAAAAAATAAAAGCACTTTGTTGCTCTACTTTTGTCCAATAGTGTATATGAGAAAATAGAGCAGCTTAAACTTAATAAAGACGTTTGTTTGTGAAAATACTATAGATAAGTTGTATTAATGCGTTATCTGTATTTGTATCAAAAAAATAAATTAAACATTTTCTTTTTATTTTGATGCTTTTTCTTTACAATATCAACATGGCGCATTGAAATGCAACAAATTTATATTAAACAAAAACGTTAAAAAATATTTATTATAAATTAGAACTGTATACGATAAAATGGTTTTATAGTGTTGCGAAAATTATTTTCATCCAAAAGGGATTGAACTTAAAAACGTAGGGCTTGGTTTAGATCACTTTTATAGTGTACACTTTTTATCATATTCTCTCAGATGTGTATGCAAGATATGAAATATCCCATAGTTCAATGTAATACTGTATGCATCCACATACTTCGGCGTTTTCTATGCCTTCGTTTACGCAATAATAGCAGAAGTAGCAGTATTTCCTCCTCGAAATCCATGTTTCAACAGTAAATATACCATGAACAGAGGCAGCTTGAAGCAGTCGAGAACCGGTCCAATACGCTGCAATATTGACTGCTGGTAGCAGTCAGTTTGCGACTGACTCTGTCCGCTGTCCGATTCACTCGTGCCCCAACTGCTTCAAGTTCTTCGTCTATGATGGCCCTGATTTATAGAAGAAGAAGAAAGTACGGCAATAAAAATGTATATTTTTTTAAATGGACCCTATATCTTACAATATTTTTGCCAGCAGAAATTATTTTCATCCATGAGGGCTTGGACTGAAAAACGTATAGCTTGATTTAGTTCACAATTATAAGGGGACGATATATGTAACCAAATCTAGGTTAAAATTGTGTCAAATTTATATTACCACATGCCAAACTGATGAATATTAAAACAAGTTTTTTTTTTGTTGTTTACCAAATTAGCAAAGTAAGAATATAGACAATGCAAAACAAAAATTATATAAATTGCTGAAATTGGCCACCGCTTTGCCCTAAGTATAAATTCACGCATCTCTCCATATTTTCGAAAGCGTTGACCAGCATCTCTAGAGAAATGTTACCACATTCTTAGATAATTCTTTCTTCCAACTGTTCTAGATTTTCAACTGGTGTTTTAAAAATAATACTCCTCAAATGAGGAAAAATAAAGTAATTCATAACCCTTAATCAAGGTGATCTGGGTGGAAATATAATGTATGTTCGAAACTGATCAATCTGTCGTCTAAAAAACTGCGTAAGTACTTAATAGTTTGGCGGATATATGGGCGGTTGCACCGTCCTGTTGAAAATAACCAAAAAGTTCATCGTCAAGTACTTGCTTCACAAATGGATTAAAAATATTGTCCCTATACCGCTGTGCTGTAACTGGATCTTGGAAAAAAATATCACCACCAATTCTTCTTCGGGAAGCAGTTAATCAGACCGCCCAGAGATTTGTACTACTCTACATGCGTGTATTCTCAGAATACACATAACCGATGAGGTGGAACCAGGCTTCATTAGAAAAAAATAAATAATAAATCATTTAATTCTAATAAATTTAGGTAAACCACTATCAGTAATTCCTGCGTCTTTCAAAATCTGCAGCTGGTATTTCTTGGAATACTTGTGCTTTGTAAACAGTGCATAGGGGAGCAAAAGTTAATGCCATTGTCAAAATCTCGTCGCCCTATAATGAAGATGGTTTAGCATTCTACATGCTGCCCGAATTTAATATTAGATTGTTGATCATGACGCATTTTTATTAAAATTGTAAAGACTAAAATAATTGTCCAGGAGTAAACAGTCCTGGAAATGTCAATGTCAAGATATAACCTGAAAAGCTATAATTCGGCGCGCATCAAGTGAAAATACAACAGGTCCAATTTTTCAGCACGCATGCTGTGCTGCTCTGCATAGTTAGGCGACTCACTTCTTGCGCACGGCTTCTGTGTGCGTCATTGCATATAAAAACATGGTACGCCGCACTTCATGCCAACCTCATGCGCACCTCATATCTCTTCACTTGAATCTTTGGTGGGCGTTCTCCCTTTTACACATTTTGTTGCCGTATTTTGCACTATTTCACGAACATTTGCAACAAGCTCTTCTGTTCTTCCAACTCTTTTTTCATGGTGTATAGAACCTGTTTCCCTAAACAGAGCCACTGTTCTTCTCAGGCAATGATAAAAATCCCCAACAGTAAAAGCGACGTTGGGGATTTTTTGTGCTGTTCCGTAAAACCCATTGCGTGAATTATTCAAGGAATTGGATAAATTAGCAATGAATCAAATTACTTGTAACGACTGTTAAGGATGACGGAATAACTGATTGATTGATAATGCTGATATTTACTGACACTCAACAGGTATTAAGCTCTACCGCTAAGTAGGACGGTCTTAATGATACCTAATAATTATTGCTCGCACATTATTATCCTTAAGTAACTGTATTAATTAAAACAAAGATAAGAAGATAAGATGCTATAAGGAGCTGCGTATTGTCTTCTGAATTCCGAAGGGGGGATAATATAATTGATTCCTAAAGTTCCCACTATGCCGCCGCTTACTTTCAGTGTTAAAATCGTAAATGAATAACATTTGTATCCTACTACAAGAATCAATTTGTTATCAAGAGACTTAAAAATTATGTACATTTTAATTAAATAAAATAATATATCTTTCTCGCATTAACTTTTTAGCTAAAGAATAATTAGGTATAAAAAAAACTTGTTTCTTGCTTAACCTATTAAGTAACTAACCTGAATTAAAAGACAAAAAAAAATTAAAACACAAGCAATTCCTATAATTAAAGCTTTGAATTAATTAATTATCGGCCAACATAAATCAAGAACCAACATCATAATCTTATATTTTCCTCTAATATCTAAGGATTTAAAATTTTGACGTTGACTGATGATGGCCATCGGCTGACACCAATCAACTCTTAGATTGAACTCTACTGGATGCCGGCCCCTTCCATTCTATTAGGCCGGTCCCAGGCAAAGCTAAAAAACATCATTTGTCAGATGTCAAAAGACGAAATGCGGATTTAAAGAGGTTTTAATCACTGGCCAGTGTTGTCAAATTTGAAATTTTTCCGTGCCTGGTTGAAAAGCTGATTTTATATGCCAAATCGTTGACTCTTTTCTGAAGTATAAAATTGATTTATCAACGACACGCGGGATATTTTTTGTGTTTCATGTATTATTTAAAGTCATAAAACAGACGACTATGTGGTGCTACACGAACGTGGTATTCATAATTAGATAATGATAATTATTGTAAGTACAAATTATCTTTTTATTCCCATTAATTAATTTTCCTTGGCACGAGTCTTGTGTGTCTTGCCGCTCATAACATAGTTGCTTAATAATAGTTCTTGCATAAAATACTACATTTTAAACACTTTTTACTTAGTTTCTGTTCATATTCAACAAAACAGCTTATACTAACCTAACCTAACCCAAACTCCCCAATTTTAAGTAAATTAAATAACATTTTCTTTGCCAAATCGCACATCAAATGATACTGACTTTGTTAATGATAAATATATCGACCGATCATTTCGCCAATATGACAAATTTAATTTAAAACATATTAAATATAATCAAATGCAATTGGGAATGACGGCATAACTCTTAAAATATTATATACTTCCACACTTAAACAAACATTTTGACTTTTATTATTAATGAATGTTTAGCTAGGGATACGTTTCCGTACTCATGGATAAATGGCAGGGTGGTGTCTATACCAAGGATGTCCAATCCTTCTGTGCTCTCCGACTTTAGAACAATTAGTATACTGCCAGCCCTCTCTAAGATTCTAGAAAGAGTAGTAGCTGACCATTTAAACACTTCATAAACTTGAATACCTTACCTGCTTACTCAATCTGGGTTCCGCTATAGATATAGCACAACAACAGCTTTGCTGAAAGTGACTGATGATATCTTTGAAGTTAGCGATAAAAACCAATGCAGCTGCTTAATTCTTTTGGACTGTAGAAAAGGTTTTGATGCATGCGAAATTTAAATACACTGAACTGGGTGACAATATTTTGGGAATATAGGTCAGAGGGTTGTTATAACTAGCAAAGCTTCCCAGCTGATTCCAATTACCAGAGGTGTTGCCCAAGGGAGCATTCTGTACCCATTAAATTTTTCTCTTTATACGAATGAAAACAAAACTCAGCTAATAGTATTTGATAAGCATAAAGAAGCTATAACACGAGATTCGTTATTTAAAATTTCAGTTAACAATGTAGCGCTTCAGTTCTCTATGACTTGTAAGAATCTTGGTTAAATTTTGAACTCTGAATAAGGATTCTTGCCTCATGTTTCAATCCTAATATAAAATTCTTATGGCAAACGTAAACTTTTGTATATGCACAGAGACATTTTCAATATAGTTACCAACCAGGGTTGAAAGGATTTAAATCAATTGATTTAAATCATGATTTAAGTCGCGATTTAAATCACTTGATTTTTCCCAATTAAAATCAGAATTTCTGATAAGTTATAATTAAGAGGAAATAAAATCTTTCAGTTTTAATTAATGGTTTATTATATCAAAAAAATAAAACCACTGTACCTTAATAATGTTTATGTTAGTTAATTGTAGTGCTTGCACAAAAAAACTAATTTTGCAGCTTTTTGCGTTCCTAATCGATTTCTGAGTTTGGAATGGACTAAACCAAATGTTAAGAAAATTCTCTCGACTGATGCAGAAGAAGCAGCAGCACAAAGTAGTTGTCTAATTATGAAGAACTATTTTTGAATAATTAGTATATTTTGTTGCTACTTCCACCGATTATATTCTGAAGAATATCATCATGAAATATAATATCAGTGAAAAGTTCTGATTTGGCAAGAAGCTTGACTATGGGTGGTAGTAAACCACTGTTTGGATCTAATTCTTTAACAGCTTTTAAAGCAACATTTTTTTCACTCTCTGTTAGTGTTTGCTAAGTTTTTGTTAAGTCAAGAAGATATGACAACAAATGATATGGGGTTATACACTGTACATAACGCCTCTTAAATGTTTGCAGTTGATTTAAAGTTATGTCCCTTTTGTCAAAATGAGTTGGGGCGGACGCATCTTTATATAAACAGTGGAGGGTTTTGAATCTCGATTCTTGATTTTTTTCAAAAAAATCGCGATTTTTGATGTTTTTCAAAAAAATCATGATTTTTTCAATCCTGTACCAAACTAAGATTGTGTAATTCCCTTATACTATCTCATTTAAGTTACTGTGACGTAGTCTGCTGGCCTGTTCTGCTTCAGGTCGACAAGTATAGCCTTCAAAAGCTTCAAAATGCATGCCTGAGATTCAGTTATGGTGTCCGAAAGTGTGATCATATAACGCCAGCGTTTTGTGACTTTGGTTGATTAAGCCTATCAGACAGATTTTGGCTACATATAATCAATTTAATTCTTTCTATAAGAGTAACAAGTTGCCTGCATATTTGAATAATAAACATATTAGAGGGGTCGGTATACATGATTGACAACTATGGCACAGGAACCTGTACAGCGTGCCAAGGCATATGTCAGCCCTTTTCAACGATCTTTTTCTTATAATGCCCTTATATTTTTAATTCGCTTCGCAATGATGTCAGGATATTCTCGAATTCCGTTGCATTCCGAAATCGAATAAGAAGTTTTTCTTCTTCTTAGTCAGCCTTCTCTTATCCACTCCTGGACATAGGCCTCTCCGTACATCTTCCATGTTTGGCGATTTTGGGCTTTGTGGTACCAGTCACTACCGACTGTCGATTTAATATCGTCTAGCCATCTTCTTTGTGGTCGTCCTCTGCTCATTTTCGTTTCTCTTGACACACAGTGTATGACTCTAACAAACTGTCCATCTATCGTTGTCCTGCCTTGCGACATGTTTCCCAGGATGTATCGAAATTTACCAAATGCCGCCCATGTGAGGCCTATACGTCTAAAATTAGTGATTTCTGCTGTTTGATTTGGTTTCCCCAGCATGATCGTATGGCCGAGGTAGGTATAGTAGTTTACGCACTCAATAGCTACGCTGTCTAGCGATATAAGGGTGGTCAATCTAACTCAATACATTCGTTTTCTTGGTAATCATTGTGAGTCCGACTTCTTTGGCTGCTTGGTTGAGTTCCTGCAGCATCTCCATTAGCTCCATTGGGTCACTCGAAGTTAAGGCGATATCGTCAGCAAAACGTAGATGGCTAGGGTATACACCATCGATTTTTATACGTTTAGAGTCCCATTCAAGTTTTTTAAAGACGTCCTCCAGACTTGCTGTAAATAAATACATATGCGAGATGTTACACGTGGCGACATCTCGTAGCAATCGAGCTATCCACCCAACCAGACCAGCGAGGTCTTAGAGAAGACCAAACGACCAAACGCTGGAATGGATCCCGCATAAGCAGGTATCTAATGTCAGGTGGCGCTGAAAGCCAATCGGCGGTTTCAATGAACCGAAAACATGATATAAAGAAAGATGTTTTTCCCTTTTCTTTCCGTCAGACCCAATCCTTGGACGCGTTTCGCCGTATTACGGCTCATCGGCAAGGCTATAGAGTCTGACGAAAAGGAAAGGGACCTTACAGTGTTTTCAACACATAATGTATAAATACATATGCGAGATGTTACACGTGGCGATATCTCGTAGCAATCGAGCTATCCACCCAACCAGACCAGCGAGGTCTTAGAGAAGACCAAACGCTGGAATGGATCCCGCATAAGCAGGTATCTAATGTCAGGTGGCGCTGAAAGCCAATCGTCGGTTTCAATGAACCGAAAACATGATATAAAGAAAGATGTTTTTCCCTTTTCTTTCCGTCAGACCCAATCCTTGGACGCGTTTGGATTGGGTCTGACGGAAAGAAAAGGGAAAAACATCTTTCTTTGCTGTAAATAGTTTTGGCGAGATGGTATCACCCTGTCGTACTTTTCTGCCCATTTTTATTTTGTTGGTGATATGCTCTTCGTCGATTCTGACGTGAAAAGTCGCATTCTTATAAATATTCTCGAGTATGGCAGAATACCTTGAATATATTCTTGCATTTTCCAAAGATCCTAAGATTGACCATGATTCGACAGTGTCGAAGGCCTTATGGAAATCGATAAACGCCAGATGGATAGGGATATTGTATTCAGTGGTTTTTTCTATTAAGGTTCGCAGTGTTTGCAGGTGGTCGATGGCACTATATCCGCTACGGAAGCCTGCTTGTTCTACTGGCTGGTAAAAGTCCAGTTTTTTTTTTTTTAATTATGAAGTTACATAACTGCTAATCGAAGTTGGCTTCGATTGTTTTCTTTTAATTTCTCTATTTTTTTTCTTTTTCATAAACATAGTTTTCTCCTCTTTGTAATATCGTCGAATATTCGAGAACTAATTATGAAATCAAAATTGTATCGATTATATTTTTTGTCTTAGATAGTAGGTAGTGTATGAGAATCGTGTTCCAGTTGACATCATCATCTAATATTAACCCTAGATATTAAGTACTTAATACTTTATACTACTTACTTTAATTTGATCATATAAACAATAATATTTAAGGATACATATGCGAGATGTTGCATGTGGCGACAGCTCGTGGCAATTGAGCTATCGGCCCAACCAGACCAGCGAGGACTTAAAGAAGACCAAACTCTGGAATGGAACCCGCATAAGCACGTGTCAGGTGGCGCTGAAAGCCAATTGTCAGCGTCTGCGAACCGAAAACGCGATATAAAAGAAAGAAGTTTGTCCCTTTTATTTTCGTCAGGCCCAATCTTTGAACGCGTTTCGCCGTATTACGGCTCATAGGCAAGGTTATAGAGTCTGATGAAAAGGAACTTCTCTCTTTTAATAATATTTTAACATTAGGGCTACTAAAATAATGTTTTATAAAGTTAGTTTTTCATTGTAACTGCTTAAGCTGAACTATTTGGCAACGCTGTAATATTTATAGAACCACCCATAACAGTTCAATTTTTTTAAATTATATGGTATATTAATCTTTTGAGAAATTAATACAAAAAGGACGGTTCATTTTTAGCGGTGGTGTAATGAAGTTATTTGTCAAAGTTAATAACTTCTTTGTCTCAATTGACCGTTTTTTATTTGTAGCTTAATTACTTTTAATTGGTTAGCGAAGTCAATTAAAATTATTGAATTGAAAATATGGCTGCCCAAGAGAATAAAAAAATATACGTTATAATTAATATTGCAGAACAATAGGTCTTTTATATTAAATAAATATATGTGAGGAGCCAAACTCACCTTTCCCATCTGAATTAGCATACGAATTTAAAGCTATCGTAATATAATATAAAAGTATATTAAATAAATGTTGAAATACAAATTTTCTAACCTTGGTGAGGCATTTGATCTTTCAAATGCCAAATTCATTGTTTTCAGTTAAATGCATGGAACTTATGTTCCCCAATTTTGGATCGTCTAATCTAACCGCTTTAAGATGGCGTCCAACCATAATGGAAATATGGAATAGAATATGTGAGAATAAGCCCACAACGTCCAACATACTAGCTGAAGCTTCATTCTTCCACCTTTCCTTAATCTTAAACTATTTTGCGTAGTGCAGTAAAATTTTAAGATGTTCTTTTACTTATTTATAATAGCAAAGAAAATTATAGCTACGCAAATTTTCTTTAATAATAGCTAACATTCTGTGCGGCATTATGCATTAACTTTTCTCAAAAAGAGGGCATGCATCATAAATAACTATTAAACCCGATAAAAGAGATTTTAACAATAATATTAAAACCAGAAATTTGCATTATTTGTCTATATTTATTTTACTAAAGCACAGATTGTATCAATCAAGGTAAGGATAGGGATAGGAAACTAGTTAGCAAAGATTTATTGAATCCTGGCCCCACAAAAGTCGATATTCTTTAATGTGACTTTTACCAATCGAACGAGGTGACGTGTGCTTCGTAGGTACCTAATTATATTAATTAATAAAAAATAATTTACGATTTTAGGAAACAGTTAAACATGAATAAGCTGAATTTCCCTTTTACCGAATAATATATTGTGCGTTCATTGATTCAAAATATCCGAATCGAATAAAATAAATTAAGATTTCTGGGTTGCATCAAAAATTAATAACAGGTTTGTTCAAGCGCGACTTAACCTGGTTTGATTTAATTAAGATTACGATATTTAATTAATTTCGTTTTGTATTTTATGGCGAGGACAGGAAATATTCATATATAAGTTTTAATTTGTAATAGGAAGAAATAACATAAAGTTGACGAAACGTGACTAGAAGTTGACCTAATTTTAAAAAGTCTAAATATGTATCGGTATGTTAAGTTTCCTAATAAACTGAAAGAAATATTTCTCGCCTCTAATTAATTTATAGGTACATACAATATAATAAGCAGGTGTATCAACAAAATTACCAATAGCCACTATAATATGTCAGGGTTTGTTTCATTCCCAGGTTTTTATTTCTTGAGGTTAGTTCTGTTGTGTTCTTGCATAACTTTGTAGTTGTTTGTTGTTTTCTATGATTTATTTCTCATTATTGAAGATTGTTTTTAAACCACAACATTAAGTAACAAATTTGGTAGAAGACTATACGCAAAAAGACCGAAATATTCCTCCACTGATGATGACATATTTACTCTTTAAGTTGAACAATGTCCTTTACGCCTTTTATTTGTCGTTCTTCTTTTTGAAATATCTTAAGATACAGTTGTTATTCGGCTTTGCTAATTCATGGTATGCTTTCGCTTGTAGAGTGGTCTTGAATTTTGACTGTTTGAAAGCTAATATCTCGTACAGTATGCTCATAAATTTTGGCGCGATTCTGTCAAGCTATTTCAAAATGGCGACTGTTAAAAGTTAAAAAAAAATCCCTATTTAAGTAAGCGGAAATGATAAATCATTGATGTTTTTTTTACCTTTCAAGGTAAGAAATCTTTATTGTTTCACGTTCTGACATTTTGTGACATTGTAAACTTGTGAAATTAATTTAGGTATTTTCGCAGTATTATTTTACAATTTTCTAAACAAAAATGGTTCTGCCGGCAAGACAGCGTATCGAAGTCTTGATATTGTTAGGATGTGGAGATAAAATAAGAAGTCAAAGTGAAGTGTGCACTTTATTTAATGCTAAATATCCGGAAAATCAAATTTCACAGTGCACTGTTAGTAAAATATTTCACAAATTTGATGAACATGGCACAGTGAAGGACTTGCCTGGGAATGGACGGCCACGTGTTTTAGGCGACGATGAAAAATTGGATATTGCATTATCTCTGCAGGATAATCAGCATGTTTCAACAGTTTCATTGGCTCAAAATCATGATACATCTAGAGGTAATATTGGAAGATTTTTGAAAGCAGAAAAATACCACCCTTATAAAGTATGTCTTGTCCAAGAGCTTTTAGGAGATGACTATGATAAGGCGTTTTCAATTTTGCGAAGAAATGATGAGACGGTGTGACGAGAATAATAGGTTTCCACAGAATATATTATTTTCGGATGAAGCTGCTTTCTATTTAAACGGGGTGGTTAACAAACATAATTATCGTTTCTGGAACCAAAATTCACGATGGATATTCGAATCGCATACTCAGCGGCCCCAGAAAGTAAATGTATGGGTAGGTATCATTAATAACCGAATTTTAGGGCCATTCTTTTTGGAAGAAAACCTCACAGCTGAACGTTACCTGGATTTCTTAACCTGCTCTAGCTGTAATTTTTCCCAACGAAGTAGATCCAGATAAACCTAATGAAACAATTTGGTTTCAGCAAGATGATGCTCCCCCGCATTTTGGTGTCAATGTGGGAAGATATTTAGATCAGATATTTCCAGGTCGCTGAATTGAACGACGTGGTATAATTGAATGGCCACCGAGGTCCCCAGACTTAACGCCTCTAGACTATTTTCTTTGGGGATATTCAAAAGAAAAAGTTTACCAAAATAGGCCAAATATAATTGAAGATTTGAAAAACAAAATTAGATTGGAGACACAACATACCGGCTGAAGCCATTTGAAATTCCGTCGATGGATTTTACCATCGTCTGGGAGCATGCCAAGTAGAGGGTGGAGGACATTTCCAGCATTTGCCACGTTAAACCATCTTCTTGTTGTGTCTTGTTTTGCTTCGCTACATTTCTATTTTTTTTTGACAAAATAAATAACAAATAAACCATAACTATTGTTAAGTCACAATATCACAAATTATTGGTTAAGGCTATATTAATTTTATTTCGGACTTCTGGGCAGCCCTGTATATACTATATCAACGCCTTTTTAGAAAAATCTAAATATCGGATATCGCTGACGACAGCATACTATAACTCCAAGTCTAGAATGGTTGTCAGTAATTCATCACTAGCATATAAAGAGCTCCGGGTTGTGCGACGTTAGGGGATTCTACCGGCGAGTGCATTTCAAAAAATCATAAATGATAAAATTTTGTCGAAACGTCATAAATTTTTTTCTAATTTTCTAAATAATATTTATTTCATTAACCCTTTAAACCAGGTCCTATACGACGACGATCTTGTCCCCTAAGACTTCTTAGTCCTTGCGAAAATCCATTGATACATGCCTGCCTTAAATTTTTAATATTTAGATCTTGCCATACCCTCTAAACTTAATTGAGCCATGTTTTGTTTTGTTTCCTCTTCTCCGAAACGTACTTTCTCAAATATTTTCGCCGCCATATAATAATTGGTTTTTTTCAATTAGTAGACTTTTTCGATTTCGTTTAAAATACATAAAATTTATTTGTTGATTATTTTTTTCCGTCCTCGTGTCTAGGCTCCTCGACTATTCTCTTTTTTATGGAAGTAGTCCATCTCACAGTGGAGTAATATTTTAAGTGAGGAATGAAACTCAAAGTCTGCTCCACTAATTTAATAAATAAGTTCAGATTAAAATCCCATACATGTTTCAAAGGTATAAACCTTCATCTTCAGTGGGTAATTATTAAGATGTTGTTATTTATGAAGAGACCAATGACATTGTTAAATTTTAAACTAATGTTGCAGAAAAATCATTTTGGTACGACTCCACCATGATGGTCGTACCCTATTACAATTTCCCAGTCAAATTTGGGTTTTTCAATAAATTTAAAATAAAACATAATTCGATTTAAATTCATTTCATTTAGTTACTTTTACTTTTATTGTTAATATGTACAAGTTACCTAATTAAAGTTACATATGTTTTCATAAAAAATATTTTTTCTGCAACATTAGTTTAAAATTTAACAATGTCATTGGTCTCTTCATAAATAACAACATCTTAATAATTACCCACTGAAGATGAAGGTTTATACCTTTGAAACATGTATGGGATTTTAATCTGAACTTATTTATTAAATTAGTGGAGCAGACTTTGAGTTTCATTCCTCACTTATTCTCTTTTTCATCATCTTCTTAAGGAATGCCTTTCAAAACCCTGAACACAGCGCGCGAGAAACGTTTCGTTAAAGTAACACATATTTCTGTAGCATCCAATGTGGTTATTTCAATTTTCTTGGTATAGGATTTTAAGTATTATTCGTTCTTTTAATGTTTTAATTAACTTTTTTTTTGTGTAGACGGACAACTAGTTGAAGGTTTATTAATATCCATAGTTTACTCAATTAAAAGCAGTTAACAACACTAAATAAAGTTTAATACCTATACCACTATAGCTACACAAAACAATATCTATGCGAACGACCCAAACCTAAACTACAAAACTCACAAAATTTATCGATAAATTAATAATAAAAACACAAATTATTCAAGCAGTGCGAAACCCCTGCCGGCACGCTTATTTTCAAATCTTTGAAGTTGTGAACTCGGGCTCTGTGTGTTGTCACATTCAATTTCTTTGCGATGAGAATCCCAGTATGGAAATCACCGTGCTATTTTAAATGTATTTAGCTGATTGCGGCTGGTATGACAACGTCGTCTCCTAAGTTCACCGTATTTGTAGCGGCAAACAAATACAGCATAAAAACAGTTACTTTTACAAAATTTTTTTTTGCTACTTCGTAGGTTTCATCATTTACCTTGGATTCTGGGTTAGGGTAACAGTAATTAAGTAGAAGTCAATACAAAAAAAAAGCCAGGCGGCAGTTTGTTCTAAAACAGTTAATGATAAAATACTCGATCCTCTTGGCTTCATCAATTAATTTGTTGAGCATTAATTCAGATGACGGCCATAGCTAAGGTAGCCACCCAGAATCTTGGGGGAATTTTCGAAACTAAGAACCTTAATATGCTTCAACAGCTTTGGATGTTCTCTACACTACAAAAAATAATTATGTAATTTTCAGTAACATTACGTTGGTCACACAGAGGCTAACGTAATGTTCCGTAAAATTACATAAAACTTTTCTTGACGTTATTTAGTTTAAAATTCCGTAAAATTACTTAATAAATTAATAGGTAAAATTTGATATTTTTAAGTTATATCCTAAGTAAAATTATATGAAACCGTTGACATTCTTCCGTTATATATTAAGTAAATTTCATACACAAATTAGGTAAACTTTTACACCATATTGTATACAGTTTGTCTTATTTTTCCCTTAAAAGTATAGGAATTTCCCATATTTAATAACTGTAAATTTAGTTATATAATCATGAATTTTAATTATATTTCCTATGAGAATTACAATATATACTGGATTTTTTTATGTAATCTATTACTTAATTTTATTCCGTACTATTCAGTAATAAGCAATGTAAATTTACAGTAGTTAATCAATTTTGTGAAAAAATTGAAATATTTCTATAAAGCAAAGAGCTACAATCACAAGTTAAATTTATCTCATTATTAGTAAGCGACATAAATTTAAATTGTGATTACATAGTTGTCTTTGAGCTTTATAGACTATAGTTTAATAATTATACAAACTAAATCTACAACTACTGTCAATTTAACTGTGAAAAGTGGGGTCTATATTATAGGTATAATAATAAAAACAAAATTTGTAAGGAACCTTCAGTCGGTCACTCGTAAATTTTATTAAGTCTGCATATTACATTAAATTCTATATAATATATTTTAATATAAGTACTTAAATATTTTATTCTACCGTGACATACGTTAAACAATATTATTGTATGTCATATACAAATAAGATTTAACACAAAATAAATATTAATATAAAATAAAGTAAGATGAATAAAAAGTTAGCCACAGCTTCAACTATAGTTTTTATTCACACCATTAACATTAATAATATGTGAATAACAAAAAAAGATAAACTTAAAAAAATAACACACGCACCTTTGATATATATGTATATAATACCCTAATTAAACATAATAATAAAAATAACAAAACAAAACACAAACACTAAACAACTACCTTACAGTACATAAAAGCTGCTTTACTTTATTAAGTAGCAAAAAAATCTTTTACATTTACATATTTTTCTTAAGGGACATTTTGATTCCAACCGATTATTTATATGTTCGTAAATATGCGAAAAGAATTGTTTTTCTCTGCACCCTTTACTTTTTCTGTACAGTGTAAATGACTTACATGTTGTTTAAAGCCCTTATAAGTTTTAAACTGTAATGGACAATCGGTGCTTTTGAAGAAAAGTGAGAATTCCGATGTAAATATTGATGTTCATTATAAATAACAATGGAACTTAAACTAACAGCACACAATTCACATTTTATCGTAGTATATTAGTAAGGTGTACTTACCTCATACTCCGAGTACTACAATAAATATTTTAGTCAACCACTGTAAATCAATTAAAAGCACTCTAAAACAACGGGAAAAAGCCTGTCTCCTACTGGAATTCCGAAAGATAGATGCCGAATTATTATAGTCACAGTGCGCCGTCGCGGCTTGCATGCATCAATGGTAATATTGGCGAAAATAGAACATTTTATTTTTTAGTTCTGTGATTTTCCTTAATATGTTATGCGATTTTGTCAAACTTGTTAAAACTTTTACCTAATATGTACCGTAAATTATTATTCAGTTATAATAAAATGGGTTTTAAATTGTAATTTTCTCATTTTCAGTAAAATGTTATGCAACTTTGTCAAATGTATTTTGACATGAAGCGGCTTTGACGCATTTACATAATATATAGGTTCTTTAAAAATTTTTGTTATTTATGTAAATTATTTATTTTGGTATTTTCATAGGAATTTTAAAGTGTAATTCTGTTTTACCTAGTAAATTTTAGTAATATATTAAGAATTTTTAGTTACATCTGAAAAATCCCAAATATATTATTTAAAAATGAAAACACACGTTTTATTTCGGAAATTAACCAAAAGTGTTACGGAAAAAAAATGTAATTTTACACTACTTTTTTGCAGTATAGAGCCCAAATTCGACCATTGCTTACACATTTCGGGCTCTGCTCTTAAGAGTCTGTTGGATTCAATTTAAAGATGAGTCCCTTGATGGGCCTCTTTTACAGAAATTTTTATGACAAATGCTCAACCGATATTTCATGCTTGATTCTTTCTACCAGAGCAGGACATGGTGGAAATACACGACGAGCTACGGCAGCTTACTGTTTCTCGAACTCTTAAAGCTGGAGAACGCCATCACTCATATTCATTAATGAGTATAACCTGAAAAAATTAAAAGCCAACGTGAAATCGCACAAACACCGCTCCTAGTATAGATAACACAGCTTGACATAAATCTAGGGTTTGGATTCTCCTAACTACTTTTTTGAAAAAAGATATAAAATTCATGCTAGTTTAGGTTACTAAAAATTCAATAGAAACTGTTACATCTAGTGATTAATTATAAATTACAGGTTTGTTTTTATAATGTCAGTCAGGTTGAACCTCTTTTCCTTTTCGTCTTTCTTCTGTTGCATTTTCAGCTATCCTTTTTACATTTGAGTTTTGGAGTATGCACTTTTGGTGTAAGTTTTTTAAGAAGGAAGAAATATAAATATTCCCCATCTATTAACAAAAGAGGATCAACTTGTCCTCAATATTATTGCCAAGAGAAATAAAGTTTCTGGAATTATTTTTTGCTACCCCTGCAAATCCATCATCAATGTCCGACTTATTTTTATGATCATTACTAACCACACCTTTTTTATCTTTCATTTTGCTACATGGTTTACTGCCCAAGTAGACTAACCATCGACATTACCTTTATGCTTTATGTCATCGGATTCGAGGCCCGTTACTCCTTTACAATTACACGGAGCGACCAAGCGTTTCGCCAGAAATTAACTTTCAATTAAAAACGACGTGAATAAAATGCATGTACCCGGAGCCTGTGCCAATTGTGTACTGAGTCAAATAGTAATTTCCTGCTTCGTTCTTTTTAATGTATTGGACGCCGCGGATAGGGGCCAAGAATACACTTGCAGTTAAGTGGTTTATTTTTGTCTTGTTCGGTCGGTTAGGATGAAAGCACGTGGTAGACTTAAAGCCATTAGATGTTGGTTGGAAGATTGGAAATTATTAAATTGAAGCTTGAGGCCTAGGCAGATTGATAATTTTAAAGAAAGCGCACCCATGGTCAGGTCTTATAATATGTACCACAAAACTTTCAAAATGTTTTTTTATTTTTTATTGATTGTCGATATAGTCATCGACGATAGAGTGGCAACTTCAAGAAATACTAACCAACTACAACGAACCCAATTTTATATTTGCTTTGAACCATTTTACTGCATTGGTCTACTGCAAGGAATATCTTGACTACATATTATGTTTACAACCAACATTAACACGATTATGTGAAAGGCGTAAGACGAAGAGTTAAAATGATTTAGCGTAATAAGGACTGGTTATCTGATCAAACTAAATGAGTATCAATGAACTATTTGTATACAAAGAAACTGTTCATAATCCCAAAGTTTTTATTTAGAAAGGAAATATAGCTTAAAGTCACGGCCCCAGGATTTTTCTTAGGTTCACTTCTTTCATTAGAAAGGTATCCGCTAGAATCCAAGAATAGTTTGGTCCATAAATACCGCAATAGAGAGACCAATGTAAAGAAATCAGCATTTAATCACCATCTAAAAATCCATGGATTTTACATAAACGCTATAAGCTTCAGAAGTTGGATTTACCAGAAGAATTCGAGATAATAAAAGCAGAGAGAGAAGAGTCCAGTACTCACCTGCGTGAACGAAGCTTTGAATTTTAAGCCCCACCTAACTTTTAATAATTTAAATAAATGATAAGCAATGTTTACAAACATAATATTATAAGTTGAAAAAATAGTCCATACTTTCATTTTTTTTTTTTTGCTTTATGATAAGGCACAGCACTGCAGGATAAATCCTTTATAACGGTCTGAGAGCGGTGCGTGTGCACAGGAAACGATTCACGTTGGTCTTGAATCTTTGGAGATTATACTCGTTGGGAAACACGATCTCAGGGAGGTCGCTCCAGAGTGATAACGTTCTCCAGATGAAAGGATTTTGAAACAGTGTCATTTGAGGGACACTAAGCTAAACCACGTACTGGTGGGCTGCAGTGGCTCGTCGTGTATTTCTGCCATGCACCGCTTTGGGTGGTATCAAGCGGGCAACCTCAGTTGAGCACTTGCCATGAAAATATTTGTAAAACACACTCAAGTCGCCAACACGCCTTCGATGTTCAAGGCTTTCCAGGCTGTTTGTCAGATTATGGTCACCGATCAAGCGAATGGCTCTTCTTTGAATGGAATCTAGCAATCTCAGGGTATGTTTAGGAGCAGAGCCCCAAATATGCGAACAGTACTCCAGCGATGGTCGAATTTGGGCTTTATAGAGCATCAAGAGTTGTTGGAGTGTATAGAGGTTCTTAGTTCGGAAAAGTACTCCAAGCTTCTGCGAGGCTGCTTTAGCAATGGCCGCAACGTGACTATACCAAGACATATGACTATCCAAATTAACGCCCAATAAATAAATTGATGAAGCCAAGGGAATCGAGTGTCAGTGTCAGTGGAGTCAATGTAATATGAATAAAACAATGCAGTCTTCCTTCACAGTTTAATAGTTGTAATAAAAATTCTAAGTTCCCGACATGTTTCGAGTACTTAAGTACTCATCTTCAGGGGATATCAACATCGAGTTTAACATTAAAGTGAGTTGTCTCAAATTAATGAGTACAACTCAAAGGTTGAAGACTTGGTGCATGAAATGGTTGTATGTATTTAAATAGAGGTGACGTTTAGATCAAGTATTGAAATTTAGGATAGTAGAAGACATTTTAGAGAAGATTATAAGTTTGTTATAACATCTGGAGGAGAAAGGTTTTCTTTTATTTTATTTAGAGCTGTTAAAGCTTAATTCTTATTTATTGAAAGAGGGGATTGAAAAAAAAATAAGCTAACCATATAGCTTATTGATACTTTCTTCTTATTTTCTGTTTACACCAAGTCTTCAACCTTTGAGTTGTACTCATTAATTAAAAAAAAAATTAACAACAATAAAAAAAAATTATCAAATTCCTTGGTTAGCCAAGTTATAACAAATAATGAAACTAATCTTCACTTATTCTATTTCGAACAACTAGTTTTTATTTGAAACATATTGCCTGCACAGGAGTTTGTGCAGATGTTGAGTATAAACTAGTTTATAAATGAGTGACCAAATTATTTCTACGGGGCTGAAAATCGTTGTATGCGTATAACCGCCATAGTATTCAATGACAGGCATCAAGACAAACGTCGAGCATAAGTATGTCATAGAAATGGTGAGTAAGTTTAAAGAAATTGGATCGGTATACAACCAAAAAAAATGCACAAACAAAGGTTTTAGTTGAAGCTTGTTAGGTTGAGGTCAATTCGCTGTAGAGTGTAGATCCAACTTCTGCTTCTGTTCCGAGAGTCGCCAAGCTGACAAATATGTTGTGATTCTGTGCACAAAATTATAAAGAATAATACATTCTTTCTTGGAGATGAAATGATTAGGCCAATATTTCTACAAGAAAATTTTACCGGTCATTCTAATTTGAATTTTTTGATCTTTTTATGTGCAATATTTGGAAAATCAAGTTTATATTAATGGCACTCTGAAACTCTGAAAAATTTGCAATTTCTTCAAGATGAAAGTCCTTCCCACTACGAACTACCAGTTAGAAAGTGGCTTAACTAACAGTTCCCTGGCGAATGGATTGGCAGGCCTGCAGGCCAGGTGCAATAGAGTGGCCAGCAAGATTTCCCGACTTGTCTCCTCTTAATTTTTTTCTTTGAAGCCACTTGAAAACGGAAGTTTATAAAACCCCGCCTAAAAGTATTGAATACCTCAAAAATATTATAACACTGCAATGCTGGCGCATTACCAGACAAACTTTCCTCAATGTCAATGAGGAATTTCAAAATAGACTTTATTATTATCTTGCCAATAATGGGGCATATTCTGAACACTTGCATTACTATCACATTTTTCTACCTAACTTACATCCCGATTACCCGACATCACTTTCCTTGGCACAGGCAATTTAATGTCATTTGCAACGATGTATCACCCGATAGATACTATTTGATATTTCAAAGTGAGGTTGGCTGGAGGTGTGGAGGTAATTAATATTGACGTATTTTTTGTCAAGTCTTATCATCAAAATCAAGAGATATTTAGGGTGGTTCGTTTTGAAATGGAAATCCTGTAAAGGCAATAGCTTGATATAATGACATGCCTTTCATTACGGCTGGATATCTACCCCAGTTCTGGCAACGAACGTCTATTATCAATTTCCACCGGAAAAAAATCACAAAAAAGATCTTTCCCAACTTCTAGATGACTGGTTATTAAGCATGTCTGTGGACACGGTAAAAGGGATGTCCCGGAGGCAGGGTCGACGAAGGCCTCGGATTCCTAATATCCGGAATTCCCGCGATCTTAGCGCATTGTGTATGCCTCGCGCGGGGATTAGCCCATTAATCACCCGGGTCATTGTATCAACTATCAAAGCGGCAAGGTTTCGCAACAATAGTCCTTTCGCTCGGCTGAACAGCCGAACGGGGGATGAACACCCCCTTTTTACTCCCTTTCACCCCCTTTTTGCTCCCTCTCGACTCCCCATGCTCCTGTCTCGCTCTTTGAATTTGGCATTTATGTTTTACGGCATCGCGATCAGCATACAAAAAGCGTCGCGGAACAATAAAGGCAAACAGTGCTGATAGAATATTTGGTTGGAGGAAGGTTTTATTTTGAAATTTATTAGAATTATTATGATGAACTAGTATTTTTAACTACTTAACTATTTTGAAAGATATGCGTTTATTATTCGGTTAAAACTGGAACAACCATAATTATTAATTATAAAAGAATTTATTTAGAAAGAACAAACGTTACTTCCTTTGGTAGAATTTGGGGACATAACTATAGCTTGTCCAGAATAATACAATTATTGTAATTTCCTGTCTCAACTTTGAGGTAGGAGAAAGTTCCCGAACTACTTTTATATACAGTGTGTGTATAAAGTCTGGAAACGGCTTAATAACATCACAATTTATTGGCCGATTTAAACCCAAGTTGGTACAGTTGTCTAAGAGGATCTGGCGCACCGAATGACGATATTGGCGTTGTTGCCAGCTTTTTAGTTTGTCTGGAATTCGAACGAATTTTATATTTTTAAATGTATATTTTTTCATTTATAGTTTTTACTTTAAATTTGTTACTTTTTTGGTATAACATACTTTGTTTCTAATATATGTAGTTTTCGAAATAACGAGTACAATTTTCAATTTTGTTGTAAATAATTTCTGGCGTTATTAATTCAAATTCCTCCAAAATTCGACCCTGCAAATCGACCAAATCTTGAGGTTTTGTGGTATAAACTCTGTTCTTTAAGTACTCCTATAAAAGTAGTCGTTAGACGACAAATTAGGGGACCTAGGTGGCCACTCGATTGTAACCCCTCTACCGATCCACCTATTCGGGAAAATGTCGTTCAAAAATTCGCGCACGTTTCGACCAAAATGGGGAGGAGCTCCGTCCTGTTGAAAGAATGTACTTGCATAATTTGGACCCATCACATTTCGTACAGTAGGCACTATTTGCGTTTCCAAGAGCTCAAGGTAAAGTTGTGATGTCAAATTTCCATCAATAAAAAATGGACCGACTGTATTTATTAATAAATAAAACACAATTTGTTGATATTTTCAAAACACGTCGTCATCTCGAAAACTACTGATATTAGGAACAAAGTATAATATGCTAAAAGTGTAACAAATTTAAAGTAAAAAATATAAATGAAAAAATATTCATTTAAAAATATAAAATTCGTTCGAATTCCAGACAAACTAAAAAGCTGGCAACAACGCCAATATCGTCATTCGGTGCGCCAGATCCTCTTACACAACTGTACCAAATTTGTTTTAAATCGGCCAATAAATTGTGATGTTATTAAGCCGTTTTCAGACTTTATACACACACTGTATAAATATTGTTAAGTTACTGCAGAATTTCTTAATTTTATATTATTTACCTACAGCTTTCGTCCCTTTTGAGTGGATATACCGCATGTAGCAGGGTATCTGGCCGTTATTCTGGCAAATGATTTAGCCGCAGGTGGGCTATTTTTACAATAATATGATAAGTACCTAATTTGGGCTTTATAGAGCGTCAGGATATTGAGGTGTATAAAGGTTTTTGGTTCGGAAAAGTAGTCCATGTTTCTGCCACGCTGCCATAGCTATAACCGTAACTTGACTATACCAAGACATGCATACATAGGTCAGTCCGGACGTAAAGTTTTTACGAGATTTCGAGAACATAAAAAACAGTTCGATGAACATAAGAATTTCGATATTACGGTATCTAATTCGGCATTTGCGAACCATCTTATTACGGCTAAACACGACTGTATAACACCTGAGAATGTAAAAATTATTCGTGAAGGTCATAAAGGCAAGACACTAGAATTATTTAAGAAACTCGAAATAAGAAAGGCTATAAAAAGCCCTATTATTACCTGTGTGAATGATGTTTTTACGTTTGATTCCTATTTGGTGTTCAATAACCATATTTAATTTCCTAAAACTATGTTAATTATGTCAGCTATTTGCATGGTACTACGTCAATTTCTTTATTCTGTTCCTATTTTTCGTTTGTATAGTACCGAACTTCTACTGAGCTGACGACTTTTGGGTTGAACTCGGGGCAGACGCAAGCTTATCGCTTCAGTTTGCCTTTTTGATTTGTTGTGTTGTCTATAGGGATTTAATTAGGTAGGTTTTAATGTGTGAATATTTTATCTATTTTATCTGTTTGATAATTAACGGTTGAAGCTCAGATTTGGCACACAAATTACTTCATTAAAGTGGACAAAACTAGGTCATGTGAACGCTTAATAAAAACAACTGAATCTTTTTCAATATAAATTGGACCACCCTAATGTTAGCCATCCGG
Source organism: Polydrusus tereticollis (assembly GCA_963920685.1). Taxonomy (NCBI): domain Eukaryota; kingdom Metazoa; phylum Arthropoda; class Insecta; order Coleoptera; family Curculionidae; genus Polydrusus; species Polydrusus tereticollis. The sequence goes on along the minus strand of OY987329.1, from coordinate 87,226,454 downwards.
AAAGTACGTTAACAGGACTGGCCTAGCGGTTCGCCCTGGAAATTGTCTGCATCGTCCTGTAAAATAGTACTTCCAGGTCTTGTAACCTAATCTACAAGTAAAAGGATCCCATTTAACGTGACCCAGAACAGTTTCACAGTCGCCAGGATTCTCAGTTCATTCAGCGTCGTGAAAAATTTAGCGAAAATTCAATTTCGTGTCGTTTTTATTATATACAAAACGAAAGTACCCGATTTCTTCGACGATCTTGCCACGGATGTCGATGCACGTGAACATGATTTGATTTTCCCGCATTTTCTTCCAGGGCACCGGGAAGTAATTTTCCTATTTCTTTGCCAGTGACGGAAATTTTGACAAGAAAATGTTCAAAGAAAATAAGAACTAACAATTATCTGTACGATCTGTAAAATTTTATGACGTAACAAAAATCGAATTGATAACATAACAGCCCATGAATAGATATCACATGTCATCATTCGTTACCAATGATCTACTAACTATAAATACAATAATAACAAATAAAGGTATTGGCATCCACGTATACGTATTACGGTTTAAAGTAAATCAACATGCAAACTGAGCCCCTCTACTTGGTTTGCCAAATTTACGCTGTTAAAAGTAATAACATGAATAACATGATGTGAGAAATTGATAACATTGTCTAAATCCTTGTAAGAAATCTACAGTATGGCAACGCAGCAGTAAGAGATCCGTCCAGGTCAATCATTTTCGGGACCGTCCGCATGACTCGGTATGACGTTAGTTTATTCATTTCCGTCTCTGTTCCTTTGACAGCGTCTTTCTGGAGTTTCGAGTGTTTATTGGTGTTTTGTCGCACTGAGCATATTTTGTAGATTCGTCTATTTTGGTAGGCTCTTCTATTGTTGCAAAATTGTTTTATAGACGTCGTTTTTTTTTGTCAAATGGCTCAAGCGCCGTCATTCCGAAAGTAAATGTTAACTTGTTGTATGTCGTTGAAAAGGTGATTTTAAGAATAATTCGATGGTGCAATAGAAAATACATGTTGTCGTTTAAAAATTAAAGATCCCGCTAAAGCATTGTCCAAATTTGAGTAAATATCTTTTAACATAACGCTGTTGTGCTTTATACAATTATTTCGTTTAAACGCGGTATATTTAATTTTAAGTTTTTACTTCAAAGTCGTTAATGTATTGGGTGGTATAGGATGTAGGGTACTAACCGTGTCTCTCTCTATCTCCTAGTATTAAACTTCCTACCCTCCACAGCCTTGCAAAGCTTTGGTCCTGGAACTGTAAGTTGTTATAAAACTAAAAATATAACTAAATATGTAATAACAATTTTTGTTAGTGACAATCAAACGTTGAACTGTAGAGCACGATTTCTAAGGCAAAAAAAAAACTATATTTTTGCTTAATACAGCACACTGCGTATATGTATCTGTACCCTCCTCCATAAATTATTTTTATCTATTATTATGTTCAACCCGAAATTTCGTAAATTAATTATGCAAATGAAAGAGGGATGGGCGGGCTAAAGTGCCGTGTCCGATATGTCACGCTGCTGTTTAGTTAGAGGGATTTAAATAAAGGGTTGTGCAAATGAATACTAATTTTGGATAATACGTTCAGGTTAATTCTTTTTTAAAGTACATATGATTTGATTCATGTGAGTTGTCAAATAATTCGAGTAAAAATTGACCGAACCATTAAAGGTAAATAATATATAATGCAATATTTCTCTACAACCTATCGGAATGTGAGCCCTGAGAATATAACAAAACCATGTACCCTTTTAACATAGCTTGAGCACACATCTTCATATTTATAATAACTTTAAATCCTGCCATGTATATCGACGTATTTTTGTTTCAAAGGTGGTACGAAGATTTTTTAATTTAATTCAATCAATTACATACTTAAAAATCAGTGAAAATGGCAAAACATATTTCCGCAATATAAATCCGCTTTTCAAATTATAAAGGCACAAAGATCCTATGAAGGTTTTTTTTTTTGGTCATTTGGCAGTGTAAGGCATAATATTATAAGCTTTTTGGTTAATTTCATCGTTGCTGTTTTAATATAGCAGTAATTGCCCAACTTAGGGCTGGTCAGTGTAATAGGATCGTCAATTGTCAATGGCGTTTATACACTTTGTTTAAAATATTTTGAACCACATCGGTATTTCAAAAGCGTCGCCTCTGATAAAAATAAACTCCTTAAATAAAATTTTTTTTTGCCTATGTTAAATAAATATTTTTAAAATAACAGGTTGTTTCAGAGCGCTTTTTAAATGGAATGGTATAGTTTTTGATGCGTGTTTTAATTCTACGGGATATTTTAGTCACATTCCTTTTTACGTATCCTGTACATGAATTCATCAGTCTAAAAGATGTAACGTCATGTTTATTAACACCAAAATGAATTTAATACGTTATGATCTGACATTCTGTCGGAATTCTATCTCACAATTACTTTAATATTATCTAAATTTCCCACATAAACTTTTCCCCTCAAATAACCCCCAGAGGAAGAATTCCATCGGCGTAAGGTCAGAAGATCTGGGATGCCATCATATTTAACCTCTTCTGCTAATCCACCGATTCGGAAAAGTTTGTTTAAATTTCGGAATTGTCCTGATCAATATAGATTTCGAAATAGGAGGGCGGTCTGGAAATCATTAAAATTATTTTTCCGTCGACCGTGTATTTACGAACTTCTTTAATGTATAAAAAATCGTACATTAATGGCCCCCATTAATGCATGATTTTTCTATTAATAAACGATTGTATTATAGGCAACCAAACATACATGAAATTAAATTAATACTCAATTGTTATTCAAATCAAGGTGGCGCGAAGCGGCTGTGACGCGTGCATGATGGCGTTTCGCGTAAGTAAAAAAAAACTGTCGCTGTCAACTAGTTTGGATTTCAAAATTTTGATCGTACAACGTTGAAATGAATGTCTTCGAAAATTTAACCCCACCAGAAATAGCAGAAACTGCTAATGTAGTATCGTTAAGTTTACTTCCCGCGATAAGCAAAAGATTGTATGAGAAAACGTACGCTGAGTTTATGTCATGGTGTGATGAAAAACGAGTGACGCGCTTTTCAGAATCGGTGCTATTGGCATATTTTTCGAATATTGCAGAAAGAGGCCTCATTGCAAGTTTATGGCCGAAATATTCAATGCTCAAATCGACTTTAAATTTGAAAGATGGCATCGATATAAGCAAATTCAGTAAATTAATTATGTTTATCAAGAGGCAAAAAGTAGGATATGTACCTAAGAAATCGAAAGTCCTGGAAAAAGAACACGTACACAAGTTTATTTCTGATGCTCCTAACAACTTTTTCTTGATGACAAAGGTAATAAAAAAGAAAGGTAAAACTATAATATCTAACAATAATAATAAATAAATTAAAATTCGTAGGTTGCATTGATTTTTGGAGTGGCTGGCGCACTAAGAAAAGATGAACTGTTGAAATTAGAAACGAATGATGTTCAAGATCTGGGTTCAAAATTCCTAGTCACCGTAAAGGCATCTAAAACACACACAAACAGAATATTTACTATTGTGGGTAATGAAGAAAATAACCTTCTCAATTTGGTTAAACGGTATATGTCCCTGAGACCAAGACACACTCCACACAAACGGTTTTTTATTTTTTATAAATTTAATAAATGTTCTATACAGCCAGTTGGCATAAATACATTTTCCAAAATGCCTTCCATTATAGCAACCTTTTTAAAATTAGAGCAGCCACATCTCTACACTGGGCATTGTTTTCGGCGTTCATCTGCCTCGATACTCTGTGACAGTGGTGCAGATTTTTCAGCCATTAAACGGCTTGGTGGTTGGAAATCCACTGCTGTTGCAGAGGGATATATTGAAAACTCATTACAAAATAAAATTGATACAGCTGAAAAAATCCTCGGTACAACTATAACAAAAGCCCCTCATGCTAGTTCTATCAGCGCCACGACCAGCGCCGAACCACATTCCCTTACAAACATCCAAGATAATGACATAAACCTAAATTTAAATTCAGAATGTCATACAACTACTGATAATGTATCTGTACCTTGCTTTAATTTCAGTAATTGCACTATTTCTAATGTAAATATAAGTATTAATAAACAATAATAGTCAGTTCCATACATAATCATATTTTTATCGACTTTTGTAGGTTTGGTTGTTAAATAAAAATTTTTTTTTCATTATTAACAACACAATCGACGGAAAAATGTTGTAACTAACGCGTATATTAAAAAGCGATTAATAATTTCGACAAATTAACGCGCTCGCTGCGCTCACGCGTTAAAAATGTCTCGATTATTAATCGCCCTTATTAATACACTTGTTCGTTAAATTACTATTACGCTTCAATTTAAGATCGTTCGCGATATCCGAAACCTTTTATCATAAGCCCGTGAGCCGCTCTTTTTCAGTAAGCGGAATAATTTGAATAATTCCAACAAAAAAGTCAAATTTGGCAATGTGAAACAATACTATTAAGAATACAATAAGAATATTCTAGAAGAGCAAACGGAAAAATAACTAGGAAGTAATATTACCTTATAAGTTATAAGTATTCACTGTGTTAATAAAAATCATGGATTTAGGTATAGGATATTTGAGCAAAGGGGGCACACGGAGTAAGACCGGAGAAAAATTCCTATTTCTCTCTGGATAAGTCTCTCATGGTGTTGCAAACGGAAAGCTAAGCCACATATACTCCGACAGCCACTTAGACCGCTAACATGCAACAAGATTGCATCAATAATACTGGTATTGGATTGCCAATAGGAACTAGTTCCCTAGCAAAAGCCAAGAAAGTGGTAGTGCAATGGTTGCCAAGACATGAAGGTACTACAGGAACGACGAACTTGCAAGAAAGGATTCGAAAAAAAAGTTAATAGTTACACAACCGGCAGTCGGAGCACCAAGGTGTTACAGTACGAGATGTCATAGAACGATGAACAATAAATGAACACAAAATCAACTGGAACAACAGGCAGGGATTAAACCATAGCAAATCTTTCATTGGTGACCCTAAATTAACGAGAGAGCTACTTCTGATGAGCAGAAATCAGCTGAGAATAACCACAGGTTACATGGCCATTAAAAAGCACCTCTGTCATATACAACTGTACAATGGAGACCTAAGCTGCAGGTTATGCGGATAATAAAGTGAAACGGTACAGCATATTATCTGCCACTGCGAGTCATTGGATCGAAAAAGGCAACAAATACTCGGGCAATTAAGGCTAGAACTAGAAACTAGTGCAAGGAACTGGGATAAATGAGCGAATGTAAGACCAAACTAAGGTGAGCCAATGGGCCAAACCAGGCCGAAGTACGTCCGGTACTTGGACGGACTATCGGAAAGAAATTCCATTAGCACCTTTATACGTTCATCGGTTTCTAATTGGAATCAGCTACAAAACCTTATAAAGTCATTTTACAAAATTAGTCTCAAAGAAAGCTTTAGGACGCTTTAAAAGGGTTACGGTTGTAGCACTACTTGGTGCAGTGAACACTAGAATTTCATACTCACAGTCAATATTATACACGTTAAAAGGAAGGGGGATGAAGAAGCGGGATAAATCTGTCCATTTGATTTTGTTTTGTTAAATTAGCCAAATAAAATATCTCAACACAAAATAATAAACTATTTCTGTTTCTTTTGTTAAGTTAATTGTGATCAAGCCAATAATATTGCTGGTGTGCACTCTTATTTTTCTTGTTTAAAAAAAACGTACGTAGCGCCATTCGTCAGTTTAGATTTATAAAGTGTAAGGAAAGACATGCATGCGGAGTATTTCTTCTTTCTTTGTTTCGAGTTTAAAAGCAAAGCTGTGCTTACCAAACTTAATAATTATTTTCAAATGTGAATCTTCAGTATTCTAATTATTACGCTATTAGATTCAGCAGGAAATTTTTACGTAAAAAATAATTAGGTAGGTATACTTAATGCAAAATAAAAACCGATGCACGTCATACCCTTCCAGTGACGTCAGTTATCGACAGTGTTGCCAGCTTGTAACCAAAATATCCGAGTCAGGGAATTACACAGTTCTTTTTTCATAAAAACAAGATAAATTTAAAAAAATTTCCCATAGTGTATACATATATTTGTTTACTGCATAATACCTTTCACCATCAACTTTAGTAGATACAACACTTCTTTTATTTTCATCTTGCCAAGATCGACCAATGATACCATTCTTAAAGATCCATGTTTCATCCAAGAAAACGAATTGGTACAAGAATGCTTCTTTTTCTTTAATATATTCTTTCAAAAATACCAGTGGTTTGAAAGTTACATGGGGAAGTTCCATAAGCCCTCGCCTTAGTTCATCTTTTTACTATCCGAAGCCTATTTTCTTGAAGAGGCTTCTTAAAGAGTTAAGACAACCATCAGACAGTTCTCTGTGTTTTAATTTCTAACTTAAAGTTGTCAAAGTTATGAATAATGTAAAATATTATAATTTTTAAATAATACAAGTTACTTGTTTCGTACATTCCATAAATAGTGTCACAGATAGAACTTATATCCAATCTTCACACATTTACAACTCTCTTTGAATTAGAATGTTTGTTTTAAGGGCTACGACTCTCGGTAGGTTTACTTGGACGGCCGCGGCGAGGGGGAAGCTGCTCGTCGAGGAGTAGGCGGTAACAATATTTTTCCAGGGCCGCTGTTTGAATTTGGCTTGATGCCCTTGATTGTTGCGAGGCGCGATTACGCTTAGTGCTTATTAGTCATCCTATGGTTACTGGTGCGAATGCATCGATATGAGAAAATAGACGGCGGCACCATGGTACATATTTTTTGTACTATGAGTCTCGGCACTACTAACTACTTGCAATATGGAAAAAAGGTTTGTTCTTTAAAGGAAGGGGGGTTTTGCAAATAAATAGGGTTGTTGTTTAGTTAATTAGGCAGGTAGGTACCTAAATACTGCGAATTTTTCTGTTACTTGTTTTTATTGACATAATATTATAGTAAAAATACATCAATTCACTTCTTCAAGCAATATGGGCAAATCGCCCTTTAGAAACCGGCAAAATTTTTCACAATTCGAAAGAAATGGAAGGTATTAATAAAGCAAACCAAAATACCTTCACTCACCACAAGCCACTACACCTAAATTCATTTATTTATTATACTAATGCGTATTATTCCTTTTTGTAATTCGTCTACAACATTCTAACCGTTCAACTACAGTTTAACAGCTCACTGTCGCCAATTTTAAAAATAGAACAGGCCGACAGGGGAACCCCAAAAAAAAACGAACAGGGGAAACGCCGTACAATTACGAATAAGAATACTGACACTGACTAATTACCTTTTCTTTATTTTTTAAAATTGCCTTTGGCTATTCAGTCACTCAGCCGGTTTTATTCAATAATATAATATAATTACAATAAAATATGTAACAAACACCAAAAAACGTCCCATGTCCAGCCGGGATTCGAACCCGGGACCTCTGAAATCGTTCCCACCCGGCTACCGAGGTCGATTAGAATTGCCTTCAGACTTGATACCTACTACACCGTTCGGAAGCTAGACTTTATTTTGATTTATCGATGTTTAAAATAAACATCGATGATATAAAAAAAAAAGATCGAAACTAAAATATCGGTGTTAAGATTTCTTTAATGTAACACAATATAGGAGATAAATGCATATAAAGATTAATAACATTTTAAACAGAACCACCAAAACACTGAGGCAACACCCCATCCACCCTTCCAAACTTACATCAGCAGGAACATCCGCGAGTCTCTAGGCAATTATTTGCTCGAAAATACCACTTAAAAGGGTGTTTATGACTTTTAAGAGGTGAACTCCCCACTCAAATCGAGCCGGGACCTCGAACATCGTGTTCCTCGTGAAAAATTACCCTTACTTTGATCAAGTTTGGTCACCAACCTGCATAATTTAAGTGGAATATAATACCACATTATTGTGATAAAAATATACATTATGTCTATTTATTTATCTATTTATACATACAATTAAAACAAAACCTGCAACATGTAGGCATTGAGAAACCCTATGATACTGCTCATTTTCGAAGCATCATTAAACTTATTATTAAATACGTTTTTAAGCTGTAAACGCGACTAACCATCGAAAATTACATTAAGGTTTCAGCATAAAATAATTAATAAACGCTGCAAAATCCCCGAGTCCGTCTGCACTAGTTGGCCCCGTCTTCCAGCGTAAAACGTGCGATTGCGGTAAGTTTCGCCTTGAAATCCGCAAGAGGTCGGTAGCCGACGGCCGTATTTTGAAAACGGAGGGAAAATGATTTAGACAAACTTTCAATTTTTTTTTAATTCGTTTAGTTTGATCGTAAAGAAAATGGTAATAGCCATGCCGATGCGGAACGTTTTTTAAATTTTTTTAATAGTTTATGAAAAAAAAACTGAGAACGTCGGCCCTAGGTCGTCTAACGAAAAAGTGACAACGCATCGGCGTTTATTAATATTTACCTATATACCATTCCAAATTTGAAATCCATAGGACCATAAATAAACTCACAATTCATTTTCTGCTATGTACCGTCCACAACCGCAGCCCTTAAGGTGATTCTAATAATTTATTTTCCTTAACTGTTGTTGCAATTGCGCTTTCAGTGGAGATACTCAAATTTAGGGCAGCTGCTACACGCTTAAAATTAGTAAAGTAGAAATATAATATCTAGACCTTAACTTACTCTTTAAATTCATTTCTCTGTACTGCTGTCAAGAGTAACAATAGGCCATTGCTGTTAAGTTCTTCCTGAAAATAGCTTCTAGCTATTAGCTCTCTGCATCGACTATTTAAATGCTTCGGCATTTTTTACAAATAGTAAGCAACGTAATCGTATGTCCGCTTTTATTTCTCTTAAAAGAACAGTTTTTTAATGCTATTTATGAAAAGATCTGGAGTTTTTGTTAAAAAATAGACGGACAGCAACACGAAATCACGAACAATTAGGGTTAGTTTTGCATGAAACGTTAAACAAAGCCAACGAAGGAGCTGGCGCCACCGCACCGTTCACAGTTGTGTTGCCAACTATCGGCCAATAAAAATTAATTTATATTTTTTTTCACAAGCTTAAATAAACAAAGTATTTGCTATACGTGGGTTCGTATCAAAGAAGAATACTTTAAGTTTGTAGTAAATTTAATATTGCATAAAGTTTTAATACTTTTTGCCCAAATTTAATTTTCTCGTGTTTTCTTACGGATTTACAATTGTCAGCTGATTGATGACGTGCATCGGTTTTTTTTTTGCATCAACTATATATGTGAAATTTGTAGGAACAGTCAATATTTTCTTAATTTTTGGATTTACAAGTGTAGTAGATTAGATCAGGTTAGATGAACACGTTGAATTAATTCATATGTGTGCAGAATTTTTGGAAATCTTTTGTAAAAAATTACTATAGAATACTGACGCTAATGGATTTATGTAGTTTGTTTTCTTTATTTTTAGAGTTACAAGTGTAGGTCTCGAAAAGCATAAACTTGGACAGGTGATAAAAGCGTGCATCCAAATAAAATATTTCAAAATAAAAAAAATAGATCAAAGGATTTAGTCGCCCCCATCCAAATTGTACACGATAATAAATAACTCAAAATCCAACCACGCATTAATCTGAGCTTTCGAAAGTTGTGTGCGAGAGTCCCGTTTTTAGCTGTTTGTCACATCGGTTGCGTGTCGAAATAAATACCTTTACATTTCGTTTACCCAATCCTGAGACATTTAGAAACGCGTGTAATATTAGCTAAAGCCTGTGTTTTCAATGAAAAGAGCAGGTGTTTTTTAATGTTAAGGTATTAGTTCTAATCGTGTTTTTTTTGTCCAGGTAATAAATACTCGTTTTTTTAAGAGAGTAGCATGACTTTTCAGGACCTTTGACGCATTAAACCATCTTCCATTATTACCTAAATAAATTACATTAATAGTACCCGTTTTTCCTAAGCATACATCCAGCCGCAGAGAAAATTTAGGTATTTTTTGTATGGTTAATAATGATAAAGCAAAATTTAATAAAAAATTAGATATTACTATTGGTTCTTCAAGACCTATCATTGTCAAATGCTAAAAATTCAAAAGAATTTTTTTTTTTTATTTTTTTAAAAATTTCACCTATTAGCTGATAAAAATTGTATTGAAATAGCTATTCATACAACAAGTTACGAAATAAGGGTCTTTTAGGCAGGCGACGTGAAAATCCTACGAGGCGAAGCCGAGTTGGACAACACGTCAGAGTGACTAAAAGCCATTGTTTCGTAAAGAATGGTATACAATATTTTTTCTACGGGCGTTTTATTATAAAAAGCTTAATTTATTTTACCAAACATTTTATTACCAGCGTTTCATTTACACCCAGGTTTAGAAGACACATACTTAAAGATGAATAATATCGAAATTTCGGAGTCTTTAATTAAAATAACCATTCCAAACACTGAAACGAATGTTGCAAGAAGCTTTGTAAAAGCGAAGGCTCTATTGACGGCATCAGCTTCTTGAATATTGTCCGAAAGTACGCCCAATTACCTCCAGCACATATAACCCATGAAAGATTTTTTATCATGTACAGAAACTCCAAATGTTCCAGACTTCCTGTGGCCATTAATACCATTGGAGCAACACCAAAGAAAATTGCTGAGTTCTTGGAGCTTTCAATGGCAAATGAATATATAGGCCACTGCTTTCGAAGATCTTCAGTAACTTTTTTAGTGGACTCTGGAGCGGATATATTGATGCTAAAGCGACATGGAGGTTGGCGGTCAAATGCGGTGGCTGAGGGGTATATAGACGATTCTTTAGAAAACAAAAGAAAAATCTCCGAAAAAATTCTTGGTGAGAAATCTTTGAACGCTAACAACAAGCGTGTTAAATCTAATTAATCAGAATGTTCCACCAGCTCTGCTAGTGGCATGGATTTAATTGATATTGCCGTTGCAGATTCATTTTCTATTTCTAGTTCAAATTCCTCATCTATTTTACAAAGAGATATATCTCAATGTACTGTTTTCGGTTACCCAAGCATTAGTTCTAGTAATATAAGTACCTGTACTTTTGAAAAAAGAAGACCTTTTTAGTCATGTAAATAGGTCATTTTCGCCCATATTGGCGCTTTAGACCTTTTACCCAGTGACGATATGTTGTTATACGATTTTCATTTGTCTTCAAGCTATAGCGTAATTAAAAATGTTTATCTAGCGTTCCACTTGTATCCAAATTTTCGCATAATCGGAGTATGCCATATTCGAGATGCAAAAACATTTTATAACTTTGTTGTTCTGACAATGTGTCAGTGTACTGTGACAGTACTTGAACGTTTATTTTCAAGTTTGAATGATTAAAGTGTTACAAAATGCCGAACACCTATTCAAATCTCGAATATGCAAATGTGGTGTTTGTTTATGGTTTCTGTAATGGAAGTGCTACAGGTGCTATTGAAGAATATCGTCAATGGTTTTAACATCAGAGACATTCTAATAGAAACATATTTATCAGAGATTTCAACAAATTTTTGCGAGATCGGTTCTCAGTGCTTACATAACATCTGAACCAGCTACTCGACAAGGTTCAGAAGAAGTAGAAAATGGTTTGGATTTAGTAGAAGATGCAACGACCAGCTTATCTCAATTGGGCATTCCACAAAAAAGAGTAATAAACACGCTCACAGCAAGGCTTATATCCATACCATGTACAGAGAGTACAGCACCTAAAACCGGAAGAATATGCTAAACGTATGGAATTTTGTCGGTGGATAAATATTAATCATCGTATTGTATCGCCTATACTTTTTAGGAATGAGGCAACATTCACCCGTGACGGTATTACTATCTAATACTCGTAACCCTCATGAATGGTCAATCGAAAATCTTCACGCAACAGTCGAAAGTAATTTTTAACATACGTTTCCGGAAAACGTGTGGAAAATCGCCTCGCAGGAGACCACTACTTTAATTTTTTACAAAATGAATTACAATAACTACTAGGGGATGTTCCTGTAAACATCAGAATGCAAATATACTTTCAGCATGATGGAGCTCCTGCACATTTCGCTCGTCAGGTCAAGCAAAATGAAAATCAGAAAAGAAAATGGTTTTTTTCACATTGTTTTCGTGTGTATAATACGCTGCTAGAGTTTGGTCCGTTCCTTCTGACTTACCCTGTATATGGTTGTTAATAGTATGAGCTGGTCTAAATCCGTTGTGATCTTCTGCTGATTTATTTTCTGCAATATGTCTCAACTTATTTTCAATGATAATTTCTTAGCAAGAAGCAGCTGATTCTATTCAGACAGATTTGTATCCTCGTCATTTTAGGAATTTTTCAAATGATTTTCTTGTTTTAATATTAATAAATATAAATATAATAAAACAATTACCTTCATTAAATATGTCTATGGAAGTTTGGAGCTACCAGTGACCTAAGAATTATGTTAAAAAAAATAAACGATCGGCTATTTTATTTAAAAGTAAAATAAGACGTTATAATGTACTATCTCAGTAATTTAAATTACGAAAATATAATAAATATAGCGTGCTAGCTCTGGTCAATACCAAATATGAACTCCCTTGCGTGATCTCATGGGACCACCTCCAACCAGCCTATTTTTTTTCGGCGCCATTTCTTAATTTCTACATGACGTAACTGAGTCTCTTACGTTTTCTAAGACCATACACTGTTATTTACAAATAAAAAAATATATTATTATTTATTTCGGTCGTGCATGTTACTCCGCCATTTGGTCTTGTTATAAAACAACACACACATAGGCGGTCTCTCTGATCTGTAATTTAGCCACAACACCAAATATTCTAGCTTTGTCTTTGTCTAACGGCGTGGTAACAAGTTGGATTTTGGGACATAATTAGGTAGGTGTGGAGGTTAATCTAACGGTTCTATTTTAAATTATATACCAGGGCCCGAAATGATATATTAGACGTTGTTCTGGTTCGTATGGTAAATTTTTGTATAATTTGGTATATTATAGTTTTTTTTTGTTGTGCTGGCACAAAGTCCTAAGGCTGAAATACGTAACATGCTTTAGTGGAAGAGCTTCTAGATCATTTCCGATGTGATTAAAAAAAATCACATATTTATCTTAAGAATGGAGATTAGAGATTTTTTTGGGATGCGAAATCCAGATATGAATAAAGTTGTAATGTACCTATAGAAAGTTCCCTTCGAAATGTGAGACTGGGTCGACGAGATGGAACTTTTTTCGAGAAAAAGTTTGATACAGGCTATACAGAAAAAAAGTTTTAAAAAAATTATAAATTTGACGCTTGTATTTTATATTTTCGCATTAGGAACTTGTGCTAGCATTAAGTACATACCTTTAAGAGCCACCAAGGTATTGTTAGTAAGTTTTGATACCAATAAGACGAACTCTAAATTCAGTAATCCACAAACCAACCAAGACGAGCTGATAAAACTTCCAAGAATCAAGCTAAAATCATGGTTTTTGCGATATCAACAATTGACGAAACGGAGGTTCGAATAGCAAACCAACTAGAAAGATTTCGAGCAAAGATAAATCAAGGACTTCAAACAATCAACGACATGCAGAAATGGTACAAATCCATCGGCACAAACTCTGTAAACATCCAGCTGCTAAAGTGTTACCACCTTGCAAGCAACTTCATTACTGAAATATGTGCTTACTGTACCAGAATATTCAAGATAATTTGTAGTAAAGGTACACTCTTCGAGATACTAGCACTATCCCATGTATACAACATCATAGCTGACTCAAACAAGAAACTTCCGTCCAAGAAGAAAAACCACGGCTGAAGACGATGATAATGCGGAATGATACTATGCACAAGACATTCGCAATGAAATATTGGCTATAGACTACAATAACCAACATTACTTTCAACAAACTGACGAAGAGTTTAAAAGTTACATCCCAGTATCGGAAAATAACTATGTGTGTACCCCCACAGCAGTGCAGAATATAGAAACAAACACCAACTATATCATTGGCGAAATCTACCAGTGAGTTAGTAGCCCTAATTGCCGAGTCGGAAAACATGTCCTTATGTCCATGATCTGGAAGCAACTGTATATTCCAGATACGTGGTTATATATCACCAACAACCCTGGTAATGTTCTCTTTAGTCTTGTTATTAGAACCAAAAATAGTTTTTTGTCAGTCTCAATCTCCAGGACAGTCATTCTGTACTTACCAAACTTCAACCTAAACAAAGGAAGAAAACACGTCATTGGCAGCTGATGAATGTCACAAATTATGTGATGCAAATGCTAAAATTCCATTGGTTACGACGCGGTGCTACGAATTTTCTACGAACGCAAGCACCGAAGAGTGAAATATCGTTTAAGGTGGATTTATAAACTTGACGTTGGGTATTCTGTTTGACGGTGGCCGTGACGTGTGCCGTCTGCCGGTCGTAGCGACACAATTAACCTTTTATAAACTTGACGTTACTCCGTCGCTCTGCCGTTCGTCTTCTTCTTTTCTACTAGCAGAAACAGTACATAACCACAATATTCATAGTGTTATTTTTTTAATCATTTGTTTTTTTGTTGTTGCTAAAATGGACGATGAGACGGCCTATTTACTTGCTCTGTGTTCACATGCAATACTAAAAATAAGAAAGGGCCAAAAAACACACAACGTCACTGTCAATATCACGTGAGAGTCATAAACGGATTTGATTGGCTCTTGAGCATTACTACGAGTATTGCTACGACCGGCCGCCGGAAAAAGATAAAATTGGTTTATGTTGACCGGCACCCACCGGCATGCGTCACCGTCACCGGCAACTATGAATGGCCTTACGCACTTCAATGTTTTTAACTCTACCAGCCACCGTCACCGGCACCAGCAAAACGGAACGTCAAGTTTATAAATCCACCTTGAAGCTGGATTTATAAACCCTCGCCGGCGTCAGCGCCAGCGCTCGTCGTAGACGTGCATAGTAGGCATTTATAAACTTGGCGTTCGCGTTCGCAGTATTGACAATGACAAATAAAAACATAATCTGACACTTCTGACATTTTAGTTTGTACTGTTGGTGGTGTTTTTTTTAGTGCAGTTATTAGAACAAAAAAAGAGTTAAATAAATGGATTTAGCAAGGAAGAAGAAGTTACTCGGTGTCTTAGGGGTAGTTTTATGCTTATATGTAGCATTACTCAGGAAACGCACTCGTCGTTTCAAAACGAGACCCATAAATAGAGCCAGACGCAGTGAAGGTGGATTTAAATATTTTCAAAAGATTAAGGCGATGGATAAGCAGCAGTTTTTTAAGTATACACTAATGACTGTTCCTACCTTTGATAAGTTAGTAAACTTTGTTTCTCTACGAATCCAAAGAGGCATGAGATCCGATGGAATATCGCCCGAGGAAAGAGTGATAATAACATTACAGTATGTATATTTTTTAGTAAACGCAGTGCAGTTAGCAGTAGAAGACTGCTACAGTTCTTTTGTATATTTATACCTAATATTCTAATATACATAATTTTTTATTTTAGATATTTGCCTCAAGGGAGCAGTATGCAAGCCCTAGCATGGAACTTTCATGTTGGCCTTACGAATGTTGGTATATTTTTCATATATTTTTCAAAATTTGTACTTTTTTCCAACAGTAATTTTAGGATTAGTTATTTTAGGCAGTAAAATGACGCTTGGCCGATGCCAACGACGACTTGATAGAAATGCTAAAATCCCATTGGTTATGACGCGGCGCTACGGATTTCCTACGAACGCCGGCGCTGGCAATATAAAGATGGTTTATGTCGAACGCCAGCCAGCGCCGGCGAAGTTTATAAATCGCTCCATTACGATTCACTTGTTTAACTTTCAGCGCCCACGCCAGCGCGAGCGCCGACGCCAGCTTCGAGTTTATAAATCCAGCTTTATGTTGAACGCCAGCCGGGGTCAGCGTGAATGCTAGCGAAGTCTATAAACAACTCTATTACTATTCACTTGTTTTACTTTCAAGTTTGTGAATCCAACTTTAAGGTTAGTTCCTGAGGATCTACCCTATCTTAACTCATAAAGCTTTATTTTGGGGACTACCCAGTAGTAAGAAAAAAAAATTGGTTTTCTGCAAGCGCTAGTGGATTTTTTATTACTTTAAGGTTTGTACTGACAAAATAACAACAGCTGTTTACCAAGCATTGTATTTGAAAGAGGTTTTGTTTTTCAATTTAGTCCCTTAGTCATGCCTATGACCCCAAATTTCTGTGTTCTGTAAAAAACAAACACATTTTGTTGTATTCCCTGTCTGCTCCTTTATATTAATATCATTTTTGATCTGTTTGGTAACTATTAAGATAATAAAGGTAGTATATTGATTTGTCGTACTTTTTAATCATTTCAAAATAGAATCTCCTCCTAAATCAAAGAACTCTTTCGAAACTATTTCCCGTTACTTGAAGCATCTGTTTAAAATTTACTGGACATTCACTATTTCCCAAAACAACACATGTTTTAGATAAAACATTTTTATTGAAATAAAATGCAAATTTAAAGTGCTCTGTTTGTATCGTTCAGATTATTACAAATTGTGCAAAATTGTCTAAACATGGTGCCCAGAAGATTTACGAGTTTTATATTACTGTAATAAACACCTTTTTTGCTCATTCTCTCGTTGAGTTTATGGGATGTTGTATTTTGTTCTATGTATATTACAATGCTTTAATAACGCTTCAAACATTCTGAATGTTTAGCAAAGCTGTAAAATATTTTAAAAGTTTAGTAATAGTGGACTTTATACATACATTGATTTTTAAGCAAGACTGTTCTCGGGTCATTATCGGTTGACAATAATAACAATTATTATTAAATACCGAGATATTAGTTTAACACTATTTGCGTTTGCCGAAGTTAACAAGTCAAAATTTAAAACTGCCATTTAAATTGTGTTAGGGATTTTCTTAAAATATCTGGATTTTGTTGATTTTGTAGTAAATCGCAATTTATCAGGATATGTGTTACAGTCCAAACTTCCCCACATCCTCATAAATTAGTATGCTTCACCCCCATTATGTGCATATGCTTTGGCACCAGACAGTGTCCTGCCCTCATTCTGGTTATTGTAGGTATCGTGTTCTTATTTAAATTCAAGTCTTTGTACCCTACTTTTTCGGAAACTTATCTGACGCACAATTTTTCCCTTTTCTTGACTTTTCCTATACAATACGTCACTCCATTCTTTAAATATAAATTTCTTAGCGGTTTTTGCTACACTTCTCCAGTCTGTTGTTTAATAGGCTATTGTTAATTGCCTTTGCCTTATAATAATAATAAGTTTACGAATTATGTTGGTATCCCAACACCACTAAATAAATATTTATAAATTTAATTATTGTCCCCAGACTGTCGCTCTGGGCTAGTTTAGGTTAATTTGTAGTTGGATTGGTCATGGTAAATGCCATCAGGCAATAAATTCTTTTAGGATTTCGAGAACGTGAGTTTAACGTTTTCTTAAAAGTGTTTTATTGTAAACATAATATAGGTAGGTATCTTTCAAATTATGCCCGTGAAGTCTAATACTTTATGACTTAAGAAAAGTCAAGAAATATGGAATGGACAATAAAATGACAAAAACACAACACAATGGTAAAATCAAGACGTTGGGACCCTGTTGATTGATCAAATATTGAAATGAGATTATGTTTCATATTGTGGTAGTCTTTTTTGTATCACGACGCGTAGTGGATAATGGCGGCCATAATGCATTCCAGTCACAAAATGATTTTTATAACTAGGTAGATTGACAATAATAACTTGACTTTGACTTTAAATACTGAAAAATGTTAATAGTTATTAATGATACTAGTTCGATATGAATACTATAGTTAAGCTTCATTAAGACAATTCGTATGGAACGTGCATTATTCAACATTTTAATCTACGACGCGACGGTCTAAATAGATTTAATTTGCAAAGATTCAATTTATCTTAAAATGCTAGAAACGTTTCCATTAATTAAAATTAAAAATTATCAGGTATGGTAACCGCCCTTGTTGGTTGTTGCAATGTTGACTTTGGCAACTTCATTATTGGCATCCAGTTTAATGCCATACGTTAAGTTTTAGTGAAAAAGAATATTAAAATGAGTGATTCTTATTCCGAGAGTATCCCTTCGGATATAAATGGTATTGCGCAAAACGTTGTCGATTCCCTACTTCCCGAAAAATTAAGACATACGTGTGAGCAAACCTATGCAAAACTTGAAGATGAAGAAGGTGCAAAGGGAAAGGATTCAAGAATAGCAGCAATGAATAGGTTCTCCTGGCATATTTCGAGCATCGAGCAAAGAATACATAACCCAAAAAAGTTTATTTTTGTCTTCTTCTTATTTTAGCATTTGCATGTTATTAGGTCTGTTCCAACTATTAGTCCCTGACACTTTCAACTGTCAAATACAGTTAACCAGTGGTAGGACATAACAAGGCATCCTGGGGTCTACATGCAATATTCATCTTTTAGACTCTATTTCTGAATTAAAACTAGTCCCGGACTGCTGGTTGGAACAAGCCTTATAAATCCATAATGGCACTGAGTGTTATTATGAAGGCCATAATGATGAGGATGCTAAATATGTCATAATTACACCGTCGTAGATTCATACATTAATGCAACTTTATGAAATCAAGAGGATACTGATACAATAAGAAAAAGCTTTGCAGGTAACTAGGTGGTAAAATTAAAACTTAGGTATTTGGTTTTGCGCTTATTATCGCGGTGGCATCTAGAACTGCGCAACACCTGTATACAGTTGCATTCGCTATTATAATAAAGCAATTATACATGACAAATGCTTATTGTAACTAAATCCAAAAAAGCTGAATATTTTCCAAGTTCTTGAAATACCTCTCTGTATTTTCTGTTAATACTAAACACATTTAAAAATTTAGCTTCATAGGGCTCCGGAAATTCAATAGGAGACAGGAGACAGTATTTATTCTCTATTTAAAATATGACAGTAGTAACTACTGTGATATTGTTAATAATAACCTACATCATTATTTCTATACCCTTCTAATCATAGTTATTGAACTTTATAACATAAGCAAACACGCGTAACATATATCTAACAACTTCTCAACTTCCACTGCCAAAGTGGATCGCTAAGCAATGCCACCTGACATACCTTTTTCTTACAACAATAAAAAGTTTAATACAAACAAGTTACGATTAAAACTTTATGCTACATAACTATTCAAATACTTTGACTTATTAGCCAACTGACCTGATCTAGAGGTATAGGCTGGGATATTGGAGTTAACTTGAGCATTATTATCACTGGCAATATTATTTCTGCTAGACTTTAGTTGACAGTTACCCTGAAACAGATTCGCAGCAGTATTTGTTTTAAAGTTTTGTTTTGTTGATGCTCTGTCTAAATAAAACAGACAGACCTAGAGGTTATAGACTGTCACTATATTGTTGAAAGAAATAGGTCAAATTTGTACAGATCATCAACAAGACAAAACTTTTTCACACCAACAATTTTTTTTTCTGCTCCAACATTTTTATCTTTTTTTATATTTATGAGGCCAACAAATAGCTGGTTTTCATCTTCCTGGTCTTCTACCATCTCTTAAACGATCATGTTAATACCTCTAAATGGATCGTTTTTAAGGACTGGGTTAGTTTTATTTAAACAGATTCTTTCAAGGTAATTATATAGTTTACACCAAGTACATCTTTTCCATAGCTGGACACTGTCTATACACATGAATTGTACCACATTTTCCACACTCTCTGTTTTGTGATTGACCCCTTCTTTCATTTCTAATTTGCTCGTTCTAATTTCCTCTATTTCTATTTTGCTCAAATTACTTTTTAATTACGCTTACATTTCCATTATCTTCCTGTAACTTTTTATTTTGTGAATCTGCCAGCTGTGCAGCTTTGCATATATTTATACACTGTTGTAGGGCCAGTTTTGGCTGACGTAATAATGGGTATCTCACCTTACTTTACACTTGACTACTTATTTTCTTAAGGTTGTCAATAAAGGTACCTTTTTTTTCACTTTTCACTTTTAATTTTTGCCTGATGTCCGCAGCACCAAGTGATGTTGTTAATAATAAACCACATCATTATTTCTGTACCCTTTTAATTACAGTTATTGGATTTTATGACATAAGCAAACACGCGTAACATATATCAATATCAATACCACTTGGCAACTACCAAGAACACTGACTAGTATAAACAATTGGTGATCATTCTAAATAATCCAGAATATGTCTTTACGTTTAACCATACACGTGTGTGTCCTGGTTAAAAGAACCACTACAACGCAAAAATATTCAATTTGGTATTTGGTTCTCCTACCATGAGACCTACAACGGATTGTAGCAGCAACCCTCTCAATGTTATTGGTTAGTCGTTGTTTTCGCTTATCACGTTTTTAATGTTAAGACGTTTGCAAGGCTCTTTTAATTAACCTGTGTAAAAAGTGGTATTTCTTGACTATTTGACATCTCATCTTAGTTTATGAACTATAAGCAATTCGAATTTTTCGCAAGCTATAATTTTATTGAAATCATTGAAATTTCTTTTAAACGTGGCTAATAAAATGTGTTCTTTAGGTATTATTTTGCGTATAATTTTAGATTACCATAACGCAATTGTTTTTGCTAATACTTTTAACTCGACTTAATTGTTAACAATCCGTTATCCGCTTTTTCCCCTGTAAATATAATGGGCTTATTAATTGTAATTAAAATGTACAACAAAGTTCGATGGTTATCAAGAAAAGCTGGCTGAATGGTAATTGTTCTTGTGGCCTTATTCATTACTTCCTTTTGTTTTGGTGCAGCCAGAGTAATTAAAGAAAAGGGAATAAATGAAGTTTCAAGCTGTACAAGGCAACCAACAAAAAAAATAAAACACTTCAACATAATTTGCTTCTGCTAATCATACAGTGTGTCCTAAATGCAATGTTTAATTGGAAGCTAGGTTATTATTAGAGTTGGAGAGGTTGGTTAAGTAAAAAAAGGGTTTTATGTGGATTTAAAATAAATCTTTAAGCTTATCTGCGTAGATGATTTTGCAAACCGCAATACTTCGTTTTGGTTTGACGCAATCAGAGGAATTAAAGAAGTTTTAAGTTGAAATGTACGTACAAGGCCACCAAGAAAAAAAGTAAAATATATTTCAACATGATTTGCTTTTACTAATCATACAGTGTGTACTGTGTACCAAATTCAATGCTTAATTGGAAGATATATTATTACTAGAGAAAGAGAGGTATAGTTAAATAAAGAAAGTTTCAAAGAGATGTAGGTATGGGGATTTGAAATAAATCTTCAAATTTATCTGCCTAGATGATTTTGTTAACCGTTATTAATGGCATATATTTATGATTTTCGTCTTTCTGATTTCTATAGGTAACAATACTGCAAAACTTGTGGATAGGTCAGCCCTAGATTCGTTACAAAGCAAACGAGTATATGTACCAATTACGTCGAGATATCATAGAGATACGTTTGAATTAAATTATGAACTTGCCACATTCAAAACATTGCCAATGTTTTCCCACACTGTACAATACCTAACATAGCTTGACAACTTTCAATAGCAACCATTAAGCGTTTAGCTGTTACGTAGTATACATCGTAGGGCTGATGAATGCTGCTTAGTCTAGCGATACCAATAAACAAAGCCAGCATACTCAGATTAATGTCCCATCTCCCTAGATACAATGTCTCTCGTAATTTTGCTGTCATATTTTTTAAAAGGCCAGTGATATCACGAGGAGAGGCAAGTGAAGCCTTACAGGCATAAATTAAATTTCTGAAAGTTGCGTTTCAGGGGCAATTACCCAGGTCGTGGGATTGTAAATACAGACCGTAGTGGTTGCCGTAATTTGTCGAGATCGCGGTCTAAGACACGAGAGATCGCTTATTTGGACCTGTGTGGTCTGTTCGACTCTTTAAGCGAAATATTACTGAACATGCAGTGCCGACATCCTATTATATTGTAGGTGATAATTGTTTTACTTAGTGCGGCAACCAGAGAGGGGGCTTGGGGTTAAAATATTTATCATAACATAATACAGAACTTAAAATATGATTTGTTAATACTTTATTTGTTTATTTAAATACTTGCCTTACAGGTTTACAAACCCAGCTATAAAGCAGAGACAGAAATAAGAGGGAACCAACAATCGTTTTGTGTATTAATTGTATAATCTTCGAAATTTAGTAATTAGCAGAGCGCTTTCGGCCATAGGCGGCCTCTTCCTAAAAAGCGAGGAAAATCCAATTTTTAGAAATATTTATTGAAAAATGTCGTTTTTCGAAAATTAATTGTAAAGTTGTGTGAAACGACGATCGTACTTGTAGACCTCTAAAGACCCGTATAAAAGAACACCTTTCGAGATCCTCTTCTGCTTTTGGTCAACACCTTAGAATTTCTAATCATGCTTTTAGTCCTTTCTCTAATTCAAAGATTATTTATGACATACCTTCCAAAAATTTCAATAGACTCGATTTTATGGATGGATAATATAAAGTATAATACAATAATCTAATACTATTAGAATAAGATGAAAACACGAGTAAAACTTAATGAATAAGATAGAATATGATAACCTACCCCTATTCCACCATAGTTGGTTAAAATTTTCACCTGTGTTCTTTGTTCTTGTCGTTCTTTCACCGGCTTGAACTAAAGGGTCTCATAAAATTTGTCTTTAATAGGTCCACTTTATTAAACATTATTAAATGTAGGAACTAACCTAAACTAACTTAAGTTCTATATCTGATGTAATTTTGTTGAAAAAAAATGGAAATAAGCAGTATATCACATCCTTAAGATCGTTTGGCAAATTCGGATAAGATTGTCGAGAATTGAGGTTGATTATGTTTTCCAATGTCAAAACCATTTCATTTCCAATTTTACCTAAAAATTTGCAGTGTCCTTTTTAAATATCCACCAGTTTATAATAACGATATCAGTAATTCGTCGACATCACGTAATAGCAACAAAAGTACAAACTTTCAGTTTAGAAACATTTAACAAACACTGGCTCAATAATAAAGACATCAATCAAAAACCGTTACAAAATTATTGTATACCAAGAGATACCCATCAAGACCATGTGAACATTTTAATTAAAACATCACAAAAAAAAGCAGGAATAAAATTATAGTAACTAACAGCCAAGACGACATTAATCATTCCTTTCTGACGTACTCTTTGGTCCCTGGGCCCAGAAGACTCAATTAATATACGAAAAGGACGAAGGGCTTTCGCATGGCCGCTCTAAGGGCGGGCCGGACATTAGCGAAGCGAGGGACTCTTTAAGGGCCAAGCGGGGTCCGCCATTATCGTTCAGTGCGAATCGGACCTAAAAACGAGGGATGACTAATACTTAGTGTCAGCTTTGTTACGGGCTACCATTCAGAACTGTAATGAATCTATTATGTTGGAAAATGAGCTCTCATCTGTAATAAGAGAGCACTAGGATAAAGGCACTAGATAGAGAAAGATGTGGTCTGTGTTATAAGAAAGATGGAAAGTAGAGAAGAAGAGATAAGATTTATATTATATAATAAAGATTTAGGAAATTTCGTTATTTCTTACCTTTGGTTGCGTATCAAATGTAAAAAGCAAGTCATTATTTCTCAAATTGCAATCATACTCCGAATTTAATTTTTCTTATCAATCTGATCTATTAATTATAATTGTTAGATTTAAATCGCGTTTACTGCAGCCTTCTAAAATGATCATAATTTTCACCATTTTGTACCGTGCGAGCAAAGATTATTATCATCAAGGTGTACTTTGCATCTAAGGCTGTACTGCTTAGCCGTAGAGCTTATTACCTGTTGGGTGTCAGTAACTACCAGCATCATCAATCAATCAGTTATTCTGTTTTCTTAAACAGTCGTTGCAAGTAATTTGATTAATCGCTAATTTATCCAATTTCTTGAATAGTTCACGCAATAGGTTTTATGGAACAGCACAAAAAATTCATGTTGTAGCGTATTCTTTAAACGAGGTTACAGTAAATGGTGAGTAGCAATACCAATAGCGTTTGTGCATGAACGGTTTCCGCGAAAATTTTCCTAACATGACTTTTACTGCTGGGGATTTTTATCATTGCCTCAGAAAAACAGCGTCTCTGTTTAGGGAAAGAGGTTCTATACAACATTAAAAAGGAGCTGAAAGGCCATCTGTAAGAACAGAAGACAGAAGAACTTGTTGCAAACGTTCATGAAATGATGCAAAATACACCAACAAAATGTATAAGATACCTGTCTCAAGAAGTGGGAAGATCTCGTGGAACCTGCAGGACTATTTTTAAAAAAGCAGCTAAATTTGTTTCCTTATAAGGTGCAACTATTTCAAGAAATACAAGCTGCAGATTTTGAAAGACGCAGAGATAACTGTCAGTGGTTTACTCCAAATTTATTGGAAATAAATGATTTATTAGACCTGACTTTTTTTTTGATGAAGCTTGATTCCACCTCACCGGTTATGTCAATTCTCAGAATACGCGCAGCTGGAGTAGTGCTAAATTTTTTTGTAGGGTCTACAAACTTTGGTGTCTGGTTAACTGTTTCCCGAATAATAATTTTTGGTCCTATTTTTTTCCATGACACAGTTACAGCACAGAGGTCAAGGAACAATATTTTGATTTCATTTGTGGAGCAAGTTCTTGACGATGAACTACGTTTGGTCATTTTCAACAGGACGGTGCAACCGCCCATACATTCGCCAAAAGTACTTACGCAATTTTTTCGACAACCGATTGATCACTTTTCGAACAGACATTAGATCACCTTGTTTAACGGTTATGAGTTACTTAATTTCTCTTCATTTAAAGAACAATATTTTTAAAATACGAGTTGAAAATTTAGAATAGTTCCAAGAAAGGATTATCCAAGAGTGTGGTAACATTTATTCAGAGATGCTTGTCAACGCTGTCGAAAATATGAAGAGACGTGTGAATTTATACTTGGAGCATGGCGGTGGCCAATTTTAGCAATTTCTATCATTTTTATTTTTGTTTTTATATAGACTAAGAATCCCATACTAGAATAATTCTTGTACATAGTCTAGGGAAGCCAGGAACGGCATCGTATTCGTGTTTTAAAAATTTTGATAAGTGTCGTTTTTGAAAAACTAAGAAATTTTTTTAAATAAAGGGTGTCCAAAAATGTACGCACATATAAAATATATCATATATACATACATATTAAATATCGTGGCATTTTCGTTTTTGCCATACTACGCTTCTGAAAATTTAATTGCTGTCATGTAATTTATTGCAATTAATAGCCATGGAACGCTACACGGTAGAACAGCGCGCTGTTATCGTGAAAACGTATTATGAATGTGGATAATGTTATGCGGAAACAGTTCGTAGAGTGCAAGCCGTTTTTAGAAGAAGTAATGCACCAAGATTAATCAAGAAATTTGAGCAAAGTGGTTCAGTTGGAAACATAAAATCAACAGGGCGGCCGCGTACTGCTCGATCTATTGAAAATATTGTAGCAATGTCGGAAAGTGTTGGTGAGAATCCAGGCACGTCGATTCGCCGTCGGTCACAGCAAGTGAACATTACCAAAAGCAGTATGCAGCGAATTCTTACAAAATATTTGCATTTGCATGTCTATAAAATTCAATTGACCCAAGAATTGAAGCTAGCAGATCATGGGCTGCGCCGTGAATTTGTTAATTGGATTCTGGAAAACGAGGCAACTGACGGAGATTTTTCGAAGAAGATCCTGTTTAGTGATGAGGCACGTTTTCAATTAAATGGATACGTCAATAGGCAGAATTGTCAAATTTGGGGGAAGAGAATCCTCGTGTTAGTCACGAAAAACCAATGCATCCTGTACGAGTCACCGTTTGGTGCGGTTTTTGGTTCGGCGGAATAATTGGACCATACTTCTTTGAGGACGAGGCTCGAACTGCACTAACAGTGAATGGCGAACGTTATCGTGCAATGTTAGAAGAGTTTCTGTGAGCTGAATTAGACCGAATTAATGTGGAAAACTTATGGTTTAAACAGGACTGAGCGACCTGTCACACTGCGCGTGAAACAATGAACTCATTACGACTGAAATTTCCTGGTCGTGTGATATCTCGCAATGGTGATTAGAATTGGCCACCACGATCCTGCGATATAACACCGTGCGACTTTTTTCTCTGGGGGGTTTCTTAAATCTCGTGTTTATGCCAATAAACCAGCCGCAATTCCTGACTTGAAGAACGAAATTCGACGCGTCATTGATGAAATTCGTCCACAAAAATGTGAAAATGTTATCAATAATTTCGTCAAAAGGGCAAGGGCCTGCCAGCAAAGCCGCGGTGGACATTTGTCGGATATTGTGTTTCACACTTAATCGTGATATGTATTCTTTTTAATCCCAGTGAAGTTTTGACATATTTCAAGAAATAAATGTGTTTTGTTAACAAATAAAAATGTGCGTTCATTTTGGGACACCCTTTGCTTTAACCATTTTTCTTTAAAAAAGGCAATCTCCATTTGTTTCAAACAAATCAACAATTTTCTAGATAATCAAACTCAGCAGTTATTTATTACAAAATTTTAAAAACTAATTTACTTACGGTTTTGTTTTTCACATACTCCTTATTACTAGCTATTGTTATAAACAACTAAACTTAATATGGAGTTGTGCTAACGTGCATTTAATTCATGGACAAGCACAATGCAATTCTCTGGAAGCAAGAAAAATTTATACTGAAAGATTTTCAAATTTAGAATTAAACGTAGATTAGAAGGAACCGAAAAATTAAAAAACAAACAAAATGTGAAGCAGTTCTCGGGATAAAAGTTTAAAAGTCATGAAAAATTGCTCGTAAAATAAGTTTTGTTCTGATTACTTATTTCATCAAATCACCAATTAATTACTTAACAAAACTAAGCAACAAAACTTTAAAATACAAAAAATGGATATTCGCAGAAGGTGCTTCACATGACTGCCGTTTGATTCTATGCATAGTTTCACTCTCTTTGATAATGAACGCGAAACCGTCTGCATATTGCCATATTATTTATAAATGTATTGCAAGCATACAAGCGTATTGGATTCTTTCCCAAAGTTCCTTAGTAGGCTTTGATAAGCTGTAAGCAGAATTTTTCTAAATTTTAGAATAAAACCTAATTTACTGGTACTTTTTTGTGAAAATCGTTAATTTTAGCAATGAAGAATATGCTGATATGCATTTAGTGTATTCCCCAAAGAAGACATCCCTACCACCAATCGTTTACAGCAATTCATCAGTGAATTAGGGAAACAGAATCTGCCATTCCAAAAAATTATTAAACAGGAAGGCCCGCTACTATGACGGATAATAACAAAGAAATTACCTTGATGACTATCGAAGATAATCCTGAAACTAGTGTAAGCAGGCTTGCTGCAATGCATCCTATTGTGTCGAAATTATATGTGTGGAATATACTGGATAACGAAAACCATTATCTTTGTCTTTTTTAAAAAGTGTAGGCTCTTTTAGAACGTGACTTGCCTACTCGCTTAGAATTTTCTTATTGGCTACGAAATGGAGAAATCGAAAATGCTCAGTTTTTTTCTAATATTCTATTTAGCGATGAATGGCTGTTTCCTGAAAATGAAATATTCAATATGTATGATGCACATTACTATTGAAATGTTGAAGAAATCCCACATGTTATTACAGAGACTCACCATCAATATTGAGTATAAATATGAATAAAACAATACAGTCTTCCTCCACAGTTTAATAGTTGTAATAAAAATTCTAAGTTCCCGACATGTGTCGAGTACTTAAGTGCTCATCCTCAGGGGATATCAATATCGAGTTTAACATATAAGTGAGTTGTCTCAAATTAATGAGTACAACTCAAAGGTTGAAGACTTGGTGTATGAAATGGTTGTATGTATTTAAATAGAGGTGAAGTTTAGATTAAGTTTTGTAATTTAGGATAGTAGAAGACATTTAAGAGAAGATTATAAGTTTATTATAACATCTGGAGGAGAAAAGTTTTCTTTTATTTTAATTAGAGCTGTTAAAGCTAAATTCTTATTTATTGAAAGAGGGGATTAAAAGAAAATCAGAAGAAAGTATCAATAAGCTATATGGTTAGCTTCTTTTAATCCCCTCTTTCAATAAATAAGAATAAAGCTTTAACAGCTCTAATTAAAATAAAAGATGTTTTAATAAACTTATAATCTTCTCTAAACTGTCTACTATCCTAAATTTCAAAACTTAATCGAAACTTCACCTCTATTTAAACACATACAACCATTTCATACACCAAGTCTTCAACCTTTGAGTTGTACTCATTCATTTGAGACAACTCACTTTTATGTTAAACTCGATGGTGGTATCCCCTGAAGATGAGTACTTAAGTACTCGAAACATGTCGGGAACTTAGAATTCTTATTACAACTATTAAACTGTGGAGGAAGACTGCATTGTTTTATTCATATTACATTGACTCCACTGAATGTATGGCCTATTTTTTTACCTTCAGTATAAATGTTTGGATAGGGATAATTGGCAGTAACCCAGGACCTGTGGA
Organism: Polydrusus tereticollis; assembly: GCA_963920685.1. Lineage (NCBI taxonomy): Eukaryota > Metazoa > Arthropoda > Insecta > Coleoptera > Curculionidae > Polydrusus > Polydrusus tereticollis. Next base: position 87,197,909 of record OY987329.1, on the reverse strand, counting down.
GTTACCCGGTCGTCTAAACGCAGTTCGATATTTACAATTTTTGCAGAACAATTTATCAAATGTGTTGGATGCAGTGCCTCCAAACATTCGTCAAAATTGTTGGTTTATGCACGATGGGTGCCCCGCTCATTTCGCCATAAGCGTTCGACAGAATCTAAACAATACGTACGGAAACCAATGAATATGTAAGAGTGGTCCGGTTGCTTAGCACCCTCGGTCCCCGGACCTTAATCCTTGTGATCTTTGTATTTAGGAATATAAGAATCAGAAGTATATACTATTCCAATAGAAACTCGATAAGAACATGGGGAAGAACCAAGCACGTTTGCAATACTTTTAATAATAATATAGGAATTCGCCGTTATATGAAGCACCTTTTGTGATTATCCACTTTTTGTATTTTAAAGTTTTGTTGCTTAATTGTGTTAGTAATTAATTATATTGATTTGTAATATTATTGGGAATTAGCTTCTTCGGTTTGAATAAAATAAATAAAATACGGAACATTTTACGAAATAATCTTAAGAGATTTTTTTGTCAGAAAAAGTGAAAGCTACTTCAAAGCATTAAAAGTTCTGAAATTAATTTATTGGCGTACAAATTTTGGGAAAAAAATTAACCAGACAACATAGTATCTACGCTACTGACTTAAAAAGTTTTATATTTTGAATTGCATTTAACTGCTAGGTACCACAGTAATCCTTCAACCAAATTTCATAGTTTTCTATCAAGTCCTTTTCCTGATATTTTTAAATGAAAGAAAAAACCTGAAACTTTCAACGCCCTGTGTTTCTGTAAAGAAACATACTCGTATAGGTATCTGTATTTTGAATTTAAACAAAAATTCCTTAAAATTAACATGCCAGTCCGCATCAAGTGTTAGACTGGTCCAGACTATACAGTTAAACAAGTTATAAAGTATGTTATGACTCGTAAAACTGAAAAACATTATTTGCCTCTTTTAAATTAGGACCCTTAAGTAAACTTTTAGTACCATTTCGGCCTCACAACTACCCACTATGTTACACAAAACTTTCCCTAGTGACATAACAGCGTACTAATGTGAAAGTTTAGGTCCTTTAAGGCCATAAATCAGCTTCTAAACACATCGTTATTTTAGCTTACCGCGAGGTTTGTTGAAGAAAGAAAAAGAGAAATTTGTTTCCCATTGATAGGACAGGAAGGATGTTTGTGTATATTATACATTTCCCTTGTAGCGAAAAAAAAGGGTGCCAGTTACAATAGGGGCTAAATTTGTTGCCTGCATCAGGTATAGAAAGTATGTCCTACCAAACACCAAGGTAAAATTACCAATATTCGATTAGCACCCACTGTTTTTATAATTTATATGCAATGACCAGCAACGTTGTTCCGGCATCGTTAGGGTTCAGTATAAATGTGTCCCGTCAGAAGGGGTATTTATTCACCCTCTTAGTTGTTCTGTGGACGACCCTTATCCTATATTTTCCAAAGAGTTTCTTTTTATTCATAGATATATATAATTTATTATTTTTTTAAAGGTTGGGGGTATATTTCGAGTTTAAAACTTAAAAACGCAAAAGACTTTGTTACATAATTGTGTGAAAATATGGACTGATAACTGAAAGATAATATATTATTTTGAACTCTTGCGATCAGTGTTCTACGCAGGCGTAGAAGAGCTTCATAAAATAATAAGATTAAAATGTCTTAAAATTTCGTGATATATCTCAATGTTTTTAAAATTTCGTGTTATAAGTCGAAATTTTAAAATTTCGTGATGTAACTCAAAATTTTAAAATTTCGTGTTGTAACTCAAAATTATAAAATTTTGTGTTTTAACTCGAAATTTTACTTCAAAATTTCAAGTTATAAGGCGAAATTTTAAAATTTTGGCATAGGCTCGAAAATTTAAAGTAAAGTTTCGTGTTTAAGACAAAATTTCAAAAATTTCGTGTATTAAGTCGAAAATTTAAGAAATTTTTATTTGATTATTTTATGTGGCTCTTCTTCGCCTTCGTAGTGTTCATACCTCTATTCTACGACGCACGTTTTAATTGGGTACCTAATCTATCTCCTACTAACTGATTTGTGTTGTTTTTTTCAGGTGGGTTCCGTACTCATAGAAGCAGAATGCAAAAGGTAAAAACAAATCAAAAAGTTTTTTGAAATTAATTAAAGTCAAAGTCAAAGTAAAAATACGATATTTTCTGAAAGAAATATCTTTATCGACAAAACGTTTAGAAATTAATTTGAATTAATAATAACATTTAATATAGTAAAATTTTAAGTATTAGAATAAAAAATGCAAACAATTATGACAGAATATCATCAAAACATTCATTTATGGTATAATAAGCTTTTTTCAATAGGTAATACATTTTTAACGTTTTTTTTTAACATTTTAAAATTTGACATTTTTTTAACATAAATTGAAAGAAGAAATAGGTAAACATAATTTTTCCACTACTAACCTATAACATCGCCATTATTGACCGATTATTAACGTTAGAAATCGTTTTTCTCTACCTTATAAGTTATTATTGACCATGGTCAATAATAAGGCATTGAAATCCATTATTGACCGATCTTCAAGAATCTATTTGAAGGCAGGTAACTTGATTTTTTGATTCTACAACATGAATTCATAAACATGAATGTGGTTAGACAACCAGATAATTATCAATACATATTAGATTACCTGATATTGTAAAATATCGATTCAATCAACATTTTTTCTGCTTCCGTCCTTAATTCTGGAGGTGTACACATAATAATATCACTAACATTTTCTTCGCTCATTTTTTAAAAGAACGGAAAACTCGTGAAATCTGATGACATAAATGAACAAAAATTGACATTAACAAAGCCACCTGACAAAACAACAAAATATTTTGCCAATTCCAAAGCGCAGGTAACTTGATTAAAAAATATACTTATACCTACCTATCATTTTTTATAATTATTAATACTATAAAGATAAATGTCTTGAAAAAGTTTGTAGTAGTGGAAAAAATATTATATTAACCACGGTTTAGACAGCTTATAGCCCTCGCGTCTTAAATCCCTCGTCGCTCCGCTCCTCGTGATTTAAACTTGCCGCTCGGGCAATAATGATGGGTGTCTAAACCTTGGTTAATAATATACTATTATTAAAGTCTTGTCTTGTGTTATAAGTAGGTAAATTAATATTATTTCTATGTTTTTTTTTTAAACAAACAAGCGGTTTCGAAGAATATCTATATCTTGCTTTGCATAAATGCCTAATAGCTCTCTTTGTAAAATGAGCATAGACTTAAAAGATATTGACATGAATTTCCCCAGATGCAAATTCCATATCTGAAAAGGCATAGGCGCCGGAACCTCAGAATTGGTAGCTTGGGCCTCGGGTCTCAATGAAATAAAAGTAGAAACAAACAAAACAGTTATTAATTTTATTCATACCTATGTACAACAGGTCGTGCATTCTAGTTTGAGCTCTGAGATGTGTAGATAATAGAAAAGGAGAGTCAGTGTATGACAGAGATACCTTACCTGATTTTTACTGCGCACCCAAAGGTCAGAGTTCATGCTATGTTGCTCGACCAATACATATTTTTAAAAACCAAAAAAAGCACAAAATCAAAACAAAATATCAAGCGAATAGGCACCGATATTGCAAATTAAACAGCGGAAGCTGGCTACCTTGCTCTCGACTTATGCTTTCTTAGGAGATTTTATTATTATCATGATCCTATGAGAACATTTCGGCAGATAATGCAATTCTATTGTCAAATAGCACATACAAAGCATTAGTTTTATTTAGTGTCTGCAATTTAAATACATAGACATGGGAAATACATGGTTATAAAAAAAATACATCACTAACCACACTAAGCTGACATATCATAAAAGCTGGGCACAAAACTATGTAAATACTATTCAAAATGTAGGTTATAGTAAGACATAATATATTGTAACCAATTTTCCGACAAAATTAATATAAAATGAAGGAAGTCTCAAAACGACTTAATGATTTGAAATCAAAATAAAAATAAGTTTATTTTAATTATTATTTGTTGTTATTAATCTAAGGGAAATGTTTGTTTACTTCTTGAAACTGACATTCTTTAAATGACGGCAATATTCTTTGCAGCACTTATCAAAGTTGTTACGGAATCTTCTGAAAACCTTTACAAGAAGTTGTCTGGGACTCAGCTTTATTGTTTTCTTTTAAATCTGTCTTATTTTTTGGACAGTGTCGTAAGTCAATTATTCTCTGCTAGAATAATCCACTAAACCTGGCCGGTACAAAAGGAAATATTGAAAAAAGAAACATAAAGATACTTTTTAGACGACTCCGTGAAACTTTGACTTGCGCGAACGGAATTACCATAATTTAAAAACTGCCATTTTCAAAAGGTAAAAATTCATGCTTTTTTCTTTAAGTTAACATTAAATTATAATTGCAATAAACAGATTTGTTTTTATTTTAATTTGGAGTAGATGGTCCGTTTTAAGACATCCTGTATTTAATAAGTTTTTACTGATTTTTGCAAATTTTTAATCGCAGTTTTGTACAAAACATTTAGCAGCACAGGGACTTATTCCCCACAACCTCCAGTATTCCAATTCCTGCTCTGTATAAACGTTCAGTGAAACTGATGATCGGCATCGGGAGAATGGCGAATCGCTTACTTAGTATGCTGTCCGCACACTTACATTTTTACGCTGAGTGCCCTTGCTGGTCTCTTTGTGTTGTGATATCTCAGAGTCGAACATATCAACATTTGTTGCAGGCCATGTTTTTCGAGAAATAAATATTATTTAATTAATATTTCCATTAAAAAATCAAAATTGCTACTACTTTCTGTAGGAAAAGCGGCAACACCGCGTGGCTGAAAATATTTTAGCTAGGAATGTCCGTTAATGCAAAAAACAAAATTTTGAAGTGCTCAGTTCATCAACCGTGAATTACCCTGTAGATAAAAACACAGCTAGAAATGTGTAATTCCTAGTGACTTCGGTTAGTAGTTTATGTCATAGGTTTTCGCTGGAAATTTATTTTCATGCGGGTTGCCATCGGAAACACCGTTCAGTTATAGAGTTTTTTTATTCGACAAACTCTTTAGTTAAAAGAAAAACTTTGTTGACATTTAACCAGTAGGGTATAATTATGTTTTTGCAAAATGCAACTATTAGATAGTCGCATCAGTGCCGCAGTGGTGTAGGTAATACAAATTAAATTACTGTCATCAACAGGTACCTACCTATTATTACTTATATTATGTGTCGTCTCACTTCTAACATTGCATCTTGTTAACAGAGTACTATTGTAATGTTTTTAATAATTAGTCCAAAAGGTAAAATCACAACAATCAATATTGTATTGCACAGACGATTATGCGGCGCTCAATGCCTAGTCCTGATAGGTGAAGGTTCCCAAGGGATAGTAATAGTAGTAGTTTGATCATTTTAACCCTTTGCATGGTTTCATTCTTTTCTTATTACGCTAAATTTAACAGGTATACGTTTTAGGAGTTAAAAAAAAAAACCCAAAGTCTTGGTCTCAAATTCAAATTAAAAAAAAAAAAAAAAAAAAAAAAAAAAATTGAGACCAAGACTTTGGGTTTTTTAACTCCTAATTTATATCAGGTCTCTTTGGGAATTATGGACCGACTCTTTAGGTATACGTTTAGCTAAAGAGAATACAAACATTCCCAATGTCAGTGATTAAATTCGTGAATTAAATCAAGTGACTGTTCCAAAAAAAGTCAAGAATGAATTTGAATGATTGAATTGAGTTTGTTCAGCCCATTGATTAAACTTACTTGCAAAATATTTGAATGTTGAAGAAGTTATGTACCAATGTGATAGGTGCAAGGTCATAAGCTGCCATCAGTTCAGCACTCCCATATCTCATATAATTCACTGGCATGTTAAAATTTGCGAAGAATATCACAATGAAATTGATCGTAATATAGCTAAATTGGTTTTTATTATAGCTATTAAGCATAATTCTTAGGGTCTGTTAGTACAAGTATAACCCAAATGCACTCGATTTAATTCAAAGAGACAACTGTATGATCGTATGTTACAATGACTAGATTGGATATGATACCTAACCGGAAGAGGAAAAACAAAATGGTTTGGGATGTGCTGCCAAAGAATTTCCAAGTGTGCTGCTAATATTATTGGGATTTAATAAAAATTCGACACCTTATAATCCGGACATGATGCAAGACTATGTAATATCAAGCATGACAGATATTGAAGGGTGGATATCAGCCTTTTCTTGAATATATATTGATTCTGCAGTCCAAGGAAACATAAATCAACTTGATACCATGATAGCCGTAGTTTTGATGCCATGATAGCCGTTGCTTCATCTGTGGATGTCGAAAGAAATTTTTCCTCTTTTGAACTATTGCATTCTGATTTAGAGATTAGGTGTAGTTAGTAGAAAATTCGAATCAGGGAAACGATTCAAGGAATCAACCATATGTCGAGGTTTGGTTTCAGAGCAGGATTCGACCAACGATAGTGTTGATTTTAAAAATAAAATTTTGTTACGTGTTTTCTCATGGGAGTGTCCTTATTTAATGATAGATATTTTGGGGTTAAATTTTTATGGACTTTCAGATTCAAGGGCAAATAAATGCTGGGATAGATTAAAGACTTTGGGAGTTAGACTGGATACAAATAGGAAAGCAGTTTGTACGATAGCGGATGATAGTAATTGTAATTATTTGGGCATAGTAAGTGTTCCAGTAAGGGTCAAGAATGTTGTCAAGTTAATTGATATTTATGTGTTGCCTAAGTTACGGCATGAACTTATTAGGAGTTTCTGGGTAAAATTAGGTATCGTGCCAGACATGCGAATAGGTCAATGGTATTTTTCATCAGAACTTTTGACTAATCCTAAAGTTTCAGTAATGAAATATGAGACAGACTTAACTGATAAACAACAAGGTAGATTATATAATACAGTTTTAGGTTATTTTGAAAAGGTTGGCGATCGACTAGGGTGTACGTCAATGGTCAAACATAAAATTAGTACCGATAGTGAACCTATTAAGCAGAGCTATTATCCAGTCTTACCTTTTAAACAGCAACTTATTGATGAAGAGGTTTACAAGATGTGTCATCGAATCTTCAGTTTCTGCTTGGTTATCTCCAGTTCTGTTAGTTCCTAAGACAGAAGGACAATAGCGCTTTGTAGTTGATTTTAGAAAACTCAATGGAGTATCTCGAAGCAGGAGAAATAACATTTTTAATGAAAACATGTACCAATCATAGGTAGTTTCTTTGCAGAAAATGTGTGTTTGATTATTAGGTATGTTATTTGATCTATTTTCATATTGTAGTTTTCTGTAGAAGAAAACAAATGTGTTAAATAAAAAGATATTTGGGTTTTACGACTTTTGTATTTTTGAAACTAAAAAAAATTGAATTGCATAATTCCAAAAAAGTCTGAATTAAGTCTTCAAATTCAAATATTTTGACTTTTCTATAGAACTGATGACTATGTCCAATAATATAATTTTATATAACCTACTTACACATACACTATCACACAATATTTTGCGCATTCTCCTTAACCAGAAATACAAAGATTTTTTTAATTAAAACGTAAAATAGAATAATAACATCATCAGCAAAAACACTTCTGGCAAACTTGATTGTGGCGCCACTGGTAAAAGGCACCAATACAAATTTTGTAATAAAGTCTATGATTCTTTGAGCATCAGTAATAAAAATGGGCTATTCAGCATGTGGGTGTGGATGATGGTATGATAATTTTTGAACTGCTGGCGATATTGACCCTCATTTTTAAAAATGAGGTCAAAGAATAAAATTTTAATATAATTTTTTTTAGGTTTGTATATATAACCGCAGGTGCAAAGAGGTGTTGAATATATTATAGGTATAAAGCTTTGATACCACAAGCTACAATATTTTTTTGTTAATGCCAAAAGAATATTTTTTAATATAAAGAATGCCTTTAGTAAATGTTACTTCTTGAGAATGAAATCAATACCCTCATAATTTAACGCCCTCTATTTTCTTTTACTTTATTTTACGACGCCTCTGATAATTCCGTCTATATAATGTCATGGTGTTTTTCTACTGCCAAGTTATAAAGGCATTTAATAATACGAATAAAAAGACTAGCGATCATTTAGTCATTGTTATAGTTAAGCCAGCCACATTTTTTGTTGGTACAGGTAATTGCGCTTTCGCAGTTCTTATCTACGCCAATTAAGCAAATTTAAGTCAATTATCGTACTAAATTGAAGGTTCCAAATAATTTTTAAATAATAGATATAACGTAATATTGTGTATAAATTTATTAGCACACGCCTTAGGTGTTACAAACTCATTATAAATGCTAATCCCTAATGCCGATAAGACCCAGTGGATGATCGAATGAAAGCAGGGACGCACTCGTTGCTGATAGCATAAAAGGTTGCGCTGCTTTAAGATAATAATATACACGTGGAAAAAAATATTTTTTTTATCTACCTGTATGCAACAAAAGTGTCGTACCTACTGATTTTTTATGTTAGAAAAGAAAACGCAAAAACATATTTTAAACGCAATTTAATACTAAGTAATAATAATAAGATAATAATAAGAAATAATAGTAAGTAATAATAATAAAATAATAATATAACAGTATATAAGATACAATACAAATAAATTTATAACATATAGGACAGTTATTAATTAAAACAGAAGATACGTATACCTACAAAAAAGTACCGTGTCAGAAAAATAATTATTACATTTTAATCCAAGTAAGTTTCACTGTCACTGTCGTCATCCAAGTTTACAATAATTCTTTCTCTGGGCAACAGACCTATATTTACGTATGATTTTTCTACTTTTTGAACATGCGCTACACAACTTTCCCAGCTTTTGTTTGGAATATTTTGCATCTCTGACTGTACTAAAGCTGTCACAGAAGAATTTGAGGTTGGCGAAATATTATTCCTACTTACCGATGCCATATATGTTCAAATGGGTTGACCAATTGAACATGCAATGATAAGAAGGAAGTTTTAACACGGTATGACCCATTTCTGCTGCCAAAGGGTCACAATAATATTGCTTCTTAATTGGAAATGATTTTAAGATTTCGAGTAATTGCTTTTTTGTGTAATTTTCCTCAAAATACATATTATTTTCCATCATACAGTCCTGGATGGTAACTTTTGTGTCATTGGAACACGGAACCTTTTTATCCCTACGACTGTGGTAGCTCGCATTATCCATCACTATCAAACTATTTGGTGGTATATTTGATAGTAATTTGTTTTTAAACCAGTTTTCAAATATTCCTGCGTAGTATCATCATGATAATCAACAAGAGAGTCCCTTATATTTCTGATAAGACCGAAGCGTTTGGCATAAATCCGTCTTCTGTCCCAGCATGAATTATTGTTATACCCTTACCTTTATTTGATGGATCTTTGGTTCTGCATTGACCCGATAAATCTACCCAACCTTTATCTGGAACTTCGTCTGTGTCATACCACGTCTCGTCCAAATAAATAATATCCCTTCCATCATATCTAAATCCATGGACTGCAGTTAGGTATTCCATCCTCCATCTTTTTAACCGGGCCGATTCCATAATTACTTGTCGTTTGTTATTTTTTTTTTCATTTGAAAACTGTTTCTTAAAATACATTTCCTTATAGTCTCACGACAACACTCTATTCCTGTATCATCTTTTTTTAATCTTTGCGATAGGGTTTTTAAAGTGGGGATCATTTGTTCTCCGTACATGGAATATCTATATTTTTCTATGAATTATATCAACATCCGTCGCGTCCAGTTTCTTAAAAGTAAAAGAGTATTTCCTCTTTCTTCTCTCTACTATAGGTTTATTTACAACAAACCACACTGTGCTCACTGTCCTGCGTGTCAAAGCTGCCGCTTCCATCACTGCACCAAATTTTGAAAAACCACGTTGAAGGAGGGTGCTGGTGTAAACGTCGAAGACTTTTTTTGTGTCAACTGATAAAACATCACGCTTTAATTGGTTTTTATCAAGACCCGTGTATCCACTTGGCGTACTGGTTTCTTCCCACAGACAAAACATTCTTAGATATCACGTTTAATTGGCAACAAATAACTTCTTGTCTAAACCAATACAAACATCTAACTGAATTTTAAAACCAAAAATCGGCATATTTAAATAACTAAAATAAACCTATTTCATTTTACCCTAGTTATTTTAAGAAGATTACTGAGAAAATATAGTAATGCAATAGTCTTTAAATAGATCCGTTCCTGGAGTCCCCAGGTCGGATAGCCGAATTTTACACCTCACACAATAGGTTATTATGACGGTTAAAGATTAGCATTTATAATAAGTTTGTAAGATAGATAGACGGACTTTACTATAGATACGCTCATGTTCCAGAAGATTTTCTTTTATTTCATAATAATTACAATATTGGGTATACAAATACAAATAAAATAAACAATAATTAAAATATTCTATATTAAACACCGCCTGGTCTAGTCTGATTCATTATAAAATTCACTATCATTGAAGTAGTATAATTATTTAAGTCCTTCTAGAAAAGCCTATACCTCTGAATGTGTATATTGCTAATGGCTTGCGAGCAAAGCACCTAAGGCTGTACTGCTTAGCGATAAAGCTTAATAGCTGATGGGTGTCAGCAAATACCAGCATTATCAAAATCAATCAGTTATTCCGTCAGCCTTAACAGTCGTTACAAGGAATTTAATTCATCGCTAATTTATCTAATTTCTTGAATATTTCACGCATTGGAAACGGGGTTAAAATTTTCCTAACGTCACTTTTACTCTGTTTGGGGAAACAGGTTGTATACAACATAAAAAAAGGAGCTGGACAATCTGTAAGAACAGAAGAACTTGCTGCAAGCGTTCGTGAAATAATGCAAAATACGTCAACGAAATATGTCAGACGCCTCTCGCAAGAAGTGATAAGATCTTATAGAATACGCAGGACTATTCTTAAAAAACAATTAAATTTGTTTCCTTATGAAATGCAAGTATTCCAAGAAATACGAGCTGCAGACTTTGAAAGACGCAGGAGTTACTCTCAGTGGTTTACCCAAAATGTATTGGAAATAAATGATTTACCAGATGATATATACATAATTTGAAGTAAATAATTATGCATTCTATGCTCCGTTGTTAACATTGGAAACTGATAAAATTTTTATAGTTACTGACAATGGACGTTTCGCTTGACACTGTAGTAATTTATTTCTGAGATATCTAATCAAAGGTGATACTTAAAGGTATACAAAATCAAAGGTACACCTACCAAACTTTTTAGTGAAATGCCAATTTAAAGCAAAAATATTATTGGCATCCAAACTTATTAAAAACCAAATTTATTTTATTTAATCTATTATTTTGAATAACTTTTCTTAACGAAATTTTTTAATATGTAATGAAGATGACCTGAAAGGGTCGAAACACGCGTGTCAGGTAACTGAATAAATAGTGAAACATAACAAGCAATTTTAATTTTACCCATAATGGAAATTTTTTAATATCTTCAATAGGGAGGTGCGTGCAATAAAAATAATGCAAAACATCAAAGTAGGCATAGGATTTTAAAATTTTGCATTCTTACTCATTTATTATTTCCAAACATCTTTTCTTAATAAAATTTTTTCGTATCTCCTAGAAATCAAGCACTTTACTGGTGGGGAAAAAAAGGTTTTTGAAAATTTCCAAATCACGCTTGATTTTTCGAAATTAAAATTATTCCACAAATTAGTTTCTATCCAAGCAGGGCTGAACCCCAGAAGATAAAGTTTGAACTCAAAAAATTTCAGCCTTTTGCACCTATCGTTGCGTCGATCCGGGGACACACTGTATACGAGCCTGTTGAACCAAAATCTATGTATGTAACAATCGCTGTCAATAGTTTGTCATAGTCATAATACGTTATTTTGCGAATTCGTATGATTTTAGATGGATAATGGAAATAACCTGGACGACAATGATCTAAATGTGTAAGTAAGTGAAGTAGCTCTCTTGTATTTCTTAAAGTAATTCACTTTATCTTCATTTCAGTTGCTATTAACACTGCTGCCATGAAAGGTCCTTTTAGACATTGAGAGCAAACCTTTAAATAAATGCCTTTTAATAGTCACATTTACTTAAAAGATTATTTTAAGGTAACCTGATAAAACTTCCAATGGTGTTTTTGGAAGAGCTCTTGTTAGGTTTACACATTTATTAAAGAAACCTATTTAATTCTGATTAAGATTAATAATAGTGTCAACCATCACAAGGGTTAAGTTTAGCTTACTTCAAAAATATAATTTTTTTTTTGCCTTCATAAAGTTTTATTAAAATTTTAAGGCATATTTTATCAAACTAAATAATTCGAACAACTAGCATTATCTGATATTTAAACAAATAAACGGTGCCCACATTTTGATGATGATAATGATGATAATTAATACAGGCAGCAAGCCAAGGTTATTACTACCTCTACACCGCAGCCTAAAGCGAATTATTATGACGCTTGTTGCTCGATTTCTCATTAAAAGAGGTTAGTCGCCCTTATTAGGCTGAGCAGCCCCTTTATGAGATTTTTTTCAGGGGATTCCCCCTGGGGGATTTGACTCCCCAGGTGGGTTGTTCTCCAGCGTGTCAGTGAGCACTCTTTGATAATGTAGTAGGCTGTTTCTTCCTCCTCATTGCAAAGTCTGCATATGGGTTTGTTGTTATATATGCCCATTGTGTGCATGTGTTTCCTTAGAGTAATATGACCGGTTAAGAGGCCTGTCACGATTATAAGCTTGTTTCGGTTTAGTTTTAGGATTTCAGAGGTCATTGCCTCTGAGGGGTTATCCAGAATTGATTTGCTGTGTCTTAGCCCCGAAATGTGGTTACAATATGACCGATGTTGTCGCTTCACCCATCCAGTCACGCATCCTCTTGCCGAGGCTTTTGGAACTCCCAAAAACTGGTTCTGGCCCCATGAAGGCAGTAGCTGATCCCTGCCTGGCCAGAGCGTCTGCTTTTTTATTGCCCTTTATGCCCTTGTGCCCCGGCACCCAAGCAAGTGTTACGACATTGCTGCTAGCCAGGTCTTGAAGATATTGAGGCTAGAGCTTTTATTGCTGCCTGACTATCCGTGAAAATTGAAATGTTTCTACCTCTGTAGCCCCTCCTCAGGTACCTCAATAGCATGTACTTCCGCTTGGAAGATTGTGGCACGTATCCCCAGTGGCACGCTAGTTATATGCTTAGGAACAGCCTCATAAATTCCCGCGCCCGCACCTCCTGTCATTTCTGGAGCCGTCGGTGTACCATAGTAGTCCTCCCGACTGTTCTGCTTCTTCCTTTGACCTAAAGTTCCAGTGTATCTGGGTTTTGTGTGGTTTGTGGGTTTGTGGAAGTTAGTGGTTGGGGTCATTAAATCACTGCTCATCTCCAATAATGAGTTCGCGATTATGTTTGTAATCCTGGTATGTCCGATTGCAGGACCGGATTGCCAGGTGTTTTGACAGGTCAGTCTATACGCCCCCATTCTAGCTTCCGCCTTGATAAGTATGCCAAGGGTTGGAAGATTTAGTAGGGTTTCCATAGCCGCTGTTGGAGTGCTTCTCATATCACTTTGGTGAGCGCCAACACCAGCAAATAATTTCTATGACGCTATTGTCAAAAATTCACGTAAAGCTGGACATAACGAATAAAGATTATTTCACATTAAAAACACATCCATAATAAAAGACACCAGTATGTTTTTCTTACTAAGCCTCTAATTTGACATAACATACTTAAGACTGCAGATTTTCACAAAAACATTAGGAATTAAGTAAATGTTCAAATAACCCTCGATTAACAGCTAAACAATATCCTAACCAATCATAAAATTCATTTCTCCACGACCATTACTTAATGCAATAATTCCAAAATCATTTTTGATAATAGAATGTAAAAATTCTCGCTCTTGAGTTGGAATATTTATTCTGAAATACTTGCTTCTTATGCGTTTTGCGTGTATTTTCATTCCATAACAAGATACGGAATGAATATTCTGTAATTGATCTAAACGACATAGGTTGCCATGAATTTCGAAACTGTCAGTGTCAGATAAAAATGGCCGCGTTGTAATAATTATTTTCAGACAAATTTTAGTGCAAGTCAAAGAATGAGTGAAAAATCGGATGAATCAGATATGGAACTGGATAATACTCCACCTGAAATTACGAATATTGGGAATAAATAACTTAATTGCTTTGTACAGATTTTATTTGTTTTTATTTGTACTTTTTGGTCGTGGAGAAAATATAGTCTGCTACTCGGTTAGAATGAAAGTTCGATACTCGTGGTTCCTCATGCGTGCTACGCTCGCGTTCGGAATCTTCCACTCGGATCGAATTTTCATTCCAACCTCGTTACAGAATCTACTATTCTAACATTGCCGAGTTAATATTGAGAAATTCTGTCACATTCTGACGAAATACAGTTTTCTAGCTGGTCTAGATTTTCAAATTTTACATCTTTATAAATAAATTTTTCTAAGCGACCCCACAGAAAAAAGTTGTTTGGCGAAAGGTCAGGAGACCTGGCTGGCCAAAGGATTAGATGCCGTGGGCCAATAATATTTCCGTTACAAATATTTTGCAAGTATTCCCTAACCATGAGAGAGTTATGGGCAGAACAGCCACCCATTTGATACCAAATATCCTAGTTTTCGCGTACAACTTCTTCTAGTGCGGGTTTGATTTTGTAGTAAGTCCAAATAGGTTACTGCTGTAAGGTTGCCTTCCATAAAAGATGGTCCAATAGTGTAATGTCCTATAATTCCCGCCCAAACATTTATTTTTTCTGGATATTGCGTCCGAGTATGAATAAGAAGATGGTTATTTTCTTGGCTCCAACACCAACAATTTTGAACATGTAGTTCGTTGTTGATGGTGAATATACCTACATTCATCAGTAAAACAAATATTTCTCTAAAAATCCCTATTATTATTTGCTCCTTCCATTACCTTAAATCAGAATACCATTCTCCGTTCTTCATCACCTTGCCGTAGCTCTTGATGTTTTCCATATAATATGTAGGGAAAATATTTATGTTTTTTTTTTAAAGTGCGCAACACTGTGATTTGATGTTTTCCTACGGCTTGCCCAAGAATCCTCGTACTAATCATTTCATTTTCATCGACGCGCAGCAAAAAACCAAGATCTCTTTTATCATTTCTTCAGCTCTATTGACATTCTGAGTTGAGCACTTACAGTCATTTATTACAGTTCCTTTGGACTCAAATTACCTAATGATAAGTTTAGTTAATGAAATGGAAGGGATAGGCTTATCAGGGAATTGAACTGAAAACATTTCAGACACTGCTCTTAAACTGTTTCTTGTATAA
Organism: Polydrusus tereticollis; assembly: GCA_963920685.1. Taxonomy (NCBI): domain Eukaryota; kingdom Metazoa; phylum Arthropoda; class Insecta; order Coleoptera; family Curculionidae; genus Polydrusus; species Polydrusus tereticollis. The sequence goes on along the minus strand of OY987329.1, from coordinate 87,182,541 downwards.
TACCACTTAGTCGTTGTCACTGATGCTACCCCCAGTAGCAACCTGTCGTCATATTGACGTATGTTTTACGGCATCCGTTACGTCACAATTACCTTAGATATGACGTAGTAATGACGTAACAGTGACGGGCCTAAGTCACAGCCCAATGACGTCGGTATTCTGACGTGATATTGACGGTAAAAAAGGACGTCACAAAGCCCAAATTTGCTACGTAAATATGACGTCAGATATAATGGTGGAATGTTGCTCCTTAAATAAAACCTCTTATACAATTAACACAATCATTTATTATTAAGGTATAAGTATGTACATACTTTCAAAATAATTAATATTTCAAATTTAAAAAATTATACTAGGTATAACACACAACTTTAAACGGAAACTAACATTACCTATCGCTTTTAACAAAGTGTGTGTATAAGTGAAAAACATACCCAATGATGATATAACTATTTTCTGATGGAATTCTAATAATTTTGCTCTTTTTTTTAATTAGCCCCTCCTCTGGTTCAGAACTTATATCGCTGGTGAACTCGGCCTGTTTCAATTTCTCCCTAGCTTCATCAAGGTCATCTAGAAAGATCTTTAAGTAAGTATTCCTCGGTATATTCTATAACAGTTCGAGTCCCGTTTAAATGAACATGCTTTTCCAAAAAACTAGTTTTGTATTAAATTGCATGGACAATTAGGAAACGTAAATCTGTTCTTTAAAAACCATGGCTGTAGGTAGGTACCTCGGTATAAAAAACAGTAAAATAAGTATGCAAGGTTATGAACTAACCATTCAAAATATAACCCTTTTTCCCAAAGTGAACAAACAACCCCCTATGAAGTTCCTAACTGAAATATTTAAAAATTTATTGTGTAATATCCCTAGTCAATAAAAAATAGCATGTTATCAAAAATTGAGAATTATCCACATCGTGGAAAAAGAGTAGGTGAGCAAGATTGGTTTCATACATAGTACATAGCATTGAGTAAAATGGGTAGGTACATACCCGATTTATAAAACGTTCTTACGACACCGTATAGTTCCCAAGTATCGTCTGGCGGTTGGCCTTTCTTTAAAAGTTTATTAAACGAAACTACGTCCTTCACAGGAGGCCATAAGATTTCCGTTTTTCGGGGTGTAAACCATTCTTCGTGAACAACCGCCAGTCCACCTCCTGCGCTCTCACTAAATTCCACAACAGCAAACATGTTTAATAATAAAAGCAATAATGGCGACCACAAATTAAAATAATTTACATCAGAGTTTATGAAGAGATTTACACCACAAAACATAAAAAACAAAAAAAATCCTTTGAGGTTAACTCGAGAGGACGCGGACTGATGACGGGAGTCGCGGGACGACCAATCCTTTACGTCTTACGACCACTCCCGATGCCCACGATGCGTTCTTTGTTACCAACCACGTATCGTGTTACCAACGGAACCGACAAAAGGCGCCATTTTTGAATAATTGTCAAAACAATGATATATTTTAGAAATAGCAAGTTGAATGCAAATATCAAGAAATAAAAAATCGAAAATATCCGTTTACATAAAAATCAATGTATTCGACTAATGTAAATATAATTATGTTTTTGTCGGTATACCTATATTGTAGTGGAAATATTTTAAAACTATATACTACATTCATATTATACTAAGCAATTGTTATACAAATCCATGCCTGGGCCGGATTTGTCACTTTTATATTGGACACAAAATCTACCTACTAATGACGTCCAGGTTTCGTCAGTTAGATGACGTTTCTTGGACGTCGATAAAGTAACGTCATATTGACGTCAGGTATTGGTGGCCTGACCTTAGTGACGAAAAATCACCTTATTGCGACGTCAAAATGACGACAGCTTGCTACTGGGGACTATTCGTTTTGTCAATGCCAAATAATAATTTGCTGGTGTTTGCTGTATTACCTAAACTATGAAAATTTCATAATTTTGCCATCACATTTAATTGAATAAGTTAGGATTGGCTTACTAAAATGTATTCAAACTTGGTACATGGGTTTATTGTATTGGCCTATTCAAAAAACTGTAATGCAATTTGTCTCTAAAATGTGCAGAGGAGCCAGTATTTAGCTACCTCAAAATTTACATGGGATTTAATAATTATTAATAATAAACTCGTTAAATGTGCTGATAATATCAACGAAGATTACATCAACTGCGTAGAAGGAACTTAAAAATAATTCCTAATTAGTTAGACAATTTAGTATTAACTATTATCGAAACGTTTCCTTCAATTTGTTTTTCCATGCATTTTCTGTCTTTTTCCTGGTCATTATACAATAATTTTATGTTATAAAAATGCAAAATAAAACTACAACATTTGAATTTTGAAAGATCAGTTCTGTAAAAAGCCAAAAAAAAAACTGTTGCTAATATGCATATTATGGAGATAAACATTCAATAATCTTCTGACTCATATTTTTATAATCAATTACATTACATAATATAAAATCGTCAAAATTAAGCATAAAATACTTTTATTTATATTTATATGCAAAAACGTTCTAATCCACTTGAAGAATAGCAATAAATAAAATGAATGGCAATTTGATAAACTTATCATCTTATAATTACTCACCTCATAAAAATATCATAAAGCCCATTCACACATAATCAAAATACAGATCGCGCTCAATCGGCACATTAAAATCATCCGTATCGGCCAAAGTGTTGTAAGAATTACTGAAAATAACAAGGGTGGTAGGAGACCGTATTTCTCCAGTAGAAAGAGATAAACCAATGAACGCGCAACAAGTGGAAAAGAGAGGGAAGGAGAACGGCGTGCGTGCGCTCGGCTATCGTGATGTCTGAATACGCTGACAGCTTGCCAGTGCTATTACAAGCATTCAACCAATGAGCTGCTAGTGCAAACTGAACGGACTGACGGGGTATCAAGCACCAGTTTTGTTTTAGTCTCGCGGTTTTTTGATTTTGACAGTTTGCCGCCATCAAAAGCCGCGACATCGCGCCGCGAATTCGCAGCGTAGTCTCATTTAAGAAAAAATAAATCTCGAATACGTTTAACTATTTGTGATACTGTGATACGTTTAGAGTATTGCAGCAGTGACAATTGAGCTCAGACAAATTCAACAACTGTTATTTACCGAAGTAAACTAACGATGACAATATTTCTTCGTAAATATTCGATTTAAATTTTGCCGCAACGGGATTTAAACGGAAAGTGAAAAATTAACTGTGACAGAACAAGTGATTAAAGTGACCAATTAAATACATTTTTGTGAAATAAACAAAAATGCCGCGATATAAGTTCCAGTCGACTTGTGTGGTCCGGAATCCAAAGAATCTCGATCATGATAATTGATATGTTAAAGTTAAGGCGATATGTAACGAAAAGGTAACTTATTTTTTTTGCTAATGAGAATGGGAGTAGAAGAAGTTTGTGTTACAAAACCTAAAAGGACAAACATATTTGAAATTTTTGATTTTCAGCTAGAAATGAACGTTATAGAATTGGTTAAAATGTCTGGTTTCTTTCCCCTTAGTGTATTTTTTAATAGAGGAATAATTTAGTTTTTATTCGGATTCGTGGATAATTATTATGAATATGAAGAAATTGTAAATCAACTGATATGTATTCGTTTTTAGGTTTTTTCTATTTCTTAGGTGAGCCCCGAGTGAGCCCATTATAAAGGCAAGTCAAAGTAGAAAAAACTTCTTTCGCGGATTAAGTATGTCCAATTGTTAACGAAAATAAATATATTGACTTGATTTTTTAATTAATATTAAATGATCCTTAAGTAATCCGAACTGTAAATCTGAAGCGAAGGGGTGGCTTGAGATTTTTCATCACTTAGAATTATGTGATTGTCAAGTTTTTAAAGTATTTAAATAAATATTGTCTATTTCCAGCTAGTACTTCCTCTTAGTCAGTAAATCACCATATAATACATTATATTTAATGATTTTTTATGTTTCAATATTTGTTTTATGTCTTTGTGTTACATATACAAGAACAAAACAATGCTAAACATATCTTGTACCTAATTATTGCAAAAAGTAATCAGTTGTAGGTATACAAAAGGTTCCGAACGCAACATTGTAACATAACTACTGCAATCATAAAAATTACCTATGATTATAGTGGTTATGCTTATGTTCCAATTATTGCAAATGGCCTCAATGTATGCAAGAAAACCTGTTTAGATGCATTCGATTTACATTTTGGGAACCTAAATAAACCTTTGATGTGTTCCTTATAGTTTTTTGGAGGATTCTGTAATAAACTCAGTATCACAAGCCTAAAAAAATCACATTAAACCGCCAAATGCAATTTCTGTTTTACCATAGCGAACCCATGTAGATTAATGCCATCGCTACAAAAGATTATATGATTCAGTAAATTAATAATAAAATTGTTAAAACACCTTTTATTCGGCCTGTAAAATTCATTACCCTAAATTCTTATAAATGATCTGTCCAAATTATAACTTTACATTATGGTGTACCTACTTCTACTCAATTTATGATATTCTCACTATCAGGACTACCACTAAATATAGGTATTTATGGGAATGGATGAGTGAGTATTTTTCCTAATTTTTAATTTAGCATACCACTATGGTGACATAAGCGAAAACGTTTTATTAACAACACTTTGTATGCAATCACTCTGCACTAGAAATAGGAACAATGCTGAATTATTATCTTCGTGTTTCCACTGAAAATAGCCTCTAAAATCACCACACTGCCTTGAAACCTGTTTTAAAACGCATAATAATATTATGTTTTGGTATGGTTGTTAATTCATTCCCCACTATATTATGGGTTATAATACCTACATAATTATGCGTGAAAAATATGCGTTTAGAAACTTTCCGGAGAGACAACTCTTTTACGTTGACATGTCAATTATTCTAATAACTTTAAGTTAGTTAGATGCATATAACAAACATTTATAGATTAAATTATAAGGTAGTTCCACTTGATTATTTTTAATCGTTTCAAATGAATTTTTTTTCGTCTATCGTTTATGTTTAACATTTTTTTTATAGTCATCTATTTTCCGCCGAGTGACATACAGTAAGGGTCAGTAATTATTATCTAGTAGGTATCTAGTAAAAACATACTCACCTTACCTCAATTGAAGAGTGGAAATAAGAAAGGGCCTAAGTGCCAAAACGAAAAATTTGAGAGAATCAAGAAAATAGAAATAAAATCAAAATTATTTTGTTGTATTTAAACTTTATTAATCAAGTAACCAACAATAGGGTTAAATACAAAGCCAAACAGCTTTTTTTAAGAAAAAGTTTTAAAAAAATCATTTTTTGCTTAAATAGAAACAATTTTATAAACAAAAAACAGGAAAAGGCCTAAGTGCCTTATGTCTTTCTAGTAAATCGATTTAAAAAAAAAACACTTTTTAGGTCTCTGTTTCATGAATTCCAAGTAAGCTTTTATAAAAACGTTGGTGTTCTTTATTCTAGAGATAAGGAAGCATGCTTCGTAGTGAAATCATTTTATTTTGCGACACTTTGCTTTCTGGTGGCAGTTTCAATAACTGAGCATTTTTAATATCATTAACAGCTCTTCCTTTCTTTAAGACATTGATTTCACTCCATTGTTGAATGTCGAAAAAGGATGTTTTCATTTTAAAAAGCGTGGGATCCGATGCATTAATCTTTAATATTGAAGCCTTACTAATATTTAATTTGCTTGTGTTAATATACTCATCTGCAGCTTTCTTAAGATCCCAGAAGCCAAAATCAGTCATATCAATAACGTTAAAAGGTGGAGTATATCTTGCGAATTTTACTATTGCGTGAAGATCAGATGGTACATTTGCCTTAGTAACTCTTTTGCGCTTTTCTATTAAGGCAAAGTCTCTATCACAGGGCATAAAACTATGCCCGCTCACTAAAAATTTTTGTTCAACTGTATGAAATATACCAATAGACACCAAAAAGATCAAAGTAAATAATAGGATCCTATTCTTATTTTGGCGTCCGCAGTTATCGCACCAAATAACCAAATGTTTCTTATCAGTAAGTCCACGATGATTAACAAGATTTAAAAGGCATGATGCTATTTCATTCGCTCCCCGAGAAGCTACCCCTTCATGCCACATGCACATGAATGCCTCGTTTGTGTCACCAATATGTATCCCTAAGTTGTAGCATGAAAGCTGTGATAAATAAAACATATCGCTGTGAGTCAACGTTGGTACAAACATCACTTGCTGCAAATCCATGGATAAAACACACTTTGTGCTTCCTGGGTTTTGGGATTCCACTGTATCTTCATTTAATACCGTTCTGGATCTCTCAGCTTTGCGGTGATGCATCTCTAGTTCAGTTTTGGCACGCTGACTTGATTCAATATTGGCCTTTATTTGACATTGTAATTTGTCACACGTGCTACACGTATCAACTCTTGGTTTATGAAAACATACATTAGGAAAATCCTTAAGGAACACGGACCTATAAAACTTGTAAGTCACCTTTGACTCTGGATGCTTTTGTAAAAAAGCTTTAAATAGGCGGTGTAAGTTTAGATCAGGACTAATATATTCCTTGTCAGTTTTGCCACGTGAATAATGACCAACCTCCCTTGGAATCATGTTAATATGAGCCCTCACCAGTAAACGTTGAGCCTCAGTAAATTTAGGAGCAGCATGTCTAGTACGCTTATCGTTAAAACAGGTTTCGCCCATTTTCTTTTTGTCGCTGATCACGCGTAACTTTTTATCGGTAACAGCCAACGTATCTTTAAACACCTTTTTACATACTCGAATGCATTTTCCAGTGCCATCTGGAAGCGAGTAGCAAATAATAGCTTGGCGTCTGCTATTTTCCTCATGTTCATACAATCCATGTCGCCTTCTTTGTACCGAACAAACAGATATTAAACCCATTAAAAAGGTGCTTTGCGTTTTCCCATCCTGAGCATAAAATTTCTCAAAAAGGCTACGTCGCCTCTCATACGTAACATCTTTGCAGCCTAACTTGCACTTGCATATTATCTGCAAAGATAAAAGAATTTTAAAATGTATTAAATTTATTAAATTACTTTAATTAAATTTATTAAATTTAATAAAATAACAAACCTCATGGCTCGGAGCATTTATTCCCGGGATAACCTCATTTTTATAGGTTTTGTAGGATTTTCCACTTGACTTTGACCGTTTTTGTTCACTGCTAAACGAACCACTGCCTTTGCTTCTTCTTTTTCTCTTATTTCCTTCCATATTATACAGTAAACACAACCAAAATTCCAAACGATATAACAAACTGATTTTGAACACAAACAGGTGTTCTTTACTGTTCGAATAATCACGCCGTACTGGCTGGACTTAGGACTTTTCTAAGGAAAATACTTGCGTACATACAGGTGCCACCACCTGTAAATGCATGCCCTAGCTCCATATTTTACATCTGGCACTTATGACCTTTCTTAGGCTATAAAGCATGGCATTTAGAACCTTTTTCAATAAAAATCTAATTTTTTATATAAATGGCACTTAGGCCCTTTCTTATTTCCACTCTTCAATTATCAAAATATCCTCATTTTCCTATACCATATACCGGGTGATGCATGACTTAATTGAATATAGGAAAACTCATGTAAATTTTGAGGTGGCTAAATATTGCCTCCCCTGTATGTTAAAAAAAATTGTACTATAATTTTTTAAAGAGGCCGATAAAGTAAACCCACGTGCCAAGTTTGAATAAATTTTAACAGGCCAATCCTAACTTATTCAATTAAATGTGTTGGCAAAATTACGATATTTTTATAGTTTAGGTAATACAGCCCCGAATACAGCAAACCCCAGTAAATAATTTCTATGACGCTATTGTCAAAAATTGACGTAAAGCTGGACATAACGAATAAAGATTATTTCACATTAAAAACACATTCTCGTTTCACCAATCCGGCAATCACACATCCAAAATTAAAGACACCAATATGTTTTTCTCACTAAGCTTTTAATTTAACATAACATACCTAAAACTACAGATTTTCACAAACACATTAATTAATTAAATGTTCAAACAGCCCTCCATTAACACCTAAACAATATCCTAACCGATCATAAAATTCATTTCTAACATTACTGAGTTCATATTGAGAAATTCTGTCACATTCTAACGAAATACAGTTTTTTAGCTGGTCTATATTTTCAAATTTTACATCTTTATACATAAAATTTTTTAAGTGACCCCACACAAAGAAGTTGTTTGGCGAAAAGTCAGAAGACCTGGCTGGCCAAAGGATTAGATGCCGTGTGCCAATAATATTGCCGTTAAAAATATTTTGCAAGTATTCCCTAACCATCAGAGAATTATGGGCAGGACAACCATCCATTTGATACCAGATCTCCTGATTTTCGCTCATAACTTCTTTTAGTGCGGGTTCAATTGGGTCTTCCCTTTCTTCAGCTCTATTGACATTCTGAGTTGAGCACTTACAGTTATTTATTACAGTGCCTTCGGACAAATTTTCTAATGGTAAGTTTAATTAATGAAATGGGAGGAATGCGAGGAATAGGCTTATTAGGTAATTGAACTAAAAACATTTCAGACACGGCTCTTAAACTATTTCCTGTATAACACCACTTAATCATAGTTACTTTTTCCTTAATGGAATAGCTCATATTCAGCTATAACTAAAGCGCCTTTAATGAAAATGTTGTCACTGACGCTACTTTTCGTTTTGTCAATGCCAAATATTTGCTGGTGTTTGCTGTAGGTGTTACCTAAACTATGAAAATTTCGTAATTTTGCTATCGCATTTAATCGAATAACTTAGAATTCGCTTATTAAAATTTATTCAAGCTTGTGACATGGGTTTATTATATAGGCCTCTTCAAGAAATTATAATACAATTTTTCTCTAAAATGTACAGGGGTGCCAATATTTAGCCACCTCAAAATTTACATGGGATTTCCTATGTTGAACTAAGCCATGCATCACCCGGTATATATCTGCCTAAACGTCCTATTTTCACTACTCTCCCTGCAATTTACAAATGATGCTAACTTTATCCTTGATTGTCAAGTAAGTATGTATTACTTTTAACAACTATTATCAGTGAATACTGAAGTTTTTAAATAAATAATATTCTGAAACTTATTTTATATGAATACCCATTTTTTCTAATCGGACCATTGTAGTTACTGGTCTCGATTACCATTTTATTAACAAAACCAACATCCTGTGCTTATCCGTTTCCTTTTCAATTACTTTTTTACAAACTATGTGCGTAAAAATTCTAACTGTTCGGCAATTATACGTAGTTAAACATGTATTATTAATTTAAAAAAATCAGCGGAAATAGCAAAGAAAATATAAACTTACATCAATTTTCATTTACCATAAATTCCTATTACGTACACTTAGGCAGACATTTAACGTTAGTAATAATTCCGCAGTTGGTTACTTCCATTTAATTTCTTTTATTTTTATGTATATTGTTTTGCATTGCTAATAATTTTCCTTTACTATTAGCATAATTAACTTATCTTTATTTAAAACTGATTGCCTTGCTTTTTGATTAATTGCATCGTCTGCGGATATCATTTCATTTTACAATAAACACAAAAATAGTATACATGAAGCACGATTGGAATATCGCTCACCGACTGGTGAGCGGACACGCGAACATTTTACAAAGTCTAATCCAGAAAACATTTTCCTTCTATACCTACCGGTATTATATCTAGTAAAGCTACATTTTATTGCTTTTTTTTTCTGAAAAGTTTTCTTAACTGGATCAAAGCTGATGAACTAACCTCATAAGTACGTTTTTAGAGAATCAAACATAATTTGCCAGTTTTGTTGTTACCTATATTTTTTAATTTCTAATATTATGCTCTCTACGAGTAAATTATGAATTTACTTTGAAATTTTCGACACATTTAAGGCTACTCTGACACGATATGAGGATCGTTAGGTTTAAAAAAGCACTTATGATAATTACGTACTTCATTTGCTATGGAAAACATGTTGTTATAGTTGATTACCTTATTTTTCTTCTTATACAGTGTGTGTATAAAATCTGTAAACGGCTTAATAACATCACAAATTATTGGCCGATTTAAACCAAATTTGGTACAGTTGTGTAAGAGGATCTGGCGCACCGAATGACGATATTGGCATTGTTGCCATAATTTGGACCCATCACATTTCGTATAGTAGGCACTAGTTGCGTTTCCGAGAGCTCTATGTAAAGTTGTGGTGTCAAATAAATATCCATCAATAAAAAATGGACCGATCTTGAAGTTACCCAGAAGCCCAGCCCACACATTCAATTTTCCAGGGCGTTATGTATGACCTTCTCTCATCCGGTGGGGATTTTCATTTGCCCAAAACCTACAGTTGTGTCTATTGACTTCGTCCGAAAATACTATATATTTGAAAAGCTGGATCTTTTGGTCAAACATTGATATCATAATATCACAAAATTCAATTCTTCGCTCATAATCATCTTCTGATAACTCTTAAACTACATGTATTTGGAAAGGTTGATATTTATCTTTTATTAAAACATTATGGACGGATTTGAAGCAGACGTCCCTTACTTGAGAAATTGTTCTTAATAAAGAAACGGGTTTCAACAACATGTTGTAAAATTTTTATACTTTTCTCTTCATCTACTATTGTTGGTCGTCCTGATCGTCGCCTATGTCTACAATTTCGAGTTTTCTCGAACCGTCGGATGTTTTTTAGAACAGTTGCTTTTAAAATTGGATTTCGGTTTGGAAATGCGTCATTAAATAGATTTTTAACCTCTTCGTAAGATTTGACCCTATGGCCATATCCTCTCATCATAAGAATTGTAATTCTTTCACTTTCAGTTAAAGACATTTTTGCATGTAAAAATGACAGCTTTTATGACTTTACGTCAAAACTGAACTGGTGTTTTATTATTAATAAATAAAACACAATTTGTTGATATTTTCAAAACCCGTCGTTATTTCGAAAACTGCTGATATTAGGAACAAAGTATGTTATACCAAAAGTGTAACAAATTGAAAGTAAAAACTATAAATGAAAAAATATACAGGGTGTTATATTTAAAAATATAGAATTCGTTCGAATTCCAGACAAACTAAAAAGCCGGCAACAACGCCAATATCGTCATTCGGTGCGTCAGATCCTCTTACACAACTGTACCAAATTTGGTTTAAATCGGCCAACAAATTGTGATGTTATTAAGCCGTTTCCACACTTTATACGCACACTGTATACTGAATCTTAAATACTTAAGGTCACGAAAATCAGAGGTTCCTATTACTAAATGTCAACCTTTATTATAAGATAGAAGAAAAACAGTAACATCTTCTGAAAATCAGGGGCAATCTTGCAATGCCTATTAAAATAAAAATTATTTTATGGTGTAACCAGAAATATACTTAACGTTACTTGTTCTGTAAGTTTTTATATTACTTAATCATTTTAAGTTGTTCTTATTATAATTATTACCGATTAAGTGCATTCATTATATTGTTCTTTTATTAATTATATCTGCATCGACAGTCAAATTAATATGAAATTACAATAAATAATAAAGACGATGCTGTATTATTTTATAATAAGTGTGGCTTGCGGAGTAACGTATTCATTGTATTTTTTTTATAATTTTTACCACTAACACGGTATTTGGTATTCAAAATAGATAAAGTTGTGCCATCAGGTGCAGCTTACGAAAAAAAATTAATATATTTTCTGTATTGAAGGTACATATTTAGAACCCTAGGAAATTACTTCTTATTGACATTCTAGTACGCGCCTAGTATCTATGACGCGTCATAGATACTAAGAAACTATTTACGTGTATTTATTTGTGTGTGCCATAATTTTGATTTTGATAATTAAATAATTATAGGTAGTTCATAGGCAAAAAAATTAAACCACTGAAATGATAGAGATGTACCTATATTAAGATGTAACATTAAATGAAAAAACATTAACTTCATAAAAAAAAATATTTGATTTGGTGTAAAAGTATACTTAACTTAAACATAATATCTAGATCAGAGCTGCATTTAGTTTCCGCCCCATAACCGGAAGGAAATCTGTTCGAAATTAGGGTAATAATTTCTCTTTCAGGTCGATAAATTATCTTTTAAACAGTGGCCGGCTACAAAAGATCTCTTGATTAAGTCAATCTTTGCTCGGCTCTTGGGTTGGTGTGTCGCCGAGAGATAGCTGTCCTTTTTGTGTCGTTTCATTTCGTGCTTTTTTTACCTGGCGGAAATGTTTCAATTTTGACATATTAAAAATGTACATTTAGGATAAAAGCCTCGGGACCGTATGCTTGTTTAATGCCCATTGTATAATAATAGCTTTTAGCATCAGCGGTATTTGAATTGCAGTTAAATAAATAGTAATTAGGCATTTAAAAAAAAGTGTTGCCTAATTAATATATCATCACGAAAGAGGGTGGTTGTAAGCTTTAATCTGTCACAGTTTTATTAGTTAGGAACTTGCACATTTTTTGTATTGAGTAAATGTGTTCAATTAGATAGGTATTTAAAAAATACGATATGCAGCATTTGATACCTTAAATAGCATCAGAAAACTCGCTATTAATTATTTAAGTTCCCTGCTCCGGCAAATAATTTCAAACAAGTACAAAAGCGCGGGAAGCAGCGTAACGTTACTTGTCAGGACATCGGGAGGCGCACAGAATTATTTACATTGACGATTAAACGACTAGCGTTAATTTAGTACAGCTTTAGAAACCTTATACAGATATACACACGAGTATGTACGTTTCGGTAAAGCCGGCTCCACATTATATGGGAAACTAAGCGAATAACAAAGGCTTGCCGTTTGTACATTTTTTCTTGTCAAATGACATCTGCCAAAGAGTCCATACCCATATGTCGGAACTATCCTCACATATTTTAGTTCAGGTTAGTTCTGATATTGTTTCACGTATTTACAAATAAATTTCTATTTTTATGGGTTTTATGTTTTGGGTTCCAAGTTACAGGATATTTTTTTATAAATATTCAAAAACCCTACAATTCAATTAAAAAAACAACAAACTTAAAATAAGCTTGTGTACAGAGTTGTCCCTTATCTTTCTGTCAGACCCAATCCTTGGACGCGTTTCGCCGTCTACAGCTTATCGGCAAGGCTCCGGGTGTGGTTGCCACGAGATGTAGCCACGTGCTGCAACTCTCGTCTGTTTAACTGGGATTTAATTATTTGGCCACTCCATATTGGATGTATACCTAAAGAAACTAAATCGTCATAACTAAGCACAAGACGATGGAAATATGAAAAAAGTATTAATACGTTTTCCAAACGATTGTCAAATAATGTGTAGCTGTAAAACCGGTTCGCGAATAAGTATGTACATGCAACATAGATGTCTTTGACTCGTGTCTCATTTACCGACCTCTTCCGGAACGTAGACGAACGCAAATGCTTGCGGAGTTTGTCAAATTTCCTACAGTACACACTAATCGGCAAATTCACAGATCACAAACATTTGGCTAGTTTGCCATGTAATGTTGAGCCGACTTTAGGAGAAGCACAATCTTTTAAAACATGGAACAGTCATTGGCGTGCTACCCCTCTGTATTTTAAATGCAATAAAAATGGGAAATTATATTTCAGCATGAAATAGCTTGATGACGAGCTTGATGAGTTATTTCAGTGATAATGACTTTTTAGTTCTGGTCGTATTACTGTTGAAGACGCATGAATTAAAGTTTTGCGACACGGCGCCAACGTATTTATTAAGTCTGAATAAATTTTATCCGTTGCATCACTATTCCACTGATACGCACAAATATTGGCCGGTTACGTTTGCGAGCGTTACACGACCCGTGTTAATGAATTAAATTTACAACAGTCACCCACTTCCTATAATCGTGCAATATGTTGCCATATTTTCATGTTAATTTATTATCAAAGAAGCAATTTTGAATAATGTTGAAATTATATTAAAATATTCTCTAATATTATTATTTATTTTCAATTAATACATTTAATTCCAGGGTTTCCCTACTAATAAATATTAAATTGTAATTAAGTAACGGTATCTGGCAACATCTTAAACCACTGAACGTTTTTTTGTCCGCATACTTTCGGCAGCTACCGATAAATGTGTCGATCTTTAAAGCCGTTAATTTGGTTAGGGATTTGCAATAAACACTTGGGTAAGTTTTTATACCTAAATATTATATGGTACCACTTTGTCAGAAAGCCATCGTAAAAACGCCAAATAAAATATTACGCATAGCCAGTCCTCTGTCAAATAGTAAAAAGTCGTAGATTAAAAGAAATGAATGTCAGAATAATCCATGGAAAAGTTAAAAAATTACCAAAAGTGTTAAGCCCCGGAGGGCGGAGACCGGTAACTTGGTATCCCTGATTGCAAATCTGTGTTTAGTTTTTTTTGTATCACAGAAGACTTTTTGTCAAAAGAAAATCTACATAAATCATAATTTGTATATAAACGGTATGATTTTATAATATTCTATTTATCTATTGGTTGGGGATTTCCAATGGATAATAGGGTAAATTATAAATCAAGTATAAAAAACAAAAGTATTGATAAAAAAAATACAAGACACAAACATAGCAAAAAGAAAACGAACTATTATTCTCTCTTAGAAAATCTATCTCCTTTACTCGAAAAACTCCGTTTGGTGTTTTTTTTTTATTATAATCGGCCATAGAAGCATCCCTCTTCACCATTTAACAATAGTCCGCCATCATTTTTGCATTCCATCGTCACTGATGCCTCTTCTTTATTTCTTTAATGTCTTGGTGAAGTCGCTCACCCTGCTGACATCACCAAAGTTTGCAGGAAAATACTTCAAGTGTGCGTGTAAGAAGTGAATTTTTATAATCATATTGGAATCCAATTCCTTTAATTTGTCCAGCATGTTCGCCACAATGTCCACATAATTTGCGTCTTAATTATTTCTCAGAAATGTATTTACAATATCCTTAAGAGCCTTCCACGCATTTTTTTCGGTGCGGTTCATAACCGCTTCAAACTCATCAGTTTTCATTAGCTTTTTTATTTGCGGGCCAACAAAGATACCTTTTGTAATATTCGCTTCTGATAGACAGGGAAATTCTTTAATCAAGAATTGGAAACATCGACCTGTTCTGCCCAACGCTTTAACAAATTGCTTAATTAAACGAAATTAAAAAAATTAAAATATGGAGTGTATATATGTAACAATACTTTTTCAGGATCAACTAGACTTTTATGAAAAATATTCTTGTTGACAGGTGTTAAATGCTCTTTTCTTTTCCAATCTTTCTTTTCCCAGTGTTAGTCTCTAGCTTTACTATCCCACTCACCTATAAAATATGGATATGTCGTGAATCCAGATTGTTGACCTAGTAGAAGGCCCAAAAATGTTTAAGTCGCCATATAGTGATTTTTGTAGTATTATCTCATTCTTTAAGAATTTTGTAAGTTCCTTTCAATGGCACACAGGAACAGAAGCATAAAAACTGCCATTATGTAAAAGTACTACCTTAACGCTCCCTTTTGACGAGTCGATGAAAAGTCTTCAGTCAGCGGGTCAATATTCGGAAGCACCAACTAGGCCAGCTACATTTTTACAACATACCAGTGGTCTATGCTCTACAAATTATTAGACAAATTCACTCTCGCGATTGCGATACCAATAGAATGTAGGTCCTGGAGCAAGCAGGTGTCTTTGATTTTTTTTAATCTAGACTAGTATTTGTGAGAGATCTTTGGGAGGTCCTAAATCTAGGACTAGATCATTGAGCTCTTCTTGCAAAAGCAGCTAGAACTCACAGACACATTCATAGTAGATAAGGGACTACGTCAAGGATGCTATATCTCTCCTACACTCTTTAAAATATATGTAGCGGTGGCACTAAGAAATTGGAATAGGAAGATCCATGGTATGGGTATAGAGATAAATGACAGGTGCTTGTTCACTCTTCAGTTTGCAGATGATCAGGTTATAGTGGCCAGTGACAAAGAGGACATGCAATATATGGTTAGAAAACTGATGGAAGAGTACCGAGAATGGGGCCTGACAGTCAATATAAATAAAACAAAATATCTATGTATAGGCACCCAGGACGGAAATTTGGAAGTGGATAATGGTCAGGAAATTCTGCAATATCAGGAATATGAGTATCTAGGTATCACATTGGAAGAAAGACGTTCTTAACCGGCATATAATATATATATATATATATTTGGGAGGTCCTAAATCTAGGACTAGATCATTGAGCTCTTCTTGCGAAAACAGCTAAGC
The DNA here is from genome assembly GCA_963920685.1 of Polydrusus tereticollis. Lineage (NCBI taxonomy): Eukaryota > Metazoa > Arthropoda > Insecta > Coleoptera > Curculionidae > Polydrusus > Polydrusus tereticollis. The sequence continues at coordinate 87,166,290 of OY987329.1, read as the reverse complement.
CACGTTTTGACATAAAGATGAAAGTTGAAACACGTCGATCTCCGTAATAGCTAAGGGCTCGTCATCTTCATTATTATCACTAGCACTTTGTAAAATTTTTGATGCCACTTGTATAGGGATATCAACACTATGAGGTACTGGTCTGATTGCCGACAAAATATTTAAATTCACAATGTGTTTTAAAGTTCTGGCATTATGATCTTTAGCGTTGCAAAGGCCAAAATAACAATCGTTTGTATGGTCCTTTGGCTCTTTCCACACCGTCGGTATTCCAAAGGATAGTGCTTTCCTTGTTTCTTTAATCTAGTACCGTAGAACTTCTTCGTAAATGTAACAAACAAAAGTATGCAAAATGCGCGTTTATAACAAAGTCAGTAATATTTCTCTTGTACTAGATAATAAAGTTGTAAATGTAACAAAAATCCTCAAGCTTATTTTTCAATTTCGACGGAACATTTCTGCAACAAATTGCTTTACTGAAATAAAAACTAAAGTTATTATTTAAGTGCTACGCATTGATCTAAATTTGGATTTGGACTATTTGAAGCCCTGATTTATTTAAGTATTCCTCAAAATTCAGGGATTCCCCGTCGTGCGTCGGCTTTTTCCCATCTGGCTTATAGATTATTCCCAATATAGGGATCCCCATCAGTATTTCACTTATTAATTATGTAGTATTAATAGGTACTTCTTAAATAAATAGAATAATCAGTAAATTATTATTTTTATATAATATAAAAATATGACAATTTTATAGGAAAAGAAAGTACGTGATAGAAACTAAAGACGATTAATCAATTATTATTAGTGCGTCAAACCTAACTTTAAAAACAAAGATTGTCTTATCACAAATTCTTCGTTGGTGTGTGTAATTTGCGCCAAATGAATTTGATTAGTATGAAGACTTCTCAAAGACCACACAAACGGCGCCGGCTGTTTTCCATGACGATAACACCAATTGATAATGGTCAGTAATTGTAACTAATTAATTTCTTTCATTTTAGACGGTCGGCAGCGAAGTTGGTAAAAACCAGGGTGTTAATTATAATAACAGTGTCTGCTTCAAGTAGAAACCCGTTTCTAAGATGATGACATTAGATTGGTGCTATGGATATAAAATATATAGATGATAAACGTAGTTTAATGGGGATACACTGAGGTTTCATTTGGAAAATACTTCCAAGTTTATTGGCTACTGGTACTGCTACTGTTCTGTATCCCGTATATCTAAACTATTTAACGTTACTTTTAACTCCTAATATATGTTTCACCATCTTTTAATTTTAAAATATTTTCAAAACATTCTTACACTTTATCCCAATTTCAAGTTCAACCGAAAAAAACTTCGAAACGAGATCTCACATCCATGCCCGCCAATCAGAAAGCATGATTTACAACCCAGTAGGGACCATCGCTGATTAGACGCTATACAGACTCAGTGTTGGCATAATGAGACATGCATATATATATTCTCTACTGAGTGCTGTATAAAGAAGGGCTCGAGCTGTCAGATCTCTAATTACACCCTGATTTATGGGGTTTCGCTGCAAAATATTGCATATTTAAATTAAAAACAAATTATTATTCAAATTGATTCCTTATTGGAGAGCTTCCTACATGCCTATTTATAAAGCTGTTTACCAGGTCCGGATGAAGAAGCTATTTTAACCCAACATTGCAAATTATAAATTGTTTTAAGTGGTTTTAAACGGTTATTGATGTTCGTGATTGAAATTATTATTAATTAAATTGGTTATATGACGCAAATTAAGTAAGGAGGTAATATTTTTATTTTTCGGCCATCCGGGCTTTACGTTTTTTTATAAGTTTGTATTGAATTTGTTATACAGGGTCAACAAAGTGGAGAGGTTGTTCACTGCACCATTTAAGAAATATTTTGTGATTTGATGATTTTCGAAAAGCCAATTGGTTTCGTAGGTACAGGGCGAGAAATCTTTTCGAGAATAGCAATATTTTGTTACCAAAAATTACACGTAAAGTTTGTTAATCCACAAGAACTGTTGAAAATTACTACCTCTGTTATGTTTATAAATTATAATAATAACTATTTATTAATGACTTTATTTACATCAACATTTTATGTTTCACAATGACCTCTAGCAAATTTGTCGCGACGTATATCTTCGAAGCAAAGCGGATTTTCAAAAATCATGAAGACAAAATATTCTAAGAATAGTCCTGAGAATAATCCCTTCAGTTTTTGCCGAATGTTTAATAAACATCCTGTATTATCTTGTATGCATAAAAAAATTAATTAGGTAACCTAGGAAGAACAAAATATTTAGTAAATTATTAAATAAAAAACAGTAGGGGAGACTCTTGTACCTCGAGCCATCCTGTACCTTGGGCCACCCCAACTAAACAACCTAAAGCATGCTGAAAATCGTTGTGACTGAGGTATACATCTGGCAACAGTGTATTATTCCAGGAGACAAGGTTATCAGAGTCAATGCTAGAGAATTCGCCATTTATTTCGTGGTTATGTTTGTTGCGGCACGTTGTGTAATTTATTCGATCATCAGTTAAGTGATTTTTTATTACAAAATAAGTAGGCCTTTTGAGTAAAATATACATTACTCTACTTGTAGACATCCCTCAATATTGTGGTATTAAATTTAAACACTAAATTGCATTTATGAAATTAATACGTTAATTTTAATAGCAACCAGCATAATCTCGTACCTTGGGCCACTGCTTACTCTTGTACCTTGGGCCTGGCCCAAGGTACAAGAGTAGGCCCAAGGTACAGGAGTAAGCAGTAAGATTTTTTCTTACGACTTATTATAGAATATAATCATTCCGATCTCGTTTAAAATAGGTATTCTAGACTTGTTATAGAATATAGTATCTCTCCCTAAGCGTATTATAAAATGCGCAAATGTATACTTTCTTATTATTTTCAGATGTCAAGAAGCAAAACCGGAGTAAAACGTCCAAAAATAAACATTGATTCCTTAACCAATGCCGCAAATGCAGTTTTAAATGAAAACATGTCGGAACGAGCTGCTGCTAAACAATATAAAGTATCAAGAACCACACTCCAAACCCATTTGAAGAAACAGCAAAGTGGCCAGCCTTTTATGTACGAAAATAAGTGCGATAACTGGAAAGTTTTTTCCGAAACACAATAAGAGATGTTCTGCAAATTTTAATTACTTCCAGTAAGATGTTGTACGGTCTTTCTATAAAGGAGGCTCGGAAACTTGCACATAATTTTGTAAAAACTAACAATATTAGTTGTCCAGGTTCTTGGGACCTGCGAGGACAGGCTGGAAAAACGTGGTATTATGGGTTTATGAGTCGTCATCAGAATATGTCATTGAGAAAACCCCAAGCAACTAGCCTATCCAGAGCCACGAGCTTTAATAAACACAACGTCTCTTCCTTCTTCAACAAATATAAGGAACTCTTAGATAAGTACAATTTTGAACCTGAAAACATATACAATGTAGATGAGAGTGGCATCTCTACAGTTCACACACCTTCCAAAATTATAGCTGTCAAGGGCATCAAACAAGTGGGAAGCATGACCTCGGGCGAAAGAGGCGTCAACACTGCCATTATTGGTTGCATCAATGCACTAGGCAATATCATACCCCCAGCTATGATTTTTGCACGAGTTTACTTCTAGGAACATATGCTGAACGGTGCACCCGCAGGAACATTGGGAATGGCACATGCAAGCGGCTGGTCGAATTCAGAAAGGTTTTTAGAATTCCTGAAGCATTTTATCAAACACGCAAAACCTTCCGAGCATAACAAGGTCCTATTGCTCATGGACAACCATGAGAGTCACATTACCATTCAAGCTATAGACCTAGCAAAAAAATCTGGGGTGGTTATGTTTACATTTCCACCTCATACAAGTCGTAAACTGCAGCCACTTGATAGAGGTGTATTTGGACCATTCAAAAAATTTTATAATGCCGCAGCTACTGAATGGCTGCAGTCGCATCCTGGGAAGCCACTAACAATTTATGACGTTGCTGAAATTGTTGGTCAGGCCTATCCAAGAGCATTCAACCCGGTTAATATTCAAGCGGGTTTTAAAGCATCTGGAATTTGGCCAGTGAATAAACATGTCTTTGGCGAAGACGAATATTTATCTTCAAGCGTGACCGATCGAGCTCTAACCAATGGTTCTCTGCAAGATATAAATAACACAACGGAAATATCTATAAACTTGCCTGAAAACACAGAACAGCATTTATCAGGCCCTATTTCAAGCACATCAGGTTTAACCGTTTTTCAATCTCCGGAAATAATGCGTCCATTTCCCAAAGCTGGCCCAAACCTTGTATCTAGTAGGGGCAGACGTAAACCTGGAAGATCACGGGTATTAACTGACACACCAGAAAAGGAGGAAATTGAGGAAGATCATGCCAAGAGACTTGCTAAAAATAACGAGAAAGTTCGAAGTGTAACCAAAACGGATAGTAGAAGAAAGCTCCTCATCTTCTTTAGATGAAGATGAAGAAGTTGATGGATTGGAAGGGTCTGATTCTGATGATGTTGATTGGCCTCCGGTTATGGACAATGATAAAGAAAATGATGAGATCAATTTAAGTGAAAAAATAACAAAAGGCGACTAAACTAGATGGTAAAAAGAAAACCCATAATTATGTTGCGTAATTATTAAGGAGAGTATTTGATCAAATATTTGATAAAAGTGAGAGGTGCAACCAACAAATTTGTATATGAAAATGAAAAGACCTATGAGGTTTCCGAAAAATACTTTATTCTGAAGTTCCCAGACCTATAAGTGTGGGAGGCTCAGCTAGACAGGTGTCGCAATTATCTTTTTTCATAAATTTGGACACTTATCACGTTGAATAGAATATACTTATTAATGTTTTATTTTGGTTTGTCATGTAATCATTTTGAAATTATTCAAAATAAAGTTTTTTGGTTATTTGTTGTTCTATGGCCTAAGGTTCAATGCTCTACTGCCCAAGGTACAAGACGAGTTTGTACCTCGGGCCATTTGTCTTTTTTTTTTAATATTTAAAAAAAAAACTCCGAAAATCATTATGTCATTAATACTGCCAATTTTAACAATAAATATCCTAGTCTAAAGTCCATTAATATTATTAGTTTGCTTTCTTAATATTTTCGAATTTTTATGTGGGTTTCAAGAAAAGGTGCCCTAGGTACAATACTCTCCCCTACCTATAAAGTTACAAAGAAAAACAAACACAATATGATTCATTATATTGTTTTTTTAAAAATTTTGTTTTGTTCAGTTTGATGTTTTGTTACTTTACGTTTAACTGAGGGATTAACACATTAAAATGAATATAAATTATCTTAACTTATTCGTTGTAAAATATGTGTTTAACATAATGTTGGGTTAAGAAGTTTGTAACCTATAAGTTATTAAAATATTCTGCAAGGATTTATTAGACCTGTTGTGTACTTACTAATGGAGAAATCTTAAGCTTTTTTAATGATCATTGTTTGCCTTCTTTGTTCAAAGAATAATTAAATTTCAATGTTATTTAATAAAATAATGGAAAATACTAAGAGACAATTGTTTTACTACGGATCTGTTTGTTATACTTACTTTAGACGAGTAATCAGTCCAGGAGCACGGTGAACGCTTATTCGGATTCCAATTAGTAAGACGATTTGTATTTGTCTTAAGAACAATTATGTTGATTGGAAAATGGCCGGAATAAATTAAGTTAAACGCTTGGTGGGTAGTAGGCAGGAAATTCCATCAGGAGAGCAATAGTAATTGGTACCAGTTCTACTTGCTTGCCATGTCAGTTCTGGGATACAGGGTGTTTCTTAAGTATGTGTAGAAAATTGGGGGGCATATTTCTGACGTGAAAACAAAAAAAAAAGTTTCTATAAAGATTGTGGCGTAAGTTTATCGTTTTCAAGATATAGGGCGATACATTTGATTTGATAAGTTTACTAATATTTGGAAAACGCACATACAATGCATTCATTTGTGAATTAAGGTTGGTCATTATGACACAAAACACTGACTTTTTGTGTTAAACATTTTTTGAAAATGCACCAGTGGCGCGTATATGGGACGCCTCTAATCTATTAATTATCAGAAAAGTTACGCCACTACATTTTTTCTTTAATTGATTATTCCTCTAGATTCTACACTTTAATCTGTACAAAACGTAATTTTTGTAGTTTTTTACTATTGTGGGCCGTTTTCGATTTGAAATAAAAAAATGAATGGGATCATTAATTATGCCTGCGTTGGGTTGTCGTTCTAAGTTTTAGAAATGGTTTTATTAGGTCAATAGCGACTGGAATATTTGTAGATTTCTCAAAGGTCTATGACTGCTTGGATAGAACTTTGTGAGCTAAAAAAGTGAACATGTGTGGCATCAGAGGAAACGCTCTTAAATGGTTAGAATCTAATTTTAGTGATAGATTTTAATGAATGAGTGTGGTTAGGGATAGCACTCGGGGTAAGTCAGAACTGTCTCGGTATGGAATTGCACAGGAAAGCATAATATGTCCTATAATATTTTTGTAAATGATTTAATTTTTTTTTCTCGAGAACGAGGTAAGATACGAAAAAATATCAAGACACAAAAAACTTGTATTTTTAGCTACTTAACCCGAAAACAATATAAACAATATAAAATTTTTAAACAAGTCAGTGCCGTACACTGGAACTCCCTTGGAATTACGGCCTATCATTAAGTAGCACCCTGTATATGGGCTATATATTTATGAGTACCTGATATTTTTGTTAAAAAATAGATAATCCTTTGAATTTCCCTTTTTGAAATAATACAATATGAGAACCCATAATGTAAATTATCTTTTGCATCGCCTAGCATAAAGTGAGCGGAGTTCACATAATCCGCATTAGGTATATGTGTTTAAGATTGTTCAACAAGCTACCAGATGAAATAAAAACCATACAGTCTAGAACCGATTTAAACTGAAAATTAACACACTGCTGATAAATCTGGAACCATATAGTTTAGACGAATTCTTTGCCATTTGAGCGGGTTTTCAGGAACTTGGATTTTAGATGCGGATGTAGAAATATCTTTTTTTTCTCTTGGCGAAATTTTAGTTTTGTGTACACTAACATGTAATTAGAAATATCAACCGGCCTAGGTACCAAATACGACATTTCGGCTTCTCTACCGGACGTCCGGTTTGGCCGGATTTTTTTTTTAATAAGAAACATACATTTATTCAGAATAAATAATTATTATAAAGCGCAAGTATTCAGTATTATAATTCGTTTCATTCCTATTGAAAAGTAAATATGCAGCTAAATATATGTATTGGGACGTAGACAAGAAGTTTCTATAGAATTATATTAGTTTTTTAAATAACATGTTTAATTATTTATATCTTTATTTTAAATATACTGTATTACATTAAAAGATTCTCAAACAAACTTAGTAAATTCGCAGGATCGCCTATGATAGCGCTAATAGGAGGAAGCTAATCGAAAATAGTCCGGCCGGACGTCCGGTTCGGTTCCTTAACCGGATCTAGGGTATCCGGTAGTCTGGCATAATACGGGTTCGTTCAATCTCAAGTCATGACTTATGACAAAACCTATCAATAAATATCATGATCGAGATAATTATAGTAGATTTTTGTTTCATGAATTATTTTTCTGTTCCAACCAGTATGCAATATTCCGACAAGGTAGCAGTCTACCTTAAGATAGCCGAAACACGTCCATAATAAAAATTGGTTAAAAAATCACATTTATAAAACACGCTTCTTTAATTACCAACGTTCTAAAGAGAGAGGCGAGCGAATACTAAAGAGAGAGCGCTCGATGTTTGAGGTTTGAACTTGACAGATCGCATAAGAGATGAATAAATCAGTAGACGAGCAGAAGTAGACGACATAGTTAGTAGGATAGTAGATGGCAGCTGAACAAAGATACTTCTTGAGTGGAGCAACAGCTGACAAATGAAGCATCGTTATAGACAGGGATATGTTTGAAGGAGATTTACTTATACATAATATGTTGGCATTTTTGTATGTATTTTATATTTTTATATTAAATCATTATCATGAAATCAAAAATATAATAAACTAATTTAACAGTGCACAGTAAAAAATTGAGTGTTAAATTTGACACTCAATGGTGGTACATAATATAGGACCACACTCAATAGGGTATATTAACCAATCAGTATATCTTGAACAAAAGACATTTTTGAATAATTTTTTTACTTTTTACTGAGTGTTAGTTCTTCTAATTTATGGGTACGTACATTTACACTATCGTGTGTAAATTTAACTTACAGATTGTAAACCTATCCTTCTAGGGTGTGAAAGTAATAATGGTAATTTGTGATTAATTAGTGTGAATATCATATTATTGTAGTGTAAATTTTATTTTACTTGGGTGTGACTTTACTATCGTGAGTATAATAAAATAATTTACCCAGGGCTAGAATACTTTCCACTGTGTTTAAGTCATTTTTAATCTCGTATCACCCTAACCGGGCGCTTATAATTAAAATGTAAAAAATTATGCATTCAAGATATTTTACATTGTTAATCTCTGCGTAGTTTGATACATGATTGAATGACTTAATCAAAGCCGAAAGTAGTAGCCCCTAATATATATAAATCATCAGATCGCTTGGAAAAGGAAAAATGAATGAAAATATTGAGTATTATTTAACGTTTATTTATAAACAAAATGATGCTTACAACAGAACTGGAAAACCCTGTGATTTTTTTTACACTTATTATTATAACTAGTTGAACAAAATGACACACCTATTATATATTTTAACAATTTAGTTAATTAAACATACCGGGTGTTGCATCGTCGAGCGGGACATATGAAATCCCATGTAATTTTAAATGGGGTCAATTATTGGCTTCCCTAATTATTTTTGAGAAAAATTCTATTTAGGTCTATTAAAGAGCACTAAAACCCACATTCAAAAGAATAACTTTAGATATTTTTGATGAGCCCGTTGACGGGTTATCGCCGATTTCTTTTTAACTATTTCTCCTTTTTATGGCCCCGTATTTGCGGGCACCAGTCAAGGTAAAAGATGACTGTCAAATAAAGTTGTCATTTTGAGGAATATTTGAACATCTTCTTAAATCCTAAAGTTCTAACAATTTAATAGTACCTACCTATTAATTAGTAAAATATTGAAACATGTAAAATGTCATAATTAACCTTGTAATTGGATACTTTATTTTAGTTTTATTCAGATTAATTTGTACTCATAAATACACCTTTAATATTTGCGATGTACGAGTTTTTATAACAATAAAGCACACATTTCAAAATGACAACTTTATTTGACAGTCATCTTTTACCTTGACTGGTGCCCGCAAATACGGGGCCATAAAAAGGAGAAATAGTTAAAAAGAAATCGGCGATAACCCGTAAACGGGCTCATCAAAAATATCTAAAGTTATTCTTTTGAATGTGGCTTTTAGTGCTCTTTAATAAACCTAAATAGAATTTTTCTCTAAAATAATTAGGGAAGCCAATAATTGACCCCATTTAAAATTACATGGGATTTCCTATGTCCCGCTGGACGATGCAACACCCGGTATATATATATCTACGTTTAATGTACCTCATTTTTAAGCTTAACAAAACAAATAACATAATAAGTATATGTATACTTAGAACACTAAACAACTAAATAAAAGTATGAAAATAACGAGTATTATATTAATCGTATATTTATTTAGAGATCTGTGAAGTAAAATATGTAGGTAGGTACCTAAGTATTTATGTAAAAAAGGAATACATTAATTTATATTATAAGCTTATATCAGAATACTTTAAAAGCTAAAGGAAAAACTGTAACAATGTAAATACCTACTTAGTTTCTTAAAAATGACGTACTTATTAGTAAGGTTTCTATTAAACTTCGTTAACATGCTTACCCAATTTAACAAGATCCTCATAAGAGGCACTCTCATTTGGCACTTTACAGAACTTTCCGTTGTTTTTCTATTTTAATTTAAATATAACATTATTCTATATCACGTTCAAAGAGCACAATCAGACTGACTTAAAAGTTGAATTTGCATGTAGCGTCGGCGTCATGTGTCAATTCCTAGAATTTCACACCACTTGTTGCCGCCTGTCTTTTCGCTAACACGGGTTTAGGTATTTTTACCCGGGGCCGTGTAAAACAACGATTAAAGAATAAGTTTTACACTCAATGTGTTAAAATAATCTTCTAGCAGGGTTTATTTACACGCTAATATGGTGTTATTAATTGTTATTGTATTAATTTTCCTGATAGAGTGTAAAATGGAATAGATAACATCCATTCAACAAAATTAACTTCTTAGAGAGTTAAGTTCATAGGCAAATTTTATACAACAACTTTGGTCCCATATGAGTGTAAAAATGTGGTAAATAATGTTAGTCCGGGTGTTAACATTAATACTACTTTTTTTTACCACTCCTGAAATGATTTTTACCAGGGGGATATTTTTTACTGTGTGGATTGCGAGATGGGTTTTGTGGTGATGGTGACTTTTTTGAATCGTAAATTAGCCAGCATGTGACATTATATTAGAACCTCTTCCTTGCCTTTCAGCTTGGTTATAGATAGGTCAATATATCGTGCATATTTTATCCACTTCCTCTTATATTTATGCCAAAAATGATTTTTTCGACTTTGTCCTATTTTTCATCTGCCCAAAATGCGACCACCTGCTCTCATGCAACGCAATAAAGAGACGGTAAACACCTTAATTGAAAAACCGTGAGTTTCGCAGAGGGAAAAATGAATGTTCTCGGGTTTATTATAAAAGTAAAAATTATTGTTGGGGACGTTGTAATTTGGTGGCTCGCGGCGTTTCGCCGATTTTCATCGCATTCTGCCGTAACCACTGAGCCGCCCAACCTGCACCGGCTAATTTATCAATTTTAGTTTTAACTGCAGAGATATTTTTACACCAAATAATTTTCTGGCTTTATTTTGTTGTCATGAAATGTTCATTCTATCGTTTCAACCTATACTGAAATTACAACGCAGAAAAAGCGGTATTAAATAACAAGAATTTGGTGACATAACTCTCCTATCTTCTATTGGTGCCATACTTATTAGTCGCTGCACAAAGTGTGACAGGTGTAACCGTCGGTGCAGGTGTTTATAATTTTAACTAACTTAACCCATAAGAACACATATTTATTTGATTCTACACAAACATGTTAGGGTTAGTTTAATAGAAGCCCCTCTTGAATTTCTTTTTTTCTTGTCAATTTATAAAATGAGTAATTAAGGTCTAACATAAGATATAGGTTCTTACCAACAAGATACTCATTCCCAGTACTGTCTGGAGTTTAATCTGAACACTGTTTATCAAATGAAAAGTCATAACCTAACCAATTCGTAACCCTCTTTCTTTGGTAAAAAAATAGATTTTGCCTCTTCAACATTTTCGATTAACAAATTTGTCAATTCTTCTCGCCTAGACGCTCTCGCTATTCCAATAATTGTGGCGACTTGAGTTGACCATTTTTAAACACGTGGCTTTGACAGGTCGGCCATATTGCCTGAAGGGCAAAGAAAGGTTCATGACCGTTTATGCTAATGGCTTACTAGACTCTTTCGGTTTAGTTTAATAAGCTTCAAAGTAATTTTAGGATTCATTTGTGATCATTTCTAAGATGTACCTATGCCTGTGCTACTTGGACTTAAATAATTTTTCGTGTTCCAACTGTATTCCTATCGAAATACTTATTTTGTGCTTCGTTCTTTTGTTTACATTATGTAGTGTTAAATGTAGATACGATGCAAAACTTAAAATTATTGGTGATATTGATCCTTATCTGCTCGGAGAGACTGATTTTGAAAATTTAATGTCTGCCAAAAGTAGCAAGGATGGACTTGGTAAACTACCTTATATTAACAAAAAGTTTTTATACTGGCCAGCAGCTGAAGGCGTACAAAGGCTTGCAAGAATTTAGATTTTATAAAGAAAGTAAATCCCAATGCTTATGTTGTAGTCGGTAAGGTAAGATTAACTTTTAATAATGTTTAGGGTTTGGATAACTCTGTTACTATTTCATTGGGGCTTAAACCCACAGTAACAATTTAATAAATTAAAATGTTATATGAAATCGAGTTCACCATACGGCAAAAAATAATTTGTTAGACGAGTAGAAAGCTTTCGATGCCAGAAAATGTTTCACTCTTTCCTTGCACAACTTCATTGGTAGAACCTGTACTGTCTTGGAGAGAGATATATTCATGAATAAATAAAAAATCACAATAAGTAGATAGAGTTTTTATTTATTTCACATTCTTTTAACCGCTTCTTAAAACTATAATATATTCTAACAGTACTATTAGTACAGTCTTTGAAAAGTTTGCATAAATCATTCATTCTTAATTCACTCTGTGTGGCAACAATTTTCATTAATTTCAACATTTTCTTTCTCTCTACTACTTCCCGGGGTATCTTCGTAGGGTGCTTTAATCTGCTATATTCAAAGAGTACATTACATAATAAAAAAAAAGTTCAACCTAAATCAACACTATGTATACTTAATAATAGAATTAATCCTACTACTATAACTAGTATTTACAATAATATACCTATCTGATACTTTGCTCGTTTGCATTTCTGCACTCTCTCATTTCTGTTACCTTGGGCCTGAGTTGCTTCCTTTGGAAAAAAGTGCACCATATTTTAATTAGGGATCCAGTCAGGATTGTCTTTGTTTGCTAATACTGCTGGAGCTACTAGAAATGTTTACAGGAGATCATTTTATTAGGTCGTTGTACCAGAAATCAAATATTACCACTTATAAAATGTCTGGAGCAAATTATTCCATACTTTCATTGGCTGTCACTTAAAGGGTCCCTTTTTAAAACTCTTCTCCACATTTTACGCCGTTCTTGTGGGAGTCGATTACGGTTTTCTACGCCGTTTTAAAGAACTGCAGGAATTCTAAAAGATTATACATTCTCCCTATTTTCCCTAATCCCACAATTAACCACTGAACAAAAGGACGGCATTTTTATTTAGGACACTTTAATTATTAGCACAACGAACAGATATCTCTAATTAGGGTCAAGATTCAAGGCAAACTGTAAGGAAAACTTAAATTTATAACCAAACCGCGTGTGTTTATTTACTTTGTCCTCCAAGCAAAATGACCGCCGACCCTCTGACGTCATATGAAAATGATCAATAAGATGGTAGACGTTATCAGAAGCATTGGTTAAAAACTTCTCTATATTATTTGGACTTAAAATTTTTATTTTTATGGTCTATAACAAAACATTTTAGCCAAATTCGAGGAACGCATCAAACAACAGACGGGTTTATACCATTTTTCAGATTGGTATGTGCCACTAGATTGGAGCGACCTGGAGATTCCGACTATGTTTCCTTGTTGTCATAATTTAGCTGATTTACGCCAATGTTGTCACAATCACTCGGGAACCGTTGTCGAACCGCGGTTGATACGAATTTAAATTCTGAAATCGGTTTAAACTATCAAAACGCGATTATTAACAACTTGCATGTTAATTCACTTTAGACTGGAATACGTTGATGTCAATACCTTATTGTTGTATCTATTATTGTTAGGTCATTGGTGTAAACGAATATGTGAACTAAATTGCAGACAGGTTTCTACATAACTTAACAAAACTTCTGGTTAAAACCATTTCATTCAAGCGGATTCCAATGGTCGACATGTGTGACATTATTATCAACCACTCCCACCATTACATCCTCAATAACAACATGTGAGAACCATAGTTTCGTAGTTAATACTAATTCATTTTGATCCATCGCCCGAATTTGTTTTTTCAGAAAAGCGATCAGCTTGAAATGTTTGCCCATGTCGACACTTTTTTTAGCTTAAGCTTTGTTTATAACATTAAATGCCTTGACCATAGTGTGAATGCTTCGCAAGTTGCAGATAACTCAGAACAATTAACCAGTAAAGCAACTTCATTTTCAAAATAAGTAATTTTCTTTCTCAGGCTCCATTTATAAAATAAGTCGTATTCTTCTTTATATGTTTTTTTTTTACTTATCTGGAAATATCTCGGTGTTGACATGTTCTGCAGCATTGACGATTTCATCCAGCACTCTATCATCCCTTAATTCTTCCATCTTCGCCTGAAATTCTTTTTATAGTTGAATTTTTATTCAAAATGTATAAAAATGTATTAAAGGTAGATTCTCTTCTTGGGACATAATGTCCTATTTTAAAGATATTTTCACAAAATCTCTTTGATGTAAATAGGAACCCCTGAATGTAGCTGAAGGTACCGACCTCATTCTCAAAACGTTTGTGACAACACGTAGGAAACATGAATTATCAATTACTATGTAAATCGGATTTATTTTATTATTTAATTTTTCATAGATAATTTGTTTCTTTTCTTGATGTAAATGCATTCGTGCTTTGGTATTTCGCCTGCATTACCATGTGAAACTTTGTATATTGCATTATATCTTTAAATGCACAGATGTATTGAAACATACCCCAGACAATATCAAATAATAATATTTACTCTCGAAATTAGGTATCATTTAACCTCAACCGCTGTCTAGAGCCTCCCAATGTGGTCAGTCCAATTTATCAATTTGAGTTTTCGCTACAACGACATTTTTGTGTTATATGAGCATTTTATGTTTGCTGTAGTTTTGTCGTTTCAGCCAGCAGAAGCACGGCAGCAACATTAGCAGAAAATGTAATATATGAGGAGCACCCCATTGTTTGTTCTTTTTTATTTTATGTTACATATACGTACCACATTAAAAGATGAAATATGTCCGTTTGTCGTATCGTTGCGGGCGGTTTTGATGTATTACATGGGAAAACTGCAGATGCATTATCTTGTCAACGAATTTAATAAAATACACTTGCCACACTTTTGTCTCGTTGCGTGTTACACGGACTGTACGAAGAAAAATGGTTGCTTTACTTTAAAATTGGTGTGTTTCCAAATTTTCTCATGATTTATGGAGTTTGTATTGGACATAAATAGCTACAAAATATTCCGAAAATTAATTTGTGTCTGTTAAAGAAACTAAAACAACGATAATTGCCTCAATGTGTCTAAATTCTCGGTCAGGTACAGATTGATGTTAAAAAAAGATTTACTGAAACAATTCTACAGGGTGCTGATAAAGTTTAGAATAATAGATTTTCTAGGTAAACAAATCACCTGACAAAAAAAAGGTCGATTTTATTTTATTCTTTTGCAAGTTTGCAGTTAAACTGTATAGTCCCATTTCTTCTCAGATTTTTAGATTCCTCTTAATGTTGTAGAGTGATTTCATATTATAATGTCATACATTTTTAAACCGTCAAGATGGCGAAGCTGCCAAACATCTAGCCTGGTTCAGTTAATATAAAACTGAGGTACAGTGAGACCAGATCTCAAAAACATGGCCAAAAATAAAACAATTGTTCCCTTTCAATTCCCAATGCATATGTTCTCTCGGCCCTTACTTACATTTCCTAGATTTTCGGACAATCGTTCGAGATGACTGTGAACAAAGTATGGTTTGATACTTAAATATTATCTACATCCCATATTTTTGAAATATAAGAGTTGTTCTTTTACCAGGTCTTATTATTATTTTTTTATTTTCTATTTCCAAGCTTTGCACCACTGCAACAAAAGTTAACGAACCATTTAATTCAATCGAAGCTATAAAATTAGTATCTTTCGTAACCTGTCTAATTTGGGGGCCATTTTACACGCTTATGGCCACGTTTTCTTCTGAGATTTAAACAAAAAATAGAATTTTTGGATTTTTATTTTAAATTATTTTAGGCGTTAATATTAGAGTTTGAGCAAAACTGATCAAACTTACAGTCGGAAACTTTTTAATGAAGTTAAGAATTACATCACGATTTTTTTAATTTGAAGTTTCGTTTTGCAGCAATCATCATCATCGTCTTTTTTAAAATACGGCTCTGATCTTTTCTAGACTACCGTCATGAAATTTTCAAGATACTGATCTGTATTCTAAGGTGTTTAGTATGCTGTTTTATCTTTTTAAATGTAAAAAATAAAAATAATGAATATAGTGAATAGGTAATGACTTAATGTTTTTAATTTCCTAAATTTAATTATGGGTTGCATAAAAATATTGAAAATAATAATTAATGAATTATTATTTCTTTAATATTGTAAAATATTGATATTCCGAAACCATACGTGACTATCCATTAAAGTTAGTACTTTCTGCATTAAACTGTTTTCTATAAAATTATGAGAAATACCTATTGGTCCGTATCTTCAACCTTTTCTTGATGATGATTCAAAAAGGCTCGAAACGTAATGAAACGATAATGTATATTACATCATTAAGTTTAGAATACAAAATTTGACATATAAAATCAGTCGGATATAAGTGTTTGATGTATATTAAGCACATTAAAAGTAATTGTGAGGACGTTTTGTTAGTTTTGCTCTAACTTTAATATTAACGCCAAAATTCCGTTGTTTTCAATAACTGAAAACTTAAAAATGTTGTTAAAACTTGTTGAATGTCCTGTTGTTAGGCCGTCGATTATGCAACTTTCTCCCCACTTAATCAAAGTAGTTGTATCTCCTACAAGGGCGGTTTTACGGGGGGGGGGGGTAATAGGGTAATTACCCCCCCCCCCCCATGAATTTAGAATTTTAAGCATCATCATTGAAAAAAGGGCGTGGCACCCAAAAATTTTTCGTCTGCGGCGCTATTTTTTTCCTGACCCCCCCCCCCCCTCCCAAACTTATTTTCTGGTTACTTTTTTAAGAAAAAAATTCGGATTTCAAATTACCCCCCCAACTTCTAGGGTAGATAGAACACATGAAAAAAAAATAAGTTCATCTATTTGAGCCTATCGGACAAAGTTAACTTTATCCCGGGACGTGCGAAAGAGGGGGATATTAGGAAAAATTTGACTCCATTCCTCTACGGCTTCAATTTCTTACCGTTTTGACATCAGATTATGATTTTCCTATGCCTTTTACATAAAAAGGGTACTCTATGAAAAGTCGCTAAATGCCACCGTTTCTTCGGAAATTGACTGAAACCGAGTTAAGATACAGAAATCAATTATTGAAGTCTTTAAGAAATTAGGTTAGAAAAACAATGAGGTTCAGTACAGATATCCAGAGATAAATTAACCAGGGTTATTATTGTGATAGGTAAAATAATATTTATCTTATTTTACTAATAAGCTAAATTCACTATTGTCAAGAATTTGTCATTAAATTAGTGTTACAGTTAAGTCATGGAAGATTACTCTTTCGCTCAATACGCCGGCATGCTATTAATTTATGGGGAAGTTCGATGTAATGGCAGAGACAATTCTCGACTATACGAAGGGCGGTTTCCTGAAAGACAAATCCCAGCTCACACACTGTTTGTGAAGGCCAATCAACGGCTAAGGGAAACTGACTCCATAAAAATAAAACGGTTGAATGATGGCTCGCAAAGGACCATGCGAATTCCGTATTTTCAGGCAGAGGTGCTTCGACGATTTCAAAATAATCCTTCTGTTAGTACCCGAGCAGTCGCAGATGCCATGCATGTAAATCATGTCAGTGTATGGGTGGTTGTTCAGCTTCGTCGCCCTACCATTTTCAAAAAGTGCAAGCATTGGGACCAAATGATTTCATGCCCCGCGTAGAATTTTGCCAGTGATTTCTTAAACGGTGTACAGAAAAACCTCAATTTCCTAAATGTATACTTTTTGCTGACGAGGCTGTGTTTACAAAAGAGGGCATTTTTAATTCGCGAAATACTCCGGTGTGGGTTGAGGAAAATCCTCATGGTGTTCACATAAAGGGGTATTAACATAGGTTCTTGGTCAATATGTGGGCCGATATTATTGGAGAACGATTAATTGGACCGATCATGTTCCCTCCTCGTTTAGTCGGTACTATTTATCTTGATTTATCAGAATTGTTACATGATCTGCCCCTAAATATACGACAGAACTTATGGTTCCAACATGATGGAGCGCCAGCTCATTTTTCACTTCTTGTCCGCGAGCACCTAAATAAGAATTTTAGAAGACATTGGATTGGTTGCGGAGGCCCTGTCACTTGGCCAGCGCGCTCCCCAGATCTAACGCCTTGAAATTTTTTTCTTTGGGGGTATATAAAGAGTCTCATTTATGAAACTCCAGTTGAGTCAGAAAGTTTCTTTTTGTACTACCTGCTGTAATGATATCGCTAATTAATTTATCTCTTCATATCTGTTCTAAATCTCATTGTTTTTTTACCTTATTTCTTTAAGACTTTAATGAAAATGCAGGCCATCTTCAAAGGGCTCTAGCTCCCTGAGGAATCGTTTCCGGACCCATGTTCATATGAACTTTATTTTTTTTTCATATATTCTATCTACCCTAGAAGTTTGTAACATGATCACATTATGAATGAAGAAAAACTGATTTATACAATTATTAGTTTATACATGGAAATATAAAAAGTGTGGTATATTTTTGCATGTAAGTATTTATACTACAGTTTGTGGTATTCTAAGTTTAGTGCTAACAGATAATCAGGCCGTTATAGAATCACCAGTTTTATTCAATTGAAAATTTAAAAATTCCAGTTACGGTGTAGTGTAGCAATTCTCATATTGGATCTCTACTTAAAAATACTAACTTAACCTAAAAGATGGATTTTCAAAAAAGCATGAGTGAAGAGAAAATAATAAATACGGACTATTTTTATTTTATTCCTACTAAATCAGCCCTATGATCAAACACACTAGGCATCTCTAGACGCTAAGTTCAAAATTACCTGTTTTTCAAATACAGTGGAAAATTAAAGGTAGGCTTTTTTCGGTTGTTGTCATGGAAACGGTACGTTAAAAGTTAACTTCTGTGTTTGATCGTAGGGCCGATTCATCCCTTTAATCAAACACACAAGCTAACTTTTAATATCAGTTTGAGACTAGTATAGGTGTGTAATTTTGATCCAAATCAAGCTTTTTATAAAAAATATTCATATAGCTTAAAATATTTTATGATAGTGGTTCTGCAGATTAAACAAATTAACATATTAATGCAGATCTCATATAATTTCCACGATGCTAAGGTCATTCTACATATTATACCAAGGTCATATTTCTATTGTAATAATACATAAATAAATGAAAAACGTGATTAGCATAAATTCATTAACAATATTCATAACTAAGTACCTAGGTATGTATTTTTTTGATATAAAATGCACAATCCTCTTGGCTTTGATGTACCAGATAATCTTTCTCGGATTTTCTATAAGAATATCGTAATGTGTTGTTTAAAATTATTATAATAGGGATTTGGTAATTTAACTTTTTACGCGAAATTTATAATTTTAAGATATTATCGTTAATTGTGCATGCGGTTTTACAATATAAAAAGAACATTAAACAGTAAATTAATTTTCAAATATTTACTCATTTTGAAAACTTCTATGGTTTTCTTAAGTATTATTTTTAAGAAATAATATTAACATTCATAATCCTGATTCTGTAGGTTGCCAAAGAAAATGATAATTTAACTAAAATTAAAATGATAATTTTCTTTGAGGTTACTTATGAATTAGTGCTTTTTCCTGCCCTACAATATTTATTAACATAATAAATGTGTTTAGGTCACTTCTACATCACTCATCTATTGCATTCAGATGTGCTGGTTCTCACAACATATGCATGAGATATTTGAGATATCCTATGGGAGATATTCGTTTTTATATACTACTTTTGTTGTTATAAGTCTTTCAGGATGCGGATAGATGTACTTTCTTTATTTCAGCTGTCAGTTTTAGACGTTTGTCAAACGTTTTGTTACTATAAAATTTACTGAAAGGATAATTTAATAGTATATTATTAACCAAAGTTTAGACAGCCATCATTATTGCCCGAGCGGCGAGTTTAAATCACTAGGAGCGAAGCGACGAGGGATTTAAGACGCGAGGGCTATAATAAGCTGTCTAAACCGTGGTTAATATATTATTTTTTCCACTACTACAAACTTTTATATGACATTTATCTTTATAGTATTAATAATTATAAAAAATTATAGGTAGTTATAAGTATATTTTTTAATCAAGTTACCTGCGCTTTGGAATTGGCAAAATATTTTGTTGTTTTGTCAGGTGGCTTTGTCAATGTCAATTTGTGTTCATTTGTGTCATCAGATTTCACGAGTTTTGCGTTTTTTTTTAAAATGAGCGAAGAAAATGTTAGTGATAATATTAATATGTGTACACCTCCCGAATTAAGGATGGAAGCAGAAAAAATGTTGATTGTATCGATATTTTACAATATCAAGTAATCTAATATGTATTGATAATTATCTGGTTGCCTAACCACAATGAATTGATGTTGTAGAATTAAAAAATCAAGTTACCTGCGTTCAAACAAAATTCGGTTAAGGTCAAAGATCGGTCAATAATGGATTTCAATGGCTTATTATTGACCATGGTCAATAATGACTTATAAGGTAGAGAAAAACGATTTCTAGCGTTAATAATCGGTCAATAATGGCGATGTTATAGGTTAGTAGTGGAAAAAAAAAATTAACTTATCGAGAGGAATTATTAAATTGTGTCTATCTAATTCTTTTTAGTTTCTATGTTATCCAAGAATGATAATATGCTAATAATTTTTCTTGAGACGATTTCAGGAAAAAAACTTTTCAACTACAAGGTGTTAAAAATCAGAGAAAATAACTTTTTTATTATATTTTATGGAAGTAGTCCATCTCACAGTGGAGTAATATTTTATTTATGGAATAAAACACAAAGTCTGCTCCACTAATTTAATAAAATAAGTTCATATTATATGCCCATACATGTTTCGAAGGCATAAACCTTCATCTTCAGTGGGTTATTATTAAGATGTAATTAATTTATGAAGAGACCAATGACATTGTTAAATTGTTAAACTTATGTTGCAGAAAAATTTTTAATTTTTATAAGAAAACATATGTAACGTTAATTAAATAACTAATACATTATAACTAATAGTAGTAAAAGATTTTATTTTATTTATATTATACCCTAATCAAGAAGATCCTGATGCACCAAACAATTTTTTGTGGTATCAGCAAGACGGAGCTCTGGCCCATTCACCGGCCGTGTGTGTCGATAAAGTCTGTTCAGAGATATAAGAAAGTGACTAACTGATCCCTATTAGGAAAGACCCGGGCCAGCTGTAAAATTGAAATATGGCCGAACAGGACGGATTTTGCTTAGAATTTAATCATGGTTTGTAATAAAAATAAGTAAGGCATTAAATAATATTTTATTTATGTTTAAATGTGAAATTACAAGTTACTTTATTATTAAAAATTATATTTACGATTACAAAAATATATAATTTATTCGGTACCTACTTATAATAATTAATCACTTAATATATCAATATCACTATCGCTATCATCATCTGTTCTAATTATTATTTGTACTATATTGTTTATACTGATATAGGATTTTTCCACTTTTTCAACATGTGTAACAGAATTATTTGCCCAACTTTGTGAAGGAATGTTAAAAACTTCAGTTTCTATAAGCTCAAGTACACTGGAGTTAATAGTCCGGCAAATATTGTTACGACGAATGGCAGATTTCAGTTGATGTCAAAGATGTTCGATGGGATTAAATATACAATGGTATAGTGGAAGCCCTAAAACTGTATGCCCTAGATTTTTGCATAATTATCACAGAAGTATTCCTTTTGTAGTTTTAAACTTTGTGAAACCTCAATTAATTGCCTTTTGGTGTAATCGTCCTGAAAATAAATGTCATTATCATACATGTAGTTTTGAATTGTTGCTTTTGTGTCATTTGAGGAGGGAGTCTTGGTCAACTGCCTACTATGGTAGCTTGCATTGTCCATTACAATTACGCTATTCGGAGGTATATTCGGAATTAGCTTGTTTTTAAACCAATCTTCAAATAAATCAGTAGTGGTGTCCTCATGGTATCAATCCCATTCAAAGGCAAAGTGTAACTTTCTTATATCTCTGGACAGGCTTTACCTTAATACAGTTTTTTCCCGAACGACGGATTTGTCGATGAGGTCCAATTGAATGGACGGCCAGATCTCCAGATTTACCCCTTCAGATTTTTTTTGTGGGGTTATCTTAAGTCTAAGGTATATGTTAACCGACCAAACAATATTGAAGATTTAAAGAACAGAATAAGAGAAATAAGATTGATTGAACCTCACGTCGTTAATAACGTTGTGCAAGAAATTGAAGATCATGTCGGGTACTGCCAGACTGTTGCTGGAGGTCATTTGCAACATTTGATAAAGTGACTTTTAGTTTCTTTTCAATTTTCTTCTCGCTAATAAATAATGTGTTGTTGTTTTAAGTGATACCGCAGTTTTCTCGCAAACGGCTGAATTTAAGTAGTATTTTATGCAGATTCCAAAGAAATATTATAAAATAGGGGTAACCTGTTACATGAAATAAGCTTCAAACATGCACAACAAAAATAAAAGATTGACGGGTCCCAGCGTTTTTTCGAAAAACAAACACATGAATTCTACTTAAATGAATTTCTTCCAACCTTTTCGTTCTCACTATATATTATGTATAATTCAAAGATTTCGTTCAAATTAGTTTCCCTTTTTTGTTCTAGTGGCCCTGTGTTTAATTATATCTTATTATAATCAACACACAAAATATGTTCAAACATAGACAATTACTAATTACATCCTTTTTCACCATTTTGTTTTTCCGTTTTCGTATCCGAAATAGCATGTTTCTCTATCGATCAAACTTTGCCACCAAACAAGCAACGAGGCAGCAAATTTAATGTCGGGCGAAGGGAAACAAACCAAGCCTAATTTAAAATAATAACTTTACAAAGGTAGAATTAAGATAATAAGATTACATTTTAGGTTGTGTGGCCGAATGTTAGCGTGGCGTGGCGTCGGCACGGTGCTATCCAACATTGTCGGTCCATAGGCGTAGGTACCATAATTATTAAATTATTAGAAATTTACTACAGAGAGTTATTGTCATGGCTAGCACTTAGATTGTTATATCATATTTTATATAAAATAAAGAC
The DNA here is from genome assembly GCA_963920685.1 of Polydrusus tereticollis. Classification (NCBI taxonomy): domain Eukaryota; kingdom Metazoa; phylum Arthropoda; class Insecta; order Coleoptera; family Curculionidae; genus Polydrusus; species Polydrusus tereticollis. The sequence continues at coordinate 87,143,266 of OY987329.1, read as the reverse complement.
TCTGCAATAGCTGAGAGGAAGACTAAGGCTGTGTCTTAGGGTACCTTAGTATCGGAGCTGTGATAAACAATAAGAGCGATTGTGACCTCAATGTAATAAAAATAGCAGAGTCCGACCCTTTTTCTTACATGCATTGAGGCTGGTATCGCTATACTTATCGTTTTCTGTAGCTCTTAGAAACAAATTAAAGAGCTGTGCCAAAGATTAAAGAAGATAACGGCAATGTTAATAAAATATTGGCGAAAAACCTGTAGTTTCTAGGAATAAAATCCGACATGGACGAATGGAATGGAGTTTATAAAAGAAAAAAGCTGGTTGTGGTTTAAACATAAGCGATAGAAGTAGGTGGATTGCTAAGGTGCCTCGTTGAGTAGACTACAAAGATACTGAAGATACGAAGTAAACGAGGCCATAGAAAGACCAGCAGAGGGATTCCATTCTGCATCGATCGAATCCATATCGAGATTATTTTGGAACGTTTTTAATGAAGATTCCATTCTCTAATCAAGATTGCACCTCGGCAATCGTCGGTTTTTTTGGTCATATGAGATATTTTAGAACGCATGGAGAGTTTTGTTTACTTTTCTTCTGTGCTTTTATAACTAACCTCAAAACTTGTAATGCTTTTTTGTCAACTGTAATTTGTCTATATGTATTTTTAATATTTTGAGATTAAAACAATATAAAAAGCAGCTCGTAAATACCATATTATCGATAGCGAGAGAGGCTATTTTGGCAGAGAGAAGAAGAGGAGTAGAAATTTAGCGTCAATTCATGAAAGGATGAATATGCGGTCTAGAAATAATCCTCTTGATTTGCCTGATCAGCGATTCGTTGAACTATTCCGTCTAAATAAATTTCAAATACATACCTTTTGTCATTTTTCTGCCGTTCTTTTCCCAAACCCCATGGAATTTAATTTTACAGCTAACTAATTTCAAATTTTTTTTTGACCGTTCCCGACCATTCAGCCCCGTTAAACGCCCCACGTCCAAAGGTTTTTTAGTCAACATATAATAGATAAATTCGGGTATACCGTCCAGATAACACAAGATTCGAGGAAAAGTATGTTCTGGAAAATAATATAATGCTCCCATCTGTTAAACAAATATATCCAAATAATTTTTCGTCTTTCAGCGGGATAATTGTCCAGTTCATACCACAGAGGCTATGAGAGGATGGTTTGTAAATAATAATGTAAAAGTTTTGCCATGACCTGCTTATAGTCCCGATATTAATCCTATAGAGACTGTCTAATAATTGTAAAAGAAAATTACTAAAGAAATTCTAATTCTAATGAGTTATTGGAAGTAATCCATGAGTTCAAAAGTTTTTTTGACCTTTCCCGACTATTCAGTCCCGGTGAACGCCCTACGTCTAATTCCTTATTTTCGTCAATAAAACGAAATCATTACCTTCCAATGTTCCTCTCTCAATTATTTAAATGACGTTATTATGTAGAATTTTTGATGCAATTTTACAAGCATGAAATAGTATATTAAAGTACATGTTTTATAAAGCATCACCTTATAGCACGCGTCCATGTTAAAAAACGAGCCGCTTGCGGCGAATTTTTTAACGGGACAAGTGCTCTAACTGCTATATAATACACGTACTTTATACTATTTTTTCTATTTTGTATTTTTTTCAATAAGAAAATACATATTTAAAAAGGAAATCAACCCTTCAAATTTTGTAAATTTGTATGTCTAAATTCTATGTTCGTAATACTATAAATTTACTTTTATCATAGTAGCCTTGACAATAAATAATATTTTCTTTGTGTCATTGTCACGAAATTTGTGTTTTAATATTTCATAGAGTTGTTCATAATTATAATTAAAAAAATATGGATCATGATAATCTAAGTTCAACTCCCCCTGAGTTAAGGGATATTGCTAATAAAACGATAAATCAACTTTTACCAGAGAAATCCCGCAAACTTTCTTTTCTCATGGATCACAATAACAGGAAACGTCAGACGTCAACAGAATAAAACATTTAAATATTACCAATGCCAACTTTTAAAAAATAAAAAAACGGTATCGTAATAGATCTGTTTCGATACTGAAAACGGTATCGTAATAGATTTCTTATGAAACAAAATTAGAAAAACTATTTTTTTCTTTGGACTTTGAAAGCAGATTGAGGTTAGATCGAGTAATTCGACCGCTCATCAGCAGTGGAATTTAAGAATCGAGTTTCGAACATGGAATCGCTGAAATCGAATAGAGATGGCTGATTCGACTCGAATCGAGTAATGGAATCGACTTGCGGGCCTGGAGATATGACGATATTGGTTGAGAGGAGGGATTCAGAAATATTTCTTATTAAGCGAAAATGACCAACAATATAGAGCTGTCTGACTTAACACACTACTTCGTTAGAAATCTAAACAAATAAATGCAAAATGTAATGTTTCAAATTTATTTAATCTGGCATTACAAGTTTTGACTATTTTTGATGATTTTAAATAGGTAGGGTAAAGTAGGGACAGATGACGCACCTTTTTTTAAAATAATCTACAATGGTTAATTTTGGTTTAATTGGAAAATAATAGATAAACATAAGTTGGTTGTTAATACATTTATTTAAAAAAATAAACAAATTAACTTAAGTTTATTCATTAAACAAAAAAAAGAAAAAATCTGTATTTGGCAATCTATCCCACATTGTATAGGTGGGACGACGCATCAGCTATGGGGCACATTGCTTATGAAAAACACATGAAATTAAAAGAAAAAATATTCTTAGGCTAGACTGTCCACCCATGCTTCCCTTTTTAAAATTGTTCTTTATTATGCGAAATCTTAAAGTTCGTTCGGGAATGTTATTTTCCCTAGCTGCTTGCCTAATGGGAACCTTATGAATAACTACAGCATCAGCAGCTTTACGGAGATCGTCTTCTGACCACTGACCCCTACTACTTTTCCTTGGGCCGTAAAATGTTGGCATTTTATATTTTATCTAAAAAGAAAAAAACACACATGCTATTTACTTTCAACTAACCGCGTCATCTCTACCAAATTAACATGCGTCGTCAGTCCCAAAACCAAGGGATAGACGACGCACCATATTGTGATACATTCCTAAGTGTAAACTAAGTTTAAGTGACTGTAGGCACTCCCCAACCTAACCTATTTTTCGGAACATTACTCAATATTGTGTTAAAATCGCTATTTTTTCTTTTACAATCGTATAATTAACATTATTGAAAAACTTTGCGGTACTTACCAAACTATAAATTTATCGTTACTACTTTATTTACGCATATTTTATCAATATTTTCACACTAACAAGTAGCGGCTATTGAGAGCTTTTGACTAATATTTAAACCACCTGATTTTATGAAAAATCGCGGCTAATTTAAACGGTGCGTCGTCTCTCCTGCTGCGTCATCTGTCCCTACTTTACCCTATATAGAAGCAGAGAAACTTTGCATCACTTAAATATTTTTATATTTATGAGGTGAACTCACTCGCTCAAATGCACGCATTAGCTCTAATTTTTATATTTTGAAAACTAAAACTTATTTAGTGGTCCTTTTAGAAAGGAAACATGGGAATGTCTTAAAATTTTGGAACAACATAAATACACTGCGTCCATTAATTATGGAATAGGTAAAAAGGTACTCAAATTTTAAACATCCATATCTCCATCAAAATTATATCAATCCACTCAATTTTCGATTTATTAGGTAGGCCGTCCCTCGGACTACTTAGCACAAAGTATTTCACCTTACTTTATGTCTTTTTTATACAGGATGATGGCTAAGATACCAAGCCATGTAAAATGTGCTGATTTTAAAATTAATGTTTGGAAAATACGAAGCAATGGAAAATGGAATTTTATTAGTGTACTGGTTACAGCTTTATGTTAGGTACTTACTGTACAAATTACAGCGCAGTGCCGTTCGTGTTAATTAAAAGAAATTAAAAAATCGTGATATAACACTAACTTAACAATAGTAATAACAATTTAAAGAAACAACTTAATTATAAGAATAAAAATTAATAACGCGTATTTCCTCCACGGGCATTAATGACAGCTTGACAACGATTTGGCATACTGAGAATCAGATTTCTTATAAAAACCTGATCCATACTTTCCCATATTCTTTGTAGCGTCAATCTCAGCTGAGCCAAAGTTTCTGGTGGGTTAGCTTCTGCACGAACCTCTCTACCCATTCGATCCCATAAATGCTCTATAGGGTTAAGATCTGGGCTTCGAGCTTTCCAATTCATGACGGTAATTCCCGTTTCTGCTAGATATTCCGTTACTATTCTCGCCGTATGTGGACGTGCGTTATCTTTCATAAAAATGAAGTTTTCTCCAATAAAGGGAGCAAAAGGCACAACATGCTCCTGAAGAATTTCCGTAATGTACCTGTCTTTAGTTAATCGCTCTACAAACACCAATTCCGTTTTTGCCTCTAGATATATACTTCCTCAAACCATAATTGATCCACATCATCTTCACCCCATGGCAAATGCTCTTGAGCAAACTGCAATCGTTCACGTCTATGGTGCGGTTCCAGCTTTGGTCCTATCGCTGCTTCGTACGGTTTCAGCTGGACCTCTTTTAAGCGATTAAGTATTGTTTGCTTACATAGTCGAACATTGTGAACGTTTGACAACCGTGCTTGTAGCTTGGTACTTGTTGTAAATCGCTCCCGAACACATTGCATTGTTAAAAACCGATCCTGATTAGCAGTTGTTTTCCTTGGTCGGCCTTGCCCTGCTCTTCTTTGATTCGATCCATATTCTCGATACCGTTTTAAAATTTTTGATATAGCCCCTTGCGTTTTATTCATGATTCTGGCAATATCAGACTGAGACCGGCCCTGCTCAAACAGTCTTCTTCATTCTTCTGGAGATATGAATCGGATATTGGCATTCATTTAAAAAAAGAAACTAAACAAAGGGCCTTGTCAAGAACTGCCAACAAATTTATAATCTTGATAAATTGACAAGGGCAATTGGTTGACTAGCAACGTAAATCCAAATAGAAGTAAAACGTTTTCAGTCAATATAATTTGCAATATACAGATTTTTTAATTTACACGAACGGCACTGCACTGTAATTTGTACAGTAAGTACCTAACATAAAGTTATAACCAGTACACTAATAAAATTCCATCTTCATTGCTTCGTATTTTCCAAACATTAATTTTAAAATCAGCACATTTTACACGGCTTGGTATCTTATCCATGATCCTGTATAAAAAAGACATAAAGTGAGGTCAAACACCTTGTTCTAAGTAGTTCAAGGGACAGCCTACCTAATAAACTGAAAATTGAATGGATTGATGAAGATATTGATTTTAAAATTCGAGTACTTTTTTACCTATTCCATTTTTTATTTTTTTATTTTTTTTTTAATTGACACGAACGGCACTGCGCTGTAATTTGTACAGTAAGTACCTAACATAAAGCTGTAACCAGTACACTAATAAAATTCAATTTCCATTGCTTCGTATTTTCCAAACATTAATTTTAAAATCAGCACATTTTTACACGGCTTGGTATCTTATCCATGATCCTGTATAAAAAAGACATAAAGTGAGGTCAAACACATTGTTCTAAGTAGTTCAAGGGACAGCCTACCTAATAAACTAAAAATTGAATGGATTGATGAAGATGTTGATTTTAAAATTCGAGTACTTTTTTACCTATTCCATTTTTTATTTTTTTATTTTTTTTTTAATTGACACGAACGGCACTGCGCTGTAATTTGTGCAGTAAGTACCTAACATAAAGCTGTAACCAGTACACTAATAAAATTCAATTTCCATTGCTTCGTATTTTCCAAACATTAATTTTAAAATCAGCACATTTTACATGGCTTGGTATCTTAGCCATCATCCTGTATAAAAAATACATAAAGTAAGGTGAAATGCTTTGCGCTAAGTAGTCCAAGGGACGGCCTACCTAATAAATTGAAAATTGAGTGGATTGATATAATTTTGATGGAGATATGGATGTTTAAAATTTGAGTACTTTTTTACATATTCCATAATTAATGGACGCAGTGTATTTCATAATTCCGTGCGAACCAAAATGATTATCATCCAAGTATGCTTTCCATCTAAGTGTTGGGTGTCAGTAAATATCAGCATTAAAAATCAATCAGTTTTGCCGTTATCTTTGGCAGTCGTTACAAATAATTTGATTCATCGCTTATTTATCCAATTTCTTGAATAATTCGCGCAACTGGTTTTACGCAACAGCACAAAAAATTCATGGTTGAAGCGTATTTTCAAAACGGGGTTAGAGTAAATGGTGAGTGGCAATACAATCCGCGTTTGTACATTGACGATTTTTGCGAAAATTTTCTTAAGGTCGTTTCTCTTGCTGGGGATCTTTATCATTACCTAAGAAGAACCGTGGTTGCCCTAAACAGAAAACAGGTTCTATATATGTAGTTTAAAAAAGGAGCTGGAGTACCAGCTGTAAGAACAGAAGAACTTATAGCAAGAGTTCGTAAAATAATGGAAAACACGCCAACAAAATTATATTTTTCCCTAATTCCAAGAAGTATGACCTGCAGATTTTGAAAGACGCAGGAATTACTATCAGTGGTTTACCCAAAATTTATTCGAAATAAATGATTTAGTAGACCTGCCATTTTTTTCTGATTCTGGTTCCACCTCACCGATTATGTGGTTTGTCAGAATACACGCATGTGGAGTAGTGAAATATCCATATTTTTTTGTTCACATTGCACCATCAACAAATTGGTGTCTGGTTGGTTGTTTCTCGAAGAAGAATTGTTGATCCTATTCTTTTTCTATGAAACAGTTGCAGCACATCGCTATAGGGACAACATCTTGAATCCATTTGTGGAGCAATTACTTGACGATGAACTTGGTTTTGGTTGTTTTCAACAGGACGGTACAACCACCCATACATCCGCCGAAACTATTAACTACTTGATTGGTCAGTTTTTGAACAGACATTGAATTGCCACCCAGATCACCTTGTTCGACGGTTATGAATTGCTTCATTTTTCGCCATGAAGAACAATATTTTTAAAATACCAGTTGCAAGTTCAGAACAAGAAATAATTCAAAAATGTGGTAATATTTCTGCAAAGATATTGGTTAACGCTTTAGAAAATAAGAAGAGACGTGTGAGTTTATGCTTGGAGTATGGCGGTGGCCAATATCAGCAATCTCTGTAATTTTTATTTTCCTTTCTCTGTATTTAACTTTCTTAAGTCTATAAACAACAAAAAAAAATTTGTATTTGTTTACTTATTTTAATATTCATTAGTTTGACACATCATCAATTGGATACAATTATTTAACCTAGATTTGGTTAGATCAAAGAGTAACCCAACTAATAAGAGGCGAAAGCTTTGTCGTCTCCTTTGATGTTGATGTACCCAAATTTTGTGACCTTGATACCACCAGCTACACAGTAAAAAATAGTATATATATTTATAGGATAAAAATGTATTGCCGAATATGGTCTACACGGGAAAAAAATCGGTCCTGTTACAGGCAACAAGCCAGGCTTTACATCTAAAAATATGATTAAACTAATTGAATATTCAATATCTTTGCAAATAGTATTCAAACTCAGGCCTATTTTATGTAACCTTATTTCATCTTATTCATATAGCTAAATCTCTAGTCCTTATGTACGTAAAAAAGATCATTAGAGAAAACAAACTACTACAAAGTTAAATACGATAAACTAATGTTGCATAAACCCAGCTTTGCTTTAATACAAAATTGTTGGTTTGGTTGGTAATCTTGTTTTTATTCATTGTCTATGTTATATAGGTTTTTTTTTAATGATCAATTTGTGTAAATGCTTATTACTTATATTTAATATACTTAAGTAGATTAACTTTTTCTTAACATACCTCCCGGTATCCGTTGAAAATCTGAAAAATGAAATTCCTTTGCCGGTTCTGTTAGGACACCCACGGTAAGCACACGATGTACCACCTTTAAGCTTCGTTTCCGACATTTAAACAAATAGATTTTAACCACCGACAAGTCACAAAACAATAATAAGTTTTGGAATAATTAAAAAATACGTCCTAACACACTAAAGACATCGATGAGAAAAAATAAAACAACCACAAAAATTATCACTTTGTTTAGGTCAAAACACGATTGACAGTGATTGATAACAAAATATGACACATCAAATTCGACTGATATACTAAGGACTAACTTCGCGCATGTGCATACAAATTTGGTTTCGCCGGACTGGCTTTCTTTCGCCTCTTGGATAGAGATAGTTTTTGCTCGCATGGTACGAGTATGTATAGCCCAAATTTTGGCACTGCCCTCACTTAAATTTCTTTTATGTTAATAAACTTACATATATTGTCAACAGTTTCTTAAGAATTAAGGGAAATCAAAAATATTTGTCCGTTTACAAGTTTTCTCTCGAAAGTGATAAATAAGCATAATATGCGTGCATGATACAGAAATACCTCCAGAACGGTCAATAACAAAAAACATCGTTAAACGAAAGAAAACTTTCATAACTGTTTTACTATCACTTGCTCTTTCTTGGCAGTTCCCTTCTTTAAAAAGGCGCAGCCATAAATCCATTAATTTGTTTCACTTATTATCTACGGTACTCAAATAGCATGGTATATAAATATAAAAAACAATTTCTCAATGAAAATAGAAACACGTTTGCGATCTCCTGTTAAATGCTCTTATGTTCAAATAATCCAGAGAAATTGTGTAAAAATGTCCCATTGCTGTTAAAATTTAAAACCAATTATTAATTTCATTAGCCGATTTGACTCCATAGTTAAGAGAACAGTTGAATATAATTAATAATGTATAACATCGATTTGGACATTTGGATAGATAGTTCAGGTACGATCTGTATATTTTTAGGTTACCACATTACTGTTATTATATCTCGCACAGATGTTAATCCACTGTTTCGGTTGTTTACCGAATATTATTTGTTTAACACTAATTAATTATTTATTTACCTGTTAAAGCAAAAAATTTAGAAATTTGGAAGAAAACAATGCTTGCATACTTTCACTTCTTCTCTTAATCTTTATGCAATAATTATTTTGTGAAATCTTTCCGAAACAAATAAAGTGTTCCTATATTTCACAATAAGTTAATTACTGTTTATGAAAATGTTCCCCGGAACTAATTTAGTAAACCTGTTTGATATTAATAAAATAGAATCTAGATATAGCCAGCAAAAAAAGCAATACTTAGTTAAAATTATAAATTAGTGTGTGAGAAATTATTTCGCGCGTAAGACATTTTTTACATGCCTTCATTTGTAGATCTCTTAAACTTTAACTCAAAGTGAATTTAAAATTCTCTTTAAACTTATATTTTCAGGGGAGCGCATTGAAAAACAATGCACAATTTTGTTGTAGTAAAATTGATCATTTGACGAAAGAAGAGATGAAAACAAACGGGTTTTATATTATATTATTTGGCAAATACACTGTTGTGTTGGGATATTATAGGAAATATTGATGCAGTTTTGGCACAAGATTTGTACGTAGATAATATTTATTATTAATATTTGATGAATGTCCCAAAAACCTTTGAATATTATACTTATGCTAAAATCAACTAGTATTAGGTTACTCAAAATCCTTTGGTGAATCTGCCTTGATAGCTGTGAGAGATGGTTTGAATATAATAATGTGAAAGTTTTGACCTGGCCTGCTTATAGTCCCGATATTAATCCCATAGGAAATGTCTAACAATTGTAAAAGAAAAATACGAAAGAAATTTTAGGCCTTCTTCTTCTTAGAGTACCGTCTTCATTTCATTGAAGGTTGGCAACAATCGCGGAGAACGTCTGACGATCTTGGGCAGTTCGAAACAGGGAGTGAGCATCCATACCTGTCCAGTCTCTGATGTTTATCAACCAGGAATGTTTCTTTCTACCTATGCCTCTCTTGCCCTCGATTTTACCTTCCATTATCAATCTTAAGAGATCATATTTACTTCCACGCATTACATGACCCAGATAGGCCGTCTTTCGTTTTTTGATCACGTGTAGCAATTCTCTCTCGCACTGCGCTCGCCCCAACACCTCCTCGTTTGTGACATGAGCCGTCCAAGGTATCTTGAGAAGCCTGCAAATTGCCCACATCTCAAAGGCCTCTATCTTGTTAATGGTTGTCATTTTAGGCCTGAATAATTATAATGAATTATTGAAAATAATCCATGAGTGCTGTAAATGATTTGATCAAAATTTTATTTTCAATTTAATTTACTCAATTCCAGACAGATTGGCTCAAGAAGTAGAAAAACAAGGTCATATGACCAATTATTAAATTATGAGAATTATTATTGTTGTTTTTACACTCGTTGTTGTTTTTATTGTTTTTATTAGTCAAGTTTAAAAATTTGCGATATTATGGAAATATGTTTATACATTAAAAATCACATAATGTTATTGCAGTTATGGCAGTGGGAACCTTTTGTCATGGACAATCGGTTGTCACTCTCTGCGTATGGTAGCTCTTATTGTGGAGGCACTAGGTCTTGATCCGCTACATTCTTACACCTTTTCTTCGTCGTTGGCTTGCCTTAGGCGCCTCCTGGTTTGATAGAAGTGCAAACCAGGAAAAATATACCGAATGTCAGTGCTATTGGAAATCTATACAATAAATAAAACCAATATTTTCCCACACATCAATAAAGTTTTTTATTTAATAAAAGGGAAATGAAAAGAAAAGGAGTTTATGAAAGTTTGTTATCTTCAAAAAATAATGTTTAAAATTAATATTGACTTATTAAAAAGGGAGTGAATGAAAAAAACAGCTTTTCCGGACGCAAGGATTTAAAACAAGAATTATGTATATAACCTTCAAAGATTCTAGAACCATTTTATCTTCAATTTGGTGTATAGTTATAAAATAAAGTGACCTTTTGTCAGAATAGCCTTACATTACAAAAATTTATTAATTAAATGTCAGTTGATTTAAATGATAATAAATTTGAACGGGCTGAATGTATGAAACAATGGGACTCTATACAAGCCTGTAAGTCCCGACTTCAACTGCGGCAGCTGTATTGGTATGGTCTCAAGTGGTTTCCGAGGGCTACTCGTAATCAGCCAGGTGGAGTTTAGCTCGTAGCTTAGCGTTTACCTTCCCATAAGCCCAAAATGGGGCAACTGGAACCAATGGGCTAATGGGCTATCATGTGTGTGTTAAAATCCCATGTGACCAATTTAGCCTCTAAATGGAGGAAACGGTGAAAACCCTACCAAATAAAGAAACTACCAACAAAGCCCCTAAAAATAATAAAAAAGAAAATTACCCACTGAGAGACGACCAAAAAAAGAATTAAAATCAGTTTACCTCTAAAAGGAAGGTGAGACCTCGTGGTCTTTTGACCAAAAAATGGCCTAACAGCGACTGGCTTGACCTTCTTGTTTGAACATTTTTAAGAAATGCGAGACTAAAGGCCACGAGAACTCCTAGCAAACCCCTTTTCCTCATACATGCAGCTGAAAACACAGAAGAGGAGAAGAGATACCCTACAAAGGATTAGGATGATACGAGAGTCTGGGCTTCTGCCAGAACATAAATTAAATAAGAAAATAGACAAAATAATTCCAAACAATTTGGTTACTACATAAAATTGCCAAGAGTGAAAAATGAGTGTTCTGCGACTTGACGGAGACCGAAACGGAACTACATGGTCAACCTGCTTGCAGCGCTTTGTGCAATTGACCAACAGAAAAGCGAGCGCAGTACTTCTAACCCCACATATTTTGACTAATTTTCTGTAAAGAAAGATGACACAATTAAATAAACAAATTTGAAACTAAATAACTATATAAGATTTGTGGAAATATGATTCCAAGAATCAAGGTATGTCTAACATTCCATACAAAGTCAATACTGGCAATTTTAAAATTGCTACATAATAACAATAAACCAATAAGAGAAGCCTGATTTACGTAAATATGGCATAAAATGGACTTGTACCAATTTTCAATGAATACAACTGTACATTCCTTTATAACCAACGTGAATCGCTTACTTCGCACACGCACAACTCGTACATACTCCGATCATAAAAAGACCCAACCATTACCCTGAGAACTTAAACCCTCAAAAATATATTTTTAGGCACAACACTGCGTTCGCATGGCGATGACGGGCCTTGCATGTTAAAGGACCGTTACAGCCATCAGGTGGGTTCGCCCTGAGCTTTGCACGGTACAACGGGGTGGGAAAGGGGCAACCGGACGGCAAAGCTCTGGTGGTAAAAATCTTGTAAGGAAATCACGCATGCTTTTTGACGTAATACATACGTATTGCCGCTTAATTGTGGCTATTTGTTATTTCGAATGATTTGCTTTCTGTGTTTCGGCGGATAAATTTTCGTGTTTAATTTTAGCCGTAAAAGACATGCAATTTAATTGTTTTTCAGTTGAGTGATGAGTGAACAATAGTGAACATCTGGTTTGATCTTGACTGATAACTAGCTTTTATATGGGTGGGTTAGCTGAGTCTGTGAGACTGACTGAACAGATAACATATCAGTTTATTTGCATTATTTTCACGTGTACAATATACTCCTGTAGTTTTATTCATTGCTGCCGACCCAGTATAAGTAAAATTATCAAAATCAACTTATACAGTGACCGGCAGAAAGTGCGCAGCATATAGGAACTTTTTTTATCTATGAATTTAGTAAATGTATTTTATTTCAGAAATGTTCTGTATATCCTCGACGCAAAATAACACCCACCAAATCCGGTAAAAGTCTTAAGGTATATGAAGGAGTCAAAAATTGGAAATTCCGCTAAGAGTAAAGTAGCTCCATTTTAGAAAAAAAATTTATTAAGAGATATTGTTTCAGTTTCAAAGACTACGAAATCTTGTTTATTTTGTGTAAAAAATAGGATTAAATCGTTTTTTCCGAATTACCCTGTATGAAAGGTACAGGGTATTCGCGTACATTTTGCCCAATATTATTATTGGTTTTAGAGAAATTGTTAAATTAGCAAAGTTCATTCAAAAAGGAGGAAAAAACTTTTTCCCATATGCCGACGTTATTTTAAAGTATCTTCATAGGCTCGAGAAGTAGTTTTCCAGAGTCTAAACATCGAAGCGACGAAAGCGAAGCTAAAAAGATTCCCACGCAGCGTCTGATCCAGAGTGGGCGGCTGCAAACAGCGTCTGACCTCCATGTTAGGAGCGGCTGTTACAAAACATTCGCCAACCCGTCTGGCCAGCGTGGCGAATAATGGCCAAAAAACCTCCAAGCAAAATGTCGAGTTACAAAACAAATCTGGATATACCCCAGGTGGGTAGGACAAGATGTCCAAAATCCCACCCCTTGACAAAGGGCAGCCTCAAGGATTCTGGGGGAGGCGGAAACTCGATAGGGAAAACAGTACTAAATATAGCGACACTTAACGTGAGAACCCTAAGAACAGAAGACAGAACCCTACAACTTGAAGAAGAACTACGAGATACGAAATGGGATGTCATAGGACTGTGTGAAATCAAAAGAACCGGCGAGGACCTCGTCCACCTGAAATCTGGGAACATACTCTACTACATAAGCAAAGATAACACCTCCGAAGGAGTGGGATTTCTGGTGCATAAGAAATGGGCAGGAAATATTACAGCTACAGTATCTATATCAACAAGAGTCGCATATATCATACTGCATATTTCCAGACGATACCAACTAAAAATAATTCAGGTATATGCTCCAACAAGTACACATACAGACGAAGAAGTAGAAGAGATGTACGACGATATTGCTGCAGCGCTGGAAGAGAATAAAACAAGTTTCCAAATTATCATCGGCGACTTCAACGCGAAGATTGGTTACCGCCAAGAAGGGGAATCTTGCATGGGTCCATACGGTATAGGAGTCAGAAATGACAGAGGCCAGATGCTCATAAACTTCCTGGAGGAAAAACAACTCGAAGTAATGAACACTTTCTACCAGAAAAAGCCACAACGCAAATGGACATGGATAAGTCCGGATGGGCAAACTAAAAACGAGATCGACTTTATTATAACAAACAAAAGACACGTGATCAAAGACGTTACTGTTCTGAACAATATTCTTGTAAGCGACCACAGGATGGTTAGGGCAAAGGTCAAAATCAACACAAAGCATGAAAGACGAAGGCTACTGGCTCCCAAAAGAACAGAAAAAGATATCTACTACATTCGACAAAACGGAGACAAATTCGAGAATAACTTGGAAACTACGCTGACTAGAGAATTAGAAAGCTTCTCCAATATAAACGATCTCAGTACGTTTTTGACGGATAGTATAAGGGAAAGTATAAACAAAACTATTCCAGGGAACAAAACAGCAAGAAAGAACAGTAAAATTTCAGACAATACTAAAGAATTAATTAGGGACAGGAACAAAAATAAAAGGTTCATGACGATCGAGAAGTTAAAGGAAAAAAACAAAGAGATCAGAAGAAAAGTGAAGGAGGATGTGGCCAGGTACAACGAAAGGCTAGTACGAGATGTAATAGAAGATAATAAGGGCCCTAGAGTATTTAGAAAAAGACTATCGCAGGGAAAATCAGAAATAATAACATTAAAGGACGAAAATGGAAACAAAATTAAAACTAGAACTGAGATCTTGGATTTCATAGGGAAATTCTACGAAGACTTGTACTCCCAAAAGGTCCCAGAAAGGCCACATGAAACAACAGACAAAAGAGCTAAATTGACCAGACATAACACTGAGGAACTACCACCTATAAGTAAATATGAGATCAAGTGCGCCATGAAGAAAATGAAAAATAATAAAGCGGCCGGTCCAGATGACATAGTAATTGAATATATTAAAATGGGCGGTAGGAAACTTCTAACGTACCTGGAAGGACTTTTCAATCTCTGCCTTGACAGCGGCCGAATACCAGACTCATGGAAAAACGCAAATGTTATTATACTATATAAAAAAGGCGATAAGGAGGATATAAGAAACTATAGACCAATTTCATTATTGTCTCACCTCTATAAGTTACTAACAAGAATATTGAACAACAGAATCGCTAACAAACTAGACGCTTTCCAGCCTGTGGAACAAGCTGGTTTTCGCAGGGGATACAGCACGGCTGACCACTTGCATACATTGCGACAAGTGATTGAAAAGTCCCAAGAATATAATCAGCACATATATCTTGCCTTCATTGACTTTGAAAAGGCTTTTGACACTATTGAAAAATGGGCCTTCCTAAATGCTCTAAAACGATGCCGTATTGACAACAAATACATACAGCTTGTCAAAGCCCTATATGACAACGCCACCATGACAGTTCAGGTCTATGATGGTACAGATCCCATACCCGTAAATCGGGGCGTGAGACAGGGCGACACAATCTCCCCTAAAATATTTACTGCGGCTCTGGAGGATATATTCAAAACGCTCGATTGGGAAAATGCTGGCATTAACATCAACGGTGAACACCTGAGTAATTTGCGCTTTGCAGATGACATCGTACTTCTCGCAGAAAAGATGGAAGACCTCCAAAATATGCTTTCAACCCTAAACAAAGCCGCAAAAAAATACGGTCTCAAAATCAATGCGAGTAAAACAAAAATAATGTCAAATTCAGCAGACGTTACGATGGCTGATTTAGGTGATAACAGTGTAGTGCAGGTTGTCGATGAATATATATATCTTGGACAGAAAATATCCTTCGATAAGAACATACAGATGACAGAAATCAGGAGAAGGATTCAACTTGGATGGGCAGCATATGCAAGACTAAATAACATATTTAAGACCAAATTCCCACAACATCTCAAAACTCAGGTCTTCAACCAATGTGTGCTACCAATTTTAACCTATGCCACAGAAACATGGACACTAAACGGCAAAATAATGGACACATTAAGAATTGCACAGAGAAGGATGGAACGAAGTATGCTGGGGATACGACTGCGAGATAGAAAAACCATCGAATGGATCCGCCAGAAAACAAAGGTAATTGACATTGCTGAACACGTAGCAAGACTAAAATGGAAATGGGCAGGACATCTCATGAGAACGGAGGACAATAGATGGACAAGGAAAGTGACCGAATGGCGACCAAGAGGATGTAGAAGAAACCCAGGAAGACCAAAGACCAGGTGGAGAGACGATATTCAGAAGGTAGCGGGAGTGCAATGGATGAGTAGAACAGCTGACAGAACTCAATGGAGACAACTTGGAGAGGCGTATGTCCAAAGATGGACTGAGACACGCTGAAGATGATGATGATGATGATGATGAAACATAAAATTAAAAAACACAATAAACATAGGTACAATAGGTTTTTCCATAAACGGCAAAAAGTTGAAGCCTTAGAGGAATAGGGTCAATTTTACCCTAGTAGCCCTTGGCTCGCACGCCCTTGGTTAAAGTTAACATTGTCCAATAGGCTCACATAGATGAACTTACTAACAGTAATTTATGTCCCAAAATTGGTTGCGGTAGCTGAAGCAGTTCCGAAGCTACAAAATGAGAACTAGTTTATAAAGGCCATCTTCAGAAGGCTCTAGCTCCCTAAGGAAGCGTTTCCGGACTAATGTTCATATTATGAACTTTATTTTTTTTTCCTGTGTTCTATCTAACCTAGAAGTTTGTAACATGATCACAGTAACACCCTGTATAACTAACCTAAAATTAAGAATATGATCTTAACCTTTATTAGGCTTTATCTAAAAAAATAAGGCGGTCTTTGGAGGTCTAGGCCTCGAATCACTTATTCGGGGATTATTCCCCGAATAAGTGATTATTTATCCAGGAAATAACACTATTTCTACGTAAAACTATACCGTTTTACTTATTACTACTTCGAATAAAATTTATTCTAAAAAATAATAATAAAATATCGGGCATAAGTGCAACATTTCGTTCGCTTATCGCTAACCTATATTTCCTCCCACTTTTAACAACAAACCTAATCAATATTGCACCTGGTATATAATTTCACTTCTGTTTCTGCGCTCAGTATTGTTATAAAAGTGTAAATGTTAATGCATCAATGCCAGGGGTATTAAAATTATAATTCAAACATAATAGTCGAAAATTCAGCCATAAATCATTCATGGCCGATATCCATTTACCAATGAATTAATTGTTCGGATCGGTTGGACGTTACCAAACCACAAAACAATATTTGGCGCCCTGGCTCTGAAAATGCAAATTATTTTGCGGTTTAAATTAATTACTTTTTAAATAATTTAAAAGCGTAGGGAGATATTAAAAGCTGGTTTTCATTTAGTTTTGAGTTAAAAGGTGAAATGATGCCAGGCATGTGTTAAACTTGAACTGAGTGTTATTTGCGAGAAAGTATAATGAGACATAAGGTGACTTAAATACCTTTCTGTTTGTTTTATTTGTCGACGGGCAAGACCCAGTTACAATTTTTAATTAGCAAACTAATAATAATTATTATACCAGTTAACAGGAATTACGCACAAAATATGGCAATCCGAAATTAGCTCTTATATACAAATACAATACTATATTTACAGTGACAGTCTAGGAACATGTCTCTTAAAGGAAATATGGGTAGCGTTAAAAAGTTATTGCTAATTCTGTTTCCATTATTATCAATTCTAGGTATGGGGGAGGATTTGCCGTAGTTGCATCTATGATGGTCAAGTGGAAAACCAAGATGATTTCTCGTGTACCTTGGTGAAACGCGAAAACTCGCTTGTTCAGAAAGTGAGGCCAAATTCAGTCTCCGCCTTAGACCATCATACGAGTCACCAGGCAACCTAAATTCTGATGAAATAATTGATAACAAGTTTTTTGTTGTGCCTTTTCGATACTTTGAATATGTTTTAAATATGACGGTTACTACGTACAAGAAAGGGATTCCAGACATGACTTAACAATAAATTTTTAAATCGTATTCAAACTGTTAATATTCTGAAAATCTTTATATACACGCACATAAATCCCAATAACTTTAATGGCTTGCTGCCAATGTGCTCATAGTGAATATGGAAGTCGAATTTAACATCCGAGTGAACACCTAAGTCACAGTAGTAGTAGTAGTAGTAGTAGTAGGTGAGGGGAGGCACATGGACCTGGGTCTTCCCCCATCCACTCAACCACTCAGGCCCTCGCCGAACCTGCTCGACCTTCTAATGAACGTCAGGACGTTACTCCAAGCAAGTGTCCTGACTTGCTCCTGTGGGATCACCACTGTCCCAAAGACCTGCCGTCTGAGACTTCCCAGGGCTTTACAAGCGCGCAGGAAGTGCAGTGGTGTCTCCTCGTCCTCCAGGCATCCCGCATCGGGTTCTCCTCCACACCCATCGTATGCAGGTGCTTCCCTAACTTGCAGTGTCCTGTTAGTAGTCCTACCGGAAGATTCAGGGCACGCCTAATCCCGTTAGAAATCCATTCTAACTTGGCCCTATATGAAATCTTTGACCTATCTACAGCCTGGCGTCTTCCGCCATTCGTTCTTGAAGAGGTTGGCGGCCCATTCCGCCAGGGCTGTTCCCACCTACAGTGATTGATGATTGATATACCTATTGCTGGTTCGGGTCCTAGATAGGGAACTCAGGCTCCAAGTCTGGCGAGCTTGTCGGCCACCTCATTGACATGCACTCCGCAATGTCCAGGGACCGAGATCAAGAATACCTGTTTCCGTTCTGCGAGCCTCCGCACACTCCTGTACGAGGGTCAAGCTGCCCCTGGGTTGGCAGACTGTCTTGAGAGCTTCCTGACTATCAGAGCAGATATATGGTAGCTTCCAGAGATGTTTGTCAAGTATACTCTTGCCCCTTATGATTCAGTTCCAACCATGCGCGACCCATCGGTATAGCATACCAGAGTATCGTCAGGTAACTGACCTTATGTACTATGCTCTTCCTCCCACTGCTCCCTTCTAGGGATCGTAAGAGTGGACTTTCTGTTCAGCCTCAGCACTCCTTCAACTGGCATTGCTCTGAAGGAAAGTATTGAAATTTCCCTTTCCACCCTCGGAGCAATCCTAGTGTGACATAAGTCGCCCACTGCTTTCCAACATCCAGTAACCCGCATTCTTAGGTATGCCGCCATTGCCTCCTTCTGAATCCAGATAGGAGATCTCGGCAGCCCCAGCAGGACATCGAATGCAGCCGTGGGCGTGGTTTTCATAGCTCCGGTTATACCCAGGCCTACAATCCTCTGCACTTTTGCCAGTCTGGCGCGCAGGGTGACCTTTTCCACGTCAGGCGGCCAGACCACAGAGCCATAGGCGAATCTCGGCCTGATGACTGCCGTGCAGAATCAGCGCATGATACGGGGGTTTAAACCCCAGTTGGCACCCACCGCACGTCGGTGCTGTCAGAAAGTCGCTATCAACTTGTTTACCACTGGTCAAAAGTTACTCCGAAGTATTTGACCTTCGGTGTCCATGTAAGAGATTTCCCAGACGATTGAGGCGCCCTAAACTTAGTTATGTTCCTTCTTTTTGTGAACAGGATCACTTCGGTCTTGTCCAGATTGGCCGATAGTCCCGTCTCCTTACACCATTCCTCCAGTATCCTGCAAGCTGTCTGCATCCTCCTTCAGACAGTGGTAACTCTTTCTAAAATACAATAATTCGATTTATAGTCATAGTTAAGTAGATGCATTTTGCGATAAAAAGTAATTATTTTGCATTTTTTAATGTTTAGGTCAATTTTATTTCTAACACACCATCCATGCACTCTGATTAAGTCCCGCAGAATCTTAAAAGCATCATAATCTGACTCAACTATTGCAAATAATTCGAAGTCATCAGCAAAAACAAGGGTTGTGAATACAAGATTTCTAACTAGAAATCGTTAGTGAAGAATTTAAATAAGTAGGGACCCAAATCGCTGGACTATGGCACACCAGATGTAACGGATATCTCCTGTGAAACAAATCCGTTTACCTTGTCAAACTGTTTTATATTACTTATATAGTCACAATATTAGCCACTTAAGTAAGGCTCCAAAGCACTCCAGTTTATGTGCCAGAATATGATGATTTACAGGGTCAAATGCCTTGCTAAAATCCGTATAGAGATAGTGTCAACTTGGTATCCACTTTCCAAGGAATCCAACAACATTTCAGCAATAATCATCATATTTATAGCCGCTGATATACTACAGAAGCCGTGCTGTGGGTAGTTAATAATAGAAATTAATACGTATTGAGATAAATTTTTAACTTACTTTTTTAGGTTAAGCTGTTAAAAATTTCACGGATTAGTTTGAAATGAGAAATTTAAATACAATTTAAATATACCCTTTGTAACAATTTAATAATAGTAAAACCTATGAAGATTGAAGATTGATAATACTTGAAACAAAAATAAAATCCGTTAGTCTTTGTTGCGAGAACTAGATCGATACATTATACTCCACCTTTGTCTAATTGCATTGAGTAAATAAAGACAGGATGCTAACGAGTTGGGACAAGTGATTTCTCGAGTTACAGACGTTTTTTACAGTGTAATCGATCAGTCTTTGCTCTGCGGCCGCCATGGTTTTGGGATCATTTGCTAAATTCCCAATTGTCCAATTAGCTAATAGTTGATTAAAACATTGTGTGCGACTGAGTGTAACCAGCATTGTTTACTGTCAAATAGTGGGACTGGTAATTAATGTTAAAAGTATATATCCGTTTTTATTTAGTTGGCTGTTGATTGGCATAACTATTAATTACAGAAAATTTCTTTCCGTTCATTTAATTGAGGTGACCTAAAAATTTATTTAAAAAAATATGAATAATAATTAAAAAGGTACCGTTATTTTGATAGGTACTACAAATTATGATAATTACAGAAGACCATAACCTAGGAAACGTTTTCGCGTATTTCGAGGGCACTTGGAAGAAGATGCGAGGGGGGGGGGGAGGAGAGATATATCTTGCAGCATATTATTTTATGGAATATGTGTTTTTACATCATAGCATTATTGTAGTGTATCCATTCCGAGAAATTAATTGGGTCTAAGTCGTTAGTGGTCGAACACAATAATTAGGATGAGTTGTTGAGAAATAGCATGTTTCTTTACTCACGGTTCAAGCAAAGATTATACAGTGACAAGATAGTAGTCAATGTTTGATTTTCTTGTTATTTATTTTATATTTTGCAATAGGTATTTTCCAATATTTTTTTCGGGTGGTACCAAAACCCAAATTATTCTTTATTCACAGACAATGTCCGGAACTATGGTTTCTAACAACACACCTACTTAATGTTTTGAATTAATAGTGACACGCATGGTGCGTGTATGACATCATCTATTGTGAACAATTTATCCTCCTTTGGATATAATAAGCGGGTATTACTAAAACAATTTTAACACTTTAACGCTTATTTTAAAATATGTAATATTAATTTATTATTCAACTGAAATAACTACTACAGCTAAAATTATGATCTATAACTACGTAAGTGTGAATATTTTTATTTTGAATAAAAAATGCAGTGTCCTACTAATTCTGATTAGTCCTATTCAGTCTTGTTAAATCTATTTATTTGATACTCATTTTCCTAGATAAATTGAAACTTTTTGCGCTTGTTTACTACTAGCTTCTAGACGTTATTTTAATGCATCACCATTAGAAAACTTTTGCTTTCTAAAGCATTCTAGTCTACCAACTAGAATGCATAAAACTTTTTCAAAATTTGATTGTTCATATCTTTGAGCTGTAGACAACGGGGTATTACAAATTCGAGGCAAAGTACAGGGAGCTAACCTAAACTAGGACTAGCCTGAAACTATAAGATATACAAAGTCGGTTAAATGGGAACAAAGTTCCGAAATACGATGCTCAAAAAAGACGATTGTCGAAATCCCTTAAGTCAATCCTCGGTGTTGCCACATCGCGTGGGTTAGATGGCAACCCGAAATACATCGTGTTGCCTGCTGACAGACGATACTACCGAATAAGAAGTCATAATCTTTAGTGTAATAAGAGTAAGCATCTAAGAAATATTCATAAGATAACAACCAACGCTCTCTCGTATGACAAAAGCGTATGCAATTTTAAATGTTTGGAACATGATTGCAACAATTAATTTCAGCAGAGCATGGGGCACTGACTTTATTGACTTATAATTTAATATTTGAGATGATCAAAACTTCGATTAAAGATATGAATACCTCAAGGATATGAACGGTAAGTTCTGTCATTTTGTAACAGAGGACCAAACCCCTTACATCAGAAATATCTGCAAGGCAACTTATTGTCAATACTACTAATTCAGTTAAAAAGTAGCTAAATGTTTTTGTTTTTCTATACTATTACTCTAAAACTTTTATATTGTTTTATATATAAAATATATATATTTGTTATATTATAAAAGAACATACAATTTGGTGAAAATCAGAACAAAAACAGATATTTATTGGGTAAACTTAATAAGAGACAAACAATTAATGGAAAACCTGATTTAAGGACAAAATTCTCTACTTTCTCTGAGGCTGTTTACAGCCCAATAGAAATCTGGCCTGGTACGCTTACGCAGACAGCAGACTGAAAAAGGCGAACCCACAATTGGTAGCAATATATCCATTGTTATGCAAAAACAGCGAAATTACCATCACTACAAACAGAAACCTCTACAAGATCATGGTCCGGTCAGTTTTAACGTACGGTATACCAACCTGGTGTACAGTACCAACAGACAGACATAAAAAATGTCAAATATTCCAAAATAAAACACCCAGAATAATTGCAAATACTCCAAGATTTACTACGCTAAGAGTGCTCCACAGAGAACTTGAGATCGAAGCAATCCAAGAATTCATAAGGTAAAAGTGGGAGAGACGCCACAGTTTTTGCAAGTGTAAAATTTTATAAGAAAAAATGCAATATAATCAAATCGTTTATTTTTTGCAGGAAACTTACTCTTATGCACTATGTGGCAAAAAACAATTTACGATATTATTTCAAAAAAATAGAAAAGTAGAAATTAAAATATTATCATCATCTAGTCTCAAAATGCCATCTTTCCCACACTATGTGGGAGAGAGGCCATGACACGAGGGGGGATGCCGTATATATTATTTTGTCTGATTAAGATTTTTTTACGTACTATTTCCCTCCCACAATTATTGCAATGGGGGAAGTTCATATTTTCTGGGCATTCTGAAATAGTAAATACCTTGTTCAAATTTAACAGTAAAACACATATCATATAGGCCGTCTCTTCTCATTTTGGAGTTATACAGTTAAAATATCACTCAGTATAAACAATGATACAAAAATATTTTTTTATCATGTTAGAAACAAGCTGAACAAAACATTAAAACAGGTACTTACTTTAACTTATCTCCGCTGTATTTATGGCATTCACTAAAACACAATATGCTCAAAATTTTTATCGAATAAATTACGCAGAAAAAAAATATTTCTTAACAATACGCACTCAAGGGCAGCCCAAGAGGCACTGACTCGTTACGACAGCGTCGATAAGTAGTTATTTCCAGTATAAAGTATAGGGCTATCTGTTTCACATCGCGAGATAAGGAATGCGTGGCGTCTCTCCTCATATGGCGTCTCTCCCACTTTTACCCTATCCAAACAAATCACAATTATCCCTGATAACCCAAATACACATACGCTCATCAAGACCCAGAACATATAAACTCCCTCATGATTGACTTCCGCTGTGAGGATGAGGCGCACAGACTATTCAAAACGTTGTAATTGACAAAAACCATCTCATAACCTACAACCGTAAGGTTGATCCAAAAAACAAGGTAATTTACGTTTGCGAATAGCACTCAGCCAGAAAACACGAGTTAAAGGCGAAGCCTACCTCAATACTATGATCGATTATATATACAGCCCAAACATATTTGTTATTTCGATTAAATAAACCACAGTTTCTGAATTTTTATTCATCCGTTCACATTTAAAAAATTCATATTCATATTCATATCTCTGTATCTCCAAGATATAATATTTGAGAAATATGAATTTTGAAGGGCATGCAATTATTTGATTTTAACATTCGCCAACATTTGACATGATGCAAAGAGTACAACTTATTTCCGACTTAATTTGTCTGGTCGACACAGACAGGTTTTGGTTTACCTAGTAGGTACAATATACAGCAGTTATTAAAAAGCATATTATTCTAACTGTGTTTAGAACTGTTTAAATTTCCTAATTTGCGAAGTAATTGCCAAACTTTTGTCGTGGTTCTAGAAGTATGAGAATAAAAAATATACAATTTAAATTCCAGGTTCGTATTCGAAAAAATGAAATTAATGATGGTGGCCCGAAAACTAAACGTCGGAATTGAAAATTAATTATGTCCACTTGTAAAGGAGGAAAAGTGGCAATGGAAATTTGACAATTGTTTTAAGTTATTTCAACAAATATAATCAGGATAAAACCAAACTGAATTTGCGTTTTTCCTTTCGAATATTCTTAGAGGTATTTGGAACTTTAAAATATTTTCAGGGGCGTTTTAAAGATAACCATATTTCGGAACTTTACTTTGGAATCAGGGAAAAATAACCTTTCATAATAATAAAAATATTCTATTAAAAAAAAAACAAATTTGTTAATTTATCGTACTTTACTTTTTTTTCATTTTGTGGCGGTTTAGACAAAACTTAACAACCCCTACACATAAAATTTGTATATCTCTTATAGAAAACCCTATATGGGTATGGCACATAATATCTCGAAAACCCCTATACACCATGGGAAGCGTAAAGTAAAATTTAAAAACATGAATATGTACTACTACCAAATGAAGATAAGAAGAAAAAAATAAAATAAAATGTCAAAATGGAACTAGGACCAAACTAATTTTCATGTTATAATTAAAACCCTATTTGAAACGAGTAAATCAAAATTTATTATAAACTGACTCAAATACAAATCAAAAATGAGGCTTTATCGCTAGCATACTTAAATTCGTACACTGAGAAATTATACTGTTATCATAAAAATATATATAGTCATTTTAACAATTCCGTGACATTAGTATAGGCACAGCGATTCATGCTGTTATCAGATCAATAATATACTTTTTTATGTTTGAGTACAATAGAGGTACCTACTATTGCATGGTATTACAAATTCTTAATTAAAAGTTAAATTTACCTTATTCAGTTTTTTGCGATATAAGTTATCGCTAAGGAAGCAATGCCTTACCACTAAGATGAGTATAATGTATAATTAACTAAGCTGTAGCGTATTGTCAGTCTTCTTATAAAGTAGTGTAATAATAGTTCTTTCGAATAGTTAACGTGACTGTACAACCCCTACGATTAATTATTTTATATATTTTATATAGTGAATGTAACTATATTGTAATAAAGATTTAAGATTCTTTTATCATTGTTATCTTTACGATAATATATAATTAGAATTTACTTATATGTATTCGATTACGATGACAATTCCATTTTCTGAACTTTGGTAGCAGTATTCTCTACGCCAGCTACCAGTTCCTTAATCCAAAAATCATTTCGCGAACACTGGCAATCGCTGCTTTGATAAGAGATGGATATATGAATGACCATATATTTACAAGTGCGCGACGATGATAAATATACCGCACATAATCCGTTCCACCGGAAAAGCTTCAACAGGTGAAATATCTGCTGCACGTCACTTAGAGTGTCGTATAGATTTGCATCTTTTTATTACGCCTTTGCGCCGATATCTCCTACTGTCAGTCTACAATTCGTCTGTCTATTCCTCTTTCATTTGATCATATTTACAGCTGACTTACAGATCCATCTGAGCCGTCCCGTTACCGCACGTTCCGATTTTTCTGGGTTTTGAGTGTTTCTCTATTATATCGTTTTTTTGTGCTTATTACACATTTTGCTAACATATTATTGGACTTTGTGGATCTGAAAGTGTTTCCTTTTATTGAAATGTAAGTAAATATACTTTGGTTAACCATCATGTATTAAACAAATATTATCTAAAAATTTATTAATTTTATAGGAATTTATGTTCTGGGGCGAAGATTATGAATTTAAACGAGTTTATCGTGCCGAAATAAACTTATATGTTTTGTTCTAATTTTGTCTTTTTCCTTCTTTAATCTGCCATATATACGTATCCTGTAGGACGACTTTTAGTCGTCGTCAACTATATTTTAAATCTTACGAACACAAAAAAGCACATGTCGTCAACAATTTCGCCTCTTGGTCTGTTATTTTTTATTGTAATTAGCACATTTAGGTTTGTAATATACGCCTCAAATAACATGATTCCAAAGAAAAACTACTTTTGGTTTGGTGTGGCATGTTTACTTTCTATTTTCATTTTTAGACACCCGCACCTCTTATTTATTTATTCGTTTTTTGATAACACAAAGAATATTTATAATTGGTAAATATCTAACTCCGGTCCTGACCAAATTTAAGTTCCGTAAAGAGAATATTACTAAAAATGACATATGTCGTCGGCCATCAGTAAAGTGGTAGCTGGTGTAGAGGTTTAGAGCAACACAAATTGTCAATATTTTATTAACAATATAATTTTTTTGGGTGTACCTATATTAAATCCCAAAAATTTCCAGCTCCTGTTAGCCCACAATTCCTACCTAATAAGATTTGTTTTGTTCTGTTTTAATTAACAATAACTATATTTATTGCCGTATTCTCTCTCTAAAATTTCATACTTTATTATTATTCTAAAGCTTCCATAAAAAATGTATCTTTTATACTTTATATAAGGAATTTTTGAAGGTACTAATTTCACCACCATAATTAACGTCTTCAGTCCGCGTGCATTCTGCAAAAATAATACACCACTAATGCTTATTAGGTATTCGTATTATCTAGATAATTCCCTATAATTTTAAGATCCTGTCTATTGAAAAATTATAAAGCAGGTGTATACAAAATTAGTGATTTCATTAAAACGCATCGTAAATAAGCAAATCTTAAAATTAAGAACAGTAACTGGTACATTAACAGTTACAATGTAGAATCTTATTCCCACGCATCACTGCAGATAGTTTAGAGATAAAAGATTTTTTGTGCATTTTGCCAAATTATATAATATTTACTTCATTATACATAAAAAAATATTTTAAATAAAACAATATGAATATAAAAGCGGATGATGCATGGCTTAGTTGAACATGGGAATCCCATGTAAATTTTTAGGTGGCTAAGTATTGGCTCATCTCTACATTTTAGAGAAAATTTGTATCATTATTTTTTGAAGAGGCCGACATAATAAACTCATGCGCCAAGTTTGAATAAATTTTAATAAGCCAATAATAACTTATTCGATTAAATGTGACGGCAAAATTACGAAATTTTCATAGTTTAGGTAATACAGCAAACACCAGCAAATAATTTCTATGACGCTACTGTCAAAAATTGACGTAAAGCTGGACATAACGAATAAAGATTATTTCACAATAAAATAAGTATATTATTAACCAAGGTTTAGACTGCCATCATTATTGCCCGAGCGGCAAGTTTAAATCACGAGGAGCGGAGCCACGAGGGATTTGGGACGCGAGGGCTATAAGCGGTCTAAACCATGGTTAATATAATATTTTTTTTCCACTACTAACCTATAACATCGCCATTATTGACCGATTATTAACGTTATAAATCGTTTTTCTCTACCTTATAAGTTATTATTGACCATGGTCAATAATAAGGCATTGAAATCCATTATTGACCGATCTTCAAGAATCTATTTGAAAGAAGGTAACTTGATTTTTTGATTTGACAACATGAATTCATAAACATTTTAAACAGTTAGGCAACCAGATAATTATCAATACATATTAGTTTATTAGAGATGCTTGATATGTAAAATATCGATACAATCAATATTTTTTCTGCTTCCATCCTTAATTCTGGAGGTGTACACATAATAATATCACTAACATTTTCTTCGCTCATTTTTTAAAAAAACGGAAAACTCGTGAAATCTGATGACATAAATGAACAAAAATTGACATTCACAAAGCCACCTGACAAAACAACAAAATATTTTGCCAATTCCAAAGCGCAGGTAACTTGATTAAAAAATATACTTATACCTAAGTACCTATAATTTTTTATAATTAATAATACTATAAAGATAAATGTCTTATAAAAGTTTGTAGTAGTGGAAAAAATATTATATTAACCACGGTTTAGACAGCTTATAGCCCTCGCTCGGGCAATAATGATAGCTGTCTAAACCTTGGTTAATAATATACTATTCCACTACTACAAACTTTTATAAGACATATCTGTATAGTATTAATAATTATAAAAAATTATAGGTAGGTATAAGTATATTTTTTAATCAAGTTACCTGCGCTTTGGAATTGGCAAATTATTTTGTTGTTTTGTCAGGTGGCTTTGTTAATGTCAATTTTTGTTCATTTATGTCATCAGATTTCACGAGTTTTCCATTTTTTAAAAAATGGGCGAAGAAAATGTTAGTGATATTATTATGTGTACACCTCCAGAATTAAGGATGGAAGCAGAAAAAATGTTGATTGTATGGATATTTTACAATATCAAGGATCTCTAATAATCTAATATGTATTGATAATTATCTGGTTGCCCAACCACAAGAAATCACCTTCCAAGTTATTCATGTTGTAGAATCAAAAAATCAAGTTACCTGCGTTCAAATAGATTCTTGAAGATCGGTCAATAATGGATATCAATGCCTTATTATTGACCATGGTCAATAATAACTTATAAGGTAGAGAAAAACGATTTCTAACGTTAATAATCGGTCAATAATGGCGATGTTATAGGTTAGTAGTGGAAAATAGTTATTTACATTACTTGATGCGAAAGTTAATTTTTTGGTGTGAGGAGGTGTTTGAAAAGCCGAGGCGAAGCCGAGGTGATTCAATACGTTCGAACATCAAAAAAAGGCTTCCGCATCGTGGGATGTATTAAATTTTTTCTGTTACTGTTCTCTGATCAATATATTATTAAGTAAATTAAGTAACGAACTTCGATTTTATTCAAATTATAATGATAAAATAAGGTTTTTCCACCTGTAAAATAATCCATGACAACTAGTTATTTGAGTACTGTCAGAGTGACAGACAGTTCGAATGTTAATTTCGCTAGTCTAAAATGTTTTCGCAAGACCAAAACTTTGCTATTCAGAAGACGGCCAAGTTAACATGTGCCTCACAACTAACCTGAGAACTAACCTGAGAAGTCGAAAGATAGATACTATCAAACGTACAACCTGCTTCTAGAATGGCCGCGGATAAAAAAGTTTCTCAAATTAACGAACATGTGATGTAAGCGTACTTCTTAGAGAAATCTGAAGCCTTATCACCTCCGTCCCTATAGTCACAATATTCCATGCTCAAATTGACTATTTCTGTGAACA
Source organism: Polydrusus tereticollis (assembly GCA_963920685.1). Classification (NCBI taxonomy): domain Eukaryota; kingdom Metazoa; phylum Arthropoda; class Insecta; order Coleoptera; family Curculionidae; genus Polydrusus; species Polydrusus tereticollis. The sequence goes on along the minus strand of OY987329.1, from coordinate 87,113,979 downwards.
AACATATAGATATTTCGCAGTTTAAGAAACTCATTGCATTTATTAAACGAAAACACGATGGTTACGAAGCTAAAAAATCTAAAATTTGCAGAAAATAATAAATAATAAAGTTTTTACTTGACGCTTCTAACCATAGCTATTTATCTACGAAAGTGATAGCAGTAATGGGAATAGCTGGAGCATGCCGCACCGATGAGATCCATAAAATGAAGTTAAAAGACGTCGAAATCAAGGATGATGTAGCTATAGTTAAAATCCCCAGAGCAAAAACAAGGTTCAGAGAAGTCTTGTGATAACCGATGATGGAGGTCCAGTTTCTTTTGTGAGGTTACTACAAGATTTCATTAAACTTCGGCCATATAATGCACAGGACGAACGCAATCTATCGCTATGAACGAGGTAAGTGTGTGAATCAGGTGATTGGAAAACACATTATTTCAAATGTTCCCAAAAAAATTGCCAAATTTTTAAAATTTCAAGACATAAATAAATACACTGGTCACTCGTTTAGAAGAACATCAGCTACGTTTCTTGCAAATGCTCCATCAGGTGTCGACATTTTGGATTTGAAAAGACATGGCGGTTGGAGGTCTTCGTCCGTTGCGGAGGGATATATTGGTAATTCGTATACTAATAAAATCGAAATTTCCAAAAATATCTTAAATGTAACTCCTACTTGTATTTTATCTAGCGACGTGAGAGTGACAAATAGAACGAGTTGTAATATGGTCCAAGTCCAGGATAATAACGAGACTCTAATATGAAGCGGCGAAGCTATTGAATTAAATAATATTCCATCAATTTATTTTTCCAACTGTTTAAATTTTACTATTAACCTTAATGGCAATAAATAATTATATTTAAGTTTTATATTATTGTTATTATACCACTCGTTTTTTAATAAATATAAGCATTTTGTTATTAAGTTTTTTTCCAAAATTCGCTTGAATAAATACGATAAAAATTTCCTATGAGTATTCGTGTTTTTTGTCCTGATGGCACCGAAAGTAGTACTTTCGTAGCTAGCAACGTATAATATTCAGGTAACTTTAATGTTTACTTTCGTGATCTTTCGTGTTGCTAGGGCCTGAAGGTTAATATATTTATACAGTAGTAGAAAAATACATTTTCGTTTCACCAATTCGGCAATCACACATCCAAAATAAAAGACACTATTATGTTTTTCTTACTAAGCCTTTAATTTAACATAACAAACCTATGACTACAGATTTTCACAAGAACATTTATTTAATGTTTAAATAACCCTCCATCAGCAGCTAAACAATATCCTAACCGATCATAAAATTCATTTCTAACATTACTGAGTTGATATTGAGAAATTCTGTCACATTCTAACGAAATACTGTTTTTTAGCTGGTCTAGATTTTCAAATTTTACATCTTTATAAATATATTTTTTAAGTAACCTCACAGAAAGAAGGCGTTTGGCGAAAGGTCAAATAGTTAGATGCCGTGGGCCAATAATATTTCCGTTAAAAATATTTTGCAAGTATTCCCTAACCATGAGAGAATTATGGGCAGGACAACCATCCGTTTGATACCAGATCTCCTGATATTCGCGTAAAACGTCTTCTAGTGCGAGTTGAATTCGATTTTGTAGTAAGTCCAAATAGGTTCCTGCTGTAAGGTTGCCTTTCATAAAAAGTGGTCCATTAATGTGATGTCCTACTATTCCCGCCCAAACATTTATTTTTTGTGGATATTGCGTCCGAGTACGAACAAGACCTATGTTCATTTTCTTGGCTCCAAAACCGGCAATTTTGAACATTTTCTTCGTTGTTGAGGGTGAATGTACATTCATCGGTAAAACAAATATTTCTCAAAAAATCCCTACTATTATTTGCTCTTTCCATTACCTTAAAACAGAATACCATTCTCCGTTCCTCATCACCTTGCCATAGCTCTTGATGTTTTCCATACTTGTAAGGAAAATATTTATGTGCGCAACACTGTGGTTTAATGTTTTCCGACGGCTTGCCCAAGAATCCTCGTGCTACCATTTTATTTTTCTCAACGTGCAGTAAAGTATCAAGCTCTCTATTATCCCTTTCTTCAGCTTCTTTGACAATCTGAGTTGAGCATTTATAGATATTTATAACAGTGCCTTTGGACTCAAATTTACTAATGATAAGTTTAATTAATGAAACGGAAGGGATAGGCTTATCAGGGAATAAACATTTGAGACACTGCTCTTAAACTGTTTCCTGTTGGAAAAAAGGGGTATTATGAATTGGCTGTCTGAGAAGAACATACCCTTTGGGGACAACATGTTAAAAAAAAAACTTTTAAAAATAGGGCAAGAAAATAAGTCAAATTTAAAAAAGAGTGTCATCGACGAAATAGCTAAGAAACCTGGTAATATGGTGTGTGTTACTGTCGCCCTTCCATTGTAAAAAATGTACGTGAGTGATTGAAATATTTATTATCATTTATAACGAGAGAAAATTAGCAAGAAGCAATAAAAAGTGTAATTAGAGAGGAACAAAAAAATGTAGAATTTCACTACAACACCAACATTCTTCTGTTACGCCCCATTTTGTCATAATTCAATTGAGCCATCACCTTATTACATGTAGGTGTTAGTAATGTTACACAAGATGATAATGAAACACCAAATACATAAACTATGTAAAAGTTCTAATTCAACCGAGTGGTCGATAAATAATAATTCTATTCAAGAATATAATAATTGGTTCATATTATTCTAATGTATTACCATTTAATATGCTGTCCTTAAGCCTTTCATTAAAAAATTAAGCTGAACAAAACATTAAAACAGGTACTTACTTTAACTTATCTCCGCTGTATTTATGGCATTCACTAAAACACAATATGCTCAAAATTTTTATCGAATAAATTACGCAGAAAAAAAATATTTCTTAACAATACGCACTCAAGGGCAGCCCAAGAGGCACTGACTCGTTACGACAGCGTCGATAAGTAGTTATTTCCAGTATAAAGTATAGGGCTATCTGTTTCACATCGCGAGATAAGGAATGCGTGGCGTCTCTCCTCATATGGCGTCTCTCCCACTTTTACCCTATCCAAACAAATCACAATTATCCCTGATAACCCAAATACACATACGCTCATCAAGACCCAGAACATATAAACTCCCTCATGATTGACTTCCGCTGTGAGGATGAGGCGCACAGACTATTCAAAACGTTGTAATTGACAAAAACCATCTCATAACCTACAACCGTAAGGTTGATCCAAAAAACAAGGTAATTTACGTTTGCGAATAGCACTCAGCCAGAAAACACGAGTTAAAGGCGAAGCCTACCTCAATACTATGATCGATTATATATACAGCCCAAACATATTTGTTATTTCGATTAAATAAACCACAGTTTCTGAATTTTTATTCATCCGTTCACATTTAAAAAATTCATATTCATATTCATATCTCTGTATCTCCAAGATATAATATTTGAGAAATATGAATTTTGAAGGGCATGCAATTATTTGATTTTAACATTCGCCAACATTTGACATGATGCAAAGAGTACAACTTATTTCCGACTTAATTTGTCTGGTCGACACAGACAGGTTTTGGTTTACCTAGTAGGTACAATATACAGCAGTTATTAAAAAGCATATTATTCTAACTGTGTTTAGAACTGTTTAAATTTCCTAATTTGCGAAGTAATTGCCAAACTTTTGTCGTGGTTCTAGAAGTATGAGAATAAAAAATATACAATTTAAATTCCAGGTTCGTATTCGAAAAAATGAAATTAATGATGGTGGCCCGAAAACTAAACGTCGGAATTGAAAATTAATTATGTCCACTTGTAAAGGAGGAAAAGTGGCAATGGAAATTTGACAATTGTTTTAAGTTATTTCAACAAATATAATCAGGATAAAACCAAACTGAATTTGCGTTTTTCCTTTCGAATATTCTTAGAGGTATTTGGAACTTTAAAATATTTTCAGGGGCGTTTTAAAGATAACCATATTTCGGAACTTTACTTTGGAATCAGGGAAAAATAACCTTTCATAATAATAAAAATATTCTATTAAAAAAAAAACAAATTTGTTAATTTATCGTACTTTACTTTTTTTTCATTTTGTGGCGGTTTAGACAAAACTTAACAACCCCTACACATAAAATTTGTATATCTCTTATAGAAAACCCTATATGGGTATGGCACATAATATCTCGAAAACCCCTATACACCATGGGAAGCGTAAAGTAAAATTTAAAAACATGAATATGTACTACTACCAAATGAAGATAAGAAGAAAAAAATAAAATAAAATGTCAAAATGGAACTAGGACCAAACTAATTTTCATGTTATAATTAAAACCCTATTTGAAACGAGTAAATCAAAATTTATTATAAACTGACTCAAATACAAATCAAAAATGAGGCTTTATCGCTAGCATACTTAAATTCGTACACTGAGAAATTATACTGTTATCATAAAAATATATATAGTCATTTTAACAATTCCGTGACATTAGTATAGGCACAGCGATTCATGCTGTTATCAGATCAATAATATACTTTTTTATGTTTGAGTACAATAGAGGTACCTACTATTGCATGGTATTACAAATTCTTAATTAAAAGTTAAATTTACCTTATTCAGTTTTTTGCGATATAAGTTATCGCTAAGGAAGCAATGCCTTACCACTAAGATGAGTATAATGTATAATTAACTAAGCTGTAGCGTATTGTCAGTCTTCTTATAAAGTAGTGTAATAATAGTTCTTTCGAATAGTTAACGTGACTGTACAACCCCTACGATTAATTATTTTATATATTTTATATAGTGAATGTAACTATATTGTAATAAAGATTTAAGATTCTTTTATCATTGTTATCTTTACGATAATATATAATTAGAATTTACTTATATGTATTCGATTACGATGACAATTCCATTTTCTGAACTTTGGTAGCAGTATTCTCTACGCCAGCTACCAGTTCCTTAATCCAAAAATCATTTCGCGAACACTGGCAATCGCTGCTTTGATAAGAGATGGATATATGAATGACCATATATTTACAAGTGCGCGACGATGATAAATATACCGCACATAATCCGTTCCACCGGAAAAGCTTCAACAGGTGAAATATCTGCTGCACGTCACTTAGAGTGTCGTATAGATTTGCATCTTTTTATTACGCCTTTGCGCCGATATCTCCTACTGTCAGTCTACAATTCGTCTGTCTATTCCTCTTTCATTTGATCATATTTACAGCTGACTTACAGATCCATCTGAGCCGTCCCGTTACCGCACGTTCCGATTTTTCTGGGTTTTGAGTGTTTCTCTATTATATCGTTTTTTTGTGCTTATTACACATTTTGCTAACATATTATTGGACTTTGTGGATCTGAAAGTGTTTCCTTTTATTGAAATGTAAGTAAATATACTTTGGTTAACCATCATGTATTAAACAAATATTATCTAAAAATTTATTAATTTTATAGGAATTTATGTTCTGGGGCGAAGATTATGAATTTAAACGAGTTTATCGTGCCGAAATAAACTTATATGTTTTGTTCTAATTTTGTCTTTTTCCTTCTTTAATCTGCCATATATACGTATCCTGTAGGACGACTTTTAGTCGTCGTCAACTATATTTTAAATCTTACGAACACAAAAAAGCACATGTCGTCAACAATTTCGCCTCTTGGTCTGTTATTTTTTATTGTAATTAGCACATTTAGGTTTGTAATATACGCCTCAAATAACATGATTCCAAAGAAAAACTACTTTTGGTTTGGTGTGGCATGTTTACTTTCTATTTTCATTTTTAGACACCCGCACCTCTTATTTATTTATTCGTTTTTTGATAACACAAAGAATATTTATAATTGGTAAATATCTAACTCCGGTCCTGACCAAATTTAAGTTCCGTAAAGAGAATATTACTAAAAATGACATATGTCGTCGGCCATCAGTAAAGTGGTAGCTGGTGTAGAGGTTTAGAGCAACACAAATTGTCAATATTTTATTAACAATATAATTTTTTTGGGTGTACCTATATTAAATCCCAAAAATTTCCAGCTCCTGTTAGCCCACAATTCCTACCTAATAAGATTTGTTTTGTTCTGTTTTAATTAACAATAACTATATTTATTGCCGTATTCTCTCTCTAAAATTTCATACTTTATTATTATTCTAAAGCTTCCATAAAAAATGTATCTTTTATACTTTATATAAGGAATTTTTGAAGGTACTAATTTCACCACCATAATTAACGTCTTCAGTCCGCGTGCATTCTGCAAAAATAATACACCACTAATGCTTATTAGGTATTCGTATTATCTAGATAATTCCCTATAATTTTAAGATCCTGTCTATTGAAAAATTATAAAGCAGGTGTATACAAAATTAGTGATTTCATTAAAACGCATCGTAAATAAGCAAATCTTAAAATTAAGAACAGTAACTGGTACATTAACAGTTACAATGTAGAATCTTATTCCCACGCATCACTGCAGATAGTTTAGAGATAAAAGATTTTTTGTGCATTTTGCCAAATTATATAATATTTACTTCATTATACATAAAAAAATATTTTAAATAAAACAATATGAATATAAAAGCGGATGATGCATGGCTTAGTTGAACATGGGAATCCCATGTAAATTTTTAGGTGGCTAAGTATTGGCTCATCTCTACATTTTAGAGAAAATTTGTATCATTATTTTTTGAAGAGGCCGACATAATAAACTCATGCGCCAAGTTTGAATAAATTTTAATAAGCCAATAATAACTTATTCGATTAAATGTGACGGCAAAATTACGAAATTTTCATAGTTTAGGTAATACAGCAAACACCAGCAAATAATTTCTATGACGCTACTGTCAAAAATTGACGTAAAGCTGGACATAACGAATAAAGATTATTTCACAATAAAATAAGTATATTATTAACCAAGGTTTAGACTGCCATCATTATTGCCCGAGCGGCAAGTTTAAATCACGAGGAGCGGAGCCACGAGGGATTTGGGACGCGAGGGCTATAAGCGGTCTAAACCATGGTTAATATAATATTTTTTTTCCACTACTAACCTATAACATCGCCATTATTGACCGATTATTAACGTTATAAATCGTTTTTCTCTACCTTATAAGTTATTATTGACCATGGTCAATAATAAGGCATTGAAATCCATTATTGACCGATCTTCAAGAATCTATTTGAAAGAAGGTAACTTGATTTTTTGATTTGACAACATGAATTCATAAACATTTTAAACAGTTAGGCAACCAGATAATTATCAATACATATTAGTTTATTAGAGATGCTTGATATGTAAAATATCGATACAATCAATATTTTTTCTGCTTCCATCCTTAATTCTGGAGGTGTACACATAATAATATCACTAACATTTTCTTCGCTCATTTTTTAAAAAAACGGAAAACTCGTGAAATCTGATGACATAAATGAACAAAAATTGACATTCACAAAGCCACCTGACAAAACAACAAAATATTTTGCCAATTCCAAAGCGCAGGTAACTTGATTAAAAAATATACTTATACCTAAGTACCTATAATTTTTTATAATTAATAATACTATAAAGATAAATGTCTTATAAAAGTTTGTAGTAGTGGAAAAAATATTATATTAACCACGGTTTAGACAGCTTATAGCCCTCGCTCGGGCAATAATGATAGCTGTCTAAACCTTGGTTAATAATATACTATTCCACTACTACAAACTTTTATAAGACATATCTGTATAGTATTAATAATTATAAAAAATTATAGGTAGGTATAAGTATATTTTTTAATCAAGTTACCTGCGCTTTGGAATTGGCAAATTATTTTGTTGTTTTGTCAGGTGGCTTTGTTAATGTCAATTTTTGTTCATTTATGTCATCAGATTTCACGAGTTTTCCATTTTTTAAAAAATGGGCGAAGAAAATGTTAGTGATATTATTATGTGTACACCTCCAGAATTAAGGATGGAAGCAGAAAAAATGTTGATTGTATGGATATTTTACAATATCAAGGATCTCTAATAATCTAATATGTATTGATAATTATCTGGTTGCCCAACCACAAGAAATCACCTTCCAAGTTATTCATGTTGTAGAATCAAAAAATCAAGTTACCTGCGTTCAAATAGATTCTTGAAGATCGGTCAATAATGGATATCAATGCCTTATTATTGACCATGGTCAATAATAACTTATAAGGTAGAGAAAAACGATTTCTAACGTTAATAATCGGTCAATAATGGCGATGTTATAGGTTAGTAGTGGAAAATAGTTATTTACATTACTTGATGCGAAAGTTAATTTTTTGGTGTGAGGAGGTGTTTGAAAAGCCGAGGCGAAGCCGAGGTGATTCAATACGTTCGAACATCAAAAAAAGGCTTCCGCATCGTGGGATGTATTAAATTTTTTCTGTTACTGTTCTCTGATCAATATATTATTAAGTAAATTAAGTAACGAACTTCGATTTTATTCAAATTATAATGATAAAATAAGGTTTTTCCACCTGTAAAATAATCCATGACAACTAGTTATTTGAGTACTGTCAGAGTGACAGACAGTTCGAATGTTAATTTCGCTAGTCTAAAATGTTTTCGCAAGACCAAAACTTTGCTATTCAGAAGACGGCCAAGTTAACATGTGCCTCACAACTAACCTGAGAACTAACCTGAGAAGTCGAAAGATAGATACTATCAAACGTACAACCTGCTTCTAGAATGGCCGCGGATAAAAAAGTTTCTCAAATTAACGAACATGTGATGTAAGCGTACTTCTTAGAGAAATCTGAAGCCTTATCACCTCCGTCCCTATAGTCACAATATTCCATGCTCAAATTGACTATTTCTGTGAACAAACATATAGATATTTCGCAGTTTAAGAAACTCATTGCATTTATTAAACGAAAACACGATGGTTACGAAGCTAAAAAATCTAAAATTTGCAGAAAATAATAAATAATAAAGTTTTTACTTGACGCTTCTAACCATAGCTATTTATCTACGAAAGTGATAGCAGTAATGGGAATAGCTGGAGCATGCCGCACCGATGAGATCCATAAAATGAAGTTAAAAGACGTCGAAATCAAGGATGATGTAGCTATAGTTAAAATCCCCAGAGCAAAAACAAGGTTCAGAGAAGTCTTGTGATAACCGATGATGGAGGTCCAGTTTCTTTTGTGAGGTTACTACAAGATTTCATTAAACTTCGGCCATATAATGCACAGGACGAACGCAATCTATCGCTATGAACGAGGTAAGTGTGTGAATCAGGTGATTGGAAAACACATTATTTCAAATGTTCCCAAAAAAATTGCCAAATTTTTAAAATTTCAAGACATAAATAAATACACTGGTCACTCGTTTAGAAGAACATCAGCTACGTTTCTTGCAAATGCTCCATCAGGTGTCGACATTTTGGATTTGAAAAGACATGGCGGTTGGAGGTCTTCGTCCGTTGCGGAGGGATATATTGGTAATTCGTATACTAATAAAATCGAAATTTCCAAAAATATCTTAAATGTAACTCCTACTTGTATTTTATCTAGCGACGTGAGAGTGACAAATAGAACGAGTTGTAATATGGTCCAAGTCCAGGATAATAACGAGACTCTAATATGAAGCGGCGAAGCTATTGAATTAAATAATATTCCATCAATTTATTTTTCCAACTGTTTAAATTTTACTATTAACCTTAATGGCAATAAATAATTATATTTAAGTTTTATATTATTGTTATTATACCACTCGTTTTTTAATAAATATAAGCATTTTGTTATTAAGTTTTTTTCCAAAATTCGCTTGAATAAATACGATAAAAATTTCCTATGAGTATTCGTGTTTTTTGTCCTGATGGCACCGAAAGTAGTACTTTCGTAGCTAGCAACGTATAATATTCAGGTAACTTTAATGTTTACTTTCGTGATCTTTCGTGTTGCTAGGGCCTGAAGGTTAATATATTTATACAGTAGTAGAAAAATACATTTTCGTTTCACCAATTCGGCAATCACACATCCAAAATAAAAGACACTATTATGTTTTTCTTACTAAGCCTTTAATTTAACATAACAAACCTATGACTACAGATTTTCACAAGAACATTTATTTAATGTTTAAATAACCCTCCATCAGCAGCTAAACAATATCCTAACCGATCATAAAATTCATTTCTAACATTACTGAGTTGATATTGAGAAATTCTGTCACATTCTAACGAAATACTGTTTTTTAGCTGGTCTAGATTTTCAAATTTTACATCTTTATAAATATATTTTTTAAGTAACCTCACAGAAAGAAGGCGTTTGGCGAAAGGTCAAATAGTTAGATGCCGTGGGCCAATAATATTTCCGTTAAAAATATTTTGCAAGTATTCCCTAACCATGAGAGAATTATGGGCAGGACAACCATCCGTTTGATACCAGATCTCCTGATATTCGCGTAAAACGTCTTCTAGTGCGAGTTGAATTCGATTTTGTAGTAAGTCCAAATAGGTTCCTGCTGTAAGGTTGCCTTTCATAAAAAGTGGTCCATTAATGTGATGTCCTACTATTCCCGCCCAAACATTTATTTTTTGTGGATATTGCGTCCGAGTACGAACAAGACCTATGTTCATTTTCTTGGCTCCAAAACCGGCAATTTTGAACATTTTCTTCGTTGTTGAGGGTGAATGTACATTCATCGGTAAAACAAATATTTCTCAAAAAATCCCTACTATTATTTGCTCTTTCCATTACCTTAAAACAGAATACCATTCTCCGTTCCTCATCACCTTGCCATAGCTCTTGATGTTTTCCATACTTGTAAGGAAAATATTTATGTGCGCAACACTGTGGTTTAATGTTTTCCGACGGCTTGCCCAAGAATCCTCGTGCTACCATTTTATTTTTCTCAACGTGCAGTAAAGTATCAAGCTCTCTATTATCCCTTTCTTCAGCTTCTTTGACAATCTGAGTTGAGCATTTATAGATATTTATAACAGTGCCTTTGGACTCAAATTTACTAATGATAAGTTTAATTAATGAAACGGAAGGGATAGGCTTATCAGGGAATAAACATTTGAGACACTGCTCTTAAACTGTTTCCTGTTGGAAAAAAGGGGTATTATGAATTGGCTGTCTGAGAAGAACATACCCTTTGGGGACAACATGTTAAAAAAAAAACTTTTAAAAATAGGGCAAGAAAATAAGTCAAATTTAAAAAAGAGTGTCATCGACGAAATAGCTAAGAAACCTGGTAATATGGTGTGTGTTACTGTCGCCCTTCCATTGTAAAAAATGTACGTGAGTGATTGAAATATTTATTATCATTTATAACGAGAGAAAATTAGCAAGAAGCAATAAAAAGTGTAATTAGAGAGGAACAAAAAAATGTAGAATTTCACTACAACACCAACATTCTTCTGTTACGCCCCATTTTGTCATAATTCAATTGAGCCATCACCTTATTACATGTAGGTGTTAGTAATGTTACACAAGATGATAATGAAACACCAAATACATAAACTATGTAAAAGTTCTAATTCAACCGAGTGGTCGATAAATAATAATTCTATTCAAGAATATAATAATTGGTTCATATTATTCTAATGTATTACCATTTAATATGCTGTCCTTAAGCCTTTCATTAAAAAATTAAATAGATAAATAAAAATAGTGGCTTCTTAAGATTAACGCCATGTTAAAAAATTAAGACAAGACAAAAAAAATGAAGACATTAAAAAATCATCAACTTCCAGGCTTTAACTAGAAGTTGTGTAACCTAATCCTCGGGATACCAACCTCTTTAAATTCAATGGCTGCAACTCAACAGTTGTTCTATCCGTTTCTGATAGGTCGCCTTAAGTAAGATCATTTGTCAATGACAGATCAGCGATACGTCATTCGGACAGCTGGTTATTATAGGGTGTTGCTTGGCTAAGCATTCGTGTGTTATAAAGACATTTTTTAAGATCAAAGTTGATAGGTGATTTTTTAAGCGGATAGGTTATTAGGTTGTACAACATAGGATTTCACGTTTGTTTTGACATCTAGTGAAATTACAAAAATAAAAATGTGTATGCGCTGGTCTTTGAAATAGTGGACCGTTCAGAACTGTGACATAGTAATTATTGTTCTAATTTGTTCTTTTCTGATATTACATAAGGTAATTTTTAAACTGAGTTCGTCATCTTGTTGTATTTAGTGAGTGATTTGCAGGTATTTGGGGATTAACAACATTAGTTTGTCACAAATACCAGGGTTTTGATGAATGAAGGCTACTGCAGCGAATTTTTATTTTGGGCCGGGTGTTGCTTCATGAGCAAGTCTTTAATTCTTTGCAAATGCATGCTCTGTCATATCTGGTCCAGTTGCATTGGTTGTAACTCAGTTATTCTTCTTTTTTTTTCGAATGTCATATCGGGTTCCCCTGACGTTGGCAATTACATTCACGAATGTACCTTAACCAGGAGGCCTGCTTCCTTCCAACGCCTCTACGGCCCTCGACGTTGTGTATCATTATTAGCTTGAGGATTTTGTAGTACTCTCCTCTGAATATATGTCCAAGATATGATATCTTTTCGAACTTAACGGTTGTTAACAGTGAACGGTCTTCATCAGACCTATTCAACACTGCTTTATTGGTATGCATAGCCGTTCATGGTATTTTCAGCATTCATTGATATAACCGCATCTCGAAAGCTTCTGGACGATTGAGAGTAGCAGCTTTTATTGTCAATATCTCCACTCCATATACTAATATTGACCGTATGTAAGCTTTCACCATTCTCTGACGAAATTTCTAGTTTAGATTATCGTTGTAGAACGGGTTGTCTCTATTATATCCTCTTATTTCTTTATCTGGATGTAGATGCTCAGTGATATGACATCCGAAGTATTTACAAAATAATAAGTTTTTGTGGATTTATCTCAGCCTAATAGAGACTAAAAAAGTACTATCCAGCTTCAAAAAACGTAAACATTATTATGGCAATTAAGTTTCTAGTTAAAAACGGTTAGAGAAACATGTTGGCAATGGAAGACGATAATATGAGCTTCTTTGGCTTGCAAAAATAGGCTTTGCTCTATATTGGTTACCAGTTTTGTGCCTGTTGTATTGGGTTTGTGGTTGTTATGATGGTTTTATTGTTAATTAATTATTTGTCCACTTTAAAATAATGTGCTTATATCCATAGTTACTCTTGCTTCCTTTTAATTATGCAGTTTTTTTTTTAATTTGTTTGCGCGGAAATTAAGTATGTGTTAATTAATACATTTATCATATCTCAATTGCCTGCTATTCTTTTTATATCTCCGATGGCGGGCTGTTTGGTGCTTTGTATTAATTTAACCCATTAATATTACTTAGAGAAAAGTTACCCAATTAAAGCAATCTACAACTCAGACGGTATTTATAAATAATAGTGACACTATTTATACATAATAATACCAAAACCATATTGCTAATAATTTCATTCATGATTTCGACACATGATTATTTAAACATGTTCGTTCGCTTCCTAAAATAAAGTGCTGAAGGATGGATAAAATATTTATTTATTCAAAGGATTTTATGAAATAAATATTTGGTATATTGACTTTAACTTTACTTGATTTTCTTCCTACAGTGTTTGTGTTTTGAAGACAAGAAACAAGAATATGATTTACATATTAATCGATTTGAATTGAAATATGTGGTAAAGGAACCGGGTTAGAGGGATTTTGTAAAGAACAGAAGGAAAAATCCAAACAAATAAGATGTTGTAAAGGTTGTTTGCGTCAGCAGAGAAATATGTATGTTTCGTCACCTGATGTGATGAAATTTTCATTTTCTTACGTGCCTCTGTCTTCGTTATGTACTGCCACTTTGAGATGCAAAATGTATTGAATTATTAATCATGTTTCCATGATACCATGAAGCATGATTGACTTACTTTTACTAACAATTGCAAAATATACTCTAAAAGTAATATCTGACCTGAGAAAAACTGCAATTCCAACTTATATTTATAATAATTGTCCGGGTTTTAATTTTTCTATCTTTAAAAAGTCAATAATGGGTTGGATTAAATTAGCGTTTTCAAGCAGCGTAGCATTGGTCTTATACAGGGTCGCTGATACTACTTTTGCAAGATAATATTGTTCCAAAGCTTAGACGATTATTTCCGAATTATCCTCAAAATAAATATGGTTTTTAACAACATTGGGCTCATCCAAATTTTCGACAGCTGGTGCGGGAATATCTAGCTAGACAAAACTTTTCCTGGTAAATGAATTGGACGCAGGGGTTCAATTGAATGACCAGGTCTCCCGATTTAACACCGCTTGACTTTTTTCTATGGAGCCAAACATTAAAAATTTACACAACAAAAATAGGCCACAAAATATCGATGAGTTAAAAGAACATAACTTTCTAATAGTTATTTTTAATATGGCTGCAGTCTTCTGGAATTTTCGTCTCGTGATTTGATCTACTAGCTCTCGATGGTAAGACGATATAAGAAAGCTGCCAAAATTTAACGGCATTAGTGAATATTTAAAAAAATTATAATACAAACTTTATTTTTAAATAGAAATCATTTAATTAACACGTTTTTTTTTCTCAAGTCATTAAGAAGAGTAAAATTCTACCGATTATTTATTAAATTATTTTCGGATTCCTGTTAACTGTCTGCCTAAAATTCTAAGTCATTTGATTTAAGAGTCATATCATCAGTCAAATCTTAATGAGGCATCCTAAAAATGTCTGTGATCTTTTGAGTGTGGTGTTACAAGTGCCGGTTAAACTTTTATTTTTGGCAGCAGGCTTTTGGTTAGGTTTACGTTAGGAGATTGAATTAAATTTAAAAAGCACAAGGGTTGTGGTTTGAAAACTGTACCGACTTGATGTTGAAGGAATATATTTGAAATTAGAATATAAAATACGAATTACGTATATTTTTGATCTAAGTGTTGAGTGTATATTATAATTTAGTTTGTATGAAGGGTAATGGACACGATTGCTCGTATTATTTGTTGAGCAATTAAGGCGATATTTTTAAAAATTACTCATTTTAAACACCATTGTAGCTAGGACGTCCCAAAGTGTAATTATTAACCTATTTATATCATAATTTACCAATATATTATTATTTCAACATATTCAACGTTACACAAGTGATTTACCTCATTAATCTTAGTTATTCAGACATATAAAGCGAAATGTAAAAGAGTTGCAACTCTTGCGCTGTAATAATGAGTATTTAACCTAGACAAACTTATACTTTTACTATTTTTGTCTAATTTGGTAAATCAACTGACTACAGTTATTCTCGAGATCTTGAACTATATTGTAAATTTCCAATTTAAAATCACCATCTTTTAACAATGTTCTCATTTGTTCTTTTAATTATTTGTGTGTTCATTTTGCCACTGTCTATGGGCCCCATTGTTTACTCACAGGAATTTGTTTCTGCTGTGACAGGTTAGAGCTTAAAGCAGCTGGGAGTAGTGCTCAAAACTGAATCTTATTTATAAGAACCTACTTTAAAGTTTTAGGTCAGGTTTAGCAAACACCTTACTTGAAAATTTTTCTTTCCTTATTCCCTACTCATTGAAATATCATACACTTTCCATTTAATTGTAGAAACTCCCTAAAGCTTTCAATAAGTTATAATCTTTTAAGGCGGCAACAAAATGGTTCAACTGTTAATATTTCTAAAGGTAAATGAAGTTTATGGTTACTACCTACTTCAGCTAGTTCAAGCTCGTGGCAATTGTAACCGGGGTGGTTCTTTTGTGAAGGGTCCTTGCCAGCAAAACAATAATGTGTACGTGTATGGTCCCCAAAGAATGCTGCTGTGCAAGCTAAGAAATAAGATTCAGTTTTGAGCAATACTCACAGCTGCTTTTAGCTCTAACCTGTCACAGCAGCAACAAATTCCTGTGAGTAAACGATGGGGCCCACACACAGTGGCAAAATAAATACACAAATATTTAAAAGAATAAATGAGAACATTGTTAAAAATTGTGATTTTAAATGGGAAATTTACAATACAGTTCAAGATCTTGAAAATAACTGTAGTCAGTTGATTTAACAAATTAGACAAAAATAGTAAAAGTATAAGTTTGGCTAGGTTAAATACTCATTATTACAGAGCAAAAGTTGCAACTCTTTTACATTCCGCTTTATATGCCCAAAATAGTAGTACCTACATTATTAAATTATGATATAAATAAGTGAGCAAAATAGCGTATGGCTTTGATCAGAATAAAAAGAAAATTACTAGTATTAGGTGCCGCAAAAAATAACATTTGGCTGTAAAACATCATACAAATCAAAATCAGCTGGATATTTGCAGTATAAATACAGAGGTATTTATCCATAGGGTCGTCCTGGAGACGGCTAGTTCTGTCAGGAAATGACCCTTTGTTGACTGCGTATGGTAATGTTAATGGCCTTAAAATAAGTCTCACAAATGGCTCAAAAAAGGGAACGAAAATTCAAGGGTCGAATCTGGTTTGGCCAGAAAAATCCGAATTCTTTCATTTTCGAATATCGTCCAGTCGCAATGCTTTCAGTTATATCAAAAGTTATGGAGAAGGCTATCCACCAAAAATGATTGAAATACCTGGAAGGCTTCTTCAACATCAACGCCGGAGTCCCTCAAGGTTCTATATTGTCGCCCACCCTCTTCTAACTATTCATTAATAATCTTTTGGAGAAAGCTAAAAATCCTGTATATAGCTTCGCTGATGACAGGACACTTGTTTTTTCTTTTACTTTGGATGCTCGGGCATCGGCTGCCAATGCACATTTCTATGGGCAGCAAGAGGTCTCACATCTCAACAAAGACCTGGAATAAATTCTGTCTTGGGGAGACAGTAACCAAGTAGAATTTAACGCTAAAAAGACTCCGGCGACAGTTTTCTCTAAAAAAGTTAATGTTGAAGAACCGGATATAGTTATGGCGGGACACTCGATTCCCTTGGCTTCATCAATTCATCTATTGGGCGTTAATTTGGATACTCATATGTCTTGGCATAGTCACGTTGCGGCCATTGCTAAGGCAGCGTCGCAGAAGCTTGGAGTACATTTCCGAACTAAGAACGTCTATACCCCCAACAACTTTTGATGCTCTATAAAGCCCAAATTCGACCATCGCTGGAGTACTGTTCGCATATTTGGGGCTCTGCTCCTAAACATACCCTGAGATTGCTAGATTTTCATTCAAAGAAGAGCCATTCGCTTGATCCGTGACCATAGTCTGACAAGCAACCTGGAAAGTCTTGAGCATCGAAGGCGGGTTGGCGACTTGAGTATATTTTACAAATATTTTTATGGCAAGTGCTCAACTCAGGTTGCCCGCTTCATACCACCCAGAGCGGTGCATGGTAGAAATACGCGACGAGCCACTGCAGCCCACCAGTACATGGTTCAGCTTAGTGTCCCTCGAACGACACTGTTTCAAAATTCTTTCATCTGGAGAACATCATCACTCTGGAACTACCTCCCTGAGATCGTGTTCCCCAACGAGTATAATGTCCAAAGATTCAAGACCAACGTGAATCGTTTCCTGTGCACACGCACCGCTCCCAGAGCGCCATACAGGATTTATCCTGCAGTGCTGTGCCTAGTCATAAGAAAAATAAAAGAAAAAAAGAATTATCATGAACTGAAAAACCACTTAGAGTGGCCTTAATCAAGACTAGATGTGGAAAACATAAAAATGGAATAAGATTCTCCTATTCTTCCCATAAAGGCTATAGTCTGTGGCCAGTGTGCAAAGTAGAATTTCACCGAATGACACAGGTGACGGTTTTCCGCCAATCTTAAAATCCACAGCAAATATCACACAGAATAATCATAATTTGAACCAATACAGCCTGAAATGAAGAGCGGTTTCACATAAGGACTTGCGGTTCTACAATAACCACAATAAAAAGATGAGGATATGCCTGAAAATGACAACGTTAAATGCGGCTTTAATTTTTACTAGGAAAATACCTTCATAGTGCCAGTGGTTATTTTTTTTATTTGATTGAATATTGTGATTGTTTTAAAAATAAGGGCTGCAACTCTGTCACCTTTCTTATGTAAAACTATAACTCATCATCAAGTAAATACCTGAAAATTAGCAATCAAGTAAGGCATTTTGACAATTTGAATTTGGAAATTCAGGAGAATGTAAAATAAGTTAATTAATTACTTAATCAAATGAATACGTTTAAAATAATTTTATACCGTCGATCGTATCCAACGAGACCATATGCATAGGTACACATGTACAATAAAAGTTTTTCTAAGCCTAAAACACATTACATTACTGCTCAAGCATAAAATTTGATGTTCGCGTGTTGAACAAAAAATACTCCAATAAAAATAGCATTTAATTAAAGCTTAGAAACTCAAGTACAGCAATTATGTAAATGAATAAAATTAATTAAATAGCCTCTCAAAATTATAATACCACTATGGTGGTTGGTTGCGAAAATATGACAAATTTATGGATTAAATTTTACATCATAAATAATTATTCTAAATATTTTAACTAATTAAAACGATGCAATTGGTGTTTAATTAATAAACGCGTATAAACATCACCTGTACAACAATTTTTGCAAAACGCAAAGACCATATTTTATAGTCACAGTTAAGGAAAATAGAACATTCCGATACTTTAATAATCTGCCAAGTTTTATTGTTTTTCCATCACTGTGTACAATATTAAATCCTCTCGACGAGTAACTACAAATAAGGAAAATAAGAAAACCAAGCTTTTAAAGCATGAAAAGAGCTTGTATTTTAATCGGTTGAGACGTTTTCTAGCCAGACATTTAAAAAGTGATAGCTAAAAATTAATTTCTCTCTTATGCAGTTGCTGAGAAATCTAGAAGACTAAAATATTTAATATGATGTACTTAGTATCAATATAGAAATTGGGAATCACACAGACAAAACCAGACAGTTTTAAATAAATCCTTTATATTCAGGTATTGTCAAGAGGTGTCATCTACTAAAATTTATTGCTTGGAAGAATTTATACCTTTTCATACCTTTCTAGAAGCACAAAAACTATTTGACCCAATTTTATTCAAAATAAGAAAATACAAGTTACCCAAGATTATGCAAAGCTACAAAAGGTCAGACAAATAAAAAGGTGTATGATGCTGTTTTGAAAGAATTAGAAACTCTAAGGATGCACCACACTGTCAGTCTTTATTGTGAAAGATGCCTATTCTTAAATTGGGTTACTGGATTAGCTATTTAAGAATTATTGTAAATATAATAGCTTTTAGGACTTAAAGGTAAAGAGATAATAGAATCCAATATATTTAAATATGCTCTTAAGGCATTCAAAAATACATTTAACCTTAAGAGCATATTGTTTAAAAACTTTTATCGTAGGAGCAATAATTTAGCAAAGAAAATATTTATAATCTAGTTGGTCTGGTTTCACAATAAATAGAGAACTGAATTAATCACTGCAGAAATCCAACCAACAAGCGTCAATATTACACGCGTTCATGTATCGTTCATCTATATCTAAAATCCACAAAAGCTGTCCACACAATCACCAAGGAAACGGCAGAATAAAAATATTGTGCAAGTAAATGTTTTTTTATCCATATAAGGTACGTTGCCACTTCAAAAACAGCGAACTTAAGAGGCAACGCTGTCATACAGACCGCAATCAGCTAAATGCATTCAAAATAGCATGGCGCATTCGCAAATTCCGATCGCGGGGAAAATAAACATGGCAACACACAGAGCCGGCATTCACAACTTCAAATATGTGAAAATTTTCGCGTCGGCAGGGTTGTTCACATGCAATTATTGTTTTGTCTGAATATATAGTTATTAAACTTTATTTAGTCTTGCTATAAGTGCTTATTTTAATTGATTAAACTATATAAAGGGTCGTTGGTATGTATGGAAACGGTCGATTATTTCTTAAAGTAAAGCAGTTAGCAAAAAATATTTTAGATGAAAGTTTTAGGGTTTTTTAAGGTATATTAGGATTAGAAAAAAATAACTATACAGGTTCAGTCAGAAAACCGTAAACCGGATGTAACTCAAAAGCCGGAAATACAGTACTTCCGGTTTAACGAGAAGTTGATGTTTTTGGGAAGAAAATAAAAAAGTAAGATAGGGACATGTAAGCCGTTTTACTCTAAAACGTACCGTTAGAAAGCTAGAAGCTGTCAAATTTCAAAAATGTAATTTTTCAAAAGTCGATATCTTGGAAACTATTAGGTTTAGACTTATAATGCATTTATTAAAAAATAATTGCTATTTCATGTTAAATCCAAAAATATTCGAAGATATAGGGTATTCCATTTAAAAAAAGGTAACGTTGCTTCCCTACGGTTTTCTGACTCATCCTGTATACTTATTTTTTTAAAATTCTAATACACCTTAAAAAACCCTAAAACGTTTATCTAAAATATTTTTTGCTAACTGTTATACTTTAAGAAATAATCGACCGTTTCCATACATACCAACGACCCTGTATAGATATTAACAAACCTCTAACTGGTTGTACATCTACAAAAAAAAATTCATTTAACATTAAAATAATGAATAAAAGTTAAATATGTATACCATGGAATTCAGGACCGAAATCGTGAACCAACAACATTGGATGCTGCAGGAATATGTGGCACTTTAACAAAACTTTCCTCGCGCACTATATGCTAGTGATGAATCACTGACAGAAAATTTGGACTTGAGGCACAGAAATATATTACTATTTTTGATCTTATACATGGACATTTTTTTTAAGTGTCACCCGACTGACTAAAATTTAAATAAAATACACATTTCTCAATGGTTGTGCACAAAGAAGTCAAATTAGATAGTATTTTTCAGTTTAGACATATGTCAGTTGAGATGAGAATTTTATGTGTCACTTTCTAGTTACCAAAGAAGGCAACCCAAAAATCAGAAGAAACTGTTGTTAAAAACAGAATCGTAATCCTGCGTATTTTATTTACTTCGCTTGTTGACCAAACTCTCACATTGTTTGTTTTCATGTGGTAGCATTCCGCATATTTTCGAGGCATTTTTCATTGCTTTTGGTGGTGCTTTGAGACAGTTTCCTTGTGTGATATTATAGTTAGTGTAAAAATTAGAAAATTATGGATTACGATTACCACTGTGCTCTCAGTACCGCTGGAAGAAGAAATGAAGTAAAAATGGCAATTTAACCAATTAATATTTTAGATATGCGCAATGTTAAAACCCCTTAACTTATTTTCCATTATTTAAGGTTGATTTTGTTGGTTAGCAGGCCTCGCCGCATTTTAATTGATATATATAAAAAAAATATGAAATCCGGTCCTGAATAAAAATAAACGTACACCTAAAATAAAAGTAATATGCCATAAATGTCTAGCCTGAATTAACTTCTTTCTAAACTGAAAAACAGGGGAGACTGGTATCAATTGTAACAAAAATTTTGGTAAGAGTATTATAGGTACCTATACTTAAAAATATTTTAATTTTTTTTGTTGCGTTAAACAAAATCTATTCTTTACATCTTATTTTTGAAACTATTATTTTTAGGTCCCAATACTTTTTATAGGTCCATATCAAAGGAACGTATGTTACAAGTGACACCATATTGGTGTCGATTGTACCAAAGGTGGTGTCATTTGTAACGTAACTAGACAACAGCACAGATCAAAAATAACTAAATAATTTTAAAAAACTTTAATTAAAAACTAATAAAAAAAAAAAAGCTAACAAAAATAAAAATTCTTTCTCAAAACATAATATTTAAGTTCGCAAATAAGCAAAAAGTTAAGTATGCATAATTATGCTAGGTCATCGTAGGATTCATCATTAACGCAAACATAAAAGGGACTTTTGTTTCTGCAACTCAAATGAGCCCACTGCTTGCACACACGACATTTTAACCAATCTTCTACACTTGAAGAGAAGACTTCACAACAAACTAAGCAAAAGGTTTCCTCATCGTCCGAGTCCAAATCCATTTCTTTGGTTTTCATTTCTAAATCGTAAATAATCGTAAATGGTTTTATTTCTGAAAGTCCTTTTAGAGAAACTTTTTTTTAGGGCTTCGTTTCTCAATTTCAAGTTTTTCGGGAATGTCAGTCATAATCGCAGTTTTTCCTTTAGCTCTATACCTCCCTTTTTCGGTTTCTTGAAGTCACCTTTTGGATAAGGTTTTATCGATTCAGGCAACATGATTGCCGTTGGCGTTTCTAAGTTAAGCACCAACCTGCTTGGTTCCTTTTTTTGCTATAACTTTCGAGGATTTTTGCACTGTCGTAACGCCTGACTCATCAATATTATATAATATGTTTTGCGACTCAAAATTGTCTCTTTCTCTTTACTTCGAAAGCTTATTAAAAAATATGGAAACATTTTCTTTGTTAAAATTCATTGCACGAGAAAGGCTTGTTGCTTGTATTGTTCGTAAAGAAAGTTGTGGGTTTCTTCTTAAAAATGCTATTAGCCAATCTTTAGAAGCATGTTCTGTTGTGTCCCAATTTGCAGGATAACGTAACCGATTTGTTCGGGCATAACTATATGCAAGTTTTCTAAGGTCTTTTGCGGTAAGACCATTATATAAATCTACTGACTTTTCACAATATTTGACAAGCTGCAGCTCTTGATCAGTGTTAAAAAATTTGTTGTATGGATTATATCCTACTTTTACCTCTTCATTATTACGCATTTTTTTAACGAACCGGTATAAGGTAACATGAAACATTCCATAATCTGTTGTTACCTTTCTAATTGGTTGATTATTATCTATTACTATTCTTGCTGCTTCCTTAAAAATGACTTGAGACACCGTGTCTCTTTCAGTTTTTCGTGGGCGTGGTTTCACCATCCTTCAATAGCAGACTTTCTAACTATAACAGTGAGATAAAGAAAATAACAGGAAAATAAATTTTTACTTTTACATTATATATTATAAAAACAAAGGACACACCCAAACTACAAGTGATCTACCGCCAAATTCACCACAGGCGAAGGTAACAGCGTTGCCAATAGGCTAAATTAAGCACTTACACGAGATCGCACAAAATATCACTGTGACGTGCTTTGTTACTTTCGACACCAGTCTCCCCTACTATATCAACGATTAGAATACACTTTTAATTTATAGTCGGTTTTGTTCATTTCGTTCTCTATATTTATGGATTTATTGTAATGATTGAACTTCCTTTGCAACCCTCAACATTTGCTAAAATAATCATCCAGTATTCTCTAAGCTTCGGTAAGTCGCGGCGTGGTGCGGCATCCTGAAACCGTCAAACCGTGATTATCGCCCGAGTCCACATGAGTAGAGGGTTGCAGATTCAGCAACCGATGGCAATGTGCCCAACTCCACTGATAAAGTGTCATCGTAATTCATGTTGAATGACGCACATTTCCGCTACGACTTTCGGTAATTTTCGGGAAAAAGAAAGAGGTCAAACTGTATGGTTATAAATAATGCAGGATTTTTTATTAATTGCTTCAATTTTATTTTCTATAAAATATTATGATAAACTGTCGTAGCAAATACAATTGAGGTCCTCAATATGTCAATTTTTTTTCAAACTGTTAGACGTACTTATACTTTTCAAAAATATTTAATACTTAAGAGTACTGTTAAAAATATCAGTGGTGTACCTGTACTTATACACCTACAACAACAAAAACTATACTATGTCACAATTTCTCATTCGCCGTTTTTGAGTGCTTAGTTTTATTGATGTTTGTAAAAACTGTACCTAGGGGATAATGTACGTGTTAATAGTATTCTGGTTTTGACGAAAGGCTTAGAAGTTTTTATCAAAACAAAACTCCACCTTAAACGCTAACATCATAAATAACTACATACATATTTAAATGCACACAAAGAAAACCTATTTTTTGGAACCGACTACGATAATAATATTCAATTATCAAAATTCAATCGCACAAAGAACAATAATTGAGGAATATTTTAAAAAATGTATTAAAACATAAACGAATAAGAGTTTACAAATTCAATATAGAAAGCAAGTTAAGTCGAAGAACTCATGTCATTGCCTAAAAAATCTACATTCACCAAAAATTATATTTCTCCGATTAAAGGCGGTGCGATGTATGTCAGGAAGCAATAAATCACGCTTTCTTGTACTGGTGATTCGTGCCGATTAAATAAAAAGTTCTTCGATTAGGGTAAACGTAAAAACATATTTCTAAGATGAGGCACCTGCTACAGTGCCCAGTTTTTCAATAGATTTTCTACATGACTCGAGAAAAGTTAGTCAACCTAAGATTCTCCCTAACAGCATATTTTTGGAGTAGGAAAACGCGATTGAAAACCTCAGACGACCTCCAGTTCAGAACCCTTTATCGAATACATGAGTAAATGTTCGCCTCATAGAAAAACATTAGAATCTCATTACTGCAATGCTTGAAATTTACAGTCTATTGTGATTCCTGTTTCTGAGGAGGTAACGGAATTATATGAGCCGCTATAAAATAAAATACAAAGAACAAAACAAGTGTCATACTGTGTCAAAAAGATGTTATTTTTTATTTCTCAGTGTTGTGATGGATGAGTCATTACCAAGCGGTCGAATTTCTTGGGTGACCTTTTACAGACCTGCGAGAGCTTGTTCTTCATTTCGTACGTTCTTAAAACGTTTCGTGTGACAAGCGTTCACAAAAAACGAACGGTACGCTTGACTGGTATTCTTCAGTCTGCCTCCTCTTTTGATCATTCGGTGCTAGTGGAAAAAAACGTGGCAACACTGTAAATTTCGAGTATTTCCCCCTGTTATGTTCTTATTTTGTGGCACAAGTCGACAAGTTGTAACTTCTAACCTGCAAAACTTATTTAAATTCTATTTTGTATTTAGAATGCCTTCAGTTAATGACAAACAAAAGCAATAGCTTTTGGAATTTTTAACCGGTGCTTTCACGAATACTTTCACGAAAAAGAAATATTTGAGGATTCTATTAGAAGACAAGTAGTATGGTGTTAAAATTTGCACCAATTGCCTAAATGCAAATTTGTTTAGTCTAAACATTCTGGTGAACTCAGAATCCGATAATTCTTCCGGTGCACTGTTTTTAGCACCATTGATTATCATATGAAAGCTATGATTTTCCGCCTCGGCATCATCTAAATCATTAATCAGGTTAATATGTAATAGACCCTCCATTCTTTATGGAATAAATAAGAAAAATCCCATTGCTATTTTCAAATTTCTAGCTTTCTAAAGCAACAAAATAAGGTTATTCAGGTGACAAGCGCTCACATACCGAAATTCCGACTTGCCAATCTCACCGATTCTCGTACGTTAAGTTACCGGTAGAAGTAGTGAAGAATGCAAAGTTATTAAATTTTACTCGCGTACGAATCACTGTCATCGCTTTTCGTTCGTTTTCCGAGTGAAGACTAAGGTATCTGATATATATTCTGTCCAGAAAACTGTTCCGGGTTTTTCTGTCCTTGGCATCTTTAACAGTTTTTCCTAATTTCAGAGAATGAGCAAGTAAGGCAAGGAGTAATGAAAGCCGCAGACTTCAAGAAAAAAAAGCAAATTTTGAATTTTATTTGAACGAAAAATAATCAGGAAGAACTTCTAGAACTGTATATCTACTTCTCGCAAGTAACATAACTCAATCCGAAGTAAGAAATAAAACAATCCTTAACATGATTTCAGTAGTCATTCATTTTGCCTTTCAGCACTGTCCAGCCTTTTGGTCGTATTAAAAGAAGAGTGTCACACAAAAAAACACAAGTAATTGTTGCTGGTGAGCAAAACAAACTTTCTAATGTAAAAAATTTTACAATATGAAATATAAGACAGCATAAAATTATAGGGAGATTTGACATTATTTTTGACACACTAAAGCTTCGATATTAATTGTTTCGATAGAAGTTGTTTTAATTTTATATAAAGTGAGATATTTTGTTCCCTTTAAATATTTAAAACAATATATTTTTCGCTTATTTATTCAAAACTCCAATAATTAACGTCGACCTGGAGCTCTGCGTGAAGAACTAATTTAAAACCATTGCAGACTTTACAAAATTAATCGCGCCATAATTTTGGCACAGAAATGTGATACAGAGAAATGTATTAAACTGTGCGCACATACCAGAAAAAATATCGTAAGCAACAACATATTAGATTACCTCGATTTTTAAGTTATGCTGTAGAAAAGTTGCGCGTTTAAAAATCATAGTGCGCGCCATTATGGTAATATAGTCGACTTCCATTTAACCAAGCGGGTTGTGTCATTTAGAAAAAATATTATGACATGGCAAAGAAAAATCAGTTTTTTTGCATCTCCAGGCGAGCAGCGATAGACATATACAATCATAGACAATCTTATTACTTTGATTATTTCCCTCATGTTTAGAAAATCCCATAAGAGGTGTGATCTTTTGCAAGAATTACGGCAATAATTCCACAGTAGTTAGCTGTCAATTATAATCAAATTTGTACTACTACTACTGTGTACTAAAATTTATACAAATCCATCATTTTTGACTACATATATATTTTATATTATCGACGTACTAGATCGTAAATAGGTTTCTGTCGATTTGTTGAGCCATTGGAGCCTTTAAAAAAAATGTATGTACCCAAATAATTCGGAAAAAAATTATTATTAAATCCAAAATAGCCTAACGGGAGATTTGAGGCCGTATATGGGTATAAATAAATTCTGTGACATACTAATGCCCTTAAAAAAAATTTTATTTGCCGAAATAAATTAGAAAATAATTTTTTTCCATCTTACGGGGGACCAAACCAAGCCAATATTTCCCAAATGGCCGCAAATAGCGTAAATCGACGTATTAGACCGTAAATAGGTTTCTGTCGATTTGTTGAGCCATTTGAGCCTTTAAAAAAATGTATGTACCCAAGTAATTCGGAAAAATATTATTATTAAATCCAAAATAGCCTAGCCGGAGATTTGAGGCCGTATATGGGTATAAATAAATTCTGTGACATACTAATGCCCTCCTAATTTAATACTTAAACTATACTCTTTGCAAAACAAAAACCAATGTACGTCATACCCTTCGAGTGACGTCAGTTATCGACAGTGTTGCCAGCTTGTAACCAAAATATCCGAGTAAGGGAATTACACAGTTCTTTTTTATAAAAACAAGATAAATATACAAAAATTTCCCATAGTTTATATATTTGTTTACTGCATAATACCTTTTACCATCAACTTTAGTAGATCTAACACTCCTTTTATTTTCATCTTGCCAAGATCGACCAATGGTACCTACTATTCTGAAAAATCCATGTTTCATCCAAGAAAACGAATTGGTACAAGAATGCTTCCTTTTCTTTAATATAGGTACCTATGCTTTCAAAAATACCAGTCGTTTGAAAGCTACATGGGAAAGTTCTATAAGCCCTCGCCTCAGTTCATCTCTTTACCATCCGAAGCCTATTTTCTTGAAGAGGCTTCTTAAAGAGTTAAGACAACCATTAAACAGATCTATGTCTTTTAGTTTCTGACTTACAGTTGTCAGAGTTACATGATGTTCTAAAAAAAGTTACAGCTTATGAATAACCCATGTAAAATATTATTATTTTTAAATAATACAACTTACTTGTTTCGTACATTCCATAAATAGTGTCACGGATAGATCTTATATCCAATCTTCACACATTTACATTGAATTATAAAGTTTGTTTTAAGGTGATTCTAATAATTTGTTTTCCTTAACTGTTGTTGAAATGCTTACAGTGGAGATATTCAAATTTAGGGGGGCTGCTACACGCTAAAAATTAGTAAAGTAGAAATAAAATATCTAGACCTTAACATAGGTACTCTTTAAATTTACTTCTCTGTACTGCTGTCAAGGGTAACAATAGGTCATTGTTGTTAGTTGTGTTGCCAACAATCGGCCAATAGAATTCAGATTATAATATTATAATAATAATAACAAATTATAATAATTTTTACAAGCTTAAATAAACAAAATATTTGTGGGTTCGTATCAAAGAAGAATATTTTAAGTTTGTAGTAAATTCAATATCGCATAAAGTTTTAATACTTTTTGCCCAAATTTAATTCACTCGTGTTTTCTTACGGATTTACAATTATCAGCTGGTATGTGGATATTAAAAGGTTACCACTGTTACTGCAACAACTTAATTATTGAATTCACTCATGTCAATTTGAGTCTTTTTGCGTCATCACGCGTTTTCTACATGACATATTATCAAAATACCTATTTTAGAACCAACATTAAATTTATGTCAACCAAGAAAATACCTAGGCCTCACAAATGGATATAGGTAAATCATAAATAAGTAGGTACCTATACTTACTAATACAATTAACAAGCTTAGAAATAAGAAAATCAAATACAATAGTTAATAAATTCAATTAGCATTCATTAACACGAGTCAAGACGATGTAGTGATTTTCAAGTTACTGGATAAGAACAAATTTTGATATCAATTTTACATTGAGGAACGTAAAGATATCAAAGCAGTAAAACAATTTAAAAATGAACTAACAGAAATGATTCTGGAATAATGATTTTGTGAAAAGTTTTTGAAATAATTTATTGTGAAATATATAATTATTTTAATACTATACTTTACTGCTTCATTTTATAGGATTTAATATACTTAGTTCATGTTAATTTCATATAATGGACAAAGTATTTCTAATAGTTACATAATTCGGAATAAACAATTAAAGTAGAATTCCCTTTAATTTCTTAAGGTTCTCATAACATACTTTGTAGTTGTCCCAGTTAATTGTTATTTTCCGAAAATAAAAAACGAGTGCGAGCATAGAACCTATACAGGAAAAGATTCAGAAGTTTCAAAGCACCTTATACATATACATCCAATAGTCACAAAAATACAAGAAAAACTTCTCGCAAGCACACAACAACGCTCACACAATCTCACAATACCTAAAACTCAATTCAACTCCAAGCACGCTGCCAGGTCGTACGAGAATCCAATTCAATCTAATTTATTCCGAAGCCATCGCCCCTTCCAGACAGGAGCCATGATGATGGATGGCAGCCATGATTGTTTTGAATTTTTCCCTTTACCCGACTAGGGCAAACCCCACCCCTCTCTCCTCCCTTCACTCAATCAATCCAACTTTTAGCCTGCCCTTAATCCCCCACCTTTTCTTACGGTGGTAGTTTTTGCATCCCTTAACTTGAATCTTAAAACAACTAATTCTATTTACTTATGTTCATGGTAATAGCTCTGAGCATTGAACGTATATTTGTATAATTTGAATCCATAAATCGATCATTGTATAGTTGCCCTCTTTTTTTACAAGGAACGTTGAAGAACTTTATGCAAAAACTCATGAAAGCTAAGTTCAAAGTGCCCATTCTGCCATCTGTGTGTGATAAACGATAGTTTTGACCTCGAAAAGAATTTACGCCTGACTTCCACGTGCTTTTAAGCTGGCACGTGGTTGCGTTTAATAGTTTATGGCCCGGGTAATAGATGGTAGAGAGATCGGGATAATTTAAGGAGATACATAATCTTAAATCTTGATTGATACAGGGTGTAAAATTGGTACCGTCATAATTATAAAAAACTCCGTTATGACAGAATTGACAAATATTTAAGTTACATTAACATTATCCACATCTATTAGTAATTTTTCTAGCAAATAATTTCGACCATATTTTAGAAAAACTCAAACAAATCTTATGCTGTTTTAATAAGTAACCATTTATTAAAATGTAAATGAGATACTTAACTGAAATGTGGCACCAAGTTACTAGTCAAGATTCCTTTATATATTATGATTAATTTAATAAATTTCACGTGAATATATCCAAATACTTTAACTTACTAAAATAAAAGTGTTATGGAACCTAAAATTCTAGCTAAAGATTTAATGCTTTTCCTTAATGGGTATATGGCTTGCTTGATCTAATAAATTATTAGTCAATGCACAAGAACAGGCACACAAATTATATTATATAGGTTTTTTTGCAAAAATGGTAATTCTAAAAGTTTTTTCTTTTTATTTTCAGGTGAGTTATCCAGAGCAACCTGATTTCCGCTAAGGTACCTCCTATTTTTGGTAATATTTAATATATGAATATATTTTGTATTATTATATGTACTTAGATATGTTACATAATTATTACTTAGTACCTATACCTTGTAATTGTATAAGTATAGGGTGTTTCAACAAAGAGTTTGACTTTCCCTGTATTTTTGGAAAAAGACCCAGAATGGCCAATCGATGTATTTTGTCAGTAGAATTCAAAAATCATACAAAAAACAAATTTGAATTAAGAACAAACGACTTACACCTTAGATGTAGCGTTTTTTTTTTTTTAAATGGAACGCACAACAACAACGAAAACATCTAGATTTTTGAAACGGGGCGCTATTATAGAACCCGAAATTACTCAGATGATCAAAAATAAAAACAAAATGCTAAAGCAAGCATATATGACTGGCGACCCGCGCATAAAAACGTAGGCGAATCAAATGACTCGAGCCATTAGACCAGCAATAAATGCAAGAGAATCTAGAATTTGGTCTGATAAAATTAAAGGATTAAAAATCGAGGATAACACGATATACAAATTCACTCGCTCCTTAATTAAAGGAGGAAAGAAGCCTATGTCCTTCATGAAAAATCCAAATACAGGCCAGATACTCGAGAGGAAAAGACTAAATTATTTGCACACAGTTTCTGCGAACTATTCAGTGAATTTCCCAGTAGCGATTTGGAAATAGAGGCGCGAATCTCCAGGACCATTAAAGTATACAGAACCATAGATCATCCCGAAGGTAACATTTCGCAAGTGACATCTGAGGAAGTTTGGTCTGCTTTAGATTATATTAAAGCAAAAAAGGCGCCCGGTTTCGACGGTACTAGGAACGCAGCTTTGAATATTTTGCCAGAAAATACAGTTTTAGATGTAGTAAACATGGCCCAGGCTATACTCAAAAGAGGTTGCTTCCCCGATACTTGGAAAAAGACCAAAGTGGTACTAATTTCAAAGACAGGTAAAGACTTAACATTAGCAGTCAGCTACAGACGGATAAGTTTATTATCGTGCCTTGGCAAGATTGTTGAAAAACTAATACTAAATCGGTTAACCGATTTTGTATTGGACAACAATATTTTACCATCGGAGCAGTTTGGATTTCGAGCTGCTCATTGCACGGTGCGCAAAACAACGCGACTAGCAACTAGCATATGGAGAGTATTTAATGACCGCAAATTAACGGGAGCAGTCTTTTTTGACGTTTTTAAAGCGTTCGATATAGTTTGGCCAAAGAAACTTATAGCTTTGCGTAGCTATAAGTTTCTTTGGTTTGGCATATCAAAGTTGATAAGGTTGGGCATTCCTAATTAGTTGATAAGGTTGGGCATGCCTAATTATTTGATAAAGGTTTTTATTTCATACCTCCAGTACAGGATACTCACGGTATCATAAGGAAATACAATTTTAAGCCTCAGAAACATTAGCGCGGGAGGGGCCGCGTGGGTCGCCACTGGCCTCTCTACTATACAATATTTATACTAGTGATATCCCGCGAGACCCGCGCACCCAATTGTATTTGTTCGCTGATAATACTGCGATAATTACAACCCCGAAGTGGCCCTGGGTTGTAGTCCTTTGTTTGCAACGCCATATCAATCTCCTTCAGAGATGGTTGGACTCTTGGAAACTTTGTCTTAATAATTATGGTAAGACCCAAACAATTTACTTTTTAAAAGCTATCACAAAAATATTCCAAACAAGAGTAAGAGTGGGCAATGCACAAATTAATTGGAGGAACAAGATTAAATATCTTGGCCTCACGTTTGACAGGAAATTATTGTGAAACGACAATGTGACAGATAGACTTGCAAAGGCACAAGGCCAATTAAGTGCAGTCTATTCATTATTGAACAAAAGAAGCAAAATAAGCATCAAGACGAAAACGTTGATCTACAAGACAATAACAAGATCTGTACTTACATACGGTGTACCTACGTGGTGTACCGTAAACAAGAGGATACTGAAAAAATTACAAATATTATAAAATAGAGTTTTACGCATTATAACGGATGCTCAAAGAAATGCACCGACTGACATACTGCACAGGGACTTACGAATGGACAAATTAAGTACTTTTTATTGCAAAATTATTTAAAAATACCATACGCGAGCAAGTACATCCACGAATTGGCATCATTACCAAACTCGAAACACAAATTCCCTAAAGATTAACTCCCCCGTGATAAATAATATAGATATGTATTAAAGAGGATAAGAAAAGCACGTAAGATCAAAACAGAAGAAGATGAGAAGAAAATAAAATACAAAATTCAAAATCAAAACCTTTCAAGATTGTTATCGACAAAATATCTACAACAAAAAACAAGAGCAGAAGTCTGATGTCTGGCTCAAGAAAATTGGTTGTAAGAAGAAATGGAACGCATGTTCTTTAGATGGCCCCAAATAATCCATACATTGTGGCGTTGGTTTAAAAATTTAGAGCCCTATCTTGTTGCCAAATTATGTTCCGATATTCTTCTGAGGGTAATTCATCTACAAAACTTTTAATCTCGTTTTGAAGAAACTCATGATATCTTCGTCCGTTTAGTGACCCTTTATAAAATATTGGACCCAAAATTACATTCTTATTTATGACACCACACCAAACATGAATGGCATGAATGGAATTCCTTCCTTTGTATTTAAGGGTTTGAAATTTTTTGGGGTTTCTGCAGCCCAATAATGAGTGTTGTGTCGGTTAAATAACCCTGATGTGGTAAATGTTGTCGTTGTAAATGTTTGGTCGAATTACAATTTGAGAAATAAACTGAAAGCGAAGTTCTTTCTGTGCAGTTCTTAATTGCTGAGGTGAGAGTATATGAGAAGGTATAAGTTGATAATTATTTTTAAAGCTCGGTGGACGGTTCCCCGGCTAACTCTTCGACATACTACAAGACCGTACCGAATGTCCCGAACTGCATCCCAAATTGATTTGGTGGGATTCACACTAAAATAATTTAAAATGGATTTTTTCTCGATTTCTACTTCTTTGTCAATTTCATTTTCTATCATGTTAAGATGTATTTTCATCAAATAGGTTTTTTATCCCTAGAATGGCATTTAAGGCTATATTTCTATGAAAATGTGCAATAAATCTGATTGCTTCTCTTGGGTTTTATTGACTTTTGTAATACATGGTAACAATCTGTCGTCTAACGAGTATTTCCTGTTCACGAAATAAAAAATATGACTAGTGAATGTAATGAAAACAGCACAGCTAACGCATTAATAAATATTTTTACCAAAATAGAAGTAAAAAATGTGAGCTTTTCAAAAATTATATTAAAATAGGGCGTTCCATTTAAAAAAAGCGCTACATCTATGGCGAAAATCGTTTGTTTTTGGTTCAAATTTTTTTTTGGTAAATTTTTTGATCTCTGCTGAAAAAATTAGCTAGATTGCGTTCTTCCGAAAATACCGAAAAAGTAACAAAAAAAGCCCTGTTCAGTCCTCGTTGGAACACCCTGTACCTCTTCATAAAATTATTTAAGATATGCAGGATTTCCGGAAATGATGGTGTCAAGTTTTAAGGTATGATTCTACATGAAAGGATATGAAAAAGGTGGTGGGATATGTAAGGTCATAATTTTTTTCGCTATTTTTTACATAAATGAACGTTTTTGCGTAAGGGAGTTCCTCTGGGTATAATATGAAGTATAATATGGGACAAAAAGACGCAACCAAGATATTATTAGAAACAGCAGATGTGAACTAAGAAATAAATATCCTTTTTCATACTAATACAAACATAGCAAAATAAAACTATTTTGTTCTTATAGAGCGAACAATAAAAAAGAAAACTCTAAAAATGCCGAAAAATGCAATATTGGAAATTTGCCCCACTGTGGGGGCAAAAGTCACAAATATGTGTGGCAAAAGTCTAGTTAACATATTTTACTTGCAAAGGTCGCAAATAAATATTCCAATAGTTTTGTAGGCAATGCACTATTTATGTCACCAGTTTTGAAAAGGCAGGGCATAAATATGTTCTAGAAGAAGATTGAGTTGGCTTTCTGTCATTTTCTTCATTGGGATACTTTTAGATGTAGAGGTTGTATCCTCATCAATTAAAATTTCTATTATTTTTTACTATGTTTTTTCGTAAGTCGGATAATGGTAAGGATTCATCTGAATCCTATTCGCTATCATATATTTGCACATTATCATCGAACAGATAAATTCCATAGGATTCGAAAACTTTTACACCTTCATCGATAGTACACAGAGAGAAACGTTTAATTCTCAATACCTGAATATATTTCAGTCAATGAAATAATTTAATTGATAACCGGCAACTAAATCTTGAATTGAAAAAATGATGTAATTTAATTGAAATTTCCATCACAATATCATTGCCCCAACATAATAATTCAAATAGTCAATGAAAATTTAATTATGTTTGATTTAGCTGTATGTGTATTTAGCAATAGTAACACTTATTTGCTACAAACCTTATTTAATTACCACCACACTCAGTACTTATTTTCCGGACTAGTGTATTATTGTAAATATATGCAGTATGTCAGGCGATGTGGTAGACAAGAGGGCAAACGGACCAAAAATTTAATTTTTCGAGAAAAGGTCACTATAAAAATTTACTTATTATATATTATTATTATACAAAAAATTAATTTATTTATTAAAATTATCCAAAAACCAATAGTATCTGTTCTTTATCAAAATACATTATATTTTTTGTCAAACCTCCATAAGAACAAATGCAGCAACAACAAAAAAAATTAAATTAACAAAATTAATTTAATAGCGGAGGTGTATAAATTAATTCTTTGAATACATAATTGGGAACAAAAAATTACGAACTGCTAAAAGGCCAAAAAAAAAAAGATAACAGTATAATGTCAAATGTAAAATTAAAATAAATATGTGACTAACATGAAAAATTAAATACTTTTTTTAAGCGCTAAGGAATAAGTAGGCACAAATTCTATTTATACTTCATTATTTTGAATGTTTTAATACCCCTGCATCTATAGATATTCAAATATTTAATAAGTATACCATATTAATATTAATGTTAAAATCTTATTAGTCAGCAGTAGTCAGCACATAATACACAACAAGAATTCCATTACAAATAAAAATGCCACTCTGCTTAGAATTTTAATGAAATATTCTTTGAAGATATCCTCTTGGCCCAGACAACCTGTCGGTATATTGTTTGCAGAAATACGCCCAATGAATATTATTTATTTCATTAAAAGGTGTGCCAGAATTTTGATTCAGGGGTTTCTTCCCCATTTCTGCTCTAAAAAATCCCTGAACTGAAACTGAATATATCTAATTATTTAGTAAATACCTGATGGCTAAAATAAAGTTTACAATCATTAAAGTGTTTTAACACATCGCTCTGGTCTGTCTATCTTTTGCCAGTTCTTTGACTTACCCATGTTTACTGATATTGTCAATATTAGGGACAAATTTGGCATGTTTCAATATAGGCTTTTGAATAACAAGTTGGTTCGAAGCTTCAACTAACATAAAAACTAACCTGGGATATCGATAGACATTCTGAAATAGAGGTCTAAGAAAAAACTGTACAGTGTCACTGAGCTCAAAGAACAAACTAACCAGCATATGAAAGGAAGGTAAGAAAGCTTACAAAAATCTGAAATGCTAAAAAGAGCTGTAGTGTTCTCCAGATTTTCATATGACTCTAAAGGTTGGCCCCTGCATGCGACTATGCGAGCACAAGGTACAGGATAGGAAACGAATGGAGGTCTTTGAAATATTGTGCTACGTACTTTGCACATCCCAACGAACGCTTGCGTTTATTGTGAACCAACTCAGAATAAAGACGAGTTCTTCTTCCATCTGCCCTCAGCGCATTCTGCAGTTCTTTAGCGCCATTTCGCTCGAAATTAATGTGGAGAGGCTCTCAGGAAATGTATTATGAAGAGAAGCTTCGAAGAAGATACGAAAGAAAATTAATTACATTTCCTAGGATTATCCTCAAGGCTTTGCGTAAAATAAAAATAGGGTTATATAAAATATAAATTTGTTTTATCATTACCAGCGTACACTTAAGTATACAAGTAAGAACGAACAACTTATCACATATACGTACGACATGAAAATTGCTTTTGCAATGGCACAAAAAACATTGCATGCATGTTTCTATAATGGATATTTTTTTAGTGTTGCTATTTTTAGGTATCTACGACGGTATCTATGAAAACGCCTACGACGGTATGGTTTTTGTATTGCTGGTTTGGTTGTTATCTTTTACAAAAGAAAGAGCTGAGAGGTTGATTTACGTAGCTTGATATTATCACGTTGAACGCCTGGCAACTTAAAATTAATTAACGGATACTAAAACCTACTCCAAGTCCAAACTTGCTGTCAGTGCCTCATCAGTAGCATAAAGAGAGCTCCTGACTATGCGACGTCAGGGGAATGAATACCAATAATAAATGATGAAATTTTGTCGGAACATCATATAATTTTTTATAAATCAAGTTTATTTTATTAACCCTTAAAACCTATAAAACGACCACCTTTTCCACGAGGATTTCTTAGAACTTGCAAAAATACATCCATAAATGCCTGCTTGAAACTTTTAATATTTAATAGTAGAGGAAATTGAAGTCGTACTTGTTATATTTAACAATTTAATTCAGTTTCCTGACACGTGTTTCAACCCTTGCGGATCATTATCAAAGGCATATAAGACAATAATAAATTCTATATAAGCATGTAGTCCATCACATATCAATTATATTTTAATATTTAGATCTTGGCATACCTTTTTAAATGTGTGCACGCCCTTTCTTGAACCATATTTTGTCGGCGTAATACAATTTTTTTCTAATTTTCCTATTCTCCCGTATTTTTCCAAATTTTTTCGCCGCCATACAAAAATTTATTCTTTTTAATTAGTAGGCTTTTTCGATTTAGTTTATTATACCTAACATTAATTTTTTTTAAACTTCGTTTAAAAGCTCTTATTGATGTCTTAAATGTGGCCTTTTTAATTTTAGTCATCATTTTTTTTTTATTGTGGATATTTCATTTAGGAAAAAAAAACATGAATTTTGCGACGAATGGTGTATTTTATAGCATCATCCAGGACTACTTCGTTTATTATTATTCTATCTTATTGTCTGGGTTCCTCGACTATTTTCTTTTTCGTCATTTTCTTGAGAGAGTCCTTTCAAAACCCTGAACACAGCGCGCAAGGCAAGTTTCGTTAAAGTGACACACATTTCTGCAGCATCCAATGTGACTAGTTCAGGAATCCGTTTACGAATTCGATGGTATATGTTTTTAACTTTTATTCGTTTTTTTTGTATGCGGACAACTAGTTAAAGGTTCGTTAATCCATAGTTTACTCAATTAAAATCATTTAACGACACTAAATAAAGTTCAATTACTATATATTACACAAAACCATGCTGCCATGCAAGCAAGAACGTCGTATCTAGAGTTTTTATGATTTCGAGAAAAACGTGTTTTTATCAAAGATAAATTGTTGTCTGCAAAGTTGCAGGTAAGCGGAGTTTAATTTTTAAACCTTTCTGCCTCCTCTGAAACTAAACAAAAACCATATCCTGCAGATAAGGCCTGGAATTAATTTTACTTAGATTATATTTGGACTTCAAATCTGGAAAACTATAAGAGTGTGACAATGGCTTTTTTTGAATTAGCTGACGCGACAGATTCTCTAGTTTTTAAAATCGTACACCCTTTTCTTCATTTTTAAAGCCAATTCAACTTGGTGGTAAAATGCGTCACTTATTAATTATTTTCTCTTTCGTCCATGTTAACGTCCCCATTACTTCTATGAAACCTTTCAGAGTGTTTTGATTTTCTTCTATGTCAACTTCTGTATTTTCTACTATGTCAACTTGTTTATTATTGTAGTTTTCTACTATGTTAGCGCTCAAATTATTTTCTCTTTCGTCCATGTTAATGTCCGCATCATTTTGTTTTTCTTCTATGTCTGAATTTTTTGTGTTTCTCCTATGTTAACATCCGGATTATTTTGTTTTTCGTCTATGTCTATTAAACCAACCTTTATTTTTTGTTTCTCCATGCAGATCATAAAATCAGTTTGAAATATTTGATTGATTGATGTTTGGTGTATTCCAGAAAATTGTTAGGATATGTTGTTAGAGTCCTAAAAGGAATAGTCGTATCTGACAGTATAATTTATAATATATGACAATTATTCCTGGCATAAGACACATACGACAAATTTCATTAGGAGCAGTAACAATTTTTCCAGTTGTGACAATAAAAGAAACAGTCGCATCTGTCAGAGTCTTTGTTATATACAATTCCTCTTAGCATATGCTACATACGACAGATTTTATTGTGATCAGTGGCAACTTTTGCAGCTACGACATATTTTTTAAGCCCATTTATCAGTCAATTTTCATCTTACGACATTTATTTCTAGCACGAGAGGTGCAAAATGATGCACAAATACCGGAACTGGATTAAACGTATTTGCGAAAAATTTTTCACATACGACCTTCTTGCTTACCACGGCAGAATATCTATGTGAACGACTCATACCTATACTACGTAAACTGAAAAGAACTTGCAAAATCTATCAGTAAATTAATAATGAAAACAAAATTAATCAAGCAGTTCAAAAACACTCTGAACTCTTTGCAGTTGTGAATTCGGTAACTTTGTGTTGCCACATTTATTCTCTCCGCGATCGGAATCGTAAATGCATTTAACTAATT
Organism: Polydrusus tereticollis; assembly: GCA_963920685.1. NCBI lineage: Eukaryota > Metazoa > Arthropoda > Insecta > Coleoptera > Curculionidae > Polydrusus > Polydrusus tereticollis. The sequence goes on along the minus strand of OY987329.1, from coordinate 87,075,275 downwards.
GCGACTTGTATGACAGCGTCTCTTAAGTTCACTGTAATTGTGTCCTACTTGTACAATATTTTTATTCGGTCGCTTCATAGATTTGGCTGTTAATAAGTTTGATGTTAAAAATGCTAGAAATAACTTGATACAGAGGGTCTGTGAAAAATATCATAATTTTTAACGTAATGCATTAGAAACAAAGTAATGTTTCAAAATCAGACTGCAACTAGTGCGATAGGATTTGTTGTATTTTTCATATTTTTTGTAACTCCATAAAATATTCCATCGTGCTAACCTTGTCCATGATTCAAAAAATAGGTTGTAATATTTTACGACATGTTATTTCCATGTAATCTTACTGAAATCTAAATAAGGCTTCTAGTTGACAAATCTGGTTATATCAACGACATCTTGTAACATACATAATACTTGTAAATTTTATTTCTTTATATTTTTATTTCATAGAACTGCCCGCTGCCTTTATTTAAGGATTTCCAAGAACACTTCAATAACAGTCTAGAAATCTCGTATACATCACGAACCTTGTATGACATTTACGCTCTTGTCAAGATTTTTTCTTGACCTTTGGTCTTGGCTGTGAGCTTGGGAATGTTTTTATAGACTTCGTGGTGTAAGATTCTGAGGATAATAGTTCTTTTTACTTTTAAGAAATTTTTAAGTGGATAAAGTAATACTTCAGGTTTTTGTTACAAAATAGTTCTTTTGTTTTGGTGCATTAAGAATTAAATTATTTCAACGAAATAATACAAAAATATGTTGAGCTATAGTTTGGTTAGTTTTTACAATAATTGTCTTATTTAGGTTAGGTTGGGTCAAAAACTAAAATTATTAGAGGCTTATTTAGTTGAATGGTGCTGACAAATATACTTTGTTACTTAATACCAGAGAGTAATAAAATGTAAATTTGCAATGACAGGACCCATTAAGCAGGGTAGACAACTTAAAAGTTGCATTGTAAATTTCAGGTAAATTGCAATGATAGTTTTTAAAAATTCCGTATTTCAGTCCTACACACACCAAATCGGCCCTAAATTAGGGCACTCTAATTTGCATACAAAGGAAAGACGAGTTTGATGAATAAAATTAAAGTCACAGCGCCGTTACTTCAGGTACTTTAATAAAAAGTATAATAATAATTATACTTGATTATAATTATAGAGATAAGCAGATTATTGAGATATTAATTATTCTAATATTAAGTAGATAAAAACTTATATACCGGGTGTTTCTCAAAAGACGCTCACCCCTATAACTTTTTTGTATTTATAGATATTAAAATGAAATTTTGGAATTGTGTATAAGAGATGAGTCTGCATTTATTGGCATAATTTTGATTTGTTAGCACTTCCGGTTTAACCTGAAGTGACCTTGACTTTGGTATTTTAAATGGGACATCCTGTATATTTTTACTTATTTGGATTCAGCATAATATTCTGAGTAAAATGACATCCCACTTGTCATTTGTTGACGTGTTATAACATTTTTATTCTAATTTTTTGTATTGAATCTAGAAGCCCTTGAATTAATTAAATAGGTTAATTTATAGTCAAGTAGTTTACGAAAGATAAAATTATGTCATATTAATTGACTTTCTAAGTTTCACAAGTGTTTAAATAATGAAATGACGTTTACTCCATTTTTCCAATAAATAGGGGTGAGCGTCTTTTAAGAAACACCCGGTAGAAGTAACAATAATATAAAAATAGATATATTGGAATAGATATTAATATTATAAACAATAACTTAATTTTTAAATTTTAGTCATCATGTTCTGAGTACTCCGATAAACTATCGTCGTTGCGGTCCAGAGAAATAATAAGGAGCTCTACAGTGTTTCCTAGCATGTTATTATCTTCCCACATTCTCTCTTCTATTTCAATCACGACATGTTCGACGCATTTACTCCATTTTTCAAAATCCATTGTCTTTATTCCCTCTTGCAAGAGGTGTCCAACGTCTCTTATTTTAAAAGTGGTATTATGCCTTGCTACAAACCCTTTTACCTGCGCCTACGCCAATTCTATGGGGTATAATTCACAGTGATAAAATATGGCGAAAGGCTAAGTACCGTTATATTTCGTTTTGAAGCGATTTCGTACAAAGGGGTTTATTCAACTTTACAATATCCAGTAGCTCCTTTTTCAGCATATCTTTATGGACTGCATTTACAGTAAGCCAATAAATGATGTCGTTTTCTTTTCCAAGAAGACGATGGTATTTTTTCGGATTTTCTTGAGTGGTAGCTGGCATTATCCATGACTATAACAGACCAAGGATGAATAATATCTAGCATTTGCTGGAAGTATTCTTCAAAGACATCAGCGTCCATGTCTTCATGATAGGCTCCAGTTCGTTTTGATTTAAGTGCTTTGAAACTGTCTAACTGCCCTCAAATATCGTCGTCGTCAGCAGATGATTTCGTCTTTCTCTATTAAAAGTGATTTTCTGTTTTGAATTTTTTCATAACAACAATTCATTTCCTTCAAAGTTTTCCATAGTCTCTTCTTACCCATCGGCGGAATGATATCATCCTTTTTCATTTCAGACATTATTTTGTCCAAGGTAGTAAGTAAAACCAGTGTACCTATGATTCTTCTGATGGCAGTATTTTCATCCTCATTTATTACAGTTTATTTTCTTCCTGTGCTTCTCTTTGGCGACCTGATGGGGCCGCGTTCATCCTCATGCACAAGTCGGTATATTGTTGACTGTCCGACTCCAGTGATATTCGAACATATTTCAACTATTTTTGCAACTCCGAATGTTATATGAAATAATAATTGGACTACGCGTATCGAATAGGGCGAAGACCACTGGGTTGTATATAGCATAATGATTTATTACTCTCTCACCTTAAGCAACAGACTATAGATGGAAATATAAGCTTCACTATAGCCATAACCGCTAACATGGTAATGTTAATAATTGTCTTATTTCATAAAAAAATATTGGTGGATGTTTACATAATATGATGCCACTGTTATGAATTTCCACTTTTTTAAAATAGGGCTGTCTATAAGTTACATTAACTGAGCTACATAGGTTATTTTCCTTCGTAGTAGTAGATAGATAAAGAAACAAAATTTTATCCCATCCAAATTAAAATTTACTTTTGAAATGAGGACAAAAGGGGAAGCCAAAAGGTCCAACAACTGTCGATAACAGAAAAGAGCAACTTCTCTCTTGAATTTAAATGAACCTAAATCTGAAAACAATCTGCGTCCGAACTCCGGTACCGGAAGCCAGATAAATCCGGGCGTTTCGGTGCACTTTCCCAGTACTTCCGTTTACTCGATTACAATTTCGATCTAACACAACTACACAAAAGTTTCGGAGTCCCATAAATTTATTACACGGGCCCGGTATCGGCACGTCGTCGTGGAAAACGAAAAGTGTGCAAAAAGGATGAAGGAATTGTGGTCTAAGCTTTGCGATACGGCGAAAAGGAAAATAAGTGTAGAGGGTGCTTCAAAAACATGTGTCACGTTCCATCATCACGGCATATATAGGCGTATAGACGTGATGTTCATAATGAACATTGGTCTATTTTACAAGTTTAGCAGGACGGAGTGCTAATATAAATGACAAATTTTTATTTTTGTAATAATAATTATTCGAACTGTGAAAAAGTTGGCATGTTAGTTTACAACTAAAGCCCGAAAAAAGTCTGTCTAATCCACAAATATTTTATTTTTGTTGTTTACAAAATAAACAAAGTAAGAATATAGAGAAAGAAAAATAAAAATTGCTGAAATTATTTATTCTCCAAGCATAAATTCACACGTTTCTTCATATTCTTGAAAGCGTTGATCAGCATCTCTGTTGCACTGTTCTGTTGAAAATAATCAAAACGTAGTTCATCGTCAAGTAATTGCTCTACAAATGAATTTAAAATATTGTCCCTATACCGCTGTACTGTAACTGTGTCATGGAAAAAAAAGGACCAATAATTCTTCTTCGGGAAACAACCAACCAGACACCAAGTTTTTGAGGCTGCAATGTGAGCAAAATGGGAATTTTCACTACTCCACATCCGCGTATTCTGAGAATTCACATAGCCGGTAAGGTGGAATCAGGATTCATCAGAAAAATATGTCAGGTTCAATAAATCATGTATTTCCAATACATTTTGGTTAACCCACGGCCATAATTCATTCGCCTCTCAAGATCTGCAGCTTGTATTTCTTGGAATACTTAAAGTTTATAAGGAAACAAATTTAACTGTTTTTTAGGAATAGTCCTGCATATTCCATAAGACCTTCCCACTTCTTGAGACAGGCATCTTACACATTTTGTTGGCGTATTGTGTATTATTTCACAAACGTTTGCAACAAGTTCTTATCTTATATTCTTATAGATGGTCTTCCAACTCCTTTTTTATGTTGTGTAGAACCTGTTTCTCCAAACAGAGCCACGGTTCTTCTCAGGCAACTTCTTCCATATTAAAATAAACATAGCCCATACGACTGTCAGCAACTACCCAATGGATTTGATTGATGTATAAAATTAAGTGACTCTTCACCAAATTATTTCTCTAATGTTAGCCTACTTTATATTTTCTTAAAGATACAAAAGATGCTCCTCCCAGCCTTTCCTTAATATGTTACAACTATAACTGGACTTCATTTAGATTGTATCTCTGGTGTCACAGCGTCACAGCGTAATCCGCGTACTATGAATTAAATTTTTTAAAAACTTCTTATTATTGTTGAAGATCTCTAAGGTTGAAACATATCCTAGATCAAACTGTCATGCAAAGCTCTTCTTCCCCCCTCCTCTCTTTTTTCTGATATTAAATGTACTTGTAGTTTAGACAATCCTATTTATTAAAAGTTTACCCATTGAGAGAATGAACTACTTTCTGCGCCCTAAAATATTGGTTAATTTATATATTGTGTTCTACCCTGTTCTAATACGCTTTTTTTTGTAGATAAGTAGGTAGTTAAAACAAATGAAAAAGTTACCGTTTCTTATTTTATGAAAAAACTCTTTAAATAACCCATCTTCTGTTCTCTACGACCCTTTAAAAGTTTAGGTAAATTGATTTTTCAAAATTTTTTAAATGTGATTTAAATACTTATTAAAACTTATCTTTTATTGTTTTTTTCTTTTCAGCTATTTACTTTTTGTATTTTGTGACATTTTTTTTTTAATTGAAATTTGCAAGACTTTTCAATAGAGGCAAGTTAAATATTTCCCATATACCTATTACGTTCCTGTGCTCATGTCACCTGATAAACCTGCTTTTCTAAAATTCTGTATTGTTTTGACAATTATGAATTGAACTGTGAATTTATCGAAGGCTTTTTATATCACACAAGACATTGAGTGCTCGTTGATTGGCTCTTCTGGAGAAGAGAACACACTTCTTACCAAGCACTGGAAAAGAACCAATAGATTTGGAAAAAAATAAATTTCTTGTTAAGAGGATCTTGAGTGTTTGTGAAAAAGCCTCAATTCCCATGCTGGCAGTGCTTTTGAAGTAACCAGAAATCAAGAAAAATATAACTGCATATTAGGAGCTCAGAAGTTTTAAAGCGAAAAAACTAATTGTTTGATGTTAGTGCTTGCAAATGTGAAACAGTGGAACAATGTTCTTGTCCTAAAAAGAAAGGTATAGGTACAAAGGTACGTGCTTTCTAGAAAAATAATGGCAGACTGTGTTCATGTAAAGGAAACTACAAAGTTACCTTGCAGAGTTATTAGAATGGAAGAGGAGAAGCAAAGAGAATAATTAGAAACATCTACGGAATTAGAAAAAGGTAAAAGTAGGGCAGCTTGATAATCGTCAGGCTGTCTAGAATGTTTCACTATAAGTTAAATCCAGATTCAGATTATAAGTAACACTCTACAGAGAAAGTAATTAATAGGAATAAATTTAGTGGAGGTACAGTAATAGCAGGAAAGGATTCTTCTCAAGATTTCTCAGAAATTCGGCCACTAAAAGGAATATATTTCGATGGTCATTTAGTACCTTAATCTCGACCGGCTTAAGTATTTGCGATATAATTTTTAGATACGAATAAATACCTATGACTTGACAGGGCTAATAATAGCAGTACGGTGAGATTGAACGGCGGTTTGCTGTCATACCCAATAGGTAGAAGGATATGTGAAACTTGAAAGAAGAGCCTCATTTTCAATTATTGACTTAAATTTATTCATTAAGTCAGGAATTCATTCACGAAAATTAATGTGAAAACTTGTACTAAGAATATTTTAATCAATTAGAAAAAAATCGCTGTGAATGAGGATGAGCTCACCGAGCAGTCATCTTCTGGTAATTATGTAAACATGCGAAGAAATGCTCTTGAAACTTAATCTCACCCCTATGTTTTTGCGATTATAATTATTTATATTTGGTAAAGGTAAAAAAAAGCATATCTATATTAAAAAGCTTTTGAAAAAGTGAAATTAATCAATATTTGTAATAAAAATCAATAAAAAAACTAAACAATCAATAGTTTTCAAAATGGCGGTCGCTTTTTAATGTAATATAGACGTGTTTTTGTTATTCCTCCAATAACATTTACATGAATAATAAACAATTGCCCGTCGAAATTCCGAAATATTGATGTTTAAAATGAAAAAAAAATGTAATAATAATAATAAATAAGTGTTGATACACAACTAAAATATAGAAAAACATTAAAATTAATTTTTTAAGTATATAATCTTTAAAGTACTTACTTAGTTATTATTATAAATATTAGACATTTGTTTTTAATAAATTGATCAAGGTATACTGTTTTTTTAAAATAAATATATACCAGTATATTTATATTTTTGGAAAGCCCAGATTGTGCTTAATCGGTATTAAAAATAATATGTAGTGTATCCCATCTAAAACTTTGGCTAGTATCTCAGAAACTAAATTTTTTAGGAAATAACTGAATATCCTACTGAATTCCACGCAAAAAGGTTTATGAAAGTCAGTTTCTATCTTTTCAATAAGTTTACAAAATAGTGTGCCTAAAAGCGAAACATTTTAAAAACATTCTGTGGATTAAAAAATAAGACAGTCATAACCGGAATATCTCATTTCATTAAAAAGTAGCTAAATTGAAAACCGTAACACTCTTCTTGTTTAATTGAAAAGTGTCGAAAATGGAATAGTTGTTTTTATTTAATGTCCTTAATATTGATCTTTCTTTTTTTCATTCTTTCTTTTATAACCTTACTCTGTCTCTTCTAGATATTATAAGTGATCTCTGATGATAAGTGATGTCTGATAGAACGACGATTAATGAACTAAGGTTTCATAACTCAAACGTAAAATGCACAAAATCAGAAAGATTAATTTCTTCCTCTTTTAGTTAGTTAAATCATATTTTACATACAGTCGAAACGGTAGTTCTTTGCCGGTGCATTACGGATAAACGATCAAGAGACAACGATAGTTACAACACCCCATCTTTATTTGTTGTAGCGTTAAAAGGGAATAAAAATATAATAGAGCGTGCTCTGGGTTGCGCAATACGTCTTGAATTCAAAGTAATCATTTTGATCTGTAAACTTTTGTTTTCAAACGTTTTTGCTTTTTGAAATTCAATTTAGTCCCAAAAATGGTTCTTTTTATGGCTATTTTTATCGTATTTATGGATATGTGTTATTACTTATTGATATTAAACGCTATTATTTATTTAAGTCCGACGCTAGTCATGAAAACATTGACGTTTATGAATATAGACTTTGTTTCGACTTTTTGTATCTCATAATTTTGATTAGATTCATATGGTTTTAGTTACGTGGAGATAATTACGCACCGGCAAGACTATACTATTATTTAGACACGATTATCAAAAGTTTAATTACATTTTTAATAAAAACGTGAAAAAAAAAAACAAGCAATAAATTAAATAAGATTTTGTGGCTTGGCAGATTCAAATATTGTACCTACAGTACAATAATTAAACTTTTTATTTAATTGTTAAAAGAAAATGCATTACTTTGTGCCCATACCGTATATTGATAATTATAATAGTAACTGCCTATTTTTGAATCAAACAGTCATCAGCCTATACTAAAGTCGATACTGCCTCTCAGTATGATAAATCGTTTTCATCATATGCGATTACAACGTCCAATTTCAATTGGCTTTTCAATGGTTGCCCGATATGCAAACCAGTAAATCACGCCAGCGGCACCGGCCACTATCAACTAGTCCAGTGGATGCAGTAAGGTGTCCATTTCATGTCAAATAAGTTAAACGTATTGTTTTCACCTTATAAGGTGACTTTGGAATATTTTACTCTTTATTTATTTGAGTTTGGTAATGCAGTTCAAATAAATGTGGAATATGTGGAATATTGAAAACAACTTAGAATCCTATTATAGATTCGCTGATGACAGCACACTTTTTTCATCTTTTACATTGGATGCTCGAACATCGACTGCCAATGCACCTCTCTATAGGCAGCAAGAGGTCTCACATCTCAACAAAGACCTCGAAGAAATTTTGTCTTGAGGTGACAGTAACCAAGTAGAATTTAACGCTAAAAAACCCAGGCGGCAGTTTCCTCTAAAAAAGTTAATGTTCAAGAACCGGATATAGTCCTGGTGGGACCCTCGATTCGCTCGGCTTCATCAATTTATTTATTGGGCGGCAATTTGTATAGTCATATGTCTTGGCATGATCACATTGCGGTCATTGCTAAGGCAGCCTCGCAGAAGCTTGGAATACTTCTCCGAACTAAGAACTTCTATACACCCCAACAACTTTTGATGCTCTATAAAGCCCAAATTCGACCATCGCTGGAGTACTGTGGCATATTTGGGGCTCTGCCCCTAAACATACCCTGTGATTGCTAGATTATATTCAAAGAAGAGCCATTCGCTTGACCGGTGACCATGATCCGACAAACAACCTGGAAGCCTTGAATATCGAAGGCAGGTTGGCGACTTGAGTCTATTTGTGCTCAACTGAGGCTGCCCGCTTCATTCCACCATGAGTGCTCCATGGTAAAAATATGTCCCTCAAACGACTGTGTTTAAAAATTCTTTCATCTGGAGAACGTCATCACTCTGGAACGACCTCTCTGAGGCCGTGGTTCCCAACGATTATAATATCCAAAGATTCAAGACCAACGTGAATTGTTTCCTGTGCAAACGCACCGCTCGCAGAGCGTCATGAATGATAAATCCTGCAGTGCCCTGCATTACCATAAAAAAAATATATTTATTCATGTTCTGAACATTTTGACAAGATAATAACGGACTATTGCACAAAAAACGATCTAATTACAGATTTTCACTTTCACTCCCCTACTAACAAGCCTTTCAAATATCCAAGAGACTGGTTCCTACCTAGGCCTTATGGAGAAAAACCTTTTTATTGTGTGAGTTAAAACACTTAATTAGCTTTTTGTTAATTGTGATAATACAGCGTATGTTTTATAAAGTAAAATATATTGCAGGTTAGATCTTTTCCCAAAAAAAAGTTGGTTGATTTACTAAAATTATTTAATTGCCGAATATTTTCTTAACTCAAACGAAATTTTTTAGGTCAATAAAATTGGCTATTTAGTATTCTCCGGATTTTCTTTAATAATTATTAGAAAAAAATATTAATTCCATAAACATTAGATGCAACAACTAATTGTATTATTAAACTTTTATTCCCATACAATTCCTGTATTTAACACTTGCCAAATTTATCATTTAATTCCCAATTTAAACATGTAGTTACCCGAATAAAAATTTTATGGTCGTTTTATGATCAGTGAGTCGGCAAGATTTTGCACGGATGCGCCATTTATGTCTTGTATGAGTTTGATTTCTGGCATGTATAATGTATTACTTTTTTATTTTCTGCATTGTTTGTTTAATAGGGTGGGTCGAGGAAATCATTTTTTTGAGTATCGAATTTGAATAGTGCGCAAAAGTTGCGTACTTGCACGCTTATTAATGATAAAATGGTAAAAAAATCATCATGTAGATTCTTCAGTTTGCGCAACGTTTGGAAAAATGAGGAAAAACATCAAATTTTACATTTACGCTCAAAATATACAGGTGAACTTTTTAGGCTTCTAATAGCATCTAGGAACTTCGATTTAGTTGTCTGATGACAGAAATATTATAATTAAACTTACTTTGCTCATATTATTTTCAAATGCATGATAAAGTTTAATTATATTGATCCGTAAAATGATTTATGAAAACTTCTTTTATTATTTTGGAGATTTATTATATAATAGCATTAATACACAAAAGTAAAATATATTACTTTTTTGTGAGTGGACCCCCCCCCCCCAAAAAAAAAAACGCGGTTCTGGATCCGCTCCTGTAATACAGTTGTCCAAATTGAATCCTGGTACAAATTGGGATGCTGTTTCAAGTTCAGTATGAGCAACCGACAACAAAATTTGAATTAAAACCATGAATCTAAAAACGAATAAATGTTGAACTGTTTTAATTATTCTAAAAAATGCCTTGAATATCAGGTTATTTATTACTAATATCAATGTTGCCCTTACCTTATTTATAGGTACAGGGACATTTTTTTAAGTGTCTGATCCGATTGGCGATTTTCCTGCTGACTATCATAAAAAACAAATTACATATTTCTCAATGATTTTCGATAAGGAAGCCGAATTTAATGTCAAAAATACATAGATTTACAAATTTGACAGATGAGACGCCATTTTGAATTTTCTTAAATGGCAACCCCCATAAATAACCACACGATTGGATTGCATTTGGCGATCCGATTCTAAAACTATATAGTTGTTGACACTTATTTTTAGCCGTTTCGTAAATACGGGCGTTCCTAATTTGCCTCCATCGATTTTGTCTTTTAAGTGTCTCACCCCTTTAATAAATAGACCTTCTAAGGTGAACACCCTAATTTTTTTCACAGTGACACAATTTTGCGTGAGCAAGCGATCTACGCTATAGTCAAATCCGACAGATGTCAAAAAGTGACAGATTCAACGCCATTTTGAATTTTCTTAAACGGCAACCCCCATAAATAACCACACGATTGGATTGCATTTGGCGATCCGATTCTAAAACTATATAGTTGTTGACACTTATTTTCAGCCGTTTCGGAAATACGGGCGTTCCTAATTTGCCTCCATCGATTTTGTCTTTTAAGTGTCTCACCCCTTTAATAAATAGACCTTCTAAGGTGAACACCCTAATTTTTTTCACAGTGACACAATTTCGCGTGAGCAAGCGATCTACGCTATAGTCAAATCCGACAGATGTCAAAAAGTAACAGATACAACGCCATTTTGAATTTTCTTAAATGGCAACCCCCATCAATAACCACACGATTGGATTGCATTTGGCGATCCGATTCTAAAACTATATAGCTTTTGACACTTATTTTCAGCCGTTTCGGAAATACGGGCGTTCCTAATTTGCCTCCATCGATTTTGTCTTTTAAGTGTCTCACCCCTTTAATAAATAGACCTTCTAAGGTGAACACCCTAATTTTTTTCACAGTGACACAATTTCGCGTGAGCAAGCGATCTACGCTATAGTCAAATCCGACAGATGTCAAAAAGTAACAGATACAACGCCATTTTGAATTTTCTTAAATGGCAACCCCCATCAATAACCACACGATTGGATTGCATTTGGCGATCCGATTCTAAAACTATATAGTTTTTGACACTTATTTTCAGCCGTTTCGGAAATACGGGCGTTCCTAATTTGCCTCCATCGATTTTGTCTTTTAAGTGTCTCACCCCTTTAATAAATAGACCTTCTAAGGTGAACACCCTAATTTTTTTCACAGTGGCATAATTTCGCGTGAGCAAGCGATTTACGCTATAGTCAAATCCGGCAGATGTCAAAAAGTGACAGATACGACGCCATTTTGAATTTTCTTAAATAGCAACCCCCATAAATAACCACACGATTGGATTGCATTTGGCGATCCGATTCTAAAACTATATAGTTTTTGACACTTATTTTCAGCCGTTTCGGAAATACGGGCGTTCCTAATTTGCCTCCATCGATTTTGTCTTTTAAGTGTCTCACCCCTTTAATAAATATACCTTCTAAGCTGAACACCCTAATTTTTTTTACAGTGACATAATTTCGCGTGAGCAAGCGATTTACGCTATAGTCAAATCCGGCAGATGTCAAAAAGTGACAGGTACGACGCCATCTTGAATTTTTTTAAATGGCAGCCCTCATAAATAACCACACGATTGAATTGCATTTGGCGATCCGATTCTAAAACTATATAGTTGTTGACACTTATTTTCAGCCGTTTCGGAAATATGGGCGTTCCTAATTTGCCTCCATCGATTTTGACTTTTAAGTGTCTCACCCCTTTAATAAATAGACTTTCTAAGCTGAAAACCCCAATCTTTTTGCTGGTAAGTTGTATCTTAATGAAAATGTTATCCCACATATAATTTAATTTAAACAACAAGAAACAGTACATGTTTTTTTAAAAAAATTTATTAAATTTCTATTATCAAGCTCTAACAAGTAAAGTGAATTTATTATTGATTATGATAGTGAATGGCTTTAAACAAAAGGTTTTATTTTTACCCCTACCGCCACTTAAAATGACAAAATGTTTAATATTTTCTTTAACATATTTTATGCAGTTTAGTTTATTATATATTATACAGGGTGTCCCACGGTGGATGGCGTATTAGGCGTTTATGGAGAACTAAATAACGGATCATTTTGAAAATTTGGCAACCGGGATAAAAGATCATGATCTACAGTTTAAAAATATTTTTGACTATGCGGTGTTGCCGCTTCTACTCTAAACCGGTGACAACATTACTATTTTAAATAGAACACCCTGTATATTCTTCAATTTTCAAATTCCGAATATAATTATGAGCAACTTCTCTTAATATTTCCCTATACCTATCTGTGGCCGTTTTTCGGAAATCAATTAATTTCAATTTTTTTTTTACGAAAAAAAGAACTTCCAATAAATTTTAATATCTCCCTCCTATTAAACAATTTTGAGCTGAAATTTGGGTCATACCTAAACAATGCATCTAGGCATTTGATCTTTTGGTCACATCTTAGTTTAAGTATACAGGGCGGTACAGAAATTAATTTATGTCGGTAACTTACAAAAATGCCAGAAAAATTATTTTTTTAAATGGAACACCCTGTATAATAATACGGATTTGAAACGCCAATAAAACTAGCTTTCAGAGTATGTATACTTTGCCTATTACCTAAGTTCAAGTTTCCGATTTATTAGCGTTTATTCCTAAAACTTCATAAATCGACAAACTTTCAACGGTTTTAATAGTAGTGGGCTATGGAAACAAATTTTTTGTTACATGGTCACCATGGCAACTTGTTTTATAGAAATGTAATTTTTTAAATAATTGTGATTTGAGTACCTACGATGGCGGAAAATAATAATTACTCTAATACAGTTTTAATGAATTTATTTATTTTCCATGGACAGTGTGATAAAATAATTAGCAGAACCTGCAGAAAATTTAATGAAATGTATCCGAATTTACCGCAGATGAATAACAAAAAAATTGTTCGGCTTCAGAACAATTTTAGACAGTTTGGATCAATTCTGAATGCAACAAATAATAACAAAAATAATAAAAAGTATTACAAATCGAACTAGATAATCAAATACGATAAAAGTAAAATAGACTATTAATAAAAATAAATGGACTATTTTTTAAGCAATTGTTCAAAATGTTGGCCATTAACTTCTAGACACTTTAATAAACAGGTATTGACACAATCCGTTGTAGCGCTTTAAAGTTCATTCGCATCACGGTCGTTGAACGCTTGGATGACTCAATGCTCCAGTTCTTCTTTGGTGTTCACAGGTGTTTTCTATATTTTCTCCTTCAATACACCCCACAAGTAAAAGTCTAAAGGGGTTATATCAGGTGATCTTGGTGGCCAATTCCATGGTCCTAAGCGTCGAAACCATCAATCATCGTATATCCTTCTAAGCTCCACAGATACTTCAGCGGTACAATGTGCAGGAGCTCCGTTAAGTTGATACCAGCACCTCCTGTAATCTTCAAGTGAGAGACTATCCGTAAAGATTTCAACTATTGTGTTTAAAATATCTACATATTTTCCAGAGTTTAGGTTTTCATCGTAAATCACATACCTACCTCACTTGATTATCCATTATTAAGCAGAATACATTGAAACTGAATTTATCTTGAAAACCTGCCTCTCTTGTGACATGGGGATTCTCATTCGCCCAAAAGTGGCGATTGTGACGATTGAAAATGCCCTCCCTCGAAAATTTGGATTCGTCAGTCTATATAATTTTACTTAAGAAATTTGGATCTTCCTGGATATGCACTAGCATCATTTCGCAAAACTCTACTCTCTTTTAACTATCTTCAGGCTTAAGAGCTATGAACTCTGGTAAATTTATAATCATGCATTCCATGTTTCCTTAGAATTGTTTCTACCGATGAATGTGCAATGTCTAAGCCTTCTTCGGCGCTGCGCACGGAAGCGTAAGGATATGCAACAAAGTATGCCAGAACATTAATTTCATTCTCCTCATTAGAAGTCAAGGGTCTGGGCAAGTTTCTTGGTGCTTTTAAAATTGATCCAAACTGTCTAAAATTGTTCTGAAGCCGAATAAATTTTTTGTTATTCATCTGCGGCAAATTCGGATACATTTCATTAAATTTTCTGCAGGTTCTACTAATTATTTGATCACACTGTCCATGGAAAATAAATAAATTCATTAAAACTGTATTAGAGTAATAATTATTATTTTCCGCCATCGTAGGTACTTAAATCACAATTATTTAAAAAATTACATTTCTATAAAACAAGTTGCCATGGTGACTATGTAACAAAAAATTTGTTTCCATAGCCCACTACTATTAAAACCGTTGAAAGTTTGTCGATTTATGAAGTTTTATGAATAAACGCTATTAAATCGGAAACTTGAAGTTAGGTATTAGGTATAATTTTTCTGGCATTTTTGTAAGTTACCGACATAAATTAATTTCTGTACCGCCCTGTATACTTAAACTAAGATGTGACCAAAAGATCAAATGCCTAGATGCATTGTTCAGGTATGACCCAAATTTCAGCTCAAAATTGTTTAATAGGAGGGAGATATTAAAATTTACTGGAAGTTCTTTTTTTCGTCAAAAAAAAATTGAAATTAATTGATTCCCGAAAAACGGCCACAGATAGGTATAGGGAAATATTAAGAGAAGTTGCTCATAATTATATTCGGAATTCAAAAATTGAAGAATATACAGGGTGTTTATTTATTTATTTTTTATTTATTACATTTGGGATGCAGACAGAACTAGAAGTTCCAAAGAAGCGTCCACTATATACAATAAACAGTTTATGCGGTAACATTTTACTGATTTACATAACAATATGCACTTAACCTAACTAACTCTACCTACAGCTATCCAAATACTTCTTGGACAAAATATCCTTTTAAAAGTCTTTTAAAACTAGACAAGGTTGCACTGAAAATGTCAAATTCGTGGTAGTATGAATTAAAAGTTTTTTGCAGTCTATCCAATGGTATATTTAAACCCAAGTAAGTGCGTCTATAAGGTAAATTAAATAGGGTTGCATGTCTTAATTCTCTGTTAAGAATATTAAAACTTAGTGCTGATAATAGTTCTGGGACGTTTAAATTCGAGTTAATTATTTTATATAGAAAAGATATGTCAGAAATTTTTCTGCGGTCAGACAGAGGAATAAATTTATATTGTTCTTTTACAAGATCTATTGTGCAATGCGCTTTAAATGCAATAGTTTTGAGAAACCTGTTTTGTACTGCTTCTAGTCTATTAATATATGTGACGTATTGAGGATTCCAGATGACAGAGGCAAAAGAGAGCTTACTATGAACGAAAGCAAAATATAGTGCGATCATTGTTTTGGGATTTCGAAAAAAATTCAAGATGGCGTCGTATCTGTCACTTTTTGACATCTGCCGGATTTGACTATAGCGTAGATCGCTTGCTCACGCGAAATTATGTCACTGTGAAAAGAATTAAGGTGTTCAGCTTAGAAGGTCTATTTATTAAAGGGGTGAGACCCTTAAAAGACAAAATCGATGGAGGCAAATTAGGAACCCCCGTATTTCCGAAACGGCTGAAAATAAGTGTCAACAACTATATAGTTTTAGAATCGGATCGCCAAATGCAATTCAATCGTATGGTTATTTATTAGATTTGCCATTTAAAAAAATTCAAGACGGCGTCGTATCTGTCACTTTTTGACATCTGTCGGATTTGACTATAGCGTAGATCGCTTTCTCACGCGAAATTATGTCACTGTGAAAAAAACTAGGGTGTTCAGCTTAGAAGGTCTATTTATTAAAGGGGTGAGACACTTAAAAGACAAAATCGATGGAGGCAAATTAGGAACCCCCGTATTTCCGAAACGGCTGAAAATAAATACCAACAACTATATAGTTTTAGAATCGGATCGCCAAATGCAATCCAATCGTGTGGTTATTTATGGGGGTTGCCATTTAAGAAAATTCAAAATGGCGTCTCATCTGTCAAATTTGTAAATCTATGTATTTTTTGACATTAAATTCGGCTTCCTTATCGAAAATCATTCCAAAATATGTAATTTGTTTTTTATGATAGTCAGCAGGAAAATCGCCAATCGGGTGAGACACTTAAAAAAATGTCCCTGTACACTAAATCTCTTTAGGAAGAGATGAAAAATATTATATAGGTATCAGGTCGCCGTTTAACTTATTAGGACAAGAATTGTTTAGATCTATTGAAGTCACATCCTAGAAACATCAGCTCCTCTACGAGGGTTGTTTCAACCATACAATATGCACAAGGTTTATTACAAATTGGAAGTCTCGAGGGGGTTCAATTTGGGAGCCGGTTTTCGTATTTTGTTATCTATAACAGTGCTAGACCAAATACGACAAAATTTGGTTGGTAATTCAGCGCTTCTTGGGGCATATTATGGTCCAGAAAATAACTGTTTTAACAGTAATCTTTTACTATACACTTATAAAAAAATTAAAATATTTAAGAAGTTTTTTTACTTTCTTTTCGTTACAATGTATTTATTTCATTCAAAAGTATCCAAGGGTTTCACGATAATTTATCGACATTTGAACTTGCTGCATTAAAAGTATAATATATTCAAAACAGTCCTGCCAATATTATTGTTCGAATTTTTGATACAGATGATTTATCTCGCACCATGTGTCAGCGCAATGCAAAATTATTCAAATTACGTGCAAAAGTGCATGTACACAACATTAAGTCAGTGACCTTTAAATTAATTTTTATCAATAAATTTATTTATAATATATATTTGAAAACAAAAACCCGATAATTTTTGTAAACTTTTATGCAAACCCATTCGCGGTTATTAATATAGGTTCTCCGATACTTATATAGGTTTGAATTTAAAATCACAGGCGCCGGATTTTGAAATAATGTTGGGTGCTCTATAGCCTAAGACATAAATAATAATTATTATATTAAAATATTTATTAAATGGGGCGGGGGTTTGAAGAAAACCGACCAAGAGCCTCAGACAAGCAATAAAATTCCTAATTCTAAGGCCATATTTTTTACCAAACTTCGATATAAAAAGATGTGATGTGAAATTTAAGCGATTTTACTGATTACGCTCAGCTGTCAATTGGCTGAAGGTGGTGTTTTTTCGAATCCGTAACAAGTAATACACAATAATATGGTCATTGTGAGGTTTAAAAGTAACAACTGTCAGATTTTTTCATCTTTACCTCAGCCCATTTAAATAGTTATTTTGATTGAAATAAAAGATAAAGATATTAATATATCTATTTCTATACGGGCTCCGCTCCCATTACAAATTTAGTTTGGGTATTTGCGCACCCGAAACGACGCCAATGGTTAATATTTTAGTCTATCTTTAAATGGGGCGAGGTTATAAATGCTCATTACATATTATGCAAAACGCATACCGGGGTGTCAAGAACAATTTAAACACCATCCCTTAAAATCTATTGTTTTTACATTGAAGGATCCAAATAATGAACATTCTGTAGGTAGCTTCACTCTGAATTTATCGTAGGATATTGTTATATTTTAGGATTTACCATTGTTATTGGAAAAATCCTTTAGCCGGGAGTGTGCATTGGGGAAGTTTTTAATTTTCAAATCTTAAATATGCCCATTCTCCTAAAATTGTATTATATTATATTCGTAGGTATTTATAACATACGAAAACATTTAAAAACTTGTATTAACTAATAAATAATAACAATGGCTGGTACTATTATACATAATATAATTACAGAACCAAGATATAATATAGAATCTTACAAACAAAACATTTTCAAAAATCGAACAATACTTTGTCGTTATGGCTTAATCATAGTCGGATTCGGAAGATGAACTTTTATTGGCATCGTTTATCATAAGCGGTTCAACCATTTCTACTACTACTACTACTACTACATATTTTTTGAATGCATTTTTATGTAACTTGGCTAGTACCAATAGTTCTTTTTTTAAGGAATCTAATGGAAATTCTATTTTTCGCATTTTATACAGTAATGCACTAGATTAATGAACTCAAAATCGTACAGTAATGGGTCACTTTACAGCATAGCAACCATAACAGTATAGCAACCATTACTGCATAAAATGTCAATGTCATTTAAAACACAATTTTACAAGAAAGAAATTCGTTTATTTTAAATCTTATTACAATAAATATTAAAAGAACAATTATTTAAGTTAGAAAAGGATGCAACTGCTCAGTGGCGGCTCGTGACGGAAGTTTGTGGAGGTTCACAAGCATCAAGCATGGCAAAAAAAAGAACGAAAAATTTGCGCATATCTCCGCCCACCACTACCCCTTCCATTTATTTCACCCCTCCGTTCCAAGCACAAGATATTGTGTAGTTAAGTCACGGCAGATATAACAATCTGCCATGGTTAAGTGTAAAATTTACGAGTAAAAAGCTTTCCTAATTTTTATGTTCTTTTTGTACGTAGATATGTAAATAAAACAAAATATAAATTTAAATTGAAAACTTACCAATATACAGCATACTTGGGAAGCAGTAACTAGAAAGTCAACGACAACATAAAAAAACTAAAAATATTTTTAAAAAACAAAACTGATTAAACGCAGTGTCTAAACAAAAAATGCATTCTTCTGTCTTTGAGTTTAGCAAATTTCTCAGTAACTAAGTTATTAAAGTTAGGAATATCTTGCAATATTTTTTTCTCTATCGACAACATTGCCAGGGCAGAAAGTCTCTCTTGATTTATAGTACTCCTTAAAAATGTTTTTATTCTTAGTTCTGATATTTTTGTATACATTTATGCATTATGTAGCTTCATTAGCACAATAGAAGTAAAATAATAACAGGACTGAGGGCACAAGCAGGAGATCTCCTGTTAAAACAGAAGGTCTGGCAACACTGCATGACATACACAAGAAGCTATGCCGCGCTTATGGAGGGCTTTACCGCGCTACACGGATCAGCAAAACATCAAAAACCATCCGAAAATAAGGCGGTGGCATGCAGCACAGCAAAAGCGTGCTCATTTGAGAGGAATGAAAGCCCATTTAGAGCCGTGCGCTAAAAAGAGATGGGGACGACAAGGTGCATTTATTACGGGAAGCGAACCGTCCATATTAAGTAGCGATAGCCACGGAGCACATTTTTTCTGCGATAAGCATTCGGGATTAGAGACCGGCTACAAAATATTTAGTTAGCGAAACGATAATTGGTTAGTTCAGGTTGTCGATGTGGGGCTGAATCTTAGGGAGGCACGTGCTCAAGTGCTCCTATATAAGAGCCGCCACTGCAACTGCTGACCTCGCCGTATTAAGTAGTTGTTGCTGAACAATTTTGTCATTCACCACAATTCCACAATTGATTTTTTAGGTTCATATTTGTCGTTTTGACGTTTCAAAAAAGCGATTATCTTTTTATATTGTGAAATATCCGTATTTTCACTGATAAGTATTGTGCTTTTGATCATAGAGTACGTAGACCATAAACTGGAAGCTTTTAGGACTTTTGCATAAAACAAATAACAATATTAGTACCTATATACCACACTTTAACCATATAAAATAGCTTACTTTCTCGTAAAAGTATGCGAGCATCAAATTTTCGTCAATGCCTTTAAAATTCTTGGTATTTCTCCACTCGCAGAACATATTATATGCTTTCTCGTATCTTCGCATTCAGGATATCTTCCAAGTCGTTTTCATTAGCCATTTCCGTAATTCTTGTGAAATTCACTCTTCAAATATGATTTTATTTGGATGGTGTCAATAGTCGTCAAACACAAAAAAACATCTTGTTTATATTGCTAAGTTACCGAGAAGTCATACTACTACCTAAGTTTTTGTGGATTTTCTTCAGTAACTACTTATTCTTTTTAGATTTTAATATGAAATGCAAAATAATTAATTACTTACAAAATGCGAAAAAATAGTATACGCACCTCGTTAGAAAAGTGATTTTACTTGACTCGTATGGAAATTAAATCCTCGCTTTGCTCGGATTTAAACTAACCATACTCCTCAAGTAAAGTTCCACTTTTCTAAACTTGATACGTAATGTACTATTGTCTTAAACTTAGCCATTCTGTTATTTCACTTTCACGCCACTCACTTGTCGGTAATTTTCCGTCAGCCTAGATTGATAGCTTGCATTGTCCAATACAATGATTGCATCTTTTGGTATAAGATCCAATTTTTGCTCGAGCCATTCTTCAAAGACATCGTCATCCATATCTTCCTGATAGTCTCCTGTATTTTCAGATTGGAACAATAATAGACCACCTTTAACGAAGCCTTCAGAACTTCCAATATGGGTTTCGATAAGCCGATGTCCTTTTCCAGATGGCGGTCTTAATCCTGTGGACAATCCTTCCAAAAAAGCTTGCCTTGAACTTTTAATATTTTCTATGCCTATTATGTTTTTCCACCGTAAACCCATTTTTTTTAATAATTTCCAAAGCATATTTCTACACATAAATGGGTAGTCCTGGTCTTCTCGGAATGAGGACAAAATTTTGTCCAGCGTGGGAATTTCTTTTTTTTAAATGAACTTCTCGCCTTATTCTCTGCATTAGAACGTCATCCAGCTCAAGTTTTGGTCTTGCTGGAGAAATTTTTGGAGGTTTGACGCCAACACTTTTTTCTTCTTTTAAAAGTTTATATATTGTTGTTTTCCCAACGTTAAGCATACCTATCTGCTGTAAATTGCACTGCATTGTCAACCCTCATTCTTACCTTTAATAGAATCGTAACAGTTAAGAATTAATTTTTTTTTTCATTTACTGTATACATGAACCAACTCTAGGGCGTTTAGGCAATTGTTGAAAATTCTCCATATTTAATTAAAAACACACTTCACACTTTGACCAGTTTGACTGAGAAACAAACACCCAAGGTAGGTATGTTTAGATATAAATACTTAGGTGTATTATTTCAATAAAGGCACCCATAAGACATAATGGCCACCAGGTAACCAGAATTAGGTTAAAAAAAGGAATAAAATTATTAGAGCAGAAACGCAATAAGTATACCTATGCCCTAATTAGCTTTGATAAAAATGCTTTCTAAAATTCCGGGTAAATGGCACGGCTGTACATAATTTTAAACTTAAAGAATTTATTATTAAAATATATATTTAAAGACAGAACTTGAATTTAATGTCGATACTTGTACTAATCTTACACGCCTATGGAGAAGACGGTTTTGATTGATTTATTACTTGCCATCATTTAAAGATATATTATAAAAGCATTTTATCTAACTACACCAGATTTTAAGTTTGTAAGGAATCTTATTTGAGAATGTTTCCCAAAAAATATACATTCTTATACAAAATGTTCTCGTCTTACAACTAAAATGCTTCTGAAGCAAGATGCATGCCGAATAGAGACATTATTAAATACGTAATAGAACTCTCTCGGTCTCAGTTTACGAAATCCCAGGATTGTGCCAACTGCGTCGACGTTTTTAATTAGGTATTACCTAAAATATAACTATTTTGACCGCGAAGGAACATATATATTTTTAAAATGTTAAAAAATAGAGATATTTTTGCTGAATAATACAAGCATTGTGTTTCCTGGCTTCTTGATATAGTTAAATCATAAATTTCTAATTCTATGTAGACTTGACTAATAAGGGTTCTGCAGCTAAATGAACGAAAGAACTACACAATGTTTTCATTATTAAACTCATAATATAATTTCATTTTACGCAACTCGTAACTCCAATACAAAACCAATAACACAGAAAACTCTTTGTCAGATATATCCTTCGTATTGTAAGGAAATAAAATCCATTTTAATATACCTACCTTCTATAAAGCCATAAAGAAATCTGTAAACCGTTCAATTCCACTTTGGGAAGAGACCCCATAAATAACTTTTTAACGGGTTTTAAAGATAGCTGTTTTACCGGCCTCATTGCGTGTTGAGCCGGTGTATAAAAAGTTGGACTATTAGCCGTTAGGGGCGTACCAATCGTCGATTGCTGATCGGCACGAACGGCCGTCTTTGAAAAAGCGGATATGTGAGCGGGGATCCGGCAAAAGGTCGAAAAGATCTCGCTTTGAAAGCTTAATGCTGAATTTAGTTAGTCATTATATTTTAAAATTTTGTTAAATATTAATAATTAATTTAAGTAGTATTAACTCCGATAAAAAAAGCACTTTAAGTAAAAAATAGCTGGTATGATAATGAACTAACTGTACTAACCTGAACAAACGAAACATTGATGTTTGATAATCTCAACAACTTCTTTCTATACCTAATAATGGTTCAATCATAAAAAAAATATTATTTTAATTCCTTCATTTTGTTTTCATTTAAAATCATTCACTTCATTCTACATAAACTCAAAGATATGTAAGCAAACACACATTTAATCCAAACCTATTTATTTTTAAGCACAAAATATCAATAAAATTTTCCGTACCTAATGATTTGAAATTATTTGAACCTTCAGTCTTTCATGCGGGTCATACTAGTCCACAAATCGTTTACAAGTAGCCCCTTGGACTTATGAAAGCAGTCTAAAATATAAATAAAAAATAATTGGAATTTTAATAATTGCAACTTATATTTTTTAAAATTATCCTACTGAGGGTGCGGAGTACACCGTATAATTTAAAGAAATCACGTATACGTACACAAACATAATTAATTTACTACCAAGAAAATAAACAGCCATAATTATTGGTTCTCAAATTAAAAACTAATTGATAAAAACAAAACTTAAACGGAAAGCAGTCAACGATAGTAATCAATATCATATGATACACTGTAATTAAAATAATGTTTATTCATAAGTTGATTTTAAATTAGAATTTACATACATGTAAGGAACTTGTGCATAAAATTAACAGACTAATGAATTTGAAAATTAAACATTTACAAAATATGATAATTTTTGAAGACTCAAAAATATTCATCTGAATTTAATTATGTTCGTTTTATCATCATTAAGCCTGTTAGCTGCTATTTTTAGATGGGAGTTCAGTCGGGCTTTAGCTGTCATCTACCGAGCATTGAATGATAGACCTACAATATTTTTCAAGAAATCGATACTCATTGTCATTTTTGCCCAACTGAAATAAATTGACTAAATTCCAATCTTTCTTCTTTTTGTCTATCACTTAATTTTGGGATAGATCTTAGTTTAAATGGATAACACTCTTCCTTTTTTAGGATTGTCTGGATTTTCGAATATGTTCCGCTTTCCCGTAACTCTTTGGATGCAGTTCTTATTGAATTGTTTCTGCAAAAGAAAGAATAATGTTTACCTCAATGTCTTTGTCTCGGGAAATCAATCCTCAAATCCAAACCATTCAAATTTTAGGGGGTGTAGCCCACCCCGCAAGGGTTTCTTTCATTGCTCAACCCTATATAATCACATAACATGTTTCGCTACACGGTAGCTTCTTCAGATGTACTCAGTTTACAAATAGTGGATATGTATATGCTGCACCCTTAATCATATAGTTGCATAACTAAGAGAACACAGTTCTCTATAATCTGCAGGAAACTGTTTTATAATAATTGCAATTATCCCAGTTTTTCCCGAATTTCTAGCGAATCTTAATAAATTATTATTGTTTATAGAATAATATGGTTTACTTTGTTGTAATAAGGGTCCAGCGAATTCAGGTGACTTTCTATTGTAAAGGCTATTAAATTTTGTATCCTTAATTTTTCTTTTCCTCACGTATTGTAGGTACGACTTTTACTATTTGTTACAAAACAAGATTCATTTTCATAAACATAACTTTGGAGCTCAAACAAGTAAATGTTGGCAACTGTCATAATATTATGTGAGCGGAGAATAGCTCCTATATAGGTCCCTATAACCCACATTAAATATTAACCTTAAAATTGACTTTTTGGAACAAAAAACTCTACCTATATCTAGTCCCCGTTCCTACGTTAAAATATACAAACATAGTAGGCTGACATAATTATTATGACATTACCATCATAAAATATACTAGGGGAGGAGGGAGTAGTTTTTAAGAAATCATTTTTTTATTGAAAAGTTCTGTTAATCTAAGGATTTATTTAGCATTCATCTTAAGTATAATATTAAACTAAAGAGGTCTCATGTTTAAATATAAAAAAAATAAAATGTAATAAACAAACTTAGTAATAGTACAAATGTGCCCCATACCAGCGAAAATATTAGAAAACGTGACATTGGGTAATAATACTACTAAGATAAAGAGTCGTAATTACAGCATTCCAAACAGTTACACCAATTTCTTATAGCAGCAACTGAAATCAACGTTTTGAATCTATCTGCGTTTTAAATATTTACCTTTTCGTTTTCTTTCCCAATCTAAAGTAAATTTCCTTTTTTAGGCAAGAACTTGTAGTGTTTCTTCTTCAATTCGGTTTCTTTTCTGTTTTTTCAGTTAGAATCATGGACTCTCGTTTGGATCTTCTTTTGGTAGTTGTCAATATTGGCCTAACCATTTCTGGTATTAAAATATTTAAATCTACTTTTAAAGGCTGTTTGTTAGCAATACAATTGAATATATAACAGTTAAATGAATATTTTTAAACAACACTCCAAAGAGTATGATCTATGATAGACAGATGTACATATGGCGGCATCGAAAGTTTGGAGTTTCAACAGTGGGAAATTTAAAACTGTTCAAATGTACCCCTTCTCCCCTATATTGTGCAGACCCGATATTCTATGCTTTAAGTAAAATTCAATAATTGCCGTTTTCTTGATATTAATAATTAAGTTGTTTCTAACCTGACTAACTAACCTGAAATAACATCGTGTACCATCCTACGCAAAACATATGGGTCCTGGTCACCCACAATGACACTGGTGTCATCAGCACACTTAAAACTCCTGTCACTAGTAGCATATTCTGGCAACTAATTAACACACAATGGATATATCAGGGGCTAAGAATGCTTTCCTGAGGGGTCCCCAAGCACAAATTTATATGGATCATAAAATTTAGATCCATATTTGATAACCAAACTTCTCTATCGTAAGAAGGATACAATCCACTTATTTCATGGTTCCCTAATACCCAGGTTATACATCTTGTTAGCAACAAAACTCGGATCCACAATATCAAACGCCCTATAGACAGATGAAAAACACTCCGGCCGTGTATCGACCACTATCCATAATATGGTTAAAATTGCTTATACCGGGTCGTTGGTATGTATGGATAAGGTTCTTTAAGGTCTATTAGAATTAAAAAATAATAAGTATACAGGATGAGTCAAAAAGCCGTAGAGAGACAAAGTTAATTTTTTTTAATGGAACTCGAGCACCCTATGTCTTAGAATATTTTTGGAGTCTCCATAAGATTACAATTACTTTTTAATAAGTAGATTATAAGTCTGAACCTAATAGTTTCCGAGATATCGACTTTTGAAAAATTAACTTTGACAGCTTCTAGCTTTCTAACGGTATACAATAGAGCAAAATGGCTTCCATGTCCCTATCTTACTGTTCTATTATCTTCCCAAAAACATCAACTTCCGGTTAAACCGGAAGTACTCTATTTCCGGTTTTTGAGTTACATCCGGTTTAACCGGTAGTTTACACCAGTAGGAAGATAATAAAAAACTAAGATAGGGATATGTAAGCCGTTTTACTCTAAGACGTACCGTTGGAAAGCTAGAAGCTGTCAAAGTTCAAAAATGTAATTTTTCAAGAGTCGATATCTCGGAAACTATTAGGTTTAGACTTATAATGCATTCATTAAAAAATAATTGTAATTTTATGTTAAATCGAAAAATATTCTAACACAGAGGGTGTTTCGTTAAAAAAAAGGTAACTTTGTTTTCCTACGGCTTTCTGACTCATCCTGTATACTTGTTTTTCAAAAATTCTAATAGATTTTAAAAAACCCTCAAACTTTTGGCTTAAATATTTTTTGCTACCTGTTTTACTTTAAGAAATAATCGACCGTTTGTATAAACTGCCTACTGGCAGTCTCGGTAGAATATTTCTGTCTCAATCCATGCTGCGCGGTAGACAACAAGTTATATTTATTTAAAAACAAACCTAATTGATCACTTACTACTCTTTCGAATATTTTGGAAAAACAACTTAGCAGCGACAAGATTCAGGGTGCGGCATACAAAAACTGTTTATTAGTTTTGCATATGTGGATCAAAGGCGATTTGCAATTGCAATTTAGGCCATTAAACCTTTGATTTATAAATCACTCTGTTGGATGTTAGATCCGTAATAAAAAGTAAAATTATTTGTTTAAAAATTATTCTGATAAAATATATTATAAAAGGGTAAAACCTTGTTTGGCCGGTTTACATCTCAATGATAATTGGGTGAAATGTTTAAATGAGATTTGCATGTAAATAGTAAGCTTGTCCCAGCGGGGGTACCAACTTTTAATTTAATCAAAGAACTTAGCACTCCAGGGTGTGTTTCGAACACAGAGCGAGGGTGAGGTGTAAATGGTGTCGGTTTTAGCGGTGCGACGGCCGCTGCCGCTCGGGGGCCAATTAATATTCGTAGCCCCGGTGATACGAATAAAAATACTTTGGTTCAGTAGCGGACAAAGCAAATAGGTAGGTACCTACTTAAAATTCAGCAATAGGTACTCCTAGCACTTCTCAAATTAGATGGTAATATTATTATCTGAACAAGTTCCATTAGAAAATATAAGTTGTACCTAACCTAACCAGCCCTCAAGATTGCTGCTTATTTAAAAAAAAATGTACACCCTAATTTAAAATCAGTCTGGTGCTTCTGTGTTTAATCAGTGATTACACTAAAATTAATATCAATTGCTAATATTTAAATATTTGCCCCGTCCAGCTTAATATTTTCGCTTATGGCAAGGTTAGTCATAAATTGAGTTTTAGCGATATTTGGGACACGTATTGGAAGAGATAACCAAACATGTGAGATCACCAGACGAATAGGCCTAGCTTGGGCTGCATTTGGATAACTGCATTACGTCTTTACAGCGAATATCCCGATGTGCTTAAAAAAAGAAAGTCTTTGAACAGTGCGTGTTACCTGTACTTACCTACGGAGCAGAAACGCTAACCCTTACCCAAAAAACGGTGAATAAGATATGCATTGCTCAGAGAAAAATGGAAATATCAATGCTTGGCATTTCGCTTAGAGATAGGATTCAGAACACCAGAATCAGACAGAGGACGAAGTTGACAGATGCAGTGAAACGTATAGCAACTCTGAAGTGAAATTGGGATGGACGAATGGACATATTGCACGTTTTTCGGATGGCCGCTGGACGAGAAAGATCATTGAATGGAGACCACGACAAGAAGCATATCACAGCAGAGGTCGGCCGCCTAAAATATGGTCAGACGCTATAAAGAGGATCGAACCCAACTGGATGAACATCGCACAAGACAGGACAATGTGGATGATGCTACGGGAGGCCTATGTCCAGCAGTGGACACGAATGGATGTTTGATGATGATGATGAATGATGATTTTCTGCAGGGGGTGTTAAAAAAAAAATTTCCTACTGTATCCCAAGCTTCTGCCAGACTACCTAAGGTATAGCCCAAGACATCGTTTCTTCCAGGCCTTTGTTGAGATGTGACACTTCTTGCTGCCTATAGAGATGTGCATTGGCAGTCAATGTTCCATTGCGTTGTCCCAAACATATATAACATTAGCGAAAACGTCTCCTGTTGATCTAGACTTACGAAATCCATACTGACGATCACTGATAATGTTGACGCCTTCCAGGTATTTTAATAATTTTGGTTGAACATATCAGTCATCTAAATGAAATATCGCCTAGTTAGTGAAGAATCGCTCTGACCCGTCAATTTTTTTTAATAAATCAGAAAAATTCCACGTGAATCAAGTTATATATTTTTAATGAAACACCCTGTATTTTTTTACATTTCTATTTCGGGTGTCAAAACAACAATTTTATTTTAGTTTTTTTCATTTTTCCGAAATAATTATTTAAAATTTGGTACACTTATTAGTTTTTGGAATCTCAATAAAATGGGTAAACGGTCAATGGCAGTATACACAGCGTTAGATTTTTTGCTCACTCTCCTGAATTTTTTTTGGGACACTCTGTATAAATACTGATATTATATTTTGATTCCCCGTTCTTTTCTCATTCCATTTGATCCCTTGCGTTTTTATCGTATCTGTCATCGTTTTCTATTTTTTTTTGGAATTGGAAAGAAGTTGGTATATAATATAATACGTTTCACGAGATATCCCTACAATTGATTGCAAAATTGTGAAAAATTCTTCCTTAAATAAAAAGTTTAATTTGATTTACTTATACTTAAAGCAGTTTCTAATACACCCTGTTAAATATTTTTTTTCTGAAAAAAAATTATTTCAAAAAGATTAGATTGACGGATTCGAGCTATTTGCAATAGAATACGCAGCCGATGTTCCAGAACCTATTCCATATAGTAGTAGTAGTAGGTGAGGGGAGGCACACGGACCTGGCAATCGGATCAAATGCTATCCTTTTTACCTACCTCTGAATCTTTCCCCATCCACTTAACCATATAGGCTCGCCAAACCTGCCCGAATTTCTCATGAAGGTCTGGACGTTACTCCAAGTAAGGGTCCTGACTTCCCCCTGCTGAATCACCACTGTCTCAAAGACTTGCCGTCTGAGCCTTCCCAGGGCTTCACAAGCGCACAGGAAGTGCAGTCGTGTCTCTTCGTCCTCCAAGCATTCCGTACATAGCCTCCTCCACGCCCATTGTATGCAGGTGCTTCCTAAACTTGCAATGTCATGTTAGAAGTTCTACCAAAAGATTCAGGGCACGCCTACTCCTGTTAAAAATTCATTCTAACTTAGCCCTATTAGGCCAAGTTATAAACTCTTTGGCCTGTCTACAGCCTGGCGTCTGCCGCCATTTCTCCTTGGAAATGTTGGCGGCCCATTCCCTCAGGGCTGTCCCTACCTGCTATTTTAATAGACCTATTACTGGTTGGGGTCCTAGTTGGGGAACTCCGGCTCCAAGTGTAGCGAGCTCGTTGACCGTCTCGTTGCCACGTACTCCGCAATGTCAAAGGAACCAGAACAAGAATACCTGTTTCTGTTCTGCGAGCCTCCCAAGTGCATCCGCACACTCCTGCACGAGGGTCGAACTGCTCCTGGGCTGGCAGACTGCCTTGAGGGCGACATGGATATCAGAGCAGATATATATATATACAGTCCATGACCTCCCTCATACTTACCACCGAGAGGATGGCATATACCTCTGCTCGGAAAATCGTCGCGAACCTTCCCAGTGGGTAGCTTCTTCTTATATCGATATTTTCCGAGTATACTCCTGCCCCTGATGATTCAGTTCCAGCCATGCGCGACCCATGGGTGTAGCATACCAGAGCATCGTCAGGGAACTTCACCTGCTCATCCTCCCACTGCTCCCTACTAGAGATCGTGAGAGTGAACTTCCTATTTAGCCTCAGCACTCCTTCAACTGACATTGCTCTGAAGGAAAGTATTGGAGTTTCCCTTTCCACCCTCGGGGTTATCCTAGTGTGACCTAATTCGCCCACTCCCTTCCAGCATCCAGTGGCCCGCATTCTTAGGAATGCCGCCATTGCCTCCTTCTGAATTCAGATAGGAAGGCTCGGCGGCCCCAGCAGGACATCCAATGCAGTCGTGGGCGTGGTTCTCGTGGGTCTGATTATGCCCAGGCCTGCAAGCATCTGCACTTTTGCCAGTCTGGAGCGCACGGTGAACTTTCCCACTTCAGGCCACCAAACCACAGAACCATAGGCGACTCTTGGTCTGATGACTGCTGTGTAGAGCTAGCGCATGATACAGGGGTTTAAACCCCAGCTGGCATCCACCGCACGTTGGAGTTGCCAGAAAGTCTCTATCGACGACCTATTCCATATAATGTTGATCGGTTTCTTTCTCGCAACCGTGTATATTCATATTTACTATCTATTATTATAGTTTTACTTACTGTAAAAATACTGAATTATGATTAAGACGTATAATAAAATTTAAATGTTGTTGGAACACTATAAGCCCATCCTCCATTTTTTTTTTATTATGTTACTCTGCATGTCTACAAAGTTTAGTTAAATCAAGTTGTTGTAAAGTTTTATTGTGGACTAAGATAAATCAAACAATTTTTTATTATACGGGATACCTAATTTATATTTTCATTTGAACTTTACGGTTAAAACTCCAAGCTAGTTGTCAAAATATACATTTCTACGACTTTTCAAAATGGTACCCCAACATTTTTATTATGTAGTGTAACTATAGTAGGTAATTTTTAATAACTTGTTAGCTTTTCCATCAAATGAGACATTTAAAATACGAGTATACGAGTATAATAACAACATTTAACGAAGTTTCGCTTTGATTTTGCCAAATTTTACAACTTTGTCTTCTTGTCCATCCTAGGTTTATATGAGTTTGAATCAAAACACATTTAATTTTAATAATTTGTATACATAATTTTGTGCTGAATTTCTTTGTTTTGCCGAATTAATAATTACAGATCACGAATAGAATAAATATTATCTTCAGAAAATAATCTGTCTTTAAAATATTTGTGACCTTTTTTCCGCAACCGACCACTAACTATTCAATAACAATACTTACTTGACAATATGGCGAAGGCCCAGAGAACCATCCAAAAAATAAAAAAATATTTTAATACAATATTAAAAAAGCGTAAGTATAAATACCATTTTTTATTACATACTTTTTGATTACTTCTGATATTTCTTTTTACTGCTAAGTTTGTATCCTCATTTCTATTTTATTTAGCTCCAAATTATCATTGTCCTGGTAACTGTACCTAGGTATAAGACTTCTAGGGATACCATTCTTGGAACAATTGTTGTCATAGAAGTTATGTGGTTACCAGGACCTGATAAATAATTTGAGCCTTAAGGTACTTGAAAGAGTTTTAAAGGACAGTAATAAGCATAATAAAGTAGTGTTATTCATAATTATATAATGAATAATAATGATTTTTGTTATTCCTTTTAATGTTAAATTTGGATATAGTAAATTGCTTATCTCCGCCATTGTAAACGTCCTGTTTTTTTCATTTTCTCCTTCGTTTTGGTTTCGAGCCTCAACAGTATAAAACAATCAATATTATCATGCATAAACGAGACGGTGAAAATTGTACACCTACCCACGTTGTTTGTTACGCATTCATGAAGTTATACTCACCATAAATCATACATTTTATTTTAAAATCCAGAATAACTGACAATATGTTAAAAGTATAATATTGGATTTTGGTTTGTTAAGATATAAAAACATAAAAACAGTATCCAACTTAAGTTCTTTTACCTATTCAAAAGATCAACTAAATTTTTTTAAGATCACAAAGAGACGCCCCAACGCATGTCAAGTACGTACCTCTATGACAATAAGACTGTGCGTCGCTTTCCGCAAATACTTCGCGGTTCTCTGTAAGATTTCTTGAAGCAGGACGAATTCATACGTTCCGTTGCAATATGAATGATAGTTTTATTTATACATTCTGCCTATAACCGGAAGTTGACACTTTTGGGAAGATAATAAAAAAGGGGGACTTGTAAGACGTTTTACCCTAAGACGTACTGTTAGAAAGCCACAAGCTGTCAACTCTTAAGTTTAGACTTATTAAAAAGTAATTGTAACTTTATGTAGAATCCAAAAATATTGTAAGATATAGAGTATCCCATTTAAAAATATGGATGTTAACGTTGCCACACTTTTGTGGAACACCCTGTATATTCGAAAATAATTTCCAAATGTAGTCCTCTATCATAGGTATTACCCTGTAGCAGATCGAAATCTGTATCTCTAGTAGTATAGAATTTATAGAGACCAAGAGAATTGGGTTGCAGGACCTTCTATTATATACTGATGGTTATGCAGCAGTTTATTATGGTATTATTTAAAGAAAGTATAGTTATTTCCACAAAAGATGATTTTGATTTAATGACTGCAATAAAAGTAAAGGGTCTATCCTAATCCTCCGGCAATAGATAAGCAAACTATAAAGGTGCAGTAAAGGGTCGGACCAAAGGATACAAGTAATGATACTCATATACTCGGTATTCTATAATAATAATATTTATATTGATTTAATGAAATGAGAGGACCCAAATAATATTAGTTTTTAATTAGTACCTACTTGTGTTTATTTATATGTATAATACATAATGTTATTCTACATCTGGTTCGGTTTGGTTCTCGCTATCCTCATCTAAATTAATTTTAATCAGAAGAAATCATTATAATCCGGCTTTTTATGACCACACTTAGCATGGTTTTGAGACAGGCGAGCATGCTGTGGGGATACTTTGTGGTCTCAGCAGGGCGTTAGACCGTGTCGATCATGGGATGGTCTTTGATATGCTGAAATATTATGGCATTAGAGAAAGACCTCTAAGTTGGTATTCTTCATTTTTGAGATTTCGTAGGCAGTTTGTTTAGGTTGTGGACCAAACACGTAGGGCACAACATTCAGAAAATTTGGGGTTGTGTGGACCAAACACGTAGGGCACAACATTCAGAAAATTTGGGGTTGACGTTGGTGTACCTCAGGGTTCGGTTTTGAGGCCTGTACTATTCTTGTTGCTTGTAGACCCTCTACCAGAAGATCTGTTATAGAGTCATGTTGTAGCCTTTGCTGATGATACTTCAGCAATCGTTAAAAATAATCAGCACGCTCCCCAATGCAGTTGGTTTATGGAGTACAATCTTTTTCTGGATCTGGGCTTGGAATTATGCTGCCATACTACACAAATAAAACGTAAGACTTCAGTTAAGTTTCTCGGTATTACCCTCAATGACACGTTATCATGGGTAGTGCACTGCAGGGATTTGTCCGTTAGGTTGCATAGTCTTTATTTTGCGCTTTGAAATTTCAAATCAGTTTTAGATCAACAGCAGCTTTTAGTTGTCTACTACGCTACCGTCTACTAGCGCATTTTATATGGCGTTCAGTTTTGGGGTACCTACCTCGTCCCATGTTGGGAAAGTATTTATAGCACAAAAATAAATTATACGATGCATGACCGGTGTATCAAGCAAAACTTCCTGTGTGCCATTTTTAATAAATTTTAGAATTTTGACTGTGCCGTCCATTGTAATTTTTCAAATATGTCTGTTTGTGTTTAACAATAGGGAAATATTTGTAAGCAATAGTGAATTTCATAATTTTAATACGCGCTTCCAAAACCAGTTTCAAATACCAAAGAATAGTAAAATAAAAAAAGTAAATCCAAGATGTTTGTTACGAACATAGGTCCAAAAATGTTTAATAAATTACCATTAGAAATACAAAACTGTCAAACTGTGATTGGTTTTAAGAAAAAGTTAAAGTATTTTTAGTAAAAAAAATGTTACTATAGCTTAAATAGGTTTATTGATCAAAATTAAATCAGTATTTGAGCCTGTTTTGTTTAAGTCTGATGTTGCTAATATTGAGCGTATTTTTACTCTGAATTTGTTTATTTATTTATTTGTTTTTGTGATTTTGACTATGCCCGTATACTACTGTATCTTGAGAAAAATAAAGTTTGTATCTTGTATCTTGTATCTTGTACTCATCCTATTGCGTTCATGAAATCAGGACCATTTTTCCTGAAAAGAAGTTAACCCTCTCCTCTAGTAGCATCCGTATTTAGGCCGCTATACAATTATTAATACTATACTAGAGTTTACAAGCAAATCAGGGCAACAACAAATAATAAATGAGTTCCTTAGTTCAGATTTGGAATATTCTTAGAGTTGGATCTGTTCTTTAACTCCTTTTTATTATAGTGCTTCTTTATCGGAAAATCTGATTAATGAGTTTGGATTATGGTTATTTTCGGTGATCCAGGCTAAGGCTTTTGACTTTTATTGCTTTTTAGTTGTCTCTGATGTTGTTTAAATTTGACTGTCATTTCTTTGTGTAGGTAGTTGTAAAAATCTAATTAGTGGAAAAAGAAATAATGACGGATTGTTACTAAGTAAATGAGGAGCATACTTTCTATATACATCTTGTCCATTTTTTGTAATTTTGGCAAATAAAGAAAAACTGCTATGTTTTTGGCAAGAAATTAACCGAACAATTGATATACCTAAAAAATGGATGAAAAGTCATGCAAATATTATACCTAAATGCGAAAAATCTAGTATCGATTATATCCCAAAAAACTGTTGGACAAACTGCATTTAGATTGTCACCCTGAGATAAAATCCATTTTGATTATCTACACAACGCGGCATGACTGACTTGGTAGTAAGGATGTAAAAAAAAACTTAAGTAGCTTTATAAAAATAGGATTTTATTTTTGAAATACAAAATAATATTTAAAAATTATAATGGCATTTTACATGTCATGAAGGTCCCCATCGTCATCATTATTGCAATCGCATAACATATTAGCTTCTTCGGTAACGCCATCATCGTCAGTTTCATCTTGGTTATCTTGTTTGTCATTTCGCTCACGATTGTCTGAGAGAATTGGCTGTAATCATGTTAACTCAGGATCGTTGATCCAATTTGCCCCTGACAGTTCCACCAACAGTTTCGAGAGGCTCTGGATTTCTTTTGGTTTCTGTAATACAACTCGATCTTAAGCAAAATATCGGTGTTGTTTTGTGACCTTTTAATCATAATCCGTTTGGCCGCACTGATCCCTTCAATTTTCTTTAAAGAATTTAACGCAGTTTTTATATCGTAAACAACCCAGTATCTACCAAGTTGTCTAACGTCTCCCTTTTTGGAGTAAACCTCATAGTATTGTGTAGGTGTTTTTATTGTACTGTAGGATCGTGTAACCTCAGACAGCAACAAGTGCAACGACAAACAAATGGCAATTATTAGTTCACGGCGCAAGGACAAACTTCGGTTAGTTCGTCCACCATCAATGGACATACAGTATAGAAAGTCCAAGGTATTTTTATCATTTAATTTGCATAAGAGAAAATTCGTTTAGAACGTCTTTTGTGGCATAATATTGTTGGTCTGTGTATGTAGTTTGCGATGCCATCTTTGGTTAAAAATTTGAAAAAATGGACAAAATGCATATAGAAAGTCTGCTACTCAAATAAAGAACCCTACAATAAGCAAAAAATGCATTAAATATTTCAAGAGCTATGATCAGTATATCAGAAAAAAAAGAAATATAAAAAGTATTTAAAACGGCTGAGAATGCTTGCTCGTTTTTTGAGTAAAAGCCCGCATTAACCCTTAGAGATTTTCTTAGCGTGAGCATTACCAGCAAAAGTTAAGACTGTTAACAGAAATGGTTTTCGGATAAATTCGGAAAAAAATCTGTGAAAAATATCCCGGAAATCTTCTAATCTCTCTCAGAGTCCCTATTGAAAAGAAATGTTTACTTAAGCGTAAGAGAAAGTAATTGCATCTGGAGCAGGGCCGTGCTTTTTCCTCCATCCTGGACGTTGAGCGATTTGTCAAGCTAAAAGGTTCCGCACTCGTACACACACATGTAATTCGTTAGAGGCAGCCAGCCATTGTGACGCCAATGCGACTGCTTTTTGCGAAACTGACATTTTTTTACTGGTGATGATGCTGACATAGGCGCGGATCTGGAATGGGAAGGATCTCAAAAAATCCTTTAAAAAATGAGTTTGTTATGACTGTCTTTCGTGGCACCCATTAGTTAAAGAAGATAATTACTAATATTCTACTGATCAGAGAAAGATTGTTGAGCTAAATAGAAAGATAAAATTTGTGTATCAAAATAATTAAAATTTATGAATATAACTCGTCTACTTCGAACTGTTGCTGTGAGGTCCCCTGGATCCGATATCGGGAATGGTACTTTATTAAAAAAATACTCTTTTTTCCATCCTAAGAAGGACTAAACCAAGCCTATATGTCGCAAATAGTGTAAATCGACTTTTTAGACTGTAAATAGGTTTCCGTCGATTTGTTGACCATAGGGGTTTAAAAAAAACACAAAAATATTTCTAAATATTGAAATATTTTAATCGCACAAGGTTTTAATGTGCAATATGGTCATTTGAGCATAGTATTTGTACATATACATACATTTTGACTAAGACTGACCAGAATATCATGAGATAGGTATTACAATGCAATATAAAATTGAATCGGAGGAAAATATTACGAAAACCAAGTTTGCTTTCAGGAACCGGGGAGGCTCTTTTTCGAATTTAAGTTCTAGTTCAAAGAGCACGTGAAGTTAGTTGTGATATTTGTGCATATTTTATTGACTCTGAGAAAGCCTTTGATAAGGTTAGACACGGTAAGCCTGTCGAGACTCTACTGGCACAGATGATAAAGATATACGCGTAATGAGAAATTTGTATGCGAAGTTTTCTGTAGAAAGGGGAGTCTGACAGGGATGCATTTTCTCCCCAATACTCATCAATGCATACTCGGAGGGCTTGTTCAGAGAGGCACTATGGGATGTTGCGGAGGGAATCTCTGTAAACGGCGAATTAATTATTATTCTGAGATATGCAGATGACACGGTTCTCATATCTGAGAGCGCTGAAGGACTTCAGAGGTTGATAGACCATGTAGTAGTGACTGGTGATCGATATGGCAAGACGCTTGTAAGAAAAACAAATATTCTTTTAATTAATAAGAACAACATTGCAAGAACTTATTTCTATGTAAACAACATTGAACACAACAAACAGAATAAATCACGTATCTCGGATGCTATGTTAATCAAATTAACTGATAATATAATCTTAGATACGCAGATGACTCGGTTCTCAAGGACCTCAGAAGTTGATAGACCGTGTAGTAGTGACTGGTGATCGATAATGCATGGCGCTTAATTGTAAAAAAAACAAATATTCTTATGATCAGCGAGAACAACATTTCGAGAACTCATTTCTATGTAAACAACATTGAACTCAAAGAAACAAAGCAAAACACGTATCTCGTATGCAATTTGGTTATCACATTTGGACCAACGTAATTGCCGACATCCATAGAGGATAGGTATCTGAAGGAGAAGATACAATTGAATTTTTATAGTTTCCTATTAGAAACAGAGATATATAAATCCGAAGAATATTCTAACTTAACCAATCTACTTATTTAATAATAATAAACTTACTTGGTCTTACCTTTCTTTTTCCCCACATTAGTACGGTATTAGTTTAAAATAGATTATGGATAAATTAGCTTAAATCGAAAACTTCGCTTTTATTTACTTATGTACCTATGCAGTTTTAATTTAAATGCTTTTTTTATCTTGTCAGGTTTCAATCTAATCCTGATTTCCAAACTGGGATAATGGCTCACCGTAGGCACACATCCTTAGCCATGTAGAAACTTCAAAAAAATTGAGTTACTAGAAGCTCCACAATTACTCTAAATATATGAAATATTCTTGATTTATTTAAAGGACATTGACAACAATTTTTAAAAATTGAATCGATAAATCCAAAAGCAACTATTGTTCACGTCTACTGTGGTCCTCTGCCCTTTTGACGTAGATAATAGTTTCATCGGCGAAAAGAAAAAGCAAAATATGTGTTTTATTAGAATTGTATTGTTTACAACATCAGCTTAAAGAGATTTAGTAAAGATCAGCATAGATTAGATTAGTTTTGTTTAGAATAGGAAATGGGAAAAATAGGCCATATTTTGAAATATTCTCTATTAGGAAAGCAACAGTTTCGACGCATTATAGGCATGGGTAGAATAAAAATTGCATCTTACCTGTTACTTTAAAAACAAACCCAAAATAAGTTCGTGCATAGAGATGTCCCTTATCCTTTCGGTTAGAACCAATCCTTGGACGCGTTTCGCCGTTTAACCGCTCAACAGCAAGGCTCCCAGTCTGATGAAAAAAGATTTCAAGATGTAGTTATTTTTTCTATTATTTCCAATATTGTTGTTGGCATTCATTTGTTCTGTAGTGCTATCATGTATTTCATTTAAAACAATTAAAATAAATTGGTTAGTTCAAGTTAGTTCAGGTTAGTTATCTTTAAAAGAAAATAATAGTTAAAAGTAGGATGTATTATTTCTTAATTTTCCGTATATCAACAGTTTTTTTTATCGCCCTTGTCCATTAAGTTTTACTTAATGATTCTAATTTAAATAATAATATAAAAATTAAAAACATTTCTAGCAACAGTGTAACAAAAAGTTATGTTAATGCTGAATTATATCTAAACCTCAAATTACTCGACGCTAATGCTTTTAGATTATGTTTTTTTTTTGTAACTGGGTATCTACTAGTAGCAGACATGTTTTGATGTACTTTGCGCTCTCTCTCGCTTTTTGTTTTTGAGTGTCGGAGATTTATTGCCGCCGAGAGAGAAAACGCGCTTCAGTGTTGGGGTGGCAAAGTAAAAAGTTTAAAAGCGGGGAGATGAGGTTGTTTAATAGATTTTTTGTAATTTATTTTTGGAAGGAATCTTGTTCGTAGGGTGAGAATAAATGAACAGGAATAGTTGTTAAATTAGAACATAGAACTTTAGTAAATATTACCAGAGAGTATTCGTTTTTCTTAAACTCTATTTTTATCAAGAAATAGCCGGACTTGCGCGTGTTCGAGTAAAAAGTAATATTCTCGTTTAATAACTTAAAAATAAGAATACTTAAAAAGTAGCGGACTAAATCGGCTTGATCGTATTCGTGCATAGTAGAGCACCAGCAATCAACTCATTTTAGTGTCAAATAATTTGAGCCCTATTTAGAGTGTTAATGGTTTGAAGTTTCTCCAATGCGAGGTTATGAGCTCAATGCGATTATGTTAGTCAATGTTCTGCTTCTAACTTTGAATGTTTTAGTACCTCCAACTATAAGATAACTTCTAAGGATACCATTGCTGGGAGAACTGTTGCCATGGAAGTTATGTGGCTGATATCATTAAAAGGGTATTCATAATTTGCGCCTAAAAGACGCAAGTAAAATAATACTATATAGTCAGCCTAGAAGGTATCCGAACAAAAGAAAGCACAATTATATTTTTATTACATAAAAATTATAAAATACAACAAATAATTCATTTCATTTACTTATACAACCTTCAAACTCAAAACACTTAACTAAACGTACAGGTATACCCGAAACTAGGTCACTTCCATAATATTCGGTGGTAATGGTCCAGGCCTGTAAAACTGATCAAATTAAACCTCCTTTATTTCGTGATGCTGCTCATTCCACTTCAATTAGTCCCCATATATTCTTAATGGAACTAAGATCTGGTGAAGCTGCTTGCTGGCCATGGAATTGTTGCCAATTGCTGTTCTTGCATTTAAGCTTGAGTATAGGTAGAAGTATGACATGTTGCATTATCCTCTGAAAATGCTACCGGTCTGGATACAAAACATGAGCGGTCTCAAGAAGGAAATAATTTAGAATGTCACAATACTTTGCATTATTAACGGTGCCTTCAACTATACAGAGAGGGGTAGTACCACGCTGAGATATTGCTCCCCAAACCATTATTTTAGTGGAAATTTGGAACTTTGAACGGTAACATTTTCTCTTGATACGATTTTTAGGTGATTTGAACCAAGCTGAAAGCAACTTTCGCCAGATATAAAAACATAACTGTAATTATTTTTTCGAAAAAGTCGACAAAAATCAATTCATGTCATTGCAGGAATTTTTTTTTGTTTCCTTGATTGACATGTAGCATTGCCTTTCCAGTGACATGGGGACAATTTCGGTCACACTTTTAATTTACGTTGATTTTTAAATCTATTAGCCAATTTTCAAAACCCTAGGCGCGGATTTTGCCGTCTTAAGGCCACTAAAGCGTTTAAATTGTTTCCGCAAATTTTACGCGGTTTTCTTTAACATTTCGAACACGCCTCCTGTACAAAAATTCCATCTGTCTTCTTTTTTCTACTTGCGACATTATTTCACAAATCTTGAGCCAGTTTAAAATCAACAATATTTGACAGTTGGCGTTGTCATGCGAATTTAGCCATAGCCTACTATCGGCACAACCTACTTGATGCACAGCTTTTGTCTTAGAATGTTACAAAAAAGAAATATATTAAAATTAGGAAAAACATGAAATCTCCGATACTTTCTAGACGGACTACTTATACAATCATAGAAATTCTAGTTTTCAGGCTTTTTGAATATCGACCCTTGAGAAAATTATGATCAATTACGAAACGTCGGGCAACATAATATATTGCGTTCTTTACTACCTATTCTCGCTACACTCCAGAATATACAGGGCTACCCAGAAGTCCGGAATAAAATTAATATAGCCTTAACCTGTAACTTTTGGGGAAAATGCTCGGACACGTCGATTTAGTTTTATATGTGCTCACGTTTTGACGTTATTGTTTGTTTTTTTTATAGACATTTGTCAAAGATATGACGACATCGATCTTTTTTTAAAATGGAAACATACTGCTTGTCATACATCATTTGAAAGCTAATATCTCGTACAGTATGTTCATAAATTTCGACGCGATTCTGTCAACCTATTTCAATATGGCGACTGTTAAAAGTTTTAAAACAAACATTGATGTTTTTTTTACCTTTCAAGGTAAGAAATCTTCAATGTTTCACGG
This sequence comes from Polydrusus tereticollis, assembly GCA_963920685.1. Lineage (NCBI taxonomy): Eukaryota > Metazoa > Arthropoda > Insecta > Coleoptera > Curculionidae > Polydrusus > Polydrusus tereticollis. The sequence goes on along the minus strand of OY987329.1, from coordinate 87,034,327 downwards.
TCTGACATTTCATTTTGTGACATTGTGAACTTGTAAAATTAATTTAGGTATTTCCGAAGTATTATCTTACAATTTTCTAAACAAAATTGGTTTTGTTTTGTTGCTCTAGCTGTAATTTTTCCCAACGATGTAGATACAGATATACCCAGTGAAACAATTTGGTGCTCCCCCGCATTTTGGTGTCAATGTGAGAAGATATTTAGATCAGATATTTCCAGGTCGCTGGATTGAACGACGTGGTACAATTGAATGGCCACCGAGGTCCCCAGACTTAACGCCTCTAGACTATTTTCTTTGGGGATATTTAAAAGAAAAAGTTTCCCAAAATAGGCAAAATAATATTGAAGATTCGAAAAATAAAATTAGATTGGAGACACATAACATACCGGCTGAAGCCATTTACCATTTTATTTTACCATCGTCTGGGAGCATGCCAAGTAGAGGGTGGAGGACATTTCCAGCATTTGCCAGGTTAAACTACCTTTTTGTTGTGTTTTGTTTTGCTTCGTTACATTTTTATTTTTTTTGACAAAATAAATAACAAATAAACCATAACTATTGTTAAGTCACAATGTCACAAAATGCCAGAACGTGAAACAATGAAGATTTCTTACCTTGAAAGGTAAAGAAAAACATTAATGATTTATCATTTCCGCTTATTTAGATAGGGATTTTTTTCTGTATGTTTCCATTTAAATAAAAGATCGATGTCGTCATATCTTTAACAAATGTCCATAAAAAAACAAACGAATAACGTCAAAATGTGAGCATATATAAAACTAAATTGACGTGTCCGATAATTTTCCCCAAAAGTTACAGGTAAAGGCTATATTAATTTCATTCCGGACTTTTGGGCAGCCCTGTATAAAAAGAAAGGGTGCAAAATTTTGTCACAATAAATTGCAAGATTGCATGTATACAGGAACATTTTATTTCCGGCCTAGGCTGGGAATATAATATTCTGGTATATGTCTCATTGCTTAGCAACGGTTAACAATACTGGAATATTGACTTTTGTGGCGTCACAGCACGCCAGAGAAATGTCAGCTTGAGGACGATTGCAGAAAAATCTTTCTAATAAATCCCAATAAAAATAGAGGAGCAAGCAAGAAGAATAAACGAATTAATAACAAATAAACATCACCACAGTCCATCAGAATTTATGTTTTCTGTATGTAGGTACGCCATCAGCGATGTAGCAAGCCATTCGCTACGAAATGGGCGAACAGCGTCTAAGTCTAAGTAGTGTCAAATAAAATTTCATTATTTTTATACCTTCACGGCCTCCTGACCCCCACTTGGTTACGCCCCTGTTCGTCATTGCTGTAACCAGTCGAAAACTATTGACGCCATTATTTCACTAACAACCTAACCCATGGTCGAGGAAAAGTCCTCTCATCTCATTTGAACGAATAGGTATATTTTTTGGCGACAATAGTTATATTGTAAAGTATGTATGGTGTCATTATAATTTTGATAGTTGCAACGAATGAGAGATTAGGGTAGGAAACTCTTTACACTCTAGTCTCTCTAGAAACTCTTGCCAATTACTTTTTTATTTATGTCAATCAAGCGCAGATTTAGATCTATATGTTTATTGAATTATATATGATAAAATTTTGACACATTTTAGTTATATTGTAACAATCGTTTTGATTATAAATAAAATTATTATTAGTATTATTAAATAGTCCTGAAGTTTGATTAAATTAATCGAGTATATTAATAACAGCTTTAGCTTTATGGTGTGCGATTAAAATAAGAAGCTCGCTTGTAGGTAATTACCTGGAATGTTATAGAAGAGATAAAAAGAGTATAATCGTATGCAGAATCGTACAGTTTAAACACTATAAATTACGCAAGAACGCCTTTAGACCGATTAATTTGTGTATCGCATTACACATTATAACTACTGGATATTTTAATATTTATAGGAGTACACGCTCAAGTTACTTGAAGATACGGGGTGCCGTGTTACCACTTTGGTAGATTAATTTTATAATTTTATTTTAGATTTTTAACTGCGATAGTCTATTACATGCGGCGCTGAAAGATTACATAGCGGTAATAATCTTCTATCTTAAGGGGTCTTATGGCAGCGCTGTTAAGGCGACGATTTCAGATACACGCAAACACGCAGAGACTAATGTAGCGCAGGTTCGATCCCCTAGCCCAGCGAGCAGTTTGACTCCTTTTGGAGTTTAGTAGGTCGACACAACGGCAGTCCAATGCTGTGCGAAAATGAAGGGAAGAGAAGAAGAAGAGAAACTTTGCCGTATGAGACTTGACATTGAAAGATACACTTTGCAGTCGGTAGGTTGCACAAGGGCTTAGAGGTCGCGCAAAACCAACGGTTGATAACTCTTGGGGGTGCAGACCCGGATCGAAAGTCTGATATTTGTATGGGTTTTCCAATTATTGTTCTATAATAAGCAGAATTTCACAGACAGCCAAGAGTTTTCTATGTATTATCAAAAATATTTACTAGAACCAAACAATAGAAGACATTTAAATAATGAGGGCAATTGGATAAAGAAAATACTCTCCTCAGTCCACATTAATTGAAACGTAACTAACAGTATCCAATAAGCCGACGATACGGTGTTTGTGAGAGACAATATGGATGATCAACAGAGTAAGTAAGGAATAGGAGCTTATAATGAATTTTAAAGGACAAACTAAAATACGTAAACCTCGTTGTGTCCATACATATATCAAAATATACTCAACAGTTATAGAAAAAGTCTCCAAATATCAATATCTAGAAACATATCAATGATCAAAACGGTCAGCCACAGAAACGCAACTGTAGAAAAAACAGACCAAACCGCAAAATAACACAGTTTTATACTAAAGCTAACTTGAACTTACATCTGAGACTCCCAATGGCAAAATGTGTTGAACGAAGCCCTGGATCATCTAAAGGGGGGGGGGGGGGGTATAGGCGTCATTTTTGACTTATTTTTTTGCCAGCTCAAAAAGGCTGGGCTTGTCGAGGCTTCTATCGTTAGTGCCTCTCCACTATGGCTGGAGGCAGCCGAGGGAACTTGTAGGTGGAATCCGGTAGTGATTGCACACGTAAAAATATAATTAGTGAGTATTTCGAAGTCTCTGTGTAACGCTCTATTTTGTGGCATCTGGAACTTGTTATGCGCTGTAATGCTTATGGTCCACCATGTTGGCATTCCATAAGTCAGGACCGGCCTGACGAGACTTTTGTATAAATTAACTTTAGTTCTATAACCTATGCTCTTTTTATTCAACAGGCAGTATATTGAACGATAAAATTCAGAATGATTGACAGCTTTTTTTTTTTAAATTTTAATTCGGAGTCTTTTCTCCAGTTTATTCTCTCATCAAAAACAAGACCCAAGTACTTGACTTTCTGGACTCAGTTTACCTGAATGCCATTAACCAAGAGCCTAGTCTCAAGTCTTCTAACTCTGCTCTTCGAGAAGAAAATGGCCTCAGTCTTGGCAGGATTCAGGCGAATCCTCCACCTCGAAAGCCACTTTTCCAAAACTATTCTTTAAAGGGGCGATTAGCAAAGTCGCAATAAAAAAACTAGAAGCATTTGTAATGTGAGTATATCGGTTTCTAACTTTAAATATCATAAACACAAAGAATTAGCAACGAAGAAAGGTTAAGGCGAATAAGCAAAGTAATAAATATAATTAATGAACTAGAATTTTGGTCACATTATGCAGGAAAGGTATCCAGCTATGAAAATGTTAAAATATTTGTAAAAAGCTGAGTTAATCGTAACACGAAATGCGTCCTGCCATAAGACACAATGTTAAATGTTATTAGTTTTATAGCTACAAAGAGGCATTGCTTAAGTTACTTACTCAAATAATCATAAAAAATATATTAAATATAAGATAAAAAACTGAGTTAATCGTAATAAGAAATGCGTCCTGCCGTAAGACACAATGTTAAATGTTATTAATCTTATAGCTACAAAGAGGCATTGCTTAAGTTACTTACTCAAATAATTATAAAAAATATATAATTTCTTTTACTGTTTTATTAACAGTTTATGGATAAGGTTAAAAGCCCTTAACTTTAAACATAGTCTCCTCTTAAAGTTATTCAGAACTCAATTAATTAAATGTCACCGTGGCATCCAGGCGTTTTCGTATAGTTTGACTATGTGGAAAAAGAATTTCGATAGAACGTGAAAATTCCAATTAATCTCTATCCGATTTTGACAAAAATTCATTGGTTTCGGAAACAGCATACCATGGCTAACTAAAAGCAAGTGTTCCATTCGCGGACACATGTGGATATGGAGCGTAAAATCTAATTATGAGGTCCCATTTTACATCATGTGTCATTCATTTTGTCACCATTTTCTTAATTTTGTGTTTGACGGGTAATAGTCGACGTTCAGTGCCCGTCAAGTAGACATTCGTGATTTTCGCGAATGATTCGTTACGAGTTTTAAAAAAATTTAAATGATGCTGCTTTATTTTCACCGTTTGTGATGAATCTGTTCCTATTTTTAATATAAATCAGTTAAAGTAAATATCTCTGTGAGAGTTAAAAACCAAAATGATAGTTTACATTGAAGTGTCTATGAATAAATAATGGCATCCGCCATTAATTAATTCCTCATTTAATGTAGTTGGTGCAAGTGGTTTCTAGTGATATTTAAGAAAGTAATTTTAGACGATTGTTTGCTGTTATATGATGTTTCTCCTCTGCTAGTAGGTGCCTTCGTTTTCATAACTTACCTGTTTATAGAATCAACGGGCAAACAAAAGTAAAAATTTTGTTCTAACGTAAATTGCCTACGGTTTGAAAATTCTAAAACGAAGGTCTTACCTACAATTATTTTTGTGTCCAGGAACTTAATTAGGTAGGTACACACTAAATTTAACTTACAACACAAAATGCGGAGCTCAATATGAACTTTGAACCGGACAATGCGTCCTTGACTCCTGTTAATAACTGTAGCGCTGTTGGGCTGTCTTAATATGTTGGGTTGGATTTTGAGCGCCTCAATGATTTTCTAGTTTGCTTCGATTTTTTTTATTTATTTGGTTTACTTAAACTTTTTTATATTTTATTTCTTCATTTTTGTACAATGGCTAATGAAATTTACTGGGCTGGTTTAGGAGTTTGGGGTTGTTCATAGTATAGAAAGGCCGCCAGTCTCTTGGAAACATTGTATTCGCTGTCTTGTGGTGCGTGCATATGACTAGTAGCAATCAGTTCGTTTTTGAATACTTTACAGTTTCTTAAACTGGGCTTTGTTAATATTACACCACGTCCGTAAATAGTGCAGGTTTCACAATAATCCAATAGAGGTTTGTCTTTGTCCGTATGTTTAGCCTGCTTGTCTATTTAGAAGCAGCGAGATGGCACCCAGTTGTTGATTTGCCCTTTTCAAACGTTCATCTGCATTGATATTCCAAGCCGTATCTCGTCAAAGGCGAGGCCCAGGTATCTTACTTCATTTACCCAGTTTAGTCTGATATTGCTTACAAGCAATCTAGAGGTTAACTCTTAACCTCGAAAGGAAGATGACTTGGGTTTTTGCATTGTTTGAACGAAGCTTCCATTTATCTAACCAAATCAGAAAAAGGTTTATATGTGTTGGGAGTCCAGAAATCACTAACCATGGCGATCTGGAGGTGGCGGTTATCGCCGTATCGTCAGCAAAGAGATATCTGGTTTGCTCATGCTTCGGTATGTCGGCCGTTATACAGAACCGGCACAAGGGGGAACCCTGTGGAACTCCGGCCCTGATGTCTCACCGTATTTCTGTCGAGACAGCGAATATCCTGGCATCCAGAAAATAAATGACTACCTTTATTTGGTAATTGGGCATACCTTCTCTTATTAGCTTTACTATAAGTCCATCGTGCCAGACAGTGCAATACGCTATGCTTTTGTACTAACCTAACCAGTAAACTAACTCGAAGGGTTTCGTCCTTTTGTGTCGCCGCGCTAGACTCGTGTTGTCCAGGACCTAAATACGATATATGGTAATGGTTTGAGCAACAGTCTTCATCGTAAGGTCCCAACGGATATACTTTATTCTGATATAATAATATTTAGTTGATGTGAACTTAGAGGACCGTAACCAAATTTATTTTCAACAAGATGGAGCTCCTCCTCATCAGTTTTACGAAGTGAGAATATTATTAGAAAGGCTTTTCAGAGATAGGTGGATGGCAACAAATGGTCCGATACGTCTGACGTAACTCCATTAGACTTTTACTTCTGGGGGTATGTCAAGGACGAAGTCTTTGAAACGAGATATGCGAATTACATTACATTGCATATACGAACATTAGACGCATTATAGCATCCATCGATGGCAGAACAATTTTAAAAGTTACAAAACGTGTATTAAAGAATGCCCGCAAATGTATTGAACAAAACGGTGATGTGTTTGAACATTTAATATAGTTTTTTTCTATTTCTTCCACTAAAAATCGAGTTTTAATTTTTGAAATAAATAAATAAATTCGTTTTTGTTTTCATGGTAGTCTCGATGAAAACGCCAAAGGCAAACCATTTTTTATTTCCATGGCTGTGTTGATGTTTTTTCAATTTTAGGCCAATAGTGCATATGAACTTTTTTATTCCGTATACGATTTGCAAACGTTTCGGTAAAAAATATACAGGGTGTGCCATTTAAAAAAAATACATTTTCCTCATTTATTCAGAAACGTTATGTCCAATTGTTTTTCTGCTTTCACCATTTTAATTAGCAGAAAAAAATGCTACTACTTTGCTAATTTAACCAACTTTGTATCTCTAATAATAAAAAGTTAGCAATGGTTATATGATAATCTATAGACCACTTTGAGTTTTCTTTTATAAGAAGTTCTATCATTAGAAATTAAAGTCTATTTTACTCAAACGTTTAATGAACTAGGTTAAAGTTGTCAAGCTGTGGCAGGCAACTCCTAATTCCAGATCCACTAAATGGAAAAATTGTTGTAAATGTTTTAGATCAACCATATTATTATAACTGATACGAAAACTAGTTTCCTCCGTTCTCCGTTTCCTAACAGATTTACACATTTTTATTTCCATCTCTTATATTGTCAACCAAGAAATAAATAATTAAGGTCAAAAAACCCTTGAAAACCCCAGGTGGTACAATATTTTGTACAATGGGCCTAGCCATTGTTAACTAAACATAAGTGTTCCAAAAATCCATTCTCGCATAACTAAAGTACTTAACACTGTTAATTTTAAGATCGTTATAGCTATTAAAGTCGGAAGTCGGGAAAATTTGGTTATTTAAAAATTTAGTGTTAACCAATATTTCTTAATAATCGCTAATATCATTGTAGGAGTTATACTATTATACAGCGCTAATATTGATGCACAAATAAACTTTATTAACATATTTAGTACTGTTAATCCGCATCCATAAACAGTATTTAAATTGCCTTGAATTTACTCTAGTTAAAATTGGTTGTTATACGGACACAACGCGAATGCAAAATATTGCATGCTTTTTGGCGTCTCACATTGTAATGTTATGATCTGTGGCGTCGTTTCAGTTAACTTTTTTGCATATCTGATTAATATAAAGATGATCTGTCCTAATGTTTATTTTTCCTTTGTTGCAGGGACATATGAGCGTTGTTTTTTTATGTTGGATAAAGAAGAGTGAGGCAGGAGAATCCCTTCATTATCACTAAAAAGGATAATATAACTACCTAATCTTAAAATTTCAGTGTGTGATATAATTAGTAATTAATATTAGTGAAGGTGTGAGAAATTGTGTACAAAATGCATTAAAAAGTGTCGTCTGATGTGATTTAGGTGCGCCAATACTTGGTGTGTCAAAAAAAATTGTTAAAAAAATTCTGTGATTAAACTCGAAATCGGTAGCATGAGTTCGTATTTCGCTAATTATATGCCAGACATGCGAAATGGAGGCGTCGTCTCAGCCGAACATCAACAACATCATTATGGACAGGTGCCCCAGGGTGGAGGGGCTGTACAAACAGACCCCAGTGCCTGCGCGGGCGACCCTTCTGTCGTGGGGTTGCGGCAGGGGATACCCCCGCACCACTATGGAGGGCCTCCTGCGGCGGGGCAACCCCCTCAGGGTATGCCCTACCCTAGGTTTCCCCCGTACGATAGAATGGACATTAGGAATGCGGGGTATTACCAAGCACAACAAATGGATGGCACTCCAGGTGAGTAGTCTATATTTAGCTAAATCATTATGGACTTGAAGCTATCGAGCTATTCTTGGTTAATAAAATGGAAAAATTGGAAATGCAGAAATTGCAATTAGTTATACTTAAAGTCCAAATTTTGAGTCAGTGACTCATCACTAGCATATAGAGAGCTACGGGTTGTGCGACATCAGGGGAGTGAATTCCAGTGGCGTGGGCATTTCCAAAAGCAATAAATGATGAAATTTTCATATAATTCTTCATAAATTAAATTTATTTCATTAACCCTTAAAACTTGATTCTACAAGGTGATTTTCTTAAAAGTTTTTGATTAGAGTGGCCGTTTACAAGTTATTATTGTTTAATGCACACTTCCAGTAGCTTTCAACTTCACCAAATTTTCTTTTAGAACTTTTGGACTAGAACGAGGTTTGTCGGGATGCCTAACATCATTCAGTGCATGCTTTTCTTAAACTTAATCCTCCAACAATAATTCAATTTTCTCTTGAGATGTAATACGATCTATTTTAATCCTTAACACAAAACTTATTGTCATCTTATGACAGCAGGGACAAGGAATACAATTCATAGCTTACTTCTTCCCATGAACAGTCTTCCATGAGGACCAAAATTAAATTTTATACAATAATAGCCCGTAAGCCGCCACTAATAAAAACTTGAATTCATTATGTTTGGTCCAGAATCTTAGGATGTATCAAAATTTATCAAAAAATGCTGTGTTGTCGTTTAAAAAAATAAGTTTTTTTGAAATTGCGCCCAATCTGGCAACAACTCGTTTGATTTTTCCATATATTTATCTTAGTTGGACTAATTCCTAAAATTTTGCTTTAAAAAATATAGTTATATATCTTCAAATACAAAAGGTAGCCTATGTCAGGTTCTAAAAAAATAACCCTTTATAAGACCTTTTCCACTGGGATTTCTTAGTCCTTACAAAAATCCATCCATAAATGCCTGCCTTGAAACTTTATTATTTAGGTCTTGCCATACCTTCTCAACTGTGTGCCCTACATTGAGCCATGTTTTGTCGGCGAAATACAATTTTTCCCCTTTTCCCGAAACGCCCGTATTTTTTCAAAATATTTTCGCCGTCTTACAATAATTTCATTTTTTTTAAGTAGGCTTTTTCGATTTCGTTTAATATACCTAAAATTAAAAGTTTCGTTAAAGTGCCACATATTTCTGCAGCATCCAATGTGGTTGGTTCAGGATTTCGTTCCTAAATTCCAAGGTATACGTTTTTAACTATTATTTGTTCTTTTAATGTTAATTAAAAATATTTTGTAGGTGTACAACTAGTTGAAGGTTTGCTAAGATCCATAGTTTACTCAATTAAAATAAGCAGTTAACAACACTAAACAAACTGTAATAACTATACAGGGTGTTATTTAATAAGTGTCCGATATTTTACAGGACGATTCCTCAGTTATTTATAAGGTGGAAAGTTCATATAAGCTTGCGGACCAGATCTTCATTTTTGTTTGAGATACAGGGTGTTAAAAATTTATTTTTGTTTTCGTTTTTCGCAAATAATTTTTGATATAATGTCTGTATTTGGACGAAAATTGGTACCTAGAGGTTTTTTGAAATGCGAAATTCGAATTTGATGTTAGTAATGGCTCCCACTTGTAGAGGGCGCCACCTACGTGTCTTTTTACTCTTTTGAGGAGTCATAACTTTTTTATACGTGCTTGTATTACATTTTTAAGCAAAATGGATTTCTTCATCATTTTTACATGAAAAGGCATACTTGGTAGAAGTCGCTACGAGCAATCGTTCTCAAGAAAAAGAATAATAAAGAAATAAATGGCTATCGCTGTGCCCAGATCAGAGTTTGATAAAATAGCATTTATATCCTAAACAAAGCCGAAATCAAAATATTATTAAAATGTACTTTGCATTAGCCAATAAAGTGCCTACATAACAGTGTTATCAAAAGAGAAAACGGCAGTGGCGTACATATTTTTTGTTCCTGTTAAAAATTGTGACACCCTGTATCTCAAAAATGAAGGGCTTGCGGACCTATGCTTATTTGAACTTTTTACCTTATAAATAACTGAGGAATCGTCTTGTAAAATATCGGACACTTATTAAATAACACCCTGTATATTGACACAAAACAATATTTATGTGAACAACCCATATACTACGATGACTAAAAAGCACTAAATCTATAGATAATAATTAATAATAAAACACAAATTAATGAAGCAGTGCGAAAACCCTTCCAGCACGCTTATCTTCACTTCTTTCAAGTTATGAATTCCGGCTCTGTGTGTTGCCACATTTATTCTCTCCGCGATCAGAATCACAGTATTGGAATAGCCGTGATATTTTAAATGCATTTAGCTGATTACGGCTTGTATGACAACGTGACTTAAAAAAAATAAAATATATCTGGTATAAAAATAAGTTGTTTACAAACCTAAGCTAACCTCCAGCCTAAGGCAAAATAAATAATTTTAAGGAATTTTAGGGGAACAAATAATTAAACAAAAATCAGTAACGCTTATTTTTTGTTCTTCTGGAATAAGCATTTTTTTGTACATAGTAGATTTTATAATATTAACTGTCGAATTAAGTTTCCTGACTTCTAAAATATTACATTTCATAGAAATGCAATATTTTTTTTTTAATAAAACGTTTTTAACCAAAATATTAAAAAAATGGCTGAAATGGCTAGAGGAAAGATTTTTACCTAAATGATTTGAATTAAAAATCCCTTTCTATAAAGCCACAACAGTTGACATATCTATACAGATAACATAACTGGGGTCACAAAACCGACTAAAAAAAAATTGTTTTTAATTTAACTTACCTTTGCTTTAAAAGTATTTCTCTCTTTGCCACTAGATTGTGTACCAGGTTACCGGCCTGACAGCCCGAGCAACATGGCTCACATGGGCTCCGCGGCAGCTCCCAACGGTCACCAAACACCTGTCGTCTACGCCAGCTGTAAGCTTCAGGCTGCAGCGGTGACCCAGAATGGGGTTCTCGGCCCCACAGGAAGTCCTCCTCTAGACACCACGCAGAACCTCAGTAATCACCACATGGGCCATCATATGCAAGAACAGCATCCGGCGCATCACCAGCAACATCACCAGCAACAGCATATGATGTATGCTAATCAGCAAAATCCGAATATGCATCAGCAGGCGCCGCATCAGCAAGCTGCGTTGCAACAACCTCCACAGGGTCAGCAACCGCCTGCAAATACCGCGTCGTCACTACCTAGTCCATTGTATCCTTGGATGAGGAGCCAGTTTGGTAAGTTAATCTAGGTATAATGCATCTAATTTTGATATTAAACCATTGAATATGACATTTAACCATTGACAATGGACATATATATATACAGAGTGTCCAAGATAAGGAGCGACAGTATGGAAATCTCGTTAATGGCAAGGGATACAGTATTGGGTAAACAGGAAAAAAGTTGCGCAATCAAAGGACCAACAAATTGACAATCAAAATTAGGTTTTGAGTTATTTCAAGACAAAATTTTTTTTCTAAATAGCAACTTTTAACGAATTTAATGATTATGTCACAATTTTTCTTGGATTTGTACTCCTTTTTTAGAAAAAAACTGCCGCTTGGGTTTTTATAGCGTTAAATTCTACTTGGTTACTGTTACCCCAAGACAGAATATCGTCCAGGTCTTTGTTGAGAGCAGTTAAGGCAGCCGATGCTCGAGCATCCTAAGATGAAACAAGTGTGCTGTCATCAGCGAAGCTATATATAGGGTTTCTAGTTTTTTCCAAAAGATCGTTAATGTATAGTAAAAAGAGGGTGGGCGACAATATGAACCTTAAGGGACTCCGGCGGTGATGGTAAATGTGTCTGAAAGAAATCCGTCCATCGCCACTCGCAGAGAGAAAGCTTGACAGCCATGAACAAAATTGCGTCGGCATTCCGTATGCTCTCACTTTAGCTAGGAGCCCCTTATGCCATGCTCGATCAAAGGCCTTGGAAATGTTCAGTGCCACCGCCCGGGACTCCCCTTAATGTTCTATTGTGTTGTTCTAAACGTGAGTAACATAAGGAATGTTCATCTAGACTTACGGAATCCATACAGGCGGTCACTAATAATGTTGAAGCCTTCTTTAATACATTTTCGTGGATAACTTTCTCCATAACTTTTGATATAACCGAAAGCAATGCGACTGGACGATAGTTGTTTGGCAAGGTCTTCTTGCATTGTTTGGGTATGGGCCTACAAAATACCGTTGTCAATTCATCAGCGCATGTCTTAATTACGATTACTGGAATTTCGTCAAGACTCCCTAAGACTTGCTTAACATACCGCTTTCCGGAAAACAATCTTGGACGTTCTCAATTCTACAGGGGGAATGTTTGGCGAAGTTTTTCCCTGAAAATTAATCATTGACTGTGAGCTTTGGTCGCAATGGTGCCATCAGAACGTGTTAGAGGTGGAATGGTTGACTTGGTAGAGTTATGTCTGACGGCCTTAGCTACCGACCAAAATGATCTTGACCCATTAGGCCATTCAAGAAGTTTGTATTTGGTCCTCTGGTTGTGTGCTTCTTTGCTTTGGTTTATCGTTTGCTTGCATTGGTTTCGAGCGTTAACAAATATGGTACGATTTTCGGCGGTAGGGTTTTGGCGTCATTGAATGTTTTGTTCTAAAGCACCCATCAGCCATTTCCTTTTTTATGATAGGGCTCTGATTCTATAAATTCAAATTTTAAAAGCCCTTTTTATTCTAAATTCTAAGATGTACCTAATACCCATTATCGTTTCATTACGTTTCAAGCCCTGACTTTGTAATGTCAAATTTTGAGGATGCAGTATAGACTAACTTGAATGATTAGTCACTTATGGTTTTTGAATACCAATAATAATAAATAATTAATGAATTATTTACTTATTATTATTGGTATTCCAAAACCATAAGTGACTAATCATTCAAGTTAGTCTATACTGCATCCTCAAAATTTGACATTACAAAGTCAGGGCCGTTAAGCAACACCAAATACTAACATTTCTGATGTAGTCTTTAAGCCCGTTAAAAGTTGGTGCAAGGAAGTTTTGTCAGTTTTGCTCTAACTCTAATATTAACGATGAAAAACATTTAAATAAAAATAAAAACTCACTTTTTTTAATAACTCCAAACTTAAATCTTACCAGAACATTTTAAGTGTAATATTGTTAGTCCATTGATTGTGCAATTTTTCTCCCATTTAACCAAAGTTGCATCTCTTAACGAGAGATCCCCATTCATACCGGTCCTTCTTTCTGGGACACCCTGTAGGTTTAGGCGAGGAGTTGACCACTTTAAACGCTTTATCGGAAAGTATAAGAAACTGCATATTTTTTTGTTTATACCTTCGGTTTGTTGTTGTTGCACTGTCCCATGTGAGTTATGTTGACTGAAAAAAAAATGAAATGCTACTGGCAACGAGTATTAGTATACTATCCTTTATTCGGTTAAAATTCTGCATATAAACGTTAGTAAGATAAAGAATATATTACTTGTCAATAACATAGAAAAATATAAAAAAAATATTCCGCCCGTGATGTAGGATAAAGCAGATCAGTTAACTATCATAATACTTGTTGTTTTCTCTACATTTTCGCTTCGAGATATTTAAACCGCACTCTTATCTCTAATCTTCATTGTGTTGCTGTCTGCTCTTTGCTGATAATATAGGGGTTAAAGCGTAAATTCAAATATTTCTACTAAATTTTTTACTTAATAAGCCTAATTCTGTTTCAGAAAAAACCTAATTGTACCTGTGTTCTTATTTATTGATTTTTTTTAATTTACACCGTTTATCTTAAAAACAATACGTCAACCTTCACCATTTTGTCCAAATACATTATTAATGTCAATAAATAATTTAACAAATCAATTAAATCAAAAAGAATAATTTCTAGGTTTTTCTGGTAATTTATTTATTATGCTAAACTAAATATTTTAAGTCACGATACAGACATTCGGGAGTATAAAGTTTTGTGCCATATAAATTGCCTAAGTATATCTGCTTGGTACTGTCTCCTGTCGGGAATATAATTAGGCTTTTTATTTTTGTTAATTAATTAAGCATTTGAGCATACAGTTCACAGATAAAAACACAATTGCTGGTTTCTTTAAATGTGTTGTCAGTTTAATTAATTGAAACAAATTTTTAAAACATTGATGACATAAATACTGGAAATATATGCATCCCTTATCCGTTAATGAATGATGGCTACCATACTTAAGGAGGATTCTCCGTTGAAATTAAACTTTATAGCTCTACGTAAAAAAAAAATAATACATTATAAGAAAAATATATGCGCCCCAGGTCATGCAAAAGCGAGGGGAAAACCACCTTAGAATTATGGTGTACAAGCTGATAGAATTTTTAGAATTTTTTAGCATTTCTTAGAATTATCAGAATTTTTTAGAATTTTTTTAGTGGGTACTTTTTAGAATTATCAAAATTTTTTAGAATTTTTTTAGTATTTTTTAGAATTTAATTACAATTTTTTGAATTTATTTAGAATTGTTCACTTATGCGCATGCTCAAAAGCATGCATAATCTATAAAAATTTCTCCCCTCTACTACTTTCTACATCGGCATATTTGTTTATTTGAGCAGTAGCTAGCGAAACGCACGCTGCGATTACGATTTCAGGTTTACGAATGTTGATGAACTGAACGGTCTCTGGATATTAATAAAATGTGTTTTTTTTTTCCGATAAAACCGGAAAAAACAATACAATATTTATCGCAATAAGAAAGCGCTACAGACATTAGAAAAAATATACGTGCCAACGATTTAGTACTTGTGCAAGAAAGAAAACCTTTCAGATGACAATATTGGCTTAAATATTATCCAGATCAAAAAGTGGATATAACTGATCGCATCCTTTATCTACCCAATCTTATCTAAGAGTAAGCTTACCAAATAATGTAGTACGACTTCTTAAAAAATCATCACTTATTTGATTACTCTATGAGGGGAAAAAAGGGTAGACACAGGTCGGATAAATACAGGGTGTTTCAGAAGTATGGTACGTAACTTAAGGAGGCGATTCCTTATGATATTCTAAGAGAAAAAGTTCATATGAGCATGTGTCCGGAGTCTTTGATATACAGGGTGTTAAAGTTTAAAAAAAAATCATTTTCTTATAATTTTTTTAAATATCCTTTTCCCGATCTTATTGAAATTTGGTACCGTTGTTCATAATGATAAGGGGCTTAATTAGCCCTAACTAAATTAAATGTATTAAGTTCAGTGGCGTCCCGGGGAGCACTTTAACGAATATTGTTGACAAAAAATGTACGCCACTGACATTTTCCTAATTTTGATATTTTCTCTCGAATTTACTAACTAATAATACAACTTCTTTGCTCCCTGAATTATTTTCGTATTTTGCTTCGTATTCCAGGGAAAAAATAAAACCTACCTATGTATTTTAAAGTTAATTAAAACATTTAAATTAAAAATGAAATAATTTTTTTAAATAATGATATAAAAAAACGCAGTTTAAACAGTTAATCAAAGCAAATGTTGAAAATGTATGGTCCAATAAGATCCCTGCCCATGCATTCACCGAAAATTGTTGCTGAAAACGACCTTCTCTAATTTTATGAGGATTATCCGCCCAGAAATGTTCATTATGAAAATCCATAATGGCTTCTCTTGAAAAAGAGGCCTCGTAAGTAAATAAAATGTTCAGTAAAAAAGTGTTGTTATGTGCTACTCTCGATGCTACTGTATGCAGCACCTACTGAAATCAAACCTTGGGTTAAAATCACGGGGAAGCAGAGCTTGCACACGTTTAATATGGTATAGGTATAGTTTATAAAGATGCAAAACCCTCCAAACAGTTGATGCACTTGTTTCAAGTTGCACTGCTACCTTCTTGGCACTAGTTAGAGGAATGAACGAAGTATAGCCTCTTCTAACTCAGGCGTGGTTGTTGCAGGTCTGTCTGGAAGTTCCGTACTACGTTTAAAACTCCCAATTTCACTCGATCTTGCATGGAGCTGTCTAAATGTTTTGGCACATGGCACATTTTTTTGAAAAAACACTCTGTAGGTATATCAAAAACTCTTGGCACATGTTTTTATAAACTTTTTCTTTTAAAATATGATAATGAATTACCTGCTTAAGTTATATACCGTACTTCTGAAACACCCTGCATATTTTTGACACATTATAAACGTAAAAATGATACAGAAGATAAAATGCAGATAAAAAATTAGTTAGTTAAGAGTGTTCTAGAATGTCCGAAAAATAATCAGAATTTTTTAGAATTTTAGAATTTTTGGTGTACAAAATTGGATAGGTGGTTTCCCCCTCGTGCAAAAGAGATGTCAAAGATGTCCTAAAGATCTCAACTAACCAGAGTTCTCCAGTTGTCTGGGTCCAACTACCTTAAGATGGTATTATGTGTATTAAAAAAAGTAATTTGGACGTAATTTTGCATTCTTACTTCATTCTATCGATTTAGAAAAAAAAATTATAAAAGTTCTACACTGAGAAAGTCCCTTAAGGAAAATAATGGATTTAATGAACACCAAACTTTACGATATTTTTTTTCCGACAGCTTTATAAACATTTGTTCTTGTAGAACTGCTGTCAAATCATCAACAACACACCAATAAATCGTAGTTAAACAAATACCTAACGACTTAATCAGAAATAAAGAAGAAAATATATTGTAACTCCTTGACCGGTGAAAGTGACAAATGTAGCACATTAATTTTCGGACTTCCCGTGAATGACAGAATGGTACCTTTTAGAACCCCCCATCAGGTAACCCAAAATTGAGTTGTCTTCTTATGCAAAATTGGATCAGGGTTTCAAAGAAGGGCAATAAATTTTAGATAAGAACTGTCAAGGTTTTAAAGGATAAAATGGGTTACCACCTGAGTGTACCTTGATGCACCTTGTCTAATATTGAAGGGTACAAAGAAAGAAAAGAAGAAAGGAAAGGTAATTTTTATCAGAAGAAATTTTTGGGATTCCAGGCTGTTGCGTAACGTGACCCATTCTTTGTCATGCAGAGTGAATTAATTGGCTACAGTTGATGGTAAGATAGTTAGAATATTTTTGGCTACATAGAGGAACCTTCGCGTTCTTTAGGTTAGGGAAAAGTCTAATGTTCGAAACTTTAACCAAACGAAAATGATTGCGTAACATTTCTTATTCTTGTTCTTGAACTGACAACACATCAGTATAATATTATGGGCTTTAAAACTTATTACATTAAATGCTCTTTTGTTACTGGAAAACCTTCTTATTTCTTAATTCTTATGGCAATCAAAAATATAATTACACATAATTGTTTTTAAACTGAACGCAAATTTAGTGCGTTTTATTTCTTGGCTAGATGATAGTTCTGTAAAAATGGGTACTAAAATAAACCAGCCAAGTTGTACAGGGTGTCTCAAAAATATACCCAATGCTAGTTAAATTCCCAAAGCTAAATTATGAAGATCTAGCCCACCTTACAGTTGTCCAAAAAATGAGAGTTTCCGAATTGCGTCAAATTTTTTTTTTTAATCTTTCCAAACATTTATCTTGATAATATCAGAATTGGCATGAAGTTTGGTAGTACAGTTTTTTTGAGATGCGAAATCTAGGTCTGATAACAGTTTTAACGTTCCTTGCAGAGGTCGCCACCAGCAGCACCTCACGTACCTCTAAAGATTCATAACTTTTTAACAATTTTCTTCTGAACTCTATATAAATAATGTAGGTATTCAAAACCATATGCCTTTACATTTTTAAGATAAAGTAGTATAAAAATACTCCAGTAATGTCACGCAGGTGTCTCAAAAGCCCAATTCAGTCGAAGAAACTCCAGAGAGTAAATAAATGTTCTATATTTGTCAGTAGGTATCACCATTACAAAATTTTCGATATTTTTTCACCGACATTTTGGATTAAATCATCTGTTTGTTTAAATATGATAAATTGCTCTTAAGCAAGGAAATTTAATACAGTATAAAGAAATGTGGTATTATTTCAATGGCCGTAAATCAAAAGATTAAAATATGCGGGCAAAATGTCTGTGAAACCGACAATGCAGGAAGTCCAGCTGTTTTACCACTGTATTTGAGTTTGAGATATTGTACCTATTTATTTTTATTATCTTATTGTACAAAGCGTAACGAGATTTGCACAAAAATTCTGCAACCTCAATTTTGGGTACTTTAGTTTAGTGTCGTCGGGCATTTTCATCGGTACTTGGTAGGACCAGACCACCTTTATAGATACAAACTACATATTATTTGGGACTGTGCTAGACAGGGGTGTTGTGAATAATTAAAAAAGTTTTGAGAAGATGTGGTGTTACTAACTAAATTAATGTGAGCAGAAATTATCATAAAACAGCACTACTGGGCTAGTATGCTTGTGGTATTGTGGTAGAAAATATAGTAAGTGTTTATGAGCAAGCTGATCTTTTCAAAATTGTCAAATTTTTGTTGACGTAACATTTAAAAAGGAACCGAACTATAAAATAAATAAATAAAACTATAGTTTATTTTTAAATAATGCCAAGTAATCAATCAATCAAACTGTCTTCTCTATGGGCGTGCAAGATTTTTCGGCATGTATAGATTTAAATAGGCCTGAATTTTTAAATTTGTGCAGAATTAGTACAAGTACCGACATTAAATTTAAGTTTCGTCTTCAAATATATATTTTAATATTAAATTTTTTAAGCTTAAAGTTATGTACAGCCGTTCCATTTACGTGGAATTTTAGAAAGCAATTTTATCAAAACTAATTAGAGTCTAGGTACTTATTCCGTTTCTGCTCTAATCACTTTTTTCCGTTCTTTTGTACCTAATCCTAGTTACCTGTTTCCTAATTATGCGGTTAATATGCCTCAATGGGTGCCTCTATTATAATAATACACCTATTTATATCTATACATACCTACCTTGGGTGTTTGTTTCTCAGTTAAACTAGTAAAAGTGAAGTGCCTAAACCCCCTAGAGTCGGTCCATGTACAGTAAATGAAAAACAAATTAGTCCTTAGTTCTTACGATAAAAGTAAGAATGCGGATTTGAGTGTGCAGTGCAATTTACAGCAGATATACTCATATATATAAATAAGAGAACTTTTTCTTAAGTAAAAACTGATGATGAAACAATTTCGCATGAGAAGTTGCCAAAGATTTCGTATAATTGATTTCTGTGTTAAAAAGAAGCATACCTACCTAAGTCTGTGCGTTTTAAGAAGTCCGCTAAGCCATAAAACCTCTTGAGCATTATGTCGGTGGCTCTCAAACAATAAATTATATTGAAGGTAATTTTGGATGTTGATGAATTACATTTTCTAAATAAAATAATTTAAAGTAAATAAAAATTAGTTTAGGTAAAGAAAAATAATAATTTTTTAGCTTTTGTAGTATTCAGACAAATTAGTTTTACGAATTCTTTTTTATAAAGTTTTGGTTCTAAAAAGAACCGATTTTGTAGTCTTGCGACAGAACGTACCTACTTGTAGATAGGTACTACTAAAAGTAGTTTTCCTCTGCATTTGAAATTTCACCCATGCTTTCAGACTCATCAGAATCAACATCATCGTCATCATCATCATCATTCGTAATAATTAACGGTCTTACTTCGTCTATAACCTGTTCTGTCTCATAAGATTCAAAAATAATTTTTTCTGTGTGTTCAATGCATTTCCGCCATTCTTCTTTGCCCGCTTGGCTAAGCGCCTCCTCCCATAACTTTATAACGCTAGGCTTAACGATATTTTTACAAGCATGTTTGTCATAATAGTTCTTGCTAATACCCCATACCAATTCAATTGCGTTGTAATGACAATGGTAGGGCGGCAATCTCAAAACTTGATGTCCATATTTGAGGGCTAATTCGTCAACAACATACTTTTTTTTAAATGACTGCTCTTTACACTTGCTTAAAAGTTCACTTTTTAAATATAAATTTTCATGGTTTATGTTTTTCTTTGACAACCACTCTTTTATTTCTTCCTTTTTCCAGCTGCTTGTAGGGAATTTCTCTTCGAGTCTCGTATGGTAAGAGGCATTGTCTAAAACAATTAAGGAAGGTTTTTCTAAACTTTTTAAAAGTTTTTCCTCGAACCAATGCTCAAAAATTTCAGCATCCATATTGCCGTGATAATCATCAGTTTTTTTTGTTGATGAAAATATCAAACTGGCATTTAAAACAAAACTTTCTTCATTACCAGCATGTAATATAATATACCTTTTTCCATTACTTGCACGGGTACTTGAATAACAATGCTTTGAGTCATCCTGCCAAGACGTTTTTGTTGAAGTTCCGTTTGCAAATACCCATGTTTCGTCAAGAAAAACAACTTGTCTTGACAATTCCGATTTTTTGTTGTTTAAATAATCCCTTAAAAATTGCCACCTTTTCGAAACAACATTGGACAGCTCGCAAAGCAGTTTTCTGTTGTTCGTTTTTTTATATTTGAAACCCATATGTTTTAAGATGATGGACAAACTGTTAGTTCCAATATCGCAAAGTTTTTTCTGCTTTATCTTTTCAAGAATAGCTTTGAGGGTAACATATTCCTTGGCTTTATACATATCATAAACAATATTCCTAATAGAGAGTTTTATCCCTTGGGATAAATCCAAGGTTTTTGAATGGAGTCGAACCCTTTTATATGGTCTGTCCAAATCCTCTTCACTCTTTTTTCGAAGTCTTCTTAAGGTCTTCTCTGAAATGCCGCAAGCATCAGACGTTCGTTTTTGCACTGCCAAAACAGACTCTAACGGGCCCGAGTTATCTTTTTCTAAAGTAAAATAACGTTCCACTTGTAATACCAAACGGCGTTCACCTGGAGATAAATGCCTTCTAGGCGATGTGCCACCTTGCTGAACATTTTCCATAACTTTGCTTAATAACTGATTTTAATTCACACACAATGAGAAACAAACTAAAAGTGAAAAGCACAACTACTTATTTAAAATAAAGTAGAACATACCATCCCGCACTTCAGCAAATTTTAATTATTTCTTGGAAAATAGTAATTATTATGAAGATTTAATTATAATAATCCCAAAATAATGTCATTATCGGAAAAGTATATACCTGACAAAATCTTTAACATATTTCACCATCCCGCACTTGAGCAAATTTTAATTGGTTCTTGGAAAATAGCGATTATTATATAGATTTAACTATAATAATAACAAAATAATTTAATTATCTATTTAATTATTATTTATGCTCAACGCGTAATTCTAAGATAGTTTTGAAACCCCTGATTTCGCCCAGTAATAGAATACAGTAAACCAGTGGGATGTTCGATGTGATCAAGTATAGCGAAGGTGCGAAGATATTGTAACTTAACCGACTTACTGTTTTAAAAGCGATAACATCTCTTGGTGATTTAATCCGATATCGGACTTCTTAAAACGCACAGACTTTTATTAGTTAATGCAAAACAATTTCCGTTACACGTCATACCTTTCAAGTGACGTTAGTTATCAGCAGTGTTGCGAGCTTGTAACCAAAATAGCCGAGTGAGGGATTGCACTGTTTTTTTTTTCATAAGAACAAGATAAGTTTACAAAAATAAACCCAAATTTATTTATTTTAATAAGAAAATCTTCCAGGATCATAATGTATATCTTAATTGTATTGGAATAGTCATGTAATCTTGTTGTTAAATTTTTTGTTATCATATGCTCACTTAATTTACTTCAATAATAATAGGCTGAATGTTCATGTAGCAGTACGCACTTATTAAACCCCCAAATGTGATCGATCGGATTAAAAAATACAGTGGTATGGAGGAAGCCGTAAAACTTTATGTCCATATTGCTCAGCCACGTCATCAACTTAATATTTTTTTTGATGGCTGTCTGAAAAAGATTTCAAGTCTCATATTTAAGAATATGCTAAAAAAGGGGCATAAAGAACTATTTGAATAATATTGTATACGCAAATTCAATTTTGTGTTAGGTATTTTTATAGTTGTCTATTAGAATTACGGATGGCTTTGTTAAATTTTTCAATATTTGGTTTTCGAATCATTGTAAAAAATTTTGCTGATTCTACTACTACATGGTTGTAACCCGGATGAATTATAGAATAAAAAATTGCCTCTACACCCTCAAGAAAACAATCCTCACTACCAGCATAAAGTTTTATGTACCTAGAAAAATATGTTTCACCTAGATAAAATTCCCATAGTTTTTATATTTAATTTTGTTTACTGCATGATACCTTTTACCATCAACTTTAGTAGCACTTTTATTTTCATCTTGCCAAGATCGACCAATGGTGCCATTATAAAAAATCCATGTTTCATCCAAGAAAACGAATTTGTACAAGGATGCCTCTTTTTCTTTCATATATTCTTTTAAATATACCAGTTGTTTGAAAGCTACATGGGAAAGTTCAATACGCCCTTGCCTAGGTTCAACTTTTTTCCATTGGAAGCCAATTTCCTTTAACAGGCTTCTTAAAGAGTTAAGATAACCATCAAACAGTTGTCTGTCTTGTAATTTCTTACTTAAAGTTGTCAAAGTTACATGATGTTCTAAAAAAGTTAGAGCTTAAGCATAACCAATGTAAAGTATTACAGTTTTTAAATAATACAACTTACTTGTTTCGTACATTCCATAAATAGTGTCACAAATGAAACTCATATCCAATCTTGATATTTACAACTCTCTTTGCATGAGAACGTTTCTTTTTAGGCGATTAATAAACAACGCAATCGACCGAGATATGTATGGACACCTTTGTTGTTCTTAAAAGAACAGTTTTGTAATGCTATTTATGAAATGATCTCGAGTTTTATTAAGAAATATACGCACAACAAGAGTAACAACACGAAAAACGAAACATTAAAATAGGCCAACGAATGAGCTGACGCCACCGTTTCGTTGACAGTTCTGTTGTCAACTGTCTGCTAATAAAATTCAAATTATATCAGCTAATTGATGACGTGCAATGGAAATTGTTGTTTGGAATCATTTTAGATGGAAAATTCTATTATATCCACCTGATTGTAATTATTAATCTGGAAATAAATAAGATATTTTTGTATAAAATCTAAAATCATCCCGAAGCTACCATCTAAATACATAAACATAAAGATTAGACCATTTAGATGGTTTTTGAATTTTTGCAATACTAAATACCTACCGGCGTTAAATCATTCAATGATAGATGCTAATGCATACTTCCACCGAGATAATGACACAAAGAATGAAAGGCAAGAACGTATTAATTCTTTTAACGATATAGCAATTTTCTTATTGCCTTAACTAGCATATTCTTAAACAGAAGCAAATTTGCAATATTAAACACGGGAATTACCTACATACTTGAATGATACTTCTCAATACGTGCTTTCACGCAATGGTATTATTCAATTTAGAAGATTTATGTCTGCAAATCGAACCATAATTTTCGACTGATGTATCTTCTTCAGATGGAATACTAATTTTTTGATTAATATCATTGCAGGCTAAAAACAGACAATTTTTGTTAAGGCTTTTTGAAGTGCTGGTTTTATTTTATTTCTCTGAGGCATTCATTGCATGCATTTATAATTATTCTAAATTATATGGAGGTACAGGGAAAATCACAACCATGATTTAGTTTCACTTAAAGGATGCTAGAAGTCGAAACAAGATGTTAGCACATCTAACGTTTTGCAGAAGTTTATTAATGAATAATAAAAATAACAAAATATGTTATTTAGCCTTTAAATTAACAGTACCGTAGAAAATTGCAAAGTATTCTTGTTTACTAACTATCTGCAACTTAAAAATTAACATAAGAAATCCTAGCCTAAGTTTAGAAATATTATGACGTACACCAAGTCCTCACTTAGTTACTTTACCACATGCCACACGTATTCTAGCTAATGGTCTGTTTTCTCATTTTTACTATATGTATTTTTTTTCAAAAGAAGTATTTTGAAGAGGATTTTTACTCAGATTCTTCTAAATACTGCTGCAACTTGGGAAGCAGTTGCTCTATCATGGCAAGTTCTACAGATTACTCACATGTTATCCGTTTAAAGCCGAAGCATTTATTTTTCAAAATTTTCTAAATTCTTTAGATTATCCAAGCAAGTGTTACTGGTTAAGGAAGTATGATTAGGTATATATCCCAATATCAGAGAGTACCTAATTTATTTCGAATATACGCTATACAGTTTAAGATGGGGCATTATTTACATAGATGAATGCTAATAATGAAGAATATCGGCGGCCTCGAATTGCGGACCGAATCAAGAAGATCCCTCTTTTAAAAACAATGAATTGCGAATATATAGGTAGGTACGCCAACACGTTCATCGTTCGGCATATCTTCTACCAAATCAAATGAGAAGCAATCTCCTACTACACTTGGATTCAAGGAAGGTAATCTAAAAATATGTTGTAACCATTTCCCTATTACACTACTTTAATTTTTGTATTCCTTCGTTAAATCAATGCTTTGAAGTTTTCTAAACCAGGCTTGTCCCAAGTGAAATCGGCGTCCAATTATTTTTGATTCACTCTACGTTGCAATCACTGCGCTATATATAGCTTGTTCAAAGTCTGCTGTCACTAGTTTAGGCTTAAGATGCAAATTAATTTTATTGCAGCTTTCGCTGAGAAGAGCAAACAGATATTTATACGTAGGTACATCCTTCTTTCTCTGGAAGAAAGCAAGATGCTATAGGAATGTAATGGCCATTTTACTCTATATAAGTTGTAAGTAATTGCAAAAAATATTTGACACAGTAGGAAAACGTGCCATTCAAATATATTTTATCTGCATGGCATAATGCACTTATGTTGTTTTTTGTAGAAAACACAACAATTTTCTTCTCTAAATTGTTCACGAATAAAAACTGCTCACCTTCCATACTCCTCATGCCGGTTTCATCTAAAACGGCTAATGTGTCACTTAGGCTTTTCGGTAATCGTGGTTGGTTTTTGCGTTTATGGCAGTAAATGTTATTTTTTATGGAGTTAACATCTCTTGCTGTGATGGTTGACATATTCCCTGTATTTTGTCTAAAAGCTGAATGTAAAATCTTTAAAGGTTTTTTCGATAAATCTTTTGCTGCTTTAGGTTTAATACTATTTAAAATCACTTGTCGATCGATTTTTTAATATCCACTATATGGGTGTGATTTAGTACACTCCTTGAAATAACATTCTCATCTCGAACCGTGAAAATTTTAGCGGTACCGTTTTTGACGGTACACGTCCAAAACTTCTCTCCACTTTTCAATGTTTTCTTGAAAGAAAATTTTGCGTCTTCAAACAATAATAAAGGTTTCCCTCGTTCACTCAAACACTGTAATGTCGACATATTTACTTGATGCTGGCGCAAACACATTCAGTAAAAAAATTAAATATTGCTCCAACTGTATTACATTTAAATATTCATTCAGGTAGATTAGGTACCTACTAATTGAGTATATGTACCTACCTATATAATGATTATAAAGGTAGGGGAAAGTCGGGTAAGATGACGAAGCGGGTAAGATAACTAATGATATTTTTTTTGTCGTCGCTATTATTATAAATGCCCTGTATGGTGGTGCCATCTCCTCGAGAGTAGACAAATTAATTTTCCAAGGCAAATCATGATTTCATAAGCCGTCGTTGCTTTAAAACACGTGTGTTTGTTTTCCGGCAAACTGTTAAAGGAATATTGTTGTGATTTTTAACATTTTCCTGTAAATTTATAAGGTATGTTTATGTAAAATTGTGTTTAATTATTGATGATAGCTGTTGTTAATTGCATGTGAATATAATTTTTGTTCATAGTTCGTGTACTGTGAAAATATAGTTAGGCAGTTTAAACATAACCTTCATGGGTAAGATGACGCGGTTAAGATGACGAGATCGTCATCTTACCCGCGTAAAACGTTGATAATTTTCTTTTCTTTACAGAATGCCACAAAAATATATTAGAAAGACCAATCGGCGATCTTGGAGTCAGATAAATTTAACAGCAGCCTTATTAGCTATAGATCAAGGCCAATCTTGCAATAGCGCTGCTGCACGATACGAAATTCCGGAAGCAACCTTACGCCGCTATATTAATAAAAGACGCGAGGGGAAGGATCTGCCAGAACATGGTGGAAGACACCGTGACACTTTAATGTAGCCCAAAGTGAATGTCTTGCTACATACATTAGAGACATCGATAGGAGAGCATTTGGACTTACAAAAACCCAACTTGGACGACTGGTATTTGAATATGCAGAACAAAATGACATACCTCATAGATTCAACAAAAACTTAAAAATGGCAGGAAAAGATTGGATAAAATCTTTTTTAAATAAATACAAGATAAGTCTACGAACACCTGAGGCTACATCGGTAGGACGCCTTATTGGTTTTAACGAAGTCGCTGTTCAAAAGTTCTTCACAATTCTGAAAGAAGTCCGTGAAAAATACAATTTTGATGCAAGCCAAATATATAATGCGGATGAAAGCGGGCTCTCATCTGTGCCAACAAAGTTGCCAAAAATTTTATCTCCTACTGGGTCTCGACGCGTTGCAAGAATCGTTACCGCAGAGCGTGGGAAAAATGTCTGTGCCGTCAATGCACTGGGTAACTATGTTCCCCCCTTTTTTATTTTTAAGCGGATGCGTATGAAGGATGAACTACTTTTTGGAGCACCTCCAGGGTCAACAGGAAGAGCTCAACAGAATGGCTGGATGTCCACCGAGATATTTTTACAATATTTAAAACATTTCCAAAAATATACTAACTCTACGCCTGAAAGACCCATTCTTTTGCTTGTCGATAACCATTCTTCGCACATTTCCTTAGACGGAATACATTTTTGCAGGGAAAACGGGATTGTTATGGTAGGATTTCCACCCCACACCACTCACAGGTTGCAGCCTTTAGATGTGTCATTTTTTGGACCTCTTAAGACATTTTTTTCACAAGAATGCGATTCATTTGTTGTCAATAAACCTAATAAAGCCGTGACTGATAAAAATATTTGCCAGATTTTTAATAAAGCATATCTAAAGGCTGCCACGGTTGGAAATGCTGTGCAAGGATTCAGGCGATGCGGAATTGAACCATTTGATTCTCATATTTTTGGCGAAGAAGATTTTGCTGCAGCTAAAATGTCAGAGAGAGAGATTTCTTCTCAAGAAACTGTTCCTGAAGCACAATATGACACAGTAACTTCGCAAGCAGGGATAAATTCTTCAGAGTATTCATCGGAAGATGAGCTGCCCTTAATTCACTTTGTACAGAAAAATTCTTCTTTATCTGTTCCAGGAGAAAAATTACACACTGAGAATAATATTCAAGCAAATCATAACTTTATCCAACTAGATAATACTAATGACGCCAGCTTAGCACGCCCAAATGTATCAAGTGTTAAAAGATGCATTTTTGGATCATCTTTTAGTGAAAACGCCGAGTGTTCCAGTTCCAGTGGAATCCAAAAAAAAATATATCTCATCCCAGTGTTGCGTTAAAAAAAGTAAAATAGAAGAAACGATGTCGCTATGGAAAATACGTCCTTTTCCAACATATGAAAGATCAAAAAACAAAAAAGGAAGGAAAATTGATGCAAGTATTATTACCGGGACTCCAATGAAAAGACAGTTAGAGGAAAAGTTAGCGGCTGAAAAGCAAAAAGAAGAGGCTAAAATTTTAAGAAAGCAGAAAAGGGAGGAAAAAAAATCCAAAACAAATAGAAAGAGTCAGCCGAAACTCACTGATGAAAATAAGGAAGCAATATGCCCAGGATGCAATGAATGGTTTGAAGATCCACCCAGAGAAGACTGGATTCAATGTTCCAAATGTCAAAGATGGTGGCACGATTCCTGTACCGACTATTCTGGAGTGGGAACGTACAAGTGCGATTTATGTTAATGTATACTTCATCTTACCCGCGTAGGTTCGTCATCTTAACCTACTAGTTGGTAAGATGACGAATTTTTCATACAACCCGAATTATTATTTGTTTAAATAGTCTGATTAGTTTTTGATAACTTATATTATATTTTTATGTACATTAGACATTAAGGTTTGCATGTAAATTAACGCACATTAAAAAAAATGTAACCAACGTTAAAAAATAAAAAATAACTGTTAACATCGCCAACTTACCCGACTTTCCCCTAGATATTTGCCAATTATCGGGTAGGTAGATTTCAGATGGCCTTTTCGTCTTTGGTCCGCAATTCATGGGCCATTAAAAACACATTTCAAAATCTGAAAGTTGTTTCTGGTTTTTGGGCCGCAATTCATGCACGCCCCAAGAATATTACTATTCTGTTCTATTGTATCTATATCTACCTTTATTTATAAATTTACGATTTGTTTGTGTCGATTAATTCAAAATGACATCGTATATCTTGCAAGGTCGTAAAGCCATTTAATTCGGTCATACAACTTAATAATTACCCTTTGAAAAGAGTTAAATAATTTACAGCACTATCAAATCTCATCGCGTCGCCATTTATCACCCGAAATGCTTATTTAATGGCGTCGGGAGTCGCCGGATTTGCACGAAGTGGGGCCCTTATCGACAGTGTTGCCAACGGGCAATGATCATCCTCGAAGAGAATATTGATTATACTTAAGAATATCATAACCGGAAAATAATAAGTTTAAAAGGTATTTTACAATATGCAAGGTGGTCTAACAAAGATGAATAAATATCGCATTAAATATATAATTATTGAAATACTACAAAAAGCAATATATCATCAACACAATGCCATGAGTTAAAGTTACAAATATCGTCTGCACTGTCTGAGAATATATTTTTTTATTTCGTTATTCTTATCTAAGGTTTATTAAATAGAACATAAAAGAACTTTAAATCATACGAAACTAAAATACAATCACTTGTACTTTAGCAGTTGAACAAAATTAGTCGAACATCTTCTATTAGACGAGGTTAATTCACAGACATACATCATAAAGATGGCCTAAAGCATTATACAACTATGTTAACTATACACGCAGTGTCGCAACCAGGATGTCGGTTTGGGGGGGGGGGACTCGGTACATCACATTGGTATTTCCTTTTTGAAGGAAATGGACGCCCTTTGGATGGACAAAGCATGACAAGAATTTCTTCTTATTTATATTCGTTCCACAATAAAGTAATTTACTGGCATTACTTGAACCAAGACATATTAATAGCAATTAAGGGAAACGTCAGACATGGATTATGGAATAATTATTGTTCATCAGAGACGTTAGCTGTATATGAAAATAAAAGCATTTGGTTTAATAATATTCAACCAAAGCGTGTGTATTCGTTATTCGTCCCAAAGATTTCAACAATATTGCCCTAAAATTTTTATGTCTGCCTCTATCATCAATATTCCAATCGCTTTCCTAGTTGCTAAGTTAATATGCGAAGTTTCAAAAAATATAATTGTCTACCTATATTATTTTTAATTTTTTTAGAAACTACAAAATATCTGTGGAATTTTAAGTTGTGTTCAAACATTTTTTAGAAAGGAAGTGGCATGATTTTTTCTTGTTGCAAAACTGCAAATAAATAATTTTTTTATTTACCAAAATTATATCCTTCATCAGGAAGTGTCATTATGGAATCTAGGATAAATAAATAATGTAACAAAGCAGTTGAAACCCTACGCCATTAATTATTACATTTCGATACCTACCCTTAGTAAATAGGAAATTAACTTGAGACAATCTGGCAACACCACACAAAGCTGTTCTCGGTTCATAAATTCAAACTCAACAAGTAGTCTATATACCGTGGCGGTTATATTGTTATTACGGTGCTTATGGTTGCCAACAGATGTAAATTCAGACTCTATTAGTTTAATCGTTGCTTTATAGCCGTAGTAAACGTAATTTTATGGCTTTTTGAATGGATTTTTATCTTTTAGAGGAAAAATCAGTTTGGATTCGACTACCGTAATGCTGTTTGAAGGCTTTCCTTTAATTTTTATTAAGCAAAATATTTGCAATGTCAGGATACTGTAATAATATTATGTATCTAATATTAGTCGTTGCTTTTTGTAGGAATGTATTTTTATGGCCTGTAACATACTACACATATATATATATAGAACCTTCAGTAAGCCAAGCCACTTTTAACATCGTCCTCATCACCAATAAGTTGTTGATTATACAAACACAGAAAACACATAAAATAATAATAATAAAGGACTTTTATGAGCAGATCAAATAGTAAATTTTACAGAGTAATTATTATGTTAAATATTTATAAATTATAGTCTCTAGTCTCCAGCAGAATTGACAAAGTTAAAAGTAAAAGTAATGTTTGAAACTTGAAGTTTTAAGCTGTTCTTCAAATAGTTTCCTTTAGCCTTGGTACCTATACATAGTAACTGATATTTTTTAGATTTTAAAATTAAACTGTGTTCCTTTGAGAGTAATTTAATGTTTTCGATATTATGAGTTATATTGAGTCGCTTTAACTATGTCTGACTTCTGACTGATAAAAGGAATAATAAAGCTGTGTGTCATCGGCATGGGCCTGTGTTTTACAGTTCTTGAGGTTATTATGTCTGTATATTAGAGGCGACAAGACAGAGCTCTGAGGCTCTTTAGAGTGGATGCTAACGCTGCTTACACGATACGCTATGAGGACGGTTTGATAGAAAGGAGGTTACTAGTTTTAGATCATCGGGATTAAATCCATAATATTTCACCTTTGCATATAAAAGCCTATGGTCCATAGTATCAAATGCCTTGAAACAATCCAGCAATATAAGTACACTCACCATTGCCACGTCAACCGCTTTTATGGCATCGTCATTAACTGAAGTTAGTGCAGTAGCTGTACTAAAACATTTTCTGAAGCCACATTGAAAGTTGGAAATTCTTCTATTTTCTGCAAAGAACGCTAAGATCTGATGATACATAACTGTTTCCAATATTTTTGAAATTGTGTGCAAAATACTAATTATTCGTAAATCTGAAAAGTTTTTTGGGTTATTTAATTTTGGAAAAGGAATGCACACATTGCACACAGCTATTTACCACAAAGCAGGAATATGATTATTTTCAATGACACAATGACAATGTGCAAAACAACATGTTCTATAAAATGACTGCACAGTTTTAGCATTTTTAGATTTATGCTATTAACTCTATGTGCAATTGTTTTAATACTATTTAGGATAAGATAGATGTCGTTGATTGTTGCTAACTAGAAACTAAATCCTTTTGTAGGGTTGTTTCAGTTGTTATTATAAAAGTGAATTCTGTTGTTACATTTGTCCCAACATTTTGAGAAAAAGAGGCGAAGTATTGGTTAATGCTTTTTGGATCGGTAAGATTGTTTAGCAACGTATTGGATTTATTACAGCGAACATTTAAGTTCGTAAGTGCTTTTCAAGTTTTCGATTAAATCAGAAGCAATTCTGGTTAGTAAGTACTTTTTTGACGCCTTAGAAGTAGACACTACACGGTTACGTATTGCTTTATAATTATCACTCTCTAAGTTTTTTTAGATATTTGATTTCATCATTCAACAAAGGCGCCATAAAATTTTCTGAATATAACTCTTTTTGAGTAATATAATAATGACTTGACAAACCATGTTGTTGGTATGGCAGTTTCTGAAGCAGAGTTTATGATAATAATTTATTTTTAAAATCATTTAGTAATCGATAGATGAGCGGCTACCCATATTTATACGTTGGTTAACCTTGTCATGTGTCGTATCTGTAAGCGGAATTATGTTGTATGTATCTAATTCGCAAATCTGTGTTTTTTTACATTTTTGGTTTTTAATTTACCCTCTTGAAATTAGTTATTATTAGAAAACTAAGTCATTACTTATCTACTACTTATCATCTGACTGAGTATAGTTTTTCATTAATATTATTTGTATTATTTTACCACTAATGGCTATTTCTTGTTCCATATCCAAAAATTGCGTAAAAAAAACAAATCAGGAAAAATTATACAAGCTTTAAATTAAAAAAAAAAAGCTAATAATGTAGTCCATTTACATAATATTTATCCTCACAATCTACACGAACGCCATGTTGAATTTCAAAGGCATTTTTGTTACTAATTAGATACGCTGTCATGCAAGAAGATTAATGATGGTTTTAGAAACCGAATCTACCATATTGCGGCACCTATAATAAGATATGGGTTGTTTTTGGGAGGTCGGTGTCTAAAATGAAAAAACAGGTACACAAAATTGAAAAATTCTTTTAATTGGGCGAAACAACGAGAAAAAAAAAAACATTTGAGAGGAAGGTTATCGCCGAGCTTTTAAAAATTAATTCTGTTTTTTGTCGATGATGACTTTTTGATATTAATTATCTTGACATTCAGAAATTAACAAATCAGTACCAAAATATAAAAAATAGGTTTGTGTTTTAAAATTTCTAAAATTATAATAGTGTAAAATATATAATAAATGGTACCGGCATTTGGTAAATATAAATTATTACATTTTACCTACTATTAGATGACGAAAAAGTCAAACTTGTCAAAATTCATTATTATTCTACATACAACTATATATTTTGCTAGATATTTTGTTAAATATCTTATTATGCATACCTCAAATTTCATGACATATCATTGCATTTACCTAAAATATCATTACTAAATTTTCTGAAGATCATGCACATTATTTATTAGTTTACATACATATACCTATCTTCAACTGTTTACAAATTATTGACAATTGAAAATTAGACATCTTCAATGAAAATAAAAATATAAATTGCATTGTTTGAGCGTTTTTTTTTTAAGTGAACCTGTTCACAGATATTTGTATTATTTCGAACTTTATTTTCATTCGTATAGGGTGTCTCAAAAAATCAGTATCAATTTCAAGTTTGTTTTTATAAACGAAATGACACTTTTTTAAATTTTAAACATATTATTTTATTTAATGAACATTAGGTATTTACAATAAAGGAATATGCCTGCCTATTTTAATTAATGTTGGAAGTGGTATCCATTCACAGCTCTTCAATGACCCAATCTATCCACAAACTCTCTTTGGACGTTAGTAACAATATCTGGGGTAATTTGCCGTATCGTGGCTCTTATTCTTATTTTCAAGTCTTCTAAATTTTGTGGTTTATTTTTGTATACTCTCTCTTTAACGTAGCTCCATAAGAAGAAGCCGACCGGAGTTAAATCGGGTGACCTTGGTGACCACTCTATTTCGCCCCGTCGGCCTATCACATGATGATGAAACGTATTGTCCAAATATCTTCGAACATTTGCGCTATAATGGGCAGGAGCTCCATCTTGCTGAAACCAAAGTCTATCATCAAACGTATCTGGAACATCTTGATTTAGAAATAGTGTAATTAAGGCAGGTACAAGTTCTTCCTCTAGAAACGACAGGTGTCGTTCGCCATTCAATGTCCACTTAAAAAAATATGGCCCGATGATTCTATTCTCAACAAATCCCGCCCAAACATTAATTTTCTCCCTATACTGCGTATGGCCCTCTCTCGGGCCTCTCTATACCATTGTGAATTTTCATTTGACCAATAACGAAAATTTTGCTTATTTACTTCCCCATTAAGGCAAAATGTGGCTTCATAAGAGAAAATCACTTTTTTTACAAAATTATCACTATTTTGGCAGATATCCATCATTACCTCACAAAACTGTTTCCTTCTGTCCGGATCATCGTCATTATAGCTCTTGAACTATTTTTATTTTATAAGGACGCCACTTTTCTTTTCTTAAGAACTTCACAATAGCTGAATGATCCACATCAATGTTGTCTTGTTTTGAAAGACATCTAGTACTTGAATGAGGATTTTCTTCCAGCGACATTAAAATATCAATTTTAGTGTCTTCAGGGATGCCTGGTCGTCCTGAACGCGGCTTGTCTCTGACATGTCCGAGATTATTAAATTTATTTATTAATTTACTGACAGTGTCCTGACTGATTGGCTGTCTCTCTCTCTCTCTCTTGTGGATTGATTGGGCCATTGTAGAGCTGTGAATGGATACCACTTCCAACATTTATTAAAATAGGCAGGCATATTCCTTTATTGTAAATAATGTTTATTCAATAAAATAATATGTTTAAAATTTAAAAAAGTGTCATTTCGTTTATAAAAACAAACTTGAAATTGACACTGATTTTTTGAGACACCCTATACGAATGAAAATAAAGTTGGGAATTGGTGAACAGGTTAACTTAAAAAAAAAACGCTCAAACAATTCAATTTATATTTTTATTTTTATTGAAGATGTCTAATTTTCAATAATTGGTAAACAGTTGAAGATAGGTATAGGACATCATAAACGAAATCTGCTTAGAATCTTGCGTAGCATCAAAAAATGAAATAATATATAGGGTATTCCATTTACAAAAAGTGACATTGACGTGATAATTCATTTATGTAACACCCTGTATATTCTAGTATTAGCTAAAAAAATGCAGAAATAAAAATAAAAATCTACGTGTCTGAGCGTTTTTTTTAAGTTAAACTGTTCAGAAATATTCCTATTATTCCAAACTTTATCACCACCCTTGTATATAACTAATTTAGAGTCAAAATATGTTAAGAATATTTTAAATTCAATTCTCACAAGTACAACTCGAGAACCATGCACAATGCTTGTTAGTAGAGTCAAGTCAACCAAATGTTTGTCCATCCAGTCTATCTAAATTCCTGTTATTTGGTAAAAATATTAAAAAAAAAATTTTAAATTTAAAGAAATTAGAATCGCTGTATTGCGTTTTATAGCCAGTTTGTACCTATATACAGGGTGTTACATATTCGCGGCGCCGCTGAAAGAATGCGAATACTTTCGGTGATATGCGAAAATAAAACGCATAAAATGAGCAATGTCGGTTTATTTCGGTTTCCTGATTATATTTGTTGAAATAATTTCAAACGAATGTCACATTTCTATTGTCACTTTTTCTTTTCTGCAAATTGACATAACGTTACCCCAGAGTTACACTGTTGTATGTCACATTTTTTCTAAAATTGACTTTTCGGTGTTACTGAGTTGTATGTACCTTAAACTTGCCTTCCAGAGAATTGCAATGTTGTATGTTACACCATATGTCATTGACAACCAGAAATACATTGTTGTATCAACGTGAATTGCGATTTTTAGAGTTTTATAGTTGTATGTATAACTTACACCTTTGTGATTTTTAAAATCTATATTGACATAGTGGTATGTGTCACATACACTTTTGTAATTTTATATTTTATTCCTATGGTCACAAATTTTGCACATACAACTTTGTTTTTTAATTGGTTGGGTCGTTGAGTGAGAGTGTGTTAGGGTTTAGCTACTGAAATTAGCTAAGAAATATCGTTTAATTTTATTTGTCTTGTGCGTAATCCAGTATACAACAATCTCAGCGTTCTGTGAAATTAATAGCGCAAGTAAATTAATTGTTTTATGCTTTCAATAGACGAAAATAAAAAGTGAGGTTAGTATTTTGCAAATAATTATTTTTCGGAATTTTTTTCACAACTTCATGCATTTTTAGTTACTTTTGCTCTTTACCATGGACCATAAATTGGCTGATTGCAGTAATTCTGATTCTGAAAATGAGAGTTTAGCAGATTTAAGGTAAGTTTTTCTTTATTATTATACACTGTGACCCCCGATAGAGTCGATATGATTTCACGAAGAAAATTTATTTTTTATCTAAAGTTCTGTTTGTTGAGAAAATAAGTCTACACTATAAGATTTTAGATCAGACGTACAGGGTGGTAACAAATAAATAAAACATAAACATGCTTAAAGATAGAAGTACCATATTTAATATTTAACATCCTGCTCATCTGACCTAAAATTTTATTTTGAGTAGAACTTTTTTGATATAAAGAATACATTTTTATCGTAAAATTAATAGAACAGATTCCTTTCCTCTTGTCAACTACAACCGAGGATACTGGATTTTGTATTTTAAGTAATTTTTCTAAGGAATTCAATTGTTTTAGACTGAAAATTCTTCAAAATGGAGATGTCACGAATCGTAGTGAAAATAATATGCAGAATATGAATGAAAATAACTGTAAAAACAAAAGAAACGAACGAAGATTTGATTTGAGTGACATCATAGATTGCGAAGGTTACGATTCAGACAAGGACAGGGAATATGTACCTTCACATGAACCCAGCGAAGACTCTGACGATTCTAATCACAGTGTACATCGACATGTTTGTGCTGACGAAAACATTATATTAAATGAGACTGAACCTGAGCCTTCTCAAACTGGCTTACCTAAAAAACTAAAACGCAAAAGACAGCGGAATCCCAGTACTTGGCAAAGTAATGTAAGAAAGGCGGCGCATGACTCAGGAAAAGAATACATTTCTGCGAGGAAAAAAGCAGTTCCAGCTAAAAGGATCAAAACAGTAAAAGATTGCCAAACAAAATGTATGTTTAATTGCCAGCGACTTATTACAGAAGATGAAAGAAAAAACATTTTTGAGCATTACTATACCTTAACCGAACATGCCAAAAGATTGTTTCTCTTGGCAACTTCAAAACAATTCAGTATTGAACGACATAGAAAAAATAAGAATGACGAAAACAGCAGAAGAAAGCAAACATTTACCTACCATTTTCAGATAGGAAGTCGGGAGATTCAAGTTTGTAAAACCTTTTACTTGAGTACGTTAGCTATAAGCCAAACACCTATATACACAGCCCACGCAAAAAAAAACATGTTTTCAAACATACCTGAAATTCCGGTACAAGGAAAACACACAAAATATAAGATACCGGAAGACGATCTTAATTTCGTTAAGATGCATATAGAATCCTTCCCTACAGTAGAATCTCACTACTGTAGGGCTAATACTCAGCGACAGTACTTGGAGTCATCTTTAAATATAAAAAAAATGTATTCCCTTTACACTGAACTTTGCACAGCTTCTAACAAAGAACCAGTAAAACAGTCTTTTTACAGGACTGTATTTTGCAATGAATATAATTTACATTTTCATGTCCCTAAAAAAGATCGTTGTGATCTATGTGAGGAGATAAAAATTAAACTACAAGAAGATAAATTATTAGAGGCTGAACAGAAAATCGTGTTTGACAGACACCGTCAAGCGAAAAAAGCATGTCGGATGGAGAAAAGTAAGGATAGAGAAAATCTTAA
Source organism: Polydrusus tereticollis (assembly GCA_963920685.1). NCBI lineage: Eukaryota > Metazoa > Arthropoda > Insecta > Coleoptera > Curculionidae > Polydrusus > Polydrusus tereticollis. The sequence continues at coordinate 86,997,085 of OY987329.1, read as the reverse complement.
AACTTTTTTAGTATTCGATTTACAAAATGTATTAAGCTGCCCGCATGCGGAAGTTAGCAACTTTTATTACAAAAGTAAACTGAATGTGTACAATTTAACTGCTATCTTATCCAGTACAAAACAAGTATACTGCGCGCTGTGGAGCGAAGGTCTTATGGGTAGAAGCGGGAACGATATAGCAAGTGCCTTGCTGAAAATTTTAGAAGCTGTTTTTAAAGACAATATTGATTTGACGTCTTTAATACTATGGAGTGACAGCTGCGTGCCACAAAATAGAAATTCTCTAATGTCTGCAGCAATTGCACTCTTTATCAAAAGATATCCAAGAATTGAATCCATAATAATGAAGTTTTCTACTCCGGGCCATTCCTGTAATCAAGAGATTGACGCAGTCCATAGTTGTATAGAAAGAGTGCTAAAAAAATCAGAATATTATTCCCCATTATCGCTTCTACGGTTGCTTTTAAAAGTTTCTTCCAGAAACCCTTACAAAGTCATTCAATTAAAAGAAATTGATTTTGCTGACTACAAGTCCTATGCCTCTCAATATAACTATAAAATTGTACCTTTTAGTCAAGTAGTTGCCCTAAAATTTTCCAAATCTGTATTCGAAATAGAATATAAAGTTAGTCACGCCAATAATGAGTGGAAAAAAGTCTCCATACGTGATTATCGGCCTACCAGAAGTAGTGCCGGTAAGAAAGAAATTATTAAGGAACCAGCTCGTTCATCTACCACGAAGTCACTTCCCCTAAATAAGGTTCAGGCCATTAAAAGCATGTTTAAGTGGATGCCTGAGGTGGATAAGGCATACTACATGGCTATACTTCCAAAAAATGATAATGCCTAACATATTAATTTCTATAGTTCTGGATTGTATTCCTATTTGTAGTTATTTTGTATTTTTGTAACGTTACCGAGTTGTATGTTTTCTTAATAAATATAAAAAATAGAATTACACAATTGTATGTGTTTTTTTTTGTGCCCAGAATATAGAGAAAACACTGTATATGTGTATATTTTTTCTAAAAAACCGTAATCATTATAATGAAACTAACTGATCCTAAATTTTCCTAAGTGTAGGTCTGTCCATAGCACTGTAACAAAAAGCCGATTTTTCTTTACGCTTTTTCTCAAAACTTTGTTTACTGCACATACCACAGTATAACTCTGAGGTAACGATAATTGATTTTCAATTCAGAGTTTCGTTTTCGGGCGACCATCATCGACGTTACTTTTTTCAAATACAGGCCTGGAGTTTAAATTGCATATTTTTGATTCTCATATCGCTAAAACCTAATATTTGATGTCTTGTCCGAGAATAGAACGTCGATATTAAAAATTAATTATAAGAACTTGTACAAGAGGAAAAATGGCAATGGATATGTGATATTTGTTTGAAATTATGTCAGGAAATGTAATCAGGAAACAATAAAGCGAATTTGCTCGTTATCGTTTCTTTTCGAATATTTCCGAAAGTATTCGCATTTCTTCAGCGGCATTTTATTGAGCACCATATTTTGGCTCTTTGTCCCCATTTAACCGACTTTGTATCTCTTATAGTTTCAGAGATCCCTGTACTTTGTCTGGAATTTAAATTCAATAGTAAGTCAAAATAAGTATTCTCGTCCATCCTTAAATAATTGTTCCAATCTAAGCGAAGCTCATTCATTAAATTATCATGAGATAAGTTTTCTGAGCAGTAACTAAACCCTTTACCATTTAGATAAACGAGGAGTCCGTTTTTTCTTGGCCACAATCGCAATAGCTGCAGCAATAAGATCAAAGACCACGGGGGAAACTGTCTATAACTTGCAGCAAAATATTCACGTCTGTGGTCGAAGCAACCGCATTTTGACTGAACGCAAAACCAGTTAATAAAATGTGCATGCATAATGTACCGTCTATGGGGTCCTTAACGTTAATCTGATTTAAATTTGTTATTTATTTATACAATAATATGTTTCGTGCTGTTTTCCATACAAATTTTAGTTTGTCGCTTAGAAATAAAATGTATTTTATTTATAGGCTTTTTTCCCTTAGGCCCGTCACAAACCGGAGCAATGGGGTCATAAGTAGGCCTATTGTGCAAACCTTCATTTTACCGTATCCACTCTCATTGTTATCTTGGCTCCGTGTATGAGTTTATACACGTCAACTGCTGATTTAGTGGTTATTTCATTCAGTTCCAGTTTTACTATCCCAAATATAATATACCGGCTGCGATCCAGGGTTTCGCATTGACAGACTATATGATAAAACTGTTTCACTATCCTTGCCGCAGAGCCTACAGCTAAGATTTCTATTGTATATCTTCATTTTGTTCAGGTCATCCTTGACAGCCATATGTCCTGTTAGAATTTCCGTTGTTATTCTTAGTTCATTCCTGCTAAGGTTAAACCACTGTTTCTGGTTCAGGACCCATGTATGGTGCAGCTGATGCTTGCCACGCAAGCTCGTCTGCTCTTTCGTTGCCAAAAATGCCTCTGTGACCCGGAACCCAGTATTGCTGTTCGTCAGGGTTCTCAGTTCATTCTGGTATTCCCAGACTAGCCTTGATGTTACCCTCTGGCTCATGAGAGCCTTGAGGACCGCTTGACTATCTGAGCATATGTAGATGCGTCTATTATGGTAGTATAGTTTTGTTTTTTTGTTATTTATAGTCTTACTGACATTAGCAAATTCGGCTTAAAATATGGTGAAAAAAGGAACACTGACTGATGACGTGGTATCGTATGCATGCTTAATTTAGATCTAGTTTTGTGTATTATTAAAACAAACTTATATTTTTCATTAACTCTAATAATGCCATTCCAAAAAACTTCCATATCTAACATAACATTACACTAAAAAATTACTAACGACTTCTAACTGAACATTTCATTTCCATCAAGGCCTAACAGAGATATCACGGTCGACTCTTTCACAATAGGACAGGCGACAATGAAAAATCGTCGTGTATTGTGCGTCGACACACAATTGTATAATCTACGAAATAATAGGGTCTTTCTTCCATTTTACATTTTCGGGATATTCATTTGTTCAGCTGCTGCTCACGAGTTAAATATAAAAGAACAGATAGAATGTTGATTGCTTGCGTTAAATCGGATCTGCTGCGTCACAGTCTAGTAAATTAAAAAAATTTTTAAAGACCTGTTTGGGGTGCGCGTTTTTGATATGGGTCGTCGGCACGGCAGAGCGGCCATTATGAAAGCCAGATAGTTGATGTAATTAATGGTCTTATGAACATCAGCATTGGAAGGTAACTTATATACTATACTATACAGGGTGATTTACTGTGGATGGTGTATTAGACATTTATGGCGAACCAGACAACGGGACGATCAACATTATTTTTTATATACAGTGTGGAAAGAAATGGACTACCCCTAATATTTAAGTTATATCTAGTATTTATGAGAAACGCTCGAATACGTCAATTTAGATTTTTACTCGCGTACTTTTTGACTTAATTAATCTGTTTCTTTAATGACAATTGTCAAAGATATGAAGCCATCGACATTTTTTTAATGGCCACATGCGGCTTGTGATACATCATTTGAAAGCTCATTTTTCATGCAGTATGCTCCTAAATTTTGGCGCGATTCTGTTAAGCCATTAAATAAAACATAGCAGGAACACAACAAAAAAAATATATGTAAACAAATAAATATCTACAAATAACAATAAAATAAGGATGACCTTCGATGTATTAATATCGTACTTAAGTAAGTGTTGAAAGTAATATCCGTTTACTACTTCACAATGCCCAAGTCTTGAAACAAACTCTTCTTGCACATTGTGTATTATTTTAGGTGAAAGTTCTCTTATTTCTATTCACTTCAGTTCATCAATATTTCTTGGATGAACTAAAAACACTTTAGATTTTAGCAACCCCACAAAAAAATCCAAGGGGGTCATTTCAGGTGACCTGGCTGGCCATTAATTTATTCCATTTTCTCAGACACGTTAAATTAAGATATTCTCCAACTTATCCTGCATAGTGGAGTAAAGCTCCATTTTGTAGAGAGTAACTAATACTGGTAAAAGGCCCAACTGCAAAAACTCCATAGACGCTTCACCTGTAAGGTTTCCTTCAAATTATAATCAGATGCTTGGCTATGAGCTTCTTGAATCCATAGTGGCTTTTCCTTGGACCAATATCGAAAACTTTACTTATGAGCCGTGCCGTGAAGATAAAAAGTGGCTTCGCCTGAGAAAAAAATATTTGCTGCAAGATATGGATTCTTAATCACAAATGGGTTGCATTATTTTACAAAGTTGCAGTCTTTGGTCAAATTCGTCTTTGTTTAATTCGTTTGCCAGGCAGACTTTATTAGGGTGGTATTTTTCTTTATGCCAAATTATTTGCGCAGGCTTATGCCTTATTCCCATACCAAGTGGTATTCGGAGACTGACACTAGGCGGATTTTCTTCAACAGACACGGAGGACATGAAGCTAAATATTTGCATCAACCTTATCAATACTATATTAAATAAAATAGATATCTCGAAAACTGTAACAGGTAGGTATAGTATTGTATTGATTTTTTTGTTTTCTGTGTTCCTTTTATAACAATCTGAATTTACCGAGGAATTTTCCAAAATTATAATATATTATAAATTTTAAAATATATATACTTATAATTAATTATTAGTTAGATAAAGTAGTATAGAATTTTAGTTTTGCTCTCACAAAGATTTTTCAAATTATTGCTTGTTTTCTGATTAACATCTAGGTACAAACTATACATCATACAGTGTGCCCCACTAAGGTTGGCTAGGTACGATATTATAACCTGCGGCTTTGGGGAAAAAATTATTAGTTAATTTGGCTAAGAGAAACTGATATAAAATAGTGTCAAGTTTCGAAGAAGATCGGTAAGCCGCGGAATAGTAATATGATAGGTATACCTAACTCCAAGTCTTTTTTGCGACAGATTTTTTTCGTATCTGCGATAATAAGCTTGTAAATAAATTATTTTAAAAATTTCTATATCTTTCATATCCTTTATCCAAATCTAATCAACTGTAGCTCGTTTGAAAGAGGATTTTACACTTATGAAAAAAACGAATTTGGTCGTTGTCCCAAGATTCAGTTTATCTAAATCTTCTTTATAAATACTTATAGAGTAAAACGGGGTAATATGGCGACTTAAATTTCGAAGGTTCACATTCTAATAACTAACGCATCTAGCTGAAATGTAATGGCTGCACCTTAGCGCTTACACATGTAGGTATGTGTCGTAAGACGCTCGTTGCCGTATTCCCATTGACAAAAATTTAACAAGCAAATATGTTCAATGATGCATTTGTGCCATATTACCCGATACTATGGGTAATATGACATCTCTTTGCGGGTAATAAGGCAACATTCATTTTTAATTTAAAAATTGTGAATTACAATAATTCATGAAAAAATATTCAAAACTACAAAAATGAAACTGTATTTACTGTAAACTAATAAAAAACAACATAAACAATAATTCTTAAGCTATTAATGTTGGTAACAGCAGCCTACTATTTACTGGTTGTAGCTATCATGGACAATGGGATACACTCCTCGCAAAATTGTTCAGATGGCGTACAGATTTGATGGACCCATTTTAAACATGTTAAACATTCAATTCAATCACACTTGGGACCTTTCTTGTCATAAAAATATCCATGACAGGTTGCGCAAAAGTCGATTCATCCAATTCGACTTCTGAATCATCACTTTCCTGGGTTGCCGCTCTGTTTCAGAGTCGGATGAACTTTTCTTTATTACTGGAATAGTTTTCTTCTTGTTGACAGTTTTCTTTTTTGAAATTATCGATTTCTATTTTTTCCCAGTTTCAACATTTTTTTTTAATTTTCTTTCTTCTTTTTGTTTTAATATCCTGCTTTTCTCTTCCTTCTTTGCACGTTTTACGGAAATTGTTTCAGGTGACGTTAGTATTTCCGCATGTTGTTTCCGGGAATTACTTGATCCTGGTTTAATTGTGGAAATACTTTGGGTAATATGCCGCACTTACGATTTTATGAGGCATATTGCCCCCGATTACAACAAAAACATTCTAGCTATAAATTAAAATTACCGCGTAAACCTAAACAACAAATCATACGATGAAAGTTAGGTTAGAAGCTCTATTTCGCCGTACATTAGAGATATTTCACTCAAATGGCCAGTGATTCAGTAAACTCGCAATAAATTCATCATAATAATATTATTTTTAGTGGTTCACTTACCGATTATTATGAAAATTTTCACTAAATTGGAAAAGAACCAAACACCGACTGAGACACGTGCTTCTTTCGGTATTTTCTAACGGGTATGCTTACTGCGGCGGTGTTAACCCTCTTGAGTGGGCTTGGAGCTAAGTGAGGCGTATTACCCGCTGCGGCATATTCACCCGTTTTACTCTACATATTTTTAATTACTGGACTTCAAAAGCAAAACAATACTACGCTCTATGGTAACACCCGATTTTGTGTATAAGGAAGGTGTTCTTACTATTTCCTAAACAAAGTTTGAAAAGAGTGCTGTGACCAAATTTTTATTTTAGATAATACGTTTAAACAGAGCTGAATGAAAATACATAGTTGATATTTACTAAATTATGTGGTGATAGGCCTATTCAGTTTGCATTTAAAAGGACTTTCGGCGGGCAAGTAAAGCTTGCAATGAATTATCCTTAGAAAATACTTAAAAAATTATTTATTATCTAGATTCTCGATTAGTATTTTTCCATCAGGGTTCTATTTTGTAGGACACACAATAATTTGGTCATTATATCACTCTATTCAAATTTTGTTTAGCAAATTGTGAAAACCTGGCACTCACCCTCAATATAAGTAAGTGTTACCCACTATAAGACATTGTTTACCAAACCATACAATAAGGGATTAGTTCGCCAAAATAAAAAATGTTCTAATTGATGGAAAGTTATTAAAACTGATCAAATTCATTTTTGGGCGATAATGTGAAAAATATTACTGTCAAGCTCTCGATATTCGTGCAATTGTCGCTGAAAGCTGCAAAAGATGGTATTATGCAAGTTCAAATTGATGTTGTAGAAAACCGAGTGGCTTTAGACATATTAATGCCCGTACCCACCAATTTACACGTTAATCAGAATTAGTTAATTCTCGAATTAGCTTTAATCACGGTTTAGTTAATTCTCGTATACACCAAGATTTTATTTGCGTAATTTACTAATCACGGTTACTAAATTGGAATTAAGAAAAATTAGCTTGCAACCTCGCTTTTTCGGGATTTTTTATTCTTTGGTTGTCAATAATCAAGATTGGCATGGCAGTTGTCAATGGCAATATTTAAATTGTGTTTGTGAAAAATAAAAAGCTGGATTTATAAACTCGAAAAGTTGGTGAGGTTGAACTTATGATCAAGTTTGTGAGGTTAAATATTCCGAACTCCTAGCATAAAAATTGGTTATCTTGAACTACCCGGGAAGTTTTCGAACCTTACATGAGCTTTACATGAACAACATGAACGAGTGTATAAGTGGAACTAAGTGTTTCCTTTAGTTTAAATTAAGCTCCTATTTCTAACACCAACTGAACCTCAACCTCGCCAACTTTTCGAGTTTATAAATCCAGCTTGTTTAAAACATTTTAAGTGGATAATAATTATAAAAAAAGGTAAGAAAAATGCATGAAAACCATAAAAGAGGCAACAATCTTTCCACATGTATTGATACATCCTACAATTTGTGCGCGTTTATTCAGTTGGTTTTAGTAAGAAATATCAGATTTTAATAATTATTATTTACCTCAATAAAAAGTTAAAAAAAGTGTCAAGACAAATATATAGCATTAAAATGGGTGAACATCCCAGACTAGGGGAAAATGAAGTTTTGGTTTTAATAAATAAAAGAAAGAGGATCGCAAACTTTATATTGAATGAAAGGATGAAACTTTTTCAAATAATATTAGACAAGTATGTAGATACATTAGAAAACAAGGCAACAGAGAGAGTGAGTATTCAAGAAAAGGAAAAAGTTTGGCAAAATATCGGAGAACATTTTAATGCAACATCAACTGTTGGAATATATAGAGACAAAGATTGCCTTAAACGGTTATACGAAAATCGAAAAAGGGAAGTTAGAAAACTGAAAGGCAAAGAGAGGCAGAAACTAGTAAGGACGGGTTGTGGAACTCCTGAAAAAATTATAATCGATGTAGCAGATGAACTTCTACTCAAAATAATGAACCCCAAGACAGTGGAGGGGCTACCAAATGAGTTTGATTCTGATGCCCCCATAAATAGTTTGCCTACCTTAAGGATAGATAAAGTTTTTGGACACAAGCCATTTGAAAGTAATAAGGTATTTTGGTTTAGGTTCCATAATTTTTTTCAGGTTTTCTTCGGTTTTTCTTTATTTTTACTCAATTCTCCCAATTATTAAAAAAATCTTAGTTTTTAAAACGTATTTTTTTGAAAGTTTTAAATAAGGCACAATAACAAAACGTACAAATTGTAATAATGCATTGTAGTATTTTTTATTTAGAATGTGGCGTTGGAAGACATCGAAATCTGGGAGACTACAGACGTGGAGTATATGGTAATGGACTTAAAGACTTAGTGCCCATTGGGGGCATAAAATCGTAACGTTAAGAGCAACTGGCTCATTGGGGTCATCGGATTGTTTCTGAAAAAAACAACAGTTGAAATAAATGGAATACTACGAATTTCACAGTTTTGCTTTTTTCCGTTTAAAACTATTAGCGTTTAAGTTTTTTTAAAGATACTTATTATCTACTGAGATCAACTTACTTACACTCTATTGTCGTAAATGAGAAGGGGATAAATATCTTCTAATATTTCGGCTACTGTAGGCTTTGTCAATCGAAATCTTTGAAAAAACCCCAAGTCAGACATTTCCTCAAAATAATTTGGCCTCATTAAAATTTCTAGAAAACCCATCTTGTATAATATCTAGTACATCTAGGTCGTCGTCATATAGGTCAAGCTCTTCTATGATGTCCATAACAATTACAGAAATGCGAATATTTAGCAGCAAACCAAAATAACGATACAAAAAAAACGCGACTAAGTCAAAATGACGTTTCTTGACATTTTCTAATCGCAATTAGGTACCTAATCGACCAAATTTGGCCGGGTAAAGTTAATTGACAATTAAGTAAAAAACTTCATTGGTGGTTACCGATTTAGTTATTTAATCACAATTAAACCTTAATCAGAAGAAATATATGTTGGTGGGTACGGGCATAAGTGTTATATTAAATGAAATGCAGGGTTCTCGATTAGGAAAAAAATGGGAAAACGTATGATTTGCGTTTGCTTTAACACCCAGTATAAAAGCACAATATTTTGAACCAAAACTAGTATAATTATAAACTACAACATCCAACGTAAACTTTGTAGGCACATTTTTTAAATGTGTTTTTGGGTTTTCCGGAAAGTCCATAAAAGCTTTATGAAAGTGATCAGAATGATGGCGGCTATAATATAAGAACATAAAATATAGGGTCTCCCATTCAAGAGACACATAATGTTCGTTAGTTTTCGTATGGTATTCCATCCGAGTTTCATTTGATCAGTATATTATTAAATTGGTACCAGTAACTGAAACAATATTTCCAATTTAAAAATCAACTAAAGCAGCTGACCGATGTCATAACAAATATTAAAAATTAACACATTTAGTATTTCTTTCTGTATTTACTAACATGCTACTACCATTAGGGTTGATAGAAGTTGTTTGTTTTATTAAAGGAAGCATGTCACGCATTTTCTAGTTTGATAAAGATGGGCATTGCATCGGGCGTCGCTAATGAAATCAATATGATATCATGACTGTCCTATTTATCGCTGCTATGCCTATTCTGTTGGTTGGTATGCCATATAACCCATTCAAGTTTCTCGAAAACTAATCCGTCATCCAAAGCGACAACGTATCCAATTAAACCAAAAAACGGTTGGAATCCAACATGGCGTCTCCGTAGGCCTTCCAACATCAACCGAAAGTTCTGCTTAATGTCTTTAGCAGCGCCCGTACTTATTATTCATAAACTTAACGGGTAGGACAGTGCTTCCTACTCAATAATAAGCCATTTGTATATGACAAATGTTTTGCTTTCTTGTCCTATGTTACAAATGTGTTCTAATTTCGGTTTCTGGTTAAATTAAAGCCACCGAGTTATTTTCCCAAACATACGTGCGTTATTAATGATATATCAAGAAATATTAATATGGAAGGGGCGTGTCTTATTAATCAGTGTTGAAGGTGGAAGAAACAAAAAACGTTTTGTCCTGGTTAATACTAAAATCATTTAACACGGGTATTTTTAGGAGAACAATTTTTTTGGAGCATATCATAGCGTAAACGTGCGCGTCCATTGGGGACGAGCCGCATCGCATCGTGCGTACCGCTTGCCAGTAGACGCACTCCCATTTGAATCTATCTACTTTTGCGATGCAATGCGACCCGCCTAGTGGACGCGTAGCTTAATAATTAATAATTGGTATATACAGGGTGGCCGTTTAGTGTGACAAAGTAAAATAGCTCCGTTTGTATTTACAATACACAAAAAATGTTAATATAAAAGTTGAAGGACAGTAAGTGAGTTATAGCGTAAAATTATTTTTGACTCTATAGGGTGGCCTAACAAAGAGGAACAAGATTTTTTTTTTAATAGAACACCCTGTATATTGTTTCACCTTTGATTTCCCCTCGATATTTCGCGTCTCGTGGCAAACATAGATTTTAATTATTTGTTATTTAAAAATATTATTTTTTGGAAGAAAAAACTTGGTACCTTAAAATTTGAAATATAATTGAATTAAATTTAAGACATTCGAAACATTCTCTAGGGTATCAAAGATAAAGAATAATTCAAGACTTAAGACCCTCAGAATATTCCATATTTTGTACAGGGTGTGAACTACAAACGTGTCAACTTTTCATATTTTAAAATTAATTTACTCTTTTTTTTAAATGGCACACCCTACCCTGTATTGTAATATTTTATCTTGTAGAGTTTTTGCCCTCTACAACTTTTGTTAAAAGGTTCATTAGTTATTTTTGCTCATTTTCGTAATTTTACTTGTTTAAAGTGCTTTAATCAGTTTCTCTAACTGCTTACATAAACTGTCTAATCAAATGTTCAAAGTGTCATCCATTAGCCTCTATACACTTCTGGACACGATCTTCAAATTCTTCGCTTAAATTGCGACATATTTCGGGAGTAATAGCTTGGAAACAATTTCTTATGCGAATTTTCATGTATTCTTTAGTTGTCGCCTGTCGTAGACATTTTGTACACCTGATCTTTAACAAATCCCCATATAGAAAAATCCATTTTTGTCATATCCGGTGATCTAGCTGGCCATGACACAGGTCCTCCTCTTCCAATCCATTGCTGACCATAAGTTTCGTCTAAGAATTCCCTAATGAGCCTTGTGGAGTGCACCAGGGCTCCCATCGTGAAGAAACCACATGCGTTCTTGAACTATGTTCGGTATACGGGCAATAAGCTGTGGTAAATCATTTTGGAGAAAGTCCAAATAGATCTGTCCCGTTAGAGTTCCCTCGAAAAAATGTGGACCACCTATGTAGTCTCCTACAATTCTGTCCCGAACGTTTAGGGACCATCTGTCTTGTGAGTGAAATCTAACAAAATGAGGGTTTGTAGTGGCATAATAATAAAAATTATGTCTATTGATCTTGCCATTTTTATGGAACGTAGCTTCGTCGCAAAAAAAACTAAATGCGCAAAATTATGCTCCCTTATTTTATTTTGCGCCAACGCACAAAATTCAAGTCGCCTACCATAGTCCTCATCATTAAGCTCTTTCAGCAACTGGTAAGTAACGTGGTAAGGATGTAATTTGTTTGAGTTCATTATTTTTTGAACCGCTTTCGTCCAATGCCCAGTTATTGTGCAAGAGGACGCTGACCAATATGAGGATTCTCAGTAATACTTAACAGAACGTTGAATTCATTTTCTTCGGTGCATACCCGTTTTCTTCGGTCATTTTTTTTATAAGCCACACTTCCTATAGTTTCACATCTCTCCATTAGCTTTTCGAATGTCTTTTTATCAGGGTGTCTTCGCTCTGGGTATCGTTCTTCATAAATTCTTGTAGCTAATAAAGCACTTTTATCACTAGCACCCAAAACATAAATCATATCGGTCATTTCTACATTTGAATAATTCATTTTTGTCACAATGTAAATTTAACTTGATAAAAAGTAAGAAATAAAATGAAAATGACGTCTTAATAAAATTTTACTATTACTTTTGCTGTTATTTGCTTTTGTCTGTCATGGCTAACTATAAAATAAAATTTAAAAAAAAACATCTTTCTCAGACTTTTTATTAAAAAAAAATATTACACCACAATGAGCAAAAATACCTAATGAACCTTTTCACAAAAGTTGTAGAAGGAAAAATACTCACAAGATAAAATATTGAAATACATAGAAAAAAAAGAGTAAATTAATTTTACAATGTAAAAAGTTGACACGTTTGTAGAGCACACCCTGTACAAAATATGGATTGTTCTGAGGGTCTTAAGTCTTGAACTAGTCTTTATCTTTGATACCCTCGAGAATGTTTCGAATGTCTTGAGTTAATTCAATTATATTTCAAATTTTAGGGTGCCAAGTTTTCTCTTCCAAAAAAAAAAATTTTTATATAACTTGGCAACATTGCAAAATAATTAAAAACTGTTTTTGCCACGATACGCGGAATATCGAGGGGAAATTAAAGGTGCAAAAATATACAGGGTGTTCTATTGAAAAAAAAAATCTTGTTCCTCTTTGTTTAGCAACCCTATTGGGTAAAAAATAATTTTACGTTATAACTCACTTACTGTCCTTTTTTTTGTGTATTATAAATACAAACGGAACAATTCTACTTTGCCACACTAAACGGTCACCCTGTAGATGGACCAACAGTATTGCCTTAATTATTATATCCAACAAGCAGAATCGTATAATATAATTCAAAATCAAAAGGTATCTCCTCAAATTTGCAGTCAAAATACAACTAGTGAATCAACCAAACCATAGAGCTTTTTGGTCAATCTCTAAGTAAGTCTTTTATTTGAAACATTTTACTAACTGTTTTTATCTATCCGTGTAGAAACACTATTTTACATTACTTAAACTTTATAAATGTATTGAATATTAATTTATCCAAGAAAATTCCTGTACGATAATGGTGTTGCTTAAGAAAAAAATGTGTGGACATAATTATGCTGGCGAACAAGAACTATAATATTTATAACAAGTTTGAAGTGACAATTATTCAGACCAACGTAGGTATAAAAGGTCTACGTGAATCTTGCCATCATATACACCATACTCGCAATTCAACAGTAGAAACACATGTCATATACTTGAAAAAAATTTAAACGTTCCAATATAAGGTGCTAAGAATCTTAACGAACCAATACCGAGAATCACTGAATACGTAGACAAACAACAAAGCCCCTTATTAGTCAGTCACATATTCACACTAATGTACGCAAACCATATAAATACCGAGGGAGTGGCTCATTGCTCCTACTCTTTACTGACCTAGCAACCACTCTTAATAATTTAAAAGTAACTACTTCCCCACTGTATCTACCTAAATAAACTATGAATCAACATTCTGCGATTAATCCCCACTAAAATTTCACTCATCAAGAAAAGGAAATTAAAGACTGTCTAATTTAATAAACGCACATGATCCCAGGTAACCACAACAACCGAATCTAAATCTTATAACCCTTTAGCTTTAGAGAACTTGTGATAGTTAAAGTTCTTTTCTCTGCAACGATTATTTTTGGCAAAGTTTACAGAATTAACATCACTCATTCAACTGTGTTTTTGGCTAGTTCAAATTAAAAAAAATAATTTTTAAGAAAATCTACTGGTTTATAAAATTTGATCAAGAAAACGTTTTGATTTCTTGCAAAATTTTTCAGGTATAAAAAATATAGATGTAATTAACTTGTCAATTGCTATGTGTGACTATAGGGATAAAATGAATAATGGGAACCGCCATACTATCAAGACTTCTCATACAAGATAATATCGCATTGGCATAGGGGACCTAGTTAAGATTAATTAAGAGATGATGTTTCAAAAACATAGATATGATGACAGCGCTTTTGTTGATTGATGACTTTTTAAATACATTTAATTGTTATGATAAAATGGTGGTACATCCTTAAATTTGCTAAGAAATTGGATATTTATATTAAATTAATGATACCAGTAGTATGATTTAGAATAGTTGGGATTTAGAAGGTGGTTCCGGTTTACTGCTATTAATTATAAATTTTAAGTGCTTCACATGCCTGGCATGCTTTTGCAATGCATGCTTCTTAATACTATTATTTAAATAATATGTATTTAAAAGATTCCATTTTTAAAACGTATAAATTCATCTGGCTTATCCAGTCAACTCTGCGGGACGTAGAAACTATACAGTTAGCAATAAATCTTGGTCTGATATGTATTAATTTATTATCTTCTTTTCCTCATAAATTAAAAATGGGAAACAGTTAATAATTTATTTATTACAGCATTAGTGAAATAAAAGTAAGTAGTGTTTCGGAATGGTAAATTATTCACTCTTGTGACTAGGGATTTATATCTTTTGTAGTTTTCAAACGAACTTAATATTTTAAAAATATGCAATATCACATATTTGATATCTACCTATTGTAATAGTTATTTTTTCCTTTATTGCATATTGCACTTTTTATGAGGGTGTGATCCAAAAATAAATAGATAAAAATCAGGACAGCTTGAAGATATCTATTTAACATGAGATTTGTACAAACTAATCGAACATTAAAACCACAAAAAAGTTTGAAAAATAACACAGCTCATTCCCAGATTTTAAAAGAACGTTAAAAATCATAGCAAATTTTTCTCGATTTCTAAAATTTTATTATGTTCACTTTTCCAACTACTAGCATCGATAAAAACTGGTTTTGTTTTGAGATCCAGTATCTAGCGTTCTTTAAAAATTTAAATACTTCTAATAATACCATGGCTTTGAAAGTAATATGGCTCCCAATTATTTCTACCCTTAACGATGGAATCTGGGGTGAACCAACACGAAAACGGAGTTAGGGAGATCGACAGAGATGAATAGTCGTTTCCGTCTCGAAAGCAGACATTTGGAAGGGAAACGGGCACCATGACATGTGTGCAGAAAACGACGCTTCAAAGCCCGCCGAAATTGAAAATACTAAGAGGTTTATTTGATTTTGTTTTGTCTGTCTGGGGGGCAAACTTGAGTCATAGCGCTAGCAAGGCAAAAAAGCTGTTAAAACAGGGTAAAGTGGATGTGTTTCCTTTCAGCGAAATGATATGGAAGAACAAGGATTAAAATGACTTAATAAGGGATGTTTATGATTAGTTAGTATGGTCGTTTTAATTTTAGAAAGAAGTTAGTAGAGGTTAAACTTTTATGGCATATGTCACTTTCTAGTTACTTTTATTTTAGGTGTACGTTCGTTGAAGCAGGACCGCATTTAATATTTTGTTTATATAATTATAATGCGGTGAGGTCTGTCCAACAAAATCAACTTTAAATAATGGAAAATAAGTTTAAAAAAAAATAGATATGTATATTTTTTATTAATTTTTGAACGGTTAATTGCGTTTACAGTACAGTATAACAACAGTACAGCATTTACAGTAGTTTATAACAATACCACTATGTTAGTATGTTAACTTAGCTACAGTAATATAAATAAAATTGACTTGGAGTTTTTAACAAAAATCACTGTTTTATTACTTATGTAATTTTTTTAATATTTAATTATACACAATCCTTTAAATAGATAATAATAAATAAGAATATTGGGATACCTTCTTGGTAATAAGATTGTAAATGTTTATATACCAAATTGAAGGGGCAAGTGGGGGGTTTGCAATATTTTTCTATTTTTTTTGGCAACTCTGTCTATCCGCACATTCATCAGAGGCCTTTAACTGCTTGAAATGAGAAAGGAACTTTCAAATAAAATATCTCAAGTAATTAGCACTCTAGGGATAAGCTCTCAGCCAGGTCTGCATCTCCCCTTTTTCCAACTTCTTGTTGGTCATTTTTCAATCCTACAACTGTGGTAACTGGCATTATCAAGAATAATACTGGAAGGTTCTTCCAAATTCGGAAGGAGCTCATCTGCCAACCAATATTCGAAATTCTTCGCATTGATTTCTCAATAATAATCTCCAGCATTCTGCTTGGATTTGAATAGGACAGATGCAAATTGTACAAATCCAGTAGCACTACCGACGTGTAAAACAATGAACCTACAAGAAATTATAAAAATAAAAATATATGTGGATTTTATTTAACTAGATTAATAAATATATTGCATGTGCATCTTTCCAAAAATATTAGACAAAAATAATTTGTTACTAAGAATTACTTTATTCTTCTAAAAAATTTTTTAAGTTTTATTTATTTTTTTTTATTTTAAAACCTATTTCCATCTCCCGACGTCCTTCTGACAGTTCGAATATTACCCTTTTACCACGACTTCCTACATGACGCGTCAGAACAAATCCATGTTTCATCAAGGAAGACGTAGGGCATTTTGGCTGGTTCAAGTTTTTCATTCTTCACGTAAGTCTTTAAAAACACCCTTCGAAGCATTGTTACGTAGTTAGTTAGTGCTCTTCTATTGTCATCCTTTCTGTAAGTAACGTCAGTAGTTTCTAAAACCCTGAAAAGGCTTACTAGGGTATCTCTAGTTACAGCTTGTGAATAACCGATGTAAAATATTATCATTTTTAAATACTCGAACTTACTTGTTTCGTACATTCCATAAATATTGTCACGGATAGAACTTATATCCAATCTTCACACATTTACAACTCTCTTTGAATTAGAACGTTTGTTTTAAGGTGATTCTAATAATTTATTTATCTTAACTGTTGTTGAAATTTTGCTTACAGTGGAGATATTCAAATTTAGGGCAGCTGCTACACGCAAAAAATTAGTAAAGTAGATATAAAATATCTAGACCTTAACCTAATCTTTAAATTTACTTCTCTGTACTGCTGTCAAGGGCAAAAATAGGCCATGGTTTTTAAGTTGTTCCTGAAAACAGCTTCTAGTTATTAGCTCTTTGCACCGACTATTTAAATGCTTCGGCATTTTTCACAAATAGTAAGCAACATAATCGACAGAGATATGTATGTGCACTTTTGTTTCTCTTAATAGAACAGTTCTTAATGCTATTTATGAAAAGTTCTGGAATTTTTGTTAAAAAATAGACAGACAGCAACACGGAACCACGAACAATTAAGGTTAGTTTTGCATTAAACGTCAAACAAAGCCAACGAACGAGCTGTCGCCACCGCACCGTTTACTGTTGTGTTACCAACTATCGGCCAATAAAATTCAAATTATAATAATTTTACAAATCGCATAAAGTTTTAATACTTTTTGCCCAAATTTAATTTCCTCGTGTTTTCGTACGGACTTACAATTATCAGCTGATTGATGACGTGCATCGGTTTTTGTTTTGCATCAACTATAAGTACATCATGCAGACACTTATTTTGTTACAACAAATCTATAAAAAGTAGTTTTTAAAAATTTGTAAAATTGAGAGAAAACGATATACAACATAATTACCCAAATTCCCTTTTAAATAAAATAGATACTTTAACTAATTCCAGTTAATTTTTTCATTATGTGTTTGCTTATTTATTAAAAGTGAAATAAAGTGCATTATATTATAATTTTTAATATTTGTCATAAACGCTTGAGTCCTACCTTAATATAATAGGACTTGGTGTTGGTGTTCCTGTAGAATTGGGCCAGCTTATTTTCCTAAAGAAGGGAATAGTAAAAGTCCTAAAAAAATAGGGACCCAAAGGGTTAACATGCTGTTAGTCCTTGTAGAGAATAAAATTGTTCTTGTAGTTTTTCTTTTCTAATTAAAGTTAAAATTCTGTACGTCTAAAATATTAATTGGTTAAATTACCACGTTTGCTTCATTTCCTTCTTCCAGTGGCACGTGATCCCATAATGTTCACAATAACTATAAACACCATCAAAAGCAATAAGAAATGCCTCGAAAATCTGCGCAGTGCTTCAATCACTGTGACAGTTTGGTGACAATCAACGACCGAAATAAATAAAATGAGCCTGAATACGATTCTGTTTTTACCAACAGTTTCTTTTGATTTTTGGGTTGCCTTCTTTAATACCTAGAAAGTGACACATGCTTCAAAATTCTAACCTCACCTAACTCCTTTCTTAAAGATTTTAACACTCTGTATCTCTGAAACAAAGCATATTCGGATTCACGTTAATAGGCATAAACTTTTTTTTGCGTATTTTTAATGTAGAATAATACCTTAAAATTTATCTTTATCTTTTCCGGACACCCTGTATAAAAAAATTGAAAATTTCAAGCACACAACTACTGGCGAACATTAAGCTTTATCTTTCATAATAGTATAGTCATTAAAACCCTCGTTAAAACCGTAGTAAAACTTATTACACAATCTTATAAGGATATTTTAATCAGACGAGTTTTTACCTTTTTTAGTTCAAAAAGATATCGAAAGCTATACGTTAAAACCCTAAAAAGTCTTCCTTCAATATTATGAAATCAAATAATTTATTAATTAAAAATATACAGAAGAATGATGGTTTTTCTTTTGACTTATATGATGAATGTAACAAGTTCGTATACGGTCACCACATAATAAAATAATTCGCTTATATTATTTTATCTAGCAACTAACATCAAGTAAGAACTTTATTGTTAGTGGGCCGACCCAACGTATTTATAAATGTCAAGTGTACCTGCGAATCTTAAACTCGGATCTCTTCAAAGGCATTCTGTGAAACCTATTTTTCATGAAAGAAGTCTAATGAACGGGTTCTGTGGTTTTCAAAAGGACTGACGATTTTTCTTTAATAAACATAATCCTTTTTATAGGACAAGAAATACGTTTTATACGGAGTGATTTCTCGCCCAGACCTATTATACAGAGTGTTTAATAAGCATACGGCAAAAATTAAAGGGGTTATTCGCTGGACTATTCTAACAATATTTTGTCCTTTGGTGACTTAACAAGCTGTTTCATTTAGAAGATACAGAGCGGGAAAAATTTTTGACAATAACAACATTGTATTACCAAAAATTACACGTTGAGTTTCTGAATCTACAAGAAATGTTAAAAATGACTACCTCCAGCTAGGATGCAAGAATCCAATCTTCTCCTCATTACTGCCGAACTCTTTGAAAAACACAAACAAGGTCGATTTTTATCAAGTAATACCCAGCAATTATCTGATTTCTTAAATATTCCACATTCTCCACTCACTGAAGTAGTATGAACTAGTGACTTTAGAGGGGCCTATAGGAAATAATCTAGCGGGTTTAAATCCGGGGATCGAGCAAGCCATAAGTGAGGTCCACCTCGACCAATCCAGCGTTCTTGCTATGTTACTAATAAAAACTCACGAGCAACCGCACATCGTGCATAAACCACATTGCATGTCTTGTTGCCGATGGTACATAATCCTCACCGTAAGTAGAAATACCGGCCCAATTAGCCGGTCACCCCCAATTCCAACCCAAACGTCCACCAACGAGAACTGATGTTAAAAACGATCTTTAGGTGCCTCGCGTGAATTTTCTTCAGCCCACACATGGTTGTTGTGAAAATTCCTTATTGCATTTCTTGAGAAATTCGATTCATCGGTAAAAAGAATCAGCGTAATGAGGGACTTGAACCAATGTGTGTAAAAGCCATTGACAGAATACAATCCGTGGAGAGAAATCAACAGGAAGAAGTGCCTAAAGGAGTTGTATGTGATATGGGTACAACAAATAGTGACTAAGGATTTTTCCAAACAGTCCGATTGCTTACATTGGAAGTATTTGCAATTTTTCGGGTAGAAGTACCTGGATCTTCCTGTATCATATCCAGCACATTCTCTTTAACTTCTACCGTTCTTACTGTCATTGGCCTTCCTGGTCCCCCACTTGGCTTCAATGTGCCTGTTTCATGAAGACGTTGATGCATACTTTGGCTGGTTTTTCTATCAGGAACATTACGGTCAGGAAGTCGTTGAATGTACAACCGCTTAGCTTGTAATACATTGCCAACAGCAAGTCCGTAAATTAAATGCATGTCAGCCATCTTGGCGTTCGTATAGTCCAGGGAATAACTCCTTCAATTTTTGTCGTATGTTTATTAAATACCCTGTATAAGTGTTGTTCCAAATACAGGGTGTCTCACCGGGAACCGCTTCGATCTACATATGGAAAACTATACATAGAATATTTTGGAAAATTTGACAGTACGCTAATGTTGCTGGGGGCAACCCGGCTAAAATATTTTCAATAGGGTGGGTGACACATTTTCTATAATTTGTTTAATGGCTTCTCTTTTTGCGGATATCGAGTGGCAAATGTGCCACATGTTCTTGATATAACTTTATCACATTCCCCGCGTAAGTAATAAATAAGTTTAAATAATCTTCAATTGTATGATTTAGCGCTCCGGCATGATTATTAATAATTTTCAAATGGTAAGTGACAGTGTCATACATTTATTTAACGTTTGACTGTTTCCAACGCCATCATAGCCAACTAGGAGTAATTAAACTTATAGCCAACTGGGAATAATTAAACCTAATATACGCAGCAAAATTGCCATATAAAAATATTAAATTGGCAATATTTCGAAAACTACAAATTTTCCGAACGGACAACCTTATACAACTTACCCTTATTTTTAATGCTAAATAAGAAATAATTATAAAATTCAGGGATTTTCATTTGAAAATGTAGATTTTAGTTTTCTTAATTTAAATTTTAATCTTATTGTTTAAACACCCTGTATTATTAGTTATCAAAATATTATAAAAAATCTATTAAAGCAGGTCCTTTTTAACAAGGAATTGAACTTAAATTAAATAATAAAGACTTCCTTATAGGAAAAATTGAAAATTACTTTATGGCCTGTAAACGTCAATTGTTGACATAACACCTTAAATATGTCAAAAACACTTAGACTTGGGTATAAGACATGATATACAAAATCTGCCTAAAATCTTACGTAGAATTTAAAAATGTAATAATAGACTTGGGTATAAGACATGATATACAAAATCTGCCTAAAATCTTACGTAGAATTTAAAAATGTAATAATATAGATACAGGAAATTTTCAAAAATTTTATATGTATAGTTTTCCACATATAGATCGAAGCGTTTCCCGGTTGGACACCCTGTATACAAGGTTTAATTATTTAATAGATTGACAAGGGTTTGCTTTTTCCTTCTGCCAGGACCATCCCCAGACGCGTTTTGCTGTATAACAGCTCATCAGTGAGGCTATAGGTTCTGACAAAAGGAAAAAGCATCGGCGTCTGTTGTAAAAGAGAAAAATCGGGATGAAACAAAGAATGAAACCAAATGGCTCCATCTATTTAATAGATGTTATTTAAAAGCATGAAGTAACCTAAGCTAGCTCAACCTAACTTTTTACTTTTCTTTTACGATCACATCGAGTGCTATGAACTGCACTAAAAACAATAAGATTTACTAACCTGAGCTAACCTAAGTTTATTTAGCAAAAAATTATTGAGAGTCCACTCACTGACGTCAATGAATTCTCACCCAGAAGGAACAATAGACGAGTTTTTATTTCTAAACGAATTCAAAGAATGATCGATTTTTAATAATTTCTTTACCAAAATTACGCTTAAAAACGTACGTGACGTGAAGTACTCCGAAAAATGAAACCACGCTTCGTCGTCATCCATTAAGTTATTGACAAACCACTGGCAAGCCGTCTGGGGTGATCTGCTGGTAAAAGATGATACGAATTGCATCTTATGTGGATACATCGCCAAGATATCCTTTAGAATCATTTGACAGGTCCTATAAGGTAGTCCAATTTCTTAAACCGGACGTTTTTTTGCTGTGGTTTCATACATTTACGAACGTCATTAGCAACTTCGTCTATACGATCGGTTGACCTACCAGCACCTTTTTTATGAGCCACAGAGTCAGTTGCGCGAAACAAATTTCGGCAATTTGTAAGGTACGCATAAAAATTCTTTGGGAATATTGCTAAATGTGGAAAGCAGTCTCGACAGTTGTCCAAGCGCTGATTGTATTTCCAAATTCCATTAACTAGCTAGCACACCAGTTTTAAAATAGGCTTCAATTATGTAAATCTTGTGGTCAGTGGTGGAACCCATAATTCAAGACCTGCTTAAGATTACAATACCAAGAAAACGTTACCAGAACGACACGACAAATTTTGACAAACGACGAATGATTGACATTCAAACGAAGCTAAGCCTGATGGAACTATTTTAAAATGCTAAGAAAGACATCCGTTTTTAATTTCATGACCGTCACCTTCGACCAAGACATTATTTGATATGTCGTCGGTATAAATGTTCGTGCACTCCTAAGTTTATACCAAAAACGAGGCATTAATATTCCCCAAAAATTTCTTTTAAAATTCAGCCGGTTCCCAAAAGGTTTTTCGGTTATCTAATTAACGATATTAGATTCGGATGCTGCGCGTCGTGATGAACGCGGCTAAGCCTCGAACAAGACGTGTAATTATTTTCGAACGGCCCGTTCTGAATTTGATTTATCTCTACACAGACATGAAGTCTGATTAGGTCGATGTGCTGGTCTTCTTTTATCTTTAATTAACGCCAGTCGGTGTGTGAATGCTGTGGAATAAGTTCAGAGATGTCTATTTGTTAATGTCAACATCAATGTTTGATAATACCAACAACGAATGTTTGTTTTCGATATATTTTCTATTTTAATGAGCTTTAGTACATGTTATAATACTCAATTCTATAATTAAGTATGAATATTTTATGAATTAACCTCCATAGTCTGGCACGGAATAATTTTTGTTTATCGAAATACACGTTCCGTATCATAAACTCTTAATATGCCTTAAAGCACCGCAAATAAATTCTAAAATTGTTTTACATATACAGGGTGTCCGGAAAACGTCGATCTAAGTTATATCCAAAATTGTCTCGCTTAGCCGGTAAAGGGCCTCAAAAATTTGTAAAAATATTGGTTTTGCCTAAATTACGTGAAAACCTGCTAATCGATTTTAATTATTTTTAGTATGTAGACTAATAATACTATAAAATTACGTTTTCTAGTAGTATAGTCACCGGCTGTAAATAAGTGTTATAAAAGTGATATAATACGTCAACAATTCTCCTGATTTTTTATATCAACGGCGTTATGACAACCCAGATATTTTTGTCGAGTGACTGGATGTGTTTGGAAGCTATTTTACCTCTTCAAACATTAGTAATAAAATTATAATCGAATTACCTGCAACAATAATTTTCTATGAAATTGACTAAAGTATACGATCAACACTCTTGAATTACAAGTTCATTTTACCATTAAACATGGAATATTATACGGACTCTGAGAAGGTTGACATGCTCCTGGTATACGGGTTTTGTCAAGGAAATGAGCGTCAGAGTGTTAGGGTTTACATGGAGAGATTTCCTAACCGTCGAATACCAAACCACCAAACATTTGCCAATATCGAGCGTCATCTTCGGGAGACGGGCAGCTTTGAGAAAACATTTAAAGGCAGGGGTCGTATGCTAACAACTCGAACTGTGGGAACAGAAGAAAACATTCTGGAAAAAGTTAAAGAAGAACCAAGTACCAGTACCCGTCGCTTAGAACGTGAGTTACATGTTCCTAAAACGATTGCCAATGAGGTTTTAAAAAATCAGTTGTTACATCCATATCACGTGCAAAAAGCCCAGGAACTTTTATCCACTGATTTCCCTTGCGGCTTACATTTTGTCAATTTATTAGAAACAAAAGAATCCGTGATTCAAATTTTTGTAGAAAAATATTGTTTACTGACGAGGCGTGCTTTACAAGATCTGGAGTAACCAATCTACACAACGAACATATTTATTCCGATGAAAATCCACATGCCATTAAAGTTGCACATCATCAGCATTAATTTAAATTAAATATTTGGGCAGGTATTATTGATCGCTACCTTATTGGTCCTATTGTTATTCCAGGCAGGTTAGATGGAAATATTTATTTAAATTTTTTGCAAGACACATTACCAATTCTCCTGGAAAATTTGCCCCTTTTACTTCGGAGGGAAATGTGGTATAATGCATGATGGTGACCCGTCCCATTTTTCCGTTGCGTTCGGCAATACTTACACCATCAATATCTCAACCGATGGATTGGAAGGGGCAATGATGCACCAGTAAAATGGCCACCACGTTCTCCGGAGTTAAATATGTGTGACTTCTTTTTGTGGGGCGCTATTAAAACAGAAGTTTACAAGACTCCGGTAAACACACGCCATGATTTATTGACGCGGATTTTAAATGCAGGCAACCATTTTAATAACCCCGAGACATTAAATAGGGTCCAATATCATTTTTTAAGGAGTGCTAATAAGTGTATTCAGCAAGGTGGCGGTCAATTTACACATTTGCTTAAGTAGTGTTTTCGTTTTACTTAGTTTCTTACAATATTTTTAATACATACTTCCAACTTGGTTATACTTTGTTTTATTACTAATGTTTTAATAATTGATGTATGCAGGTAAAAAACAGCTCATTTAACGAAAAATATTGAAAAGGTAAAATAGCTTCCAAATACATCCAGTCACTTGACAAAAATATCTGGGTTGTCATAACGCCGTTGATATAAAAAATCAGGAGAAATGTTGACGTATTATATCACTTTTATAACACTTATTTACAGCCGGTGACTATACTACTTGAAAACGTAATTTTATAGTATTAGTCTACATACTAAAAATCATTAAAATCAATTAGCAGGTTTTCACGTAATTTAGGAAAAACCAATATTTTTACAAATTTTTGACGCCCTTTACCGGCTAAACGAGTCAATTTTTGATATAACTAAGTTGGCTTAGATCGACCTATTTTGACGGCAAGAGTCTGTCGTCAAGCGTTGTACACGTATTTTCCGGACACCCTGTATATTAACTTGGAGCTACAAATCAAGACGATACAAAATATACTAAACCACCAAATCTCGTTAATGAATATCTTTGTAAAATTTCATACCCCAAAGGTCCTTAAAGCATGCAAATGACAATAAGAAAACCATAATGATATACGATAGGTAATCGAATTTGGTAGTAAGTATTCCAGCGGTACTCTAAAACCATCATTTACCTTAATTTAATTCTTCTCAAGTTTTCAAGTTCCTGCGAACCGTTTGATTATAAAAATTACAACTTACTCTTAAGTCGAACTAAAAAAGAACAGAAAATAATTATATACATTATTCTGAATGGAAGATAGTGCGGCCTTGCGACGCCAATCATCTCAGGCTCTAGGCGGTCCAAGGGTTCTGCATCGAGATAATGAGTTTATAAATGTAGCATAAATCATTGTAGCCTTCTTCGTTTCTTTCCGAGCAAATTTCGAAATACTTGCCACGTAATAATTACGATTAGTTCGGGTTTAATAAGAAAACTGTCGAAGTTTCTGACTGACCTCGGTGATTATGATTGATTACTGTTAATGTCTGGTGGAATTAACCATTGTAGGTTGGAAAATTACCACCGGGAACTACATAAAAAAACTAACTTATTCGAGAACAATATTTAATAAACTTTAGGTTTTTTTTTCATCCTCATCTTCTGCTTCTCCTCCTTTTAATGTTGCTTCGTTGGTCTTGCTGGTATCCTTCGTTTTATTGCTATTTTGTGTATTATATTTATCGTTAGCCGATCATATTTCATTGGGTTTTGTATTTATTCTAGAATTCTTTATCTGAGTTTTTAATTCCGCTTCGTTCTCTTAGATCTTTATTTCTAACTGTATAATATTTTCCTCGTATGGGTGCAATCTCTGGCGTATGTATTACTTTTATAGCCTTGGTGTGGGTCACTACAGGTTTGACTGAGGTATTGCATTCAGAATCTAGATATTGGTTCTTACATTATAATATATTTTAATCACCCTGTAATCGAAAAAGCTTTCATACCTCTACTTTTACTGTTAGTTGAGTTTCTATCACGCGATATACATATCTTTTCCCAGATATTATGTAAATTGGTTAATCTGCTCAATTATTTTCCATTCTATTTTTAATTTACATCTTGTAGGTTCTTTAGGTTTAGCGATGTTAATTTTGTCTCACCTCTTGATCATTTTATGAAGTAGGTTGCCTTTGTAAATTATTCTCCGAATCCGCAATAAGTGACTCGTTGTCAGCGTAGTACACCACATGGTAGGGACTAGCTCCTACTAATACCGCCCCCTCCTCTATAATTTACCATCCACTCCTCATGTAATTGCCACATTCCCGAAGACTAAAAGCAACGGATTTCCCGCTTACCACGTCTGCCATCAAAGAAACCCCATTCCGAACCGAATTTCAAAATGATTATTGCTAAACGGCGCCACAATCAATAAATAATAGGACTAAAAGACAAGAATCTGACTCGAAAAGAAGCACATGATGGAGGTAGCTTTCTTCTCTTTTATAGCATAATTTTCAAGTTAGATCACTCTGTGCTAGTTTCTTTATTTTTGTTTCTCTAGTTCATGCAATGAATGGCAAGCCGTAGCGAGTGTGTAGTAAAGTCTGTGCGTTTTAAGAAGTCCGATATCGGATTAAATCACCAAGGGATGTTATCGCTTATAAAACAGTAAGTCGGTTAAGTTACAATATCTTCGCACCTTCGCTATACTTGATCACACCGAACATCCCACTGGTTTACTGTATTCTATTTCGCTCAGTAATTATCATTAAAGCTACCAAAAATGAAATGAGCGACAAATGAATTATTTAGTTCCTAAATATACAACATTTCAAAACTATGGCTTTGTGATCAGAGTCTCCCAAATATGTGCAAATTAAATGTGTTTCTATCTTTCTTTTAACAAATCTTTTTGAGCAAGGTCTTTCACTCTGATTTTCAATGGTTGAAGCAACAACTCTCTTATTGTAGTCACGAAAGTGAAGTCTGATATCAGTTTAGTAAATCCTAAACTGACTTTAAACCTCTAGAGTTGGTTATTTTTATCGCATAATATAATATGATTAAGGTACATTTTGCTTTTCATTCCATTTGTTTTTTTTTGAATGATGACACTGCGGGAAATATTCTTTATTATGACGCTCTGATTTTTATAGGAAGGTCATTCCAGAGTAATTCTATATTTGCATCTTACTTGAAAAAATTTGTACAGGAGTTCTGATATCTAGTTTGTTAAAAGTACAATCATAAAACACACATTTGCCTCATTGATAAGAAACCCATTAGAGGTAATCAAATTTCATTGAATTACAGTGGAAATTCAACTCGGGAAATTCCATTGTTATGGCGCATATTTTCATTTTGATATTTAAACTACATATTATTATGTTATGCATAATTAGTAATGCCTAAAACCATAGCCACTAACGCAATGGTTAATAAAGAAGTCACTTTATACATTTTGTTTGAAAGATATTTTCAAAAACGTGTTAGTAGTAAGCCTTTTTGATAAATTAAGTGAACAAGTTATTGATGAAAATATAGAAAAAATTATGTCAACCAATTTTCGGAAATTTATATACACAAGTAATATTATACCCGAATATTTCCCTCATAAATATAGGAAGTGCTTAGTAGGTCTTGTTCTGTTTAATTACATTAAAAATTACATTTTAAAATCATTTTTAAATTAATTTGGGAATTCCATTGGTAAATTTAGTGCTTTTCTTTTCATTCATGGAATAAATATCTCACTAAATAGCTGCATTCAAGCTTCAAAATGACTAAATCATTTTGCATTCAAACTGCATTAGATAATTTTCATACTTTTTAAAAGAGCCCTCCGACCTTCAGTGTCGAGCTCGTTCGCAAAAAATATGAAAATAATCTCATGCAGTTTTTAGAAAAGATGATCTTATGCAAACTTATAGGTAATTTTAATGCACTTATGCTATTACCCTAGAAAATTTCTTTTATCTATCAGATCTGCTAATTCTGTAATAAAATAACTTTTAGTGTTGTTTTCAGCCAATCGCGATAAGTTTAGCGCCATTTTAAAAGGTGAATGCACGAAATTTCGAAATATTTATTTTTATTTACAAATATTATTCAGTGATAATTTAATGTTTAACTGATTTGGCTGACTGGCGGATACCTAGTTATCCAAAAAGTGTTGATTTGAAAATTTGAATCATGAATGTTAAATGGGGAAAAATCAAAAACTCGAAAAGTTGGTGAAGTTAAAGTTCTGCTCAAGCCGGTGAGGTTCGATATTCGACAGTCCAGAATATGGCATTTATAAAGTCAGTAGCGAAGTTCGAAAGGTTGTTATTTGGATTCTTGTCTTTTAGTCCTATTATTTATTGATTGTGGCGCCGTTTAGCAAGAATCATTTTGAAATTCGGTTCGGAATGGGGTTTCTTTGATGGCAGACGTAGTAAGCAGGAAAACCGTTGCTTTTAGTATTCGGGAATGTGGTAATTACATAAGGAGTGGATGGTAAATTATAGAGGAGTCAGCGGTCTTAGTAGGAGCCATTTAAAATACTTTTTGCAGGAATGTCCACAAATTCCCTAGTTACTTTTTATACAGGATCGCATAAAGTTATATATTTTCTTAAATGGGACACCCCCCTATATTAATAAATTATCCAATTTTTGGATGCATCACAAAACTCTAAAAGTATAACTATGGTTAACTTAAGTTAATCTGAACCCATGGTTATCATAATATTGGCACTTAAAAGGGAAAATATTTCCATTACTTCTTATAAGAACTTGGTATAATGAGAAATGAGCCGTATAGCGAGCGCTGAGGTGCGAAGCGCCGAAGGATGTAATGTTACGAACATCGACTCGCGGAAATCGCTGTGCGACGTCACTAAGTCCTATAGTCGGATCACGCTCGCTACCGTTGTATGATATTGATATCGACAGGAGAGAAAAAAATTATATTTAATAGCCTCTTTTTCTTTTTTCTAAAATAGTGTTAGAGACAGAATAGTCTAGAACTCTTATTAAATAGAATTTTTTTTCAAAAATACCTTTTCTTAATTTCTGGGCTTTACAATAATCACTGGTTCAATTGTGAACAACAACTTTTGTGGTTCTTGAATCGACGTTCTAGTTTTATAGTACCTAATTAGAGTTTAATCGAAAAACGACACTATTTCATCACCATTACCTCGCAATTATTCAAAAAAAGTATTTACAACTTATTGTTAGTTCCAAATTCTTGGCTTATTCCGTGTGTTAAGTAGATTTATTTACAGAGTGAGAAAGAAGTATACTTTCAATACTTTATTAACAATTAATTATTATAGCGAATTAAGGTTCAGTGGGATATTTAGTAGGGCATATTTAGTATTTCAAAAACTCTACAGTAATAAATATATACTAAACTTTAAAACACAAAAAAGTTATGTGAGCATATTCTTTTGTCTTTGTTTTATTATGGCGTAATACTTTATGACCCATGCTTGGACAAGGTGACGAAAAAGAGACTTTAAATTTGACAAATTAATTGTGTCAGATTTATATTATGGTCTTAGAAAGTATGATTACATTGGATGCACTTTCGAAATTTAAAATGGCTTAACATGGAGAATACCTTCACATTATCATCTTATTAGTTTTACCCACAGGGTGCTTATGCTGGATGCTTCTCTTTACTTGTTTCATAAACTGTCCTATATAACAGATCAGCAGTAGAGAACAGTTCGTAATAGTAAGTCAACCCTGACTTTACCCTGTTATAAAACTGCATTTTAGAAGAAAGAAGCTTTTCTTACAATGCTGTCCATTTGCCCATTATTATACTTCTTTGGGCACTAATTTGAGGAAGTGTTGTATGAAAGCTTTTAAAAGGGGAGCTAAATAGTATTTTTTGGATAAGCAGATATGAAATACATTATATATTTAAAAGGCCAAAACAATGTCAAAAAATAACTACGCCTATAATTACCCATTCTTATTGTTACTTAGGACTTGTTACTTGTTAGTTGACTATGTTTCTTTATTTTCTCATTGAACTTATATTATATTATATTATTTTGTTACATATTATCGATATTTATTTATATATATATATATGTATCGGTCCATCGTTGTTCCCTCCATAATAAACACCAGGCGGACCGACCTCCGGTATTTCTATTACAGTTACAACGTTATGTTTGTATATATAGATTTGGGGGAGGAGCCTTATTACGTCTTTCAAGAGAGGGGTAAAGAATTGTACCAAAAAAAATTATATATATTTCCAAGTTAAAATGTAGTATTAGTTCCCTCTGAATTTATATATTTTAATTATGGTAATTACTCGTAGTTCCCTCCAGCGCAGTTGCCATTTTGTGGAGGGCGCTACGTGTTATTATTACTGTGTCCTTATATTCTTTAAAGGTGTAATGAAATAGGGTATTCGTGGACGTTTAGCTGGCGCGAAAAAAAAAATAAAGGTGTTGAAGTTTCTAAGACAAACATATTTATTTATTCTTTTATCTTAATATTTATTGAATTTTTGACTTAACTGGACCATTTCGTTAAAGTTTTTGATTATAATAAACTCTTTTATCTATCACCTTTTATCACAATTCGCTAACGGGTTTAAGGCGGCCGATTTGTACGAATCCTGAATAATTGATTGTTGACAGTAAGCTTTATCATCTACCAAAATTTCAACTCGCCAACCCCTTAAATAAGGATACTTCACCTTTGACATTTTTTACATTACAGAAATAAGTATCCAACTTTTTGGCGCTATTTGGATTTTTCTAGGCAGATTCAATTTTATTTTTAATCTGTACTCTGCAGGTAGAAAGGGCATAATTGTAGTGATGGTCTAGAATACTGATTTGCCCCATAGCTATGATTGCGGCAAATATATAGACGTACAAACCACAATCATAAGGGTTGTATTGTTTGTGTACCTCTTTTGTAATGTATAATTTCCAATCTTCAACGGTAAAGGTTTTTTTTATAAAAAATATTGTATGCCGTATAAACTGGAAATAAACAATACAATTTGATTTATTTTGAGGCACTATAGTAATGCTGTCCAGATATAATTTATTGCCTTCTTAATATAACACCGCACAGTCTTACAGTGGTTATGTTTTGTTATAGGACATAAATACTATATCGTTATATAACACTCTAATGAAAATATTGTTATGGATAAACGGAACCTATCCATGATAAGTAAGAGTAAAAGATATCAAAAACTGATTTGGATAGCTTGCCAGATTGAGCTAGTCGGCCAATTCGCTGTAGATCCATTTTCTGCTTCTATTCCGACAGTCGCCTAGCTGATGTATATTTCTACTGGCTCTATGCACAAAAATTTTAAGGACCAAATTTTGTGAATTAATATGCCAAGCGATTGAGGAAGACCCCACCTTAATAAAATAATGTTTTGCTTTAGCGACGAGTCAACTTTCTTTTTGAATGGGTTTGTTAACAAACACAATAATTAAAGGTATTAGGATAATAAAAATTCGAGAATTTTTTCGGGAAGACCACACTAAATGTTATGATGATGGTTCCAAGACCAAAATGTTCCGGAGTTAAAATCGCCCCCCCCCCACCGATCGATCTTAAGCGAAATTATCCAAACATCCACCATGTCCAATAGGCGGGTTCTTCGAACAGCATTCAAAATGAAAATGGTGTGACAACTTATAGTTATTAATGATACTAGTTCGATATGAACACTATAATGAAACGTGTGCAACGTTAAACCACGAAGCGTTAGCCGAGTGGTTTAATTGCACAGGTTTCATTAACAAAATTCATATCGAACGTGTATCATTCAAAATTTAATCTACGACAGTGCAAATAGATTTTATTCGTCTAAATTTCATTGATATCAGATAACGTTTTCGTAATTTTTAAAATTTTCAGGTGTTCATAATAGTCGTTATCATGGTAACCGCATTTTTGATTGTTTCAATTTAGATTTTGACAACGTCATTATTGCCGCCTAATTTTCTATTGTATGCAAAGTGTTGGCCAAAAATAATTTAAATATGGGAGATTCTGAATCCGAAAGTGTCCCTTCGGATGTCGAAAATATCGCGCAAAGCGTAATAGATTCCCTACTTCCCGAAAAGTCAAGGCAGGTGTACGAACAGACCTACGCAAAATATGAAGATTGGTGTAATGAAAAAGGAATCAAAAACATCAGTAGCGAGAAGGTGCTCCTTGCATATTTTAACCATCTCGCAAAACATAGCAAGGCTTCGTCGCTTTGGGTTTATTATTCTATGCTACGTTCAGTTATGTCAGTGAAGAAAAATACGGATATAGTTTGCACCGACTTTCTTTTTGTTTTTGTATCTTAACATTTGGATGTTATTATGAAGGTCATAATGACATCCAAATGATAATGCTAAATACGTCATAATGGCACTGTCGTAAATTAAGTTATTAAAAGACCCGAGATTACCAGCTTCCAAATTGACTTCTGCAATTTAAGAGGACTGAACTTGAACATCAATGCAGTCCATCAATATCAACAATCTACCAAACCTCATGTACTTGCACTAACCGAAACAAAGGTCAGATCATCATTTAGTACGGTTAGCTATTTATATCCTGGATACGACTTTCATCACAGATTTAGGCGCCATTTTGGCCTTTGTCTCTTTGTCCGCAGTGATATTTCTTGTCGACGGGAGAAGACACTCGACCCTAATGACTTTGATGTAATGTGCTTTAAAATATTAATGCAGGGAATTACTAAATTCATCTGCTGCCTTTACTGGCCGCCAAGCGATACCCATTACAGAGACTTGTTCTCCTCTCCTGCTAAGTCGACTTCTTGCAAACCCACCATCCCAATTCCGAAGTTGTCATCCTTGGCGACTTTAACGTTCGTAATATTAACTGGCTCAAATATTCAAACGCAACCGACAAGTAAGGTCACGAAATCATCAGCTCTAACCTCATCCAACTCCTAAGTGAACCAACTCGGATTTCAGGCCGAGATGGCGATGTTGATAGTTTGCTGGACCTTTTCTTAACTTCAATCCCCGAGTTTTACACTGCCACCGTGAGGCCTCCACTAGGAATGTCTGATCACAACCTAATTTCGGCACTGAACAAACTACCAATTAGTGCCGAACAACCTTCTAAAAACTACGCAAGATCTGGCATTATACATCAGCTATATGGGATGACCTAAAGGACCATTTTTGAACCTTTCCTTGGCAGAACGTTTGTTTCACCAAGCCTTGGTTTACCAAAAATTTCGAACGAGCTGTTAAATTACCAAATTATTTCTATCGACAATGGCGTCAAAACCCTACCTCCGAAAATCGTACCATCTTTGTTAACGCTCAAAACTAATGCAAGCAAACGATAAACCAAAGCAAGGAAGCACGCAACCAGAGAATCAAAGACAAACTTCTTAAAGGTCCTAACAGCTCAAGATCATTTTGGTCGGTAGCTAAGACCGTCAGTCAGAACTTTACCAAGTCAACCGTTCCACCTTTGACATGTTCTGATGGCACCATTGCGACCAAATAACAGAAAAAAAGCAAACTTACTGGCGGAACTATACTCTTCACATTCAACGGATAATTTTCAGGGAAAAGCTCTACCGAACACTCCCCCTGTAGAATCGGGAATGCCCTAAATTGTTTTCCTGCACCGCTATGTTAAACGAATCTTGAGAAGTCTTGACACTAAAAAGGCTTCTAGTCCTAACGATATTCCAGTCATTGTAATTAAGACATGCGCTGACGAACCGACACCGGTATTTTGTAGACTTCTTAACTTATTTTACAAAAAAGGAATATTCCCTCTTGCTGAAAAACTGCGCGAGTCAAACCCATACCTAAAAAAGGCAAGAAGACCTTGCCAAACAACTATCGTCCAGTCGCATTGCTTTCGGTTATATCAAAAGTTATGGAGAAGGCTATCAAAGAAAAATTATTAAAATACCTGGAAGGCTTCAACATTATTAGTGACCGCCAATATGGATTCCGTAAGTCTAGATCAACAGGAGACCTTCTTGCTTATGTTACTCGCGTTTGGAACAACGCAATAGAACATCATGGGGAGTCCCGGGCGGTAGCACTGGACATTTCCAAGGCCTTTGACCGAGTATGGCATGAGGGGCTTCTAACTAAAGTGAGAGCATACGGGATGACGGTTCAGTTTTGTTAATGGCTGTCAAGCTTTCTTAAAGACCGTTCTCTGCGAGTGGCGATAGACGGATTTATTTCAGACACATTTAACATCAACGCCGGAGTCCCTAAAGGTTTTATATTGTCACCCACCCTCTTCTTACTTTACATTAACGATCTTTTGAAAAAAACTAAAAATCCTATGTATCGCTTCGCCGATGACAGCACACTTGTTTCATCTTTTACTTTGGATGCTCGGACATCGGCTGCCAATGCCCATCTCTATAGGCAGCAAGCGGTCTCACATCTCAGCAAAGACCTGAAATAAATTCTGTCTGAGGGTGACAGTGACCAAGTAGAACTTAACGCTAAAAAACCCAGGCGGTAGTGTTTTTCTAAAAAAGATAATGTTGAAAAACCGGATATAGCCATGGCGGGACACTCGATTCCCTTGGCTTTATCAATTCATTTATTGGGCGTCAATTTGGATAGTCATATGTCTTGGCGTAGTCACGTTGCGGCTATTGCTAGGGCAGCCTTGCCGACGCTTGGGATACTTTTCCGAACTAGGAACCACTATACACTTCAACAACTTGATGCTCTATCAAGCCCAAGTTAGAGCATCGTTGGGGTACTGTTCTCATATTTGGGGCTCTGCTCCTAAATGATCAAGCGTGCTATCTATAATAAATGTACCAAGTTTGGTTTGGATCGGCCGTTTTTATATCATTGGTCAATGGTTTTTTGTAAAAAGTATCATGGGTAACGTACTACTGTTTAAAGGGTTAGTGAGTTAAAACTATAGCAAACGATAAAGCGTATTATCTAGAATAGATGTACCAAGTTTGGTTAGGATCGGCCGTTTTTAAACCTTGTGTCAATGGTTTTTTGTAAAAAAATATCAAAGGTGAGGTTCCCTTAGTTGAGAGGTTGGCAACCTAAAATTTTAGCAACCGATAAAGTTTACTGTCTACAATAAATGTGTCAATTTTAGTTTAAATTGTTCGTTTTTAATTCCCTGGTCAATGTTCTTTTGTGAAACATATCAAGGATAAAATACCCTGATATAAGGGTTAGGCTAGTTGAAATTTTCTTAGATGACAAAGCTAAGTAGCTACAATAACTGTTTCGACTTTTGTTCAGATTGGCCGTTTTTCAACCCTAGGTCAATGTTTTTTGTGAAAAATATTAAGGGTAAAGTAGCCTTATTTAAGGGGTTGAAGAGCTGAAATTTTAGCAAACCATAAAGCTTACTGCCTGAAATAAATGCGCCAAGATTGGTTCGGAGTGACCCTTTTTAAACCCTCGGTCAATAAATTTCTAGTCGATAAATAATTAGGTATTCCCCACTCGCATCTAATATTCGATCATCATTTTTGCGGAACAATGTTAAAAATACATGTAAAACATTGTTGTCGGATTTCGGAGGGAACTAAATCGACTAATTAAATTGAAATCTTCTATAACATTCTGGAGGGAACTACGAACGAAATATTTAACCTACAAACACGATTACAGCGCCGCCGGCAATACGTCGAACTAAACCATCCATTGTCAAGATAAATATGCACAAATTACCCTCCAGGCAATTTTTCGTCAGTTGCTAGGAGGAAGCTTGGACAATGGTTCAAAGTGAAATTCAAGGCAAAACGTAGTTCCCTCCGCAATCGGAGGGAACTTGGTCATATATGAGGGAACTACGAATGATATATTTGTAGTTTGGAGGGAGGAACGTAGGAGTTATACATATATATATATATATAAATCTTCTATGAGTTAAGTGTTAAAATAACTCCATGATATGGGGCGAAGTTTAGCCCTTAATATTATAATTTCAATTGTAATATTGCAAATTAAAACGTTTAATAATAATTATAAATAATATTATTTATATTTTTATTTTCTCAGTAGCAGCTTTAAAGGTCTCAAAATTTAATGCAAGATTTTACAACTATGGATGAAAATACCAAGACGCCTTTTTAATTTCTTATTCCAGTAGCTTATTTGCAACAAAAAATAAACAACGCTAGCAAAGTTAAGATTAATATTTTGCTCTCCCCCCCCTCTAAGGCGTATCGCTTCTGCGCACAGGCGACGCATACAATCTACTAAATGACGAATAAACTCTTGAGAAATGTTTCCCTTTTCGCAATAATGGCTTGAGTTCTCGAGACAACATTTCACAGAGGTTTGAGGAGTTCAAACCTCTGTGAAATGTTGTCTCGAGATCTCACCAATGAATTTAAACGAAACCAGATGTGCTCTATCATGTTAAGGTCAAGAAATCTTGCGGGCCGATTGATTTTATTGACCCGCAAAAACTCTGTTACAATATGGGCTTTATGGGGCCGAGCATTGTCATTAATATACAAAAATTTCTGGCCAAATTAGCCGCAAGCGGAACTGTAATGGAATAAAGATAGATAAAGAAATAAAATCATAATTTTAAAATATTAAAAGTCTACCATTTTCTTACCCTGTATAAAACCGCTTTAGAACACGAAAAAAGTCTAGAACAATAAGTTGACAACGTGTTTTTCGATTAAACTCTAATTACTATAAAACTACGACGTATATTCAAAAACCCTGTAAGTTGTTTGATTTTTCTGAAACCCAGAAATGAAGGAAAAGTATTTTTGGAAAGAAATGGCGTCTTTGTGAAATATTGTTACATTTTCACTGTTTCATTTACCACCCTGTATTGTGGAATTAAAATTAATACAAACCAAACAATAAGGCCCAATATGCTTCGAACCGCGTCCAAATATCAATATTTCCTGGGATAATAAATTTATTTCAATTATAGAATAAAAAAAAATTTTAATGCGTTTCTCAGTTCCAGCAGTGTAGTATTAATAAGTTTTCATTCCGCACTTTAAAATATATTTTCTTCCAATTTTAAATTTAATGATATACTAAATCGTTATCAAATGTTAGCTTAATTTAATAATAAATATACCAATTCAACATTTCATTAACCAAAAGCATTATCTAAAGTATTATTATGTCGCTATCTTTAATTAATAATATTAATTTCTGGTATACCAAGTTGCTCTCGAGTCATCAATAATAATATAACCCCCTGTATATACATTTGATACTGATAGCGTCTACATAACAATATGATTCTCAAATTAGCCATCATGCTAGGATGGTTTGTTTACCTTTAAACTAAAAGTTAGAAAGTTATTATTTTTATTTATGACATCCGGTCCGAATTACAAAATACGAGTAATGCAGTAACCAACCTCCAAAAATTTTTAATTACAAGTGAAAAATTTCTAGTCAATTAATTTTAACTCGTTTCACACTGCGCGCTTGTCAGTTACATTTTTAGGTTGTTTCTTAAATTATTTGTCCCAAAAAGTTCCATTAATTATTATTTATAACTGCAAAGCAGGAAGTAGCGTTTATATTACGTTGACACTTTTTTTTATTAAACTATAATATTTTTTTTAATATCCTATAAAATAACGGTATATTAAAGTAGGCATTTTTTTTGTAGTTTGAATGGTACACGTTTCTAATATAAATTATTTATTAGTAAAGCCGTGTAGGTCAGTATGCATATTTGCATAAAGTATTTTTAATATTATTATAATTATTATTATTATAAGACCGCGTTTAAACAGACCAATTACATTTAATTCAACCCTAATTTTAATTTAACGTTCCCAAGCAAATTTTGGCACGTATTGTACATATTCGGTTAAAATTATGGTTGGTTCCATTTGCATTTAAAATGAAGAAGTAGAAAAAATACTTTTTCTACTTCTTCATTTTAAATGCCAGTAGAAAAAGTATTTTTTCTACTGACATTTTATAATGAGCCCTTTTTGATTGTCGTTTTGATTTTTAAATAACCTCCTTCTAGGCACAGCGTGTTTAAAAGTTTTTTAAGCACGCTGTGCCTAAAAGTAGTTATTAACAATTAAAAACTAAACACAGACTATAATTTTACCTATTTGTTATGAATATTAAAAGTACAGTTACTTATATATTTAAAATTAATGCTTGGGTAACCTAAAATATATAGGTATTTCTCTTTGTAAAATAGATGAGGAATTTGAACTAGAAATAGAAAATGAATCTGCAACAGCAATATCAATTAAACCCATGCCACTAGTAGAGCTGGTGAAACATTCCGATTCATTAGATTTAACACGTTTGTTGTTAGCGTCCGAAGATTTTTCACCAAGAATTTTTTCGGAAATTTCTCTTTTGTTTTCTAAAGAATTGCCTATATACCCCTCAGCCACGGCATTTGACCGCCAAGCTCAATGTCGCTTTAGCATCAATATATCCGCTCCAGAGTCCGCTAAAAAAGTTGCTGAAGATCTTCGAAAGCAGTGACCTGTATATTCATTTGCCTTTGGAAGCCCCAAGAATTCAGCAATTTTGTTTGGTGTTGCTCCAATGGTATTATTGCCCACTGGAAGTCTGGAACATTTGGAGTTTCTGTACGTGATAAAAAAATATTTCATGGGTTATGTGTGCTGGACGTAATTGGGTGTACTTTCGGACAATATTCAAGAAGTTGATGCCGTCAATAGAGCATTCGCTAATTACAGAGCTTCTTGCAACATTTCTTTTAGTGTTTGGAGTGGTTATTTTAATTAAAGACTCCGAAATTTCGATATTATTCATCTTTAAGTATGTGAGTTCTTCTCTGCGACATGTTCCAGAGATTCCCACGATAACAATGACTTTGTCCAATAAATAGTTCTTATCGTCTGCTTCTTTGACAAATCTTTCTATTTGTTCATCGGAAAAAACTTTCGACTTGTTGGGCTTATACCCCGTAGATTTCTTTTTCAAAAATGCGATTAGGTTTGTAAATGTCTTTATATCAACATTTTTACTTAAATAAACCATCGTTCGAAGCATTGAGTAAGTACTTCACAAAGTTGATGGCTTATAGGCATCGGATAATCGTGAAAAATATGCCAAAAGGACTTTTTCTGAGTTTTTTAACTGTTTTTCTTCATACCAGTTTTTGAATTTTTCGAATGTACCCTCATATAAACTCATTGATTTTTGGGGAACAAGGTTCACCATTGCCTCATTTGCGGCTTTTTCAATGTCTGAGTCTTCTAAATGACTCATTTTTTACTTAATATTTGCCACAGTCTTTGACAAAAAAATTCTTTCGAAAGTGTCAATTTTTTTGACATGAAATGTGTAAATGAAACACAGGTAATAAAATGTTTGGTAAAGTAAATTAAGTTTTTTATTATAAAACGCCCGTAGAATAGCTATTTACCTAACAAGTGCGGAAAATGAATTTTTCCACATGAGTCAGCCGATTGCAGGGAAAACATTTTCCGCAAGTATCAGGTACAATAGCTTTTCCACAGACGTGGGGAAATAAGTAACAGATATTTCAAAGAAATTTAATAATTTTTAATTAACTATAATAATCACATACATACCGGGTGACAATCGAACTACTACCCAGGCTGGCGTTTCAAAGCGACTTTAGATAAAAATTTGAAATTTGGGTCGACGTCTGGGTTAAGTAATGTGCATATTTTAGGCAAAAAAACAAATGACAATCACTTCCGGTTTCACCGGAAACGATTAAAATTTTGATATTTCAAATTGCAACCCCCGTATATTTTTGCATATTTGAATGCTGCGAGAAATTCTAAACATTTTTTATGTAGCATGTCCTATACCTAAACTTAACAGATTTTGACTTATGGGGCTTTAAAGTTTGAACTATTTTAACACTTAATTCTTTTTTCCAAAAAAACGAAGAGCGCTATCCAAAACAAACGGTGCAATTCATACTTCATTAAAGGCACTCTAGGATAGTAAAATAAAAAAACTGATGCTAGCAATTTTAAAAAATCGATATTTTCGAAAAGACGTTTTTCAGTTTTTGATCCATTTTTGTATGAAAACGGTTTAACTTACAACCATAGGACTTTCACTACCCTATCTTACTTTTTTATCTTCTATCTATTTATATTCTCAGTTTTCATTTTCAAACAACGGATATTATTTTTGAACCAGCTGGACGTTTTATGCTCTTTTTACTAAAATTAAAATAATCATATTAGCCATGACACAGGTTGCTATGGTTTTTAGAAACAATTATATTACCTATGTCAGTTATTTTTTATCACCTATTGTGTTTTGCAGATTGTTGGAAATTCTTGTAAATTATCGTTTTTTATTTCGTGATTTTTTTTGGCGTAGTTCTTTGTAATCTGTTTCAAATGGAAATTTTTACAAGAGCCGAACAAATAGATATGCTTCTCGTTTATGGCGAGTGCTTGCAAAATAAAAGGCCGGCTCAAACACTCCACGCAGAACGATACCCCGACAGAAACCAACCCTGCTATGCTTATTTTCCGTGACTGGTACAACATTTGAAAACAGTTCCCCAAAATGAAAATGAAAAAAATTTTATTATTAGCGAAGAAGCAGAAATAAACGTTCTGGCATGTGTGAATGCTGATCCAAATATTTCTACTCGCCAAATTGAAAATGAAGTTGGAGTTAACAGAGAAAGTGTAAGAAAAATTTTGAAGAAACTTAAGTACAAGCCTTACAAATACTAAATCCACCAACACTTGGGTGTTAACGACTTTGCTCGACGAGTTCAATATTGCCGATGGTTTATGGAAAATCATAACCATAATAATAACTTTCATAGATTGATATTATTTTCTGATGAGTCTCGCTTCACGAATCTGGGAATGTTCAACAGGAACAATGTAAGATATTGGGCAAATAAAAATCACCATCTATTTAGAGAACGATCATTTCAAGAACGCTTCGGTGTTAATGTGTGGCTAGGTGTTTTAGGAACGACAGTTGTGGGTCCAATATTTTTTAATAAGCACCTTAGAGCGCAAACTTATTTGAACTTTTTGGAAACAACAGTCAACGATTTTCTGGACAATTTACCTCTTGCATAAATTCCCAACATTTACTTTCAACAAGATGGTGCGCCGGCTCATAATGCTAGGATTTGTGTAAATTATTTAAATTACAGGTTTGGGGACCGATGGATAGGGACAAATGGCCCTGTAAGGTGGTCAGCACGTTCGCCAGATTGGACGCCCCTAGATTTTTTCTTCTGGGGTCATATCAAAGAAAAAGTCTATTTAACTCCACCTGAAAATTTGGACATTTTAAGAACTCGAATTATTAGGGCTATTAATGATATTACTGTACCTTAAAAAGAAAATGTATTACGGAAAATTGTTGAAAAGTGTGAGACCTGTATTGAACAAGAAGGTCGGGTTTTTGAAAATCTTCATTATGATTAGGTTCGTTTTTTTCATTTCTTTTATTATTAGCTAATTAATATTAATCATGTGTACACCTTTGTATAATAAAGTATTTGTTTGTAGTTTTAAAACGTTTGAATTTGCGAGTTATTAAATAATATCCGTTGTTTGAAAATGAAAACTGAGAATATAAATGGATAGAAGATAAAAAAGTAAGATCGGGTAGTGAAAGTCCTATGGTTGTAAGTTAAACCGTTTTCATACAAAAATGGATCAAAACTAAAAAACGTCTTGTCGAAAATATCGATTTTTTAAAATTGCTAGCATCAGTTTTTTTTATTCTACTATCCTAGAGTGCCTTTAATGAAGTACGAATTGCACCGTTTGTTTTGGTCGTAGCGCTCTT
Source organism: Polydrusus tereticollis (assembly GCA_963920685.1). NCBI lineage: Eukaryota > Metazoa > Arthropoda > Insecta > Coleoptera > Curculionidae > Polydrusus > Polydrusus tereticollis. The sequence goes on along the minus strand of OY987329.1, from coordinate 86,955,281 downwards.
CGTTTTTTTGGAAAAATGAATTAAATGTTAAAATAGTTCAAAATTTAAAGCCCCATAAGTCACAATCTGTTAAGTTTAGGTATAGGACATGCTACATAAAAAATGTTTAGAATTTTTCGCAGCATTCAAATATGCAAAAATAAACGGGGGTTGCAATTTAAAATATCAAAATTTTAATCGTTTTCGGTGAAACCGGAAGTGATTGTCATTTGTTTTTTTGCTTAAAATATGCACATTACTTAACCCAGACGTCGACCAAAATTTCAAATTTTTATCTAAAGTCGTTTTAAAACGCTAGCCTGGGTAGTAGTTCCATTAGTAACTAATTCTGAGGAAAAAAGTAATAACTACATTAATTTATAGGAAACTGTTAAAAAAACTTATTCTTTGTTAAAATTAACATGGTAGGTACCCGAAAAGTGATAATTATAAGCATTATTAACTAAATTTGGAGCATTTTGTTGGTTGGCTTCCTTGGTGTTGGCAATAATGTTGACACTTTCTTTTCTTAAATTGTCATACTGGTGCGGGTTCGCTGGTCCACTGCTGTCAGGAATATTATTAATTTCATACGCAAAACTTGTAGAAGGCAAGGGTGAAGGTGGAGGCGAATTTTTTTCTTTGGAGTGTAGAAGCGACTCCAAATATAGTTGCAACTTTAATAAGCAAATAAATATCGTCAGGCGCAGTGCTTAAAAACGTTTTAACATCTTCATGGCTTAGGGCTTTAGACTTTTTTGGTCTGAAACCCACCATTTTCTTTTTTTAAAAAAGCTATTAATTTAAAATGCCTGTTAATATCAACGTTTTTTTTTTGAATTTCAGCATAGATTTTACCATTGAGTACTTGGACCACATTGTAGAAGGTTGAAAATTCTTTGAAATTTTTGGAAATAAAACAAAAGCACCTCTTCTTTACCAATGTTGCTTATTCTCTTGTCGGTGCACCATTTCGTAAACTTTCATATTCTTGAATGTACCTTACTTTGGATTTTTCTGGAAGCAAATCTAAATCTACGTTTTTTGCTGCACTCATAATGTAAGTACTCTGGAACCCCATCTTCCATTTCCAGATTATCAAAATCAGTTAAACTCATGCTGAGATTGCAAAATTACGAAAAATACGCACAAATTACTACGGAATTACCTCACAAATAACTAATATTAATAATAATGTCAAAATGTCAGTTTGTTGATTTCTAATTCTTACTATAAGTTTCCTTAGTAACCTGGTAGCTAAGAAAAACTACAGTGACTTTATACAAGACAGTGGCGACAATAGTGGCCCAAGCCGCCATGTTGCGGGAAATTATTTTGTTACCTTGGTTTTATGTGGAGTAAAACTTTTGACAAATGGCGAAGGTTCCAAATTTTATATATTATTGATTTTGACATAATCGCGTCGAAAAATTTTTCCGCACTAGTGTGGAAAAATCAATTTTTCGCACTGATATCCGTGCGGAAAATTGGGTTTTCCACACGTCTGTATAAAAAAAATATTGTATACCATTCGTTACGAAACAATGTCTTTTAGGCACGCGACGTGAAAGTCCTACGAGGCGAAGCCGATCAAATCAAGCCGGTATCTTAGAAGTGAAAAAGTTACCTGCTAAACCAATTCTGAGCATGAAAAAGTTTATACTACGTCTTGTCAAGATAATACTCTTTGCTTTCTTAAAAAAAAACATTTATTTTTCGTAATATCATGGATACGACAAAACCACTCAAATTGGGTTTTGCAATTTGTGTAGCGCTCATCTGTGTGTGGTGAAATAATCCCTAAAAAACGTTAGCAGGTATTCGGGAGCAATTGAATTTTACAAAGTTGTAGTGGATTTTGATATGCACCATGTATGCAATAGTTCCTATTTAATGTAAATGTCAAGATCGACACAAACTCTTGTTGATGAAATTTGTAAGAACCTCTTAAAACCCGTAGCTGTCTATTACTATTAATATAAAAAAATATTTCGCTTTGAAATATATCTAAAAGCTTGTAGTATCCGTTTTATCAGAAGATTAGATACGTTTCTCTTAGTCCAAAGAAAAGTCACTTTCCTTTTGTAAAGACCTTTCTGGCACGTTGTAGAAATATGAATCATGAATCGTATATTATGCACCTTTGTAATGCTCCATATACCTACTAATTTATTATCTAGTACCTAAGGCTTTACTATAAGACACTGTTTCCGGTGTTTGATCATGTTAATCTTTTATCAAAAAACGTATTAATTATTAGAACAACGTTCAAAAACACCGATAACTAATTTGCTTTTAATGAATTTGTTATTTAATTGGGTAATTAACTTCAATTATAATAAATTAAAAGATTATATGTGTTAATTCTCTGGCCATAATTACATAATAAAGTAATAATTTTTCAACAGTTATATTTCCCTCACTAATCGTCAATAATGCGCATTATTACGAACTACTAATTTCCGTTAGGCAATTAAAAGTTATTTCACACGCTACCATGGCTACTTTTCAAAAGATGTATGCCGAAATATTTGACACAAATTCTTTTAATTAATTATCACGTAACGACTCAACAAGAACTAACGGTCATTATAAAATTGGTATGCTTTAAATTTAAAGAAGGCATTTTGAATGTCTTAAATAGAAAATATTCCATAAACAAATTCTTAGAGATTTGTTAGACATCTAAGAATGTTACCGTGGATCATAGTTTTGAAAAAAAAATCATGTAAAAGCCATATAATTTTTTTTAAGCAAAAAACCTCGACTCCACAGGAGAAGAGGTTGCCTTTCACACAGGCAAGATTATGAACCCATATTTTACTTATTTTGTAAAGATTTAGGGATATAAAGTACCCAAAAAAATCATTTTATTAAACGTAATTTTCATTGCACGAATAATATTTTACAGTAACATTTTAGGTAAAGTCGAAGTGAAAATATGCTTTATTGTCTGAAAGAAATATCTGTATCGACAAAGCTTTTTGAAATTTTAATCAGCAATAAAAACATAACACAGTCAAATTTGCAATATTAGAATAAAAAATGCAAATAATTATGACATTATCATCAGAATATTAATTTATATATATAATAAGCTTTTTTCAATAATAAATTTTTTAACAGTTTATTTTAGCATTTCAAAATTTGACATTTTTTAATATAAACTGGCAGATAACACTGGGGAACAGCAAAAATGTTTCCGAGGCCAAAATAGCAAAATCTTACTTATTTTATTATACTAACTAACAATCCGTCTTGCAAAAGTCTCAGTTAGCTCCGGTTTTATAGATCCATGCTAATTATGATAATTGCCTACCTGCCCGTAATGTATGGGAACATTCGATTATTAAATGAGAAGTACCTGGATTTATTATACTATGTGTACTTTATAAGGGGGTTAAATACATATAACATAAATCCCAAATTGTTAGTTGTATTTCAACCACCAGTTGATTGAGAGCTGTTCGTATTGGAAAATTAGAGACTTTTGAGCAACATGTCGCGAGGTTGCTTAAATAAGCCGGATCATTTTTGTTATATACAGGGTGTTATGGAAATGACTTATTATATTTTAAGGGGCCACTCCTGAGGTGGTCTAGAGTTACACTTGATAGTTTTTTTTTCTAAAATCGGAAGTGTTTTGAATTTTGTAAAATACCTTAAAACCGGACTATGTGCGCCTTCCATGATAGTTCAATGCCCCTGAACACATGTGTTTTTGACAAGACAAACTGCTGGAATGGTAATTGTTTAGTTTAGTGCAATTAATGTTGAATTTTGTGCTAAAATTTCGTATATAGACTAATTGAGGGTAGCTGATCACAATTTTCCTTTTGCGTTTTTACGGCAAATGCACTGGTTTTGAGAAAAAAAAATGTTAAAGTTTTTCACTTACAGGTTAGGGTATTCTTTTGTAAGGATGTCTTCAATTTCCTAGATTTTATGGTTTTCCCTTCAAAATATGTGATAAAACTTTCACCAAACTATCTGTTCATAAAATAAGAACAACATTTTAGCAAAAAAACAATGGAAAAGGCACAAATTTAATTAAATTCGTTGTTAATACGCCGACAAAGTAGAACCGTCTCTTTTCAGATTCATTGCACTCACGTTGCCAGATTGTTCTTCTTTTTCTTGTAATTATTAATGGCTTCCATCCAGGAGAATGATATGCTAGCTCGAGCCAATAGGATTCATTCAATTAATAAAAATGAATTGAAGAGTATAGGCAATTTATAATACACTAACAATCTGACAACATGGGTGCAGTTTGCTTCTGCTTTTTTGGCCAGCTGTCAGTGAGCTGTCTCCCGTCTTTTTCCAGATAACGTAGAGTTTTCTGTTCGCTTACAAGTTATCCCGTTTTTCAGAGTTTCCTTGTGGCATATTTCGTTTATTTCAACTCAGAAGTGTATACTATGACTCCGACAAGTAATATTTTATTGGAAATATCAACATTTTAGGATTACATGCAAAATAACATACCGGTGAGTTAGAAAAACTTTAACATTTTTTTTCTCAAAACCAGTGCATTTGCCGCCTAAACGCAAAAGGAAAATTGTGATCAGCTACCCTTAATTAGCCTATATACGAAATTTTAGCGAAAAATTCAACATTTGCACTAAAGTAAACAATTACCCAAATCAGCTGTTTGGGTCATTGGCGCGTAGGTGTTTTGGACCTAAATTTTTGAAGGCATTTTTCTCGAATTTCTAGCTTCGAGCGCCATTTATAGCAATTTTTCCCCAATTCGTCTCGACCTATATATTTACGGGTTAAAAAATAATAAGTCATTTCCATAACACCCTGTATGTGGTAAAGTGACTTTTGAGAAACAAAAACGGACACTTAGCCCTTTAATGCAAAAAAAAGAGTGATAAAATACATCCAAGGGAATTTAGTGACCTTATAAGGGATTTGGAATTGCCTAAGAAAAAATCCGAACTATTGGCCACTCGATTGCGACAATAGAACTTACCTCAAGATGAAGTAAAAGTTTCTGTGTACCGAAGCCGTCAGAAAAACCTAACACAATTTATTAACATGGAAAACAATTTGGTAGCCTGTAGGGGCATTGAGGGATTAATGGCAGCTCTAAATATAGACTATGATCGAAAAGACTGGAGGCTTTTCATTTATTTCCAAAAGTAAGTTTTAAAGCTGTGTTACTCCATAATGGAAACAAGTTGCCTTCAGTCCCAATTGGTCATGCAGTCCACATGAAAGAAACGTATAGCAATTTGAAATTGTTACTTAATTGATATAATTGGCAAATTTGTGGGGATTTAAAAGTTTTGGCGATTTTGCTTGGAATGCAGCTAGGTTATACGAAATACTGCTGCTTCCTCTGCGAATGGGACAGTCGAGCACGATCGGATCGCTACATAAAGAAAACTTGGCCACCGAGAGAGTCTTTTGAGCCAGGAAAGAAAAATGTAGCCTGCGCGCCTGGTAGTTCCCGCAGAAAAGATTTTACTACCGCCACTTCATACAAAATTGGGACTTATGAAAAATTTTGTGAAGGCCATGGCCAAAGAAGGCCGTGCTTTTAGTTACTTAAAAGAAAAGTTCCCCAGAATCAGCGACACTAAAATTAAAAAAGGAATATTTGTGGGCCCTCAGATTAGGAAACTTTTCGGAAATGCGCAATTCGATTTCATACTTGAAGGCAAGGATAAGGCCGCTTGGAATGACTTTAAAATGGTTTTAATAAATATCTTCGGAAACATAAAAGCAAAAAACTATAAAGACCTGGTTGCCCAACTTCTTTTAAGTTACCAAAACCTAGGGTGTAATATGTCGTTGAAAATTCATTTCCTGGATTACTTTCCGGAAAATTGTGGTGCTGTAAGTGACGAGCACGGTAAGAGTTTTCATCAGGATATTTCAAACATAGAAAGAAGGTATCAGGGAAAATGGAACTGTGAGATGTTAGCCGATTACTGTTGGACTAATACGAGAGATGCCCCCGAGGCTGCTTTCAAAAGACAGGCTAAGAAGCGTACAATGAGTGTCTAAACTTTAGACTCACTGATAAAAATGTGCTATTTAATTGCTATTGTTGAACCAACAATATATTGTTTGTATGGTCATTGTAAATGCCTATAAATTGAAATGTTCATTGTATATGCCTATAAAGTAAAATTTTGTAACAAATAGTTCAGATTTCTTTTGCGAGCTAACTAAAATCTTTAATAGGTATTTTTTAGTTACTTGGGTGTAGTTCAATAAAAAAAAAATAGGTTTTGTTCAGGAAACAAAACAAAGTTGAAATTTGTTGCATAATTATTATGTGTAATTAAAGATTTTTTAGAATCATAAATTATAGATTTATTTACAAGACTTGAAGGAGGAATGGGTAAACATAATATTGAAGTCTTGTTTTGTACTAAAAATAGGTGAATTATTATTATTCCTGTTTTTTTTCTTATTGAAACAAACTGTGTCCAATGTAAAAATTAAAATTTTTTGTGAGATAAACAAAGGCCTACAAGACTTTCTAGATCTTGCTTTGCATAAATACTTGATAGCTCTTTTTTGTAAAATGAAAATAGAATTAGGAAGATATTGACATGAATTTCCCCAGAAGCCAATTCTATACAGGGTGTCAAAGTTAAAAAAAAAATCGTTTTTTTATTAATACCTCAAAAATCTTTCCGCCGATTTTGGTGAAATTTGGCAGCGTTGCTCGTTGTAATAAGACGCATCTTATCACAACGAACAGCACTGCCAAATTTCAACAAAATGGTCAAAAGGATCTTTAAGACATTGATAAAAAACCGATTTCTTTTTAAACTTTGACAACCTATATCTTGAAAACCAGACTTTTTAGGACACATGTTTATATACATTTTTCTACTTGAATTTGGTTCAGGCATGCGCCCTTATAATTACGGTCCATCATTAGGTAACACCCTGTACATTAAAAGAGATTCTTTCAAGGCAAAATAAACATTCCAAAGAACTGTATCATTTACTTCTTGAGAAAGCACTCTCAGGGCATAGCAACCTGAAGCTGGTTTTCTACATAACTTTTTTTATGCCCATTAAAAGAAAGATTTTGGGTAATTTAAATTCCTAAAAATTTCATAAATTTAGGGTTGTTAATTATTAAATTGTCAAAAATAAATTATTAAGTGAAAATTTAAAAGTTAAAATGTTAGGGATACTAAAAGAAAGTAGATTAGAGTCACACCACATTTTAATTTTTATTACATCTTCATTAATAATTATTTTAATTGATTTAACACAATATTTACTATTCCAAAGCATTGTTGTATCATCAGCAAACATAGTAAATTTACCATTCATAAAATTTGATGCAAGGTCATTTATTTAGATTAAAAATGTTAAAGGATCAAGTACTTAAGCTGGATTTATAAACTCGAAAAGTTGGCAGGGTTGAGGTACAGTTGACGTTGGAAACAAGCGTTCAATTTAAACTAAAGAGAACACTCAGTTCAATTTATAACCTCAGTTCGTGCAAAGTTCATAAGTTTCAAAAAGTTCCCCTGTAGTTCGAGATAACTAATTTTTATGTTCGCAGTTCGAGAGGTTCGTTTCGATCTCGGTTTCGACCAATGAAGACGCTATTTTAATTTCGGTTACAGCGAAATGTCAAGAAGTGTCAAAAATCTCAAAATGCTAATATTTTTTGTTTTTACCTGGCATGAAAAATAAAATGTTAAGGGAGTTGGACATTACTCAAAAAAGCTGTCTTTCATGAATTAACTGTTTGTATACTGTTTATTCTTATCCTAGCGAGTGACATGTTTATTTTATAGTAGAACGAAATGGAAATTAAATGTAAATTTTAAAAATACTTTTCTGCTCCGCAATACAATTTCTGTTCACGGGTTGATTTGACTTATACCAACCAAAACTACCTAAAATATTACTAAGATACAATTAATTCTTAATAGGGTTCTTATCTCGTTTTCTCAAAATATCTTAATTATATTTTACCTTGTTTATTTCAGAAAGAAAACGAGGCCGACAAACCTACACAAGGTACCAAACCCTAGAACTTGAAAAGGAGTTCCACTTCAACCGGTACCTCACGAGGCGGAGAAGGATAGAAATAGCGCACGCCCTCTGTCTGACGGAAAGGCAAATAAAAATTTGGTTCCAAAACAGGCGGATGAAGTGGAAAAAAGAAAACAAAACAAAAGGGGAAGGTGGTTCGGAGGGGGGTGGCGATGAGATTAGTCCGCAAGGTTCTCCTCAATAAAGGAATTCCTCCTTGATGGATAGAGAACTTTAACGAACCCAACCGAGTACCTAATAACCCACGTAGTCATTGCATTTTCTTTTTGGAGGTGCGTGAATAAACCTCCAAAAAATTGATCGTTTGTTTAGGCAGCAGTACTGGGCCTTAAATAAAATTATAAGTGAACTTAAAAGCAAAGGAGAATATATAACACTTTTGTAAATTTCTATCAAATCTATACCAACCATAATTTTTCACTTTAATCTACTTAGCTAAAATTTCTATGCTCATCAGCGACATAGTATAACCAGTAAAATTAGTTACATCGAAGTTTTATAAAAGCAAACACTTTGTTTGACAAAGTGTTTTTATTTTTAGACCCAGTACTTTTTAAATTTACTTTACAACCGTAATGACCTCCTTTTCTGTGTATACTTAGTTCCATGTTTAAAATGCGTTATACATAGTTTTATTTATTATTTATATATTGTAGATAAACATAGATTTTTTTATATTATTATATAATTTTTAATCCTCCCCATACGATTTTTTACGTTTTGTTTTTCTTTTAGTTTCTCGTGTTGAATCTTCAGAAACAAAACTAAAAGAAACAACATCATAAATGGTTTCTAATAGTTTTTTTAAAATTTAGTTTCAGGGTCAGGTCTTTCCATTTTATTTCAACTTTTAGTGCGCCTCGTGACATGTATACACGACAGAGTAATATTTGGCATCTACTTAATATTATTATTTAGCCTATAAAATAATTTACGTATCCCAGGATCAGTTATTATTAATTTCGAAGTTATTTATACCCTCCTATTTATGACAAAGAAATAAACTAGTCAATAATTGAAGCGCCACAAACCAAATTCTGCATCAATTTTGAGGCCACCTAATTTGAAAAATATTTTATGGATTTTTTGAAGCGAGAGAAATTTTGGATATGAGTGTTTATGGGCTAATATACAGTGGTAAAGGCGTAGTCTCAAAAAATCTGAATTTTCTGAAAAACGGAATTTTTACGATATTGAAGCATCAAATTGCTTATAAATAGCAATTCTGCACAAACTTTTGCGACAGGCAGCCAGCTAAATTAGGTTGATGCAAATGTGCTTGTGCATATTAATTATTCTTCGAATGGCGTTATACAGGGTATCACAAATTTAAAGCGTGCTATTGGATTCCCAGAAATCTAACAAAAAGGCACTGCACCATAACGTAAATAAAACTTAACAATAAAAGTCTAATCTAGTTATCACTTTTTAACGAAAGTTCCACAAATATGGAACTGAAAGTAACGCTCACAAATCTCACAATACACACGCCAAACACTCTATAAATAAAGAATAAACAGATGACCGGCTCTGGACAAGATAAACGTCAATTTTAATGAAATATCAAAAAGTGGTAGAAATCCGACGTACTGCGCATGAGTAAAGCTTTTGCGAAAGGAACTTTCAAGGTGCATACTGGGGACATTTTTAGATTGCCCGGTCATTAGCTTTATACCTCTACTGGTGAGAGTTCAGTGGTTGACCCACCTTGTGTTCGGATGACTTCTCTAACTCTTGAGTAAGTTGGTAACAAATTGCCGCTTGATGTGGACACTTTGATTCCTCAATATGGTAAAAATTGCAGATTTTCAGAAAATTCATAATTTCCCTGGAACAACTTGAGTGTTTTCAAAAATTCTAGAAACACTCCGAGACAGTTTTATCACGCCGGTTAGAAAAAGTTCTGAAAATTTTTTCTCAGCAATTATTGACAAAAACTGCACCATCTTCTTATCCGCCTTGCATTATGTCTCCCGCGTAGGCTAAGACTACGCCTTTACCTATCAAAATCTGTCTCGCTTCAAATAGTCCATGAAATATTTTTTAAATTACACGGCCTCAAAATTGATGCAGATTTTTGTTTGTGGCGTTACAATTGGACCCCGTTAGCAACAGGGAACCAACTAGCCATTTTAATGTTTCGAGATAATCAAGAGGAACGTTTATTGGTTTATAAAAACACATTTAGAGTTAACAAACATGACACGTTTTTATTATTAACGAGGCAAACAGGTATTTCAATAAAAAATAGCATTGTTAAAAGTGCATGAAGTAGTAAAAAAACACCTGGTTTCCTATTGATTTATTGGTTAATGGAAACAATATTCGTTTGGTGCTAGATCCAAATTATTAAAAAAAAACTTAGTTTCCTAATATTTTATTAAAACATTAGTCGTATAGTAGCTCAAAGTCCAAGTCACCATTATATCCATCTATAGTTGAACCACCGATAAGATTTATATAAAAATCATGATCTGCTGCAGGAATTGGTTACAAATAGCTTTGGATATCCTTTAACTTTGGATCAGCCACTGGTTTTCCATTTGGCCAAGTGTTTCCAAAAACTGAGAAAAGTTTACTTTAGTAACCTGTGCTACATTTCCTTTTCTTATATGAATCTCTTTGTATTCTTTCTCGTCAGCTTAATTACCTTAAAATGTAGCTAGTTCACTTTTTCAGCATCACAACTTTTCTTCCTGTTTATGTATTATCTTTTAGTGCTTACGAAATCCTTTTTGTCGATTCTTTCTATATTATTGGGGCGTTTCCTTCTGTATGTCCTAATGATGTTAATGTAATCTTGTAGGGAAAAAAAATCTTATTTTGTTTTTAATCGCACATTTGACCTTACTATCATTAAGCAAGAAACTATGACCAGAGACCAAAAACTGCAACCTAATACTCATCGCGACTCCTGTTAAATGCATTTCAGCATGAGCACCACTCTAATGTTGCGGTTCTGGCCCCTACAGGAATCACTCCAAAAGATAAGATATTCAACGCTTTCCGAGATGATATAAGTTAAATATAATAATTAAACAAAATACACTTCATCAAATTTGCAATAGGGAACCAGATAACTCTGAGTTAACACATGTTAGGAATAGGGTGCAGGTTTGTGCAAAAAAGATCCAAGTCGCCTTGGATCTTTATAGTTAAATTTTATTAACAGGTTTTTAGTTTTGCAACTTGATTCTATCGTTCTACACATGGCGGTAGTGCTTCCAGTCTTTAGATCATTTGTTGCACGCCGATGGGTAGACGTTTTTAGGTTCTCATGGTAAAATCTCATTTTTTCATTCAACAGCAATTGTCGGTTAGTTGCTTATGGCATAATGGGGTCTAATTATTGACTAGTTTATAAATTATTTAAATTTTTTTTTAAATTTTTATTTTAAAATTTAACAATAATCTGTTCTCAACTTATTTCCTACTATCGCCAAAAATGCTCAATGGTAATATTTGTATTTGTGAAATAATGGAGGCACTGAGCATATTATAATATAAAATTTAAAGTAATTTTGAACATAAGAAACACGACGAGACCAGATATTTTATTTAAAAAATAAATAATGCCACTTACAGAAAACTACCCAAAGAAAGAAAAACATTTAATACTAACAATTAATCAATAGATTGTTCTTTCGTTTTCTTTAAAAACTTAAAGTACAGTTGCGTTCCCGTCACATAACTGTCATCACAGGACTAGCAGGTTAAAATTTAGGCTTCTAAGGCAATTAAATTACAGTTTTATGTGGTCTTATTATGGCCGTGTAACCAAAATACTTTGTTTACTTCGTACCTTCATGGTATTTGGCAATAATGCTACTTAGCTCCAAGGCGGATTGGTCGACTTAATATAAAACAAAAATTTCATATAAACCTGGGCCCGTAAATGTACCCTAAGGGAGCAAGGCGCCTTTGAAGATGGCTTTAAAGAAATGCTTTTAATTAAGTAACTTATATTTTCAAAAAGGAGAACGAGTCTTGAATAATTTACTTTACATTTATGAAACCAATCAAAACCCTTATTTGCATAGTAACCATCCTGGTAACGTGGTCTTATCGGGTAAGATCTTTCTCTAACTCGATAGACCGCATCTAACTTTTTTTTATGATACAAAACATATTTTAGGAAAAATACCAACCAAAATATTCTTTTGTAGAAATATGTTAAAAACTTTCATAACACATTGATTTGTATTGTTTTCTTTGTGCGACAATTTTAATTTTAAAAATTTACATTTTAACAAGAAAATCGTGTCAAAATATCAAATTGTCACAAATTCAACAAATAAAAAGTAGCATTGGCTTGGTTTCCATGGAAACGCGTTGGGTGTTTTTGTTTGTATCGATTCACTTGTCACTAATGACAGGGTAATTTTTCAATTTTGTTCGATTTATTCTAAAATAAAATTAAAATTGCTCGTTTTGGCACGGATAAAATTGAAGAAATTACTATTGTATTCATGGAAAACATTGTCATTAATATTAATTAAAAATGCAATAAAAAATGTGTTATTTGTCGTTGAAAATTAGTTTTGTTGTTACTTTACTAATTATCTCGTTGCTAGAAAATAAAAACCTATACAGATTTTAAAGTAAAACAGAATCGTACAGTAAATTATTCAATAAAATACATGATGTTCGTAAAAGGTCTTTACAAAAACCTACCACATACTCTTCAGACCAAAATTAGCCGATTTAAGTAAACTTACCTTAGTACAAAGTTGCTTGGTTTGGGCGCTAGACGGCGCTGAAACGACAATTTTTAAATCGTTTTTCTGGATTAATTCAAAATCTGCTCATACTATTTTGCCGAAATTTGGTACGTTGGCATACCTTCATGGGGCAAAAAACCCCATGTCACCATTCTGATTAATATCAGTCCATGGGCGTAGAACTTGGGTTTTTTACTAATTACTTGTGTCAGATTTCTATGCCAATGGGACAAGAGGGGTTTGGGCACAAAATTCAGATGACTCAAGTCATTTGCTACAAAAAAGGTACTCTTGATAAGACTCGATTCCTCTGACGGTTTTCGAGAAATTTGCATTGTATTACTTTATGCGTATTAGCTTTTACAAAAAAAGAAAAAAATAAATAAATCATAAACAAAAATAAATAGAAATATCATTAAAATTGCTCAAAATGCCCACCATTTTCATGAATACAAAGATTTATACATCGAAGAAAATTAAAACACACCCTTTGCAGAACTTGTTCATCGCCCTTAAGAATATTTATTGCATCTTGAATACGTTGCCATAGTTGTTCTGCGTTATCTGTAGTTGTCCTGTAAACCACTGTCTTAAGATGCCCCCATAAGAAATAATCCAATGGATTTAAGTCCGGAGATCGTGGTGGCCAATTTACAGGGGCATTACCTCTACCAATCCATTTATTTGGGTACTGCTGATTCAAAAAGTTTCTTACATTTAATGCAAAATGTGGTGGAGCTCCATCGTGCATAAACCACATATCTCTCCAAAGTTGTAAAGGTAAAACTTCTAGCATATCTGGCAGCGTATTTTGTAGATGTTGCAAATAAATTTCCCCGGTTAATCTTTGTGGAATAATGACAGGACCAACAATGCGATTACCAATTATTCCAGCCCACACATTAATTTTAAACTCGTTTTGAAAGTGTTTTACCTTGATAGAATGTGGATTTTCATCCGCATAAACATGTTCATTATGAAAATTTGTACTCCCTCTTCTTGTGAAACATGCTACATCGGTAAACAAAATATTGTTGGCAAAGTTGGGATTCTCTTCTCTCTGCCTATGAACCAGCCGACTAAAAACCAGGCGCATTTCAGGATCATTAGGTAAAAGATCTTGAACTGGCATCTTATGGTAAGCATATAGCAAACTGTTCTTGAAGTACTTTATGAATAATATTTTTGGACACTCTTATTTTCCTACCTAGTCTCCTGGTCCTTATTTCTGGATCTTCTGCAACATGTTCTAAAATGTCTTCCTCGACTTCAGGAACCATTACAAAACGCTGTCTTCGATTATCAATGGCTTTAGGGGTAAATTGGCCGTTTTTCAACAGCAGCAAACGTCGAGTGGCTAGATATACGACGATTTGGAAACCTTTCGGAGTAGACTCTGACACATTCTTGACCATTTCCTTGACTATACCCAAATACCAATATCATATCGGTATATTCTGCATTAGTGTATTGCACCGCCATGATAATACACGGCAATTAAATTTTTCTAATAATTAATGCAAGCAGATATAATAATTGAACGTTAGCAACAATATTAAATGTTACAAATTTGGCAATAATCTTATGTTGTCAGATGAAACTAATAATAACCAACAATAACAATCATTTGTGAGGTGTAAGGTTGTGTTGTACATACCTGAAAAATACTTTGCGAACAAAAAGAAGATGACAAGAAAACTGTTCAAGAGGTTTTATGTCGTAAATAAGTTGGTTTAATCAAAATTTTAAACTTACACCTCTTATCTTTCTTTGGCGTAGAAATCAAAAACAGAAAAATTCTATAAAACCCAAGTACTACGTGCTGAAACTACTACGTATTAAGTAATAAAATGCAAATTTTTCGAAAACCGTCAGAGCAATCGAGTCTTATCAAGAGTGCCTTTTTTGTAGCAAATGAGTTGGTTCATCTGAATTTTGTGCCCAAACCCCTCTTGTTCCATTGGCATAGAAATCTAAAACAAGCAATTAGTAAAAAAACCCAGGTTCTACGCCCATGGGCTGATATTAATCAGAATTGTGACCTAGGTTTTTTGCCCCATAAAGCTATGACAACGTACCAAATTTCGGCAAAATAGTATGAGCAGTTTTTGAATTAATGAATAATAAAAATTGTCACTTCAGCGCCGTCTAGCGCCCAAACTAAGCAACTTTGTACTAAGGTAAGTTTACTTAAATCGGCTAATTTTGGTCTGAAGAATATGTGGTAGGTTTCTGTAAAGACCTTTTACAGGCACCCTGTATATCTCTAGAATCGTCGCCTTATCTTCATACCTCTGTTATTCACTAGAAAGAAAAGTTTTTTTTTCTGGAAATAGGTTTATGTAGCCACTAGTTTATAATCTGTTTAGTATTCTTTTGTTTTGTTTTGAGTCCACACTTAAAGTTAACCACTATTTCTAAATACCCTGTATATGTTTGTTACTTATCTTTTTTTAATACCTCATAACCGAATATTGTTTAAAAACTGTATCATTTAGATAAAAACAACTGTTTCCTAAAGAAACACATTAACGCCTTTTGTTTCTTAGGTCTTATGTATAACTTTCTTTTTCCAATTTTTTTGTCATGTCAATTTTTTTATTTGATCGTTTCTGAAGATTCAGCGTTTTGTTTTCTTTTAGTTTTAATATTTGGACTCTCAAAACGAAGTTTAATATAAGAGGCCAGTGAAACGTGCAATTTTATGTGAAATGCGCAAAATGGACAAATAAAAACAGTTAACAGCCCGAGATTTTTAACCTATTTTATTATTATTTTTTAACTTTGGCTTTAATTTTTTGTATTAGAAAATCTCCATAATTATGATCTTTTAATGTAGATACAATAGTGGTTCGGATAAAGGAGCAAAAACCAAGAGTAATAAACCGTTTGCGGTTTAGTGTTCTTGAGCAATAACGTCATGTATTGATTAAAGAAATATATTTGAGGCAAGCGTTTTTGAAAATGCGTATGTTGCCTTTTAAAAGAATCCTAAGGAATTAAAAATTTACAAAGGAATTCCAAGGGTGTTGTATAATTTTTAGATATTTTAGACTATATAGTTGCTTTTCTAAAAACATTACTGAAAATAAAGGGATGTTATAGATATTACGGAAATTTGTAGTGTGGCACTTAATAATTTATCAAATTTTAAATCAAGATACATAGGTCTATAAGAGAATATCAAACATTATCTTTTTTAAACAAAACTAAATTAGAAATTGGCACGGATTACGTTAAGCTAGGTTTGTAAATATTTGATTATCATAAAAAGTAATTATTACAAATAGATTCTTTATCTACCGCGACTTTTTTCTTATCGTGTTTTTAAGTTTGTACTTACTACCCCTTGGATCGATTATAGCCTAGAATAGAGGCCACAATATATACTTTTTAAAATATTTTAGACCATGTAGAGAAAATGTTTGATGATACGCTTTTAACTATATTTTATATTATTTTTTTCAACGGTCCCTTGTAAATTTGAATTTTTTAATCCTAAAATATTTTATAATATTCAAGTATATTTGCTAAAGCATTTTATTTAACTAAGCGGTTATTCATGTTTTTGTTACTTCCTCTATAATAATGCATTTTATTTTCAGTCTAAAAGAATTTGCGACAAAAAATAAAGAGTCAAGAAAATCTAATTTCACTAGTTTTACAGCAAAGACTCACTACAAACAAACAAACGAGGTCGTCATCACGTTATAAGATAATTAAAAATATACCTATTGAAAAATCACGTATTAAACGTTCATTCCCCATATTAAAGAAATAAATTTAAAACATAGTTTTTCTCTTTCTGTTTGGTGGCACGGCAGTTCCAAAAGGAAATGTTTTAGGACACACATTTATATAATAAGCGTCCTAAGTATTAGCAAGGATTCGCCCCTTCAATTTTTTACAATATTTAATAATCATCCTGTATAATTGTATTTAATTTATATTAACCTGATATTTTTTAAACTTTTAAAGCTTGATCCACACTATCCAGCTGCATCCGATACAGTGCTGGTACGTTACCGATTCGGTCCAATATTAAAACAACAAAATATGAGGTTCAAAAACATGTTAACCCTGCTCTAGATACTATAAAATCAACTTAAAAAATAAATAAATAAATAAATAATCTTTATTGTATAATGCCAAATTACAAATTCTGTTATTCACAAAGATGAAAAGTACCGCTAAGCGTATTTTAATAATCACCCTTACAAAATACGAATGAAAAATAAAACAAATTAACTACAAAGAGAAGCATGGTAAGAGGTAATAAAAACAATATCATCAAAGTTCATCATCACAATACAATTAGCAAAATCTCATCAATCAAAGGGCCAAAGATTCATGCTATACAAAATGCTTTAAGTGGCTCTTAAATACTCAGGTTCCTAAAGGCATGAGGAAGGTCATTGTATACGTGGGCAGAAAAATATATGAAACAATATTTAAAAATCTCTGTCCTATGGTGTGGAATTGATACGGTATCCACACACTCACCTGATGCGTGTCTCCTCGCTGAGTTATCAGTTCAACTAAATACTGGGGTTCTCTTAGTTTTAGAATTTTATGAATTTGACACTCTAATGAATGTATCACCTCTGAGCCATACTATGTCCGAAGATGTCAACTACATGGTCACTTACATGCTCCCTTCTCAACAAGCATCTCACATACCGTGCACAAGCATTCTGCACCTTTTACACTCTATATTTATTATAATTTGTAAGAAACGGCCCAGCTGAAAACAGAATAGCCTGTGTTTTGTTAGGATTCATAAGTAGTGAACTCCTAATAACCCAGTCCGATATATTCTGCAGATCCTGATTAATCAAATTAATAGTTTCGGAAAGATCAGTCGAGGATGATGGTAAATAAATCTGAAGGTCGTCAGCATACATGTGATAGTTGCAGTTTGATATTTGATGTACAAGGTCCGATGTGAAAATCGTGAAGAGAAGCGGACCAAGACCAGTTAATTCAAATTATTTACCGAACTTGTTGTTGTCTTCCTTCATACTTTATCCAGGCTTAAAAGTGATCTAAGCTCCCTGATTTTTGTTTATGAATTAAAATAACCCTTATTATACCGAAAAAAAGTTTTAAAAAAATGCCCTTGACTTTGTATTCGAGAATTACTAACTAAGATAAGTTGGGCTAGATCATCATAACTTAGCCTTGTGCTAGAATTTTGTACAAACCTTGTGTAGTTACTCTGTATATTAGAGTGGGTCGAAATTGTTTTTTTTAATTTTATTTTTAAACGCTATAGTGCGGAAAACTTACCTCTAGGGTAGCTCCTATCTATCTATCTATCTCAGTGGATTGTGGTTCTTCCCCTACTGCACTGAAGCTCATGGCTTATTGTGCTCCTTTGATATCTACTCCAACAAACGACTGTCCCTAATGAATTTCAGGACACTGGGGCGTTGGCTATTTCTTCGGGTTCCGGATAGGCTTCCTCGAAGTGCCGTAATCTTTTCCCACTTACTGCCGGACAATGACATAGTATGTGGTGAGGGGTCTCCTCCTCTTCTTCGTAGGCTCTACGAAAAGGTTCTGCTTCTAGTCCCATATTGCTACGGTGTTTTTTCATTTGACAGTGTCCCGTGAGGAGACCTGTTATTGTTTTTATGTTTTCCCTGTTAAGCTGCAGTAGTGATTTTAGTTTGTTTTTGTTCGTCTTCCTGGTGAACAATTTTGATTGTCTTAACCCTGGGAGTCCCACCCAATATTCTTGGTGTTGCCGAGTAAGTCTTTCTCGTATATTTTTTCTTGCCGTCCGATACGAGAGTCCGCATGCAGGCTCCGTCCCGATTAGGTTATCTCTCGCCCCTTTTTTGGCGAGTTCATCTGCCGCTTCATTTCCCTCTATACCGTGGTGGCCGGGTACCCATTCCAGGTTAATCCAGTTACGTTGTGCCAGGCCTTTTAGCGTTGTGAGACACTCCTCAACTACTGAGGAGTTTATAGTTGGGTTTTCAAGCGCTTTAAGCGCTGCCTGGCTATCGGTTAAGATGTGGATCTTTTTGTCTTCGACTCCTTTTCTCATCATAATTTGTGCACAGGTCGTAATTGCTATTACTTGCTTGAAAGACTGTTGCGTGCACTCCCAGGTTTATGGATGTACCTTCCCTAGTAGTGGATTCATACACAGCCGCTCCCGTGCTGTTTTCTGTCTTAGAGCCGTCTGTATACCAGACTGAACCCTTAGGGTTTTTAAGTTCCTCCTTTCTCTCTTCACCTCTCTATCTGGGAATTTTATTTTAAAGGGTTTGTCGAAGTCGAAGGTGGTTTTTATCCGATCCGAATAAATGTTCGTTATATATTCCTTATCTCATATCTGAAAGATTTCGGTATGTGCTTTGATGTTGCTAAACTTCCCATTTATGTTGTTTAATTTCATTCTGTAAGCTGCCATAAGGGCCTCCGTTTCCACTACAAGATGCAGTGGTGGGAGCCCCAGAAGTATATTCATGGCTGCAGTAGGCGTTGTTCGCATTGCTAGGGTAGCTTAGTAAAATGCAAACAAAAATTAAAAAAAAAAATTACATCTGGCGGTAGCGCATCGCTCTTGAATATTTGAAATTTATTGAAAAAATAGGGTTCTTATTTGTTTCGTTTAGATTTAGAGTGATACACGAATAAGAGAAAAAACTGCTATAGTGAAAAAGTTTTAAAAGAAAGCCAAAGAAATACGTTGGAATACGAAAACAACCAAAATTTACTAATTTAAGGTAGCGCAAAGCATTTAGAAATCCTTAATTCAACGCATTTAAGACGTAACCGACCAGCGGACCCACGCGACGCTCTTTGTTGCGTGTTGGAGATCGTCAATTTCTATTGTCTCCCCCACACCGTATAGAAAGTGATGATGACCACACCCATGTTGTTGACAAAACGTCACCCCAAAATTGGTTTGTTCAATGTCCACATTTGTGTTTTGTCAGAAAAGGGCGATGAAACAGAAATGTTGATATTTACTTAATTTCACAAAAATAACAAACTTGTTATTAAATTACATTAATATACATTTACTTTCACCTCTTTTCTTAATTTTTTTTCGAATTTTGTTGTATATAACATATAATATTAGACTTTTATAAATTGGATATTGGACAATATCAACATTTAGACTTTTAATGTATCTCACGACCTGGATATTGAACAAAACGAAAGGATATAGAACAATCCAATTCTTAAAAGTTAAATAAAATTAATTCGGAGTATTGTAGATCATTGTTGATTTAATAGCTTACTACTACTACTACTACGGGGAATTAACACACAACATGTAAAATATTTATTTGTTAATTATTTATAAATTATAAACAAAGAAACTATAACACAAACTAAATAACTAAATATAATTCTTAATTTTGATGGTATTGATAACTGAATTGTAAAACTGTTTATCCGATCCTTCTTTCATATACTTTATCATTTCTTTTAGGTCTTTTGCTTTTCTTGCGGTTGTATTACGTTCCTCTCGTAGGACAGGCACTACCACCTGCAGTATATCATGCTCTGGAGTTTCGGGTTCTGTACTACCCTTGTTCCTTTTTACAGTACGTGGGGTTCTTTGCCTGAGCAACGTTTCTTCGGAAAACTCATGTGGAAATCTATTCTTGAAATGTAATTTTAATGACTTATTGTATATAATATGTTTGATTTTAGTGAATGGTATACTACTAAATTTGAATTGCGAGCTTCTCGACTTATAATTTAAGAAGTCCTTAATTCTCATTTGGAGAACCTTGAACTTATTTTTCTTTGAACGAATGTTCATCAGCATTCTTATCAGACCCAGTGGACTATAAATATCAATATTTCTTATACTTCGTTCTATTACTGAATGGGCAGCATCAACTTCTTATAAGTTTCCATGGCCAGGTTCAGAGAATTTTTGCTCAATAATTTCAATATTACTTTCCGTGTTGTGGAGAAAATACATTAGAGCTAAGCTCATAACGCTATTTTTATTTTGTGGAACACAGCTATCTGACCACAAAATTACCTTTTTTACATTCGGTAAATCTTTCGCTAATGCATGTAAAATCCGTACTAAAGCACTTGCAAGGGCATTAGAATCACGTCCTGCTAAGAATTCGTGCCATATGGAACAATAAACTGTTTTATTTTTGTTACAATGAGCAGTTAAATTAAAAACGCATAATTTAGATCTGTAGTAGAAGTTTGATACCTCGGATTTTGGTAACGAGAAAACATTTTCTAAATCAAATGTCAAAACTGCAACATCATCATCATCATCATTTCTTTCCCTGTCCAAATTCCTCTCTCGTCGTCCTTCATCTTTCTTTTGTAAATGTTCAGTATGGAGATCCTGTTGTTTTTCAGAAGGGTTTAATAAAACTTTAAATGCTTCACATTTGTCACAAAGATCCTTTTTTGGGCGAAAAAATGACAAGTTAAATTCAGTATTGAACACCTTACTGTAAATACCTTGACTTACTGGGATATTATGTTTAGCCCTATATAAATCGTACATTTTGGTGACATTTAAATTAACTTCTAAGTATTCTTTTTGTGAATTAGCACGACAGTAGTGCGAATTTACGGTTGGGAATGACCTAATATGGTTTCGAACTTCTTCTAACTTTTCCGGATGGGTAACCCGTTTAGTATTTTTTCCTTTTATCGGAGATCGGGGAACGTTTGTTACGTCATTCTGTACTTTTTTATAAAAATAGTAAACTCGTTGTTGACTAATATTCAAGGTGTTGCAGAAAAATTCTTTACATACTCGATGTTTTTCAAAATTAAATTCGAAGTAATACTGAAACACATTTTGATTTCGGCTGACTTCTTTTTTTGTGCGTTTACGAAGTGGCTGAACTTTACTCACGTATTTACTAAAGAAGTGAGATTTTTTTGAATCGGTTAAGTTCCAAAATTGGCTGTGAATGTTCTTTCGATTTTCCTCGCAAAATTTTTCTGTACATTTAAAAGTGCACTTCGGTCTACAAGTTTTCTTTTTAATTTCTCTTTTTTCCATGACTTTCCCTTTTATGTTGGTGTACTCTTTTCCATGTTCTCTTTGCTCTTTTCTAACATTGCATTTCCACTTCTGAACATTGCGTTTTCTTTTTCTAGTATTTTTGTTCTCCTCTACTTGAATCGATTGGTCATTTTCTAAAATAAACATTTTGTTGATAACATGAGATATGCTATTATCTACATTTTCACTTACGAATAGGAATAACTTCTTGTAAATTTTCGCTGCGATTTTCTTCTCACGTGATGTGCAACGTAGCTCCAATTGGTTAGAATGGATATTGAACAAAGCAATACTAACTTATGGTAGAACTTTTCTTATATTAGTATTGGAGTGTTCAACATCCGGATATTGAATATCTAGACACCGTATTTTAATATTCTTGCTGGATGTTGAACAAATAAATACTGAAAACATCTTTTTGGTGGGATTAGTCTCTTTTTTGTTGTGGTGTATCGAACAAGCCAATTTTAACTTAAATTTTGGTGTATATAACTCAATATCCCCAAAAGTGGACATTGAACAAACCAATTTTGGGGTGACGAAAAGCTTAGAAGGGAAAAATGTGTTAACCGCTCAGAACTTCAAAATCAGAACAAAAACAAACATAACCCAATTAAAGGACTATATTTTGATGTGAGGAAGGATAACACTATCGTGATTGAGAAAGTGAACTCAAAGCAGTTTCGAAGAACCTTAAAAGAAGAACATTACTCAATTTTACAAGAACCAGATTCTGTGTACGTTGGTCATATTTCACCCTCTTCTGGTTCTACTCGAAACATTGCCAATAGCATTCTTTCTCATTTGGCTGAAGCTGGATTTTCTCTTCATGAACTGGATGTAATTGGATCTGATGGCACGGTTACTAATACGAGGTGGATAACGGGTGTTATTGGCACAATTGGAGAACAAGTTAAAATACCACTACAATGGGGAATATATCTTTTACATTTCAATTAATTGACTTTTCGGCATTTGTTTCAAACTTTAGATGGTGAAACGACTGGGCCAAAATCATTTAGTGGTCCGATTGGAACTAAGCTCAGTGAATGTTAGAAACTCCCAGTGATAAATTTCGACAGTGTTGAGTGTGAAATTCCAGAAACTAACCTGGACATAAGTTCATCAGGCAGCTGTTCTGAAGATTTATCTGTTCATGAACCTGGCCCATTTTGTCGCGCGAGATGGTTAACAATGGCGAATAGGGTCCTCCGATTATATTTAAGTATTAAAACCCAACAGATGAACACAAGATATTAGTTTCTTTTATTCTAAAGTCATGTATACCTATATGGTTTCATATTAAGAAAAGTTAGTACTTCACAAATAGTCCAGAACATGTTTTTGAAGTTATAAAATTGTCAAGATTTCTACCAGAAAAATTGCTAAAAGTCATCAGTAATTGAGAAAAACGCATTTTTTGCCCATCTAGAAAACTTGCTTTTGACTGTGATGGTAGATAAAAGAGATCATATAAGAGAGTTGGGTTTCAAAAGTATTCTAAAGGCTATAAACTTATCTTGTAAAAGACAGTCAGTCAATCAGGAATTTTCAACCACCCAAAATTAATTTTCTGGCTACAGACTACATAGAAATCATTGACTGGAACACCACTATACTTTTACCACCATCTTTACTACGAAGTGAAACAGATGCAGAGATTGGATCAAAAGTAAAATCAGGTGAAACGGCGGCTGAGTAGAACAAAGACGCGTTGGCTTTAATTCCAGAGATGGTTTCATAAGAACTAAACTTCTTTCAAGATCTGCAGTGCCAAGTTTTTCAAGCAAATCTTATTTCAGAATTCCAAAAGAAAGTAAAGATAAGTAAAGGACTATGTTTCATTACATACTGAAATTTTACACATTCAGAATTTTTTTTTTAAACGGAAATTTGACAAATTTTGTGAAAAATTTATGTTTTTTTTTAAACGTAAAACGTTAATAAAAATTTAACAAGTGTATTTTTTTTTGCTTTATTTATCTTTCCCATACTTTCTTCAACTAAAATATTCCTATAGCTCCATGTTATAGAAGTTAATTGATTTTCCTTTATTTATAAGAAAAATAATTAAAATCGTATATTTTCTCAAAGTTTAGGGTCGATGCGCTACCGTCAGATGTGAAAGTTTATTTTTATTTTTTTTTTCATTTTACTTAGCTACCTACTAGCTAGAGGCAAGTTTTCCGCACTATAGCGTTTAAAAAAAAAATTTAAGAAAAAATTTCGGCCCACCCTACTGTACAGGGTTATCCAACCAAGACTAGACAAGGCGATTTTTTGACTTTTCCTGTACTTTTATAAAAAAACTTGAAATAGCCATCTTAAGTCATTTTCTCCCGCGAATTCGAATATCTTCAGCAAAAAACAATTGAACATCAAACAAAAGTACTAGGGGTCACTTTG
The DNA here is from genome assembly GCA_963920685.1 of Polydrusus tereticollis. NCBI lineage: Eukaryota > Metazoa > Arthropoda > Insecta > Coleoptera > Curculionidae > Polydrusus > Polydrusus tereticollis. The sequence continues at coordinate 86,931,104 of OY987329.1, read as the reverse complement.
ATATTTTTTTAAATGGGATGCCGTATTTTTAATGAGCTTATCCGATTTCTCATATAAATTTTGATCTAAAATGTTCGATTTTTAATTCAAAAACGCCTTTTTTCTTCAGTTTTAAATTAATTAATTTAATTTTTAATTAAATTTTTTTTATTAAAAATCCAACATTTTTGATCAAAATTTATATGAGAAATCGGATAAGCTCATTAAAAATACGGCATCCCATTTAAAAAAATATCAAAGTGGCCCCTAGTACTTTCGTTTGATGTTCAATTGTTTTTTGCTGAAGATATTCGAATTCGCGGGAGAAAATGACTTAAGATGGCTATTTCAGTTTTTTTATAAAAGTACAGGAAAAGTCAAAAAATCGCCTTGTCTAGTCTTGGTTGGATAACCCTGTACAGGGATATTTTTTTAAGTGTCTCACCCGATTGGCGATTTTCCTGCTGACTATCATAAAAAACAAATTACATATTTCTGAATGATTTTCGATAAGGCAGCCGAATTTAATGTCAAAAAATACATATATTTACAAATTTGACAGATGAGACGCCATTTTGAATTTTCTTAATTGGCAACCCCCATAAAGAACCACACGATTGGATTGCATTTGGCGAACCGATTCTAAAGCTATATAGTTGTTGACACTTATTTTCAGTCGTTTCGGAAATACGGGCGTTCCTAATTTGCTTCCATCGATTTTGTCTTTTAAGTGTCTCACCCCTTTAATAAATAGACCTTCTAAGCTGAACACCTTAATTTTTTTCACAGTGACATAATTTCGCGTGAGCAAGCGATCTACGCTATAGTCAAATCCCACAGATGTCAAAAAGTGACAGATACGACGCCATTTTGAATTTTTTTTAATGGCAACCCTCATAAATAACCACACGATTGAAATGCATTTGTCGATCCGATTAAAGGGGTGAGACACTTTAAAGACAAAATCGATGGAGGCAAATTAGGAACCCCCGTATTTCCGAAACAACTGAAAATAAGTATCAACAACTATATACTTTTAGAATCGGATCGCCAAATGCAATTGAATCGTCTAGTTATTTATGAGGGTTGCCATTTTAAAGAATTCAAAATGGCGTCGTATCTGTCACTTTTTGACATCTGTCGGATTTGACTATAGCGTAGATCGCTTGCTCACGGGTAATTATGTCACTGTGAAAAAAATTAGGGTGTTCAGCTTAGAAGGTCTATTTATTAAAGGGGTGAGACACTTAAAAGACAAAATCGATGGAGGCAAATTAGGAACCCCCGTATTTCCGAAACGGCTGAAAATAAGTGTCAACAACTATATAGTTTTAGAATCGGATCGCCAAATACAATCCAATCGTGTTGGTATTTATGGGGGTTGCCATTTAAGAAAATTCAAAATGGCGTCTCATCTGTCAAATTTGTAAATCTATGTATTTTTTGACATTAAATTCGGCTTCCTTATCTAAAATCATTCAGAAATATGTAATTTGTTTTTTATGATAGTCAGCAGGAAAATCGCCAATCGGGTGAGACACTTAAAAAAATGTCCCTGTATATGTTTACTTGTTTCATCATTTCAACCATCTCCTGATATTTTAATATGCTATATCCGATTTTTGTTCTTCCAAATATATTGTAAAAGTGTAATTTCACACAAGTTAATAGTTTTGGGGGCAAGGAGGGGTTAAAACAACCAAAATAATGATGCAATGATAAAAGCATTATTAAATTTAAAAATTACTTTAATAATTGTCTATGTTGATTAATTATAAATTAAAATACACCTACTACCCACCAGAATAAACATTTCCAATTTCATCCTATACAATTACCAATACCAAAAATTGGAGAGTTTGACGTAATGTTTTTAAAAAAGCTGCAATTTTAAAAATGTACGAAGTTAAGTAGAATTATTTCTTTAAAACTTGTAGATATTTCCCTGTATATGTATATTTGGTTAGAAACAGTTCAAAAATTTGTAAATAGTCCGGTTGAAAAGGATATGAAATATACGACATTAAAATTACGCACTTTCATGCCAAAGTTAGAGTAATGTTACATTGTCGGAAAACTTAGTGATGGTTGGTCTATAGATAAAAGTTTATTCTATTTGCTTCAAAAATTACAAAGAAATGACATTACAGAATACAGCTGCTAAAGCAATAGTTGGGTCAGATCTTGTAAAATTTTTAGATGTTCAGATTAGTGCAGGGTGCAGGGATTTGCTTAAATTGTCTTTTTTCCTACACTAGTATACATATTACATGTTCAATAATATCTAAAATTTATTGTGTTAATTTATTTTAATCGGTGAGTGAACAGTTTATCAGCAAGTAAAATGATTCAATATTATATTCCTTTACTATATCACAAAATTGATTTTTCATACGCACTCACTATACATTTAATCCTACTGTTTCTTGTTTTTAATTTATTGCGTACTTTAAACTATACCCGGAAACCATCTCTAAACTTTCTGTGCATTCAGTGTAAAAATTATCCATATAGGATGATTAATAATATTGTTGATATAGAAAATACTCAAAATACGTAAATAACACTGTGAAAATTTTACACTTTTATGTAACTTTAGTACTTGTTTCAGAAACTTTTAGTATTTCTACAAAAAAATTAAAAAATATTTTAAATACATTAATCACAGTTTAAAACTAAATGCGTAGTGATAAATACCCCAAATACGTAAAAGAAACCATGCTACAAAGAAGTATACGTCTACACATATTATTTATATAAAAATTATTTCATATACAAGATTACATACATAAATTACTATTGTGAGTAAATTATCAGATTTTTATAAAGTTATTTACATAGAATGAAGGATAACTTTTTTTAAATTGTTCTTTTCCTCTTTCAAAAATAATGGTAATCGGAGAAAAATTGTATTCATTAAACTGTTTGGTTGTAAAAGGTGCAGGAGACAAAGTTACACGCTCTTTTGGATTCTTCTCAAAAATGAAATGTAATGTCATATTGTTGTATTGGAATAGAAACATTTTTAACATGGCTTTAATTTTTTTAATTTTAATTTTTTAATTAATGTCTTATGAAGAATTTACTGAAAAATTTCAAGACATTGAATCTCTTTATCCGAAATAGTTAAAAAGTTAATCTCGTATATTCCCTTAATAAAACAGTTTTTTACGCCTCCTGTAAAATTCTTAATTTTGGAGTTACGAGGTTTTCACATAAAGGTATCGATATTGCCTCAGTAGTATACAGGGTGTCAATTTGAAAATTTTCAATGTAAATATCTCGAAAACTACTAAAGTCAGAACAACGCGATTTGGTTTAAATGTTATTTGGGTAGGGGGAACTGGAACCACCATACTTTAGTCAAGGGGTAAGGGGTCAGTCGCCCCCTAGGTGTCCCACACCACCACTTTAAAATTTCAAATTGCACCACCCCCTCTGTTATACCTCGAATGAAAGGTCTCACTGAGTAGTATTCAGCTGCATAAAAAAAATCGATAGAAAAGAAAATTTGTAATTTAAATAAAACAAAACTTCGTAATTTATAAAAATATTATTTTATTTGATTAAATGCTCAAAATGCATTCCATTTTGTTGTAAACAATAGTACAACCTATTTTCAAATTCCGTTCTGACATTTTGAAACACATGTCTGGGAATAGCTCTGCATTTTGTAATAATACGTTGCCGAAGATCGTCTATTGAATTAGGTTTTGATTTAAAAACCACAGTTTCTAAATGACCCCAAAGAAAAAAATGTAGCGGCGTTAGATCGGGAGATCTTGGCGGCCATTCCATTGGACTTCACCGTCCAATGATCTGGAAAACGTCGTTGAGAAATTGTCGGACAAACAGAACATAATGGGGTGGTGCTCCATTTTGTTGAAAATGTAGCAAATTTTCATCTAAGTTCCTATTACCGGCAATATCCAGCTGATTTTCTAGTTCTTCAACAATACGAGGCTGAATGGTGGTTTCCAGCATTTTTAAGTAGGTGCCGCCATTTAGATTGCCAGACATGTATTTTTTCCGGATACTGGGTGCGCCCTTCCCCTTAAACATGTGGGTTTTCGTCAATACAATACCTACAGCTATGTTTATTTACAGACCTTTTTAAATAAAAAGTGCATTCGTCGCTAAAACAAATATTTTTCAATAATTTCCTCACAGAATTGAATTCTTCGGTCGGGATCGTCCTCACGCAACTCCTGGATAATTTGCATTTTATGCGGGTGAAAATTATTCAATTAAAGTACCTGACGAATAGTTTCATGATAAGTTCCTGTAACCGCTTTAGCTTGGCGTAGGGGCATTGCAGGATTCATAGCAAAGTGTCCTAACACTTTTACCTGAGCCGCTTCATTATTTCCTACTCTTTCTTGAACTCTTTTTTTGTTTGACACTGATCCCGTTTCTTTGAATTTCAGAATAGGTTGTCTGACATAAGTATGACTGACATTTTTATCGGGGTTCACATCACTAAAGGCTGCAGTAGTTCTTAATGCACAACGGTCCTCAGATCCATAAAGAAAAACTATCTGAATTCTTTCAGGCAACGTGTAAACCATTTTTGATTAGAAAATTTAAAAATTTGTGTTTACGATATCACGATATCACTGTTTGACGTTTTTTGACTTTACAGTGCCTACTGCTTCGAATAACTAACATGATAAACATACAATGATAACATGATATACATACAATGATAAAATAATAAAATTCTTTGGTATTTTGTTCGATTTTTTTAAACATTGAATTCAAATTACAAATTTTCTTTTTTATCAAATTTCTTTGTGCAGCTAAACACTACTCAGTGAGACCTTCCATTTGAGGTATAACAAAAGGGGTGGTGCTACTTGAAATTTTAAACTGTGGTGTGGGGCCCCCCTTGACTAAAGTATTGTGGTTCCAGTTCCCCCTACTCTAGTAACATTTGTACCAAGTGGCGTTGTTCTAACTTTTGTAGTATTTGAGATATATGCTTTAAAAGTTTTCGAATTGACACCCTCTGTATAGCAAAATGACGTTTTATCTACGTGATAATGCATAATTTATATTAAATTTAGATTACGCAAAAATAAAAAAATACATAAAAATACATTTTAAAACCTCACGTCTTTTTGAACGACTCCGACCATGTATCTGTTATTTTACATAATGCTGTTTAGTATCAAGTACAACTTTGATACTATTTATTTTAGTTAGAAATTAAAACAATTGGCCTCCTAAACTAAACACAGATCCATAACAGATAAATGAGAAAAGAAAAATAAAAATCAATAATTTAACATAAATTTGAATAAATTTATTCAATCATAAACAGTTTTTAAATTCCTTATTATCTTAATTATGCAAGAATGTACAATATAAAAACTATTATTCTATACAAATTGGCAAATAAAACATTTTTTGTAGGAAAAATTAACTAAACACATTAAATTTTAAGAATGATCTTTTTACAGTGGCATGCTGTATATTTGTACCTATATGAATAAAAAATAGAAGGCTCTACAAAAATATATTTAAAACATTTTTTAATTTTGACATGTGAAATAAACACTTTCTGCGTTTTTTTTTTAATATTTTTCTGCCACAAAATATGTTGGCAAAAGCTAACGTCTTATTTCAAACAATTTATTCTACAAAAATTAAAAAAAAAATCTTTTGGCTGTTCTTTTTCGTGTTGTAATCATTGGATAAAATCAGTAATTTTGCAGATATTTTACACCCTAGAATGCCGGTGACTGAAGAAACTGCGCAAACATTCCATTATAACACCGAAAATTAGGCGCAAAAATTAACGCAAATGCTTTTTCAAAAATATTTTTTTCAGAAAATGTTTGTATTTAAAATAATATTGATTAAAAAAATGTTTTAAACATGTTCTTGTAGATCCGCAATAGAGATATATAATAGTTATTTGTGCTGTGGTGTAATATTCTAGAATAATTAGCGATACGTTTTACATGCTATACCTTAATTTTGGAGAAATTGTTTTTATTTTGTAAATGATGAAACGTTATTGTAATATAAATTTATAAATATAATTTTAACCTCATATAAATTATATTTTGAGTCTAAATACTTTAATACTTGGATTTGTCTTGTGGATTTCATCTTATATACATAATTAATATATGTATAAATAAATAATATTGTAAATCTATGCTATTAGTTTTCATACTTTTTTCCTTTTTCCATTATGCCTGGTTTAACTTTGTTGTCTATCGATATTTATTACATTTAATTAGATGAAATTTGTACATACCCTTTAAAAGCTTGTAAGGCAATTACTTAATATGTATGTGTGTCGGGAACTTTACAGTTCTCTTGTGGTACTTTTAGTATCGTCTAATAACTTGCTCTTGCTTCAGTTCGTTTAACTGACTGACAACAAATTTAAACAAAATTCACTGAATAAATGGAGTATGTATTATTGCTCAAGCCATTGTTCTAACTTGGTGAGTGAGTGCCAATTATTTGTTGTTCTAAACGAAATATTTGTCTTAAATTTTTTTTTAAATCAGAGCAATTAGTATTAATGTTTTTGTGGTGTTGTTTAAAAATAGATATTAGTTTAAAGCAAGTAAAACGAAGAAGTGATGCCAAACTATATTATGAATAGAAGTAAGGGTGACTAAATATCACCTCTTGCAACAACGCTGGAAAATCCTGATGGTAAAAATTACAATTTCTATGTTGTCATGAGCATGGTTTATATAATATATAATAATATTATACACAGTGTGTAAAAAGTGACGGAGCGGTCAATTATTTTGAACATGGCGCACAATATAAAAAACTTCTGATATAAAAGTTGTAGGCCTTAAAAGAATCTATAAAACTAGGACACCTGTAATTATACAGGGTGCCTCAAACAGTCATGGTAAACAAGACTATGGTTTATTTAAATGGGATGACCCCTTTTTAATCACGTTTTCTGATTCCTCTAAACATTCTAAACAACAATTATGAGACATGTCATATGGCTAAACTTATTAGTTTAAGAAATAATTTGAGTTAAAGGATATAGGCAAATACAACAGTTAAGATATTACCTACATTTCGCAATTTTACAAGCTGGTACCAGAATATATTGCGCTAAAACTGTAAAAAAACATAAAAATTGTACTAAATGTACCCACGCAAGTTTTTCCAAAAATTTAATAACAATTAAATTAAATAAAAGCAGTAAAATTAATAACAAATTTACAAGAACAAAAATAAATTTAAGTAAGTCATTATTTAATTAATTGTTAAAACTGTCCCCCTCCCAAAGTTTGACAATGGGCTAGGTTATAATAAAGTTTGTCGATGATGTTTTGTAACATTTCTTGGTTAATAGATTCACATTCTTCTCAATTCGTTCAGATTTGCAGGTTTTGTCACATACACTTTATTTTTTAGTTGTCCCCAGAGAAAATAATCAGGGGGGCCAAGGGGCGTTAAGTCTGGCGACCTAGCGCGCCATTCTATGGGGCCCCTTTGCCCTATCCAGCGGTTAGGAAAAGTATTATTTAAGTAAACTTTTACAGCTCGCCCAAAATGAGGAGGAGCTCCGTCCTGCTGAAACCACGTATGTCGTAATGGTGCTCCTACTGTATTGGTTATTGATGGCACAATTTGATTTTGCAGCATGTGGAGATAATATTCTCCATTCAAATTCCCCTCTATAAAGAAAGGTCCCAGTAATCTATTGTCAATAATACCGGCCCACACATTTACTTTCTGGGGGTGTTGAGTGTGTGTTTCTCTTATCCAATGTGGGTTCTGATCAGCCCAGTAACGACAATTATGTCGATTGACATTCCCGTTTAACATGAATGTTGCCTCATCCGAAAAAAACTATTTGATTAAAAAAATTGTTATTTTCTTCCTGTTTTTGCATTATTACTTCGCAAAATTCCATTCTACGTACGAAATCGTCTTCTGATAATTCCTGGACTAAAGTTATTTTATAGGGGTAAAAATCGCTGTTTTTTAAAATAATTTCATCTGATTTAAAACATACATCAACTTGGGTAGCAGCTTTTCTCAACGACAAATGTGGATCCTGAATAAAATGAAGTAATGTCTCTAATTTTTTTTCATTATTAGTTGCCGATTTTGGTGTTCCGGAACGAACTTTATCTCTGCAACACCCGGTTTCCTCGAATCTTTGAACTGTTCTCACAACTGCAGATTTTGATATAGGCTGTTGGTTTGGAAAAGTTATATTGAAAAATTGCTTTGCTTCGGTAAATGATCTTTGTCGGTTTCCAAAATCTCTGATCATTAGTAAAGTTATAAGTACGTTCCCTTTCACTGAGAGACATTTTCAGAAATTAATATGACAGTGACGCAAAACATTCTGGTACCAGTTTGTAAAAATGCAAAATGTAGGTAATATCTTGCCTGTTGTATTGTTGTATGTCCTTTAACACAAATTCTTTCTTAAACTAATGGGTTTAGCCATGTGATATGTTTCATAATTGTTGGTTAGAATGTTTAGAGGAAGCAGAAAACGTGATTAAAAAGGGGTCATTCCATTTAAATAAACCAAAGTTTTGTTTACCATGACTGTTTGAGGCACCCTGTATAATTACAGGTGTCCTAATTTTATAGATTTTTTTAAGGCCTACAACTTTTATGCCAGAAGTTTTTTTATATTGTGCGCCATTCTCTATATAATTGACCGGTCTGGGACTTTTTACATACTGTATATAAATAAATGCACGTTATTGCATGGCCCATTCTTGCAATACTTGTTTCATATTTTATATGAATGTCGTAGATAATGATGTTTTGATAAAGGTTGGATGTATTTGTTTGCCCGCTTTTAAACTTCACTTATTTAAAATTGTTATGATTTAAACTGTTGAAGATTAACGTTTGTATTTTGCATTCTTAAAGTGCTAAAAATTAGCCTCTATGGCTATAGGATAGGTGAAAAAAAAATAGAATACAATTTCCGTGGATGCTCTAAAATTCCCTAATACATATTTATATTTATCTATTTATCTTGAATAATGGTTTTACCATACTTACATGTTCCAGTTGATAAACCTATAGTGTACTATAGTTTGTTCTTTATATTTTTTGGACTCCTAACTAGTAACTAATTAACTTAATTTTTAATAATAAAGTGGAACGATGACAGCAAATAACTATCTCATCTATGGACTTTCACACACAGACTGCTTTCTGTAATATTTTACGAACAATGAGGGAAAAAATATGCACTGCTTTATCTACAAACACTTATAGAGAAGGGCACTAAAATAATCAAAAATTTTGACAAATTAAAGATAGAAGACGAAAAATTCAAAATTCGGTTTATTTATTTATTTTTCGACAGGCAGGACCCAATTACAATTTTTAATTAGCAAGTTAATAATAATTATTATACCATTATTAACCCGATTAAAGGATCTGGCATTCAATTATTCCATTTATTAATTTAAATGGGAAATATATATCAAATTGGATTCTACGTTCAGAAAGCCAGTCCAAACTCAGTCTGTGCCTCAGACTATCGTAGGAGTCAACAGGCAGATTTGTATAAAATAAATGTAACAATTTTTTTTCGTACCTTTTCGATATTTTAAATATAATTTAAGTATGACGGTGACCACACACAAGAAATATATATGTCGGACATTAGTATATTACATTGCGATCTCAAGAGAGAAAACTTTTCATAGTGACACCACAAACTAGTTTGTTTATATTTTTTCTATTTAAAATTCGAATTCCATTTAGGGATCTTTAGATTTCGTACGGTAAACATGAATAAATTGGTTAATTCCATAATACAGTAACTTTTCAAAAATGCTCTCCGCTTCATTCACGTCTCTAATGGATCCTGTAACATTGACTCGATCAATTGAACGATAAAAGTTGTTTAGACCGATACAATCAGACCTACCAAAGTCATAAGAATAAGTATCATACCTACTGCAGATTTTTAGACCGAACTGAACAGTGCACACCAACTGCTGAGGCAGGATGATGCCTATCACAAGCAAGTAAGCACTGTTCACAGAAACATACCTATCATGCGGAAATGCATACAAACATTACATTATTGGCAGAGACAACTTTTTGTTTCTTTCTCTATGATTATTGGTATTTAGAACCGCTGAAAAAGCTGGCTATAGGCAAGGCAGTTACTAAGCGATCTAACAACTTCTCTATTGTCAGACATGATATACTAACATCATAGACCTTAACCCTTATTTTTTATTGTTCAATCATTAATACTTTTGAAAGAAGGTGTTAAAAATATTAATTATGGCCACTGACACAACTCGTACATTTGACTTTTAACTCCCAGTAGGTAATATAAAGATTTGCCCTTCGAACGCTACCTACTATTACTAATTTAAAACATTTTAAATACGCTTCATCCAATAAATCATAAAAGTTGTTTACTAAAAAATTTAAAAATCCTATCATGGTGAGAAAGTCCGCACACATAAAAAATAGTGCCTACAAAATGAAAAAAACCCGATGCAACTGCAAAAATCTGTTTTTAATTATGTATAAGAAACAACACGCACACTCAAAAGGCCAATTTCCGAAATACTCCAAGATGGCCCCCTATTCATAGAACTATTATTGGTTAGTATGTCGGTGTGCGCTCCGCCTCGGCGTACTTTTGACACGATGATGGATTACTTTTCCTTCCTCGAAGGGGTCCCTAGTCTGCCGACTTATCGGAACACCATATTCGTTATACCTATATTTGTTGTGAGAGAACTCCGACACGAATTTAAATCAGTATAGATTATACGGAAAATATTCGGAAAGCTAATAACGTAGGGAGTTGTTTTCCTTTTTAATACGAGAGTTGAATTTTAATTTTATGATGTTGCCTACACTATGGAACATAAGTATTGCAACAAATCGTAAAATTAAAAATATGAATGATATTTAGCAAGATGTACTTAAACATCACAACAAAATTGATTTACGAGTTGTCCCTATCTGACACACGAAAAACTGTTTCATCAACACTTATTATTTTATAACATTACATTTAGTAGTTTGCTGTTTCTTAAGCGTCGAAATATAGCAACATTCATTTATTTATCTAGCTCATAATGCTAAAACATTAACTGAATTTCGTCAATATACAGTGTCCGCAAGAAAGTCCGCATCAAATGGGATTTTTTTTTATTATTAGGTATAGGTAAAAATTGAAAAAGCAGTTAGTTTTTGCTTATCTAAAAACCAAAAATGACGTATACTGAAGCAGCTGCACGACTTGCGTTACCTGTCAAATTTGACATTTTTAATAATATAGGTTCAAAAATGCCCTTATTTATCAAAATATCGAAAAACTTTATTCCAGAAAGTTGTTTATTTAGGCATTTTTAGCCTCTGTACGAAATTTTGATAGTCTAATACAATTTCTATTTTTTGCCAGTTTCTTGCAAATTTTGATCAACCCTCGTAGATTAACTTTTATACATCGATGTAAAACCATTTGCCTTTACTTCATTTGTTATCTTAATGCAATTTTGTGTAAAATTTTTATTTCCAATTATTTATTTTGCTTCAAAAACTGAAATGGTTATTGATCAGTACCTATGTAATGTTTGATGCAAAGTTTATCTAATTACATCAGTTTTGCCAAATACGACGTTTCTCATTTTTCTTAAGTTAGTAAACAGATGTACAAAAAGAAAATATTAGGAAGCTTTCGTTGAAATTTTACTTAATTAATATTGGATCAAAAAGAATAAATATTAATCGCTCGAAACATTTTATTCAACAAAAATATAGTTAACAGTAGGCGATGCATTCGTTGCTAAGGAACATTACATTCATTTGTTGTTTACTTAATTTCTGAAGCAAAAGTCTGAAATAAGACCTAATTGATTAGACCGCATTGTAATCAACAATAAAACTTTTAAATAATGTTAACAATCGAAGAAAAAATTGAGATTGTTCTACTTTGTGGAGAAACCAATCGTCACAGAGACGTGGCTCAAATTTTTAACAACAGGAATCCTGATAGAAACATACAACAATCAACAGTTAGCAGAATTCTAACCGAGTTTAAACAAACAGGGTCAGTTAAAAACAGATTTAAAAAGAAGCATACGCCTTTGAGGAACACGGAGGAAGTGGAGTTGGATCTGTTTGTTCGAATGCTATTGAGCATGGACAAACTACTTTACCAGCTATTTCTGAAAGGACCGACGTCAAGCAATCGAGTGTAATAAATATTTTGCATAAAAACAAATTTCATGCTTTTAAACCGAAATTTATCAATACTTTAAAAGAAAGAGATTTTGATGTTCGCTTTAACTTTTCAATATGGTTTCAAGGAAAAAGAGAGGAAGACTATTATTTTCCATATAATATTTTATAGACAGATGAGGCGACTTTCAGCTCTATTATTGTACATTTATCATTTAATCAATAGAATATTCCTAGATTAATACCGTCAATCAGATTGGCTTACACTAAACTCCTCTTCATTATTATACACCAGATCTAACCCCTCATAAATATAAACATTACTAAAGGTCAAATATGTGTAAAAAAGTACATTTCAGTCCAACTTTTGCTCGTTTTTTAGAGAAATATTCTATATGCGCCAGAAAACAGACCCTAGTAATAGTAACATATTTCATTATTGAGTAAAAGCTTCCAAAATATTACAATACAATATTTTTGCCACCGATTTGCCATAGCAAACTGTTGCTAGCATTTATGTAGTGCATGCTTTTCGAAGTAAATTCGGGTTTACATTCAGAATTTGTTAACGCCAGTCCAGAGAAATATTTCTGGAAATGGAAAATTCAGTTTCTGTGTCCAAGGACTTAGGGTCATAATGAGTTCGTGTATTTCGTCCACTGATTGTATCTATTGAATGAAGAGATTTTCAGCTTTTTTGGACAGTTTGTATTGATTTAAAAATCACAATAGCCGACGTTTCGACATACAGTCCGTGACATCTTCAGGACCACATAATACTTTTAATTTTAAACACAAAACAAAAGGGACACTCACTCATCACAAATATAATTGCATAATATTAGGGATATAATATAAAAACTGTACAGGTCACAGTCACAAGAATTTACCAATTAGAGGTCTAAAAAGGTGTCTAGATTCGAAGGATTCATCTGTGGAGGCAACTGAAATAATTTTTATTAGCGTTTCTTCCATCATCTTGCCTAAGTCCCACATTTTTTTTCCTTCTTTTATTATATGTTTATAATTTCCTTTCTTGATAATAATTGTTAATGAATATTTCAATAACTTACGTAGGTACATCTTTTATTTTAAATGTATTATTTCTTGCTGCATCGCCTTTCATTTGTACCCATATCAATTCAATTTGATTTAGTTCAAAATAGTAGGGTGGCAGTCGAAGTAAAACAGTTTTTAAAACTTAACCTATTTTCTCGCACTATTTTTAATAGCTTTTTTCGTTATGTTGTCCACAAAGGATATATTTTTCTTAGATAGGCTTCTAGCTCTTTCTTTCGAAGAAGTCAAAGGTAGTTTATCTAAAAATCTTAAATGATAGCTGACGTTATCTAAGACTATGACAGAATTATCGGGAATTAATTTTATTAGTTGCTCTAAATTATCCTGCCATGTCTTTTGCACTGAATGTCCTTTATTGAGCCAGGTTTTGTCTAAATAAAAAATGTTTTCACTTCTATTTCTGCCAATATCTCTTAGATACTGCCTCCTCCAAAAATTACTTTTTATAATTTTTTTAAATGTCCTTTTCCCGATTTTATTGAAATTTGGTAGCGTTATTCATAATGATAAGGGGATTAATTATACTTAACTAGATTAAATTTATTAAGTCCAGTGGCGGCCCGGGGAGCACCTTAACGAATATTATTGACAAAAAGATTTACGCCACTGACTTTTCTCTAATTTTGATATTTTTTTTTCGAATCACCAACTTTCTTGTTCCTTGAAATGTTTCCGTATCTTGCTTCGTTTTCGAGAGAAAAAATAAAAACCACTTTATTGCAAGTACAAAAAAAATACCTATGTATTTCAAAGTAAAACCGTTTTTTTTTAAACTATAACACCCTGTATATCAAAAACGGGGCAACGCCGGACACATGTTTAACTTTTTCTCTTAGAATATCATAAAGAATCATCCCCTTAAGTTACGTACCGTACTTCTGAAACACCCTGTATAGTAAGATTGACTTTCGGTTGTGTTTTTCCCAAGAAAAATTTAATTTAGGTATATAAAATTTGTCACAATGTTTTTCTTCCTAGGTTGGGTATATTCTCATAATATTATCAAATTTAAACATTGGGTTTTCGTTCGCGACGCACTTATATAATCATTTTTGAAAAGTTTTGCTAATTAGGTGTAGTTTGAAAATAATAATATTGAAATAATATATCAATTTAATCGTTTAAAATCAGTAAATTAAACAGGAATGTAGACCCAATTTACGAAAAAAGCTCGAAATTTAAAATAACTCAAAACCTAAGTATTTTCAGTATAAGTCATACTTAGAAGAAAAAATAAGCATTCCCTCTATTATTTCCTCCTGCGAGGAATGTATCGAATTACCAATCACCGTGTAGGACAAACGTCAGTCATACCCTAAAAAACTATGATCAAATTTTTTTGCAATAACAAAAATATGTTGTAACGTACAAAACATACTTATAATATATTTGGTTAAAAGGCATCATGGTTATAAGAAGCCCTTAAAATATTTACACTGTTTTATGATAAATCAACTAACTATACCTGCCTGCTTACTATGAATACTGACCAAATTTTCATATTCTTTAACCTACATTCTTCACTAAACAATTCATTTTTGTTTCACAAGCTATCTACGTGTATACCAAACCACTTGAATCAAAAGTTATGGGCAATAACAAGTGGCCTCTTAACGTAATATCTCCGTAAATCATTGCGGGCACACGCTCACTGTCTCCGTCTTTGTTTGGCGCACAAAAATTGTGTTGGAAACCAAGGGAGAAACAAAGTGCTGTATCAGAAAGGGCAAGCTGATGAATGGAGCAGCATCCATAAATTCGTAGATGATGATTTAAGATATATAGTGTTGTTGTCTTTTTCGCCACTTAATGGCGTGTTTACAAGGTGCTTTTTTGTAGCGATGTTTATGGCTTTTTGGGGTTCACTGATTGTTCAATTGTATTTAAATGAATTCTGGAACATGTGTTGGATTTTATGGGCGACCCGAAGACAAACGGTTTACTTTTATGGGAAACGGGGTTATGTTACTGATTGATGATTTAATTTAGCTTATCGAGTTTCTTGTAACAAACTTGGGTGTATCTAGCCAAAATTATATGTTGAAATTAATGTAACAACACTCGATTCATTTACTTACAGAAATACCTACATATATTTAATTTAATCCATACACTATTGGATTAATTATTTGCTATACCCACTGTACGGTATGGAGTAAATTTGTTACTGAACAATTTTAACAAAGCGTTGGACACGTAATAAAATAATTTTTAATTGCACCTCTCTGAATATATAAATTGAATATAGGGTAAACCCGGGGAGATGGCCATTTTTATTTCATGTAGCTGCCGATCAAAAACAGTTGCGACTAAAATGACCAAATCAATTTTAAAGTAAACTTTATTTAACTTTTATTTATAAAACAACCTAAAAACAATACTAAATTAAATCTAAAGGTGACAAAATCCTTTTTTTACAAAATGTTCAATTGACCATCTTCTGTGGCTTTCCTTTTTCGAACTATAAACTTTTCTTTTATTAAATTCTTCTTCTCATTTTTTTCTGTCGTGTCAAATTAATTATTTTATTTGTTTGCCTTTTTCTCTTTTTTTATTTTACGCTTTTCTATGTGGTCCTCGGATGTCAGAAGTGCACCTATTTGTTTGGCCCGTTTACGTGCTTCCATTTTTTTAATAGGTAGGTACCGGTGATACTGCCTTTAACATTTTTGATGGTGTAGAATAATCATTTTTAGTATCTCTGGAAGCTGGAAGTGACTGGAAGTACTTGGAATAGCAACTGGTGTCGTAACATAAAGTTTTTGGAAACTAATTGGTGATCTTGCTGGAACAGGCGGTTGCAGTTTTTCATGAGGATTAGATTCCTTTGGGAAAGCATATTACGGTAAATGGTACAAGTCCAGTAGCTTTGAAGGCAGAAATAGCATTTTCCGGAGTAGCTGCTTTCACCCAGGACTGACTAAGTAATGTACCAAATTGTAACCGCGTAATTTGCCTGGTAGGATTTAGCTTGATCTAAAGTCTACAAGTCTCATAAAAATTACTCTTCAGGGATTTGAATACTGTCTCTGTCTAAAGGTTGTAGATGGTCGGAGATATGATTAGGCATTGGTACCAGAAGAATATCATTTTGGACGGCAATTTTAGCATTTCAACCGAGTAACAATGGGTGGAATGGCCACCAAGGAGCAACAAAACTTTCCTACAGGTTTTCGTAGCATAAAGTGTGTTTTCAGCCATTTTAAGAAGGTATCACTTGTTATATAAGCCGACTTTCAAGACATAAAGAGTAGAGAACCTGGAGGCATTCCATCCTCGAATTCTGGATTTTTGTTCTTTCCTTTCATGATGCAGGCTGGAGGCAAGAATGTTTCCTCTGCATTACAACATGCAATAACGGTAATTGCCTCCCCGTTTTCAGTTGATGTGACCATAGATATGGCTTTGGACCCATTTTTAGCTAAGACATGACCGGGACGGTTGTTTAGCTGGAGGCCTGTCATCCATATTAAACACAGAGTTTGGTTTACCAAATAGATCATTTTCATCTAGAACTTTCTCTAAGAGAATATTCATGGTTTCAGCCCTTGCTCGAGAAACGCCTTCAGATTTTTATAGTGCTATTTCAGGATTTCCGCTGAGAAACAACTCAGCCAATCATATCCAGCCTTTTCTTTCATATTATTAAACTTGTGATTAATTGTAAGTTGTTCCGCAAATTGAAATGCAATGCACCTCACATCATCAATGGTCAATGGAAAACCATGTTCCTGCATATTTTTAATGTGGTAAACAAGTTTTATCTCATTTGCTACCCAAAAGCAGATGAGCGTCCCATAGGACCTTTTTTGTAATTATTATTTTTAACACGTCGTTTAAGTGTCTTCCGTGGAATTCCAAAAGTTTTAGAGGCTTCATATACTGAAGTATTGCCATGTTTTACTGAATTTACGACATCTCTTAATAACTGTTCTGTCCAGTTACCCCAAACTTGGATTGCTTTTCTTTTGTATTTATTTGGCATCTGAAAGATAAACAAAATATGTACATTCAAACATCAGCAAACAAGTTAATAGCGTTCAATAAATATGGCCATCTCTCCCTTACAAAAGTTGGCCATCTATCCCAAGTGTCCGGGTGAGATGGCCACATCAACTATTGTTTTCTAGCAGCAGCAGCTATGATAGTCGATAGTTTTTAGGTTAGAAAATACCTAAGCAACCAATTAAACGTTGAAAATAAGTGCACAACAACCAAAATGTATGACTTGTTACATGCCACTAGCAAAGACAAGCGACTAGTTAAAAAATTTTAAGGATATTTAATTGAAAAAGGGAAATATCCTACCTTTCTGATATTGCCGCTGCCTAATAACCTTGTATGGCAATAACGAAGAGCAGCAAACACGCAGGGTTGCCCATATGTATTTTTTTCTGTTAAAATTCCGCAGTGGCTATCTCTCCCGTACGGTCAGCTCTCCCCGAATTACCCTACATGCTGACACCTTTGGTCGATCATCGACTGTTTTTTTTTTTAATTGAAACCCCTATTATTGGCATCTTAGTATAGATTTGTAAGTACCAAGCGGAGCTGATTTAATAAACATAAAATTCTTAAAAGCAGTTAAAAATTTCGTAGCTACAGGGTATTCTTTTTTTAATTTAAGGTAAGTAATTACAATTTTTTAAGGTAAGCACCAATAATCGAAATATCTCATTATTTGCTTATGCTGTCATAACAGTGGCGATCTGTCGGGGTAGGCAAGGCAGGTACTGCCTACCGTTAATTTATTTATCCTCAAGCATCCCACTTGTAATATTTCCCAGTAACAGTGACCCAGTTTCATATTTAAGCCTTCTGAAAATTATACAAGGTGATGATGGTCGAGAATGCAGTACTTATTTATTTAGACAGTTGTGATTTTGTGAATAATTTGGAGACGTTCAGGATATTTTTTTATTATAAATGGTACTTATCTGTTTCGAAAGGACATTTTCTATTGCTGTGTTATACCACTTTATAAGATGTCGTATTTATGATATGATTTGATATTTACAGGAAACGCCATTTGTAAAAACTTTGATGACAGGAGAGATTAATAATAAATAATAAAAAAACTTCGTTATTCAAAGATAGGCGCAATAACTTAATTTATAGGAAACAACATCTTTATGCATTTGCATTTATTTAAGTACACGTACCTATTGTTAATATTTTTGTTGATGTATGCCTTGTACAGTGTTCTAATTTTTATAAATAAATTATTGATCTGGCGTTCTAAGAATAGAATAACATTGTCAATACTGTGTCACAATATTAAATTTATGGTAGTAAAATAATAAAGTTCTGGGCAAGAACTTTTAATATCAACCAGAGAGCGTACCGTCACACCATGCAGCAGTAGTGCTGTCGATTTGTCATCATAATAGCTACTATCTACATGAATACACAATTTTTTGTTCCGGTATAAAGTATAAAATAGCAGACGTTTATCCATGGAACAATAAAAATGAGAGAGACAAAATGCAATCAACATAAAACCATTTAGAAAAGTTTTCTTTTTACATCAGACCCATTTTCAACTTCACAATTGTCTGATCCAAATTTATCTTTTCCCCGATCAATAATGATATATTATCCAAAGTAAAGACATCTGATATATTGTTAGACATATTTTCAATAATAAATAACGACAATAAAACCGTATATATTTTTTCTAATACGCATGCACCCTCGTAATTAACCGGTTTTCCTGGATATTCCAAAATAATCTATATTGGATTCCTATTATTTGGTTTCTATTAGTGGTTCAGTTAATTAAAAAAAGTACTGAACAAATACACATACAGTTCGCAAAAACCTTTTCCAAGTACTTGTTGCTTCATTGAAAACTTATTTATTTTATTCAACGATAAATTTAATTAAAAATATATATGTTCTGACTAAATAGGGTAATAAATAACAAATAAAATCTACAAATCTTTTAAAATAAATTCATAAATATATTAAGGGAAAGAGCTAGTCAATAAAGCCCGAATGAAAACTTGATTCTTAGATGTTCATACTAAACACTTATTCGGCCATATATTTCAGAGATCCCAGTCAGGCCCGCAAACAGCTTTATGGAAAATGCCAGGGTGGCGCTCATAAATCAATAAAGTTTCTCTGACCGTCTCTTTTTAACCTGTAGAATAATGGGAGATCGTCTCTGTCTGATAAACCAACTTACACGATTTCGCTGCGATATTTTCATTAGGAAGCTCGTTAATTTTGTGGTTGCTATTCCTATGTAGATTTGTAGACGGTTAAATAGGTTTGGTGTTTAGTTGATTGATTTTAGTTTAGTAACTGGTTTTACTTGTATTGATATGATCTACCGGTATTTAGTAATTTCGAAAGAAATTATTAACTATAGGTACCTACCTGTAGGTACATCAAAAAGCAATTTTAGATTAGAACTTTTTGTTTCAGGTTCCTATTCAGCTACAAATTAACCACATTTATTAATCCCATGATGGTATAATTGAAGCTAACACCTGGGCTTCATCCAATTCACCAGCTTAAGTAACTTCAGGGTCTACCATGCTACACCATCTAGCTATATTTCCATTATTTAAAAAATATACAGGTACAGTTGATGCAAAACAAAAGCCGATGCACGTCATCAATCAGCTGATAATTGTAAATCCGTAAGAAAACACGAGGAAATTAATTTTGTGCAAAAAGTATTAAAACTTTATGCGATATTGAATGTACTACAAACTTAAAGTATTCTTCTTTGATACGAACCCACTTATAACAAATATTTTGTTTAATTAAGATAATTGTAAATAATAAATGTAAAAATTAATATAAATTTATTTTTATTGGCCGATAGTTGCCAACAAAATAAATAGCATTAGAAAACTATTCTATTAAGAGAAACAAAAGTGCACATACATATCTCTGTCGATTACGTTGTTTACTAATTGTAAAAAATTCCGAAGTATTTAAATAGTCGGTGCAAAGAGCTAATACCTTCTATAAGAAGCTATTTTTAGGAAGAACTTAACAACAATGGCCTACTGTTACCCTTGACAGCAGTACAGAGAAGTTAATATAAAGAGTATATTAATGTCTAAATATTTTATTTCTACTTTACTAAATTTTAGCTGTAGCAGGCTGCCCTAAATTTGAATATCTCCACTGTAAGCGCCATTTCAACAACAGTTAAGGAAATCAATTTATTAGAATTACCTTAAAACATACGTTCTAATTCAAAGAGAGTTGTAAATGTGTGAGGATTGGATATAAGTTCTATTCGTGACACTATTTATTCCATGAATAGTATGAAACAACTAAGTTGGATTATTTAAAAATTATAATATTTTACATTATTAAGTATAGCTATTCATAGGCTGCAACTTTTTTTAGAACATCATGTAACTTTGACAACTTTAAGTTAGAAATTAAAAGACAGAGATTTATTTGATGGTTGTCTTAACTCTTTAAGAAGCCTCTTCAAGAAAAGTGGCTTCGGATGGTAAAAAGATGAACTGAGGAGAGGGCTTATGGAACTTTCCCATGTAGCTTTTAAACGGCTGGTATTTTTGAAAGAATATCTATATTAAAGAAAAAGAAGCATTTCTGTACCAATTCGTTTTCTTGGATGAAACTTGGATTATTCAGAATGGTACCATTGGTCGATATTGGCAAGATGAAAATAAAAGAAGTATTAGATCTACTAAAGTTGATGGTAAAAGGTATTATGTAGTAAACAAATATAGGTATAAACTATGGAAAATTTTTGTATATTTATCTTGTTTTTATGAGAAAAAAATGTGTAATTCCCTCACTCAGATATTTTGGTTACAAGCTGGCAACACTGTCGATAACTGACGCCACTCGCTCGAAGAGTATGACGTGCATCGGTTTTTGTTTTGCATCAACTATACAGGGTGATTCAAAAGTACTTCGACAAACTTCGGGAGGTAATTGCCGGCAATATTTCAAGATGAAAAGTTCTTATAAACAGTGGTCCCTGGCGACTTCGTTACGGAGATACAGGGTGTTGAAATGTTAGAAGGAATGGTAATAATTTTTAAATAACTCCTTAACGAGTAATTTTTTTTTTATGAAATTTGGTGAATTAAATAAGCATCTCAGGACACTTATTTTCAAAGTAAAACACATTCGTAAATTTAACCAGTGGCGTCGGTACAAAATGTGGCTATCATATTTTTTGTGGAAACTATGCCTAACCTAACCACACCACTGACTTATTTGATTTTAACTTTTTTTTTATGAATCCCCCATTCAATTACAACAAAAAAGTTCAAGTGTGTTGTTTTGCTACGAGGGCCAGTTTAATGTCAAATGATTATTTTATTTGACTATACACAAATATTAAAAAATATGTTTTAAATAATTGATCAAACACTCAAATATTAATATAAGTATATTAACTAAGATCTATACATACTTACAATAAACAAATATGTAGGTATATGCCAAAGGAAGGCATCTGAGGATGCCTATTTAAGTATAACATGTTCTCAGTGACATGCATATTTATTTATTAGTATGAATAGTATGTTATTTTCTAATATTTTCTATTTTGACAAGGCGGCTTTGGAAATACTTTTTTGATATTTTGTATTTTGATAAGGCGGCTTTGGAAATGCATTTGTCTGGATTACTTAAGAAATAATGCGCATTTAGCTGACATGCATTTTGTATATGGCCTTGCCGATGGAAATGCACGAGCAGCTAGACGAATCTATCAAGAGCGATATCCTAACAGAGTACTGCCTGCTGCTGAAACATTTTCAAATCTTCACCGACGTTTAGCTGAAACAGGGAGTTTTGCGAGGTCACGTGACATTCCTGGAAGACCGCGAACAGCCCGAACTCCAGAATTAGAAGAAGCTGTTTTAAATGCTGTAGTGGAAAATCCAGATACAAGCACTCGAATAATTGCTGATGCTCTCAATTCCACCCAAGCCACAGTTTGGAGAATTCTGCACGATGAGCAGTTGTATCCGTACCATATTCAAAGGGTACAAGCTCTTTTACCCAGGGACTTTCCTCAGCGCATTAATTTGTATCAGTGGTTTTTGGAAAAATTTGCTGAAAATCCCCAATTTTTAAATTATGTACTTTTTACGGACGAGGCAAATTTTTCTCAGAGTGCGATTACAAACTTTCACAATAACCATATCTGGTCTTTGGAAAATCCCCACGCCGTTAGTGAACGAAATTTTCAATACCAATTTTCATTAAACGTGTGGGGGGGAATAGTTGGCGATTACTTAATAGGACCTTTTTTTCTTCCACTTCGGCTTAATGGCGAGACGTACCGACATTTTTTGGAAAATGAACTTCCTCCCTTACTGGATGATGTGCCCTTAGAAACTCGAAGACGTATATGGTTTATGCATGACGGAGCTCCCGCCCATTTCAGCATAGTGGCCAGGACCCATCTTAATCAAATTTATCCAAATCGATGGATAGGTAGGGGAGTTGAGGAAGGAAATCAACCGTGGCCACCAAGGTCCCCAGATTTAAATCCTCTTGATTTTTATTTGTGGGGACATTTGAAGTCAATCGTTTACAAGACGCCAGTCGAAAATGCAGAAGTGCTAAGAAATCGAATAATCGATGGTTTTGAGGCAATAAGAAACAGACCAGATATCTTAGCACGCGTACGAGATTCCATGCAAAGGAGATTAGATGCCTGCATCTTGGCTGAAGGTGGACATTTTGAACAATTTATTTAAAAATCATTTAATTTTTGCAACGCACTTATTTAATTATAATTAAATTAAATGTTATACCTTACCCCTTACATAATAAATCTTTGAATTTAAAACATATTTTTTAATATTTGTGTATAGTCAAATAAAATAATCATTTGACATTAAACTGGCCCTCGTAGCAAAATAACACACGTCAACTTTTTTGTTGTAATTGAATGGGGGATTCATAAAAAAAAAGTTAAAATCAAATAAGTCAGTGGTGTGGTTAGGTTAGGCATAGTTTCCACAAAAAATATGATAGCCACATTTTGTACCGACGCCACTGGTTAAATTTACGAATGTGTTTTACTTTGAAAATAAGTGTCCTGAGATGCTTATTTAATTCACCAAATTTCATAAAAAAAAAATTACTCGTTAAGGAGTTATTTAAAAATTATTACCATTCCTTCTAACATTTGAACACCCTGTATCTCCGTAACGAAGTCGCCAGGGACCACTGTTTATAAGAACTTTTCATCTTGAAATATTGCCGGCAATTACCTCCCGAAGTTTGTCGAAGTACTTTTGAATCAAGGTATCTATAACCCTTTATAGGGTACTGGTACATATCTGTACCACCGACGTTTCCAGCGATCCTATAAACGACATCCCACTGCTCGATACCGCTAAGCATGATAAATTAGTCTACAAACACCCATTGGTTCTTATTTTTACCATATTTACTCTCAGCGCCATCTGATAGTTAAAAGTCGACCTTCGGGCCAAAAAGTGGTACATATTTATACCATTAGTTACTACCGCGTAGACGACAGGTTTTTTCGATGTTGGGGCTAGTTTTTACAATTTTTTCCAGAGAGTCTTATAAGCAATCTCAATATCGTGTTGGTTCAGAAGTTTTTTAATATTATCACTTTGTTTGCCTAAGTAAGTAATGGAATGGTATTTAGTATTGTTTTTTATTAAGGGGTAGACCTCTTTAATTGCTTTTTTATATTTCATTTTAGTAAGGATATTATTTATAATTTGTATTGAGTAACCATTATTGACCGCGATTTGTTTAATTAATCGAAAAATCATACTATTATAAGCTGCCAGTTTATGTTGCATTGGGTGATGTGATTTGTTATGAATGGTTATGTCATTGTGTGATGGTTTGTGAAATATGGAAAAATCTAATTTATTATGTAAACGTTTTATAGTTAGATCTAGAAAATCAATAGAAGAATTGTTTTCCTTTTCAAAAGTAAATTCAATTTTAGGGTGTATTGACTTAATAAATTTAAAAAAAGAATTTAATTGTCTATCTGACCCAGTGAATGATACTAGAATATCGTCCACGTATCTAAACCAAAATTAGCAACTTTTAGCTAAGGGGTGGTCATGTATGAGTTCCTCAATTTTATTCATAAACAAATCGCGGTCAATAATGGTTACTCAATACAAATTATAAATAATATCCTTACTAAAATTAAATATAAAAAAGCAATTAAAGAGGTCTACCCCTTAATAAAAACAATACTAAATACCATTCCATTACTTACTTAGGCAAACAAAGTGATAATATTAAAAAACTTCTGAACCAACACGATATTGAGATTGCTTATAAGACTAAGGGTAGTTTAGGCTCTATCATAAAAAACAACAAAGACAAAACTAATAAAATTAATAAAAATGGAGTATATAAATTAAATTGTGGATCTTGCCCCAAGTATTATATAGGCCAAACTGGTCGATCGTTCCATACCAGAATTAAAGATCATTACGATTATTTTTCTAAAAATAATAAGCATTCAACTTACGCGGAACATCTAAAAATCGAAAATCATACATTTGA
Organism: Polydrusus tereticollis; assembly: GCA_963920685.1. Classification (NCBI taxonomy): domain Eukaryota; kingdom Metazoa; phylum Arthropoda; class Insecta; order Coleoptera; family Curculionidae; genus Polydrusus; species Polydrusus tereticollis. Next base: position 86,906,324 of record OY987329.1, on the reverse strand, counting down.
TAAAAATTTCCAAATCTTACACACTGAGAACAAAGGCATAAAATTGGATTTATTGGAGTCTTTATCTATTAACTAGGGTAGAAAACCCCAAAATATCCTAAATGACCAATTAGATAATAACAACTCTCCTTTGTTAAATTTATATTGAACCACAATAATTCCCTACTATAATATCATTAGTTCAGGTACCTTAATTTTAAACTTCTTATTTTACAAATTGTTATACCTTCCTCACATCTGAAGAAGCCACTGTGCTGGCGAAACATATGTCATGTTGACAAATATATTGTGAAAATTACAACACATACGTGTTTTATTTCAAGTTTTTTTAAAATGAATTTTCACCAAGTAAAGGCCGCTACGATTAAAATTTTTAAAAAGTATTAAAGGGACCAAATAACGAGAAAGGATAAATTAAACACACTGAATCATGTTCTCATAAAAACTAAAGGAACTGCTGAAACTGAACACCCTAATTTTATTCATAATGATAAGGGGCCTAATTAGCCCTAACTAGATTAAATTTACTAGGTCCAGTGGCGTCCCGGGGAGCACCTTAACGAATATTATTGACAAAAAAATGTACGCCACTGACTTTTTTCTAATTTTGATATTTTTTTTTCGGACTTTTCAACTAATAATACAACTTTTTGGTTCCTTGAATTGTTTTCGTATCTTGCTTCGTTTTCGAGAGAAAAATAAAATCCACTTTATTGCACGTACAAAAAAAAATACTTTTTATACATTATTTTTTTAAATAATGATGCAAAAACAATTGCAGCATTTAATTAAAGCAATTATTGACAATGTCCACCTTCTGATAAAACGCACGATTGAAACCGATTTTTTTAAAATCATTTTAACACCCTGTATATCAAAAACGGGGCAACTCCGGACACATGTTGATATGAACTTTTTCTCTTAGAATATCATAAGGACTCGCCCCCTTAAGCTATGTACCGTACTTCTGAAACACTTTGTATAGTAGTCCACAGTAGTGTAACTTTCAAAAATATTCCGGTTTGTAAGTAATTGTCAACAAGTTCATTCAAATCTTTAACGTACATTATTTTATGATCGATTCAGCTCACATTGCTGATAGAATCCTGTAGATACAAGCTGCATTTATCATCTAGAAGGTCTCCTATTTCATTGATATCTTATTAATGAAAAGGGTTTCAGCTGCATAGATAAAATTTCCAAGAAAGATGTTGTATTGAAGTTAAAGAAGAGAATCATCAGGAACACCATTAAAGTAGGATGGGATATGATAAGATTATGGAACATTCTGTGAAGAAACATTGTTTACAAGAAAATTAATTTTAATTGAAATATTTTTTGCTAACATGTTCTGCAAAATTCAAATTATTGCGATATTATCCATATTTATCATACTTTGATAAAACTAGAAGTATCTGAAGACGAATGCTCTATTTCAAGATATTAATAAACATGTCATAGGGATTGAATAACAATTGTCTAAGTCACAGCCTATTAGCGCTGAGATACAAATAAGGACTTTACAAATTTAACAACTAATGCTTCAGTAAAAATTAACCTTTTTAAACAAAATATCTAGGTCACCAACCTAGAGAAGAAAACAGTTATTGTTACCCAATAGGAACTTATTTTTTTATAAAGGTCGTTGCATGCATGCTCAGATTTATTTATTTCCCGATTGTAATAAAGTTCTAATTTATTTAATACTTAGCTCATTAAAACTAATGTACCAGTATTAATTTTAAACGCTACACATCATTTATTTTAAATTATATACATGAAAGCAATAATTGTCGAGTATTTTAATGTTTGTGGCCTCCGATCAGCAAATACTAGTTATTGTTTTGGGATGCAGGCTCGTGTTATATTCACAAAAAAGAAATTATATTAGTATAAGAAAACGAATTAAAATGTTATGCAGTTTAATCATTTTACAACAAATCGGTTACAAAAGTAAGATATTTAAATTCAAAACATCATTTGAAGAGTATAATTTCTATATGGTCTAAGTGCCAAAAATCACGAAACGAGAGCATCAATAAAAACTGAATATCTTTAAATTAAAACAAATTTAGTTCGCTTTTTATTTTTATTTTATTTCTGGAAACATTATTAATGAAATAAAAACTAAAAAAAATAACAAGTTTTTGGTGAAAAAATACAAAATGTCTGAAAATTTAGTAAATGGTCTAAGTGCCAAATATAACTTTATTTTTAAACGGTCTAACTACCAGTCTAAGTACCCTCATGATCTGGGTTTTCTTGAGGCAAATCTTGTTCGGTGGTTTCTGCAATCAAATTTTCATAAAAACCAAGATATGCCAAAGGAATGTAATCTAACATAGACTTCAAATTGTCTATTTTGGCTTTTGTGATGCGATTTTTGCATTCCAATAATGGGATAGGCTCTAATCTAAAAGTGACACTAAAACTTTTGCGAACAGCTACCACGAAAGGGTTATCATTTGAAATTCTTACCCAGGATGCTTGGGAAATATTTATTTTTGAAATATTTATGTATGCATCGGCGAAACGGTGCAGATCTTTAAAGTCAGGTTTTTCCATGTGTACAACATTATATGGGCTTTTGTGGCAACTGTCTTTGATCATTGCTTCAATGTTTTTCGGAACATAAAGTTTAGTCAATCTTTTGCGCCCCTCTATCTGGGCAAAATCTCTATCACATGGAAGATATGTGTGCCCAGATATAAGAAATTTTTGATCTATCTGTGAAAATCTACCACAAGCAACAAGATATATCATTGTTATGAGGATCATTCTGTTCTTGTTCTGACCATTGCAATTGTCACTCCAGATGCAGAGATTCTCCTTGACGGCCAAATTATCGGACAGCAAAAACTTTAAAAGCGCGGAGCCTATCTCGTTACCCCCTCTGCCTGTCACTGATTCATTCCATAACATCATTGTTGCTTTATTATTGTCAGCAATATGAATGTCAAAGTTGTAACATGACAGCTGTCTACTGTAGAACATTTCTGAATGTGTCAACGTGGGAATAGATATAACTTGTTCCAAATCCATAGATAAGACCATAGTATTGCTACCGGGCTGTTGTGATTCAACACTGTCGTCTTGCATAGCTTTTCTAGCAGCTTCTGCTTTTCGATGGTGCCAATCAAGTTTCGTGGAAAGATCGCGATTTCCCGGATCTGCTTTGATCTTATTATTAAGGAGGTCACAGGTAGAGCATGTGTCCGATCTAGGCCTACCAAATCTTAAATTCGGAAAGTGTTTTTTGTAAACTGCAGCATAAAATCGGTAGTTAACGCATGTCTCCGGATGATTCTTCTTAAACGCTTTAAGTAATCTGTTTATGTTCAAATCAGCACTCAAGCATTGTTTCTTTGATTTTTCTCTACTGTAGTGATTCTCTTCTACTGGAAATTCTTTTATGTGAGCGGTAACTTGTTGAACGATATCTTCAGTGAATTTTCGGTGGCGATTTGTTTTTCCTCTCATATCTTTGAACACATTTTGGCCCATTTTTTTTCTTTTCACTAACCCTTGTACTTTATGGTAAGAAATTGCAAAAATCTCGGAAAATACCTTGCGGCATACTTGCAGGTGCTGTCCTTTTCCATTAGGAACCGTATAACAGATAGTTGTTTGACGACGGCTGTCCCTTGGATCTAAGTAAGTTCCATGACGTCTACGATTTATTTCAACCACCTGCATTAGGCTAAGTAAGTAGGTGCTTCGTTTGACTTCGTCGGCTGTTTCATAGAAAGAATGAAAAAGGTTAAGCCGCTGCTCAAATGTAAGGTTATTGCATTTCCACTTGCAATTACAGCGAACCTATAACAATAATTTTAAATTAGAATCCAACAGTTCATGCCATAAAATCAAAACAACTTACGTCTCGTGAAGGTTCTTTTTTTGCCGGAATCACCCTGCCTTTATAATTTTTGTATTCAGAACCACTTGTTTTTAGTCTTTTACGTTCTTTTACTACACTTTCACTGCCCTTAGGCCTTCGTTTTTGTTGATTTTCTTCCTGCATAACGAAAAAAAACACGCAACGACACGCACAAAATAGTGGTTACATACCGACTAAATATAATAACAACAACCACAGAATATATATACGTGGCACATAGACCATTTCAATATTAACAATCCCTGGTATTTGCAGATAGCGCCATCTTTCCAGCGCCCCTGCAAGTCACAAAACAGTGTTGGCACTTAGCGCGTTTACAGAAACATTGGCGTTGGCACATAGACCCATTTAATGTAAAAATCTCGAAAAAACAGAAAATGGCACTTAGACCATATAGAAATTATACTCTTCATTTAATAAATTAGTAATAAATTATAAATGGAACACGATGTTAAAAAAATCTTTTGGGCATAGGTACAATCATTATACATTGGTAGGCACCTACAATACCTGGATATGTTCGAATCAAAGCTTGAGAATCGAAAGGAGAGATAGGAAATTTCTACAATAATCTCATTTTATATAGTTAATTATTATATAAATACCACCAGAGTCCTATAATAGGGTACTTAATAAAAGCAGCTACTATATTATAAAACGGTTGATACTTTGAACAATTAGAGCTGCATCGGAGCTAAAACGTCAGGGGCATTACGACTTCTGCGCATGCTTCATAATTGAGTTGCCAATGAACCTTATTTTTGAAGAACGAGGTCAAAAATTGCCCTAGAAAATTAAAGCAAAATATGATAAAATTAGAAAAAAAATTACTAGAAAATTGCAAACTGTGCATGTAAATTGTAATTACAAGGGTCTTTAAATTATTATATTCCTTTTTGTAGACTTAAACTTTTTAATAAAGATTTATGTTCTTAAATAAAGGGTGATAACTTGACAACATCTAATTCTGACACAACATACCTAACACCAAACGTATTCATCAGCGTCTTCATGAAACAGGCACATTGAAATGACGTGGGGAATCAGAAAGGTCAATGACAGTAAGAATGGTAGAAGAGAAAAATAATGCGCTGGACATGATAGAGTAAGATCCAGGTATTTCTACCCAAAAAATTTCAATTACTTTGAATGTAAAAAATTGGACTGCTTGGAAAATCCTTAGTGGCTATTTGTTGTACCCATACTACATACAACGTGTTCAGGCTTTTCTTCCTGCTGATTTTCCTCCACGGATTGCATTCTGTCAATGTCCTTTGCACACATTGGATCAAAACCCTCAACTACTGAAGCTGATTTTTTTACCGATAAATAGAATTTCTTAAGAAATGCAATAAGGAATTTTCACAACAACTATGTGCGGGCTGAAGAAAATCCACATAAAAGGTAAAGCCTGTCCAGAGATATAAGAAAGTTACATTTTGCCTTTGAATGGAATTATTCAAGGGTGGCAATAAACAAACAATGAATGAATGAATGAATAAATGCAGGTAAATTATGGTCCGTACTGTCTAGAGTAAACTGCAAATCCGGAAGACGTAATTTCATTATTAAAGTAATAGTTTCGCGATTTTTACCTGATTTAAAATGAGAGGGTAATTCCATAAAACAAATTATGTTCTATAGACTGTATACCTATATAGCGACTCTAGTTAGTTTTAACCTTAGTAATTATTCTTACTTCGTGTGTAATACAGCGTTTGTTTAATCGTGTGTAAGTCATGAAAAATATGTGTGAAGCCAATGTATTTCAGGAGGTAACCCCGTCGGAAAGCAGAAAACACTTTTCTGTGGAAACTAGGGAAGTTTTAAACAATGTTTATTCAACTCTCATTAAACGTGCGGTCAGCGTTAGAAGAAACAGACACATTAACAGAAATTCCAACATCAACTGTATGGAAAATTGTGAATAATCCCATATTAGCGAGGAAACAAAGAACCAATACTGGCATTTTCTCGAAGGTAGATGGAAGTGATCAAGATATAATACGGCGTAAAATTTACAAGTTATACGAGGAACAAAGCGTACCTACATTAGATAATTTAATTAAGAGGCTTGAAAAAGATTAAACCGGCGTTAAATGTGACAGAACAACGTTATGAAAGTCTATCCAACACATGGGTTTTAGATTTAAAAAAATTACCAAAAGACAAGTTTTATTGGAATCCAATAGAATTTGGGAATGGCGATCCGAATATCTACAAAAAATTAGGATTTACAGAGATCAGCAAAGGCCGATTATTTACTTGGATGAAACCTGGTTCTGGTACTTGAAGATCATTTCCAACATCAGGTTTTGTTGAACGTTTGGGTTACAATTGTATGTGACTGGCTAATTGGACCAGGAAGACTTGCCAGCAGGGTGTATCGCATATTTTTAGAATAAACGCTACCTCAGTTTTTGGAGAATGTACCATTGGCAACAAGAAATGCAATGTGGTTTATGCACGATGTTGCACCAGCGCATTTTAGTGTGGTGTGAGTTTTTAACAGTAACATAAGGAGATCGCTTGGTTGGTCGAGGGAGACCTCACTTGTGGCCTGCTCGATACCCGAGCTTAAACTCCTGGATTATTTTCAATGGGGTCATTTAAAGTCATCCAGTGGAGAATGTGAAAGATTTAAGAAATCGGATAGTTGGTTGAAAACTGTTCCTAAAAATTTTTCTCGCAATGTGTCTTCGAAACAAAGCAGCTTTTCAAAAATGATCAAAGAACGAAATGTTCTTAGGATAGTCCAGGGAATAACCTCTTCAATTTTTCCGTATGTTTAGTAAACAACTTGTATAGTTAATACTATATGACATGTATTATAGGTACTGTGTTAGTTTGGGCCTCTGCATGCTTTTTCTTTATTCTTGGCTTTGGTTTAGTATTTGTCTGAAAATTATGCTATACCTACAGAATTTTACCGACGGTGGTATCGTCAAATGGGCCTAAATGATAAACTTTTCTCTAAATTTCTGCCAAATATTTTTTTTTGGGGGGGGGGGGGGGGGGTTTAAGGTGTGCCGAAGGTGCAAGAATAGCGCTGTAGGCTGCATTTTATGGAGACCACGCTAAATGTCGCTTTTGTATACCATTCTAATATTTGCACTGAACAGAGATGTACCTATGATAAATTATTTATTCCTATGTTAATTTTTTTCAAATTTTAATTTGCAAGCTATGATAATATGTAAATTGTCGGGTCGGCAAACCAATACCTGTGCCAATACAAGGATTTCGGATTCTAATACTCCCAAGGGAGTGGTCCCCCCCCCCCCCCGCATTGGATCCGCCACTGGTGATCATAATATTATGACATGCGTCGAATTAGGTTATTTTGTTCTTGTACCATTACTGATTGTATATTAAAAAGTAAAAACCCAGGTGGTAATTAATAATTTTTACTTGTTGTTGCAACAAACTTTTCTAGAATATTTTGACTCCCAAATTTGACTATGTATGGAAAATAAAAGATTTTAGTCGTTGGTGAAGGCGCGAGACTCATTATCGTATTAATTTCGGGAAGTAATGATGTTTTGTTTCAATTTTTTTTTATCTGAAATAAAGTTAATTGAAAATTTATCGCAAAGATAAAATTTGTGACGCAGAAACTTCTCATGATTTCTATTATCCTGATTATTTATTTATCTAAAATATAAAATTTGCATTAACAGAACACAAAACTTCCATCAGTACCAGGGCCGTATATAAGGGGGGGGTTTAGGGGGTTCAAACCCCCCCCATAACAACGAATGTTCAGTTCTACCTTGTTAACCACCGTAAATTTTAATAATAATTCTAATAAATTGCCAGAGTTTTCTTACCTAAACCCCCCCCATGGGTAACGCCTAGCTACGGCCCTGATCAGTACTTATAGTATATAGGTACCTACCTGAAAATTAGGTAGCTGCGTACTTACCTACTTATGTTTCAGTTCTTCAATATAATTGCGAAGTAAGAAAGTAGGAAAATTAAGAAAGTATTGTTAATTGGGTATCTACCAAAACTAACACGCTAAAAGCAGACTCACAAAGCATTTTAAAATTCAATGAATCATTGGGAATATTTAATAGCTACGGTGTTAAAACAGTGCAAGTTTCACACTCCGATTTGAAATGAAATATAAAAAAATAAATTCGATATTAATTTCCTTAACAATCTCGCGAAACAAAAATTAGTTTTCGCAACTTGAAGGCGATTTAAGTCAAAATACAACTTTCGAACAACAATAAGGTTAAGCTTTCATGATACTTAATACTATCATACCTATCATACCCACCACATCGTTTAACCCTGACTGAAAAAAGTCCTTATTACATGTGTATTAAATTTTATAATAAGCTGCCTAGAGCAATTAAATGTTTAAGCAGCCTAAATATGTGGAAAAGGACAATTAAAAAATTGTTAATTGAGTGCGAACCCTATACATTGGCAGAGTTTCTAGAACGTGATTAGTTGATTAGTAGTGTTTATGAGTTTCTTTTTTGTGACGTCATTTCATTTTATGTATTGCTTTGTAAGTAATTGTAATTTGAAATAAAGAAGTATTATTATTATTATTATTATTATTATTACTGGAACGATACCTAAACTTTAGTGAATCTCGTATAGCTTATTGCTCAGTAATTAACTTTAATCTTCATACGGTATTTTACAAATAGATATCAATAAAAAAGAAAAAAATATTTAAATTATTAATTTCCTCCTATACCTAATAGGTACCTACCTAGAAATGCATTCCATCTACCCCTCAAGGGCCAGAAGTAAATGTTGCCAACACATTCGATGATGAAGCAGGATTGCGTACGAATTTACGTAACTTTTGATAAATTAAACGCATCTGAAGAATTTCTCGAACAAAGTCGTAGTATGCCAGGTGACCATCACGTTCCCCAGATCTTATGCCGTGCGACTTTTAATATTCAGAAGACCTACGAACTAGAAGTACAAAGAAATTTTGGAATATTATCAACTTCCCTCAAGTGCTTATCAGTGTCTTCGATACTGTAAAAAGAATAATGAAACTGGAGTGCAGCTCAAAAACTCCGCTCCCTAAACAGGATGCGATAAAGTAAAATCTGAATCGAAGGTTTCACAAGTTGCCGGCTTCTTGGAATGACAACACAAACCATGCAACGCTTGAGAAAAGCTAATGGTCAACTCAGTGCGCTATCTACTCACTCATCAACAGTACAACATCTACTGTTTATAAGTGAGTAGATGGTGCGCTGACTTATGTACAAAGATGTTACTTTACAAGAGAATTATTGTCATGTAAATAAGGCAACATTTAAAAAAATTCAAATTTTTCAGAATAAATTTTAAGACAAATTACGACAAATGCTCCGCAAGCATGGTTCATACCTTGCACAATGACTTACCAATGCCAACAATCACAAGCTATCTATAGACATACTTATTATCGACTATTACGAACGGAGGGACGTGTCGCCTCATATAACTCAATCACGCACATTCATTCTAACTCACAAAAACCAGTTTATTGCAGTAAACTTGCACTAAGTACAAAATTAAAGAAATTCTTTCTTAATCTTTGATGGTGCACTCAGCTCCTTTCCTAATTTATACAAAACTATAAGTTAAAACTGGTCACCGACTTCCTTATAGATCACGGCCTTTGGATATACCATCTCAAAAAAAATTGAAAATACTAAGGACGAATGGTACCTACAACAACATTTGCAATGAAGCTACGAAACATGTTATATATATAGACTATAGGTATGCGTACCTATTTGTAAAGTTAATCCGCCAAAGGCTAAACCTATCTTGCGGTAGGAATTACTAATTAGGTACCATCCGAAGATATAAATTATATAAACTCGCCCCATGGAAAACCTAGAGTTTACAAAAGAAATTTGGTAGTAAAATTATTGCAAGGTATCCACAAAAGATCTCTTTAGGTCGACCATCCGAACAATCTCATTAAATATAATACAAAAATTTTCATCTAATTCATTTAACATATTGGTTTTTATTCATTAGAGGGAGTATTACCAACAAATCACCCTCATTTCCTATCTATATACAAACTCTTTTATCAGCATTGTAATTTCACCAAAATTTAGTAGATATTGTAAAGCAAATAAAAATATTTCATAACACAAAATGTTTCATATCCCCAAATAATATAAAACAAATTCAAATTTATCCAACATCACATTCCATTTTCATTAGAAAGGACAAACAACTAAAAAACCAGCTCCACTCCACTCAACTATTGACCCGTCACTCCAGCTCTTTCCTTTTAAATTTGGCGCCTGAGCGGGGCCATTTCGATTAAGGCCGGCCCATGCACGCTCCTCCTAAATCACTTAGTAACTGTCAACTTCATGTCACTGTGGCGCGGCCCATAGATTTGTCAAACCAGTTTGCGCCGCCCCTGAACTGTTACTTAACTTTTGATTGGATGGCACGTAATGGTTTGTTGTTAAGAAGCAAAACACCGCTGGTAAGTAGCGACGCCGATGGGTGATGTGGAGAAAGGCGGAACTAAGCAGTTGGTTGAGTGGAAGGCGATGGGTGAACTTCGGCGGACCATGACCATTTTTTGGTTCGATGTGGTATTGCGAGTGTAAGTAGTAAGTATAGGATTACACTGTTTATGATATTTATTAACGCTCTTACGTAGCAAGGCAATGTTTATTTAGGAATTTTTAGAAAACAGGGGGTTTGATAATGTAGGCATCTACTTTAAGCTATTACAAGTAGAAAATAGATGCACTGGACTTAGATAGGTATTTAGGTTACCCGTCCCTACATTGTAGGTAATTAGGTAACGTTATTGTATTCATTCATTTCATTCATTTATGAGAGATTTATTCACGAATACTTAAAGAAATGCACAGTTTGTACTAAATATACTATAAATAGATACTTATACAAAATAAATAAATTAACAAACATAATTCGTAAATAACAAACATTAACAAAATTTATTAAATACTTAAATATAAATATGTTATCTTTATGAACCAAGATTTCAAGAAGAACCAATAAGACAATTTCTGATCAATGTCACCCAATCCTCACATTCGCACATATATTCATTCTTTGTAATCTTAATTATAAAATATTGTCACTATGATACTTATATAGATTTTTTGAGTCTTTACCACTGTTAGTTTACAAGTCACATCAGAATATCCAGAATGGTTGAAAAAAATAAGTTGATAGGTAGTATTTTATTCTAGAACAGCTGAGTAAAAACTAGATTATGTTTTTGAAATACGAACTCGGAACATCATTTCTCTTTTCTTTTTACATTTCTAATATTGTTTGGTATATGGTTGTATATTTTTGGGTCTAAGTAAGCTATTGATGGTAGATTCAGTATGGTGTTATTATATGACAATGATAAGTTTTCTGTATATATTTTCCTTTTTCTTGTATTAATATCGTTTATTATATAATTTTTTATTTTTGATCATAAACGTGCAGAGTGCCAATATGTACAGACATTTGACGTTCATTAGATTTTTGGAATATTTGTATATGTTGTAGTATCATACAGTCTTCATACTTCAAATTTTACAAAATAATTGTATCAGATTTATATATGGTCTTAGATAGTATATGATCACATTGGATTCTAGGTATTTTCGGAATTTAAAATAGCTCGGAGAATACCTTTAAATACCATCTTGTTTATTTCACCCACAGGGTGCTTATGTCGGATGCTCCTCTTTACTTGCGTCATAAACTGTCCTAGAGAACAGATCAGCAGCAGAGAATAGTTTGTTGTAGTACCTTAAACCCTGACTTTACCCCGTCATAAAACTGCATTTTTTCAAAGAAGCTTTTCTTACAATTCTATCCATTATTTTAAATTTTTGGGCACTAATTTGAGGGAGTGTTGTGTGAAAGCTTTTGAAAGGGGAGCTAAATAATATATTTTGGATCAGCAGATATGAAATACATTATAGGTACTTATTTAAAATGCCAAAGTAATTTAAAAAATAATTACGCCTATAATTATTCAATCCTATTGTTATCTAGGACTTGTAACTTTTTAGTTGAGTATGTTTCTTTATTTTATCATTGAACTTATATTATACTATTCTATTATATAGGTATTATCTATATTTATTTATATATATATAAATCTTCTATGGGTAAAGTCTTAGAATAACTCTATATAATATGGGTTAAATTTCGCCTGAATGTTATAATTTCAATTGTAATATTGCAAATAAAGACGTTTAATAAATAGTAATATATTAAGTCCCACCCCATACACCAGTATTATACCATATCCTCTGCAAGCGCTTTACATAAGCAGATGATAGTATATATTACAATTCCCAAGTACTTAGCATTGGTAACTCCTTGTCATCATCAAAGTTACTAATTTTTAGAGAATTGGTTTTGTCTGTATTTTCTTTGTTGATGAGAAAGCTATGTAAATCATCCTATGCTAACTAGTTTTAGCCCCCTTTCTTCGTTAGCTTGTGCCCAAGAGTTCCCTCAAATATCAAAACTGTATCGTCAGCATAAGATAGGATAGTACCAAGTCCAGATCTTTTAAGAGCGAGTTAAAAGATATGTTATAAATAGGATGGCGCTTAAATATCAATCATCATAAATATACACAGTTTCAAGATGTTTTTTTTTTATAATTATGTGCTTATACTTATAAAAATAATTCCAGTTGCCCTACATAGGTACAAAATTTAGTTGCTTGACCAGCATCATATTTTATCTGATTTAATACTAATACGGATTGGCCTTTTATCCATTATCTTCTGCGAATACATAAACGTATTATAGAAGTTCAGGTCTTTCCACCTTATAGTGCACAAAATACTCGAAATAAAACAATTTTATAAGCAGTTTTTGGGGATAGTTTGCATTGGGTATGAAAAATAATAATTATATTATTGAAAAAGTAGTCCATACTTACAGTGGAGTTAATATGATAGGAAATAAAAAACTTGAAGTCTTCCTCCACAAAATAGATTTAATGTTTTAAAGGTTTATCCCTACATGTTTCGGATGTTTAAACATCCATCATCAGGGAATACTAGAAGAAATTAAGTAAAAGGGAAAATAAATTCAATATTCGAGTAGACTTGACTTACCAATATCGAGTTCATATAATGAAGTTCGTTATCCCAAATGAATGGGCATAACTACTTGAAGTTTTGAAGCGAAGAAATTTTCACATCAAGGAGGGAAATAGTGTTGAAACGTCACATTAGGAGGAAAACTATAATACGAGAGAAAAATTTTTGAATATAAAATTTATATTCAAAGTTAAATGAATATTATGGATAAAAGTTATACTTACAAAAAAGAAAATTTTTTTTTTTTCATATCATATCATTTAAATGAAAATTTTTTTTCTTTTTTGTAAGTATAACCTTTATTCATAATATTCATTTAACTTTGAACCTAATATAAATTTTATATTCAAAAATTTTTCTCTCGTATTATAGTTTTCCTCCTAATGTGACGTTTCAACACTATTTCCCTCCTTGATGTGAAAATTTCTTAGCTTCAAAACTTCAAGTAGTTATGCCCATTCATTTGGGATAATGAACTTCATTATATAAACTCGATATTGGTAAGCCAAATCTACTCGAATATTGAATTTCTTTTACCTTTTACTTAATTTCTTCTAGTATCCCCTGATGATGGATGTTTAAATATCCGAAACATGGAGGGATAAACCTTTAAAACATTAAATCTATTTTGTGGAGGAAGACTTCAAGTTTTTTTTTTTTTTTTATTTCCAATTATATTATTAATGAACCGAATTAAACCACTTCAATTTAAATGGGTTTTAACAGTATAGAAACGTAGGTAGGTACCTACCTAATATTTAAATTAGATGAGATCGTTATAGGGTCCTTAAAATTGAATCAAACTCTATATAGATAGTGTTATTAAAATCCTACATTTTCCTCATACAACACAAAAGTTCCTGTCTTGGATACTTTAGAAATGTCATATATTGTGTCATTTGTGTAAAATATAAGTATTCTTATAGGTTCCAGCTGTCTCTAGTCGGAAATGCCTATATTATGAAGTGTTTTTAATTTTTTTGGAAACCTCACATCAGAAGAGTGAATTAATTCGACTTTTAAGCTATTGATGCCCGGTTATACCTACAATTCACACTGAAGCCCGAGTTCAGCTAAACTGAGGTGTGCCTTAAACCACTACTTACTACTCATTGAGCGCGTTGCACAAGTTTAATTGAACTTGGCTTTCTTGAATTAGCTTAGTGCACAAATTGGCAACGTTGGTATAGAGTATCGACTATTGACTTACTATATTATCAAGTAATTCTAGAAGCACCTTATGGTCAGTTATATTTTCAAAATTATCCAAATATATTTTATAAAAGATGAAAACTTTTTATCATACACGTCAAACTTTACTTTTCAGGTTATTTGACATTATTTTACTACTAAGCCATAATTGTATAACAATATATATACCTAGCTTAAGGTTACCTCATCAATAAACCCAACTTAAACCTTGTTCGTACAACCGGGCATTAATGATCTTTGTGCTGTAACAACATTTATTTTAAAACGCATCGTCAGTAGAAATATTAGTGATTAATTAATAAATAATTCATTAAATATTTATGTCCTACATTTCCTTGTTAAAATTAATTATACAAATGCCAAATTTACAATACTATTTAAAAACTTCTTAACAACGAATTATGGCACTTCTTATGTTATACTGGAATAACATTAATTTTAACACATAGGTACTTAACAAAATCATCTATAACTAATATTCAATGAAAAGAAAATATAATCGTCTTTTAAGTTATATTTTCTATAAATACACTCTTCTTTCGATCAATCACTAAAGTTTAGTAGTTCTTAAAATTTGCCAGTAATATCTAATCAGATTGCACCATAAAAAGGCTAAGTTGTTTACACTTCGCTGTCGCAATAAGTATGTAAATTATAGGTTAGATTGCTTTTAATTAATAAGTTTGCTTCACGTATCCACCTCTTCCATGTCTAGTTAATTACCGACGAAGAAAGTGCCAGAATATATTACAAGCCGATAGAAAACTAGATTATCAACTAACATTACATAATTTTATGGCGAATAATAATTAAAATTAATTACTATATTATAAAGGTAAACATGAAAAATAATAGATGTTGACAACTTATCTATAAAACTATTTTCCCATGAAAATTAACATATATTTGATATTATTTATCTACATTCATGTGCATTAAATAACGGTCATTAGAAAATTTTGATTACGTTTCAGACTTGAAGTTGAAGGCCTTTTTATTTTTAGTCCAATTTTAATGATTTTCTTAGAGAACTCTGCGCATGGGTGCAACTATCAGTTATAACGTGTCTTAAACAAATTTTAGGTTACATTGGTTATTCGACATATTATACAAGGATAATCAAAATGTTGTTTTTTTTTATATAATTTCGAGACACCCTGTAGAGTAACCAAGTAGCAATCTAATCTTTACATTTAATTTTTTGGTTGATGTCAATACATGCATTTATTCTCACATAAATGCAAAGTGATCTTGCTTATCAATGATGTAAATTTTCCCTAATTTCTTATGCAATATGAATTCAGTAATTGCTTTGACAAGGTGGTGTCTTCTATTGTTCGACGCTTTATTGTTAGTTTGATAGCAAATTTGTGTATTTACAATGATTTTATGTGCCAAAGCTGTTTTAGTGGAAGACTGGCAAAATTATGGGTATGTGGCTAGAGTATAAAATAGCCGCTCTACCATCGAGTAGTTGAACGCTTTAGAGAAACAGGCAGAAATACACGATGGCCGGATAATGGTACGCAGCGCCAGACTTCAGCTATTGGTAACCGGTTTATCGTTCTCAAAACCCCTCGCAATCGTCGTTCCACTTCAGTATAGGCGAAAAACCAACTTAGTAAAGTTTGAGGTAAAAGTATCAATTCTTGTATCATTCATCGAAGATTACAGTCTTGCCGACCAACAGTATAGGACCTAGATTTCTCTCGCGTCATAGAGTAGCAAGATTTCAATTTGCTCGTCAACATGTGAATTGGAATTTGGCAGAATGGAGCAGTGCACTCTTTACCGATAAGTCTAGATTCTACCTATACACTCACCAAATGTACGAGAGGGAGTGTGGAGATGAATGTATGTTTAGCCCTCGGCTTAATTATGGAGGAGGTTCTGCGATGGTTTGAGCAGCAATATCACGAAAGGCCTGTACTGAATTAGTATTTATTGATAGAGGATAGACAGAGATTGATAGAGAACTAACCTGACTGCATATAGAGGTATATTCATTAGGTTCTAGAAAATAGTAGTTCTATTTGCTTCTTTTATCGGCGACGGTTTCACCTTGATGCACGATAATGCCCAGCCACATTTAGCACTGTGCGTAACTGAATATTTGATAGAAGTTGGGATGGAACAAAATTAACTGGCCAGCGCGTTCTCCAGATTTAAACCCTATATAGAGCATGTGTGCGACATGCTCGGAAGACACGTTAGAGGTCGAGAAGTAGTACCAGCGACATTGAACGAGCTTCGTGCGGCACTTCAAGAAGAATAGGGAAATACTACACAAGCCGATAATTGCATGCTTATTGATTTGTATGTACGCAATGATTGTATGAACCGACGTGCATCGGCAGTAATTAGGGCTAGAGGAGGCAATACAAAGTATTAAGGTATAATTAAGTTAAAAAGCGTATCTTTAAAATTTGTAATAGACTTTAAAACTGATAGTTGTGCCTAAACAGATTAAATGGATATATTAATGTAAAGCAAAACGAATTTAAGACAAGGCCGCCATATCTTTGGATATGTCTAAATGAATATTTCCTTGATAAGATTTAGCTACATCCTTGGGAGCAATTTTCGTAAATATCTTAGCGGAAAGAAAACTTTAGTTAAACTAAGATAACAAATAGCCTTGAGTTAAGTTGATTCAATATCTTGAAATAACGCTAGTTGTTTTTAGTAGTTATCTTAAAGAATCAATCCTTTAAGTAAGATTTATATTATACCGGTCTTAGAGATGACATCCTTGAATAGAAGCGTTTGAATCTGAATGTACTGTGTACAAGTATTTATATATTTATGTCAAGTAAGTATATGTGTCTTTGCCTCAAAGACGCAAGTCTCTGTTATTGCGTTGACTCAAAGACGGCATCTTCGAATCAAGACAAAGAAATTCCTAATTTTTTTCGTTGAAAGTTTTAATGAAATTGTTCTAAGTTGATATGACTTGTTGCAAGAACCTATTTCCTTGCAGCAAACGTACAAACACCTACACGCCTTTAGAGGTTTGGTGTTCGTTTATAAATAGATATTTTCAATATTTTTACAAGGACGTATTTGTCCTACTGTACACACAGTAAAAAGATCTTATTTAAAAATACGCACATTATGTTTAAATATAGAAAAACGAAATTGCTGTCTTTACCGAAGCCAATATGCAGTGTGTGTATAAAGCCTGGAAACGGCTTAATAACATCACAATTTATTGGCCGATTTAAACCAAATTCGGTACAGTTGTATAAGAGGATCTGACGCACCGAATGACGATATTGGCGTTGTTGCCAGCTTTTTAGTTTGCCTGGAAATCGAACGAATTTTATATTTTTAAATGTAACACCCTGTATATTTTTTCGTTTATAGTTTTTACTTTAAATTTGTTAGACTTTTGGTATAACATACTTTCTTCCTAATATCAGTAGTTTTCGAAATAGCAAGTATAATTTAGAAAAAATATATTTTTTATATTATATGTTCAAACTGTTTCCCCGTACAGCTTGACAGTGTGCTAATTGAAAATAATTGTGTTGTAAATCATTTCTGGCGTTATTAATTCAAATTCGTCCAAAGTTCGATGCTGCAAATCGGCCAAATCTTAAGGTTTTGTGGTATAAACTCTGTTCTTCAAGTGTCCCCATAAAAAGTAGTCGTTAGGCGACATATCAGGGGACCTAGGTGGCCACTCGATTGTACCCCCTCTACCGATCCACCTATACGGGAAAGTGTTGTTCAAAAATTCGTGCACGTTTCGCCCAAAATAGGGAGGTGCTCCGTCCTGTTGGAAGAATGTACTGGCATAATTTGGACTCATCACATTTCGTATAGTAGGCACTATTTGCGTTTCCAAGAGTTGAAGGTAAAGTTGTGATGTCAAATTTCCATCAATAAAAAATAGACCGATCTTGTGGTTATCCAGAGGCCCAGCCCACACATTCAATTTTCCAGGGCATTGTGTATAACCTTCTCTCATCCAGTGGGGATTTTCATTTGCCTAAAACCTACAGTTATGTCTATTGACCTTACCATTTAACATAAATGTTGCTTCGTCCGAAAATACTATAAATTTGAAACACTGGTCATTTTGGTCAAACCTGGACATCATATTATCGCAATATTCAATTCTTCGCTAATAATCATCTTCTGATAACTCTTAAACTACATGTGTTTTGAAAGGGTGATAATTATGTTTTATTAAAACATTATGAACGGATTTGAGGCAGACGTCACTTACTTGAGAAATTTTTCTTAATGAAGAAACAGGGGTTTCAAAAACATCTTGTAACATTTCTAAACTTTTCTCTTCATCTACTACTGCTGGTCGTCCTGATCGTCGCCTATCTCTACAACTTCCAGTTTCTTCGAACCTTCGGACAGTTTTTAGAACAGTTGCTTTTGAAATTGGATTTCGGTTTGGAAATGCGCCATTAAATAGATTTTTAACCTCTTCGTAAGACCTGACCCTATCGCCATATCCTCTCATCATAAGAATTGTATTTTTTTCACTTTAAGTTAAAGACATTTTTGCATGTAAAAATGACAGCTTTAATGACTTTACATCAAAACTGAACTGGTGTTTTATTTATTAATTAATAAAACACAATTTGTTGATATTTTCAAAACACGTCGTTATATTGAAAACTACTGATATTAAGAACAAAGTATGTTGTACCAAAAGTGTAACAAATTCAAAATAAAAACTATAAATGAAAAAAAAAAAATACAGGGTGCTATATTTAAAAATATAAAATTTGTTCGAGTTCCAGACAACCTAAAAAGCTGGCAACAACGCCAATATCGTCATTCGGTGCGTCAGATCCTCTTACACAACTGTACCAAATTTGGTTTAATCGACCAATAAATTGTGATGTTATTAAGCCGTTTCCAGATTTTATACGCACACTGTATATAAATATCTAGAAGAAAATATACGTCATCTAATTCGTCGTCCATTTTGAGTTTAAACTACGCACGCAACAAAGCACAAGCAGTCTAGTCACATAATCGTAAGATGTCGAAACACTAAAAACTCGCACCCATCTGCATCTAATGTAGCCACCCCCAATCCACATCCACTAAGACATATAAAAAATGTTCGGTTTAACACTAAGCCCAGATGCTTTATAGAAACCTCAAGTTCTTCGGTCACTGGAGTATGTGACTCCGTGCAGATGCCGAATTGCATGTAAATACTTATACCATACTCTTAGGACAAGAGCCAATTATTTTGGCACAAAGAACTTTATCTTCGTTTAAAAAACCATTTTAAAATGTTACAATTTCAAAGACGCCAGCTTTTAAGGGAATTTGACCGCCAAGAACATAACCAGAAATGACCAAAGACACAGAAAATCATATATTAACATCACATTTACACTAAATAAGATTATTTCCTTTAAGCTAAGTAATTTAAAGTCAAGATATTCATTCTCTTGTGGCAAGTGCTGCCTTTTATCAGTGTACAGTTTTCTAAGAAAATCAGTAAAATTAAACTAAATATAAAAAAGTTATCAAGTCCAAAACCTAATCAAAATTTTGTAATGACCGTTTTCTTTTGCACATGACTATACTATATTATTAGGTTGTGATACATTAATGTTATAAATATTTTTCTTGTCGTTACTGTAACACTAAGTTTACTAACTTTTAGCTTCGAAGGTTTTTGTTCCATTTCTCCCTTAAATATTTAGAATATGGATTTATGGAATACAAATCAATTAAATTTATTGGAATTCTCATAGTAGGTAGCTTTACCATCATATTTTATTCACAAGCGTTGTATTTATAGAAATGTTAAAACTTCTTTTAGAGGTAGTAATGCAGTATTGTGTCTGGAAGATGAATCACGTCTTTAAAAGATAATATCCCCGAGGAAAGGTTTTTTAATATCGCTACAAAATAAAAATACAGGCTTTACAGATTAAATCTTTAAAGTGAAGAATTTTATTTTAATCTTTAATCAAAAAGCTACCTTAATAGTATCTCCAACCTTAATTAAGTTATGAACGGTGTTTAATGTCACAAGCCAAACTTAGTGTTTATTAGTAAAACAGGAGAACCCTCTTCAGCTTTTAAAATATCCCAGATGTTTAAGTTCCAATCTTATTTTATGATAGGTGCATGGAGACACTGACCTACTTAATGTTTTTTAAGTGGCATAATGATAGTCGACGTGTACTCAAAACTAACTTGAACTGTAACCATTTTAAAATAAAATTGATTATAAAAATATGAACGGCGGCAACGCTACCTACCTAAATAATTAGGAACATTATATAAATCTGCTACTAACATAAAACATCAAATCTATCAGAGAAACCAACGAATTCAACTCAACAGCCAAATGGTTGGTTATTAACTTTATTGCTAGTAATTTTGTCGTGAATACAACATTCGCGTCTATTTATAAAATGTTCGTAGGCACATTAAATATTTGCTAGTAGTATAATTGATCACTTTTCGTGGAAAATATGACAGCAAGCACTGTATCCTGTATTAATTAGTTTTTTCATAAAATCATAAAAAAATATGTTGTTTCTTTAATCTTCTCTATTATATGTAACATAATATCTTAGTTGTGGTTGTTCTTAGAGGGATCACTATTATCATTTAAGTTTGACCTAATAAAACAATAATATTGTTTTGGTGAACACGCAATGGAAATTGTAAATAAATTCACATGTAATAATGTATGAGGTTTGGGTGTTGTCAATGAATTTATTTTGCAAGACAAGTATATGTAATGCATTGGTGTGCAATGTATAAAAAAATATGCATTTTTATTCTCATTCACGTGGTCGAAAACTTATTGCATTTACTACGAGTCTACAGTGGCGGCTCATGATTTGTTCTTGCATGGGGCACAAGCAAATCCTT
This sequence comes from Polydrusus tereticollis, assembly GCA_963920685.1. Classification (NCBI taxonomy): domain Eukaryota; kingdom Metazoa; phylum Arthropoda; class Insecta; order Coleoptera; family Curculionidae; genus Polydrusus; species Polydrusus tereticollis. The sequence goes on along the minus strand of OY987329.1, from coordinate 86,885,246 downwards.
AATTAGGTATTAGGTTAAATTAATAAAATGAAACAAATGTCACCAAAAAATAAAAAAAATAACAAACTATACTGCCAAACTTAGCCTCCTCTTTTGTTGGAAAATAGGTTAATGATACTTTCAATATTTCCGTAACTTAAAGGGGTGATTCCTTATAACTCAAAAACGGCGCATCACAGGAACACAACTCAGGAGAGATCTTATATTTCAAATTGAACGGTTAATTAAGAAATATTTTTTATTTGGGAAAAACCATTGGCGTCTTATTTTTTTCCTCAAAAATACCGAAGTTAGTGCCCGTAGGCACGCCACTCTTAAAGCTGAATATTATTTTTGTATTGAAAATTATGCACCTTTATTAACTGTTGCTTCGTTCTAAATATTACTAACATATCTTGAGTAGTTTTAAAAATATTAATTCATTTCCATTTTCTTCCTAAAACTTTTTATTTTTGCAACGAAACATCTTTGGACCATAATTTATAAAGCAACCTCATTAATTTTCATGTAGATTCACACACTTAAATATTAGCTTATCATTTAGGAACACCCTGTATAAAGCGGTCTGAAACATAATAAGGAAAGAACGATTTTTTTCCAATCTTTAACACAAAACTAAAGCGGTTGCGAACATATTAATAACCTTCTGGCTTCTAAAGTATAGCAAGACGCAAGACCATACCTACATCAGATGCATATCTTCGAATTAATTCGCAATTAAATTCACCACGAAATCCAAAAATCACTAAATTAATATCGAAGTAAAGGATCAATGTGTCAGCGATGTGAAAGATAACGACCTCTTAAATGCAGGATATTTTATTTATTTCGTACCATAGTAACGTTTGCAATAACAATAAGTTTTTTTGGTATATATATATGCCGGTTTAGAACGTCTTTCTTCGTTGTTCGACCCCTAATCTCCATCCTCTTCTATCGTCGCAATTTTCTGGTTAGAGGTTTCTTTCACTCATGGACTCTTGAATGGTTTTCGGCCATTCCAGTCTTGGTCTTCTTCGTTTCCTTCTACCTGTTGGTTGCCAATGCAGTATTTTTCTTGGCCACCTGTTATTTGGCATTCGTTCTACGTATCCGTATCAGGTAAGTTGTTTTTTTTCAATGTCCTGAACTATCGTACCTTCTATTCCCATTTGTTGTTTAATATGGTCGTTCCTTATTCTGTATCTTCGTGAGATTCGCATGAATCTTCTAATGGCATCCATTTCAACTGCCTCTACTTTCTTCTTTTGTCTGTCTGTAATTCTCCAAGTTTCTGCTCCATACAGAAGACTGCTTTTTACCATTGTCTCGTATATACTAAATTTCCTCTTTTTTGTTATTTCCTTGCTCCATAAAATTCCATTTAGGCATCTGATTACTTTTTTAGCTTTAACTATTCGTTTTTCTATTTCTTTCACATCTGTTCCGGTGTTGTCGAATGTGATACCTAGATACTCATATTCCTGACATTGCAGAATTTCCTGACCATTATCCACTTCCAAATTTCCGTCCTGGGTGTCTATACATAGATATTTTGTTTTATTTATATTGACTGTCAGGCCCCATTCTCGGTACTCTTCCATCAGTTTTCTAACCATATATTGCATGTCCTCTTTGTCATTGACCACTATAACCTGATCATCTGCAAACTGAAGAGTGAACAAGCACCTGTCATTTATCTCTATACCCATACCATGGATCTTCCTCTTCCAATTTCTCAGTGCCACCAGTTTTTTTGGTGCCAATAGATAAATAAAACGCACATTTTTTGCGAACATAGGTCTTCTACAACTAATCGTTTATTATTCTTTTTCTCGAAAACAGTTCATTTAATCGACAATAAACAACAGTACCTTATGCTATGTAAGGTACAAGCTACCCAGATTTTTTTTTTAAAGTCTTTATCATACAGAGTGTTAAAAATGTAAGCATTAATTTGTGAAGCTGTATATTAATAACTGTGTTTAATATACAGTGCGTCCATAAAGTCTTGCACAAATTCATTTAAAATTCAGGTATTTACTTTTTAAAAACGCTCGGACACGTCAATTAGTACTTTTGTTTGCGCATTTTTTAACGTAAAATGTTTTTATACAGGGTGTCGCACGTATGAGGTATGAGGTCATCAATAAATGTGTTTAAAATAAATTTTCAAACGTCAATATTTCGGAAACCGTGATTTCCAGAGGTGTTAAGTGTTCATCATAGAATTCAAAATTGATATAATTTACAGGGTGTTCCATTAAAAAAAATCCTTGATGACCTCATACCTCATACGTGCGACACCCTGTATAAAAACATTTTACGTTAAAAAATGCGCAAACAAAAGTACTAATTGACGTGTCCGAGCGTTTTTAAAAAAAGTAAGCCCCTGAATTTTAAATGAATTTGTGCAAGACTTTATGGACGCAGTGTATTATTATGCTTGCCATTATCAGTAATTTATATTTGTAATTATTTATTTTATTCAATTTTAGCGTTTTTGTTGGGACCGGATATATTTTTTTCATTTATAATAAAGGTAATTTCTTGCATATTACAATAGATTTAGTAAAACTGTTACATTACGTAACCATCAATAAAACCTGCAAGGTTATTTTTAGCGGGTTTAGAATTACCTTAATTGCAACACATTTATTTTTGTTGTATTGAAGAATGTATACGGTGAACAAAATAAAACTTAGATATTTTAAGGTTAACTGTTTTTCATAACCTGTTTTATTTTTGGCTATTCAATCGAAATAGTTATTAGCAACTAATATTTTACGATAAAATAATATTACGCTACCTTATACAGGGAATGCTACACATAAAACTAATAGGTTTATGGTAAACATGCCTCAGTAAAATGTTAGTCGTTAAAGAGATACAGGGCGTTAAAATTATACCTCATTTATTATATTAAAATAATAAATTTCCGGGGTATCTGCATTTGTAAACAACATTGAGGGCAAGTTTTTAATTTCAACAAAAATGATTATTTAGTTTTGACAAAAAATTAGATAACGATTTAATAAAAATTATTAATAAAAATAATTGAAACAAATATAAAAAATGTCCACCGCCCACCTCTCTATGCATTTCCTTAAACCTTTTACCAAATAACGCCTTACTTTAAGTAAAGTTCTTTCGTTACCTTGAATTATGTTGGCTGCTTCATGAATACTTTGCAACAGTTGATCGCGCGTCTAGATCTTTACTTTATACACTAAATTATTTATATAACCCCAAAAAAAAATATAAAGGGTTAAAGTCAGGGCTACGGGGTGGCCATAGAAAATTGCTACCGCGGCCAAACCATCTATATTAGGAAACCGCTGGTTAAGACAATTACGAATTGCAAGTGGACTTCATAATTCTTTAATCACCGACAATTAAATCTTTTTCTTCAGTTTTTAAATAAATTTAATTTTTTATTTTTAAGAAAAATCGTATCTTCAACCCTAGCTTATGTAATTCTTTCAAATGATATGATCTACTTTCCATTATTTAATATGAAATGCTAAAGTATCCTTAAACATCTAAAGCCAGTTTGGAAATTAGAATGCTTTTTGCTTCATTTTAAAACAATAAAGAAAAAGAAATCGGTGCATTTTTTAATGAAAATAAAACACTTTATTTCCACCTAAGTTGACATTGGAAAACAGAATTGTTGTTTTCCATGCTTTTGGGTGTGAGTATAATGCATAGTTTGATCAAATAACAATGACATTACTAAGTTTACAAGAGAAGAATAAATTGATATATTAATTGTTTACGGAGAAAGTCACAAAAGTGCCCGTCGAGCTGAAACATTGTACAGAGATCCAGATCGTGAATCGCCTAATTTAAATTGTTTCCCATGGCTAGAAAAAAAGTTAAAATTAGAAAGAAACAATGATCAGAAGGACGATGACAAATTTGTTGTAAGCGAGGGAGTTGAAATAAATGTATTGGCTTGCACTGCTATAGATCCCACATTTTCCTTGTGAGAAATAGGAGAACAATGTAATATTCGCCACGAAAGCGTAAGAAGAATATTAGAAAAGCATGGTTTTAAGCCTTTTAAATACGAGGGTCACCACCATTTGGAAGAAAGCGACCTTGTTAGAAGACTACAATAATGCAATTGGTTTCTAGGGGCGAACAATGGCAATAACGGTTTCCATCCAGGCACAATCTTTTCCGATGAGGCAAGATTTACAAACATGGGTATATTTATTAGGAATAATACACGGTTATGGGCCGTTCAAAATCCCCACTTAGTTAGAGAAGGCGCTTATGAAGAACGTTTTGATGTAAATGTCTGTATGGGAATAATGGGAACGATAATCGTTGGTCCAGTATTCTTTTTTGATCATTTGAATTCTGTTCAGTACTTAAATATTCTTCAAAATACCGTCGAAGAATTTGTGAACAGCTCACCTTTAAATGCAATAAATGAAATTTATTACCAGCAAGACGGCGCCCCTGCGCAAAACTAAAGGCTTGCCGTAAACTTTTTAAATAAAATGTTTGGTGGTAGATGGATTGGGACAAACGGACCAATACTATGGCCTGCCCGATCACCGGACTTAACCCCGCTTGATTTTTTCCATGGGGATATGTGCATGCCACTGCAGCGACGTCATTAGATGACCTAATAGCGAGAATTCGAAGAGCGGTTAATACCATTAATTTAACTGAAATGTATTGCAAGAAAATGTCCAAACAATAAACTTGTGCCATAAACAAAATTGTGGTCGTTTTGAGCATTTGATTTATGGTTAATTTGTCTGCACTATTCATTTCGTTATTTTTTTACTGTACAAACAAATTAAAAACTAAAGCGAAAAGCATTCTGATTTCCAAAATGTCTTAAGATGATTAAGGATACTTTGGCCTTTCATATTAGATAATGAAAAGTAGATCATCATTTGAAAAAATTGTGTAAACTAGGTTTAAAAATAAGATTTTCCTTCAAAATCAAAAATTATATTTCTTCAAAAACTGGAAAAAGAAATGAAAATATCAGTGCTCAAAGAATTATGAAAGGTCCCAATTCAACAGATTTTATTACTACTTTCCCCGTATCAAACGCATATGTTGTTTTATAGACGACATTTTGAATTTTATAAAATGGCTCATAAGCCGCCATTTTGAAAGTAAAAGTCACTTTGTTGTATGTCGTTGAAAGGGTAACTTTGAAAATAATTCGATTGAACAATAACAATTTAGGATGTCATTAAAGAAAAATAAAACTGCGTAACTTCCTGTAAAACCGGAAGTGATGTTAATTTAGTTTTTTAAGTGGAAATTACGATCCCGCTAAACCATGGCAGTAACCCAAATTTGATTAAAATATCTGTGGTGCTTTGTACAATATTTTCGTGGGCACCCGGTAAAACTATATTGACGCTGGAAAACGACGCTTTTTTCAAAGTGGGCTCAGGTAAATATTGTACCAATAGCAATCAACTCGGCATTTGGCCGGTATAAAATACCCTAGTGACAATTGTCGCTAAAATATTTTATCCTAATCCACCTTGCATTTTAGGAAGTCTGATTACCTCGTTTAGCCCACAGTATAGGTATAAAATACATTCCTACAAGAAAAAACTTACATACTTAAGATACCTAAAACACGAAATAATATCGTGTCCTTGCCTTCAAATGAAAACGCATATGTGTATAAAAACAATTAATCAAGTCCTTATAAAGTAAATGGAGGAAGGCATAAATCTTTCAAATAAAAGTGTCAGGCCTTTTGAACCTCGTCGCCTTTATAAACATATTAAATTTACTGATAAACAATGCGAAGTTGATTAAAAACAAATCGAATTAGACAGGACTGCCCAGAAGTCCGGAATAAAATTAATATAGCCTTAACCTGTAACTTTTGGGGAAAATACTCGGACACGTCAATTTAGTTTTATATGCTCACATTTTGACGTTATTTGTTTGTTTTTTTATACGCATTTGTCAAAGATATGACGACATCGATCATTTTTTTTAAATGGAAACATACAGCTTGTAATGCATCATTTGACTTTGACGCGATTCTGTCAAGCTATTTCAAAATGGCGACTGTTAAAAGTTTTAAAAAAATCCCTAATTAAATAAGCGGAAATGATAAATCATTGATGTTTTCTTTACCTTTCAAGGTAAGAAATCCTCATTGTTTCACGTTCTGACATTTTGTGACATTGTGAACTTGTAAAATTAATTTAGGTATTTCCGAAGTATTATTTTAAAATTTTCTAAACAAAAATGTTTTTGTCGGAATAAAATAAGAAGTCAAAGTGAAGTGTGCAGTGTGCTCTTTATTTAATGCTAAATATCCGGAAAATCAAATTTCACAGGGTACTGTTAGTAAAATATTCCACAAATTTTATGAACATGGCACAGTAAAGGATTTGCCTAGGAATGGACGGCCACGTGTTTTAGGCGACGATGAAAAATTGGATATTGCATTATCTCTGCAGGATAATCCGCATGTTTCAACAGTTTCATTGGCTCAAAATCATGATACATCTAGAGGTACTATTGGAAAATTTTTGAAAGCAGAAAAATACCACCCTTATAAAGTATGTCTTGTCCAAGAGCTTTTAGAAGATGACTATGATAGGCGTTTGCAATTTTGCGAAGAAATGATGAGACGGTGTGATGAGAATAATATAACTTTCTATTTAAACGGGGTGGTTAACAACAGACATAATTATCGTTTCTGGAGTCAAGAAAATCCACGATGGATATTTGAAGCGCATACTCAGCGGCACCAGAAAGTAAATGTATGGGCAGGTATCATTAATAACCGAATTTTAGGGCTATTCTTTTTGGAAGGAAATCTCACAGCTGAGCGGTACCTGGATTTCTTAACCTTCGAGTTGAGGCCTGCCCTAGCTGTAATTTTTCCCAACAAAGTAGATCCAGATATACCTAATGAAGCAATTAGGTTTCAGCAAGATGGTGATACCCCGCATTTTGGTGTCAATGTGAGAAGATATTTAGATCAGATATTTCCAGGTCGCTGGATTGGACGACGTGGTACAACTGAATGGCCACCGAGGTCCCCAGACTTAACGCCTCTAGACTATTTTCTTTGGGGATATTTAAAAGAAAAAGTTTACCAAAATAGGCCAAATAATATTGAAGATTTGAAAAACAAAATTAGATTGGAGACACATAACATGATGGATGAAGCCATTCGAAATTCCGTCGACGGATTTTACCATCGTCTAGGAGCATGCCAAATAGAGGGTGGAAGACATTTCCAGCATTTGCCACGTTAAACCACCTTTTTGTTGTGTTTTGTTTTGCTTCGTTACATTTTTATTTTTTTGATAAAAAAATAACAAATAAACCATAACTATTATTGTTAAGTCCCAATGTCACAAAATGTCAGAATGTGAAACAATGAAGATTTCTTACCTTGAAAGGTAAAAAAAACATCAGTGATCAAACTCTAAAAAAGTCGCGGAGTTAGAAGATAAGATCGATATTGTAGAACAAAACCGTAAAAATAACTGTGTGCGCATCTGTGGTCTGCCTGAAAATGCCGATGAAGTTCTCATGGAATCAGTTATTAACTTCTTAAGTACTGATTTAAAAATAAAGTGTGCTAATAGCGAGCTTGATTACTGTTTTCGTGTTGGCTCAGCTTCTAACACTGACAAGCCACGTACTGATATCGTGAATTTTCTGTGTAATTGGAAAAAAAGTGAAGCAGAAAAGATTCTAAAGGGCACACCGTTTGCTGTCTTTGAGGACTTAACTCCCAAGCGGTATAAATTAGTAGAGCAAGCCAAAAAGAAATGCGGCAAAAATAAGGTTTGGTCGGCTGGAGGTAGAATTTTCTTTTGGGATCATATTAACAACAAGAAACCATCGTTAATTTAAAATATCTGTCAGGTAGTACTATAGTTGAATATGAATGTGGGTCTATAAAAAGTGCTTATTTTTTCATTATTTGATCTTTTCATATTTTTTTGTGGTCTTTGGTGAATTGATTTCAGTACATTTTAATAACAATGTATATTTATTTCTATCTGAACATGTTAAATAAAACATAAATATAGAAATGGTATTACCTTATTATCTATGCGGCTAGAAGCTGCTCAACAGTTGATACATTTAAAAACAACTTAAAACTTTTATTCGATCATTAGAACAAATTTAACTTTACTTCTTGTATTCTATATCTATCTTTTAACAACATCCCAAGCACAGTGGTCGCTATGATTGACGCTTTCGTTTTTTTTTTCTTATATGAATTATATTTTAAAGGAATTATAATAATTATTTGATTGTGTATATTACACAAGGGTAAACTTACCTACGTTTCCCTGTATTTTTAATTTTCGTATTTTTTTTTTTTTCATTGTTAATATAAGTACCTTTTGCACTGAGTGGTTAGATGAGTAGCTCTGCTAGATCTCGCCTCTCTTGTCAAATATTATGTTTGTATATTAGTTGAATATTTTAAATAGAGGCTATTTATTAATATTATTTAATTCAACCCTCGGACACCAGGGCACCTACCTCTAAAATCCTTATTGGCAGCCCCCACTTATTTGATAATTTTAGAATTTTTTATATAATTTTCAAATTGATAATGCGAGACTCCAGCGAAAGAAATCTAGTGACCTAGGTGTCCATTCATTAGGTTCTCTTGATCCAATCCACTGCTCTGGATAAAGATTATCCAATCACTCCCGATCTCGACGTATACAGGGTGTTTAATAAGCAGACTGCAAAAATTGAAGGGGTTATTACCTGGACTATTCTAAGAATATTTTGTCCTTCGATGATTTTTGAAAAACCGCTTTGTTTGGAAGATGCAGGGCGAAAAAAAATTTCGACAAAACTAATTTTGAGATTTTTTAAATTCTTAATTTAGTCGAAATACAGGGCGTTACAAATTCGACATACGAGCATTGGAATCTCGGGAACCATAGGAGTTACAGAAACGGTTAAATGGGGGCAAAGTTGTGCAAATCGGTGCCGATTAAAATGCCGCTTGAAAAGTTCAAAAATTCCGAATACTTCCGATATTATTAAAAAAAAAACCGAACTTTTGCAAAATCATCTTTATTATTTCCTGAGCTTATTTAAATAGCTATTTAAAAATGAATGACACTTTGTCATTGCAACTTTTTCTTCTCTACAAAATGACGTTATTAAACTAAAGATCCGACGTTTTGTCTCCGAGCGGCCAACATCAACTTTATTTTTTTAAATACGGATCTGGATTTTCTTTAGCGATTTTATAAACTCTTCTACCCTCAAAATATAATGGCGGTATTACTTTCTCGTAATAATGAATTGCCTTTGCTTATTTTTTTAAAATTCATATTATGCATTTGTCAGTCCGGTCCTGGCAACAAATGACAATATTAATTAAAAATAGTATTTTTATAAAGACCTTTGCAAATAGGTTTCATGAAAATTTGAGTTTATTAGGAAAGCTCTAATTTCCAAAATGTTCAAAAATATTTTCTTTAACCCATAGGTACCTATGCACAGATCGATGTTACTTACGATTCTTGCTATACTACCCCTTTCAATTGACCTTTATAGCCTACAAACTGTATGTTGTATTGTTCTTCCAATTCTTCAAAGTTTGTTTAAAGTTAATCTTGCTGATAGGTGGATCGGAAATGGTGGGGCAATAGAGTGGCCAGCGACGTCGCCAGATAATTCGCCGCTGGATTTTTTTTTATGGGGGGCATTAAAAAATTTTATTTATAAAAATGACTTAGATACCATGGAGGATGGAGGAACTGGAAGAACGCATACAGGTTGCAGTTGGTAGGATAAGGAGAAGATCGGTTGAAAGGGCTGTCGCCAAAATTGGAAGAAAAATCGATCGTTGTATTAAAAATAAGCAAAAAATTCAGGTCCTTATTTAAAAAAATAAAGTTGATGTTGTCCGCTCGGAGACGAAACGTCGGATCATTAGTTTAATAGCGTAATTTTGTAGAGGAGAAAAAGTTGCAACGACAAAGTGTCATTTATTTTTAAATAGCTATTCAAATGCGCTCAGGGAAAAATAAAAACGATTTTGCATAATTTCGTTTTTTTTCGAATAATATCGGAAGTATCCGGAATCTTAAAACTTTTAAAGCGGCGTTTTAATCAGCATCAAATTGCACAACTTTGCAACAATTTAACCGTTTGTCTAACTCCAATGGTTTCCGAGATTTCAATGCTCGTATGTCGAATTTGTAACACCCTGTAGAAGTATGGCATACTTTAAGTGCGCTGTTATCCTTTAAGGAATTCGGTTTAAACGCGAATTTTATTTGAATACGTCTCGTAGTTGAATTTTGTGTGTCGAATTTATTGTGGACTTTTTGTCTTTAATAGTTAAACCTTTGTTAGTGAAGTCCTCTATCATGAATCGCTATACGAACGCTGAAATGACTGACATGCATTTCATTTACGGACTTGCTTGACAATTCATTGCAAGCTAGGCTGTTGTACATTGAACGATTTCCTGGCCGTAATGTTACTGATAGAAAACGCTTCCAAAGCACTCATCAACGTCTTCCTGAAACAGGCATATTGAAACGAAGTGATGGGCCAGGAGGGTCGGTGACAGTAAGAACGGTAAAAGTGGAAGAGAATGTGCTGGACATGATACTGAAAAATCCAGGTACTTCTATTTAAAAAATTGCAAATACTTTGAATGTAAGTAATGGGACTGTTAGGAAAATCCTTAGCAACTATTTCTTGTACCCATACCACATCCAACGCGTTAAATCGAATTTCTTAAGAAATGCAATAAGGAATTTTTACAACAACAATGTGTGGGCTGAAGAAAATCCACATGAGGTACTTGAAGATCGTTTCTAACATTAGTTCTCGATGAACGTTTAGGTTGGAATTGTTAGTGATTGGCTAATTGGACCGGGTTTTCTACTAGGAAACTTACCGGCGACGTGTGTAATAACTTTTTGGAACAAACGCTATCTCAGTTTCTGGAGGATTTACCATTGGCAACAAGAAATGCAATGTGGTTTATGCACGATGGAACATACGGAGATCGCTGGATTGATCGAGGTCGACCTCACTACTTATGGCTCGCTCGATCCCCAGACTGAATTATTTCCTATCGGGCCATCTAAAGTCATTAGTTGATACTACTCCGGTGATGACGTGACAGATAATTGCTTAATAAAATACGACCCTGGTGTTTTTGAAAGAGTTCGGTATCCTAGCAGGAGGTAGTCATTATCAACAGTTCTTGTAGGTTAAGGGATTTTACACGCAATTTTTGATAATAAAATTTTGTTATTGTCGAAAACATTTCTGGCCCTTCAAAAATCATCAAAGGACAAAATATTTTCTTATACTAGTCCAGGGAATAACACCTTCCATTTTAGCCGTATGTTTAATAAACACCCTGTATAATGAGGAGGTGCTCCGTCTTGCTGAAAATGCAGCAGATGCTCATCTAAAGCAAGATCCCCATTAACGTTCCTTTGATAGTCGTATCTAACATTTGCGCATAAATTTCACCAGTTTCTGGGTATAGAAAGAGAAACAATGATGGTATGCTTCATTCCACAATTATTCGTTGATTTCTCGACCGCAATAAAATTTAAATCACAACCCTCAGTCGTAATCCCAACCATAAATAACTTGCCTGACAAATATCTATTGTGTAGGCACGTACCTTTTTAAAGGGTACAGGTCCTGATTACCTACTAATTTGAATAGTTTAGGTTAGCTATTTTCAACAAAATAACAAATATAAAGTAATAGGTAAGTATCTTTATTTTAATCATGTAATTAAATAGCTATTAATATTTATACAAAAATACTAATCTACAATATTATAATAATACAATATTTAACTTAACCTACTCTATATTTAGCTCTGTTTCACTATTACTATCGTCACTATATTAGTTTAGGCATAGATGGTATTATATCCTGTTTGCGGACGATACTACAGCAATAAATCAGAGTGTCCTTATAAGGGAGGCTGAATGCGGATTGGAACACACGCGATCGACTTTGGATGACTGGCAAACTAGTTATCACTAAATAATGAGAAGACTCAGACTATGTTTTTTTCTCTGCGAGACCTTACTTCGGTTAGTAATTTGGAATCGGTGCGTTTCTTGGGGGTATACCTCGACCCTAAGTTGACTTGGCATCACCATGCCGAATTTCTGTCCAAAAAACTAACTAAAAATATTTTTGCACTACGAAATTTAGCAAATCATGTTTCACAACGCGTTCTCGTTGTTGCTTATCATGCCACTATTCAATCCCTATTGTCTTACGCACTCAATGTATGGGGTTATGCGGCTTCCGCAGCCAGAGTTTTTGCATTACAGAGGCGAGCCCTTCGTATACTTGCGGGCCTGAATTACAGGGACGATTGTCGAGAGGCTTTCAGAGACCTGAACATCCTTACACTGCCGTGTCTCGTGTCTGTATCTGCTGCAGGCCTTAATGTATGTGAGAGAACAAGAACACTGTTATGTTAGACATGAAAATGTACACGACCATGATACTCGTTCTAGAACTGATATGAGGCCTGATTTCCAAAGATTATCTAAAACAAGAAATGCCATTAATTTTTATGGTCCAAAAGCTTTCAATTTGCTACCTGCAGAGGTTAGGAAACTGCCTACATCTCAGTTCAAGAAACGGATCCAGAATTATCTGTCTTCTAAATGTTTTTATTCCACACAGGAATTTCTTGACAGTACACATACACATTCTGACTTCCACATATAATTTATGACTTTATAATTTGATTGACATATTATGACACATATTCTAGTATTTATGCGAACACACCATTATTAATTATGCTGTTATCATGTCCTTACAACTATCTATATGCTTGTTTCAGGGATTATGTATCCTAGGTTAGGTTGCTGGTTGTTAGTATCATAGCCTCATCATGAATTCCATGTGATATTTTAACTGAGTATTGTGACTATTTTTTTATTTTCTCGTTTATTTTAATTGCTACTCTAGTATTGTGACTGTTTTTTATTGCTCTCGTTTTTTAATTCTGACTTGTGTAAACATGTTTTTTTGTATTGGCATCAATAAAGTGATTTGATTTGATATAATATTGTAGATTAGTATTTTTGCATAAATATTAATACCTATTTAATTACATGATTAAAATAAAGGTACTTACCTATTATTTTATATTTGTTGCTTTGTTGAAAATAGCTCACCTAAACTATTAAAATTAGTAGGTAATCGGGACTTGTACCCTTTCAAAAGGCACTTATTTATGGCTAAGTTTAAATTTTATTGCTGTCGGGAAATCAACGAATTATTGTGGAATGGAGCATATCACCTAATATACCTGCCCAAACATTTCGTCCCCAAATTCACAAAGTCGCGTAGGTACCTATATGATTTTGTCTAGGTTTTCAGAAAACGATTTTTAAAGTTTGAGGTGATCTTTGAACTATCATATTCTAAAATAAATAAGCTATAGGTTTTAAATTTGGGATAGGCGTTAAATAGTTGGAACATCCCAAGAATCTTATAAAAGTTTTTGTTTTTTTTATAGTAGGTACCTAGGTATAATATGCCAAAAAACAACATACGCCTTTTTAAAAACTCAAATTTATTAACAATAGCATTTTAGAACATACGTGTTTTTGAAAGCTCAAATTTATTAACAACTTAACATAATATGCCTTAGATAAATATACATAATACCATAATCTTATTTTTCTAAATTAACAGGAAATTATCAACTAATTTAATTTAATTATAATATTCTTGATATTCTTGAACTCTTATTATGGGTGCAGATCCCTCACAGAGAGACTTTAAAGAATTATATTTTTTTCTGATACTTTGTGTGGGCCTCTATTTAGATTGTTTAGTTTTTTGTTTGATACTTTAAAATTTCGCGGAAGAGTAATAATTGAGCTAAAATTATCGGTAAAATGGCTTGTTTTTATGTATATTGTGCTCATTTTTTGTTTCTCTACCATTTACATAAAACTTTAGTCCAATTGATTTCTGTTGTGTTCTCTGTTTTTCTTATTGTCAAAATTCGTAGATCCCGTGAAAACCTTTTAAAATCCAAAAAATCGGAACTATTCATTTCAATGACGATATGCTTTCGTCTGGCAAGTTTTATAACTGGGGAATCTGACTGGGAATAACTAGATTTCCCGCTGCACTGATGGCTCTAGTAATCGCACTATGGGCTGAATCGCCCTCATTTTGGCCATGACACGTTTCAAACAAGTAATGGGTTACCTTCTTTACATTTTTGCTATTATTTAAAAAATACATAAACATGGCGGGCATAACAGAATTCTTATTTTGGCCAAAACATCCATCTGAAAGGAGGTCTACAAGCTCTGCTCCTTTTTTGTCACATTCAGAAAGAAAAAAAAATACGCAAGATGCTATTTCTGAAGAACCCATTTTACTTTTCGTTTCATCCCACGTGTAGCTGTAACAATTTTTGGTATCCAAATCATATAGGTACCTACAGTAAAGTTGTAAACACTTAAGCGCTGCTTGTAAAAGAGAGCACTTTCTTGTGATATGGGTAGGTGTATAACTTGTTGATGATCAAAAACGGCACCGACTTATTTTCTGTTTTGTTCAGCTTGTCTTTTGCTTTCTTCTTTAGTTTCCCTTACTTTATTTTTCTCGGCGTCATATTTCTCAAAGATTTCCTTCATTTCAAGTTTAGTTCTTTCATCTCCACCCATGTACGTATGACAAAGAGTACACTGGTCTTTTTCAGGTCTGTGTACAGACAAATTCATGTCGTTGAAGACTTTTCTGTAGGTGTATATACTACCATAATCATTGCCCTTATATTCTTTAATATATATTTCATGCATTTTAGTAATACAGAGCTCTGGCGATAAATACTCTCTAGAAGACTTTTCCCTACAATAATGAAATTCTTCCCTCGGGAATTTATTAATGTGACTTTCAATTTGAGAACGAACTTTATAATAACGTTCTACAACATTTTTCGAACCATCTCGCCACACTACAAGAACGTCCATTTTCTAAAACTGGTCGTAATCTCTCAAAAATAGTATAATAACTAGCATTTAATAGGTTATAAAATTTGGCAGGATATTTTATTTTGAGGTTTAAACAGTTGGCGATTAAGATTACAAATCGGCGTATATCTTGCATTCGCCACACATTCCGCGTTTGGTTTAGGTTTACAAAGGGGCGAATATCGAATTCGTCAGTTTGTGATAATTTAAAATAACCTGTTTGTAGATCCGCCCAAACAAAAAATGGCAATAACTTTTCACCGATAATAGACACAGATTCGACACTCTGAGAACTCATTTGTCATTCCTTTCCCGTTATAATGCGCATGAAACCCAAAAAAAGAGTTTTTTCATACACGCCACTTCGTGAATTTGGGGACGATTTGATTATTGAGGATATTGTGTATGCCCCCCTCAAAAATGTGAGGATTGACCTCACACCAGCTACGGCAATTTTGTTCGTTGACCTTGCCATTTAGGTAAAAGGTAGATTCATCACTGAAACAAAGGTTTTTTATTAACTAAGGCTGTGCAGTTATCCTGTTACTAATAATTTCACAGAATTCGTCCGGATTATCATTCTTAAGTAATTTGTAGCATGTTTGGATGAAGTTGATTGCTGCGATAGCCCGGTTACCATTTAAGCTACACGAAGCAACATAGTGCAGGGAGATATTGCAAACTGGCTAAGAACTTCAACATAAGTGGCTTCATCAAGCAATCTTGGTTCATTCCTGTTTCAATTAGAAATAGATCCGGTTTCTTCAAATTTTGCTACTAGCTCTCGGATATACTTGTATCGAATACTTCTTCCTGGATGTTGATCATTAAATATAGTCGCCGTCCTTGCAAAGGTTCCATAAATAAAAATAATTTATACACGTTCAGTAATATGAGCATTGCATGATAGTCCCCTATCATAGGTGTTACCATGTATAGGAAATCGCAATCTGTATTTCTAATAGTATAGAAATTAGGGATCCAACGGGCTGCATTGCCAGACCCTGTATATAAATTTCGATTTTTTTTGCAGTTTTGTTTAAAAAAAATAATGTATTCTCCTACCCGCACGTCATTTACGTCGTTTCACTAAGGCATATTTAGCTCAATATGCCTCTTTCCATCTTTAGTATCTTAAGCTAAAGTAATTATTAGAAAATAGTTAGTTTGCAATCAATCATATGCTTTAAGCAAATAACAAATTTCATTTCCTGGCATTAATATATCCCTAGATAAAAGTTAAATATGCACAATAATGTATCTACCAAAAGCACCCTACCTATCGCGTTTGACTGCGTTCATTATTCATTTTTCAAATGACGTGAGTTGATAACCGAGGTGCTACAATGAAAAATTGAAAATAATTACCAACTGAAGGGTGGCTCCGGATGGACAGACAATAATTTTTAATTTGATACCAAACGCCTTCTCGTAGGGTAAAGTGGGTTTAGTGTAAGTCCAGGCAAAAATGGAAATTATCTATATTGTTTACATCAATAAGGCGTTATAATGCGGGTATAAATTAAAACTAATAAATAATTTTTCTCTATTAGAAATAATTTTCACAAAAGGAATGCCGTTAAATTTTTTTCGGTTTCACAATAAACTTTTTAAGTGCGGTCAAATGGGCTACGCCCCCAACTAACCTGACTATCAACCTGAACTAATCTGTGACTGTTGTGAGCATCACAGAACAATGAAGTTTAGACTAGGTTGGACAGTCTAAAAAAGAAAGTAGAAGAACTCAATGCAATCCCACATGAATAGTTCGGATTCAAATCTGAACATTCTACAGCACATCTCATAACAATGCTGTCAGAATAGATCGTCATATAGTTCTTCAACAAAAAGACCCACTTAGGAGTAACCCTGCTGGTGGCGAAGGCTTTTGACAGAGTACCTATGGCATGCACCAAGGCCTCATACTAAAAAGGATCAAGCTAGGATCTCCACCAGACAAAAACAGTAATCTCATTTCTAAAAGACCAGACAAGAATAGAGGACGAAAAGTCAACAACCATAAAGATCGCAGCAGGGGTTCCTCAAGAATCCCCAATGTTGTCATTTATCTTCAACTTGTACATAAACGACATGCCAATGCACGAAAACAGCAAACTAGCATTATACGCAGACGACGCTGCCATAACCAGAACAGATAGGGGCTCAGAAAAGTAACAAAATACCTGCAGAGCCATATAAACATACCTACCCAAAGCATGATTCGAAAATCGGAAAATAAAATTAGACCCGGGAAAAAATCGGGCGATCATGTTTGCCAGAACAAGAAAGTGCCTACGCAGAAGATCAATAGGCATAGGAAACACACAAATTGACAGAAAAGGCAACAGGAGTACTTGGAAAACTGTGCCCCCTAATCTTGAAATGAAAATGCAAAATGACCACTAAAACAAAATTGACGCTACTAAAGCATCACGTACGCCTGCCCAGCCTCTGCACAGATGTAAAAAAAAAGATGGGAAAAAACTACAAGCAGTTGAAAATACCAAATAATATACCAGGAATAATCAAAATAAAAAATGGTTGATGATGGCTAAGTGAGCATTCGTTTGAACAAGGTTAGTCGCCGGCGTCAGTGC
Organism: Polydrusus tereticollis; assembly: GCA_963920685.1. Lineage (NCBI taxonomy): Eukaryota > Metazoa > Arthropoda > Insecta > Coleoptera > Curculionidae > Polydrusus > Polydrusus tereticollis. The sequence goes on along the minus strand of OY987329.1, from coordinate 86,867,662 downwards.
CCATAAGAGAAAATAGGGGCGAAGCTCATTCAACTAATATTAAAAATTTATTGTGGTGAAATTTTAAGTATTAGACAAAGAAATCGATTGGCATTATTTACATTAGACGTAGCCGATTCCAATGTATCAAAATAACATTATTTATAGACTTTGCTTTCAAAATAGACACGACGTAAATATTGACACGTGACGAACTGGGCGGGACAACACCGCACTTTCTATTCTTATTAGCCTCTCGTTAATAAAAATCGAAAACTAGCACCTTGCATGTCAAAATTTTTGACAAGATCGGAATAAGTTTACGCTGCTGTTATTATTGTATTTTCAGCTTTGTCGTTTCATTTATGTGCCCATTTTGCAAGCTAAAATCCTTTTCCACCCACTCATAGTAATAATAATAATTATAAACGTCTTTATTAAGCATATGCATACATTCATATACACATACTTGGAACACAGGTGGCGAAGTTTAGCCATTGGCCATTTCTTCACTTACCCAACTGTGATCCGTTTTGTGGCCTATAATTACAATAGAAACAAAATGAAACATTACTGATCTCAAAGTTATAAGATAGTACCAGCAGAAAATGGTAATCTAATCATATGAGTAGTAAATTCCTATAACCCATTTTGAGTTTCTTTATACTACACTGCCTTAACTGTAATGGGATAGTATTGTAAAGTTTAACAAAACTATAAGAGAAGCCTCCTTGAAACAATGAAGTTCTGTGCTTTGGTATTGAGCATTTTTCCTAAATTCTAGTTATTGGTATAGATACAGAGGATGCTTGCTGTCTAGTAATTTCCCAAAAAATACCACAGAATACAATTCATACATATTTTCACATTTTAACCAACCAATTTGCCTGATGTTGTATGATACAGAGTCATATTTTCTTAAATTAAATATAAACCTAGAACATGTATTTTGCACATATTGTATTCTATTTTTGGTGACTTTATCCAAAAATGGATAATACACTATAAAGCAATAATTATAGATGACATAACAAGGCTTTCACATAATTTTTTTCTCATTTTAAAGTTTAGTATGTGTCTGTTAGAGTATAAGAGCTTCATTTTTACATAACTTCTTTGTAACAAATTTTGTACATGTTTATGAGATCTTAAATTGATATCCAAATAAAGTCCCAAATTCTTTGCACAATTAGAAAATTCCAAAGGACTATTGTCTATAAGTAATTGAAGTCTATTTGTAAGCATATTTCGCTGCTTCTCTGAGCAAAAAAGAAGTACATCCGTCTTTTTAGGGTTAATTTTTAAATTATATTCCCGGGAATATCGCAAAATAGCATCCAAATCATCATTTAGCAAGTTTGCTGCCCTTTCAGGGTCTGAGGGATCAAATTTTAACAAAGTTTGTGTATAGCATAGGCTCAAGAATAGACCCTTGTGGTACTCCCGACACAACTGCCCTCGACTGTGAAATGCCATTTTTTATTCGAACTACCTGGGATCTATTTAATAAGTAAGATTTAAAAAGCATGTTGAAATTTCATCAAAACCATAAAAAGATAATTTAGAGCACATGAGATTATGATCAATCACATCGAAGGCCTTTGAGTAATCAAGTAGCACCAAAATGGCTGCCAGCTTTTTATCAAGGGATCTCGCAATATTATCTGTAATATTCAATAACGCAGAGATTGTGCTGTGGTCCTCTATAAAACCAGATTGATGAGTTGGAAACAAATTATTTTGCTTAAGATATCCAGATATTTGAGTGTGAACCACTCTTTCCAAAACTTTGGATAAAGCCGGCAACAAACTGACTGGACGTAAATCACTGATATTAACAGGGTTTTTGATTTTAGGAATTGGGGTAACAATTGAATTTTTCCAACACTGTGGGAAATATCCTCTTTCAAAACAACTGTTAATTATATTCGTAATATGATTAATTATAGTTGGCAAACTCAGCTTTAACATAAAAAGTCTCAGAGCATCATCTCCAGCTGCATTAGATTTAATACTCTGGATACACTTACAAATATCCATCGCATCCACTAATCCAAAGGAAAATTCAAAATCACAGTTATATTTGTTACTATTATAAAACCTAAATTAATTATCACAGTTGTTTGTTTTTTGGTGTCAATATTTTACAATATATATTATAACACCAATAACTTTCATTAAACGATTTGGGTTTGTGGCAACACAGCCAAATTACCGTTCCGGAACGATCATTTCTAGTCTGTAAATCAAATTTTGAATTTGGCAATCGATTGTTAGTTGCAGTGGTAAACTAGTTGCGCGACCGTTCGGAGACGGTCTTAGTATGGTTCTTGGTCGGGTTGGAAGAAGCATAATAATTATGTATTGCGAAAATAAATTTTTGATAATTCTAAGTGCGGTCCTGTTTGATTTTTACGTTGATGACGTTGACATGTTGAAAGTAAATGGACTTTTTTTCTAGCAAAACCGACAGCCGACAAAAAACGATCAGACATAATAATTTTTAATTTTTCTGTGCTTCTAGGGATGGAACATCCTGTATAAGCATAATACAAAGAAAAATTGAACAATGTCATTATGATACTGTTCATAGACAGAAATACCTATATTGATTAGGTCTCCCAAAAACAGTTCCTGCAAACGTTTGATGACAACCACCATTAGACTTTAAGAAAGACAAATAAATAATTAATAATAAGCAAACAATCAAACAAACTTCTGAAAGGGTTGAAAACTTTCATTTAGCGGTGTCACGTAACTACAATGTTAACTAGAAGAAAGGAGTTAATTAATATTGGACGGAAACAGATCTGGCGCTGTTCAGACGCCATGATTAATCCTGCAAAGAAAGATCTGTATCTGAGACACTTGAAATGACAATGACGTCTCAGAAGAATCATTAATTATATTACCAACGCGCGGTCGCGAAGTGTATTGTCTTATTGCCTTCAACCTGTCTTGTCTTGTTAAATTAGGAGGTTGCTTCGGTTTATCTGATAGAATTTTGTGTCACAACATGTTTTTTAGATATAGGTAGAAGAATGATGAATGAGGATAGTATGCAATGGATAACAGTAATCAATTTATTTTTACCGTACTTTTTTATGTTAAATTTTAAATTTCATACGCTAATATAGGGTTTTCTTTATAACAAATCATCTTCCAGACAAAAACGCCGAGTGGTGGGTATGTATGACATAGAATTGATGCGTAGCTTTAAAGAAATTGGGTTTATACAATAAGAAACTACACAGGCAGGGATACAACCTTTCCAATTTCAAAAGTCGCCAAGCTGACGAATATTTCTACTCTGGTCCTGTGCACAAAATGTTTATTAAACTCTTCCCTACAATACTTATTATAAACGAACTCAATGAATACCATTACGATAGAAGCATCGAATTTTCTGAATTAATGTGCAACAGGATTAATGGTACCGTACATCGAAAATACTTGGCATAGGGACGAGTAAACTTTTCTTCAATGGTTTTGTTCACAAAAACAATTGTAAATATTGGGATAATAAAAATTTGCGACTTCTTGCGAAGGCCACTCTAAATTCCCCCAGAAAATGAACGTTTGAGCAGACATTCTTGGATACGAAGTTATTGGGCCAGTCGTTCTGGAAAAAAATTCAACTGGTCAATAATAATTGTATTTGAATATTTTGGAAAATATTTTACACTCTCTAATTGTACAATCTTTTGAAAATAAAGTGGTTTATAATGGCGTCTTATATCCCAATGAAGAAAATTTGCATGTTCAGCAAGATGGAGCTCTTCCCCACTATGCATTACCAGTGAGATAGTGGCTTAATCAACAATTTTTGGAACACCACCGGAACTTCAGTACTTATTAAAGACCCAAACATAGAATAACACTGGAATGTAGATGCATTAACACACAAACTTTCTTCAAAGTACAAAAATAATTTTAAAATAGACTTTAATATTTTCTTGTCATCAAATTCTATCAAATTTGTATTTTCTAAAATTTTTTGGCCATCTTAGCTGACCTTTGTTGGGTACTTAATTTATTGATTCTCAACAGTCTATCATTACCATGACGTGCCGAAACAACGCCATTTATCTATTAATCTTCATCAGTTTGCTGCCGTAACGTGCTGAGCTTCCAGGTGATACGGTCTTAAAAATTCGGTTTTAAATTATTAACAATTTTATTCAATTAGTCTCTCCACTTAATTTTAACGCAAATGAAATTCTGATGAAAATTTTATAACGTAAGTACCTCTAAAAATATTGAATTATTTTTCCTGCCATTTCTTAGATTAATCTTGATAATCTAAACACCTCTTGTACAGTTGATCTAAAATGTTGGCAAAACTATTAACTTGAAGTGTATTTTATCAAAAATTATTTTCAAAATAGAAATTCTTTTGAGTTGGTTTGCAGCACACTTCTTCGTTGATTCTACAGTTACTTATTATTTAATTTTTGATTTTTGAATATTGGAGTACCTGCCTGTCTACATATTTAATATTCTTTCAATATTATGTACTCTTAACTACAAAGGTACCTTGTAATGTTATTACTTGCGTGGCATCTTCAGCAAAGTAAGAACCTGTATGGGCATCAGTACTTGCGACGCATTGTACTCCTATAGTCTTTTTTTTTTGTAGTATTGTTAAAAAGTCTTTGGGGATACAATTCAGTTAAACGTGTGACTAAATGTGCATTATCTATCAACGAAAAATTAATTGTACTTAACGTATTTAATGCACTTAAACACCAGAATCTTGTGAAAAGTGTCGATTGTACAGGGGAGGTATGTTCAAAGGAGACCGGAATTGAAAATCGACCATCTACAGAGTCGTACATTAGGAAAAGAGTGAAACCTTTAATCAATTAAAACCGTCATCAGAAACGCATAGGAGCCCTTTAGACGAAGACGAAGCAAATATTATAAGAAGGAAAGTACATTTATTTTATTTCTAAAAAGAAATTCCCACTTTAGATACAATTTTAATTGCAATAGAAGAAGATATTTCTGAAATAAAAAGAGATAAGATTTGGAAAATTCCCCGAGAATTTGATTTTAGAGTGGAAAAATATGAAATTGTATATTGAAGGTGAGATTATTTACGAAAAACAGGCGATTTCCGCAATCTAAGTAGGAAATTGTGGTATTTGGACGAAACGTGGCTAAACGAAGGTTATACAGTTCGAAAAATATGGCAGGATAAGAATGTAACCTCTTCTTGTAAGCGTTCTTAGAAGATCTATCCACAGGAATAAAAGTGCTCTCTGGAAAAGAAAAACGCTTAATTATTTCCCATTTTCTACTTTAAAAAATTTTGATCATCAAATATGACGCTGTCAAGATATGAATTTTTCAATGGATTATTGGCTAAAAACGATTTTACATAAAAAACGTTGGATTTTAACTATCTTTATAAATCTTTTTACTAAAGTTTAGGAAAGAAAACTTATAACATGTAAGAGCACCTAACTGTTATTAGAATTGGTATAAGCACTACAAGTGTTAAACATTTTGGTAATGAATTTAAAACCAAGTTTTCGTTTTTTTTTAAATGAGACACCTTGTATTTTACATATTTTTCGAAAAGATATTTTAATTCCCTTTAATTTGATACTAATATCTGATACCTTATTTCAAGAGGTTGTTGAGGGAAACATGATTTTAAAAAATTGTGTATTAAAAACCTTAATATTATGAACAATTTTGATGTTTGCTTATTCATTTTTAAATTTACTTCCAAAAAAATTGAGAACTTAATAAATTAGTGTGTAATTCATATCTAAGTAGCTATAAGCAATTTTACAGAAGAAACTTAAATAATTAGCTATCGAAAAGTATGTAAATCTCCAATTTTAAAAACATCTTTCACCAATTTAAAACGAATACATATTAACGCATTTAGTGTTCAATGTTTCAAAGTGTCTACCATTTTGCAAAATGCAAGCGTCCCCCCACATTTCTCAACATTAATGGGGTAATTCTACCAAATGATTGTCGGCTTCGTTCCATCATGTCCTCCCTTGTTGTTGCTGGTGTGCTGTAAACATCGACCTTGACGGTGCCCCACAAAAAGAAATCCATGACCGATAGGTCAGGTGACCTTGCTGGCCAACTGATCGGACCTTAAAATAATAAAAATATTAGGTAAAAAAGAAATTTCATATTATTGGGTTTTCAACAACCATTCGTCCATATCCACCGCTCTGGAAACTGTGCATTTAAATGTTCCCGAACATATCTGCTGTAGTGAGGGGTGCCCCATCGAGCTGACCCACATCCTGTTCGTTATAAACTCCGGGAGATTAGCAGTCAACCTAACAATGTCATGTTGCAAAAATTCCAAAAACAAACGACCATTCAAGTGCTCTTCAAAGAAATAAGGTCCAATGACATAATCGTGGATAACACCACCCCAAACGTTTAAGCTTCACTGATGTTGAAAATTATTTACTAGCAGGGCATGTGGATATTGGGTATTATAATAGTAAAAATTATGTCTATTGACGAACCCATTTCTATGAAATGTCGATTCGTCGATGAACATGACATATTTAAAAAAATATTCATCTTCAGCAGTGGTATTTCGGGCCCCTTGACAAAATAATGTTCTTTCAAAGTCATTGTCGCTTATTTCTTGATGAAATTGAACCTTATGGAGATACAATTTGTTTGACAATAAACAATTATTCACTGAAGATCTTTTTATTTCCAAACTAGAACTAATTTTTCTAACACTTATTTCTGGACTATCCACCACCGCCAATGCAATGCCTAGCGGGTTATCTTCATAAAGCACTGTTTTGGTCCTAGATGTTTTTTCATAATCTAACTTTCCGTTCTCTCAAATCGATCTTTTAGTTTAATTATTGATCTCTAGTCCGGACACCAAGCTTCTGAAAACTTCTGAGCATATAAACGTGATGCCATAAAACAATTTCCATCACTTTCTCCAATTGCGTAAATCATATTTACTAATTCTACTCGAGTGTAATTAAAATTTATTTTGAAAATTAATGTAGACAAGGCCACTGTAAAACGTCAAATAATTAATAATTATTATGTCTGCCATTTACAGAAAAGTTAAATTTGATAGAAATGCATGGCCAACTAGTTATTAAATTTAAAGCATCACGAAATTACGCTTTTTGAAATAAGATATCAGATATTGGTGTCAAATTAAAGGGAATTAAAATATCTTTTCGAAATAAATATAAAACACAAGGGTGTTTCAGTTAAAAGAACAAACGAAAACTTGGTTTTAAATTCATTAAGTTTGGACCAAGATGGTGAACACTCTGTAGTACTAACACCAATTCTAATAACAGTTAGGTGATTTTACATTTTATATCTTTTCTTTCCGAAATTTTAGTAAACAAATTTGTAGAGATAGTTAATACCCAACGATTTATATTTAAAATCGTTTCTAGCCAAAAATCCTCGCAAAAATCCATTGAAAAATTCATATCTGGACAACGTCGCATTTGATGATACAAATTCTTTAAAGTTGAATAGGGGACTACCAAAGGCCTTAATATAATAAAAAAAATATATGGTGTGCCATCTAAAAAAAGATATGTTTGACCCACCCTGAATTTTTGAGCCAACCTGCAAATTTAAAAGGTGCGCGGCGTTAGCAAGTTTTTTTCCTTAAGTCAACCGTTAACGAGATATCGTCCACCAGCACAATAAATGGATACCCTGGTGTACTGTTAGCATATTATTATCAGTAGCATATATGACTTCTTGAATGATGGTTATTAACATTTCAGTCAGTTCATGACATTAATACTGTCGTTGTTTTAGGACAATGTGAGGAGTTGCTTATAACTGCTTGGAAAGAAGCAAAAATATTTCTGTGGAAAAGAGATATTACACAAACATCGCTTTGTAAAATATGCTGTTAGCGAAACGGTAAAAAACAGAATAAAACAGTACTTCGACTTCCTCCCTACTATTGCGAACTAAGCCCTATAAGGAAATTTTTCAAATTAAAACATAATATTATCTAATAAAATTTAATTATATCTGTAAGCATTGCCTAAATAGACCGTTACCATATCTTTTCATCATTGTATGCCGTATTTATCTCCATTATTGCTTTAAAGATACCGATACCGCATTTGTAATGCGATAATGTTTTCTTTAATATAATTACCGCCATTTGTAGCAAATGAAATTGCGTGTCTGTTTGAGAATCAAAAGATATCATTTGCTGAAACGCATTAATTTAAATGTCTGTTATTTTATTAATGGACTGCGTTAATGGTAAATGAAGTTGTAATGAAATGAGTGTTTAGGAGCAAAGTGTAATAATTAATTACGTTGGTTTTATTATTAGTAAACAAAGCCGCATTATTGTCATATTATGTACAGGGTATTATTAAAACATTACAGTTTTTACAAAGGTTAGTTCAGATTAGTTTACATCACAATTGTTTGGTTAATTAGTTTTAAAAGTATGTTTTCAAACTCTACTTCAAATTTTGAACAAACCCTCAAGTTTCAGTTTTTTGCACAGTGATAATTATATAAAAATTGTTTATTTCATCATCATTACAACTAAAAAATTAAACAATTGATTACAAATGAGATAATTAAATATATAAAGACACGTGGCAAACTTAAAAAGCAACTAAAGTAGAACACTTCTTTACAAAAACTAATAGAATACGAGGAATATAGAAATAAACTGAACTTAATAATAAAAAGTACAAAAATTAATTAGGCACTATAAACCGAGAATTGAACAAAATCAAAATAACATGAGAGAAATCCACAATTTGTTGTAATACGAAAACACATAAAAAAAATCACTCAGATAAACGGAAAAATCACAAAAGTACAACAAATCAAAAAAATTATTTTTTTAATAATATCGAAAAAATATGTCCGGCAAAATAGCAAATCAAAATCAACAACACCAACCACAAAACAACAATAATTATAAATCAATCTTTCTATATCCAACAATCGGCACTGAAATTAAACACTGTGTACAGGATGTCCAGTTTTATTGTTAATTATTAGTAAAGATAGGAGGATATGGTTTTCGCAGCCCTGTACTACTTTTTGGTGAAACAAAAGATGCCATGATCAGAATTTTTCTAGTCCTCCTTATTTTTGATACACGGGATGATTTTGAAAATTTTACATTTTGGGACACTCCCCATATTTAGGTTACCCTGTAGCTTATCTTATCAAAGAGAAAACAAATGTTCTTTTTATAGTTTTTTACGTAGAATCCAGTGTCGTACTCAGATTTTTTCTGCGTTTAATAGTTTCCTATAAAAAACAAACAAACTTGCTTTTCTTTAAATGGGTGAGCCTATATATTTTTTAAAAATATAATTTAGATTATAACTTATATATATTTAAGTGCATTTCAGTAGGTGAATATTCGCCTATTTGTAATATCTTTATGAAGATTTATTAAATTTCTTAAATTACTTGTAGCTATCCCGAAAGACAACAGCCGGATAAAAGAATTTTTCGAAGGATGAAATCAAATTTAATTGAACACGGTTCATTTTCTGAACCTAGGCTTAAAATCTACAACAATGAAAACCGCGAGACTGATGAAATAAATGTTTTAGCTTCAATTGAAACAAATCCAACTAGTTCCTGCAAAACATTTGAAGGTTCGGTCGGAGTAGTTAAATCAAGAGTTCAAACAATCCTAAGAAAATACAATTTTAAGCCATATAAATTAAACCTAGTACTAAACTTCCTTCCTGGTGATGCACAGCGCCTTGTAGAGTTCTGCAACTGGTATTTACAAAATATCAACAGGAAATATAATTTTGAAAGAACCGTTATATGGTCCAATGAGGCTCATTTTACCAGTCCCGGTATATTCAATCGGCACAATACGAGGTTTAGGTCTCAGGAAAATCGGCATGTAATATTACTACTCGAACGGTAAGGCAGGTTTGGCTTTAGCGTTTCATTTTTTATACTAGGAAGCAAAATAGTTTATAATATATTTGAAGGCAGCCTTAATGCAAACAAATATTTAGAAATTCTGGAAAACTTTGTGCCGGAAATAATAGAAGACGTGCCCTTAGCGGGTCTCAATAACTTACATCTGCAACAAAATTGAGCAACCGCCTCAGGATGCGCTAATTATCAGGGTCTACTTAAACAATAATTTTCCAAATCACTAGATTGGAACTAATGGACTTGTGAGATGGCCACCAAGGTCACCCGACTTGTCGGTTTTAGATTTCTTCTTATAGAGATACCTTTAAGATAAAATTTATTCTATACAATACTACACAATTGCAGATTTAAGAAATGCCACTGAAAGAGCATTTAGGGAGTTACAAACGTGGCCTTTTATTATTTTAAATTCATTAATGCGAATAAACACTATGCATGAAACATGTCTTTGTCCAAGGCATAATGGAGAACAATTTGAGCAATATTTATGACAAAGCTCTATAAATTTTCAGCTTTTGTTTCTAATGTTTTACGTGGTAAAACACAACTCGATTTATGCGTTGTTATTATTTTTACTGAAATATAACTATAAATAGTTTTTTTAAATACCCGTCATGGCCTACTAACAATAATGTATATTTTTTAATTAAATGTAAATTTCGTGCCTAATATTAAAAATAAAAATAAGGTACTATATATTTCTGAGAAGCTTGTTATAAACTAAATTATATTATTAAAGAATATATAGGATGACCCATTTAAAAAAACCAAGTTTGTTTTATTCTCGGAAACTATTGAACGTAGAAAAAATCTGAGTACGCAACTGGATTCTACGTAAAAAACTACAAAAGGAACATTTGTTTTCTCTTTCATAAGCTACAGGGTAACCTAAATAGGGGAAGTGCAACGACAGTTAGATTAATTCCTAATAAAAAAGTTCGTCTTAAACCATGGATTACTCCTGGGCTGCTTGTTTCAATCAGAACTAGAGATCGCTTACATAGGTTGCATATCCTTAGCCCCAATAATGTTGTCGCAAGGCAAAATTATAGGGATTATCGTGATCGATTAAGTAGAATGATTAAAATAACAAAATCAACTTATTTTAAACAAAAGTTAAATGCAATAAATAGTGACCCAAGAAAAACTTGGGAATTGATTAAGCAGGTGACCAATGTTGATCTGTCTAAGACAAGTATTTCTGTCTTAAAAAATGCAGATAATCATGATTTAACTGATCAAGGAGATATTGCTAATGAGCTTTGTGAATTTTTTAGCTCTGTCGGTGCCAAATTAGCGAGCAAAATAAGTAGGCCTAGGATATTACCACATTTTTTGTCAAATGAAAAACGGTTTCCCGGCACGATGTTCCTTCATCCCATAACAGATGAAGAAATTATTAATTCTATAAACTCACTAAAAAGTTCCTCTTCTTTGGAGGATTTTTCTATTAGTGGTTCGATTATTCAGTCAAACTATAAATCCTTAATCAGGCCTCTTGTGCATATTGTGAATCTGGTTTTTGATACTGGTGTATTTCCTGATATTTTTAAGAAAGCTGTTATAGTACCCTTGCACAAGGGTGGAGATAATACTGATATTAATAACTACAGACCAATTGCTCTTACTAATCCTATTTGTAAAGTAATTGAAAAATGTATAAAAAAAAGGTTGTGTAGTTTTTTATATTCTAACAAACTATTATCGGATTCACAGTATGGATTCAGGGAGGGGATGGGAACAGACGTGGCTCTGCATGAAACCACTGATTTCATTGTGAATTGCTTTAATAATAATGAAAAGCCGCTGGCGATTTTCCTGGACCTCTCAAAGGCATTTGACACTGTGGATCACCATATTTTGCTGAGTAAACTTGAATATGTCGGGATTAGGGGTAAAGTCCTTGAGTTATTTCAGTCGTATCTGTGTAATAGATTTCAAAAAGTTAGATTAAATACAACATATAGCTCATTCAGTAGGGTGAATTATGGTGTTCCACAGGGTACAGTGCTTGGCCCTATTCTATTCTCAATATATATTAACAGTTTGACGACCATAATACCTAATGTTAAAACTGTTTGTTTTGCTGATGATACAGTTCTTCTGTGCAAGGGTAGGTCATGGGATGAAGTCTTTGAGGGAGCTGAAAGGGCAATGGCTTATGTTAAGACATGGCTGGATTTAAATTATCTAACACTTAACGTAAATAAAACTAATTTTATGTGCTTTGCAATGAATAAGAAAGGTTTGCCTAAAAAAAATATAATTAAGATTCACTCCAATGGATGTGATTTTTCTGGGAGATGTGCGTGTTTAGGTATTGTTAGATCGGTAGAAAGCACGAAATACTTGGGTGTATATTTTGATCAGTTTTTAAAATGGACTACTCATACCGAATATGTAAAAAATAAATTAAAAAAATTAATCTATAAATTTTATGAACTACGCAACATACTTAGCAGAAATTTAATTATCACAATTTATAAGTCACTGACAGAATCCTGCCTTAATTACGGAATAATATGTTGGGGCTCAGCCCATAAAAATGCCCTAAAGAATGCTGTCCTCGCACAAAAATATATTTTAAAAATAATTCTTTTTAAGTCTAGACGTTTTTGTTCTCTGTTGCTATTTCAGCAATCTGGATTGTTCACTATTGCTCAATTGTACGTTAATGGTGTAATTAGATTTGCACTTACTAGAAATATGTTTCAAAATTTCATAAGTCATAATATTTTAACAAGAGCTAACCTTAATCATAATTTAACTTTACCTAACACACACTTCAGTGCCACACAGAGATGTGTTTCCTATGTGGCTCCCAAAATTTTAAATTTATTGCCAATGAAATTCAGAACCAGTAGATTTCGAACAATTAAAAGGGATCTTAATGAATGGATTAAAAATAACACTCTAAGAATTAGGAATGCCGTTGCCTTTTTAGCATGATATCTTACCATAAATGTTCTAGTTTAAGTAGGATTTTATATCTGTAATATAGATAGATAGGCATTAACAAACATGCTACTACTACTAGGTTAATTATTCATAATGATTATGCATATATTTTTTTTTTGTTCTTGGTTTTTTTTTCTCTTTCTTATTGTTAATCAAGAGAAAAATCGTCTCCTTGTGCACACACAGACACACAGTCCATATTGCACATATATTTTTTGTTATATCACCAATACCTATTGTACATTGTAATAATAAATAAATAAATAAATAAAAAAAAAATAAATAAAATAAATAAAATGTAAAATTTTCAAAAACATCCCGAATATCAAAAACAAGGAGGACTAGAAAAATTCTGATCACGGTATCTTTTGATTCATAAAAAAGTAGCACAGTGCTACGAAAACCGTATCCTTCTCTCTTTACTAATAACGGAGATACCCCGTAAAGCCATCGAAAACTGGACACCCTGTACATAAGCTTCTGCACAGAGAATTAACTAGTCCTATAGTGCATATTGTGAATCTAATTTTTAAGACAGGTAATGCCCCTAACTAATCTAAAGCAATTAGAATATCAATTGTCACATCAATCTATAAGTTTGGCCGCAAAGAAGACAAAAATAACTATAGACCAATAAGCGTTATCTCCAATATAGCAAAACTTTTTGAAAAATGCTTAAAGGATAGACTTGTCCAATTTTTAAACGACAATAATTTGATATCTTAGAATCAGTTTGAGTTTGTTGAGGGCCGCATTACTGCTGATGCTATGTTTGAGTTGACACAGGCAATGGCCCAAAATCAGACGCAGGGAAGAAAATGTATTACCTTGTTTTTAAACCTGGCAGAGGCAATTGGCAACGGTATCCCACTCCATATTGCTGGATATTCTTGAATATAGTGGAATTAGGGGCATCGCGCGGATGATTCTGGACAGAGCGCACGTGTCCCGCACTTTATAATTGGAGATGTGCTTAGTTCATCCATGACTGTTAGGCATAGGGTACCACAAACTGGCGTGATGGGGCAAATCTTGTTTAACTTGTGCATATAGAGAAAATCTGCAACCTTGGCGTGGGTGAAAGAGCGGTGGCGTATCCGGATGATACAGCTGTTATTATCGGTGATAGAAATTAGTATTTATATCAATAAATAATAAAAAAAGGTTTCCTAAAAATAAAAAAAATTCTGGACAGCCGCAAAATGACTTTAAATATCATATACTATATATCGACTATATTTCAATCATATACAACCACTACTGGAGGTCAATCACATTAAATATTTAGGTACAGTCGTTGACAAGCACCTTAAATGGGACCAGCACGTTTTGTATTTTTACACATAAGTCAGATATCTAGTACACAAATTTTACGATCTAATGTCTTATGATCATCAGACCAGAGAAAATACAAATAAACTAGTAAATATTTATAGAACTAGGGAACAATGATGCAATATTTTGTACCGTATTATGGTAAAAAATTATAGAATTTAATACCTAAAAAAATTAAAACTTTACCAAATTAAAGGCATTTTAAAAAATTATTCTGTTACTACCTCTATAACAATATTGCTAGATTTCTTTAATTTCTTTAATTGCCTACCAATTCTGTTTCCAAAAAGAAAGTGAGACAAAGAAAGTTATATTGTATATTGCGTGGCTTTAATAAATATGATCTCTATAGGATTATCTTCTATATACTCATTAAAATATAAGCTAAGCAAACACATGCAGGTGTTCTACACCTAGGTGTATTAAGAAGTATCTTGTATTATATTAAATAATAATAAAAAAATTTTATTTACCCTAGCAGTATTACAATTACCAATATACTATGGCAACAATAAGGTATATATAGGTCTCTTGATAGATGCCAAGGTACCGATTATTCCTCAACATCCAGGAGCTTCTTAATAACGATTAAGCACACACATGTACTATATAATATACAAAAAAAGTAGGTACAACACAATGCATATTATTATAAGTCTTAATTAAGAAGTACAAATATATGAAATTTCACACAGCAGCAGGTACATCAGGTACCCATACAATAAATTAATAATTACAGATCAGTTTCGCCCAATGTTAAATGCTCTGCCTACCGAACAACATTTTACTATTATTTGTTTGAAAGACACTGCACGATACTACGAAATTTGGATCATCCACTATGTCATTAAACATTGCGATAATGTATGAAAAGGATGGCTTAAATATTTTATTTGTTTATGTACAGTAAGAATATTCTTGTTTCTCCAATTTAACTTATGGATATCCGTTCAAAATATAAGGCTGTTATAAATGTATTCAGGCGTTTTTAATTTTAGTATTTTATAAGATCCTTCGTGCAGTTCTCGTCGATAGAACATATTTAGCCAATTGAGCTTATGTAATATTCTATTAGGTCTACGGATGCCAAATACTAAGGGCAAACAACTGTTTTGTACCTTTTGCACCCTTGATCGATCTACATTGTCTAAGCAAGATCCATATACACAGTCACCATAATTAAAGTTAGACAGTACCAATGGTTCACACAACAGTGCATTAGCCTTTTGATTTAAACAGTGCCGTTGACTAAAAATTAATTTCTAGAATAAATATGCTTTTTGTAGAATGGACGTTATATTATCCTTAAAGCGCAATTTATTGTCCAGTATTAAGCCAAGATTTTTACATTACATGGGGTTCTCATGCATCTATTTCCAGCCGAGGAGTATTATTCTGTAGATATTCGTCGCTAAATAGAACAGCCACCGGTTTACTACCATTAATTTTTAAGGCATGATCTTTTGACAGTTTTGAAATGCTATTTAAATCTGCGTGATAACTGCAATTTTTGGGAAATAAATGAAAGTTACATATTGTGCATATCCTGTGAAATACTTTGTTTTAATATAAATTTATTTGAAATGCAGTTGTTGAGTTTGACCTGCTGACACCTGTCTGATAGAATGGAAGCGAAAAGCTTTTTAGAATCCAATTAAATCAAGAATTTAAATTAAAATTTTATGATTCATTAGATCAAAGGTCTTAGTGTAATCTAGTTAGATGAGAATGGTGGAATCTATGTTATAGAATGTTTTAAAAATGTCGTCAGCTGCTGCTGTCATACCAGTGGTACAAACTCCGATCTAAATCCGGATTGTTTTAAAGTAGAATATTAGATCTGTTTACATGAATCCTACTTTGTAACCTGATTTGAATTAAATGAGTCAGTAACCCCCTCTTTATGTATAGTTTCATAAAATGTTAAGATTTCATCTTTAGGTATGAAATTTGGTTGACAGGAGTTTATAAAATTATTCTTTATAAATTTAAACGTTTGCATCCCACATTGTATTGAGAAAATCTATTATTGCGAATATTATTCAATTAGGTACATAAATACATAAATAAAATGTTATTTTCTATACTTATTAATTAAAAAAGTGACATTCCGATAATATGTCAGCTGGTTATTCATTCTTCAACTTAATTATCAATTTAATCTAACCAAAGGAACAAAATGTAATACTTGCAAGAAAAATATCGTAATACATATTTTTGTTTCTCCCAATAGTAAATAGATAAACTGTTATCTAAGGATA
The DNA here is from genome assembly GCA_963920685.1 of Polydrusus tereticollis. Classification (NCBI taxonomy): domain Eukaryota; kingdom Metazoa; phylum Arthropoda; class Insecta; order Coleoptera; family Curculionidae; genus Polydrusus; species Polydrusus tereticollis. The sequence goes on along the minus strand of OY987329.1, from coordinate 86,851,190 downwards.
CAATCCTTCCCTTTATCGACATATCAGAAAAATACAGCAATTTCTCAACGGACTAAACTCGCTTAGCTCAAAACATGAATAGGGCCCTCTTTGGTAATGAATAATGTAACAGCGGGCACAGCAAAGAAACAAGGCTCTAGCGTGATTGAGAGATCGGAAGAACGGGCCAGAATATAAAAAGGAGATCAGGAATCGTTCTGCGGGCGACAAAAACTGATAAATATCCTGGAGATTTAGGATGGATCCGAAGACCGCCGCAAACTTTTCCATAACGTATTACGCGATTTCAGTCGATTCGAGTTGCTTAATGTCGTTCGATCCGTGAACTTTTCAGCACAACGAAACTTCTGGCAAAGGTTCTGTAAAGTTGCATTTAAAAAAGCTGGAATGAATTTATTGCAGTTGGATTGTTTTGGGCTAGCGTATACTGTTAGAGATACAGATTTGCTACAGGGTAATTCATATGGACTACATTTAAAAATTATTTTCGAATATACAGGGTGTTTTACAAAAGCAGGACAAAAAAAAAGTTAAATATTTTTAAATGGAACACCCTATAATTTTAACACGGAATTTGTGTCTGGTGTGGTGTTTCTAGTTTCTAAGTTATTTTTCAAATTTTTTTTCTTTTACACGGTCGCTATACATATTTCAGAAATTATTTATTGATATTATTTTTTACAGATAGTAGCATAAGAGTACAATTTATATGTTTTTAGGTGTTTCCTATAGCTTTAAAGTCTTAAATGCACAAAATAAAATGAAATTTTTAGAAAATAGAAAACACATAATATATATATTGATTGCTGAGAAGATATACAGGGCGTTTATAAAACATACGGCAAAAATTGAAGAGGTTAGTCCCTGGACTATTCTAAGAATATATTGTTCTTTGATGATTTTTAAAAAGATACAGAGCGAGAAAAATTTTCGAGAAAACCAATTTTGATATTTTTCAAATTATTAATGTAGTCGAAATAAAGTATGGCTTACCGAGTACAAATTTTTTTAAAGTGAATTTCAGTTGAATACGTCCCGTAATTTTGTATGTGTCGAATGTGTTGGGACGGATTGACGTTTTGTTGTTTGAAGAATATTTTTTGCCTTTAATAGCTAAACTTTTGTTAGTGAAGTCCTCTATGATGGATCGCTATATCAACGCCGAGATGACTGACATGCATTTAATTTGTGAACTTGTAGATGGCAATTCATTACAAGCTAAGCGGTTGTACATTAAACGACTTCCTGATCGTAATGTTCGCGATAGAAAAACCTTCCAAAGTATTATTCAACGTCTTCATGAAACAGGCACATTGAAAGTAATGGGACTATTTGGAAAATTTTTAGTGATTATTTCTTGTATCCATACCACATGCAATGCGTTCAGGCACGATTTTCTACTGATTTTAATCGACGGATTCTATTCTGTCGATGGCTTTGCATACATTGGTTTAAGTCCGTCAACTACTGACGCTGATTCTTTTTACCGACGAATCGAATTCCTCAAAAAAGGCAATAAGGAATTTTCACAACAATCATGTCTGGACTGAAGAAAATTCACATGAGGTACTTGAAGATCACTTTCATAATCAGTTCTCGTTGAACGTTTTGGTTGAAATTCTGGATGAGTGGCTAATTATTGGACCGGTATTTCTACCAGGAAATCTCACCGAGGAGGTGTATTGCAGCTTTCTGGAACAAACGCTACCTCAGATTCTGGAGGATGTACCATTGGCAACAAGAAATGTAATGCGGTTTATGCACGATGGTGCACCAGCGCATTTTAGTGTGGTTGCTCGTGAGTTTTTAAGAGTAGCATTCAATAATTACTGAATTCATCAAGGTGGACCTTACTTATGGCCTCCTCGAACTCCGGACTTAAATCCCCTGGATTATTACCTATGGGTCATCTGAACTCATTAGTTTATACTACTCCAGAAAGTGGATGACTTAAGAAATCGGTGCAGTCAATGAGGAGAAGATTGGATTCTTGCATCTTAGCTGGAGGTAATCATTTTCAACAGTTCTTGTGGATTAAGAAATTTCACATGTTATTTTTGGTAATATGATGTTGTTGTTAAAATTTTTCTCGCCCTGTATCCTCGAAGCCAAGCGGATTTTCAAAAATTATCAAAGTAGAAAATATTCTTAAAATAGTCCAGGGAATAACACCTGCAACTTTTGTCGAATGTTAAATAAACACCCACCATCGAAATTTAAAATATAAATATAACGAAAATTTGGAGAAAATATTAATGAATTAAATAAATTAACAGCTCTAGGACTACTTCGTCCTACTGATGAGCTCCGAAAAAGATCGAAAGCTCCATGAGTTACCCCCATCGACCAAAACTTGTTTTGGAAATCCGGGTTTGGTTTGCCAATGCCAAAAACAATTCTGTGAATTTCAACTTTTCAGAAGAGAATCGACAAAGGGAGTCCAGTGGTAATTTCCACTACTGAAGAGTCGAATTGAAGACGAAACGAACCTGAGAACGCCTCAGTCAAAACTGGGCCTATTTTCAACACGTATCGGAAAACGCATTGACTAACCAAATCCGGTTTCCCAAAACAAGTTTTAGTCTATGGGGGTGACTCATGGAGCTTTCGATCTTTTTTGGATCTCATCAGTAGGACGAATTAGTCCCAGAGCTGTTAATATATTTAATTTAATATTTTAGTAGCTCAAGAAGTGATTCTACATAGGAGAGAACAAAGTTTGTTCAAATTTCCAAAAGGCACATAGTCTGTGACAGTGGTTGGATTTCCCGTAGTCTCACAAATCTTTGGAATAAACATCAACTCAAATTCGAGTTTTTGATGCTTTATTTTACCAAAAACAATTCTGAAAATATTAATGTTCTGACAACGCCGCAGACAAGAATAAAGCTATTTTACTGTTATAAGGTGACTTAGTCGAAGTTTCAATTTTTGAACAAATATGCAGGGCGTTTCATTTAAAAAAAATTACTCCATTTAATCTAAACTTGAAGTTTGAGGGTAACATCAGAGCACCCTGTAGAAGTACATCTTGTAAAATCATTTAAGTTGTACCGATGTAAGCCTGATTCAATAATTTTTTTTTGCAAATAACGGACGCGTTTATAACGAACTTTCGGATAAAGCGAACCTTAATTTATGATATAATCGCAAAAGATTTCGGATATAACGAACTTTGAACGGTATTTACCGATTAGCAGGGGTCTAGCCGACATCCTATAAACATAAGTGAGAAAATGTCAAAGAATGCACCTACATCTTATATTAAATAGTAACTACTACGACATTGTTAAAATATTGCAACGAGTTGCGAAACAGAGTGAAGTTTGTTCGGTAATAAAAATAAAATAAGCTAAACTAATCAATTTGTTCAAATTAGATTTGTTAATGTACCTACTTATTATTCAACATAAAGTCTGTGCGTTTTAAGAAGTCCGCTAAGCCATAAAACCTCTTGAGCATTATGTCGGTGGCTCTCAAACAATAAATTATATTGAAGGTAATTTTGGATGTTGATGAATTACATTTTCTAAATAAAATAATTTAAAGTAAATAAAAAATTAGTTTAGGTAAAGAAAAATAATAATTTTTTAGCTTTTGTAGTATTCAGACAAATTAGTTTTACGAATTCTTTTTTATAAAGTTTTGGTTCTAAAAAGAACCGATTTTGTAGTCTTGCGACAGAACGTACCTACTTGTAGATAGGTACAACTAAAAGTAGTCTTCCTCTGCATTTGAAAATTGAAATAGCGATTATTATATAGATTTAACTATAATAATAGCAAAATAATTTAATTATCTATTTAATTATTATTTATGCTCAACGCGTAATTCTAAGATAATTTTGTTTTGAAACCTCTGATTTCACCCAGTAATAGAATACAGTAAACCAATGGGATGTTCGGTGTGATCAAGTATAGCGAAGGTGCGAAGATATTGTAACTTAACCGACTTACTGTTTTAAAAGCGATAACATCCCTTGGTGATTTAATCCGATATCGGACTTCTTAAAACGCACAGACTTTATATATGTATGCACCTATGTATGCATTAACAGAAATAATTAATTTCTGATAAATGTAGGTATTATTAGCATTTTATCGCTTATTGAAAAGTTCGCATATAGCGAACCGTTTTCGTTGGTCCCTAGAGGTTCGTTATAAGTGGAAAATAAATAAATAAAATAATCAATTTGTTTACATTATACTTGTTAATGTACTTGTTATTTAACATACATATTTATGTACCTGGAATATACAGGGTGTTTCAGAAGTACGGTACGTAACTTAACGGGGTGATTTCTTATGATATTCTAAGAGAAAACGTGCATATAAACGTGTGTCCGGAATTGCCATGTTTTTGATATACAAGGTGTTAAATTAAAAAAGAGAATCGGTCTTTTATAATTTTTTTAAATATCTTTTTCCCGATTTTATTGAAATTTGGTACCGTTATTCATATTGATAAGGGCTTAATTAGCTCTAACTAGATTAAATTTATTAAGTCCTGTGGCGTCCCGGGGACCACCTTAACGAATATTATTGACAAAAATGTGTACGGTACTGACTTTTTTCTAATTTGGATATTTTTATTCGGATTTACCAACCAATGGTACAACTTTCTTGTTCCCTAAATTGTTTTTGTGTCGTATTTCCTTTTTGACAGAAAAAATAGAAACCACTTTACTGCATGTACAGGGTTGTTCCTTATATTTTGACAGCGTGTGGCGACTTTATGAAAAGAGATAGAATATAAGTTTAAATGTAAAAGTTGTAAAGCTTCACTTATATCGCAAGAATTTGTTAACTACAAAAACAAATAAAAATCGCAAAGCTGTCAAACACTCACAACTTCGGTTTTTTAAATTGAACACCGTGTATATTATTTTTTAAAATGAAGGAACTTTTTTCTCTGATTTCAAAAATATATAAGTTGTTGATATTTGTATAAGCAGTTTTCGAGATATTTAGGTTTGAAATTGATTTAAATCTCTTTTCTTTTTAAATCAAAAGCTATAAGATTCAATTTATTTTAACAATATTTTACAAATGTTCAATGTGTGCGCCGATATTAATTATACATTTTCTATAGTCCCCGTATATTTTTTCAACGGTGTGAACGATAAATTCAGGATGCTCGTTGTTGACAATGTTTATGCAGTCTTCTATTTTGATTTTAAAATCGTTCAAAGTAGCACTCTGCTCTTTATAAACTTGCTCCTTTATAAAACCCCATAAAAACGAATCCAAAGGTGTAAGGTCCGGGCTGTTGGCAGGCCACCTTATTGGTCCATATCTTCCAATCCATGAATTAAATTTATTATTTAAATAATTTGTAACTGGAGCTACGTTATGAGGTGGAGCCCCGTCTTGATGCCATACTAAATTTCCGTATTCTGCTAGTGGTATATGGTCAATAGATTTTCAATATTGTTTTCTAGGAAAAAAATATATTTCGCGCCTGTTAAGGATCCTTCATAGAAAATAGGACCAATTATTTTATTTTTAAGAATCCCACACCAAACATTTGTAGTTCTGCGTCCTTGAAACTGAACTTCTGAATACCCATGAGGATTTTCAGTGCTCCATATATGGGTGTTTCGGCGATTATAAATTCCTGCAGTACTAAAAGAAGCTTTATCACTCAATAAAATCTTCTCAAAATAGTGATTATCCTCATTATATATATTTACCATTTGTCTGCAATATGCTACCCCTTGAATTTTTTGATTTTCTGTAAGTTTCTGCACCGGCATTATTTTATATGGGTGGTAATTATATTTATGGAGAATTGTTAAAACCCTTTTCCTATCTTGTCCCAAATATTTACTAGCATTCACTGTCGATTGTCTTGGGTTTTCTAAAGAGGAAACATATTAGTTTGTTATTATGTTATTATGCTCTTGCACATAATATTTTACCTTGAAAATACAACAGTATTTGTAATTCATCATCTTCATTACTGGCGACCATACGTTTTTTTCTTTGAAGAGTTTTCCGTTCTCTAAAACATTTTTCAACATAATATAACGTGCCCCGACATGGAACTGGCATTCCAGGATGTAAAAGAATATATTCTTCTTGCGCTGCGACAACATTATTATTATTTTTATAAAAAAGCCGGACAATTTCAAATTTTTCAGCTTCGCTATATCCCATTTTGGTAACATAAACGCGGCAGATACGCAACAATACGAAGTTATGTCGCGTTTGTGTCACTGTCACCCAAATAATTATAATTGACATACTAGCTTTTGACTTATATTTAAAGTGAAAATATATTTAAATCAATTAATTTCATACCTAAATATCTCGAAAACGGCTTATACAAATATCAACAACTTATATATTTTTGAAATCAGAGAAAAAAGTTCCTTCATTTTAAAAAATAATATACACGGTGTTCAATTTAAAAAACCGAAGTTGTGAGTGTTTGACAGCTTTGCGATTTTTATTTGTTTTTGTAGTTAACAAATTCTTGCGATATAAGTGAAGCTTTACAACTTTTACATTTAAACTTATATTCTATCTCTTTTCATAAAGTCGCCACACGCTGTCAAAATATAAGGAACAACCCTGTACAGTTGTACAGTGACGGAAATAAAAATTCGTAACCTCATTTTTTCCTGATGTGATGTCGGCTTTTGTATACCTAGATCACCTGGAAATGCACTTCACTTTTGGCAAATTGTTATCGGTGTCATCAGATTTGAAAATTATATTATTTCATTTTAACAAATTTTGTGAACATGAATCAACTCGAGAAGGCGAGATTAATTGCTTTATTCGAAGACGGTGTTTCTCTACGAAGAATAGCTGAGCAATTTGGGAAACCAAAAAGCACTATACAAAGCCTCCGAACTAAATGGGAAAATACAGGATCATTGGAAAGAAGGGCTGGAAGTGGCAGAAGAAAAATTTCAAACGAAAATCAAGATAATGATATAATAGATTTTTTGCGAAACAATCCATTTCAGACGAGTGTAGAAGAACACAACCAAACTAATTTTCCTGGGACAGTAAGAACGGCGAGAAATCGTATAAGGAAAAATTCGGAATTAAGAAATAAGGTAGCTGCAAAAAAAAACGTTTTTGACCGATGTGAATAACGAGCAAAGAATGGGGTTTGCGCTGGAATATTTACCGCAAGGTATGGATTTTTGGGAAAAGGTAGTATTCACCGACGAGAAGACTTTTCAGTCTTATTATAACGGGCATATTAGAGTGTATAGGCCGCCAAATACACGGTACGAAGAAAGATATACCCAACATGTTAAAACAAGTGGAAGATTTTAAGTTAATGTATGGGGGTAGATGACTTCTAGAGGGCTAGGAATATGCCACCGAATTTGAGGAAGATTTAATACTCAAGCTAATGTACACATCCTTCAAAGTGTTATGTTGTCATCGGTAAACAATATATTTCAACAAGAAAATTTTATATACCAGCATGACAACTGCCCCGTCTATATAGCAAGGAGAGTTTCGGACTGGATACCGGAAAATAACATTTCATTGTTACCTTGGCCTTAAGAAGCCCTGATATAAATCCAATCGAAAACGTTTAAGGATATATCGTGAAAGAAATTAACAAGAACAATGATTTCCATTCTCAAAACAGTGATGATTTGTGGAATAAAATTGAAGAAACCTGGACTACCTATAATTTTCATCACGCCCAAATGCTAATGGCATCAATGCCCAGATGTTTAAACTTATTAGTGGAAAAAAATGGTGCAGCTTTAAAATATTAAACCAATGTTTTTTTTTTAATATTTGAATAATCTGTTTTATATTTAATTTTGAAGTCATGTATTGTATAGGTATTATTATCTTGATTTTCGTTTGAAATTTTTCTTCTTCCACTTCCAGCCCTTCTATCCAATGATCCTGTATTTTCGCATTTAGTTCTGAGGCTTTGTACTATAGTGCTTCTTGGTTTCCCAACTTGCTCAACTATCTAGGAATACTTTCTTCGAATAAATAATTTTATATATAGCCTTTTTTCTATTATTACTGAAATAAGAAACGCAAGGTATAGAGGTGAGATAAAAAGCCCAGTTTACCAAAATATTTAAAAGTGGCATAAAATGTTAACCTCAGTGTACGAAATTTTATTTCCATCACTGTACAAAAAAATACCTATGTATTTGAAAATAATTAAAACATTTAAATTAAAAATAAAATAACTTTTTAAATATGATTATGAATAACGGTAACAAATTTCAATAAAATCGGTATACATTAAAAAAAAATTGAATTTCTGATAAATGAGGTATTGTTAGCATTTTATCGTTTATTGCAAACTTCGCATGTAGCGTCCCTTGAGGTTCGTTATAAGCGGAAAATAAACAAATAGAAAAAATTTATCAAAAGCAAAAATTTGATGTTTTCAATCACATAAATTAACATACCCAATTAGAAACGTACAAGAAACCTTCATAGCATTAGTTACCATTTATTTAAGCAATCAAATTAAAGTAAAATTAATTCATCTTTGAAGGTTGACTTTTAATAATCATTTTCTATATGAAATAATTAACAATTTGTTTCTGTCTATCACTGCTTTAAGCAAATATAAAAACTCCTGCAAAAACCGCAACTGACATTAAAAAAATCCTTTTGTCCCGCTGCTTACACCCCTCAACCGATTGTACAAAGTCCTAGAGATAGTTTCCCCTATGTCTGTCTTAGATCATGACGAATGCTTTATTTTAAAATAAAAACAGGTCACATTCTGACAGTCTCTGATGCTGTTTGGTCCCACATGACGCCAACTGTGCCACGGACACTGACAAATGACGAACTGTCACCGTGAAAGAAGACTGATATGGCCGCGTTCACTGGCAGCGACGTTGCCACTCCGATGGCACACAGGGATGGTAATGCATGAAGCGGAAAAGATTAGAATCAGGGACGGACTTTGAAAATACTGAGATTGTTCATGGGTACGCTGTTTGTTAGTACATCCTTTTTAGTCAATAATTATTATTGTTAAAAACATACGCTTTGGTTAAATATGTTTCCAAGGATCCTCACTCGGTAAGTTAAACAAGCTAAAACTTGAGCATTGTACAAGGTGTTTATAAAGTACATGTAGAAAATTGAGAGGCGTGTTTCTTGCGTCAAAACAAGAAGAAAAGTTCCTATCAAGATATGACCGTAAGCTTATCATTTTCGAGATATAAGGCGATATAAGGCTTGTTCCAACTCGACCAAAAGCCGTACCGTCCCCGAATGGTCGGTCAACTAGCTTACCACTGCAATAATCGATTGCCAAACTCTTAATTTAATTAGCAGACTAGAAATGATCGTTCTGGGATGGTAATTTGGCTGTTGGAACAATCGTAAAGTTAAAGAAAACAAGGTCTGTCTATACCACCAAACTAAAATTTATTTGTCCCTTTAAAGTGAAAAAAGGATTAAAGAGTGTACATAGTTTAATGTCATTTTAGGTTGTACTAGTTTCGACTTTAGTCAAAGTCATCTTCAGCAACCATACAATTAAGAATTATGTTTTTTAGGATGTACCTAAATAAACGAACTAAAACAAATTAAAAGGGATTAAATTTATATAATTTAAATAATAAGCCATGAATATGGAGAATTTGATGACCCCAACTTACTCAATGACGTAAATTGTTTTAACACATTTTAATTTCCCTCCTCCCCCCCCCCCCCTTTTATTTTATTACTATTCTTATTAAAAATTCTGACCCACCAAATATAAATCATGTTCCCTCTTGGAGTTGACTCATGAAACGTTTATTTTATTGAATTTTCATTATAGACAGCTATACATCATATCATGACTATAAATGATTCCATTTGGAATTTTGTCCTCTATTACAATTTTCGCATCTAATTTCCTCCATTGCTGCGTGTTGGTGATTGTCTCCTGTCGAGACCATTAGCTGCATAAGGAGCACGTTATGACCATGTATTGTTGAACCACTTCGTTCCCCCTTTTAATTTGTTTTAGTTCGTTTATTTAGGTACATCCTAAAAAACATAATTCTTAATTGTATGGTTGCTGAGGATGACTTTGACTAAAGTCGAAACTAGTACAACCTAAAATGACATTAAACTATGTACACTCTTTAATCCTTTTTTCACCTTAAAGGGACAAATACATTTTAGTTTGGTGGTATAGACAGACCTTGTTTTCTTTAATAATCTCGCCAAAGAAAATGTACTACTTCTTGAATCGTAAAGTTGTTCTAATAAAACTATAAGTTTACTAATACTTATAAGCAGAGTGGTAAAAAACTCGCGCATAATGCCTGTAACTTTTGAATTACCTCGTATACAAAAAAGTGACTTTTATGAAAGTTGTTCAGCAAATTATTCCTCATATTTCTACCGCATAAGTTTTTTCTGTCATTTCTGGTTTGGTTGCCATACAGAATAACTTACTTTTTTTAAATGAAACACCTTGCATATGATTGCATATTTGGATTCTACTGGGAGAACTCTGAATATTTTGTATTTCCAATTTTCACCAATCTGCAAGCGCTTCCAAGATAATGACAGCTCAAAATTGAAAAACTTTCTAATTATAATTATTCCTACCTAATACCCACCAGTTGAGTCAAGGTGTTTACATGACAGCGACTTAAGAGGTGTCAATCTTGAGTTCCTGTTTAATTTTCTGTTGTCTGATTTCTAATTTGTTTACACTATGGTTCATCTGAATGAGAAACAACGAGTTGAAATTTTAATAATGAGCGGTTACGGAAATATAAAAATATGAAATATGAGATCGCAAGATCAGGTTTGTCATTTTTTCAATGAATTTTATCCAAATAGGCCTCCAATAAATTAGTCAACAGTGTGTCGAGTGGTGAAGAAATTTCGAGAATTAGGCAGTGTTAGGGAAGCCGCTAGATCAGGTCGACCTAAAACAGCAATCGGGGAGACAAAGTTTTGGATATCATGCTCTCAATACATGAAAATTCAGCACAATCATCCAGGCCAATGGCAATGGATTTTAATGTGTCTCATCAGTCAGTAAAGAATTTGTTTAAGCAGGAAAAGTTGAATCCCTACAAGATAAAGTTGGTGCACGAGTTGAACGAAGATGATTGAAATGAAATGATGATGGAAATATACAAGTAACAACAAATATCATTTTCTCGGATGAAGCTTCTTTCTATTTAAATGTCATTGTTAATAGACACAATTATCGTTATTGGTGTGCTGAGAATTCTCACTGATTCCAGGAAGGTCATACTCAGAAGCCCGAAAAGCTTAATGATGGGCGGGCATAGTTGGTAGACATATTGTGGGACCTTTTTTAATAGATGGTAATTTGATTGACAAAAAATATCTGAACCTCCTCAGGAATCACATAATTCCTTCTTGCGGGTGTACATTGTACATAATGGCATAAATGAATAGATATGGTTCCAGCAAGACGGAGCACATGCGCATTATGCGGTAAATGTTAGATAAGACGTAAGCGAACAATTTCCAGGATGTTGGGTAGGCAGAAGAGGTGCTATTGACTGGCCAGCGCGTTCCCCGAACTTAACCCCGCTCGACTCTTTTTGTGGGGACACTTAAAGAACAGAGTCTATACGTTAACCGTCCAAATGACTTAGAATCTTTAAAAATCAGAATTAGTGCTGAAATTCGGGCTATTCCAGAGGACTTCCTTTTAAACGTTGTAGGCAGTTTCAGGGATCGACTGGCGCTCTGCTTAGCAGAAAATGGTGGTCATTTTGAACTCCTGATCCACTGAAAAGGTTTCACTTGTTTATTATCCCGATGTTAAGTTGTTCAATTTTTAAGGTTATTTATTTTGTTATTATGAGGTTTGTTACAATTGTAAATAAATAAAAATTTGAAATACAAAAAATGCAGGGTGTTCCATCTAAAAAAAGTTAGTTGGTCTCTATGGCAACCAAACCAAAAAATGCGATCTCATATTTCATATTTTCATACTTCCGTAACCGCTCATTATTAAAATTTCAACTCGTTGTTTCTCATTCAGGTCAACCATAGTGTAAACAAATTAGAAATCAGACAACAGAAAATTAAACAGGAACTCAAGATTGACACCTCTTAAGTCGCTGTCATGAAAACACCTGGGTATTAGGTAGGAATGATTATAATTAGGAAGTTTTTCAATTTTGAGCTGTCATTATCGTGGAAGCGCTTGCAGATTGGTGAAAATTTGAAATACAAAATATTCAGAGTTCTCCCAGTAGAATCCAAATATGCAATCATATGCAAGGTGTTTCATTTAAAAAAAGTAAGGTATTCTCTATGGCAACCAAACCAGAAATGACAGAAAAAATTCATGCAGGTAGAAATGTGGGGAATAATTTACTGCACAACTTTCATAAAGGTCACTTTTTCGTATACCAGGTAATTCAAAAATTACAGGCATTATGTGCGACTTTTTGCCACTCTGTATATAAAACGCATGTATGAAATTATTTATTAATTGGGGTGGGTGATTACGACATAAAAACTGACTTTTTGTGTTAGTGAGACATTTGAAGATGCAGCAGTGGCGCGCGTATGAGTCGCCTATAATCTACTAAACGTTTTTTTCTCTTATGAAAGCCGTAGGAGAAGCGGTGCTTTCATCGCGTCCATGTTTCTATCGCGTCGAATCGTATTGATGTTGAGTCGTCTTTGTGATTGTTTTTGCGCAATCGCATTGGACGAAATGCCCCTCACAAGATGAAGACATCGCGGCTTTACTATATTTATGTATAGTGGATAAATGAACAAGGCGCCATATAGCATACTAATACAAATAATATAGTTATAATTTAGTTGCTGAAAATGGCGTTAAAAATATAAAAAAAGGCGGTTTACTAAAAACATAGATAGTGTCACAAAAGATTATCAATAAGGAAGGAAGGAAGGAAGCATTTTTTTTTATTTCATAAATATGCACAATTAGGTACATTAAAAAATACGATATGCGAAATGTGACGCCGTAAATATCATTAACTAATTTATAATTAATTATTAAATTTCCACGCGCCGGCAAATATTTTCAAACGCAGCGTGACGTCACGTGTCATGCAATCGGAATTATTTACATTGACGATTAAAAGAATAACGTTAATTTGGTATTTCGAGAAACCTTTTAAAGCAGTTATTTTGGTTATAGATCTGCAATGGATACTAGCGTTTTTATAAATGATTTAAGGTTGTTAGAGTACCACCGTAAAATCTGTTTAGGATAATATTTTATATTTTCTAAGATTCTGTTAGTAAGGTTAGCAAATGCGCTGTAAAACATCGAGGGTACCTGACCAAGCAGTCAAAGCTAGGAATGACATTACAGCAGTATGTTATTGTTCTTTTTTATTTGATTAACTCATCTGTCTATCTCTGTTGTAAAGGATGTATAACGCAGGTAGTAGTTTGTTAAGTTGTAGTACGCTGTTACAAAGACTAAGGTTATTTTTCTGTCGATTATGTAAATGATTTTTGGATTATTTTTAAACAAATATATTTAATTATGACTGAAAAGGGTTTTTTAAAGGGTAAATCTGATAATTTACCCAAGGTAGATGTTTAACCAACGTCTTTTTTATTTTAATTTTTTTAACAATTTTTAATATTTTACCTAAGTTAATTATTTATGCGTCCTTGCATATAATAAACAAACACGCACGAAGTAATAAACTATAAAAAACACCTACCAGCACGTCTCGGTACCGGCAATATACCGGGTAAGGGTTGCATGCTTGAAGTCCAAGCTCATATGGTAATATAAATAAAAACATTTTTGATTTAATAAAGCAGTATTCAACTAACTACAGTTATACTAATTTACCCCAACCTACCTCCTGCAATAGAGGCACATAGAGATACCCTATTGTACAGGACACAGTTTATGGTGGCAACTTATATCAAATCCACGGATAGTTTTTCCATTGGTGAAGCTCGCGGAATAAAGGCAGACATAAGTAGGTATACATCAATATTATAAATGTGTAGTAAGCAGTAAGTACTGGTAGTTACTTATCATAATAAATTTTGGTTTGTAGGAGCTTGCCTCGGTACGCACCTACCAAATAGTAAAAAGTCGTAAATAAAAACGGATAATAATCCATGCAAAATTGCAAAATCACCAAAAGTGTCGCCTGGTCGCAAGAGATATCTCCTCCGCAGCAGACCTTGAAAGGGTTGTTTTAATATCTGTGGATTAGTTTATACACATATTCACTTCGATCCGGTATGAAAGCCCTCGCAAGCATTTAGCACAACAAAAAATGGAAAATAGACGTGGTTTTCAACTTAGGGGTAGTTCCAGTTATTTAATTTATCCAGTGTCTTATTTCCCGCCCACGAAAACGGGAGAGATGTATGCAGCCCGTTATTTTTATTTTCAAACCCCCAGTCCCGCTTTGAAATTCAGAAAATATAGAACCACAAATGTATTTATAAACCCTATCAATTGCATCTTATTATTTTATAATATATAATTATTGTTGTCCGGCCTATTGTGCAAACTTTCGTTTTATTGTATCCACTCGGTTATCTTGGTTCCGTGTATTAGTTTACACACGTCAACTGCTGATTTAGTGGTTATTTCATTCAGTTGCGGTTTTACTTTCCCGAATATGGCATAGCGCCTGCGATCCAGGGATTCGCATTGACAGACTACATGTTAGACAGTTTCCCTATCCCTGCCGCAGAGCCTACAGCTAAGATATCCATTGTATATCTTCATTTTGTTCAGGTGATCCCTGATCCCTAACAGCCATATGCCCTGTTAGGATTCTCGTTATTATTCTTAGTTGATTCCTGCTACCCGGAGTAGTTTCACAGCATTGCTGTCAGCAAGGCTTTTCAGTTCACTCTGGCATTTCCAGACTAGCCTTGATGTTACCCCCTGGCTTAAGAGGGCCTTGAGGACCACGTAACTGTCTGAGCGTAATCGGTAGATTCGTATATTTTGGTACTCTTCTGTTGTTTTCCCATGCACATTGTAGTATGGCATAGGTTTCTGCCTAAAATACTGTTGGGAATTTGCCCAACGAAAAGAACAAGTCTTTTATCTTTATACCTACCTACTTCGTATCCAATATTTACAGACCAATATTAATATGACTACTGAGTACTACCACTATATACTACTACTATTTACAATAATACGATACATACACTTATCTGCCTTTACTTGGCGAACTTCCTCTAGGTGAAAAACTTTCCTTGGTAATTACTTGAAACATATCTACCCACATTCGGTAAATTATCAGACTGTGACCCTTTAAAATCCATTCTTCAGACACTATAAATAGGTAATACGATATTCTTACCAAAAATAAACCAGAAAATAAGAGAACAAACATCTAATCACCTTAAAGCCTGTTTACATTAAGTGCAAAAAATGTCCTGTATTGCTCTTGCAAAGAATTGCATTGCGTAACCGATCATGCAAATAAAGGATGCAAACATTTTATTAACCAGTTGTACCAATGGCATTAAATAACTTTTAAGTTGGTATCTGTAATATTATACAAAAATTGAATGCCATGTGACATAAAAATAGCGCGTGTTCTAATTTGATTCAATGCAAGAAAAAATGGCAACAGCTGATTGCAAAGTCGTAAGTGCGCATGCTTACTGGCAATTTTTTATTGCATTGCACGTGCAATTTGCTAATGTTAACAGGCTGTTAGAACCCGTTGGAATGCATAGTCCAGAGTCCATCGCGGTAAAAATCCCTAACAGATGACGTCACGGTGCGTTCTCGGTCGCGTGACGTATTTTTAATTTCGGAGCAATTTCAATTGCTTATAACGGAATTAAATAACATTTTTTTTTGTGAAATGTACGTTTTGTTATCTTATGTTTTTCAGTGATATTTTCCCATTTTATGCACCTGCTCATGGCCGCAATGAATTTGTGTTACTACATACCTCTGTTAATTCTGATTTTATTAACACAGGTGACAAATTACAAAAATACAATTTGGTTAATATCATGTAAGTTCGTAGCTCTAATAATAGCAAAGTTACCAATAGTGCGGACTTTATGTTGAACCAGCTGTATACAAAATATAATTAATTCCTGCTCTGCTCTCGCAGAACACGACACATATAATATCCGTTTTCAAAAATATTTCACCTCCCTCGCTCATATTTTTACTGACACAAATGATTTTTTTACCGCGCGGAAACGAGGATAAATATACGGCATTTTTCGCTATAATAATTATAATAGTAGCCTGTCTCTAATATTTTTCAATTTTGCCCCACGTGATTAAGTGCTCGTATTATTCACGCGGATATTCTTTTCAAAAAAGGGTGGCAGTCCCGTGACACCATTGTTATATGCGTTATTAAGCAAAAAGCACTGAAAATACGCGAAGAATAATTAGGATTTTTTGTGATAATGGGAGGTTGGGGAAATCACTAAAAACGAACGTATTTTGTATACTCAAAATATTTATTATTTTGTCATATCACTGCTAATTAAGATAGAAAAAGTCCCATTTAGTAATTATAGTTATTAGGAATTTCAGAAGCCCTTGGTGTAAAAGGGTGTTTATAGTTTTCTTATAACAAGTGGAACTTTTCCCTAAAATGTATTTTACTTATTTTGATAAATTATGCTACGTTAAAATACACCCAAAAGTCTTGCAGTACATTTTTTTAAATATAACTTTTGCTCTCAGGGATTAAGAAAAAACTTTAAAAATTATGGGTTATCACATTTTTTCAAAATTTGTATTGGTAATTGGAGTAAATTATATAATAAAAACAAAAAAGAAACATTTTTATTAAATATTTAATAGCTAAGCATTGAAATTTAGTTTTCCTCTCGTTCGAGGTTATGGTAGAACCCTCTTAAATTTTCGAGAATGAATGGAATTTGTTTCTGATTATTATCATTTTTTTTTGGCTGCAATAGACCGACTTTTATCTAAAGCCACTAATATTGAATCCTTCTCTTGCTATCTATCAATCCTTTTCCACATAACTTCCCTAAATAAAACTTTTCCATTTTTTTCGATCTTGTTTCTATCTACCTAATTTTCTGAGCAGTTCTTTGATGTCTACGAATTTGTCTGCCATTCTCGTAATATGAAATAGTTATTTGTGCAACTAGAGTAAAATGTTATATTTGTGATAAAGTGTTAAAATATGCTTTTTGCACGTGCACAACATTTTTTGTACGATTGAACTAAATTTGTTCTTATTTTAAATTTTGTTGCAGAGTATTTTAGAATACAAGAAATATTACTAATTCTTAGAATAGTTTTAGCAATGACATTAACAGTCTAAACTAACGTTATTTTTATAGAACTAGTTATGTTTCTTTTTTTTTCAATTAATTTCAATTGTAATATCGCAGAGCAATTTACTATGGTAACTGACGGACAAACTCAGTTTCCATTTTAGAGTAAAAATTAAGGAATATTTAATGTTACCTAAGTAGGTACCTATGGTTACCATGTCTATACATATACTTAAATTACAAGAAAAAAAAATATATTATTAATCTTTAGATTAAACTCGTAATTAGTAGAGTATTAAAGTATCACTCCATGCAATCAGATGATCAAAAGCTATGTTATTAGTCTTCATGTTCTTAAAATAAGCTAAAATTCAATTATTAAATCCTTGAGGTCCACGAGACCCTTGGTTTCAGTGACAAAATATGTCTGTAAGTGGTGCTACATACAGGAGTAACATTCTCGTTGATGCATTGGTCTTTATACAAGTCATAAATTTTATTAATGAATAGCTATGAAGAAAGATTTTAAGAAGACATTACGTGTGTTACGATGACGGCCTTTTTTATCTGGTTCACAAGCTAATCTACCTCCAGATATTTGATCCGAGATTAAATCCAACATTTTACGTCCAACGCTTAGCATTTAAATAATGCTTTCTTACAGACTTGTTGTCGTTCCCCTTCTACTTCTACAAAAAAATATTTAAAGGATTTTTGACGATGCTTATGAACTCCAGGGGACTGCTTAACATCAAAAGGTTCCATGAGGTCAAACAAATAGGTGTGTTTCTGATTTAACTTTAACGATTAGAACAGGGGCGGATCCAGAATTTCTCTGAGGGAGGGGCGATTTTAAAAATACATACTTATACACGCAATGTTCGGAAAATTATTTTGACGCCTCAAAGAGTATATTAAAAAACTTAATGACAAAATTTAATTTTACCTTATATTTTACTTTTAAGCAAACATAACACATAACAGACAAAATAACAATAGTTTCATAATAATTAAAAAAAAAAACATGTTATGGAGCAGTCTGACTAAAAATAAGGATAAGCAAACTTGGGGAATCTTAGTTAAACTAAAAATAAAGATAAGTAAACTTAGGGTATCTTAGTTAAATAAATAATACTAAAAAGTAAAGTAACCAAAACAAACAAAAAAAATAGTAGAGCAATTTCAAATTGCTTTATGATAATAATTATTACTATAAAACAAATTGCAACTTTCTAGATGCCTTAGCAAATCTATCAATCACCCTGTCAACATCAATATCTATGTCTCTATGAACATGCAACAAGGCCAATCCATCCAAACGATCTTGTGTCATACGAGAACGCATCCAACTCTTAACCCTTCGTAATGTGGAAAAGCTTCTTTCAGAAGTTGCCACTGATATTGGCAACGTTACCAAAACTTTTAAATATTTTGCGATAATGGGATAAAAGTTTTGATCTATTTTGACGAGTGTCTCAATAGCAGTTTGACATGAAGCATTTTGTTCAATGGTTTTTTGATAAATTTGTACTTCCCCTAACAATTTTGCTATTTCATTTTCAACACTTTCAGTTAATCCTAAAAACTGATTACATATTAATGTAATATTTTCTTTAAGGATGCTGTAGTCCGTCAAAAGCAGTAAATTTATGGGAAGCAATACATTAAGTGAAAAGCAATGTAACGTTTTGTCAGAAAATCTTTCGGTTAAATCTAATATAATGTAGTCTAAAATAGGAATAAAACTTGCTTTCCTCCAATAATCTACCGCGTTTGACGCTGGAATATTGACCCGCTGGGTTTGTCGAGATGTTAAGCGAGGAACCTGTAATTCTAGACCAAAAGTTTCTAAGAGATTAGAAGCACTTTGGATTATTGATGAGAACTCATTTTCCGAGTTAGCTCTTTTTTGTTTTAAGACGTCAATGACATTTTTAACATAAGAAACAGCATTGTCCAACCCGATATTTTTTCCCTGGAAAAACTTACTTAATGGCAAGGTCACGTTAAAAATTTCTGAAAGTATATGCACGGTCAAAATGAATTCGCAGTCACATATTGCTTTTAAAAGTATATTTGCCTTACTTGACGAATTTCCTTCATTCCATTCAGAAATTTCATTTAATGCATCACATATTTTGAACAAATCTACTTTGAACTGCAAAATAGAGTCGTGCCTCTCAATCCACCGGGTCTCGCATGGACTATTTAAATTTGTTTTTAAATATTTTTTTAAAACAAAGTGCCTCTTTGCCGATGCGTTAAAGAATGCCACAACTTCCTGTATAATGCCCATGGCGTTTTTAACACATTTCACATTCATAGTTTTTGATATAGAGAGATTAAGCCTGTGATTAAAACATGAACTTAAAACTGCGTTTATCGCAGTCTTCTGAATTTCAGAAACGGCTCCACGAACAGCTGATACATTTACACTACAGCCATCACACCCAATACCAACACAATTTTTTAAATCCAAACCTAGACTTTGAAGTTTTCTAACAACACTTTTGCCTAAAGTTTTACCATCAATTTTAGGTTCAACGGGCATATTAAGATCTTCGTTTTTAGAGGGGTCAAAGTTATCTAAGTGAAGATCTGTAAAGCCTACAAAATCTTCCCTAACTAAACCTAAACTATTACTAAAATATCGTATGGAAACACTAAGTTGCGAGTGGTGTGATATGTCTGTAGTTTCGTCGAAAAGGACGCTATAATATTGACTTTCGTTAACCTGCCTCACAATATTATTTAAAATTTCCTCTCCACAACAGTTAATTAGGGAATTACAAGTAGTTTTACTAATGTAGGTGGCGTTTGACTTAGCAGTTTTGAGATGATTTTCAAGATCTTTGTCACCACTTTCAACTCGAAAACGAAGAAATGCTTTAAAGTTGCCATCATTTAAGTGTGGTAAACTTAAATCTCCCTCGCTGTTCGCTTCAAATATTTGAGTATCGTCCCTGTGTCCACGTAATGGTATATTTTGTCTACCATGTAAAAGGATGGTTTTAATTATGGGGTATAGCCTCTTGCGATTTTCTTCTATTTGAGTTTTCCTTTCTTTATCTAACATATTGCCTACTTCCAAACTTTTATTTTTATGGATTGCTATGAATAATTTAGCTGAAATAAAATGATTTTATTCTAATTAATTTTTTAGTACAAAAAAAAAACCTTTTTTGTTACCTTTTTCTTCCGCTCGAAGATGGTAGAGATTAGATTGATGTTTGATTAAATCACCATCTTTACCAGTAAGTTTCGCATACGATTGAAGGGGGCGTGTAACGAATTTTTGAGGTTGAAGAGTTTTTTGTCCTCCAACCTTACATCCAGATATAAATATAACGCACAGCTTGCAATAAAGGCCCTGACTACTTTCTGAGTATACTAACCAGGGAAATTTAGACAACATATCATAGCTGATCTTTCGTTTCTCTTTTTTGCCCTTTTTAATGTGAAGGGAATGTGGGAAAACGTAATCTTTGGGGGGTTGCCAATGATTGACCAATAATTCATATTTAGTAAAGTCATCCAGATTTAAACCTTTTTTATTGGTTTCACCCACAGTAACATAGTTGCCAATGTCCAATTTAAAACTAGAAAAACACTTATTTTTATCTTTTGGGGGACAAGTTGATGAACATGCAGTTGGAGTTGGAGAAGGACGATTTGAAATTTTATCACTTTTATCTACATCAATACATTCATTACCTTCGTCGCCTTCATTATTTGCCTACAATAGACAATAATATAAAAATAAATTACAAATTACAGAATAACAAATAATTTAGGTAAAAAAAGCTTTTTTAATATAGGTACAGCGTTTTTATAAAGGACTAAAAAATATAAAATACTTAATTTTAAATGCAATCAAAATAATTTTTAAATTTTGATAAACGTGGGGCGCACGTTATAGATATTTGATGCACCACTCTCTGACTCTCTAGACTTATTATATACTAAAAAACCTGCCTGCATGTGTTCCAAACGGTACAAATGGCCCTAAGTAATTAAACATATCAATGCATGAGTTTTACATTCAACATTACCTATGCCATTATGATTAAACATTTTTAAAATTTCTACATCCCTACCCCAACTGGTACTAATCGCAGGATTCGCAGGTAGTATAAGGTATGTATACCTACCTTATTATCATCACCAGCATCACCACTAGAATTTGATTTCACACGTTTTACAAAATTATCTAACAAGCCTAATTTACGTTTTCCCTCCTTGCTCTTAAAACTCATTGCTAGTATCTATTATAGTATAGTACTATGATCAGCCACCCATATAATATAATAAACTAACCACTTATTAAATCAAAAATCAACTTAGCAACAGCAAGAATCAAGAAATTAATATCGACCATACGAAACGAACGCCGAAAACCGAAAAACACCGAAAACTAACCTATAATAATATCACAACAATATCTATTAGATAATATGAATGAAAACGGACGCGACGCGGACGCCTTGAATTAGATAACTTATAATACAGGTGTTTGGATATTGTGAGACGGCTTCAGTAAACTCGCCCTATTTTTGTTACTGGTTGAAGATTTACGGTGGTTATCTTAGCAATTGTTTAAATTCCGTGAAAACAAGATTGCTCAGGGGGGGGGGCGAAACCCCCTTCGCCCCCCCCCTAAATCCGCCACTGGATTAGAAAACCGACTTTCAAATTTTAACCGACACTTTTCTCCACACAGACGTTTGTAAATTGTAAGTATGTTTTATTTAAATACTAAAAGAATAATTTTATGGAACTCTATTATGTACACCTAAATGTAAACATACATTTATTTTTCAATATGAAGCAATAAAATCATTAACAATGGCGAATTACCGTTTACAATTAACACCCTTATGCTTAAATTAGCGAATTGACACTTTCTTGTACAAAAATTTAAAAGAGATAACACTTTTCCAATTCCTTGTACCGATGAAGTCAGTGCCATCTAGCGCCTAGAATAAATATACTACCAGGTAAGCATACGTGTTACCACCTTTTTGCGATGAAAATCAAATATTTCAAAAAAAGTGAGTTAACACCTTCTGGCACCAAATGCTTCAATGTATTACACTTTCGGTAATTAACATATCAAAGGCTCGTTGTGGGTCCGCTTTTGATACAAAAAATTATTTAAATCGTTTTCTATATAACGATATATTTCCGATAATAAATTAACCAAAAAATTAAACAAAGGTTGAACCCAACGTAAATCGATTTTGTTGCTTATACAGCTCTCACAAAATGTCTTCAGGAATTTTTAGAGAACGTTTACATCGATGATAAAATAATTCCTAAAAATAAAACAAAATGTTCTTGTGCACTTTGGGCGTAATTGGAGATTTATTCTATTATCCTAATTACCTTTGCTTTATAATAATAAAAATAGGCCCATACATTTTCCTTCACCTATTTATTTGCTTTTGCAGAAATAGACACGGATTTATCTCGTTGTGTTTTGTTTTGTGTGGCAAAGCAAGCACTAAATTGGAACAGACAGGCCATTTATAACGGGCAACCATTTCATCATCCGAAATCATATTTGTTACCTTCAGAAACACATTCCGGGTTCACATTCTGAAAACAATGGCACCCTGCGTCAGGTATGATATTTCGAAATGTTGTACTTTATGTATTTATTTGTTAAATTTAATAACATTTAGGTACTTAATTTTTAAGCCTATTGGTAATTTAAGAAAAACTTTATTAACTTCCATACATAAAGAAACCCAAAAAGCGAAAAACGGCAAAAATAAAATTACGAAATTGTGACTAAAAATTAAGTTTTGTATTAGACATATTAACAATTTGTGATGAGGATGACGGAATGAAATTAATAATGGAGGTCAGGCTTCCTATTATCGCGCTAAAATATTAAAAAAAAAATGTTGTAAAGTACAATATGGCTTATCATAATAATAATGAAAATAGTACAATATGGAAATCATAATAATACAGTATGGCGGATCTAATGGAAAAAGTTTTCTTTTTATTTCAGCAAATGCAGGATTTTTGCGAGTACTTAGTTAAAATTATTTCAATATAAACGCTATACACGGTGATTTCCAAGATAATACTTTTTTTTCAACTGTGTTTACAACTACTTAAAAAAACAACTTTTTCAAATATCTTTATTTAAATAACTCAAAAATAAAGTAGATATTTTTTTATACACATGAGCCATATTTATTTTTAAACACTCCCAAACTAACTAAAATCTATCACGCGATGAACTGACAACAAAATGAGACTCCTCTGCTTGACATAAAAAAAAATAAACACCAACAATAAAAATTATGAGCAGTCGGATCGTAGGCTTTTTACTTTTTTACATTAGCGTATCTCCTTTATTTTTGAGTTATTCAACCATGCATTTTTTGTGCTGTTTCGTAAAACACATGAATGCATGAATTACTCGAGAAATGGGATAAATTAGCGACGAATCAAATTTCTTGTAACGACTGTTAGAAATAAACTATTAAAATAAGTGTCGCAAACCCATTTAAGGGATAATATAATTTAATTTAACCAATATAAATACAGAAATTCATTCTAGGTATCATATCATATCATATCACCCCAGCCTAATACTTAAATTAAAGCTTTTAACAAATATCTTGTTTTAAAACGTAAGAATGATTAAAGATAGGTATAGGATACTCTTATACATTTTGAAAGACAACTAAATTTTACATTTTCTGCTGCTGTAATATACAGAGTGGTTGATTTAAAATAAGGGAGCTCACCTGCTTTATATGTTAAAAAACGAAACATTAGTTTTATAACCCCCTGTATAACTTTTTGTCCAAAATTTTATTTTGTTACACAATTCATTTCCTTGACTGATAATTGGGTTTTCATAAAAATGTTCAAAATTATAAAATTAATGTGTCTGGTAGATATTAAATTTTAATTGCCTTAGAAACTGAAAGAGTTAGGTATAGGAAATATGACAGTTACTTACCCTAACTTGATCCCTGAAATTCAAAAATGTCATAATATATAGGATGTTCCATCTACAAAAATACAACTTTAATATTGATCTTTTTTTTGGGACATCCGGTGTGTTTTAAAATAATTTTTAAATTGTGCCCATAAAGATCCTGCATTTACCAAATAAATATAAAATTTTAAAATCCAGCTGATTTTCACTTAATGAATGACCAAGTCGTATAGGGTGTGCCACCCTGTATATAGTGTAAATCTGCATGCTGTGAAGGCGCCTCCCCCTCACAACGCTACTAATATTATTTATTTAGAACTTTAAACTATTTCCTGGTACTTCTGTACTGTAATTATTTTTATAATTAGTAAATAAATTCATTTAAATAATAAATGCAAATTTAGATGACGCTTATGCCTAATTCAAATTCACTCGTCGCCAAAATGTATTTAAAGTTTCTTTTGCATCAATACATCCCACCATTGATCGAGAAGTTTAGCTTTAAAATGCACTCCCTTAAAAAACCTAATCTTATTTCTATGAATACATTTGCATACTTAGGGGGATTGTTATGACTTAGTTTTTATTATCTTTTTTATATTTATTACCAAATATAATTTTTGTTACTAGAATAATTATTATAAAGGGTATAGGTAACATTATTTGTTTTTGCATACATTACAATTCATTATACAAAAAAAACGTCCTCAAAGTATGCCGTCACGCAGGTCTCGAGCAATACAAACCACGTGGTATTTGCCCACCACGGTCATATTGGAATCACAACGTGCTTCCAATATGGCTGTCGACGGCAAACGTCAAAAAATCTAACCTTTATTTTTTTATGAAGGTCAGTGTGACATGTAAGCAGCGATTTTGGTTTTGTGTGTTTTATTAAGTTATTGTTGTTTAATATGTGTTTTTTTTTTCTGTTATTTATATTTGAGAACACTTAAAGTTGGTGTTGTCAACAATGGCAAGTGTTTATCTACACAATTTATCGAGGGAAAGCCGTGAAGTTGGTGAAAGGTAATTTGAAAAGGTTTGATGGTATTCGTTTTAAAACCTTCAATATTTAAGACTGACTGAAATGTGGCTTGTGTGTTTATATTGGATGGTAATTAGGCGTTTTCGTAATAGGTACCTTCAGAAGGTAAGCATTATTGGAAACAGCGATCCTTTTCCTCTTGAGAATAGTGAATTGGATTTTTCTATTGATTGCCACCAGTGTCTAATATTAATATTATTAAAATATTGTTTTGGTATTCAGTGCTGAGCCACAATTATTACACCAAGGAAGAAATATAAGCTTTTAAGTATCGACAATCCTATAAAAAATTTGTTATTAAAGTGGGTACAAAGTTAGTGCAGATTTTCTTTATTTTGGTCGGAAAGGTATGCCATTTTCTAGCTTTTTGTCTATTTAATAAGTCTTGTTCTAGGTAAAATATTTCCAGAGAGCCAATTTAAAACCATCAGATGTGTGAACAATTATTTCAAGGGATGGAAGTATATGTACGGCTCACTGTTCATGCATGGCAGGAAACAATGAAGTTTGTAGTCATGTTGGAGCTATACTGTTTGCTTCAGGGTATGCCCACAAAAGCGAGGTTACAACTTGCACGCACAGACATAAAGCCTTTTGCTTAAAAAATATCAGCATCAACTATCAAAAATTTACCTTTGGTGTTAGACATATCAAGAGAGCTATATATCAACTTTTTTCCTGATGTTTTTTTCAAACTTTTTTAAGAGTTGTGAAATTGCCTAAACATTTCATTCTGAAGAAATTATGCCAGAACTGCTGTGAAGATACTTTACTAGAAAAGATGGGACTGCGAGAGTATACATTATTGGTGCATTTGTATAGGTGTTAACGGTAGAAGGCCTATGGTAAAATGTGATCGGGATGAGTGTGAAATCGAATGATTTCATATTATATGTATTGGGGAAAAAGGAAATGACAATGTATTATGAGTGTATTTGCTAGAGAAACGGGGACTATGTCGTAGTTCAAATTATAAGGCTTTAGTAAATAAGTGTAAACTTTGTTTTTCTTGTTTATAAATTGCTTTAATTTTAGTTACCTACTCAATAAACACAATAGAAGCCATACTATTGAGTTTTAAGCAATATGTTTTAGGCATGCCTTCAACTCATTTTCTGAATTATTTTTTTATTATAAATTTAAGTCGTATTAAAAAAAATACAGAATTATATAAAAGTGAAATAAACTTCCATAATGCTAGCCTTGTGGCACCTTCATCAACCTTGATCTGTAGTAGTTCCTCCTGACTGGATGCAAATGTATATCCCATAATTTAAGAAGGAACGTAATCGGTGTGATTTTCTTCCTCTAAGCTAGCAATATTTCCCAAAGTTACAAACATAGCATTATTATAAATTAAAATTATTGGTGCCAAATGCTTTTACCTGTTGTAAAATGCAAACTCGGATTTTTCAACATGGTGTCTGTCAGATCCTCTCTATTTAGAGTAGCTAGCCCATCCATCCCTCTGCTTTATAAATAAATCATTTAGGCGTGTTAAAAACTTATAGTTTAAGATAGTAGGTATACGATAAATCTTATGAATAGGCCTGTTGAAGCTACTTTAACAACCGACAACTAGACACTGTTTCAAAATTAAACAATCGGATTACACAGTAAAAAACCAACACTTTCCTATAAAAACAGTTTTAAACAGACACATTACAACT
Source organism: Polydrusus tereticollis (assembly GCA_963920685.1). Taxonomy (NCBI): domain Eukaryota; kingdom Metazoa; phylum Arthropoda; class Insecta; order Coleoptera; family Curculionidae; genus Polydrusus; species Polydrusus tereticollis. The sequence goes on along the minus strand of OY987329.1, from coordinate 86,824,292 downwards.
GTTAGATAAGGAAGATGCGCTTACGGGCCGTTAGAAGGCGGACCAAATGATCTAACTAACAATTTGATCAATTTAGCGGCTAATCGATTTTCAGGATTTTGAAGCGCACAGAACTCGATTGAAAACTAAGCATTGAATCCGTGTATATTTGCCACATATTGTGCCTTCCACGGCCATATTGAATTGTTCGTCGAATGTTTTTGAGTTCTGTGGAACGAATTCAATATGGCCGTGGGGGGCAAATAGAGAATTTGACACATCGCTGGATTGCCTACTTAAACTATTACTCTTTAAAGATAACCTGAATAAAAGGTAAAGGTGAATGAAAAATAGAACGGTCAAGTTCTAAAGCTTTTATTTAAAAAAAAAATTACATATTGTGGTGATTATTGAAAACTTGTAGAAAATTTTAAAATTTCATACAGCTTGCCAGCATCAACACGAGCTAAGTTTTAAAAAATTATCCTTGAACTAATATGGAATAAATTTTTTACATTGACATTGTTTAAAAATAAGTAAAATTTTTCCATTGCGTGTCGTTTCACATCGTCTATTTTTTTACATTCCCAATGTACTCATTTATCATCTAACTGATAATCATATAAATCAAAACGCCACACATTCCGTTTCGAAAATAATACAAGCACAATCACAAAAGGTGTACAATCGTTTTGTATTCGGTAATGTACCCACAAATCATGTTTTATAATATTTAAAAGTAAACGTCCAACCCACTTATATTATAACTAGCTTAAGAATCTAATACGGCCCACGTGATCTGGCGTGAGGTTTATTTTTGATAAATTGATTATTCTATACTGGGTGGGTAAAAACAGTTAATTTTGTAATCATTTTATTATTGGTTTTTGGTAATATTTAAAAAAAAATGATTACTCATACGTATTTCCCCTCAAAAAGTGTATACCTAAACTTAATAATTAAATTTTTGCAGCAGCTAACATATTCTCCACAAGAGGTTTTAATATTTTGGATATATTTGATTAGCAAAAACACACTAAGTTTACTAAGACTAATAGAAAAGCAATAATACGTACTTGTTGGAAGATTAAATACCAATATGAGAATTGGGTACAAGTATTTCGTTGAAACTGAAATAACTGAAACTTTTTTCTTGGAAATTTTCCGCGTTGAATTTGGGCATGCTTACCCTGATTATATTCCGAGAGCGAAGCTTGAGGGATATAATATTTGAATAAATATGTCCAAAGTTCCACGACTTAACTTGCTCTATAAGTTTGAGTGAACAACGGAAAGTTTACCAGGTTAAAGAAAACGACGGTGAAAGTTATATTTGGTACGATTATTTAATGAACCCTAAATGCTCCAGTAATATTTGAATAGCTAACTGCGGAAAGAGGACATGTGACATTTTCTAAAATGCGAAAGTTAAAAAAAAAGTCTGCTAATTTGTTTAATGTACCTTTTAACAAGAAGGATTTAAAAAAGTAGTTTTATTAGAGACACTCTCATAGAAAATAATAACATATTATATACTTTTTCCAAAGTCAGTATGATGACATAAAAAAGCTTCGACCGGGCTTCAAAGGGACCGGCGTCCTAATCTGGGTTGTCAGATTTTTTCTTGACATTTTTTAAAAGTTTTTATTATTAAAAGTGTTTTTTTATCAGTATTTAATTGATAGTAAGTAACTCTCTTCGAAAGCTAGTTTGCAAATGTACTTTGAACCAAGACATTTTTAATGTCAAAGAAAGAAGGAACAAGAAATTCATGAATATTATAATAATTTTTTTAGTACTTCAGAAACATTATTTATACAAAAACTATTTAAATGAAGCTAAAAAGGAATTTTACTGTTGTTAAACAAAAAAAAATAAGCAATTAACAAACCCTTATGTTCCTCGTACACTTACGGAAACTTTGTAGAACTGGCAACTTCCTGGCAATAGACCGTCGAGGCCCACTGGCAATTTAAAGTGCGAACTATTTTTTTCCGAGTGGGAAAATTAATAGAGCAGCATATAAATACAAATGTATATGCTGTAGACAAGAACAGCAAATAGTTAAAGGTTTTGCCAATTGGGTGATCCCTTATCAGTTTTAAAATCAGTTCATGTTTGAGGTATGCGATATTGGGAATCGGACAGCGGCGTGACTGGGTAAAACGATTTACTGTAATTTACATATTTTTTTTCTGCTATAACTGTGTGGTTTTAGACAAATAAGTTTTTATTGGGTACCTATATTTTATTATATCAGTATGGCTTTTGGCGACAGTTTGAAAGAGAAGGTCAAGGTGAACTATCACAGGAATATAATAAGCCGGTGACAGAGTCGGCCATTGAAAGCGAAACAAGTCCCGAATTAAGGAACAAAGATTTAAATGTTCAATGTCAACGCATTGTTTTAAATATGTACGAGTGTTTAAAAAAAGAAAATCCGGGAAAAACTGAAAATTCGCTTTGTACAAGAATGTACTTATAATGAATGAACACAACTTGGGTTTTTTAAGAATTTAAAATGTAATTAATTTGGGGACTGTAACCGGTTACTCCATAAAGCGCACGCCAATAAATCGAAAATTTAAAACGGCTGACAATACTACAAGGGATTTTATTCTGCGAACTATTTAAAACTTTTAGGAGGATAATATAGTGCCAACTTTAGAACGGGTTCGTGATAATTTGCAAGGTTACCATGATTATAGCTACCAATATTTAGAAATATTGCGTGGTGTTTTGCTAAAATGTGACTTTAAACATAAAAAATTAGATAACCTAATTGTTATAATGGAATCCCCGCATATCATTGAACTACGACAGGACTATTTGCGCAAAATAAAGGAGTACCGTGAATCCGATAAAAGTATAATTTATTTAGACGAAACTTGGTTTGATACTCATGAAATTGTTAAATATGATTGGGTAGACAGTACAAATTCTACTTGTGGTAAAATGCCGAAAGTAAAGGTGGCTTTGTACCTAATGTGTTGCTCTCGTCAGCAAAAAATATTACCCAATAATCAATCTCCAACTTTAAGCGTAGTTGTGCTTTATAATATTCGGCAGGTAATAACGAAATGAATAGCGATGTATGGAAAAATTGCGTAGCTCATGTTATAAAAACTGAAAATGAATATTCTGTTTCACCACTCATAGCGCCAGTAGTAATCCAATCTAGAAACGATTCTACTTCTGAAAGTTCTGACGATTCCAGTCATTAGATTGTTTATGAATTTTAAATTAATTATGTCCGTTCAACACGTATCTTAAAAACTTGTTATATTACAAAATGTTTACTGTAATTCTGCTGATGCGATCAATTTGTCGTTAAAATATATATAGCGAATTCTAAATACTAACTGTATATTCCGTAACATATTACCTGCCCTATTCATTCTTGGCAAGCATATATCATACCTCCTCGCGGTCCTGGCGGGAAAAAGACAATTTTTTTTCGAAAGACCATTTTAAAAATATTCTCTGCAGGGGAAGTCACGGATACAAGCATTTTATCGATATAAACTACAATGAAGAAGCTATAATATATACTATTTAATCATATGAAAGATTTACAACAATCCGTATTTTAATTATTTGGTAGAAGCGACGCCTATCGTCAGGAGTTTAATGCTTTCTATGTCATCAAGTTAAGCTTGGAACAACTATAACAAAAAAGTTTATTCGTTATGTTTTTTCTTCTTTGTAGTGGGCCAAGCAGTACGCATATCTCGAATAGCAATGTTGCTAGAAGCTGTCAAAATATGAGGAAATACCCTGTACCTACACGTGACAAGTTCCCCCAATAAAAATAGGGGTGAATTTACATGTGAGGGGGTTCAAAATTTAGCGATATGTGGGGGGTCAAAAATATCTCAGTAATTTATGGACAACCCCTGTGGAAAAAAAATATCTTCCGAAATAGTATCGTAAATATCCATTGACAAGGAAGGTCATATCCAAAAGGGTTTTATAGAAAGGTATTGAAGGTATTTCGCACAAAGAGAAAGAGATAACCAGAGATACCAAAGGTAAATCGCATGAATTTGAATTTCAAAGAAAGTTTTGCAATTCGAGACCGAAAAGACGGCATTGATATATGACGGCTATTATGCCTTTTGGTCACTCGACTGCCATAAACTCATTTATACTTCGGCCAGTAGATAATTGACCGCAAATTTGTTGGGGAATCTGGGATTGCCAACTTCTGTTAGTTTCGAATTAACATTTTCCACGCGAACGGGCTGCAATGGTCGCTTGGAGTTTGTTTTATATGGCTGTGGCGATTAATTTTCCGAGGTGGGTTGCTTTTGTGTTTATTCACTTCGATATAAAATGGGAATTATTAATCCAATAAGACAATTAAAAATTTAACAATGTTATACAGCCAGTTCTGAAAATATTAATGTGACCCAGACATTGTTAATAATATTAATAATAATAATAATAATAATAATAATGTTTGTAATAATCTTCTATATTATATGGTTCTATTTCCAGTAGCAAATAAAATTTTTTTTTCTTTATTTGTTTTATGTTATTTAATAAATTAATTGAATTAGGAAACCCGTTATAGTGTTTGATACATTGATAATACGGGCCTTTTTCTGTTACGGTTAATCTGTGTATTAGATATGTACCGGGTGTCCCACTAAGAATGGCTGTCGACCGTATCTCAAAAAGTGTTAGTCGTACGGCTTGCGGAAAAAAATATATTAGGTAAAGTGGTCAGGAGAAATTGCTGGAAATTATTTTCAAGTTTCTCAGACTGGCGCTAGAGGGCGCAACAGTAACGGTAAATATGAATCACGAACTTTCCTCAAAAGTCGCCTAGTTAAGGTATCCGGAAAATAACATTTTTGTATATTTCGAAGATTTATTAATAAAATTCACCTATAGTACGTGTTCGTCACTTTTCAAATATAGTGGTGGGGGAAGGTTGAACATTATTTGTAATAAATGATAATAACTCCGGACTGGCTTAACATAATTTAGTAAACTTAGTTTTGTTAAAAAGGGCTTCTCTCACTCTATATATCACCTTATGAACTACGGCAATATGTGTTTCACACTAGGCGCTAGGGGGCGCTGTCCTATAACTTCACAAACATTGCGCTTTTTTTCCATAATTGTAAATATAATAGTATATTCAATTTTACCTGATTACAAGGATTATTAAAAGTCTAAGGAGTCAGCGAAAACCGCGTTGTTGATGTTCAAATTGTCGCCCATCGTTCTATATACACGTCTCCAATCTCTCCCTGGTTGATAATATTGCTGTTTCCACCTCTGCCATAGGGATACGGCGGCTGCTGTCCATTATCCTTTCTATCATGTTTTTCCTTGTAGTGGGGCTGGTAACGAAAACAAGATCCTTAAATCTCCCCCATAGATAAAAATCTAGGCATGTTAAGTCAGGTGATCTAAAATAGAAATTACCACTTTCATTAACAGTATCACAATATAGCCGATAATATTACCTGGCAGGCCACGGAAATATACTCTCTCTTCCTATCCACCTTGCAGGAAATGTGTCGTCAAGAAATTGACGAACGTTTGCCGCAAAATGTGCATATATTGATATATAGGAGTTCGTAATTTAAAAATGTAAATATCTTTGCCCAGTAAGCCACTCATTAAATACAAACGGTCGAATTATTCTGCCACCCAAAATGCCGCACCAGACATTCACACTCCATCTTACTTGATGCTGCACCTCCCGCATCCAATGGGGATTATCCCGCGACCAATAGTGCATATTATGGCGGTTTACTCCTCCATTACTATGGAAAGTAGCTTCATCAGTCTACAAAATTCTGGAGAGGAGATTTCTTCCAATATCATATTGAGCAACCGATAGCAATGACCCAATCTTCTAACATAATCTTGCGGGGTCAAAGCCTGGTGGAGCACTATATGGTAGGGATGTAGCCTAAAGAAAAACAAAATACTTATTACATTGTCTTGGAAACTATTAAGAGAAATATTGCCATTATTCTAAACTATTTAGGAGTTATAACATATAGATATAATTAGATACCTTTCTTCTAATAAAATCCTATGCACAGTAGAGCGAGTAACGCCCAAGTCTCTAACAATTAATCTAATACTAATTTGTGGATTAAATTCCACATATGCCAAAACATTTACAATGTTTTCCTTGGTTCGACCTCTGCGGCGTCTGCGATATACAGGGCGACGAATACTTCCAGTAGTACAAAAACGGCTAGCTAAACGATTAAACATTCTACTGTCGTATCGGGGCCTTTGAGCGTATCGTACTGCGTAAACCCGTTGAGTAATTGTTGTATTTCCCAAACATTCAAAATACACCACAATGATGTCGACCGCTTCTTTAAGTAACAGAGGCATTTTGAAAATCAAATACGACACAACACTGTTGGCACGACAAAAATTTTTACGTAATAATGAAAGGTGACACGCGTGACGCGTGCACAGTTTCAATTAATATTTTGTTTTTCCAAGGCCTATTTGACTATTAAAAAAACCTTTACAATGGCAACTTGAAAATAAAATCATAATGTTCCGTAATTATGATTATTGTTGTTGATATCTCCGGATTGAAAATAGATATTAACTTGTGGTTTTGGCTGACTTCTTAGACTTTTAATCGTCCTTGTAATTAGGTGAAATTGAATATACTATTATATTTATAATTATGGAAAAAACGCGCAATGTTTGTGAAGATGTAAGACAGCGCCCCCTAGCGCCTAGTGTAAAACACATATTGCCGTAGTTCATAGGATGATATATAGAGTGAGAAAAGCGCTTTTTAACGCAACTAAGTTTACTAAATTATGTTAAGCCAGACCGGAGTTATCAGCATTTATTACAAATAATGTTCAACCTTCCCCCACCACTTTATTTGAAAAGTCACGAACACATTCTATAGGTGAATTTTATTAATATATCTTCGAAATATACAAAAATATCATTTTCGGGATACCTTAACTAGGCGACTTTTGAGGAAAGTTCGTGATTCATATTTACCGTTACTGTCGCGCCATCTAGCGCCAGTCTGAGAAACTTGAAAATAATTTCCAGCAATTTCTCATGACCACTTTACCTAATATATTTTTTTTTCCACAAGCCATACGACTAACACTTTCTGAGATACGGCCGGCAGCCATTCTTAGTGGGACACCCGGTATATTCTAAATTTAGTGTTTGATATACTTGTTGCGAGACGTTATTTATAAAGGAAGATCTGTTTGTAAAGAAAAAAATAATACATTCCTGTATAAATATTGCAGTTGCGGTCAAGATTTTAAATTCTTTAATGTTACAATCATTTTTTATCAGAAAACTTTCAGGTTGTTCAATTCGTGATCTGTTTGTCCTGAACATGGTTAGACCAGTCTTAGAGCTATTAATAATTAGTTTATTTTTAGAAGACCAATCCTCAGCTCCAGCCATAAACACTTGAACATCCTGTTTTCTGTGGTTTCCTAATAATTGAGCTGCCCAAGTTTAGTTTTGTGCTGGTTTTATATTGGTTTTATAATGGCGAAAAATAAAACTTGGAGTAAATTAATGTACAGGGTGGCCCATTATTAAGGGACGCCGGCTATATCTCAGGATCCGTTAATCGGACGACCCTGAAAAAAAAAAAATTATTGGTAAATCGGCAAAAAGAAAAAGCTGAAAATTAATTGTAAGTTTCTAAGTCCACCGATAGAGGGCGTAAATCCAACCTCGGAGTAGAAAATACTGTTTTAACCAAAATTACTTCAAGTGAACCTATACTGAAATCGTTTTTTGTACCCTACCGAAGATATGAGAACTTTTTTGTATTTGCGTTTTTTCCCTACTTTGTCAAATAAAGGGTGGGGGAAGGGGTAAACGTTGGTTTGAAAAAAAGTCAATAACTTTTTTTTGGAATAACCGATTTCAACTAACTTTTTTAATTCGAAAGCGCTTTAATGAGCGCTCCAACTAGAATAATAATATTTTGAGTTCAGTTATTTTTCATGTCGGTAGGTGGCCCTTAATGACAAGGTCGCAGATTTTTATGATTTTCTCGAAAATTTGAAATGTAATGGTATTTTTATTTTTCGCTAGGAAGAAAGAGCATGAAATATTACAGTTACTGGTAAAACCCGTTCTCCGATATGTTTATTCCTTATAGATATATTTAAAAATATATTTAAACCTAATAACCTAATACTTTACAAGAAAAGTTAAATAAAAATAAATAGTGCTTTACGTCAAAAAATATTAGCTTAAAACGTGTTTAGGTATCGAAATATAATTTCAAAATACCGTTAGCAAATGAAATAGCATTTGATTTGCTCGCGGTATATTTCAAATGCATGCAGAATGCAACCATTGCTGCCAGAATATATGCTATAAGGTATCCAGACAGGCGCAGATATACCAAACGAGTTTTTGTTCGATTGGCGGTACGCTTGAGAAATTTCGGAAGTGTTCGTTGTCCTGTTTTACTTAGACGTGGTAGAGCTCGAACTGGAGCAAACATCATAAACGTTCTAGCTTACATCGAATATAATCCTCATGCAAATACCAGAGACATTTCCCAGGACTTGGACATTACCCGCACTATACCGTCCAACGAATTATAAAAGATCATAGGTAAGTAGTAGGTATTATAATATTAAAAATGTTTATTAAAAATATATATTTCAAACTTAGGCTCCATCCGTACCATGCAGTGCTTCACCAGGCCATAACAATGTAAGATTTTGATAAAAAACTTGATTATATATGTTATGGACAGACAAGGCTACCTTTAAAAGCGACGGACAAGTGAACTTGCACAACATGCATTATTGTTCTCAAACCAATCCTCGTTGGATGCAAGAGGTCCAACACCAGGGCAGGTGGAGTGTAAACGTTTGGTGCGGCGTATTTGGTGGACTCACTAATTTGAGGTCTGTTAATATTAAAATATTTTAATAATGTAATTCTTTGATACAGTTTCTGCTGACCATAACAACTGATATGAGACACCTATATTACCATTGCCAATATCCACCAATATCAGATAAACTAAGGTTGTTGAATATCCCTCCCTTTCTTTAAACCCTAGGCTAAAAATTGCCATCACTATGTCCGAGACATGTATCTTCTTGTAAAGAAATCAAAATGTAGTGGTGTAAAACTGAGTTGCGAATTTTCTATAAAGAAACTCTGAAACATAACCTGCTTCCTTAAGCTTTAGGTTGCTCGCGAATATAACAACATTTATCATTAAAATATTTCAATATTAAACATGAAATAAAAGTACAAGAATATATCGATTTAACGAAAGAATGTAAGGAAAAGAAAATAAAAAGTTTTCAGGAAATTTATAGAAAATATTAGCTTTAACTAATTTTTGATTTTATCTACTAGAAAGACTTGATATCCAAAAGTCCAAAAATTCTAAAAGCTAAACCAAGAGGTTAAGTAATAAACTTATGGTCACTTGTTTTGTTACCCTTTGAATAACAGCAACAAAAGGGTTGTATTACTTTAATGCCTTTAACATTGCAAAGTTTGCAAACACAAATTTCAAGGCTGATTCCGACAGACAACCCATATTTACTCTAATCTTTTATGTGATCTTTCTGTATGCTTTTGACTATAAATCTTCGATTAGAAAACAAATCCGTTTTCAAAACTCTTTTGTTATTAAGCGGAAAGGGTTTTAATCCGCTTCTGTTTAACAAAGAACGTATTTTTTGACTTGACTAATTTTGATAAACTTTGACTCTTTATGTAGTATAGTATAATTAGGGCTTTTAACCAACTGAATCTACTTATATGTTTCTTTTAACAGCAGGTAGATAACACATTTCCACTGGTTCTTGTTGCTTGAAATCACATCTTGCTTTTTTTCCAAAGTTCCCCTTCTGACGAAACAAAACTAAACTGTAGTTAAAACAATTTTGGAGCTTGTTGTTAAATTGTTAGTTTTATATTTATTTACGTTTTTTGTGCAAATCATCAATTAATCATTACATTTATCATTACTTTAATCTTTACATTTATAATAAAGAGTTAAGCCACCCAAATTTTCAGTCGTACCTACGGGGCGAGAAATCTAACGTGTATGGATATTTTTGTAAATTACCAAGGGGGTTTAAAATTAATTTGAAATACATTAGTGGTGCCTAGAAGATCAGACTCTAGTAAGTTTGTACTATGAGAATAATATTTCTGTTAGCCTTAAAGTTAGAAACTGTCAAATCTAAAAATATCTGTAAATATTACCACATTGCGCCATATCATAACAGTAAAAGTAGACAAGCGAAGAAAGGAATACGTAATTTTTTTGTCGAGAACCATATTGTTCAAGCCTCATTGACCCAAGATAACAATAGTATAAATTTGCATAAAATATGTCATAGCCATAACTCATAAAATTTCTTAACTGAAAACACATGGTTGACAAATATTTTAACAGTGATTTTAAATTTAAAAATGTTGTCTAATTTGTAGGTCAAAGAATTTTTGTGCTTTTATAAAAGAGTAGGGTAGAAAAATTGCGACTTCTTTTAAAACAAATGTCCGACTAAATAATTGCTAGAAAATTTAATTCCGATAAAAAGTTAAAAGATACTCTGTTATTTTGAGTTTACTGATTCTAATTAATAACTTGACACCCTAGATTAAGTAAAACTAGTAATTTTACTTCAAACCTCAAGGTGAAAAGTAACCTATTACTAAGTTAGTAATTTATATAATATATGAAGAGTCAGGGGAAAGAACGATGAAAGTCAATGGACCATGATTTCGAGAAAACTCAAATTTTAGTTTAGAAACCCTTTGGTTCCATATTGAAAACTCATTGCGTAAATAGGTCACTCTCAGATAGTTATTTATAATGTTTAAATTGGCATAACGTTTAATTAGCACAAATTACGTGAAAAACTTCATTACTATTAGCAAAAACTTAGAGCGATGTCAAAAAATACTAGGAAAAAACGATGAGAGTCCAGTGACTTTCATCGATATTTCCTCTTATTTTGAATACTTTTGAAGTCTTTTATTCAAAAAAGTTACAAAAAATCGAACAAAGACAAAATTACATGTTGTTTAATGTGGCAAGCTTCTCAAGTAGTTTTGTGCTTCACGTCCACAAAATTTAGACAGCTTTTCTATGTCTCTATATTTAGGAAAAGAAAGCGGCAACGGATCTGAAACAAAAGAAAAACAATAGCTTAATTATTATGTACCTATGTATTGTTTTTAGAGAATTATATTGTCGCTAATAAGTCTTATTATTCTTGTTGCTGTTACCTGTATAAGAAAATTTTGGCATCTCAAACTCTCCTGTATTGTCGCCCAGCTTAAGCGATTTTCCGACGATGTCAACTGATTGCCAGCTTCCATTGAAAGTTGTGCGATAGTATAAGAGCCTTGGGTTTTCCTTCGAAAGTCTCAGTTCTTTTACAGGTCTACTGGCAAGTGGACACGTTTTCTTGTAAATTTTGTTAAAGAGTGTGTCCTATTGATGAAAAAAATTGTGATTCACGTTTTCGGTTTTGAATGGTGATGGCTTATTCCGACTACTCTCGAAAGCTGAAATCCAATCTTCTGGGGTCTCAGCTCTAGTTTTCTGGTTTACTAGAGCGAAGTCTTTATCGCACTCCATATATAAGTGCCCTCGCACAGGAAAAGTCATATGAATAGAATCTAGGCGTTTTTGAAAATGAATTACGTGGTGTAGATATCTAAAAACATTCCAATTTTTATTTTGTCCTGCACATGAATCACAGAATATATTCAGTTCTCTTACTCTTTAATCTAAGTGGTTGTATAGCATATGGTGAATTAAAGAACACACGTCCGTGCTTCCCTTTTTGCCTTCTGTCTCTGGATATGTGTAAAAGATAGCATCGTTGGTGGATAAGAAATGAATAATGAATGTATACATGGATAACTGTCGACAATAATATGCATCATTGGTAGAAATATTAGGCACAGGTACATTTTCGGCGTAGTCAATACAGATTGATTCTATTTCCACTTTTTTTCTACTTTCCTTCTTGGCCTCTGTTTTTCGAGTGTAGAACGTATCTGCCTTTTTTAAATGGAGTTTTCGTTCTACTTCCAGTTTTTTTTATCTCACTAAGAGTAGTTTCTTTAGCGCTACCATTAGCATTTGAAATCTCAAGATACTTATTTTTCAACTTAACATTGATTTCGTCACAAAATGAACATGTGTCTGAGCGGGGGTATCCAAACGCGATGTTGAACTTTGTGTTAAAAATTTCCCTATAGCTATCATATGAGATTTTGCAAGCAGTGTATTTCTCATTGAATATGTTATACATTTTTAATATGTTAAGTTCTTCTGGTAAGTAGGTTTTTTAAGTTTTGTTCAGACTGTAGTGGCTGCTGCGTGACTTGAAGGAAGAAATGTGTTTTATCGCCGATTCTACTGTCTCCTTTTTCAAAGCATGCTTTCTAGTAGAATGCTTACCTCTGCCATCAACTGGAGAAGAGCCACAATTTTCACTGAACGTTGAATTGATTGAACTCTTCTGCCTGTGATTCCATGTATTGATAAGAATGCTTTAGAGCATAACTGAACATCAATACTAGCTTCGTTTTCTTGTGGGACTCTAACTCTATAATAATAGGATGATTCATTGAACTTACCGACTTCATTTTCAGGTTTACGCGGCCTGCGACGTTGAACGGGAACTAATGATATCAACCCGGCAAGATACGAGTGTTGTTCGTCGTATGTAGGCAGCTCATTAAATTTTTTCAAAATTTTATCTCTGGCGTTTTCACCTACTTTAGTAAAACACTTTAACCTTTTACACCTACAATCACTTCCAGACACATTGCTTAGCAAACGAAGTTTTTTAGTTACATCACTCATTCGTCCAAGTTTTTTACGCTTCTTCACGTTAATCTCACTTTCTTCCATAATTAAACTGAACTAAACAAAAAAAAAATGGAAATTCAGCCTGCACGTGGAAAAACAATAATATTATGCTTCCGACAGGTTCTAACGATAACTAAAAAAGCAACAGAAAACAAAAATGGCCGAAGCGCTTCAACGCAGAAGTGGACTTTCAGCGTTTCTTCCCCTGACGCGTGGACTTTCATCGTTCTTTCCAAGTGTAATGTATTTTCAAGCCATGGTAACTCGTGACTGTCAGCATTTTTTCCTCCTTTTGGTATGGTATAGTAAAATATACGTATGAATCTACATTTTACACTGATTACTTTATTTTCGACCTAAAATGGACTTTCATCGTTTTTTCCCCTGACTCTTCATATATTATTATACAGGTATACATCCTATATATAAGTGTGTTTGCAAAAATTCAGGTGGGTAAATTCATTAAATTATTTAAACGATTTTCTCAAGTTACACATTTTCACAATGAGATAATATTTGTTAAGCAGTGTTAACAAGAGCGCAATTTAATTTAGTATGGTACACGAATGCTACAATTTTAAAGGGGCCACAGTTTTTCTTTAAATTTAAGCTCGCTAATGGAATGCATTCCCAAGTAAATTTTTTTATTCAACAAATGGTAATTTGTCAGATTTTACTTAAGTTGGTTTCTTTATTGTTTTTGTTAGATGGCACAAAGATGTTGTCAACAATTATTGTATTCTGGATTAGTGTAATTAGAATTTCACCCAGATATCAAATCATTTTATTAAGTTTCTTGACATACACCATCGGACAAAAGTAGAGCAACACTTTCGAAAAATGAAAGACATCTCGATTTTATAATAATAAATGATTGATATCGTATTTAAATACATCGTGTCTTAAATATCAAAGTAGGCTGCTGTTATCGGCGGCAACAGCTTTTTCCAACAATCCAAACAAATAAACTGATATTGACGTAAACTTTCAAATACAGTATTATAATGCGTCAAAAGTAAAGCAACATTTTAATATTTTCCTAAAAAAGAAAGGTTTTAGTGAAAGAAAAGGTTAAAATATTTTTGCAGAGTTTATTTTATGTTTAATTAATATTTCTGTGCTGAATTAATCATGCTAAGAGGTATTCCAATTTCGAAAGAATTAAAGCAGAGAGAAGTGAATGCACACTTGGAAGGTATTTCAAGACGGTTGGTTTTACCAAGATACAGCGCATCTAAAATAATTTCAAGTTACATTCAAAGGGGACATTTAGAGAATCTACCGAAATCGGGAGGGCCGAGAAAAACAACAATTTGGACAGACAGACGTATTTAAAGAATTTCTCAAAACAATCCTTGGATGTCTGCACCGCGAATTATTGCCGAGATTCCCGAATTTATGGTTAGTCCACGGACAGTTCCAAGAAGGTTGGTAGACGCAAAGTTATTTGGTAGACGCCCGGCTAAAAAGCCCCTTATTTTAGCAAGAAATAGAGTGGCTAGGCTTAAAATTGCACGTCGACATTCAAATTGGACAGTAGACGAGTGAAAAGAAGTTTTATTCAGCGATGAAACGCATTATAAAATTTTTAATTCTGATGAAATGAAGCGTGTAAGACGGCAAATCAACACAAAGTTTAATCCCAAATACGTTACATCCACAGTTAAACATGGCAAAGGCAGTGTTTTTCTATGGGGTTTTTTCTCATGGAATGGGGTGGGTCCTCTAAACTTCATTAATGTCACCATGGATTGATTTGTCTATAGAGATATAACGCAAGATGTAGTGTTGCCTTATGCAGAGTGGGAAATGCCGTTACGTTTTATTTTCCAACAGGATAACGATCCAAAACACTCTTCACGAATTGTTCAAATTAAGTGGTTTCAAGAAATAACGTTCGGGTTTTGCAGGGGCTGGCATAATCCCCAGAACTTAACCCCACTGAAAATCTATGGGAAGAAGTTGAACGTGGAATTCGTACACAATTATTTCCAAATAAACAATCATTGGTAAATAAAATCAATTAAGTTTGGACAAACCTTCCCGAAAATACTGTTCAAAAATTGATTGCCCCAATGCCGCGACGTTGCCGACAAGTTATAAAAAATAATTGATATTTTGTTAACTAATAACATAATACTTCTAGTTATTGTAATTATTAAATGTGTGTAATGCTTTTTTATCGTAATATGTAAAATGAAATACTGTTGACACAATTTGTTGCTTTACTTTTATCGCACTTGATTTCGTCGATTTTTATAATTATAAATATTTCTCTACCTTCGTTTTGTTTAAAGTGTACCAAAATATTGTGAAATATTACTAATATTGTGGGGATAATATTTCATTAAAATTAGCTGGGGATCACAATCATATAATTAATTTAAAGAAATAAAAGCACTTTGTTGCTCTACTTTTGTCCAATAATGTATGTTTCAAGCAATTAAAGGTGTTTTAAATGTTTCACTGTCTGAATTGATAAAGAACTATCCAGAAAGCTTACAGATATCAAAGAGTTGAGTTATAGTATTTATACATCGTTTAAGAATCAGTAAGTTCAATAGCTGATAAATATATTTACTATACAGGGTGTCAAAATTTGTTTTTTAAAATCAATTTTGCTTTATTAATTTGTATGTATGTAATTTTGCTGATGTAAATTTGACATAAATCTTTATTGACCATTATGAATAATGACCCTAAATTTTTTTGTTGAAAGCTTTTTTATAAATTTTAATAGCACACATTTGATGGCCATTAAAAATGTTTAAAAAATATCCTTCTCCTTTATCACGATACAATTAACAGTTTTATAAACTGTTTCAGTTAATAACAATTATTATTATGCAAAAGCTTGTGTTCTTGAATTAAGAATAATCGCAAAATAAGTACAACACGAATTGCTCCTCAAAATTATTCCAAACAATTCGATACATGCAATTTTGCAAGAGGAACTGCTTCATCCCTATCATTACCAAAAGATGCAAGGTCTATTTCCTGAAGATTATGTTTCTCGTTTAAATTCGTGTATTTACCTTAGAAATGTATATAACGAAGATCGAAATTTTGTACCCTTCATCTATTCTTTTTAGGTATGAAGCTGGATTTGGTCATGTTGGTCCTATCAATCTTCATAATGAACATTATTGGTCTGATGAGAATCGTTACTTGATGATAGAACGCGGTTTTCAATTGTAGGGGACCACTTAATTTGAACCACAGTTTTTTCCACAAACGCTTGCTTAATGGTGAGATTTATTTGGATTCTTTAGCAAGTCGATTCCCTATTTTATTGGATGATGTACACCTAGAGACAAGATGGAATGCCGTGCGTCGCCACATTATGAGATATCGCTAAGAGATTTACTTAATGCATCTTTCTGCGAGAGATATACAGGGTGTCAATTTAAAAACTTGAAATGGCCATATCTTAGGAACGAAAAACTGAAGAAAAAAACGCAAAAAACAGTTTCTATAAAACGAAGGGGGAACAAAAACAAGCGTATTATCCCACCCTTATCTGCAACCCCTTGGAGAGATTGAGATACACCCTAAAATCTTAAATAGAAAGGGGGGCCGAGTGATACATCATTTTGAAGCTCTTGAAAAATGCTTTCCAATGGTACCATGGAAAGCTACATTTCAGGAAATTCTGCTCTTTGCTATTAAGGAAAACAATAAATGAAAACACAATTTTGAAATTTGTTATTATTATTTAATTAAATGTTCAAAATGATTTCCGTTGTTTTGAAGACAATAAAAAAGCCTACTTTCAAATTCTTCACGTACATTTGCAAATGTTTCTCTGGATATAGCACGGCATTCCTGAACTATTCTATGCTGAAGTTGCTCTATTGACTCAGGTTGGGTTTTAGAAACCACAGATTTTAGGTGACCCCACAAAGAGAAGTCAAGAGGTGTTAGGTCCGGGGATCTAGGTGGCCATTCAACAGGACCTCTTCTTCCAATCCGCTGGTTGGGATAATTATCATTCAAGCACTGCCTAACGGGAACTACATAATGCGGAGGTGCTCCATCTTGTTGGAAATGTAGTAAGCGTTCTTCTAAAGATAAATTTCCGAGTATGTCCCTCTGATTTTCTAATTCTCGCACTATTAGTGGTTCGATAGACCTCTGTAGCATTTCAGCATACCTGGCGACATTTAAATTTCCTTGTATAAATATTGGGCCGATAATACCATCTCCCAATATAGCAGCCCAAACATTAATTTTCTGGGGGTACTGGGTATGCCCTTCTCTAAATACGTGGGGGTTCTCGTCATTCCAGTAACGACAGTTTTGCTTATTAACATGCCCATCTAAGTAAAAGGTACACTCGTCACTGAAGAAAATATTTTTAACTAGTCGAGGTTCTGCCGTAATTCTATCTGTCATTATTTCACAAAACTAAATTCTTCTGTCCGGGTCGTCGTCACAAAGTTCTTGCAGTATGTGCAGTTTATAGGGATAAAACTTATGAAATTTAAGTACCTTTCTTATGGATTCACGAGATAATCCAGTTCCTGCAGCTGCTTCACGAGTTGATAAAGTTGAATTCATTGCAAACTGCCCCAGAATTTCAATTTGCGCTGCTTCGTCCGCTAGTCTCGGTTGATTTCTCTTTTTATTCGCGACAGAACCAGTTTCTTCAAATTTGGCTACTAGTTGGCGAACATACTCCGGGCTTACATTTTGACCTGGATGCCTTTCGTTAAAACGTTGAGCTGTCCTTAATAAACATTGATCCTGGGAACCATAAATGAAAATAATTTCTACACGTTCAGCTGTGCTGTACACCATTGTTAAAGATAAGAGGTGCTGCCTTTCGTTTAAACTGAACCGAAAGTCAACTGTTCTTAAAATAATAATACTAGTACAAGTTACTTTTAATAGCTATTTTCCTAACAAGTGCAGAAAATCGATTTTTCCGCACGCAAATGCCGTTGACAGCACGACGCGTAGCGGAGTGGTGTCAAGCATTTAAGTGCGGAAAAATAGGTTTCTGCACGTGTTAGGAACAATAGTTTTTCTACTAGCGTGAGGAAACAAATTGAAAATAATTTAAAAAACGGAGTTTTTTTTTAAATTTTTATTACAATGAACAAAATTTTACAATATTAATTCGTTCATCTCTTCATCGGAAATCATTTTGCGTGCCGAAGAATTCAGCAAAACTCCAGTAGAAAAACTGATAAACTAGTTTAAATTTATAATATTCTGTTGACAGTGACATACAAATCAACAACTGGTTATATACACCATAGCAACTAAGATATTTCAAAGGTAATATGATGAACAGTGACTTCAAATCGTACAGCATTTAATTTAATTAAATTTAATTTCAAAATATAACAGTGCGGAAAAATCTTTGCCGCACGGTGCGGAAAAGTGGATTTTCCGCACTAAACATGTGCGGAAAATGCGTTTTTCCGCACGCTAGTAGAAAAAGTAAATTCTGTGATAATAAAATGCGAATATTTATAAACAAATTTTTTTTCGACAAAAAAACCATAGCAAATAAACCAAAACAAAATACCTAGGCTTAAAATGTTTAGAATTCTTAAGAGATATCTCTTAATATGCCAGGATATTGGTAGCAATCATTTTGAACATTTAATTAAATAATAATACAAAATTTCAAATTTGTGTTTTCATTTGTTGTTCTGCTTAATAAACAGAGAAGAATTTCCTGAAATGTAGCTTTCTATGGTACCATTGGACAGCATTTTTCAAGAGCTTCAAAATGATGTATCACTCGGCCCCCCTTTCTATTTAAGATTTTAGGGTGTATCTCACCCTGTCCAAGGGGTTGCAGACAAGGGTGGGATAATACGCTTGTTTTTGTTCCCCCTTCGTTTTATAGAAACTGTTTTTTGCGTTTTTTTCTTCAGTTTTTCGTTCGTACGGAGTGGTGGATTTGTACTGTGAGCTCCCAAATTTAAACTCAATGGATTTCTTATTTTGAGACTATTTTAACTCCACAAGTTTATGAGAACTAACCTAAGCTTGATTCGTTTCCAAGGAAACTCCTTGCCTTTGTTTCCTGGGCATGCTTGGACAATATTAAAAATGAGTAGAAATGGATCGGTAGTCATTCCTAGCATGAAAATGTGTAAAGGCGATTTTCTCAAAAACTGTTCATTTATCGTGAGGAGGATATTATTTTCTTAAGATTTTTTTATGGCCTTCAAATGTGAGCTCTTATAATTTGTAAAAATCCTGAAACAAAAAAAGTTTAGGGTCATTATCCTAATGGTGAGGGTCACTAGGACTCCTTTGCATTAAAGGATTTATGTCAAATTTGAAGCAAAAATACATAAGAGCAGTAGTAATAACTGTGCCAAATGTAGAGAAAAGTTATGATGTAAAATTCAGTTTTCCAAAAATGTTATATGAACGGGCCCATTCAAATTTCGCCGCGACCTTCACAGGTACCAAAAGGTTGTCACGAACTCCCCCGTAAACACCCCATAAGAGATTAGGCAATAATATTAAAATGGTATTGATAGTAATATTAAATAAGGGAGGTATGCTCCATTCCACAATAATTCGTTGATTTCCCGACCGCAATAAAATTTAAATCCAGCCATAAATAAGTGCCTTTTGAAAGGGTGCAGGTCCTGATAACCTACTAATTTCAATAGTTTAGGTTAGCTATTTTCAACAAAACAACAAATATAAAATAATAGGTAAGTATCTTTATTTTAATCATGTAATTAAATAGGCATTATTATTTTAACAAACATACTAATCTACAATATTATAATATCATCTATAAACTAATATAGTGACGATAGTGATAGTGAAACAGAGCTAAATATAGAGTAGGTTAAGTTAAATAATGTATTATAATAATATTGTAGATTAGTATTTTTGTATAAATATTAATAGCTATTTAATTACATGATTAAAATAAAGATACTTACCTATTATTTTATATTTGTTGTTTTGTTGAAAATAGCTAACCTAAACTATCGAAATTAGTAGGTAACCAGGACATGTACCCTTTCAAAAGGTCCGGTGCCTACACAATAGATATTTGTCAGACAAGTTATTTATGGTTGGGATTACGACTGAGGGTCGTCATTTAAATTTTATTGCGGTCGAGAAATCAACGAATAATTGTGGAATAAAGCATACTACATATTTTATACCATTTGTCTTAGTATTCTGATGAAGAATGTATGTTGAAATAAGTGAAATGCTTAATGAGCGTGGAAAGAGAGTTTTGGTTGTCTCAAAGTATAAATATTACTTTGGACGAAGTATAAAGTCAACAGGTGAGGAATGTTCGCGACGTATTAAAAAGGGTTGCAGTGCAAACCTGTACGTCCTCAATTGAGTGTTCTCTAAGTTTTCCGAAAAGGACAATCACGAGTGCGACAGTATTAAAGTATTAAACCGACAAACAATCAGCAGCAGCGTTAAACGGAAGGCTGTTGATGATCTATCTTTAAGGTCAAGAAAACTTATTCACCAGGAGATTACGGAACGAGCTAAAACACTACAAAATTAAATTACATTAAAAGATATGCAGTTTATTATCAACAACTTCAACAGGTAAAGCTTCAAACTGTGCCAAAGCTGCCCGAAAGTAGTGCTGAGGTTCATGAGTTTTTAAGGTCTGTAAATATTAAAACTACTTTAGAAGAAAACTTTATTTTACGTAATGATGAAATGTCCGGAATCATTATTTTTTCATGTGTTACCAATTTAACTGTGATGTGTGAAAATGAAGCTAATGTTTATATGGATGGTGTATTTGAATACTGCACAAAATACTTTTATCAACTGCTTACTTTTCATGTTTATACAAATTTTATTTATGTACCTGTTGCCTTTTGTTTATTAAAATATAAGGACAAAAATACAAATAAAAATTTGTTCAGTCATCAGTCTAAAAGAAATTTGTAGAAATTTACCATGTTTTGAAGTGTTATAATAGACTATGAAATCGGCATCCATGTAAGTTAAAGGGAAGTTTTTCTCGAAAGCGAAATTATTGGATGTTGGTTTCATGTATCCCAATCACGGTGAAGAAAGATTCAGCAGCTAGGTTTTGCAAGAGAATATAAAGGCAAAGAGTCGGAAATTGGAAAGTGACTAAAATATTTTTTGGCTTGATGTTTTTGTCACCTCACCAGGTTGGCTAATGCTTCGGGGAAGATTTCATGTCTTGCATATTTAAAGACAATAGGCTAGAAGAGTTAGGAAACCATTTCACCGAAACATACAAAGTGGCAAAAAAGTCGCGCGTAATGCCCGTAGCTTTTGAATTACTTTATATCCGAAAAAGTGACCTTCATGAAAGTTGTTCAGTAGATACTTCCCCACATTTCAACATGCATGAATTTTTTCTGTTACTTCTGGTTTGGTTGCCATAGAGACTAATTTACTTTTTTTAAATGGAACACCCTGTATATGATTGCACATTTGGATTCTACTGGGAAAACTCTGAATTTTTTGTATTTAAAATTGTAACAAACTTTATAATAACAAAATAAATAGCCTTGAAAAATAAACAACTTAACATCGGAATAATAAACAAGTGAACCCTTTTCAGTGGATCTGGTGTTTAAAATAACCACCATTTTTTGCTAAGCAGAGCGCCAGATATTTTTCGTCATTCAAATTACCCTCAATGAAAAAAGGTCCCACAATATGTCTACCAACTATGCCCGCCCAAACATTAACTTTTTCGGGCCTCTGAGTATGACCTTCCTGGAACCAGTGAGTATTCTCTGCAGATCAATAACGATAATTGTTTCTATTGACAATGCCATTTAAATGGAAAGTAGCTCCACCCGAGAAAATGATATTTGTTGGGACGTTATTATCGTTATTGCATCTTTCCATTATCAGCTCACAAAATTTATCTCTTCTATCAAAATCGCCCTCGTTTAATTCATGCACCAACTTTATCTTGTACGGATGCAACTTCTCCTGCTTAAACAAGTTTTTCACTGACTGATGAGACACATTAAAATCCATTGCCATTGGCCTGGATGGATGATTGTGTTGGATTTTCATATATTGAAAGCATGATATCCAAAGGTTTGTCTCTCCCGGTTGCTGTTTTAGGTCGACCTGATCTAGCGGCTTCCCTAACACTGCCTGTTTCTCGAAATTTCTTTATCACTTGACAAACCATTGACTGATTTATTGGAGACCTATTTGGATATAATTCATTGAAAATTTGACAAACCTGATCTTGCGCTCTCTTCATATTTCCGTAAGCGCTCATTATTAAAATTTTAACTCGACGTTTCTCATTCAGATGAACCATAGTGTAAACAAATTAGAAATCAGACAACACAAAATTAAACAGGAAATCAAAATTGGTACCTCTTGGGTCGCTGTCATGAAAACACCTTGACTCAACTGGTGGATACTAGGTAGGAATAATTATAATTAGGAAGTTTTTCATTTTTGATCTGTCATTATCTCGGAAATGCTTGCAGATAGGTGAAAATTTGAAATACAAAAAAGAGTTTTCCCAGTAGAATCCAAATATGCAATCATATTCAGGTTATTGCATTTAATTAATTAAATTAAATAATTTTAGTCTCAATGCAACCAAACCAGAAATGACAGAAAAAATTCATGCAGGTAGAAAGGTGGGAAAAATTTACTGAACAACTTTCATATAGGTCACTTTTTCGTATACGAGGTAATTCAAAAGTTACAGGCATTATGCGCTACCTTTTTGCCACAATATACATAACGATTATTTTTTTCCACCATACATCTGGGCAATACAATCCGCAAGTATTTTAACAACTACAAATAATTGCGAATCCTTCTATCCGAAGTTCAAACAGTATTGTGAGACACCTCCCTCAAACATTCATAAATTTCTGTCGGCGTTAAGAGAAATTCAAACTGATACATACATGAAAATTAACGGATCAAAATTTTCTGAAGTTATTACTTCCCGAAAAGCCGTTGTTAAAAAAAAAATTGTGCGAAGTAAGATCGAACAGTGTCAAATTGGGCTAGCTTCCAGATTTGTTCTTGTTAAATGTGTATCATTTAAATACAATAATTTCTAAAAAAAAATGTTTTTAAGAACGCTTTTTCCTTCTAAAAATTATATTATTACTTAGTTATAATTGGTACATAAGGGTTTCTATTTAAATAAAGCACATACAATTATTGATGTTTTATTCAGGGTATATAAAATTTATGTTTTTAAAAGCTTTATCGGAGTTTTATTTTAAATTAGAAAGATAACTTAGGTAGCAGTATGATTTAAAATTTTGCGGTGGAATTCGTTAGGTTACTCAGGTACATAAAGTATTTTTGGCGGAATTCGTGATTTAAAATGGTTCTTCGTGTGGACCGATATGAACTTAGTATTATTATTTGTTCGAACCAAATAACCCTCCAAGATTTTTGCTAATCATTTTCGGACGACCTGTATAAGAAGATATTATCTAAACAAAACTTATTCCCACATGTTAAAAGCTTATACAAAATTATTGTCGTTTAAGCTTCATTTTGCCTACTTTAAAAAGCATGCCATTATTATTTTATTACCAGAACTAATAAAACTTCCCTAAATCCAAAAGGAACACCGCTGTGACCTACTTTCAGTATTGCATATGGCGTGCCAAACTTTGCTAATAATTTTTCTATTTAAAATATACCAAATCAGATAATGACACAAAGGAAGACCGCATACTGTGAACTACTTTAGAAAAATTGTACAATAATATGCAAAATAGAAATTTCGTTTTACGCAAAATTATGTCACCGTTGAGTAACGTGGGTTTGTTAGGTAGAAGCTGAGGTAATTTTTCTCTGGCCACTTTCTCTTTTGAGTGAATTATAGGTTTTGAAAAAGGTCCAACCTTTTCGATTTTTTTTCGGTCCTTTAGTCTTGATTAGAAAATTTCGCAACGCGTTTGTCGTTTTACAGTGAATGTTTGTGTAGATTAACAGAATGGTGTCTAATTATTATGACTTGTGCAAGTAAGTACGGAATAAATTTTCGCTAAATATTTAAAATATTAATTCAACGAATGTTACTAGATTAAATATGGCAAGAGTTTTCCTTTTAACACGTTTAACTTAAAAATTAGAGTGACTTGAAATGACAAATAAAAGAAAAGGAACAACGTGCATCGTAATTTCTTTTTCGCATGATTATGAGGGGAAACGGATTTTAGTAATTATGAATAAAACTTACATTTTTTTGTTTGTCAAAATTGTGCATCATTAAATAATATGGTTTTAGAATGCAATAATCACTAATTTTAACAGTTTACCTACAGTTGCGAAATTTTTACTTTATGAATAGAAATATTAAATTCAGTACAAGGCACTAACTTGGAATAAATTCAGTACAATACCGGTTCCGCCAACGAAGCGGAATGGAAGATTACATTCTTATCGAAACACTTATTAAAAATACTGAAACAGCATGAGGCCTGGAATTAAAGGGGCATATTTAAAAAATACTTTACATTATACAGGGTGGTTCGAAAAGTACAACCTAAACTTCTATTTTTTAATAGAACACCCTGTATATTATAGGCCAGAAGATGGACATAGAGCTACTGATCATTTCAACATAGGGTTATATGGATTTATTTTTAGTAGTTTAAAAAATAATTACGATTTTATCTAAAAAAGTTTAGTAACCATTTCCAAATTAATAAAAGCAACTGAATGAAATATTACACTTAAAAATAATATTTTAGAATGTTGCTCATCTTTACAATAAACAATATTTGCGTTCAGTACATTTATAATACAGGGTGAATACGTTATGCAATATATTAAAATTCTCTCTTTTTTAAATGGAACACCCTGCATATTTTTGATTTTTAGAAAACCCTGTAGATATCCTTTCTACTGATACCATATTTGAAACCTCTTAGGGCCAGTTGTATAGGTTTCGTTTAAACTGCAAGCTACGGTTAAACAGTAGTTTTGTGTCAAACGTCGTTTGTATATCGAACTGTAACGACTATTTGGAGTTTAACTATTAGCTGACAGAGTGAACACCAGTTAAACTTCAAGCTTCGTTTAAACACATGCGCAGACGGAGAAAGTCAGATGTTTTGACATTTCTGTGTTTTTTTTTCGCCTTTTTAGAATTTTGAGTGATTTGTTTTTCCCATTTTTATGCTAAGTACTCTCGTTAAGTTTCGTGTTGAGTTCTGGGGTGTTGTGCTAGTACCTAGTTGTAAATTAAAAAAATAAACATTTTTGAAATTTTTGATAATTTCGTGATAATGATGATTAAGACGTAATTAATATAATTTTTTTTGGTATTTTTTTAAATTCCCTCATTTTTCTTTGAGGGCCCTTGCAGTTTTCCTTCCATTACATATAGGGTCTTTACTAGAATCCTTCGAAAGTTTTTTCCAGGCTCTTCTCTTTCCCTCCAGATAATTACATCACTTTTTCAATTACTTGCTGATAATGCTTAACAAGCCTTATCAAAAGTTCTATTTCTCGCCCTAAAAAATTGGTGGTTCTAGGGACCTTATAAGAAGCAACATCCATAACGTAAAACAAATTAACTGAGAAAAACTTTAAAAACGTTTCTTAAAACACTAGAAAAATCCAAGGTTTTAAAATTATTAAAAATACGTGAGACTGTCAACTGTCAAAAGTGGAAATTAGTATTGACAAATATATATGAAGTGAAGTTAGCTTCTATAATGTTAACCAGAAAGTATACAAGGAACAAGTTGCAAGTTTTGGTTTAAACTTTAGCTTAAACCTGTGATTAAATTTAGGTTTAAACTCTAGATTAAACGAAACATATACAATTGCCCCTTAGAGTTTCCCATATTTTGGATATTTGCATATTAACTGTAAGTCTGCACTTTTGCTGTTTTTTATTTATTTCATTTTATTTTTGTTCATAATCGAGTTTCCATGATTTTTTTTATTTAGATTGTCACTAATAGTTACTATGACAGCCGAATACAATTATTTAATATTTGTTCAGTTGCGAAAATTAGGTACTAACTTTCACAAAATGTCGAATTTTACCACTTTGGAAATGGTAGATATGATTTTTATATTGGGAGAATGTGCCAGCAATTGCCTTCTAGCGAGTCGAGTGTATGCTGAGAGAAAGCCGAGATCAGAGGCCTTCGATAAGCTGTTGCTTTTTAGAAACAGGAAACGTTGCGTACAAAAAAAGGATAGTAATCAATAACCCGTTGTTAATGAAGGAAATGAATTAAGGGTTCAATTAGCAGTACAGGCAAAACATAACGTAAGTCAAACTGGCATTTCTCATGAAACCGGTATTAAGGAAACAAGCGTGCGATGGACTTTGAAAAAGTGTAAATATCATCCTTATCACATAGAATTAAGTACACCAAGAACTTTATGAAGCTGATTTCTTAAGAAGAACTATATCCTCTTATTGGATGCTTACTAAAATCAGAGAAGTACCAGATATTTTATCAAAAGTTCTCTTTCATGACGAGTCTACATCTAAAAATAACGGAATCGTAAATAGACATAACATGTATTATTATTCTACTGAAAATCCACATTGAATTCGACATGTAGGTAATCAAAATTGGTGGTCGGTTAATGTCTGGGGAGGAATATTATTAAGCCATATTTCTTTAAAGAGCGTTTGACGGAACAAATTCATTTAAATTTTCTTAATCATGATCTACCCATTTTGCTTCAAAATGTAGATTCCGACACTCTTGAAAACTGCTGGTTTCAACAAGACGGCACTTCCCCTCATTATTATGAGCCGGTTAGACAATTTTTAAATCATTGGCGAGGTGATCAGTGAATTGGACGTGGTCGACCAATCACTTGACCTCCTAGGTCCCCCGATTTAACACCCCTTGATTTCTACCTCTGAGGATACGTTAAAGAACAAGTATATGCCATACCGAGAGGATATGAAAGATCGTATACGAGAGGCATTTAGAAATATTAGAATACGAACTCTAAAAGATGGCCAGCAAAATTTTGTTCTAGGGCTACATTTATGCATTTAAGAACAGGAAAGAACCTTTGAATATATTATTAGAGCCAGACAATAAATTCTGATATTTTGCCTGATAAGGATTTGCTTAGTTTTGTTGTGTCAACTTATTTGTTTTCTTAAATTTGTATTGTATCTCATTGTTTTATATTCATTTTAAGTTTTATCTACATGGATTAATTAATCGGTTAATTATTAATAACATTTAGTTTCCTTATCGCAGAAATAAATGCCATTTAATGCTAATTGCATTAAGAAATTAAAGTCATGCATAATAAATGCAAACCTTTAAAAGTTTGCCGCTAGATTTTCTAAAAAAGTAGCAAAAATGTTGGCTTTTAAAGTTATTATCCAAATATCTAAAATACGTTAAACTCTTAGAGGTATCCAATATTGTAACAGTGGAAAGCATATCAAAAGGGCTTTTTGTTTTTAGAAAAAATGATCGTACATGGGTATTGATATTTTAAGGTGTGGTCTTATTAATTTAAAAAATATTGATACAGTGTGTCCTAAATTAGAGATATGGCGTCATCGAGAATTCTTTTAAATGGCAACCTTAGTTTTTTATTTACTATTTTTAAACAGTATATTATTAAGTCATACATAACTGCCAAATTCCAAATTTTTATTCCTTGTCATATATAAAATATGAAACTAAATTTGATTTTAGTTATTTTAAGCAAAAAAAAACGACTTTACTTCGTTTTTAGACTTTTTAGACTCCTCAACATTTGCCGGTTTCATCTTAAAAGCTTTGCTGTTTAAGTACCTCCATAAAAAGTAGTATAAGGGAGTAAGCTCTGTTCACTTAGGTGGCCATTGAATGGTTCTACCAATCCACATATGACTTCGTCGAGTATTTTTGTAAAAGGCAACCCTAGTTTCTTATTTGCTACTTTTAAACAGCACATTAAGTTGCACATAACTGCCAAATTAATAATTTGAAATTATTTATTTATTTATTTTAAAATAATAATTTGACAATCATTCAATGTAATGCCTAACTTTTCTGAAAAACACAAAATTAAAATTTTAATAATGATTGGATATGAAGGAGGAAGGAGAAGAACACACGCTGAAGTTCTTTATTCATTCAGAGAAAAATATCCCGATTTACCACCCATATTCCAGGATACAGTAAGC
Organism: Polydrusus tereticollis; assembly: GCA_963920685.1. Classification (NCBI taxonomy): domain Eukaryota; kingdom Metazoa; phylum Arthropoda; class Insecta; order Coleoptera; family Curculionidae; genus Polydrusus; species Polydrusus tereticollis. The sequence goes on along the minus strand of OY987329.1, from coordinate 86,796,324 downwards.
AAGATTAAAAGCGGTTTGGAGAAAATGGGCATGTTAGGAAGACAGATATTCATCGACAGAGTGCGCTCAATAAAAAGGTCAAAGTAAACGTACAGACTATTAGGTAATCAAGAAAATCCTAATATTCCCACCAGGCAGCTAGCTACTGTCCACGAAATAAGTCAATCTGCAGTAGTAAAAATTCTTCATGCTCATAAATTTCATCCTTACCAAATGACAGTTCACCAGAAATTGACAGAAGATGATCCTGACAAGAGACTTCACTTCTGCGTACTCACGATGGACCTACTAGAGACAAATAATCTAAACAAAGAAAACAATATTTTTTCTGATGAACCAACGTTCATATTAAATGGTAACGTATACCGATAAAATTGTCGTTATTGGGCAGACGACAATCCACACTGGATGAGAGCAGGTCACACTCAACACCCAGAAAAAAATCAAAGCTTGGGCTAGTAATGTTGATTATCAAGCTGTAGGACCAATTTCCCTTGAAAAAAATCCCAATGCGGTAAGATATTTAAAATTCTTGCAGAAATAACCAGTTTCGAATTTGGCTCTTCTGTTACTTAATCCTGTCGACTTTGATGTCCCGAATATCTGGATGCAGACTTTCCTGGCAGATGCATTGGTAGAAGGGGACCCATTGAATGGCCACCCAGGTCTCCAAACCTTACTCTCTCAGACTACTTTTATAGGCGTACCTGCCTGATAAGCAAAGTTTTCAAGACGAATCCGGCAAATATTGAGTAGTTGAAAGCACGAATACGACATGAGTGTAGGTTAATTTCCCCAAAGTTATTAGAAACGTTCGAAACAAATTTTTCTTCCATTTAGGATATTGCCAAATAATGAGTGTACAACATTTTGAGCATTTATTAACAAAAAAAATTAAAAACGAACAGAAGTACTTTTTTTGTTATTAAAGTAAATAAAATGAAAAGGAATAAAAATTTGAAATTTAACAGTTAACACATGTGTAACTAAATATGCTGTTTAAACGTAGTAAATAAAAACTATGGTCGCCGTTTAAAAAAATTCTCGATGGTATTACAAATCTAATCTGATTTATTAAACGTAATAACCCTGAGCTCGAGACTTTCAGCTATATTTTTTCTTTAGAAACTATCACGGGTCCCTTTGAGACCATGAACAGTTTCTTTAGAGATAAACTAACTTACCGACATGTATGCTAGGTTAGTAAGAAGCATAAGATAGTGGCAGCATACGTGGGGAGAGATATGTATTGCAGCATATCCCCCCCCCCCCCAACTTCAAAGGGTACATAATCATTTTTGTACATTTAGCTCAAATTTTTGACTGCAGCGCTTATTTCTCCCTGGTGTCAACTTATAATTATAGTTTGAAAGAAATCGTCCATTTTTCTCCAAGAGGCCTGATAATTAATTAATACGTTAAAAAACCACAAAGTCTTGGCCTCAAATTGGTTTATAATAGCAATTGGTTACATGTTTCGCTCTTGAAGGAGCATCTTCAGACCAAATATAACAACATTACATGAGAAATAACAGCACAAAACTAACAATTACACAGAACAAAAATGTAAATTTAAAACTTCTTAAAAAACTATCTTTACATCATACAAAAATATTGGTGACGTGTTAAATTATTATGCGTATAATTATTAATTATAATTATAGGCACCTCAGTTGCCGCCATTAGCTACACTTTATTAAGTCATGAAAAATTTAGAAACTGGCCTGAACCACTGATCAACCTAACCATTTTCCACTTATTTGTCAGCCTAGTATATGAATAAACAAAGATTTATTGACACTCTTCCCTAATTTTTCCAAAATGTCTTTCCTGCAGCTGCGGCGTTACTTTCTTTGTCCTTCTAAACATCAACCAAAACGTCTCTTCAAATTAATGCTCATCAGGTCAAATTTAGAATAAAATAAATGTACGAGAGTACTAAGCCATTTAAACTTATTTGCACAGTTCCGCGATAAGTGTGTCAAATTTAAATACACAAATAATTAATGACAATTTTCCTAATACTTTTCGCCTGTGGCACTTAATTATTACAATCTCTTCTGCAAGTAAATTCTGTATACCAAAATTTACTACCTCCAATTTAAACTGCAAAAAAACACAACAACAACAACAACGTAAAATATGTAATTTATGAACTATAATTCCAAGCTTATTTACACACAATAATCCAACAGGATAATTGCGTCTACTTAAAGTACGCATGGACTATACACCTTAGCTCCAGTAACTTTTTTATGATTGCCTGCAATCAAAATAATTAGTGCGCTCATTAGAATCATTACCCGTGATCTTGATAACTACGACATGTGAATCGTCCATTATAATTTTGAACAAAAAATGGTGTATTTGGTCGTACATTTTGTGATCATATTACGATAAGGGCCATTACCTTGTCAGTGGGGACGAAATGACTCTATTTTTATATACCTATATTATATGGTACTTCGGGTATTAGATATATATCGTCCTTATTAGAAATTTTCAATTTTTGTATCAAATAGAAAAAGAATTTCTGAATTTTGTTATTAAAATATTGGGCAACTAGTTACTTAAACTATCAACATCAGACAATAGGCAAATTGACTGACATTTAATATTTTTAACACATTTGTTTTACACCTTAGAACCCGAAATTAAAAAAAAAAAAATTTTTCACAAATACTTTCTTTTTGTAAATATTACCAACGAACATTAACAAGAGACAAGAAGGATCACTCCAAGCTCCTCCCCTCGTTATGCCTATCTCGCTCGAATATCGGATGCTACCGTATCTAGAGCACCGTAAGCCCCCGACGCGCGATATGCATAAACAGGTTGTCCGTCGTAGAGATATGTACCAGTTGTCTTTATGTGTCGGCGTGAGTGAATTCCATTAAAAATAAAATAAACATTTACGTAGTGTTTTGTGTTTGGTTCTGCAATAAAATGCCACGAACGAACGAAAGTTACTTAGACATTTTTTATGATCACGACAAAAAAAAATGTGTCGACTTTGTCCTAAACTTACTGACGAGCATATGTTTCCTAATAGCTTTCAAAAAATTAAGGTAAAATATGCTTCGCAAGTCTTTAGTCACTCTCTTTTAGCTGCCCTATATACCTACATACATTTTAAGGTTTTGCCTTTAGAAGCAACGCTTACTACAAAATTCCTACAAACAACAAATTATTTATTTGATTTGTTAAACTCGTCCCATCTTAACAACTTTAACGCATTTATGGGCACAGAAAAACAATTGCACTTTTTAAAAAAATAAAATGTTTGTTGGATGACTTACAGGTAATTAAATTAGTACAGGTAAAACAGAACGATGGAAAGATAACATACGTGGGAAAATGTATAAATAATACTATGCATTTTATAAATGGCTGGAAAATTACTATTACCTCTAGTCTGTCTTTATGGGAAACCTTAAAATGCAAGAACTATTCATTTCTTTTAACAAGGAACCTCAGGAATCAGGATTGTATCGAAAATTTTTTTGGTCTGGTAAGAAATTGTTGCGGAAACTCGAGAAATCCAACCTCAATTCAATTTTGTATGGCATTCAAGAAATTATTTTCTCTAAAATATTTTAATGAGGTTGAAGGTTCCAATTGTATCAAAGATATTAATACAGTTTTGCTTAATGTAACTCCTGATATTCTAGAAGAATATAAAAATATCGATGTACCTATATTGACAAATAATAGTTCTTTAAAAGTTTTTACATGCGACTATAGAAATCTTTCTAGTACGGACGGAAATGCTATAGTTTACATTACAGGGTATCTATTAAGGAAATGCTTGCTGCAACACTCTTGTAGTGCTTGCACAAAGTATAATGATGAAAAGACATTACCAAAAGAAGCTGCTGTATTTCTAGAGCATAAAGCATATTCGACTTCTAAAAACTATGGAGGTCTAAATGTACCTCCTAGTAATATTGTAGAATATGTCAAACAGCTAGAAATAATTTTTGTTGAAAATTTTAATAAAATTAGTTGCCACGAGAACGTTGGAGCAACCCTTAAGATATTATATGAAAATGTACTATTTACACATCCTTGTAAAGAGTTTCCTCATAAATATTTTTTAAACCTATATATTAGGGTGCGTATTTATTTTACAATTAAATTTGCTAACCGGGATATAAAAAAAAGATATTCTTTGAAACAATCAATAAAACCTAACATAAAATTAAATATCTTAAAACATCTTTAAAAAGCGGCCGGTAAATTTTATTTCAGAACATTTAAATACATTATTTAATTGAGTTGTTAACGGGCTACTAGATTTATAAAAGGCATCGAACAGCAATTCAGAGGTTTTAACTCATTTGGTTAAACGCCTTTGGCTTAGAATGGTTCGTTTATCGATTTTCACAATTTTCCATACAAATCGCGATAATTTGTTTTCCCAGAGTATAACTACTCCTACCCGTATTTTACTGTTAAGTAAGTAGGTACTCTTTGATGGCCTTGAATTTGAAACAACCTGTATATATTTTATGTAATAATAAGGTAATTAGAATAAGTACCTATTTCAGTTAGCATTTGCAAATATTTGATTGTTAATTTTTATACCTACTAATCTCGTTTGTAGCTTACTACATTGTTACTTTTGGAAGAAACTTTCCTTTTTCCCTTAATTTTTACTACCAGTACTTTTTATAATTATGTTAAGATCTACCAATTAAATAACCTGACGATTTCCCCATTTTTCTTTTAATTCACACAAAGCAGAATAGGACACAATAACAATAAAATTATTACTAGATGTTTTTAAGTCACCCTCGTTTATTCGTTTTAATCGCTAGCCGTTTGCATCAACCTCGTATAAGCAAGAACAGGGACACTGCCTCAGAAATTTATCGAAATCGTCGGCGCGCTTGTGTAAGCAGGACATCAAGGTTCCGACAGAGTGTGACCCTTCTTGTCTTGTTAATGTTCGTTGATATTACATATTATAATAAAATTGTTAATTACAGTTTTACCTCAACTTCATGAATTAAAATTTTAATTAAACACACTACCCTGTTAAAAGCCAAAATGTACGTAATTACGTAACAGCTCCACAATCACACTGGCCGTGAGCCGTCAAAAACGTGAAAATTTTCAACATATTTTTCGAAAAGTTGGCTGCGTCGCCTTGACAACGTAAGTGTTGGTATTGACTAAGGCAATTTTAAACGTCAACATTTTTAATGTGACTATATTACTTTCAGCTATATTAATGCAGTATAAATTTCAATTTTCAAAATCGTGTGTAATAGGCTTCTTACCACACTTGGTATATAATAAAGACGGTTCTCTACGAGTGGTGACATTCAACATCAACGCCGGAGTCCCTTAAGGTTCTATATTGTTGCCCACACTCTTTTTACTATACATTAAGGATCTTTTGGAAAAAACTAAAAATTCCATATATAGTTTTGCTGATGATAGCACACTTATTTCATCTTCTACTACACCCCAACAACTTTTGATGCTCTATAAAGTCCAAATTCATACATCGCTGGAGTACTGTTCGCATATTTATAGCTCTGCTCCTAAACATACCCTAAGGTTGCTAGATTCCGTTCAAAGAAGAGCCATTCGCTTGATCGGTGACCATGATTTGACAAACAACCCGGAAAGCCTTGCACATTGAGGGCAGGTTGACGATTTGAGTCTGTTTTACAAATATTTTCATGGCAAGTGCTCAACTGAGGTTGTCCGTTTGATTCTAACTTCTGCTTTATTTTGAAGCAACATAGTCACTTGGGTCTTACCCACTTCAAATTTTTCAGCTAATTTCTTGGTACTTAAACCAGTTTTTTCCTCGATTATTTCAATCTTTTCGCTTAAAGAAAGACATTTTCTTTTTCCCGCCATCTTCAAATATTCACGTTAGTCCCAAAACACACAAAAACTGTTTAAGACAAAACGAATGTTAACAATCGATTTATCAGCCTTTAAAGCAAATTGAATGGATCCGCCTGCAATAAAGTAATTAGTGTATGTACCTATATTTCTTAAGAATTGTCAGGTTAGTTCAGGTTAGTTTTACTGTCCCTAATGGGGGGTTTTTGGTATTAATATTTACTGAAAATTTCGATAATGGGTGCTCGCGGTCGTTTAACAGATGGGTCGGTAAAGAGGAATATAAAATAATAGTAAATTTCCATTTTTAAATATGGGGAATTCATAACCGGTCGTTTAACGCAGGTGGTCACTTTATAGTGGCAGCCGTAAACAGAAGTTTTACTGCATGTTACACACCAAGAGTGGTAAAAAGCCTATTACACACGATTTTGAAAATCACGCTACGAAACAATATTTCCGTTGGATTAAGTTACGTATAAGGTATTAGGAATACAATCTAAATAAAAATATTTTTCCTGAAAATAGCTTGGTTCTCGGCTTGGTTAAATTCTAATCGTATTTTGAAACTAAAAAAATGGATGCATATGCAGTTATTTCATTGAATTTAGACGAAAAATGAGCGATTAAAGAAAGTAAATCCAGAAAACTTGCCCTTTTGAGATCCGACGCGGAAAAAGATGGGTTTCAATATTCTATGGCGTCCCCTAAAAGCCACCCTTAACGTGCACGTTTGCAGTTTTTCGCATTTCCCCGCAAGACGGTCATGATTTCGTGATTTTAGCCACTGTCCTTCCACACAAAAAGTATTCAGTACTTTTTCTCATACCGGATAGTGCACTGCCACACCGGCCATAGGAAATCCCATGTAAATTTTGCTACCCTCAAATATTGGCTCCCCTATTGATGTTACATCAAAATTGTATTGGACTTTTTTGAAGGTCCGTGTATAGTGGCTCGCATACTAAATTTTATTATTTTCTAATGAGCCAAGTAGAAGTTATTTATTCAATTAGTTTTAAGTTCTTGCGTTAATTGAATTATTACAATCATTATTTTTTCTTGAAAACTGGAAAACATGTAAAACCTAATAAAAATAAAACTCTAGTAACATTTCACATTATCATACTGGTGGTTTTATTAAGGAATGTACCAGAGCCGAATTTAGTTTTTAGGAATTAAGATGGAAGGGTTTTCTCTAAATAACTTGTAATTGGCTTATTAGACAATAATACCATTTGGTATGCGAGTTCATCATACAAGGACCTTAATAGGGGAGTCAATATTCAAGGGTAGCAAAATTTAAATGGAATTTCCCATGGCCAGTCTAACGGCGCACCAACCCGTATATACAGGGTATTATTTAAGTACGTTGCCAAACCTCAAGGGGTAAATCTTTGACTGATTATAAGGCAAAAAGTTTATATAAACATAGGTTCGGTATTGCTTCTCAAGATAAAGGCTGTCAAAAAATTAATGGCGCACATTTTTTTGTCAAAAATCTTAGTTAAGGTGCCTTTCAAATCGAATCAAATCAAATCAAAATCATTTATTGTCACTTTTGCAATTGCATTAGACACAAAATCTTACAAATAATTTAAAATATAAAAATATAAAAAATATAAAACCGTATACATAGTATGTCAATTATTAATATCTAATAAACCAATAAAACAGGAATTTTTGTGTTTGGTTAACATTGCTTTAGATAGTCTAGCAAAAACTAAGGAAACAATTAAAACCCGTCGCGATATGAATATTGTATATAAATATATAAAAAGAAAAAAAAAATAAATAAATAAATAAATAAATGAGACATATAATAAGTACAACAAAAAATGTTTTATATTGAAACGCCAAATTCGCACATTATGGGGGCGCAGCATAAAATTTACATACGAAAAAATAGTACAGTATTCAAGCATAAAACATAAAACAATAAAAACACTAGGCAGTATAATATAAACATCAGAGATGGCCCAGATAATTTATAAACTCCTGCACATCATAAAAGGCTTCACCCAACAATATCCTTTTGATTCTTTTTTTAAACAAATTAATGCTTAGGGTCTTCATAGATACAGGTAGCAGATTATACAACTTTATATTTTGATAAAAAGAACTATTAAAATATTTTGCAGTGTTTGGAAGAACCGGACGGATGAGGTCATTGCGAAGGGGGTAGGCGGTACTTGTAGATGTGGAAGGATATTTTCTTTTTTGTTTATGAACAGTGACAAGGCATTTAAATATAAAGCAGAATGGCAAAGTCATCAGTCTACCCTCTTTGAAGAACGCCCTGCATGAGACTCTGGGATTTAAGTTATTAATGGCTCTAACACATCTCTTCTGAACTCGAAAAATGCTCAAACTTAAGGGTTCACATCCCCAAAACTCCACCGCATACACCATTCTTGAGTGAAAGTACCCATAGTATACACTCTTAAGCACTCCTGAGGAGACTATCTCTTTCAAAACACGTAAAGAGTAACATATTGAATTTAATTTAAGCTTTAGTTCCTTTAAATGAGTCTCATATTTAAGTGCTATATCGACAGTCAGCCCAAGGATCCTAGTTTCAGGTTAGTAGACTGCTTCAATTTTTTTATCGCAAATCAATATATTTTCACAGACACGTCCCAAACTTCTGTTTTTGAAAACCAAGAAATTTGTTTTATCCAAATTTATTTTTAGTTTATTAGCAGTAAACCACTGAATCAGCTCGTTAACACATATCTTAGTCTCTGATTCCAAAATGGCTAGATCGTTATTACTGACTATACAAGTTGTATCATCTGCATACATAACCACTTTTGCCTTGACATGATCTGGAAGGTCATTAATAAATATGCTAAAAAGCAGTGGTCCCAAAACCGATCCCTGGGGGACCCCCGACGTAACGGGCTGTATCTCAGATTCACACGCACCATTACCATCCTGAACACACACATACTGACTTCGGTTTAAAAGGTAGGAACGAAACCAATCCAACACTCCACCTCTCACACGAAGTATTTCTAACTTTTTTAATAACAAGTCATGTCTAACAGTATCGAACGCTTTTGATAGATCACACACTATTGCTATACAAAATTTTCCCTCATTACGCCTGTCATAAATGTAATTTAAAATGTCATACAGAGCACTCTCAGTGGACCTTTGTGATCTAAAGCCATGTTGACACGAGGATATTAAATTATTTTTTTCTAAAAACCCGACCAAGCGAGCATGCAACGCCTTTTCAATGATTTTGGTAATAACGTTAACTAGTGAAATTGGGCGATAGTGCGTCATGTCATTATGCGACCCTTTTTTAAAAATCGGCAGTACTTTAGATACTTTTAACTGATCTGGTAAATGACATTCAGCAAAGGAAGAGTTTATTAAATCCGTTATTACAGGGGCCAAACTACCTATGTGTGCCCTAAGAAAGCATAATGGAATCTCATCATTACCAGTAGCACCAGTATTCCTTAATGAATTTACTATGTCCTTTATTTCAAGGATTGTTACTGGATTCATGAAGAAGCTGTTATTAATTGACTAATTATGTGGAAGTGGTAAGTCAGGAAAGCTAAAAGAATTTGTTAAATTTGTAAAATAAGTGTTAAATGCATTTGCAATCTCTAACTTATCAGTGCATTCCCCACCATTTATGTTTATAACCCACTCTTTGCATTTTCCGCCCTGTTGCCCCCTACCAGTTTCCCTTTTTACAATACTCCAAACGGTTTTTGATAAGTTTGCAGACATTCCAATTTCACTCTCGATGCTCATTTCGGGACCCCACTGGACTTAAAAATTTTAATCTACTCGGGCAAAATTAGCCCCTTACTACCATAAATAACTCTGCCAAATTTCAACAAAATCGGCTAAAGGATTATTAATAATTTTAGAAAGAACGATTTTCTTTCAAAAGTTTGACACACTGTATCTCGAAAACAAAGCATTACCGGCCCAATGTTTTTATAAACTCTTTGTCTTAGAATCACTCAAAGAATCACCCGTTGAAGTTTGGCCACGCACTTAATAACGCCCTGTAGTGGCTCTCTAACATGTGCCCCAATATAGGGATGGGATTTTAAAGTACTTTTCTTTTGTGCAAGGGGTCAATTTAACGATTTAGTTTCTTCACGCAATAAGCGGCGAAGGATTTCATGTTTAACAGATCTGAAAAGTTAAGAAATTTGCTGCCAATATCGAGCGCGGCTCATCAACACTAGCGAAAAGTCTACTTAACTACTACCATCATGCACTTTTAAATCTAAAATTTCATTAGCTCACTGGCATCTTTCTGGAAAGATTAAAATAATAATAATAATTCATTTCTTTATTTCACAATTACATTGAACAACGTAAAACGAAATGGTGCCAAAAAACAAAAAAAAGGCAAATTAACATTTTCTAATTGTAATCTAACCAAACCTACTTGCAGTCTTATTGAAATATTCTTCGATGGGGTAAGGTTCAATGTCCTTTAAGAAATTAAATACCCTTTTTTTAATTTTCGTAATATTATTACATATTATCTTAATATCCAGAGAGAGGCTGTTGTAAAATTTAATACAATTATAATAGGCACCACTTTCATACATCTATGTCCGAGAAAAGTATAATTTAGGATTCTAGTTGGATAGGTATATGCTTTGTGGCTCGCTCTTTCTAAACATATATTAATAATTCTTAAAAAAAACAAGATGCACCCCTGTATGTAAACTGCTGAGAATTTTAGAAGCCGGTGTTCTTTAAATTACCTCTACAGGTCTCTCTAATATCGTAACCAAAAATAGTTTTTATTGCCCTCTTTTGACATATGAATAATCTTTCCACCTCTCCGCAGTTCCCATGCAGGATAATCCCATACCTGAGATGGGACTCAAAATTCGCATAATATATCATTTTGGATGTTTGCTTGTCAAAATATTTTGCCAAAACGTGTATAACATACTTTATTTAACTTACTAAGTACATATTGGACATGGTGGTTAGGGTGGGCCGAAAAAGGCAAAAAAAAATTTCTTTTTTATATAAAAAGCGGGCTAGACGAAAAAATATGTATATGATGGCCACAATACTCCATCCCTGGGGCCTCCAAAATTTTTTTTTTCTTTTTTAAAATTTTTAGTGGGGCTAGTGCTTAGCATATAGATAGATACCCTTATATTGCAAAAAAAATTGAGTCGGATTAAAAAATTTTTAACCGGGCCCCGGAACAAAAAAGTTGTTGAAAAAGTGCATATTTCTCTTAGCTTGAATCAATTTTCGGCACAAAAATCAGTTACTTACTTTATTTTGTACTAAACAATGATTACATTGAATTATTGTACGATATATTTTACACTTCGAATATTTACTCAACCCAGAACTCACCACGAGGAGGTAGCTGCACTTTAAGTTACACCCACCCGCCCACCTTTGCTCAATACTTTTAGTTACTCACGTCTTGAAGCATAATATTGACATTTACTTTCGAAATTTGGCAAGTCCTTTCTGGCGTCAAGTTTAGCTCGAATGAAGCCATCTCTGGATTCTTCACCACATACTTTTGTTGAAGCCTCGGTGATAATTTTAACACCTCTCTCGACCGCCTGAGTATGACAAGGAAACTTGTCAAAATTCGGAACCTGTTTAACAATATCCCACAATTCCTGGTCAGATAAATGCTGTACTAGGGGAGGTTCTGTTGCAGTACAGTTCGACCAGTCTGTAAGATCTGTATAATCTTTTGCGTCAAAATTTACTTGGGGCACTTTGAAAATGCGATTTTTTATATTAGATTTCCTGACATTTATAATTCTTCTAACGTCTCGCTCCCTGATGTGTGGACATGTATCTGAAAACATGGATATTAAAATATTTTCGGGGTGTGCGAAATAAGCATTATCCTGGATCACTTTATTGATAATTACTATTACATGAGTTGGTAGTTCTTTCGAAACATGGATTAATTTCCACAGATGTCTTGCACCACTTTCCAGCTGTGGTAGAGTTTTTATTTCATACGCGAATATACTTTTAATTACAAACTCTGCTAGTATTTTTAAATTCTCCGGAGGATCGTTTGTAGCTACATGTACTCGAAGAATGCGGTTGGCTGTCGTTAACCAACGTGAGTGTCCCATTTTTCCTGGACTCTTATCGGCCAAATTTTGAGGAACCACTCCATCACCAATGGCTTTAGTTATCTTATACAGATATTTTTGATCTGTACTTAGATCATGTTCTTCTACAGCAGGAAGAACAGTTTTAATTGGTTTAAATTTAACGACAGGCATTTCTTCACAGTTGGAAAGAAGGGATCCAACCGGCCCGGAATACGAATAAGGACCTTTTGTGTGTCCATCTATTTTTTGTAGCAAGTGTCGAAATGGAAGCTCATTAGCGTGTAACAGGCAAATACTTCATTGTAATGATTTATTTGCTCGAGTTTCTATTAGTCGAATTATCCCGCCTTTCCAGCCAGTGTTGACGTTTGTTCCATCGCAACCACTAACAATTAACTTTCCTAAATCTACATTATGGCTTTGAATGTAACATATTATTCCATTGGCAATATCTATGGCTCGGGATTGATTAACGGCTACATGCCCAAAATAGGAACTGCCCGGTTCCTCAATTAAGGCAATATGTTCCTCGGTTTTAATGATTCGGCGGCCGTTTTCGAAGACTATGGTTTTTCTTTCATCAAAATAGATACCTTTAATTGACCTATTCAAATTCCTGTTTACATCTTGAAGTTGACTCCTATTTTTCTTAACACCTCTTCAGATACTCACTTACTTTGACCTTTGTGCAGGGGGCGATCGCCTGGACGCGTATTCTTAATTTTAGCCCGCAACAAAAAAACATAAAATTAAATTTTCGTAAAGGGGCCCAGTCTAACGTATAGATATATGAACAAAAAATTTTTTGGAGACTACATAAGCCGTATACTAAAAGATTTTGATTGGCCCTGAAATAAAAAAAATATTTATATATATTTTTTTTTGGGGGCCCGGGGGCCCGGCTAAATTTTTTTTAATCCGGTCCAAATTTGGTGTGAGATCTTTTGAATACTACTTCCAACTTTTGACAACTAGCCATTTAATAAAATCAAAAAACAATTTTTTCGGCCCACCCTAATGGTGGTTCCATGATAAGGAATTGTCCAGGCCCATTCCTAAAAATTTAGTAGTTTGTGCTAAGTGTAATACTTTCTGGTAGTTCTAATGTGGACCTTTTAGTTTTAAAAATTATAGCATTCCTTTTTAGTCAGTTTTTTTTTGTAAACCAATCATTTGCTTGCATCATTATTTGTTCGGTCTTTGTGTTAAGGATAGATAAGTTGAAGGAAGTTATTAGTGTCATCAGCATAATTTGTGATGAAACTGTTGTTTTCACCCGAGAGAAGCTCGGTTATGTCATTTATGTGAATTATGAATATTATCGGTCCAAGGACACTTTACTGTGGAATTCCCAACTTTATTTCTGCTTTATCAGATGTTACCCAATCTTTACCCCTACCCACTACTACACTCTGGCATCGCACGAACAGGTACGATCTGATCCATTTCAGGACCGCTCCCGAATGCCATACAATTCCAACTTCTGGAGCAAAATACTGTAATTTAAGGTATCATATGCTTTTGATAGGTCGAGGAACACTCCCAAAGGAATCAGCCCGCCATCCAAGGATACCAAAATGCGCTTTATAAAATAAAATACTGCCGTTTGCGTTGATCTACCCTTTAAGTATCTGTGTTGTACTTCATTACATAGATCATGAGTTGACATGTACTCTATAATGCGCTTACTAACTACACTCTTGAAAGTATTTGAGAATGTCTGGAGCAAACTTATTGGACGATAATTTTCGATATTCGTTTCGTTATTTTTTTTAGGTACTGGAACAATCAAAGCAAATTTTAACTGATCAGGGAACAATCCATATTTTAGTGAGTTTTTAATTATGTAAACAAGTGGAGCTGCAATTGTGCCAATAAAATACTTAGTTAAAGAAGATGACATTTCATCATGTCCGCTACTAAATTTGTTGATTAGCTTATTAGTTATTTCTAAAATTTCCTTATTACTTACCAATTTTATAGGAATGGTCTCAAGACAACCCTCTATACTAGTCGAAAAAAGTGTATTTTCTAGCTTTGTTAGCAAGTTTGAAGCTGCGGTAGTTAAATATGTATTAAGATTATTTACAAATTGTGTTGCGTTTCCCTCTATTTTTACATCGCATTTCATTGTTTTCCCTGTATCTCCCTAACTAAATTCCAAGCAGATTTTGTCCCTTTGTCAGATGTACGTAATTTATGTGCATAGTGTCCTTTCTTACAATTCTTTAACAGATTATCATATTGTTTTTCTCATCACTCTCAGATTCTTATAAATTGCATATTGGTTTTTTAAAATATAAATGTATAGTTGCCTCTTACACTCTCGTATCTCTGGATCATTCTGCCTATATTTACTTTTATTGAAATTTCTTATTAGTGTTTTGCATATTGGAAAAGAATTATTAAAATCCTCCAAAATAAATTTCATGAATTCGTTCTGTGTGTTTACTAATGTCGGTTCTATGGTGTATAAAGATCACCAGACTCGTTTTTGTAATTTGTTTAAAAAATTTTCTTTATTTAATTTACTGAAATTCCGTTGCTTTATTTTTTTTTATGATAAGGCACAGCACTGCAGAATAAATCCTTTATGCCGCTCTGGGAGCGGTGCGTGTGCGCAGGAAACGATTCACGTTGGTCTTGAATCTTTGAAGATTATAGTCGTTGGGGAACACGATCTCAGGGAGGTCGTTCCAGAGTGATGACGTTCTCCAGATGAAAGAATTTTGAAACAGTGTCGTTCGAGGGACACTAAGCTGAACCACCTACTGGTGGGCTGCAGTGGCTTGTCGAATATTTCTACCATAACCTCTTTATTTTCTATATTACCGTTAATTCTTGTGCAGTATGATCCGAGATATGCGAGTGCAGGACATCTGCTACCATCACATCATCAAAATTTGTCATAATATTGTCAATACACTTTTTAGTATCAGATGTGATTCTTGCGTATTCATTTATGACATGTTTTACATTAAATGAATTTACTAATGATAATAGATACTGCACTCTTCTGGCAGTTGATAAAAAATCTAACTTAAAGGCACCAGCAAGAAAAACAACCTCATTCTTAATCAAGCCCATTAACAATATTGCTTCAGTTCAGAAAAATATCCAAGTCACCTGTTGGTGGTCGGTACAGAGCAATTATAATTATTTTATTTTCTTTTATTCTAAATTCACAAGCACAACACAACACTCAATATGTCCCTCGATACTCACAGAAACTATATCACACCTTGTATTACAATCTATTCTTTTATCTATATAAATGGCACTTCCTCCATGCCTATTTTCTTGTTCTCGACAATAACTACTGACTAAATTAAAACCCCTTAATATTTCACATTTTGCCTAGTTTTGTCAAGCTTACCTTGATAGGTCGGACAGTTCCGATCTCTGGCAGAATGATCACGCTCGGTATGTCCCATTAGTTTACAATTGGGACAGTTAAAAACAGTCTGTATTCAGTCGCTCCCTATGTGCTCTTCACCGCACTTATGACAACAGTCTTTTTTGTTACAATATTTAGCCACATGTCCAAAACCACAGCATTTAAAACACATAGTCAATGGCAAATATTCCTGAACGTATGTAGCCAGTAGGTCAAAATCTCGGTCAAAATTTATTATTTATTTCTTTTTTTAAGAACCATTTTACTACACCGGGACAGGCTCGCAAAATCACATTTTCTATGGCTGGGTTTCTGCATGTTTTCCTTGTTACTACTTTCATTAGTTCTAGGACTTCCTTGTTGGCATTACAGTTTGTACTTCCGGATTTTCACGTATTAGTTCTGCAACAAGTTCTTGGTCACTATATCCCTTTTACTGCCTGTTACCATGAACATGGGGTCTTTTTTACGAACCTCTTTTATTGTAATTTCTTTTTGATTCTCAAGTGCCTTCCTTAATTTCTCCAGTTGGGCTTTCGTGTGGCTTTCTATAATAACGGCTCCGCTATTTATTGGTCTTGTGTTTTTAAAACCTCCGTTGACATATCTACTTTTAACATCATCTTTTATTTTTTGTTTGGATTTAATCAAAGTAAGTCTTTAATTTTGGAAAAAATGGCATTTGTACAAACACAAATGAAAGCATTATGGTTCTGAAGTAAAAAAAGAATTGGAAATTTTAAAATATCCCAAGCCAACAAGCACTTCCCTCTCCTTTAAAATTTATTTAATAGTCAATAGGCTTATAAGTTAAATTATTAGGATCAATACTAAAGAAACTGATTTCTGTTTTTTTCTGAACAGAAATCAAGTCGATTTTCAAATTCCTCCTTAACTCTATGTCTTTTGAAATATTTTAGCAAGCGTCAATTGTAATCCACTGACCGAATTCTTCCAGAGAAGTCGGTGGGTTCTGTAAACTAGTAATTTATTGTATCCCCATAAAAAAATACATGCGGGAAAGCTCAGGTGATCTTGACGGCCACCCATTGGAACTCTTCTGCCAATCCAGTTATTTAGATCATTTTTGGTTGGAGCACTCACCCGCCACAGCAGGATGGTGTGGCGTTGCACCATCAAGGTCATGAACATTTGGTTGAACATTTCAGCATAAATTTAATCGGCTAAATTTCCTTCAATAAAAAGGGAACTTATAATGTTTGTCTTCCAGTATTCCCATCTATTATTGCGGTAAGTATTGAGTGTACCCGCCCTTAAAAATATGTGCACTGACATCACTTCAATAGCATCAATAAAACTGAATCCCTTATAAAGACATGGGTGATAAATATCAGGATGCTTTTCATCAAAGGTATTGGCAATTCTCAAATATTTCTACTCGTTCTTTCAGAGAATTTTTGAATAGTTTTTAAATAAATTCAGAGAAAAAGAAAGACAAAAACAAGCACATTAAATTTGAAAATGATTTAAAAGAATTTTTTTGAGAATTTACAGAAAATAGCAAAAAACAAGTATTTGCATGTTTATAATGCAATGAATATATTGAGAGTTTTGAAACCAAGTGATGTTATAAAATAGTGTTTTATTTTAGGTTTGGGATCATAATAAGTCAAAAAATTTGTATTTCGACTAAAAGACCGCTGTAAGAAAATAAATTTGGCATTTACGTTTATTTCATATATTATTCTCTTGAATTTTACAAAAACAAGTTTAAAATTAATATTTTTGATAAGTGTCCAGAGATTATTTGGTTCTTCGATATCTTGTTTAGTGTAGCCAATACAGCCGTTTTAAATTTTAAAATTGTTACTCCTGTATTACAAGAGATGACAACCGCCATTTCCAAGCTCCGTAAAGCGGTTTCGTACCCTAATGGGTTTGAATTAGCAGGAGAAGAACAACCGCTTTATTGGAGTAGTAGTTTGAGAACGACTCTATATTAGAAAATGTGACGAATACTTTTTGTGCAGCGCGTATGCCAAGCTGTAATAGAATTGGGGCGACCATTAAGAATATCGAAACCTACCACTTTTAACGATAGATTTTAAAACGGCAAAACTTTTTGAATTTATGTATTTCCTTTATTTTTGCTTAGTACCTATTTTTACTTCTTGATAATAAATACAAAATAATGTGAAACTATGTTTAACGTAAAGCCAGATAATAAAAGTTAATTTGAATTGAACAGAGACGAGTTAAACATTTTAAAAGCTTCAGAAATATCATCATTTTTCCTTATTCTAAATAGATAATAAACAATATTGAATTGAAATAATAAAATAATTATAAAAATAAATAATGATAATAATAATAAAACATAACTTTAGATATATTTAGATAATATATACGATTGGATATAAACGTTGTAAAATTAGTTAATTTTCAGGTGTCTCAACAAACGATTTCCGCCCGTATTACATACATTCTACATAAATATAATACAAGGACCATCAGTTTTCATATAAAGGCAAGCAAGTAGGCAATATATTACTTTAATTATATGCATAACATTTATTAACAGTAAATTCACACCTATTTCAAATTAAATACAAATTACCATATATAATTAATAATAGAACGAACTATGATAATTTCAGCAAAAGTTGAGAACTAAGTATTGGCAGGGAATCTTGATAGATCCAAGAAATACAGGGAATATTTATTAATATGAACTACTTATAATTAATAAACACTTGTTACAGAAAAACATACTAGGTTATCTGACATTATTGACATGTCTAAAAACATATAATAAACGTCAAGTGCAAAAGAACTACTCTATGAATGAAGTTAGTTACCATAAGGCTTGGCACTTTATTTATATTTCAACACTAAGTGAGTTTAAGAATGAAAATACTAAATTTGCATTTTCAAAAGAATTATTTAAGATAATTTTATAAATTGCACTTATTGCATCCTATAGAACCAAAAGATTTCATGATCCCTAAAAGCTAAGAAGCCACCAAGTACCCCTTTTTTTTTGAAACCTTAAAAAAAAATTTTATATATAGAAAATTTTAATCTAATAGCATCCTTACCTGCTATAATATTGCTAAAACACAAGAATAAATAACAACTTTATTCTTGTGGCTAAAAGTTATTTAACGGAAATTCCGACGTAACCTCAAACCACGCTAACCTACTAACCTGGAACAATAAATCAACCCTTTGAATATTCTTAAAATCGACATAATTAAAAAATAAGGGAATAGGTTCATTTAGCATTTTTTTATTACATTTTCTGAAAGATTTTGTAATATTAGTGGGAACTGCAAACAAATTTAATTTTCTGACGACTCTAATGCCTTTAAAATAATTTACGAACATCGACTAGCGGTAACCGCTCTATGACGTCTTTATCTCCTATAGCAAGTCGGCTCGAGCTCACTGCCGCGAATACTTGCTGTTTATGACTAAGAAGACAAGTCGCCATCTACATCGCCCTTTCTTCGTTGCCGGGTAACGGAGTAGACATCGACAGGAGAGAAAAAAATAATTTCAAATAACTTTTTTCTAATATTGTGTTAAAGAAACTATAGTCTAGAACTCGTATGGAATGGCATTTCCAACTTGTTATAAAATATACTGTTAAAGTAGTAATAAGCTTAATATGCTTTAACTGAACAAAGAAACAATAAGCGGATCTCCCTTGTATATGCACGGAAAGACCGTAGCACAAGTTCAAGGCGGACGAATTTTGGGAGGTAATGGCATCACCACCTCGCGAGCGTTTTATTTCATTTTGATCCCGTATATTTCGAAAAGAACTCATCGGATTGACTTCAAATTTTCATGGCTGACCAGTGACCATACCCTGTAAATGCTTTATAAAAATTAGGTTAAAAGTGTAATTTGAGGTTTGACCAAATGACCACATTGAAAGATGTGGGGCCCACATGCTGTTGTGCCCCGAGGTCTCTTAAGCACGTTGTTGCTGGAGAAGTTAATTAGTATAATGGTACTAAGAATATGTAAATGGATATTAACTTTACCGAATAGATACTCCAGTTAATAGCTAATGGATGACTTATTAATTCGAGATATGCTGGGGTGTTTTAAAAAACTATTAGTCGAGTATGTCCATAACCAGTTAGCTTTTTAGATAATAAATTCTAAAGTTGTTGTCACAATTAAATTTTAGTTTTTAATATATCCACATTTTAAGGTAATTAACCTTTGCATAAATGACACTGTTTCTTCTATCACAACATTGGATGAAAAGATATTTTGCCAAGTTACTCCAAAATCGGCCGCAGTACTAAAAGTAATATAAAAATATAAAGTTTAGAAGAGAACAGGGATAATATTTATTTAATAAACCAAGCTCAGAGTCATTGCTAGAAAAATATTAGACAGCAACCAATCAAACAGCACTCTAAACTCAACCGAACTAAAATTTACGATTTTCCAGAGACATCCTATAGCAGGGATACACATAGCCCGGCCCGCTGTCGATATTTATGCGGCCCGCCAACGAATTTTAAAAAAGCGATATTTATGCGGCCTGCCAACGAATTATGAAAGTATTCTACTCGCCGCGCTCCGGTTTAAGCATATGGTTACGAGACTAGATATCTGTCGCATCAACTAGATTACTTTAAGATTCGCGAAACACGTCGGTAGTATCCCCGAACAAAGTGGAAGGTTCTCGATGTTTGGTAACTCGTATAAATACGACGCATCGCCAGCTACCGGGGCAGTTAAGTTTTAACTACAGACAAGCGAACGTTATACTGATTGAGAACTGTAATCTGTGACGAGTAAATATTTCGTCGTTCGAACTTGGCTTCTACCTACATAACAATATAATATCAATTTTGATATGGATAAACCAGGCCCCAGTAAGAAACGTAGTCGTAAAGTTGAAAATGAAAATCGACAGTTTCAAGATATTTGGACCGAAAAATACTTTTTATTTCATCCCATAACGAAATTGTCTGTTTAATATGCAAGAGTAGTGCTTCTATTCAGAAGGAATATAATGTGAAAAGGCACTATGAAACTAAAGAGTTGCGAATAAATGCATTAAAATGCGCAAGCTCATTTGGATCGACGTATATTTGTGAACAAACGTTTTCAGTGATAAAACTAAACAAAACGAAAAACCGAAACCGTCTGGCAAATGAAAATTTGGAAGCAATTTTACTTGTGGCGTCAAGTAATGTGGAGCCAAATATAAAAAAACTTGTTAGGTCAATTCAATGTCATGCATCAAAATAATAAAACATGAAATATTACATTGTAATGATTAGATTACCTTACGATTACATAATTACAACAAACATTTTTGAAGGTTCTTTTATTTTTATCATTGTATTTCATACTATTTAAAAATAAAAATTTTTGTGTTAATAAGTATTGTTTGTAGTGGCCCGTCCTTGGCTTATATTTTTCCCGAGTGGCCCCTGTTCCCTATAAGTCTGTGCATCCCTGTCCTATAGTTACTTCCGATAATCGTTATATTTCACTTATTATAATAGTGCATTTAAATTAACTATTATTTATTTTAGAATAACAATTGTCTGGATAGCAATATTTGTTTGCCTTGTGTCCAACACATTTTCCAACTACGTAGCAACTTCGCTAAATAACGGGGCAATAAATAACTGCAAATTTAATTTTCTGACGACTCTAATGCCTTTAAAATAATTTACGAACATCGACTAGCGGTAACCGCTCTATGACGTCTTTATCTCCTATAGCAAGTCGGCTCGAGCTCACTGCCGCGAATACTTGCTGTTTATGACTAAGAAGACAAGTCGCCATCTACATCGCCCTTTCTTCGTTGCCGGGTAACGGAGTAGACATCGACAGGAGAGAAAAAAATAATTTCAAATAACTTTTTTCTAATATTGTGTTAAAGAAACTATAGTCTAGAACTCGTATGGAATGGCATTTCCAACTTGTTATAAAATATACTGTTAAAGTAGTAATAAGCTTAATATGCTTTAACTGAACAAAGAAACAATAAGCGGATCTCCCTTGTATATGCACGGAAAGACCGTAGCACAAGTTCAAGGCGGACGAATTTTGGGAGGTAATGGCATCACCACCTCGCGAGCGTTTTATTTCATTTTGATCCCGTATATTTCGAAAAGAACTCATCGGATTGACTTCAAATTTTCATGGCTGACCAGTGACCATACCCTGTAAATGCTTTATAAAAATTAGGTTAAAAGTGTAATTTGAGGTTTGACCAAATGACCACATTGAAAGATGTGGGGCCCACATGCTGTTGTGCCCCGAGGTCTCTTAAGCACGTTGTTGCTGGAGAAGTTAATTAGTATAATGGTACTAAGAATATGTAAATGGATATTAACTTTACCGAATAGATACTCCAGTTAATAGCTAATGGATGACTTATTAATTCGAGATATGCTGGGGTGTTTTAAAAAACTATTAGTCGAGTATGTCCATAACCAGTTAGCTTTTTAGATAATAAATTCTAAAGTTGTTGTCACAATTAAATTTTAGTTTTTAATATATCCACATTTTAAGGTAATTAACCTTTGCATAAATGACACTGTTTCTTCTATCACAACATTGGATGAAAAGATATTTTGCCAAGTTACTCCAAAATCGGCCGCAGTACTAAAAGTAATATAAAAATATAAAGTTTAGAAGAGAACAGGGATAATATTTATTTAATAAACCAAGCTCAGAGTCATTGCTAGAAAAATATTAGACAGCAACCAATCAAACAGCACTCTAAACTCAACCGAACTAAAATTTACGATTTTCCAGAGACATCCTATAGCAGGGATACACATAGCCCGGCCCGCTGTCGATATTTATGCGGCCCGCCAACGAATTTTAAAAAAGCGATATTTATGCGGCCTGCCAACGAATTATGAAAGTATTCTACTCGCCGCGCTCCGGTTTAAGCATATGGTTACGAGACTAGATATCTGTCGCATCAACTAGATTACTTTAAGATTCGCGAAACACGTCGGTAGTATCCCCGAACAAAGTGGAAGGTTCTCGATGTTTGGTAACTCGTATAAATACGACGCATCGCCAGCTACCGGGGCAGTTAAGTTTTAACTACAGACAAGCGAACGTTATACTGATTGAGAACTGTAATCTGTGACGAGTAAATATTTCGTCGTTCGAACTTGGCTTCTACCTACATAACAATATAATATCAATTTTGATATGGATAAACCAGGCCCCAGTAAGAAACGTAGTCGTAAAGTTGAAAATGAAAATCGACAGTTTCAAGATATTTGGACCGAAAAATACTTTTTATTTCATCCCATAACGAAATTGTCTGTTTAATATGCAAGAGTAGTGCTTCTATTCAGAAGGAATATAATGTGAAAAGGCACTATGAAACTAAAGAGTTGCGAATAAATGCATTAAAATGCGCAAGCTCATTTGGATCGACGTATATTTGTGAACAAACGTTTTCAGTGATAAAACTAAACAAAACGAAAAACCGAAACCGTCTGGCAAATGAAAATTTGGAAGCAATTTTACTTGTGGCGTCAAGTAATGTGGAGCCAAATATAAAAAAACTTGTTAGGTCAATTCAATGTCATGCATCAAAATAATAAAACATGAAATATTACATTGTAATGATTAGATTACCTTACGATTACATAATTACAACAAACATTTTTGAAGGTTCTTTTATTTTTATCATTGTATTTCATACTATTTAAAAATAAAAATTTTTGTGTTAATAAGTATTGTTTGTAGTGGCCCGTCCTTGGCTTATATTTTTCCCGAGTGGCCCCTGTTCCCTATAAGTCTGTGCATCCCTGTCCTATAGTTACTTCCGATAATCGTTATATTTCACTTATTATAATAGTGCATTTAAATTAACTATTATTTATTTTAGAATAACAATTGTCTGGATAGCAATATTTGTTTGCCTTGTGTCCAACACATTTTCCAACTACGTAGCAACTTCGCTAAATAACGGGGCAATAAATAACTGCAAATGTTGAATCAAAATTAATGATAGTTTGTATATTTATCGTGGGAGGTACGCGTACATGTTGCGATGATGATTATATTAATTAAACTGCATTATAAATTGCCTACAACTTAATTAAAATGAGCTTAATAAACCAAAAAGAAGAAACAATATGTGGAATGTTCGCTTTAGTTGTTTTGTATCAAATGGATTTTAAAAATTAAGGTGTACACTACACATCACAGTTTAAACATTTGTCGAATTTATAACAAAATGCATATTCTCACAAATTATTAACAAAAATAAAGAATACTATTTATTAAAATTACCCAAGCAGAGGTATATGCCTTCTTCTCGGTGGCAAGTAGTATGAGAGAGGTAATGGACTGTCAAGAGCGGACTGTATATATCTGCTCTGATAGCCAAGCCGCCCTCAAGGCGGTCTGCCAGCCCAGGAGCAGTTCAACCCTCGTACAGGAGTGTGCGGATGCACCTGGGTGGCTTGCAGAACGTAAACAGGTATTCTTGGTTCGAGTCCCTGAACATTACGGAGTGCATGGCAATGAAACGGCCGACGAGCTCGCCAGAGTTGGAACCGGAGTTCCCTATTTAGGACCCGAACCAGCAATAGGCATAAAAAACCGCAGGTAGTGACAGCCCTGAGGGAATGGGCCGCCGACCTTTCCAAGGAGGAATGGCGGTAGACGCCGGGCTGTAGACAGGCCAAAGATTTCATTTCTTGACCTGAAAGGGCTAAATTAGAATGGATTCTTAACAGGAGTAGGCATGCCCTGAATCCTCTGGTAGGGCTTCTAACAGGACATTGCAAGTTAGGGAAGCACCTGCATATGATGGATGTGGAGGGCGACCGGATATGTTCGGGATACTTGGAGGACGAAAAGACACCACTGCACTTTCTGTGTGCTTGTGAAGCCTTGAGAAGACTCAGACGGCAGGTCTTCGGGACAGTGGTGATCCAACAGGAGAAAGTCAGGACCCTTGCTTGGAATAACGTCTTGACATTCATGAGAAAGTCGGGTAGGTTTGGCCAGGGCCTGGGTGGTTAAGTGGAAGACCCAGAGGCGGGTAAAAAGGATCTACCACTACAACTACTACTACTACTACTACCACTACTACTACTACCCAATAATTTGTATGACAGCAATGAAAAATTTTACAAATAAAATAATACATTTTTCATTTTCATTCTCTGTTTCATCCCGATTTTTCTGTTTTTAAACAGACGCCGATTCTTTTTCTTTTTGTCAGAACCTATAGCCTCACTGACGAGCTGTTATACAGCGAAACTCGTCTGGTGATGGTTCTGGCAGAAGGAAAAAGCCAACCCTTGTCATTAAATAATTAACCCTTAGTTATGATGTTTGAATCGTTTGATCGTTTGCCAGAAAATATTCGTAAATAATTTTATATTTATATTTCTAAGTAGGAGAACACCACCAGTAAAGTGCTTGCCTCGCACAATTCCAAAAAACAAAAAGAGGATTAAAATGAAAAAGGAGGTGAAAACCTTAGTTTTGAAAAATCGTTGTTAACCTATGTTGTAGATATCTGTGAGAAAATCTTGCATTAGGTTTGATTACATTAAAGCTCTCCTGTTGTAAATACATTTTGTCACGAATTATAGCTATATTATGTTGAATATCTCTTTTATAAGCGTCGTAGTATTTTTTGATGTTTTATTTACTTCTATGATTTGACTTTGGTAATTCTCTTAATATTTAGAACAAAAAAATGTTGAAAATTTCTTACATGCATACTTGTATAAAATGGAAGGTCTTAATTTGCCGAAGATTTATTACGTAGGTATAACCTCTCCAATTCTTGCGTCTGAGATTATATTGGTCGGTACAAGGTAGATTATATTTTCGATAATATTTACGCTAGAGGATCGATATATTTGGAACGATAACTTAATGTATGAGATTTTCTTGTAGATGATCATGCATTTTGAAATTGAAAAAAGATGCAATGCAATTGAAAACAGACAGGTTAGATTTTGCAGAAGTTCATTGTTTTTTTTAGATGGCGAGTTTTGGCAATATCTTGAGTTATACAATACGCTTGTTATGGAATTCAAGATATTGATGCATCCCAAAACCTATTCACTAATTTAAGGATAATTCATTAAGTATTTTATGTCATGCATAAGTTAATTAGACGTGTGCTTGTAGCTAAGATAAACTGAGCTGATTGCTTGCTATTTCAATAATCGCTAATTTATAATATTTTAATTTAATACTTTATTATTGTTACCTGCAAGAATCATCCCATATAAGGAAAGTGGTTCCACCTGAGAATTTTTATAGCAAATTATGGTAATGCAGGCAAGAGAAAAGCAATAATTGGGATGCATAAATTGAAGCAGTGTAATTTTTTTAGAATTCATTAAGCTGAGGCTTATATGTATGTATAAATACCTAGTTGGTATTAGCATATTTCTCGTCTTGAGGATACTGTCAAGCTCAGTTTTCAGTAGCGGCACCACTTATGTTATTAAGTGTACAGTTTAATTTTTTGAAAGAACTAATTTATTATTATATTGAGGAACGCCATGAACATTTGTTGTAAGAATTAAACTAGTTGGTAATTATTAGAATTAAGACTTTTTCATGTCTTTTCGTTCCGAATAAACAACAATGATGAATTACAAGGTATCGTAAACAATTTTTTGGAAGAGAAACTGTACTGTAGGGGAGAGGGTCGATGAAACGGACACTTCCAAAAAATAATTGATAAATATATGTTTTAATATTCTTTTTATTACTAAATAGGATATATAGTATAAAACGGTGAGAAATTACTTAGCATTTTTAATTATTAGTAATTCATTTATGTTAAACCATTTAAAGTAACAGAATATTAAAAAAAAATTTAATTTTGGCCAGTTCATTACAACGCTGTATTGAACCGGACAAAGGGTGTTATGAAAAGGACGGGTCTACAAATATAATAATACACATAGTTAAAAACAGTTTTTTTTTTTTTTAAGTAGTTAAAGATATGAAATTCTCTACTAACTTCCTTTTGTAACAAAACAAAATATAACATTTAGATGATTAAAGATTTAAATTAATTGCATTTGTTGCAAAAAAAATGATGGCCGCCTTTTAGTCCACAGGTCTCATGAGCCCACATTTGGCACACAAAGCATTTAAGCCAGTCTGCCTTACTTAATTTATAAACGCCACTACAAACCACACATGCATCTTGTTCATTACTGCATTTTTCTTTATCTTGTTTGTTTTGAATATTATGTAGGATTTTCTTTCCTTTCTCCTTTTCTATCAGACCCCTTTCAAAACTAAGGCAACTGAGGGGAATATCATCATCACTGGAATCAAGGAATGAAGTATTTTCAATGTGTATATTTTTCTTTCCTTCCTCATTTTCTGTTACTTTTCTTTAAAAACTAAGGTCATTAAGGGATGTGTCATCATCATCACTGAAATCATGTAGCGAAATATCTAAGCTTGAATTTTCAGAACTAGATTCCTGGCATAAACTTTTTATCCGTTTTTTGGTGGCACTTGATAACTTTTTTTTCTTGAAACCTGCTACTTCTTTTTCTTGTAAAAGTCTGTCTTTCTCAGGTGTTTCCGTTATACTAGTTGTTTTACCTTTACGAGGACCTCCAAGCTTTCTTTTTCGTGCAGGAGCCTTAGGATACGGCCTCACGTCTTCGGGAGACATGACTGCGTCCTTAGATGTAGAAGGTAAATTATTACGAAACACATTGTGGTTTTGAAGCGGGCACATACACATGCATTGAACCGGACGTCCGTTTCAGTGCATTAATACATGTCCACTTCATGGCAATCGCCATTTTATTTCTTTAATCGCTTTCAATGCCGAAAGAAAATACCTAACCAAAAAGCTTTCTACCTGACATGCTTCTCGAAGGTGTTACAGAAGAGATTACCTAAGCCCAAAATAACAATTTAAAATAGCCTACCTTAAATGCAGTTCACAAATTTCTATAAATATTTACTTTTTATGCCAAGAATATGGTTTCTTTCCTAGCTCATCTGCTACGTACACCACCAGACCGATACAGCTGTGGTGTGATTCACTCAAGACAATGTTCCTAGAATGTCATTAAGGACCGCATTATACTAAAGAGTTTTTACACTAGAGCAACTGTCCGTTTCATAGCGTGTCCGTTTCATTGACACTCTCCCCTATGTCTGGCGAAAATTTTACAAGAAACAAGAAAGCTTTAAAATGAAGTCAGCTAGTGTCAGAGAGACAATTGAAGTCATTTGTACAGAGGGTAACAAAAATACAAACTATTATTTTCGAATCACTCGCCATTTTTAAATCTCCAGGCATTAAAAGAAGATCGAGTTCAGGTCAAAACATGCCAATAATATTGGTAATTTTTAGTGTCCAAAATTAGTGAAAATCGATAAAGGCGTTTAGAAAATATTCCGAAAAAACGATATTTATTTGAGAACTTTAGCCCCTGTAGCGGCAAAATGAAGCAACATTGCATATTTATGTAAGTTTGTCTAGATCGCCTTATTGCTGATTAAGGAATTTGTGGTTAATCGTTGTACAGTCATTTCAAGGACACCCTGTATAGGGGTGATGCCTTGACAAAAAATAATGAAAAAGTTCCTATTAATGAAAGTTCAGAAATCCCTCATTTTTAAGATACAGGGTGTTAAACTTTTAATTTTTTCTCGGTTTTTCCTATTTTTTTTTATGCGTGCTTAAAGATTATTTATTCAAATTCTGTACGTTTGTTACATATTAAAGAGTCTAAAGAATTAACCTATTGTTATTTAGAATTATCTACAGGGTGTTATTTTTTTAGGCGTCACGACCACTGCGACCCCCCAACTTTTTTTTGATACGACACTGACTATCCTTTCATATAAAAACAACTTTCTTGGTTTATCGTTTACCTTTTTTATTTCTTGCACTATTTTGATATCTTATACGGTTCGGCTGACATTTGGTAGAATATGATTAATTTAAAGCAGGGCTACATTTTTATAGTCTATTTCAGAAAGGTGTAGAGTAATATAAGCTCGTTAGGTATGCAAAGGGACTACAGAGTGACCCAACGAATATTTAAGCCACTTTTTATAATTTGGCATTGATTTCATTGCAAAATTCTTTCTTTTCATCAAGTGCAGGTACTGCAGGTAGTACCACCCGGGTTTGGGTCAATTTATGGGTTTTGCCTATTGCTATCCATTCACAATCACTGAAAATGGTGGGACAAAGGCGTGCCGGTAGGATATTCGTAAAAAGGAAAGATTTTATTTTAACAGAATAAAAATTAGGCATCATGTACATAGTATTACATAGTACATATATTATTATTTAATTGAATATTTTTCAAAAGATACATTATACAGAAATTAAATTATACTCGTAAAAATTATAATAAATTAAATTATACTAGTAATAAGGAAAGAAATTTATTTTAACAGAATAAAATTTAGGCATTATTTACAGGGTTATCCAACCAAGACTGGACAAGGCGATTTTTTGACTTTTCCTGTACTTTTATAAAAAAACTGAAATAGCCATCTTAAGTCATTTTCTCCCGCGAATTCGAATATCTTCAGCAAAAAACAATTGAACATCAAACAAAAGTACTATAGGGGTCACTTTGATATTTTTTTAAATGGGATGCCGTATTTTTAATGAGCTTATCCGATTTCTCATATAAATTTTGATCTAAAATCTTGGATTTTTAATTCAAAAACGCCTTTTTTCTTCAGTTTTAAATTTATTTTTTTTTATTTATTTTTTTTTTTATTTTTTTTTTTTTAATTTTTAAATCAAAATTTATATGAGAAATCGGATAAGCTCATTAAAAATACAGCATCCCATTTAAAAAAATATCAAAGTGACCCCTAGTACTTTTGTTTGATGTTCAATTGTTTTTTGCTGAAGATATTCGAATTCGCGGGAGAAAATGACTTAAGATGGCTATTTCAGTTTTTTTATAAAAGTACAGGAAAAGTCAAAAAATCGCCTTGTCTAGTCTTGGTTGGATACCCCTGTACATAGTATTAGGTACACCTATTTTTTATTAAACATTATAAAAAAAAATACAAAATACAAAAAATACATTATACAGAAATTAAATTGTAAAAAACAAAATCTCTGAGGAACTGTCATCTCCTCTTGACGGTCCGATCGATCAGGTGGTCAAGATCCCACATTTTCTCCTCTTCTTTAATGACATGATGGACTGATTTTCGCCAGTTTGCTGGTGTCACTTCCTTAATAGCTTGATTAAACAGTAGCTTAACGTGTTTCATTTTGAATGTCGTGTTGTATCTTGCTACAAATCCTTTCACTTGCGCCCATATAAGTTCTATAGGATTTAGTTCGCAATGATATGGCGGTGTGCGCAGCAAAGTTACACTATGTTTTTCTGCTATATCTTTCACGGCATATTTTATAAAACGATGCTTGTGTAAATTTTCTATAGCTAATAGTTCCTTCTTTATCAAATTATCTTTAAATTCAATAATTTTGGTGGTTAACCAGTCGATAATTTCTTGTTTTCTCCAAGATGAATTTGGAGTCTTCTCTGTGCGTCGTGAATGATAGCTTGCGTTATCCATAACTACTACTGAATCAGCTGGAAGATATTTTATCATTTCACCAAAATAGTTCTCAAAAACATTCGAAGTCATGTCCTCGTGGTAATCTCCCGTAATAAACGACTGAAAGATTAGCAAACCTTCTAAAAAAAATCCCTCTTCGCTTCCAATATGGACGATTATTAGTCTCTTCCCTTTACCTGAAGGCACCCTAATACCCGTTGGACAGGCCTTCCATGAAGACTTGGCGAGCACTGGTTATATTTGTGTCTTGCCACAATTTTGGTACTATATAACCTTTAATAATCCACGTCTCATCAAGATAAAATGTTTTCTTCTGCTCTCTTCTGTACTGCTTTATACTTCTCAAGCATTTTCGTCGCCAGCAAATAATTTCATCGCTTTCCAGTAATGGGGATTTACGGTTATGCTTTTCCCAGACAAAATCCATATTTTTTAAAGTGGTCCATAAAAGTTTTCTAGTTATAAACGGAATACTGTCATCCTGGCCAAGCTCCATTAGAGTCTTATCTAGGGTGAGTATTTCTTTTTTAAAATAAAAAGAGTGGACTTTTCTTCGAACTACACTTTTGGTGTCTTCATCAAGGACTTTTACTGGTCTGCCTGGACTATTCTTGGGAGGTTCCACTTGACTTGCTGTCTTTCTCTCCCGCAATAATTTAAAAACGGTGGACTTTCCAACTCCAGTCATTCGGGAACATCGGTCGACAGTTTCTTGTACAGTGAAATTCGGATAATCGTATTTTATGCAATCATGTACAGGGACATTTTTTTAAGTGTCTCACCCGATTGGCGATTTTCCTGCTGACTATCATAAAAAACAAATTACATATTTCTCAATGATTTTCGATAAGGAAGCCGAATTTAATGTCAAAAAATACATAGATTTACAAATTTGACAGATGAGACGCCATTTTGAATTTTCTTAAATGGCAACCCCCATAAATAACCACACGATTGGATTGCATTTGGCGATCCGCTTCTAAAACTATATAGTTGTTGACACTTATTTTCAGCCGTTTCGGAAATACGGGGGTTCCTAATTTGCCTCCATCGATTTTGTCTTTTAAGTGTCTCACCCCTTTAATAAATAGACCTTCTAAGCTGAACACCTCAATTTTTTTCACAGTAAGATAACTTCGCGTGAGCAAGCGATCTACGCTTTAGTCAAATCCGACAGATGTCAAAAAGTGACAGATACGACGCCATCTTGAATTTTTTTAAATGGCAACTCTCATAAATAACTAGACGATTGGATTGCATTTGGCGATCCGATTATAAAACTATATAGCTGTTGATACTTATTTTCAGCCGTTTCGGAAATACGGGGGTTCATAATTTGCCTCCATCGATTTTGTCTTTTAAGTGTCTCACCCCTTTAATAAATAGACCTTCTAAGCTGAACACCCTAATTTTTTTCAAAGTGACATATTTTCCCATAAGCAAGCGATCTACGCTATAGTCAAATCCAACAGATGTCAAAAAGTGACAGATACGACGCCATTTTGAATTTTTTTATATGGCAACCCTCATAAATAACTAGACCATTGGATTGCATTTGGCGATCCGATTATAAAACTATATAGTTGTTGACACTTATTTTCAGCCGTTTCGGAAATACGGGGGTTCATAATTTGCCTCCATCGATTTTGTCTTTTAAGTGTCTCACCCCTTTAATAAATAGACCTTCTAAGCTGAACACCCTAATTTTTTTCAAAGTGACATATTTTCCCATAAGCAAGCGATCTACGCTATAGTCAAATCCAACAGATGTCAAAAAGTGACAGATACGACTTCATTTTGAATTTTTTTAAATTGCAGCCCTCATAAATAACCGCACGATTGAATTGCATTTGGCGATCCGATTCTAAAACTATATAGTTGTTGATATTTATTTTCAGCTGTTTCGGAAATACGGGGGTTCCTAATTTGCCTCCATCGGTTAAATGAACATGTATTTTCATTGCTGATCAAGAACACACTGCAATATTGAAATAATATACAAAGAAAAAACAGATTCAACAATTACGACAATCTGCATTTCTACCAAAGAGGCTGGCTAGGGTCGACTAGTATTTTTATTTATAAAAGTGTATATAAGAATCTTTAACTAAGAAATTCATGACTCTTAAATGGTAAAAATGCGTCTTGTTATTAATATTTAATTGTAATTATAAATAATATTGTCTTCAATGTTAGTTGCTTGGTTATTACTGTTATACTTTTAAAATTTATTAATTTTATGCTTTTATATTTTTGTAATGTCGAAACATGTTCTGATTACAAATTAAAATATGAACCTATAGTTAAAGATGAATATAATTTTAATATGCCCAAATCCTTTGCTAACGGATTGGGTTAGTTTTTTTTTTAATTGCACCTGATAGCTAGAACTTTAAATATAAACCCCAACGTTTTATGAATAGTTTATACATATACAGCAACAGTGGCACAGTTATTTTTATATATTATTGCGCAATTTTCGTTATCGTTAATAAGTGTGTTTATTAAATTTAACATAAATATAGGCTCCAGCAGTTTTTAGGCAAGTACTATAAATGTTTTGTTCAACCAAAAAGCAGCGTTTTTTAACCTGTGGGGCGAACCCCCCTAGAAAGGCGTGATACCTGTTAGCATATCGAAAAAAAATATTATAAAGAAATTAATAAAGTTACTGAAACAAATGCGCATTAAAAAAATGCATTCTGCAAAATAAAATACACGTTCACACTGATATATTACACTTATATATAAGATTGTATTAGTAATGGATAATGTATTTAATATTAATAATTAACTTCAATACTACAATTAAAAACAAGTTTAAAAATTCTGGATTTGAATAACAAAATGCTCAATCTCCATTTCTAGCCGTCTGGAGATAGAGGAACGGAACCATATTTGAGATACCACTTTTTAAAAAAATCAAATTAATTTTGTTACAAAGATTAATGATGTATTTCCTAAGAAGTACTGTAACATAACCTTTATACAAGCTTTTTCAACAAAAAGAAAGCAACTAACATTATTCGTAACTAAAATAAAGCCTTTTTTATCAATTGGGGTAATTCTTTAATTCAAAAAATAGGGTTCCCAATTTGAGATACCACGGTGTCCATATTTGAGACACCGAGGCATTATTCAAAAAACCCGTTTCCCTCACAAAACGAACAAACAAAAATTTTACTTCTGATCTCCCCACAGTCTTCATGTGTCCATCTACCACACTGGGCGCATTTAGCCCATTTTTCGCCATGTTTATCTTCTGAGTACCGACCCATACAAAATAGGCACTCAGCGTCACTACCACCACTTTCGTCTGAGGAAGAATCGTTCAGTTTTACACTTTCATTACTGTCTGAACTTGAACTCGAGCAAGCACGCTTTGCTTTTCTTTTCGGCCTTTTGATACCTGATGTAGAAGGTTGGTTAATAATAGATTCAGTAGATTTTATTTTCTTCTTATTCGGTTTATTGGCTCTGTTTCTACAAAAGTTTCTTTAAAATTATTTAAAGCTGTTGAATTTTCTTGAGCAAGGTCATCAGCTTCGTGAGGATCTTCTTGTGCAGCTTGATCTGCCGGAATATGTTCAGCTTGATACACACCAAAATCACAATCCCTAAATATATTTCGATTGAGGGGGACGAGCCCTGTTTTTCGAAATCCGTTACAAGATGTTTCCATCGTAGCAGCTCGGTTATAGGCCTTGCAAAAAATACCAGCGATTGCGTATGTCGAAATAATACTTAGTTGATTTTCTCGAAGCCAGTTTTCTATTTCTTGGGCATAATAAGTCTTTAAGGGTGACATAAAAGCAACATCGAATGGCTGCATTTTATTAGTTGAGTGTGGTGGAAGGCATATTATTGTCACGTGATTTTTTTTGGCCAGGTCTATAACTTCAATGTTCCGAGCATGGGAATAATGTCCATCCAGTACAAGCAGAACTGGATCAGTAGCGCAAGGCTTTGTAAATTTAATAAAATGTGCAAACTATTTCGTAAAAATATCTGCTTGTACCCAACCCGATATATGACATTCTGCAACTGCACCTGAAGGCGCCCCTATCATCAATTCTGCCTTCATGTTTTTCCTGGGGAAAATAAATAGTGGAGGTATGTAAACCCCCGCAGAGTTCATGCAAGTAATTACGGTAACTAATTTACCCCTTTCTGCTGAAGTTAGGGAGGAAACTTGTTTTTTGCCACGCAAAGAAATAACCTTGCTGTATTTATGTTGGACCACAGTTATTCCTGTTTCATCAACATTGAATACTCTTTGAAACGGATCGTGGAGTTTATTATACTCGGGTTCATAAAGATCAAAAAAAGTTGAGACATTGTCAGCGGTGAAACCTTTAATTCGAGCAGCCGACATTCCTTGAGGTGTTCGCATTGACAGTTCTGGGTGCCTTTTAAAAAATAACCGCAACCACTTTTTTCCCGCTGACTTTGTTTCTCGAGTAAAAGGATGAGGTAGGTTATTTCTTATGGTAAGTTGAAATGCCAGTCGCTTAATATCACGTGCTCTTAACCCAAAAAAACGCTGCTCCATAGCTAAAGCATATTCAACTAATTGATTTTCTAGCACTGAGGAAAGAATCGGTCTACGACCAATCGGCAAGTTAACAAGTTCTTCTGCACTTTTATTTGATTTTGCATACCTCTCCACGGTTCCATTAGGTACCCTAAAAACTCTTGACGCTTTTAAATACCCCATTTCTTTATTTCTCACCGCATTAACTGCTTTTATCATGTCACTGGCATCCCATTTCTTGTGTTTGGGCACTTTGGGCGGCATCTATAAGTAAAACAAATATAAATTTTATTAGATGTCCTTAGGATCCTAATTTGAGATACTCTCAAATTGGGACTCATATAGTATCTCAAATTAGGAAATATATTTTTTTAACTTACTAACTAATTTTTAGGCTAGGTCTTAAACATAGAAGGAATTTATTGTCAGAAAATAATAAAACTAATATTAATTAAACTATTATTCAGCAAAACTCGCATTGCAATTATCTTACCTTATTTATTTTGTCAATTTTACACTTTAATGAAAAAAACTCTGGACGTAAATTAACAAACACGTGCACCTGTCAACCAAACAACGGACGATCGGACACTAAGAATGCTACACAGTACTAAATCCGATAAAATAAAATAGTTTCTTCCATTTTTACGCGATGGCAGCACATACATAAGAAGTTAGACCGCTATCTCAAATTAGGCCCCTATCTCAAGATTGGGTCCGTTCCTCTACTATCAGCACTGCTATAGGCAGATGGAAAACTATATATACAAAAAAGGCCAACTTCATATTATAGTTGGTTGCCAGTCTATCAGTATTTTTAATCAAGGCTAATTTTCAAATTAAATAGTAATAAAAATAGCCAGAGGGCACATACCGGATGATGTACCGCCAAACTGGCCACTGGAAATCACATGTAAATTTTGCTACCCTCAAATATTGGCTTCCCAATTTTTTGCCACAAAATTACATTCGACTTTTTTAAAGGTTCTCTTATTGACTACCACGAATTTAAGTATTGTCTAATTAATAACGAAATTAAAAGTTATTTAGAAAAAATTCTTAATGATAATGTCAAATGTTACTAGACGTTTAATTTTTTATTAGTTTGAACATGACGTTACCGATATGGCGAAGAGGAAAACGGGAAGGCAGTGAAATTATAAAGAGTTACTGGGCATCATAAATATCAAAAATTGTTAAAATTCAATATAGCATGCCTGATGCCTTAGTTATTTTCTTATATCATTTTACTTTTAGCTGACAATAATTATTACGTTTTATTTACATGTTACAACGAATTTCATTGATTGTGAAATTTCGATCTACGATGAGAATTTTGATTAAAAATTTGATAGCAAACAATCAAAGTTGAGAAACGCCGGGTTAAAAGTAATTAGATAATGCAAGGGAGAATACTTAAATTTGTATGTAAACTTATACTCTGACCAACAACCATAGAGAAAGGTAGGATATTCTATAAGCAAATTTCTTAAACCCAAAGTTTTTGTAATTTTATTTAAGTTAATTTTATTGTTTACAATTCGCTAATTTCTAAAAGACAATTGCACAAAACAAATAACAACGAATTTTAATTTCTATTCGTTAAATTAATAATCCTTACTTTTTATTTGCTTCGGCTAGACATGCAATAGGATATCTTAATCATTCTAGTGGCACCCAACTGCCTTTTTTTACTTTTCCCAATAGTTATACAGGGTGTCCCACGGTGGATGGCGTATTATACGTTTATGGAGAACTAAATAACGAATCATTTTGAAAATTTGGCAACCGGGATAAACGATCATGATCTACAGTTTAAAAATATTTTTGATCATGCGGTGTTGCCGCTTCTACTCTAAACCGGTGAAAACATCGCTATTTTAAATAGAACACCCTGTATATTCTTCAATTTTTGAATTCCGAATATAATTATGAGCAACTTCTCTTAATATTTCCCTATACCTATCTGTGGCCGTTTTTCGGGAATCAATTAATTTCAATTTTTTTTTGACGAAAAAAAGAACTTCCAATAAACTTTAATATCTCCCTCCTATTAAACAATTTTGAGCTGAAATTTGGGTCATACCTGAACAATGCATCTAGGCATTTGATCTTTTGGTCACATCTTAGTTTAAGTATACAGGGCGGTACAGAAATTAATTTATGTCGGTAACTTACAAAAATGCCAGAAAAATTATACCTAATACCTAACTTCAAGTTTCCGATTTAATAGCGTTTATTCATAAAACTTCATAAATCGACAAACTTTCAACGGTTTTAATAGTAGTGGGCTATGGAAACAAATTTTTTGTTACATAGTCACCATGGCAACTTGTTTTATAGAAATGTAATTTTTTAAATAAATGTGATTTAAGTACCTACGATGGCGGAAAATAATAATTACTCTAATACAGTTTTAATGAATTTATTTATTTTCCATGGACAGTGTGATCAAATAATTAGTAGAACCTGCAGAAAATTTAATGAAATGTATCCGAATTTGCCGCAGATGAATAACAAAAAATTTATTCGGCTTCAGAACAATTTTAGACAGTTTGGATCAATTTTAAAAGCACCAAGAAGCTTGCCCAGACCCGTGACTTCTAATGAGAAGAATGAAATTAATGTTCTGGCATACTTTGTTGCATATCCTTACCCTTCCGTGCGCAGCGCCGAAGAAGGCTTAGACATTGCACATTTATCGGTAGAAACAATTCTAAGGAAACATGGAATGCATGATTATAAATTTACCAGAGTTCATAGCTCTTAAGCCTGAAGATAGTTAAAGGAGAGTAGAGTTTTGCGAAATGATGCAAGTGCATATCCAGGAAGATCCAAATTTCTTAAGTAAAATTATATAGACTGACGAATCCAAATTTTCGAGGGAGGGCATTTTCAATCGTCACAATCGCCACTTTTGGGCGAATGAGAATCCCCATGTCACAAGGGAGGCAGGTTTTCAAGATAAATTTAGTTTCAATGTATTCTGCTTAATAATGGATAATCAAGTGAGGTAGGTATGTGATTTACGATGAAAACCTAAACTCTGGAAAATATGTAAATATTTTAAACACAATAGTTGAAATCTTTACGGATAGTCTCTCACTTGAAGAGTACAGGAGGTGCTGGTATCAACTTAACGGAGCTCCTGCACATTGTACCGCTGAAGTATCTGTGGAGCTTAGAAGGATATACGATGATTGATGGTTTCGACGCTTAGGACCATGGAATTGGCCACCAAGATCACCTGATATAACCCCTTTAGACTTTTACTTGTGGGGTGTATTGAAGGAGAAAATATAGAAAACACCTGTGAATACCAAAGAAGAACTGGAGCATTGAGTCATCCAAGCGTTCAACGACCGTGATGCGAATGAACTTTAAAGTGCTACAACGGATGGTGTCAATACCTGTTTATTAAAGTGTCTAGAAGTTAATGGCCAACATTTTGAACAATTGCTTAAAAAATAGTCCATTTATTTTTATTAATAGTCTATTTTACTTTTATCGTATTTGATTATCTAGTTCGATTTGTAATACTTTTTATTATTTTTGTTATTATTTGTTGCATTCAGAATTGATCCAAACTGTCTAAAATTGTTCTGAAGCCGAACAATTTTTTTGTTATTTATCTGCGGTAAATTCGGATACATTTCATTAAATTTTCTGCAGGTTCTACTAATTATTTGATCACACTGTCCATGGAAAATAAATAAATTCATTAAACCTGTATTAGAGCAATTATTATTTTCCGCCATCGTAGGTACTCAAATCACAATTATTTAAAAAATTACATTTCTATAAAACAAGTTGCCATGGTGACTATGTAACAAAAAATTTGTTTCCATAGCCCACTACTATTAAAACCGTTGAAAGTTTGTCGATTTATGAAGTTTTATGAATAAACGCTATTAAATCGGAAACTTGAAGTTAGGTATTAGGTATAATTTTTCTGGCATTTTTGTAAGTTACCGACATAAATTAATTTCTGTACCGCCCTGTATACTTAGACTAAGATGTGACCAAAAGATCAAATGCCTAGATGCATTGTTCAGGTATGACCCTAATTTCAGCTCAAATTTTTTTAATAGGAGGGAGGTATTAAAATTTATTGGAAGTCCTTTTTTCGTAAAAAAAAATTGAAATTAATTTATTCCCGAAAAACGGCTACAGATAGGTATAGGAAAATATTAAGAGAAGTTGCTCATAATTATATTCGGAATTTGAAAATTGAAGAATATACAGGATGTTCTATTTAAAATAGTAATGTTGTCACCGGTTTAGAGTAGAAGCGGCAACACCGCATAGTCAAAAATATTTTTAAACTGTAGATCATGATCTTTTATCCCGGTTGCCAAATTTTCAAAATGATCCGTTATTTAGTTCTCCATAAACGCCTAATACGCCATCCACCGTGGGACACCCTGTATAATATATAATAAACTAAAGTGCATAAAATATGTTAAAGAAAATACTAAAACATTTTGTCATTTTAAGTGGCGGTAGGGGTAAAAATAAAACCTTTTGTTTAAAGCCATTCACTATAATAATCAATAATAATTCACTTTACTTGTTAGAGCTCGATAATAGAAATTTAATAAATTTTTTTAAAAAAACATGTACTGTTTCTTGTTGTTTAAATTAAATTATATGTGGGATAACATTTTCATTAAGATACAACTTACCAGCAAAAAGAATGGGGTTTTCAGCTTAGAAAGTCTATTTATTAAAGGGGTGAGACACTTAAAATTCAAAATGGCGTCGTATCTGTCACTTTTTGACGTCTGTCGGATTTGACTATAGCGTAGATCGCTTGCTCACGGGAAATTATGTCACTGTGAAAAAAATTATGGTGTTCAGCTTAGAAGGTCTATTTATTAAAGGGGTGAGACACTTAAAAGACAAAATCGATGGAGGCAAATTAGGAACGCCCGTATTTCCGAAACGGCTGAAAATCAGTATCAACAACTTTATAGTTTTAGAATCGGATCGCCAAATGCAATCCAATCGTGTGGTTATTTATAGGGGTTGCCATTTAAAAAAATTCAAAATGGCGTCGTATCTGTCACTTTTTGACATCTGCCGGATTTGACTATAGCGTAAATCGCTTGCTCACGCGAAATTATGTCACTGTGAAAAAAATTAGGGTGTTCACCTTAGAAGGTCTATGTATTAAAGGGGTGAGACACTTAAAAGACAAAATCGATGGAGGCAAATTAGGAACGCCCGTATTTCCGAAACGGTTGAAAATAAGTGTCAACAACTATATAGTTTTAGAATCGGATCGCCAAATGCAATTCAATCGTGTGGTTATTTATGAGGGCTGCCATTTAAAAAAATTCAAGATGGCGTCGTATCTGTCACTTTTTGACATCTGTTGGATTTGACTATAGCGTAGATCGCTTGCTCACGCGAAGTTATCTTACTGTGAAAAAAATTGAGGTGTTCAGCTTAGAAGGTCTATTTATTAAAGGGGTGAGACACTTAAAAGACAAAATCGATGGAGGCAAATTAGGAACCCCCGTATTTCCGAAACGGCTGAAAATAAGTGTCAACAACTATATAGTTTTATAATCGGATCGCCAAATGCAATCCAGTCGTCTAGTTATTTATGCGGGTTGCCATTTAAAAAAATTCAAAATGGCGTCGTATCTGCCACTTTTTGACGTCTGTCGGATTTGACTATAGCGTAGATCGCTTGCTTACGCGAAATTATGTCACTGTGAAAAAAACTAGGGTGTTCAGCTTAGAAGGTCTATTTATTAAAGGGGTGAGACACTTAAAAGACAAAATCGATGGAGGCAAATTATGAACCCCCGTATTTCCGAAACGGCTGAAAATAAGTGTCAACAACTATACAGTTTTATAATCGGATCGCCAAATGCAATCCAATCGTCTAGTTATTTATGAGGGTTGCCATTTAATAAAATTCAAGATGGCGTCGTATCTGTCACTTTTTGACATCTGTTGGATTTGACTATAGCGTAGATCGCTTGCTCACGCGAAGTTATCTTACTGTGAAAAAAATTGAGGTGTTCAGCTTAGAAGGTCTATTTATTAAAGGGGTGAGACACTTAAAAGACAAAATCGATGGAGGCAAATTAGGAACCCCCGTATTTCCGAAACGGCTGAAAATAAGTGTCAACAACTATATAGTTTTATAATCGGATCGCCAAATGCAATCCAATCGTCTAGTTATTTATGAGGGTTGCCATTTAATAAAATTCAAGATGGCGTCGTATCTGTCACTTTTTGACATCTGTTGGATTTGACTATAGCGTAGATCGCTTGCTCACGCGAAGTTATCTTACTGTGAAAAAAATTGAGGTGTTCAGCTTAGAAAGTCTATTTATTAAAGGGGTGAGACACTTAAAAGACAAAATCGATGGAGGCAAATTAGGAACCCCCGTATTTCCGAAACGGATGAAAATAAGTGTCAACGACTACATAGTTTTAGAATCGGATCACCAAATGCAATTCAATCGTGTGGTTATTTATGAGGGCTGCCATTTAAAAAAATTCAAGATGGCGTCGTATCTGTCATTTTTTGACATCTGTTGGATTTGACTATAGCGTAGATCGCTTGCTCACGCGAAGTTATCTTACTGTGAAAAAAATTGAGGTGTTCAGCTTAGAAGGTCTATTTATTAAAGGGGTGAGACACTTAAAAGACAAAATCGATGGAGGCAAATTAGGAACCCCCGTATTTCCGAAACGGATGAAAATAAGTGTCAACAACTATATAGTTTTAGAATCGGATCGCCAAATGCAATCCAATCGTCTAGTTATTTATGAGGGTTGCCATTTAAAAAAATTCAAAATGGCGTCGTATCTGTCACTTTTTGACGTCTGTCGGATTTGACTATAGCGTAGATCGCTTGCTTACGCGAAATTATGTTACTGTGAAAAAAACTAGGGTGTTCAGCTTAGAAGGTCTATTTATTAAAGGGGTGAGACACTTAAAAGACAAAATCGATGGAGGCAAATTAGGAACCCCCGTATTTCCGAAACGGATGAAAATAAGTGTCAACAACTATATAGTTTTAGAATCGGATCGCCAAATGCAATCCAATCGTCTAGTTATTTATGAGGGTTGCCATTTAAAAAAATTCAAAATGGCGTCGTATCTGTCACTTTTTGACGTCTGTCGGATTTGACTATAGCGTAGATCGCTTGCTTACACGAAATTATGTCACTGTGAAAAAAACTAGTGTGTTCAGCTTAGAAGGTCTATTTATTAAAGGGGTGAGACACTTAAAAGACAAAATGGATGGAGGCAAATTATGAACCCCCGTATTTCCGAAACGGCTGAAAATAAGTATCAACAGCTATATAGTTTTATAATCGGATCGCCAAATGCAATCCAATCGTCTAGTTATTTATGAGAGTTGCCATTTAAAAAAATTCAAGATGGCGTCGGATCTGTCACTTTTTGACATCTGTCGGATTTGACTAAAGCGTAGATCGCTTGCTCACGCGAAGTTATCTTACTGTGAAAAAAATTGAGGTGTTCAGCTTAGAAGGTCTATTTATTAAAGGGGTGAGACACTTAAAAGACAAAATCGATGGAGGCAAATTAGGAACCCCCGTATTTCCGAAACGGCTGAAAATAAGTGTCAACAACTATATAGTTTTAGAATCGGATCGCCAAATGCAATCCAATCGTGTGGTTATTTATGGGGGTTGCCGTTTAAGAAAATTCAAAATGGCGTCTCATCTGTCAAATTTGTAAATCTATGTATTTTTTGACATTAAATTCGGCTTCCTTATCGAAAATCATTGAGAAATATGTAATTTGTTTTTTATGATAGTCAGCAGGAAAATCGCCAATCGGGTGAGACACTTAAAAAAATGTCCCTGTACATTTAAAATAATAACTTTTTCACTCACTGATAGTAGAGAATTATTGGAACATCTTTTTGTAGGTGTGAATGTCGCCATTTTATTACTAATCTTATAATGCTGTGGCCACTATATACGGCTTAACAGCAAATACTGATGCGTTAAACTAAACAAATATACTTATTAAGTTCATACACACACTCGATATATGAAGTTTATTCCAAATTACCACCTATTTATATGATCCAGCCAAAGAGGCCAGAGCCAAGCTCGGTACCTGTCAGTGTTAAATGGTACCTGTTAAACGCAAAACGTAACTTTATAATCTAC
The DNA here is from genome assembly GCA_963920685.1 of Polydrusus tereticollis. NCBI lineage: Eukaryota > Metazoa > Arthropoda > Insecta > Coleoptera > Curculionidae > Polydrusus > Polydrusus tereticollis. The sequence goes on along the minus strand of OY987329.1, from coordinate 86,753,696 downwards.
TACCTAACTAATCCCTACACAATATTTCGATTTTGACACTTCAGGCCAGAAAACTTACCTTTCCTAATCCTCTTACGCAATTACTTGAAATTTTAATATTACAAACAATACTATTTTATCTTAATACCCGTTAACCTAATTCTCTAAAATTTTTGGTTAGTTATCGTAAATAATTTAATGCACAAAGTTTACCTGCGCCTATGGCCGACACCGAAATTGAGCCGAACTGGACGGAATTTCCAATTTTATTACTCTACACCTTTTTAAAATAGACTATAATCTGGTCAAATAAAAAGAATTTGTACCTTATAAATTATAATTAAGTCAACACAAAAATATTAACAATAAACCAATTTTCATTTTGGACAGTTTTAAATCACAATAGGTTAATTCTTTGGATACTTTAATATGTAACAAAAGTACTGAGTTTGAATAAAATATCTTTTAGCACGCATAAAATAAATAGGAAAAACCAAAAAAAAATTAAAAGTTTAACACCCTGTATCTAACACACGAGGGGTTTCTGGACCTCCATTAATGGGAACTTTTTACAATATTTTTTGTCAAGGAATCACCTTTTTTTTTAATTTGTCGGTACAATATTGAAATACCCTGTATATCTCTTAATTTCTTTTTTTGTTTTTTGTTTCTTAAGCTCTGAAGATGGTTTAGACTAATAAACTGAAACGTCAACGATGTAAAAAACAATTTTTCTTGTCATTTCTTATTCTTCCCAGCTTTGACCGAAAACCCAAGAAATCCCTAAATATTATTCGTGTTTTTACTTTTCTTTACGCCATTTCAAGTAGCTAAAAAGCATAGTGAGAGTCGAAGTTCTTGGCCAAATAGGCCAAACCTCGGGTATCGCTTTGACTACCAAACGAGATTTTAACGATCGCCGCTCGCTCAGTTGTGATCATGTCTCCGTTTTTAAACTGGCCAATCCGGTACGGTTTTGGCCTTTTTATTGACCGAGTTATTAAAGTCGCATTTGTAGTAATTGTTTTAATGCTATTATAATTTACGGCTGGTCGGCTGAAAATGGAGGGATAATAACTTATGTCTTTGCGTGTGCGTACATTTCGGTTGTTGTTTTATTTATTTTAAGATTCCAGTATTTTTCGTTTTTGTTGACTTAATTGGTAATTATTATTCGGTAATAAGAGAAATTAGTGCGAAGGGAGTTTTTGTAATTAATATGGAATGATTGGGGCCTTTTTAATTTTTTTCTTAATATCTAATCGCAGGAGTTTTACACTGAGAACAATATTTAATTGGGAAAATCTGAAACAAACTCAATAAAAATATTTAATTAATAACGAGCAACAAAATATTTTTTCCACTACTAACTTATAACATCGCCATTATTGACCGATTATTAACGTTAGAAATCGTTTTTCTCTACCTTGGTCAATAATAAGGCATTGAATTCCATTATTGACCGATCTTCAAGAATCTATTAGAACGCAGGTAACTTGATTTTTTGATTCTACAACATGAATTCATAAACATCATTTCTTGTGGTTAGGCAACCAGATAATTATCAATACATATTAGATCATTAGAGACGCCTGACATTGTAAAATATCGATAGGTACAATCAACATTTTTTCTGCTTCCATCCTTAATTCTGGAGGTGTACACATAATAATATCACTAACATTTTCTTCGCTCATTTAAAAATTTAAAAAAACGGAAAACTCGTGAAATCTGATGACATAAATGAACAAAATTGACATTGACAAAGCCACCTGACAAAACAACAAAATATTTTGCCAATTCCAAAGCGCAGGTAACTTGATTAAAAAATATACTTACACCTACCTATAATTTTTTATAATTATTAATACTATAAAGATAAATGTCTTATAAAAGTTTGTAGTAGTGGAAAAAATATTATATTAACCACGGTTTAGACAGCTTATAGCCCTCGCATCTTAAATCCCTCGTCGCTTCGCTCCTCGTGATTTAAACTTGCCGCTCGGGCAATAATGATGGCTGTCTAAACCTTGGTTAATAATATACTATTATTGACCGAAATAAATTATTTTATTGAGAAATTTTACGTCAAATTCGCTTATGATTCCTTCTATTAAATATGCTTTTATATAAATATTTTTTAAAAGAGTTGTGTCAATTAAGTTTCACTTGCGTCTATTTAATTTTAGTTTTATAATATGTATAAGTATTTTCAATTATAATATCTCTAGTGCTAAAATTATGACCAGAAATTTTTTCGGCTCGGTCTTATTTTCAAAATATTCGTTAACGAGGAAAAATTTCCTGTTAATAATTCAAGCTCGAGGGATATTCGGTAAGAAACTTTAATAAAATTTATTAGTGTTTATTATACTAGGTATTCGTATTATACTAGTCTCTAAAAGGTACGGAAAAAACGCTACCACAAATTCCTGAGGCAATATGACGATCTAACCCATCTTACCTCAGTCCAAAAGTTGATGATATCGGAGATACAGAGTGTCAAAAGTTCAATTTGGTTTCAGTTTTTCATAAATATTTTTTTAATAATTGGTCTATTGTCACAATATTCGGCTAGGGGGCTAGGAGGGGTTTTGTGGGGTGAAAAATTAAAATCTGCTTTTATTTTTATCGTAAAACTTATAGGGTGCCATCTGCAGTACCTTGCACACATTTAAATAAAAATTCTAATTCTTCAACGTATTTTACTTTGTACCGAGTAAGTACCGGAGTAAGGATTGATTTGAGCAGCCGTTTTGGAGATATCTGGATTTAAAAATTCACTTCGTGTATGACCAGGTCTAAATTATTGTAATAATAAAAAACTAAAAAAAAAACAATTACATAAATGTGTTGTTAATTTTATTCATACGTAAAACCACAATAGCTTTTTTCTTGTCGGATAAGCTTTTATTTTTTACGAAAACTAGATTGCCTAGAAGTTGAACGAGAACAAGCGACAGCGAAGCTGGAGCGTTTCTATCTATTACCGTTTGTTCGAGTTTAAATTGCTAAAAAGTGATACTAAAAAAAAATAATACTTCACTAAAAAGATGTTTGACAGCATCAAAATATTTTGTAACAATATGTCAGGTTGCCGAGCAATGAAAAAGAAAAGCTAACTTATCGATTTTGAGCTGGAGAGGTTTTTACCATTTAATTTTTAGCTGGAGAGGGTTTTATCGATAAAAAAAGGATGCACCGTTTTTATCGATGTCAAAGTGATAAAAATGCAAATGTCAAATGGACATTTTATTGTAGGAATAAATTTATATCTAGTAAAAACAGTCAATAAGAGATTTATCAACTACAAAAATTTAATTTAATTCAATTTTAAAAAGATGCTTTTAACAAATGTTCAAAATTACCTTCATTTTCGTGTGTACAAAGACCAATACGTTTTAAAAAATTAAATTTAACTCCTTGGAACATTTCGTCATATTTTTCAAGGCATCAATATCAGTTTAAATACGTCTTCTTAATTCATCTTCGGTATCTACTGGCCTAGAATACACAAGGGTTTTCAAAGTTCCCTATAAAAAGTTATCCATCGGTGTCATATTAGGAGATTGAGCTGACCAATTTGCGGATGCATCATAGCCTCTACCTATACATCTATTTGGATACTGTTCGTTAATTATTTAATAATTACGTACTTTTAACGAAAAATGTGGAGAAGCACCGTCATACATAAACCACATTCCTCTTTAAAGTTCCAAGGGCAGGGGATCTAATCAGTTTGATAATTCGTTTTGCAGATGTTCCAAATAATATTCGCCATTTAGTCGAGGTGGTAAAATGACAGGACCAAATATGAAAGTGTCTATAATTCCTGCCCACACATTGATCTTAAACTCATGCTGATAATAAGTTACTTTACTCGCATAAATGTGTTCATTGTTATTAATTAGTTATGCCACTCCGCGTGAAACAAGCTTCATCTGCGAATAAAATTCTTCGTGTAAAGTTCCTATCTTGATTTTTGTGTTCTTGTTATTCTTCCTGAATCGGCAGAAATTTAGGCGTGGTTCAAAATCATAGGGTAAATGGATGCAGTAATAATTGTTCTCTGCTCATCATATTAACATTATCTTTGCATACCCCTAGCTCCAAGCCCAATCGTCTGTTGCCGAGTTTAGAATTTTCTTTAATCCGATTTAGAATATCTTCCTCAACCTCTGGAGTTCTTACCGTACGTGCACGACCATAATTAATAGATACAGGCGCAGACCTACCCGTTTCACGAAGACGTCTTTCAACTGCCGAGAAGGCTTTATGGTTTAGTAAGCGACGATCCGGAACTCTTTCACTGTATACTCTGCAATATTCTAAACCATTTCCTAGGCAATATCCAAAAACCAATAACATATTGGTCATTTCTTCGTTGATATACTGTACGGCTATGACGAAAAGGAATTTGAAAATTGTTTGACAATTCAAATGTATGCTTGAGTTATATTTCTGTATTCCATTTGACACCAGTCAGTTCTTAGTGACGGTTGTTGTAATTTAACGCCTTCGCTTCAAATTGTATTCAATTATTACAATAATTTAGACCTGGCCAAGTGAATTGTTTAAATCCAGATATCCCAGAAACGGCTGCCCAAATAAACTCTTACCACGTATACCTCTTTTAGGTAAAATACGGTGGAGAGTAAGAATTTTTATTTAAAAGTTTAATACAGGGTGGCGCAAAAAAGTTAATTCGTTTTAAATGTGTGCAAGGTACCTCAGGTGGCGCCCTCTAAATTTTACAATATGAATGAGAGCAGATTTTGATTCTTCACTCCACAAAACTCCCCCTAGCCGAATATTATGACAATACACCAATTAATAAAAAAATTATTTGTGAAACACTAAAACCAAATTGAACTTTTACACTTTGTATCTCCGAAATCATCCACTTTTGGACTGAGGTAAGTTGGGTTAGATCGTCATATTTAAGTCTCAGGAATTTGTGGTACGGTTTTTTCCGCACCTTCTAGAGACACCCTGTATATTCCGAAATGAAATTTATGATGTAATAACTTTGTCTTTGTACCTAAAAGAAATAATACATGAACATCTACACCAAAATAATGTTTTTCAGCACCTGCAAATTATTTTAATCAATTCCACGGGTATACTAATTTTAACTTTCATGTCATTATTAAGTAATTCTTATTTAACTGAAGAGGTCCGTGAAAGTAGCTACTTTTAATTATCGAATTGTTGGATTATATCTAATCATTAAGGTCGAGGTGGCAGCCAGTCTCTAGGTAGATTATATGGTTTGTTCGGAATTGCATGTATACAGGGTCGTTGGTATGTATGGAAACGGTCGATTATTTCATAAAGTAAAACAGTTAGCAAAAAATATTTAAGACAAAAGTTTTAGGGTTTCTAAAGGTCTATTAGAATTTAAAAAAAAATAAGTATACAGGATGAGTCAGAAAACCGTAGAGAAACAAAGTTACTTTTTTTTTAAATGGAACACCCTATATCTTAGAATATTTTTGGATTTTGCATAAAATAACAATTATTTTTCAATAAGTGCGTTATAAGTCTAAACCTAATAGTTTCCGAGATATCGACTTTTGAAAAATTACAATATTGAACTTTGACAGCTTCTAGCTTTTTAACGGTACGTCTTAGAGTAAAACGGCTTACATGTCCCTATCTTAGTTTCTCATTATCTTCCTAAAAGTGTCAACTTCCGGTTAATCCAGATGTAACTCAAAAGCCGGAAATACAGTACTTCCGATTTAACCGGAAGTTGATGTTTTTGGGAAGATAATAAAAAAGTAAGATAGGGACATGTAAGCCGTTTCACTCTAAGACATACCGTTAGAAAGCTAGAAGCTGTCAAAGTTAAAAAATGTCATTTTTCAAAGGTCAATATCTCGGAAACTACTAGGTTTAGGCATATATTGCACTTATTAAAAAATAATTGTTATTTCATGTTAAATCCAAAACTATTCTAAGATATAGGGTGTTCCATTTAAAAAAAAGTAACTTTGCTTCTCTACGGTTTCTGACTCATCCTGTATACTTATTTGTTTAAAATTCTAATAGACCTTAAAAAACCCTAAAACTTTTGTGTAAAATATTTTTTGCTAACTGTCATACTTTAAGAAATAATCGACCGTTTCCATACATACCAACGACCCTGTATGTGATTGTGTAATGAGTTCGTTCTACGAGACGTTCGTCCATCTGTAGTAGTCTATAATCAGTTTATCGTCGTCAGAATCGGCATTTGTAGGTCGTGTACCGTGGTTCATCCTCGATCATTTTAAGTACTTTGTTTTGAAATGTCTGAAGTTTCTTGAAGTGTGTCTTGTTTGTCTTGTTAAGAGTACACCAGGTAGGGATTCCGTAGGCCAGTACTGGTCGAACAATAGTCTTATATATGTTAGTCTTTGCACTTAAGTCGATTCTGCTTCGTTTGTTGAGGAGTGAGAAAATGGCACCGAGTTGACCGTTTGCTTTTCTCAAGCGCTGGTCAGCATTTTTATTCCAAACCATCCTCTGGTCGAAGCGGAGACTCAGGTATTTAATATTATCACTCCAATTTGTCCTAGAGTTTTTGACCAACAAACAGGTTTTAGGAAATTCAACTCTGGACTTTGAGAAGTAAAGGACTTGGGTTTTCGCGCCGTTTAAGCAAAAAAGAAAAAATTTAATTTATATATTTTAATTAAGTTCATATGAATATAAAAATTTTTCGACAACTGTCCCGTTGCCTATAGGTAACGTAAACAAAAAGGAGACTTCTAACTGGCTAAATATAAATATATGAAATTTTCTTGGTAATGTTTTTTTCGTATGGTTTCCGCATTAAAATACTAGTTGTCAGTATATTTGAAGATTATTGAGTTGATAAAATTTGATTTGCTAATATAATATAATAGACCTGAATTTTCATATTTTTCAATTGACCATAATAATACAATAAAGGAAACTTCTCAAACAAAATATCTTGGAATATACTTTGATCAAAACCTTAAATGGCATACACATACTGAATACTTGGCTAACAGACTCAAAAAACTAATATATAAATTTTATATAATTAGAACATTTTTAAACATAAACGAACTTGTTATTGTGTATAAATCATTAACCGAATCAATTCTAAGATATGGCATTTTGGTATGGGGGGGACTATATAATGTTGCTTTACATAAACTAAATATTGTACATAAATATATTTTAAAAACTATATATAAAAAACCAAAGCTTTCCCCACTGAAAACCTATTTACAGAACAAACAACCAACATAAGGACACTATACATTACAACAATCTGTTTATACAGCGTGTCCAGAAACCATCTTAACATATGGGAAACTTTTTTATTTTAGACTTTACGAAAAAAAGTGATTCTTCATAAAAAGTTCTGCATGGTCTAAAACCTAAAATGCAACTATCAGATATTAAATTCTCCCAGGCGTATACGAGGTAAGTCAAAAAATATGAATTTGGCTTAAAAGTAAAGTACCTTTATTTTTGATAATATCGAAAATTGTTATTAAAAAAAGTTGATCAGAACTAAAAACCACGTTCAAATATGAAATTACGCCCATTTACCTTGAAAAAATTATTTCGTCTTTTTTGAAACGTATGTCTACAATAACAATGCAAATTTAACTGTAGTTACATGGAATCTAGGATGGTTGTAACATACAAATTAATTGTTGATAGCAAGAAATGTTTGACAGCAAACGTTAAAACGCGTTAAAATTTATAAAACATAAAAATGGTAGCGTTATTAACTTCTGAGGAGAAAATTGAAATTGTTTTGATTGTGGAAGAAAAATTCGTAAAAAATAATAAAACCTAATTTTTCATTGCATTACCTAATTGTAATTTAAACGTGGTTTTTGGTTCTGATTTTTTTTTTAATGACAATTTTCGATATTGTCAAAAATGTAATAAATGGTCTAAAGTTGTCATTCGAAAGGCGACTTAGCTTAAAACAAAGATACTGTGGCGTAATGTTGTTGTTTTTCCTGATTCCATAGTTTCTCTAATTATCTCACAGAATTTTTCAGAAAAGGGCAAGCAAGATTTTAAGAAGCGGTATTCATTCTCGTTTAGTAGGTCCAGCACGCCTTGGAAAACTAAATGAAACCATGACAACTAATTATTTTGTTTGTCAAGGCGGACAGTTTCCTTTTAATTAAATATGGTGCTTAAATTTACAATCGAGGAAAAAGTTGAAATAGTGTTAATTGTTGGAGACCACTACAAGACGTACAGAGAGGCTGCTCAAATTTTTAATGCAAGATATCCAAATAAAATTATTAGCCATGTAACGGTAGGAGATATTTTTAATAAATTTAAAAATACCGGATCTGTAAGTAATAAATTTTCTGACAAGCATCAGGTTTGGCGTACGGACGTAGATACCCAATTGAATGTTTTGCTAGCTGTCGTGGAAAATCCTAAAATCTCATTGAGAAATATTTCACAAACTGTTCCACGACCTGTTACAAAGTCCACTGCCCAAGTTATTTTAAGGAAAAATAATTTTTACCCATACAAGCCAAAATTTCTTCACAAACTGCAGCCTAGAGATTTTGATTCACGATTTTTGTTTTGCTCTTGGTTTCAAGGTGAGGTAGAAGATGACCCACTATTCGCAAGAAAAATATTGTTTTCAGATGACGCGGTGTTCACCTCAAATGGAGTAGTGTGTTCTCAAAACTGTAGGTGGTGGAGTGATGAGAATCCCCATTTTGTAATTGAGTGTCGTGACCAGTATTCTTTCAAGACAAATGTTTGGTGCGGCGTTTTTAGGAACCAAATTGTAGGGCCGTACTTTGTTCGAGAAAATATTACCGGTGAAATTTACTTGAACTTTTTGGACACGGGATTATTTAAATTTTTTCATGGACTACCAATGAATATAAGACAAACACTTTGGTTCCAACATGACGGCGCTCCATGCCACAGCTCTGCAAGAGTGACAGAATTCTTAAACCGGACATTTCCACAGAAATGGATTGGACGAAGATCAGAATTTGCTTGGCCACCAAGGTCACCTGATCTAACACCTCTGGATTTTTTCATATGGGGATTTTTAAAACAAAAAGTGTATACCCATAGACCTTTCGAGAACATAGACCATTTAGAGAGAATTATCAGAGAATGTGTGCAAGAAATTTCCCCTCAGATGGTTAGAAATGCAGTAATGGAATTTTCACGACGTACAACCGTTCGTATGGAAAAAAACGGTGGTCATGTTGAAGCTTAGTGTAGTATTTCATTATTGTACTTTGTAATTAAAATTATTAAATATAGTTTTCCATTTACGGTATTAATATTATTGACTTTCTGAACACCCCGTATGTGCTGGCTCAAAACTTTTGATTTGAATGTTATTTTATCAACAAGCAGAACTTTTTATGAAGAATAATTTTTTTTCGTAAAGTTAAAAATAAAAAAGTTTCCCATATGTCAAGATGGTTTCTGGACACGCTGTATATTCACGACCATGAACATATTAAAATTGGTGTAAATCACATTTATAACACTAGATCAAGAGCAAAAGGGAACTTAAGTATTCCAAATAACTTGAAAAACATAAATTTGAAATTTTTTGTCTACCTTGCACCAAAAACATACAACCTTCTACCCTTTGTAATAAAAGAAATAAAAAATAAAGACAAGTTAAGCAAGGATTGCAATAAATATGTTCATAACAATTATCATATTTTCTCTGCATTGTTTTAGTGATTTGTTTGTCGGGGTGTGAAATGACTATTGGAGTGAAAGTCTTCATGGCTGATGATTTGGATGTAAAAAAAAATCTTTTTTTTGATTAACTCTTAGATTTTGTATTAGGTTAAGTATTTAAATTTAAAATCAAAGAAAAAAAAATAATAACTTAGTAAAAGTAACGCACACTGGTGTACACTCTACACCTAGGCGTTAATATTGTTAAAATTTGTATAACAAAACTAAATGAATGTACATTGTATATAACTGTATAAATATGAATTACTTAATTAATAAACATGTAGGGATACAGGGTGTACTGATCCCTCCAAACAAAAAAAAAAAAATAATTATTAATATGTTTTTATAATATTCAAAACTTGCTTCTGTAGTAGGTATCTGTTCACATTGAGCTTCCTATTTGTTTAAATTCTAAAAAATATCAATTGCGAAAACAAAAAATTGAATATTAATAATTAGTAATGCAAATATCTTTTCACGCCGGACAGGCCGGATGAGATCGGATATCTCGTAGGATGAAGGTGCCGTTTCACACTCCCCAGTCGGTAGACCGCACGATTAAAAACCGTACGGTCGATGACCGGTTCTAGATGGCCTCAGATACGCCGACGAACCGTAAAAAAGTAAAAAAAAAAAAATAATAACAAATATCTTAATAATATTTCTACTACAATGCTGCAAGGGTCAGTCAAGCTTACGTGGTATATTCTTCGACTATAAGAAACTGTAAGCAGACCAGAAATAATAAAATCAATGTGTTTAATATCAATAATTTAATGTTAAAAGCAACGTTACAATATATATAAAAAAAAGTATTTTAAGTTTTGCACGCGCTTTTTAGATATTGTAATCTTAATATAACTAAACCCAACCTTTATAAGAAAGACAACTAACATATTATAAAGGCTCGAGGCACAAGTCAACCAATTATTATTTCATTATCAATTTTAGCTGCACTTGTGAAAAGTTATGAGTTGATAAACTCACCGTGTAGGTGTAAACTTTACCTTAACCATACGCATAATCTAATTATTTGTACCTACTGACTACAACTACAAAAATAGTCTTTACAAGTACGTCCCTTATATTTTTGATTAATTTTAAGAATTACGACCCCTAGTAGCATTTCAGAGTAATTCTATTCTTACTTAAATTATTTCTACGCTTGAAAAATCTTAAAAGCTAAGTTCTTACTCAACAATAATCTATGGGCTCTAATACCCTACTATAAGATTAACGTATTTGCTCTGCTGTGCACTAAAACTGTTTCACTACTTCAAAGGGTTTTACCCTCTTGAGTCTTCTTCTTAAACCCTTTATCGATGAGTTGTACAGTACAATGTTTTTTTGGTGTATCAGGTGAGTTTACTGGGAGATTTGTTTACTTTTATGCGTGATTATTGACTTCTCTTTAGGTCTGATGATGCCTTAAAGGCGAAACATGTAACCGATTAGTTGTTTTAAATATTAAATTTATTGAGACCGAGACTTTGTGTTAGTTCTTTTGCTTCAAAAACATATTAGAAAGAGAATCAAGGGATGTATTTTTGATTTTTGAACATGTGCCTAGCGCGCTGAGTAGGCGCAAGAATATTTGTTATATTTAAAAGGGGTCCTTTGGAAACTCTACGTGCCGGGGTCCGGGGGCTACAGCCTCCAAACCCCCTTCTTAATCCGGGGTTGACAAGTTGATACGAATTCTCGGACAAAAACATATTATTTTTATAACACCCGGTATAAAACAAAAATTAAGGGCTACGGAAATGGACGGTACATAGCCAAAAATGAATTGTGAGTTTATTTATAGTCCAATAGATTTCAAATTTGGAATGGTATATAGGTAAATATTAATGTACGCCGATGCGTTGTAACTTTTTTTTTAAACGACCTAGGGCCGACGTAGGTACTCAGTTTTTTCTTCATAAACTATTAAAAAAATTTTGAAAACGTTTCGCATCGGCATGGCTATTACCATTTTCTTTACAACCAAACTAAACGAACTAAAAAAAAAAAAATTTAAGTTTGTCTAAATCATTTCCCTTCCGTTTTCAAGATACGGCCGTCGGCTCGGCCGTCGGCTACCGACCTCTTGCGGATTTCAAGGCGAAACTTACCGCAATCGCACGTTTCACGCTGGAAGGCGCAGCCAACTATGTGTGGACGGACTCGGGGATTTTGGAGCGTTTATTAATTATTTTATGGTGTAACCTTAATGCAATTTTCGGTGGTTAGTCGTGTCTGCAGATTAAAAACGTGTTTGAGAATAAGTTTAATGATGTTTCCAAAATTAGCAGTATCAAAGGGTTTGTCAATGCCTACATATTGCCCTTTTTGGTTTCATTTTCTGTGAGAAGAAATACAAGTTTTATTAAAGAGCTGATTTTCAGTAAAAACGATAAAAGTATGTTCACATCTCGCGCCATTGTCACTCATAATAGCCATTTTGTACTCAAAGCTACTGCTTAATATTCTACGGTTGTCACACAATTTTGATTCTCAGCTTGGATGTTAATTTCTAGTGTGTTGTGCGAACACGTTTGTAACAATAATGAACGACACTAAAAAACTTTAACCTGCGTGTCTTCACAAGTCGACTGGTTCAAACTTTGCTTTACTTGGAAAATAAAATTTCTTTTGAATTTTATTGCAATATCATTTATTAACAGATTAAACACTTCATCAGTATATACCCTAGCATGGGTATGACATAGTAACACCTTTGTAACTTAGATGCATCAAACAACCACTTAACTAGTTTTAAATACTTTTGACCATTTTTACGTGAAGGATTTACCGGTTCACGGAGCACTTCTTATCTATTCAGACTCTCGAATGACACTGTACTTTACTACTTTTAATTACTTTTAATCACTTTATTTTAACGTGCCAGGTTGAACTACACACGGAGCTGCGGCAACTTAACTCGATCGTATTCTGCTTGACACTGTTTTGTTGACAAAACACTGGCCGTCTCTTACCGCATCCCGACACCTTGACCAATCAGGTCCTAATACGTCGAAATCCAAGATGGCTTCTTTCACGTCACGATACTGTTGTTAACCAATAAGAATAGAGATTCGCTGTTACCATGCAAGCAGCGTTTATCGTACTTAAATTTACGTGTTAGGAAATAATAGAAAATATCAAACAGATTTTTTATACATAAGGATTTAACTTACACTTATATTTTTATGGATTTGTACAACGTTGCCATTACTTTAATATGCGAGATTGCCAATTATATTGCATGCGAATATAATGTACTTCTCTCTTTTTTTAGCATTTAGTAGTTACAGAAAAACATAGTAACTTAGCACGAATGCGGCGTTGCCGCTTAGATCAGTATGACGCCACATTACATTTCCTAGAATTGAGTTCCACGCTTTTACTTTAACTTTGTACTGGGTCACGACACAAATATGACGTGTGTCCCAAACATGTGTAATATAAATACACAGGAATTGATTTTAGTAGATAGGTTAGTTAGGGTGGACATTTTGGTACGGTCAATAAAAACCCATACTATATGTAATTAAATTATTATTACTATAATATTATGTCTATATATTATGTGCTAGTAAACAAGTAACAGGGAAATTCGCAGTATAAGGTAAAGTAAGCGCCACAAATATAACATTATTGTTTACATTTCTTTCTTCTGTATAAAAACTCCAGCAGAAAATGCCGGCTCTATGCGGCATGCCTTGAGGCTTATAATATGTACCTACCTGCTACACACTACTAGACAAAAACAAAACAGCAACCTCTGCCTATTTAGAAAATTAATAGACTTTGAATCTTTGAGACTTTTTAATAGTAAAAATGGTTAACATGTGAAAAAAGCTCTAATAAATCATTTGTTTCTATTGAATTTTTTTTGTTTTTAATCTAAACTTTCCAAAGAAATTGAGAAAATTATTAAAAACAAACCTTGCAAAAAATGATGGATTCTTATTCTCTCTCGGAAATTTGAAAGTTATTTTCGGGTTATATTTTTAAAACTAATCTAATTTATTGGTTCTTTCTTGTGACTAAATAGCATCTGGGTGTTACTATAACCACAGGTTTCTCCTTATTTGTGCTGTAAGAATAGAATTCTTACTCATACGATTATTATTTGGTATCTTCGGAAACATAGTAATTGAATTTTACATTTTTTCTTCTCTTAGCAAAACCTATTTTCTCGTTAAAGGACAAACGTATATTCCGTTTTCTTACATATTTATAATTTTCCATATTGAAAATCGTAAGTGCTAACTATTTCTTATCGATGCATCCGCGCCAGCAACAAAGAAATGGTTAATAAGCACTGAATGCGAATCGAAACGCATAAGCTAGCAAAATAGGCACGCGAGAACATTGGCCCTGGAAGACTATGTCACCGCCTACACCCCGACAAGTAGCTTCGGTCCTCGCCGCGACCTTCCAAACTAACATACCGAGAGTCGTAGCCCTTAACCCATCGTTAGGCGCGTGGTGTTTTGTCACTAGGTTGGTCGCGCGGGCTACAATAGTAGCCCATTTAAATTTTGACTCATTTTATTAATACAGAGAATACAACAATAAAAAAAAAATATTGATCTATGGGCTTTAGAAAACAAAATATAAAAAAATTGTTACTTCACCGCATACTTACATTATAAAATTTAAATCTACTAAAAAAACAACGTTATAAATAAAAACATAACAAAATGTATGCTAAAATGATATAAAAAACAGATACCTAAATATAAACTGCAACAAAAAACATAACCTACACTGCACGAAAAATGAAATACAAAGTTGCAAAAAAAGGAAAAAGTTTTAATCGGTCAGGCAGCCAACACAGACTTCTCTATAGTGTTCTTTGCACACCTGGCGATTACATTTGACACATGTTATTCTTGTAGATTTGTCCTTATTTCTTGGGCAAATGGAACAACGTCGAACACTATTATTTGGCCTAACAGGCACTTCTGGTACCAGTTCTTCTAGACACAGCAATCCTGGTGCACGTCTTCTTGTTGATATCGGTAAAATTATTAAAATATAAGTACTACATTAAGTAGGTACTAGGTGTACTTACCAAAAAATATTATTTTAAAACGAAAAAATTAAGGAGACACTAATAAAATACTTTTATAAAAAACTGTTACGACTTTGGTCGCGTGGGCTACACTCGTAGCCCAGTGATATTAATCTTCAAATATCTCGAACAGCCGTGCTTTATAGCGAGTGGGTGTTTACTGACTGTTAGATTCATGTTTAAACGACAGCTACTAAAATGCGTGCGAACGTAGCGTCTCCCACCGTTTAATAATCTCGCTTCAAATTAGAGTGGGCTACGATCGTAGCCCACGCGACTATGGAAGGGTTAACTTCTTATCACAAACAGCGAAAACAGTGACATTATCAAGGAGCCAACCTACAACGCAAAAAAGAGATCATTCAAATCGGATTATAGGTTCAGAAGAAAAATTGCATCAACTGTGTGGCAAATTTATGATGTTGCGTTAATTTTGTCCAGAAGTTTTCGTACTAATATATTGATGCTTACAGATTGTTTTGGGTATACTACCTACTTAATATACACTTAAATACTACCCTGAGTCCACTAGGCTGGCGAGGGAAGGCACAGGTACTTAATTATAATACTTCGTACATTTTTCATTTTATCGACTGTTATGAAAACTGGTTATGCAGAGCGAAGCCGTTTATTAACAAAATTGCTGTAATATCTTTATTAAATGTCCATTTATATAGTTCGCGGGTTTTGTTTGGTTATTTGGACGATCATTTTAATTTAAAATTATGTATAAATGTCGAGGTGGTCGTACATCTCTATAATTGAACAATATTGATGAATATGGTAATCTCGTGCAGCTGGGCTGGCGTTGAATATTTTTCTTATTTTACAGTTAGTTCATATTATGCATAAAAATAATGAAACGGATTTTAAAATGATAGGTAATGTAAAATATAAATCATAATGGGAATAAGAAAAAATGGAATTTTAATTAGTATGACTTATACTTATTTTTTTTATAGTATATCTAATTGAAAACTAGCAACTCTTAAAATCTTATTTTGATTAGAGTAATTAATTAAGCAACATTTCTGTTCCTAAGTTCGGAAAGTACTATAGTCTATCTTTAAATGGCGCGAAGTAATAAATGCTCATTAAATATGCAAAACGTATACCAGGGCATCAAGAACAATTTAAACACCATCCCTTAAAATCTATGGTGTATACATTAAAGGGTCCAAATAATGAGCATTCTTTAGGTAGGTCCACCCGAATTTATCGCAAGCTATTTTTATATTTGAGGATTTACCGTTATTATTGGGAAAATCCCATAGTTAGGAGGGTGTTTTGGGGAAGTTTTTAAATTAAAAATCTTGTACAGGGTTATTCAACCAAGACTAGACAAGGCGATTTTTTGACTTTTCCTGTACTTTTATAAAAAAACTGAAATAGCCATCTTAAGTCATTTTCTCCCGCGAATTCGAATATCTTCAGCAAAAAACAATTGAACATCAAACAAAAGTACTAGGGGTCACTTTGATATTTTTTTAAATGGGATGCCGTATTTTTAATGAGCTTATCCGATTTCTCATATAAATTTTGATCTAAAATGTTGGATTTTTAATTCAAAAACGCCTTTTTTCTTCAGTTTTAAATTCGGAAAATGTTCGTCTATCGTAAGATTAATACCTGATAGATGGATACCCGTTTCACCTGTTCACCCTTTAACCTGCTTTAAAGCGTCCGTCAGTTAGACAAAATAATCAAGTTTCAAATTTCTATATATTTTTCACGAATTAATTACAAATAATGAAATATTCTTTAGAAGAACGGCTAAATGTAATAAAATTATATTACAAAAGTGGAGAGAATGCTCGACAAACACAAAGAACATTTTTTTTTAGAGTTTCCAGAGACACATTTCAGTGGATACAATTCTCAGAATTAAGACCCTATTTGAAGAAAGTAAGACATTGAAAGATAAGCCAAGAAAGATGAAAAGACGGAATATAAGGGATCGAGCTATTGTTCAATATTTTACTATAAATCCGAAGAGTTCTATTCCGCAAGCGGTACGAGAAGTAAGGTATGGTCCAGGGCTCCGGAGAGTAAGCTATGGAACAGTTCACAGAACTTTAAAAAAATGTGGTCTAAAACCATATTGCATCCTTCCCGTTCAATACTTAACACAGCTTCAAAAAGAACTGCGATTTCGATTTGTTGCTTCAATGCTGATGAGAGAACATTTTCCGAATTTAAAACTGAAGAAAAAAGGAGTTTTTGAATTAAAAATCCAACATTTTAGATCAAAATTTATATGAGAAATCGGATAAGCTCATTAAAAATACGGCATCCCATTTAAAAAAATATCAAAGTAACCCCTAGTACTTTTGTTTGATGTTCAATTGTTTTTTGCTGAAGATATTCGAATTCGCGGGAGAAAATGACTTAAGATGGCTATTTCAGTTTTTTTATAAAAGTACAGGAAAAGTCAAAAAATCGCCTTGTCCAGTCTTGGTTGGATAACCCTGTACATGCCTATTCTCCTAAAATTGTATTATTTTCTTATATTCGTAGGTATTTATAACATATGAAAACATTAAAAAAAAAACTTTTATTAACATCGTTTATAATAAGCGGCTCAACCATTTCTTCGATTATTATATATACCTACTTGCCACATTTTTGCTTCTTCTTCTTCTATCACTTGATCGATACACCTTTTCCACTTTTCCGCACTGACTTTACACATAGCTTGAGTCTTTTTAAATCCACCATCTTATAAGTCCTGTTTTTTTCTGGCGATATCTGTCTTTATTTGAGCCCATTTAAGTTCGATCGGATTTAATTCGCAGTGGTAAGGAGAGAGTCGGAGCACAGATATTCCTCTCAACTTTGCCATTTCATCCACTACATATTTTTTAAATGCATTATTATGTAAATTGGCTAGTAGGTACCAATAGTTCTTTTTTTAAGGGATCTAATAGAAATTCTATTTGTCTTAAACTTAGCGATTCTGTTATTTGACTTTTACGCCACGCACTTGTCGGTAATTTTTCCGTCAGCCTAGAGTAATAACTTGCATTATCCAATACAATTATTGAATCTTTTGTTATAATATCCAACATTTGCTCCAACCATTCTTCAAAGACATCGGCATTCATATTTTCGTGTCCTGTGTTTTTAGATTGGAACATCAGTAGACCACCTGTAACAAAGCCTTCAGAGGTTCCAATATGGGCTATGATAAGTCGATATCCTTTTCCAGATGGCGGTCTTAATCCTGTGGAAAATTCTTTTAAAAGAGTTTGCCTCAAACTTTTAATATTTTCATCCTGCCAAAACTTAGTCACAGGGTGGCCTTCATTTAGTCATGTTTTGTCTAGGTAAATACTTTTTTTGTTTTCTTCTCTGGCTTTTCAGATGCTTCTTAGGTAACTTTATCTCCAACAGACAATATCGCTTGTGTCTATTAAAATCGATTGCCTATAATGTTCTTTTTCCACCGAAAATCCATTTTTTTTTAAATAATTGTCCTGGTCATATCGGATTGAGGAGAAAATTTTGTCCAGCGTGGTAATTTCTTTTTTAAAAAGAAACTATACACTTTTCGCCTCATTCTCTGCATTAAAACGTCATTCAGCTCAAGTTTTGATCGTCCTGGAGAAGTTTTTGGAGGTTTGACGCCAACACTTTTTTCTTCATTTAAAAGTTTATGTCTTGTTGTTTTCCCGACGTTAAGCATATCTGCTCTAAATTTCACTGCATTTTCAACACTCAAATCCGCATTCTTACTTTTAATAGAATCGTAGCCGTTAAAAATTTTTTTTTTTAATTTACTCTACATGGACCAACTCTAGGGCGTTTAGGCAATTGTTGAAAAGTCTCCATATTTAATTAAAAAAACACTGACACTTTACACTTCGACTAGTTTCACTGAGACACAAATACCCAAGGAAGGTATGTATAGATATATTAGGTGTATCATTCCAATAGAGGCACCCATACAGGCATAATAACCACATAATTAGCAAAGAAGTACCTACTTACGATTAGGTACAAAAAAAGGAGTAAAATGATTAGAGCAGAAACGGAATAAGTACCTAGACTCTAATTAGTTTTGATAAAATTACTTTCTAAAATTCCAGGTAAATGGTACGGCTGTACAGGGTTGTTCCTTATATTTTGACAGCGTGTGGCGACTTTATGAAAAGAGATAGAATATAAGTTTAAATGTAAAAGTTGTAAAGCTTCACTTATATCGCAAGAATTTGTTAACTACAAAAACAAATAAAAATCGCAAAGCTGTCAAACACTCACAACTTCGGTTTTTTAAATTGAACACCGTGTATATTATTTTTTAAAACGAAGGAACTTTTTTCTCTGATTTCAAAAATATATAAGTTGTTGATATTTGTATAAGCCGTTTTCGAGATATTTAGGTATGAAATTAATTGATTTAAATATAATTTCTCTTTAAATATAAGTCAAAAGCTAGTATGTCAATTATAATTATTTGGGTGACAGTGACACAAACGCGACATAACTTCGTATTGTTGCGTATCTGCCGCGTTTATGTTACCAAAATGGGATATAGCGAAGCTGAAAAATTTGAAATTGTCCGGCTGTTTTATAAAAATAATAATAATGTTGTCGCAGCGCAAGAAGAATATATTCGTTTACATCCTGGAATGCCAGTTCCATGTCGGGGCACGTTATATTATGTTGAAAAATGTTTTAGAGAAACTCTAAACGGAAAACTCTTCAAAGAAAAAAACGTATGGTCGCCAGTAATGAAGATGATAAATTACAAATACTGTTGTATTTTCAAGGTAAAATATTATGTGCAAGAGCATAATAACATAATAACAAACTAATATGTTTCCTCTTTAGAAAACCCAAGACAATCGACAGTGAATGCTAGTAAATATTTGGGACAAGATAGGAAAAAGGTTTTAACAATTCTCCATAAATATAATTACCACCCATATAAAATAATGCCGGTGCAGAAACTTACAGAAAATCAAAAAATTCAAAGGGTAGCATATTGCAGACAAATGGTAAATATATATAATGAGGATAATCACTATTTTGAGAAGATTTTATGGAGTGATGAAGCTTCTTTTAGTACTGCAGGAATTTATAATCGCCGAAACACCCATATATGGAGCACTGAAAATCCTTATGGGTATTCAGAAGTTCAGTTTCAAGGACGCAGAACTACAAATGTTTGGTGTGGGATTCTTAAAAATAAAATAATTGGTCCTATTTTCTATGAAGGATCCTTAACAGGCGCGAGATATATTTTTTTCCTAGAAAACAATATTGAAAATCTTTTGGACCATATACCACTAGCAGAATACGGAAATTTAGTATGGCATCAAGACGGGGCTCCACCTCATAACGTAGCTCCAGTTACAAATTATTTAAATAATAAATTTAATTCATGGATTGGAAGATATGGACCAATAAGGTGGCCTGCCAACAGCCCGGACCTTACACCTTTGGATTCGTTTTTATGGGGGTTTATAAAGGAGCAAGTTTATAAAGAGCAGAGTGCTACTTTGAACGATTTAAAAATCAAAATAAAAGACTGCATAAACATTGTCAACAACGAGCATCCTGAATTTATCGTTCAAACCGTTAAAAAAATATACGGGAACTATAGAAAATGTATAATTAATATCGGCGCACACATTGAACATTTGTAAAATATTGTTAAAATAAATTGAATCTTATAGCTTTTGACTTAAAAAGAAAAGAGATTTAAATCAATTTCAAACCTAAATATCTCGAAAACGGCTTATACAAATATCAACAACTTATATATTTTTGAAATCAGAGAAAAAAGTTCCTTCATTTTAAAAAATAATATACACGGTGTTCAATTTAAAAAACCGAAGTTGTGAGTGTTTGACAGCTTTGCGATTTTTATTTGTTTTTGTAGTTAACAAATTCTTACGATATAAGTGAAGCTTTACAACTTTTACATTTAAACTTATATTCTATCTCTTTTCATAAAGTCGCCACACGCTGTCAAAATATAAGGAACAACCCTGTACATAATTTTAAGCTTAAAAAATTTAATATTTTATATATATTTCGTTTGATCCTCCTCACCAGAAAATCCATAAATAGGCTGCTCCTGCATTTTCCGATATATTATTTCCGATCAGGATAAGAATATACTTCAAACCGAGCTATATCCTGTGCCAAACTTAGAGCTATGCATGATTTTCTTTGCTAGAGACGTAAAATTGCTGAAAAAAAGCTGCGCAATTTTGAGCTCTTGAACAAAAATTTCATTTTTAAAGTTAGGGGTTTTGCGGCATGTCAGACAAAGGGAGAATATTCAGAAAAGGTCAACCTCCGATCAGGACTCGAACCTGAAACCTCTGGTTATCCAGTGCGCTGCCAATTGCGCTATTAGGTACGACAGTTTTGTCGGGTAGCCTTTTGTCTGAGAATTATGTTGTTAGCATACCGCCCGCGACCTACGGCGGGTACGAACGGAGTGGTTAGTTAATGGGGAAAGAGTGCGCATCATTCACTATCAATGGCCACTGCAATCATTTGTGCCTTCACATATCGTGATTTTTTAAGCATCATCAAGTTGAGACTATTGACCAACTGATTTCAGCATGGCAGCGCACTGGTTTGGATAACCAGAGGTTGCAGGTTCGAGTCTGGTTCGGAGGTTGACCTTTTTCTGAATATTCTCCCTTTGTCCGCAAAACTTTAAAAATACAAATTACAGACGCGAACCCTTTCTTTAGTAAAATATTTCATTTATGCACTACTCGTTTTTATGCAATTACATATTTTGGTACTATTATTATTAAAATCAACTTTAGGTCCGTCGATGCCACAAGTATATTTGCGATGCGTATACTTATTAGGACGCATTCGGGTAAAGAAGTAAAATCAATTTTTACGTCATTTTCGAACATATGTGCATATTGAAGAGGAAAGAAAAATCCAAAATTCTTCACAAATATTTAATATCTCGCTCTACGCGTTTCGGTTTCTTAAACCATTTTCAAGAGCTGTCTAAAAAAGTTCATTTATATAATAATCTCAATCTCAATTCAAAATTATTTGTGTTATACTTACATAATATAAACACAAACTTTACATTAAGGACACAAACAAGCTTACAATGGCGAGCACAGGTTAACTAACTATATAAAATTGTTAAACGGGTTAAACCCAAAAAAAAATTAAAAATAAAACATTAAAAAAAAAATAAAACAAAATATACCGAACCAAAGCGACATCTAGATTGCACAAAGAGAGGTTCTATTGTTTAAGCAAACATTCACTACTTAAACTCGTTCACAATTCTCGCTGCCTCTCTATAGTGCGCGTTGACAGGATCGTTCAAGCACTCAATTTGATTATTTATCTCTAATTTGGCTATTTCTATGTTTTCTAGAAAATTCAGCTTATGGCCTTTATTCGCATTATGTAGGATTTTAAAGTTGTCTTTAGTATTAAAACTATGTAAATTCTCTCTTAAATGTAGGCCAAAAGCTGATCTCCTGTCATTAGGCGATTTCTGAGAGTTTGAATGTTCTTTTATTCTAATATTAAAACTACGTCCTGTCTGACCAGCATATTTAGCTGTGCATGAGTTACAGGACAACAAATATACCCCACTTTGGTCAAGCACGTTAATTGAATCCTTTACTCTCGAGAATAAGCTACGTAAATTGTTTACTGATTTGTAAGCTATTTTAAAATTGTTGTTTAAGGACTTCAATACATTACCCACTCTCAGAGAGACAGCGCGCAAAAAAGTTAGCCTTATATACCTAGGAGGTTGAAAAGATGTAATGGTCTTATCCAATCATATGTGCATATTTAATTTTGTTGATCTGTCGACCCTCAACATAACCTAACATTTTTGTATTTCGTTTTGTACAAATAAAGGGTGGTATCTGGCATTTAGTGCATTTTCGTCATTTCGGTAACATCATTTTATCACATCGGTAACAAATAATGATGCTTTTGTTACCGAGATGATCAACTATGTTTTTCTACGCGTCACAATGGACAAAACATCTATATTTCTAAAGAAGTTAAGGAATGATAGGGGAGGATTAATTCGTTTGTAAAATTATAAATAGTCGGAACTTTGCAAGTAAAATTATTTAATGTTTGTGAAGATAATTACAAAAAATTTCTGGTCAACTAGCTTTAACTTAACCTCTGTTGGACAATATCTTGCCACAAATAATTCCATTAATAAAACGTATAAGTAATCCAAAACTACATCCGTTACGCCAGGTATTGCATCACACATTTACTAAGCTCTCTTAATTTTTGTGAGAATTAATATATTTTCAAAAAAATCAGGTCGAAGCTTACGCTCCAAAAGACGCCATTAACTACTGACGTTTGATGGATTTTCATTCGAGCTGCTGTGCACCAAAGGGATTTGGAGCATTTTTCCTTTCCTTTCAGGTTTTTCGGCTGCGTCGCCAGGGGAACACGGGCCCGCCGCAGACGAACAAAGACATCAGCATGATGAATACCCTTCATCTCATCCCGGCGCGTGATCGAGTCATATTTTAGCGGCGTCGGATGGGACAGGGCTGCAACTCTGAATGTTAATTTTGGCAGCGCGTCTTTGCTATTTCAGACATGTTGCCGGAGTTGGAAAAGGGAAATTACGTAAGCAATATATAGGGTATTAGACATGACCTTACTACTAAAGCGATGAAAATAATTTTGTAGCATCTAAACTTTGAGAACTGGCGTTATTTATCACATAAATATAACTTAACATTTATAACATTTCGTCAATTACATTTTTTCTTGTAAATGTTGCTAAGTTGGTTGATAATGCTTTGTGTGAGGAATGAGGCACTTCGAACTTAACACATAATATTCAGCAATATGCGCCCTCAGCATTTATTTCAATAAAGTTATGTGCAGTTACGATTATTAAAATCCCGGCATCTATACACTTTTTTATTCCAAAACGAGAGAGAATATTTTCTTATTAAAAATGTTTTCAGGTAATTAGTGTAACTAAATTATATATAATATACTCAAAGCCCGAAATCTCTATCAGTGGCTCATCACTAGCAAATAGAGAGCTCCAGGCTGTGCGACGTCAGGCGAATTAATTTTTTAAATATTCACTTTATTTCATTAACCCTTAAAACCTGATCCTGTGAGACAACGACCTTCTCACTAGTATTTATAAGTCCTTGCGAAAATCCATTCATAAATACCTGCCTTGAACTTTTAATTCTTAATCTTAGATCTTGCCATACTTTGTCAACCGTGTACCTTTCATTGAACAATGTTTTGTGGGTGTAATACAGTTTCTTTCCTTTTCCCGAATCACCTGTATTTTTTCGAAATATTTTCCCCGCCCTACAACAATTTAATTTTTTTCAATTAGTATTAGTAGGCATTTTCGATTTCGTTTAATATACCAAAAATGTTCCCTTCCTAATTTCAACCATCATTCTTTTATTGTGGATATTTTAAATACATTAAGAAAGTCCATGGATTTTGCGACGAATGTCGTATTTTGTGGCATCATCCAGGATTATTTCTTTCCTTCCTCTTATCTGGGCTCCTCAACTATTTTCTTTTTCGTCATTTTTTTGATGATTGCCTTTTAAAACTCTGAACATAGTGTGCGAGGAAAGTTTCGTTAAAGTGCAACATATTTCTGTAGCAACCAATGTGGTTAGTTCAAGATTTTGTGTCCGAATTCCATAGTATACGTTTTTAACTATCTATTATTCGTTCTTTTAATGTTTATTAAATTACTTTTTATCGGCGGACAACTAGTTGAAAGTTCGTTAATATTCATAGTTTACTGAATTAAAAGTAGAGACAACACTTAATATATTTATATAGAACACTATATACAGTGTGTGTATAAAGTCTGGAAACGGCTTAATAACATCACAATTTATTGGCCGATTTAAACTAAATTTGGTACAGTTGTGTAAGAGGACCTGACACACTGAATGACGATATTGGCGTTGTTGTCAGCTTTTTAGTTTGTCTGGAATTCAAACGAATTTTATATTTTTAAATGTAACACCCTGTATATTTTTCATTTGTAGTTTTTGCTTTAAATTTGTTACATTTTTGGTATAACGTACTTTGTTCCTAATATCAGTAGTTTTCGAAATAACGAGTACAATAATTTAGAAATAATATATTTTTTATATTAAATGTTCAAACTGTTTTCCCTGTACAGCTTGACAGTGTGCTATTGAAAATAAAATTTTTCAATTGTGTTGTAAATCATTTCTGGTATTATTAATTTAAACTTGTCCAAAATTCGACGCTGCAAATCGGCCAAATCTTGAGGTTTTGTGGTATAAACTTAGTTCTTTAAGTGTCCCCATAAAAAGTACTCGTTAGGCGACGTCCAAACGAAACATTCGCCAACCTGGTGGAAAAACATAAATTCAAAAAGATAATTTAGTCACTTTTCGACTGTTCGCTTTTATATTCTCTGGCAAGACCTACTTGCTGAATCTTTCTCTACCTTGACTGGGATACATGCAACCGGCATCCAATAATTTCGCTTTCGGGACAACTACCCTACAACTGACATGGATCCCGATTTCATAGCATATTACAATACTTAGGAAGTTGAAAACAGTCGTAATTTCTACAAATTTCTTTTAGACTGATTAACAAATTTTTTAATGTATTTCTGTCCTTATTTGTTAATAAACTTATTGCATGTTGCCGCAGGATAACTATCATCCACCACTGGACATTATTTTGCCATTTAACTTTAACAAAACGAACAGTTCTCTTTTAAACGATGGCTATTATAGGGATTTCAAATCGGCAAATTATAATCTGATCAACGATTATTTAGGAAGTATATGTTGGGATGCTCTACTGGCTCAACGTGACCTGGACGATACGGTAAATATATTTTATAACCTTATTTATTCAGCAATCGAAATGTATGTCCCTCTCAAACGAATTTCCTCTGGTAAATTTCCCAGGTGGTACTCACCAGAGCTTAAGCAACACATAATAGATAAAAAGAAAGCACATAAACGTTACAAAATATCGAGACTTCAATGTGATTACCGTGAATTCTCTAGATTACGCTTGCTTTGCAAGAGACTGCTGGCAGAATCCAATAGCACTTTTATTACTTATACAGAAAATTGTTTAACCAACAATCCAAAACAGTTCTGGAACTTCGTTAACTCTAACTAGTAGTACTTAACCCCTTGCGAGTTTGAGTACAGTGGTAATTGCAGTGATTCAGGATTAGATATAGCCAATATGTTTGCAGATTATTTTTCTCAAGTTTATAGTAGCAAGCCTTGCCCTAATCAACATCAGCCACACTCTTCATTTAACAACAATACTGTCACTAATTATACGATATCAATCTCTAATATATATTTGCATTTAAACACATTGGACATAAACAAGGGGCCCGGTCCCGATGGCTTACCACCATCACTGCTAAAACACTGCAGTTTTGTCTTGGCGCGCCCCTTGCACAAAATATTTGACCTCTCTCTCTCATCGGGGACTTTCCCAGAGTTCTGGAAGCTGAGTTACTTAACGCCAATCCACAAGTCTGGTAATCAATCGCTGATAACAAATTATCGACCAATTAGTATCTTGAGTGTCATTCCGAAGGTATTCGAACATATTCTGACCAATTTTTTGACCTCGGTGTTGGGCCAATACATTATCCCTAGACAATTCGGTTTCCAAACTGGCAAAAATACCGAGCTCAATCTGCTTGCCTATGCTGACTATGTCTCCGATGCCTTGGAGAGGGGCTCTCAGGTTCATTCTGTCTACACAGATTTCTCCAAGGCGTTCGATAGGGTAAACCACTCTGTTCTTTTATCCAAGTTGGAGGGTGTCGGTGTGGGTGGTACATTGCTCTGCTGGATTCAGAGTTACTTGGCAGGTCGTTCCCAGACCGTTCGATTTAACAACTACTTTCACTCAAAAAGTATTCAGGTTCCATCCGGCGTTCCCCAGGGCTCACATTTGGGACCCCTTCTCTTCAACTTGTATATAGACGACTTGGGATCTTGCTTTGAGCATAGTCAGTTTCTCTTCTTTGCGGATGATTTAAAATTATACATAGAGGTGTCCTCTTCAAATGACTGCCTAAAACTTCAGTCCGACTTGAACCACTTAGTAACCTGGTGTGATAACAATGGTATGGAGTTGAATGTATCAAAGTGCCATTTGGTCATTTTCCACAAATCCAGAGAAGCGCTTCGGCAGGCCTACTTCATTGGAGATACTCCACTTTCCAGTGTCCCTCTAATTAAGGATCTAGGCGTACTTATCGATTCAAAATTTACTTTTGTCCCTCATATACAATCCGTAATATCAAAGTCACTACAACTTCTCGGTTTTGTAAAGCGAGTTACTTCCGAGTTTACCAACACAAATGCTATTAAACAACTTTACTGCTCATTAATAAGAAGTTACCTCGAATATGCCTCTAGTGTCTGGAATCCCCGATATAATACTCACATTCTTAATATAGAAAGAGTTCAGCATAAATTTCTAAGGTACATAGCTTTTAAACTCAACATGCCTGAACTAACTTACTCTCAGTTGGAATCTAACACTCAACTTAGAACCCTTGAAGAGCGTCGGAATTCTAAGGACCTTAAAATTCTGTACAATATATTAAACAATAAATATAACTGCCCGCTTCTGCTAAATAAAATAGGTTTTCATGTTCCTTCAAGGGAAACAAGATTAAGGTATACCTTCTCAATACCTGCACACAGAACTAACTATGGCCAAAATACCTTTATATCCAGGTCGAGTAGGCTAGCCAATGAGCATCCTGCACTCGATTTTTTCTCAACCAATTCCGTGTTTATGAAGCAGCTTCGCGACTCAATTTGAAATCTCGAATCTCCAATTTTTCGAAAATCTTAAATAAATAAATAAATAATTTTTTTCTTTTTTTGTTCTTCTTTTTTGTTTTGCACTTCCTTACATGATCAATTCCTGTTCTTTTGTTTCAATAATAATTACTTATTAGTATGTAGGTATCTAACTCTGTGTTAGAAATATGACTTTACTTTATTGTATTTTTTGTGAAATTGGGCATTGCCCGTTAATTAATAAATAAATTAATAAATAAATAAACAAAAGACAACAGGTAACACAAATAGAATTTTGATAAACATCCAAAGTAAGCAGTTGATAAAATTATTTTGTGCAGTATGCAAATATACCATCTATATAAACATTATCTTCATTTTCGCACATCACAGTTAAATTAGTAACACATGAAAAAATAATGATTCCGGACATTTCATCATTACGTAAAATAAAGTTTTCTTCTAAAGTAGTATAAATATTTACAGACCTTAAAAATTCATGGACCTCAGCACTACTTTTGGGCAGCTTTGGCACAGTTTGCAGCTTTACTCTGTTGAAGTTGTTGATAATAAACTGCATATCTTTTGATGTCAAAATCTGTAGTGTTTCAGTTCGTCCCGCAATCTCCTGGTAAATTAGTTTTCTGGGCCTTGAAGATAGATCATCAACTGGCTTCCGTTTAACGCTGTTGCTTATTGTTTGTCAATTTAACACTTTAATACTGTCGCACTCGTAATTGTGTTCTTCGAAAAACTTAGAGAACACTCCATTGAGGACGTACAGTATTGCACTGAAACCCTTTTTAATACATCGCTAACATTCCTCACCTGTTGACTTTACACTTCGTCCAAAGTAATATTTATCGTTTGCAACGACCAAAATTCTCTTTCCGCGCTCACTGAATATTTCACTTATTTCAACATCCATTCTTCACCGAGATACTAGGAGAAATGATATAAAATGTGTATATAGTAACTCCCTTATTTAACAATACTATCAATACCTGTAAATAATTCGATTATCATTAAGTCCTCATTTTAATATTATTGCCTAATCCCTTATGGGGTGTTTACGGGGGAGTTCGTGACAACCTTTTCGTACCTGTAAAGGTAGCGGCAGAATTGAAGTGGTCCCTTTAAAATAAATATGATTTTTTGAGTTCTTTAAATTATATCTTTTTATAGCCCTTTTGTCAAATGTACTTTGGCTAAAAATGTTTTTTTTATTCATAAAGAACCAACAAAACCAATCTAAAATTCCTTAAAATCACAAATTTCCCCTACGTCTAGACGTAACTAACACCTTAAATTGTTTGAATTCTTTAATTTAAAGAAAGTTTTAAGATGACTTGTTCAAGAAGCATCAACCGAAATGTCTGTTTTGTTTACCGCGACCAGACAGTACTTCAACCATTTTTAAAGGGTTTGACAAATGACAAAAACCCGTTACGTTTGCAGGGGCGACGGCCCTTCCCATACGCACCTCATTACAAAAAAGTTTACACGCCACCATTATGGGTTTCACTTATTCTCAAAGTAGTGTTGATTCTTTTATGGGTGTCTAGGGGCGTTTGAAATATCTACCTGCCAAACGAGTTTTGGATTTGCGGTGAATAATATTGAGTATTATGGTCGTATCCGTTTTTGCTATATTAGTCAGTAAATAGTAAAATAAATATTATAGTATGGTAATTTTCCTCCTTATTAAAAAGTATGCTTTTGTTTTTCCTTGGTGCTGTTCTAAACTTGATTTAATCACGAAAATTTGGTGAAACCTGACTGTGGTTTATCTGTCCAAGATGCGAACTAATAAATCAATCAAAACCGTCTGTCTTATGGGCGTACAAGACAAAAGGAGTTGAATTTTTAAATTTATGCAAAAACGGTTATAATAATATAAATATTATAAATTAATTTATTCTAAGAATAAAATTATGTTAGACCGAGCCATTTACCTGGGTTTTAATAAAGCAATTTTCTCGACAACTTATTAGAGTGTATACTTATTCCGTTTATGCTCCAACCCTTTTATTACTTTTTAATCCTGTTTATCTTGTTGCTGATTGGTTGTTATGTCTTTATGGGTGCCTTTATCCGAACCATAAGTATTTTAGTATTCATACATATGGGCTTCGGTATACTTTGTTTCTAAGTGAAACTAGTTAAAGTGTGAAGTGTCAGTGCTTTCTTTAATTAAGTATGGAGACTTTTCAACAATCGCTTGGCGCCTTAAAATCAGTTCATGTTCAGTAAATGAACAAAAATAATACTTAACTGTAACAAATCTATTTAAAGTAGGAAAGCAATTATGAGTGTTGACAATGCAGTGCAATTTAAGGCAGAGACACTTGATGTCGGGAAAACAACAATTTATAAAGTTTTAAAGGAAGAAAAGAATGGTATCTTCAAACTTCCAAAAACTTCTCCAGGTTGACCAAAACTTAAACTGAGATACCCTTTGAAAAATATTGAAAACAATAGGTTTTCGGTGGAAAAAACTTAATAGGCAATTGATATTAATAGACAGAAGCGATGGCGTCTGTTGAAGAAGAAATTATTTAAGCAGCATCCGAAAAGCCAGAGAAGAAAACAAAAAAAATGTTTTACCTAGACGGATGAAATGGCAGCATGAAATTATTACAAGTTCTATGCATGCTTCTTTAGAAAGATTGACCACAGGGTTAAGACCGCTATCTGCAAAACAAGATGGACTTATACTGGAAGTTCCGAGGGCTTCGTTGAAGGTGGGCTACTGATGTTCCAATCTGAAAATATAGGAGACTATCACATAGATATGAATGCCGATGTCTTTGGAGAATGAAATGACAGAATAACTGAGTTTAAGACAAACAGGATTTCCGTTAGATTCTTTAAAGAAAGAACTATTATTACCAAGCCATTTACATAAATATTTTTTTTAAATATGTAATCGATGAAATAGCAAAGTTACGAGGAATATCTGTGCTTCGACTTCCTTCTGACCACTTTCGCATCGTCTACAGATAGACTATAGAACATCCTGTTCTAGCCATTACGAGCAGTGCTAACCCAATGTAAATCTGTTAATAAGAAAATGGAAAATGGAAGATGTTTAAAATTTAAATCGGTATACTTTGACCATTAACTGTGATTTTATAAGGGAAATAACTATTTAGTGGTAACACCAGACATTGCTTTTCAAGCGGTTTTAATTTATAATATTGATTATTAAGACATGCCAAGATACCTACAAAGTGTAAACATTTTGGTTGTTACTCGAATATAATCACAGTCAAAGAACGTCGGCCTAACTAGAAGTTTGAACTACTTTTAGAACCAAACCTGAAACAAATCTGGAGTTAGATCGTAGTGAATCCCATTAATAAAACACTTTTAAAAGCCCCTTATAAAACAAATACAAAAAACAAAGATTAAAGAAAACTAAGCTGAGCTTAAATAAAAATAGATTCTAATCAGTTCCAAGGCCGTCTTTCCACTTAAATTCAAAATATTTTTCCATATACTATTAATTATACTTGGAAATTATTCTTGTATTCTAAAATTTATGACAAATAAATATCTTGAATATCAGTTTAATGGTGAATTTAGATCTGGTTTTCAGCGTTTCTTTGATTTATGATGATAATGATTAACCATTGCAAGATAACAAATATAGAGCAGCCTTTCGAGCAATCAGACCTCCAGAGTGAACACAATGAGCAGTCCAAGAAGTCCATAGACATGGAAAAAGAAGCTAGAGATGTTAATTTGGCTGGATTTTATTTAATCAAAGAAAGCTGCTACAGCATTGCTGAAATGTAACCTCTTCCGGTAGCTGCTTCAACATCTAAAAGTCATGAGAAAGAATTTGGGAAGACCGGAATACTATATTTAACAAGGGGAAAGATTACTAGAATGACATAGGGGATGACGAATCTTACGTGTGATGTTTATATTGCAACGAGCTTTACACAACCTCGAACTACAGAGATATGTGAATCCAGTGCCAATAGTGCCGTTCATGGTATCACACTAAATATGCTGGTGTAGGAAGGAAAACTAAACAGTTCGCGAGATATGTTAAATGAACATTTTTTAAATTAGTTATTAATTTTTACATTTACAACATGAAAGAGATCTTTTCTAAAAGCCCAAAGAACTTGTATGGCTTTACAAATGTTTAACGTTTTATTTCTTATTATTCCAAGTAGATTCATACCTAAATTACAATAGACTACTACTTAATACCATTTTATACCAGATGTGTCTTACTTGTTTTTAAAAGTTTCGTTCTTTATAAATGAAAATATACAAATTTTGGGAGTATGTGTATTTCCTAGTCATATAACATCATATGTAATGGTTGTTACCTTTGAGGGCATATTGACACATTCGTATGAATTGAAAGTATATTAAAAAAAATAATCCTAAACACTTTATTTACTTATCAGTATAAAAGTTGCAATACACAACCATATTTACTAACAATATGTCAAAAGCTAGAAATAAAAAAATTATTATATTTCAAAATTAAAAGTATACCATCATAGGCGACTTTTCCCTATTTTTAATCCTTATTAAAAATTATCTACATATAATAAACCATTTTCTTCTAATGTGCTGGAAAGAGCTATGCCTAACTTTAATGATGCCGTTGAACTTTATGTCTAGCACTTCAGACGGCTTCACAATAATTTTTAAAAGTTGGGTAAAATATGGCACGCCCTCATTTTTGCTTATTCGCATTGCTTACCTAACCTAACTTTTATTGCTCTGTCACGCTCACAACTGTCAGATTTCGGCTGGATACTGAAAGACAAGATGCTTGCTGTATTTGCGGCAATTATTTATATAATAAAGAAATTGTAGGTACATAATTGTGTTAAATTTATTTCTGACTTTTTATACTATCGTTTAAAAAAAATATAATAACTGCAAGATGTCGGTAAAAAGCGGATTGTAGCCTTAATTTATAACACGTAAAATATTATAAAACTGAACTTTTTGTGTGTGTGGTGAGTCAAAGTCAATAGTTCTCCTCCTTAAAAAGAAAAACTATCAAATTTAGGGGTTCGGATTAAACCAATTTTTAAATGTAATGCTTGTAGGAACCCATTGGGTATCTGAAAGCCGACTCTCCTGTTTTTCATTAAATCGAAACCTAGTTAATCACTCATTATCTGAGTTATTGAAGGAAATCATCCATTTATGCAAATTTTATAAACCTAAGAGAAGAAAAATTATATTTAAAAAAATTTTACCCAGCCTCTCCGACACGCACATTATTAATACAAAATTTTTCATCCCGCTGGTCCGGAACGCGCCATTATAAAAACAATTCCTTTAAAGAATGTCTGCGCCACAGAGACGAATGGAGGCCATTTAACAGCAGCGCGAAAAAAATAGTGTGTCGAGAACGGGAACAGTCATCAATAGGTTTATCAGTCACCCCAAAATTCTGGGAAATATACGGATTGGCGATGATTTTTTCAGGGCTTAAGGTTTTTTCCGTCGATTTCTTCCGGACGATAAGACCTTTGTGTTTTCAAACCTTGAGGTCATCAATAATCATACGTTTTCTTGTTACTTACACCCTATTTAATAAAAAGGGAAGCTCGCCAAAAGAATTATTAATTCACGCATTTGCTGATTTCGTAAAGCGTTCTTTTAAATCAACCTATCAAGTCCTATACACATTTTTTGGTCCTTATTTTTTATTCGTTATGATGTCATGCCCTTTATTTAATTATTATTTATTGGGGGTACCCTGGAATGAACATAAAATTTATTAAAATATCCTGAATATTGTCTAGTATTATTATTCAAGTTAGAGCTATTTGATCGGTAGTTGGGTTTTGTTCAGAATTATAGTTCCACTCAAAATGGATAATATGTTATTTGGGATCGAACTTGAAAACTGAGTCAGGCATCGTGCCTTTAACTCCTTTTCATTCTTCTATAGGTTTATGGGCCAATGTTCATATCGGGATTTGATTTGGGCATAATCCTACTTGGCTGGACAATTCAAGAGCGCAATATTTGCTACCTGTTGTCAATGTTTCTCTGTGAATTGGTTTCAGTGATATAATTGTTGTAATATTTTGTCGTACCCGTGAGCTCAGTGCCTCACTACTACGCCAATTCTTAGGATATCTGAAGGTGGAGCCTGGCGGAGATTAAACATAAGTCTAAGTTATTAGAGGATTTGGCGCAACGTCGGTACGTCTATAGTAACTGGCGATTATATTGTCATAAAATTCTTTAAGCGTAGGGATTTTAAAGTCGCAATGCAAAACTCTGTACTTAGGAGCATTCGCAACTATATTCAATGCCCTGTTCCGGAGCACCTGAAGCTTGTTGTGCTAGGTTCTGCTTATCATACAGTATGTTGGCTCACCATAAGTCAGGACCGGCCTGACCAAATACTTGTATAAATCCACTTTTATTTAATAGCCAATTTTGCTTGTTCAAAGACGAACTCAGCTGCTTGCCAAGCTTTCTTAAGTCTTAATTTGGAATTTTTATTCCAAATCGAAAAATATAGACCTTAGAATTATTAGAAATTTACATTATAAACAAAAACTAGACCTGAATCGACAACAAACTATAAGAGGAAACAGAAATAAGAAGAAGATTAAGGCAGGGATGTGACCTATCACCACTGCATACACCGAAGAAATCATTCAGGAAGGAGTATAACGAGAAATATCTGGAAAAAAAGTCAACGGAACACCGATCACCTGCCGAGACTGATGAACAAATTGGTTGAATGCAGCGAGGAATATGGACTGACGCTGAACATCAAGAAACCTAAATTTATTAGAACCTTAAAAATCTAGCGAGACAACAACAATCTGATAGGGAATGGCAGAAACATACAGTAAATTGAGAACTACACATACCCCCGAACATTGATAAACTCAACAAATGACTACACCAAGGAAATTAAGAGACGCATAGAAATAGCACGATCAAATTTCATCAGGATAAGAAAGGTGCTCAGAGCCAGAGACCTAACATTGAACTTGAGAATGAGGTTGGTGAAATGTACAACGCAAGGACTACCAAGAAAATTGAATCATTTGAAATGCGGTTCTACCGAAGAATGCTGACTGATTACGTAACAAAAATTGACGTCATGAAGAGAATAAACAAGGAGAGCGAGACAATAAATACTATTAAGATCCAAAAGTTACAATACCTTGACCATATCACACGAGGGAAGAAATATGCCATGTTGCAACTGATTGTGCAGGGAAAGATCTGTGGAAAGAAACTTGAGAGAATGGTTAGGTTGCATCCGGGTGAACTCTTTAGAGCAGCAGCCTACAAAGTTATGATAGCCATGACGATTATCAACCTCCGTCGCGGAGATGGCACTTGAAGGAAGAAGGAGGTCTCCAGCATTTTCACTGTACTTTACGAAAAGAAAATGGCCTTCATCTTGACCTGATTCAAACGATTCTTCCAGTCCGAAAGCCATTTTTCTAGAAATAATGTGTCTTTTCAGTCTAGACACCAGTATCGTCATAAAAGTCGTAACAAAAACAGCTCGCTAAATCTGTCTCTCGGAACATCGAGAACATAAATGTTCTACATCATCGAAGCGAGAGAGTATGCTTGCGGAACCCCCATCTTGATGCGTTTTGGATCAGAAATTGTGCCTTCTGAGAAGACTACAAAACTTCTGTTCACCAAAAAGGAGATGATAACCTTAATGATATCTTAGGGGATCCCAACCTTGTTAGTTTTAAAATCAGCCTGCATTTCCAGACCCTATCAAAAGCTTTCGAAACATCGAAGAAAACTTCTCCCGTGTGAGCTCTCCTATTGAAACCCTGTTTGCTTGTTGCCAGTCTAGGGTGGTATGCTTCACGGTGCAATGCTCTTCCCTAAAACTGAACTGCTCCTTCGATGGACACTGCGGATGATATGTTATGTTATTATCGATCAGTCTAGCGTAATACAGAGACAGTTAAGCTCGAAATATAAGGTATCATAAAAAGTCCTACGGAACCCGTATCGCCTCTGGGAATTCCATCTGATGTGGGGGAAGTAGATATCACAGATTTGTTGAAATTGTTTGGAAAGTTCAGCTTTTTAAAAGACTTTTATTTTATTAATAAATAATAATATTATAGCTATTAATATGACGAGATTATTATGCGATTTATAATTGTCGAGGACATTGCTAGGTGACGAGGCGACAGCCGAGTCACCCGCAATGTCCGAGACGGTGTTAAATCGCTAATAATCGAGTTATATTCAAAGCTTTATCGTATCATTGACAACGGCGATGCGAAAATAAAAACAAGGTGTTTTGTCATTTCATTTTGGCATTTCAAAAAGTCATCATTAAAATCATGCAAGATTTTGATATTCCTGACGATATATTAGCTGCAGCCAACATTATAAGGTTGAACTTGCTTCCGGACAAATCTAAAATCCATTATGAAAAAGAATATCGGCAGTTTTGTGAGTGGCGAAATAAAGTACATGTTCAAGGTGCAGAAGGAACGGTATTGCTGGCGTATTTCGCAAAACCCTCTGAGGAATACTCTGCTTCATCCTTATGGCCGAAATATTCCATGTTACGAGCGACTTTAGAACTGAAGGAAAGAGTGAAAATCGACAAATACGGCGCCTTAATACGTTTCATCAAGAAGAAAAATGTTGGATATAGAGCAAAAAAATCAAAAGTATTTATCTACAAGAGAACAAGTCAACGAATTTGTGTGTTCTGCCTCAGACGAGAAGTTTTTAATGATGAAAGTGGCTTTTTTAATTGGAATTGGAGGAGCCTGTCGAACTAATGAATTAGCGAAGATGACCACGGAAGATGTTGACGCTTTAGAGGACAAGCTGATTGTTACTATTCCCGACTCAAAAACCCACAAGAAACGTATTTTCGCTGTGATATTTGACGGCGAAGTCAATCCTGTGCTTTTAATTAAAAAGTACGCAATGTTAAGGCCAGACCATGTCACTCACCAAAGATTGTTTGTATCATATAGAAGAGGAAAATGTACGGTACAGCCCTGCGGCATTCATTTCTTCTCTAAAATACCTCATAAAATAGCTGAGTATCTCTCACTTGAAAATCCTAATTTGTATACTGGTCACTGCGTTAGAAGATCTTCGGCAAATTTTCTTGTTAATGCTGGAGAGAGATAGAACTTGGTGGATGGGAATCGGCGAAGGTTGCTAGAGGGTATTTAGAAGAAAGTGTGACCAAGAAAGTTTCCATTGCTCGCAAAATTCAAATCGGCGATGTTTCCGGCAGTGGATTAGGCACTGGGGAACCGCACGAAATCGAAAGGAGTGCTTTCTCGGTCATTAATCAGTCTGCAGAGGGCATACCTAAGATCGTGGACGTTAAAGACAAAGGTGTATCCATCAAATTTGAAAACTGTCAAAATATTGTTTTACATGTTCATGAAAAATAGTTCTAATATTATTTGGTATCTAACGTATTATGCTTTCGTAACTAACGTATTAAATTATGGTAACTAATGTATTATGAGTAACTAAGGTTTTATGTAGGTTTTAGTACGTTTATGATGTTATTAATTATTAATAAAGATATCATATAAAAATGGCTTAATCTTCAATGATACGATAAAGTAATTAATTTACTTCATTCGATTTAAATAAAATGTCATAATAACAAAATTTATATCAGAAAAATGATCGAATAACGATATTTTGATTGCATTTCAATCTAGCAAATTTTCTTTTACGCTGCATGCATAATAAAAAGATAGTCATCTTCATTTCCTATCTCTATCTTTAATACCAAGTCATTGTTGAATTTCTAAAGGATTATAATAATATAATAAAGTTAATGAATAATTAAATTTCATTAACCCTATGCATTAATACGTCTCTAACTATAAAAGGTAAAAAAGCGCTGGTTTTTATTGAGCGCGTGATATAAGCTACTATAACTGTATGAAAAATTAAAAACAAATAGTCTTAAGCTATAAGAAAAATTATATTAAAACCAGCCGTGACTAATACACTAACAGAAGCATGTTCCTATACTAAAACCACATACAATGAATCAAAATTCTTGGTCCTGGGATCAAATCGTTTTATCAAAGTCTTGGTATGTCACCTCCTGGTGAGAACCGGCCCACGGAATCATGGCGAGATATTTTCCATCAACCTTTTCTTTTATTGTTCTGTTGTTGCATATGTATGTAGTTTTAACGTGTCATGGTTTCTGACAAGCTGTTTCAGCTTGTTATTGTACTTTTTTGTGTTCCTTTTGATTAAATTTCAGGTGTATTAAGAACTATGGCGGAATAAATTGATTAAAATACCTAAGTTGTTTAAAAGACTGTGTTAAATCAATTCTTTTTAAGTTTCTGGCCCTTGTTTATTAATGCTTAAACTTCCAAAATATCAGCGTTTATTCTAGGGATAAGTGAACTGAACTTGTATCTAGAATTAAAGTAATTTCACTGAAATATATTTAAAAAAGCGTTTCACGAACAATATACAATAAATTTCCTTTATAGACCATAGCAGACAGAGAATCTGGGATAACTGTCATCATAAAATTTAACTCTGCAAACTTAGTATTTGTTATGGGGTAACATATAATTTTATTATTATAATAATTCCTAATGAGCAAGTTGTCATATTGCTGATTATGTTTGTATTATTAAATATTCCATTGACACTGACAAATTGTGTTAGCAATTCCACTAATGTATTTTAATAAGAATATAAAATTTATTTTATACAAAATATTGCTTGTTTATAACCTATTCCAGCTTATAAACTTAATTTAATAATTTAAAAAAATATTTCATAATATTGAGTCACTAGTTGTATAGAAGTAAATTATATATGAAGAAAATATTTGGAATTCCCTATCTCGCTTAGTAACGTCCATAACACAAACTTACACAGCTACCCCACAATTACTTTCTGTCAGTTTGATAAATGACATTGTACCGATTGCTGTTATTGAAGAGGGGTGATAAGTATTCACTTCAGTTAATACAAAAATGTTATTACAAGATGGAAGTCCCCTCAACGTACAATTTATTATTTTAGTAAATACGGTTTAATTCTTCTTTTCAGAAAACAAATGTTGCTGGTGTTTTTGAAAATTTTTTTCTAGGCTAAGCAAATTAAAGAAGCAATAGCAGCCGAGCCGGAGCATGTACTGTTATGTTCATAAAAAAGTCGTACAAGAATTATAACGAGACCTTTCTCAAATCTGCGTAAAACCGCTTGTGTCAGTGATTGTCTATGAGATTAGTAAAATGCCAAATTTTGTCAAAAATGTCATGCATTGGCTTCACCGTTATAAATTTTGAAGTGCATGGTGGCAACGTTTGACACACTTTAAAAATAGGAACAGTTGTCTGTAATTGAGAAGGCTCGGATATAGTGGCCAGAATTGAAAAAGTTGGAAAGTTCGTAAAGTTGCGAAGTTTTACCAAAAAAAAAATTATAATAATAAAATTTAAACAACGCTGTGGGTAAGAGGAAAAAGTAAAAAGAAAAGTTGGTTCAGGTCGTCACAGACTTTCAAACCTTGAACAAACTAAAACTTTTTTGGGATACTTAATGGAAAACCGATTTTCTGTTATTTATACAGAATTTCCTGGCTCACAGTCTACATTTAGAAGAAGGGCTAGGGAGTCCGAATTTAAAAACCGACCAATAGCGAGAAAAATATTCCTCACTGCAGAGCAGCGGCAGGCAAGAGTAATTTTTGCATTTGCGGTCCAAAATTTTGGAACATTGTCGCTTTTAACAACGAAAATACTTTCCAGTCTACTTATAATGGCCATATTCGTGATTATCGTCCAGACAATGCCAGCTTTGAAGAACACAGCACAAGCTCCCTTTCTGTCAGCTCGGGACATTTTTCTGTTAACGTATGGGACTGAATTAGTATCTATGGACCTGGTGTTTGCTGGAGAATGGAAGCAAGGTTCAATAACGTTATATTTCAACAAGATAATTATTGTCCTGTTTACACCACCATCTGTGTAAAGAATTGTTTTCAAACTGATAATGTGGAAGTGCTGCCAAAGTTCTCTTATAAGTCCCGATATGAATCCCATTGAAAATGCTTGTTGCATAAGCGTAAAAGAAATGTATAAACACAATTTTTCACCTCAAAATTCAAATTAATTAAGAGAAAAAATTCAAAAATGCCGGGAGGAACTTTATGCCAACATAATATAGAAGACAAAAATCATATTCTAGATATTTAATTTATAGTAGGAATAATATCTGCAGCAATACAATGGCAGACAGCTGTTTAAGGATAGAGGGACAGAGCCGGAAAAGTAATAAAATATAATATTTTCCATAATTAAAATACTTAAAATGAATAAATAATAGCAAGTGTCCAAAAATTCTTACCAGCAACACAATAGTACGATGGAAATAGCTCTGGAAAGAACTGTTTCCTAGAATTAGCTGCAAGACACAAAAACGAATTGAAGTTGATAAATCAAAGCACCGAAATATTCAAAACAA
Organism: Polydrusus tereticollis; assembly: GCA_963920685.1. Classification (NCBI taxonomy): domain Eukaryota; kingdom Metazoa; phylum Arthropoda; class Insecta; order Coleoptera; family Curculionidae; genus Polydrusus; species Polydrusus tereticollis. The sequence continues at coordinate 86,713,616 of OY987329.1, read as the reverse complement.
TGGTAAGCAAAACCTGGTCTACCTTGTATGCCTCTTATGGTTTCGTTTTAGTTACCACCAATATGTATTTAACTTTACAGGAAGAATCAGGACAGATATATTATAATATCCCTATTTAAAGTTGGGTTTGTTTATGTTTTGAATTGGATTTTAATAATTTAAGATGTAAAATCCTAGTAACTTTTTGTCTTCATTTATAGGCGATTGTAGTGTGCTGACATGAATTTAGGGTCACATGACCAAATATTAGGATATTATTTTAAACGTTTTTGTTAATGCTGCTTTTGTTTAAATTTTTGAACTACTCTGATTTTGTTAAATTTAAAAATACATTTTTTAGTTAAAATTGGCCTTTGATATTTTATTGATCCCACACATTTTTTAACACACAGCGTCTAATTATCTCAAATAGATAATAATCACTGGCTGGTTTTACGCAAATGTGACGAATGCCGCTTTTGTTCTAATTCTAATTCTTATTAATACAACTGCACTTTTCTTGCGTGTTGCACATTCTCCATTTCCCCCCTTAGATTTTTGATACATACCTGTAAAGCAAATCAAATTGATTGATTTTACCAAAAATTGAGATTCATTACTTAAGTACAAATCAGCATGAACATTTTCGTAATTGTTTAAAATAATAAATCATATTTCTGGTCATAGTTAAAATCAAATGCAAGTTAGTTATAGTCGCCAAATTAAATCTTTTGATATTAGTATTCTTCAATGTTAATTTAAATTTAAATAATAAAATAAATTGTAGTTAAGGTTAGCTAACAGCAAATTAAATAAAATAATCATTTATCATTCAATGAATATAAATGTGACTATCGTTTCCCAAACAGCATTTGAAGCTTCGATGATAGTGAAAAATGATGCTTGTTCAATAGCTCCTAATATGATTAAAGATCATGAAGAAAAATGTAGAAATAGTGATGGGGTTAAACATGTAATAGAAAAAGTGGGTAACCTGCACTTATTAATCATCCCTTGTGACAAAAATATGAATGGTAAATACTTTCAGGTTAGTTTAATTTTGCCAAAAAACAACAAAAAACAATCGTTAAATTAAATTCTTAATACATCACCGAGTCCCAACATTATTTAAAAATGTTTTAATAAATCTAATCTAATGGGTTTAAACGACATAATTTATGATATAAACAATGCCACGTGAAATGGAGAAGAACGTTAATAGGCAAGAGGTAGGCTGTTGTTTTTATTTGCGCCAACTCTTTTGAAAAGGATAAACTCAGACATGCAGAGCAACACAAAAAAATGTCTAAAAACATTTCTTATCCTGATAAATAAATGACATACGTCACGGGCCCCGAAACTAGAAAAGATGAAAAATGCGCGTAGAAAGAACACAAAAAGAAAAAGCTGGAACGGCTAAAGTTTTTGGGTCTCCTGTGGGAAGAGGCAGCGGTGGCGCGGCGCGGTAGCATTGATACTCCTTGGCGTGATGGATGAAGGCGATAATGCCCTCTCGTCAATTCCCGTCCGCAACAACGGCCGAACAATGCCGCTTTCCCGGTAATTCAGTGCCTACCCCTATCTATTCATCCCCTTTCTCTGGCTTCTTCCATCTTTAATAAATGCGCCGAAATTATTACACAATAACACGCCGTTTGTCACTGTTTCGATTATTCATTTGAGTTCATGCTTTTGTTCAAATCTTTGTTTGGAAATGTTGATGGTATTTAAATTCTAAAAGATGATAAATTGATTCTCCTTTGCTTAGAAAGAGGCAATTTTATTCTTAGTGATGGATAATTTAAAAGCTCCGAACAATTCAAAATACTTTTTTTGTATGTTTTGTCAGTCTCGCAAAAAAAATAATCGAGTGTAAACATGCGCTCAATTAAACATATCGTTACTAGCTGTGGTTATCACTAGCACTTAGCATTAAATTTTATCAGCGATCTATACCATTTTGTAGAAAGTAATTGTATTATAGTATGTCTTTAAATGGCGCGAGGTAATAAATGCTCATCAAATATGCAAAATACATACCGGAGTATCAAGAACAATTTAAACACCACCCCTTAAAATCTATTGTGTTTACATTAAAGGACCCAAAATGAAATCTCTGGGTTGCTCCACCTTGAATTTATTGCAAGCTTTTGTTATATTTGAGGATTTAACATTGTGATTGGGAAAATCCCTTAGCCAGGAGCGTGTATTGGGAAAGTTTTTAAATTTAAAATCTTAAACATGCCTATTCTCCTAAAATTGGATTATACTATATTCGTAGGCATTTATAACATGAAAACATTTAAAAAATCGTATTAACTAATAAATAACAATGAGTGGTGCTATTTTACATAATATAATTACAAAAACAAGATATAATATAGAATCTTACAAGCAAAACATTTTTAAAAATCGAATACCTACTTTGTTGTTATGGCTTAATCATAGTCCGATTCGGAAGATGAACTTTTATTAACATCGTTTGTAATAAGCGGTTCAACCATTTCTTCGATTATTATATCTACCTGTCACATTTTGGCTTCTTCTTCTATCACCTGATTTATACACTTTTTCCACTTTTCCTCACTGATTTTATACATAGCTTCATTAAAATGTCTTTTTAAATCCACCATTTTATAAGTCGTATTTTTGCAGGCGACATCTGTCTTTATTTGAGCCCATATAAGTTTGATCAAGTTTAATTTGCAGTGGTAAGGAGGGAGTCTGAACACAGATATTCCTCGCAACTTTGCCATTTCATCGACTGAATATTTTGTAAATTGGCTGATACCAATAGTTCTCTTTTTAAGGAGTCTAATAGAATTTATTTCTGTCTTAAAGTTAGCCATTCTGTTATTTTGCTTTCAAGCCAGACACTTGTCGGTAATTTTTTCTTCAGTCTAGAGTGATGACTTGCATTATTGCATTTTCGGTAAACGATCCATCATTTGCTCGAACCATTCTTCAAAGACATCGGCATTCATATCTTCGTGATAGTCTCCTGTATTTTTAGATTGGAACATCAGGAGACCACCTTTAACGAAGCCTTCAAAACTTCCAATATGGGTTATGATAAGTCGACGTTCTTTTCCAGATGGCGATCTTAATCCTATGGATAATCCTTCTAAAAGAGTTTGCCTTGAGCTTTTAATATTTTCATCCTGCCAAAATTTAGTCACTGTGTGGCCTTCATTTAGCCATGTTTCGTCAAGGTGAATATTTTTTTTTTCTCTTCTCTGGCTTTTTGGTTGCTTATTAAGTAATTTCTTCTCCAATAGACGATATCGCTTCTGTCTATAAAAATCGATTGCCTATTATGTTTTTTTCCACTGAAAATCCATTTTTTTTAATAACTTCTAAAGCGTATTTCTACACATAAATGGGTAGTCCTGGTAATCTCGGATTGAGGACAAAATTTTGTCCAGCGTGGGAATTTCTTTTTTTAAAAGGAAACCATGAACTTTTCGCCTTATTCTCTGCATTAGAACGTCATCCAGCTCAAGTTTTGGTCTTTCTGAAGAAGTCTTGGAAATTTGACGCCATCACTTTTTCGTCTTTTAAAAGTTTATATATTATTATTTTCCCAGCGTTAAGCATATCTACAGTAAATTGCACTGCATTGTCAACACTCAAATCCGCATTCTTACTTTTAATAGAATCGTAACAGTTAAGAATCATTTTTTTTTCATTTGTTTTCATGGACCGACTCTAGGGCGTTTAGGCAATTGTTGAAAATTCTCCATATTTAATTAAAACAACACTAACACTTCACACTTTGACTCGTTTCACTGAGAAACAAACACCCAAGGTAGGTATGTATAGATATAAATAGGTGTATTATCCCGATAGGGGCCCCCATAAAGTCATAACAACCACATAATTAGCAAACAGGTAACCAGGATTAGGTACAAAAAAAAGGAACAAAATGATTAAAGCAGAAAAGGAATTAAGTACCTAGACTCTAATTAGTTTTGATAAAATTGCTTTCTAAAATTCCACGTACCTATATGGTACGGCTGTAAATAATTTTAAGCTTAAAAAATTTAACATTAAAATATAATATATTTGAAGACCAAATTTGAATTTAATGTCGATACATGTACTAACTCTGCACAAGTTTAAAATTTCAGGTCCATTTTAAATTCATACATACCGAAAAATCTTGCACGCCCATTGAGAAGACGATTTTGATTGATTTATTGCTTCGCATACTCTATAATATTTGTCTTGCTCCTCCGCTACTGCGTAAAACGAAATTCTTTGTTGTTTTTTTAACTTGGATAATTTTGATGTCATTAAAGCGACTAAATTACTATAAAAATAAAGCAAGACCTATACTATAAGGTAGTATTTATGAAACTAAGTTTTATAGGTAATTTGTAGTGCATGCTGCGCCAAATTAAGGCATGCAATTTCGTCGTCTATAAATTTAAAATGCCTGCGATTGATGACAAAAATGATAGCAGGTAAAATTGGTTAGCTTTAGTTTAAATAAAATTAGCTCTCCTAATGTCAAGAAAATATCTTGAACAGTGGCGATATTTCTAGAACTTTTCAAATAATCTGGAGCGTTTGGATAACTTTATCATAATAAGGTGATTTGAATATTCAGTTCTTTCATTGGATAAAAATTGCAACCCTAACCTAAACAATTAGTATCTCTAATTCATAAGCTACAAAAAGTCGATTTGTGCAAAATCAACTCACTCTGTAAGCATAATACAGGGTGTTACTTAATGATAGGCCGTAATTCCAAAGGCGCATTCCAGAACCAAATTCAAGTAAAAAAGTTCATAGAGACATGTGTCCTAAAAGGTCTGGTTTTCAAGATACAGGGTGTCAAAGATTTAAAAAATAAATCAGTTTTATATTAATATCTCAAAGATTCCTTTGCCGATTTTGGTGAAATTTGGCAATGTTGTTCGTTGTAATAAGACGCTAAAGCACTGACTAGATAATAATTATGAGTTTCAGTGGCGTCTCGAAGGGCACTCGAATAATATTGACAAAGAAGATGTACGCTACTGACTTGATTAAAAATTGTATACTGGTTTCAGGTTAAGCAGCTAAAAATATAACTTTTTTGTCTCTTAAAATTTTTTTCGTTTCTTACTTCGTTTTCGAGGAAAAAAATTCTCGACATGCAATGAAGTGGCTTTTATTTTTTTCTCGTAAACCAAGTAGAATACGAAAAAATATCAAAAGACAAAAAAGTTGTATTTTTAGATGCTTAACCTGAAACCAGTATACAATTTTTAATCAAGTCAGTAGCGTACATTTTTTCTGTTCATATTTTTCGTGAAACTGCCCCAGGACGCCACTGGAACTGATAATTATTATCTAGTTAGTGTTATCTTAGTATCTTATCACAACAAACAACACTGCCAAATTTCACCAAAATCGGCAAGAGGATCCTTGAGATGTTAATAAAAAACCGATTTGAGACCCTGAATCTTGGAAACCAGACTTTTTAGGACAAATGTTTTGAATTTGGTTCACGAATGCGCCCTTGAAATTACAGCCTATAATTAAGTAACACCCTGTATAGTATGTATATGTATAATATACAGGGTGTTATTTAATAAGTGTCCGATATTTTATAGGACGATTCCACAGATAAGGTGAAAAGTTCATGTAAGCATGGGTCCGCAAGTCCTTCATTTTTGAGATACAGGCAGGAACAAAAAATATGTACGCCACTGCCGTTCCGCTTTTGATAACACTATTATGTAGGCACTTTATTGGCTAATGCAAAGTACATTTTTATAATTTTTTTATTTGGCCTTGTTTAGAAAATAAATGCTATTTTATCAAACCCTGATATGGTTCATATAATTTTCGTTTTTAAATTTCAAAATCTATATTTATTATTATGTTAATATTTATGTACCTACTGAAAATTAGGCGATAATAAGGATATGAATTTTACATACACTATCCATGGCAACAATTTACCATGGTTAGTTTAAGTAATTTTACCATATTTATTGTTACAGTAGGTTGCCAGGAATAAAAATCTAAAGGTGGTAAATCTGGCGATCGTGCTGGCCACTTGACAGGTCCTCGATTTCCAATCTAATTTCTCCCATAATTATTTTATAAAAAACCTGGGAGTTAAGTAGCGGAACACCATCTTGTTGAAGCCAGATAATGAAACGTTCGTTTATGGGAACTTTTTCCAAAAGCTTAAGTAAGACCTCGTTCAGAAAATTTAAATACCTAGACCATTTAATGTACCTTAATAAACGTAAGATCCAACTAATCGTCCAATAAAGAGACCGCCCACACGTTTACCCCCCAGACATTTTGGAAATGAGTTTCTCGACCCCGATATGGATGTTTCACCGACCAGTAATGAATGTTATGATGATTCACGATTCCGTTGTAGTGGAATCGTCATTCGTCATTCCACATAATTTTATCCAGCAACCATGGATCCTCACTTAAATACGTGGTCAAAAAGGCGATAAATCCCAATCGTTTTTCATTATCACTAGACTAGATAGAGCTTGTACCAGATGAATTTAAAATGGGTGTTATCTTTCCGTTGTTACTTAGAATTTACTGCATTAAAGTCTTGTTAATATCCGTTTCTTGTGATATACCTCTTACTGACTATTATGAGTGCAAGGACATTAATTTATCGTGTTAGTTTCGCTTCTTACTAATCGAGCATGTTGTGAGCCCCTCGAGCTAGGAAAAGATCCCGTTTACATTTTTCTTTCCATATTTGCAAAAGTGCATAACGATATTGTTGGATGATTTGAAAACCGCTCCCTGTATAACTGTTGTGCATCCCGCGGTTTTTTCTTGCACTTGCCGTACGTTAGCGGCATACCAACGTACTTGTTGAGAGTAAAAAGTGATGGCAAGTTATAAAAAAATACTACTTGCCTTCTGAGCTTCTAGTTACAAATGTATATCATTGTTAGAAACGTCAAAATTTAGTTTACAATATCACTAATTTGTTACAATAGTTATTTGTAATTATTGTTTACCTAATAATTATTAGATCCAATACTCTACCAGTTACTCTGTTTTTTGAGAAATACTATAAAGTTCAGTGGTTTGGTGGGTCACCCTTTATTTTGTTTGAATACGCACAACCCAGTGTACAATATCCGGCTCCCTTATAAATTGTATATAAACAAATAGAGTAAGTCTAATCTGTCATTTTTTAAAACCATAAATCATTCCCTTCAGTTATTATCCAACCAGAAATTCATCTAATTATTTTCGGGAAGTATCAGTTCACTGGCCACAAAAGGGCAAACAAAGACCGGTACAAAATAATAAATTGCCTTCAGCCACAATTTTCCTTTCATTATTCATAAGCTGAAAAAGTGGAAAATGAAAAATTCGTTCATGCTGCCACATAAAGCCAATATCAATACTGTGATAACGCTTATTTATTATTTAGCAACTCGCTTGATGTCCGATAGATTAGATAGGTAGTAATAATATGGGTCATATTTGCTAAGTGCTCAGTGATTTACTATTTATGTTTAAAATTCTACTTTGAATATTGAAACCTAATAATAAACCTATCTATTGTAGTAATATAACCTACATTTAAGAATATATATATTTTTTAAATTAAAAAAAAAAAAAATCCTATGAACCTACTTATTTTTTATTAAACAAAATGTATTAATGTTTTTCATCCATCTAGGATATATATCCTGATTTACGTATAAAGGTCTAAAATAAGGTAGCGTTAATGGTACCAAATGAAATTTTGTCAATTTAATAAGTACTGTTTAATTTGCTAATGATAACAGTTGTGCTTTCTTTCAATAGCTAATGCCGTTTAAGGAGGAAACAATTATTGAAATTGTGTTAGTTCTATTAACCTTTAGAGAAACTACAGAGAGGTTGTTACAATTTCTAGTTAAATACGTTGGGTTAAACTAATAAGCCATATGAGTACTGGCGATTTTCACTACGTTTATATCGATGACTTCAAGCTGGATTGAGTTAAAGCGGTTTTTATAAGTCGTATCCCACTTTAGATAAAATATTTCAGTCAAGCCTAATACTCATAATCAGTGGCGTATTTAGGGGAGGGTCCGGGGGGTCTGGACCCCCCCGTGGACTCAGTAGTAAAGAAAACTGAAATTCACATTCATTTATTTGCAATAAATAACATGAAACATTATTTCAAATTTTTCAGATGTTTGGTTATTTCCACAGTCTTTTAGTTTAATAATTGTTGAATTTTAGTTTTTGTTCCGTGTTTTCTAATTCAGGTGAGTAAAATAGTATAGGCACCGTTATACATACCTTCAAAAAACTAATATTTCAAATGCAAATATGTATTGGCGTTTATATTTAAAAATTGCTTTATTTCTACGTTTTTTTTGAGCCGGGCTATCAAAACGTAAAATTTGCAAGTTTAGACAGTCCAAAAAAGGGCGTGGCACCTAAAAAATTTTTGCCTGCGGCGCATTTTTTTAAGGAGGATCAGTGGACCCCCCCCCCCCCCCGTGTCACAATCCTAAATACGCCACTGCTCATAATTGGGGTTGACTTTTTTCAGGAGCTTTCAAAATATGATATAAACGGTTCTAGTCTTTTCACTTACTTCTTAACTTCTGATCACGACGCCATTGCCATATGATTTTAACCCGTTGTAAAGTATGTAAAGTTTTAACCTCTTAATCTAAAGTGTTTTTGTGTTTGACTTATGCGCGTTTAGCTGCATAAAACTGAGCTTGAAGTCAAATTTAAAGTCACATTCAAGTCGCCGAAATAGACGTGTGAACTAAAGCTTGAGTTCTAAGCCGCTTTAATTTCACAGCAGCTCGAAGCCATCGACATAAGCGTAGTAAATGTTAATACCTGTAAGATACCTACCTGGTGCTAGTCCGTAATTATTTAACAAGCACCAGATTTGGCAGACGGGCGAAGATACCCAATTAGACGCTTTGCAAGCTGTCGCTGAACATACAAACACTTCATTCACTGGCCGAGATATTTTAAGGAAAAATAAATTTCATCCATATAAATCAACATTTCTTCACAAACTGTAACCTACACATATTTTGGTTCAAGATTTTTTTTGTGCTTGTTTTCAAGGCGAAATACAAGATGACCCGTTTTTTCAAAAAATATATCTGTACCTCAGAGTCAAACTCTATTTTGCTAAAAATGAATTATTTATATTAAGTCCATGAAAACTACTTTATCTTAGTTATGCCATTTTTAATATTCAGTTACCTGCTTTAACACGGAAGTTAGACCTTCATGAATAATGTTAAATCCAGAGTATCTTTAACCCTTTCAGTCATCACTTTTTTCCAGTTATTGGAAAATTCTGCAATTTGGAATATAAAAACTACTATTTCTTTGTAAACGTTTGACATAGTTTTTATTTCGAGATTGCTTACAAACATTTATTAAAAAAAAATCATAAAAACGGCAAGCTAATCAGAAAAGAACATCAGGTTTATACAACAATAAGTTCAGTTAGTGTGAAAATTTAAAAAACAGTTACGGCCGCTTACGAAGCACAAGTGCACATTACATTTTACGCAAAAAATGTGCGTTTTTCCTTTACAATTCTCCACTTTGCAACTCTCTTCACGTTCTCAATCATGGTTTTCTGATAGAGGTGTTATGTTCTCTTCAACCAACGCATCAAAAATAGTTTCCTCTATTTTGCCAACCTCGTCAAGGGAGTTATTGTCACGAGCTTCGAAATCGCTGAGATCTGCTATATTGTTTGCTTCATCGTCCGATAAATCCAATATTATTGAGTCATCCTCTTTCCTAAGTTATTCTAGGAGCTGTTCGGCAGTCAAGGGTTTTCCCATTTTTTTTTGTTTACTAGTTGATGGCAAATCTTCTATTTCATCAGGTCCTGCAAAAAAAAAATACATCGGTATTTTTTATGAGCCCAAGTCATTTTGTCCATCGAGGTGGACATAGAAATTCAAACTATTTTTTTAAGGTCTTTCAAATAAAATTGTTCATTATATAACATAAGCACAATAAAGCAATGCTATTTAGGTACTTACCTAAATAAATAATTATTTGCACAATTTCAAAGTTTTATTCAATAAACATCGATTTTACAACACACGCCTGTTTACAATCTGTCAAAACTCTCCTAATCGTGCTCTGCCGTATGTTTACTATAAGTTGACCTAAGCGCTAATAGATGGCTCGGTATGTTTTCAATGCTTATGGATGTGCCTAGGCATGGACACAATGACTTGAGCGATACTAATACTTATTTTTTCAATAGCTTGTATTGAAAATCAATGTCCATCATGGTGGACGCGATGATTAAAGTAAAATTATGTTAAGAAACCTTAACGTTGTTTACCTCTGCGACAGTCACCGCTGGAATACGTCAAGTACACATAACCTAACCCACTTATTTATGTTTTTATCAGTAGGTATGCCGGTCGACGTTAAACGCGCCTCATCGCAAATGTTCTTTCCCCCAAACTAAGAATCGTCACTCCATGGGATTGGCAAAAAGTCGTCAGGTTTCGTGGTACAAAAAAAGCTTTTGAAGTGACTGCAATGGAGACAAATTACTTTTTCAATTTTAAAAGTTTTCGCGAAGGCAATAGTTCTCTCTTTGTTTCAAGAAAGAAGCAGATTCAGAAGAAATTTTTTTAATCTCTCGATGTCTCTACTTACACTTGAGAACAGAAAATCCAGGAGTCCTCTTTTACAGGTTGTCCGGGAAAATGTGGGAAAAATGACAAGTTCCTATAGAATTTTTTCCTACAGGCCCTCTCCACGGAGACATGTGCCCCTGAAAGGCTTCGCTGGAAATAACATGAATACCTTTCAGTTCTTAATATAATTTAATAAAAATTTAGTGTGACGGACACCAGTAAGGACCTCTTAAAATAGTACCCTTGAAGGAAACATATTTAGCTTCTTTTAGTTTAGCAGGGGCGGACTAAATTTACAATTTAATTCTTAAAATTTTAATACCCTGTATGATAGAGACTTAAAAAATTAATGTGGGTAGCTCGCACCTTAGACTAAAAGAAACTTTTGTTTATTGTCGATAAAATGAACCGTTTTCGAGAAAAACATAATAAACGAATTTATGGTTTATTTTTATTAAAAAGGGCCATGATTTATATTTTGTTTCTCGACAGTAAAGTGTCATACGAAAGTCATTCAAACAACAGAAAAGTTTCACAAAAACAAAAATTTACAAAAGTGCAGTGATGTAATAGGAGGCACATTAACCAAATTATTGAAAAACTTCATAATCGGGTTCAGGTTAGTTCAGGTTCGCGGGCACGACGAATTGAGGACTGCTGTACCCACCACAACAACCCAGCCTTAGTCTTTATCACATCACTATTAAACTGTAGAAGTTCCTCCCTTGTGCCGACCGGAGTGGAATACATCAAGTTTTCAGGTGTCCTCACAGGTAAAAATCCAATGACGTTAGGTCGGGAGATCGAGGAGGCCAAACAAATGGTCCTCCTCTACCTATCCAGTGGTTTGAATAGAGATTATTCAGGTGCTCCCGCACACCAACGCTGAAATGAGGTGGTGCCCCATCGTGCATGATGTACATGTTTTGGCGGGTTTTAATCGGTAAGTGCTCTATTAAATACTAAAAAGCATTCTGGAGAAACTCCAAACAAAGTAGTCAATTCAAGCGTTACGGCCATACGAATGGTCCAATCCAAAAATTGGCAATTATCTCAAGATATTCGTTTTCATTAATGTTTATATCCTCTGTTGGTGGATTTTAGGCAAAATATGTCTGAGCTCAATTTTGAACAACCCGGTTATGATGTTATGGTATAAAGGCCCCTTTGAAATGGTCAGCAAATAAATTTCAGTCTCGCAGTTTCTTCCTCCATTTTCTAGCGTTGGAGGTGCGCGATTCGCGATTTTATATTTAAAGAGCTTTTTAACTTCAGTCCAATAGTTTCGGCCTTTTTGTCATCAATTTTTCGTATGTGGTGATCCACTGGTGATTTTTAAATTGCTAAATTAGAAATTGGGTATTTTTGCCAAAGTTATTTATCTCTCTCTTGGGCCTAGGATTGTGGCTCTGTAAGAATTCTCTATACAGGGACAACAATTAAAATAAAAATACTTAATAAACGAAGAAGAAAACTAAACAAAACTTTCATTTAGTTGCAACAATACATTACACAATGAATTTTTTATTTATTTAATGGGGCCAAGAATATGTTTTATTTATTTCTCTCCTTATTACTTGGTCAATAAACTAACAGTTTTGTCTATGGCAAACAAACTTCCTTAACTTTATCCAAAAGTTAGCTAAAAACATTATACAATAATTTAAGTACCTGTTTAACCCATTTTACCTTTCAGAGATCCCTTTACCTCATTTACATACCTAATTGCAAGGTTACTTCAGCAATTTCGCAATTTCTTTCATCTCATCTAAATGGCAAACCCTTGCCAAAGTCCCTCTCAAGGTTGTTCTTTTATAGAATTTAACGCTAAACCCGGTTTCCGCAAACTAAAGGTGCAATAAACCCAGTAAAAAGGAGTATAATAACCGACTACGGTCCAAGTTGAAACATATTAATGACTGGCAATTAGTCAAATGCCAAAAAATCTGCTGTTATCTACCGAACGCACGTGTAGAGCTACATTGAACCTATACCGGGATTCCGATAGCTTAAAGCAGCCACCCGAACGGATCAGAGCCAAAGCAGCAGCGTGCGAAATTCCCTGTGTGAATAAATTGCGTTTCAGAGGGACTTGTCCCCGATTCGTCAATGTCAGTTTTTTCTTTATTTTGTCGTCTCGAGAAAAATTGCCTAGGATCGAGTTCTCATGCGATCTGAATTCTTTAACGTCGAAAAATCTTTACTAAAATATTATATTATGTAAATAAAAATCCTGGAGGATGCTACAGTACAAAGATATCTGTAGAACCTGCTGCTTCAATATAGTGGGAATATATTTTTATCAATATTGTTTCATGGTTTATTGGGTGTATCAAATTCTAGTTATAAAGATTTGTTTCTATCAAAAATGATGGCGATAGTTACCTTCTTGTAATTCGAATTGTCCTGCTTATCTTAATTTTTAACCTTTTCCCCCTCAAACTCAATGGAGCATGTGGACAGTTAAGTTATACAGGGTATTTTCTAAGTATGTACAAAAAATTTAAAAGCATATTTTTAAGCCAATTTTTTTAAAAACATGTGGTCTAAAATTTTCATTTTTCAATAAAAGTCCGTAAAAGTTAAAAAAAAAATTCCTTTTCTTTGAAAATGGTTAACTGTACAAACGCCGAAATGGCAGACGTCCACTTTGTTTATGGACTTGCTGATGGAAATTCCTAGTAGCACAACAGATTTAGCAAGAAAGTTTCCCAACCGACAAATTCGAAATGTTCGCACATTCGTAAGAACTCATCCACGCTTAGTAGAAATGGGTTCATTTGCTAGGGCAATATATATTCTAGGGAGGCCTACTACAACAAGAACTCTTGCTGTGGTAGAAGCAATTTGGAATGAAATTGAACGTCATCCAGAAACAAGCACTAGAAAAATTGCCAGTCAGCTTGGTGTGGATCATAAATTAATATGGGCAATCCTTAGAGAAAGTCAGTTGTATCCATATCATGTCCAGCAGCACGTGCAGGAATTATCGTAAGTAATTACATAAGTGCATTAAAATTACCGATAATTTTTTATGAAAGCATGTTGTCTAAAAACTGGATGAGTTTATTTTCATATTTTGGCAAAAGAGCCCGACACCGAAGGTGGAGGGCTCTTTAAACAAGATATGAAAATAACCGAATCCAGTTTTTTACTGACAACATGCATGCTTGAATGAAAAATTATCAGGTCTATTTTGATGCACGAATGTAATTCGGTAGAATATTTTTCGAGTACGTGAAATGAAAACACAAAATTTAATATTTTTATTTAAACGTTATATTTAATTATATGAAAATAAACAAATTAAAAATTGCATGAATCGCAGTTGAAAACACAATTGTAAAAATTACCATTTTTGGAGTTTGCTGCATTTTAATGAATCACTTCCAAATCGCGACATTTTTACGACTTTTTAAATTTGATTTATGTATGTCAAAATGACAAATACATAATATCAACACAATAATACACCTACAAGGTGCTATTGTAAATATTAATTATTGTTACTTAGATACGGACCTATAGGGAAATTTTCGACGGGACATTTTTGCACCTACTGGGCAATTTTCGTCGAATATTTCTCTCATGTGTATAAACTACCATATGAAGCGGGAAATTTTCGACGAAATTGCACAGTAGGTGCGAAAATGTCCCGTCGAAAATTTCCCTATACAATTGTGTTTTCCACTGCGATTCATGCAATTTTTAATTTGTTTATTTTCAAATAATTAAATATAACGTTTAAATAAAAATATTAAATGTTGTGCTTTCATTTCACGTACTCGAGAAATATTCTACCGAATTACATTCGTGCATCAAAATAGACCTAATAATTTTTCATTCAAGCATGTTGTCAGTAAAAAACTGGATTCGGTTATTTTCATATTTTGTTTAAAGAGCCCTCCACCTTCGGTCTCGGGCTCTTTTGCCAAAATAAGAAAATAAACTCATCCAGTTTTTAGACAACATGCTTTCATAAAAAATTATAGGTAATTTTGATGCACTTATGTAATTACTTACGAAAATTTCCCTCTTCATATGGTAGTTTTTACACATGAGAGAAATATTCACCTAGAGATTATCTCCCATGTATGCCGATACATTCAACGAAAACCTGGAAATGTTTATCCCTGATGTCATGAGAATTTTCATTGCTATACCTACACATGTTCGTTATGAACATTTCTAATTTCAGACCTCGTGAAAGCAGCTTCGATCGTAAATAAAATTTTCTTGTGAAAGGTTGCATTTGGTATTCTCATTGTTTCAATGAAAAGATTTTGCATCTGCAGCACATGATACGGATGGAGTAACTTCTCTCGCAGAATGTTATTAATGGTATTTTTGGAAACCGCTAATTCGAACTCTAAGCGTCTACAGCTTAATTTGGGATCATCTTTAATTCTGTCTATAACTACCTCTTCGAGCTCCGGAGTCCTAATTGTACGTTGGCGTCCTCGATTAACTTTATTTCAATTAAAACTACTCGTTTGCCTAAGTTGCCTCTCAATACTCGCAAAAGTTTGATGGTTTGGAGTTTTGCGGTCGGGATATTTGTCACGATAGACTCTGACTCTCATACGTCCTTTTCTCTCACATAATCCATATACTAGAAGCATGTCAACCTTCTCAGCGATAAAATTAGGTTTCATTTATTCAGTTTACAATAAACTTGACTCCGCTCAACACCAACAACAAGTAGACACTATCGGTATGTCAGATTTATTTAACTGTTACCTAGTAAACAAACAAAAGCTATTTTTGTATCATTGTTCAGAATAGCAGCAATGACGAGGTATCGTAAATAATTTTATCGTATCATTGAAGATTAAGTCATTTTTATATGATATCTTTATTAATAATTATTAACATCATAAACGTACTAAAACCTACATAAAACCTTAGTTACTCATAATACATTAGTTACCATAATTTAATACGTTAGTTACGAAAGCATAATACGTTAGATACCAAATAATATTAGAACTATTTTTCATGAACATGTAAAACAATATTTTGACAGTTTTCAAATTTGATGGATACACCTTTGTCTTTAACGTCCACGATCTTAGGTATGCCCTCTGAAGACTGATTAATGACCGAGAAAGCACTCCTTTCGATTTCGTGCGGTTACCCAGTGTCTAATCCACTGCCGGAAACATCGCCGATTTGAATTTTGCGAGCAATTATTCTAAATTTACCCTCTAGCAATCTTCGCCGATTCCCATCCACCAAGTTCTTGTAGGTCTAATATATCTCCTCCAGCATTAACAAGAAAATTTGCCGAAGATCTTCTAACGCACTGACCAGTATACAAATTAGGATTTTCAAGTAAGAGATACTCAGCTATTTTTTGAGGTATTTTAGAGAAGAAATGAATGCCGCAGGGCTGTACCGTACATTTCCCTCTTCTATATGATACAAACAATCTTTGGTGAGTGACATGGTCTGGCCTTAACATTGCGTACTTTTTAAATAAAATCACAGGATTGACTTCGCCGTCAAATTTCACAGCGAAAATACGTTTCTTGTGGGTTTTTGAGTCGGGAATAGTAACAATCAGCTTGTCCTCTAAAACGTCAACATCTTCCGTGGTCATCTTCGCTAATTCATTAGTTCGACAGGCTTCTCCAATTCCAATTAAAAAAGCCACTTTCATCATTAAAAACTTCTCGTCTGAGGCAGAACACACAAATTCGTTGACTTGTTCTCTTGTAAATACTTTTGATTTTTTTGCTCTATATACAACATTTTTCTTGTTGATGAAACGTATTAAGGTGCCGTATTTGTCGATTTCCACTCTTTCCTTCAGTTCTAAAGTCGCTCGTAACATGGAATATTTCGGCCATAAGGATGAAGCAGAGTATTCCTCAGAGAGTTTTGCGAAATACGCCAGCAATACCGTTTCTTCTGCACCTTGAACATGTACTTTGTTTCGCCACTCACAAAACTGCCGATATTCTTTTTCATAATGAATTTTAGATTTGTCCGGAAGCAAGTTCAACCTTATAAGTTGGCTGCAGCTAATATATCGTCAGGAATATCAAAATCTTGCATGATTTTAATGATGACTTTTTGAAATGCCAAAATGAAATGACAAAACACCTTGTTTTTATTTTCGCATCGCATTGTCAATGATACGATAAAACTTTGAATATAACTCGATTATTAGCGATTTAACACCGTCTCGGACATTGCGGGTGACTCGGCTGTCGCCTCGTCACTTAGCAATGTCCTCGACTATTATAAATCGCATAATAATCTCGTTATATTAATAGCTATTTTGGAAGAGAAACTGTATGTCTGGCGAAAATTCTATAGGAGACAAAAAAGTTTCAAAATGAAGTCAGCTGGGGTCAGAGAAGCAATTGAAGTTATTTGTATAGGGGGTAACAAAAATGCACACTTTTGTTTAGGACACGCGCCATTTTTAAGTTTCCACCCATTAAAAAAATATCGTAAGTCCTTTTCCCAAAATTCGTGAAAATCGATAAACGCGTTTAGAAATTATTCCGAAAAAACGATATTAATTTGAGCACTTTAGCGCTCTGTAGCGGCAAAACGAAGCAACATTGCTTATAGGTAAGTTTGCCTAGATCGCCTTATTTTCGGTTAAGGAATTTGTAGTTAAGCGTTGTGCAGTCATTTTAAGGACACCCTGTATATTTTAATGTAGGTATACTTACTTTTTCCTTAAGTCTAAAACTAAAATGTATTCTAGCAAGAGACTATATTTGAAAATCTCAGAAGTGAATTACCTACTATACAGATTACTTAGTAAGCCAATTAATCTAGCCTATAAGAACAAATTTGGTATGCTTCTAATGAGGGATTCGTGATTCTTTTTTGGCTTTGCTGGGCTCTCTTTGTATATTTCGATTAGGCTTTGATTATGGGTTAGTAGACTTTTATGTAGTTTGCGACTAAGAAGGTGATGATTACACCATACTTGACAAAATTTGAAACAGGTAGTTATAGTATCTATAGCTACAGATTATTTTAAATCTACAGTCAATTGGAATAAATTATATGTTAAAAAATCATCCGAACTGTCAAATACTCTGTTTTACCGAACACTAGAAATCCGAAGAACAGCTGAAGGTTACGACTATTAGTGACTTTACATTATCATCAATGTTTTGTCGCGAAGACGAAAAATATGGAGGCTGTGTAGTGTATGACAGGGATAGTTTGAAGTGTAAAGCTTGTACAAAGTCAAATGGCATTTCAGTAAGTGGCAGTTTTGAATGTGCAGCTAATAAAATGAAAACTTGGAAACATAAATATATTAGTAATTACGGTTTATAGGCCTTCTTCGGGAGATTTACAAGTTTTTATAGTCATTATGGAAGAACTGCTAGTGAATATTTTTAACGAAAATAATTCAATATTTATAGTAGAGGATTTTAACAAAGAACTATTACAACCTAATAAAAATAAATTAGACCTACTATCGCTTACAAATTCGTTTAATATTTATATATAGGTACAGGGTCGTTGATATGTATGGAAACGGTCGATTATTTCTTAAGGTAAAACAGCTAGCAAAAAATATTTAAGACAAAAGTTTTAGGGTTTTTTGAAGTCTATCAGAATTTAAAAAGAGTAAGTATACAGGATAAGTCGAAAAGCCGTAGAGAAACAAAGTTACTTTTTTTTAATGAAGCATCTTAGAATATTTTTGGATTCTACATAAAATTACAATTAATTTTTAATAAATACATTTTTGAACTTTGACAGATTCTAGTTTTCTAATTTTATGCCATATAGCAAAATGGCTTCCATGTCTTTATCTTACTTTTTTATTATCTTCTCAAAAATATCAACTTCCGGTTAAACCGGAAGTACTATATTTCCGGCTTTTGAGTTACATCCGGTTTAACCGCAAGTTGACACCAGTAGGAAGATAATAAAAAACTAAGATAGGGATATGTAAGTCGTTTGACTCTAAGACGTACCATTAGAAAGCTAGAGGCTGATGTCAAAGTTCAAAAATGTAATTTTTCAATAGTCGATATCTTGGAAACTATTAGGTTTAGACTTATATTGTTATTAAAAAATAATTGCAATTTAATGCTAAATTCAAAAATATTCTAAGATAGGGGGTATTCCATTAGAAAAAAAGGCAACTTTGTTTTCCTACGGCTTTCTGACTCATCCTGTATACTTATTCTTTTAAAATTTTTATAGACTTTAAACAACCCTAAAACTTTTGTCTTAATTATTTTTTGCTAGCTGTTTTACTTTAAGAAATAATCGATCGTTTCCATACATACCAACGACCCTGTATATATAATATTTTTGAAAATACCATGGTGACCAAGAGATCTGCTATAGACAACATTTTTATGAATATTGACTTTCTGGGAGCTTTTGATTTTGAAAATCATATATTTGATCATACTACACAGAAGATGTTTATGAATCGTTTTATCCACATTTTTAATCAATGTTTCCCACAAAATTTAGCTTCCAAAAGAAAAAAACCTGTTACGTTTTATAATGAAAATATTATCGAATGCAAACATAGGTTGGAATTTTTAATATGATCGAAACAGGAATCAGGGTATCAGGAACAGTAAGGGAAAAAATTATATGATAAAATGCTAATCACAGCTCCAAAAACAGAATATGAAAATATAATAAAAAATTCACAGATATTGCATCTTACGCAACCATCCTATGTATTGAAAATACCCGACACAACTTTTACATTTTAATGTTTTTCTATGTGATGGGATAAAAAGCCCTTCCAATATAGGTAATAATAATATACTGTTTATTAAGTTTATCTTAATTTGTTATTTGGCAGCATCTTATACCGAGTGGTGAATCGCCAAGCTGGCGACAGGAAATTCAACGTAATGAGAACCATACAATGTATGCTACTGATACATAAATTTTTTTTTTTTGAATATTAAGGAGAATGCAAAAGTGCTTACTCGTTACTATTATCAAGATTTTGATTTGTGTCAACATTAACCTTCAATTGGTATTTTGCCAAAACAACCAATTTAATTTTTTTAAAACTGGTGCTGTTTGCAGCATCTCAATCGCATTGCCATATTATCCTGGTTAATTATTATTGTAGCAACAGCTGCCATAGTGAGCTAAATGATACCTTTGAAAAATTACCTTGTTTGGCAATAACAACCCATTATTCAAGCCATTTTAAGCAAATTATTAAAAAATTACATTGGTTGTTTTTGCAAAATACCCTTCAATTAAGATGAAAAAATCAGAAAAACAAATATAAAATAAACGCATTTTAATAATATACTTCTATGCGGGCCAGAAAGGCCAACAATACCTCTTCGCGCTCCACTTGAGTAAAACTTTAAAATTGCTTTAAATCGCATTAATTAAAAAAAAAATTATGTGTCACTTGTCTTTTATGATGTTACAAATGGGTACAATTTCGACTTTAGTATTTTTAATCTCATTTGGAATACTTTTGACCTGATTTACGGGTATTTATCATGGATATTTCATCTATAAACCTTGGAAACTGGCCATCCCTTACCTATAAAATTTCCGTTTTTTGACAAAATCCCGTCATCTAAAATAGTAAAATAATTACTATACGATCCAGTCACCAGTATAATAGTACTTCCTACCCCTTTACGAAATTTTATTTATTTTATATTATACCAATTTGAAAACTATTAAACACCCAAACTATGTATGTTTATTTATTAGACAAATTTGTCACCGATTAAATAATTTTAAAGTTCATTCATATTAGATACGCTAAGCAGTCTCGAGCTCGTATAACCGCAATAGCGACTAAAATCAAAGACAGATGATATCCCACTGCCGACTGCCGCCGCGCGCCGCTGCATGTCGTTTTCTTCTGCATGTCGCCCGTCGACTATTCCCATATAAGCGCGCCCATAAGTATTTTCAATACTAAAAAAAAAACAGATAATAGAACAAAATGCATGTGGTTCATCTGTAAAGAGATCACGGGAAAGGACCAATATTTTAGAGTTTAGGGCGACCCTTAAGATGTTGCTAATATGCATAAGGAGTATCTTCTCTCAGTTGTTCCTAATCTTTTAAGTAATCTAA
The DNA here is from genome assembly GCA_963920685.1 of Polydrusus tereticollis. Classification (NCBI taxonomy): domain Eukaryota; kingdom Metazoa; phylum Arthropoda; class Insecta; order Coleoptera; family Curculionidae; genus Polydrusus; species Polydrusus tereticollis. Next base: position 86,692,929 of record OY987329.1, on the reverse strand, counting down.
TTAATTTACCTTTTAACTGTATAATTGTAAATAATTCGAAATCTATGTTTTTGAGGTCTGTGACACACAACGAAATTAGTGAAACATCAAGTAAACTGAAAAATAAACGCAGCAGCGATATTGACGATTTGCAGAGAGTATTGTGCCATATAGTAAGTAACTTTCAAATTTGGAAAATTTACCAAGAACTTAAAACTGGCCCTAATTAAACTGCTTTATAAAAGTGGGGATCCTGGATTTTCGAAGATGCTTAAAATGTGAGCACAAAGTTAATGGATTTTTTGAGAAACTGCGAAATAATCAGTAAATACCAACATGGGTTTGTAAAACATAAATCCATATAAACGGCCATATTCTAATTTCTTCGAACTATCCTGGAGCACCTTGAAAAGGGGGAGTTAGCACTTGAGATGCTGCTGGATCCATCAAGGGCTAACGATTGTATTAATAGAGGACTGCTTCCTGCTTCTTGAATATGAATAAAGAGACACTTAGAATAATATATTTTGCTAATTTTGAGTCCGTTTTTTTTTTAGATGTGATAATATGACACGGAATGTTTTTGTAGCTCAAAAGAGGTTAATTAGAATTCCAGCGACCAAAAAGTATTTGGAGACATGTAGAACCCTATTTAAGAACCTAGGCGTAATGACAGTTTATGGTGCTGCCTGATGCTTTCCTTTAAAAACAAAGACCAAGTTATCAATATGAGTATAACACTAGAAGGACAAATGCTAACTACCCTACACACAGACTTACACTGACTGAAAGTTGTCCTCAGTACCTGTGCATTAAATTGTTTAATACGCTCCCAGAAACAATTAAAAATACGGAATCTCAAAAATTGTTTGAAAATGAAATAAAATAATTAGGTATTAATAGATTTATAACTCAAAAGCTTAAGTGAATAATATTGTAATTCGTAAATATGTGTTATACAGGGTGTCTCTAAAAGGTCTGTACAAAATCTGAGCACATATTCCTGATGCCAAAATAAGGCGATTAATAGCAACTTACCTTAGTCCGAAATTGCTCCGTTTCCGAGACACAGGGTGGTAAAGTGAAAAAATAAAAATCAAATTTTTTAAAATTAATGAACATTTTTTAACGTATTACTTTAAAATTTGGTACCCGGGGTTTTTTTGGGATGCGAAACCCGAATACGGACACCTTTTCACTGTGGCCATTAGAGGGCGCTTTACAATGCACTCCTTATGGCTTAGAATGGCCATAACTTTTTTATCAGTGTAGCTTTTTCCTTCTTTTATCAAGGAACTAATTTCTTGAACATTTTGAAACAAAAAAGGTACTCTTGTGAAAATCCGCTAAAGTAAGCCGTTTTTGAGATATTTCGGTTTTTAGTGTTCGATGCCGCACCGGAATATTTAAATTATTCTGAATAAAAAATGTTTGCTGTTATCTTTGAGAATTAAATGTGGTCAGTGAATTAGCAGTGGAAAATCTATTTTTTTTTATATACTTTTTTGGAGCGTCACATCCAAAAATCCTTGAATTTGTTCATGTTTCATGAACACCTTCAAAATTTTTTTTTGCAACAGACTATTTAAATGTAAACATTTTTCGTATTTTAAGAATTTTCGCTATTAGTCTATGTTGCTTACAGTAAGTGTTTCAGTAAGAATTTGCCAATGCGAGAATAAATAAGGTGTTTGAAACGTGTTAGGTAAATTTTAAATTGACTGTAAAGATGGCTGAAGGAAGTGTTAGGGTATACAGGGAAAGATATCCAAATCGGCGCATACCAAACCATCAAACATTTGCTGCTATTAAAAGACGCCTTCGCGGAACCGGTAGCTTCACTCCTTTAACTGCCAGTTAGGGGCGGCAACGTGCAATAAGGGCTCCTGAGGTTGAGGAACAAATTTTGGAAAGAATTGCTGAAGATTCAAAATTAAGCACCAGACGCTTAGGTTTAGAGGTAGGAGTATCCAAGGATGTAGTTCACAGAACATTAAAAGAACAGCAGCTTCATCCATAGGTATCATATCCAAAAGGTACACAAGACCTTTTGGCTCCGGATCTCGATCAACGATTGGACTTCGGTCAATTCATTACCGAACAAAGACAACAGGATTTGAATTTTGCTAAGCACATTTTATTTACTGACGAAGCATGTTTTACAAGAAGTGGTGTAACCAACTTACATAACGAACATGTTTATGCTGCTGAAAACCCGCATGCCACGAAAATAAATCATTATCAATATGAGTTTAGAATTAATGTGTGGGCAGGAATCATTGGCAATTTCATTATTGGTCCTGTCATTTTACCGCCACGACTAAATGGTGTGGATTATTTAGAACATTTACAAAATACGCTGCCACATCTATTAGAAGATTTGCCATTACAACTTTGACGAGATATGTGGTTTATGCATGACGGTGCTCCACCACATTTTAGTTTAAATGTCCGCAATTATTTGCATCGACAGTGTCCAAACAGATGGATCGGTAGAGGAAATGACGCTCCTGTAAAGTTTCCCCCACGCTCACCGGATATGACTCCGTTGGATTATTTTTTATGGGGGTCTTTAAAAACGATGGTATACTCCAGACCGACTAATAATGATGAGGAATTGTGGGGAAGAATTCAAAATGAAGTCGACATAATAATATTAAAGAACGATGCGGAATTGTGCAAACAGAAAATTTAAACTTTTACGCCGTATTATTCTTTGTACTTATGTTAACGGAGGTAATTTTGAACAATTACTAAAAGTTTATGCGAATTTAATTTACTTTTAAAATAAAATTGTTCCTCATTTAATAAAAAAAAAATCCATACTCAAATTCTTCCTGCAAAATTTGCTGTAACTAACCCAAGTGAAACATTTTTTCCTGCCGAAAGTCTACTAATAGCGGAATTTTTTATTCAAAATAATTTAAATATTCCGGTGCGGCATCGAACACTAAAAACCGAAATATCTCAAAAACGGCTTACTTTAGCGGATTTTCACAAGAGTACCTTTTTCGTTTCAAAATGTTCAAAAAATTAGTTCCTTAATAAAAAAAGGAAAAAACTACACTGATAAAAAAGTAATGGTCATTCTAAACCATAAGAAGTGCATTGTAAAGCGCTCTCTAATGGCCACAGTGAAAAGGTCCGTATTCGGGTTTCGCATCCCAAAAAAACCCCGGGTACCAAGTTTTAAAGTAATACGTTAAAAAATGTTCATTAATTTTAAAAAATTCGATTTTTATTTTTTAAACTTACCACCCTGTATCTCGGAAACGGAGCAATTTCGGACTAAGGTAAGTTGATTAAATCGTCTTATTTCGAAATATGGCAAGAGTTTAGGTATAATGACAGTTTATGTGCTGCCTGATGTTTTTTTTTAAAAACGAAGGCTATTTTAATTCAAGTTATCAACATAAGTATAACTCTAGAAGGACAAATGCTAACTACCCTACACACACACTTACACTGACTAAAAAGTGTCCTCAATATATGTGCATTAAATTGTTTAATACGCTCCCAGAAACAATTCAAAATGCTGAATCCCAAGAATTATTTAACAAAAAAAAACATAAAACGATTATTAATAGATTTAGAACTCTATAGTTTAAGTGAATATTGTAATTTGTAAATTTGTATTAGATATTTTGTGACATCATTTCCGTTTGTATGACCTATTTTATATATCTAAGCAATCTGAAATGGAAATGAATAAATGAATAAAATAACTAAACAAAATAGCAAAAAATAATTCTATCGAATTTTTACTATGACCATTTAATCTAGCTTAAAACAACAACTTTAGCAGAATGTTTTTAATACATAAAGCTTCATATTTCATTCTTTTCCTTGGTGTTGAATTTGCGGCGCTCTCCTGGTATTTTTCGGTCAGGCTTCGACTATGACTAAGTGGACTTTGTTGTTCGCGGGACTGAGAAAAATGATGATTCCGCATTGAGAAGTGCGCTCGGTGCCCGCCCGCAGGGATGCTCTATGCCAACCGGGTTTTATTCCGTTTCTTTTGCCTTTTGCCCGTTGCTCATCGGGCGGAAAGCCTGACAATGAAGACCGATTAACTATTTCCCGGCTTTAACGACTAACGATATCTATTTTATTAGCGTGTTTTAAATGTAAAAATGGAGTAGAGAAATTTTAATTTGAAATAGGGAATTCTACAATTAATGGAAATTAATATAAATTTCATAACTTGCAAGAATTGCAACTTTGCCTTCTACTTCTGCATAGACAACACCAATTAACAAGGAATAATTTCATGTAAAACCTTACTAAGAAGATAATGCATCTTACATGCAACTTTTTTCAATGATCAGACGCAGCACTGCAGGATTAATACTTCAGGGTATGCTGCGGGTGGTGCGCGTGCGCAGGACATAAAGCACGTTGATCTATCAACTTTGACGATTAAGCTCTTTGGAAAACAAGGCCTCAGAGAGGTCGTTCCAGAGTTATGACGTTCTCCAGATGAAAGAATTCCTAAACAGTGTCGTTCGAAGGACACTAAGCTGAACCACGTAAGGAAGGGCTGCAGTAGCGTATTTCTGCCATGCACCGCTCTGGGTGAAATCAAGTGGGTAACCTCAGTTGAGCACTTGCCATGAAAATATTTGTAAAATATACCCAGGTCCCTAACCTACCTTCGATGTTCAAGGCTTTCCAGGTTGTTTGTCAGATCTTGGTCACCGATCACGCGAATGGCTCTTCTTTGAATGGAATCTAGCAATATCAGGGTATGTTTAGTAGCAGAGCCCTAAATATGCGAGCGGAACTCGAGCGATGGTTGAATTTGGGCTTTGTAGAGCAGCAAAAGTTGTTGGGGTGTATAAGAGGTTCTTAGATCAGAAAAATATTCCAAGCTTCTGGAAGGCTGCCTTAGCAATGGCTGTAACGTCACTTACCAGGACATTTGACTATCCAAATTGACGCCCAATAATGATAAAGTCAAGGGAATCCAGTGTCCCGCCATGACTATATCCGGTTCTTCAACATTCTAGCGTTAATATTCTACTGGATTACTGTCAACCCAAGACAGAATTTCTTGACAGTCACGAACAAAATTGAGCCGGTATTCCGTATCCTCTCACTTGAGTTAAGAGCCTCTAATGCCATACTCGGTCAAGGGCCTTGGAAATGTGAAGCGCTACCGCCCTGGATTCCCCATGGTGATCTATTGCATTGTTCAAAACGAGGGCCACATAAACAAAGGCCTCCTGTTGATCTAGACTTACGAAATACATATTCGCGGTCAATGATGATGTTAAAGCTATCCAGTTACTTTAATAATTTTTCGTTGATATCTTTTTCCATAACTTTAATATAACCGAAAGCAATGCGACTTGACGATAGTTACCTGGCAAGTTTTTTTTTTGCATTTTTTGGGTATGGACTGGACTCGCGTCATTGTCTAGCAAGAAGGAAATATGAAAGAATGAAAATTATAAGCTATATAGTCTGGTTTAGTACAACATTTATGATCTTAATCTTAAGAAAATTATCTCAGACAACAATTTCCACCTAAACTGAGTGCAGTTTTAAGCAAACATACAAACATTTCTTCGGTTGTTCAAACACTAACATAAGGTATAAGACATAATGAAACGTAAAAAAGAACTAGACGATCATCGATAAGAAATGATAGCGCAACACTTTTTTAAAGGTTTGTAGAAGTGCATTTGTCCCTACAGTAGACAGATACTTTAGAAATATAGATACATTTAATTTTACTTTTATACTTTTGTTCGGCCAACATCAATCCTTTTTCTCTTTTCCACAAATATTGAACAATATTTCGTGTTTCGTCAAGCTAGTTTATGCACTTTGGGTATTGTATCCAAACAGCTGTAGAAATATTTGAATTAATTTAAACTTTTAGACATTCAATATAACAGTCACGATAGTCTTTAGAATTAACTGGCCTCTTCATTGGTTTAGTCTTTGATTCTTCTTTATTTTGATTTTATATTGATTTGTATTTGTATCCGAATAATCTCAACCTTAAATAATTTGTAATAAAAACTATGCACACTATAAGAAACAAGCATCTTGTCCATGAAACTAAGCAGAATGAAAGTTTTGACTTACCCGCTGTTTTCTTTCTAAGGTTTTAACCATAAACACATCATCGTTCTAACAGAAAACCAGTGCTATTAACTTTTTGGTCTCACCGTTACAGCAAACATTTGAAAACTATTTAGCAACATATTAATTCTGATTCTTAATCATTCTCATGCAGTCCAATAGTTTTAATAAGTATTCGTTAATATAGAACTGCTATAAACTTAGTTAATTATTTACCGTTTTCTCAAACTTAAATTAATTTGAATTAAATTTGTCTTTGAATTTTTTAACAATTATTTAACCTGGCCGAAATTTAATGCCACTTCTGCTCTTAACTTATTAGGTAAGAAATCGACTGAAGTACTTTGTTGTTTAAGTAAACAAGAATTAAGAACCGCTTTTAATATAAAAACAAATTCCCTCCAATTTGTTAAGTTGTGCCAACATATTATGCAAAGCGCTTTATTTATGTTGGTAGAAAGTGAAGATATTTCATGCTGACTATAATTTTCTTTTAAATAAATCTTGTACTAGCAGATATTACTGAGTGACTTTGGTTACTTCAGCAACCCGAACAGAAGAGCATCAGTGAGGATCTGGCAATCAATTTATAGGCAAATTAATTAAGAGAACTGTTCCCTTTACTTTACTCACCAAATTTCATAGAAAAAAATTTTCATTAAAGTAAAGGAACTAAGAACTTTACTCTAACTCTAACTGACTTGAACAAAAAGTACAGATTTAATATTATAAGAAGAGCAATAATTTTCTTTTTAAATATCAACTAAATTATCTTTACAGTCGGCACGATGGATCTTTGTCGGTGAGTCATTACTTGCACGTGACTAAAACCATATGAATCATGAATAATCAAAGTCTAAGTTCATAAACGTCAAAATTTTCATGGCCAGCCTTCTGACTTAAATAAATAATAGCAAATATATAAATACTTACCGCCAACACGAAAGTGTGATCAAAATAGGAATTCAGGATTAAATCGAATTTCAAGGCACAAAAATGTTTAAAAGCAAATTAAAGTTGACAGATCAAAATGATAACTTTGAAATCAATGGACAACTATCCAAATATCCTTTGTCTCTGTCTAGCACGCTACTTCAAACTCAAGGCGTATTGCGCAACCCCGGAGACTCTCTATTATGTTTTTATTCACTTTTAAGGCTATAATAAATAGAAACTGTACAAGTAAAATAGTTATTTCTGAAACAAGTGTGTTAAAATTAACCCACCAGACCACTCATGTATCGTACAAAGTGTTTTACATAACTTATTTTTTTACACACTAGTCAAAAATGGACAACTTTAATGTTTCTATGTACAGGGTGTCCAGTTTTCGATGGAATCTCCATTTTTAGTAAAGATTGAAGGATATGGTTTTTGCAACACTGTGCTACTTTTTTGTGAAACAAATAATGTCGCAATCAGAATTTCTCTAGACCTCCTTGTTTTTCAATACAATTTTAAAAAAATTTACATTTTGGACCCCCCCCATATTTAGGTTACCCTGTAGCTTATCAAAGAGAAAACAAAAAATGTTCTTACTGTACGTTTTTACGTATACAGTCCAGTAACGTACTTACATTTTTTCTACTTAAATAGGTCACCCTATATACATATTTTTTAATAATATAATTTAGTGTACTATAACTAATTAGTATAATCTAATTAGCAGTTATATTTTAGTAAAAATAATAATAATGCATAAATCGTGTTGTGTTTTACTACGTAAAACATTAGAAATAGGAGCTGAAAATTTATAGAACTTTCCCATAAATATAATGTTCTCCATTATACCTTAGACATGTTTCAAACATAGTTCTTATTCGCCTTAATAAATTTAAAATAATAAAAAGCCGCGTTTGTAACTCCCTAAATGCTCTTTCAGTGGCATTCCTTAAATCTGCAATTGTTTGGTACTGAATAGAATATATTCTATTTCCAAGGTATCCCCACAAGAAGAAATCCAAAACCGACAAGTCGGATGACTTTGGTGGCCATCTTACAGGTCCATTAGTTCCAATCCAGTGACCTGGGAAATTATTGATTAATTGATGATAATTAGCGCATTGTGACCGGGTACGTTATCTTGTTGCAGATGCAAGTTATTGGGGCGGCCCAGTTATTGAGATCCGCTAAGGGCACGTCTTCTATTATTTGCGGCACAACGTTTTCCAGAATCTCCAAATATTTATTTGCATAAAGGCTACTTTCAAATATATTATATATTATTTTGCTTCCGAGCATAAAACATGAAACGATAAAGCCAAACCTGCCTGGCCGCTCGAGTGGAAATATTACATGCTGATTTCCCTGAGACCAAAACCTCGTATTGTGCCGAATAGATATTCCAGCACTGGCAAAATGAGCCTCATCAGACCATATTAACGGTTGTTTCAAAATTATTTTCCCTGTTGATATTTTGTAAATACCAATTACAGAACTCTATACGGCGTTGTGGAAGTAAAATTTGTACTAGGTGGAATTTGTATGGCTTAAAATTGTGTTTTTTTTTTAGGATTGTTTGAACTCTTGATTTAACTACTCCGACCGAACCTTCAACCTGCATTTTCATTACAATGGACATAAAAAACGAGCATTTTTCATTATTTTCAAAGTTCACATTTTCTGCCATTATTAGGATAAATTGATTTTTTACTATTAATTAGGTATTTTAAAACAACTTAGCGAACCTGAACACTCTCACAAAAACTAAAGAAGTTTTTAATACGACATAAATGATTGTGTTCTTTTCTTTTGTTAAATACCCGTCATGGTATACTGACAAAAAATGTATATTTTTGAATATAACGTAAATCTTGTGCTTAATATTAAAAGTAAAAATAGGTATTATATATTTCTGTGAAGCTTGTTATAAACTAAATTATATTATTAAAAAAGTGACACATTTTGAAAAAAGCAAGTTTGTTTCTTTTCTCGGAAAGTATTAAACGTAGAAAAATCTAAGTACGTCACTGGATTCTACGTAAAGAACTACAAAAAGAACATTCGTGCGTTCTTTGATAAGTTACAGGGTAACCTAAATATGGGGAATGTTCCAAAATCTAAAATTCTCAAAAACATCCTGTATATGAAAAACAAGGACTGGAACAATTCTTGGGACATCTTTTCTTTCACAAAGAAGTAACACAATGCTACGAAAACCGTATCATTCTATCTTTACTAATAACGGAGACCATAAAACCATCGAAAACTGGACAACCTGTACAGTCGAAAACTCTGCACTATTTTTAATTGACAATTTTTGAATGAAAAATATTGACAAGTATAATAATGACATTAACTTTCTTTCGGGACTTTTGACATTTTAAAATATGGAAGAAGATCCAGCCGAAATTCGAGAATAGCTTGATCATTTATTATTCCACAGAATTCAGGAGATATTTATGACATTTAATATATTTTATTCTTATATTAGAACATTAAAGCTTGGTTAGATAATATCCTTGAGTTTTAGCGCAAAATCGTACTAGATATATTCAGTTTATATGTAAGTGTTAAATAAATAAATTAAAAGAATACATTATTTTTGACCCTAATTCTTGTATTTACAAGGAACATACAAACATCCTTTTTCCGATACAAATGGAATCACTCTCTTCCATACTTTTAAAATCCCATAAATCAAAACCCCCCGATCTAAGCACCGACCGATTCAATCGTAGGAATTCTAATTGGCAGGGGAGACGTGTGTCGCAGAAGCGCACGGACTCACCCCGTCCCCCTCCCGGGAAATAATCCATCAAGGTCGGAACAACCCCCGGTCAGAAATGTACCCCTCCTCTACCACCCCGCGGGCTTTCGATACACCGTTGCCATGTTTGACATTAAATATGTTTACTGAAACAAAAATATTCAGATTTATTATTTTTTCAGTCGATATAAGGTCTTTCACTAACACCCACAGAAAATAGTCGAGATTTGTTAAATCGGGCGACCTTGCAGGCCATCTAGCTGGTCCACCCCTTCCAATCCAGCGATTCTCGTAAGTGTTATCTAACAAAGCTCTGCCTGTCACGAAAAATGGGCTGGAACACCATCCTGTTGTAACCACATATTTTGTGCCTGCATACTAAGTGGTAAATTTAAATGCAATACAGGTAAAATGTTTGTTAAAAATTCGAAATACATTTGACCGGTAAGATGGCCGTTAAAAAGTAACACATGTTCTTCAACATTTCCTCCCCAAACATTCATTGATCAACGATATTGGCAGTTCATTTGTCGTATGATTCTTGGATTTTCGGTACCTAGCGTAATAGTGAAAGTCGATTGCTTATTATGTTTGTTGACATATCCATTGTTGTGGAATGTGGCCTCATCAGAAAATAAGACTTTCATAAAAAATAATCGATTTTCTTGAAGGCGGCATCGAACCCACTTACAAAACTAAACTCTACACTGAAAGTGATTTTCACTCAGAGCCTGGCGCCGTTGAACGTGGTATGATGAAAATGATGTATTTTTAAAATTCTGTGAACCCACTTTTCGCTTATTCTTCCACAAGTGCCCGACTAATGTTTGGATTCTCTGTAACTTTCAATAAAACTGCTAATTGAATTTTCTCATTTGTAATAGTTTTTATCATTTCTTTTTTTTGTAATCTACGTAAAATCTATTTCTTAAATAAACATGGTTGTGTTTCCATGGCTGCCTAGATCTTTTTTGGCATTGGCATATTTATGGTTTATGGTAAATGTTTTGAAAATGGTTCAGAATTTTGATACAATTGTAATACAAAAAAATATTTGTATTTAAACTCTGCATTAGATACTAAAATAATATATAGGGTGCTTTATTTGAAAATCTTAAGAAAAACTGGTTTGAAAGTTTTCATTTTTGGAACCAAATTCTGGACTCCCTGTATAAAATAAGATAAAGCTATTCAACGTCAGAGTATTTTATTGCTCGTAAACGACTAAAGCAAAGCAAATGGACCATTCTGTATATGCGAAAATATTTTCCCGAAATATACTCATATATACAGTATATGCCTGCGTTTGAACGAAATTTCTAACTTAATTAAAAAATAAACTTTAAATGTAAAAGTTTTAGGATTTATACTAAATCATCAAAATCTACAAATTAATAGATACCAAATGAAATTAAACTTGTTGCATTTATTTTTCAACGCCTTATTGAAGTTACTGAAATAGTAAGAGAAGCATCACCATTGTGGGGCATTTGATCTCCAAAGCATTCTAGACTTGTTAAACAAAAATGAATACAACTTTTTAAAAGTTTGATTGCTAACATCTTAAAAACGGTTTGAGCTAATATAAACAAACTATTTTTGGAATGAGGAAAAATGGGTGTTTAATTTAGAAAAACATAAGGTGCTTATTTTTATCGGCGCTGTAATCGTATTTTGATAATTCTCTGTCAAGATTCTGATGATTCAGTAAAAATCCAAATACATTTGTGTTCCAAGTTTTTTTCTATCTCTTATTTTTTTTCGTTCTGGATGGAGGTCCAAATATATACGAAAATCCTGTACAATGTTCTTTTTTACGAGCGTGAGGAAAATTGCGATATAGGTGATTGTTAATTATTTATTGTTTCCTGCGTCAAACTTACAGCACGAATCTATGGTGTTGGTAGACACAAAGTCTCGGTCTCAGTAAAACATATAATAATTTAAAAAACAATTACACGCGTTTCGCCCAACACGGGCATCATCAGACCTTAGTTAAATAATTGACGGTCACCAAATGAACATATTATACAAGGAACAAAGATGTTTGTGGTTGTTCGTTCCTTGTATAATATGTTCATTTGGTGACCGTCAATTATTTAACTAAGGTCTGATGATGCCCGTGTTGGGCGAAACACGTGTAATTGCTTTTTAAATTAATATATGTTTTATGGAGACCGAGACTTTGTGTCTACCACCCCATAGATTTGTAAGATCAGGTCTCTTTGAGAATATGGACGACTTCTTTCAATTACAGCACTAATATGAGTGCGAAAAATAGTTACTTTCCGCACGCTCGTTAAAAGATTATATTTACCTAACTAAAAATCTGGCAACACCGCTTTGTTTTTCTCTTGACGCGATCATTTTTCTCTCAAGTTCGTTCCATCATCGCGTCACATCCGCCCCACCCCGCCGCGACGTTGCCAAATGGGCCGTCGAATTTTATTTATGGGTCCTTCGCCGATCTGTTTCCGTAATTAATGATTGGATGGATATCATGTTAGGCAACTTTTGGGGTGTTTTTTTCTTTTATGGATTAGTTTTCGAGGTTCTCTGGGAAAAATTTGTGTATAAAAAATTTATTTTCCATTAAGCTTTAAGCATATTAAGTAGGCCGGAGTTTGGATTATCTATAATATATTTTTTTCCAAACAAACCTTATTTAAATAAATGTTTTAGAGAGGAATAAAGGTCAACAAATAAAATCATGAATATTTGTGATCACGATATTTAGGAAACTCTGAGTTTAACATATTATTGGACCTTTTTTCATAGATGGTAATTTGAATGGCGAAAAATGTCTGGACCTCCTGAGAAACCACATAATTCCTTCTTGCAGAATGGTTTTACCGGGTGTAAGTAATGGCATAAACGAACAGGTATGATTCCAGCAAGATGAGACACCTGCGCATTATGCGGCAAATATTAGACAATTCATAAGGGAACAATTTTCAGGACGTTGGATAGGCAGAAGAGGTGCTATTAACTGGCCAGCGCGATCTCCGGACTTAACCCTGCTCGACTTCTTTTTGCGGGGACACTTAAAGAACAAAGTCTACGTTAACTTTCCAAATGACTTAAAATCTTTAAAATTCTGAATTTGTGCTGAAATTCGGGTCATTCCAGAGGACTTCCTTTTAAACGTTGTAGACGGGTTCAGGGATCGAGTGACGCTCTGCTTAGCAGAAAATGGTGGTCATTGTAAACACCTGATCTACTGAAAAGGTTTCACTTGTTTATTATTCCGATGTTAAGTTGTTCAATTTTCTAGGCTATTCATTTTGTTATTATAAAGTTTTGAATAAATAAAAATTTGAAATACAAAAAATTCATAGTTTTCCCAGTACAATCCAAATATGGAATCATATGCAGGGTATTCCATTTAAACAGAGTAAGTAGGTCTCTATGGCAACCAAACCAGAAATGACAGAAAAAGATCATGCAGGTAGAAATGTGGGGGATAATTTACTGAACAACTTTCATAAAGGTCACTTTTTCGTACAGGCATTATGCGCGACTTTTTTGCCAGTCTGTATAATATTGACATGAAAACAATCACAATTATTACGGCATTGAAATTGTCGCTCAGATCCCAAAATTCAGGTACTCTTCTGTCGGGTAGAACACCTATTCCCTCACATAAAATTTTAGTTTATTTCGGAAAATATTGTTATTACTTTTAATGTCGATTAGTGTCCTAATCTTGTTAAAACATTTTATGCTCATATATACTGGAGAGTTTTGAGAAGTTCGTAGTCATAAATAGGTTATGCATAGATTTAGATGGTTTCGCGTATTGTATGTGTGTATATCACAGTCTTTTCGAATTTGTGATGATTTTCTTTACTATACATAATAAGTTGAAAGGTGAATGGTAAATGTAAGATTCCGTATTTACTGAATAGCACGAAGGTCTCCTGTTGGATTTGTCCATGCATCGTATGATCTCTTTTTGACATGTGAATGCTTTTTGCATATGAGTAGAAAACCCCCGGAGAAGCAGACCATATTGTATGTGGGAATGAACAATGCTATAAAACAACATTCGAAGGACACTGATGGACACAGTATCTCTAAGATTTCTTATAACACATAAAATGCTTAGTGTTTTACAAACACTGTTAAAATGAGATTTCCATGTTAGCTTATGGTCTACATAAAGCCCTCACAGCTCGAAAGTGCCTGTGGCATGTGTGGACTTTCCAGCAACTCGAATTGGTAAATCATAATTAGTAATAGGAAAAAATAGCATAAAGAAGGTTTAAGTACTTTAATAAGGCAATAAGACTAAAATTGATCCGAAGCTAAATTGTCATTCATCTTTCTGTAATATATTCAGTCCCCTCCCTACAACCCTTTGACTTCTTTTAGTAACCCTATCTTTTTTTTAATGGCAACCTAGCTCACCTAGGGACTCTATGAAAGTGTCTTTATAAACTGAATCCCAAGGTACGAGAAAGGTAGGGGTTTGCTCATTTAATTACGGTAAAACCAACCCAAATAAGTTTTTTCCAAGAATTTGTTATTAGTTAGCAAAAGCTTACATTATTTACATTTAACCAATACCTATATTTAAAGAAGGATACCTTATTTAAATTGTAAAACATATTTTTTTTATTGTAAGCAAATGTTAGTAGTTGGGTAGTTTAGTTCCCTATCGTTCTATGTTTTTGAGTTATGGTGCACCTAGAAAAGTAAGGTATTGAAATTTCAATATTGATAGGTTATGAAGAAAAGGTATGTTATTTGATGAAAAATATCCTGAGAGTCCAATTAGGCACTCAAGTATGAGTAGGGTATTTCACAAATTTCAATACCAGGGGAGAGTACATCATTTACCAATTTACCTAAAAGTGACCGACTATCCGCCTTAACTGAAGATAAAGAACTTGCTATACTCCTATCAGTAAGTGAAAATCTGCATTCTTCCACTAAACTTTAGCGCTTAATCACGATGTTACTAGAGCTTCCGTGCAGAGATTTTTAAAAAGCCAGAAGCATCACCCATATAAAGTGCAGGTTGTACAGGAACTTCTCGAGGACGATTACGACATGAGATTACATTTTGTGATAAAATGATGGTAAGATGGGAAAAAAACAACATTTGTTTCCAAAATCCTATATTCTCTCATGAGACTACATTTCATTTAAATGGAATGATCAATAGACATAATTATCGATTCTGATCTGATCAAACTCCACAGTGGATACATGAGGGGCATACGCAATATCCTCAAAAAGTCAATGTGTGGGCTACAATTATTAATAACCGAATTATAGGACCATATTTCTTTGATGAAAATTCTACTGCTCAGCGTTACTTAGACTTCCTGTGATATTATTTAATACCTGCATTAGCAGTCATTGTTCCCAACAAAGATGATCCACATATTCCCTATATAAGAATATGGTTTCAACAAGAAGGCGCACCGTCGCACTTTGGTGCAAATGTTCGAAGATTACTTAGACGAAATTTTTCCAAATTGCTGGATTGGTTGACGGGGCCAATTGAACGGCCACCAAGGTATCCGAACCTTACGCTATTGGATTTCTTTATATCGGGGTATTTGAAGGAGACAGACCGGATAACTTTGAGGACCTAAAAATAGAATAAGGATGGGGATAAATAATTTACAGGACGAAAGTGCTGTGTGATAGATATTATTATAGGCAGTAGAGGCAGAATTTCATAAAATTAGTCGAATCAGCTAAGTGCTAAATTTTGAATACCTCATCAATTCAGTTGTTCTTCAAAAACCCCTACTTCTTTAATACCACGGGACTCAGTTTTTAAAGACCTTTTCAAAGAGCTCCCATCTGACTCAGGTTGCCAATTTAAAAAAGTAGGGGTAGCTAGAGGTTAAGGGGTCGAAGAGAGGAAGCTAAAAATATTACAGAAAGATGAACAACAATTTAAGTCGATTCTTTTGTTTCAGCGACTTTTGAACAACCCAGTAATACCTAAGGATCTTGTTAGTACAACTTAATCAATTCTGTCATTTAAACATTCAGTTCTGAGGAAATTAGACAAACTACTTAAATAATACATATTTTAAGAACATAAAAGTCATCATAGGCCAGACCAAACTGATAAATTGGATATTTAAGTTAACTAACCTAAATACTACAACCTTTCAAAAATTTTTGTCAATAAAACATTTTCTCGGTACCATTTTCTTACATTTTTTAAAAGACTAAAACCTGAATCAAATAAATAGGGTGAATTTCTCCAAAAGAATTGATGCAAGAAAAAAGCTGTTATAAAGGCACAAACCAGAGGTGTTTAAGGTGGTTCTAGAAATACTAATTATCATAATAAAATAAAAGACATAGCCGTAAAAAAATCATTAAACTAATGATGATAATAGATCTAATATTGTTGAGGTTCTAACAACTGTCATCAGGAAACATAATTAGGTACAACTTTATTAAGTGGCGTCAGACACCTCACCATTTTTCAAAATAATGATGTTATACTCACCCGCCTACATGATTACTATAAAGTATGATGGAACCAAACAATAATTCTACTTAATGATATTTAAGTTTTTTAACTTTTTATAAATATTATTAAAAATTGGCGGATTCTTTATATTTAATATAAGTTGTATGTATAAGAGATGTTAATTAGCTTTCATTGATTTGAAGCACATTCATTATACCTACAACTTTTATTAAATTGTGTTAATTCCATATTTCGGCAAACTTTTTGCTCGTCAGATCCTATTATAACTAAGTAGAACAAAATAACTAAATTAAAACTAATTGCTTTCTCGACAGGGGACACACCTACATGTGAAAACCGCCCAAAATATTCTGTATAACATTATTTAATGCCGCACCTTTACTGGTGTTTACATGAAATTCGCAATTAATTAATATTATGTTAAAATCCTTTCTGTCACTTATCTATATTATAGAAAAGTACTGTTACACCCCTCAACAAACACATAAGGCTTTATATTCGTGGAATGTATCACAACTAATTAATACAACCCCTAGCTAGTGCTTAAAGAAGTGCCAGAGCTTCATATTTTAGTATTGTCATGCATTGGATAAACTATTGCAAGGAGACACTATTTAATATTTTGTAAAATGTTGGGCCAGATAAAATATATGATATTTTAATAGAATCCTTTTAATTTTTGAACATATTACTCCATGGAGAAGAGGTCTTAATGTTAATTCTTTATCGTGAAAAACAATAATTAATAAGACTACTTGCTATGTACAAAATATGTAGGAAAATTTTTGAGGAAAAGGGGAAATCAAAATATATTTATTTAAAGACTTGCCTTACAGGTTTAGAAACCCTAGAAACCCAACTATAAGACACAGACAGAAATATTTAGAATATATAATATATAATTTAGAATATAAAGTTTGCTGCAGTTTTTTTTTTGGCCGAAAAGTCATACAACTTGCTGCAGTTACAATGCACATATTTTATTATATTACATAAAAGTAAATACCCCACCTAATAGAATAAGAAAAAATGAAAGGAAGAAACAATCGAAGAAAAAACATATTCTTAATTCCTCATGGCCTTACAATGCGAGACATTTTTTTTTCTTAGTATAAGACCCAGGACTGCAGGATTAATCCTTTATGGCGCTCTGCGAGCGGTGCATGTGCACAGGAAACTATTCACGTTGGTCTTGAGTCTTTGGAGATTACACTCGTTGGGGAACACGGCCCCAGGGAGGTCGTTCCAGAGTGATGACGATGAATTTTTAAACAGTGTCATTCGAGGGACACTAAGCCAAACTACGCACGGGTGGACTGCAGTGGCTCGCCGTGTATTTCTACCATGCACCGCTCTGGGTGGAATCAAGCGAGTAACCTCAGTTGAACACTTGCCATGAAAATATTTGTAAAATATACTCAAGTCGCCAATCTGCCTTCGATATTCAAGGCTTTCCAGGTTGTTTGTCAGATCATGGCCACCAATCAAGCGAATGGCTCTTCTTTGAATGGAATCTAGCAATCTCAGGGAATGTTTAGCAGCAGAGCCCCAAGTGTGGGAACAGTACTCGAGCGATGGTCGAATTTGTAGGGCATCAAAAGTTGTTGGGGTGTATAGAGGTTCTTAGATCGGAAAAGTATTTCAAGCTTCTGCGAGGCTGCCTTCGCAATAATTATAATATTAATGATAATAATAATAGCATTTATTTGCAGTTCAAAAGTTCAGAAAAATATAGATTACATAATATATATAAAAGAAAAACTTTGAAATGCAAATAGGAACTGAAAGCAATTTAAAAAAGATCTAGTTCAGTCCCTAGAAACTATAAAACAACAACATTAGATTGTCCACAATGAGAATAAATTTGTTTCCTATAAATACCCATATAATTTATATAAATAATAAATAAAGAATCAAAACTTATCATAGTAGGAATGAGACAAAGGCTCAAAAAGAAACCAACTGACCAAAAAGAAAACATAATTGCATTAGTTAGAAAAGTTAATAAGGAAAAAGGCTTTAGCCTCCTTTTAAAAATTGAGGTTTCAGAGATCTCAGAGAGGTATGTACATTGTTGTATAGCTTAAAAATAGTGTATGAAAAACTTCTTTTAAATGAAGTAGACCTATGGACAGGTGGCGATATAAGCAGGGGCTTCAGTTTAGCCTGTGGACATCTGTGCGATAACCTATCTTATTTGTCAGGTATTCCGGACATTTATTGTATATAATAGTATGGAAAAGAACCAAAGGGTGAACCTTACGCCTTTCCTGCATTCCTGGCCGCAACGTCACTATGCCAGGACATGTGACTATCCAAATTGACGCCCAATAAATGAATTGATGAAGCCAAGGGAATCGAGTGTCGCGCCATGACTATATCCGGTTCTTCAACATTCTAGCGTTAAATTCTATTCGGTTATTATCACCCCAAGACAGAATTTCTTCCAGGTTTTGTTGAGACGTGAGACCTCTTGCTGCCTATAGAGGTGTGCATTGGCAGCCGATGTTCGAGCATGCATCCAAAGTAAAAGATGAAACAAGTGTGATGTCATCAGCGAAGCTATGCAGTGTCACCATTATACTTCGCACCATATGGAACTTTTTATTATTGATAAGGTTAGTTTAAATTAAATAAGGGCAATCGTTTTTGCTTCAAATTAGACTAAAAATTATATATTTAATTGTCGCCATCTGTCAATCGGTATCTGGCAAAAATTACCTTTTTGTCAAAAAATGCTGAAAAATGGCATTGTATAACCGAATATCAAAAAATGTTATTAGAAAAAGTTGTTTCTAGTATAATTGTAGGCCTATGCACAAAGTTTCAGATGTCTAGCGCAAAGTTGAATTTTTTGCCATTTTTTCGAATTAACATGTTTTTTTTTTATAATGTAAGTTGACCTAATGGATATTAAACTAGTTGCTTATACCATACTCAATATTTTATTTGGTTTGTATGCTTATTTTTTTACTAGAATGTCACTTTTTTTTCAAAATATAAAATTAGAGGCAAAAGAATTTGACACGGATGGTGCAAAGTTATCATAATTTAACAATTTTAACAGATGGACGTCAGATGTTCCATTTTTCAAATGACAAATACATCTAAATATTTGATAAACATTTTATTTTATACTAAATATAATTTATTATAACTAACATTATTATTCCAAGGAACAAAAAATTTCACACTTCAGTGTGACGTCCTTCTCGCTCTATACAAACCGTCGTCCGTCTATTTGACAGCATTTTGTATAAAACTTGGTTTTATATCGGCACAACACTGTCTGATCGTTTGTTCCAAATGCTCGATATTTCTAAACGGTCGATTCTTATAAACTTTCTGTTTAAGATAACCTCACAGAAAGAAGTCTAGTGGTTTTATGTCAGGCAATCTGAGTGGCCAGTAACATTCTCTATCACGCCCTATAACTCTTTGACATAATTGGTTTATGCGTTCTTTCACTGCTGCAGCTGATACCACAAGTTATGTCTATTGTGTAAGGGCAGGTTATTCGAAACTTCGGCAATCTCATTATCAAGAAAATTCAGGTACCTTACACCAGTTAAGTTTACTCTAAAAAGGTATGGTCCAATAAGCTGATCTTTCAGAATCCCACACCATACATTGGGTTTAGAATGATACTGGTCGCGACATTCAATTGAGAAGTTGGGATTTTCTTGGGACCACCATCGGCAATTTTGTGAGCTCACGGTACCATTCGAAGAGAAAGTGGCTTTATCTGTCCATAAGATCTTGTATGGAAAAAGAATATTCTCCTCGTATTGACCCTGATATCAAAACGAAAAATCTAGACGGATCTTAAAATCTCGTTCTTTCAATGTGTTTTATAAACTTGGGTTTATATGGCCGAAATCGATTTTTCTGAAGAATTTTTCTAACACTTTCCCTCTTGTACCCTGTTGTCCCTGTTGAATCACTTAACTTGATTATACTAGTTTGACCGTGGTCAATAACACCTAAACAAACATCAAATTGTGCTTCTTCATCATATTTGCTTGATGCGTAAGGTTTTCTAAATTATTTCGAACATATCCAGTTTCTCTAAACTTTGACATTATTCTTGAAACGGTGTTATGCTGCACATTTCTTTCTGGATGCCTCTCATTAAAAATGTCAGATACTTGCCGGTGAGACAGTTTTTGTCCACAAATTAAGACAATTTCTATTTTTTCTTGAATGGACGACATTGGTGATAACAGTAAAAACTATAACTTGCGAAAATATTCCAACTTATGACATTTCTTTTATTTAATCGGCACAAAATTCCTTTTTTTTTCCATAGCCTACCTATAAAATTCGAAATTGCCTTGATATTTTATTGTGGGTAACAAGAAAATGCGTTTAAATTGTGAACTAATCTGATATCTGCGAATCTTTTTATAAGTTTTTTAACTTTGTACGTGTATTTACTCTCAGAAGAGTCTATCTGTTAAAATCGTTAAATTATGATAACTTTGCACACCCCGTGTCAAATTATTTCGCCTCTAACCTTTATATGCTTATTTTTTTACCAGAATGCCAATTTTTTTCTAAATATAAAATTAATTTCGAAAAAAAATGGCATTCTGGTAAAAAAATAAGCATATAAACGAAATAAAATATTGAGTATGGTATAAGCAACTAGTTTAATATCCATTAAGTCAACTTACATTATAAAAGAAAACATGTTAATTCGAAAAAATGGCAATAAATTCAACTTTGCCCTAGACATCTAAAACTGTGTGCATTGCATAGGCCTAGAATTATACTAGAAACAACTTTTTCTAATAACATTTTTTGATATTCGGTTAAACAATGCCATTTTTCAGCATGTTTTGACAAAAAGGTAATTTCTGACAGATACCGAATGACAGATGGCGACAATTGAATATATAATTTCTAATCTAATTTGAAGCAAAAACGATTGCCGCTAAATAATTTAGACTAACCTCATTAATAATAAAAAGTTCCATATGGTGCGGAGTTTAGTGGTGACCACTATATATAGGTTTTTTAGTTTCTTCCAAAAGATCGTTAATGTGTTGTAAAAAAGGGTGGTTGACAATCTAGAACCTTGAGGGACTCCTGCATTGATGTTAAATGTGTCTGAAAAAAATCCGTCCATCGCCACTCGCAGAGAACGGACTTTAAAGGTAAGCGCGCATTTGTAAGCAGCGTACGCAGCGGACGCATCGGACGAATCGTAATATTTTGGTCACCATCGCACATTATATTCGGATTTGCTTGCCGTATTTTCAGTGCAATCTAGGCAATTTCTTTCCTCCCTTTTTGTTTTTGTGCAGTGTAAAATGAGCAGTTCTGAAGAAGAAATATTTGCAATTGCATATATGGGTCCATAATATAAATTTGAAGAGAAAACGCTACGGAGAATTTCATACTTTGTTTAACGATTTGATAATGGATGAAGTAAAGTTGCTATAATGTTTATGTTTTAAATTATAAAGTTCTTCATATTGTGTTACTAAAGTTATTAACAAACCATCGTCCATTGTAATTTGTTGTGGTACAAACACACTCAATACAATATGGTTAATCCGACCCGATTCCTGTCGTGACTTGTCGCGCATTTACTCGGATTTGCGAATTACGTCATCCGTACGTATCGTATCTACGGATTTAATTCTTTTTAGATAATTCGGGACGGAATTCCGTCCCTACGATGCGTTCGATGCGAACGAATGTGCTTTATCATATTTAAAACTATGTATATAATAAATAATTTTTCTCGTTCCGTCTGTCCGATGCATCCGTCCGATGCGAATAAATGCGCGCTTACCTTAAGAAAGCTTGACAGCCATGAGCAAAATTGAACCGGCATTCCGCATGCTCTCACTTTAGTTAGGAGCCTCTCATGCCATACTCGGTCAAAGGCCTCGGAAATGTCCAGTGCTACAGCCTGGGACTCCCCATGATGTTCTATTGCGTTGTTTCAAACGTGAGTAACTTAAGCGAGAAGGTCTTCTGTTGATCTAGACTTACGGAATCTATACTGGCGGTCACTAATAATGTTGAAGCCTTCGAGGTACTTTAATAATTTTTCGCTGATAGCCTTCTCCTTAACTTTTGATATAACCGAAAGAAATGCGAGTGGACGATAGTTATTTGACAAGGTCTTCTGGTCTTTTTGGGTATCTGCTGGACTCGCGCAGTTTTCCAACAAGAAGGATATATTCCTTTTTGTGAGATAAGTTGTAAAGCCTACAAAATACCGGTGTCAATTCGTCAACGCATGTCTTAATTACAATAGCTGGAATATCGTCAGGACCACAAGCTTTTTTGGTGTCAAGACTCCTCAAGATTCGTTAAACATGGCGTTGCCGGGAGACAATCTCCGGCATTCCCGATTCTACAGGGGGAATGTTCGGTGGAGTTCTTTCCTGAAAATTACCCGTTGAATATGAAGAGAATAGTTACGCCAGTAAGTTTGCTTTTTTCTATGCTTTGGTCGCAATGGTGCCATCAGAACGTTTTAGAGGTGGAATGGTTGACTTGGTAAAGTTCTGACTAACGGCCTTAGCTGCCGACCAAAATGATCTTAAGCCGTTAGGAAATTCAAGAAGTTTGTCTTTGATCCTCTTACAGAGGACTTAAAAAAGTCAATGTAAATTGTAACAACCATTATATTAGCTATTTAAACGAGGTATAACAAGATTTACCCTACTTAATATATCAAAACAGTCATAAGTATTCATAAGTATTCATAAGTGAAACAGTATAAGAATTTTAAATATAAAATTTTGTAAAAGTATAGTCACAAAAAGTACGTGCCCCGTTCTTTTAGTAAGTAAAAGCTAAAGTTTTTTTAGAGGAGAACCCTGGCATGGATAATTGCCATCACATTTTAACGAAATTTATTTGAATTCAATTTTTTCCAAGTTGTCATTATGGCTGTTATAGTCCGGGGCCCATACTACTTCTGCTTATTCAGTGCCGGTTTAAGCACTACCAGCGCCCTGGACGAGATTTCTACGGCGCCCCATATCTGCTATCAAAACCGTTTTCTCAGTTCCAATAGCCAAAGTAATTATAGCGTCATGAATGAAATCAGTAAATGAGCTCTCATTTATTAAGAGGCTATTGGAAATTATTTAAGACTCTTAAAGGTGACCTGGCCGCTACCGAGAATGCAACCAGTCACAATATGTAACTGAATGAGTGGACAGAAATGAACGTATGTGTTGTATAAGCTTATGATAGCATCGGTACCCATAAAATCCCTCGTACATCTCAAAATAAAATCATATGCCTTAGAAGCTTCAGTAACAATGAGGACAGAAGGAAAGTTATGGTAAAAAATTACACCAAGATCTCTAAGATCTTGAATGCGATTAAGTAAATCGTCACCAAATATAACTGGCGATACTGTGATTGTAAGAGATAAAATATTACACTTATCAACATTCATCTGGAACCTATTTATCACACACCAATCAGTAGTCAGTTTGAGATTGCTATAGCATTAGATAATTTTCTCATCCTCGCGGAATTATCTCACTCACACTTATCAAATACACACCATATTTCTTATTTTAGTAGGTTCAGTTCAGTGAAATATAAAATAGAGGTTTCTTTTAAGAAAATTACTTTTACGAAAAAACTGTAAAAACTTCCTCCTTTTTAATTACTGAATATTCACTAAAAGCATTCGGAAAAATGCGGAACAAAAGTTTTTTGATTATTTCCAAGCGAAGATGGTTGTTTTATTTTGTTGACTAAGTTTGTACGGAATAGCTAGCTATATATTTGAGTTTTCAAACTCAGTGCGTTTTCCTAACTAGGGCCATGGGATTATGCGTACTTAATTTGCAATCTTATCTTAAGGATAAATATACAATACGAAGAAATCTTGTTTTAGGCTAATATATGGCATCAAAAAATTTCAACTATTTTTTTAAAAATAAATAATGATAAATGCTTGTTTATGAAAAATAGGAGTTTGCAACATTTAATATTATTGGCAATGACGCAGCTCTGTCATATCTAAAAGAGAAATGTTGACGTCAAAATAATTATCACTGAAGGAATACTAGATTTTAACGAAAACTTTGTATTGTCACAACATAAAGCTGCCATATTTATAAGTAGTTTTGTATATCAGTCTATCTCGAGGAGAGTTGGGAGTATGCTTCTGAGCCTTTGAATGTTGATATGAGAGTCTCACAGGGAAGTGTCCTGGGACTATTTCTTTTCCTTGTATTTATAAATAATATCAGGGCCAGTAAGGTAAAGGAAGTGGAACGTCTCACAATGTTTGCAGACGATATATCTGCTATAGTAACCTCATCGAATGTGGATGATTTAAGTTATAACGCTGGTACTTGTGCTTCGAATCTGCAGTTCTTCAGAGACGAAAGTTAATTCTTACTAAATCTATCAAAGAGTGAGACGATGATGTTCTCTACAAGGGAATGTAACTATAGCCTAGTAATAAAATCTAAAACTGGCCTGATGAAACAGGTGAACTGCACTAAGTTTTTGGGTTTGAAATTGGACTCGCTACTATCGTGGAATGATAGTATAAATGATCTTGACAAAAATATTCCGTTATTCATTTGTATTATGGCATTTAAGATCATATGTTAATAGACCAATACTTTTGTCCTATTATTATGCCTATGTTAACTCGACACTGTCGTATGGAATGGTATTTTGGGGTAATAGCAAAAGGATCAATGAGGTTTTAATATCACAGAAAAGAATAATAGGAACAATTATTATATTTAAAAAAATTACGTTCTCATGTCGTCAATTATTTAATGATCTTAACATTCTTACTGTAATATCAATATACATATTGCAGTGCCCTCTTCATGTAAGGGATAATGTCCAGAATGCTTGTGATGTGCCTTATGATTACCCATTAAGGGAACTACATGCTCTCAGATTGCCTCAACACCGACTGTCCTGCACAGCAGACAGCAGTTATGTAATGCCTATCAAGATATATAACTATCTGCCTAAGCACATTAGAAAAGTCAAATGTAGGAATATTTTTAAAATGAAACTCAAAAATGTGTGGTTAAGTAACAGCTTTTATTCTCTTCAGGAATATTTTAATTGTACATTTCGGGTCTCTACTTAGTTTTACTTTATTATTCTTTGTATGGTGTGAGTGATTGGTATGTATGGGGTATAAAAGCTGCTGAGGGAGTCTACTGCAATGTATTTTCTGGGTGTGAATGTTGTGCAATTGTTATTTTATTTTAGACACATTATGTTTTATTTTTTTGTGACAAAGCAAATATCATGAATTATTGATGATGTTGTGAATGGATAAATAAATAAATAAATAAATAAATCTCAATATATAAGTGGCAATAGCAAAAGTTATAATTATTTATTATTAATAAATCTAATACAAATTAAAAAATCTTATCGTTAAGCAAGCAATAAAACAAACTTACCACTAATTTGCCACGCATGCTTGGGGGATGTTCGAGTGCTTCTGATAATAATTATTATTGTAGGCTTTTTCCTAATTCTAGTGGTAATGAAAAGGCCAAGGATTATTTAAAATTAAAAATAATTTAAAGATTCGGATTAAGTCTTAGATATAAGGTTTGAAAAGTTACATACTGTTCAGCTTCTTTGCACATAATTACACATTAATAACTTTTTTATCAACTACTTCATCGTTATCGTCTTTATGTCCTTTTCGTCTTTTTCGTATTTTTCGTCTTTTTCGTATTTTTAGTTTTTTTCGTCTTTTTGCGTATTTCGTCACTTTCTTCTTAATTCTCTCCGTGTTTTTTTCTTTTTACGATAACGCATAGCACTGTAAAATAAATACTTTATGGCACCCTGCGAGCGGTGCGTGTACGCAGTAAACGATTCTTGTTGGTCTTAAATCTTTGGAGATTATACTTGTTGGGAAACTTGGCCAATTGGGCTTTATAGAGCATCAAAAGTTGTTGGGGTGTATGGAGGTGTGTAGTTCGGAAAAGTATTCCAAGCACCTGCGAGGCTGCCTTAGCAATGGCCGCAACGTGAGTATGCCAAGACATATGAGTATCCAAATTGACGCCCAATAAGTGAATTGATGAAGCCAGGTGAATCGACTGTCCCGCCATGACTATATCCGGTTCTTCAACATTAACTTTTTTAGGAAAAACTGCCGACTGGGTTTTTTTAGCGTTAATTCTACTTGGTTACTATCACCCCAAGACAGAATTTCTTCCAGGTCTTTGTTGAGATCTGAGACCTTTTGCGGCCTATAAAGATGTGTATTTGCAGCCAATGTCGCAGCATCCAAATTAAATGATGAAACAAGCGTGCTGTCATCAGCGAATCTATCTATAGGATTGTTAGCTTTTTCCAAAAGATTGTTAATGTATAGTAAAAAAAGGGTGGGTGACAATATAGAACCTTGAGGTACCCCGGCGTTGATCCTAAATGTGTCTGAAAGAAATCTGTCCACCGCCACTCGCAGAGAACGGCCTTTAAGAAAGCTTGACAGCCATGAATAAAATTCAATCGGCATTCCGTATACTCTCACTTTAGTTAGGAGTCTTTCATGCCATACTCAGTCAAAGGTCTTGGAAATATCCAGTGTTACCGCCCGGGACTCCCCATGATGTTCTATGGCGTTATTGCAAACGGAAGTAACATAAGCGAGAAGGTCTCCTGTTGATCTAGACTTACGGAATCCATACTGGCGGTCACTAATAATGTTGAAGCCTTCCAGGTACTTTAATAATTTTGTATGTAATGTAAACCGTCTTTCTGTTTTCGTCTTCTTGGTTTTTGCTGACACTACAATATCGGCAAACCTCACGTCGTTTCCAATATTAAAGCGTAGTCGCTAATATACCATGGTGAAAAAACCGGGCCGTAATGTTATTAATATGAAAAGGGAATTTTTTTAAAAATTCCCTACATTCGGCCCACTCCTGACTCTGAATCCGACTCGTACTCTCTTGAATACTTAATCTATGATTTGAGGTATTCTGCACATGCACTGATCCCTCATAATATCCCACCTTAACAAAGTCATATCTTTCGTTTCCCTAACTTTTACAATTTCATATGGTCCAAAATATTTTTGACTTACCTTTACTAACAAGAAGATCTCCTTCCTTTTACTTCTTCCTTTCTTTTCGTTGTATGTTATATCTATTTATATTTTCTTCTTACACTTTTAATATTTGTCGTTTTCTTTCTTGTCTGATGCATTCCGTGTTTTTACTAAGCTGGGTCACTATTTCATGGTTTATCAATTCTTAAATTAAAACATCTTCTTTGTTTTTCATCTTAGTACCAATGAGAGCTTCGAGTTGAGTAGCGTCAATGCTTCGTTGAATCGGATAATTCAATGCTCTCTGTACATGATCAATATATTTATAACATTTACTTGGACCTTCTAAGGTTAATTTAGTAAATATTCGAATAATTAGTAGATTAATGCGCTGTATTTGTCCATTACTGCGTGGAAGACTAGTGATAATGCGAACAAAGTTTTATACCTTCATCGACATAATAATTTTCAACCTCTTCTGCTGTAAAGGCAAATCCTTTGTCGCAAATAATAATTAAAAGGTTATCAAAAATCCTTTACTGTCTTGTTAAGCATTACACTACTTCTTTGGTAGTTGTTGACTTCGTGGTATAAAGCGAAGTAAATTTTGAGAAATCATTAATTACCACACCATAAATACATGCCGGTAATTCTTATTTGTACTGGGTAACGGTACTAAGTGATCGATGTGGTATGGACGTAGAGGACCTTCCATTTGTGATAACGGGTGTGGAAAACCTTCTTTGTTTCCACTCTTCTTGTTTCCTAAAATACAAGGGAATTAGTTTCGAATTCAGTTTTGAATTTTCTCTTTTAGCTTGGGCATGTAAAATTCCTTTTTTACAACATCCTCTATTCTCGCTATAGCGAAACGGCCAATTCCTGTACTGAGCTTTTTTATGCTGACAACATAATATTTGGATTTCTACTAAATGCGTCTACATGCGACATTTGTAACTAATTTCTGTGCACAGTTTTGTAGAAATATTCTTTCAAGAATAAATCCTATTTGGCTGCTCTAGTTAAGTCGTTTTAGTCCATAGTTCGCTGAGATTCCGTCAAAAACAGTCCGTAATAATGCGAAATTTATATCCCAACAAATATATGCGAAACATCTTGACTGCCTGAATATCAGCTAGTACTCGAAGTTCATAACTATTGTATTTTTCTTCGGCTAAAGTGATTTCCTTGCTCATAAAATTAACTGGGTGAAACTTATTACCGTCGTCAGAGTTTTGTATTAAGTAAGCTCCGTATCCATATTTGCTCTCATCTGTGTGTAATTCCGTTTCACTTTCCTGATTATATAAGCTTAAAACTGGTTCACTAGTCAGTAATCACTTAAGTTTTGCAAAAGCTTGTTCTTTGTTTTCTATGAACTGAAATATTTTGTTTTTCTTTAATACATCACTTGATGGTTTACCTATTAGCGGACATGATGCAATAAATGTTCGAAAATAACCTGTGAGATCTAAGAATGATTGTATTTGTTTATACCTCCTAGGTTTTGGAAATCTACTAATTGCTATAGTCTTAGCCTAAGATAGTTGTACTGTTCCATTTTCAATACTGTATCCTACAAATTCCATTCTTGTTTTTAGAATGTAACATTTTCTTCTTCTTTTTTATTTCAAGCCCATCGTCTAGAGACAGTCTAGAGTATTACAAGTTCTAATCGCTCTGTTTCCCCCTTTTCGTCTTTACTTAGAATAACATAAGTAACTTATACTTTGTCTAGTGGAATCTCGAAAGATATATGATATAGATCTTTGAAAAGAGGCTGGACTATTACATTTACCCAATATTAAAAATGTATACTGTATAAACAAAAGACGTATACTTAATACTCTCTTTTGCAACTGGAACATGAAAAAATCTATTTCCTAAATCAATAACTTTTTGTTTGAACCTCATTAATATGGGTAACAACACCTCTGCCAAGATTGTGAGTGAGAAGAGAACTTTTTGTTTTACGCCCTTATGATGTGTGGAGGTTGAGTGTGAATAGCTATGCTAAACTTCGTCAACAAGGCAGAAAGTAAACTTCTGTGGGCTGGCATTCTTGGAGATAGAATAATTAAATTATTTCTCCTAGAAAGAAATCTGAGTAATGAAAATCACTGAGAGTCAATTATAAATTATAATATCGATGGTGTGATACCGCACAAATGTGTTAAGTGCAGAAATGTAAAATATTCAGGAGACAAAATTTAAAGTTCTGAATGCTTTAGTAATCCAGCTCAATGCTTAATTGCGATTGCGTTGAATAGGTAGGGTGTGGTTGTTAAGTGTTTATCGCTAGCTAACCCGCATGTACGGAAATATTTTTTTGAATATGAAAAATATGACAATTTTTTTATACATTGACAACACTTACCACATTTGTGGTTTTGAACTAATGCTTACTTGATTACATAAAATAATCAAAAAGTAACTTTCAAATTCAATTTGATTGCGAAAACAACCAGGTCATTTTTATATATCGTATACAATATAGAAAGATTTAAATCCGAAGATAAATACTGCTTTGTGAAATCACGTCTGCAATAATGGGATTCGATTCTTAGGAATGAATCCATATGTTCACTAATAACAAATTGTTTTATATGGTCGGAGATAGCATTAACATCAATACTGATTATTACTGATCCTTCTTCTATCATATCCAGTATATAACCCAATATTACTTATACTATTTGCGCAAGTCTCAATGACCCTATGCGAATTAGTCAATGTGGCACAAACAAATTTTAGACACACTCTGGTTCGAATAACATTAGAGTTTTCAAGAAAGTAGGATCTTGATGTCTTTCTATTGTTAGTCTTATTTTACATGTGGGAGGCTATGGACAGTTATTGCCAAACATAATCAGCCAAACTATAATATTCCTGGATTTGTCTTTAATTTTCAGGTATGGTTTCTTGGCATTATAACAACATCTTGCACAAGCGACCTCTATCGGGGTTCTATCTGGAATTTTTGTTCCACTGTGATTTACGTATTTTTGCCCCCTAATTCGTAGGTTTTTATTGCTTCTTCTTTGCCCCGTTTGTTTATTTACTTTTCTCCTTCATTTCTTATGCTGTTTTTGTTTACGTGTCTTGATAATTTGTTCTTCTGTAGGTTTCCGTATTGCATGCCTTTTATGTTTTGGTAAAGTGGGTCCAATTTGAAAATCAGATTCGTCATCGTTTTCGGATGGTTAGTATAAACTTGAGGAATCCTCTTAGGCTGGTCATCTTCATATTTGGATTTAAGGCGTTCTACAGAGCAACAAGATGGTTCCGGCCTGTCAAAATAAATTCCGCTACTTGCTTCCATTTGATCAACTGAGATTCATTATTATTATTTTTATCATTAATTAAGCAACTTTTTTTGATTGATCTGCATCAACTAAAGATATTGTAGGTATGTTATGCATATTTATCAGAAATACTACAGGTACATCTATCGACGGAACTATACTGTCTACAGGTGGTTTGATAACACATTCGATATGACCTTCACTCTAGAGACCCATATTCTTGCGAAGGATCTAAATGTATAATAAGACCCATTGTGAATAACAAAAAAATGTATATGTATGTATAAAATACGTGTTTAGTGTTACCATATTAACTAACTTCTCGCCA
The DNA here is from genome assembly GCA_963920685.1 of Polydrusus tereticollis. Classification (NCBI taxonomy): domain Eukaryota; kingdom Metazoa; phylum Arthropoda; class Insecta; order Coleoptera; family Curculionidae; genus Polydrusus; species Polydrusus tereticollis. Next base: position 86,662,005 of record OY987329.1, on the reverse strand, counting down.
CTTGAAGACATATTTAAATAACGATAATACACTTATTTATTTATGTTATAAAGCTGTCTCAAATTTGTTTCACTGCACACACAAACGACATTTTGACCAAGAATTGTACTTAGCACATAATATGTGCGCTACACCATCGATATGAGAGGTTAAAAAATCCTCTGATCCGTTTCAATTGTCGCTTTGTATATTTGCTTTTATGTCGCCTGACTTTTTTATACCTATTAGAAAAATTTGTATTTTAAAAATTTAGTTTCTGTTATAAGTGGGAAAAAACTTACCGCTAATTTTGCCTATTTTCTCATTTTTTTCCTGTTCTTAAATTCAGTCAATACCTAAATTAAAAACAATTTTTACAGAAGCTACAGCTGGCAGTGTAAAGTAGCAGAACATATTAATCTCCATTTTTATTTATACTAAAGCAACGTCGGCTAAAAACCTTTGAAGTTGATTAAGATTTCGCTGCAGAAAGATATATTCGAATTCTCTTAGAAGCTAATTAATCCCCATTTACACATGGTCTGCTTTACCGACAAAATAATATAACAGAATTGTAAATACTAGATGGTTGTGCGAGATTTGTTCAGATTGATAACAATGACAAATTGAAGCTAATTTTTTTTAAGTGTGAAATATTCATAAAGTTTGGAAAAAGATATTGTGCAATAATTATTAAAAATAAATAAAGCCTTATTACATAAGCGGTCACTTACTGCAGAGTTAAAAGTTGTCTAATAAATTTTTGGAATGTCTTTAATTATACTAAAAATAATGATGGGAATTTAGTTATATATACAGGGTGTTATTTAATAAGTATCCGATTTTTACAGGACGATTCATCAGTTATTTATAAGGTGAAAAGTTCATATAAGCATGGATCCGCAAGCCCTTCATTTTTAAGAGACGGGGTGGGGGGGGGGGGGTGTTAAAGCTTTATTTTTATTTTTTGGAAATAAATAATTTCTGATACAATAGGACGGAGATTGGTATTTAGGCAATTTTAATATGAGAAATTCAAAGTTCATCTTAATTTGGCCGCTTATTGTAGGGGGCGCCACCTACAGGTCTTTTTCTCTTTTGGGCAGTCACAACTTTTTCCTGCATTTCATACTTTCCAGAAGAAAAATCGATTCCTCTATCATTTGTACGTAAAAATGGTATGCTCGTCAAAAGTCGCTACAAGCAGCGGCTTTTGAGATGTTTCAATTTAAATTAATCGATGCATGTGTTTGTCAAAAAGTGAAATAATTTTAAAAACTTTTTTTAAAGCAACATAGAAACTTCTTAACGGTAGTTTTTAAACAACAATAAACAACGAAACACTAGATATAAAACTAAATCAAAATCACAGTAAATGTTGGAAATATCCACCAGCTTGCTGTATGCACGCATCCAATCTTCTTCTCATTGATTCGCGCACTCCTTGGAAAATTCCTGGAACATCTTGAATCGTCTACAAGAGTTACCAAACCAAGGATTTTAAATGCCCTTAAAGAAAATAATCCAAACTATTAAGGTCTAGTGACCTAGGGGTCATAGTTGTTGAGGCACTCCCCGCGTTATCTAATAGTTACCGAAAGTACGATCTAAAAATTCTCGCCCTAAAATGTGGCGGGGCACCGTCATGCATAAACCACATTTCATTTCGTAGTCTAAGCAGCACATCTTCCAGTAAAGTAGGCAGATCTTCTTCAACAAAATGACGATATCTCTCTCCGTTTAATCTTCCTGGAATAAAGATGGGCCTATTAAATAATCTCCAAGGATTACTGCCCACACGTTAAGAGAGAACTGTTCTTGGAAATGTGATTCCTGTATCGCTTGGGGGTTTTCCTCTGACCACAAACGATTGTTGTAAAAATTGCGTATAGCGTTGGGTGAGAAATTTGCTTCGTCGGTAAACAGGATTTGATTTTTAGCTAAAGGATTTTGAATAAGGCATTGGAAAAACCAACGACAGAAGTTGATAGGTAATGGTAAATCACGAGAGAGGATTGCCTAAACTCTTTGAATGTTGGAGGGATATAACAAATTATCAATTAAATTGTCCACACTAGAACATGAGAGATGTTTAACGTCAGCGCTATTTTTCTGGTGCTTGTTTCCGGGTGTTCTCCTACAAGATTAAGAACTGCTTCTTCGGTTTCCTGGGTTCTTACCGTCCGATGTGCACCCGACAGATGAGTAGCTTTCTCAAACCTTTCTGTTTCCCTCAAGCGAGCGTGAATTTTTAAAAACGTTTTTGAAGTAGGAGTTGTGCGGTTCGGATAGCGCTCCTGATACAAACGTTTAGCCTCATATGCATTTCCGTTAGCAAGTCGGTATGGAAAATGTATGTCAGCATACTCAGCATTGGTAAAGTTTACCATTTTTTAACAAATAATCACAATAATAATAAATAAAACTATTTAACTATGCGTCGAGATATTATTTTTGACATGTTTGGGCGAGGTCTTCCGGATATATTGAAAATTTTCGTGATAAAAAACTCTGTACAAATTTCACAACCCACGGTCATCTGTGATCTAAGCTCTGATTATCTGCCGGTTATATTGGAAGTTGGTAAGCCTCTTGAAAGGGGCCGAGGTTTCGTAACTCGGACCCCCACAAACTGGCACGGGTACAATGGTCTATTACAAAATGTCGAGCCACTACAACCAATGCAAAACTCGGTAGACATAGAAAACGCTGTGAGCAAGATCACACATGACATGGCTTTAGCTCAGGCATCTATCATGAAAGTGTCCGTATATGCGAAATACGGAGCTTTAACTGACGAAATTAAAGAACGTATTAGAGTAAAAAATCGCGAAACCGAAGCGATCAGACAAATGCTCATCGAACGTCAATCGAACCTGTGGAATGACAGAGTTGAAAGTCTGGGCATCGAGGATAATTCCATTTTCAAGATGACCAGAACTTTGATTAAAGGTGCAAAAAAGCCAATGTCATATCTCAAAAACCAGCAGACAGGTCTGATTTTGACAGATGCTAAGGACAAAGCTGAATTGCTCGCAGACAAACTCTGCGAGCAACTCAGTGAAAAGCCAACAACCGACCCACATAGAGATGAGAGGGTCTCCAGAACTATTCAAATTTTTAAGTTAATGAACCATCCGATTCAGAACTTCCCAGAGGTGACGCTAAACGAAGTCAAATCAATAACAAATGTTTCAAACCTCAGAAAAGCCCCGGGTTTTGACGGTATCAAAAATGCAGCGTTGCGAAACCTACCCGACAGAGCTTTGGGGAACATTGCAAGCTTATCCCAGGCGATAATCAAGAAGGCCATTTCCCATGTGCCTGGAAACACGCAAAAGTAATCTTGATACACAAGAAAGGGGAAGATCCACCTGCTGCAGTGAGCTATAGACCGATCAGCCTACTCTCTAGTTTGGGAAAAATCATCGAGAAACTGATTTTGTCTCGTCTAAGCGACTTTGTGTTTGAGCGCAATGTTCTGCCTAATGGAAAGTTCGGTTTTTGAGTCGAACATTGCACAGTTAGGCAGACAACGAGACTCACCACCTTAAATATCATTAAGGGTTTTAACAGAAGGATGCACACGGGGGCGGTGTTCTTTGATGTCAGTAAGGCTTTTGACAAGGTATGGCACAACGGTTTACTATTAAAGCTAATAAGACTCGGAGCTCCAAACTATCTCGTCAAGATTGTGGCTTCATTTCTTGAAAATAGAAGTTTTGCAGTCTCGTCGGAAAGATCGGTTTTTTTGATAAAACGCATCAGGGCTGGAGTGCCGCAAGGCTCACCTCTATCTCCGATGCTGTACAATATATACACTCACGATATACCGAAAGATGGACAAAATGAGCTCTATTTATTTGCCGACGACACTGCAATTACTGCGAAATCAAAACAACCGTGGTTGGTAATCCCAAGGCTGCAGCGCCAAATTAAACATATAGGAAAATGGCTTTCGGATTGGAAGATTCGTCTAAATTCTTCCAAGACGAAGACCATATTTTTCTCAAAAAGCAACGTCAAACGACCCGAAACTAGGCTTAGCGTTAACGGGTTACAAGTGAATTGGTGCCAGGAAGTTAAATACCTGGGACTTATCTTCGACCAAAGGCTGAATTGGAGGCTAAATTCAATTAATAGAGTAAAGCTTGCATTGCGACAATTGAGCTCCATCTACCCCCTGCTTCACAGAAGGAGTAGAATTGGCAACAGGACTAAGGTCAACCTCTACAAGGTCTTGGTCAGGCCGGTTTTAACTTATGGTGCGCCCTCGTGGTGTAACATAAGCAAGGCTGAGCTAAACAAGTTCCAGGTAGTTCAGAACAAAGCACTTAAGCTAATAGCAAATGTACCGAGATATGCTATGAACCGAGTTCTACACAGTGACTTTAAAATACAGACCATAAAGGAATTCTTTTTTAAAATCATGACCGACTACTACAAACGTACGGACATTTCGACCAACGAGCTCATAACACAGTCACATACAAGAGCAAGACCTAACTCGACATACAAACTATCTAAAGATTGGCTTCCTATTGGCGAGCCCATTTAACTGTAGGGAGGCACTAGAAATAGTGGAGAAGCACTATCAACACAGCAGCGTTTTAAGGATGGTAAAAAAAAGGCGCCAAAAGCAAGCAGCATCAAAATCCTAGATAACCACGCACGACTCACCAACGAATAAATCTACTGCCAAATAAAAATAAAAAATACATAAGAACAATACCGACATAGTAGACGAGGAAAGAAAAGAAGTCACAGGTCTAACCAAGCTTAAGTATATATTTTTGACATGACACATTGACACAAAATAAACATTAGAATATACTTACTAGCCTACTTTTATTTTTAAGTTTTTAAAACTATTCTTCACTTTCTGACAAACACATGCATCGATTAATTTAAATCAAAATATATCGAAAACGGCTTCTTTTAGCGACTTTTGACAAGCATACCATTTTCGCGTAGAAATGATAGAGGCGTCGATTTTTTTTTATAGAAAATGTGATACATACATGCACGAAAAGGTTGTGGCTCCCCAAAAGAGAAAGAGACCTGGTGGCGCCCCCTATAATTAAGGGCCAAACTAAGATCAAATTTGAATTTCTCAAATTAAATAATCCCCAAATACCAGTGCAATTTTTTGTGCTACCCTGTATGTCAACATATCCATTTACGCTGTTCGTAAAAATGATATCAGAATATGATGAAGACGACGGCATCCGCAACATGTCAAAAAATTATCGAACTTGGTAAAAAAACTTAAAAGTTATTTAAAATTGAATTAAAGCAAAATTTTTGCCGTCCGGTTAATTTTGTGGTTCAGTGTAGTTCGTATCCAGTCCAAAGTTTTGGCCATCTTTGTATAATATGGTTAATGTACCATCTAAACGTACAATTGAAAAAAAAATTCTAAATAACCCCTTAAACTATAGCTACAGCTAAAGTCATATTTCCAACTAAACAAAGAACAAGAAATATGTACAAATAAAACCACTTACACCTTGAGCGTGTCTACTATTTATAAACCCCGACATGATAAATGTTTGTATTAAAATATTTAAACTTGTATCATTTTAGTATAAAAAATATCTTACATGTCTTAATCTCAACCTAAGCTTTTGAAATAAATATCCGATTTCCTAATACGTCGTCTATCCTTTCACATTGATAAATGGTTTCTTGCGATTCAGTTATACAATCCTCTCATTCTAGAGTGGTTACTTTGTACGAGCATTAAAGATATTAAGTGTAATGCTTTTAAGGTTTTAAACCGAACAAATCCGATTTTTACCATTGGGATCTCGGATACTTGTAGTTTGAAAGGATAGGAAATTGCACAAACTAATTTTTGCTCCCAACCTGACGTAAATTGTTTTCCCCCTGGCTCTTCTGCGGTATTTTTAGGCCACTCTGTATATTAAGTGGATAGGTACCTATACAGAGTGGCAAAAAAGTGGCACATATTGTCTATAACTTTTTAATTACCTCGTATTCGAAAAAGTGACCTTTATGAAAGTTGTTCAGGAAATTATTCCCCACATTCCTACCTGCATGAATCTTTTGCATATTTGGATTCTAATGGGAAAACTCTGAATGTTTTGTATTTCAAATTTTCACGTTCAAGCGTTTCCCAGATAATGACAGCTCAAAAATGAAAAACTTCCTAATCATAATTATTCCTGCCTAATACCCACCAGTTGAGTCAAGGTGTTTTGAAGACAGCGACCTAAGAGGTGTCAATTTTGAGTTCTCGTTTAATTTTCTGTCGTCTGATTTCTAATTTGTTTACACCATGGTTCATCTGAACGAGGAATAACGAGTTGAAGTTTTAATAATGAGCGGTTACGGAAATTTAAAGAGATTGCAAGATCAGGTTTGTCAACCTCTTAATGAATTATATCCAAATAGGCCTCCAATAACCCAATCAACGGTGTGTCAAGTGGTAAAGAAATATGGAGGAACAGGCAGTATTAGGGAAGCCGCTAGATAAGGTCGATCTAAAACAGCAACCGGAAAAGACAAATTGGATACCAAGCTCTCAATAAATGAAAATCCAACACAATCATCCAGGCCAATGGCAATGGATTTTAATGTGACTCATCAGTTAGTGAGAAATTTGTTTAAGCAGGAGAAGTTGCATCCCTACAAGATATAGTTGGTGCACGAGTTAAACGAGGACGATTTTAATAGAAGAACTCGCCATTTAAATGGCATTGTTAATAGACACAATTATCATTACTGGTCTGCTGAGAACACTAACTGGTTCCAGGAAGGTAATACTCAGAGGTCCGGAAAAGTTAATGTTTGGGCGGACATAGTTGGTAGACATATTGTGAAACCTTTTTTTATATATAGTAATTTGAATGGCGAAAAATATCACATAATTCCTTCTTGCAGAATGGTTTTACTGGGTGTAAATAATGGCATAAACGAACAGGTATGGTTCCAGCAGAATGGAGCACCTGCGCATTATGCGGCAAATGTTAGACAATTCGTAAGCGAACAATTTCCAGGACGTTGGATAGGCAGAAAAGGTACTATTGACTGGCCATCGCGATCCCCGGACTTAACCCCGCTCGACTTCCTTCTGTAGGGGCACTTAAAGAACAAAGTCTACGTTAACCGTTCAAATGACTTGAAACCTTTAAAATCCAGAATTAGTGCTGAAATTCGAGCCATTCCAGAGGACTTCCTTCTAAACGTTATAGACGGGTTCAGGGATCGACTGGCGCTTTGCTTAGCAGAAGATGATGGTCATTGTGAACACCTGATCCACTGAAAAGCTTTCACTTGTTTATTATTCCGATGTTAAGTTGTTCAATTATCTAGGCTGTTTATTTTGTTATTATAAAGTTTGTTACAATTTTAAATAAATAGAAATACAAAAAATTCGCAGTTTTCCCAGTAGAATTCAAATATGCAATCATATGCAGGGTGTTTCATTTAAAAAAAGGCAATTAAACCAGAAATGACAGAAAAAATTCATGCAGGTAGAAATGTGTAAAATAATTTACTGAACAACTTTCATAAAGGTCACTTTTTCGTATACGAGGTAATTTAAAAGTTACAGTCATCATGCGCGACTTTCTTGCCACTCTGTATATTATATAATATATACATTCATATTTTGGGCTGGTGGGTGGTAAAGTGGTAAACTATATTTGCATCTATTGAGAAAATTATAACTATTTCTTCATGGACTTACAAATCTATATATTTAAATAAATCTCCTTTGTTTAATTACGACGACACACCATAACTATACCTATTTTATATCAATTAATCCTAAATCCACGGTTGTTTTGAATATTTCTCGTCTCTCATTAAAATTCATACGAATAAAATTAAGAAGCAAAAATTAATCTTGGCCAGTGTTTTTAAAGATTATAAGACCCCAAAACAGGTTAAAAATATTGAACGCATAAATCAGAAGATAAAATACGCCGGCTCAGGTATTTCATGGGTATTTCAAAACCGGGAGCGGTTGGCTAAAACGTTTTTAAGGATGTTGTGTATGATTGTGAATTGTTTAAACTATAAGTTTGTACTTGCGGCATTGCTCTCACTGTCACACTCTATGTGATATAGTGAACAAATAGCACATGATATACTTAGGTTGAGAAGTGCGCTAATATAACATACAGTGCGCGTCTAAAGTCCATCCTCCTCTGTTAACTTTTGGTTAACAAATGTGAGAATAATGAAATTTTGGTACGTTTTATAATAACTAAAATACTACCATTTTAGTATGAATTTTGGGCTCAGTGTTTTAAGATGGCGGCAGGGCGCCATTTTGAATGAAATTTTTAAATGTCAGATGGGTTCGAGTGATACCTCGCTGGAAAGGTATTTTCAATCTATGAACGATCCCCAAGTTTGAAAAGATTTTATCGATTAATTTCAAAATAGCGGCCACTTTTGTTAATGTGGGTTAATTTGATTTTTAAGCAATAGTAAAGGAACCTACGGGCGGCTAAGCGATATTTTTAGTATTTTATAACAATAAAAAAGCTACCAAGATTACAAACACCACTTGAGATGCTCAAAATGTTCACCATTAACTTCTTGGCACATGTACATATTGTGAAATTATTCGCGAACATTTTGAAAAATTTCTTGACTAACTGATGCGCACACTTGAATTATTCTCTGACGCAAGTCGCCTAATGACTGCAGCTGGGTAATGAATACTTTGGACTTAATAAATCCCCACAAAAAGTCCATAAGAGTTAAGTCCGGTGAGCGAGCAGGCCATTCGACAGCACCACGACGACCAATCCAGCGTCCGGAATAGTGCTGATCAAGGTAGTTCCTAACATCTCTACTATAATGCGGCGGAGCTCCATCTTGTTGAAAGATTATAGTCATATCACCAAATTTATCAGGATTTTTCTCAGCACACTTCAGCATTATCAGTACTTTCACTCATATCCAGATACACCGGTTCAGTTAAATTTCCCTGGATAAAAAGTGGCTTAAAAATATGGTTTCCCAAAATACCTGCTCAAACGTTAAGTTTTTGAGGGAACTGGGTATTACATTCCCTGTAAATATGAGGATTTATATCGCTCCAATACCGAACATTTTGACGGTTAACTTTTCCGTTTAGAAGGAAAGTACACTCATTACTAAAACAAATACATTTAAGGTAATTTGGGTAACGGTTCAATCTTAACCATCTCACCCATTAATTTACAAAACTCTAGTCTACGATGCGGATCATCTTCTGCTACCTCGTGTAACATTTTCAATTTATAGGGATAAAATTTAGAACGTTTCAATACTCCCTGAACACTTTAGTACTTACTTCGCATTCAGCTGCTACAAGCAATGTCGGCTGCATTGGATTAACAATCATTTCAGTCACTATCTGAATATGTTTTTCTTCTTCTAATAAGGGCCGTCCACTTCTTTTAGCATTTCTGACATTTCCAGTTGTTTGGAACTTTTGAATTAATTCCCACAAATATTTCCTTGAACTTGGGCGATCAGGAAAACAATTATGAAAAATGCGCTCAGCAGCATGATAGCTACGTTGCGCCTCCCCAAAAATCAAAACTGCTTCTATTTTGTCTTCCATTGGACGAAACATTTTAAATCAATTAATTAATTGACTTTAAGGACCACAGTAATGAAAGCTACACAACTTACTGACAAATACTTATTTGACAGTTCAAAATAAAACAGTTTTTTGTGAAGAAGCAAAGCCTTCTTTGCATTTTTGCAAATTTAAAAAAATGTGATCTATTGTAATGAAATGACAGCTGCGAAACCTACCTACTTCTTCTCCTGTCTTCGAGAGTGTGGAACACAAAAAACGAATAACCATTCTTTTTACCCCCACAACCCTCGCAAACGGGCAAAATGCACCCTATTGCCCCGCTTTCTAGTGGATATGGGTGTTTGGAGGGGTACGATTGGGATTATTAAGAGGGTTTAGAGACTTAGAGAAAGGGTTATGAGAGGTAAGTTTCCTTGGCCCTTGGCCCAAGGGTTGTTATAGCCCTGACCCTATCATTGCCTTTTCCTTGTCTCTAAACTCCTCTATCATTCCCTCCAAACACGCATTACCACGAAAAAATTGCGAAAAAGGGTGGTTTGAGGGGTAAAAAAGGTTTTGATTATTTTTTTGGTTTTGTCCACTCTCGGAAACAAGGGAGGGGGGAAGTAAGTTTCATAGCTGCAGCTAATATTCATCAAAATGCGGCAAGATCTCAACTCATTCACAGTTTTATTGCCTAAAAATCAAATTAAACCCCCATATTAAACGTACCAAAATTTCATTATTCTTACATTTGTTAATCAAAAGTAAACAGGGGGGACTTTAGACGCGCACTGTATATTATAATATAATATCATGTAACCTAGAGTGCACATGGTCTAAACTACAGCTATCGTAAGTTGCGCGAAAAAATTGATTATTTACTGTGATATAGATCAAATCGCCTGAAAATTTGCGTATACCCCTGTTACTTTAGGCGCTTTATTCATTTTGTGCCCCAAAAATGGTATAAAACTAATTTTGTAGGGGATTGCGGAGGGATCTATACCTTTGATAGCTAAAAGGTCTATGGTGGTATTAATTCCTAAAATAGGTAAAGATCTGACATTGGCTGTCAGCTTTCAGGCCAATAGGTCTATTATCGTGCCTTGGTAAACTTATTGAAAAATTAATATCGACTTTGTATTTTACAATGACATTTTACCACCAGAGCTGTTCGGTTTTAGAGCTGCTCATTGCACGGTGCGCCAAACAACGCGGCTGGCAACTAATATACAATCGCGGTATCAAAGAAACTTATAGCTGCGTGGTCTATACGGTGCTCACTGGTTCGTTAATTTTCTACTACTTTTGATTAAAACAATTGTTTACTTAAACACTTGCGATTTTATTCCTTAATGCAGCATATTACAAGGATTCACGAGAAAGACACTGATCGTTACTTAACGTTCACATAACTTTCACTTGAAAGTACATCAAAGAACGCCCCGGTATCGTAGGGAGTTTAATTTTGTATGTCAGATACCGCGGAATCGCTATCTACTTAGTTCTACCTAATAAGAGATCATTAATTTCTCAAAAAGGCCTTAAATTCGTAGAGTTTGCGTAAAAACACTTGCTTCACGGAGCCATCTTGGAATGTACTCTCTCAATTGCTCAAAAAACCTTAAAATCGTGGAAGACTGCTTAATTTCCCAAAAAAGCCTTAAAATCGTGGAGCGTATGTAACAGCACCTGCTTCACGGAGCCATCGTGGAAGATTACTCTCTCTTGACCGTTGCGCCGTGCCGTCTTGTCTCTTTACCACCGCGCGACACAATCTGACCACATACTTCGCCCAATAGAAGGCTAGCGTTCCAATAATGACGTTATAACTGCGTGAACAAATAATAACCCTTATGAAATTTACAAACAAAAATGGCAGAAATTGAAATCGCACGCACACAGTGTAACCTTAAGGCCCCCGGCTCATACGGCCGGCGTAAAAAGCTGAAAGAAGTTTTACTTAGTGGATTGTTAAAAATGTGTTAATTAAATAATTAAAACGTTTAATTACAAAGCTGAAAGATAAAATTATTATTAGTATTACTTTCAACAAAAAAAACTTGTGCCCTGGAAGGTCTGATTTAACACAAAAGTGTTATTGCACGACTCATGGGATTGAGTCATTATTCACCTATTCCAGAATTCCACGCGTGACATCCAAATACATGAAATAATGCAGTAGTATGCCTCACATACAACCGTTTAGATCCGAGGCAGAATCTAAGGCCGACCCTACGTTGTGTTTGTCAGGTTCGCTGGAACGTCAGTAAAACTGTTTCGCTCCCTTTCAGCTTCGGATTGCATTTTTGTTTTTACACTAATGTTTGTTATAAGTACTCTAAGAGAAGTTAATAAGTGATCCTTTAAATTTTGTCTGCCCACCAGCTAACCATAGTTCTCCCTACCAAAATCTTCCTTCCTCTCTTTACCAACCTGCCTGATCCACGACGTCGGCGTCGGTGCCTGCTAGAAAAATCAATAATTCCGGAAAAGATGCGAGCGGTACAAAGTCCGCGCCTTTTTAAAATATAATACGAAATATACTGAGGACTTCGTTTTCTAAAATTGGTTACCTAAAAAGGCGTTATTTCCTATAATTAAGAAATAAATTGTATTACTATTAAAACATATTTTACCAGTATGGCAAGGCCAAATAATACCAAAACATGATTGAAGTCAGCATAAGAAAATAGGGTAAAATAAATCCCCGTCAGGGCGTTAAGTAAGGGAAAAAACAGACCTGCCAAATAATAAAGAAACAACATAGCAAAAAAAGAAATTGAAATAAACGCACCTAGGTCTGCTGCGTTACGACATCATTTACCAACCTATTCTCTTTAAGGGGTGTTGGTACACGGTTCCCCAACAATATCTATTTGTCGATGACACTGCGATAACTGCCACCTCAGGAGTGCCCTGGATAGTAGGTTCTGGTTTGCAGCGTCGTATACTGATCCTGCAAAAATGGTTGAAATATGGAAGCTAAAATTAAATGAAGGAAAAGCACAAAACAATATTTTTCTCAAAGGCGAAGCTGAAGTTGCCAGAAATCCGGATCAAACTTAATAACAAACCAATCAACTTCAGTGAAAAAATGAAGTAGGTACCACGGCCTCACCTTTGATAAAAAGAAAACTATCTAGGAATGCAAACGTAAAGGAACGTGTATCCAAAGCGCAAAGTCAGTTAAGCGTAGTGTACCCCTTACTTTGCCCAAAAACAAAATTAGTTGTAAAATTAAGACAGGGACACACAAGACAATAAATCAGACAAGTTATTACTTACGGTATACCAACATGATGCGCCGCAAATAAAACCGCAATGAAAAAGACCCAGATACTATAAAACAGAGTACTATGAATTACAACGGACGCACAAAGTTATGTACCGACAGCCGTTTTACATACTTAGTTAAAGAACACCACACAAAATTAATTACATAATACTATGCACGGACGGACGTATGAGACAATCAACTAATAAAATTACAAACTCACACATCAAATCGCAACCACACAACAAACATAAATACCCCAAAGGCTTGCTCCTACCTTAATAAAAGTCGACAGCAAAACAAACAAGTTACAATGAACAAAAAAGAACTGAACATAGAACAGCGGAAAAGGGGCAAAAAAAATTAAGAAAAATAAAGATCAGAAAACCAAAAAACATTCAGAATAGTACAAAAAATTAAAAAGAAAAGAAGTAAAAGTTTAAAAAAGCTGCCTTAAGAGAATACCAATAAAGCCATGTGTGATGACCGACATTTTTTGTTACCGCTGTTAAATCTTAAAACTAAACAACATATTCCGATCGGGCATAAAAAAATCTAAAATTTTGGTCTCTTTTACTTTTTTGATAGAACTAACCGTTTTTGAGAAAATCGTTGGTGAACAATAGGGTTGGTACATGGATATTATAGGGAGTGCATTTTAAGACGAATGTTTATAGGAAAAATAATGTTTTATTTCGACCTCAAAAATACGCCTCTAAAATCTTTGTAGTGGCTTTTGAAACACCCTTTTATATCGAGCATTTTTTTATCCTGAGGCGCGAGGTATATAGCAGCTTTCTCAACTGAAAACATATAATATAGATTTCTTTGCACTAGTAATAATTTTATGCCGGTTAACGAGAACCTAATTATACAACCCGACATAATACCGATAGAAGAGGCCAATTTGGCAATTTTGGAAGAGATTGTTACCGATAACAGAAGAAACGTTAAGGAGACGGTGAGTAAGAATGCTAAAATCGTGTGTAACTTAACCTCATTACGCAAAAAGTTTTTTCATTATTTACCTAGGTGATTCTTTATTATCGTTATTTCTCTAGGAAGAGGAATTGACTTCTCATTAAAGAAATGGAGTAAATAATGGCGACAATTTTTGATATTAAATTTGGCTTCCCTGCGGAAAATCATTGAGACATGTCTAATTTGTTTTTTTTTATTATAGTCAGCAGGAAAATCGCCAACGGATGAGACACACAAAAATTTCCCTGTACTCGCATCGGCTAAAAATAAGCTAATCATCTTCCAATCAGCCTTGTTGTTTCCATTTCGCTTATTCAATATTATTTTAAAATCGAATTTGGGATTGATTAGCACCTTTTCTTTTATTTAATTTTATTTTACGGCATTTAGTATTGTATACCAACATATTGGTGGATGGCGTTAATGGCCGGAGAAAGAGGGATAATAGGAAACTAAATACAATGTGAGCAAAACTTAATTTCATCCAAGGGGGCTTGGACTGAAAAACGTAGGGCTTGGTTTAGATCACAAAAGGGGACAATATATCTAACCAAATCTAGGTTAGAATTGCGTGAAACTTATGACATGATGTGTCAAACTGATGAATATTGAAATAAGTAAGCAAATACAAGTAGAAGAATAGAAATGATAGAATTTGCTGAAATTGGCCAAGGAAAACGCCACGCTTCAAGCATAAATTCCGATGTCTATGAAAAATTCCCACATTTCTTCATATTTTCAAAAGCGTTGACAAACATCTCTGTAGAAATGTTACATTTTTGGATAATCCTTTCTAGTATTTGTTGTACATTTTTAACTGGTGTTTTAAAAATATTCCTCTTTAAATGAGGGAAAATGAAGTAATCTATAACCGTCAAATAAGGTGATCTGGGTGGGAATTCAATATCTATTCGAAAACTGATCAATCTTACGAATGAGAATTGCAGCACGTGGCTACATCTCGTGGCAACCACACTGATCAATCTGTCGTCGAAAAAATTGCAGAAGTAGTTAATAGTTTCGGCGGATTTATGGGCGGTTGCACTGTCCTGTTTAAAATAACCAAAACGTAGTTCATCGTCAAGTAATTGCTCCACAAATGAATTCAAAATATTGTCCCCAAAAAAAATGGGGATTTTCACTACTCCGAGGGTTCTGAGAATTCACATAACCGGTAAAGTGGAACCAGGCTTTACTCTAACCCCGTTTCGAAAATACGCTCCAACCATGAATTTTTTTTGCAGTTCCGTAAACCCCATTACTTAAAATATTCAAGAAATTGGATTAATTAGCGACTACTTGTAACGACTGCTAAAGATTACGTAATAATTGATTGATTGATAATGCTGGTATTTACTGACACACAACAGATTAGGCTCTACCGCTAGCAGTACGGTCTTAGATGCAAATCACACTTTGATGAGAATCATTTTTGCTCGCAGAGTAGAAATATGGAAATAAAAAACTTAAGTCTTCCTCCGCAAAGTTTATTTAAGTAAAAGTTTTCGCAACATGTTTTAAACGTTCATCATTAAGTGACACTACAAGAAATCTTCATTCTAACTCAACTTAAAAAACTCCTCCTTTATAACAATTATTATATCAACAAACTATACAGGGTGTCTCTAAAAGGTGTGTACAAAATCTGAGCACATATTCCTGAGGCCAAAATAAGGCGATTTAAAGCAACTTACCTTAGTCCGAAATTGCTCCGTTTCCGAGATACAGGGTGGTTAAGTTAAAAAATAAAAATCGAATTTTTTAAAAGTAGTGAACATTTTTTAACGTATTACTTTAAAACTTGGTACCCGGGGTTTTTTCGGGATGCGAACCCGAATACGGACACCTTTTCACTGTGGCCATTAGAGGGCGCTTCACAATGCACTTCTTATGGTTTAGAATGGCCATAACCTTTTTATCAGTGTAGTTTTTTCCTTTTTTTTTGTAAAGGAACTAAGGATGATCGTCATTTGTTATTGACGTCACACCCTTTTTTATGTGTCAGCTTCACTTTGAACGAGACGTGTTTACATCCAAACAATTTTCCAAGATTGTTAAAAATAAGACTTAATTTACTATGACCATCAGTGTTAAACTCTATCTACAATTCATATAAGTAAAACTACTTCATAACTACTTAAAACTTAAACTGAATGTATTATTACTTAAACTACCATGTGCATAATTTTACTTCAAAAAATCATTTCCTTCCTATAATATGACACTATAACAAGTCTATAACAAGTTTACTTTTTCTTCAATTTTTGTAATTTGTCACTACTTTAAAAGACACACCTAGTTATAGGTACTCATTAATTTAAAATAATTACAATTTTCTATCAACTCGATTTTGGGTTAGTTCAGGTTAGTTCAGGTTAGTTAAATTATTTTTCTGGTATCCCCGTTTAAATTTTTACGTAAATAAACTTTGTGGATGAAGGCAATCTTCAATTTTAAATAGAAATGTTTTCCACATTGACCACGACCAATGGACATCTTCGTTACTACCCGAAAACCAACTATAGTCTCCAGGATCTGTTTAGAGTTCATTTATATAGATTTCCTCCCGGTACGTGCATGAAGGTGCTTGGCAGAAAAAAAGAAAAACTCACTGACAATTTTAGTGGCTTGAAAACAAAAAAAAAGGTTAGATAATGCATAAACAAATTCGATTATTTTTAAAATTTATCATTTTCTTATTTGAATATACATATTTTCTTATCGAAGTGGACTGGTCTATTGTTCTGCGTTAAAATTAATTAAAACTCATTTAAAAGTATTGTAAAGCCTGAAAACCCAACTGATATTCCTTTATTACAGTTCATAAGATGAAGTACTTAGCAACAAATAAATAATGCTTGTTTATGTATTGCTACCCCCTGAAAACTAACAAAAAGTTGGAATGGGATTTCCGAAACATTAGATACATTAAGGTGCATCTTAGGGCAGCATTCTACTAATTTGTATAGTAAAGTATCTACTGTATACTATAATCCAGTACTTTCATACATTAAACGTAAAATTATCTTTAATTACGTAACATTTTTAGGTTGATCTATCTATCGTCCGTTACTGAGATATGGTTGATCAAGTTTAACTAATTTAATTAACCTGACCTGAAAGAGGCTGAAAGTGTAAAATGTCACATAAATTATGAATGTAATATAAACAGTCACAGTCAAAATGCAACTAAATGTTTCAAGTACTCTACTTTCATGGCAATTGAAACCCAAATCTTTGACCTATTTAGTACAATTAATTTCTTGTGTTTACCCAAATTCCTAAAAAATACAATACTTGATCTACATTAAGTCATGTAAAGAAAATTTTAACATATAGTTAAATTACTAATACTAACACATATTTGTGACCAATTTCTCTCATCTTTAAAAAAGTCGTTAACACCGTCAAAGAACAAGTTTTGTTAAAATACCTTTGGTATTTAAGCAAACTTATTGTAACTAAACTGAACTGAACTAAGTTTTGGTAGACTTCGAGAAATTTTAACAATCCCCTGGGGACTTTCCTCTCTTTTTTTAATGTCCACGATCAAGACACCCCAAAATCATTACTCGTAAGCTCCCTCGCTCCCCAAGGCGAGATTTAACTTGGCTTAATGACGGTCGCCATTGATGCGATTTTAATAGAACCTTGTATAAGCCCGTATGTGAAGTTAGTTTACTAAAAAATGCGTCATTCTTGGAGAATCTTTAATTGTGTTTATCATACAGGGTGAAAATTTTAACACTTTCAATGAGTATAATATTCTTTATTAAACTAGATATCAAAAGACGCTTCCTTCATCTCTCCAACTTGGTCTCACCCCTACCTACCCAACATCAGGGGCGCTTTGATCGAGAGGATGTAAACTGGGCACTAACTTACCTGTATTATTAATTCTCTATGTAATTTGGGCACCAGCCAAAAATGCACCTACAAAAGGTTTATACAGTGAGGACATAAAATCTGGAAAACTACCTTTTGCAAGTAAACGAAGCACCTGAATAAAAAACGCTCGGACACGTCGATTTTATTTAATTGTCTTCTATATTCTAAGATTTCTGAGATATATACAGGGTGCTTCAAGAAAGCTGGGCAGCTGTTAACTTCTTTTTTTTAATAGAACATCCTGTATATTATTGCATTTTTGGATTCTACGGACAATTCTAAGTATATTTCATATAGGATGTCCTATACCTAAATTCAATTGTTTTTAAAATATTGCCAGTTGAAATTATACATTTTTTCATTAAGAGAAAAACCATGATACAACGTAAAATCTAGGAGAAATGTAGTAACTTGATGTCACTTTGACTCGTTGTCACTATGACAACTGTGCCAATTTTTAACATACTGTAGGACAGTTCTGTTACTGTCAAGTTATTAAAAATGCTCTCAGAGCGAGAAAGAATGGAAATTCTGATGATGTTTGGCTGGGGAGATCGCCAAAGACATTTGGGCGAAGTTTGTGAACTTTTTAATAACACATATCCAGAGCGCGGACAAGAAATTACGATATCTACAGTCAGCAAAATTGTCAATAAATTCCTTGAACATGGTTGTGTAAAAGATCTTCCCAGGACAGGTAGGCCGAAACCAGATGATAATAAGAAATTAGATGTTTTACTCAGTTATAACGAAAATCCACATTTACCTACAAGTCAAGCAGCATCAGATTTGTCCATTGGTCAAACATCGGTAAAAAATATTTTAAAAAAGGCAAAGTATACTTTAACTTAAACGGCAAAATTTATCTTGACTTTCTGCAACTAGAGTTGATTCCTGCCTTAGTTCAACTGTATCCAGGTAATGAGCCTGATATACCAACTCCAACTATGTGGTTTCAACAAGATGGAGCACCACCTCACTACGCGCTTACTGTTCGGCAGTATCACAATGAGATATTTCCTAACAGGTGGATAGGACGTCGTGGCCCCGTAGAATGGCCGGCCAGGTCTCCGGATTTGACTCCCCTAGATTATTTTCTGTGGGGATATTTAAAAACCAAAGTTTATTTCAACAGACCTCCTAATATCGATGCGCTGAAAAATCGTATAAGAGATGAAATTCGACAAATCCCACCTTTTTTTATTTGAAACGTGCAACAAGAGTTCATCGATCGGTTAGGATATTGCCAGGAAAATAACGGACAACAATTTCAGCATTTGTTACGTTAAAATGTGTCAGTTAAGTTATTGTCATTAAAAATTCAGTAAACTAGTAAGGTGTGTTTTATTTTAAAAACAATTGAATTTAGGTATAAGATATCCTATATGAAATATACTTAGAATTGTCCGTAGAATCCAAAAATGCAATAATATACAGGGTATTCCATTAAAAAAAAAAAGAAGTTAACAGCTGCCCAGCTTTCTTGAAGCACCCTGTATATATCTCAAAAATCTTAGAAGATAGAAGACAATTAAATAAAATCGACGTGTCCGAGCGTTTTTTATTCAGGTGCTTCGTTTACTTGCAAAAGGTAGTTTTCCAGACTTTATGTCCTCACTGTATAGAGTTAATATGTTTGTTTTGCGTGAGCGTCTTTAAGATTCGTGTGTATACACTTTGAATTCTAGCATAAGTATCTACTTGAAATTCCTTAGCTTTTTCGTGTCGAATAAAATGATTCATTTAATTTGGAAACGATTCAAATGCATTTGTGGTGTAAGTGATCGACGAAGTTGTAGTAGCCCACATATATGGAGGAAAAGGAGCATCGTCTTCTATAAATTATCTCCAACAAATAGTAATCTGCATATTTGTCAACCTTTGCATTAATTGGTTTGTGGGCAAATAAATCTGAGGCAAAACAATCGCTTACTACGTCAGGATACAAATACGTTAATTCAAAAGTATTTTGCAGCCATCTTTCTACTTCGGAGTCTTTATTCCTGAATTCGCCTGTGACCTAAACTTTAAATTTTCCTGAACCACGATTGGTGTAAATGGAAACGACAACCGCTGATTTTTACTGCTGGCCATATAGCCTAGACTGCTTCGTCATTGCTTTTCTCAACATTTACAGAAACTTTAGATTGTCGTAATGTTTTGGAGTAGTGTCCAAAGATTTCCGTTAGCATTTCAAACCATACTTTTAACTCGTTTTTAATAAGGGAGCAAAAGGTTTTTAAAATTCATTGTAAGAGGTTCTATATAAATAGCCTCTTGCCTCTACCAATATTTAGACTCATTGCAATCAGAAATACAATCCACTCTGACATATTATTATGCGGAGGTTAGAACAAAATGTAATATTGTTCCAATGTTTATGTATGTGCTTAGTATCTTCCAAAATTTGGAAATAATGGAACATAATGGAAAAATGGAATCCGATCATGCCCTTCTAGAAAATAATTCTCATTTATATTTTACGTGATAGGTATCAGAGCTAGTGCGTATTGCTGCAAAAAACAACAGGTCTGTTGTTAAAACAATGATGCAAAATTTTAATGACTTCCCTCAGTTCTTAAAAGAATTGCAGAAGCACGACGAGTCTCATGAGCAATTTAATTTCGGCAACTAAAATGGTTGAGATTTAATAGGAAATTTGTTAAAAATCTTTGAGTATATAAATGCAAAACTACACTTGAAAATTACTGTCCCTTTAAAATTACCGGATATAAAAGAAATAATACTGAGATGGCTGTTCCTACAACACTAATAATAATATATTTTAAAGTAATCCCCTCTAAATCCTAGAATATTTTCAGCTCGTTTTTAATAAAGGATCAAAAGGTTTTTAAAATTCACTATATAATGTTATTGTTTTATAAATAAATCACAGAATTTTTGAACATTTACTTTATACTTTAATAAATGTATATTTTTTTTATAAATTTTCTATATTTTGTCTTCTAAGTAGTCTCTAATTGGAGATAACATAAAATATCAAAAAAAAAGGTTGATGGTAAATGAGACAAAAAGTATTCAATAATATAATGTCTTTTACATTATAATATAAATGAGGAGTTCAAAAATAATGGACTATTGTTTTATTTGTATATCTGCGTTACTGAGTTGTGTCATATTAATATACTAAATTACAGTTTCCTTGGCGCTTTCTCATTTCTCCCATATATATATATATTTTCAATTTAGTTTTATTTAGGGGCGTCACCGGCGACGTTTTATCAACGTCGCCGGGGATTCGGAGACAATTTCTAAATGGATTCAATCAGTTTCAAATGTCTTGGGTATATGCGGCAGCTTACACTGCGTATTCGTATATAAGTTAAAATGAATTAAGTAGCAAAATACGCTTTCTTATGATAAATGTTCTCATATTAATTATTTGTTACAATATTGTATTTTTTGTTTTAATTGTTATACTGGTATTATTAAAAAATGTTAAATTTTGAGATAAATTATTAAAAAAACTAGTTAATTGTCCACTTTTGGTACGAAGTTGATTAATTAGAGAAAAGGTGCAATTTTTAAAATGCGCTAATTGTTTTTGATTCCTGAGATGCAGGGCGATTTGCTAAAAACGTCTAAAGTTAATTCCTTAATTAACTCAAAAGGTTTCAATTTTAGAAAAACATCATTGACACAAAAACTTTCTAGTTTTTTCTTGTCTACAAAACGGCCTTAGGTATTACTATTTTATATCACTTTAACATCACTTGTTATAACTGAGTTATCATTACCCACTTAATTTTTTAAATACGGACCTGGATTCTTTAATTTCATTTTTAAAGTACATTCTATACCAAATACAATGATGTATCGCCCAACCCTATTTACTTACGTTTCGGCACAAATTATACAAAATCGGAAAAATTTTAAAAATATTCTCAGTACCTGCGCCTCTGGTTTCTCAAATATTATTTTCATTTGATTTAGATGAAATTGAATCAAATTAGAAACAACTAAAAATATCTGATTTTATTTAAAATACTGTTTACGAAACTTTGCCTAAGTACAACTGAATTAAAATTAGGCACAAAATTAAGACGCTCGATTGTTAGTAAAAAATATTTTCCTTGAAGGTACCTTCTGGCCTAGGGATAAGGGATGCTCTAAAATCAACGTCTTGTTTATAAATGCTAAACGAATCTTGGGTAGTCTTGACACCAAAAAGCTTCTGGCCCTGACGATACTCCAATCATCGTAATTAAGACATGTGCTGACGAATTGACACCGGCATATTGTAGGCTTTTTAACTTATCTTACACAAAGGGAATATTTCCTTCTTGATGAAAAATTGCGCGAGTCCAGCCCATACCCAAAAAAAGCAAGAAAATCTTGCCAAATAACTATCGTCCAGTCGCACTGCTTTCAGTTATATTAAAAGTTATGGAGAAGGCTATCAACGAAAAATTATTAAAGTACCTACAACATTATTAGTGACAGCCAGTATGGATTCAGTAACTCCAGATCAACAGAAGACCTTCTCGCCTATGTTACTCACGTTTGAAACAACGCGATAGAACATCATGGGGAGTCCCAGGCGGTAGCATTGGACATTTCCAAAGCCTTTGTCCGAGAAGGGCATGAGGGGCTCCCAACTAAAGTGAGAGCATATGGAATGCCGGTCCAATTTTGCTCATGACTGTCAAGCTTTCTTAGAGACCGTTCTCTGCGAGTGCCGATGGACGAATTTCTTTCAGGCACATTTAGCATCAACGCAAGAGTCCCTGAAGGTTCTATATTGTCGCCCACCCTCCTTTTACTACACATGAATGATGTTTTGGAAAAAACTAAAAATTCTATATATAGCTTCGCTGATGACGGCAAACTTGTTTTGCTTCGGATGCTCGGACATCGGATGCCATTGCAAATGTCTATAGGCAGCAAGAGGTCTTACTTCTCAACAAAGACCCGGAAGAAATTCTGTCTTGGGGTGACAGTAAAATTTAATGCTGAAAAAATCCCAGGTGGCCGTTTCTTCTAAAAAAGTTAATGTTGAAGAACCGGATATAGTCATGGCGGGACACTCCATTCCCTTGACTTCGTCTAGTAATTTATTGGGCTTCAATTTGGATAGTTATATGTCTTGGCATAGTCACGTTGCGGCCATTGCTAAGGCAGCCTCACAGAAGCTTGGAATACTTTTTCGAACTAAGAATTTCAATACACCCCAACAACTTTTGATGCTCTATAAAGCCCAAACTCGACCATAGCTGGAGTACTGTTCGCATATTTGGTGCTCTGATCCTAAACGTACCCTGAGGTTGCTAGATTCCATTCGTGACCATGATCTGACAAACAACCTGGAAAGCCTTGAACATTCATGGCAGGTTGGCGACTTGAGTCTGCTTTACAAATATTTTCATGGCAAGTGATCAATAAAATTGAGGTTGCCCGCTTGATTCCACCCAGAGCGGTGCATGGTAGGAATACACGACGAGCCACTGCAGCCTACCCGTACGTGGTTTAGGTTAGTCTCCCTCGAACGACACTGTTTAAAAATTGTATCATCTGGAGAACGTCATCCCTCTGGAATGAACTCCCTGAGGCCATGTTCCCCAACGAGTATAATCTTAAAAGATTCAAGACCAACGTGAATCATTTCCTGGGCACACGCATTCCTTGCAGAGTTTACATTTTCCAGTTTCAGCACCGCCTTTCTCAACAAGAAAATAGAACCATGCAGAATTACTGTATTTTTTTTTATCGAGGACAAAGGGAGGAGGTGTTTTTGAGGCAGATGCTACAGTTAAAATATCTGGAAAAAAACAGATCCTAAGGATTCTTGTTCGACTTCTGTTTTTATTTTTTTTTTGGTGGATTTTTAAGCCCTCATAACTCAAGTGTGACACATAGGACCTTTACCAAAGTTAAGAAGGTTAATACTGGCCGTAAAAAGAAGAATATATGCCGGCCTAAACTTTGATTTTTTGGTTTATCCGGAAATTTTAAGTTTTATCACAAAAACAATTCTTATTGAAAAGTTATAGGGATTTTAAAAAATTTGAACTTATACATTGGGCCGACAAAAATTTTACATATTCCTGAGATCCCGAGATTGGCGCCCCTATCTAGCATCAAATGAGTTACGTATAAAATTTTTCTAGTATCTTCTCTGAGAGCATGAAAGTACAGAGGTCATATAGACTTCCGGACTACTGCAGCATTTTTCAAGCAGAAGTGATGGCAGTAGATAAAGCAGTAAAAATCCTGCAGGAACGTCAGGATCTGAGAGCAGCTGCGTAAATAGATATCTATATAGCCACGTCCGCCGATCTAGCAGAGAATACCGTAGCTAGACCACTGGGATCGGTAAAAGAGGAAATAGATCGTACAGAAAAATAACATGCAATAAGCAGATGGGCAGAGCTAACAGCATGTAGGATATCCAAGCAATTGTGGCCCCTACTTAATAACAGGAAAACAGTAACGTTATTACAACACAGTCGGAAGGACCTGAGTAATATCACTGCCATGATTACCGGACACTGTCTTTTCGGTGGACATGCCGAACATATGCAAATACCAGCTAACGACTTCTGCAGAAGTTGCAGAGAGGAGGAAGAGGAGGAAAGTATTCAACATTTCTTGTGTGAATGCCCTGGTCCTGCAAGAAGAAGATTTAATGCATTGGGCGAACCATTCTTCACTAATATGGAGGAAGTAAGTAGCTTACAACTGGGCCGACTTACTAGGTTTATTAACAGTAGTGGCTGGTTCGAGTGAGCTGGCAAGGTTCTCCTACGCCGTACTTCGCACTAGCCATCAGGGAGCTGATGCTGATAGGTTCCGTAGAACATGTGTGGTATTGCAACGGTCCTTCTAGGACTCTGCTGAAGTCTGCTACTCTAACCTAACCTAACCTACGTATAAAATTTTATATGGATCTGTGAAATCGTTTTTGAGAAAATTCGCATTCTGTAACGGTATTCTTAAAAAAATGCAGGTTTGAGATAATTATTATTATTATTATTATTATTAATATTATTATTCATTCATCATTATAAATTTACAATTTACAAATCACCAATTGTATAGAATATGATTCCATTAAGTTTATTACAGACAAAAACACCTAGGTAATATCTGGATGTGTTCATGTGTAGTGTAAGTATTGTAGTAGGTCCATAGATTTTCATTACCTATAATAAATAAATTTGCATAAGCTGGGACCTTGGAAGGCCCAGTTAACAATAATCTGTCAGCTTTATAGCAATTGCCCTGCACTGAATAACAAGATTACCATTAACAATTCGTAAGAGCCAAATTCAGAAATTACCAACTCAAAACAGTCTCCCAAATATCAAATGGTAATTGTCAAATATATATTGAGCACATTTTTTACTGAAAACTTTATGTATTTTCATATTACGTATTTTGACAGGTAATAGATTACATAGTTTGGGTCCCATGTAGACAACTGATTTCATGTTCAATGTTTTGTTATTTTTCATATATTTGAGATTTTCATGCACATTACCCCTAGTTTCATATTTGTAAGATATCCTATCTAAATTTCCTTGCTTTTTCATAAACTTACACGTATTTAGGATATAAAGTCCTCTAACATTCAGCACAACATAAGAGTAAAAAAGATCGGTGTGATACAGTCTAGATTTTTTATAAATTACTTTGAGAATATAATTTTGAACAGTATTTAGCGGTTTTAGTGTTGTGCTGTATAATGCTCCTCAAACTACAATTCCATAGCATATGATAGATTCTACCAATGGTCTGTAAATCATAGTTAACAATTTTTCACTCATGAATTCCCTTAACAAGTAAAATTTATGGATCAAATTCTTGGCACTTTTTACAACTTTATTTATTTGTCTGTCCCACTTTAAATGCCGGTCTATCATAATTCCTAAGTACTTAGTCTCTTCTACTTCATTAATAGTATTATTATTATCTAAACTTATTTTGTTAAAGTGGGATCGATTTTTATTGTAGGCGAAAAGGCAATGTAATTGTTTTTTTTTTTATATTTAGAGAAAGTTGAAATGAATCGAGCCATTTTTTTATTAATTTCAAGCCACTTTCAGCAATGCCTTGTAGGGTATTCCGGGCTTCAACCGTAAGAATGACTATGGTGTCATCTGCATAGGAGAGAATTGTTCCACCTGTATGACACTCTTTAAGGAGCGAGTTTATGTAAATTATGAAAATCATTGGGCCCAGGACTGAGCCCTGTGGTATGCCCATTTTTATCATCATTGGATCGCTCAAGAGATTGTTAATTTTTACAACTTGGCTACAATGACTAAGATAAGATTCAAAAAGGCCTCACACCGGCCCCCTAATCCCATATCCTGAGAGGATATCCAGCAAGGCAGTGTGGGGCACCGTGTCAAATGCCCTGGCCAGGTCTAAGTATATTGCTAAAGTTTTCCTATTAGTATTCATGTTCCCTGTTACCTCAACCACCATGTTGTATATTGCATCATTGGTGCAAGCACCTTCTTTAAAAGCAAACTGATTTGTTGATAAGATATTATTACATACAAGGAAATTATTTGGGCGCTCTTTTATGGCCCTCTCCAATATTTTGTTGAAGTTGTTAATTAGACTGTTTGGACGATAATTTGTTATATTTGTTTTATTGCCGGCCTTGTATATAGGAGTAACTACAGATGTTTTAAAATATGGTGGTATGGTGTTAGTCTTAAATATCACGTTAATAATACGTACAAGAGGTTTTAAAAAGTATGTATGAAATCGTTTTATTATTTTGGTAGATATACCATCCATGCCAGGGGCACAGTCATTTTTAAGGGAGGAGATATAGTTAATAATTTCCTTTTCATTAGTAGGTTTAAGAAACATGGAACATTTGTTACTATACAACAATTTTACAGGATTGTCCGGTTTTTGAATGTTTTCCGCCATGTTACTACCTATATTTACAAAGAAATCATTACAGAAATTAGCAGCTTCATTATCATCTACAAGAGACTAACTGTTATTTATAATATTAAGTGCTGTGATTCTTTTAAAAGTTTAGGGAAATGTTCTTAAGATACCCTAACTAGGCGTAAGCCGTTAATGATATAGAGAAAATTAATTTACTGGTAGTTTTATCAATGCGATTGGTATGTAGTGGAGTACGTACTTATTCATTGACTTCTAGAAAATAAGATATTTATAATTTGATAACTTTATTCTTACGCTGACAATTTTAAGCCACTTATTATCAATTTGGTAGATTTATAACTTTTTTATTAATTTGCTTTTCATGGGTGACCTATAGTTTAGTTGGTATATTATTCGCAGAAAATTTGAGTAAACATCCAGTATACAAACGTTATATCATATCCTTCTTAAATATCACATTGGTCGATTCCTAAGCCTGTGCATGCCACAATATTAATCGAGTGTCAAGACAAAACAACCTAGTGATAAACTGCTAAAAATGGACTCGAGCCGCGTGCGTTTGTCGGCTCGAAACGAAATGAAGACGTTACAAGATTCTAGTTTTAGACGGGCTTGTTTTTTCCGTCTTATTTGGATAAAGGTGGGTACGGACTGGCACAATGGCATCTTTATTGATTACGTTCGTAATAATATATCCTTATAGATAAATGAGGTAATTTTCGGTTTTAACTATCGTTAACACCACTGCTGAAGTAATTTTTCTACGACCTTTAAAATATGAAAAGGTGGGCACGAAAGCGATAATTCTTTTGCATATCTTATTTAAAGTAGAGTGAATCGAAATTCTACAATAAGAATGAAGCGAGAAAAAATCGCAGAAGGGGTAAAAATCTCATTTAGAAGCAAGATTCCTGCTTCCTCTAAACGACAGAAGCATAATGTATTTTCAGCAAGATGGTACACCACCCCATTTAGTTTACAATCTTGATGAGCGGCTACCTGAGCATTGAATTGGAAGAAGAGAACCAGTAGAGTGACCTCCCAGATCTCCTGGTCTCACTCCTTTAGACTTTTTTTTTTCTGGGGACATCTAAAGAATGAAGTTAATGTAACGCTCCTGCATTAATTGATGAAATAAAACTAGCCATACAACGGGAAATTCAAAACATAATCCCTTAAACGTTACATAATGTTAAAAGAATTTTTGTTGAACGTAGTAAGGTAAGGCGAGGCTAATTGAGCAATTTTACACTTGATCAGTCATAGCCCCTCAACGATAAGTCTTAATGGCTTGTTATGCATACTGATGGGTAAGTAATTTATCTCTTTCCAAAAGTGCCCATAGTAAATTATTTTCAACAAATCACATTAAGGAGCTACAGCCGTTTAAGTGAAGAAAGTCAGAGATGCTCAACTTACCCCATAGGTGATGTAAATTGAGCAAGGGTATGGGCCAAATTGAGCAGTTAGAAATTCTAGCAAAACCATGGGTTCAATGTTTACTAGACATGTAATAAAATTCCTATTTGATAATCAACTTTTTATTTACAGTCGTTTAGTGACATAACAGTGAAACTAAAAGTAATTTTCTTTTAATATTAAACGAAAAAATAGAAGCAGCAAAAACTGAACATATCTTAAGCTTAACTTTTGAATTAGACTCAGTGTTTTTACTTAAATTAGACTTGAACATTGATGTAATTATCAATAATGCTTATATCAACAAAGAATATATTAATGAGATCTTGGAAACTTAACCATCGTTGTCGTTATTGCAATTAATACAAACGAAAGTTAGACCAGCAACTGGCGCACATTTTGTATATGCCCACTCCTTGCAATCTTGGCACTGGATCCAGGTTTTTCCTGGTAAACTTTCAGAATAGGCTTTGCAACAAACCAGGCAGGAATAGTCATAATCGTTACTTTCCTCACTTGACTGAAGTACTTTTTAGAAAAACTATTATTTCTTTTTTTATCAATGTTCTTCTTTAGCTTCTTAACTTATTTAGTGGTTTTATTTTGTTCGTCTTGCAATGCGTTCTTTTTGGGAGGGTCTGTTAGAACAGCAGCTTTTCTCTTTCTTCTGATGGTTTTGGCTGCTTTCCTAGGACCTGCCTTTGAGTATGGTCGAACAGTTTTGGGGAAAATACATGCGTTGGATTGAACTGCTCATTTTCTTTGTTACTTGTACCAGGTTCGGGTTCAGTTTGGCTGGTGGAGGTAGAAGGAGTAGAATCAGGTTCGGTATGGGCATTATCGCTTGCCCTGGACGATCTATTTCCTGCTCGACAGTTTCTGGATCTGGACGGTCGGTTACAAATGATGGTGAAAACTCATCCTCACTAAAAATGTTCGCATAATATGAGAACATGCCAGTCTTTTGGAAACCCTTCACAATATTCATACTTGTTTGAGCAAACGGCCATGAATCAGCGACAATTTTTGGGTATATCATAAATAGTTGGTGTCTTGCCTGGGTTATTACGTAGCCACGCATCTTAAGCAAAAATAAAAAACATACATTACTTTCGTTCTAAATCGTGGAGTTAGTATTGCTCAACTAACCCGAACCCAAAAATTTGAAACAAAAGTGAGGTTATGAAAAAACTCTTGGAATTATATCGAAAACCTTTATATATACATATCAAAAATATACTAAATTTATGGAATTTTAACAGTTACCTGATTGAAAACAGATAATATTTGACTCGTACAGAAAAAATATTTCTATTCCATAGTTTATTACTTTTTGGTCGCAAAATAAACAAAGCGTCCGTGTACTTCACTCGATCGACAAGTCGTCACTGGCGGTCACGCGATGAGTTTCCCTCCCGCGATCGCTTCTTTCGTGTATAGTTTCTGAGATATTTCGGTTGCCCAACTTACCCCTATGCTCAACTAACCCCGCCCTACCCTACTTGTTACTGCAGAACTCAACAAGAAAGTCTGTTTGAACAAACCAGTGTTGAAATTTTGAATAGAGTTTTGTTTAAATAAAACAGTGCAAACAGACTTTTTTAGTGAACAATTATAGATTCATATCTTCCTTAGTTTTGTCTTAAAATATTTTAAAAATATCGTATTTTTCCCTAACAAGAAAATAATCAGTTCATATTATAACAAACTTCTCTTACACACTTTGCACATATTCTATTAAGTTATATAACGGACACGGCATTTTTTTACTTTTACCATAATTATCCAAATCCAGCTGTTACTGCTTTTAAAGCCATCTCCATTTGTAACGCCGTCATATTTTTCATTTCCCAGTACTAAAAGCATTTCGGCATTATATACGTTTAAATAAATAAAACATCCATTATCGTGCAAACAAAATGGCCGCTCCATCGAGAGTAGTCTAATGATGATTATTATAGAAAATTCATTTGCTATGAATTATTCATTCCTGGGTTCTAGGCAGGATGATTTAATGTAGATATGGGAAAAGCTGGCAAAAGTTTTAGTTTTTCTGCTACTTTAATAGGTGTTATTAGAAAATTGTCTTTAGCGACAACTTCTAAGTATTGATTGTTATGTATGCTCAGCTGATTATGTCTATAATAAAATGTCTATTTTTTGATATCGTTGTTACAGCTAAACCTTGTCCTGCTTCCCAACGCTATTTTATATGTTACTTCTTTGATTCCTTCTATTGGCGTCACATACTTTTTTGGATAAAGGAGTGGGAATAAATAGACGCTTGGGCTATTGCGTTACTCTTATTTTGATTAGTTCTGATTAACTTACCGCTGTATGTTATGTTTCCTGCTGTTTAAGTAACGTAATAGATATATCCAAAATTCGAGCAAGTAGATATCCAAATCAGTGAAACGAAGCATTAAGTTTGTAACTAAGGCTTATTCATCGATAAATGGAGCCGTAAATCGAGATGGCCTAAAAAAGCGAAACTTAAATCCCAATTTTATTGCCAACTTCTGAAACCAAAAAGGAATATACATTTTAAGAGTAAATAATAATTATTATTGTGGAGGAGCTCAATAAGATGTTACCTCCACGTATAATAAAGTTTCAGGGTGCAGGGTCGGCTTGAAAATATAGCTATCTACACATTGATTTATTGTTATTTTCAATTAAAGAGAATCTTTAAACCAAATGAAAGTAAATATCAAGATTGGATTAAAGACACAATAGTAGGGGGGAAGATGCAGCACTGTAGGTCCTTTTTCTGTTGCAAGTTTATTACACAGTGTCACACACGTATTCTCTATTAATTTTTAAAGCCTGTAATACTTCCCTTTTTTGAAAGTTTCTTTAAAATATGTATTACTATTAATTATAAAATTTCGGATTTCTGCTTTTGTACTGTTAGAACTAGGAATCATTTTTAGTAGACGACTATGATAACATTGGCCATTACAATAATGGTATTTTTAGGATTATTTTTAAGAAGTCGATGTTTAAACCAATCTTCAAAAAGTTGTGCGTCAGTGTCTTGTTGGTAATCTAAAGAAGAATACTATGTTTTTAGCTGAAAGCAACAGACAGTTCGGAACAAATCCATATTGTGAACCTGCGTGTATTATTTTAATTCCTTTGTCTTTATTTGAAGAAGTCTTGGATTCACATTTTTTTGAAAAATAATTCCATCCTTTTCTTGCATTGTCTTGTGCATCGAACCACGTTTCGTCAAGGTAGATAAATGTCAATATTCCGCTTTATATTGTTTAATAGGCAAAATGTTTGTATTTGTCGTTGGTAAGCTTTTTTTAGGGAAACCAGGGCAGACAGTAGCGGCGTTAGGGTAGGGCGCGGTTGAGCGACCGCCCAGGGCGCCAGACATATAGGGGCGTCATATATTTCTGTCCGCTCATCCAGCTCACCTATAAGAATCTAAAATTCCCTATTTGTAGTCCACTCAACTGGTGCTAAAAAAGGCATAAAGCTTAAAATTAAACGTATTTTAATGAATGAGGGCTCATTTGCTGATTTCATTAATAACGCTTTAATCACTTTAACTATTTGAACTGAAAAAACTGAAGTTCAAGACTCTCATTCTAGCCGAACAGTTAAAAGATTTCAGCTTCATAGTTTCATTGGTTATTTGGTATAAAATACTTTTTCAGATTAATGTCATTAGTGAATCTGTGCAATCAATAGACATGGATCTTGGTAAATGCACAGAAATGTTTAAAGAAATGCTTTAAAAGCGCCATTTTAACAGCGAAGGAGTTGGCTGAAGAACTTTAAATTGACCTGTATTTAAAGCCACAATAAGAATTCGACCTGTAAAGCGCCAAGCTGGTGAAACTGCCCGCGATGAGCCTGTTACTTCTCCAGAAAATAAATTGAAAAAGTTGAATTTTTCATCTGTCTATTGGACATACCTTAATTTCACTCTAACCTGAACAGCTCAATGAGTACTCCGCATATCGGTCTTTTTTGTATAATATAAGAAAAATTCCAGAAAAACCAGACCTTCTCAAACTCTGTGGTGACCTCCAAATAAAATTAACTGTAGGCTCAAACTTAGTTACTTATAGACGGTTGTATACTGGGTCGTTGGTATGTATGGAAACGGTTGATTATTTCTTAAAGTAAAACCGCTAACAAAAAATATTCGTATATAATACCACAAGAGAGAAAATTTTACCTAAAAATTTTTTTCTTGAGTGGTATTCGTCAAGACTATTTCACGAATAATATTAAAACTAGGTATATGGGTGAATTATAAATTAATTTTATTCCAAAAGAAGATAGGAAAATGAAAACATAAAAACTACTTATAAATATTAACAATATTAAATGTGCAGCTTTGATATATCATCCCATATTTATTCGCATTCTCGTTTTGGTTGGAGAGTTGGGGACTCTACAATAGCATTAATACTACTTGTTGGTACACTACAAGATGACAGTTGCTCGTTATTTCTCATGCAATTTATTAAATCGGAATGATGTTTTGGATCCATCTGAAGATAGGGTTTAAGAGCGTGAGAACTTGCATGACCAGTTAACTTTATTAACTGTTGTTCACTTACTCCTTGTTTTGTAAGAACTGATACCGCAGAGGAGCGATTTCAGTGATTAGTTATTTTATTTCTCTTTGTATCGAGTCGGGTCTTCTTAGCTGAAATTTTGGTCGATTTTGCAAGGGAATTAATTCCTAATGGTATGTTCTTAAACCAAGGGCCCTTGTGCCAGTTAGGATTGGGGTTTAAAAATAACCTGTCCGTTGTTATTTGGTGAGGTCGCTTAGTCAGAAGTTTTTTAAATAACCTTACTGGACAAAAAATTTGTATTAATTTTGTTTCCTACTAACCACTTGCTGCTAGCACAGCTTTTAGAGTTTCTTCATCCCAAAGTAAGGCCATGTTATATATGTTTTGTATGCCTAATGCCTTTGCACTTACTTTTTGTTTGGTCAGATCTTCTTGTAAAATTCTTCTCTTAGTATTACGTGCATCGCGTGCTTTTTTGAAGCGTATGTCACTAAAGGGATGAAACGAAATATTAAAGTCATTAAAATATTTTTCCTGTACCATTTCGGCTGTAGTATTCCAGATAGACTTTACGGTAGTTTCCTTATAGTCTTCGCCGTTTTTTCTTTTCATATTAAATGCCCAGTCTTCCAAATTTGTGGCTATATTATTTATAGTTGTAGTCGAAACAAATTCATAATTACGCTCTTTACAAAAATCTAGAAATTGGTTTCATATCGACGATCTGGTTTTTATGGTATTTGTTGGAATTACTTTTCCACGGCAGATTTTATTTCACAGATTGATCTTTGACCGAAACGAATGGTTTCACACATACTTTGGTAAAAATAAATAAATTTACGTGAGATTACAACCTTTCAAAAGTAACAGTGACAATCTACTGTCAGTCATTAATTACCAATCTTAACAGTGAATGTTACTAAGGTAACAAAATTTTGCCGATTAAAAACTATGTTGCTAGCTATTTTCTGAAATTCTGATTGGTCAGTGGGGTCAGCAAAATTATGAAGGTAGTGGTTTTTCCGTTTAAAAACAGGTAAATATCTAAAATTGCTACATTTTGATTGGTTAAAATTATGATGAGTGGAATAGTCAAAACAAAAATTTATGGATTTGAAAAGTCTATTAGAATTAAAACAACATGATGAGCCAGAAAGCCGTACAACAACAAAGTTACTTTTTTTTAATAGAACACCCTATATCTTACAACATTTTTGAATTCTACATAGAATTGTAATTATTTGTTAATAAGAGCTTTATAAGATAAACTTAATAGTTTCCGAGATATCGACTTTTGAATAATGACATTTTTGAACTTTGACAGCTTCTAGCCATAGAGCAAAACGGCTTACATGTCCCTATCTTACTTTTTTATTATCTTCCCAAAGATACCAACTTTTGGTTAAACCGGAAGTGCTATATTTCCGGCTTTTGAGTTACATCCAGTTTAACCGGAAGTTGAGACTTTTTGGAAGATAATTAAAAACTAATATAGGGACACGTAAGCCGTTTTACTCTAAGGCGTACCGTTAGAAAGCTGAAAGCTGGTGGGCTCAAGAAAAATGTAATTTTTCACAAGTCGATATCTCGGAAACTATTGAGCTTATACTTATGCACTTGTTAAAAGTAATTGTAATTTTATGTAAAATCCAAAAATTATCTAAGATATAGGGTGTTCTATTAAAAAAAAAAGTAACTTTACTTCTCTACGGCTTTCTGACTCGTCCTGTATACTTAATTTTTTGAATTCTAATAGACTATTAAAAACCCTCAAACTTTTGTCTTGAATATTTTTTGCTAGCTATTGTACTTTAAGATATAATCGACTGTTTTCATACATACCAACGACCCTGTATATTGTGTAATGAACTCATAAGCCTGAAATCGTTTTTGCCTGATCAGGGTGGTGTTGTTACTCCTGTCTATATTTTATATTTTATTAAAGAGCGCAACATACAAGAACTGTATCCAAATGTACGTATAGCATTGCGAATATATTATATTGATCACTATACCTATAACGGTTATTAGTACGACAAGGAGTTTTTCAAATCTTAGGCTGATAAAACCTATCTGCGATCGACAATATCACCATCTAGATTGATAAATTGATAAACTTTGTCATTCAAAAATGAAATTGCGGAAAACAGACTTTGTTGTCGATAGAAGGACCATTAAAGTAATATTCTATATGTTTGTTTTTTAACAAATTGTTATTATTTCATTCTTTAATTTTTTTTTCATGGGTTTGGATAGCGAATATGTGGCGCCGCACAGTATTTACCAGAGAACAATTTCAAAGATTTCTATCTGAAGCTCCTAATCAGAAGCTTTTGGGAATGAAGTTAAATTTAGACATTACGTCAAAGAATAGAAGTTTTTTTATGAAATATATTATGGTATTTTTGGATTGTACTTGTTATTGGTATTTCTGGTGCATGCCGATGTGAAGAAATTGTAAAAATAACCGTTGATGGCATACAAGACTTAGGATCTGCCATTCACATAAGAATTCCTGACAGTAAAACTAGAAAATGGCGATCGTTTACTATTGTTGGGAACAATATTTAAGCATATATAAAAAATATGCATCATTACGCCCAGAAGGCATGGATGATAAAAGATTCTTTTTAAAATTTGTAATTGGTCGCTGTTGTCGCATGGTAATGGGAATTCATAAGATAAGTACTGTTCCTAAGGAAGCTGCAGTTTTCTTAAAATTACCTTATGCCACAGAATATACCGGCCACTGTTTAAGGAGAACTTCAGCTACAGTGCTTGTCTGCTTGTAGACACAGGTACAGACATTACGTGTTTAAAGCGCCACGGGGGATGGAAATCCAGTAGTGTAGCTGAAGGGTACATTGAGGAATCGATTACCAACAAGAAAGATATTGCAAAAGAAATTTTACAACCTCATTTTACTGAAGAAATCCCTATTAACATTGACATAAATTCAACAGCAAGTGGTTTCACGGAGGGTTTCACGCTTGAAAATACAAAAACAAGTTAGGATCGCAACATCGCAACACCTTGTGTTAATTTTTCTGGGCCACAATAAATAACTGTACTTTTAATCTGATGTTTAATAAATAGTTCATTGTTGTATTTTTTAAAAATAAAGAAAGTATACAAATATCCAATATTTCTTGTATTTTTCAATATTATTTATTTTCTACTACTGTATAAATAAATTAACCTTCGGGCCCTAGCAACACGAAAGATCACGAAAGATCACGAAAGTAAACATTAGAGTTACCTGAAAATTATACGTTGCTAGCTACGAAAGTAGTATGTTTCTAGCTACGAAAGTACTATTTTCGATGCCAGGACAAAAAAACACGAATACTAATACTTAGGAAATTTTTATTGTTTTTATTCAACGAATTTTGGAAAAAAACTTAATAATAATAAAAAAATTCGAACTGACAGACTCTGACAGTACTCAAATAACTAGTTGTCATGGATGATTTTACAGGTGGAAATACCTTATTTTATCATTATAATTTGAATAAAATCAAAGTTCATTACTTAATAATACAGTGATGAGCTAAAATATGGAACAAATTCATTTAAAAATCAGGTATTAATTTTTTGAAAAAAACGCTCGGACACGTCGATTATAATTTTTTCTTCCGAATTTCTTGCCTCAAAAAGAAATTATACAAGGTGTGTCAAAATGTAGATGTAGCAAACATTTTTTGTATTTTAAATACATAGAACCCTTTTGTTTCAATCAAATTTTGAATTTTACGTCAAATTCTGCGCATAATTCATGTAGCATACCCTATCCTTATCTCTAACGGTTTTAGAGAAAAATTACATCATAAAACAAAATTTTTCTTTAAAAGAAGTTACATGTACCTACTTAAAGGTAAACAGTTAAATTTAAATGAATTGTCGCTACGATAGCAAGTCATGCGTCAATCAAAAATAATTTTGGGTATAATTTTGAAAAACGGTGATCATGGTGCATTTAAATGAAACTCAAAGAATCGAAATTTTAATGTTAATTGGATGTGGAGAGAAAGCAAGAAATTAAGAAGAAGTTTGTAACTTGTTTAGCGCTAAGTATCCAGAACGACCGATTACAAGATCTACAGTGAGTAAAATTGAGAAGAAATTCAGGGAAACAGGGAATGTAAAGGATCGTCTACGGCCAGGTCGTCCAAAAATTAGTAAAAACACAAAATTGAACATTTTGTTAGAAGTTGAAGATAATCCCCATAGTGCATTCACTGAAGTAGCCCTTAATAATGATGTGAGCCGACGATCTGTTTTGCGGGTATTGAAACAAAAAAAGCACCATCCGTACAAAATTAGGTTGCTGCGCGAGCTAAACGAAGATGATCCCGACCGCCGACTACAGTTTTGTGAAACTATGATGGAAATTTGCAACTTAAATCTATTTTTCCATCGCAACATACTTTTTAGCGATGAAGCCACGTTTTGTTTGAATGGTTCGGTAAACAGACAAAATTTTCGGTATTGGAGTACTAATAATTCCCCGTTGGATGAGAGAACAGCACACGCAAAACCCACAAAAGTAAATGTTTGGGCAGGGATATTAAATGATAGAATTATTGGATGGAAATCTTGCAGGAGACCGGTATTTACAATTTCTTCAAAATGAATTAATTCCCACACTAGCAGCAGATTTTCCAAATCCGAATCAGCCTAATCTACCAGAAGCGTCTATTTGGTTTCAGCAGGATGGTGCTCCGCCTCATTTTGCTCAACAAGTACGAGAGTATTTGAATACTGTATTTCCCGAACGATGGATAGGTAGAAGAGGACCCATAGAATGGCCTGCAAGATCTCCCGATCTTACACCAATGGATTTCTTTCTTTGGGGTTATTTGAAATCAAAAGTGAATAAGGATAAACCACAAATTTTGGAAGACTTAAAATTTAAAATTAGATATGAAATTAGGCAAATTAATGAAAATACTGTAAATAATGTTTTAGAAGGGTTTTTAAGTAGATTGGCATATTGTCAAGAAGTTAATGGTTGGCATTTTCAACAGTTAATAAAATAATTTTCATTTTATGATGTAATTTTTCTCTAAAACCGTTAGAGATAAGGATAGAGTATGCTACATGAATTATGCGCAGAATTTGACGTAGAATTCAAAATTCGACTGAAAAAATAGGGTTCTATTTAAAATATAAAAAAATTTTGCTACATCTACTTTTTGACACACCCTGTATAATTTCTTTTTAAGGCAAAAAATTCGCAAGAAAAAATTATATTCGACGTGTCCGAGCGTTTTTTCAAAAAATTAATACTTGATTTTTAAATGAATTTGTTCCATATTTTAGCCCATCACTGTATATTGATCAGAGAACAGTAGTAGAAAAAATTTAATACATCACACGATGCGAAAGCCTTTTTTGATGTTCGGAGGTACTGAATTACCTCGACTTCACCTCGGCTATTCAAAAACCTCCTCACACTAAAAAATTAACTTTCGCATCTAGTAATGTAAATAACCATTTATGACACACACACTTTTTCTTTCGCTGCTTATAGCAACCGTCTACTGTAAAAAAAAGCAAAACTTCAACGTCAAAAAATTAGTAGAAAAATGCCAAGTTTATTGACGTTTGAAGAAAAAAAAACTTTTTCGCTCTACTCTACTCTATACGATATAATTAAATAGTAGTTTAAATAAATAACTTTGATTACACGATAGATTAGATATCTATTGAGATGTAAGAAAGTACGATATAACAAATTTGCTTTTGTTACCCTTGCTATTAATGTTTCATACCCAACCGAAACATTTACTATCGAGAAATAAATGAGCGTGTCATCAAAAGAAGCATATTAATGCGTTTCGCTGTAAGATCGATCCCTTAAACCCTTTTTTTTTTTCAGAAAAAGAAAGACGGGAAAGAAAAAGTGTATTTGTTTTATTTCGCCCTGGGTTTTTGATTAAGTGGTTTCTTGGCAGATACCGAACTTTGGTCGACTGGCTGTATCTCGAGATGGATGGCAGCAAAAACTTCTTTCAGATATGCTTAATTTAACATCTTCAGCGGTCCCTGGGGATTATATCCGCATAAAAATGGGGATCAAGGATGAAATTAATAACTGAAGAATGTTTCTTAGCAATATTTCAAAAGAAGTTTCAAATAAATATTCTTGATGTACCTAGAGTCGTGTATGTAAGTTTGTATGGATTCAAACTAGTACAGCTAGGTACTAGTTTAGATTTAATTATTAACATGGATTTGAAAATTATAAGAAACTTTCTGTCTGTTGAGTTTTAATTGTCTTGGAAATAAACATTTTACATCCTCAGTTGTGCTTTGTTGATGTCGCACCAAACTTTCGTGTTTTTTAATAATAATAATGAGTGCAATAAATTTGCAAGGTATAATTGAAAAAATTAATTTACAAAAAAAGACTTAGTTGTTTTATTCCTCCCCTTGACTTGAGTTAAATTGATCAAAAATTATAAATATTATTTAAGTTATGTTACAAAAGAATCAGTATAAACATATAGCAGACAAATGTAATTTTATTTAGTTTACAACGAAACGTTTTTTCCTGTTTCTTGTTTAATTTGCTTCTTTGTAGAAAAAAATACTGCTTGCTTTGGTTGAACTTAGGGGATTCTGCTGTCGATCTTGTCAAAGCAATGCACTGTGACAATTTGATCTTGTATACTTTGATCTCAGCCTACAAATTTGGCTAATAATATTAATGTATATCGCATATTTGACTGGTATTTCAGCTTTAAGAACTGGTGCAAAGTACAACGTTTTGGTTACTGTATACTACCTACCCTATCTTGGTTCTCCACTTAAGGTTAATGTCCTTCCTTTAGGTGTCCTTGGCTAAGTTTGTGATTTACTTTTGCTCATTTCTTATTGCCTTGTATCAACTACCATATTATAATGTAGTAAAAATAATAATAACAATGTCCTTATTTAATTAGAGAAGTACAATGGAAAGGGAAAGTGGGTGGCGGTATCCAACTATAGCTGCTTAAATACAACCATCCTGTAGAAAGTGAATACTAATTCTAGTAGCTAAATAGATGATATATATTATTATATGAATCAAAAGAGAAAAAAAAGAAGAATTAATGAAAAACAGAAGGTTCACAGAAATTGTTTAAGAGGTTAAAGATATAAGGTATAAGATATTTTTTTAAGAGAGATTATTAAATACAATTTTCTAAGAACTATACTGATTATGGGTAATGGAAGAGATAATATTGAGTGCCTACATTGAGGAAAAGAAATTAAATAATAAAAAATAAAATAAATGGTATTAAAAAGCAGTGCTACTCTCAGTGCGACCGGCGACTCTCCAGCAACAACTCCCTCCAGGTGATCGTTGACAGCCATACATCCTTTTAGGATTTCCGTTGTCGTTCTTAGTTGGTTCCTGCTAAGGTTAAGCAACTGTTTAGAGAATTTAGGACTAATACTCCCCATAACTCTCTTGCTATAATTTAGTCCTTGTCTGCTGTTCCAGTAGACTTTGTTTTCATTTTTGAGCTGATGCTTGCCTCGCGAGCTCGTCTGCTCTTTCTTTGCCAAAAATGCCTCTGTGACCCGGTACCCATAATAATTTAACAGTATTTCTGTCCGCCAGGGTTGATGTTACCCTCTAACTCGTGAGAGCCTTAAGGACCGCTCGACTGTCTGAGCATATATTGATTCGTCTATTTTGGTAGACTCTTCTATTGTTTTGCCATGCGCATTGTATTATGGTATAGGTTTCTGCCTGGAATACTGTTAAGGTCTTTCCTAAGGGTAAGAACAAGTCTTTTCTTGGTCCTAGTCTGTGTATCTGAGCCCCTGTACCTTCTTCAGTCTTGGATCCATCAGTAAACCACACCAGAGTTCCAGACAGAAAATCTGGTTCGTTGCTTGTCCACACAGTTCGATCCTGAATGTTTATCTCAAAGGGTGTGTTGTAAATAAATTTTGGCGTCATGTGGTCTTATCTCATCTTCATCTCCGGTATATGTGCTATGTCTTCTATACGTTCGTGACCTACCACCTTTACTCTGGTGGTCGGCAGCATCACCTGAAGGCGGTGGAGGCCCGTTCTCGCCTCCTGCTGTATCGTCAAGTGAAGAGGAGGGAGGTCAAGAAGCCGCTCCATCCCTGCAGAAGGAGTCGATTTCATTTCACCTGTTATGTCTAACAGGCCAGTCCCTGAAGACTTCCTAGCCTCAGCATAGAGGTCCTCTGCAGAACTTTTGGCCACCAGATCACGGATGCGTAGGTAATTGAGGGTATTACCACTCTGGTGTTGATCCAATGCACCATGTTAGGCGATAAACCCCATTCCTTTCCGTACATTCTCCTTGTTGTTGCAAGAGTAATTTCAGATTTACGGATAATTTTTCCTTGTGGCTATTCCAAGTAAGTCTAGAGTCCAGGATGACCTCCAGATATTTTACTTCCCCAGCCAGCTGCAACGTTTCCCCTTAAAGAATTAGAAGTCCTAATCCCCCTTTTTTCCTTCGCTTTGTGAAGAGAACTATGATGATCTTTGGAGGGCCAATGTTTAGATCGTCTTATCCCTTTTTACACCACTTTAAGGGCCTTCGTTACACCCATACAGAATAAAGACGAGCTGGTGGCAGCTCTAATGTGATCAGGGAACGAATCGAACGCGTTAACGGCAGTATAACTAAAAGAGCGATGAAAATGCATGAGGGTATCTAGGAACACTATACAAGTCTCCTTGACGAGTAAAAAGATTGTGCAGATCAGAACGTCTAATAAGTTTATGTAGTAAATATTTGGAAACTCTGTTGATTCCCCACGGCTGTACATCTATACTCCACGACCAGAGATCCTCTTCTTCAGGCTTCGATGTTAATGCCCTTTTTGAGCCACCCACGGGGTTTGGGTCGCTTGCCACTTCTATGCCACTCGGCCGGCAGTCGGACGGAGGTTTAGGGAAACCTAACAGGTCCTGGACACCAAGCAAGCAGTTGGCATCTCGGTCTGGGCCCTTTGCCACCTCCGCATCGTTGACGGAAAAGTCATAGCTAACTCCCTGGAGGTCTATGTGCCCTTTGGACGTCAGTGAATCCATGGCATCGATGATCCAGGCCTCCAGGAAGCCGCTCGGCGAAGACGGTAGCAGCACGTCTTGCATTCGGTCTAAGACTGTTGCGAAATTTAAGGCCATGGGTCTGCCTTCCAACAGCTTAGTTAAAACGTAATTAAAATATTCGAGTTTTATTCTAACTCTCTGTCAAATTTACTAACACAATAGGTAAATCTTAAGCGTAAATCTATATTCAAGCATTCTGGAGTTTCTGCAAACTATCTCTATCCATCTGAAGTAAGGCAGGCCAGTACACAATATCGCAGTAACCAAGGTGAGAGAAAACAAGGGAGTCAGTTTGACAGCTGTATGAAAGATGTCCCTATGCATATATAAAAGTTTCAATTTGCCATACATTTTCTGTATTAAGGATGAAACAATCCAGATTCCTACATTTATTGACAGGTGCTATGTCGCTGCCGTTCACAGAGATTTTAAAGAGTGGATTTTCCAGTATCAAAGCTTTAGAAGTACCGAACAACATCAGCTGTGTTTTCTTTTCGTTTAAAACTAAGTTATGAGATTTGGAAACATCGGCAATAATTCTAAGATCATGATTCATTTTATCAACAGAAGTACCAACATTCAAGGGGGAAAAAGAAAAATAAATTTGTGTTTCGTCCGCATATTGATAAGACTAGCAAAACTTAAGAAATTTACAGAAGTTGGAGGTGTAAATGGAGAAAATCAACGGGCCCAGAATACTACCCTGAGCCATACCTCTGGGAAAATTATGAACAGGAGAAGAATTGTTGTTGATCATCACTCGCTGTGATCTGTGAGAAATAATTGTCGAAGAGTTTTAAAGCCACCCATATCAAGGCAGCTACAGTGATCCTTATCACAAGCTCTTAAAATATCTTCGGTTATGGTCAATAGGGTTTTAGTTTTAGTTCTTAATAAAAATAATAAATATCTTCTCAATATACCGACCTAGATCATTTTTGTTGTTTTAAATATTACCCCAAACATTGACAGAAACCCTCTCTGTATTATGATATTAAATTTTATCGAATATATCTTGGCCGTCAACGAGCTTGCTAATACATATTTCTGTTTATCGAAAAAACTTCGAAGTGGTCTCAAAATTTGTCATGAATACCTAGATTGAACAGTCAACAACTTATGGCTCTTGTTTGTATACTATTAATTGTATAAATAAATTACATCTTGATAAACCTGTAAAATTATGTTCGATGTATCACAAGTCTACAATTTCTTTAAAATATGTTGTAGAAAACATGATTCATTCAGCATATGGAATTCGTATTTTTTACAAGCAATGTGTTATTTACCTGGAAATTTTGAATTCGAAATCGCTCAGGACCGTATTATTTAGTTCACAAGTTTACCACATGCTTCCTACTTAGGTACTTGTTATTTTATTAATATACACGTAAACTCTTCAATACAACGGTCATAATAATTATTCATTTTATAACCTAACATATTTAATTTTGGATATCTAGAAGGTATAAATACCATAATACGAAGAGGTTATCAGGCTATATTTTAGAAATATTAAAATTTCGTAAGCTTTATGTCAAAGTCAAAAAGTCAAAGCTCGT
The DNA here is from genome assembly GCA_963920685.1 of Polydrusus tereticollis. NCBI lineage: Eukaryota > Metazoa > Arthropoda > Insecta > Coleoptera > Curculionidae > Polydrusus > Polydrusus tereticollis. Next base: position 86,618,813 of record OY987329.1, on the reverse strand, counting down.
TTTAATATCCAAGAAGGAGTAAAAAACGAACTAAATTTATAAACAAATAATACCAATACAGTAATAAAATAAAACCAGTAATGCTTTAGGTTTTCAACATGATTTTCGTTTTTCTCGAAGCTACATCGCTATCCTCTTTGTAGCATTTTAAAATATTCTGTTATTAATCAATTTCCCTGGTTAATTTATTACTGTAATAATTTTGTCAATGACCTCTTCAATATTCTGGTTACTTTGCTGGTATGCCATATTCTTTAGATGACCCCAAAGAAATGTGTGTAAATGTGACATGTCGGGGATTGGGTGGCCGCAATATGGTTCCAATACGTCGAATGCATGCATTATGGGGTTCAAAAATTCAATGACATCACGCACGACATGTGGAGGAGCTTCATCCTGCTCCCAAATTAAATTTCAATATCCTTGTGTTGAAGGAACTCATGTTATCGTCGTCCATTTAGTGACCCGTTATAGAATATTGGACCCAAAGTTCTGTTTATAGGACCACACCAAAAATGTATGGAAATAGAAAGGGAATTGACATTTAATGGTCGGCAATTTTCTTGGATTTCCTATAATCCAGTGATGAGTGTCGATTAAATAAACCTCATGTGGTAGTATAATAATTTAAAATCGCTTGGTCTGCATATCCTCTTCCTTGTGAATTTCTTGCTTCATCATGTAGAGATTGCTTTTCTTCATATTATGTCTTTTATCTTTAAAATGGTATTTAGGGATGTATTTCTATGAAAACTTGCAATATATCTTCTTGCATCTCTTGCACTTTCTTGATTTTTTTTTTAATATAGAGGTATGCCTAGCCATTTATTATTATTTATTGTAAATATGCTAGCCGAAAAACGTAAATTGAATAAATTACATATTTTTTAATCCTAAAAAGATCTAACTAAATTTATCCTACAGAATATTGGTAACGATTATAGTATAAAAGGTACCAAAGTATGTAATATTATTCAAAAAATAGTACCTTTACTGTAATCTATCTTTAAATGGCGCGAAGTAATTAATGCTCATTAAATATGCAAAACGCATACCGGGGTGTCAATATCAATTTAAACACCATCCCTTAAAATCTATTGTGTTTTAATTAAAGGATCCAAATAATGAGCATTTTTAGGTAGTTCCACACTGAATATATCGCAAGCAATTGGTATATTTGAGGATTTACCATTGTTGCTGGGAAAAATGTTTTTAAATTAAATATCTAAACCTGCCTATTCTCCTAAAATTGTATTATATTGTATTGGTGGGTATTTATAACATATGAGAACATTATTTAAGTACTGTGGTGACTGCCCAGCTGTTTACGTCGGCCAGTCAGGGAGAAAGATTTCTACCAGGGTTCGCGAACACCTGAGTCTTTATAAGTACAAAAACACAGATATAACTGAGACAAGGTCTGCATTCGCGACTCATTTGTTGACATCTGGACATAGTTTTTCTTCGCCTAAAAAAGTTTCTGTGTTACACGAATGTCCAAAGGCCAAAAAACTGGATCTACTGGAAAAAATTGAAATTACTAGAGCAAAAAAGAGTCCTATACTCACTTGCATAAACGATGTATTTAATTTTGAACCCCATTTAATTTTCAACAACATTATTAATAATAATGATGGTTAGGTTGATGCAAAGAAACAAACAAAACCAACTTGACATGACGGACCGACATCGGCACTAAGTACCACTATACTTAAGTACATAGACCAAGCTCAGTTAAACATATAAATAGGCAACCAGTCAACTTCGTCTTACTTGTTTAATTTTTATTAATAGTGACGTGTTAAATATTTTTGTATGATGTAAGATAGTTTTTTAAGAAGTTTTAAATTTACATTTTTGTTCTGTGTAATTGTTGGTTTTGTGCTGTTATTTCTCATGTAATGTTGTTATATTTGGTAAGTCCTACATTGAATCTCCGTTGCTTAATCTAGATTTTTATCATTATGATCATATTCTTTAGGTCTGAAGATGCTCCTTCAAGAGCGAAACATGTTACCAAATGCTAATATAAATCAATTTCAGGCCGAGACTTTGTGGTTTTTTAACGTTTTTTAACGTATTAATTATTTAAGAAATCGTATTAACTAATAAATAACAATGGGTGGTACTATTTTACATAATATAATCACAAAAACAAGATATTATTATAATAGATATAGAATCTTAATAACAAAGCATATTCAAAAATTGAATGATACTTTGTCCTTATGGCTTAATCATAGTCCGATTCGGAAGATGAACTTTTACTAATATTGTTTATAATAAGCGGTTCAACCATTTCTTTGATTATTATATGTACCTGCCACATTTTAGCTTCTTCTTCTATCACATAATTGATACACATTTTCCACTTTTCCTCACTGATTTTACCCATAGCTTCATTAAAGGGTCTTTTTAAATCTACCATTTTATAAGCCGTGTTTTTTTCTGGCGAATCTATCTTTATTTGAGCCCATATAAGTTGGATCGGGTTTAATTCGCAGTGGTAAGTATGAAGTATGAGCACAGATATTCCTCGTAACTTTGCCATGTCATCGACTACATATAAATGCATTTTTATGTAAACTGGCTTGAACCAATAGTTCTTTTTTTAAGGAATGTAATGGAAATTCTATTTGTCATACTTGTCGGTAATTTTTTCGTCAGCCTAGATTGATAACTTGCATTATCCAATATAATTATTATCTTTTGGTATAAGATCCAACATTTGCTCGAATCATTCTTCAAAGACATCGACATTCATATCTTCGTGATAGTCTCTTCTGTTTTTAATTTGGAACATCAGTAAACCACCTTTAACGAAGCCTTTAGAACTTCCAATATGGGTTATGATAAGTTGATGTCCTTTTCCAGATGGCGGCCCTAATCCTGTTTTTAATTCCTGAATTTAGTCACAGTGTGCGGCTTTCATTTAGCCATGTTTCGTCTAGGTAAAATATTTTTTTGTTTTCTTGTCTATCTTTTCTGATGCTTCTTAAGTTATTTCTTCTCCAACAGAGGATGTCACTTCTGTCTTTTAAAATCGATTGCTTATTATCTTTTTTCCATCGAAAACTCATTTCTTTTCAATAATTTCCAAAGAGTACTTCTACACATAAATGGGTAGTCCTGGTCTTCTCGGATTGAGGACCAAATTTTGTACAGCGTGGGAATTTCTTTTTTCAAAAAGAATCTATGAACTTTTCGCTTTATTCTCTGCATTAAAACATCATACAGCAGAAGTTTTCGTCGATCTGGAGGTTTTTAGAGGTAACCAGGATTGGATACAAAAAAATGGAATAAAATGATTAGAGCAGAAACGGAGTAAGTAAGTACCTAAAGTCTAATTAGTTTTGGTAAAACTGCTTTCTAAAATTCCAGGTAAATAGTGCGGCTGTATATAATTTTAAGCTTAAAAAATTTAATATTAAAATATATATTTAAAGACCATTATCTGAGGTTCAAAAAAATTTTCTATTCCCTGTTTTGAAATCTCAATACAAAACTCAAGTAACCTGATGTTACCCTCCCTTTCATGGTTAGAATATAAAGGTTGTAACACCATAAAATACGTAATATCATGTACAAACAATGGTTTTATTTCTTACCTTTCTTCTGGTTTTGGTGGTACTGGGTACTAACAAAATGATAGTCGAGGAATCGACATCTTTAAATAAACTAAATCCAGGTGCCCAGGTAATTACCGACAGAGGTTTTAAGTCTCTCGAGTACCAACTTGAAGTTAATAATAATCAACTTGCTTATCTAGATTATTAAATTCTATTGAAAACCATAAAAAAAATTAGGAAAAAAAAATATCGGTAACAGTAACAAGCCTATTGATATCCATATTTTAGCTTAAATTAATGTTACCGATATATTACACATTTGTGGTCAAATAATATACAGAGTGTTCAAAAAAACTGGTACCTTCCAAACCTAATTTATATTCAGTTTTTTCTTTAATGGGATGCTATCATTTCCCGTAGATCCATACCCAAAATTTTTTAAAAGTTATTATCCATCAGTTACATAATATATGAGTGGTTTATTCAGGTTAGTATTTTTAAAGTGCGACTTTTATCAGCCCACAGTTATACCAAAGAAACTTATAGCTACGCAAATAAGTTTCTTTGGTTTTACCCAGATGTACCAGGATTTCCAGCATGGTGTAAAATCATATAAAATAATATATACAAAACAATTTAACGACTGTAAAATATTGTTAGTCGTTAACACTATTTTCCTAAAGCTAATTAATTATGGCTCACGCAGAAAGTTTACTATACTAATTTCTAAACCCGGTATTCACCGTAACTTTCCGGAATTCCGTCAAGAATTTTTGCGGTGATCGATGGACTAAAATACATTTCCGCTCGGTTGCCCCGCGATCCAATACTTATAACTATTAATAAAGATCTGCGATGCGACGGTTCAAGATCGATTTATATAATGGAAAGCTTGGTCAAATTAGTAATTATTTGGAAAGATCCATCTTCATTTGTCTGGCATTTCGAGAAGTCTCTAATCATCTATTTCATTGGTTACTGAACGAGTAATGAATGATCCGAGGATTCTCTTGATTTTGACTTTTTTGAATCAGGACCGCATCTAAATGATTTAAGGGATTAGTTTATCTAGATCAATAAAAATATCTAATTTAATTTATATTATTAATATTTCATTGTTCAATGAAATATTTCAATATTGGTTGACTAAATTATCTAAATACTACGCGAACAAGTACCCACTGAAGAAAAGGAAGAGTTAAAAAAATAAATTGTAACTTTAGAAATTATCCCACTATGTATATTCCTAATATTATATTATTACTAGATACAAGCAAAATACTTTAATACCTACCTATTGTATAAAGTTGTTAAGACTGCTCAAAATAAGGCATGAATAATTTCTGCATTTTTAATTTAAACGTTTCGTCCAATTGTCCGGTTTCCACCAATCATCTATGGGTCTTGGGTTTTTAGTGATAAAGCATCCCAATTGGCCCCTCTACGTTCGGTCCACTTTTCTCTTAATATATCAATTTACAATATTTTTTAATAACGTTTTCGGAAATGTACAATTTTTCAATATCATATGTTTTATGTTAGACTATACAGGGTGTTTCAAAAGTACGGTACACAACTTAAGGGGGTGATTCCTTATAACATTCTAAGAGAAAAAGTTCATATGAACATGTGTCTGGAGTTGCCCCGTTTTTAATATACAGGGTGTTAAATTATCTTAAAAAAATCGGTTTTTATAATTCTTTTAAATATCCTTTTCACAATTTTATTGAAATTTGGTACTGTTATTTAATAATGATAAGGGGCTTAATTAGCCCTACCTAGATAAATTTATTAAGTCCAGTGACGTCCCGGGTAGCACCTTAACGAATATTATTGAGAAAAAAATTTACGCCACTGACTTCTTCCTAATTTTCATATTTTCTTTCGGACCTGCCAACTAATAATACAACTTCTTTGATCCTTTTGTTGTCGTTTTCGAGAAAAAAAATAAAAACCAGTTTATTGCTTGTACAAAAAAAATACCTATTTTACAAAAAATTTGAAACTCAAATTTTTTTTCCCGCCAATAATTTTTTTTTTACGGTTCAGCAGTCAAAAATATTTGATACGTATTTTTTTATTTTAACGTGATGCACAGATTTTTCAAAAGAAAAATTTTTGAAATTTCACGTTCGCAAAAAAGCACCTTTTTCCGATCGCTTATACAGCAATATCGAATAAAGATATAAAAATTTATCACACACATAATGTTCGTCTTTTTCTCAGCTTTCGAACGGAGTATAATAAAACTCAATTTTGTAATTTGTTAAATGACAAAAATTGAAAACTTATAAACAAATACAATTTTTTCAAATTTGGACATGATTTTTTCGTTTTTTTATTGAAAATATCAACTCAAACCTTTTTTAAAATACTGTTAAAATTTTAGAGTGGAGAGTTAAACACTTACGAAACAATAAATTTTTCAAGCACGGCTTGCACGCGCGACTTGCTCGGACTCGTCTAAACTTGTCGCGCTGGACATTAGGTTCTAACACTAATAGTTTATTATTTGCTATATTCTGGCGATGAAGAAGGGTTGAAATGTCGTCAGAAATTCAAAATTTAAAGATCGCTGTTGCAATTCGTTTGATTTGAAGAATCATATGGGAGAAGTCAAAGAGAATGTTTGCGTCGAGTTTCTGATTCACATCTTGCATAATCCACTCTGAGTCCGAGCGAGTCGCGCTGTTTCGTAAGTATTCAATTCTCCACTCTAAAATTTTAAGAGTATTTTAAAAAAGGTTTGAGTTGATTTTTTCAATAAGAAAATAGGAAAAAAATCATGTTCAAATTTGAAAAAATTGCACTTGTTTATAAGTTTTCAATTTTTGTCATTTAACAAATTACAAAATTTAGTTTTATTATACTTACTCCATTCGAAAGCTGAGAAAAAGGCGAAAATTTTATGTATGCCATAAATTTTTACATCTTTATTTGATATTGCCGTATAAACGATCGGAAAAAGGTGCTTTTTTACAAACGTGAAATTAATTTCAAAAAATTTTTTTTTTTCGAAAAATCTATGCAACACATTAAAATAAAAAAATACGTGTCAAATATTTTTGACTGCTGAACCGTAAAAAAAAATTGTTCGTGGGAACAAAATTTTGAGTTGCAAATTTTGTGTGGAATGCCCCATGTATTTCACAATTAATTAAAACATTTAAATTAAAATTGAAGTTATCTTTTTAAATAATGATACAAAAAAAATACAACAATTAATCAAAGCAAATATTGAAAACTACCACCTTTTTATAAAACGCACGATTGTAATCGTCTCACCATTGATTTTCTTACACGTTCAAAAATGCCTGCATTATTTCGTGTTGAATTGCAACTTTCAATAATTCGAACCCTTAAGTCGTTTTCGTCTAGTACAGGCGTCTTGTACACAAGAGACCTTAAGTGACCCCATAAATAAGAGTTTAGATGATTCAAGTTAGGACTGCGAGCTGGCCAGCCTTGGAGACCTGCGCGTCCAATCCAGAAATTAGGAAAAGGGTTGCCTTTGTCGAGGTATTCACGCGCAACTACGCTAAAATAGGCTGGGACGCCTACGTGTATGAACCACATATTAGTTCTTATTTGCAGACGTACGTCTTCTAACAGAACGTCAAGTTCTTCAGATAGAAGTTACGTATAGGAAAACTGTTGCTGGAAACGGCCTTCTCTAAATTTATGAGGATTATCGTCCGCCCAAAAATGCTTCTTATGAAAATTCATAATGGATTCTCTTGAAAAGGAGGCCTCATCAGTAAATCAAATGTTCGGTAAAAAATTATTATCATGTGCTACTATATGCAGAACCCACCTACTAAAATCAAACCCTGGCTGAAAATCACGGCGAGGCAGAGCTTGCACACGTTTAATATGGTATGGGTATAGTTGATAAAGATGCAAAACCCTCCAAACAGTTGAGGCACTTGTTTGAAGTTGCATTGCTACCTTCCTGATACTAGTTGAAGGATCATCTTCATCTCTCGAAGTATAGTCTCTTCTAACTCAGGCGTGGTTACTGTTGCAGATCTCCCAGGAAGTTCCCTACTACGTTTAAAATTCCAAGTCTCACTCAATCTTGCATGGAGGCGTCTTAATGTTTTGGCACATGACAGTACTCTGTTTGAATAATGTTCCTGATAAATTCGCCGAGCTTCTTCAGCATTTCAATTTGCTCGGCCATAATTGAAATGCATCTGGGCCATTTCAGCGTTAGTAAAGTTATTAATTTTTGACTTGATATTGACAAAACAGGTAAATTTTACATCAATGAAGTTACCTTTGCTTCATATTTTATTTAACTTTTAAATACATAGGTATCTATTTGTACATGTAATAAAGTGATTTTTAATTTTTTCTCCCGAAAATGAAGCAGGATACGAAAACAATTCAGGGAACAAAAATGTTGTACTATTACTTGGTAAATCAGAAAAAAAAAATCAAAATTAGAAAAAGTCAGTGGCGTAGATTCTTTTGTCAATAATATTCGTTAAGGTGCTGACCTCCGTGAAAGAAGTTCGTCTTCTGTCAATTTATTGCGTACCGTTTTTTCCATTAACTCCACTTATTATTTGCAATTCACTTTTTAAAGAAAGAGCAGTAGATCTTCAGTTTCTTAAGGACCTAACAATGATAATCCGATCATCAGCTGCAGTAGTCGACCTCCTTCAGCCAGAGCCTTGCCGCCGAGTAAAATTTCCCGTCAGTGTTTATTTAAAATTATGTAGCTCTTACAAGATATGAGATAATGGAATAATTCAAAAAAAAATGTTTGGAATACATCTAGGATTATAGCAAAAATATTATAAACTAAAGCATCTCCCTCAATTTTTCCACAGGGTGTTTTGAAAATACGACAATAACAATATTTCATTTTACCCCCGTGTAACGTCACCTAACCGAAAAATTTTAATCATTAAAAGCGAGCAGAATAATCTCATTATACGTATTTATAAGCTGGTAAAAGAATTATGAAAATCAGTTTAAAAATAAAAGAGCTATAAAACTTCAAACTTAGTCAAAGTTTTTTGGTGGCGGAATTTTCTGCCGGGGAGTGTATATTGCACGAAATGGAACGGTTTTGCGATAGCCAGATTTGTTAACAGTTTTGATGTACCTTGAAGAGGGCCTTACCAGCAGAACTTGGAATACATTTATAGCTTTTAACCTAGAAGTCTTCAGTGACCTCACTTAACTTCCAGCGTTCAACGAGGCAGCAGACGTTTCTAGATCCAGGGCTATTCAAGCCATCTGTGTACCAGGATTTTGGATCTTAAAGCGATACTTTCTGTTCCCCTTAGTTTGCTTTAGTTTGCTTGATTCATTTTGGTTTGCGGGGCCACAGAAAGCCACATCGTGGGATTTTTTGTCACCAGTTGTTCACTGAAGGTAGGTTTTTTTTTATATACCATGCCGTTTCTTTGTCAATTTTTCAACTTTTCTCCTAAAACACCAACTGGGGCTCTCTTTTAGTTAAGTCGGGGCACTAAGACCGTGAAGGGCTAACCATCAGGAGCACTCACCACCGTTGGAACCCCCTATTTCAATTTTAAAGACCCTACAGCTCCCTTAGGTAAGCGTAATTCATTTTTCTTTCCAATTTTTTTTCACTGTATATTGCTTCAAAATCGCTATAATTTAACACCACATGCTTTGTTCAGATAAATGTGCTTTCGTACTTATGACCGAGTATAATTGGCTTCGTTAGCGGAGTAATTAATATTCTTTATTGTTTTACGATTAAGTGGACCCCATTTTACCTATGCTACAAGATTTGTTTTTTTGTTACCTGTTAATTTGGTTTAAATTCAATTAATCTTGACCTTGAAATTTAATTAACTTTATTTAAACTATAATTTTTTCTTTATAAAGGGGTCCAACTTACTGCTTATTTTGGAACGTTTTCTTTGTTGTACATAGCACAAGTTTGCTTGAAAGCCAGTGTTACATGGTATCTTAATTCTTACCATACAGGGTGTGCCCTAAATATAAATATTTTAAGTTGTTTAAAATCAAACCAATATAATTGATCTACAAAATTAAAATAAATTATTTGATCAAACTTGAGATGATGTATTTCCAGATAATTATTTTTATTTATAGTTATCTTGTATAATGGAGCCTTATTTGATTATAATTATTGTAAATCCACCAATTTGTCAAGATGGATCTTGAATGGACATTTTTTAGTTTGTATTGCTCTTTTTAATAGCGGCATATCCTGATTATGTATTTATTTTTGTATTATGTCCTGGCTTAAATAAATTACTGATTGGTTCGCTGTTTGATAACAAATATACTGACATCACTTGTGCTAAATTGTATATAGTTATATATTTCCCTTATGTGTGTACATATTTGTTTTTTTTTTTTAAGTTAGAGAATTTATTTAAATTAAGTTACAAGAACAGAAAAATCAAAGTGAAGCCAAAACCACGAAGCCAAGCTGAGGTGAGAGGCTGAGGGACCGCGTGCAAATGCCCTAGCTCTATTGCCACAGAGTAAGGGGGAGTTTTAAATAGGGCGCCACCGTTTTGCAGCCAGGCCAAAACGGAAACCTCCAAGATGGTGCTGGGGCCTCACTCTCAGCTGGACTTCACAACTTAGGTAGAAGAAAAAAATAAATAAAAGAAAACCACAGGGGGAGCTGTATAAATAAAACGAGGAGAATTAAAATTATTGCTGGCTTTATTCAAAATAAAAAAAGAGACATATATATATGGGGGTTAGTGCTAAACCTAAACTTATCTGTAAAGACGTAGATAGGCTTCTTCCAAAGGGGAAGGAACACGATGGTGAGTCGAGGGACGTCAACAAGACGTCAGATAGACGAATAAGTAAAAAGAGGAATATTAACAGAAGAAGAGAGGACGGAGAAGAAAGAAGAGAAAGACCCTGTTAAAAAAAGAAAAGCATTAGCTGATGGCTTATTAATAAAAAAATTACCTAGTTCCTTTTCCCTTTGTACAATAAATTTATAGTAAAGTAATAAAATTAAAAAGGCAAAACCAACTAAGTGAAAATAAACAAAAGGAAAAAGGAACTATAAAAAAATTAAAGCAACTATAAAAATGTTAAATTAAAAGCAATAATTAAATTTGAATTAAATTAATTTTGAAAAATGTCAATAAAAATAATTAAAGTCACAAATCAAGTTTTGGTTTGAGGTAAAAAAAAATAAATTTATAAAATTATATTCAGGGACTTAATATTATAGTGATTAAATATTTTAATTAAGCTTGAAGAGCCAAAAACTTAAAATAAAATTAATTTGTCAAGCCAGCACGTACGCCTATGTACTAAGGTTACATCATAAAATTAAAAAAAAAATCAATTATGGACACACATAAGGGAAATATATAACTATATACAATTTAGCACAAGTGATGTCAGTATATATGTTATCAAACAGCGAACCAATCAGTAATTTATTTAAGCCAGGACAAAATAAAAAAATAAATACATAATCGGGATATGCCGCTATTAAAAAGAGCAATACAAACTAAAAAATGTCCATTCAAGATCCATCTTGACAAATTGGTGGATTTACAATAATTATAATCAAATAAGGCTCCATTATACAAGATAACTATAAATAAAAATAAATATCTGGAAATACATCATCTCAAGTTTGATCAAATAATTTATTTTAATTTTGTAGATGTTAAAATGAGTTAAATTGTGACAATCAATTATATTTGGTTTGATTTTAAACCACTTAAAATATTTATATTTAGGGCACACCCTGTATGGTAAGAATTAAGATACCATGTAACACTGGCTTTCAAGCAAACTTGTGCTATATAAAACAAAGAAAACGTTCCAAAATAAGCAGTAAGTTGGACCCCTTTATAAAGAAAAAATTATAGTTTAAATAAAGTTAATTAAATTTCAAGGTCAAGATTAATTGAATTTAAACCAAATTAACAGTAAACAGGTAACAAAAAAACAAATCTTGTAGCATAGGTAAAATGGGGTCCACTTAATCGTGAAACAATAAAGAATATTAATTACTCAGCTAACGAAGCCAATTATACTCGGTCATAAGTACGAAAGCACATTTATCTGAACAAAGCAGGTGGTGTTAAATTATAACGATTTTGAAGCGATATACAGTGAAAAAAAATTTGAAAGAAAAATGAATTACGCTTACCTAAGGGAGCTGTAGGGTCTTTAAAATTGAAATAGGGGGTTCCAACGGTGGTGAGTGCTCCTGATGGTTAGCCCTTCACGGTCTTAGTGTCCCGACTTAACTAAAAGAGAGCCCCAGTTGGTGTTTTAGGAGAAAAGTTGAAAAATTGACAAAGAAACGGCATGGTATATAAAAAAAAAACCTACCTTCAGCGAACAACTGGTGACAAAAAATCCCACGATGTGGCTTTCTGTGGCCCCGCAAACCAAAATGAATCAAGCAAACTAAAGCAAACTAAGGGGCACAGAAAGTATCGCTTCAAGATCCAAAATCCTGGTACACAGATGGCTTGAATAGCCCTGGATCTAGAAACGCCTGCTGCCTCGTTGAACGCTGGAAGTTAAGTGAGGTCACTGAAGAATTCTAGGTTAAAACTTAAAAATGTGCTGTTAACAGGATGTGAGAGAGAAGAGAAACGCCAGAGAGAGGTGGAGAGTGATAAAGCGAATTTAGGGCGACACCAACTTCCGGCAAGATCTGCCGTTCGATTCTAAAAGAGGCCGGTTCACACACTGGCGGCGACATGGAATGAAGTCTTTTAGAGCCATGCCCATTCAATTGCATATACTCCAAGCCAAGAGAAATGAAACAGATGCACCCAAATTCATTTTTTCATAAGAAGCCAATTCGTAAATACTACAATTCATTAAAAATTATTTAAAGAAAACCCAAGTACCAGAATATCCCTGCCATTCCCGGAGCAAACGGCCATTGAAGTTTGGGTGGCTGAATATTAGTGCCCAAACATATTTCAGAAGAAGAATATTAACCTAGAAAATTCATTAGTCAATTAGACAGGTGATCATAACAATTGTAAACAAACGAATATATTAATTGAATTACATAATGAAACACTAGAATAAGTCTCCGATAGTGTATTCCAGGGAGATATGTGATTTAAAATGTAGCCTGCTTCGTCAAAGACAACGAAAATAGAGGCCGTTGACCTTGGGTATGTACTTACTTAAGAGGTATTTGTAGAAGCTATGTCAGACCAAACTATTAAAACTGTTGAGGAACTTATTTATGAAGAGTATACAGGGAACCAAACATCGTTCTAAAAGGCAAGGTATGTATTTACTTTATACAGGGAACCAAACACCGTTTTAAAAGGCAAAATTCAATTTTTTTAAACGACACAATACAAGTCAGGCATGTGATATAAGGCATTAGATTATAAAAGTTCATTTGTGACAAAATCGGATTGTCACAAGCTTCATAACGTTTTTGTGTCTCAGTGTATCAAATTTCTAATAACAAATTTTTCTTTCAATGAATATTTTGTTGAAAAAAGGTGTACCAATTAGATTTCGTTTCCAGCACCCTGTTTCTGAGATAATTAAATACTTATTGTATACCTCTGTTTGCGACCGCCTCTATAAGGTGACCACCTGAGTTAAACGGCCGGTCATGAATTAGTCATATTTAAAAATGGAAATCCCATTATTTTATACTATGATAGTGATAGATATGTAGGTACATACGCTAATTACTTTATTGCAGGCGGATTCATTCAATTTGCTTTAAGGGCTGATAAATCGGTTGTTAGCATTAATTTTGTTTTGAACAGTTTTTTTGTGTTTTGGGACTAACGTGAATATTTCAAGACGGCGGGAAAAAAGAAACGTTTTTCTTTAAGCGAAAAAATTGAAATAATTGAGGAAGTGAAAAAACTGGTTAAAGTACCAGGAAACTGGCTGAAAAGTTGAAGGTGGGGAAGACCCAAGTGACTATGTGGCTTCAAAATAAAGCAGAAATTAGAAATTTGTTTCAAAAAGTTGGCAACGGTGAATAAAAAGACAACTTGCCAAAGCCGAAGGACTGGCCCTGGACCAATCTGTTTTTAACTGGTTTCATAATGCGCGAAACAAGTACTTACCAATATCCGGGCCCATAATTCAAACAAAAGCTCTCGAACCTGCTCAATGTCTAAGACTAGATAACTTTAAGGCATCAAATGGATGTTTAGAAAAATTCCGTCGTCGGCACGATATTACCTCCAAGAAAATATGTGGCGAATCAGCCGATATCAATATCGAAGACGCAACTGCTTGGAAAAAAGGCTTTTGAGCAGTTCTCGCCATCTAAAAATGTTAATGTTTTGCATGAATGTCACAAGAGTAAAAAACTAGATCTATTAGAAAAACTAGAAATAACGAAAGCTAAAAAGAGCCCTATCCTTACCTGCGTTAATAAGGTCTTTAATTTCGAGCCCTATTTTATTTTTAACAACTTAAATTACTAACAACGGACTGCTAGTGACCAACATTTAACCTATAAATTTTCCCCGGTCCGCCAAATTCTTTCGATTGACAACATTGACGTTTTAGATGCCGGTACTTTGGTACGTTCGTACTGTGTTGATTTCTGTTACATTTTGGGCTGAGTTTACTCTCTAGGTGACTGCATCTTCCCCCCGTTCACTATACCTTGGACTTGTTTTGCTTGAGTTTAAAGGAGTATGAACCAAGTGACGTATTTAATGCAGATGAGACAGGTCTACACAATCGTGCATTGCCAACAAAAACATATGCATTGAAAGATGGCTAGTTTACTAGAAAGAAAAACAGCAAAACAACAATTTACAATTCTGTTTTGTGCAAATATGGAAAATGGAAAGGAAGAACTACATATAATGTTCAAGAGCAAAAATCTGCGATGTTTTGAGGGCGCATATATCGATAAGTTACCTCTCCAATTGGTCTCGAACAAAAAAGCGTGGATGACAGCAGAGGACGCAGAATAGAAGAGTGGTATTGTTTCTGGATAATGCAACGTCTCATCCCAAAATACACTGGAAAATGTCAAGCTTATTTTTCGTTCACCCAACACTACTTCACATTGCCAACCTTTGAACCAAGCATTATTCAAAATTTTAAAATGCTACACAGAAGCTACCTTAGAGGTTTTTAACATGTGTAGACAGTGATTGTCCTCTTCAAAAATTCGAAACTAATATTATAATAACCAACGCCTTGATATGGGTTTCGGTGGCCTGGCGCAATTTGTCCCCAGTGACAATAAGAAATGCTTTATGAAATCCGAATTTATGTGTACTACAGGTAATATTGACGCCTTCGAAGAAGGAGATAATATGCCGCTCGCACAACTGTTTCCTAACATTAAGGGCACATTTGTGAACTTGTAACAATTTGCCTCTATTATTAACGATTTGCCAACAAAAAGTGCAGAATTGTCTATCATCGAGTGGATTGAAGAGATCCAAGAAACGGATGAAACTACTCCCAACCCTGAGACAGAGGAAGAGGAACCTGAACTTGCTCCAGTGTCGAAAATTTCAAGTCTATTTGAAGCCTGCGCGAGTTTGAGAGACATGGAAAGCGTTTTTATTAATGTTAACAATTTTGAATCATTTGTCTACAAATATTTCTCAATAAAAGTGCTATTAAAATTTGAATCTGAATTTCATAAAAATGAACATTAACAAAAATATTTAAAATATCTACATATATGTAGATTGTAGATACTTATTAGCAAACAAACACTGTAAAATGCAGACCAGTTGTTTTAATTTTTCTCGATTAACCGACCACACCTGTTAACCGACCAACATTAATTTGATTCCCCGAGGGTGGTCGCTATTGAGAGATTTTACTGTGTTAGTCGCAAACTCCAGCCTCCCAAACATTGAATCTTTATGTAAATTCGCAATGTTTTTAAAAAGTAACAGAAGTCCAGCCCTGTCGCCTAAAATTCTCTGCACCTACTGAACGGAGGCTTACCAAACGCAGCAGTGGGTACCCAGAAACTGTACAAAGAAAGCATTTGTATTTGTCTGTGCCGAGTTTATGTAATTTCCTATAGACTTCCCCTTCGCTTCTCTCCGCTGGATATCTCGTTTAGAACGTGATCGAAACTACTTCTGCGAATAAAAAAGTGCACATTCTAAACTTCTCCGATATTACAAAGCTTTCTGTGAGTCTGCATCGCATCCAATTCCAAGCGGCCGTGTTTTGGCAGTGACGGATTGAAGCGTATTTGTCATCGGGCCGGGTCGGCCGCAGTGCTGTCACCCCCGTCCCCTCTTCGCCCCTCCAGAGGCCGCCCCCTTTAGATTTGCTTTGGGATAACGCCGCTTTTGAACAAGTATTGCATTTTTTAGAGGCGAAATCACGTTTGGGAGTTTTATTAAAACAACATTTATGATTTCATTCATACATAGTAATAATATAGTCTTTCACTTTTTTGAATCACAACTATAAACCACCTAATTTCTGCAATAATATTAAGTTGTACAAGATAAGTTTTTAGATTGTGGTAGACAAACTTGTGCTATGTTTGCCATGCCATAAAATAATGTTGGCACGGGCATAATTTGCCTAAAGTATCTAATTTCAGAAACTAATTTAATAAAAGATTTGGTTATAAATCGCGTACGATAACTCTAACACCTTATCTTGTTAAAACTATCTAGTCTAAACCGAAATGAATCTAAGTACAATTAATTGTCTGTCATCACGAATATAATTATCATTTTAATGCCCTGGATTGTTTTCTATATGGCTAAAGTTATTCTCACGAAAAATGGTTCTGGATTCATGACTGCAATAAAATGGGTGCTAAGTGTGGTCGTAAAAACCCTTAAATTTACAATATTTGTTGTCGGAATCAGACTACAATTATTACTTCTGATAATATCTGATTGAGATAAGAATAGCGACAGCCAAACAGAACTAGATGTAGAATAACATTATTATACATATAAATAAATGTAAGTAGGCAACAATTAAAAATCTATATTATTTTTTTTTATTTGATTAAATCAATACATTATTATAGAGTACCGAGTATACGAGTAACATTACTTGTATTCTTTAGTCCGACCCTTTACTGCACCTTTATGGTTTGCTTATCTATTGCCGGAGGATTGGGATCGACCCTTTACTTTTATTGCAGTCATTAAATCAAAACCATTTTTCGTGAAAAGACCTTTACATGAATAGTAGAGTCCGTCTACCTATTTTACAAATTCGTTATAAATGCTAATCCCTTGCCGTCATAATAACCTATCCTGTGAGGTGTTAAATTCGGCCACCTGATCTGGGGCCTCCAGGTACGGATCTATTTAAAGACAATTATATTATTATATTTTCTCAGTAATCCTCTTCAAATAATTAGGGTAAAATAAAATAGGTTTATTTTAGTTATTTAAATATGCTGATTTTTGGTTTTAAAATTCAGTTAGATGTTTGTATAGGTTTAGGCAAGAAGTTATTTGTTGCCAATTAAACGTGATATCTAAGAATGTTTTGTCCGTGGGAAGAAACCAGTACGTCAAGTGGATCTACGGGTCGTGATAAAAAACAATTAAAGCATGATATTTTATCAGTTGACAGAAAAAAAGTAATCTTCGACGTTTACACCACCCTTCTTGACCGTGGTTTTTCAAAATTTGGTGCAGTGAAGGAAGCGGCAGCTTTAACACGCAGGCCAGTGAGCATGTAAATAAACCTATAGTGGAGAGAAGAAAGAGACAATACTCTTTTACTTTTAAGGAACTGGACGCGACATACGTCGATATAATTCGTAGAAAAATATATGCCACGTACAGGGAACAAATGATCCGCACTTTAAAAACCGTATTGCAACGATTAAAAAAAGATGATACAGGAATAAAGTGTTGTCGTGAGACTCTAAGGAAATGTATCTTAACAGACAGGATGGAAGGAATATTATTTATTTGGACGAGACGTGGTATGACACACACGAAGTTCCAAATAAAGTTTGTGTAGATTTATCGGGTCAATACAGATCCAAAGCTTCATCAAATAAAGGTAAGCGTTTAACAATAATTCATGCTGGGACAAAATAATTATCTTTCTGACACGGTACTTTTTTGTATGTATTATAACAGATATTTGTCTGTAAAAGACTGTATCTACTATAATACCTGGGTAGTATTCAGTAAAGATTATCAGGATTAGATAAACTACTGAGATGAACAATTCTCTTCTTTATTTAATGTTAATTTTTTTATAACGTTATTAATATGGTTTAAACATTCTTTTCCTTTTCCCTGGTATAGATTGATCTCGTCTTAAAACTTCTGTCAACTTCAAATTAGATTAACCTCTTTGGGTGACTTTAGTATCTCTTGTCAACTTCAAATAGGATTAACCTCTTCTGGTGACTTTGTTACGTTTAAATATGAATAAAACCTAAAAATGTAATTTTTGACAAGTCTAGCGATTGATTTTGAATATAATAAATCAACAAGAATCAAAATTCTCTATTATCCTACTATCAAGGAGAATTATACTCAGGTCAGGTCACTGCGTATATTCTCTATAGCTGGATTTATAGAAAAAAGGGAGCTCCGCTGTTTTGGGGTACTACTCTCGTGTCAGGCCTCCGCGAGTAGACTCAATAACAGAAATGGGGACGAATTTTAAATATTTATCACCCTTAACCTTACTAGTATGGAGAGTTATACTCGTGTCAGATTACCGTGTATAATTTCTCTATAGCTAGGTTTATAAAAAATGGGGTTCCGCTGTTTTGGGGCACTACTCTCGTGTCAGGTCGCCGCGAGTAGACTCAACAGCAGGAACGGGGACAAATTTTAGATATTTATCACCCTTAACCTTAAGAATCTCACCTATCAGGTTTCTAAGTTCTTACTTCCTTCGAAGCTCGATCTTGAATGAGTCAATCCGAAGTTATACTGGTAGTTCTCTTAAGCTAGCTCTTGGGAATTTCGCGCGCTTTTATAGTCATCGGTAACTAAGCAAATTGTATGTTATACGAAGGGATCAAAAATATGAATCTGTCAATAATGACTTCATGTCAAATAAAAGGTTAAAATAATAAATACGAGGTAAATAAGATTCCAAACATTGAGAACTTAATGAAACAAATTAGAAACTACCGTTACAGTATATGTATCTATATTTTGTTTTAAATAATAACCGTCTTATATGTTATAATTTTAATTGTATTGTATCTTATATACTGTTATATTATTATCTTATTATTATTGCTTATTATTAAATTACGTTTAAAATATGTTTTGCCTTTTCTTTCTAACATAAAAATATTTTTTTCACGCTTTTATATATATAATTGTCTTAAACCAGCGCAACTTCTTTTATTCTATCAGCAACGAGTGCGTCCCTGCTTTCATTCGATTACCCGCTGGGTCTTATCGGCATTAGGTATTAGCATTTATAATGAGTTTGTAAGATAGATAGACGGACTTTACTACATACGTCCAAGTCAAGTATAGTTATTTTCAAGAAAAATGGTTTTGATTGTTTAATGACTGCAAAAAAAGTAAAGGATCGATCCTAATCCTCCGGCAATAGATGAGCAAACTATAAAGGTGCAGTAAAGAGTCGGACTAAAAAATACAAGTAATGGTACTCGTATACTTGGTGCTCTGTAATAATATATTGAACTAATCAAATGAAATAATGTAAATTTTTAACTATTATCTACTAACATTTATTTATATGTATATTAATATTATTCCACATCTAGTTCTGTTTGGCTTTCGCTATCCTCATCTAAATTAGATATTATCAGAAGAAATCATTATAGTCTGGTCCCGACAACAAATACTGTAAACTTAAGGGTTTTTACGACCACACTTAGCACCCACATTTTATTGCAGTCATGAAATCACAATCATTCGTCATATATAAACTGTAATATATTTCAATTTGAATTTGAAAAAGAACTACATCTGGAACTTGTTTTCAATGAATGACTTAATTGGAATAAAAATTCCAAATTAAGACTTAAGAAAGCTGTCAGGCAGCTTTATTGCCTTTTGGACAAAAAAATCAAAATCTGCTACAAAACGAAAGGGAAATTATATAAGTCTTTGGTCAGGCCAGTCCTGACCTATGGTATGCCAACATGGTGCATCATAAGCAGCACCGAGCACTACCATTTTCAGGTGCTCCAGAACAAGGAATTAAAAAAAATTATTGCGGACGCTCCTCGGTACCCCCAAGTTCAAAGGATTTTATTACAAAATAATCGTCAATTACTACAGATGTACCGGCGTTGCCAAAAATCCTCTAATTACTCCATCTCATTTTCAATATCCGCCAGGCTCATCCTATAGACATCCTAAGAATTGGTTACTTCCAGTCGTAGCTGGAAGGCACTGAACTGGAGGGTGCGACAAAAATTTCCAACAATTAGATCACAAAAACCAATTCGTAAAGAAGCATTGACACCAGATAGCAAATATTGCGCTCTTGAATTGTTCAGCCAAGTAAAGTTAGGCACAAATCAAATCCCGATATGAAGATTGACCCATAAGCCGTAGAATTGAGGAGTTAAAGGCATGATGCCTGACTCAGTTCTCAAGTTTGATTTCAAATATATATTACATACGTCCATTAGCCAAACACGTGCTGAAATATAGTATAAGATTTGAAGCTTAACTCTTTAGATCTCACCGTTATGGTGCTCAAATGGCTTTGAACATTATGGCAAAAGGGGGATTTGGGTTGGTTTAGGAGGTTCAGAAGCCATGGTGGTCTTTTGACCGATATTGTTCTTCATGCATAAACAATAAACATATTTCCCCATAAATTCGTAAGCTCTTATTAGAAACCTCTTAATAAGCTCCTAATTTATGTGAAGTTGAAAAAATAGTCCACTTTGAGTAGAGTCAATGTAATGTAAATAAAACAATGCAAACTTCCTCCACCGTTTTTTGATTAAACTGTGGAGGAAGACTGCATTGTTTTATTTACATCCTAATTTATTGTTTTTCGCTAAAGATTTATGATTTTCGCTTAAAAACATCTTTCTACAGACCAATTCTTTTTCATCTATAAACGAAGGAATTAAAGTGACTCATTTAAGGATGGATTGGACACGTTAGTATCTTGGTTTATCCACTATTTTTTGTGCTTTCGGGATTAGTATTACTAAAATTAGGTTAGCCAGTCGGTAAAAACATATTTGGAAAACTACCCAAAAAGTAGCAGCATTATACAGTGGACATTGCTTTCGTCGAACGCCTGCTTCTTTATTAGCTGTCTCTAGTGCATCTGTGGATGTTTCAAAAAGGTATCGAGGATGGAAATCAGCAACCGTCGCCGAGGGGTACGTTGAAAATTCCGTAAAAAATAAATAAAAATCGCGGACAAAATTTTTGGACATGATGACATGGAAGCATTCCAAATTGCTGGACCTTCAGAAAACACTTCCAGATAAGTTCTAATCCAGATATTATTGAAACTATGTTTCTTTATTAATCCGGATTTAAGAAAATACAAACAAATAATTATAGTTAAATAAAACAAGCTTAAGCATTTTTTAAGTTTTTCAGAATAAATGGTGTTTGTTAAAAAGGACGGTAGTCTTTCCCCCTGATTGACACACCATACAAGCTAATGTTTTGATAACTGCGATCAACACCACCCATGCATGTGTTGTATTGTGTTGTATGCATGTATTACTCGCTCGTTGATAGGGAGTAAACCATACAATATACCCTCATCTTAGAGTCCCGACCCAAAATTGATATGCTCATCTGATAGGCTTTTAACTAATGAATTGTTTACAGGAGTGCCTACCGTAGTTTGATATCATCGCCTCGTCAGAAGGGAAGACAGTGGCCGCAATTTGACATATTTGTCTGTCTCTTTCAAATTATTATTATCACAAACGTCTAATACTTTCATTATATATGAAAACCGATCCGTTGATATATCATTGACTAAAATTTTATTGTTGGAATCGTTTTGATTTTCCCAGTGCCTGTATCTATATGGATAAACTACGTAACCACTCATCAAAAGTACCCCCACAAATCATTTGATTTCTTTGATTGTAATATCAGCAGTCAAATTTTTATGTGAGTTGCGTACATATTTGAACGTACAACTATTAAATCAATGACTTCTACTAAAAGAAACTTTCAAATATCTGAAGATGCGTTCTCATTTTTAATGGTCCATTTTGTTCTGTCTTTTCTAAGATTTCTGGATCGAGATCACTTTGCACCCATGAGCAAGACTCTAATTTTTTTGGTATATGTAATAGCTGCGCCAATGGGATGTTGTCCTCTTCATCGCTAGTGTCATCTGGAAATTAGTGTATAATTCCTGCCTCAAATTTGAGATGGCTACCAGGGAAATTATCAGAGGAAACAAATTCCTCGTCTCCAGAATCGTCATCGATAACACCTTCATTGGCACTTTCTAGAGGCAGTAGAACTATACCAGTGGGTGGGTTAGGCTCATCATCAATATTTCCCTAAAATTTCATGCTGTTTCAGTGGTCGCTTGGAAAACAAAAAAAATTTCCGGTAAGTAGGTACTGAAATTACTACCGTGCTTTTAAAAAACAGCGCAACCATTTCACAAATACAGGATATGCACTATATAACGATCCGGAAACGTTACTTTCATTAAATACTATGATAAACCTGCACTTAGTACCTACTTTTAATTGTGCATTTCGCCGACAAAAAACCAATTGAAGATTATAAACAATATTATCTCCTAAAACTAACACGGTATTCTATGACTAAAACCACTGGCACTTTCTATAGAATAAGTGCTCAATTACTAATATTGCGCGAAATTTGAATGTGCCTTTTAAGAGGACGGTATTAATGTCTGGGTTAAACAAGATTTTGGAGCTTTCGCTTGTAGTTCTACATCAAGCAGCGTCATACAGCATACTAGGGATGAACCAAATCGACTACTTAAAATTGTAATTGTACAAACGTAGGTATACCTTCATCTGAATGGATGAACCTTCTTTAAATTATATGTTGCTAGAATACACTTCAGTCCCTTGGGATTAAATGGCCTACTTTCCACAAGGGCATAAATTGATGAATGCCAATTTTTAATTGCCATTTTATTCCCCGGGGCATAAAAAGTTCTACAGGCATGCTGATACAACATTTCTCTCTTATTTTTCGTTGAATGCTCTCATATCGTCCAGCAAGCAAGAAGTTAACAAGTAGCTTTTAATTTTAGAAGGCAGGAGACTCTCTTGACTGCAGGGGCTGATCCAGAACGTATCCAAGGGTTTAATCAGGCAGGGTTGAGGCAGCAGAGGATCTAGATGGATCTTGGTGGGTCGAATAGCACCGAAGGACTAAAATAGCGAATTCATGAGGGGTTCAGACCAAACCTCTACTGGGTTACGTTACTGGGTTCAGGTGAAACATAAGTTACAATAAATATGTTTTTATTTATTGCTAAGTATAACAGTAAACACATACGTAGGTACCTACTTATAAAAACACATTGACAAGACAAAAAGGAACTAAAAAAATCTCATATTTTTAAAGCTGCTATAAATGTAGATGAATGAAGGAAGCATTATATTTTTTATCTTCTGACATGCAACGTGCAATACATCAGCAGCTTCATAGTAATAGCTTTAGAGTGGAAATGGTATAATTACTACCCGTTTTAATTATACTGGCAATAAGTTTACATAATAACATAGTAATGGTGGATCGTTTTACGCTGCTTATATTTAGGTACTTATGTCAATTAGTATTTCTCTTGGATTATTTGCAAATTAAGTCCTTGCAGTATCTGTGGTGAGGCGATATTTTCGATATAGAAAGAATTACTAAAATATGGCGACCACGCAAGAAAATTTTTTTTTTCTAAATTTTTGAAAACGTTTTATATTCAGAGTGTTTTCAAGTACGTGGCAAAACTTCAAGGGGTGATTCTTTGAGTTACTCGAGAAGTTTCTATAAACATAGGTTCGGTAATGCTTCGTTTTTAAGATACACTGTGTCAAACTTTCAAAAAAAATAGTTTTTTCGTAAATATCGTAATATTCCTTTAGCCGATTTCAAATTTGGTATTGTTATTTAAGGTAGTACGGGGCTAATTTAACCCTAACTAGATTAAAATTTTTAAGTCCAGTGGCGTCCCGGAAAGCACCTTAACTAAGATTTTTGGCAAGAAAAATGTGCGCCTCTGATTTTCTTGCAATTTTTGTATTTTTTTCGCATTAGACAACTAAAACTACAACTTTTTTATTTTTAGCACTCCTTTCGTGTCGTGCTTTGTTTTTGAGAAAAAAACATATAAATCACTTTTTTGTACAACTGTCAAAAAAAGTTGACATTTTTTCATCGCTATCGATACGTAAACCTTTTGTTTTTTTAACAGTGAAAAAAAGACTTTTTTTCACGGTGAAAAAAAGACTTTTTTTAACTGGAAAAATGATTTACAAAAAAAACGATAAAACATTACTTTTTAAAAAATGTATTGAATTTTTTTGTACAAATTTACTAATTAATTACCAACTACCAAAAAATCTCATTTGTTACAATAATAATTGATGGTGAAGTTCGAACAATTGCTTCCAATATTAATTCCCGAAGCTAGTCCACCTTGCTGCTGATCAGAAACGCTAGATATTCCTTGAAAAGTTGAGTCCACAATTGTATCAGTTATATTGATTTGTTTGGAAGTAGAGGAACAATTTAATTTATTAGAAATATCAATTTTATTACTCAAACTATCTTCTATATATCCTTCTGCTATGGCGGCAGATTTCCAACCACCGTGGCGTTTTATAGATGTCATGTTACCCCCTGCATTGGCTAAGAGAGTTGCAGAACTCCTCCTAAAACAGTGACCTGTGTAGCTCTTATGCAATTCTTTTCCCAGCCATTTTGCAATCAAGCTAGGAATTTCCCCTATTTTATTTATTCCCACATGTTGGTCAACACATTTTCCTCTTGAATATTTTAAAAATAATCTCTTTTTGTGTGTATGGGACGGCCTTAGTACTCTATACTTGCGATATATCTCAATATAATCAGAATTTGAAACGGTAAACATTCTTGGGCAATAGGTCTTTGTATCCGGTATTTTAACAATCAATATAGACCCGGTATCTTCAATGTCATCAATAGTTACCTTCAATAATTCTTCACGGCGACAAGCACCGCTGATTCCCAAAATTAACGCAACCTACAATTAAAAAAATATTGAAATTACTGAAATAATACAAAATTTTGATCATCTGTACCTTATAAAGTAAATTTGTTTCATCATCAGCTTCTTGAATGAATTTATTAATATCGTCTCTCGATAAAACTTTAGATTTCTTCCCTCGGTATCCGACGTTTTTGTTCTTAATAAAAGGCACCAATTTTGAAAACTTCTTTATATCAATATTTTCTTTAACATTCAATGTACTCTTCAACATTGAGTAGACACTCCATAAAGTAGAAGGTTTACAGTTTTTGATTTCTCCTCAAAATAGCATATAAGTACCTTTTCAGACACTTTTTGTATATTTTTCTTGCCGCACCATTCACGGAATTGGTTATAATTTTTCTCGTATATAAATTTTGATTTCGCCGGTAACATGTTAGCTATAGCCGAATTTGCTATATCGGCTATATCTGAAGGAATCTCGCTATCACTATCGTAATCTACATCCATTTTAAGTACTTATACTATTTATTTAAAAAATTGCAATAAATATGAACAGCTATCAACGTATGACAACAAAACAAGCAACGTGCCAACAAACCATTTCTATAGTAACGACAGGGCTGTTAACTTGATTATGTGAAATTATATGGTAAAATTTTTATTATAATATACAATTTTACCGATTAATTCAAACTTTCAGTTGTACAAAAAATGTTGTTTGTATTTCGTTTGTGAAATTCGTGTTTTAATGGCACATTCGAGAGAATTTTTCGCCTCGACCTGCGGTCTCGGCAAAAAATTGACACTCTCATATGCCATTAAAAAAATACTCACTTCACGCACTTAATACAAAAATAACTATATTGCAATCAATAAAAAAAATTTGTGTTTTATAAATAATTAAAAACTGTTTTTATTGTTGTCCGTGGACATGGAATAAAGTGATTTTTATTTATGATTAAGCAATTAAAATTAAACGAAATTCATCTATTCAATTTTTTCGCTCAGATTAACAGTTTTCGATAAAACAAATAACGTTATTTATTACTGCATTGTTTTGAAAGTAACAAAAAAGTAAAAGTGCCATTGAACGAAAAAATTGTTCAAACAAATTTGACTTTGGCATAACTGACATAACTTTAAACAGTGCATACGTAATTATTTGGTGGCCATTATTTCAAGTGTTTTTAAGAGTTTTAAGTTATAAAATTCATTACTTATATTACAAAGTGGTTCAGTTTACAAACTCAGAAATGGCCGATATGCATTTTGTCTATGAAATGGCCCTAAGCAATTCCAGAGCTGCTTAACGCATTTATCAAGAGAGATATCCTCATCGCATTGTAGGTACCAAATAGGTAAACTATGCAAGAATACATGCAAGGATGTGCGAATCAGGCACCTTTCGAAAGTCGGCTGTTCCCATCAAGGGCGGTTTTACGGGGGGGGGGTAATAGGGTAATTACCCCCCCCCCCCCATGAATTTAGAATTTTAAGCATCATCATTGAAAAAAGGGCGTGGCACCCAAAAATTTTTCGCCTGCGGCGCTATTTCTTTTCTGGCCCCCCTCCCGAACTTATTTTCTGGTTACTTTTTTTAAAATAAAATTCGGATTTCAAATTACCCCCCCCCATGTTGAAAAGCTAAAACCGCCCTTGGTTCCTATTGTTAGACTTGCAACAGTAAGAACAGTGGAGATGAAGGAAGCAATTCTACATTAAGTTGAGCATAGCCCCGATACAAGTACACGCAAAACTGCACACCAATTAAACATTTCTCACTCTACTGTATGGCAGATTATAAGAGATAAACTATATTCTTATCACATACACCGTGTTCAAGCGTTATTACTTGCGGAGTTTCTCCAGCGAGTTGTTTATTGTACTTGGCTTTTGCAACAACAAGTAGCATTTCCGACATTTCTATCCCATATTATGTTTACCGATGAAGCGTGTTTTTCCAGAAATTCAATTTGTGAACTTTCATAACAATCATATCTTGGCTGAAGCAAATCCCCATGCGACTATAGAAAATAATTATCAGTAACAGTTATCCATGAATGTTTGGGTTGGGATTGTGGGTGATTATCTCAGTGTACCTCATTTTTTACCATCGAGATTAAATGGCAAATAGTATCCTTATTTTTCAGAATTTGTGTTACCTCAACTATTAGAAAATTTTCCGCTGTCAATAAAAGGAGCAATGTGGCTTATGCACCATGAGGCCCCACCTCACTTTAGCATAGTAGCAGGTCAATTTCTGGATACAACTTATGGAGAAAAGCGGATCGGTCGCACAGATCCACTGTTATGGCCACCCAGATCACCGGATTTAAATCCCGTAGATTTTTTCCTTTAAGGGCATTTAAAGTGCCTCGTTTATAAAACTGCAGTCATCACTGAAGAAGAATTAGTCCAACGGATACGGGTTTCACGTGATCAGATAAGACATGTACCGAGAACATTTCAACGTGTTCGGCAATCGATGTTAAGGCGAGGCAATGCTTACATTGCAGTTAAAGGCTGAGACTTTCTGCAACTATTTAAAAGTTTCGTGTTTACATGTTTTCTTACTAAAAAAAATAGCGTACCACTTGTTTGAGTGTGGTTTTAATAAAGCGCTTTTCTTGTTTGTTTGTTTTTTTAATTTCCGGCGTTATCACTACGCTCGCCACTGGCAAATGAGACGAAAAGTTTTCAGCCCAAAAGCTTCATTTATGTTCATCAGAAAATGTCACTTTTTTATATTTTTTCTCCAAAACGAAGCTAGATACGGAAAAAATGCTAAAAATAAAAAAGTTGTAGCTTTAGTTGCCTAATGTGACAAAAATAAAAAAATGCAAAAAACATTTTTGTTGTCAAAAATCTTATTGAGATATTTATAAAAACACTATTTTTTTTTTAAGTTTCACACTCTGTATTTTGAAAACGAAGCATTACCACTCAAATAAACTTTTTGTCTTAGAAATACTCAAAGAATCACCCCTTGAAGTTTGGCAGCGTACTTAAATAACACCCTGTATATTCATGGTTCGTAAAATATTTGAATAATAAAGAATATTAATAATAAATAAAATGTATTCATCTAGGTAAGTACGTACTTATTTAGATGTATTCTTAGTAGCTATTTTAAATGATGATACAGTTATAAAAGAGTAACTATAGGAGATTCACTGACTAAAAGACAGATTTTAATTGTCCGGCGGTAGTTGAAACTAGTTTATCAGTTGTGTTTCTAAATTAATAGGTATATTGTATTTTATTATTATTGCTATTTATTGCAAAAGAATTACTCTACGGAATGTTGTTGAGAAATTACTCAGTCTGATACTTAGTAAATAGATAGAGTGGATGTAGAGTAATTCCCTCATAAAAGTTTGAAATTAGGAGCTCTGTTAAAGAATATGTTTAATAAGAAAAATTGTGTTTTCTAAAAGAATCTCATAATATATTAGAAAAATTGCTAAATTTCTTATTCTTGTAGTATAATTATGGATATACAAGTTTCTTAAAATTGACACACTTAATTCGAGAAACCTATGACAAAATAAAATTTTTTATTGAGAAAATTTAAAACCTAACGAGTGATTATTAATTATTTTGCTCAAGGGCGGCTGTGACCTAGTATACATAGTATAGCAGTAGCGCGTAGATTAAATCATAGGGCGAATTTGCAAGAAAGCAGCGTTGTCACGTTGAAAACCTAAAATAATGTTTTTTGACGGTATGTAATATAAAATTGAATCATAGATATTTCCGGGGTGAAGATTACTCATATTAAACAGGAAAGAAAAATCCAAAATTCTTCACAAATATTTCAGTAAACCTGTGCTCGCCATTGTGAGCTTGTTTGTGTCCTTAATGTAAAGTTTTGTCTATATTATATAGCTCTTGAAAATGGTTTAAGAAACCGAAACGCGTAGAGCGAATTATTAAATATTTGTGAAGAATTTTGGATTTTTCTTTCCTGTTTAATATGTAATATAAAATCCTGAGCTATCTTACTTTGAAAGCCTACTTTATATGGCCGCCTCCTACTTCTAGACACCTTCTGATGTTTCTTCTTACCCTCAGAGACACATTAACCAATACGTTTGGAGAATTATTAATTTCGGCAATTTTTTCTGAAATCCTTCGTTTAAGATCATTTATATCCTCAATTGGTGTTCGATAAATGGAGTTTTTTATAAAAGGCCACAAGAAGAAATCGCAGGGTGTTAAATCGCAGGAACGAGGTGGCCATATTTGTTGCGTATTTCGGCTTATAACTCTGTTTTCAAAAAATTCACTTAAAAAATTTAAATTTTCTCTGGTTACATGGAGTGTAGCGCCATCTTGTTGGAAGTAACCTTCCCGCAATTCATCATCGTGAAGCTCATTAATAAATGTTGTCAGAATTTCGATCCGATATCTCTCAACTGTAATAATTGTGCCATCAAAGTAAATTGGGCCTACTATTCTTCTAGAACTAATTGCGGCCCACACACCAACTTTTTGAGGATGAAGAGGTCTTTCTACAAAAACATGCGGATTTTGCGTATTCCACATTCGCATATTTTGTGAATTAACATAGCCTGATAAATAAAAATAAGCCTCATCGGTAAAAAATGTTTTTTCAAAAGCACCACTATTTTCTTCTTGAAAATTGTTTAAAAACCATTCACAAAAATTAAGTCTTTGGGGAACGTCATTGGGAAGGAGTTCATGAATAGCCGTAACACGATAAGGGTATAGATGCAGATCCTTTTTCAAAAGTGTTTGACATGTACTGTAGCATTAATCCGTTTGCTGAATTTGTTGAGATAAACGCCTAATAGAAGTTGAAGGATTATTTTCCATAATTTGACGCGCTTCTTCTATAACCTCATTCGATCGTTTCGTTGGTCTTCCAGCCCCTTTTTTATGTTGATCAGAACCAGTCTGACGAAATTTATCAATTAGCTATTGTGACCCAGTACGAAAATTATGAAAGGTCACCGCAACATCAGGAAACTCGGTTCGAAATTCATCAAAGCAGTCATGCATAGAGTAATTCCACACACCGCTTATTTTGTTTCCATTTCTAAAAAAACTTTCAACAATAAAAATTTGTTGTGCTTCACTAAACATTTTTACTGTAGAACTTTCAATCCGGCAACAAAGCTTCACCAAAACTTGATACGCTGAAAAATAAAAAATTAAATCATATCCTGCAAATAGCACTTTATAATAGTCAAAAGACGACTCCCCGGAGAAATATTAGTTAAAGCAATAGTAACCTACCTTCAAATAACTGCAAAAATTACGAAATTTCTCCAATTTTTAAACTTTACAAATACACAAATTCAAATAAGACGTAAATGTCATAAAACAATCATGTCATCTTATCTACGCAGTACGGCCACGATGCTTTTAAAATGCATGGCCTCCCTTGAGCAAAATAATTAAAAATCACTCGTTATATCTCTTTACTTAGTTAAAATTAAGTCGGCATATTTTAGGCGAACCCATGAGAAAAGATCTGTGCAAAGGATCATACATTTTCTTTATTACTTTAGTCAAGAAGTGGAATCATGTTACAACTACATTTAAATAGTAAAATAAGACCCTTTATTTATGATTTAAATTTAAAGGTTTAAAAAAAATGAGCTTAATAGCAAGGTGCATTGCAAGTTGCTTTCCAGAAAAAAATAGTAGTTAATCAAAAAGGTTTTTTAAAAACCATGCAATGCGCAGGAAGGTTGGAAACTATTTATTACATAACAACGTTTCAACTGGTGAACACCTCCAGTCGTCCTCAGGTGAATAGTATTCATTTGCGTGGTCGTAATACTTTAACAATTATTATTGTAGCTAAAATATTGTTTTACCATTGCTTCGATTCAATTTGTAAGTAATCCATTTATAAAGAGCGTAAAATTACCCACTATTAACATATTACAGTGTACACTTAATGTCCGTATAATTGAAACAGGTTGCAATTATACCAATCTAGATATTTCCACTATAATATCATCAGCTAGTGATTTAATGCTTCCTAGATTAATTTGTATTTCTAGAAGCTTAAACAATTTTTTTATAGTGGGAAAAAATTGATTTCATTAAAAAATATTCACCGGACAACAGTTAACTAGGAGTTTAACTATATTAATCCTGACCGTCTGATTACAATAATTATTATTCAGGGGTTTCTTGGGGTTCCAGCCAATTTAATATCAAACTCGGTAAATTTTTAGTGATGTGTCGGTTTATATCACTTTTAAACCATCAGTAAACTATAAATAAAAAAAAATTAAATTTAAAAACATATTAAAGTAGGAATAAAAGTCTGTTTAGACCACAAAAATCATTTCTTTTAAAAAAGTAGGGGGGGGGGAAGGTTCTCCAGTATTAGATCAATAAGATATGTTTCGACCTTAGTGAAGGTCATCTTTAGCGAAATAACAAGTATTGATAGTGCGGAAAATAATACATAATATAGGGGTAACAATAATATAAAGAAGAGCTAGTTATAGCTTTTTCACGTTAAATTAGGTAAACTGGATAAATTGTATGTCTCAAATGTACCATTAGAATAGAATAGCATTATGAAAACAGTCTGATGAAGGACGAAGCATGAAGTATAGGAAAGTTAGTTGTATTATTTTAACTGTATAATAAAAAATGAGTCTGAATAAAAATATTTTAAATATTTACTTTATTGCTAAAGTTGTTTATATTTTATTATTCAGTAGTTATAATAGTATATTTGGTCAATCTTGCCTCACAAAACTGCAAAATTGTAAAAGATGGAGGAACTTGACAGTGTTGAAAAGTACTGGAGTTACTGGAGGCAAATAATACCTATAGTAGAGAATAATAAATGCTTTTCACTGCATTTGTGGTTATTTATGTTGAATAAAATAAGGCTTTGCTTAAGCAGGATTTTTTTTTTGTTTCACCTTGGAACTTTTCGATTATAGGTAGATTAATATTAGGTATATTATTTATTTAATGATACAAGTTTACATTTTATTGTGTTATTGAATTACCGTAAATGCTGTTAACATTGCTAAGATTGTCTGTATAAGTTCTATACTTTATTTTATTTCTTGTTTAATAATTTTTTTAATGTTTCGTTTTTCAAAATTTGATTCTTAATGCAAAATTTGTACCTCATTAAAGTTAGAATTATGTAAATTATTCTTTTGTATATTTACTTATTATTTTTTTCAATATTGTTGGTCCAATATAATATGTTAGTGTACAATCCGAATAATCTATTTTGTATATTGTGCTTGTTTTTTTAGTTAGGATATTTCAGGTTTCGTTTTGTGAATAGTGTTTTTGTGTTATTGTGGGGTCTTTCCGCGATGTGTATTTTATATAATATAAGAACATTTTTAATTTTATTGTTAAATTACAGAATGAATGGAACATGTTTATAGGACTTTTGATTGTTGTTAAATGTAAATATTGCAGTTTTAATGTGCATGCAAGAAAAGTAATGATAACAAATAAAGGGATTTCTAAGAAGGACTATCTGATTTGATTATAAAATAAAGTACATCTTTAATCGGGAAATATGTTATATGGTAGTAATGATAAAAAGTAACTATTAGCACTATTTCATAATGGTTAGTGCAATTTGATATGGATTCTTAAAAGCTAAGCGTCAAATATTATTTTTCAGCTCGTATAATATACCTATGTGTCTTTGGTAGACATGCACATTGGCCATGAGTAGCCATTATCATTACGACATCACCATTTATTTAATTCAGTAATATCTAAAGGCTTTTTGCGATGCCAATGAGTTCTATTTTGGTTCATTTGTTTTTCCTCGTCCTTCTCATTTTAAAATGGATAGACAGATAGAATGATTGTCTGGTACAAAAACTTTACATGTGCAGCCGATCATATAAATCAAAACAACTTTAATTACATAAATCGAAACGAATGAAAACTTGAAACAAGAAACGAAAAACTCTATGTTAATTAACGCTAATCAGATCTGAATAACGTCTTTTTTTCTTGGTAGCCATCCGAGTTAATTCAAGATCATTAGTCAGAGTCACTTTGGTCTTGATAGTGGTAAAGCAAAGAAAAAGCCGCAACATCGCTTGGTAATTACATCAACTTAAAAATATAGATATTCTGGATTTTATCAGCTAGGGAATCTACAAAAAAGGTTTCCTTCTTTAGGTTATATGATTAAGTTTGTTTTGCGGCAAATGTCTAAATTAAACGGTTTTATTTCATACTCGTATTAGACAAGAATAGCATATTATTTATTATAAGTTTATGTTTTATTGTAGACTTTTTTGTTTATTTTACGATTTACTAACATAAGTAATTATTGTTTTATTTCATTAAGTAGTAATTAAACCTACCTAGGTGTTTATTTTTAGCGCGATTTACAAGATGCACAACTCGCACCGTGTTGTAAAAATGAGCTGCATTGGAATTTCCGATTGATACACAACATTTTTAAACTACGTCAAGGGTTAGTTGAATACACGTCTCATTGCACCTATTGCAAAAAGGGGAAACTGAGCCTTGCTCTTTACAAGTTGAAAAAATTTGATTTTAATGCAATGGGGCCGCTTTCTTTAAAGTGAATTACTAAAAAGTAACATTGTTGGGCGAGAGTAATAAATGAGGATCAAGTGGCCATTTTATAGGAGTACCCGCCTGTCTATATGTTTATTTATATTTATACAAATACCTGTATGAGCATCACTACTTGCGGTGTATAATACTCATAGAGTATTTTTTTTAGTATTGTTAAAAATGGAAAGTCTTTCGGAATTCATTTAAATGTGCGACAAAATATGCCAAAATATTGCAAAAAGGGTCGACTTTACAGTGGAGGTATGGTCAAAGATGACGAGAATCGGAAAGTCGACCATCTACAGATTCATACGAGAGGGAAAGTGTGGAACCGTTAATCAACCAAAACCGTCATAAGGCATAAAAAATCTTTAGACGAAGACAAAGAAAAATTATTAGAAGAAAAGTATATTTATTTACAGCCATACATGTAATGTTGACATATTTTTGTATGGCGTCAAAACAATAAATGGCATATTTTGACATTTTTACTACATTTGAAAAAATCAAATAACTAATTTTCAATTAACGGTGTGGTTGTAAATAAAATAGTATACAAACCTCGCAGGGAAGTAAGTAGTAGCAGTAATGAAACACTTCCTTCTTCTGTATGTAATGTACTTAATGTACTATTAATCTATTTTAAAAACAAAATTCCCACTCTAGATACAATTTTACGTGCAATATAAGAAAAAAAAAATCTCAATTAATCGAAAAAGATTAACTTATTACAGGCGATATTAATTAAGAAAAATAGGAGGTTCTGCATTCAAAATAGGAAATTGTACTATTTGGACGAAACATGGCTAAATGAAGGTTCAAGGGAAATCCTCCATTATTCCAAAAGTAGCCTGGTTACAATTTAAAAGCACTAAGGCCCGGTTGTACAATCCAAGTTCAGACTCGGTTCTAGGCTGAACTCTACTCAGGATACGAAGCCCAGTTGTACAAAGCACGTTCAAGCATAAGCTTGGTTCTAAAACCGTCATTTTCAGCGGTTCTGTCGAACCATGGAATTCATGGGCTTAAACCAAGTTCATCAATTTTTTTGACAACATAACCGAAAAAATACTGTTGACGTTTCCGTGCATTTGTGAAGTTCGTAATTTTTATTCTTTGAAAAAAAATATAATAATATGGATCCAAACGTTCGCGAAAATTTCCTTCAATTAACAGATGATGAAGATTTTGTTGAAGCAGTTGAAGTTCTAAGGCATGCTCGAATGCGACCCAAGAAATATAAAGATAGGCTAGATCACTTCCAATATTGGAACGACGAAGAATTTATTCAGCGATCTCGTTTAACAAAACACGGAGTACGTTTTGTTGCTGACCAAATTCAGTCAGAAATTAGGTCTTTAACAGAACAGTAAGTAGAGATTTTTCTCATTATAACTCGAGTGATAACTACACCTATATAATAAGGATTTATTACTCCACACTATTCTAATTGACTTTTCTTTTTTAGGAATCATGCTGTAACACCATAACATATTATATTATCATACTTCTTTTTTAGTGGCATATAATCCCTAAAAACTTCACCACTTTCAATGTTAAATTCATTTTCTATTTGTTTCTCCACTTTTTTTTTTATTAATGTTGCTGTCGGTTTTCTTATTTTCTAATATTGCTATATATTTTTTAACTAAAGAAAGGAGTATGGATTCTTCTTTGGAACTAAAGTTTGCAGACCGCTTTGCTTCAGACATTTCCTGAAAACTTGATATTATAAAGTGTTTGCCTCGGATTTTCCACAACATTAACAGTAAAATTATTTATCTACTTTCATTTAGTAATATGAATTTTACAGTTCTGTAAATCGTTTTGTAATGGCATCTATTACAGCACTAGTGCTGTAATAGATGCCCTTACAAAACGATTTTTAATAGCAGGTGCATTTTTACAGGTGCATTTTTATTTTTAAAAAGGCCTTTTGCCAAATATTTTTATTCATAGATGAAAGTAGATAAAATTTTGTACAATATTCTTGTTGTAAATTCATATTACAACACGAGATGTTAAAGTTGTTAAACGAGGCGTCAGCCGAGTTTAATAAAACATCGAGTTACAACACTTATATCGTAAATAACTATTACCTTTAAAAAATTCAGTTTTTTACTTTCTTCCTTTACGAAAATTTTATTAAATTAAAAAGAAATGGAAAGCCACCACTCAAAACACTACAATCTCCAACACAGAACACGAACTGAAAAGCTTTAATACAACCAATAATTTTTCAAATTATCCAAACATATCATTTTTGACAGAACAAGTATCTCTACGCAGGTGAGACTTGTTACCAACAATACGCTTATTTGGGTGAACGACGATCAGTGGAGCTCGGTTTAAAATTGGCATGTACAACGGTATCCCTTGTTTTCGACAGGTTCATCGTTGAACGTGGTTCTCTAGAACTCGGCCTTGAGCTCGACTTGTACAACCGGGCCTAAAAGACACAAAGTCTCGACCTCAAATTAATTTTTCTATATTGGTAACATGTTTCGTTCCAAAAGGAGCATCTTCAGACATTCAAAGAGAAAACAGCGCAAAACTAACAATTACTTACAACTCTAAAAACGTCCTGCACAGTACAATATAATATGCATATGCAGTGCGAGTTTGTAACCTGGAATAAATTCAGTAGGTCCAGTATGTTTTTCTATTGGAAAAATGCTTGAACACGGGGATGGATATTTTAAGGTGTGGTCTTTCATATTTAAGAGATATTGATATAGTATGTTCTAAACTAGAGATTTGACGTAATCTCCTAGTTTTTTATTTACTATTTTTATACAGCATTTATTGAGATACACATAACTGT
The DNA here is from genome assembly GCA_963920685.1 of Polydrusus tereticollis. Lineage (NCBI taxonomy): Eukaryota > Metazoa > Arthropoda > Insecta > Coleoptera > Curculionidae > Polydrusus > Polydrusus tereticollis. The sequence goes on along the minus strand of OY987329.1, from coordinate 86,582,741 downwards.
CAAATTCCAAACTTTTATAATTCGTGCTTTCAACTCTTCAATATTTGCCCGTTTCGCAATAAAAACTTTGCTCTTCAGTACCCCCCTAAAAAGTAGTCTAAGAGAATAAGGTCTGGATACCTGGGTGGCCATTCAATGGGTCCCCTTCTAACAATCCATCTGCCTAAAAATTCTGCATCCAGATATTCACATCTCTTGCTAAACAGAAACAGGAGAGCCAAATCGAAACTACTTATTCCTGTAAGAATTCCAAATCACTTACCCCATTGAGATTTTCTTCAAAGAAAATTGGTCCTCTAACTCGATCACCAACAATACCTGCCCAAACATTGAATTTTTCTGGGTGTTGAGTGTGGCCTTCCCTCATCCAGTGTGGATTGTCGTCTGCGATTAACGAAAATTTTGTCGGTTTACGTTATCATTTAACATGAACGTTTATTCATAAAAAAAAATGTTTTCTATTTTCCTCTAGTAGGTTCATCGTTAGCTCGCAGAAGTGAGCTCTCCTATCAAGGTCATCTTCTGTCAATTCCTGAAAAATTGTCATTTTGTTAGGATGAAACTTATTTGCATGAAGAATTTTTACTACTGCAGATTAACTTTTCTCGTGTTCGGTAGCTAGCTGGTAGGAATATTAGGGTTCTCTTAAATACCTAATAGTACATTTACTTTGACCTCTTCATTGAGCGCACTCTCGATGACTATCTGTCTTTCTAACATGCCCATTATCTTGTAACTGCTTTCAATCTTGCTTACTGTACCCAGGGATATAGGTGATAAATCGGGATGTTTCTCCCTGAATAAATGAAGAACTTCATTTCGTGTTCTTCTTCCTATCTTCGATCATCACCAAAATTCCAATTTTGTGTTTTTCAGTAAAGTTAGGCATTACGTTGAACAATTTTTTGTGTTTTTACTGCTTCTTGTATTGCTTGTAGTTTGATCGAATGCTATATTAGAGTCATAAAATGCTCCTTCTGGAGCGAGACATGTAACCAATATAGAAAAATTAGTTTGCGGTCGAGACTTTGTATCTTTTATTGCTTTTAAACAAAGGTTATACAGTTGGAAATATGGCAAGATAAGAATGTAACCTCTTCTCGCCAAGCGTTTTTATATCCACAGCAAGAGAATCGCCCTCTGGAAAAGGAAAACGCCTAATTATTACTCATATCGGTAGCATGTATAGCTTTTTGAAAGATGGTTTATTAACATTTCAGTCAGTTAACACCGGTGACTACCACAAAGATATGAATACTGTCGTTACTAAAAACTGGCTAAGTTGTTGTTTTTGACAATGCTCATACTATTTAAGAAGATGTAAAGAGTTGCCTACAACTACTGGGAAAAAAAGCAAAGATAATTCAGAGACTTTTAGAAAAACAAATACCATTTGAAGACGATGTAGTGAAACTATAGCTACCAACAATAATTGGCGAAAACGAAATATTGCAGCACTTTCACATTCTCCCTACCATTGTGAACTATATCCTATAAAATTATTATGGACACAAGTGAAATTTCCGTGGCTAGAAAAAAGACCACATATAAATGAATTACGTTCGTTCAGTAGCAATTTTGGGAATCACTTAGGGAAATCAATGCAGACAAGTGGCGGATATGTATAGAACACCTAATTAAAGGAGAGAAGAAAATGCGGGACCTGACGATTTAATTGAAGAAACCGTCAAGCCCGTTGTTATTAACTTTAAGGCAGATGACAGTTCATCAGATTTTTCCATTCATGATCAGAGTGTCTAATTAATAAAACTGGTATGTTGTTCTGTGTATAAGAAGTGTATATTATTATTATTATTATTATTATTATTATTATTATTATTATTATTATGGCAATCAGAAGTAGGCGGATGTCCGATGAGACTGCTGAATCTTTTCAAGTAGGTATCACAATCCTAAATCTCAGCATTTAAAATTAATCACACTCTTATCACAGATACTATACAGGGTTGGGCAAATGTTCCGGAACGGCTTAATTACAAGCGAACGAAAAGTGATATCGAATCGGGGTTTTGGGCAATCTATAGGACAAAAATTTTACTATTTGACTGGTATACCATATGTCAGTAATGTCACCAACTGTCAAGTGTCGACGATATTTTTTTATTTTTTTAAATGGAACACCCTGTATATTATCAGATATTCTAGATCTTCAATAAATTACAAATATTTTTCATATAGCATACCATATGATTAAATTCAACTGTTTCGGAAATACGGGCAAATGAATCTAGAAAGCCCATATTACATTTTGTTTAAAAATCAAGCAACATATTTCTTTTATTATGACATTCCAAATAAAAGTCTTAGTTTCCATGACTCCCAAGTGTCACTCTGACACATTTCCTATTTAATTTTTATTTATTTGTATTAAGTGAGTTGTGCGAGTTTTTTATTTATCGACTAAACCTCTGATATAACTGATAAAACTATGGTTCAGCTAACTGAACAAGAACGGATTACTCTGCTTATGATGATAGGATATGGGGATAGACGGAGATCTTTTCAAGAAGCAACCGACCTTTTCAATCAAAGTTTTCCTGTTCAAGATCCCATTTCTAAATCAACTGCTAATAGAATATTCCATAACTTTGAGCATACGGGTACGGTAAAAAACTTGCCAAAAACAGGTCGTCCGAAAACTGCTACAAATGACGAGAAATCCCTGGATGTTTTGCTTGCCCTGCAAGAAGAACCACAGACGTCAGTTCCAAAGCTTGCTCTTGCACATGAAAACAGCGAAAAATCAATTAGAAGAATCCTCAAAAAAAATAAAATGTTTCCTTATAAAGTCAGCTTGCTTCAAGAACTATCAGAGGACGATCCTGATAGGCGTATGCAATTTTGTCAAGAAATAATGGACTACATAGACCTACAACCTAACTTTGTAAGTCGTATTTTATTTTCTGACGAGGCTACATTCTGTCTTAATGGTTTCGTCAATAGGCACAACTGTCGATACTGGTCAGACCATAATCCCCATTGGATGATTGAGCACCGTACGCAACACCCCCAAAAATTAAATGTGTGGGCAGGTATAATTGGAAACCATATTATTGGGCCTTTCTTCCTTGATGGAAACTTGACATCTATTTACTACTTAGATCTGCTTCGAAATAGAATTATACCAAATTCGATTAATTTATATCATGATCAGGTTAACGATCAAATACTAGCGAATGACATTTGGTTTCAGCAAGATGGGGCGCCAGCTCATTTTGGTATACATGTCAGAAATTATTTAGATCAAACTTTTCCTGGAAGGTGGATAGGTAGGAGAGGGTCCATTGAATGGCCTCCTAGATCTCCAGATTTAACACCTCTAGATTTCTACCTCTGGGGTCATTTAAAGACTGTCGTATATCGTACACAACCTAAGACTTTGGAGGATCTTCAAAACAGAATTTTAGATGCTGTGCATGTTATTTCTCGTGAACATTTGCAAAACGTGCGTTCTGAATTTTCCGACAGGATTGGACACTGTCAGGTGGCTGAAGGACGACATTTTGAACATTTAATTAAATAACCATTATTTTATATTATTGTGTTTTAAAGTTATTACCTTGGTTTTGTTTAAATAAAATGTACTACATTCATTTGCCCGTATTTCCGAAACAGTTGAATTTAATCATATGGTATGCTATATGAAAAATATTTGTAATTTATTGAAGATCTAGAATATCTAATAATATACAGGGTGTTCCATTTAAAAAAATAAAAAAATATCGTCGACACTTGACAGTTGGTGACATTACTGACATATGGTATACCAGTCAAATAGTAAAATTTTTGTCCTATAGATTGCCCAAAACCCCGATTCGATATCACTTTTCGTTCGCTTGTAATTAAGCCGTTCCGGAACATTTGCCCAACCCTGTATAGTTCTGGTGTAGTCCTATTCCATCCCTTAACCAATCTACATTCTACACAGAGTAATGCACAAAGGATATACTCTAGTTTTTTATTTCTTGGTCCAGGCAGTTCTTAAATTGATTCTTGCTAGTGGAGCTCACAGTGTTGCCACTTAGACCATTCCAGTGGTAGGCAACTCTATTAGTCAGGAAATTTCTTCGGAGCAGCTTGTTACACTTTTCCTTGGATAGCTTTATATTATGTCCCCTTAAATTGATGTTGTGGTTAAGGTGGTAGATTTCCCTCAAGTTACTTGCATAGTAATTATTTAGTATCTTAAATATCTCTACAAGATCACCCCTGGATCGTCGTACTTTTAAGGTTGTAAGTTTTAACTGTTCCAGTCGTTCCACATATGTTAGGCCTTTAAGTTCTTGTGGTAATTTGTTTATTCGTCTTTGCACTCTTTCTATCTGCTCTAAATCTATCACATAATATGGACTCCAGATACCCTGGGCATACTCAATCTTCGGTCTTACGTATGATCTGTATAACTCTAAGATCATTTCTTTTGAGAGATCTTTGAATGATTTTTGTATCAGGTATATAATCGAATTTGCTTTTTTGCACATTTGTGTTATGTGAGTTTCCCATTTTAGGTCAGAAGAGATAGTGATTCCCAGATCTTTTTGCTTTGTTGCTGATAATATTTGTGTTTGTTTAAAGTGATAGTTCAGTTTAGGGTTGTTTTGGCCAATATGCAGGACAGTGCATTTGGTATCATTTAAGGGCATTTTCCAATCAAGGGTCCATCTTTTAATGCTGTTTAAATCGGTTTGTAGATCCTCATATTCAAGTAGTGGGTTCGCATATACATTTCCATCGTCTGCGAATGATGCATTCTTGGTTTTTAGCCCTTGGTAAAGGTCGCTTAAATATACAATAAACAGAAGTGGCCCCCGGGCTGATCCCTGAGAGACACCACTGTGTACTCTGTGATCTTGTGAGAGCGTAGAGTCCACACGTACCTGGAATATTCTATTCCCAAGGAAGCCCTCTGCAATAAGCTTTAGTAGATTACCCCTGACTCCAAAGTGGTTCAATTTGTAGCTTAGGAACTTTGTTGGTATTTTATCATATGGGAATGCTTTATGGTTTCTAATCATTTATGTATTAATGTTAAAGTTTATACTCAATTGAATTTATCTGATGAATATAAGTAGACATAAAAAATATACAAATAAATGGGCATGTATAAATAAAAATATTGTGCCGACAATCTCCAGTTATAATTTTCATTTAATTCTGATTTTAGAGAAACAAACCCTGAACATAAAGTGACAACGAAGGCACTCCCATATCTGCCAACAACTGGCTGATCAAAACCCACCTTCCCTTCTATTTGGGCCTCTTACAGGGTGAGGTAGGTAAATAAAGAAAGAAAGGGTCTGATATGCAAAACCTATAGAACCTATTAAAATTATTTTTACCACCTTGTGAGCATTTTGCATATCAATTTAGGTTTACAACTCTTACACAATCTTAATCAGAGTATAAAAGGTAACTTCTAACGGCGGATTTTATAGGTTTAGTATAAACTAAAGATTCAGTCTCTTCTTTTTCTGATTTATGCCCTATGCAAAAAAAAGCACAAAATTATTGAGACACTTTTATTACATTACATTTATTACAGTAACATGGCTATTATCCCTAATAGACGATTGATAATTTGGGGCCTAACCACAAACTTGTTTTTAAATAATAGTCATTCTTATTATTTTAAAACTCAATTAATCCCCCTTCGTGATGCTGAAAGCTAAAACTATCGCCAACTTTGATTGCAGGCAGCCTGTCAGAGATTAAATCACAGTTACCTGGGGATATGAACTTCTCGGGATCACAGCACCGTCGACAATACTCGGGCAGGAATTTAATTCGACTCATTATCGGTTAGTGCCTGCATAATGACGAGCAATTTGTCACGCCAATTTCCGCTCCCCTATGCTTTACCTATATGATTCTCACTTACAAGGCTAAAGGTGTTAATGCGAGCTTTTGAAAAGCTCTTGTACGCGTGTCCGGGGTATCGGCGTAATTGATTGTAAGGAAGTCGAAGAAGATTACTGAAAAATTTTTAATAATATTTATTAAAGCTTTTTATTCTATTTAAAAAATGCTTAACGTTTCTTAGAGCAGAAGCTCCGAGACCAGTAGATTTTTAAACCAGTACATAATTTTGGTATTTCTAAACTAATGTCCTACATCATCCTGGTTGGTTAGCTAATGGCGGAGGGTTAACTGATCTACTTTGCCCTGCAGTTTTACGGCTTATTGCGCTTCCCTGTCTTATTAACGAAATGCGATTCTTCTGGTTAGATCCAGTAGCTTCCTTCCAAGTTTCTCATAAGCCAAGCGCATCGCAATTGTAAATATTATTTAAGGCAAATTCCTCCTCTTCACTCTTCATTCTATGGGTATGGCGTGAATACCAATCCAATGCAGGTGCTTTCTTAATGGATAATGTCCTGTCGATAGGCCTATGACTTTAAAAAAATTGTCTATCGTTCTAAAAAAACCTTAATAAAGAAGTAAGAGGAGTCAACACCAAGTCACGGTCCTATTTCAAATTTAAAAAATATTTATTTATAATTAAAGGGCGGAATATATGCAAAGTGCATATATATGCATTTTTTGCATATTTTGTCAATTTTATAATAAAATGCACATTTTTATTAAAACTCCTAGACTCATAGGTTTAATATCCAGTCCGGCACTTGTTTCAGGCATTTTCCAATCTGAAGATAATTATATAATAATAATTAATATTTACATTTTGGTTATACACAAGGTATTTATTGGGGGTGTCCGGGGTTTGCAGGTATATTGTTAGGGGTTATTTATTGTCATTTAATGATGCCTTATTATTACCTGCTTAACAAACTGTATTTATATCGGGCTGTAATACGAACTTCTGTTCTAGTTGGTGGAAAGGTTTCAGTATTTTCAGTGTGAAACTATACTACGATCCCAAAATAATTGGCAAAACTGTTCTTATCACCATTGACGGTGTGCGTATTGACATCGATTCAATACTTTTAATTGCAGTAAAAGTATTCAAAACCGCTTGGAAAGATTGTGCATTAGTAAGTCGTAACATTTGCCAGGTTTTAAAATATTTCATTTAAATTCCCATAACATGTACCAAAATCGGCATGTCATTAAGGGCCTTTTCACCCTACGGTAAAAATTTACTTAATTTGGCAACGCAGGTAGGAAAAACCCATGTCTAAAGGTGCTCGCACGCTTTCTTATCGCCTCTAACCAACGTTCAGGGTCGTAGACAAATTTCAATCAAGAGGATATTAGCAATTCAGTTTTATTATTTTGGTGGTTATTCAAAACAGCAAATATTATAACGCAGGCGAGTTACAAAACGACTTCATTTAAAACCTGGGGAGCCTATAATGGTAAAAATTGTGTATGAAGAATTCTAAGTACACACAGTGGAATATCATTCATCATATCAAGACATCTTGCCGTACTGTTTATAGAACTATCAAGGACAATAGGAATACTAAAGTGTCCGATCAGAAGGAAACAAGAGGACGGAAAAAGATTTTTATTGATCAGCAAACAAAGCCATTCGTCGGAAAGTGCATGCATTTCTTTTTCGAAATGAGCTTCCGAATTTAAAAAAAAATTCTGCCGCAATTGAAAGGGATGAAAATATGAAAAAAAAATCACGAAGAGTTCTAATGCTTACACTACGAGAATTGAATTTTCGATTCTTAAAACGAAATCGCAAAAGTCGTTTGGTGGAAAAGGAAGAAATCGTATGGTGGCGTAGAAAGTATCTAGAAGAAATACAACACTATCGCTGTGCAGGGAAAAGAATTTACTTTACGGACGAGACATGGTTAAATGAAGGACATACTATGAATTACATTAGGCAATATCTCAACATTAAAGATGCACGTAACGCCTTTATCAATGGACTGTCCACTGGATTGAAAGCTCTCTCAGGAAAAGGTCGTCGGTTAATTATAACCCACATCGGGAGTGATTCTGATTTTCTTGAAGGCGGGTTAAAGGTGTTTGAATCTCGTAAAACCGGTGATTATCATCAGGATATGAACTCGGGAGTGTTTGAAGATTGGTTTAAATCCATCTTACCGCGTATTGAACGTGGGTCGGTAATCGTGATGGATAATGCACCATATACCACAGCCGTCGTTTTGCGTGGCGAAAAGGAAAGATTGTTGACTGGCTCGAAGGAAAAAATGTTGCATTTGGCGGAAAAATGCTAAAAATGCTCGATCTTGCAAGACTTCACAATAATGAATTTAAAATTGTGACGTCTTGTCATTATAAATAACACTTTTTAATGTCGGCGTGGAATAAAATTTGTCAAATTATTATCAATTAGTGTTCATTAGGTAACAATAGTCAGGAAATTTATAAACATTTATAATTTAGGTTTAGGTTTTGCCCTTAATCCACTATTAAAAAATATGTTTCTACTATTATATAGTATAATGAAAACATTATGAAAATAACATATATCGTTGCTTTATTATTCTTTTTGGATTTTATACCTGCGTAATTCAGTTTCTCTAATTACTTAATTAATTCATTAGATCATCAAATATTAATTTATTTTTCAGTTTAATTTATAATATTATATTTATTATAGTATATGTAAATATATTATAATAATAAATAAAACATATTTTTTGAATTATTATTGTTTAAAATGACACGCCTCTGGAATTGGCGTTCCCCTTATGTCTTGGACACCCCGGTAAAAATGAGTCACTGCCAATTATTTTGGTACCGGAGTATAGTGATTTTAAATTTGCGTTCAAAATTCCTAAAGTGGCGAAAACGTTTTCGTGGATTAAAAATTTTCCATAAATAGAGTTTAGTGGAGAAGAAGTCTTCTGTAAAGCTTGTTAAAAAAATTATTGTTTGTGAAAAAAAGTTCCAAATCGATCAACATTTGAAAACACCGCTGCATAAATCAAAGTTACAAAAAATTAAATTGGAGCCAGTTCAGCTGTGTAAACAACGCATTTCAAAATGTTGGAGAAAAATCGAAATCTGAAAGGAAATTTTTCATGAAGACTTATGCAAGGATTTGGTCGCAGCAAACATACCCTTAATAAACAAACCATTCCTGACGAATCCACGCTTGGAAAGAAGAATGCCTATTCAGTATAGGAAACCATTTTAGAAGAAATTAAAAAAGCTTCACTGGGTGATAAAAATTGTTTACATTATTGTTGATGAAAGCACAGACGCTTGTGGCAGATATATCGCACATCTTCTGATTGGAGTAATTCAAAAAGATAAAGCAACAAACGCATACTTATTTAATAGCTTCTAAGCAGCTAGATAAAACTAATAATGTGACCGTAACCCGATTTATTCAGCAGTTCCTATCGAGCTTTTCCTTACCAAATCCAATCCAAGATGAGGCCAAAACTTAAGAATCTTTTACCCCAATACGGTACATGTGACTCGTCTTTTACATGGAATAAACCGAGTCGCAGAAGCCGTCAGGACTGAATATCATTTAGTAAATAAATTAATTTCAAATGTAAAAAAAGTGTTTCTAAAAGCGCTTCTACGAGTACAGATGTATAAGGAGAGATTACCAGGAGTTAGCTTACCTCCAGAACCTGTAATTACCCGGTGGGGAACATGGGTTGAGGTTGCAATCTTATGCGCAGTACATTTCGAGGCCATTAAAGAACTAATTTTGGATTTAAATGACGATTCGCAGTGTGTTGTACAAAATAAAGAATTGTTAAAAAGTGCAAGTGTAGGTAAAGATCTTGTTTTTATTAAGGTTAATTTCAGTTTTATACCGGACATAATTTGCTGGTTAGAGAGTAGAAATTTAAGTTTAAGAGACTCAATTAGTATTGTTGAAACTTTTTCCGCTATGTGTAACAACATCCCCGGTAAAGTAAGAGTTCAAGTAAGGGACAAATTGAATGTAACTGTAAAAAAGAATGAACCGGAAGTTGATGTTTTTGGGAAGATAATAAAAAAGTAAGATAGGGACATGTAAGCCGTTTTACTCTAAAACGTATCGTTAGAAAGCTAGAAGCTTGTAAAGTTCAAAAATGTCATTTTTCAAAAGTCGATATTTCGGAAACTATTAAGTTTAGACTTATAATGCACGTATTGAAAAATAATTGTTATTTTATGTCAAATCCAAAAATACTCGAAGATATAGGGTGATCTATTTTAAAAAAAAGTAACTTTGTTTCTCTACGGTTTTCTGACTCAACCTGTATACTTATTTTTTTTTAATTCTAATACACCTTAAAAAACCCTAAAACTTTTATCTAAAATATTTTTTGCTGACTGTTTTACTTTAAGAAATAATCGACCGTTTCCATACATACCAACGACTCTGTATATTATGAGCATATTTTGGCTGAATATAAGTGCATATACTCCGCCCTTTACTTATAATAATCAACCGAAGTTACATGTTTCATCAGATCAGTTGTTAATCTCTTTGAGGGGTTCCCTTTACGCCTTTTATAGCGATCCAACGGTTTAGATGTTGTTGTAAGAAATCTCTTAATACCAAGAGGATAATTATTTTTAAGGAAGACACTTTGGTCATCCAAATTGTTGCTTAAATTGACAGTTAATATTTTACCGGTGTTTTTCTGAATTAGGAGTCAATCAACATTGTGGATTGTCGCTTACTCGTTTGTATTCCTGAAAAAGTTTTAACGTAAATTAAACCATGGCAACTCATATAGGGTAAAGTAGGGACAGATTTGATGACGCAGCAGGAGAGACGACGCACCGTTTAAATTAGCCGCGATTTTTCATAAAATCAGGTGGTTTAAATATCAGTCAAAAGCTCTCAATAGCCGCTACTTGTTACTTTGAAAATATTGATAAAATATGCGTAAATAAAGTAGTAACGATAAATTTATAGTTTGGTAAGTACCGCAAAGTTTTTCAATAATGTTAATTATACGTTTGTAAAAGAGAAAATAGCGATTTTAACACAATATTGAGTAATGTTCCGAAAAATAGGTTAGGTTGGGGAGTGCCTACAGTCACTTAAGCTCAGTTTACACTTAGGAATGTATCACAATGTGGTGCGTCGTCTATCCCTTGGTTTTGGGACAGACGACGCATGTTAATTTGGGAGAGATGACGCGGTTAGTTGAAAGTAAATAGCATGTGTTTTTTTTCTTTTTAGATAAAATGCCATCATTTTACAGCCCAAGGAAAAGTCGTAGGGGTCAGTGATTAGAAGACGATCTCCGTAAAGCTGCTGATGCTGTAGTTATTCATAAGGTTCCCATTAGGCAAGAAGCTAGGGAAAATAACATTCCCGAACGAACTTTAAGATTTCGCATAATAAAGAACAATTTTAAAAAGGGAAGCATGGGTGGACAATCGGACAATCTAGCCTAAGAATATTTTTTCTTTTAATTTCATGTGTTTTTCATAAGCAATGTGCCCCATAGCTGATGCATCGTCCCACCTATACAATGTGGGATAGATTGCCAAATACAGATTTTTTTCTTTTTTTCTTTTTTTTGTTTAATGAATAAACTTAAGTTAATTTGTTTACTTTTTTAAATAAATGTATTAACAACCAACTTATGTTTATCTATTATTTTCCAATTAAACCAAAATTAACCATTGTAGATTATTTTAAAAAAAGGTGCGTCATCTGTCCCTACTTTACCCTACTTATAGAAATCAACTTTATTTATTGTTTTTTTAAATAGGAGATACAAACTCCATCTACAAGTTCTTCAATATGTATCACGTATTAATAGCAGAGCGTATTAGAATCCTCCATTGGACGAATCCTTAACCCTAACTCTGATTATAATATCCCAAATATCAAGAGACTTATTCCACAGATGACCCCTTATACAAAATTAAGATAGAGATAAATGAGTAGGTGTGCCTTTGTCGTTTTAGATAACACCGAGAGCTGCATGTAAATGCCCGACGGCTTAATTGAATATTTATAAAAGCTGACCCTCAACAGAACGGGTTGTGTTTTGATAGGAATTTAAGCTTTAGCCAGAGCTGGCAGCCTTGTGTTACATTGAATTTATAATTTTATTACAGTGGAGACAATAGCTACCAAAAATTACTTAAATTATTTTACAGGAAACGATTACCTAATATTAGCTGTTTGCTTGTTTAATGCTGTCAAGAAAACCTTGCTATTTACCGATTTTATATTATGGTTCGAGAATCAGTGACATACAGTTTGGATATTGTTTTAATACCTCTTTGGAAAAGCTTAATAAAATTGATCAATACTCTATTGCTTAATGCGAGAGAGTAATCAAATGTAAATTTGCAATGACAGGACCCATTAGGCAGGGTGGACAACTTAAAGGTTGCATTGTAAATTTCAGGTAAATTGCAATGACAGTTTTTAAGAATTCCATATTTAAGCACACCCCGAATCGGTCCTAAATTAGGTCACTCCAATTTTCATACAATAGAAAGACGAGTTTGGTAAATGATATTAATATGACAGCGGCGTTACTACAGGTACTTTATTAGAATAATAAGTACCTATAATCATAATTATACTAGATTATAATTATAGAGATAGGCAGATAATTGAGATATTAATTATTCCAATGTTAAGTAGATAAAAACTTATATAGAAGTAGGAATAATATGAAAATTGATAAATTGGAATAAATATTAATATTTATATAAAAAAATCCACTATGTACCGGGTGTTCCACCTAAGGAGGTAATCGGCTATATCTCAGAAAGTAATAACACTAGGACTTTGGGAAAAAATATATATCAATAAAAGCGGCCAAGAGAAATTGCTGGAAATTATTTTCAAGTTCGAAAATTGACCGCTAGGGGGCGTAAGAGAAGTTTCAAAATAGAAATGCCGATTTTCTCTTGATTTTTCTTAATAAAAATATGTTAAAAATATAAGCATTGTATTCTTCATAAAATTAGGCAACTTTATGTTAGGAATCGTTTTTTTCTATTTTCAATAATAAAGTGGTGGGAGAAGGTCAAATCTTTTTTCTTTCAAACGCTGATATCTCTGCTTTGGATAAACCGTTGTTATTCAACTTGGTCTCTACACGTAGATCTATTAACTATAATACCATATTGATTCTGATGGTGGCCACTAGATGGCGTTTTTCCGTAATTCCTCAATGAATAAGGATTTTCTCAAAAAAATCAAATGTTATGATATGACTTTTTCAACATATTTTATTTTAGGCTTATAAAGGCTAATTAAAAGTTTAAATTATATATGTATACTATACGGGATGTCCCAAAATTAGGTGGCCAAAGAAAACAGTGGAATCTGCATCGGAAAATAATACTAATTTGTTTTATAAACAAGTATCGGAAATTGCCCCCTAAGGGAGCTACCGCCCCCTAGTAGGGAACCCATAAAGATGGTATATTTTAGATTATTCCCAAACAGTTGAACATAGTATTAGAAACATGAATTTTTGGTATTTTAGTAACTTTTATATGCTGAATCTAGATCTAAAATCAAAACTATAAAAATTGTATCATAGGCGTAACATTTGGGGGCTGAGGAACAAAAACAAAAGTAACTTTTTTCTTAGTTAATGTTTTACATTTTTTTTTCTGGAACTATGAAAGTTTAGGGCTTTCTGGCAAAAAAAGGTACTTTTGATGTTTTTCGCTCAGATGCACCATTTCTCAAAAAAAAGTCCTTAACGATAACGTTTAGAAAACAGGGATCAAATTAAAATTATAAATTTTGTTAAAGTTAACAACAACACTCATTTACTTGAGTAAATGTTCAAATAAATTTCCATTTTGTTGAATACACAGTCTAAACCGTTTCCTAATATTTTGAGTAGTACGAAAAATTTCGAACCGATTTCTTTATTTCGATTTCCAGCTGCATGAATTCGTCTTAAAAGCTCTTCTGGGCTATCTACTTCTGTGGCATAAACAATATTGCACAAATTGCCCGACAGATAATTATCTTAACGATTTAGATCAGGCGATCGAGATGGCCAGTATACTGGACCACCTCTACCTATCCACCTATTGGGAAAATTTTCATTTAGCCAGTTTCTCACAAGCTGACCAAAGTGGGCTGGCGCCCCATCGTGCTGGAGGAACATCTCTAACAGAGTACGTCTTCGAATATCCTCTAGCAATTCTGCTAGCTCATTTTGAAGGAAACTTAAATAATGATGGGCATTTAATCTATCTGGCAAAATAATAGGACCTATTAAAACATCTCCCATGATCCCTGCCCATTAGTGCCCATACATTGAAAGAAAACCTATGTTAGTAGTTAGTCCTTCGAACCACATTCGGGTTGTCTTGAGCCCAAAAATAAGTATTTTGCCTCTTAAAAAGGTTGCTTCATCCGACCATAAAACTTTTCAACGTATTTTTGGTGGTTGGAAATTCATTGGCAAAACTCTACACGAGGATGAAAATCTTCAGCTCTTAAATCGTGTACTCTTTGATAATGAAACGGATGCAGTCCCTGCATTTGGGTCATTCTTCCAAGCTAAAAAAATATTTTTAAACAATTCACGTGCTGCTATCTGTTATCTGTAAAAACAATTTTAATAAATATTACATACTTACAATTGATTTGGGGATATTGATAATATTTGCCAGCGGTCTCAATGCAGTTTGAGGATTTTCCTCAATTCTATTTAGCGCTCCCTCGAAATCATAATTTGCCATGGGCCAGCCTTGTCCCTGGGGCGCCTAAATGGTTTATTTTCTACCAAATTTCTATGGACACGGCTAAATGCTATTCGATGTGGTAGTCTTCTTCTCGGAAACCGTCTTTGGTACTCACGTACAGCGGCAAGTGCATTACCATTGCAATATCCGTAAATAAAATACATATCAGCTAATTCGTTACTCGAGAAACGCTCCATATTAAAAAAATTAACCACAATAATTATACCAGAAAATTTCGAATAAACTATCATATTAAATGTCAAGCTGGCAAATAACAAACATGTCAATTTTGTTTCAAGGCCTACAACTAAGTTTTAACGAAAATGTGATCAGTCCTTGGTAAACAGGGTTATCGTTAAGGACTTTTTTTTTTCAGATATGGTGCATCTGAGCGAAGTACATCAGGAGTATCTTTTTTTGCCAGAAAGGCCTAAACTTTTATAATTCCAGAAAAAAAAATGAAAAACCTAAACTTAAAAAAAGTTACTTTTGTTTTTGTTCCTCAACCCCCCCAAATGCTACGCCTATGATTAAGTTTTGACAGTTTTGATTTTAGATCTAGATTCGGCATATAAAGGTTACTAAAATATCAAAAATTCATGTTTCTATGTTCAACTATTTGGGAATAATCTAAACAATACCGTCTTCATTGGTTTCCTATTAGAGGGCCGTAGCTCCGTTAGGGGGCAATTTCCGATGCTTGTTTATTAAACAAATTAGTATTATTCAACTTTCTGCACGCCTTGCCGCAAGACTCTTCTTTACAATTACAATAACTTAATTATGATAACTCTTTAATACATTTAGGCCGGTATAACTGTTTTTTTTTTTTTATGATAAGGCACAGCACTGCAGGATAAATCCTATATGGCGGTCTGGGAGCGGTGCGTTTGCCCAGGAAACGATACACATTGGTCTTGAATCTTTGGAGATTATCCTCGTTGGGAAACACGATCTCAGGGAGGTCGTTCCAGAGTGATGACGTTCTCCAGATGAAAGAATTTTGAAACAGTGTCGTTCGAGGGACACTAAGCTGAACCACGTACTGGTGGGCTGCAGTGGCTTGTCGTGTATTTCTGCCATGCACCGCTCTGGGTAGTATCAAGCGGGCAACCTCAGTTGAGCACTTGCCATGAAAATATTTGTAAAATAGACTCAAGTCGCCAACACGCCTTCGATGTTCAAGGCTTTCCAGGTTGTTTGTCAGATTATGGTCACCGATCAAGCGAATGGCTCTTCTTTGAATGGAATTTAGCAATCTCAGAGTATGTTTAGGAGCAGAGCCTTAAATATGCGAACAGTACTCCAGCGATGGTCGAATTTGGCCTTTATAGAGCATCAAGAGTTGTTGGGGTGTATAGAGGTTCTAGTTCGGAGAAGTATTCCAAGCTTCTGCGAGGCTGCCTTAGTAATAGCCGCAACGTGACTATGCCAAGACATATGACTATCCAAATTAACGCCCAATAAATGAAATGATGAAGCCAAGGGAATCGAGTGTCCCGCCATTACTATATCCGGTTCTTCAACATTAACTTTTTTAGAAAAAACTGCCGCCGGGGTCTTTTTAGCGTTAAATTCTACTTGGTTACTGTTACCCCAAGACAAAACTTCTTCTAGGTCTTTGTTGAGATGTGATACCTCTTGCTGCCTATAGAGATGTGCATTGGCAGCCGATGTCCGAGAATCTAAAGTAAAAGATGAAACAAGTGTGCTGTCATCAGCGAACTATATATGGGATTTTTAGTTTTTTCCAAAAGATCATTAATGAATGTATAGTAAGGAAAGGGTGGGTGACAATATAGAACCTTGAGGGACTCCAGCGTTAATGTTAAACGTGTCTGAAAGAAATCCGTCCATCGTCACTCGCAGAGAACGGTCATTAAGAAAGCTCGACAGCCATGAACAAAATTGAACCTGCATTCCGTATGCTGGTACTTTAGTTAGGAGCCCCTCATGCCATACTCGGTCAAAAGCCTTGGAAATGTCCAGAGCTACCGCCCAGGACTCCCCATGATGTTCTATTGCGTTGTTCCAAACGTGAGTAACATAAGCGAGAAGGTCTCCTGTTGATCTAGACTGGCGGTCACTAATAATGTTGAAGCCTTCCAGGTATTTTAATAATTTTTCGTTGATAGCCTTCTCCATAACTTTTGATATAACCGAAAGCAATGCGACTGGACGATAGTTGTTTGGCAAGGTCTTCTTGCCTTTTTTGGTTATGGGCTGGACTCGCGAAGTTTTCCAGCAAGAAGGAAATATTCCTTTTTTGTAGGATAAGCTAAAAAGCCTACAAAATACCGGTGTCAGTTCGTCAGCGCATCTCTTAATTACAATGACTGGAATATCGTCAGGATCAGAAGCCTTTTTAGTATCAAGACTCCTCAAGATTCGTTTAGCATGGCGGTGGCGGAAACAATCTCGGGCATTCTCGATTCTACAGGGGGAATGTTCGGTGGAGTACTTCCCTGAAAATTAACCGTTGAATGTGAAGAGAATAATTCCGCCAGTAAGTTTGCTTTTTTCCTGTGCTCTGGTAGCATTGGTGCCATCAGAACGTGTGAGAGGTGGAATTGTTGACTTTGTAAATTTCTGACTGACGGCCTTAACTACCGACCAAAATGATCTTGAGTCGTTAGGACATTCAAGAAGTTTTTCTTTGATACTCTGGTTGTGTGCTTCTTTGCTTTGATTTATTGCTTGCTTGCATTGGTTTCGAGCATTAACAAAGATGGTACGATTTTTGGCGGTAGGATTTTTATGCCATTGTCTGTAGAAATAATTTTTGATTTAACGGCTCGATCGCAATTTTTGATAAACCAAGGGTTGCCGTTAGAAAGGCACTTTTTTGAGAAAGGGATGAAGGCTTCCATGCCAGTAAGGATCTCCTCCGATATTTCTGTTGCATAGATGGATGGATCATCAGAGGTAAAACAAACGTTCCGCCAAGGAAAGGTTCAAAAATGGTCCCACTTAGCTGATGTATAATGCCAGACCTTGCGTGGTTTAGGAGGCTGCTCGGCACTCATTTCCATTTGTAGTTTGTTCAGTGCCGAAGTAAGGTTGTGGTCAGATGATCCTAACTGTGGCTTCACGGTGACAGTGTACAAGTCCGGGTTTGAAGTTAAGAAAAGATCCAACAAACTAGCAAAATCAACATTTCGGTCTGGAATCCGAGTTGGTTCACCCACGAGCTGGGTGAGGCCAGAGCTGATGGCAAACGATTCGGCTTTGCTGTCTGTTCGTTTACACTTAATATCTATGTACTTTTTTCCTATATTTGCTAAAAATATTGTGTTACCAATATCACAATTAACGTCTGGGTCTGCGATTCGCTGCTGCTGCAAGTACTATTAGTAGTGAACATAATGTTGCCACACTTTAAAAACGATATTAAAAGTTTAATAAAATATATTTATTGCCACATCGTGACGGTATTGTCTTCTACAAAACACCTCCCCGCTTTAATTTTTCCTTAATAATGTACATATACAGGGTGTTATTTAATAAGTGTCCGATACTTTACAGGACGACTCCTCAGTTACTTATAAGGTGAAAAGTTCATATAAGCATGGGTCCGCTACATTTCTGAGATACAGGGTGTTAAAAATGTATTTTTATTTTTGTTTTTCGTAAATAATTTTTGAAATAATGTCTATATTTGGACGAAGATTGGTATCTAGGGGTTTTTTGAAATGCGAAAATCGAATTTTATGTTAGCATGACTCCCACTTATTGAGCGCCCACCTACGTACCTTCTTACTCTTTTGAGGTGTCATTACTTCCTTATACGTGCTTGAATCACATTTTTAAGCAAAAAAATGGATTTCTTTATCATTTTCACATGAAAATGCATACTTGGTAGAAGTCGCTACGAGCAATCGTTCTCGAGAAAAGGATAATAAAGAAATAAATGGCATTTATTTGAATATCGTTATGCCCATATCACAGTTTGATAATATAGCATTTATCTCCTAAACAAAGCCGAAATTTAAAAAAATTATGAAAATGTACTTTGCATTAGCCAATAAAGTGCATGCATAATATCCTTGTCAAAAGAGAAAACGGCAGTAACGTACATATTTTTTGCTCCTGTAAAAAATTGTAACACCCTGTATCTCAAAAATGAAGGGCTTGCGGACCCATGCTTATATGTACTTTTCACCTCATAAATAACTGAGGAATCGTCCTGTAAAATATCGGACACTTACCTTAGGCAAATACCTAGTTATATTTAGTTTTTTATTGTCCGCAAAAAAGGTTTCTTGAAAATTTTGAAAAAAACTTGAATTTTTTAAAATAAGTACAAAAACATGAAAATTTCAAGATGGCGCCTGCTTTTTTGCAAGTTGCCATTGCCACATTGGATGGGACTTTTAATATTTCATTTTGGACACCCCTCCCCTCAAATTTCCACCATTAAACACTTGTATCTAGTTTGTTGAGCACTTAAAATCCGCTAATTGGACTACACTATTGGTTTGGCTTATAGTATATCTGTTATGTTATGCTATGCCTTTTTTAGGTTAGTAGTTCGATGACGTTTGCCATGGCAAATTCATATAGGTTCCTACCGTAACCATTGGGCGTATTTAGCGAGTCAGCTGGTAACCCAAAAAAGTTCGATTACTTGCGGCAGTTGGTAATTCGCCAAACCGTTTATTTCTATTTTAACGTTTTGGAGTTTGATGCAATGTAAAACGCTTGTCGCTCAAGATCTAAAGCATAATTCATTCTTGATTAGATTAAGCTTCACTTATCCATGCAATCCACACAATCCATGGACTAATATGTTAACATTTTTGTCAACAAACGTGAAATAACTTCGATAATCGTTTGGCTCATCAGCTAAAAGCACGCGTCTTTGTTAAGCGATGCTGATTTGTAAGCTGTAAGCAGCTGACGCTTATAAAATAATCTTGAAGTTTTTCCAGCAAATTATTTTATGGAGTCGTTGACATAATCCTCAACCAAGCATCTGAAAGAAATTTCTCCGACAAAAGTCCCAGAATATAGCAGACTCTTATGTGAGGCCTTATCGCAATATTGTCCTCTCTATGAATGAGCCAAACTATGTTCTTGTGCTTCCTTCCATACTGCATGGTTAAAATAGAGTTGATAAAAATATTTTTTAAAGCATTAACTGATCCGTTTTTAAAATCAGTATGCATCTTTTCTGGATTCACTTTTTAGTTTTCTTTGATAATAATGTCTGGCACAATTCTTCTTTTTATTGGTCAAAAGAGCATGAACAGCAGGAGTCTCTAAGTTGTTTCTTCTGTGTTGTCAGTGTCAATATGAAAAGTATATATCTCTTCAAAGAAGGAGATAGCAACTGCAAAAGGTTCCACCCAGAAAATGGCAATTGCTTGTCTAAGCAAGTATTATTTCTGAGTAGCGAATAAAGTCTGTGCGTTTTAAGAAGTCCGCTAAGCCATAAAACCTCTTGAGCATTATGTCGGTGGCTCTCAAACAATAAATTATATAGAAGGTAATTTTGGATGTTGATGAATTACATTTTCTAAATAAAATAATTTAAAGTAAATAAAAAATTAGTTTAGGTAAAGAAAAATAATAATTTTTTAGCTTTTGTAGTATTCAGACAAATTAGTTTTACGAATTCTTTTTTATAAAGTTTTGGTTCTAAAAAGAACCGATTTTGTAGTCTTGCGACAGAACGTACCTACTTGTAGATAGGTACTACTAAAAGTAGTCTTCCTCTGCATTCCTTGGCTCTATTCATATCATAAACAATATTCCTGATAGAGAGTTTTATCCCTTGGGATAAATCCAAGGTTTTTGAATGGAGTCGAACCCTTTTATATGGTCTGTCCAAATCCTCTTCACTCTTTTTTCGAAGTCTTCTTAAGGTCTTCTCTGAAATGCCGCAAGCATCAGACGTTCGTTTTTGCACTGCCAAAACAGACTCTAACGGGCCCGAGTTATCTTTTTCTAAAGTAAAATATCAACAACTGCTTCGTCATCGATAGACAGCATTTCCTGCATGTAGTCAGGAATGACAATTTCTCCTCTGCTTTTGGGAAGTTTCTGTACCTATTCCTAAACCTTTATGGCGTTTCTTTAAATGGACAATATAGTTTTAACTCATATAAAGTAAGGCACATTGATCACGAACTCAAGTCCAGCATCCCTAGTGTTTATAATATATTATTTTTGACCTATGGCATATATTCGTAGACTCTGATTTTTGTTTGAAATGTACTTAATTTTCGTGGCGAATTTTAAATGAAGAACTTTTGGATTAAAGTCATAACATAATATTCCTATAAATCGTAAAGAAAACTGTAAGCTATGTAACCCAAACTAGAACATTCTACTGTAGCATCAGCACCACAAAATATCCATTACGAATGCGCGGTACTTTCTAATACAATATATCATTCTTGGCACGGTTACGTAAAATATTAATTAAATAGTCTGTATATATTAATTCATAAATACTCTTTTTTAATAAGGCTATTTGTTATATCATTGCACAAAACCAATTAATAAAAATAAGCCCCAACTTTTACAAATTACTCATCATTAATTTTTTGTTTTCAGGTAGCCAAAGAACATCTTTATTTTTAACCAAAAATAAAACTAAACCCTTCAAGACGAGGCTCATTTATTTCTTTCACGTGTAACAAAAAGATCATTTTCTAAAATGGAAACGAATGATGGACACGAATAGGATGTACCCAAGACTGATTGGCAAGCTGTGAGCTTGATGAGCCCATGGAGATCTTCATTAGA
Organism: Polydrusus tereticollis; assembly: GCA_963920685.1. NCBI lineage: Eukaryota > Metazoa > Arthropoda > Insecta > Coleoptera > Curculionidae > Polydrusus > Polydrusus tereticollis. Next base: position 86,561,378 of record OY987329.1, on the reverse strand, counting down.
TTCTTTTTGAACAGATTTTTATGTAATCTATCTTTGAAATATAAAAAATATTATAAGAGAGCACGCTGCAAAAGATTTCATTTGGTTTCGGTATCAGGTGGCAGAGAATTAAGTAATTATTATTTAATTTTCTACAGTAAATGATCTGGAGAAGGAAATATTGCCCATTAACATTAATGGCAATGCGAGTGTCATGCATTATTAAACTATGCAGATAATTAAAAATCAAAGTTTAACACAGGCTTAAAATCATTTAAATTAATTATTTATTAAAGAGGTTTGTAACCGTGACATTTCGTTTCCTTGCTAGACCTCTCTTTCCCAGAAATTTTCCGTCTTGAATCTTCTGGGGTAGGAGAAATCTTGTTTCGTTTCGCATTATGCTAATCCAGTTATGGTAATTTAATTGTTCCTTTAGAGTTATTATTATTTCTTTCTCTTTGTTAATTCTGGGTTTGTGATTCGCTAAGAGACTGTCCTTATATAGTGATTATTGATTTAATTTGATTGATTTGATTTATTGTTGTCTGTGTTAATCTCTAGACTATTTTGCTTACTAACTAGGCTCCGCTACTCTGTTTACAAGGCACTGTAGCATTTTTATTCTATCCGCAAACATGACGGTATCGTCCACTTATCTTATATTGTTTATTCTTCCTCCTTAAAGAAGAATCTCTCCCATCACATCTTATAAGGTTTGTTCGGAATAGATGTTAAATATCAATGATGATTAATCACAACCCTTACTAACCCTTCTCCTAATCTCTATTTCGTTACTTAGTATTTACTCTGTCTAGCTTCAAAGATGCGGTGTGGTTCCAGTGAAGATTTGTGGTAATACGAAGATATTTATCATCCAATGTAATATATTTCAGGATTTCTATAATCTTGTGATATTGTAGGTATTCAATCGAAGGCCTTACGATAATCAATAAAGCATGCGTAGATATTGATATACTCATGTCCCCACATCTTTGGAGTAACAGTTGTAATATTATGTTATTATACTCGTATATTATATTAAATGGTGCTTCAAGTGTACTGCATTCCTAAAGCCCAACTGAGTGGGTGTAAAATGTTCATCATATTGCTTGTGTATTCTTCTATGTATTATTTTAAGGAATATCTTCAGACGGTTAGTTTTCACTGCTGATTTTTAACGGATGGTGAAATATTCTAATTTATGACAATCCTGGGGAATATTGCTACAGTAATAAATTTCATTCATCGTCGTCTAAAAGTCTAATAAATTTCTGAATTTCCTTTTTTTATTTCTTTTATTTGTATCTCGTCAATTATAATGCCTTGGCCAGTATAATTGTGAGTCTGTGATATGGTGGGTCGATCGTCTTCAACTGTTATTTTTTTACGTTATTTCTCGAAATCGCTTGTATCTCTTCCTTGGTAACTATTAAAAATTATATCATTCTAAGAAGATCTCTTACTGCCAAGATTTGTAAAATTGCGCGTTTTACAAAATTTAACATTGTAACATCAGCAATTTTAATTCGAATTCAATAAAATTCACAGCATCCATAACTCTTTGTCTTGGTTTCAGGGTCTTAAAATCTTGAAGGTATTAAATGAAAATTGTTTTAAGAAATTGTTGAATATTTTCATTTATCGTTGCAACCGCTTAAACAGACCCAAAACCTGTGTCACTCTCCGTAACGATTGGTTTTTAAATTAATGGCAGTTTTACCTGCCGTCCGTGAGGGGGGCGTGGCGCAAACATCATTTACACCGGCCAACCGAGGGCCCGACGAGCCCCGAACGACACTAATCGTTTCTCGATACACCGACGGCCATTAGGCCCATTAGTGGCCCGCGGACATGGTTCGACCGGGAATCTCTAATGGACTTCTTATGTTGGACTCATTTTCTTGATTCTGGGATTTCTTGACATTGATAGGCAAAAAGTCACTACCCTCACAATCTTTCACTTCTAACTGGTTTGACTTTGATATCATTATTGTATATTAGTGGTTGGGTTTTTAATTTATTCTATTTCGTATATAACCTGTTACAGCCTTATGGTGTCTTTACACGTAGTAAGATGACGGACATATTTATATTCTATACCAATATTACGAATTCATTTAGTGAGAGCACCCGTCTATCATACAAGACCACAATAAGACAAAGAAACAGAGACCTGTTTCTTTTTGCGTCGATGACCGATCTTCCTTCGAGCTCATCAAGCAGGTCGAGTTTGTTCTTCATCACTGTCAAAGGCTTTTATCAAATCAGAATAATTTACTTGGTATCCTGCCTCTACCAGTCTGCACTGAACTGCACCTATAAATTGCGACGTTGACATCACTGGATCTTCCTGACAATGATAGTATTAAAAGGTGTACTTTCTTCTGTAATGGTAGTTTCTTAAGTCAACCAAAAAGAGCGTTTACTTCTGTTCATTATAGTTGTTTCTTTTGGAGTACATCTTGGAGTTTTTTTGATTTCTTGATATCTACTTTTTTGATCTTCGTCGATGTTTGTTTCTTCTCTGATTTTATTGATTAATTGCTCTAGTTTTTTGTTCTAGAGTATTTCTTGACGTAAGTCGGTTCGTAGGGTGGGAGCCAGTCTTTTGTATAGCGTTCTTCTAGTGTCTTAAGTCTCATATCTGCGTGAAGTATTCTTAGTGGTAAGTATCTTGGTACGTTTGATATTGGTCGTAGTACTCTACTTGTAAAAGTTGTGACTTTTTTAGTCCTGTTCTATTTACATTCTACCAAGTCGGTACTCCTTACGTTACTATTGGTCTGATTATAGTCTTGTATATTGAGATTTTTGTTTTGTACTTATTTTATTTTTGGCACAATGTAAGGGAAAGACTGCGCCGAATTGTTTTTGTGCTTTCAAAATACGTTATTGACATTGTCATGCCAAGACAATTTCCTGTCGAACATTAGGCCAAGATATTTAAGATTTTGGCGCTAGTTTATTAAACTAATATTGACTCGGACCGTTGTTTCAAAAAGATTGCTTGGGTTTTTCTTCAATACATTTAAACATACAAGTTTCAAGCCCTTTTTGCAAGATTGCAATATGTAATTGCAAACTTGATACCATTAACCAGGGCTGTCCTGAGGTGGCGGTTATTTCAGTGTCATCAGCAAATAGACATAGTTGTTGTATTTGGGCATGCAGCATACTAGTACAGTAACTAGCAGTATAAATATTGTAAAAGATAGCAGCTAGGGGCGACCTTTGCGGGATTCCTGCTTAAGCTTGCCTCGTCGTTGATATTGTATTTTCTGTTGACACTACAAAGGTTCTGTCCTCGAGATACCATACTATTCGCCTAATCAGGTAATCACGCATACATGCCCTTATTAACTTCAATATAAGTCTATTATGTCAGACGGTATCAAACACTTTGGAGGCATAAAAGAATGCTCCTGTTGACATGCGGCGATTGAATCGAAGACTACCAATGATCAGACACCAAAATTATACTTAAAAAAGAACATAGACAAAAGAGGAAATTTAATGATGAAGCTATCATAATCCAGAATCCTGACAGCTTTAGGAAACCCTTTTAAGGTGTAAGAAATATTTGAAAACCGTAATGTAGTATGAATACCCTTGTAGCTTCTTAACTTATTCAGTATTCACCTGACATCTTTGACAAAACTACTCACTTGCGGTTCGTGATTTTGTCGTTTCTAGTTTTGTCGTAAAAAATGTTATTGGTTATGCAGCATTACTTCATCACATTTCTCTGCATTGTAATACACTCTAACTTTCTCATTAATAAATTAATTCAAATTAAATTATTAAAAAGCGTAATGATAATAAGAAGCATTTAAATATTAAAAGTAATAGATACAAATATTCTGCATGCTCCATAAAAATTTCTTTATATGTTTGTTAATTAGTTTTAACCTGTTTCGTCGCATCACGGCTCGTGATTAAGGCTAGGATCTGATGATAGGAAACGACATGAAAGAACCTATATTGCCCTAAAAAACAGCTGGAAATATTCACCAGTTAGAACGAGATGCCGCTCTAAGATAGCCGCTTGTCTTGACATTACCATGAATACTCTGAATTCTGACAATGATGCGTTTAATGATTTTGACACACCAGAAATTTTTTTTTCTCCTCTGGGTATTAAAATACCCATACATACGTAAATCAATTAAAACCGAAATTAATATGCCTTAAATCCTCAAGTCATATTTTTATTTATTTACATACTACTAAATAAAGTACGGACAAGTAAAAATATATAATAAAAAAAAAAACGCTCAACATGATGAATGATACTGCATTAGTATTAGCAGTATACCACAATGGAAAATTGTATTTTGAGAACAAAACAGTAATTTATCAGCTACCTGCTTTTTAGATTAAATATTGACTAAATGAAAATGTTCAGCATCCATTATTAATGACCCACTCCATAATGAAGATTTTGCGTGTAACACTTTTATATATAAACATAATTCTTTAAGGCAGGACCGTAACTAGATTATTTGTCAAAGATATTACTAATTTTCATATTATAAAGCTAGAGATGATTTGGAAATATATTTTCGCTTTACAAGCAAAACTCACTTGTCAACGGTTTAATTTATAAAATTACGTAATTAAAATAAGTAATGAAGATTTATTAAAAATTAAAAAGTGTTGTCACTCTTATCTACCATCTTTTAATATCACTAATACCAGCATATTAACTTTTAAATGTTCACTTAATGGTATTACTTTTGCGAATCTAATAATTAACAACCCTGAATTTATACATTTTTTAGAAAATTACATTACTCAAAATCTTTCTAGAAAATATTAAAAAGTAATATAGAAAACTAGCTTCAGATTGTTATGCCCTGAGAGTATTTCCTCGACTAGTACATGATACAGTTCTTCGAAGTGTTTATTTTACTTTATTAAAATCTCTTTCTAGGTATGGAATTTGCTTCTGGAGAAATTCATGTCAATATATTCTTCATTCTATTTTCATTTTACAACAGATGGCTATCAAGTATAATTTGTGCAAAGCAAGATTTAGAGATTCTTGTAAACCTTGGTTTATCTCTCTTCAATTTTTATATTTGAAACCGTTTGTTAGAAATAATATTAAATTGCCTAATTATAATACAAGACACGACTACAACATAGGTATGTTTATCTATTCCTTCTTCAAGTGTTGTAAAGGAATCTATAATCTATAATTCTAAAAAAATTTCAAATTATCTTCTAGTATATAATAAAAAAAATACGTCAAATTTGAAATGTTTACAAAAACTGTTACAAATTTATTATTCAAAAATGCTTATTATACCATAAATTAATATTTTGATGATAATCTGTCATAACTATTTGAATTTTTATTCTAATATATCAAAATCCACTATATTATATTTTTTTGTGGATTAAAATTTCTAAAAGCTTAGTCGATAAATATATTTCTCTCAGACAATACTTTGACTTTGACTTTATATCTAACGTTAACTTCTTATAATAATAATATTTAATGTGTTTCCTCGGGTGCTCCATTTCAATTTTTAGAGGAAAAATACAATTTAGAAAATTTGATGTTAATTAAATCATTACCTACTATAATATGTAATTTTGCGACAATAGTCCTTGAGCTCTAACACTGCCGTCTCCATGAACACGCCCTCATGTTAAGGTCATGAGGTAACATTAGAAGATTTACTATTAAAATAATGACAAGGGCTTGATTTTTCCTTCTGCCAGAACCATCCCCAGACGCGTTTCGCTGCATAACAGCTAGTTAGTGAAGCTATAAGTCCTGACAAAAGGAAAAAAGGCTACACTAAATATCACCGAAACCTCGGAAGCATTCGGCTCATCGGCTCCGGTCGGAGAAACGCTGGCTTTTATTCTACGGTTACTAGATTAACTGAAGTTTGTAAGCAACTGAGTGGTACTGTGGATATAGCATCCGTGTATGAGCCATAGGTCCCGGGATCGATTCCCGTTTCGGGCACTTTTTCTTTATGACTTTTTTTTTAGTTTTTTATAACTCTTTTATTTTTTTTTAAAGTAGATCGACTTAAAAAGGGCTGGTAAATAATTGGCCGGTGAACTTGAAAAAGGCGAATTGGAACCAAAAAGGTGGATTAGATGCCGTGTTAGCGCTGTTTAACCAATATAAGTCTATAATTATTAGTTACAGCATTATTTAGTTGAGTTAAGCAATATAATGTTCCAATCCGTTACGTAACATAATATCTTGTTTGACATTTCCGACCGACATGCCCTATTTCTGACGCCACCAACAAATCCCCATTCGAAATTCCCGCTAGGGTATCTCCGAAAGAAGCCGAATGCGTCCGAGGTATCGGTGATATTTAGTGTCGCCTAAGGAAAAAGCATCGGTGTCTGTTTTAAAACAGAAAAATCGGGACGAAACAGAGAATGAAACCAGATGGCTCCATCTCGTGGTGCTGGTAAAGAACACCAATTTCTAAGCATACCTGCGCCCTCTGACATGGACTGGCTGTTATACAGCGAAACGCGTCTGGGGATGGTTCTGGCAGAAGGAGAAAGCAAACCCTTGTCATTGTCTTAAGTTTTCGGTTACTAAACCGACAAGACGCACAGCTCGGGCATAGCGCTGTCTTTGGAGGTTTCCTCTGATATTTGTAGCTTTATAAGTTCCATATCAGAGAGTGCAGGTATGCTTTGAAATTGGTGTTCTTTACCAGCACCACGAGATGGAGCCATCTGGTTTCATTCTATGTTTCATCCAGATTTATTATTAATATTAAACGTCTTTATTTGCAATATTACAATTGAAATAATAATATTAAGGGTGAAGTTTAACCCGTATCGCGTAGTTATTATAACACTTAATTATAATTAATTAATAATATGTAACAAAATAATATAATATAAGTTGAATGAGAAAATAAAGAAACATTATTACACAATTATATGCGCAGTTATTTTTGACATTATTTTGGCATTTTAAATATAAAATATATTTCATATCTGCTGATCCAAAAAATACTGTTTAGTTCCCTTTTTAAAGCTTTTACACAACACTCCCTCAAATTAGTAGCCAAAGAATTATAATAATGGACATGCAAAAAAAGCTTCTTTGAAAAAATGCAGTTTTATGACAGCTTTATTCTGGCCTCTTCAACAAAAACTAATTTTTGATTATCAAGAGTTATGTTGAGGTCAGCAATGAGAGGGTTATAATCTTTTCTAGGACAAAACAATATTAGTTTAGTCTTCTGTGAATTAAGCTTAAGATTGTGACACTGACAAAATTTACTTATTCGCTCCAAACTTTGATTTAGGTTAATACTGGTAACGCCGGTATCATTAGGTTTAAACCGCATAACGCTACGCTTTAGGAAAGTAACCTATCTCTAAACAGCAATTTACTATATGCGTGATATGGTTAAGCAACAATGGGGTGTATTGTATAGCCTTACCATTTGCAAACTTATACCATCATAGCTGGATGTGTCGGACTTTATGCCTTATGAACAGTAATAGGTTCTATGCATAGGCATCGTAACTATAGATCCGACACGCCATTCATAAATGCTATAAAATTGTGATGCCAAAATCATTTGGTGGCGAGACGCTGTGAGGAGCTAGGTGGGGTCGGGAGTGAGGATTACGCTGCCTTCACATATGCATGCGACAAAACCACAGAACAATAAAGGTTAGTTTGACAAAACTCCAGGAAAACCCACAGAAAAACGCTGTCACAAATCCGAGTATTGCCGAGTCGATGCGGATGGCCACGAAAATGATGAGATCTGGGCGGATTCTTTTTTAATGCGTTGCCATACTACAGATTTTTTACAAGGTTTTAGGCAATGTTATATATTTCCCACATCATGTTATTCTAGTAAATTATAGAAGTTAATACTTTTAACAGAGTAAGCCCAGAAAACTACGTTTTCTGTGGCGTAAGTCTGGCAAACCAAGTGGAGGGGAGCAGCTTGAATGTTGATTTACTTTACACTGGTATACAATGATGACAACACGTTTATTTGTTATTGTTCGGTCTAATAGTTAGGATGTCTATGATTCTATGGCTGAAAAGTTAAAACTTACTTCATCAGCAGTTATATTATTATTAAATACAGAAAAAAAATAATTATTTAATCTCTCTCTGGAATTTATTATAGAAGCTATAGGTATATGGCTGCATGGCATGTGGATAATAATATTGATATTTAGAAGTTAAATATGTCTTAAATTATGTCAAATGAGGTATAGAACTTTATATAAAAAGGTATTTCGATGATTAATATACAGAGTGATTCAAGACTATAATAAGCACAATGCAGAAACTAAAACTAATACATTATAAACTATACGCTCTCCATTGCCAGGAACCAAACCTGTGCATGACATAAAGGGCGCGTCCGCGCGACCTCTCGCCGACTAACCTGAATGAAACAAACGAGGAAGAAGGTGGTCACGTGACTACTGCATTATACAATTTTTATTCGGGTAACCACAGTTTTAATGTGGGAATTAAGTTATAATTTCGGTAACTGTAAATAGAGGAATTGCAGGGCGAATAAAAGTAATAATATTACTGTTGCATCTAATGTTTGAAAGAATTAATATTTTATTCTAATAAAAAAGTCTTAATAAAAGAAATTCCAGAAAGAACTAAATTAACAAAATTTAACTGATTCATCAAAATTTCGTTTAACCCATTAATGCCCACGGGGTAGATAGCGACACACATAATTTTTTTTTATTTTGTGCACAAACCGGTATCAATGTCACCATGCATTGGAAGACGTTCTTGGAAAACAGACTTTTTTAATTTTAAATCGGCTGTTCGTTGTAGTATTTGACCTTGTTATGACGACTTCATTTTTATCTAAATTTACACGTTCAACATGGCTTCACTATATTACTGGTAAGTACAAAGTGTGTTAAATTTATTAATACAATAATAGGTAAACATTAAAAAAGTGTAGGTATATCTCTTGCTTAACATATGTAAAAAATCATAATTCGTCCAAACCAATTTTATACATAACCTAAAAACCTTGAGGTTTGATATCGACCCCTTGGGATTTAACGGAGCATTATTCGTTTTTTTTTTAATACCTATATTTATTTTAGGGAACGCCCAATAACTACCGCAGAACTTTTAGAAGTAATCGAAAATATAGATGACCCAAATTACATTTCTAATGGAATTGTTACTACACCTCCAGATGATTTTTCTGACAATACAGACTGTGACTCTGAAGACGAAGAATCCAACAATCCTGATCATTTGAACCACAACCACCTTTCTGCCAAAGCTGAAGTATATTTTGAGGACAACAGAACAGAAGATGATTTACCAAGTACAGAGTTAGTCTCCGATACACCTGACGAATGGGACGATGAAGATTATCTTCCTCTTTCCAACTTTGTGAAACGTGCTAAAGAAATTGATATTTGCTGGACAAAAGGGGATTTTAGCTCTAATGCTATAGATAATTTTATTGGTTTACCTTCACCAATTACACTAACTTCAGAAAGTTCGCCCTTGAAATTTTTTGAACTTATTATGTCACCAAAAAACTATCTCAGATCTTGTAAAATATTCCAACGTCTATGCTGCCAAACAAAATAAACAAGTTTTTATTGGAATTCTACATCTGTCTAGTTATGTTCCTTTACCAAGAAGGCAAATATTCTGGAAAGAAACAAAGATGTTCACAATGCCCTTGTATCAAGAGATTTCTACCATTCTCCATACCGCTGATAACGACAACCTTCCACAAGGCGAGAAGATAGGACAAATTCGCCCATTTATAGAAGAACTAAATAAAACTTTTCTTAGGTATGCACTCATTGAGTCAAATGTTTCAATAGGTGAAGCATACCCTATTACGGGACACATTGATGTAAGCAATTCATGAAAGGGAAACCTAACCGTTTCGGGTATAAAGCTTGGGTGGCAGCATTGAAATCAGGCTAGAGTTTGCAATTCGAAATTTATCTGGGTAGAAGGAAATCTCCAGAAAAACAAGTGATGGGACTGGGTGAATGAGTTGTCATGAATTTTTCTAACCTACTATAAGGCCATTTTCTAGGACTAGAATTTTCGTTTTACTTTGACAATTTTTTCACCTCCGCCAAACTAATATGCAATTTAGGAAAAATAAATTGCAGAGCTACGGGTACCGTAAGGGAAAATAGAATAAGTAAATGTCCACTGAACAGTAGTAACGTTATGAAAAAAATGGAAAGGGTATAATCGATATATGGGATGAGTCAATCGGTTGGATAACCATATTTCAAATTATAGGATAGCAATATGAGAGGTAAAAAATGGTACATACCTCTCATATACTGAGCAATTGACGTGTGCGCTGTAAACGCATGGCGCCTAGCGCATGAGTATGGTTGTACTAAGGATAACTTACTATTTAGGTGCGACATTGTACCTGAACTTCTGTCAAAATATGGTCAAAGATCTCTAATTGATGGAAGAAAACGTGCAAGTATCAGATATCCTGCAACTTCTTCTGGAAGACACCTTGTAATTTTTCGAGACATACGAAAACGACGCGAAAGTTGCAAGAGCAAAACAAATAAATGGTGTGAAGCTTGTAATGTAAAAAAACTTAATTTGGGTATTAATTGGTTAAGTTAAGAAAATATTCGACACTTAAATAATTTTATTGAATCAACTAACTTTTTTTCGGTTAACATCTTCTCTGCAATATATTTCACTTGATGAAATATATGCTGTATTGCCACAATTAACAAAAAATCAATTATAGGCGTTTTAATACGCACAATAAAAAGTTTTTCCCCATTGTATCAAATTCCATATCGTAATTTATAGCTTGTAATGAATAATGTTCTTATGATGAAAATTCAAAAGGTTTAGAATGCGTGTTTAAGATACATATTTGGGATTAAGAAAGGCTGTCCACGTCTCACATAGGCTTGGAGATCTGAAATGGCTTAATATAAGAAATAAGTTTATTCTGCATAGTTCTTCCTTGCACCATTAGATTAGAGGTCGTATGGAACCTAAATATTTGTATCAACAAATTAAATCTAGGGCTCATATTTTAAATATTAATATTTGAAACAAACATTCGTTGCAGCACCCCGTACTACCCTTTTTTTAAATGCCCTTTATATGTACCACATTTACAACTCTTATTCCTTGAAGGAACTGGGTCATAGTAACTCTAAACTTAAACTGCGCAAACGTCTATGGGTAATGCAATTATTAATTAATAATTTAAGTTAAAAAAAACTATAAGTTTGACCTGCCCAGCGTTTATGAATTACCTGGTACAAATTAAAAGCCTTTTCGGATATACGTCCCAATATTCACCACATTTTTTGTATTGAAACATTTTTTGCATCTTGTCTAGAAATCCAGATATCTTGCGTCTACAAACTAATGCGCCACTCTGTATATTGTTATATTCGACACATTATTTTTGGCACACGTCAAATAACACTATTATGTTTATAATTTCTTGAATACTGATCTGGACAACTAAACATAATACTTTATAGTCGGTCGTCAGTGTAAAGGAAAACCATATTAATGACCACGGGTATAAAACATTACAACTCAAACTACATAACAAATCTGCTTTTAAACGATTCAAATATTTTTCCTAATGACCTTAGAAATTAGTTAGATTAGATTTTGTTGTAATTACTGCAATCTAAAGTTCACACGTAATTTTAACAGCATTAATTAACATTTACAATAATGTTGAGAGAAAAGAATAATAACGAGCACGAGCTATTTTCAACATCTGCTATGAAAATATTATTTCAGAATTTAAATTTAGAGACTAACTTAAGGTATTTTGTTATCTTGTAAATAAGGAAACTTTTATTTCGACAACAGTACTGATTTATTTCAATTAGTTTTAGTCCTATGGTCAAAGCTATAGGCTTATTAATTGTACTTCCCTTGCTTTTGCTACATGAAACGAGCATTACTGAAGAAGGTATTGCAGCAATTTTAGAATTGCCACTATTGGCTCTGTGGGAAGTGTTAGACTCACCTTTGATTTTTAGTGTCATATTTCCCCAAAATGCATCTATAGTTATTTTGTTCAAAAATTTGTTTAGATTATTCTAGCATCTTCATTTACAGAATATTAGTCGAAATAATAATATGTAGGGTTAGTAGTACCTGCGTTCGCTTTTCATTTGTATGGTGTCTCCTGTTCTCTTTTTTTTTCGGGTTATGTTAAGTTGGCAACACTTTGTATTAGCTGTTTGTTTAAGGAAAAGGCGTTCTTGGATATCTCGTGGCTTTTCATCAGAATCCTTTAACAACAAGGTCGAGCCATCTGCCGTTTGGCACTTTTCTTGAAAAAGACCTCGAGGTCGGCACTCCTCTTTTAGAGATAAGTTCCTTTAATTCCTTTTTGTTTTAGTATGTTATTTTTGATGGAAAATTCAGTGAGTAATTACCTTTTTTGGTATTTTTATGGATTTGTTTGGGTTTTCACCGTTTCCATGACTCTATAAAGATAAGGAACCACATAAGCCTTAACCAGTAGACTTCAAGCCACGAGCTGCCACGTACGTTTTTTTTAAACCAACCTAAAGACCACGTTCGGAGGCCCAGCTGAGCCGCAGCTGAAGTGTGAAGGAGTGTCTGATTAGAATATAAAATCATCCAGACATTTTTTTAAATACTTTAGCATTTATAATTCATCACAGTTTCTTATAATTTCCATTTAATTGCTAAATAATTCAAATCAATTCAAGTCGGTACCCTTTTAACCATTTAATCTTAATGTAAAGCTGTCTTAGCAAGAGGTCACACTTTTTGTAACTGTACCTACATCATAGATGATAAAAAGGTTCTAGAATTTTCTTCGAGGTTATACTTAATTATTTTTATCTTAAATGTTTGTGCCGGGAAAGGCTGTTGTTAATCATTCGTAAACCTAAATGATATCAATTTAAGTTAAGTTCAAAAATAGCATAAACCCTTCCTCCTTTTTCAAATCTTAATATTGATTTTTTTTATCAAGTATATTTTTGAAATAAAAACTTATTTATTGTATAGGTTTCCAATAGGTACTGACATTCCGTATATTTGTCTTGGTTTGAACTTCAATCAAACCACGTGGCGCTTGAGGCAAGCCACAGACGAAGAGAGGTATAAGTATGTAACGGACCATGACCTAGTGCCACCACACTAATAGCTACCGTCCGCACTGAGTGACAACCAATTATCCAGGACAAAATGTTGCCACAGTCACAGTATTGTTGATTAGTTATTTATTCTAGTTGCGTGTAGAATTTCTCGAAGTGCGCGAGCCTTTCGTCACTTAGACCCAAAATGTATTTGGCGGTTTTTTCGTCCTTTCCACTTGCTCTACAAGTGGGATTCTCTTCCAGTCCTATTATATTCAAGTGACTGTTCAGCTAATAAGTGCCCTGCTTAAAGTCCAAGTGGCAATATGAGGCTATTTTTCTGTCCTGACCTTTCAAATGAACACTAGCAATTAACTCATATTCTCATTCTCTAAGCCAAATTCTAGTACTTAAGTATATTTTTTAGAAGGAATGTACATTGTAGAGTTAAAATAATTTTGTTGATTTTTTTATGAATAACCAAACACCATCTCCTCTTTCAGAGTTTTACTTAAGAGTAAAAAGTCATGCACCTACTTATTTTAATAGGTCACTTTTAGACCAATCTAAGTCCTAAAGTTTATATAAATATATGTTTTTAAAGACTTGGTTTTGTAAAGTTTTTGTTTCCGTCGACCATGTCATTTAATATTTCAGTTAATTTCATCCAAACGGTAAATTTCACCATAAAAAAGAGACTTTTGTATTTAGAATTAAATGATTACCAGTAGAAAAGTATTTTTTTTACAAAATCAGTGGCGTAATAATTGTTGGTTAAAATTATATCGGCGCGTCATATACAGGGTGTTCCTTAATGACATGCTAATATTTAAGGAGGTGATTCCTCGATACATTTTAAGAAAAAAACTTCATATCAGCGTATGTCCTAAACGTCTTAACTTTTGAGATACAGGGTGTTAAAGTTTTCAAAAAAATAATCTATTTTTTAATAATAATGGTGATACTATTATAATATCTTTATTAAATTTGGTACACATCTATGCATTAAGGAGCATATTCTGATGTACAAACAATTTTATTATTTTTACCAGTGGCGTCTGTACGGGTTTTGCGTTTAATAGTTTTTGAGAAAATAATGGTACGCCACTGTTTTCTTCTTAAATAAAAATTATTTTAAAAATCTTTATTCATTTCTGAGCAAATTTCGTCTCTTGATTTTCTTTCGTCCCACGCATGGTTTTCGCTTAAGAAATAAATTTAATTGAACACAGACATTGTGATAGGGGGCTATTTAGACAATTAAAATCTAGTTATCCTGAAATAAATTTTGTTTTTGCAAACGTCGATGTCACGCAAAGTCACATAGCTGTCGACTTAAAGTAAGTTATTGGTGTTCAAAACCATTTAAGCGCGTCATTTCTATGATTTTTAGTGTGTCGTCGAAGTTATTTTATTTTTTCGCTGTTTTTTCGGTTATCAGTAAATATGACAAATTATACGAATGCCGGCAATGCATTAGGCATATGGCCTCGCAGATGGTAATGCATCAGAAGCTACGAGCATTTATCAGGAAAGACATCCTAATCGTGCCTTGCCAGATTTTTTTCGAATATTCATCGCCGACTTAGCGAAACTGGTAGTTTCAATAAAGGTACTTCGGAAGGTAGACCTCGAACTATCAGAACACCCAAAATTTAGAAAGCGGTGCTGCAAGAAATCGACGAACATCCTGAGACAAGTACGAGGAAGATCGCTAGAGCTTTAAATATTTGTCACCAAATTGTTTGGCGTATTTTGGTTGATTTTCTGTTATATCCATACCATATTCTAAGAGTGCAGGCGTTACTCCCCAGGGATTTTCCACAGCATGTGAACTTCTGTCAGTGGTATCTTCAGAGTATTAGACTAAAACCGCAGATTGAGTCCCAAATTTTGTTCACAGACGAAGCCAATTTTTCTCGGAATGCTATTCAAAATTTCCATAACAATCATGTATGGGCGGAAGAAAACCCCCATGCCATAACCGAAACCCATCCTCAGCATCAATTTTCGGTTAAAGTATGGGTAGGAATTATTGGTAATCATCTAATAGGCCCATTTTTTCTACCAGGACGCCTTGATGGACGATCTTATTTGTATTTTCTTGAAGAAGAACTACCTGAGTTGCGTGAAGACGTGCCGATTGCGTTAAGAAATCGAATGTGGTACATGCACGATGGGGCTCATTTCAGTGTAATTGTCCAAAATCATTTAGATATAGTTTATCCTGATCGCTGGATAGGTCGCTGAGGACCTCAGCAATGTCCAGCAAGATCCCCCGATCTCAATAGTTTTGATTACTTTTTATGGGGGCACCTTAAAACTCTAGTGTATAAAACTCCCCTTAACACTTTAGAAGATTTAAGAGAGCGAATAGTTGCCTCGTGTGAAACTATACGGAATACGCCGGGAATATTTGAACGAGTGCGCAATTCCATGCGTAGACGGGCGGAAGCATGCCTATTAAGTGAAGGTGGCCACTTTCAACAATTTTTTTAATCATTGTTATTATTGTCAATAATTAATAACTAATAAATTTAGGCCGTTTATGTGAATTTATTTTCAAAAAATTAAATTAAACTCTTTTTCTGCAAGCTGAATTCCACGCTGAAATTCTAAGGTGGTAATTATTGCCACTTGAAAGTTTTTTTTTGTCCTAAAGTGCAATCAGTTACTTATTACTGAATTAATTAACAATTAATATTAAACAAACTCAATGGCTTAAAAAAGGAAAAAATAAACGATTTCAGCACAACAGTCACCGCTTCAGATTTTCAACGATTTGACCCTGAAGTTAAACAATATTTATATTTTTTAAGCGAAAACCATGCGTCGGACGAAAGAAAATCAAAAGATCAAATTTGCTCAGAAATAAATGAAGATTTTAAAAAAAAAATTATTTAAGGAGAAAGCAGTGGCGTACCATTATTTTTTCCAAAACTATTAAATACAAAACCCGTACAGACGCCACTGCTAAAAATAATAAAATTGTTTGTACATCAGAAAATGCTCCTTAATGCATAGAAGATGTGTACCAAATTTCATTAAGATATTATAATAGTATCACAGTTATTATTAAAAAATAGATTCTTTTTTTGAAAACTTTAACACCCTGTATCTCAAAAGTTAAGACGTTTAGGACATACGTTCATATGAAGTTTTTTCTTAGAATGTATCGAAGAATCACCTCCTTAGATATTAGCATGTCATTAAGGAATACCCTGTATATGCTACTGGTTAAAGAAAAGAAATGTTAAATTGAAAATCAGTGTTTTAATATCGTAATAAACTATGCAAACATTTATTTCAATATCGCAAACTCTTTTCGAGTTTTGGCTATAGATCCGAAAGAAATAGAAAGTTTAGAACTTTTTTGTAGGTAAGATAGGAAACGAAGCATTTTAGGTCATAATGATGTTCATTTGAACTTTTCGCATTTTTACCTTCAACTGAAACTTGAAATTTTACCCAGGTAATTAGTGAATGCTGTCCTGTCAGCGTACAATATTTTAAAAAATAATCTACTGATCATAGGCTGGCTTAAGCATGTCCCAAATGATATCCTACAGCTGCTCCTTGAAATTACGTTTGAAAACAAAATTGTGTGGGTCCCAAACCTTTTACATGAAAGAAGCTTCTTCTCTCAGTTAAGCATGTACTGGTAACTGTTTAACAATGTGGCTAACAAAGAAGTTTTGTCAGTCGGTAAATTTAGCATAAAGCCATTAATGCTGGAATTAATTCAAGTTGGAGAAATTCGAGATATACTTGTCCAGTTAAAGGCTATTCAAGGAAAAGGAACCAATTACTCTTCCGCGCACTATTCCGCACCACACATTTGTTTTTTGAGCGTACTGGCTGTAAACCTCCATCATCCAATGCGGATTTTCTGTTGCCTAATAAGGACAATTTTGCCTGTTCATATTACTATTCAAAGAGAACGTAGATTCATCGGAAAAAATAATATTTTCTACTCAATTATTATCGAGATTGAATAAATTTTTCATGCGTTCACAAAACTCATGTGGCCAATCGAAGTAATCTTGAAATAACTCATGAACTGGAATAACTTTGTATGGGTGATATCTATGCTTTTGAATTATTCGGTGAACAACAGATTTTCGCATGTGTTGGCCCCAATGTGTGACAGATGAGTACAGGTACATAGGATTTTCTTCCAAGGAAAGCAAAAAGTCAAGTTCTTCATTTTCATCTCGAGCAGGATGACCAGATTTAGGCAAATCTCTAACATGATCGAATTCTCTAAATTTAGCCTCTATTATACTTACCACCTATTAACATATATGGGTTGACGATTAGGATGGATTTCGTTGAATAATTCAGCTGTTCCTATTTGAGTACGTGTTCTATCACCAAACCCAACCGTGCACAGAATTAAAATTTTTTTCGTTGAGTTAACTTTGCCATTGTGAAAACCGCAACTTTGCAACTAAGCTTGACAATTACGTATTTGAAGTAAAATTGTCATACCGTTTCTATGGGACTAAACGGTAACAAGTCAACATTCAGAAATACCATAATTGAAAAGAAGAAACAAAATAAACCCACAATGGAATGTTTTGCTCGATTTACAAATAAATCCTCAGAAATACGGTCTTACTTAATGATGTGTTCAATCGTAATTTTTCCGATACCTAGGTAACTGTTGAGTTTAGGAATAAGACACGGTACACGAAACATACTTAGAATTCGATGCAAAATTCATAAATAAATAAATATTAGATGTTTTTACTTGAAAAAATGAAGTGTAATCAGTGTTTAACGAAAGTTTCACAAATTACAATAAAAAACTGAAAATACCACCCACAAACCTCACAATACACAGGAGTTCAGCGATTTGGAGGAAATGTCCAGAGATGTGTGGAGGATAGTTTAGTTACTTAACTATACAGATTGTCTTTAAAAGGTCTTTTTGAAATGCTAGCACAATCTTCTAAGGCTAAAATAATATGACAATCTACCCAATTTACCTCAGTTGGAAAGTTTCCGAAATAATAAATTCAAATCATTTATGCCGTTTTTTCGAAGATTTATCTTAATAATAGCAGTATTTGTATGAAATATGTTACTAAGCTTTTATTGGGAAGTGGAATCTAAATCCGATAACAGTTCGCACACATACTCTCTGCATACATCTACAGCTTCATAACTTTTTGTACCTGAGAGTATTAAATTTCTAATGCATACTAAATTCTTATTTCAAGGCATATTTTGATCAAAAAGGCTATACTAAATATATAATTATTTATTCTTATAAGCTTGATTTATCTTGTTTAAAAGATAATGCATTTAACTTAACATAAACGAAAGTTTCTCTTAATTCTTAATCATGCACCGTCTCTGTTTTTATAACGTCTTGATTATTTTAGAGAAGTCGCGATGTTCAACGTCTTGTAAATGATAGAAATCTAATAACTATCAAAATATAAAAAACTTAAAACGTTTGAAGGCACAGATATATGGGTAGATTTCGCTTCGAGCGACCATTTCTCAGATAGTTTAGTTTGAATCGTCATCGTCGCATATCACTTTATCCAAGCCAACGACTGAAACTCCTTAATTTTTGTTTAAGAGTTTGAAGAAAAACCCTTCCAAATAAAAATATCTGTCTGGATCGGGGAGATCCAACTTATTGGCCCTGTATTTTGAAAACTATCACCTTTTGAATTAAGGTAAGTTGGCCTAAATGGTCATATTTTACCCTTAGCAATTTATACTTAAATTTTGTAAAAACTTTTCAGAGGCAATATGATAGTGTTAACCTTTTGTCATGGACAACAAGTTCTCACTATCTGCTGGCGGTAGCTCTTAATGTGGAGGCACTAGGTCGAGGTCCGTTATACTTACACCTTCCCTTTGTCGTTGGCTTGCCTTGGGCGCCACCTGGATTGACAGAAGTCCATACCAGGAAAAATATACCGAATATCAGTACTTATTGGAAAGCTACATAATAAATAAAACTAAAGTTTTCCCACACAACAATAAAATTTTTATTAGAAAGAAACGGGGTTTAGATTACTTTTATGATTATTGAAATGTTTTAATTTAATAGAGACTTTACATTATTTAAAATTATGAATGATTAAAAAAAAACCTTTCCGGGCGCAAGGGTTTACGATAAAAAAAAATTAGGGATAATCTACTAAAGTTAAACTTTAAATTGAATAGATTTTAAAAAGGATAAAACTGGTTTAAATAGATTTAAATGGCTATAAAAACTGAAAGCACGTTAATTAAATTATTAAAAAATAGGTTCAGATGACTTAATACTGGCCAGTAAGCGATCCTTTGCGCATCAGCTGCGGCAGCTACTTCACTGAACCTTCTGACGTGGTCTTAAGTTGAATCTAAAACCCGTGTGTCTTCTCGTGCCTTGAAGGTCTATATACTGCAGGTGGTTTCCTAACCTTAGTAAAATTAAAGGCCCCGAGAACTCCGAAGAAACATTCTTCTCCTCAACAACCAGCTGACTGAAGTGTTGCCAACTTAACCTAACCAAAAAAAAAAGGAAAAAAACAAAAGACACACTCAAAAAAATTACAACGATGCGAAACGTTGGGCTTTTACCAGAACATTAATTAAATAATGAAATAAAGAAAATAATTCCAAACAACGTGGACTTGACGGAGACTGAAACGGAAATACATGGTCAACCTACTTGCAGCGCCTTGTGCAATTAACCAACAGAAAAGCGAACGCACTACTTCTAACCCCACATATTTTGACTAATTTTTTGTAAACAAAGATGACACAATTTAATAAACAAAATTTTTTAACCAAATAACTATACAGGGTGTAACATAAAGGTTGGGAATAAATTAAACGGTGGATTCCTTAGTCAAAAATAATAGAAATTTTTCATATAAGGATATGCTCTACGGGATTTCGTTTCCAAGTTACAGGGTGTTGAATTTTTCTTTAAAATTTAGTTTTTGTTTAATATCTTTTGAACGCTGGCAGATAACGAAACGAAGTTTTAGCAGTAACTTTACTTGATAATGCTCTAGGAGAAGTAAAAAAATTGTCTTCCTGGGATACTCAGTGACGTGCATACGGATATTCCCGTAGGGTTTTTTAATGAAAAAGTGGTACGCCACTGGTAGAATTATTTTTTTGTTAAAATTTATGAATTTTACTTTTATTCTAAACAAAATTCCCCTCTTGCATTTTCTTTGTATCTCTTGCCATTTTCCCGTAATTAAACATTTTGCAAATATCAGTTTTTAGCAATTTCAGTACCTAACCGTAATAAAATCGAGTACCTACGTTGTGATCCAGTGTTTACAAAATGGCAGAAATGACATTGAAACTTTTAGAATTTTGAAACACCATACTAATATGTAATTTACAAAAATTAAAATACTAAAAACTTAGAAATTGAAAACAATTATTTTAATAAAGTATGTAAACCAACACAACAAACAAAACTACAAAAGGTGCTGAAAATGTTGCCCCTCAACTTCAATACATTTTTCAATGCGTTTTCTCATGGATTGTCTTACTCGTCCAAAAATTCCAGGCATCTCTCGAATTTGCTGACAACCCATTTTAACTCTTTGACGAAGAATCTGTACGTTAGGAATAGGAACGGAATAAACCATGTTTTTTAAGTGCCCCCATAAATAATAATCCAGAGGATTAAGGTCGGGTGATCGAGAAGGCCACGCTCTTGGCCCTCCACGACCTATCCATTTATTGTGGTACGTTTCGTTGAGGTATTCTCGAACTTCTCGCCTAAAGTGAGCTGGAGCGCCATCATGCATAAACCACATTTGCTGTCGCGTTTCAATTGGAACTTCTTCTAATAAAGATGGTAATCCATTTTGAAGGAAATCCAGATATGATAATCCGTCTAATCTATTTGGTAGTACTACAGGACCAATCAAATAATCGCCAATTATTCCTGCCCAAACATTAATAGAAAATCGTTGCTGGTGCCGGGAGTGTATGATTCCATGAGGGTTTTCATCAGCCCATAGATGGTTATTATGAAAATTAATTATGCCATCCCTTGTAAATCCAGCTTCGTCGGTAAATAAAACGGATAAGTGAAATGAATGGTTTAAATTGCATTTATTTAAGAACCATGTACAAAATCTAAGACGTGGTGCATAATCCTCGACAGAAAGAGCCTGCACTCGTTGTAAATGGTATGGGTACAATAAATTATCATATAGGATTCGTTGGACTGTCATATGGCTTACTCTTTCCATTCTTCCAATTCTTCTACTACTAGATTCAGGATTCGCCTCGACAATCTGAAGGATTCGTTCCTCACGCTGTACTGTTCTTACGTATTGTGGTCTTCCACTGGAGGTGCAAGGCTTTAATGATCCGGTTCACGTAAGCGAGCGTGACTCCTTGAAAAAGTCTTTCTATTCGGAATGCGTGGATTTGGAAAACGTTCAACATACAGACGTACAGCTAACACAGTATTCCCGTTGGCACGGCCATAAATAAAATGCATATCTGCTAATTCTTCAACTGAGTAATCCATTTTTAATAGGTTTATTACTAAAATTAAAAAGCCTAATCAAAATTAAATAACCTTACTGACAATGACATTATCAGAAAATATCGTGGTCCAAGGTATGCTCGATTTTGTTCCTATTACCCTCAATTTCCTATGTAACCTGTGGAAAAACTGATATTTGCAAAATGTTTAATTACGGGAAAATGGCAAGAGATACAAAGAAAACGCAAGAGGGGAATTTTGTTTAGAATAACAGGAAAATTCATAAGTTTTAAGAAAAAAATAATTCTACCAGTGGCGTACCACATTTTATATTAAAAAACCCTACGGCAATATCCGTATGCACGCCACTGAGTATCCCAGGAAGACAATTTTTTTACTTCTCCTAGGACATTATTAAGTGAAGCTATTGCTAAAATTTCGTTTCGTTATCTGCCAGCGTTCAAAAGATATTAAACAAGAACTAAATGTTTAAGAAAAATTCAACACCCTGTAACTTGGAAACGAAATCCCGTAGAGCATATCCTTATATGAAAAATTTCTATTATTTTTGACTAAGGAATCCACCGTTTAATTTATTCCCAACCTTTATGTTACACCCTGTATAAGATGCACTTTGTGGAAATATGACCGTAAGAATCACAGGTAAGTCTAAAATTTACCACAAAGTCAATAGTGGCAATTTTAAAATTGCTACAGTACTCTGTATATTAATTTTCATTCCTTGCTGTTTATTTTTAATACCTTATCTAGATTAACCACACTTATTTTAGTAATTATGTTTAAGTAAATGGTTCATTAACCACATTCCACAATTTATTGAACTAAAGAAAAAACAGAAGTCCAAAATAAATACATTTTATTCAATACCAGTAGTTTTTGTTGATGACAACAACATTAATAAGAGCGCGTAAACGTCAATTAACAGAACCAATTAAAATGCAAGATTTGCGGGTGATTAACCGACGGAGTTTTGAAAGATAATTGGCGGCTGCTGATGGCAGTGGTAACAGTGGCAAGAAACAAACCAGACCCTGTCGCACTTTTAATAGCTGCGATTTTCTTAAATGCTTAAAAGTTGTTAGCGCTACTTCGTTCTTAAGCATTACGAAAATTATTACCGTCACGATTATTAGTTCTTAAGTCTTAAAGCCGTTATTTTTATGACGAAACATCAATTTTCTTAGGCTATTATTTTAAGTGATCATCCTTTTAGCGCGATGTAACAAGTGGTTTTAATCATTTCGAAAATTATCCATTCTTTTCGGTTTAATGGCCTTATGGGATACTTTAAAGCGTGGAAAAATTTGAAATTTTAAACAACTTTGGAATTAGCACCTGGATCAAAAATTACACCAATAATTGTGTGGAACATTTTTTGAGGCACGGTCAATTTTTAAAATAAATTACTTTTTTAAACGCTTTATTTAAAAATGATAATATCAACTGCTTAAGATTCGTGGGCAAAAGATACTTTTACTCATGTGAATAAGAAAGCAAATGTCTTTTTACTTTTAACAAAATGCCATGCTACAGCTTCGACACCGATGTTTATTTTCAGGTTAGTGTAATTTCTAGCCATCTTATTTTGTCAGTTGGAAAATACTTCAAATGAATAAGCTTAGCGTATTTTGGGTTTTCTCTGGTCGTCCTTTTGACCAGGTGTACTGGATTAAATTTATCAATTTATATTTTAAATAAACTGGTCACAAAAAAAAACGGAAAAAGTAATTTTTAGCACAATTCTCATTGTCATTCGGTGGAAGAGTATTTGCTTGAGAACCATAATCATGTCTTTGTGCTGGAAAGGACAGTTGTCAGCCCACTATTTCTTCATTTAGTTCTTCAATATTATAGTTACAGTTAATTTGAGCCCATTTAAACTTCTGTCAGGCGCAATGCTTTTTTGACTCCGGCGGGCGCAATATATCAATTTGATCAATCGAAACAATTCTGAAAATAAAAATCAATTTTAATGAAATTTTAATTTTTTATATCAAATTAAATAAAAAAAAAAACTCATTTATCTAATTTATAAAACATTTTTAAACGGCTAACAATAAAATAAAAAAGGCCTTATGTTCTAAACATTGTAGTGAGTTTAATGCGTAACTTAAATCTGTGACAAAAAATAATAAACGAAATAAATATTCTGAAAACAAATCATGTAACTTTTATTTATTTATTTATTTATTTATTTATTTATTTATTTATCGTTTATTATCCAACAGGTAGGAAACCTACCTAATGATAAGATAATTTATCAGTAAATGCCACAACATAGTATTAAAGTAATTAATATACCTAAATTAAGCTAAGAATCAAACCAATCAAACTAAACCAAAAGGTATCTACTTAAAACTAAATACTCAACAAACTGAGCATTATTAGTACATGACAATTTTATTCATTATAAATGTGTGTATATATAGACTAGTTTTAAAAAAGGAAAAACAAGAAATTTTTGTAATGGTTTGACAATGTTACAGTATAGTAGTAACAATAAGTGGAAATTAAACAACTCGACGCAAAGTAAGGCGTGCTGCTGTTTTCTTAAATGTATCGAGGGTATTGCCAAAGATATCAAGATCTGAACCAGCCCCAATGTTGTTGAAGTTGTTACAAGCCTGATATAATGGTGCCTTTTTCTCAA
Organism: Polydrusus tereticollis; assembly: GCA_963920685.1. Lineage (NCBI taxonomy): Eukaryota > Metazoa > Arthropoda > Insecta > Coleoptera > Curculionidae > Polydrusus > Polydrusus tereticollis. The sequence goes on along the minus strand of OY987329.1, from coordinate 86,537,133 downwards.
CATTTATATATGGTACATTAAGGTAGAACTGATCATGCTGTCTAGAGCGATATGCCGGAATATTATAATTAATCTGCTGAAGTAATTTAGGGCAGTTTATTAGATTATTAGTTAGCTTAAATAGAAATATCAAAGAGAAATATTTTCGATTATCCTCCAAGGAACTCATATCAAAGCGCTCGAGCAGAGTGACGTGGTTAAAACCCCTGACTGGGTAGTAACCATCCATCTTGAGGCACAGAAACTTCAAGAATCTTCTCTGTACATACTCCAATTTGTCTATATGGATTTTGTAATTTGGAGACCATATTAAAGATGCATAATCCAATTTCGATTTTACAAGGGCAGTGTATAAAACTTTTAAACAGGTCACATCGTGAAATGATTTAGCGGAGCGCATTAGAAAACCTAGGGCTCTTAAAGCTGATTGGGTTGTGTCTTGAATGTGTTGGGAAAACGACATTTTTTTATCCATATATACACCCAAATCCTTAATACCATCACACCTCTCCAAATCCATCCCATCTAATCTATAGTGGAAGTTAAAGTCATCGGGTTTTAAAGAAAATGTTACCTGTTTACATTTACCTATGTTTAGGGGTAGTTTGTTCCTCATACACCACTCGCATATCGTGTCTAAATCCTTTAGAAGTTCAATGCAGTCCCTGGGATCTGAAATTTGGCGAAATATCTTGAAGTCATCGGCAAAGAGCAGCCTCTCACTCGTTATGTTTGTTGTAATGTCATTAATAAATATTGAGAAAATAAGCGGAGCCAGGTTACTGCCCTGCGGTGCTCCACTTGTAGCGACGAATATGTCCGATCTGTAGCCCGAATACTCAACAAATTGATGTCGATCTGCTAAATAGGATTTAAAAAACTGAACCAAGCCCTCGTCAAAGCCCAACTCCCGCATTTTTCTTAGCGTTATGCCATGGTCCAATCTGTCAAACGCCTTAGAGAAGTCTGTGAAGATCGCATCCACCTGATTCCTATCATGAAACGATTGATAAATGAATTGTGTGAAACATGCTAAATTTGTCACTGTAGATCGTTGCTGATAAAAACCATGTTGCTCTAAGGAAATTAGATTTTTGATTTGATAGAAAATGCGCTCGTATACAGACATCTCGAAGACTTTAGCAAAGTTCGAAAGCAATGCAATCGGTCGATAGTTAGTAATAAGATTGGACTGACCTGACTTTAATATGGGGCATATACGTGCTATCTTCCACAAATCTGGAAACTTGTAGGTTCTGAGAGACAGATTGAATAAAAAGCAGAGCGGCTTAGCCAGGACATGGGCAGAATCTTTAATGATAAATGCTGGAATCTGGTCTACACCAGAGGTTAATTTGGGCTTTATTCCTTTAAGAGACTTGAGCACCTCCTCCTCGTTTAAGCATTTTAATGATATATTCTGACATATTCCGGGTTCTGGGTTAGGAGCTTCATAGTCATCATTGGCAGGTGAAAACACACTCTTAAAGTATCTGGAGAACGACCGCACAATACTCTCGGGTGAGTCCAGCTCAGTCTCGCCATCCAGCATGGAACACGGAATTCGTGATTTCCTTTTTTTATTTTGAATAAATTTCCAAAAGTTTTTTGGATCATCTTTGATAGAGTTTTGAATTGAATTTATGTAATTTCTGTAAGTCTTGTTTGTTAGCTGTTTTGTATATGACCTAGCCATGTTAAATCTTTCGTAATAATATTCCAAATGGGTGGATTTCCACTTTTTATGCAATGCTGACTTTTCTTTTATACTTTGAATTAAATCCCTTGTGTACCAGGCTGGATAGGAGTACCCCGATTTTCTCAACCTCAGGATGGGAACTGAACGATCAAACACATCTGTTAGCTTGGAGTAAAAACATTCAACTGCTGCATCAATATCTTGTAAAAGATAAAGATGCTCCCAATCAATATCCAATATTAAATTATAAAGAAGAGCAAAGTTGGCCTTACCAAAATTGTACCTTTTATTTGAGGTTGTAATAGGAAAATTTTTTTGAGATAAGCGACCTGCGACATGCAATGATATTTGAAGGGCCGGGTGATAGGCATCCTCCAGAACCAGTGGTGATGCTTCCCTGGAGACTTCACATGGAACATTAGTTATAACAAGATCAAGCATGCTATTAAATCTATTTGAGACATTATTTTGTTGTGTGAGATTAAATAGGGTCAAAAATTCATGCAAAGTTGAGAGTTTAGTATTTAAATTAATATTATGACTTACCTCCAATGGCTGAAAATGTGTATTAAAGTCCCCAATTGCTATTATGGAGGTATGTTAATGACTCGAAGCATTCAAACACTTGGACATATCGCTCTATGACAGTACTTGGTTGAATATAGATTGCAAAGAAATAATATGGTTGATGATTAAGAAATATTTTACATCCGACAACATCAACGCTTGGAACTAACCTTTGAAAGCAAGATAGATCAAGTTGACAGCACTTAAAATCATTCCGCACAGCTAGCAGCACACCTCCCCCTCTCGTAACTTGTAGGTAGTTACAATTTTAATTGGTTAAATCCCGTGATAACTTATTGCTACAGTCACTACAGTAAGGATCGATATGTGACAAACATATTACTTTTTTACATGAGTTACATAAATATTTGGTCAATTTTCTCTTATTGGTTGGTCCAATGCAGTCTTCACATCTTTTTCGCTTTATGCCTTGAGTTGCTTCTTGTCTTTCTGAGTTGTCTATTTCCGCATGCACCCTATACCGATGTAGCTTATGTTGTAAATCAAGGGGCATGCCTATTGAAAGTTAACTTCCTCTTCAATTGAGGTAAAACAAGCTCGTTAGACAACTGATTCAAAAAAGTTTCCTGCGAATCAGTTTTTGGTCATTTCCAAAAAAGATTACTTGAGAATTTATTCCACACATATTAACAATTGCAAAAAATACCACCATGGGCCAGCGACATATATTTCTTGCGACATTGTATCTAGCACACAATTTATCTGTGGTATCTACCCCTCCTTTGGTTTTGTTATAAAATGTTATCATTTCTGGTTTTTTCCTATCCGCTGTTTCCGGATCTATTGCATTGTCGTTATGCAAAGAAGAGACAACTAACACACATTTTCCTTTTTTCGGAATATATGAAATCAGGGTGCATTCTTTCTTGAATCCAAAGATGCTACTATTTACTTCTCGTGCCTTATTTGATAAAAATTCATGGGGGATTTCTCTCTTGTTTTTCTTTAGAGTGCCGACATAAGACAACCTTTTTTTTGCAGTTTTTCTATTAGGGGTATGCTACAAACCAATTATCAGCAGTTATATTTCTTCCTGTATTGATAATTGGTTCAACTAGTCTCATAACTACATCTTCAGGCTTATTACTTATTCTGAATATACCATCTGATTGCAAGCCTGCATAGATTTCCAAATTATAGAGGTAAAAGACTTGTGCATCTACCAAAGCCTATATCTTTACCGTATTTGTTCGGCTTATTGGGTATATACTGCTTAAATATGCACCTCCCTCTAAATCCCTCCAACTTATCATCAATTGTAACATTTTCACCTAAAGTGTAACATTTTTGGCAGTTTGCGACAAATATAGTGAATATTTCACGTATCGCTGCAAGTCTACCAGTCTTTTTTCGTTCTTCACGAGTAATCTTATCATCAAATCTTAAGCAACGCACTATGAACTTAAAACGTTTTATACTCATTACCATTTGAAATATTTCAACTCCATCATCACCAGTACCCCAAAGATCCTCCAAACTTTGTCTGTTACTTCTCCAAACTCCGGCTAAATAGAGAAGTCCTAAGAATAGGATGACTTTACAGATTCAATATATGTATTTGTATGACGCAAAATTACTTCCAAAATTTCATCAGTCATAAGATTGCTCCAACATTCTAAAGGCGTCCGTGCATTTCTGGCTTCTCTGATAACGCCTGGTATAGCTTTATCAAAACATTATGGGCCTCAGCACGAACTCGAATCGAAGAAAAATTTTTGGACCATTTTGTTTCTTTATCTTTTCCTATAAAATAGCCATCGCTTACATCGTCATCCTCCTCATTGCTGGTATCTGACTGCTCCGTTTCAGAATCCTCTAAGCGGGTTTCTATAATATCTTCTTCATCTGTATCACTTTCGTCCCCAAAGTCCTCTGCTACTTCTGCATTGTCACTATCTTCTCCGTATAAAATATTGTGGATATCTTCTATATCCTTAGGATCTTCCAGCTTAAATATTTTTTTAGAATTGGTCATGATTTACTTTCAAATATTCTGAAAATCACAAAAAAATTATATGCGGGCGCAATATATCAAACTGATATACCTACCTAACTAAAAAAATTACTTATTTTGCAATTTTAAAAATTGAAAAAACCGAAGCTTACTACTAAAATAACTTACCTAAGCATAAAAATATCAGCCAAACTTGCTTTTTTAACACATCACCTTGTCGGGCGCAATATATCAAAATGACACAATCCAATATATCTAAACAGCGCAAAGACTTTCCAGACACTACTGGTAATGTTTGTCAGTGGCGTATTTAAGACTGTGACACGGGGGGGGGGGGGGTCCACTTATCTTCCTTAAAAAAATGCGCCGCAGGCAAAATTTTTTTAGGTACCACGCCCTTTTTTGGACTGTCTAAACTTACAAATTTTACGTTTTGATAGCCCGGCTCAAAAAAAACGCAGAAATAAAGCAATTTTTAAATATAAACGCCAATATTTGCATTTGAAATATTAGTTTTTTGAAGGTATGTATATAACGGTATACTATTTTACTCACCTGAATTAGAAAACACGGAACAAAAAATAAATTTCAACAATTATTAAACTAAATGACTGTGGAAATTCCCAAACATCTGGAAAATTTGAAATAATGTTTCATGTTATTTATTGCAAATAAATGAATTTGAATTTCAGTTTTCTTTACTACTAAGTCCACGGGGGGGGGGGTCCAGACCCCCCGAACCCCCCCCCCCCCCCTAAATACGCCGCCACTGATGTTTGTGTACAAGTCCTAGAGGCGCAAAACTAGATGCATGGGGAGGTGGCAACAACCGTGCGTCTTAGTGCAGCGCAATAATATGTTAGGCATGTATCGATTTGATCAGTTACGCCCGACGAAAGGTTAAAGAGGCCTAAAGCCCTTTCATAAGCCAGGCGATTGACTTTTGATCATATTCCTGCTGTATTTTAGATTTTTCATGGACAATGTCTGGCTGATGTAGGTCAATTAAAAACGAATCGCAAGTATCACATATTGTGTCGTTATCAGGAACCCAAAACAATGTATACCAATCAGTACATGATAAAACAACATTTAAAACTGCTGACTTATTAATAGGTATTTATAGTCAAGATTTACTTACTTTAAATAAAAGGTTAACCATTCCTTAGTAATAAATTCCAGAGGAGGATTATTTTCTTTATATTCTGTTCTGTATATATTGTGCATTCGTGCTAAATTTAAATAACTTCCCAAATAAGGTCCATCAGTCAGTTAATGTGGTCACAAATATAATATTATTATAGTATATAATTGAAGAAATAGTCTATACTTTCAGTGCAGTCAACGTAATGTAAATAAAGCAACGCAGTTTTCCTCCACAATTTAATAAGAGTAAAAACTAATAAATTGTTCCCTACATGTTTCAAATGCTTAAGCGTTCATCTTCAGGGGATACTTACATCGAGTTGAGTGAAACTGTTAATGTAATTTGCCTCAAATTAATGAGTAGAACTTAACAGGATAAGGACTGTAAAATTGAAAACCTAGGGTACTAACTGGTCATATTAATTATGTTAAAATAATAATTGTATTACGATTCAAATATCAGTAAAATTGTAATTATAAATGTGAAATTTTATTTAATGAAGAAACATTATGGATGAAAGATAATAAATTGAGTTATAACATTATTGGAGGAGAAAAGGTTTTTTATACAAAGATTAGGAAATATTAATTGTTATTATTTTTACTTACTTACTTTCTTACTTATATTTGAATCGTAATACAATTAATATGTTAACATAATTAATATGAATAGCTAGCAAATTAGGTCTTCAAATTTACATTTCACATCTTGTTAAGTTGTACTCATTAATTTGAGTCCGCTTATATTAACAGTTTTATTCAACTCGATGTTAGCATCCCCTGAGGATGAACGCTTAAGCGCTTCAAAGATGTAGGGAACTATTTATTTGTTTCTACACTTACTAAATTATAGAGGAAGACTTCATTGTTTTATTTACACACTATAATATAATTCTTGCACTTAGGGGTTAACACTGTCTTTTCCTATAAGGTTTGAAGTTGATAGTACTTAGGCACTATATGAAGCTGTTTGAATCTGGAATAAAAATTATATTAAGTATAGGGTTCAGCAAAATGTATTACTCGTGTTCTTTCATTAATAACACAAAAAAATAGAGATACAACATCGTGTCTTTTGTGTTAAGAAAATGATTCAATTAAATTCAGTAATCGCTGTTCAAAGGTGTTTTCGGTGTCATTTTAATGCCCGTCACCCTTATCGCAAGACTAGTTTGGCTTGGCGAAGTAAATGGAGACAACAGGGGTCTATTGTACACAAAAAGTCAAGTGGAAGAGCAAGAACAGATTGCAATAAACGCAACAAGAAAAGGGTACGAAATGCAGTATGGAAAAATCTGCCGTTTAACATGTTTCCGTCCTTGGTTTGAGTGATCGAATAACGAGAAGAATGTTAAAACGCATGAGTTTTCATCCATATAAGATCGCAGTCAGCGACCTGTACATTACCCCAAAGTAACTGGGCGGTTTCATCGTCTAAAATAATTGGGTCTTATTTTTTTAAAAAGATTGGTCAGACGGTAACCGTTGCCACTGCAGATATTCTTTTTGCCTCAAATTGAAGAAGAAATAGGACATTATTGGTTTCAGCAAGACGGGACTACAATTTATACGGCAAGAATAAGCATAAACATTTTAAGAGAATAATTTCCAAACAGACTCATTTCAAGAAATGGTACCATTCCATAGCCAGCAAGATCATGAGACCTTTCAGATCCAGATCATTTTCTTTGGTGTTATTTAAAGCATAAAGTGTTTGAGAATAAAACCACAAATTTAGTAGATTTGAAATTTAACAGTACAAATGAAATCAATGCTATTCCACGTCACGTTCTTCAAAATGGTATGCAAAAATTTGCGAATCAACTAGAAGAATGTATTGAGAACATAGCGATCATTTACGAAGCACTACACTGTGGCTCAAATTAAAGGAATACACTTTTTAATTGTGAATATTTTTTTTCATTTTGTACTGATTTAATTTATTTTTGGAGTGATGATGAACTGAAATTGTCTCAGTAAAATGTGTAATTTTTATCAAAATATTTTGAACAGGTCCGGATTCTTATGTTTTTTTCAACAAACGTGCGCTTATGTTCGTTGCAAACGGAAACTGAATTATTTAAATTTCAGATGATACGTTTCTTTGGTAGTTTAACTATTGAAAATTCTCCAGTATAGGTCTCATTGTGAAAGATTTTAAAATTCAAGAAATACAATTTACTTTGTTTATTGATGTACCAAAACATTGCGGTTATCATTTTGGAAATTTGAAGTCGTTTGAACCATGATCGCAGCATCAATGGCCGTTATTAAAAATCAGAGTATCTATGACTGTTATTAAAAATCGTAGTATCCATGACTGTTTATAAAATAGTAAACAATGTTATTTTTGATGTTTTGTACGCTTCGTGACAGCCAATCCGTACACAATGGCAGTCTTAAGTGAAGAGGATCGAATTCTTATCAAATATCTTCGACAAAAACATAATTATGCCGCAAGAAAAATTGTAAAGGAGTTTCCTGAAAAAAATTGGTATGTTGGAACAGTTGAAAAGTTTTTAAGACATCTTAGAGAAAATATTGGACCCATAAAAATAAAAGTTGGAAGGGGAAAAAGAAAACTTTAAGAACTCAAGGAAATATTACCATGGAAAAAAATATTATAGAAAATGTACGACCTGAAAAATCTGTAGGTACCAGAAAAATAGCGAAAAGAACAAGAATTCTTCGTTCTACAGTTCAAAGAATTATAAAAAATGATTGCAAACTTACATGGTTTTTAGGTGAGAAGATGTTTTACTTGAGGCCGCCAAAGAATACACAAGGTAATCGGGTATACGCAAATGTGCGAGTAAAGCGGGAAATCCCTTTGGAAAATCTTTTAATCGAGAGAAGTCACTTTTCACCTGGCGTAATGGTCTTTGTGGCAAAATCCACATTGGGGAACTTAAGTCTCATTGTTGTAGATGCCGGAGTAAAAGTCGACTCGGACGCGTATCAACAACAAATTTTACATCATTTGCTTCCTAAAATTGAAGCAATCTGCGACGAATACGTGTTCCAACAAGTCGGTGCTCCTTCCCATACCTCCCGGAATACAAGAATGTTTTTGTTTGAGCAATGCCCCGATCACATCGAACCGGAGATGTGGCCACCCAATAGTCCAGACTTAAATTCTGTTAACTATTTCATATGGGGAATTTTAGAAGCAAATGTTCACAATGGTCAAAGGTTTAATACCATCGAAGAGTTAAAGGAAAGGTTAGAGTTTTGTTAGAATAATTTTAACCAGGGCATAATCAATGCAGCTATCGACCCATGGCGAAGGCGACTGCAATCGGTGATAAAAAATCATGATGGTCATATTCATAATGTTGTCCTGTAAATATATAGACTACTTTCGATTTTAAGTGATAGTTAGTCTTGATAACATTAATTGTTAATATTATTAAATGTGTTAACTAGAATTGAACAAAATGAATTGTATACCTTGAATTTTAAAACCTTTCACAATGAGACCTATACTGGAGAATTTTCGATAGTTAAGCTACTAAAAAAACGTATAATCTAAAATTTAAATAAATCAGTTTCTGTTTGCAACGAACATAAGCACACGTTTGTTGAATAAAACATATGAATCCGGACCTGTTCAAAATATTTTGATATAAGTTACACATTTTACTGAGAGGATTTCAGTTAATCATGACTCCAAAAATAAATGAAATCAGTGCAAAATGAAAAAAATATTCACAATTGAAAAATAATAAATAATAAAAAATTAATTTCAGCCACGGTGTATATTCGAATCATAAGAAACTCTCATCTTTCTAGTTTAAAAATATGTATTAATTCGTTTTATTGTTCAAGCTAATAAACTTTTGTAAGCTGTTTAAATTGGGTAGTTCATCCTGCCGAACCCTGTATAACACAGTTTGTACCAGGGCCGGCGTTAAGGCCGGCAAATCCGTGCGGCGCACGAGGCCTCGCGCAGGAAGGGGCCTCGGTCGGGGCCTTGTAAAAATTTTTTACCAAAAATCTTATTCAAATAAGAATTTTGTAAATTCATTTCGAGTTCGGAAAGTCAAAAAACAGTTTGATTATGAACATGACAATGAACCTCTTTGACAATCTAAATCAATTGAGAAAGTTTTAGAAATTGAATCCTTCAACATTGTAATTGATCAGGCAAAGACAGCAATATCATTAACAATTGAAGAATTAAGAAATTTTGACAATCGATTTGGTTTTTTGTACTTTCCAAAATTGCTACAGCAACTGCCTGATGAACATGAAATGGAGCACTGTCTTAATTTAGAAGCAAGTTTGAATGCAGAAGGAGAAAAAGATCTGGATGGGAAACAATTGTTTAGTGAGTTACAGATTTACAAATATTTTATCACTGATGATTTCGATGCAGTCGTTGACATTCTCGGAAATCTGCGAGAATTTGGGAGCAGTTTTCTAAATGCAATCATTGCATACAGAATATTGTTAACAATACCAGTAACAGTTGCATCTGCTGAAAGATCTTTTTCTAAATTGAAACTGATAAAAAATTACCTAAGATCAACGATAAAGCAGGCACGCTCCAATGATTTGGGGATATTGTCTATTGAAAAAGAAATTTCAAAAACATTAAACTTCGACTCTGTAATCAATGCTTTCGCTGAAAAAAAGCAAGAAAAGTTAACCTAACATTGTAAAATGACAGATGTAGCGAGTTTTTATAATAATTAATGTATGTGCAATAAAAAAAAAACTGTTGGATTACTAAGATGCTGACTCAAATAGTTTTTTTACATTTTTATTTCCAAGCCTCGCACTATCTGAATGCACGGGGCCTCGCGCGAGCTAACGCCGGCCCTGGTTTGTACCAGAGCGATACGTGAGTTAATACTTTTTTAAGTTGGTTAAAAATTTATCGAATATAGTTAGGAACGAATAGATATTGCGTTAGAAAAAGCGAACAAGTTTATGTAATAATACATTAAAATCGCATTTTTTTAAAACTTGGAATTAATACAGTTTTTCCCCTGGAGTACAGTAATTGTTTACAATGTTGAAAGTGACATTTATTAGTTACTCCAAAGAATATTTAGAAGATAAAAATTATACATGTAAATTTTAAGATACCCAAGCGCAAACCGCAATGTGACGCCTTATTAATCTGCCTCCTGGAAAGCCTTACATGTAAAGATGTTGCTCGCAGTCTAATATTTATATATGCAAAACGTTACAACGTCGCATTTGTCATAAACTTTCATTTTCCTGTACCGAATAGAAGCTTTTCTGACAGCGACTAATGATGGAGATTTGTTAGCCTGTGTAGCGGTGTGACATCTTTTGGTCCCGATGCATTTTTAATATTATAAGGTGCGAGGTTGGAATGTTTAGTAATTCGTGAATGGTATCGCTATTAAATTTTAAATTAGATTTTATTGCGATAGAAATGTGCCATGAAGAAGTCACTTTATTTTTGTAGGTAAGGGCTTGGCTTAAGTCATGTGATGTATCTGGTTATAATAAACCATTTCCTGTATGTATCTGATACGCGGAGTGTTCAGAAAAGGTGTACAAAATTTAGAGAAATGATTTTACTCTATGAAAACATACAAAACAAAGTTTATATTAATATAGGTTCGTAAATACTTTCTTTCTGAGATACATGGTGTTAAAAAATTTTTTAACAAATCTATTTTCATAAAATAAATATTATTTTTTTTAATTGGCAATCATTTCTTACCAGCAAAAAGGCTGCTAATATAAACGGTTGCAATTTTTACCAACTCCCAGTAGTCTTATAAATGTTACTTTACGGCACTACTGTTGTGTAAATGAAATGTCAAATATTGAAAGTAAACGTAAAAAAACATTTGTATTTTATTTATTAACATTAATATTAATAGTACATACAATTTAAACAACTTGAATAATACATTCCTTCCACAGTTCTACCACTCTCCGTGTTTGAGGAGGATTGAACAGAAACAAAGGTTTTATTGACAAATGTTAACTTCAATAATTTTATATACGATGCTACTTAAAACCATCTGCTTGAAATTTATTGAACATTCTAAAATTTTATTCTGTACCTAAATGTTTGCAGAAAAAATATTTTATGATATTTGTGCTGAAGTATATTTAAGGCTTATTTGAAAACTTTCAAATGCATGCCTTAAAAATGTACTTTTAACTTATATCATAAATAACTATTAATTTACGACGATGTCATTATGACACATTCAGCATCTTTATTTGGATGCCATTATGACCTTCATAATAACACGCAAATGTTAAAATAAAACACAAAAGGAAAGTTAATTACCACTTCTATTTATAAATAAATAAATAAATAAATAACTGTTTATTATTTACCCATACATTTACAGCATTACAATATTTTATAAAAAAAATTGGAAATAAATAAAATGATATTTATACTATAAACACGAGCAAATAAATGGCCATCATTTCAGACTTCTGCACTCGGCAGATTCTGTTATTAACATGAGGCCAAAAGCTTAAATAATATAATACTTTATGTCATTAGTGCGCTGCTACACACATACATCCCGAAGATACCCACTCCTACTAGATTTACTAGTGATAGGAAGAGAAAAGAAAAAAAAAAAGAAGCAGAAAAGAGATAAATAAAAAATTTCCACTACTTATAATCTCTGACCATGACACTGGTTGTTAAACAAGATTTTATTCAATTTATTTTTAAAGGAATTACATGACATATTGACTTGAGCCAAATCCAGATCTAATGAATTAATTAATAAGGCAACATTATATGAAAAAGATCTTTTAAAAAATTCATGTTTATGTTTTGGAATGTTTATGTTTTTTCTACGTAAATTTAAGTGATGAACATCTGTACGAAAAGTAATTTTATTATAGAGGTAGGGAGGAGAACGAAATTTTAAAATTTTGTAATAGAGGCAAGTTGCATGCAGTTTACGCCTATTAACCATGTTAAGCCAATAGAGGTCTTTAAGCTTATGTGATATTCTGTTACGTCGGCGGATTCCAAATATTAAACGCAAACAATTATTTTGGACTTTCTGTATTCTGTGCACATCAGCAGCATCCAAACAAGGACCATAAACATTATCGCAATGGTTGAAATGCGATAAAACTAAAGAGTCACACAATAATTTTTTGATCTCCCTGTCGAAAAAGTGCCGAAGTGGGTACAACGCCTTTAAAGAAAAATATACTTTTTTTAAGATATAATTAACATGCATTTTGAAACGTAGTTCAGAGTCCAAAATTAAGCCCAAACTTTTACATTTTTGCACGAATGGCAAATCATTATTTTCAATTCTAATATGCATACGGTTATTGAGGTTATCGATGGCAGCGCCATTTCCTAACAAAAGTACTAAAGATTTGGTTGGATTTAATTTAAGCATGTGATCCGAGGATACCTTAAAAAGTGCATTTAAATCAGTATTAATTTTTGCTTCAGCAATAGCGAAATCACGAGGAAAAAATGACAAATATAATTGCGTATCGTCAGCGTACAAATGGTAGCGACAATTTTTAAGACAGGCATGAAAATTTGATGTGTAAATACTAAAAAGCAGAGGTCCTAAAATACTTCCCTGGGGAACTCCAGTGTGGCACTCGAGACAGTCAGAAATATCTTTATTAATAATTACTCTTTGTGTGCGATCTGATAGGAAAGAACTAATTAACTTTACTGCATTTTCTGAGAAGCCCACGTAATGTAAAATTGAGATAAGTATTTCGTGATTTAAGAAATCAAAAGCCTTTGTATAATCCAAAAGAATTAAAGCAGTAATCTTGTTATTATCTCGATCACAAATAATGTCATCCGTTATATCAGCAAGTGCCGTAGCGCAGCTAAATCCAGGTCGAAACCCTGATTGTTTTAAAGGTAATATATTAAAGTTATTAATGAAAATCCTAGTTTGTTCTTCTATCACCCTTTCTAGAATTTTTGATAAAGTGGGTAAAATACTAATAGATCTGAATTGGCTAAACTCGCCAGGGTTGTTAACTTTAGGCAATGGAGTGACTAAAGCACTTTTCCAACATTGAGGAAAATAACTCTTTAGAATGCATTCATTAATAATATGTGTAATAAATTTGATAATATGCGGACAACACAAGTGAATTAAAGTTATGTTGAGTTTGTCTGATCCAAATGCCTTTGATTTGATGCCCTGAATAATTTGTTGAATTTCCAAATTAGTGGCTATTTGAAATGAGAGTAATTGGGTAATATTATCTTTAACATTGGATAGATAAAAATTTAAGAGTTCATTGCTAGGCTTGATACTAGATTTAGTAGATTGTATAAAAAATGAGTTAAATTTGTTAGCATCTTGAAACTTTTCAGGAATATCTACAGCCCTTGAGGGTTTCAACCTATTAAGCTCCTTCCATTTTTCCTTAACAGATGACGTTCGAAACTTCTGACTGTAATAAGCTTTTTTTTCGGACCTAATAGCTGTAGTAGTGAGATTTCGCAATTGTTTATAATAAGCCCATTTAGCAGGCAGTTTAGTAGATTTAAATACTTTTAGAGCGCGATCTCTAAGTTTTTGCATTAATTTTATGTTATCAGTTATCCACGGCGCGAAAGGACGGGTTCGTTTATTATTAGTACGAAGTGGCGCATGTAAATCGTAGAGAGCTAATAGGTTATTTGTTAAAAATTCAATTTTCTGGTCAACGGTATCCATATTATAAATATTTTCAAAAGGAATAATTTCAAGGTCTCTTTGAAACAAATCAAAATCAATGCTTTTCAGAGATCTATATGAAATTTTATCTAATCGTTTAATCTCAATTGTACATTTTACCTGGCAAAAAATTATTAGATGGTCAGAAAATGGGCTGTCGATTGTGCCTTTACCTGTTATATCCTCCGAATTAGTAAGAATCAAGTCAATTAAAGAAGCAGTAGATTCGGTAATACGTGTAGGCTCATCAATTATCTGAACTAAATTAAGAGGTTCTATTAAAGTTAACAAATTTGAGGTTAAAGTACTGTCGATATTTAACATGTTTACATTAAAGTCACCTAAACAAAATATATTATCGTATGTAGCATAAATGTCTATTAATGTGTCCTCAAATGTATTAAAAAATGCAGAGCTATCAGTATTAGGAGGTCTGTATACCGTTGCAATAATAAAAGTTTTCTTCTTTACAAACACCTTAACCCAAATAATCTCAATGAAATTCTGACTTTCACATAATATCACTTCAAACTTGAATCCTCTTTTTATATAAACAATTACCCCTCCACCCCTTCTATTGACTCGATCATTCCTAACAGAATTGTAATTATCCAACCTCACCAAATTATCATCAATATCTGCGTGCAACCAGCTCTCTGTAACGCCAATAAAATGAAACTGTTTGTCTAAAAAAAAGTCTTTAAATTCATCAAAGTGTCCTAATAGCGATCTTGTATTAACATGGCATATGTCAAAAGTCATAGATATAATAACATATAAAAGTATTAAGAATAGTAAGCAGTGCTGAAAAGACGAGAAAAATTGAAAGAATTGAAATCGGGTGTAAATGTATTTTGAAGATTTATATGTATACGCTCAAGAGCGCAGGCGCAATAATGACTAAACCTAAAATACAGAGAAAAAAGTGGTCATGAACAGAAATACACTAAAATACGATAATATATGCGACATCTTGTTCGCTATAAAAATTAAATATATTAAGACTTATTTTAAGAAAGAGTACATGTATCGTAGTTCTTAAAAAACAAGAAAAAAATACATAAAGTTGATACATAGGTACCCTCACTATTACTATCGGAAAGTAGAAAGATTTGTACCCCAGCTAATATTGATTATATAAAAATGCATAATATTATATAAATAACAATAAGTGTTATAAAAAAAACATAATTTCATTTAATAATAAAAAATATATACTATATATAAAAAAATAATGGTTTTGTATGAGTACCTACGTTTTCGAATCATTGATAAGCAATATAGATTGCCCAGTATTTATAAAGATTAAAAACAGAAAGCACACACCAAATCTATATAAAAATAAAAATCAAAAATTCAATTATTTCAACAACAGAGGAAGGCACATAGCTATATTAAATTAGTCAGAATTAATTAACGTTAACAATGCCAGTCCGCGTTACTATTAATTTAAAAAAATGCAATAACATTTATTTATTGTATACAGGGTATTCCATACTCGATGGTACGTTAGAAGTATCTGGAGAACAAAAGGAAAAATAATTTTGAAATTTTTACTACGGCCATAGGAAGCTGCGCTCTAGCTTTTAAAAATAATTTTGCGGTTGCAGTGGTGCCAGATCTATAGATAACTGACATCAACTTTGGAATTTTCAATGGGACACCCCGTAGTTTATTTTATTTTTAGATTCTACGAAGCAATCTAGATTTTTTTTGTATAGGATATTTTTGCATTTCTCTTGCCGTTTCTTAAATATTAATTATCTTGTGTCTTTTTTTTTACCGAAACTATGTGAATTAAAACTTCAATATTTCTGTCTCCAGATGTCAAATCAACGTAACATTTTAACATCATTTAGTCAACATGTGGTACTTTAATTTTAGCAACATAGGATCGCCGACTTCTATACAGAGTGGCCTAAAAATTAATTGCAATTCAGATTTTATAAATTTGATCAAAAGTCACTTTTTTTAAATGGAACACCCTGTATATTATTAAAGTGTTGAATAGAGTGGATCAATTGAATTTTTTTTCATATGGAGTGTTCCTCTACCTATTTTGAACCGCTTTCGATTTATAAGCCATTTTATGTACCTATAATTACTATTCACATTCGAGAATTAGACATTAAAGATCTAAATCGATAAGTGTGCCATGATCAGAACAAATTTCCTTTCATAATAAATTGTGGTTCTGAAAAGAACCGATTTTGTCAGTAAATTAAAACTTTTGGAATTCTCACCTAATACGTCAGATGTTTAAAGTGCTGACCATTTTCAAGTAAGCAATCGGTAATACATGTCATCACATGACCGGTAGTAGCTCTTTGAATTTCTAATGGATCAAGTTCTTTAAAAGCGCGCCTCACCCGATTTTCTAGATATTCTTTTGAATTTACTGGTGTTTTATAAACCACTTCCCTAATCCTACCTCACAGGAAAAAGTCTAAAGCATTAAGATCTGGAGATCGCGGTGGCCAACTCCATGGTCCTCCACGTCTTATCCACCAATCTTCAAACATATCATACAGTTCCGCGGAAACTTCATGGGTACAATGAGCAGGAACTCCATCTAATTGACACTAACTATTTCTCAAATCGATAAGCGGTAGATTATCCAAAAAGTCAGATACGGTATTTCTTAGAATTTCGAGATATTTTGCAGAAGTTAAATTTTCATCATAAATATAGATTGATAATAATTGCCTATCTATCAACAAATAAAATTCATTAAAACTAAATCTTGGTTGGCAAATTCTTTCTTTTATAACGTGTGGATTTTCTGCAGCCAAACAGTGATTATTTTGATGTTTAAAGACCTCTTTGCGTGAGAATTTTGATTCATCAGTCCAAATAATTATTTTCAGAAAATCTGGATCCTCCTGTGTTCGAATTAATAACATTTCGCAAAGATCTACACGTTTTGGAGGATCACCTACTTGTAAAGCCTGTAATGTAATTAGTTTGTAGCCATGCATATTATGTTTATGTAAAATTCTCCATATTGATGTTCGATTTATTCCTAAATCATTTTTGGCACTTGTTATTGAGGCATGGAAATAGGCACACGCCACAACGTTAATTTCATTTTCTTCGTTTTCAGTAACAGGGTGAAATTGACATCTTGGAGCCTGTACATTTTCAAAATTTAAAAATTACCTTCAAATGTAAGAAATTTCCGTGGGTTAATTGGCGGCAAATTCGGAAAAAGAGCGTTAAATCTTCTTCAGGTTCTTGAAACAATTCTTTGACACTCGCCGTGAATATAAAACAAATTTGAAATATCCGTATTTGAATAACTATTATTCTCCATTTTTGCTATTTTAATCTGACATATCTAGATCTGGCACCACTGCAACCGCGAAATTATTTATAAAATCTTAGAGCGCAGCCTCCTATGGCCGTAGTGAAAATTTCAAAATTATTTTTCTTTTCGTTGTCCACATACTTCTAACGTACCATCGAGTATGAAATACCCTGCATATTCATTACAAATTCTAAACAATTTGCTAAATTAATTCCAGCAATGACAAGTGGGCTGAATTATTAGAAAGTAAGTTTATTTCCCGAGGGTTTGAATTTAGAAAAGCTGAAACGTTACCCAAAATTTTAGAGGACACTTTCCTCTTATTTTCTTTGGAATCTTCTATACTTTTCCATTTCCATGTACTACAGCTTAACAGTGAGCTAATTGAAAATAGAGTTTTTGAATGGTATTGTTAATCATTATTTGTGGTGTTAAAATTCGACGCTGCAAATCAAATTTTGAGGTTTTGTTGTATACACTTTATTCTTCTAGTGTCCCCATGAAAAGTAGTGATCAGGCGACAAATCAGGGGACCTAGGTGGCCACTCGATTGTACCCCCTCTACCAATACACCTATTCGGAAAAGTGCTGTTCGAGAATCAGCGCACGTTTCGACCAAAATGGAGAGGAGCTCCGTCCTGTTGAAGGATATACTCGCATAATTTGGACCCATCACATGTCGTATAGTAGGCACTATTTGCATTTCCAAGAGCTCAAGGTAAAGTTGTGATGTCAAATCTCCATCAATAAACAATGGACCGATCTTGTGCCAGCCCACGCATTCAATTTTTCAGGGAGTTGTGTATTATCTTCTCTCATCCAGTGGAGATTTCATTGCCCCAAAACCTGCAGTTGTGTCTATTGACTTTACCATTTAACATACATATTTCTTCATCCGAAAATACTATAAAGTTGAAAAACTGGTTATTTTGGTCCCACCTTGACATCATAATATCACGAACTTCCATTCTTCGCTCATAATCATTTGGTAACTCTCGTATACCTAATATTTATTTCTTATTAAAACATTATGGACGAATTTGAAACAGAAGTAACTTACTTGAGAAATTTCTCCTAATTTAACAATATATTGTAAAATTTCCAAACCTTTCTCTCCATTTACTATTGCTGGTCATTCGATTCGTCGCCTATCTTCACAATATCCAATTTCTTCGAACCATCGGACAGTTTTTAGAACAGTGACTTTTGAAATTGGATTTCGGTTTGAAAATGCATTATTAAATTCATTTTTAACCACTTCGTAAGACATGACCCTCATCATAACAATTATGATTCTTTAACTTGCAGTTATAGTTATCTTACTAACAAGTGCGCAAAGTGTTACTTTTCCGCACGCAATCACAGTTAGACGAGACGCGAAGCGGAGTTCGAATAAGATTTTACTTGTTTAAGAAAAAATGTTGAGATGATGAAAACAGATAGCAATAACTGGAACAAAGGTTAAGACAACGAGAAGATTTACCTGAGGAAATTTAGAATTGTGGAAAGAAATTAAGCATTTCCTCATGGTAATATCTAAATTACATTAGGAACACGCATCATGTTTGCGTCATAAAGAAAGAAAGACTGATTTTTAAAGAAGATAAAACCCTTAGAAAAGCAATATTTTTGTAGAATATATAAAAATATAGTTTTAAAAACTATAGCATAACCTTATCCCTGTCTTGGGTATCACACGATGATTTTTTCAGGTTATATCTCGAAAACGGAAACAAATTGACAAACAAAATTTGGGGAATCAATACGACTAATAATGAAGACTTTTTGCGTATATTTAGAGTTTTATTTCGGTCCTTCATTCTCGGTCACGTTATACCAACCTTTATATTTTAAATGAGATACCCTGTATATTATTAAACTTGCGACTAGACTGTTTTAATACAAATTCAGTCATACCTCACTGATATATAATGAAAAATTATCGAAATACGAGGTATTAAAAAATGATCAGTTATGTAATCCTGAACACGTATCCAATAATAACAAAAAAAAAATAGTCAAATAACGAAGGGATGACGTGGGTTGTCATGCCACAAGTCACAAGTAAGTAGTGTCATTGTAAATACTTACAAGATCGGTATTATACTGTATTTTTTTTATGAAAAAACGTATATTTAAATGGAAACGTAACACCTTATTCGAATATTTAAGAACAAATTAAAGATAACAAGAAATCCAAATAAAAATTAATTCTTAAAGACCTTTTTTCAAAATATGTTCACATTAGGTACTTACTATTCTCATTAATACAATATTTACATATTTTTATAAGATTTCAGGTACACGCTGCTCTAATCATATCTGCAGTGCTTGTTGTGCATGCCGCTATCTTGTTCTGCAGATCTTGGATATCTTTAAGTTCGGTTACACACAATTTTCTATAATATACCCCCAAAGAAGAAAATCTAAAGGGATCAAATCCGGTGACCGTGGTGGCTACCGAATAATACAATTTCGGCCAATTCATCGTACAGGCTACTTGATAGATATTGTCTAAATAATTAACACCTTACCAGGAGAAATGAGGGGGATCTCCATCCTGCTGCCACCACATAAAGGCTCTTTCATTAATTGGGATATTTTAAAGTCATAAATGAAGTTCATTTTACAGAAAGTTGAAAAATGGTTTACCATTTTTCCGCCGTTTTATAACTTGGTATCTCACGACTCGGGTATCATGAGCATATCGACATATTCGTCATAATGTAAATCACACAACTTGAGTCTTGTGACTCGTACCATGACAGTCCCGTCATACCATTCAGTATTTGGCTGGTTGTTTTTGTTATTATTGGATACTTGTTCAGGGTTACCATAATTGGATCATTTAATCGCTCATATTTTAGTTATTTTTTATTAGAAACCTGGTGTGGTATAGTTGAGTTTGTTTTAAAACAATATATTCGGAAGTTAAACAACTTACAGGTTATCCCATTTAAAATAAGAAAGTTAAGTATAACGTGACCGAAAATGAAGGACTAAAATAAAAATCTGAATATATGCAAAATGTCTTTATTTTTAATCGTATTGATTTCCTAAATTTCGTTTGAGTATCTGTTTCCGATTTCGAGATATAACCTGGACAAATCGTCGTGGGACACCCTGTATATTTGGGTGTAAAACACTAGGGTTGAATAGAAGTTCTAAGTTTTTTACAGCTACTAAAATATCTACTATTTATAATGTGTTTCACTAATTTTTCACTAATTTATACAATTGTAAATAAATGGTCGATTTTGGTTAAAATATTTTGCACAATAATAACATTATGAGAAAAAATCGTCTCCTGTAAAATGTACGTTTTGGAGTAAAAATTCTACGCAATATATTTAATTGCGTTTGCTTTACTTACAATGGTATCTAAAATGAAAGTCCAAACTAATACGACATGTTTATATGTAAAGTGTCGAATTTTCGAAAAATAGCAACATTTCTATTACACCCGATATAAACGAAAATTAACCTTTTATCAAAAATATCGAAAGCTATGACATTGTCAAGGAACCAATCAATAATGCAAAAAAACACATTCTCGCAAAACGTTTAATGTCAAACTTTTCTTATAACCACATCGTCCGAAATACCTTCAAATTGACTGCATTTTATAATATGTTAATTAATTTTGTATGTAGATAATAATATAATACTTATTATTTCGTAATAATGTCAAATAATATTTTATTGTCAAAACGGAATTTTTCATTAAGATCCCGTTATTTCTAACAGTCGCGTCAGAACAAAAAAAACTTTTTTAATTACGCTACACAACTCAAAAACTTGAATTGCTTTTTTTAATCAGGAAAAGAATATTAGCAATTAGACAAGGCAGGCAATTTATACTAAAGTCCACAAAAAATATTAGAATCGCATTTTTGTTCCCGCTTTGGAAAGGATACAAAGCGAGAGAGAAAAATGACTTGAAATTTATCAATGTTGCTTGCAAGAAGATTGAAACCGAGGGAGGGTCGGGGAAGGGGGATGGGGCGGCCATGCCATTTCCAGATAATGTGATTTTAGTTACCTACTCATTAGTTGGAGAGGAACGGATTATTGGGCATTAGTAACGAAGCTTCTATCCATTCGACTGTGAGTGCCACATAAGTGCTTTTTAATTATCTAGTTCCTAGATGAGTTGTAAAGCGTTATTTTACTACAAGTTTTAAATTATTCAACAAGAATATGGTAAAACACTTTAACCCAAAAACAAGTTTATTTATTTTAGTTTTTCGGGCAGGTAAATTACTTTATTTGACGTTGGCAAGTGTTCTTTATGGTTAAATATTATTAATTTCTGTTTATACACGATAAGTGGTACTTAATTTTATGTAAACAATGGTCCGCAAATGCACCCTTAGGCAGTCAGATGCCTTTAAAACTGACCTCAGAGAAATAGTTTTTTTTTTAATTATACTTGATTAAACAATTTTTCTAATTAGAGAGAAAAATGCATATCTTATTTTTATTTTTTATTGTATACCACTATCAAAATGAAGTACTAAATAAAAAGTTTTATTTTCCTTGTTTTCCCCAATAAATTAAAAGAGTATAAGGTAAAAGTCAAGTTAAAGAATAAAGAGGATTATGTGTTTGTTTCGAGAGTTAAAAAATATTAGGGATCATGAGCAGCTGCACGAGGCTCTACACAGTTGAGTTTTGCTTGAATGCATGTGTAATAAATAGTTACTTGCAAAAATTGCAAAATTCCTTCCTAAAATTCTGCAGTTCGTTCATCATTAGGGTTTTCTTAACTACAGTCAATGACTTTAACTTCTTTTTGTTTTTATTATTACTTCATCAGCGGGTCTTTCATGGGGGTGTGTTATTGGATATTTGGTTCTAATTGAGCTGAGCAGGTATAATGCAGTAGGGAAGTATTCACTTTTGAGTCAATTGATTCTATTTATTCGGAAGAAAGTTAAGGTGCTGGCAGGGAAAGAAGACGAGGAATGAGTCAGTCTCTCGGTAATCTGTATGGTTTTAAAGAGTATGAATGTATATGTGAGTGTGTTATTAAGGAGCTCAGGGAAATGTCAGTCCGTTTGTAGTAGTCCACTATAATTTTGACCATGTACTCAGTTATTGTCGGTATCTGTAAATCATTATGTAAAGTATGAGTCATCGTATAGCGGGGCGCCCCCGTCATAATTCTTAAACATATATTCTGAAATCTTTGAATTGAGAAAGTTTGTCTTTTTTATAGTACTCCAGGTGGTGATACCATAAAGAAGTGCAGGCCGAACCATAGTCTTGTAAAATAAAGTTTTTGTACACCGATCCAAACTACTTTTGCTTTTTATCAGGGTCACTCAGTTGACCGTTCGCTCTTTGCAAACGAGAGGCTGTGTTGTCCAGTTTAGCTGTTTACCGAATAGCAGATCGTGGTATTTTATATTTTGACACCAGTGTATCCTAGTGTTTTTGACTAGCAATCTGGATGTAGGTTGAATACTTCTGCGCTTCGAGAAATAAATGACCCGTGTTTTGGAATCATTTAGACTAATTTTCCATTTATCAAGCCACACCCCGATAAGTTTTATATGACGTTTCAGTTTTGAAATTACAAACCTAGACTTTTTTGCGGTGGCGGTAATCGCAGTATCGTCAGCAAACAGTTAGGTATAATTGTGTTTAAGCGAATTTTGGAATATCGCTGGTATAGATATTGTACAGAGCTGGCGCAAGGGGTTGACCTTGCGGTACTCCGGCTCTGACGTGTCGCACAGTTGATAACGCACTCTCTGACGAAACTGCGAAAATCCAATCCGACAAGAATGAGTGAATTACCTAAATCAGGTAGTTTGGCATACCTAACCTTATTAACTTAAGTATAAGTCCGTCATGCCAGACCCTATCAAACGCTTTACTGACATCGAAATAGGCCACTCCAATTGTCAAACGACGGTTGAAGCCTGTCAGTATATTTGAGGCAAAAATTCTGCAGTAAGCATGATCCGGTCACTCCATTATTTGACACTTGAAGATGGTTAAATCTAGACCCACGATTCTTATTGCATATGACTATTCTAATTTATAAAATGTATGTGTTATCTAACACTCCAGAGACTCCAAAAGCTGGTTTTTACTTGCAGAACAATCGTTTTTTTCTTTTCCTTTCTTTTTTTTTTGTTATAGCAGTTACTGTCTCTTCTTATTTATATAATATTGTATAGTACAGACCTGTGAACTAATAGTTATGAAGAATATTATAATTGTTGCTCAGCTCAGCTCATTGTTATATAAAACATATGGTTAGGTTAAATAACTCATGTTAGATCTAAGTTATTTATATCGAATAAAGGCTTATTTATTTATTATTTTAACTGCTTTGAAGAAGAGGGATAAGTTTAGGGTGATGAGCTGCTACTAAGAAAATTTTGAGGGTTATGGTCCCTCCAGATTATTAACTTGACCTAACCAGTGGCATGTTAAGTAGGTTAGGTATACGTTTTAGTGGAAATTTTTTTTATCGAATAATTTTTAGGAAATGAAACATCACCAGACGATTCCTTAGACTATTTCATGCAGAAAAGGTTATTCTTAGCTCGATACTCAAAAAGCAAACATTTTCTACAAAACCCAGAATAAAAAATTCAACACAATTTTTTATGGGCATTAGGAATTAAAATAATCTGCCGAGATAACTACGGGAGCGATGGGTAATACCGTTCACCTAAGGCTGAAAATTAATTAGCCCTAAACCGTAAATATTACAGATACAAGGTTTATCCCTATTATTAGCGAATAATATATGTTAATTAAAACCCTCAATATCATAACCACACACAGTTATAGAAGTCGGTAATACATATGCACTATGCATTAAAGTGAGAGAAGTAGTAAATTCAGTTCTCTTTTTGGAAGATATCTTGTGTACGGGATTATTCGATGTACAGTATTACCCGTCTCTCCCCTATATCAACAATATTAACTCTAATTGTAACCAATGAATGCCATCTCCATTCATGTAAGTTCATCCTTTGTCTGTATTTTCATTGTTCTTCTGATTCTTTTAAATATCCACGTTAAACTTCTGATTCTTTCACAACAAATAATACAATTTTCCTTCAATAATTCTTGTATCTGATGTAGCATACACTAAAGATTTAAAATATCCCCAGATACAATACTTTAATTGATTAAGAGGTTGACCACCTTTTGGGACCACCACGACCAATCCATCTCTTGGGAAAGACTTTATTACGGGGATTTCTAATTCCGTAGGTATGTAGGAAGTGTGCCGAAGCACCATCATGAAGGAACCGTAGCAAAGCTCTTGCTCCTTATTACGGTATATAATCCTAAGGGTAATTTAACACATTTTGCAAATAATCTAGATAAATAAGTCGGGAAAGTCTGTTGGGCAACACATTATCATAATAGGTAATTCGTTACCAAGACCACCAGCCCATATATTAAGTAAAAACCTATTATCAAGCAATTCAAAAATGGCGTGTGGATTTTCCTTGAGCGGAACATGATTATTTTGAAAATTGACGATGTCCTCGCGAATAAAGCCCATCCATATCTTGGGAAAGATTTTATTATGGACTGAATACTAAAGTGTGCCGAAGCATCATCATGAAGGAACCAAAGCAAAGCTTTTGTCTATATAATGATACATCATCCAAAGGGTAATTTAATACATTTTGCAAATAACCTAGATAAAAGGGTCGGGAAATCCGGTCGAGCAAAACATTTCATAATAGGTAATTCGTCACCAAGAATCTCAGCCATACATTAAGTGAGAATCTACTTTCATCACGCAATTCAAAAATGGTGTGTGGATTTTCATCGGGCGAAATATGATTGCGATGCCCTCGTGAATAAAGCCTGCTATATCAGAGAAGAGTATTAAAAATTTGACATAGATTGCTCGTCATAGGTTCTGATCTTTTAACCTTAAAACCTTATTTTTCAGTTTCGGTATTGCTCGTATTACTTAAAGCTAATAAATTTTGTTGAGGAAGGTTAAGTAAACACAATAGTAGGTAGATAGGTACTAATTATGAGGCTGATCCATTTCTGTATCAAAATCCTTATATTGTGTCCCACAATAAGTGAGCAACTTTTTTATGGAAATTATGCCCAATATTTCTTGTTTGGACAATTTTTAATATTAAATTATGATTTCGTTTATTTATTCCTAAAACAGGTGTAATTTTGAGTCATTTTCCAATAAAGCCGTTTTAAAAAAAAAGCCCACCGACAATCTCCACTTATCTCTCACGTCTCTTACGAAATCAAATAAATCGAGATCACTCGTGGGTCGATGAAAATACGAGAGCAGTGCGTAGAACTAATTTTCAATATAGGTTATATTTGGGAATCAATTGGTTGTTCCAAGTCAATGAGAATATTATTAAGACTCTCTTCAAAATCAGTTGGCCAGATTATAGAACGATGCTCCCTTATTGTCCAAGCTGGGATGTATTGCCGATACGATGGCACCGCTATTCACTTCGAAAGGCTTGTTCGTAACTGGTTGAATGACAGTTATCCTGAAAGGTGAATTATCAGAGGCAGTGTTCAAGCCAGCGCATAATATTTTATTGAAATTTTAAACGAAATAAGGATAAATCGTTCTCAAATTATTCGGGCATCTCAATGCATTTGCCGTATAGAGCTATATACTTTGTGTCATTTGAAACGGATGTCTATTCAAGCACCATCTCAGAGAGTAGTTTAATTGGATCTGTGTGTACTTTATCCTTCCAAGCTGCTTTTCATAAATATTACTATTTTTGGTCTCTTCTCTACCTTATAAATAAATAATTCGCTTCAATTTATTTCTTTTGTATAAGAGACGTGGAAACTGACTTTTTACGTGACTGTCTTAAAACGATTTTAGCAGAAAGCAAATTGCAAAGATCCATTAAGAAAAGTTATTTTGTGCAAAACAAAAAGTCTTAAAATTTGCTATCAAAAATTAAAAAATTTTCACTTATTATATCCCTAGTGCTTAAACTATTACTGCAAATTTTTTTAATGTAGTGGATATTTTGAAATCATACTGAGCCTAAAGCAAAATATTTGTTACCAAGGGTGAAATTTCCTGTTAATTATTTAAGCTCGAGGGATATTATGTAAGAAAATTTCATAAAATTTGTTAGTGATATAATACGAATTAATATTTTTGATGTAATAACTTTGTTTTGTACCTAAAAGAGATAATAATTACATAATAATCGTTGGATTTTAACTATCTTTACAATTTTTTTTACTAAAATTTAGGAATTTGTTGAACGGACCATGATTTCCAAAAATTGTGTCTTAAAAGCAAGCGTAATTTTGTGATGTTTTAAATTTAATAACTAGTTAACCATGCATTTCTATCAAATTCAACTTTTCTGCAAATGGCAGACATAATAATTATCAATTATTTGACGTTTTACAGTATCTACGTTAATTTTCAAAATGGATGGAAAAAGTCTTTAATTAATAAATATATGATTTACGCAATTGGGCAAAGTGATGGAAATTGTTTTATGGCATCACGTTTCC
This sequence comes from Polydrusus tereticollis, assembly GCA_963920685.1. Taxonomy (NCBI): domain Eukaryota; kingdom Metazoa; phylum Arthropoda; class Insecta; order Coleoptera; family Curculionidae; genus Polydrusus; species Polydrusus tereticollis. The sequence goes on along the minus strand of OY987329.1, from coordinate 86,510,239 downwards.
AGAAGCTCGATGTCGGGACGAAAGATCAATAATTAAACTTAAAGATCGATTTGAGAAAACGAGAACCGTTGAGTATGAAAAACATTTGGGACCAAAACAGTGCTTTATGAAGATAACCAGCTAGGCATTGCATTGGCGGTGGTGGAGAATCGAGAAATAAGTGTCAGACAAATTAGTTCTAATTTGGAAACAAAAAAGTCTTCACTGAATAATTGTTTATTGGCAAACAAATTTTATCTCTATAAGGTTCAATTACATCCAGAATGAAGCGACAATGATTTTGAAAGAAGAACATTATTTTGTCAATGAGCCCAAAATACCACTGCTGAAGATGAAGATTTTTTTAAATATGTCATGTTCACCGACGAATCGACATTTTATAGAAATGGGTTCGTCAATAGACATAATTTTCACTTTTATGATACCCAAAATCCACATGCCCTGCTAGTAAATAATTTTCAACATCAGTGAAGCTTAAACGTTTGGGGTGGTGTTATCCACGACTATGTCATTGGACCTTATTTCTTTAAAGAGAACTTGAATGGTCGTTTGTTTTTGGAATTTTTGCAACATGACTTTGTTAGGCTGACTGATAATCTCCCGGAGTTCATAACGAACAGGATGTGGCTTTAGCTCGATGGGGCACCCCCTCACTACAGCAGATATATGTTCGGGAATATTTAAATCCACAGTTTCCAGAGCGGTGGATAGAAAGGAATGATTGTTGAAAACCCAATAATATGAAACTTCTTTTTTACCTAATATTTTCATTATTTTAAGGACCGATCAGTTGGCCAGCAACGGCCATGGATTTGTTTTTGTGGGGCACCGTCAAGGTCCATGTTTACAGTACACCAGCAACAACAAGGGAGGACATGATGGAACGAATCCGACAATTATTTGGTAGAATTACACCATAACTGTTGAGAAATGTGAGGGACTCGTTCTTCAAAGGAATTGATGCTTGCATTTTGCAATATGGTAGACACTTTGAACCCTTAATGCGTTGATATGTATTCGTTTTAAATTGGTAAAACATGTTTTCAAAATTGGAGATTCACATTGTTTTCGATAGGTAATAATTTAAGTTTCGTCTGTAAAATTGTTTATAAGTATTTACATATGAATTACACACTAATTTATTAGGTTCTCAATTTTTTTGGAAGTAAATTTAAAAATGAATAAGCAAACATAAAAATTGTTCATAATATTAAGGTTTCTTAACACAAAATTTTTTAAAATCATGTTTCTTTCAACAACATTTTTGAAATAAGGAATCAGATATTGGTATCAAATTAAAGGGAATTAAAATATCTTTTCGAAAAAAATGTAAAATACAAGGGTGTTTCAATTAAAAAAAAAAAACGAAAACTTAGTTTTAAATTCATTAAGTTTGGAACAACATTTTTTTTGGAAAAGGATATTAGGGCTTATTTAAGATAACTGTTTCTATCAGATTTAGAATCAACATCCCCAAAAACTCTTTAATTCATTTTCAAAATCTCAAGAGCTGATTTTAGCAGAAAAAAATCTTGTTTTAATAAATTCTTGTGCTAACAAAATTACGTTATTTTAGGTTCTTGTGTTTTTAACATAACTACCTTCTAAAACAATACACTTTTCAACAACTTTGCTTAAACGTACATTCACTTTTCTTAAAGTTTGGTGAGTAATTTCCTGACACACTTGCCTAATTCTAATGCAAAATTACTTTCTATTACGCGGCCGAGTAGCATACACTTTATTTTTCAAGTGCCCCGACAGAAAATTCACAAGGGGTAATATCTGGCGATCTGGGGGGCCATAGTTCTAAAGGAGAATTTCTACCTATCCACTTCATAGGGAAAGTTGCATTTTATTTCCTAACTCTTATAGAATAATATGTGGGGGCACCATCCAACTGAAAGATTAAGCTTTGTCTCTGTGCTAATGTTTAACACTCTGTAGTAATTATACTAATTCCAATAAGAGCTGACAGGTGATTTTACAACTTTTTTTTTCCTAAATTTTAAAAATAAAATAAATAAAGATAGTTCAAATCCAACGATTTTTATGTAAAATCGTTTTCAGCCAAAAATCCATTGAAAAATTCATATCTTGACAACGTCGCATTTGATGATCAAAATTTCTTAAAGCAGAATAGAGGACTACTAAAGGCTTCAATGTAATAAAAAAAAATATATGGTGTTCCATTTAAAAAAAGATATGTGTGGCCCACCCTGGATTTTTGAGCCAACCTGTATATTTAAAATTATTTTTAGGAGGTGCGTGGCGTTAACCTGTACAACTTTTGCATAAAAGTTTTTCTCCTTAAGTCGACCGTTAACGATATATCGTCCACCGGCGCACTGAATGGACACCCTGTATATGTAGATAATTTTAAATATTTTTGTTTAAATCTATCAGAACTAAATCTAAAAGAGATGAAGCCAATTTAACAAAATGTATGAAAGTAATGATTGCTTTAAATTTTTTATTTTATTTTTATAAAATTTTAATAGCAATTGAGAAATATTTGTAGACTCAAGATTGTTAACATTATTAAAAAAGTCTGAAACTTGCGCAGGCTTCAGATAGGCTTGATATTTTCGACACTGGAGCAAGCTCAGGTTCCTCTTCCTCTGTCTCAAAGTTGGGAGTAGTTTCATCCGTTTCTTGGATCTCTTCAATACACAATACACAATACACAATACGCAATAGTCACTTCTGCACTTTCTGTTGGCAAATCGTTATCAATAGAGGCAAATTGTTTTAAGTTCACAAATGTGTCCTCAATGTTGAAAAACAGTGCGAGCGGAATATTATCTTCTTCTTCGAAGTCTTCGATATTGATATCGGCTGATTCACCACATATTTTCTTGAAGGCAGTATCGTGCCGACCACGGAATTTTTCTAACCATCCATTTGATGCGTTGAACTTATCTAGTCATAGACATTGAGCAAATTCGAGGGCTTTTTGGTTTTGCGAGATTTTCTTTTTTGTTCACCGTTGCCACCTTCTTTAAACAAATTTCTTTTATTTCGAATCAACATACTCACTGGGTCTTACCCACTTTAAATTTTTCAGCCAATTTCCTGGTACTTAAACTAGTTTTTTCCCTTTCTTCGACTATTTCAATTTTTTCGTTTTAAAAAGATATTTCTTTTTTCCCGCCATTTTCAAATATTCACGTTAGTCCCAAAACACACAACAACTGTTCAAAACAAAACTAATGTTAACAACCGATTTATCAGCCTTTCAAGCAAATAAAATGGATCCGCTTGCAATAAAGTAATTAGTTTATATATTATGATGATATATTCCATTTTTAAATATGGGGAATTCATAACCGGTAGTTTAACGCAGGTAGTCACTTTATAGAGGCCGTCGCAAACAGAGGTTTTGCCTACATATTATAAACCTAAAATAGAATAGCCGCAAGTATAACTTAATATTGACACAATTCTTCTTTTAATTGACGGAGCGAATTTGACTGAACTTAAGTTGTGATAAAGTAATATTACGTATTGGCCCCAAAAAAATTCAGGCAATTAAACTTTAATTTAATTTCTCAATAAAATAATTTAATTAGGCTAATAAAGTATTTTGTTGCTAGTTTTCAATTAAATAGATTTATTCAATGAATTCGTTTCAGGTTATTTCAACTAAATATTTTTTTTCAGTGTTTCCTATTGCTTAAAATTCAAATTAACCCACAATTAAAAGCTCTAGTTTTCCGAAAAAGACTATCCATCTACGAAATTTCGAATATCGAATAAAATATCCCTGACGACTGTAGCGCTCATCAAGAACGGCCAAACTGCCAAAAAATCGCAAACTAATCCGCAAGCGAGGGCACTTTTTCATTCCAATCTTCCAACCTCCGTTTACCCTGTAGTCGATATTGCAGAGCCCGGCAATCGCTCATCTCGGGCATCCCTTTGCGGAATTCACCCCGGTGCGAGCTTCTGCAGCACGAAGACAGATGTCGTAACCATTAAAATTAATGCCCGCAAATTTGTAAACAAAATTCCTGGCGATTTACATAATGACCAACGATTTTTCCACTATATTGCAGCCATTCACGCAAATATAAGTTTTCTCCTCATCGGGGAAAAATGATCTGCCATTGATGAGACCAAAATAGGATTTGAAAGTTAGTTTGCATTCCATTTTCTGGGCAAAAAGCATGTTATTAAGACATTTAAAAGGTAGGATCTGAAATGATTTTTTTTTCCTGTAAGAGTAGGTATGTGTTTTCTCATCAAATATCTAAAAATACAATAGTTTTAAGAAAGCCATTATTCATTTTTCCTTTATTTTTGTTAGGCGACTAAATAGTTAGATTGTACCTGAAATGTATTAAATATTCGTACTGACCATACCACGATATTTGTGGAAGGAGAAAGACAATTTATCCGGTCTATAATTTAATACTGATATATTCTAACGTCTAGGACGTCCAATACACAGGGTGTTATATAAGTACGTGGTCAAACTTTAAGAGGTGATTCTTTAAGTGGTTCTAAGACGAAAAGTTTATATAAACATGGTAATGCTTCGATTTCAAGATACAGGAGGATGTCAAACTTTAAGAAAAAAAAAAGCTTTTACGTAAATATTATAATAATCCTTTAATCGATTTTATTGAAATTTGGCAGTATCATTTAAGGTAGAAAGGGGCTAGCCCTTAATAGATTAAAATTTTTAAGTCCAGTAGCGTCCCGAAGGGTACCTTAACTAAGATTTTTGACAAAAAAAATGTGCCTCATTGATTTTTTTGCAATTTTTCTATTTTTCTCGCATTACTCAACTAAAACTACACCTTTTTTATTTTTGGCGTTTATTTCGTATCTTACTTCGTTTTTGAAATAAAGCATAAAAATCACTTTATTGCATGTCCCTGGGACAACATAATAATAGTATATTATTAACCAAGGTTTAGACAGCCATCATTATTGCCCGAGCGGCAAGGTTAAATCACGAGGAGCGCAGCGACGAGGGATTTAAGACGCGAGGGCTATAAGCTGTCTAAACCGTGGTTAATATAATATTTATCCACTACTACAAACTTTTATAAGACATTTATCTTTATAGTATTAATAATTATAAAAAATTATAGATAGGTGTAAGTATATTTTTTAATCAAGTTACCTGCGCTTTGGAATTGGCAAAATATTTTGTCAATGTCAATGTCAATTTTTGTTCATTTATGTCATCAGATTTCACGAGTTTTCCGTTTTATTTTTAAATCAAGTTACCTGCGTTCAAATAAATTCTTGAAGATCGGTCAATAATGGATTTCAATGCCTTATTATTGACCATGGTCAATAATAACTTATAAGTTAGAGAAAAACGATTTCTAACGTTAATAATTGGTCAATAATGACGATGTTATAGGTTAGTAGTGGAAAAAATATTGTTTTTTTACAGGGTGATCTTTGTTTGACACGTGTCAATTTTAAAAAGAAATATACTTCAGATCCTAATAAATAACAAAAGCACCTTGATGGCACTATATTCAAGGGCCTGTAGCTCTGTATGGAAGCATTGCTATGTGCATGTTAATATGTACCTTTTTAAAATGTTTTTATGTACCTTACAAGGTGTCATCGTCATTTTCGAACACCCTGTATGGTATTGATTTTGCAAACCGTAACAAGTTAGTAAAACATAGTCACTTATTAATAATATTATTCTTTGAGACGGCGAATCAGACAAAACCCTAACCGTGTGATGCATGGTTTAGTTGAACAACAAATATTTGAAGAAAAATCCCAAGTAACAAAAAGACGCACACTAATATAACGTTGAAACTTGATGACAGTTTTTGCTGAATACAAATAAATCTTTTAAGCTGAAAATTGTTTATCTCATTTTGCCAGTTTGATTTTTATTTTGGTTTTTTCTAAATAATGTCGATATTTGAACTAAAATTGGTGCCTAGGGGTTTTTTGAAATGTGAAACTCGAATTTGATGTCAGTATGGCTTCCACTTGTAGTGGGCACCACCTACATGTCTTTTTACTATTTGAAGAGTCATAACTATTTTACACGTACTTGCATTACATTTCTAATCCAAGAAATATATTTCCTTATCATTTCTACGTGAAAAAGGCATACTTGGTAGAAGTCGCTATGATTAACCGTTCTGGAGAAAAAGAATAATAAACAAAAATATCACAGATTTATTTAGAACTGCAAAGCATTGAAGAATTTCGGAATTTAATTGATAATTGAAACCTCACCGAAAAACAAATAATGGCAAAAATATCAATACTCCTCAATTCCTCGAGAGACAATAAAACAAATTTCTAAATTAATTACAGTAAATAAAACACTATCGATTGTAATAATTATTTGTTAGTATAATAAATATAACTCAGACTGATGGTGACTGCAAAAACATGGCATATAATAGGTATATAATTTTATGGAAATTCAATGCAATGATAACTTACACCTAAACCCTACTAGTAAAAATAAAATCAAAAATATTATTAGTAACCTTAAACGCAATGTAGCGCCTGACCACGATGGTATAACTGTATGCGATCTCTTAAATATTAAAGATATTATAGTTATATACAGGGTGCTGATAAAGTCTGGAAAAATCGATTTTTCTTGAAAACGCAAAAGTTTTTCGAAAAACGCTCGGACCCGTCGATTTTATTTTATTCTTTGAAATTTTTTGACGTTCTTCAATATTATACCGGATGCGCCAAAAACGCTAGGCAAGTGTCAACTTCACTTTTTTAAATAGAACACCCCTTTTTTTCTCGAATATTCAGATTCCTCTCTAAACTCTAGACAAGTTTCATATAACATGTTTTATGGCAGGAATTGAAATACAGGGCCTCCAATAAAAATCAAGGTATAATTTTAAGGTCTAGGTATTTACCTTTTTACCGGTTTCTACATAATAACTTAGTGACGTAAATGTCAAAACATTTAATATTTACTCCAAAGTTGTCACTTTTACCCATAAAAATGTTTCTAACGGAAGCTGAGAGAATCGAAATATTAATAATAGTAGGATGTGGAGATCGAAAGAGAACACAAATAGAAGTTTGTGAGTATTTTAATGATAAATATCCAAATAGAGAACACATAAATCAGGCAACTATTTTCAAAATTGTTAAGAAGTATAATGAAGTTGGTCACGTTAGGGATAAACCTAGAAGTATACGACCTAAATTTCCGACGATGTCAAACTTGATATTCTAGTTTCGTTAGAAGAGAGACCACATTCGAACAAGAAGCATTTCTCAAAATTTTGAAACTATCCAGGATTCAACGGTGGCAAAGTTCCTGAAAAAGGAAAAATGGCACGCATATAAATGTCAAGAAGTACAGGAACTTTTGGAAGGCGACCCTGACAGAAGGAATGAGTTCTGTGAAATTCTCATGGATAATTACTTGATTAACGATGCAATATTTCCGAGTAACATAATTTTTTCCGATGAGGCGACTTCTTTCTTGGATGGCATGGTAAATCGTCAAAATTGCCGGTACTGGTCCAGCGAAAATCCCCATTGGTTCCGAGAAATTCATATCCAGCGGCCGATAAAGATTATTGTTTGGGCAAGAATAATTCGGGATACTGTTATAGGACCCTATTTTTTTGAGGAAAATTTGATTGGCCAAAGATATTTGCAGTTTCTTGAAGAAGACCTCGCTCCAGCGTTGCTTGCCCTATTTCCCGATCGGAACATTCCTGAATCACATGATACAACTATCTGCTTTCAGCAGGATGGTGCACCAGCCCATTATTCGGCCGAAGTCCGTAGATTCCTGAATGAGTTACTTCATCATCATTGGATAGGTCGACGGGGTCAAATAGAGTGGCCTGCGAGGTCCCCCGACTTAACGCCATTGGACTTCTTTCTGTGGGGCTATATTAAGGAAAGGGTTTACAAAAATAAACCAGAAGATATTGATGTTCTCAAAACCCGTATAACAACAACCATAAGACAAATTACCCCAGAAATTGTACATAATGTACGGTTAGAATTTGTTGAGAGATTGGGACATTGTAGAGCCGTAAATGAACACCATTTTCAACTCTTACTCAAATAATATTTTAGATTGTTCACTGTATTACTAATTTTCTGTTAAAATTTTTTTCCTAGCCTAAGTATTTGTCATGGAAAACAAGCTTTAAAATTATACCTTGACTTTTATTGGGGGCCCTGTATTTCAATTCCTGTTAACTTTAGCCATACAACATGTTATATGAAACTTGTCTAGAGTTTAGAGAGGAATCTGAATATTGGAGAAAAAAGGGGTATTCTATTTGAAAAAGTAAAGTTGACACTTGCCTAGCGTTTCTGGCGCATCTGGTATAATATTGAAGAACGTCAAAAAATTTTAAAGAATAAAATAAAATCGAGGGTCCGAGCGTTTTTCGAAAAACTTTTGCGTTTTCAAGAAAAATCGATTATTCCAGACTTTATCAGCACCCTGTATATATCTATATTTAAAAATTGATTACAAACACAAATGGCGAATTATAGACCTATATCTCTAATTATTAGCGTCTTCTTAAGCTAATTGAACATACTATTAAAATACGAATGCTTCGTTTAATCGGACAACAACTCTCACGGATTAATTTCAATATGGATTTTTAGGAAATAATAGCACACTTAAACTTTTGGAATTTATGGATTACTTGACTATCAATTTAGATAAAGGCATGATAGTAATAGCTGTGTTTGTCGACTTGCGCAAGGTATTCGACGTTGTTAGTCACAAAACGCTGCTTAAAAACTAGAATTAATTCGTGATAGAAAACATTATTTTAACATAGACAATACAACAAGTTAAACTAGGACTAACAACTGCTGCTTACCCCCAGGAACCTTCCTGGGTCCATTTCCTTACTCTTTGTTTGTATTAAGTTTAGGTTTGTCAGGTCCGGATACTGGATATTACACATTTATTTGCAGATGATACTTTACTGACCTTCTGTGGTGAAAATGTTGATCAATTAATTTTAATCGTTAACCATGTTCTAAATAAATATTATAGATGACTTCTAAATCAGAACCTTAAAATAAATTTAGATAAGGCTAAAATAATAATCTTTAAGCAAAAAAATTAAAAAATGAATGATGTAATTCTAAAAACAAATATTGTAAGTATGGAAAGGGTTGAGGCAATTAAGTATTTGGGACTTTTCTGGGCGAGAATCTTAATTGGAATGCTCCCATTGACTGCTTAAACAATAAAATAGTACCGCTTACCGGAGCTGTTCTTAGATGCAGAAAATTTCTGTTAATTAATGCTAGATATAAAATTTATAATGACTTTACCCTATCAAGACTAAGATACCTTTTTCCAATATGGGGAACCTGTGGCATAACCAATTTCGCAGAATATAAATATTCCAGAATAGGTCCCTAAGACACTGTCTCAACTAGAGTATCGGTGGCACACTGATGAAGTCTACACTATGCTAAAAATTTATTCCATTTCTAAAATCCTAAGGCTCGAATAGTTTAAGTTTAAGATTTAAAAACCGAAGTATTACTAACCAGATTCCTTAAAATACTAAAACTACACTTCTCATAGAGAATTACTATACTCTACTGTTCTCTACATTGATTTTCTTTAAAACTAAAGTATATGTAGACTGAAAGTTATGATACTTGAATAAACCATTTCATAAAAAAAAATAAGATAATTACCTATTTCCTTTTTAAGAAACTTCGGCCAGAGTTTTATTATTTTTCCATTTTTTTCAATACTTATTTGATCGTCAACATTATGTAATGCAAGTATGATCTTTTTTTATGTTTTAATCTAGTTCGAATGCCACAAAAATATAAGGGTGTTGAATTTTTCAACTTTTTTTTATTAACAGAATAGTTGTTTCTTTTTATTTTTCAACATTTTTATTTTTTTCCAATTAGCTGTTTAAACAACTTCCATCATGCCATACTTGCAATGCTTACAACTCTTTTACATTATTTACTTTATCGGCTTTCTTTAATTAATTTTAAACGATATGAAAATACATATTCTATTAACCCATGAACCTGATGCCTGTATGAGCCAACGTGGAAAATGTATAATGCCATTATATAAAGTTAATATATAGGTAACATTAAGAATGATTATCGGAAAAATGTTTAAAATAAATATTCTATTCATTTCTTGTAACTCAATTTGCAACACCTTTTGATATCTTCTTGCCTGCCTGATTATAGTAGTAAATGTAGCACATTCAATGCTTCCAGAAATTTCTATTCGTTCTTTTTCCCAGCTCTTCTTCTTATCAACATCATAGGTACATATCACATCATGTTACAATAATAGTTACATACTAATATCTTCATCCTATTTTCTGTCTCATTCTTCATCTTGGAGGCAGTCCTTTTTTTATGTTAGTTCCGCTAGCATCTGTGGCCATGGGAAACGCTTATTTATGGAACCAGTCATGGAACCGTATTATAAGCTTTCAAGAAGTTTTAAAGATACCAGCTATATGTTTAGGATATGTATGGTATTTTTCCTTACTATTATAATGTGGCTACCTGAGCTATCCTTAAGATCAAAAATAAAACGTTTCCCTTTACAGGATATTTCTGGATCTATGAAAGGCGTATGATTGTATATATTGACGTCTGCTTCTAAAAAACGTAATCTGTATATATGGCATTAGGGGAAATGCCCTAAAGTGGTTTGATTCATATTTAAGTCAAAGGACTCAAAGAATGGTCGTAAGAAAGGGCAACATCAGCTCGAAATCATGCAAAATACAGTGGGTATCCCGCAGTGAACCATATTAGGCCCAATTTTATTTATAATCTTTGTCAATGATTTAAATTTTGAAATCAACCATCCTTATTGTAATATAACAACTTATACTGATGATATAAACCTATTAGCGGGAGGCGAACAAATTAATGATGTAGAAAATAATGTTGCAAGTAGCCTCAAAAAATGTAAGAGTTGATTTGAAATAAATAAGCTAATATTGAACAAAGAAAAAACCAATACAGTATTGTTCCGAACAAAGTAGTCTAGAAAGGAAATACCTGATTCAGTTGTAATAGATGATAATCAATTCTCCCTACAAAAAAAGTACAAAATTTCTTAGTATACATATGAATGAATTTTTAGATTGGTCAATACACATTTGATTATCTTAGTAGTAAATTTAATAAAACTTGTTATTGCCCCCGTATTGTTTCAAAATATTTACATGAAACCGCCAAAGGAACGCTGTGTTTTGCAAATTTCGAATCATCCGTTAGATTTGGTATTATCTTTTGGGTCGGAAACTCTAAGATACAAAAAATCTTTGTAATACAGAAGCGTGTTTTAAGGATATTATACAAACATGTCTTGTTTGCACTCATGAAGAAGCGTTTTTAAATCCAAGGAAATATTAGCAATTTTTAGTTTACCTGTATATTTATGAAACAGTATTATTTTTTTATAAGAACAAAAATACATGCCATACACAAAATCAGCACAGGTATAATACCAGAACTAATGAATTATTAAATTATCCTGTCCATTGTCTAACCTTATCGGAAAAGTGTCCGTACTATATGGGTGTAAGGTTTTATATTAAGCCAAGTGCTGAAATTAAAAATGCACCAACGGAAAAATTATTCAAAAGACAATTAAAAAACTTACTTGTAGACTTGGAGCCATAGTACAAAAGATTCTTTGGAAATGTAAATAACTTAGCTATTTTGTTGTTAACGTCATTTAATTTTATATGTGTTGTACATTTTTGTATATACGAATGTAATTTGAAATAAAGATATCTAAGCAAAACTAAACTAAACTACATTAGCTATTGCAAATGTACACTTCGGTTGACATTTTATTATCGCCAATTCTACTGGACTACGATGGTACAGCGACGAATCTTTACCGGACAGAATCCATCAACGCTGATGGATTTTTCAATTCCGGTCTAACAGTGCACTGTTTAGCTCTCAAGGTAGATGGCGCTATTATATATAACTGCCCTTTTGGCACTGGTGTTGTTTTGAATACTAAGTCAAAGATGGCGGTTCTATCAAATTTTAATATATTTAATTTCGTAACAAAAGCCCAATCATGTTCACTAAATAATAAGGCCCACTCGTGGAACATAAACAAGCAAATGTCAGAAATACCATACGTAAATTTATGCCCACTATTATAGACTTAAGTGGATAAAGCAAGATATTTTTACAAAATCGCGTTTTTCTTGGTTCTACGTCATTAAAAATAAATACCTAGTTTTATTCAGAGTTGCATTAAAATTTATTAGCAATTTACCTGAATAATTAAGTTAGAAGTGTGCTGAAGGCGTAAAAATAGTGCCGCAGACGAAAATCTTTGGAGACTATTCTAATATTGAAAGGGTGTACACTTTTTGAATTAAGAGAGAGAATCAGTAGATTTTGTGCATTAAGAGTATAATCTTCTAAAATTTTAATGCAGAGCGCTTTCGGCCTTAGGTCATCATCAGTGCTTCCTAGAAAGCGAGGAAAAACCCAATTTGTAGAAGTGTTCAATTTGAGAATTTTTGTTTTAGAACATGTAATTGTAAAAAGATGAATAAATCAAAAATATATTGTGTAAAAATTAATCAAATGTTACCTTTTGTTGAAAGTTATCCTTAGAAATTTTATAGATATATTTTGGTTTTTACTCACTTTGTCAGGAAACAGGAACTAACTGATGTTGTTGAGGATTATTTGAATTGTAAGGGAAGACATCTTCTGTTTGGGTGGGTTTTCTGTAGATTTAAAATTGTACATTATTTGTTGATTTTAATATGGTAATATCTAAAAATTGATTGGTTTATTGTTTTGGGTGTTGGTAATTTCGCCACTATGGTCAATAAAAACCCAAAGCAATTGGTAAATTTGCCCCCGACCCGAAAATGACCCAAAAAGGGACAGGTAATTTAGCCACCGTAAAGGTATAATTATGTATGAATATTAATTATTTCTATTAAGTACCTGCGACTATCTATATTAGGCCGAACCACATGACAATTAGTTTGTTTCTAAACTTCGGAGTATCATCATTTTACGGTGTTTAGTAAATAGTAAATAATTGGCCGGTGAACTTAAAAAAGGCGAATTGAACCAAAAAGGTGGATTAGATGCCGTGTTAGCGCTGTTTAACCAATATAAGTCTATAAAACCTTATACCTGCGCAAGGATTCTGCGGAATCTCATAGGCGGATTAAGAGCAATAATTTTATGACGATAGACTAAACTAACCTGAACTAACCTGTATCTGCGGAGTTCCATGCTGCCCTTCGTATAGCATTTAATGACCCTGTTTTGGCACTACGAAATTCGTCACAATGGTAATTATTCCTATAATAATAATAAAACCAAGTTTATGGCGGCCCCATTAGCCGAGTTGCAGGTCAGAAATTGAGTTAGGGGCGAAATTACTTATTTTTTATTTTGCCTTAAAGGACCGTAAGAGTCCTTCTACCTGTTGGTGGCGAAATTACCTGTGCCAATTGTTTTTTATTGCAAGCGTGAAAGGTATATAAGGGTGTATGTTATTAAGTTTATTGAGTTTTACAATTTATTAAACTAACATCACACTATTAGGTATAGTATAGTATAGGATTATGTATACTCTGTCTATCTAACTTGCAAACTCCTTATAAATGCTAATCCCTTACCGTCATAATAGCCTATTGTGTGAGGTGTAAAATTCGGCCACCCAATCTGGAGACTCCAGATACGGATCTATTTAAAGACTATTGCCATGTACAGGGAACAAATGATCCCCACTTTAAAAACCCTATTGCAAAGATTGAAAAAAGATAATACAGGAATAAAGTGCTGTCGTGATCAACGAGATATATTTTAAGAAACAGCTTTAAAATAACAAAAATAAACAAACGGCAAGTAATTATGGAATCGGCTCGGTTAAATAGATGGAGGATGAAATACCTAATTGCAGTCCATGGATACAGATAGGATGGAAGGGATATTATTTATTTGGACGAGACGTGGTATGACACACCCGAAGTTCCACATAAAAGTTGGGTAGGTTTATCGGGTCAATGCAGAACCAAAGCTTTATCAAATAAAGGTAAGCGTATAACAACAATTCATGCTGGGACGAATAACGGATTTATACCAAAAGCTTTGGCCTTATCAGCCAAAAATATAAAGGACTCCCTTGTTGATTATCACTATGATACAACGGGCGGCGGAACTTTCGGCCCCATATTGGGTAAGGTACCTGCTAGAAATTTTAGGTCAAGTAATCTTGCAAGAAATTTCGGCCCCAAACATTGCAGGTAATGCGAATTGAACCAAAAAGGTGGATTAGATGCCGTGTTAGCGCTGTTTAACCAATATAAGTCTGTAAAAGGGGCAAACAATTAATAATAATATTCCCCGGTGAACTTGAAAAAGGCGAATTGGAACCAAAAAGGTGGATTAGATGCCGTGTTAGCGCTGTTTAACCAATATAAGTCTATAAAACCGCATTAGCCGAGTTGCAGGTCAAAAATTGAGTTAGTTCAGGTTAGTTGCATTTTCATTTTATAAATGATTCAAAACACAAAAGATCATAAAAAAATTAAAATGTTATAACGTTAGACCATTGGGGCCGAAAATGCCTGTAATAAAAACATGACTCTTCCATCCCGGGGCCGAAAGTTCCTGTCAAAATCGGGCTGCTACCTGGCCGGGGCCGAAATTTCCTACGCCCGATACAACGGCAGAACTATTTGAGGACTGGTTTAAAAGCAAATTATTACCAAATATACCACCAAATAGTGTGATAGTGATGGATAATGCGAGCTACCACAGTCGTAGGTTAAATAAAGTTCCGTGTTCCAATGACACAAAAGTTACCATCCAGGACTATATGATGGAAAACAATATGTATTTTGAGGAAAATTACACAAAACAGCAATTGCTCGAAATTTTAAAATCATTTTCAATAAAAAGGCAATACTATTGTGACTCTTTGGCGGCAGAAATGGGTCATACTGTGTTAACACTTTTTCCTTATCATTGCATGTTCAACCCAATTAAATGGCACCAGCTGAAAGCATCGGTAAGGAGGAATAATGTTTCGCCAATCTTAAATTCTTCTGTGACAGCTTTAGTACAGTCAGAGATGCAAAATATTCTAAACAAAAGCTGGGAAAATTCTGTAGCGCAAAAAGGAGAAAAATTATACGTAAATATAGATATTGTTGCATACTGGTAGATAAAAAAAAAATACTTTTTTGCACGCTTTTATATATACTATTATCTTAAAGCTAATGAATAGTTATTCTAGGGAGTTTACAATAAATAATATACAAATATAGTTCGGTTTATATTTTTTGTTGTCAAGATTTTTTTTGTAGTTACAAGAAAATCATTATAACATTGAATAAGAAAACAGCTTGAGTTCTCTATATCAACCAGTGAGAAATATAAACCACAAACAAATAATTTAGAGCTTTTAATTGATTGTTCTTTGTCAAACTTTTAATTGAATAATAATTTTGTTGTTATTAGTCGGAAGACAAAGTGATGGCATAAAACAAGTAATATTATAATGATCTCGCCTTTGAAATTAAATTAAATTTAACTAAACAAAAATTGAAAATTAAAATCCGGGAACGGATGAACATAAATTCGCATGGCGTCTCTGTACGGAACATTTGTCATCTCGAAGCGCGACTAAGAGCCCTACAAGAATCATGTAAGACAAAGAAGGTAAATCCACGAGTTTAAGTTAATAGAGTTAACGAATTCTATAGAGGTTTCTTAATGCTTTTTCGGAAATTATTATCATTGTTTCAATTTGCTTCAAATTTAAAATTAATGTAACACAATGTTAACATCTATTAGGGAAACATCATGTATTTTCAAAATTGCAATTGCTTGTTCTTAATTATTTTGAAATAATTGAAAAGAAGTTATCAAAACTGAATGATTTAATAGAAAAATTATTATCAAATAAATTTTAATGAAATTTAACGCATACACTTCCGTAAAATGATATTAAATCTAATAAATTACAAATACTTTCTTTGTTTACTGTAATTTCAACAGTTTATTGTGCCACTTGTAAAATAAATAAGATAATCTGCAAAGGACATTCACAAAAATCATACTGCCGTAAAGAATACACTAGATACTCTCACTACCCAAAGGTAAAGAGGTAGTATATTGTACTGTACAGGGTGTCCCAAAAACATGCCAAAAACTTTAAGGGGTAATAGACATCAAAACAAACTTGTTTTGTTTAATAAACATATGTCCGAAAATGAGCCGCTTTGGAGGAAACAAGGAAAAATAGTTGTGGTCAGTTTGGTTTATTTCAGTGATAAATAATTAATATTAATTTACCAAAAATGTTCAGGAGGACCTTAATAAATCACTTTTTGGTCATGTTGGACTCTTTCTCATTAAATGATGGTTTGCAATAATTGTTGACCATTTACTTCAATACAAATATTCCACCATCGGTTCATTGATTCGCGGACTCTATGGAATATTCCGGGAATAGCCTCTACATGAGTACTATGAAAGAAAGGTTTTGATAATTGTGTTGCTACATCTCTATTTAAGGTCTATACTCGGGCAATAATATATTAAGAAAGAAGAAGTTTTTAACGTATAGTTGACACTATAATAAAAATGTAAGGTAGTAAGTTTTTCCTTTGTTATAACAACATCACACACAGATACCTAGTTACTATTTTAATATGTCAGGTGATTAAAAGTAATACAATAACAAAGAGTGTGTTTATATTTATTGAAAATAAGGCTCCACTGAACTCTGCATCTCAACAGGTTATGGACCCATGCTCCTATTAAGCCGATATTTTCATTTAGGTTTTGGGTGGTGTCCCTTGGGTGTGTCCCCATTTTTCGAATGTGTTAAAGAAGGTCCAGAGCTCCGGTAGAAACATGAACGACAAACTGGACGTTTCCTCGATCAACAAGTTTGATGGATCGAATTTTCCTTAATGGAAGTAATAGGTGACAGCTTACCAAAGCCTGATAGAACCAAAAATAATGTATTCAATTCATGGAACAAAAACACACAGCGATGTTCACGCTAACTGCTGCCATGAATTTCAACCAAATCAATCTTGTCGAGAGCTGTGAGTCTTTGAAAGAGATGATGTATAAGCTAGAATCAAGTTTTCAGCAAAAATCTGAAGCTAGTAAAATAATACTGCATAAACAGTCTCACCAGTATTAGATGTATTGATGGTGTTGCACAACACATTGCAAAAATACAAAATTTATGCAAACAGATAAAAGAAGCGAGCGACTCAGTTAGTTACACTGCTATAATGACAAAGGTATTGAGCACGCTTCCTCAAAAGTTTGGGAATGTTAGGCAAGCTTTGCTATCGGTAGATAGTGAAAATAAACAATAGATAACCTCACAGCGCGCCTTCTAGACGAAGAAAGTAATTTGGCTGCATATGAAGAAACAGAAAATGCCTTGTCAGTAAGCAGTGGCAGCAGAGGTCAAGAAAATGGAAGATTCAGAGATATTATTTATTATAATTTCCGAAAACGTGGACATATATCTAGACACTGCAAAGAAAGAAGAAGCTGGCAAGAAATTAATAGTTCACAAGGAAGACCAGAAGATAGCTACATTTTTAGAGGTGACAACTATCGCGGTCGTAATAATTACCATGGTAACCCTAGTGGCGGTTAACAAAATAATCCAGCAGACACTGCTTTAAATGCATAACAGTGAAAGAGCATTTATACCGTAGAAAAGTGCGGTACATAAAAAAGAAAAAGTTTTTGACGTATAGTTGACAATATAATGAAAATGTAAGGTAGTTAGTTTTTCTTTTGTTGTAACAGAATCACATATACACAGTTACTGTTTTAATAATTATCAGCTGATTAAGAGTAAAAGTAACAATAACGAACAGTGTGTTCATGTTTATTGAAAATAAGGCTTTACTGAACTCTTCAACTCAACGTATACAACTGGTCATTATCTCTGCTAAGAGATCTTCCTCATTACGAATAGTCGTTTTGTAGACTAAAGATTTCAGATAACCCCAAAGCAAAAAATCCAAAGGATTCAGATCGGGAGAATATGCGGGACAGGTCACGGGACCGCCTCTTCCAATCCATCGGCGGGGAAATCGCTGGTAAAGGAACTAACCCTTAAGTGAGATTTAATTAAATTGTGACCCAAAAAGCGTTGGCAAAAAGCTAATAGATTTGGATATTCTTCTGAATTTAAAGCCTGTACACGTTTTAAATGGTAGAGGTAGAGAAGGTGTTCATGTAAGATATGCTGTTCCGTCGACTTGGAAGATCCCACATGGTGTGCAATTGCGCGAACACTTGTGGATTGATTTTTCTTCAAATTCCTTTTCAAACTCAACCGTACGAGTTGTTCTTGGACGACCACCACCACCACCAGGACGCTTTAAGTTCCCACTTTCTCTAAGGCAACGATGAATGGAAGCAAAGGTTGTATGATGAGGTTGGCGGGGTTTCGGATAAAAAAACATATTGCATATAAATATAAATTAGGCAATATGCTTTCTAATAAGGAAGGGTGAAGGACTCACACAGTTGGTTTTAATTCAGTGAACAAAGCCAATATTACAATAAATAAGTCACAAATAATACTACGGTTTTAAAATTGGAATATTTGGAATGTTTGTTACGATAAAGAAATGTTTGCGCTCCCCAACAACAAACGTAGTTAAAACAAAAAATGTTGAAAGAAAGACAGTGGTGTTTAACTAAATCAAGAATTAATTTAATTATTAGGATATGATTTAAAAGATTTTATTGCTCCAAACGGCTCATTTGTAAGCATATGTTTACTAATCTGTGTATACACCGTTTTCAAGTTAATTGTTTTTATAATATCATATCGGCAGTAGCTCAACGGCATTACAGAGGGTGTTATTTAAGCACATGGTCAAACTTTAAGGGATGATTCTTTAAGTGATTCTAAGAAGAAAAGTATATATAAACAAAGGGCCGGTAATGCTTCGTTTTCAAGATACAGAGTGTCAAACTTAAAAAAAAAATAGTTTATTCGTAAATATTTTAATAATCCTTTAGCCGATTTTGCTGAAATTTAACAGTGTCATTTAGGGTAGTAAGGAGCTAATTGAGCCTTAACTAAATTAAAATATTTAAGTCCAGTGGCGTGCCGGAAGGCACCTTAACTAAGAAAAGTGTGCGCCAGTGATTTTTTTGCAATTTTTATATTTTTTTCGTATTAGGCAACTAAAACTAGAACTTTTTGTTTTTAACATTTTCTCGGATCTTGCTTCGTTTTTGAAAAAAAAACACTTTATTACAATCAATAAAAGAAATTCAATTTCTGGATGCAACTTATGGAGAAAAGTGGATCGGTCGTGCAGGTTCACAGTCATTGCCACCCAGGTCAACCGATTTAAACCTTTTAGATTTTTCCTTTGGGGGCAGCCATACGCCGGGAATATTGCAACGTGTTTCGGCAATCGATGTTAGGTTAGGTTAGGTTAGGTTAGGTTACGTTAGGTTAGGTTAGGTTAGGTTAGGTTAGGTTAGGTTCCCGGCCGGGTTGCTGGTCCCATACCGGGCGCCTCCCCAGGTGGCGGATAGGGGAATGCCTCCCAGATATAGGAGGTACCGGCGGAAATGCCGGGGTGGACCAAAACCAGCACACACGGGGAGATGGGCCTCAACAGCCGTAGAGAAGGCAACCCATCTAGGGAAGGACACCCAAACAAACCAGAAGGGTTTTAACAATGGATCTCACCGATGATGGGCAAAGCTTACGTATGGAGGTGGTTGGAAGGACAACGATTAGGACATGGAAGGCTAGGTATGGGAACTCTAGTAAAAAAGGGTCCAGCCCCAATCCCAAGGTGTAGCACCATCGCGCCGAGGGGATGCATGGCACAGGGGGAGAAGTGTGCTGCCAGCGATGCCCGACAGACCAGGCGAACTGACGGGGAAGATAGCCAAATGTATAAGCTGAAAATACTCGTGGGAACAAATATGGATGAAAAAAACAAAAAACAAGAGACAGAGGATGGAGAGAAAAGCAAAATAAGCCAACAAGATAAAGAAAAGGCAAAGGCTGATACCAGTAAATACTACGACCCCTTTAGAGGTAGACCTCACCTCCAAAGAACCCCGCCGACAACAGGAAGGAACAGAGCAAACTCAATGCCGGGAGACTTGGAGATCATCGACCTTCTAATGGACGACACAATCGAAGAAAACCCGACAAAAAGGAAGAGGTTAGAGGACGCAGACCGGGAAGGGAAAACCCAGGAAACCACAACCAGCAGCATCCCCAATGAAGTAATTAACAGGATCATTGGGAAGATACAGAAGCTTGCTAAGACAGTCAAAGAAAACATAAACACAAAAGTGGAAATTAAAAAAGCCACAGAAGAACTAAAATGTCTCGCAGTAAGACTACAAAACTGCCAGGACAACAGCAAAAAAACTCACTATACTGAAAGGAAAAAACCGGAAAGTAGGGACATGCAGACACAAACAAACATACACCTAAGGGGAGAACATAAAGAAGGACAAACCCAGACCGAGACGGAAGCAGTGCGCCAAAGAGCAGAACACATAAGAGCGCAGATGAAGGAAGACCGAAGCTACGACGGGTGCAAGCGACTGGTGGAAGAAGAGTGGCCTGAAGGAACATGCACGAGAATTAATAGGAGCGGGGGTTACATACTAGACATGGACGCGACATACGACATTGCCCACCTAGTAGATGTAGACCTGAAGACAAAAAAGGGAATTAACAGGAAATTCAGGGAAAGATACCTAAGAACGGAAGATCTTCGTGCGCAAGATGCTCAGGAGGGAGAAGTGGCATACATGATTGAGACACAGCGGATACCCGACAAAGAGGGAAACGTCAAACAAAGAGACAGGTATATGTACTACCTCACAGCTGAACCAAAGGAAGGACAGCAAACAGGGAGCCAGTATTACAGAAATATATACGATAGCGCCTGTAAACTAAAAAAACTAGCATGCGAGCAAGGGAGAATGCACATAGCCTTCCCTGCATCCCAAGTCGAAGCAAGTGGAGTCATAGAAAAGACGCTAGAGTATGTATTCTCAGACACGGATATAAAAATCACGGTAGTCGGGGGGAAAAGAGAACCAGACAGCAAGAGAATGGCAAACCACAGGGAGACGACTGAAGAAGGAAAAATGGAAACTCAAAATCACAACATAAACAATGAGGGGGAAAACGATTTTAAGACGGTAGTGTACAGGCGCAGCAACAGAAACAAACCGACTCCAAGACAAACAGAAGCAAACGAAGAACTGGTTATTGTTAAAAAAGGAGAAACAAGTTACGCCGACCTCCTAAGAAGCGTTAAAAGAGACATCAATCCAGAGAACATTGATGTACAAGTGAAAAGAACACGAAAGACGCAAAATGGGAATCTCCTAATCGTTGTAGAAAAAGGGGGAGGTGAAACATTAAGGGCGGCAATAAGAGAAAAGGTAAAAGGCGCGGAGGTAGAAAACTCCAAGGACTTTATGGAAGTGGTCCACCTGAGAGGAATGGATGAGATTACAACGGCAGACGAAATTAAAAAAGACATTGCAAATATACTACAAATAGAAATAGATGATGTAAAGGTCACCTCAGTCAGACCAGCCACTGGGGGAAGCCAAAACGCAACCCTAAAGCTAAAAAAAGAACAGGCGCACAAACTAACCAACATGGGAAAAATCAAAATTGGATGGGAATACTGCAGAGCACAACTGAGAATCAACACAAACAAATGCTATAGGTGCTGGTCGTACGGCCATACCTCAGCCAACTGCAAAGGACCGGACAGGACAAATTGCTGTCTCAAGTGTGGGGAAGAGGGGCACAAGGCGATGGAATGCAAACAAGAAGCAGCCTGCCCCCTGTGTAAGGCCAAGGGACACAGGGCAGGAGACAGGGCATGCGAGACATTAAAGAGAGCCCAAAAGGAAGATACGAACAAAAACCAAAATGCGGTGTCTACAAATAAATACAAATAGGTCCTACGCGGCACACGATATGGCGCTCGCCACGGCCAAACAACTAAAAGCAGACATAATATTAATAAGCGAGCCAAATAAGAACACGACTAAGAAACACGGATGGATTACCGACAACAGGCAGGATGTCGCGGTGAAATTCTGTAACAAAGACGTAGAGGTTGCGAAAATCACAAAAAGGGAAGGATACGTAAGCGTGACTCTGATCCCATTATACCATCTACGTGTGTTACGTATCACCAAACATTAACATAACAGAATACGACGAATATTTGACAAGACTTATGACTGACATACAAAACCAAAGGAAAGAAACACTTATAGTCGGGGACTTAAATGCCAAAGCAAGGGAATGGGGCTCCCCCATAACAGACCAACGAGGACAGCACCTAACCGAATGGCTAGCTAAGTTAAACATGGTGACTCACAACAATGGGGGAGGCCCAACTTTTGTAAGAAGAAATGCAAGTTCATTTATAGACGTAACAATTACCACACAAAACCTAGCAAGGAAAATAACAAATTGGAAAATACCAGACGTGGAGTCACTAAGTGACCACCGTTATATATGGTTCGAGGTAAAAGACGAAACAAAAAGACAAAAAAACACAGGAACAAAACCTAGCTTTCAAAAAGACCAGATAAAACAGTATCTACAAGATAACCACGTGGCGATAGAGATAACTGCAACACACACCGACTGTATAAAAATACTAGACAAGGCCTACAAGAATACCCAGACAAGACAAGCCAGACACAGCGAACTTCCGTTCTGGTGGACGGATGAAATAAATATACAAAGAATAAGATGCAACACCCTAAGGAGAACATACACCAGAATGAGAACAAGAGGCGTGGATGAAAGACTGTACGAACAATACAAAGAAGACAAGAAAAAACTTAAGAAAATGATAAGGGACAGAAAGAGAGAATGTTGGAAAGACCTCTGCAACGAACTAGATAACGACGTATGGGGAAAGTCTATGAAATAGTTATTAAAACACTGAAACCACAATTGCCACAATATAGCATGACTATGGAAAGGAAAAAAGAGGCAATAGAAGCCCTTTTCCCGAGGAGAACAGACCAGTGGGAAACAATACAAACGACAAGAGAACTGGACCTATTCACAGTAGAAGAAATAAAAACTGCCGCAGAAAGAATGAAAGACGGGAAAGCCGCAGGACCAGACCACATCCCTCCGGAGGTGGTAAAGGTAGTAGTAGATTGTCTGCCGGAGTACATGGTAGAAATCTATAACAACCTGCTAAAAGAACAGAAATTCCCCCCTGAGTGGAAAATAGCGAGCCTAATCCTTATACACAAGGCGGGAAAGCCAATGGACAGCCCCTCGGCATATCGTCCAATATGCCTGATAGACTCTGCAGCCAAATTATATGAACAACTCATTAAGAAAAGGCTACACATAGAAAAAGAGGAACGTCAAGGACTATCAGAAAATCAGTACGGATTTAGAGGCGGTAGATCAACAATACAGGCTGTAAAACACGTCAGGGACATAGTAAGGGATATTAAAAGAGAAGTCCAAAACAAAAGGAAATGGTGCGCCCTCATTACGCTAGATGTGCAAAACGCCTTCAACTCTGCACCATGGGGGAAAATTATGGAAGAACTCGGCAGGAAAGGGATATCCGACTACTTGAGGAAGACCATCGGCGACTATCTTTCGAACCGGAAAATAAAAATGCCAGGAATGAAAGACACAGAGATAGCCTGCGGTATACCCCAAGGATCAGTACTCGGACCAACGCTCTGGAACATCTTCTACGACCCAGTGTTAAACATCAAAAAGCCAGAGGGCGTAGAGATGATCGCGTTTGCGGACGATCTGGCGGTGATAGTGTCAGACATGGACAAGGACATCCTCATACATAAAGCTAACGAAACCCTGGATAGCGTGGATGAATGGATGCGGGACAATCATATAACATTGGCACCGCAAAAAACAGAGGCAGTAATCTTAGCTGGACCAAGGGATAGACGAGAGGTTAAGTTTAAGATAAGGGGAGTGGACATAACACCCAGTAAAATGATTAGATACCTGGGAATATGGATGGACGACCAAGGTTCCTTCGGGCCACACGTTAGGGCAGCAGCAAAAAAAGCCGAGGAGAAGATGGCGTCACTATCCCGACTAATGCCCAACATAGGAGGCCCAAGCTGGGGGAAAAGGGCAGTTTTAAACGGGGTCGTACAGTCGGTAATGCTATACGGAGCCCCCATATGGCACCAGGCAATGAAAGTACAGACATACAGGATAATCATGGAGAAAGTCCAAAGAAAATCTCTTCTAAGAGTAGCCAGTGGATACCGTACTATTTCCACGGCAGCAATCCAGGTAGTGACAGGAGTGCCACCGATAGACTTGCTAGCCCTAGAGAGGAGCCGACTGTTCACTATAGGAGGCGGCCCAGAGGGGAGAGAGAGGGAGAGAAGAGAAACAATCAGGACCTGGCAAACAAGATGGAACGAAAACACAGAGACAGGACAATGGACAAAAAAACTAATCCCGAACCTAAACACATGGATACTGTGCAAGCACAAGCAAATTTCATACTTCCTGACACAGGCCTTAACAGGGCACGGCTCTTTTGGAAGCTACACCAAGAGAATAGGGAAAACACAAAACGAAAGTTGCATGTACTGTGGCCATGAATTAGACAACGCCGAACACACACTATTCCACTGCGATAGGTGGCATAGAGAAAGACATACCGTAAATACGCTGCTGGGAAGAAATCTAAATGCAGAAAATATGCTCGGAATCATGTTGGAAAACAGGAGAAACTGGCAGGGGATCCACAAATATATTAAGACAATACTAACCAACAATGAGAAAGACGAATACAATAGACAGATGAGACAACAAATAGCCGAAGAGGAACTCCCGAACCCCTAATCACTGAAAAGTGGACGGGGGATGTAGGGTAAAACGATATGAAATAGGTAAGAAGAAAAAATAAGACACACAAATGCCGACGTATGTCAGAAATGACGGTTCCAGCAGAAAGGGCGAAGATTTCATGGGGGCCTCTTGAACGGTTAACCGTTAGGTGCCGTCTACGTCCCCACCAAAAAAAAAAAGGTTAGGTTAGGTTAGGTTAGGTTAGGTTAGGTTAGGTTAGGTTAGGTTAGGTTAGGTTAGGTTAGGTTAGGTTAGGTTAGGTTAGGTTAGGTTAGGCTAGGTTAGGTTAGGTTAGGTTAGGTTAGAGTGGCAGGCTTCTGGTCTATCCAGAGAGTCTCACGTAGTCCGTTGTGTTCTGCGGAACCTATCAGCATCAGCTCCCTGATGGCTAGTGCGAAGTACGGCGTAGAAGAATCTTAGCAGCTCACTCAAACCAGCCACTACTGTTGATAAACCTAGTAAGTCGACCCAGTTGTAAGCTGCTTACTTCCTCCAGATTATTCAAGAATGGTTCGCCCAAGGCATTAAACCTTCTTCTTGCAAGGCCTGGGCATTCACACAAAATATGTTGAATGCTTTCCTCCTCTTCTTCGTCTCTGCAACTTCTGCAGAAGTCGTTAGCTGATATTTGCATACGTTCAGCATGTCTACCGAAAAGACAGTGTCCGGTAACCATGGCAGTGATATTTCTTAAGTCCTTCCGACTGTGTTGTAACAACGCTGCGGTTTCCTTGTTATCAAGTAGGGGTCACAATTGCTTGGAGATGCTACAGGTTGTTAGCTCTGTCCATCTGTTTATTGCAAGTTATTTGGCTGTACGATTTATCTCCTCTTTGACCAATCGCAGCGGCCTAGCCAAGGCATTCTCTGCTAGATCGGCGGACATGCCGGCGTCCTCCTTGGCGAGCGCATCAGCAGACTCATTGCCATCTATACTGTGATGACCAGGAACCCAATACAGAGTTACTCGATACCAGGTACCAAGTATGCGAAGATTGTTGCGACATCGCCTCACTAGTTTTGATTTAATGTTGTTGGAACGAATTGCCTTTATCGCTGCCTGACTATCTATATAGATAGCTATTGACGCAGCTGCTCTCAGGTCTTGGCGTTCCTGCAGGATTTTTACTGCTTTATTTTACTGCCAGCACTTCTGCTTGAAAAATGCTGCAGTAGTCCGGAAGTCTTTATGACCTCTGTATTTTCATGCTCTCAGAGAAGATACCAGCTCCCAATTCGACGTCCATTTTTGAACCGTCTGTGAAAATTGAGTGGTCTGTCTCCATTGTTAACTGATTGCCCTCCCACTCTTCCCTAGTCGGAATGAGCACAGAAAATCCCTCTTCGAAATCTGTTAGTTAAATGTTTTCTTAACAAAAAAAAATAGCGTATCATTTAAAGCGTTTTTCTTGTTTGTTTGTTTCTTTCATTTCCGGCGTTACCACTGTGCACGCCACTGGCAAAATGAGACAAACGATGTTCGACTTAAAAATATTCATTTTTATTCATGAAAAACTGTCACCCAGTTTTAATGTCATATTTGTTTGCGTATTTTTGTTACTTATGATTTTATTTTAAATATTTACCACCCTGTAAAAAAACAATTTTTTATTATGTTGTCCAAGAGACAAGCAATAAAGTGGCTTTTAATTTTTTTCTCAAAATCGAAGTAAGATTCGAAAAAAACGTTCAAATATAAAAGTAGTTTTAGTTGCCTAATGCGAAAAAAATACAAGAATTGCAAAAAAATCAGTGGCGCACATTTCTTTGTCAAAAATCTTAGTTAAGGTGCCTTCCGGGACGCTACTGGGCTTACAAACTTTAGTCTAGTTAGGGCTACACTAGCCCCTTACTACCCTAAATAACACTCCACAAATTTTAACAATATCGGCTAAAGGATTATTAAGATATTTACGAAAAAAAACATTTTATTTTTAAGCTTGACACCCTGCATCTCAAAAACGAAGCATTACCGAACATATGTTTATAAAAACTTTTCATCTAAGAACAACACAAGGAATCATCCTTTAGAGCTTGGCCACGTACTTGAATAATACCCTGCACATTACCTACTATGTTTTGTCAACAAAAACTACTTTAAAAAATCGCTTATTGTCGTGTTTTATAATGGTAAATTTTATAGAGATGTGTTAATACACTCTCTAATCATGGTTATAACTAAGGAGCAGTACATTGTTTTGGCAGTTAGAGATAGTGATAGAGCTTTGAAGAATCTGACTGAAATTGATATTTTTGGGATGCCAAAAGAGTATTTATATATTTGTAAACATATCGAATCTAAATTATATGATTATTATATTTTTCATTTACATAAATTCAAGAGGAAATTTAAATTTAGAAGGAAATATTAAACCATTTGCATATGATACCACTGTAATATATTTTTCAGATAGTAATTTTCAATTGGAAAATGACATGAAAAATGAATAAAGTATTATCTTAAAATGACTTCAGTTATACAAATTCACTCAAAATTTTAACAAATCCTCTTACATGCTGATACGTAAGAACAACTCAGATAAGGAGCTTATTTCAAAATTAATTTTAACGACCTAATTATTACGTATAGAAAAACAATTAAATTTTTACTACTATATCTACATGAAAGTACCACATTCAAAACCTAAAAGCTAATGTTTGTCCAATTTTATATGAAATTCATGAAAAATAATATATTTTGTTCCCCTAAAATATTTAAAAAGTATGTATTTTTGTCTTATTTATTTAAAAATCCAATATTCTATATCAACCTGGGCTCTGCATGTAGAATTAATTTGAAACCATTAAAAATTACAAAATAGGGTACCTAATTAAATGTTTACACAACTTACCTATTTTAGAACCAACATTAAATTTATATCGGCCAAGAAGATACTTAGACATGAAGCATTTGTATAAATTAAAAATGTATAGTATAGAGGAAATTAAAGTAGTACTTGTTATATTTCACAATTTATTTTCGGTTTCCTGACACGTGTTTCAAAATAAAAATTGACAGATGATAGGTTATTTTGGTCCTTAATTTACAGGTATTGGCCAAAGGTACAACTAAATTACAGGTGTGATTATAGAGGTATTTACATCTAAGTAATATAATTAAGAAAATTATATTGTTTATAATAATTATGGGTTTTTTCGTTGGTAATTAACAGTGTTTATTGCATATTTATCTTAAGTTATTAGGCTATTAAGTATTAGATTGGCACCTGAAGGTATTTCAATTTGATTGTTAACAACATTACATTGATTTTTTAAGGCTTTTTGATTGCTAATGTTTCTAATAGGTTGAGTTTTCTACCCTTGTGTTGAATCGGTTTTATTTTGTTGGATATTGAGTGGTTATTTATTATACGGTGGTCCGCTATTCCTGTTATATTTTGTTTTTTTAAAATGGATGTTTTATGTTCTATAAGCCTAGTTTTGAAGTTTCTACCTGTTTGACCTATATAGATTGCATCACAGTCATCACATTGTATTTGGTAGACCCCGCTATGTGTTAATTTGTCTTTATTTTCAATTTTTGAATTAGCTATGTATTTACCTAGGTTATTTTTATTGACTTGTATGGGGATAAGTTTATGGGTTTTGAGTTTTTTAGAGATTTTTTGGAGATTTTTTGGTTTGTATGACCTGTATATCTGATTGAACTGTATTTCGCGTTTGATGGAAGGGGACGTCGTCGGTAGAGTAGTTTTTTCTTTAGTATTTTATTTATGAATGTTGTTGGATAGCCGTTGTTTAAGACTATAGTTTGTATTATGTCTAATTCTTTATTATATGAAGTTTCTAAAAGTGGGATGTTACCTAATCTGTGGATCATGCTATTGAACGCAGCTCGTTTAGTTTGTTGGGGATGTTTTGAGTCTGATGGTATAACTATGTCGGTTGTGGGTTGGTTTTCTATACCGGGTGTTGCATCGTCGAGCGGGACATAGGAAATCCCATGTAATTTTAAATGGGGTCAATTATTGGCTTCCCTAATTATTTTAGAGAAAAATTCTATTTAGGTTTATTAAAGAGCACTAAAACCCACATTCAAAAGAATAACTTTAGATATTTTTGATGAGCCCGTTTACGGGTTATCGCCGATTTCTTTTTAACTATTTCTCCTTTTTATGGCCCCGTATTTGCGGGCACCAGTCAAGGTAAAAGATGACTGTCAAATAAAGTTGTCATTTTGAAATGTGTGCTTTATTGTTATAAAAACTCGTACATCGAAAATATTAGCCATGAATTACACTTCTGAAGAAAATATATTGATGATTAAATGGTATTATCAAGGAAATAGTTATCAAAATGTGTCAGACATGTTTGCTGCTCTGTATCCGAATAGACCGATACCTGCAAAATCTACAGTCGAAAGGACTATCAAGAAATTTGAGACAAAAGGCACTGTAATAAATAACTGCAGATGTGAAGAAAGGCAGGAACAAAGAAGAGATGCAAGAAATGATAGGGACTTGCAAGTTTTATTGTGCGTGGAAGAAAATGATGGGAAGATCAGCACAAGGAAACTTGAGGATGACATAGGATTAGATCACACCACAGCGTTACGAGCTTTGAAACGACATAAATATTATTCATACAAATATGAAAAGCACCAAGAGCTAAGAGATAGGGACGAAATACGACGACAGGAGTTTTGTTTTGGTATGATGGAAAGAGCAAACATGGATAGGGAATTTTTAAAAAACATTTGTTTCACTGACGAATGCACATTTACCTTAAACAATGAACCCAATGTTCAAAATTATCGATATTGGAGCAAAGAAAACCAACACAGGTTTGTGGAAACAAGGACGCAATATCCACAAAAAGTTAATGTATAGGCTGGAATTTTCGGAGAAAATATTATCGGGCCATTATTTCTTACACGAAATTTAAATGCAGAATATTTTTTGGAACTACTTGAAGATCATATTTTACCTACTTTACATGATGCCGCTAGGGAAAATCAGGAAGTTTGGTACCAAATGGATGGCTGCCCGGCACATAGTACCGCGGCTGTCCGGGAATATTTAAACCGTGCTTCTAATGGAAATGTTATTGGCTTAAATCATACAGTAAATTAGCCAGCCAGGTCTCCTGATTTATCGCCAAATGATTTCTTCCTCTGGGGCCATTTAAAAAACAGGATATACAAAGATAAAAATACCCAAATCTAGACGAGTTAAAAAATGCTATTTCTGCCGAATGCAATAGAATTTCAGTTTACCAACTAGCGAATGTAAGAAGAGAATTTTATGATCGCCTCGGTTATTGTCTAGCAGTCAATGGAGGAATATTTGAACATCTTCTTAAATCCTAAAGTTCTAACAATTTAATAGTACCTACCTATTAATTAGTAAAATATTGAAACATCTAAAATGTCATAATTAACCTTGTAATTGGATACTTTATTTTAGTTTTATTCAGATTAATTTGTACTCATAAATACACCTTTAATATTTTCGATGTACGAGTTTTTATAACAATAAAGCACACATTTCAAAATAACAACTTTATTTGACAGTCATCTTTTACCTTGACTGGTGCCCGCAAATACGGGGCCATAAAAAGGAGAAATAGTTAAAAAGAAATCGGCGATAACCCGTAAACGGGCTCATCAAAAATATCTAAAGTTATTCTTTTGAATGTGGGTTTTAGTGCTCTTTAATAAACCTAAATAGAATTTTTCTCTAAAATAATTAGGGAAGCCAATAATTGACCCCATTTAAAATTACATGGGATTTCCTATGTCCCGCTCGACGATGCAACACCCGGTATATAGATCTGGTAGGTTAATTGGTTGTTCTGATTTATATTTAAGGTCCAAGAAATTGATTGAGTGGTAAGTTTACCTTTCTATGGTAAATTGAATTTTAGTGTTTAAGCCATTTAGAAGGTTTAGAAATTGTTCTAGTTGTCGCTCTGTTCCTGTCCAAACACGAAACACATCATCTACGTATCTGCGCCAGAAATGTATATTTTTTATTGATGGGGTTTTTAAATTAAAAAGGTGATATTTAAAGTTCTTCATGAATAAATCCGCTAACAATGGTGACAAGGAGAGCCCATTGGTAGTCCTTGTTTTTGTATAAATAATTGAAATACAGTTCAATCAGATATACAGGTCATACAAGGCAAAAAATCTCCAAAAAACGCAAAAACCATAAATTTATCCCCATACAAGTCAATAAAAATAACCTAGGTAAATACGTAGCTAATTCAAAAATTGAAAATAAAGACAAATTAACACATAGCGGGGTCTACCAAATACAATGTGATGACTGTGATGCAATCTATATAGGTCAAACAGGTAGAAACTTTAAAACTAGGCTTAAAGAACATAAAACATCCAGTTTAAAAAAACAAAATAAAACAGGAGTAGCGGACCACTGCATAATAAATAACCACTCAATATCCAACAAAATAAAACCGATATATATTCAACACAAGGGTAGAAAACTCAACCTATTAGAAACATTAGCAATAAGAAAAGCCTTAAAAAATCCATGTAATGTTGTTAACAATCAAATTGAAATACCTTCAGGTGCCAATCTAATACTTAATAGCCTAATAACTTAAGATAAATGTGCAATAAACCCTGTCAATAATTACCAACGAAAAAACCCATAATTATTATAAACAATATAATTTTTTTGATTTTATTACTTAGATGTAAATACCTCTATAATCACACCTGTAATTTAGTTGTATCTTTGGCCAATACCTGTAAATTAAGGACCAAAATAACCTATCATCTGTCAATTTTTATTTTAATGACATGTAGAATTTACTATTGTCTCATAATGCCTTTGATAATGACCCGCAAGGGTTGAAACACGTGTCAGGAAACTGAAATAAATTGTGAAATATCAAGTACTACTTTAATTTCCTCTACTATGGACTATCCATTTCACCAAGCATGTAGCCCATCACATATCAATTATAAATTAAAAATGTGTACAGTAACACAGACAATAAACTTAAAAATAAAAAATTTAAACATTATAGAAGGCAATGTGATGATTTCCAAATTACCCAAATAAGATCAAATTTTGGTAAACGATCAATTTTATATAATGAATTAATATTTATAATCAAGTAATGATGTTTCTTAAAGATATCGAAGTACCTAATAAAAAATTTAAAAATAAACTAACCAAAAATATTCTGGATTGTCAAATTATTATTTTAATATTGTCTTAACTGTCATTTCAGTTATTACTATTCTAAGTTTGTATTATATTGCATGTATTGAACTATAGTAGTTAGTTGGGAATAAACAATTGAATTAAAATTAAAAATTGAATTTAATTGTTGTTAACATTGAATTTTTTGAAGTACGACCACCTCACCATGATGGTCGTACCCCATTTTGCTTTCAATTTTAATTTCACAGTAAAATTTGAGTTTTACAATAAATTTAAAATAAAATTAAAAATCATTAATTAAACAAAAAACCCTTTTATTAGTCATAATGTAGTTCACGTATACATATGAATTCTTATAAAAATTAATATAAAAAAATTTTTTCTGCAACATAAGTTTTAATAATTTAACAATGTCATTGGTCTCTTCATAATATTCTTACATCTTAATATTAACCCACTGAGGATGAAGGTTTATGCCTTCGAAACATGTATGGGCATATAATTTTATTTTATTAAATTAGTGGAGCAGACTTTGTGTTTTATTCCATAAATAAAAAATACAATTTTATGTTACTTTCAGGTACTATTTTCAATTTAATAATAAACATAAAAACAAATTACTAAAATAATTTATTTATTTGAGTTGCCCTAAGAAATAAAACATGTCTGTAATTTGTTATAAACATTTTTTGTAGATCTAAAAGTTTCAAATTAATTTAAATACAAACCTCTTCATCTAAAATCTCTATAATGAAATAAGTCATAATTCACGTTTGGTGGTACAACTTTTTCGTTTTGAATTTAAATTTATTCGGCAGCGGTGTATCAGATGTTGAGGAAAAAGCGAGTTGAAACCGGTGTCACGGAACATAAACATTTACTTATGTTTCTATTAAGAGTAAGAGTACCGACATCCTATTAACACCAACACAGTTAAAATATCTGCCAGCAAAATCACTAGGAAATGTAATAATAGCTGTATATTTTCTAAATACTTTAAAATCCACAAAACTTACAGGATTAAGCAAAACCTAGTACCAAATTATTGAATCCTCTTACATGCTGATACGTAAGAACAACTCAGATAAGGAGCTTATTTCAAAATTAATTTTAACGACCTAATTATTACGTATAGAAAAACAATTAAATTTTTACTACTATATCTACATGAAAGTACCACATTCAAAACCTAAAAGCTAATGTTTGTCCAATTTTATATGAAATTCATGAAAAATAATATATTTTGTTCCCCTAAAATATTTAAAAAGTATGTATTTTTGTCTTATTTATTTAAAAATCCAATATTCTATATCAACCTGGGCTCTGCATGTAGAATTAATTTGAAACCATTAAAAATTACAAAATAGGGTACCTAATTAAATGTTTACACAACTTACCTATTTTAGAACCAACATTAAATTTATATCGGCCAAGAAGATACTTAGACATGAAGCATTTGTATAAATTAAAAATGTATAGTATAGAGGAAATTAAAGTAGTACTTGTTATATTTCACAATTTATTTTCGGTTTCCTGACACGTGTTTCAAAATAAAAATTGACAGATGATAGGTTATTTTGGTCCTTAATTTACAGGTATTGGCCAAAGGTACAACTAAATTACAGGTGTGATTATAGAGGTATTTACATCTAAGTAATATAATTAAGAAAATTATATTGTTTATAATAATTATGGGTTTTTTCGTTGGTAATTAACAGTGTTTATTGCATATTTATCTTAAGTTATTAGGCTATTAAGTATTAGATTGGCACCTGAAGGTATTTCAATTTGATTGTTAACAACATTACATTGATTTTTTAAGGCTTTTTGATTGCTAATGTTTCTAATAGGTTGAGTTTTCTACCCTTGTGTTGAATCGGTTTTATTTTGTTGGATATTGAGTGGTTATTTATTATACGGTGGTCCGCTATTCCTGTTATATTTTGTTTTTTTAAAATGGATGTTTTATGTTCTATAAGCCTAGTTTTGAAGTTTCTACCTGTTTGACCTATATAGATTGCATCACAGTCATCACATTGTATTTGGTAGACCCCGCTATGTGTTAATTTGTCTTTATTTTCAATTTTTGAATTAGCTATGTATTTACCTAGGTTATTTTTATTGACTTGTATGGGGATAAGTTTATGGGTTTTGAGTTTTTTAGAGATTTTTTGGAGATTTTTTGGTTTGTATGACCTGTATATCTGATTGAACTGTATTTCGCGTTTGATGGAAGGGGACGTCGTCGGTAGAGTAGTTTTTTCTTTAGTATTTTATTTATGAATGTTGTTGGATAGCCGTTGTTTAAGACTATAGTTTGTATTATGTCTAATTCTTTATTATATGAAGTTTCTAAAAGTGGGATGTTACCTAATCTGTGGATCATGCTATTGAACGCAGCTCGTTTAGTTTGTTGGGGATGTTTTGAGTCTGATGGTATAACTATGTCGGTTGTGGGTTGGTTTTCTATACCGGGTGTTGCATCGTCGAGCGGGACATAGGAAATCCCATGTAATTTTAAATGGGGTCAATTATTGGCTTCCCTAATTATTTTAGAGAAAAATTCTATTTAGGTTTATTAAAGAGCACTAAAACCCACATTCAAAAGAATAACTTTAGATATTTTTGATGAGCCCGTTTACGGGTTATCGCCGATTTCTTTTTAACTATTTCTCCTTTTTATGGCCCCGTATTTGCGGGCACCAGTCAAGGTAAAAGATGACTGTCAAATAAAGTTGTCATTTTGAAATGTGTGCTTTATTGTTATAAAAACTCGTACATCGAAAATATTAGCCATGAATTACACTTCTGAAGAAAATATATTGATGATTAAATGGTATTATCAAGGAAATAGTTATCAAAATGTGTCAGACATGTTTGCTGCTCTGTATCCGAATAGACCGATACCTGCAAAATCTACAGTCAAAAGGACTATCAAGAAATTTGAGACAAAAGGCACTGTAATAAATAACTGCAGATGTGAAGAAAGGCAGGAACAAAGAAGAGATGCAAGAAATGATAGGGACTTGCAAGTTTTATTGTGCGTGGAAGAAAATGATGGGAAGATCAGCACAAGGAAACTTGAGGATGACATAGGATTAGATCACACCACAGCGTTACGAGCTTTGAAACGACATAAATATTATTCATACAAATATGAAAAGCACCAAGAGCTAAGAGATAGGGACGAAATACGACGACAGGAGTTTTGTTTTGGTATGATGGAAAGAGCAAACATGGATAGGGAATTTTTAAAAAACATTTGTTTCACTGACGAATGCACATTTACCTTAAACAATGAACCCAATGTTCAAAATTATCGATATTGGAGCAAAGAAAACCAACACAGGTTTGTGGAAACAAGGACGCAATATCCACAAAAAGTTAATGTATAGGCTGGAATTTTCGGAGAAAATATTATCGGGCCATTATTTCTTACACGAAATTTAAATGCAGAATATTTTTTGGAACTACTTGAAGATCATATTTTACCTACTTTACATGATGCCGCTAGGGAAAATCAGGAAGTTTGGTACCAAATGGATGGCTGCCCGGCACATAGTACCGCGGCTGTCCGGGAATATTTAAACCGTGCTTCTAATGGAAATGTTATTGGCTTAAATCATACAGTAAATTAGCCAGCCAGGTCTCCTGATTTATCGCCAAATGATTTCTTCCTCTGGGGCCATTTAAAAAACAGGATATACAAAGATAAAAATACCCAAATCTAGACGAGTTAAAAAATGCTATTTCTGCCGAATGCAATAGAATTTCAGTTTACCAACTAGCGAATGTAAGAAGAGAATTTTATGATCGCCTCGGTTATTGTCTAGCAGTCAATGGAGGAATATTTGAACATCTTCTTAAATCCTAAAGTTCTAACAATTTAATAGTACCTACCTATTAATTAGTAAAATATTGAAACATCTAAAATGTCATAATTAACCTTGTAATTGGATACTTTATTTTAGTTTTATTCAGATTAATTTGTACTCATAAATACACCTTTAATATTTTCGATGTACGAGTTTTTATAACAATAAAGCACACATTTCAAAATAACAACTTTATTTGACAGTCATCTTTTACCTTGACTGGTGCCCGCAAATACGGGGCCATAAAAAGGAGAAATAGTTAAAAAGAAATCGGCGATAACCCGTAAACGGGCTCATCAAAAATATCTAAAGTTATTCTTTTGAATGTGGGTTTTAGTGCTCTTTAATAAACCTAAATAGAATTTTTCTCTAAAATAATTAGGGAAGCCAATAATTGACCCCATTTAAAATTACATGGGATTTCCTATGTCCCGCTCGACGATGCAACACCCGGTATATAGATCTGGTAGGTTAATTGGTTGTTCTGATTTATATTTAAGGTCCAAGAAATTGATTGAGTGGTAAGTTTACCTTTCTATGGTAAATTGAATTTTAGTGTTTAAGCCATTTAGAAGGTTTAGAAATTGTTCTAGTTGTCGCTCTGTTCCTGTCCAAACACGAAACACATCATCTACGTATCTGCGCCAGAAATGTATATTTTTTATTGATGGGGTTTTTAAATTAAAAAGGTGATATTTAAAGTTCTTCATGAATAAATCCGCTAACAATGGTGACAAGGAGAGCCCATTGGTAGTCCTTGTTTTTGTATAAATAATTGAAATACAGTTCAATCAGATATACAGGTCATACAAGGCAAAAAATCTCCAAAAAACGCAAAAACCATAAATTTATCCCCATACAAGTCAATAAAAATAACCTAGGTAAATACATAGCTAATTCAAAAATTGAAAATAAAGACAAATTAACACATAGCGGGGTCTACCAAATACAATGTGATGACTGTGATGCAATCTATATAGGTCAAACAGGTAGAAACTTTAAAACTAGGCTTAAAGAACATAAAACATCCAGTTTAAAAAAACAAAATAAAACAGGAGTAGCGGACCACTGCATAATAAATAACCACTCAATATCCAACAAAATAAAACCGATATATATTCAACACAAGGGTAGAAAACTCAACCTATTAGAAACATTAGCAATAAGAAAAGCCTTAAAAAATCCATGTAATGTTGTTAACAATCAAATTGAAATACCTTCAGGTGCCAATCTAATACTTAATAGCCTAATAACTTAAGATAAATGTGCAATAAACCCTGTCAATAATTACCAACGAAAAAACCCATAATTATTATAAACAATATAATTTTTTTGATTTTATTACTTAGATGTAAATACCTCTATAATCACACCTGTAATTTAGTTGTATCTTTGGCCAATACCTGTAAATTAAGGACCAAAATAACCTATCATCTGTCAATTTTTATTTTAATGACATGTAGAATTTACTATTGTCTCATAATGCCTTTGATAATGACCCGCAAGGGTTGAAACACGTGTCAGGAAACTGAAATAAATTGTGAAATATCAAGTACTACTTTAATTTCCTCTACTATGGACTATCCATTTCACCAAGCATGTAGCCCATCACATATCAATTATAAATTAAAAATGTGTACAGTAACACAGACAATAAACTTAAAAATAAAAAATTTAAACATTATAGAAGGCAATGTGATGATTTCCAAATTACCCAAATAAGATCAAATTTTGGTAAACGATCAATTTTATATAATGAATTAATATTTATAATCAAGTAATGATGTTTCTTAAAGATATCGAAGTACCTAATAAAAAATTTAAAAATAAACTAACCAAAAATATTCTGGATTGTCAAATTATTATTTTAATATTGTCTTAACTGTCATTTCAGTTATTACTATTCTAAGTTTGTATTATATTGCATGTATTGAACTATAGTAGTTAGTTGGGAATAAACAATTGAATTAAAATTAAAAATTGAATTTAATTGTTGTTAACATTGAATTTTTTGAAGTACGACCACCTCACCATGATGGTCGTACCCCATTTTGCTTTCAATTTTAATTTCACAGTAAAATTTGAGTTTTACAATAAATTTAAAATAAAATTAAAAATCATTAATTAAACAAAAAACCCTTTTATTAGTCATAATGTAGTTCACGTATACATATGAATTCTTATAAAAATTAATATAAAAAAATTTTTTCTGCAACATAAGTTTTAATAATTTAACAATGTCATTGGTCTCTTCATAATATTCTTACATCTTAATATTAACCCACTGAGGATGAAGGTTTATGCCTTCGAAACATGTATGGGCATATAATTTTATTTTATTAAATTAGTGGAGCAGACTTTGTGTTTTATTCCATAAATAAAAAATACAATTTTATGTTACTTTCAGGTACTATTTTCAATTTAATAATAAACATAAAAACAAATTACTAAAATAATTTATTTATTTGAGTTGCCCTAAGAAATAAAACATGTCTGTAATTTGTTATAAACATTTTTTGTAGATCTAAAAGTTTCAAATTAATTTAAATACAAACCTCTTCATCTAAAATCTCTATAATGAAATAAGTCATAATTCACGTTTGGTGGTACAACTTTTTCGTTTTGAATTTAAATTTATTCGGCAGCGGTGTATCAGATGTTGAGGAAAAAGCGAGTTGAAACCGGTGTCACGGAACATAAACATTTACTTATGTTTCTATTAAGAGTAAGAGTACCGACATCCTATTAACACCAACACAGTTAAAATATCTGCCAGCAAAATCACTAGGAAATGTAATAATAGCTGTATATTTTCTAAATACTTTAAAATCCACAAAACTTACAGGATTAAGCAAAACCTAGTACCAAATTATTGAATATAGTTAATAAAAATTGTTCCCATCAGATAAGGATTTTCTTGACTAAATTTACGGATAAAATAAAAAGAAATTAATTAAAATAAATTTAATTTCAAATTAAACATGAATAAAGGCTAATAACTGTAATTCCATTTTATAGCTTAGGCTCTGAGGATTGGATTAATGTTGTGTACTGCGGGCAATAGTAAACTCAAACTTTATATCGTCCATGGGTTTATTAGTGAAAAATACTTTAAAAATATACAAGGAGAACGTAGAGGTTGGAACAGATTCATTAAAAATTCAAAAAAACCCTCGAACTCGTCAATTTTTTACTTTTGTTGTGCATTTTTTGACGCTTATTTCATGTATACAGGTTGTCTCAAAAACAAGTTATGACGGTTAACTTAATTTTTTTAAATGGATGCCTCTGTTTTATAATATTCTTTTGGATTCTGAGTAAAATTCTAAACATATTTCATGAAATATGTGATGAACTTAAATTCACCTGTTTGCGAGAAAACTGCGTTTTAACTTAAAACAACAACACATTATTTATAAGCAAAAGGAAAGAAAATTCAAAAGAAACTCATCAAATGTTGGAAATGACTTCCAACAACAGTCTGGCAGTACCCGAGACGATCTGCAAATTCTTGCAGAACGTCATTATCGACGTAAGGTTCCATCAATCTTACTTCGCCTCTTTTTTTGTTATTTAAATCTTCAATATTGTTTGGTCGGTTAACATATACCTTAGGCTTAAGGTAACCTCAAAATAAAAAAATCTAAAGAGGTTAAATCTGTAGATCTGGACCGCCATTCAATTGGAGCTCATCGGCCAATCCATCATTGTGGAAAATTGTATTAGGGTACTCACGTACACGGATATTCTGGATTAGGGTTTCACCTCTCAAATTTCTGTCAATAAATAAGGGTCCCGAAATTCTATTTTTCACAATGCCGGCCCAAACATTAACTTTTTGAGGATATTGGGTAAACATTTCATAATCCAATCGAGGGACAACCGTCACTGTTAGTGTGACAAAGTAACAATCAAAGGCTTTATTTACAACAGTGTTTATAATTCAGATAATAATAAAAAAATCATGTGTTAAAATCCGAATATCGATTTTCTCGCAAACGGCTGAATTTAAGTAACTATATGACATATTTCATGAAATATGTTTAGAAATTTATGCAGAATATAGAAGAATATTATAAAATAGGGGTATCCATTTAAAAAAAAAATTAAGTAAACCGTCATAACTTGTTTTTAGGACAACCTGTATACTTGAAATATGCTTCAAAAATGCACAACAGAAATAAAAAATTGATGGGTCCCAAAAAAAAACACATGAATTTTAAATGAACTGGAACTTGCTTGGAAACATTTCTTTGGCGTACACAAAATACTAAAACGCAAAATACTGTTTATTGACTCGTTGATACTTGCATTACTCGTAGCTCCATATGCTTGCGATGTCAGACTCAGGGGCAAATGTTTCGGTGTTTGCATATTCTACGGTGGTAGTCGGAGGTGTTGTGGATTTTAGCTTTGACCAAACACTGACAGTATAGTTTACGCCTTGGCCTGGTTGAGAATACACATCCCCCAAGACGTAAGTGTAATAGACGCCTCCAACAGCGATTATAGGAGTACCAGCAACTGAATCGTTACCTTGGTTGATGATCTAAAAATATTTAGTTCGGCGTTAGTTTCATAAATAATTAACTAAAATAGAATAAACACAAGGGAAGGGCAAATAAAAATAATTATATTCTTTTTACCGATTCCAGTATTAAATAGTTAAATTATGATATTGGAATTCGTTAGGCCCTGGCACAGAAAGGTTACTAACATACCCAATCCTATAATATTATATTTTGGTAAAAATATGGGATTTGTTATGCTTTCTTGCCCAAATTATAGTACCAGTATAGTTTGGCGCTTTAAACGATCTGCGAAGAATCACATTAAATTTCTTCATTCAAAGTAACTATTTTAGCAACAGATTTTATTTAATTTCAAAGAGCCATGTATTTAGTTCTGAAACCGAGCTTATGATATAAGCTTAAAATTATACAGGTATTTTTACCAACAGCGAGTCATTCAGAGGAGGAAACCGAAAAATTCTATCTTTATAGAATTACGTCTTTACGGCAGAAGCGCCCTACGAGCAACACAAACGCATAACATTATGATGATGGAGGACTCTAATGCCAAACTAGGATTCAAACGAGATCACGCAGGACTAGCTATGGAAAACTTTGGTTATGGCGAAATAAATGAGAGATGAGATCAACTTGTCGACTTTTTGCATCAATTGCGTTATGCAATAAATTCATTCTTCGATAAAACACCTCAGCGCAAGTGAACCTAACGGAACAACAAAAAATGAGATAGATTTTATAACGACGAGCAGAAGAGAGACTATACAAGACATAGTTGTTCTAAATAAGTTCTCGATTGAAAGCGATCATAGAATGGTTTGAGCAATGGTATGCTTAAATATCAAGGAAGAAAGAGCAAGCATGATACATAAGAACAAAAACAGGAAATGGCACCCCCTGAAAGCATTAGATTATATAAAGACTCCATCAACAATAACCTAAATACTCACGAAGAAATGGATATAGAACAAATTAACACCAACATAGTAACCACTCTGAAAGAAGCAGACAAAACATGTCCAAAGAGCAAGAAAAACCGTGAGAAACTGAACCGAAATACGAAAAATCTTCTGAACGAACGAAGAAAAATGAGGAACGAACACGATACACACCTAGCAATATAGACATTAAGCAGGGAGCTTCAGGTTAGGAAATCCGAAAGGACATCAGACAACACAACCCAAGAGAGATATCTAGAGTGATCGAGGAAAACAAAAATTTAAAAGTTTTGAGAAAAAGCATGGCAACGGGAAAGAAAAACATACTTAAATTGAAGGAAAAACAAGAACAAGCTCTCAGTGACAGAGGGGATTTTGGAGGTAGTAGAGAACTTTTGCCACGAACTAAATAAAGAATCAAAAGAACACAATAATCGACCTTTAATAAGGGTAATAAATCAGGTTTCTGAGGAGATGCCAGACATTCCAATACATGAAATAAGAAGGGCCATATAGGAAATGAAGAACAATAAATCCCCAGGAACTGATGGAATGTTTGTCGTGGCTATAAAATGGGTTGGGGAGAAAATTCTACGAGCCCTAGCTAGACTTTTTAATAAATGTTTAAGAGAAACGTCAACGCCAATACAGTGGAGCAACGCAGAGGTAATCTTGCTGCACAAAAAGGGAGAAATTACCTCTTAAACTATCGTCCCCTCTCATGTATACAAACTCTTCACAAGATAATCACAATGAGACTAATAAAGAAACTTGAGCTTTATCAACCACGAGAACAGACAGGTTTCAGATCTGGATATGCACTGGTAATAAAAAACTTAATTGAGAAGTGTGCAGAATACAACAAACCTTTGGTTTTGCTATTTGTGGATTACGAAAAAGCTTTTCACACAATAAATCAACAAATAATGTTTGAAGCTCTACCGGAATGGCAAATAGATCACCGTAACACAAATATAATCAAATATTCCGTCTAGAAAGTATCCGGAATTTTATATTTTTCCAAATTTTAATATATTTCCTTTTTGTAACATTCGAAGGCAAGAGCAATGCATCAAGTAGGTTGTCCTATAGTAGGCTATGGCTAAAATCGCATGACAATACGATCTGTAAAATATTGTTGATTGTAAACAGGTTTAAGATTTGTGAAATTATGTCGCTAGTAGAAAAAAGAAAGAAGGTGGAATTTTTGTATAGAAAAGGTGTTCGAAACGTTAAAAAATTAGTGCAATTGACTGAACTCGGAAAAAGTGCAGCATATGAGACAATACAGAGGATAAAAAATGGCGCAGATATGAGGCATAGACCAGTTTCGGGAAGACCGCGTAAGATTCGTGGAAACAATTTAAACGCTTTAGTAAACTTAGGACGGCAAAATCCACGTCTAGGGTTTCGAAAATTGGCTAATAGATTTGGAAATACACGAAGAATAAAAGTGTGTCCAGAAACTGTCCGCATGTCACTGAAAAGACAAGGCTATATAGCAAGAAAACCAAAAAAAATTCCAGCAATGACACCTCTGCAAAGGCAAAGAAGAATAGATTTTTGTCAACGTTTTGGAGAAGATAATTTTAGGAATGTTTTTATATCTGACGAAAGTTGTTTTCAGCTTGGTTCAAATCAACTAAAAATCCTATGAAGAGAAAATGTTAGCGTTCAAATTTCTAAATTTCCCACTAAAATAATGGTGTGGTGAGCAATATCTCAGCCTGGTGCTACCCCTCTTTGTATAGTTGATGGCACCGTTAATAGTGCAAAGTATTGTGACATTCTAAATGGTTTCCTTCTTGAAACGGCTCATGCTTTATATCCAGACGGGTGGCGTTTTCAGCAGGATAATGCAAGATGCCACACTTCTGCCTATACTCAAGCTTGGATGCATGAACACCAATTAGCAACAATTCCATGGCCAGCAGCTTCCCCAGATCTTAGTCCTATTGAAAACATATGGGGACTAATAAAGATTGAAGTGGAACGAGCAGCGCCACGAAATAAAACAGATTTGATTCGGTCGGTTTTACACAGGCCTGGACCACCATCACCGAACATTATGGCGGTGACCTAGTTTCGGGTGTACCTGTACGTTTAGTTAATTGTTTGGAGTTAAACGGAGGTTGTATAAGTAAATGAGAAGAATTATTTGTTGTAATTTTATGATTCAAGTAATAAAAATATATAACGAAAAATTATAATTGTGCTTTCTTTTTTCCGAATACTTTCTAGACGGAATATATATATACAAAAATGCTACGGCGAGTGTGAAAATCGGATACCAACAAACAAATAAATGTGGTGTACGGTAAGGAGACACCATATCGGCAAGGCTGATTACTAAATTGCTGGAATGTACATGCAAAAAGGCACACTTGGATGAAGGGGGCATAAATATATATGGAGAAAGGTTTAGCCACCTGAGATACGCTGACGATATAATCTTGATAGCCGACCAAATGGATGAAGCCAAAAATCTATTTTTCGCTTTCCTCCCTGAAGGCCGGACTAAGAATAAACATGGCCAAAACACAAATTATGACAAACCTCGTACTCAATGAAAATATAAAGCTCGCTGGAAAAGCAATCGACCAAACTACGTCGTACAAATATTTGGAACACGAGATTTGCATAGGGAGAGACAACCAAACTAATGAACTTAACCGCCGCATAAGATCAACCCGGGTAGCATTCGGAAAATTAAACCATGTATTCAAATCATACCTTCATCATAACAATGTGCCTTAAAAAAAGGACTTTTAACCAGTGCATATTGCCTGTATTGACCTGAATAACGACA
The DNA here is from genome assembly GCA_963920685.1 of Polydrusus tereticollis. NCBI lineage: Eukaryota > Metazoa > Arthropoda > Insecta > Coleoptera > Curculionidae > Polydrusus > Polydrusus tereticollis. Next base: position 86,466,015 of record OY987329.1, on the reverse strand, counting down.
CACAAGATCCGTGTGACACAAAGAGCAATGGAACGCGCAATGTTGGGCATTTCTCTTAGAGGCAGAATCTCAAACCAGGAGATACGATAAAGAACAAAAGTAGTAGATGCGATAGAGAGAATAACCACTCTTAAATAGAACTGGGCAAGACATGTCGCCAGACTGACAGACAGCAGATAGACCAGATGAATATTAGGATAGAGACCAAGGCAAGGAGCCTACTGATATAGGGGCCGCCCTCCAGCGAGATGGACCGATGACTTAAGGCGTTGTCACGGGAACTGGATGCAGGCGGCGCAAGATCGGAACACATGGAACAGATTAAGGAATACCTATATCCAGCAGTGAATATAAGAAAGGGATGACTAAAGGGAATATATACACTTAATTTCAGCCAAAATATGCGCATATATATGCCTTGTTTGCCTTTGAAATATGCAGTTATATGAATTTTTTTGACCAAATATGCATACTGGTATGTAATATTTCTTAGTTTATTATAGTAAAATAGGGTAAAGAAGTACACTGGTTTCTAAAAAAAAAATTTACTTAAAAAAAAATGCAAAGAAAACAAAGGAAAATAAAAGTAAACAATTTTTTAACCTGAAATTACACTAAAGGCATTTATTACTTGTTTATACAGAGAGAAGCTTCTTTCAACATCTACTGATGTAATCGGACAATACTGCAACTTAGGTAGTAAAGTATAAGGCCAAGATACAACTTCATTGGATGGTTTACCTACATAAATGCTTTTTACTGAAGTTCAGTATTTAAATCCTTCATTATTTTTTACAGTTCTATACAATTTGTTCCTTACTTGACCTCCTACTTTACCGGGAATGTTGTTACATGTAGCGGAAAAAGTTTCAACAATACTAATTGAGTCTCTTAAACTTAAATTTCTAGTCTCTAACGAGGATATTATGTCCGATATAAAACTGAAATAAAAATTAATAAAAATAAGATCTTTAACTACACTTGCACTTTTAACAACTCTTACTTTGCACAACACACTGCGAATCGTTATCTAAATCGAAAATTAGTTCTCCAATGGCTTCGAAATGTTCCGTGTAAAAGACAAGTCACATGTACCATATTGGGATAAAATATTCTTAAGTTTTGGGCTACTTTTACCATATACGGTGCTGCATTAGACAAAAGCACAAAAAACTTCTTATCTGGGACTGGATTTGGTAAGAAAAAGCTCGATAGGGACTGCTGAATAAATCGGGTTATGGTCACATTATTAGTTTTGTCTAACTGCTTAGAAGCTACTAAATATGGGTTTGTTGTTTTATCTCCTTAAAGTGCTCCAATCATAAGATATGCGATATATCTGCCACAAACATATTTGCTTGCATGAACAATTATGTAAAGATTTTAATCACCCAGTGAAGCTCTAATTTCTTCTAAAACGGTTTCGTATACTGAATGGGCATTCTTCTTTCTAAGCGTGGATTCGTCAGGAATGGTTTGTTGACAATATTTTTGCAAAAATCTTCCAAATTGCGGATTTTGCATTTTTTTAGGGGTATGTTTGCTGCGACCAAAGCCTTGCATAAGTCTTCTTGAAAAATTTCCTTTTCAGATTTCGATTTTTGTCCAACATTTGAAAATGAGTTATTTACACTCAGCTGAACTGGCTCAGATTTCGTTTTTTGTAACTTTAATTTATGCAGCGGTGTTTTTAAATGTTGATCGATTTGGAACTCCTTTGCACAAACAATAATTTTTGCACAAACTTTACAGGACGCTAGTTCTCCACTGAACTCTAACTCTGGAAAATTTTTAAGCCACGAAGACATTTTCGCCACTTTAGACATTTTGAACACGAATTTGAAGTCACTAGTTTCACACTGAAAATACTGAAATCTTTCGACAAACTAAAACAAAAGTATGTATTAGAACCGGATATAAATACAGTTTGTTAAGCACGTTATAATAAGGCATTATTAAATGACAATAAATAACCCTTGTTGTGTAGTGGATCCGAACAGATCGCGTTACTTTTGTAATAAATTAAAACTCTGTATAAGTGTAATCATTTTATTAGTTTAATAAAATGGTGGGCGAGTGTTTGCCTCTTCCGACGCGTTGTCTATGAAGGTTTTTTACAAAGACTGTTTTCCACTTAAAAAAGGTCTCGGGTCACACGCTTATCGCGTCTAAAGTGTCACTGTTAATGTCTTTCAATAACTCGACCCTGTGGGTTCTTTACGTAATAATTTTTAAGTGACAAAATATAATCACCTAATAAATACAAAATTGTACATCCCGCCCACCTTGAAAGAGTAATTTCAATGATATAGGTTACAAGATGTATACCAACATACAAATATAAAATTAATGTATAAAGAAAATGTAAACATAAAGTAAAAAATAAAATAGAGTCCTTTAGTCCATCTCAATCGGTAAAACACTTATTTTAGTAACCGCACGTTTAAAAACTCCCGTCTTAGTTTTTACGGACACTACGCGGATGACATTGTCTTTTCTGGGATGAACTTTAATGATTCTGCCTAATGACCATTGCTGAGGGGGAAGGTTTTTCTCACGTAAAAGCACTAGGGATCCGATCTTGATAGGTGGCCCCTTGTTGCGTCCACACTTTGCTCTTGACTGCAAAGATGTTAAGTATTCGGATGACCATCGTCTCCAGAAATGCTGAACTAATTGCTGAAGACGTTCGTACAGAACCAATCTGTTAGTAGGTACCTCGGTGACATCTCGCTGTGGAATGGAGGTAAGTAGGTCGCCAATTAGGAAATGGCTAGGGGTTAGGACATGAAGATCATCGGGATCATTGGATAATGGGGTCAGAGGTCGAGAATTTAAAATAGCCTCTACCTGACACAATACTGTATAAAGAGATTCATAAGATAAGTAAGCCTCTTTTAAGACTCTGGTTAAGTGAAATTTGGTAGACTTTACCGCAGCCTCCCAAAGACCTCCAAATGAAGGTGATCGTGGTGGTATAAAATGCCACTTAATATCGTTTTCGAGTAGAAATGTTGATATTTTATGACCCTTTGAAACGTCCTGTAAGAATTTACTAAGTTTTTGTAGTGCAAAGTTAGCTCCTACAAAATTTTTTCCGTTATCAGAGTAAATATTTTTGCATAGTCCTCTTCGAGAGACAAATCGCTTTAATGCATTTAAAAATGAATCGGTACTTAGATCTCCAACGAGCTCAATATGAATAGCTCGTGTAACAAAACAAATGAAAATACAAATGTAAGCCTTTATTATCTTGCGAGAACGTAGTTTACCATCCTTTATCATTATAGGACCAGCAAAATCGCAGCCTACAGTTAAAAATGGACGTGAAGGCATTAGTCTTGATTGAGGAAGATCACCCATCATCGGAGTGCTCACATAAGGTTTAGATTTGAAACAAACAAGACATTGATTGATAGCACGCTTTACTGCATTTTTGCCATGAATAATCCAATATTTATTTCGCAAAATTACCAAAAGAGCTTGAGTTGCTGCATGTAAGTTTCGTTTGTGCTCATGCTCAATTAGAAGTCTAGTAAAATCATGATAAGGAGGTAATAAAATTGGATGTTTCATATCAGGAGTCAAGGTCGAGTGTCGAATTCTTCCACCCACGCGTAATATACCCTGCTCGTCAATAAATGGATTCAATGAAAACAGTTTACTGTCCCTAGAAATTTGTTTGTGTTTCCGCAAATCGTTAATTTCTTTGGAATATTCATAATATTGAACCATTTTTATTAAAGTGTTTAATGATTGATCTAACTCATTTTGAGATATTTCCGCAAAAATTCTGCTGGTTTTATGTTTGGTTTTAATATTTAGCATAAATCTTAATATATATGCAGAAATTCGAAGCAGTTTATTGAAATTTGAATATCTTCTAAAAATATCCTGATCCTGATAAGTTGTGTTAGTCATAAACGATAGTTGAATTGTCCGTTTTCTGTCCGGTATGTTGTCAATATTAATTTGATCTAAAACGGGCCAGAAGTTTTCATGTTTTGTCAGAAATTCTGGTCCGTGCCACCACAAGTGACAATCAAGTAATTGTTGCGGATTTAATCCGCGGGAAAGTACGTCTGCTGAATTTTCTTTGGAGCCAACGTGTCTCCATTGGAATTTGTCAGTCAATTCATGTATTTGTGTTACCCTGTTAGCTACAAAGGTATTCCAGTTACTCGGTTCACCCGCGATCCACGACAGTGCAATAGTGGAATCGCACCAAAAAAATTTATTTTTTATGTCAATTTCGAGAGACCTTTCTACATTTTTTGCCAAGCACGCTAAAAGTAGAGCCCCACAGAGTTCCAACCGAGGCAATGAGATTGTTTTTAAAGGAGCAACTCGACCTTTAGCGCATAATAACTTTGAATGACGTAAGCCGTTAATATCTGTCGTAACTAAATATATACAAGAACCGTACGCGGCTTCGCTTGCGTCGCAAAAACCATGCAATTCTATAGTTATATAATTTGGAGTGACTACTTGACGCGGTATTTTTATTTTGTCAAGGATTGGTAGTTGTTCAAAAAATGAAGTCCAAAGCGTATAAATATCTAAGGGCACCGATTCGTCCCAGCCTAACTTACACTGCCAAAGACGTTGCATAATTATTTTTGCACGTACAGTAATCGGGCCTGCCAGACCTAAAGGGTCAAATATTTTTGCGATAACCGATAAAATCTGACGTTTTGTTACCGTTGCGTAGTTCTCAAAGTTAATTGAATAACCTAAAGTATCTTTATTTGGTTGCCAAAATAATCCAAGTGTTTTGCGAGTTTTATCTTCAGATAAATCATAATTTTCTAACTGACCCTGATCGCAATCAGCTAACACTTCCGGCTTGTTCGAATAAAATTTTCGTTATGGAAAGCATGCACCATTTAGAATCTGAATTATTTGGTTTTTTAATGTGATAGCATTTTTAACAGAGTCGGATCCAGTTAGCAAATCATCAACATAAAAACAATTCAAAATTGCGTTACTAGCATTCTGCAAATTTTTAGCGTTATCAATAGCGGCTTGATTTAAAGATCTAATCGCTAAAAATGAAGCAGGTGCAGTTCCATATGTTACAGTGTTTAAAGTATAAAACTTAAGATCCTCATTCGGACTTGAACGCCATACAATACGCTGCAAATGTCGATCACATTCCCTTAATTGGACCTGTCGATACATTTTTTCAATGTCCCCGGTAAAAACTACATTATGAAGTCTAAAGTTTAAAATAATAGTTAATAAATCTGGTTGTATGACAGGACCCGTCATTAGGATGTCGTTTAAAGACACTCCGCTATCGCTTTTTGCCGAAGCATCATACACGACGCGTAATTTTGTTGTAGTACTGTCAACCTTGACAACACCGTGATGTGGTAAGTAATATGTCGTGTCAATCGTGTCTATATTCGAACTGATTTGTGACATATGTCCCAATTTTTCATATTCCGACATAAAATTAATATAATCGCGTTTTAAATTTTCGTCCCTTTGTAATCTTCTTTCGAGACTGTAAAATCGATTGATAGCTGCATTTTTCGAATCACCCAATTCGAAAGAATTATTTGATAAGGGTAAACTTACTTCAAAACGACCTTGCGATACGCGTCTATAGTTTTCAGTGAAATGTTTTTCGCATGCCAAATCTTGTGGTAAAATGTCCCGTTTTTTAGTGTCGCAATTTTCTACAGTCCAAAATTTTTCGATTTGCCTATGCAACTCATTATTTGTTATTGAAAGGTTACAAATGGTGGAGTCATTATTTTTATATGATGCATTGTAATCAAAAAATAAGGTTCCTGCAAAAATCCAACCCAGTTTAGTTTTGTTTAAGATTAGTTTGCCTTTGCCCAATTTAATTTGTCCTACACATAGTATGTCATAGAATATGTTTACTCCTAACAAAACATCTACAGGGCGCGACAAATTAAAATTTTTATCGGCAAATTCAATATTGTTTGGTAGGTCTATGTTAGACAAGTCAAAAGAGGTTTGCGGAAGATTTTCGGTAATTTTGTTTACAATTAAAAATGAATCTTTCATTTGATATTTTTCGCTGACAGAATAAAATGTGGCGTCAACCTTTTTTGAAATTTTGCTAAGAGAGTTATTTATCCCAGCCACGGGAATACTAAAATTTTTAGTTTTTAGATTGAGTTGCCTAGCCAATGAATCGGTAATAAAATTACTTTGAGATGCACTGTCTAGAATGGCCCTAGCTTCTATTATTTTTCCATTGCAATCTAAAATTTTAATCATGGCTGTTGCCAAAAGTATTTGTTTGTTGTTTCCAGTCGATAAACAATGCATTGTTATGTTTTGATTAGAAAAATCTTGGATCTTGGAAGTTGAGGCATCATTTGAGGTTTGTTTATTTTCTCGACTAATTTCCGTTGAGAGTAAAGTTTGAGTATTATGGGTACTTTGTGACCCGCCATGGGATTTGTTATTATTGTCGCGATCGACAGTGTTTGGGTTATTAACAGAGCTATTGACGCCGACAACGTTACCGCTGTTATTAAAGAATAAATGTATTAATGAATTATGTTTTCGACCGCAGTTTTTACAGCCTGCTGAATTGCAGGAATTGTGATCATGAAAAGGTCTTAGACAGTTGATGCATAGTTTATGTTTTTTAATTTCTGTGTAAAGATCCCTTTTCGGCATTGTATGTATTTTTTCGCATTGAAAGTTTAAATGATTTTTATGACAAAAGGCACAAGAAATCTTTCCTGTCGTCACGTGTGTTAGAATTTTGTTGTGTTGTTGTCCTCTGTCTGTCTTATTTTTGCTTTCCAGGGTTTCTAAGAAATTGCAACGCTTGGTTAGAAATTCCGTTAGTTGAGAAACCGTAGGAAAGTCAATTCCTTGTTTATTTAAATGTTCCTCCCATTCCCGTTTAGTTACAATGTCAAGTTTGTTACCCAATATGTATATGAGAAGTGTATCCCACATATCTATGGGCTGCCCAAGTGCCTTTAACGCACGTAAATTTTTGTTGAAATTATCCAATAAATTTCTTAGTTGAGAATGTGACTCGTTTTTCATTGTGAAACCATCCAAAATATGTTTTAAATGAGTGTGTACAATCAATCTCTTGTTTTCAAACCTATCCCTTAACATATCCCAAGCAATTTGATAGTTTTGATTTGAAATTTCAAGTGACTGAATTAAATGAGCAGCTTCGCCTTTCAGGCATGATTTTAAGTACCAGAATTTTTGTACATCATTTAACTGCGCATTTGAATGTACTAAAGAATTAAAAATGTCATAGAATGTCATCCATTGACTGTAGGCCCCATAAAATTCTGGTAAGCTAATCGGTGGTAATCTTACCGGACCTTGTAAATTAACATTTGTATTTCCAATTGCATTATTAACACTAAAAATGCTTGCACCAGGATTTGGTGGTGTATCTTGCGTTTTTAAAAAATCTGAAAGCATTTTCTTGGCTTGACCGATAGCCTTAAAGAATTTTGATTCGAAATCATCTCGCTCGGCGTCCTGAGAAATATTTCCCGATAAGTATTCAATTTCGGTTTGGATGTCATTAAATTGATCCAAAAGAAACGTTGTTCTCTCTACGCGAGCACTAACTTCTTCATAATTTCCCGAAAAAGATTCAAAATTATCTAGGTATGTAATAAATCTAGTTAATTGGGATTTGACTTGTCCCCGTTTTAACTTTAATTTGGCTAACATATCAGCTAAATCGAGTGCATTGTTAGTATTTTCAGAAGCCATATTTTTTTTTTAAATCTCTAAACACACTAAAGTATCAGATAATGCAATTGAATATGTAAAGGAAATGGAAAAAGGAATATTGACGACTTACCAATCGACGCTATTTTCCTTGGTTGTGGTTTTTCTTTCAGCTGTGTTGCCAAACAAACTGTTGTAGGTATTTGGTTTTCCGACTGTGTTGCCGAAAAGTCCCTTTGACGACCGTTTTGTCGCACTTGTATATTAGCTTTCCCGGTTGTGTTGCCGAACAAAGCCGTTTTTACCGACCGTTTTGCCGATTTAACTATCCAGGCTCGAAGGACCAATGTTGTGTAGTGGATCCAAACAGATCGCGTTACTTTTGTAATAAATTAAAACTCTGTATAAGTGTAATCATTTTATTAGTTTAATAAAATGGTGGGCGAGTGTTTGCCTCTTCCGACGCGTTGTCTATGAGGGTTTTTTACAAACATAAAACATAATCTTATTCTCTGCCTAAAAACTAACTTCGACTGTTTTCCACTTAAAAAAGGTCTCGGGTCACACGCTTATCGCGTCTAAAGTGTCACTGTTAATGTCTTTCAATAACTCGACCCTGTGGGTTCTTTACGTAATAATTTTTAAGTGACAAAATATAATCACCTAATAAATACAAAATTGTACAACCCTAACAATATACCTGCAAACCCCGGAAACCCCCAAAAAATACCTTGTGTATAATCAAGATGTAAATATTAATTATTAGGTATATATATTATATAATTATCTTCAGATTAGAAAATTCCTAAAGCAAGTGCCGGACTGGACATTAAACCTATGAGTCTACGAGTTTTCATGACCGGGCGTTTTAAATTTTTTGGTAACGCCGAAAACATAAAAATATGCTCATAAAATAATAATCTGGGAAAAAATGTGCATTTTATTATAAAATTGCAAATTATATAATATGCAAAAATGTATGCACTTCGCATATATTCCGCCCTTTAATGATGATAATGATGATTTTAAAGTGGTATAATGCAAAATCTAAAGAACGGCTGGAAATATTTGATTCCAATTTTAGGACGCCAATAGGGAGGTTGGAGGACATGCTTTAAAACAGTCTTGATATTTAAATTACATTTACCCCCCCCCCCCCCTTCACCCTTCCAGATTTTATCTGGCTGGTGACAAATTTAAAATATCAAATGGAAAGGTGTTCATTTTGTTCAATAATTTGATTCTCCGTCAACAACTGCGTAAGTAAGCAGAAAATTTTTACATTTACTCTACTGCTGCTTAGTTACGAATTTTTGAATAAACAAATTTAAAAAACTTAAAACTACATACTACCTACCTTAAATTTAAGGACCATCGAGCTTTATAAGATATTTGAAATTACCCCAATCTACTTATAAACATTATGAAATTCTATTTTGACATAAGTAACGCACGCAATTTAGCATTTGTGGAGTTACTCAATTATATGCTTCTCGAATTAGCCCTTTCATGTTTTCTGGTATGGTCGGTGGTATAGCCATAACTTTGTCTTTTATAAAACCCCAGAAGAAAATATTCAATGGGGTTAAATCCGGTGACCTTACAGGCCAGTTCCAGGAGCACCACGACCAATCATTTTCCAAACATTTCATTTAGTGTATCTCGAACATGTCGCACAAAGTATGGCGGGGTACCGTCAAGTTGAAACCATAGTTCTTACATATTTGCATTATTATGCAGAAGTTGTGGCAAATCGTTCTTTAAAAAAATATTGTAAATTCCTCCATTTAGGTGAAAGCCAAAAAAAAAAATTGTCCAATGACTCTATCTTCGAACATACCATACCGATCATGGATTTTGATTCGGCCTAATTCTCATTCACTAAAAATTTTGAGGTGGTGTAAATTGTGACGGTTTACCTTAAATTAATAAAAGCAAAATTGATTCACCCAGTACAAAACTCAAACACAAAATAATCCTGATTCAATTAAATAATTGCCTAACCACAATTGGTATAAATGTTGCTTTGTCAGAAAAGACTATAGGTACCTATTTCTTAAGAACACATTGTTTTAATAAATTGCAGGTCTTAACCAGTCACAAAATGTGATCCTATTTTGAAAAAAGAAGTATGTAGCAAATTGGCCAGTACCGATTTTTGGCATTCCTAGAGAAACCATCGTGCATGTGTACCACATATGGTTTCTTACTGCTATCGGAACACCCTCAAGCAGCAAAGATAGTTGTTCTTGAAGGAAATTGAGGTAAGATTGTCCGTCTGGCAAGAAGAATGTGCCAATAAACTGGTTACCTATAATTCCTGCCAATACGTTAACCAAAAAGTGATGTTTCGGTTACGGCATAGGGATTTTCTTCCGCCCACAAATGATTGTTTGTGAATTTCTTGAAAAATTAGATTCGTCTGTGAACAGAATGTGTGTCCCAAATTGCGGATTTTGTGCAATAATATGAAAATACCACTGAAAGAAAGTTACACGCCTTGGAAAGTCTCTGGATCTAATTAGTGATGCCGCCGAGACGAGAAATTCTCGTGTCTCGTCTCGTCTCGTCTCGACGAGACGAGAGTGAAATTTTTTTCTCGAGAGAAGTCACGAGACGAGACGAGAGAAGACCGTTTCTCGTCGAGAAATTTCTCGTTTTTTCTCGAATTTTCTCGTTTGTTGGAACACTGAATTTTAGGTATCTCCTAATATATAGACAGAAAAATAATGTGCTTAACGTTCTCACTCTATCGTATTGTGAAGGCATTTACCTTAAAAGAGATATTCAAGAGAACGGAATCAAATTGTCTAGCCTCTTTCTTCTGTCTATGGTTAGTAGTTGACATTTTTAAATAATTAACCAAATCTGAAAGAAAGCATTTTCGATTGAAAACGTTGTAGCGGCGGTGATCTTAAACCAATTACAGTTTACATTGTATAACTCATATGTAAAAGAAGGACACAATAATTATCTAATGTTACCGCGATTTAGTCCGAATATTTCATAAACTATGAGAGATTGATATGTCAAATAGAGCATTTTCGGAAATACTTCTTTAAGTTCTTTCTCTTGCACTTTCTATTAATGTAATAAAAAAATTAAGGTTTTTCCCCGGATGACATTCTGGGCTGATCCCTTTATTTAGTCGAATATTTTCCAAACTATTGCAGTTAATTATGCCCCGAATTATGCCAAAAAATAAATAATAAAAGAAGGGTAGTTCCATTATGAATCAATTATTATTATTATAAATCGTTCTCCATTCTGTATCTTTTACCACCCCGTATATTTTGGACTGAAAATACCTCGGTGCCAAGCCTATTACATTACGTGAATTATGTCTTATGGCCGCTTGCAATATTTTGTTGATCTAAGAAAAATAGTTTCTAAGTCACATGCCTAACAAACCGACTTATATTAAACCCTTCTGCGAGACGACCAGATACTTTTAAATGTTTACCCCCTTTAAGATTCGTATAAAAAAATATTTTTTATGATTCCCTACTCACGAGAAAAAACGAGACGAGACGAGACGAGACGAGACAATGGCACTCTCGAGCGAGAAAAACGCGTTTCTCGTCGAGACGAGATAAAAAAAAATTCTCGCCTCACGAGACGAGACGAGAATGGGCCAATTCTCGTCTCGTCTCGTCTCGCGGCATCACTAGATCTAATACGTCGATGTACACTATTGGCGACATATATACTTGGTTTAGTCCCCCTTAAGATGGACAAATATTTTTTTCTAAGTTATTTCGGCAAATAGAGTTTTTTCTTAAGGCATTAGTAGGTCACAGAATTTATTTACACCTATATAACGCCTTCAAATCCCGAGTTTGGCAATTCCGGATTTAATAATAATTATTTTCCAAATTATTTGGGTACACACATTTATTTTTAAAACCTCTAATGGCTCAACAAATGGACAAAAACCTATTTACAGCCTAATACATCGATTTACACTGTTTGCGACATATAGGCTTGGTTTAGTCCCCTTTAAGATGGAAAAATATTTTTTTCTAAGTTATTTCGGTTAATAGAACTAGCAGCTAAGCCCGATAGCGCCTTTAATGCACCTGCTTTAGATACATCGTATTCACTACAAGTGTGTAAGTATCAAACTCTTTAAAACAATCTGAAGTGGGTTCTGTATTATTTTTAGGAGCAAGTTCCCTTGAACCATAAGGAGGATTTATTGCTACTGCACTCAAAACTCCAACGGTTAAATCGTCAATGGTTTTCGTTTGTCTTTCTTGTAGTTCCTTCTACAACCCCCCAAAATTAATAACATGTCTATTTCAATGATTGGTATTATTGATTTCAATGATTCGTATGATTGTTCCACAATTGCACTGAATAAAAAACTTTATCAAACACGAGGAATATCTTAGAATAAGATTACTATTTTGTCAAAGTCAAAAGTAATATCCTAGGATACCACGATAATTAAAAGTATTGATAAACAATAATTAGTGGAGTTAGTTTTAAATGTTCTCACATTGTGTATTCAAAACTTCGTAACTAAGCAACCAGTTTAACAATTTTCTGCTTACTTACTAGTTACGGAAAATCGAATTATCGAAGAAAATGAACACCTTCCGACGTGACATTTTAAATTTGTCACCACACAGATAAGTTCTGGAGGAGGGTAAATGTCTTATAATACGTTCCCGAAACTCCCTATTGGTATCCTAGAATTTGACTAAAATATTTCCACTATTCGTCGTATACGGCACTGTAACACTTTAAAATTCGCACTCTGTATAACTGGTCGTAGTCGGTAAAAAGAAATCCGTAAATAACATAGAACATAGTTGCTTTTTACGTATTTTTGTAACCTACGGCATTATCATTTCGAATTTAATTGATATTGTCACAACTGGGGGTTGCTTCCAATTCGCTCCTGCGGATACTTCCACCATCTGGCTCTTGGTGGTTGGCAGTAGTATTAGCAACCTGGAACAAGTGTAAGTGTTATAATAATTATGTGTGTATGTTGCCCAGCGTTTTCGTTCACGCCCGTTGGTATCCTTGTTGGGAAGCAACCCCCAGGTGTGACATGGTAGAGGCGCCTAACGAAACTCGGGGTGTTTAATGCTCCCATTAAACACCATACCTTAGAGGCTACCATGAAGAAGAAAAAGAAGTTTGAGGTAACAAGAACAGATTGCGACAAGGAGAAGCAAGCAAGTGCAACTCCTGTAAAGTCTAATAATTTTATTATATTTTTTAGCATCATACTAAAATTGCAAAATTTCCAACTTATAAAAGGGGGTGACCAGGAGGCTAAAGGTCAATAATCGTCATCGTCAGTAAAGAAGAAAAAAGGGTAGACAAGGATTTTCCAACGAAAGCAGCCAACAGGTGGTGCTAAACGGGCACTACCAAATGGTTAGACGTAAAAATAGAAGTGGCTCTGAACTGAGTAAGGGTTAACTATCTATTTTTCCGAGTCAGCGAGCAGCTAGTTAGCGATCAGCACTGAACGATAAGCATCAAAGGTAGAAACGTTCCAGTCGCAGAGAGCCTGGGATAATTTAAGAGGGTATGCATTTTTTTTTTAAAAATTCATTGTATTGCATTCTCAGTATATTATAGAGATTTTTTGGCCCCTGGAGACTGTTTCCCGTAGCTATATCATTTTTAAATTTTTAAATTTTTTAACAGAAGGTTTGAATTTATAAATATAATTACTATATTCTCTTAATTGCAGGAGAGCCTATTATTTACTTTATCAGCAGAGATGCTGATGATTGATGATTGTTTGTCATTTAATTTAAGGTTGCAAAAGTAGGTATAGTTTATGTTGTAATGATTGTTATATTTGGACAGTGTTATTGATTGAAATGGTTATTTAAAATACTGTCATTCTTATTATGATGATTGTTTTTAGGTGCAAGTCATACATTTTATGTTTATTAACATTGCAAAATAGTTTATTTACATTTTTTGTGATAGGGAACCTTTATTATTATGGCCAATAATGTTTTTAGGTTTTTCATGGATGTACTGGACGTACCGTTGTTAATTACTTGTATACAGAGTATCTTTCTATGTTTGGTCATACTGTACAATTTTAAAATTTACCTGAATTTCACATTGTTTTAGCTGAATTTGAGCAATTATCACTGTGCGAAAAGATAAAATAAATTCACTGAGTAGAAGCAATTTGAGAACTTGAAAACAAATTGCTGAAACGGCAAAATAAAACCTATTTAGAACGCAACTGCTCAGAGCGTCAATTTTTGGTCCTGATTTGCGACGCTCAGCACGGCAGACTTTTTGTGGCTTTGTGGGTGGCCACCTCAGTATTACGTTAAAGTAGGGTAGTTCTCCCAGTTCAGCTCATTGTTTCCTGATAGTACGACGAAAGTTTATCACTGTTTTTAACCATACAAGTGGTATTTCCAAGGCCAAGGGATAGAGACAAAGCAGAAATTCTCATCCATTCTGTGCATTTTGATATAATATGTTTTTATTGAAGTAAATAGGAGAGTAGCGAACAAGTTTTATCAAGGGTATAAAATAAGTTGTAAACTATGTACGATAAAGGTGTCCTTTCTCGTTTAAATGTGATACAATTGCCTAATGACGTAACTGATTTTTCAGGAATTTTTGTTTATTCACTTATATGCCGTTTGTTACAGTATGACCATTCATATAAATAGATTTTTTTAAGTTACCACACAGAAAGAAGTCGTTTGGCGAAAGGTCAGGAAACCTGGCTGGCCAAAGGATTAGATGCCGTGGGCCAATAATATTTCCGTTAAAAATATTTTGCAACTATTCCCTAACCATGAGAGAATTATGGGCAGGACAACCATCCACTTAATACCAGATCTCCTGATTTTCGCGTACTTCTTTTACTGCGGGTTCAATTCGATTTTGTAGTAAGTCTAAATAGGTATAGTAAGGTTGCCTTCAATAAAAAATGGTCCAATAATGTGATGTCCTACAATTCCCACCCTAACATTTATTTTTTCTGGGTATTGCGTCCGAGTATGAACAAGACGATATTCAATTTCTTTACTACAATACCGGCAATTTTCAACACTTGGTTCGTTGTTGAGGGTAAATGTACATTCATCGGTAAAACAAATATTTCTCAAAAAATCTCTATTATTATTTGCACTTTCCATTACCTCAAAACCGAATACCATTCTCCGTTCTTCATCACCCTACCGTACCTCTTGATGTTTTCCATACTTGTATGGAAAATATTTGTTTTTTTAAAGTGCACATCATTGTGATTTGATGTTTCCTACGGCATGCCCAAGAACCTACGTGCAATTTATTTAATTTCCTCCACGTGCAGTAAAATATCCAGATCTCTAATATCGCTTTCTTCATCTTTGTTGACATTCTGAGTTGAGCATTTACAGTTATTTATTACAGTGCCTTTGGACTCAAATTTACTAATGCTAAGTTTAATTATTGAAATGAAAGGGATAGGCTTATCAGGGAATTGAACTGAAAACATTTCAGACGCTGCTCTTAAACTGTTTCTTGTATAATACCACTTAATCATAGTTACTTTCTCCTTAATGAAATAGCTTATATTTGACCAAAATGAACGATTTCTTTCAATTTATAATAAAAGCGCCTTTAATGAAAATACTGTCACTGACGCTACTTTTCGTTTTGTCAATGCCAAATAATAATTTGCTAGTGTTTGCTCTATTACCTAAACTATGAAAATTTCGTAGTTTTGCCACAACATTTAATTGAATAAGTTAGGATTGGCATATTAAAATTTATTCAATCTTGGCACATGGGTTTATTATATCGGCCTATTTAATAAATTATTAATTAATTTTTCTGTAAAATATACAGAGGAGCCGATATTAATAGAAAACAAATAGCTATGAATGGATCGTCACAAAAAAATATTAGAATAATAAATAGTAGCCCTCCATGATCGACTAAACTAATTTTAGGTATATTTATGTAATAATAATACTAATAAGAATGCCTTTATTTAGAATGTTAGAAAATAAATTATGCATAAAATTGCTATAGTGGGTGGCAATATCCAACTACTGCTGCACATACAACCAAAAAATATTGGCAATAAAACTAAATTAAATAACATAAAAATGGCAAATAAAGAAGGTATAAGAATGCAAAGTAGTTACTAGAAAAAAATAAGTACTAAATTACAAAATATTAACATGATTGTCTGTTTAAAAAAAAATAGAAGCTAAGAGAATTCCTATAAAAAAAACGTAAAACGAAGCAAGCAGTGTTAATAGTAAGGCTAGCAGATAACTAATACTATTCGCAAGATCCATAGTGCTGTCTCCCTTAAACCATTGAGCAAGCAAAGCAACTGGCTTATGCAGGGTAAGGGCAATGTTTACAGAATATTTTATTCTTTACACTTCGGTAACTTCGGCAACTTGTTCTTCGTCTACGATTTTACTTAAATGTGGTTTAATGTACTTAAAATTACCAGCACGTCCTTCTGACTCTGGAGTAGCTCATTTGTTATCATTGATTATGTATTGGTAATGCAAATATATATTATTTTATATTCTACCTTAAGACAGTTTATTGTTTCGTATTCCTGTGACACACTTTCAGTGATGAGTACAAAAGGACAGTCAACAATTTGACTAGCGTTTTCGGGTGGATCACATAGGGTAAGTACGGATTGTTCTATTCTAAAAAAGTTTTAAAATAAAAAATTAACAGTGTACTTATAATTAAGAGAAGGTAATCCGAACCATGTAAATGTACTCTGGTAGAATTTGAATAGCCAGTTAAAAATGAAGCTAAATACTATTTTTCACTTAAAATATACAGTGTGTCCGAAAATGAGGAGCAAAAATTTGAGGGTAATTCGGCTCCAAAAAATAACATTACAAGTTCATATAACATTTTTTTCGAAAACTCAAATACAGGGTGTTTCCTAACCTCTCTGAAAAAATGAAGGAGGTGAGTTCTCACCTTATTTTAAGACGGGAATGTGGTATAAAAGTTTTTCGCATGTCGCTTCTTTTTCGAAATACAGAGTGTTAAAAAATATAGTAAAGCAATAACAATAATTTTAATAATTGATTTAAAAACTTTTAATAATTAACTCACATGAGCAAAAGTCAAATAGATTGTTGGAAAATTTCGAGACTGGCGCGAATCGTATTAAAACCATCAATAATACGCAGTCAAAGGTCTTCTTCAGTTTCAATAGGAGTAGATTCTTAATAGCACTGCTTCCATCAATTCTGGCAATTTATCTCTAAGGAAGTTGAAATAGACATCACCAGTAAGTCGATTTGGAAAAAAATACGGTCCAACTAAACTAAGCTATCTCTAATAATCCCTGCCCAAATATTAAAAGAAAATGTATACTGGTGATGTCCTTCGATGGTAGCATGAGGATTATCTTTCGCCCAAATATGATTGTTGTGAAAATTTATGATGCCTTGTCTGGAAAAATTCGCTTTATCTGTAAATAGTATTTTTGCCGAAAAATGTGGGACCCTTAAAGAATTTCTTGAAACCAGTTGCAAAAATTAACTCGAGCTAGGCAACAAAACTTGCACTATTTGTACGTGATAAGGATAAAGTAAAAAGTCCTTTAGGATACTCCATACTGTTTTGTAACTCACATTCAACTCGTTCCCGATTTTCCTCGTACTAGTGCCTGGAGATTCTTTCACCATGTTTAAGACCTCTTCCTCAAGTTGTTCGGTTCTAATTGTAAGTGATCGGCCGCCTATTTTGCTTTTTGCAAAGCTACCTGTTTCCTGCAATCTTGTAAATGTTTCCGAACACGGTACTCGTCTATTAGGAAAACGTTCTGCGTCTCGCCTCTAGCGCATTTCCATTTGCCAAACCGTACATAAAATGAATTTGAGTAATTTCTTGATTGGTAAACTTAGCCATTATGAAAAGTATGCAATGTAGTACAAATAAATTCGAAAAGAATTCAAAAAGATATTATTTGAAAGATATTAAAACAGGAGACAAATGTTACGCAGAAAACAAGCCACGAAACGAAGCAAAGCCTACTCGTATGATTTGACGCAACATAGTGATGAAAATACGAAAAATAACTAAAAAATTAAGGTACTCTTTTACCCAGATGAACTAATTGTAAAATTTAAAATTGACCCAAAGTAAAGTGCTCTAATCCCTTATGTTTAACAAATATCATTAGAATATCGTTTGGCATTAATTAATAAAATGAAAAAAATACAAAATTTTTTTTTATATGTATTTTGAAAACGAAGCGACATGCGAAAAACTTTTATATCACATTTTCATCTTAAAATAAGGTGATGATTCACCTCCTTAATTTTTTCAGAGAGGTTAGGAGACACTCTGTATAATGGAGTTACAGGGCATCAAAACTTGTTTTTTAAAATCAATCTTGCTTTATACATTTTTTAGAAGTCAGCCGATTCTCTTTTAATTTGATATACTTACTACTACTATTTAGTGATGCCGCCGAGACGAGAAATTCTCGTGTCTCGTCTCGTCTCGTCGCGTCTCGTCTCGACGAGACGAGAGTGAAATTTTTTTCTCGAGAGAAGTCACAAGACGAGACGAGAGAAGACCGTTTCTCGTCGAGAAATTTCTCGTTTTTTCTCGAATTTTCTCGAATTTTCTCGTTTGTTAGAACACTGAATTTTAGGTATCTTCTAATATATAGACAGAAAAATAATGTGTTTAACGTTCTCACTCTATCGTATTGTGAAGGCATTTAGCTTAAAAGAGATATTCAAGAGAACAGAATCAAATTGTCTAGTCTCTTTCTTCTGTCTATGGTTAGTAGTTGACATTATTAAATAATTAACCAAATCTGAAAGAAAGCATTTTCGATTGAAAACGTTGTAGCGGCGGTGATCTTAAACCAATTACAGTTTACATTGTATAACTCATATGTAAAAGAAGGACACAATAATTATCTAATGTTACCGCGATTTAGTCCGAATATTTCATAAACTATGAGAGATTGATATGTCAAATAGAGCATTTTCGGAAATACTTCTTTAAGTTCTTTCTCTTGCACTTTCTATTAATGTACTAAAAGAATAAAGGTTTTTCCCCGGATGACATTCTGGGCTGATCCCTTTATTTAGTCGAATATTTTCCAAACTATTGCAGTTAATTATGCCCCGAATTATGCCAAAAAATAAATAATAAAAGAAGGGTAGTTCCATTATGAATCAATTATTATTATTATAAATCGTTCTCCATTCTGTATCTTTTACCACCCCGTATATTTTGGACTGAAAATACCTCGGTGCCAAGCCTATTACATTACGTGAATTATGTCTTATGGCCGCTTGCAATATTTTGTTGATATAAGAAAAATAGTTTCTAAGTCACATGCCTAACAAACCGACTTATATTAAACCCTTCTGCGAGACGACCAGATACTTTTAAATGTTTACCCGCTTTAAGATGCGTATAAAAAAATATTTTTTATGATTCCCTACTCACGAGAAAAAACGAGACGAGACGAGACGAGACGAGACAATGGCACTCTCGAGCGAGAAAAACGCGTTTCTCGTCGAGACGAGATAAAAAAAAATTCTCGCCTCACGAGACGAGACGAGAATGGGCCAATTCTCGTCTCGTCTCGTCTCGCGGCATCACTACTACTATTCGTATATATTTTTGTTCCAAATTTGACATAAATGCTTTAATCCCAAAATATCTAAGTGGCCCCTACTATTAAGATAAACGTATTTGTTTAAAGTTTTTAATATCTTCTTTAATCACGACAAACTGAATACTTTTCGAAAAAATTGCTTTTAGACATTTTCATACTAGAAACGACTACCGATCCATTTCCACTAATTTTTAACATTTTCAAAGCATGCCTTGGAAATAAACGCAAAGAATTTCCTTCATAAACTTGTTGAGTTAAGATTGCCCCAAGAGAAGAACTCCATGGGAGTCCACGGTACAAATTCACCGCATCCTATCTATCTATCAGGAAAAGATTCATTAAGAAATCTAGCACACTGTTTGCCTCTAGGTGTACATCTTCCAATAAAATGGGCAACCGATTTCTTAAAAAATTCAAGTAAATCTCACCATTTAGCCTTTTGGAGAAAAATGTGCCCCAATTAAGTGGTCTTCTACAATACCGACCCACACATTAACCAAAAACTTATTTTAAAAACCGCGTTCTATAATCAAGTAACGATTCTCATTAGACCAATAATGTTCATTATAAAGTTTGATGGGGCCATTATATCAAAATCCAGCTTTATCCGCAAAAAGAATAAAGAGTACAAAATTTCGATCTTCGTTATGGAGATTTCGAATGTTATTTCACAAGACTTCAGTGCAGCGAATTCTAATTAACAACGGATACCACCTCTTTAAAGTTCATCTGGTACAAGCTCTACGGCCTAATGATTATGAAAGACGATTGGAATTCATCGCCTTTTTGACTACACAGTTAAATGAGGATCCACGGTTTCTGGAAAAAATTATGTGGAGTGATGAATCGCGATTCCACAATAATGGAATCGTAAATCGTCATAACATTCATTATTGGTCGGTTGAAAATCCACATTGGGTTCGGGAACCTCATTTCCAAAATATCTGGGGAGTAAATGTGTGGTGTGGTCTCTTTAATGGACGATTAATTATTGGGCCACACTTTTATGAAGGTACATTAAACGGTCAAAGTTATTTAAATTTTTTAATCGAGGTCTTACCTACGGTTTTGGAAGAAGTTCCCATAAACGAACGTTTTAATATCTGGCTTCAACAAGATGTTGCTCCGCCACATAACTCCCGGATTGTATCGGATTATTTAGACAATAATTATGAGAGAGACTGGATTGGGAATCGAGGACCTTTCAGGTCACGAGAAACAGGGTCTTCAGGCAGTAGAGAATGTACATTTTGATAATGGTAGAGATGAATGAGTTGCTCTTGCAAATTTTCATGTACCGAACTCTTTGGAATATTTTTCTAAGTAGCAATTAATCTTGTACTTATTTTGCGATTATTATTAATTGGATTCGAAACATGAGCTCCTGGTTCCATACTTTAAGTACTTTTCTACTGTTCTACGTCATAGTATTTAGTTTTAAATGATCCATATTCTCCGAGCCTTTGATAAATAGTACTGAATATTCACGATAGTGGTATTCTTCTATTCGGATCTGCTTCATCATACAAACGTCTTATTGTGCATTGCCGCCAGCTATTCCAGACTGATAATTAATAGTTTAATCTTTGGCATTAAAATAAAAATAATAGGGGCATTCTCTTAATGGTAAGGGCTACTTTTAGTTGAGTGATTTATATTAAATTTGGAGCAAAAATGCATTAGGATATTAGTAATTAGTGTGCCAAATTTAAAGATAATCGGCTAACTAGATTTGAGCGAGGAATTCTACAAAAATAGTAAGTAGTTTATGCTAAGAACAATGCCTATAGTTAGAAAACAGTAATTGAATATCAGATCGCTTTAAGTTAGTCCAGGTTTAAAGAATGCATACCCTTGTTCTCCATTAGCACAATCTATTAGATCTTCAGATAACCCAGCATAGACTAGAATCAATAAAATAGCACAGTGTGAAATTAATTGCGACACTACTAACATTTTTTATGCTGTGATTTCTATATGGTTATTATTATGACACTAAACGAAATAATAATTATGTGGTATTTTATCTAATTTGATAAAAGTGGGTTATTAATATACGTATCTTCTCAATTGTTTTCCAATTTTTTTTTAATTCAATGCTAAACTTGATCTTATCTCTTTCATCCATTATCAAAACTCAATTTTAATTAAATTACTCATTGAGTGAATTTTCAAATATTTCGATTGCCAATAATTCCAAGTATATCTATACAGATACTAGTGTTTAGATCTGGCATTTTGCGAAGTTTTGTTAGTTTTTGTTCAATGTCGACAATAGTCTTAAACTAAGAATACTTATTATTTAATTATTACATTAAGTTATATTATTTCATACTGGGTTAATGAAATAGTACGTCTTATGAAAGATCATTTGAGCGCACGCGCCTGATAGAATATGAGTTTTCTAACTGGACAACTACGTAGGTAGCTTTTTCTAAATACCTATTTAAAATATTTACTTGTCTGTTTGGCTACCCGTCTGTTCATTAAAAACTTTACTTTCACTGAACGGTTTTTGATCAGACGTAATATATTAGTTACAGATAATGACTTTTCTGCTTGTCGATGACGCAAGAGGAGCTGCGGGCGCGATAGTAACTTTAAACGCCTCGTTGGTTTTTGCAATTATTATTATTATTAGTAAAGCAAAATATGAGGTCGCATAATTTTATTGGCTGGTTATAATTTAAAAAATATTAGCTATGTATATGATGCATAATCATCCAGTTTTTGTTCCTTAAATTGATTTTATATCCAGAGGACTTGAGGACATCATTTGGTTGAATATACTTTATTTAGTATACCAAATATTACTTATAGTATAATTACGAACTAGGTTTTGCCCGCAGCTCCTCAGACATCACAACCAAATTCTATGCGGACGATGCCGCAAGCAACAGCAAATATGTAGAAAAAATTTCTAAATCTAATATTTTTAGTGTCATCAAAACCTGTCCAAGCAATGGACGTGAAGTTATAAACGAATAGATAGACATACAGACGGCACTAATAAGACATATACTTTGAACCATTTTTTTATTTTTCATTTTTTTTTGCAACCACCAACCAATTAACGATATTGTAAGTGTTCGGCTTTAAACATTGCATAACCGAATTCAATTTTATTAGAAGTGAGCCATTCGCGAATTGCAGCTTTATTACATGACGTGTTAGATATACAGGGTGATTCAGAAGTACTTTGACAAACTTCGGGAGATAATAGCCGACAATATTTTAAGATGAAAAGTTCTTATAAACATTGGTCCTTGACGACTCGTTAAGGAGATAAATAATGCGCATTTAGAATTTATCAGGAGCGATATCCTAACTGAGTACTGCCTGCTGCTGCAACATTTACAAATCTTCACCGCCGTTTAGCTGAAACAGAGAGTTTTACAAGGCCACGTGACATTCCCGGAAGACCACGAACAGCCCGAACCCCAGAATTAGAAGAAGCTGTTTTAAACGCTGTAGTGGAAAATCCAGATACAAGCACCCGAATAATTGCTAATGCTCTCAATTTCACCCAAGCCACAGTTTGGAGAATTCTGCACGATCAGCAGTTGTATCCGTACCAGATTCGAAGGGTACAAGCTCTTTTACCCAGGGACTTTCCTCAGCGCATTAATTTATGTCAGTGGTTTTTGGAAAAATTTGCTGAAAATCCCCAATTTTTAAATGATGTACTTTTTACGGACGAGGCAAATATTTCTCAGAGTACGATTACAAACTTTCACAATAACCATATCTAGTCTTTGGAAAATCCCCACGCAGTTAGTGAAAGAAATTGTCAGTACCAATTTTCATTAAACGTGTGGGGAGGAATAGTTGGCGATTACTTGATAGGGCCTTTTTTTCTTCCACTTCGGCTTAATGGCGATACGTACCGACTATTTTTGGAAAATGAACTTCCGCTCTTATTGGATGATGTACCCTTAGAAACTCGAAGACGTATATGGTTTATGCATGACGGAGCTCCCGCTCATTTCAGCATAGTGGCCAAAACTCATCTAAATCAAATTTATCCAAATCGATGGATCGGTAGGGGAGTTGAGGAAGGAAATCAACCGTGGCCACCAAGGTCCCCAGATTTAAATCCCCTTGATTTATATATTATAACGACATTTGAAGTCAACCGTTTACAAAACGCCAGTCGAAAATCCAGAAGTGCTAAGAAACCGAATAATCGATGGTTTTGAAGTAATAAGAAACAGACCAGATCTCTTAGCACGCGTACGAGATTCCATGCAAAGGAGATTAGATGCCTACATCTTGGCTGAAGGTGGACATTTGGAACAATTTATTTAAAAATCATTTAATTTCTGTAACTTACTTATTTATTTAATTAAATTAAATGGTATACCTTAATAAATCTTTGAATTAAAAACACATTTTTTAATATTTGTGTATAGTCAAATAAAATATTCATTTACTCTTAGACCGTCCCTCGTATCAAAAAAAAAAAAAATACACGTGATCTTTTTTGTTGTAAATGATGGGGGGATTCATAAGAAGAAAGTTAAAAAAAATAAGTCAGTGGTGTAGCATAGTTTTCACAAAAAATATTATAGCAACATTTTGTACCGACGCCACTGGTTAAATTTACGAACGTGTTGTACTTTAAAAATAAGTGCCTTTAGATGCTTATTTAATTCACTAAATTTCATAAAAAAAAGTAACTCGTTAAGAAGTTATTTAAAAATTATTACTATTTCTTTTAACATTTAAACACCCTGTATCTCCGTAACGGCGTCGCCAAGGACCGCTGTTTATAAGAAGTTTTCATCTTAAAATATTGTCGGCTATTACCTCCCCAAACTTGTCAAAATACTTTTGGATCACCCTGTATATAGATATAACAACATGTTATGGTATGAGGCGTTGTCTACTACAATCACAGATTGCTTTGTTAAATTTTTCAATAGTTGGTTTTCGAACCATTCTAAAAAATTTTGCTGATTCATTCCACCATGGTAGTCACTAGATTTAGAAAAAAAACATTGTCTCTGCGCCCTCAACAAAACCATCTTCACTATCAGCATGAAGTACTATACACCTAGAAAAATAAGTTTTACCTAGGTAAATTTCCCATAGTTTATATATTTAATTTTGTTTACTGCATAATACCTTTTACCATCAACGTTAGTAAATGTAACACTTTTTTATTTTCGTCTTGCCACGATCGACCAATGGTGACATTCTGAAAAATCCATGTTTCATCCAAGAAAATGAATTGGTACAAGGATGCTTCTTTCTCTTTCATTTATTCTTTCAAAAATACGAAAGCTACATGCAAAAATTTCCATAAGCCCTCGCCTCGGTTCATCTTTTCTCCATCCGAAGCGTATTTCCGTTAAGAGGCTACTTAAAGGGTTAAGACAACCATCAAACAGTTATCTGTCTTTTGATTTCTTACTTAAGGTGATCAAAGTTAAATGATGTTCTAAAAAAAGTTACAGCTTAAGCAGATGATACTGTTATTTTTTACAACGACATATCTTGGGAAAATTTACATAAGAAAATAAAAAAAGACTTCGAAATTATAAAAAATTGGTTTGATAAAAATTTATTAACAATTAATTTTGATAAAACAAAATATATTCCTTTTACATCAAAAATAAATGATTTTAAAGATATAAATATAAATAATGATATTCAAATAATGAAAACTAATAATATCAAATATTTGGGAATAATTATTGATAATAAATTAAACTGGAATTTTCATATAGAAAATTTAATTAAAAAATTAAGAAGTACATTGCCAATATTTAAAAATATAAAAAAAAATTTAAATATAAAAAATCTAGAAATATTATATTATGCATTAGTCAAAACTCATATAAATTATGGTATTTTAGGTTGGGGGGGAATAAATAGAAATTTAGTAAAAAGTTTAGAAATATTACAAAAAAGGTTTTTAAAAATTATTTATGATAAAGATTATTTATACTCTTCAAAAAAATTATATGCAGAAACAAAAAAAATGGATGTGAGACAAATTTACTTTTATAATATTTTAATATATATTTTTAAAAATAAAAATAGCATTGAATTTAAAGAGCATAATTATAATACAAGATTTAAAAATGAAATTTCTATTAAACCAAAAATAAATAAATCTATTGGACAAAAAGTTTCAAAATTTTAAGTTTATACATATTCGATTGTCTTATAAATAATATTAAAAAAATAAAATAATTTAAATTATATAAAAAAGAAATTAAATGGTGGTTATTAAATAAAAATAGTTTAGATAATATTTTAGAAATGCTATAATTATTAAATAGGTATTAATATATTTATATATTAATACCAAATCTAAATAATATTAAATAAATTTATAAAAAATTTATCCTCAATTATTTACATAATAATATATTAACCAAATATTTTAGATAAATATTTTAATAAAATTAACCCCTATACAAGTTAACCTTCAGGGGTTTTATTCCTAAGTTTATTTTTAATGTAAAATATATTAAAATGTATTGGATTTATGTAAATATTTTAAATAAACTTATTATTATTATTATTATTATTATTATTATTATTATTATTATTATTATTATTATTATTATTATTATAACCAATGTAAAATATTATAGTTTTTGAATAATATAACTTACTTGCTCTATATATTCTATAAATAGTGTTATATCCAATAACTCTCTTTGCATGCGAACGTATCATTTTAGGTTATTCTCATAAGTTATTGTTCCTAACTGTTGTTGAAACTGCGCTTACAGTGGAGATATTTAAATTTAAGGCAGCTGCTTCACGCTAAAAATTAGTAGAGTAAAAATAAATTATGTAGACCATAACATACTCTTTAAAGATACTCTCTAACTGCTGTCAAGGGTGACAGTGGGCCATTGTTGCAAATAGCTTATTAGAGAAGCTATTAGCTCTTTGCACCGGCTATTTAGATGCTTCGGCATTTTTTAGAAATTGTAAGCAACGTAATAGACAGAGATATGTATGTGCACATTTGTTGTTCTTACAAGAACAATTTTTCAGTGGTATTTATGAAAACATCTGGAATTTTTGTAAAAAATAGACGAACATTAACACGAACACCGTTGACAGTTCTGTTGCCAACTGTCGCCCCTTTAGAATTAAGATTATATTAACATTTACAAGCTTAAATAAACAAAATATTTGCTATAAGTGGTTCTTATCTAAGAAGAATACTTTTGTTATTGTAACTATGTGTATGGACCATTTTTAAGTATGTGTAAACAATGGAAGATCCAAAAAATTCAAAACTCTTGTGTGCGATTTATTTTCGGATTGAGAAAGTATTATCATATATCTCTGCAATTTAGAGAGCTCTCTTGGCTTGATATGAAATGATAACTTCATTTCGGAGTTTTTGTCAAGAAGAATATGTTCTTCCTCGTCTCTCCCGTATCTCAGTAAATTGCTTGTAACTCGCAGTAATATTCATACTGTGAATACGCGTCATAGAGAATTATTGGCTATACGAAAAAGTAGAAGTTGATATACGAGTATAGCTTAAATCTTTTTTACTCGCTTAGAAGTTAAGTGTAAGAATAGCCAATGGTTAAACTTCGCCTTTATTGTCAGTGTTCTGTTTTCCTTATTCTGAAATATGCTGTTACTTATAGAGTGAATTAACAATAAAAGATGTTTATTATTATTATTATTATTTCTTAGCACATTTTTTAGCGTGAAATTTTAATATATTTCGCTCAAATTTAATTTCCTCATATTTTCTTACGGATTTGCAATTATCAGCTGATTGATGACGTGCTTCGGAAATTATTTCGCAAGAACTATATATGAACCTTTCAATAAAATAAACATGATGGTCACCCTGTAGTACAGAGCGTCACCCGCTTACACCACGGAACATTTTAAAGTCAAAGTGAGGTAGAACTCGTTTTACGTTATCAAGCAAGTAGCGCTCGTATACCATTCAAGTTTCAATATAAGTTTATCTACCTAAATAAACAACTTATTGCTTTTGTTTCTTCAAGTTTTTTAAAAACTTCGAACTAATTAAATTTTAGAAGTCACAATAAAATTATTTTCCTAACCATTTAAAAATATTTTTTTTCAGAACGCATAATAATAATAAATTCATGACATCTCAATCTAGTAGTGTCATCGGTGACGTAGCCAAGCATCCCGGCGCCTACTCCGACGCTTGACGAAGATTGATGACTCGTCGCCGGACAAGATCAATTGAATTTCTTTCCGGCCATGCCATCCGCAAACCTACCGACTGTATATCCGAATGGAATTAGGCCGGGTTTTTGCATAGATCGACAATTAAATATAATTTTGGGTTTATTTTCGTAAAACATTGTTGTCACTGCAAAATGGGGTTAACTGAGAATTTACTTTAATAAAATAAAATCTCGTGTCGAGTTGCATGATTCCGTTACGTATCATTTTATTTTGACTATACAGGGTACGTTGTTGCTCCGGAACCGTCTTTGGTTTTTGAGCCGTCTGTATACCAGATTATTGCCCCAGAAGTATCTGGTGTTTTATTGTTCCATTCCCGTTTGTCGATTACGGTCTTGAATGGTATCTCATAGCGATATGCAGGGTTTGTGGCAAGGTTGTTGAAAAACTTATACTGAATCGTATCACGGATTTTGTACTCGACAATAACATTTTACCATCAGAGCAGTTCGGTTTTAGATCTGCTCATTGCACGGTGCGCCAAACGACAAGACTGGCGTCCAATGTTCTTAAAGGGCTTCAATCGTCGATTTCACACGGGTGCGGTTCTGTTCGACGTGAGTAAAGCTTTCGACAAGGTCTGGCACGACGGACTGATACTAAAGATGATAAGGTTAGGTATGCCTAATTACCTAATAAAGGTAATTCACTCTTTTTTGACAGACAGGACTTTCGCAGTTTCGTCAGAAAATGCGGTTTCAACTGTGCAACACGTCAGAGCCAGAGTACCTCAAGGTTCCCCTCTTGCACCGGCTCTGTACAATATTTATACCAGTGTAATCCCAAAATTTGATCAAACACAACTTTTTCTGTTTGCTGACGATACCAACCGTTCACAATTTCAGAAATCTCATTAAAAGTTTTTGGTTGTGAAAGCTCTTCTATTATAAAACTTATAAGATCATCTTTTTTATTAAAATAAATAAACCATTAGATTTAAATTACGTTTTTTATTAACACCCAAATAAATTTATGTTGTGGCGCGCGGCACAATAACTAGTACGTCTTTGTGGCCCCCATAAAGAAAAGGTTGAGTATGGCTGGTTTAAACTGTGTAATTTTAAGTGTTCTAATTCTGTTTATTCAAAAATTCGTAACTAATCAATCAGTAGAGTAAATCTAACAATTTTCTGCTTACTTATGTAGTTGTAGACGGGAGTTTGGGAAACACGTTTTCTAATAATCAAAGTAATAAACGTAAATTAATCTGTCAGCGTCTGCGAATCGGCAACGCTGCAATAAAGGAAAAACGCCGCCTGTGTTCAAGAGTCCTTGCGTGTTTTATCCCGCAGTACTTTAATTCTCGGAAAACATCAAGTTTTCTGTAAACATAAAAACGTGCTATATCCTAAACTAAATAATTTTAATATCACGTCTACAAAAATCGTTAATAATTGGTAGGTTTGCAATAAGTTTGCGGTTTCGAAGATATATGTATGTTAGTTTCTTTGATTTTCTGGTCGACAACGTGCAAGCATCACTTGAATGCTTCAACGGTCGCTTCTCGTTGGTTGGTGAATAGGGTCCATGTGACCACATATGATTGGTGGACCTCCCAGAATAGAGCGCTCTAGCGCCGTAAATAACTCAGTGTCCTGTTAGACTTTAACGTAAGCAAATGCTCCACGTGGCTGAAAACAATAATAGAACGTGTTTTAATCTGACATATTTGTAAGGCAAAGTGATTTTCTAATGTTAAAGTAATTGATATTTTGGGGACGTGTGCCCGGTAACAGAGTTAGAGAGTTAAACGTACAGTAAAATTACCGTGAATTTCGCAGTTAAATAGACTACATTCTTTGTGTTTGGTTAAAACGTGCACGAAGTTGCACCTCAGTGTTTTGCAATTCGCATAAATACGTAATATATTATATTATATTCAAGTTGTGATTCATTCTCTACGGGGTAAAAACTAATGAAATCATAACGGTATCTCGGTGCAGTGCTTTAGGGTTGTTAATAATTATGTATTCGTGTTTATCAATGTAAAAATTGTAATATTGTAAGGATGGTGAAAAGTGAAAGAATAGAAAAACGTAAGAAAATAAGTTGTGTATAATTGGTCTAGCACACATAAAACGAACCAACCTTATACTGTCAGTGATACAGTTTCTATATGAGGCCGGGGCGAACCCCTGTTTAAATCAACGGGGAATCGAATTATCGAAAAAAGAATTCCTTTCCATTTGACATTACAATATTTTCACGAACCAGAAGGTAAAATCTGGAGGAGGGAGGGGGGAGCAAATGTCAAAATTCTTTTAAAATGTGTCCCCCAATCGCCCAATTTTGCATTACAGCACTTTAAAATCCTCACCCTGTATAAGGAACGTATGTTTCATCTTGCCAGCAATAATTCTAGGAACTATCTACAAATTATTCATGATGTTTTTATTTTGTCGTTCCACCTTTATTAAATTTTAATTACAGTTTAATAAGTGATCCTGTAGATCACGTACTAAAAACAAAACTAGCAACCCCATCAGTTAATTTTAAATTGAAAAGTCGAGGAAATACTTGGTGTATTGTTTTTTAAACAATGACAGAGCGCTATGGCCAGTCAAGGTGCCAAGATAATTCTTTGATGCTTTAACCTTAAATGAGCCCATAGATGATTATTTTAAAATAAGTATAATAATCCTTATTTATAATTCTGTAAGTAATCTTATTAGTTAGGTAATGAGGTAGACAGGGCCGAATTTCAAGAACAACAAGATCAAAGGTCCAAATACTAGCATCACCTATTAGAATAGCCACAAACGATTGGTGGTGCGAGACGAAGTAACAAGAATTTGCAAAGCCCTAAAAAATAGAAAGGCACCAGGTCCTGGAAACATAGCTGCGGAACTAATAAAGAAGGGAACAAATAAGCTTTAGCAACATCTCACAAATCTATTCCAAAGAAATATAAATTGAAGGACGGCACCCAAAGAATGGAGAATATCATTAATATCAACCATCCACAAGAAGGGAAAGCGGGATGACTACGATAACTCCAGAGGCATTGCCATCACTAGTACCCTAAGTCGAGTTTCTGGGAAGATCATAAAGAAAAATATTGAACTGGAATATCGGGACAAGGAAGCCGAAGAATAGGCAGGATTCCGAGCGGGAAGATCCACCACAGACCACCTATTTTGCGTCACCCAACTAATGGAAAAAAGCTCGCATTCAACCAGGAAGTGCACCTTTTGTATGTGGACCTTAAAAAACCAATGACAGTGTACCCCAAGACCAGTTATGGAAGGCCCTCAAACAAACAAATATTGGCGCAACCCTTATAAAAGCCGTAAATAACCTTTACGAGAAAAACAGGGCACATGTTAAATTCGGAATACAAACTTCGAAAAGTTTTAAAACAGATAAAGGACTTAAACCAGGGTGTTGCATTTCACCCACATTATTTAAAATATACCTGGAACAAGCACTTAAACTCTAAAAAAGAAAATGTAGTACAATGGGCATCCCACTAAACGAGACCACATTGCATACCCTATGCTTCGCAGACGACCAGATGGTGGTGGCTCAAGAGGACGACGATCTAGAGTATATGACAAGAAAGCTAATAGAAAAATATAAAAAGTGGGGCTTAGAAGTAAATATAAATAAATCTGGGTACATGTGTATTGGGGGCGTGCAGTAAGACCTTATGCTAGAAGATGGACAATGTATCAAAAGATGCCAAAAGTATTCGTACTTAGGAACAAAAATCACAAACGATGGTACACTGGACAGAGCAATCAACGAAAAGAACATGCTAGGAAGGAGAGCTACATAACAGCTATGATGAATGGAATGCTGTGGGACCAGCAGGTATCAAAACGAAACAAACAAGGAATATTTGATACAATCATAAAGAGTATTGTTACATATAGTAGTGAAGTATGGCAAATCAAAGAATGAGCCGAAGGACAACTAAGGGCTACGGAGATAGACTACTGGAGACGAGCAGCGGGCTGATAAAGGATGGATAGAGTTACTGACGAGAAGATTAGAGAGATTATGGGAGTCACACACGACATAATAAATGATGTTAGGGTCAAACAACTGAAGTGGTATGGACATGTACAATGGATGAACGAGGAACGACTCTCAAAACAGATACTGAAATGGACTCCACAAGGAAGACGAAAACGAGGGAGACCCGGAAAAAGTTGTAAAGAGGGGAAAGACAAGGAGATCAGGTTAAGACAGCTGGGGGAAGACCTCTGACAAGACCGGGATCAATGGAGACTGAAAATCGGAAGACGTCGGAGAACGTTGTAAACCGAATTATACAAGGTGTTCATTTGAAAACTTCCCACCACGGATTTATCGAAAACCGCTGATTAAAAGAAAAAACGCCGAGACACGTCAAAAGATTTGCCAAAGGGGACAATTTTTTAACCAAAAACTACTTCACCCCCTTTACTCTCTGCCCCCCGGGGTCATCCCCTTAAAAATTTTAAATGACAAGGGGTATCAAGTAATAGCTTGTTTGAAAGGTCTTTCAAAGTGCTTTATTTTGTCGCTTGAGTTTTTAAAATCGGTATATTCGTTTTCGAGAAAATTAGAAAAATCTTTATTTATTTTAGTTTGTTCAGATAGAAAAAAAAAACACACGAAAATATCACTTTTTATTTCAATAAGTGTTCAAAATGTTGCCCGTTACTGGCCAAACAATGATAAAGGCGATGTTCAAATTCCTGACTGGCATTTTTGGGGAGTGAACACAATAGATTTCAAATAGCCCCATAGAAAAAAGTCTAATGGCGTCAAGTCAGGAGACCTAGCAGGCCATTCTATAGGCCCTCTTCGTCCTATCCATTTATCTGGAAACTCGTCGTCTAGCCCTTGCCGAACCGGAAGAACATAGTGAGGAGGAGCGCCGTCTTGCTGGAAATATATTTCAGCCTCATCAAGTATAGGGTTTCCATCGTCTTCGATTTGGTTTTCAATGATTTCAGTGATAAGCGGATTGATGGTATTTTCCAACATATCTAAATAAATGCCTCCATTTAAATTCCCATTAATAAACAATGGCCCAATCACTTTGTTTGCTAAAATGCCTGCCCATACATTAAATTTTTGGGGGTACTGAGTATGCCCTTCTACAAAAGCATGAGGATTTTCATTGCACCAATACCTGCAGTTATGCTTATTAACAAATCCATTTAGATAAAATGTGCATTCATCACTGAAGCAGATATTCTTTACATGAATGGTATTATCATTAATTGCTGCAGTCATTTGTTCATAAAACTCAACTCGCCTATCGAAATCATCTTCGGTTAACTCTTGCAATATTTTCATTTTGAATGGATGAAATTTATGTAATTTAGTAACTGTGTGTACAGAGCCTAATGAAATACCAGTCGCATCAACAATTTTGCGTAATGAAGTATTAGAATTTATGCCAAAATGACCCAAAACTTCAACTTGAGCGGCTTTATCCAAAACTCTACGATGATTACGTTTTTTATTTGCAACAGATCCAGTTTGAGTAAATTTAGTAACAAGGTCCAAAACATACCTATGCGAAGTTATCTTTTCCGGATGTCTGGCGTTAAATGTGACGGAAGTTTGCCGAGCACATTGATTTTGGGCACCATAAATTAGAATCATTCGGCTAGTGTGTAAACCATTTTGGAAGTAAAATCTGAATCAATAAATTAATTTTCACTATCCCAAGATTGTCACAAAGGTAACTGACAGCAAATTAAATTCTTTCTTTTCCTTAGCAACTATAAAAAACTAAACAGGTATAAGAATAAATACAGTTTGCCCATGTTATCTGTGTTTATAATTAGATGGCTGAAAAAAAGTCGGGTTGTTATTTGGTTGCTGCCACGTCTAATCTTCCGAATTGCTGTTTATGTTGGTTTTTGAACACTTATTGAAATAAAAAGTGATATTTTCGTGTGTTCTTTTTCTATCTGAACAAATTAAGATAAATAAAGATTTTTCTAATTTTCTCGAAAACGAATCGACCGATTTTAAAAAATCAAACGTCAAAATAAAGCACTTTGAAAGACCTTTCAAACAAGCTATTACTTGATACCCCTTGTCATTTAAAATTTTTAAGGGGATGCCCCCGGGGGCAGAGGGTAAAAGGGGGTGAAGTAGTTTTTGGTTAAAAAGTTGTCCCCCCTTTGGCAAATATTTTGACGTGTCTCGGCGTTTTTTCTTTTAATCAGTGGTTTTCGATAAATCCGTGGTGGGAAGTTTTCAAATGAACACCCTGTATATACAGGGTGCTGATAAAGTCTTGAATAATCGATTTTTCTTGAAAACGCAAAAGTTTTTCGAAAAACGCTCGGACCCGTCGATTCTATTTTATTCTTTGAAATTTTTTTACGTTCTTCAGTAATATACCGGATGCGCCGAAAACGCTAGGCAAGTGTCAACTTAACTTTTTCAAATAGAATACCCCTTTTTTTCTCCAATATTCAGATTCCTCTCTAAACACTAGACAAGTTTCATATAACATGGTATGGCTAAAGTCAACAGGAATTGAAATACAGGGCCCCCAATAAGAAATCAAGGTATAATTTTAAAGCTTGTTTTCCATGACAAATACGTAGGCTAGGAAAAAAATTTTAACAGAAAATTGGTAATACAGTGAACAATCTAAAATATTATTTGAGTAAGTGTTGAAAATGGTGTCCATTTACGGCTCTACAGTGTCCCAATCTCTCAACAAATTCTAACTATACATTATGTACAATTTCTGGGGTAATTTGTCTTATGGTTGTTGTTATACGGGTTTTGAGAACATCAATATCTTCTGGTTTATTTTTGTAAACCCTTTCCTTAGTATAGCCCAACAGGAAGAAGTCCAATGGCGTTAAGTCGGGGGACCTCGCAGGCCACTCTATTTGACCCCGTCGACCTATCCAATGATGATGAAATAACACAGTCAGGTATCTACGGACTTCGGCCGAATAGTGGGCTGATGCACCATCCTGCTGAAACCAGATAGTTGTATCATGTGATTCAGGAATGTTCCGATCGGGAAGTAGGGCAATCAACGCTGGAGCGAGGTCTTCTTCAAGAAACTGCAAATATCTTTGGTCAGTCAAATTTTCCTCAAAAAAATAGGGTCCTATAACAGTATCCCGAATTATTCCTGCCCATACATTAATTTTTCTCGGCCGCTGGGTATGAATTTCTCGGAACCAATGGGGATTTTCGCTGGACCAGTACCGGCCATTTTGACGATTTACTATGCCATCCAAGAAAAAAGTCGCCTCATCGAAAAAAATTATGTTACTCGGAAATAATGCATCGTTAATCAAGTAATTATCCAAGAGAATTTCACAGAACTCATTCCTTCTGTCAGGGTCGCCTTCCAAAAGTTCCTGTACTCCTTGACATTTATATGCGTGCCATTTTTCCTTTTTCAGGAACTTTGCCACCGTTGAATCGTGGATATTTTCAAAATTTTGAGAAATGCTTCTTGTGCTCGAATGTGGTCTCTCTTCCAACGAAACTAGAATATCAAGTTTGACATCGTCGGAAATTTTAGGTCGTCCACTTCTAGGTGTAACCCTAACGTGACCAACTTCATTATACTTCTTAACAATTTTGGAAACAGTTGCCTGATTTATGTGTTCCCTATTTGGATATTTATCATTAAAATACTCACAAACTTCTATTTGTGTTCTCTTTCGATCTCCACATCCTACCATTATTAATATTTCGATTCTCTCAGCTTCCGTTAGAAACATTTTTATGGGTAAAAGTGACAACTTTGGAGTAAATATTAAATGTTTTGACATTTACGTCACTAAGTTATTATGTAGAAACCGGTAAAAAGGTAAATACCTAGACCTTAAAATTATACCTTGATTTTTATTGGGGCCCTGTATTTCAATTCCTGTTGACTTTAGCCATACAACATGTTATATGAAACTTGTCTAGAGTTTAGGGAGGAATCTGAATATTGAAGAAAAAAAGGGGTGTTCTATTTGAAAAAGTGAAGTTGACACTTGTCTAGCGTTTTTGGCGTATCCGGTATAATATTGAAGAACGTCAAATAATTTCAAAGAATAAAATAAAATCGACGGGTCCAAGCGGTTTTCGAAAAACTTTTGCGTTTTCAAGAAAAATCGATTATTCCAGACTTTATCAGCACCCTGTATATATGAGAGTAGGTACTTACCAAAACTATTTTAAATACATATATGAAATTCTCTGTTATTAATAACTGAATAAAATGTTTTTTTTTGTCAATGTGCATATTTTCTTTATGCAGTAGCATATCGTATCGGGTGTGACAATTATTATATCTAGATGTAATTTCTTGTTAAACTATTTTATGCCAAAAATGATACTCTAGAGCCGACTTTCTAAGAAAAAGCAAATTTAAAAGTTCTACGCAAGTTCAAAAACAAAAAAAAGTTAAGTAAACAATTATTATTAAGTGAAAAAATTCATTTGGTGACATTTTGAGCATTAGATTATCATTAGGAAATCATCGATAATCACTAGTAATCAACTGTTAATAACTGCGCTATTATGGTACTTATGGAAATAAACAAAAATCCGTAGTAATCTGCAGCCTTGCTTGGCAGGGGATCCATGGGTACGGAACCACAAATTAGAAAAGGCTTAAACAATTTTAGGACAGGAGAAATATAGTAACGGTTCTTTTGTTTTTTCGAAATACAAAACATTTGGCTCGGATGGATCACGGATCTCTAAATTAGAAATGGGTTAAATGAAACATAGGTAACAAAAAGTTTAGAGCAGGAGAAACGAATAAAGTAATAGTAATCGATAAATTTAAAGAAAAAGTACCTATAATTGAATTTTTTTCTATTAAATGACATAAACTTCCAAATGGATTGCAGAAGAGGTAGTAGGCCAACTACGGGGGTTACGTGACCAGTAAAGTTAAAACAATTGCCACCACTTGTGACTGGATGGCCGTGTTTTTCTTAACACCTCTATAGGGACTCCTCCACCACTCCCGCAAATTTCAGAATTTTCCTACAAAAAAAGGTTATGGCACCTTTTAGGGACACCAAATAGAAGACTGTTTCAAATAAAAAAAGTGGCGTCTCTTCCAGATAGTCGCATCGCCTAAAAGACATCTCGTCATTTGCCACACAAAGGAATGTCAATAATCTGTCCTTGTCAGGATAGAAA
Source organism: Polydrusus tereticollis (assembly GCA_963920685.1). Classification (NCBI taxonomy): domain Eukaryota; kingdom Metazoa; phylum Arthropoda; class Insecta; order Coleoptera; family Curculionidae; genus Polydrusus; species Polydrusus tereticollis. Next base: position 86,429,339 of record OY987329.1, on the reverse strand, counting down.
GTAGGAGACCCAGGGACAAGAGAAATGGTTTCTTTATTATTTAAATTATTTCCAACCAACCCTAAATGGTCGATGACAATATTTACATATAGATTCAGAAATAGAGAAATATCTTAGGAAGAAAATTAGCAAAATTCGAGACAAATATATTATTGCAAGCACGAAACCTATAAGTAAACCTGCCGAGGAACCTACCCCGATGGATTCCGCCAATCGATCGCTAAGTGAGCAACGCTCTGTAATACTATTTATTAGCCGAAAGGAAACAATTTCAATCGGGACATCCAGAAATTGCCAAATGTTGCAATATATTGGGAGTGCGCTAGACTCCTCACTTCATTTTACATTCAAGGAGTACCTTAGCTTTGTGTTACCTTAACAGTGTACTCGTTATCCACTCCTTAATCAGTGGAAGTATAAATGAATGATAACTAGTCTCTCTCTCTCTGTAGCCTACAACCCAGGGTGGGTCTTCGCTGACTTTACAATTTGCCTCCACTTGCTGCGGTCCATCATAAGTTCTTCTGGTCGCTGGATATTTAGGCTTCGTAAATCCGCCGCAATATTGTCTTTCCACCGCATCCTTGGTCTTCCCAGCGGCCGCCTTCCTACCGGGGTCTCGTCCCATACCAGCTTGACGACACGTTGGTCTTGTCTTTTAACATGGCCGGCCCATCTCAATCTCTCTGACTTTATTATTTTCACTATATCTGGTTGGTTATATAGTTCTTGTAATTCCCTGTTAGTTCTAATTCTGTATTGCTGTGTGGCGTTGTTCTTGGCTGGTCCATATATCCTTCTAAGAATTCTTCGTTCTGCTATTTTCAGTCGGTTCTCATTTTGTTTCGTCATCGTCCATGTTTCACATGCATATGTCATTATAGGTCTTATAACTGCATGGTAAATTGCTATTTTTGTACGGCGGGTTACATTTTTCGATTTCATTATTTTTTGTAGCGCAAAACAGCAGCGATTGGCTCCTTGTATTCTGTTGTTAATCTCTTGTGTTATAAGATAACTAGTGGTTCAGGGGAAAATCAATAATAATCATCGGTGATCATTGGAAATCATCGGTAATCACTGGAAATCAGTGGTAATCAATAAAAATCGCTGGAAACCATTGTTATTCACTGGAAATTAGTTGTAAATCATTACAAATCCCTAGAAGTCATATAATTTACCATGGTTTGGTAATCAGCGTACAATTTTCTTATAGGTGAGATACCAGTACCATCAAATTACACTGTTTCTTAGTGGTAACTTATCACCGAAGCTTATTCTTCTTCTACAAAGAATTTAAAGTTACTAAATAAAAACAATTTCTTTAAAGTCATCTTTAGAGGCCCTTCCTGGACCCATATTTATAATATTTTAAGTCAACTAATCTGCCGTTAAAGTTATAGGTGCCTCTATTCTCGAACATCCTGTATATGTCAGTGAAACGTTAGTAAAGCGAAATCTCGCGGACGTCAATTGAATCCATTGTCTTACCAATGGAATTTAGTCTACTAAATCAAAAATTGCTTGGACCAGAAAATTTAATTTTTTTAAAATGATTTATATAGAAAAAAAATATAGTTAGTGTAGATCAGAGAAGCTAGTATATATTATAAGATTTAAGTTTTTTGATTTTAATTGAAACCCCTGAGATATCTTTCATGTGTTTGCATTCCAGCATCAATTCTAGACATTTTTCATGAAAGATGACATGCCCCTTTAACATGTTTTGAAATAAAATCAGAAAATACAAGAGATTTTTTGACGATCAATTACGCGGCAATTAGAGCAAAATATTTTAAAACCTATAGATGACACTCCATCAACAAGCACTCGAAAATTATCTGCACAGTTTAATACATCGAAAATAATAGTACATGAAGTTCTTCAAAAATAGCTGTTATATCCATGTTATTTGCAAAAAGTACATAAACTGATTCCTGAAGATTTTCCTCGTATAATGCAGTTTGCAAACTGGCCATCGGATCAGCAATAAAATAATATAAACTATATTAGCATTATTTTTTTCACGGACGAAGCAAGGTTTACCAAAAGTGATATCACCAATTTACACAACACACATGTATGAACTGATAAGAATCTTCAAGTCACTATTGTTTCGCATCATCAACATCAGTTCCAACCAATTAATCTCTGGGCATGGATCATTGTTAATTTTTTGATTGAACCATTCGTATTGCCGGAGCGCTTGAATGGACAACTTTATTTGGAGTTCCTCCGGAACGCTTTTCAGGATTTAATAGAGCACTTACCACTGGAAACCCGCCGAAACATTTACTTTGTACACCACCTCATTTCAGCGTTGGTGTACGGTAGCACCTGAATAACGTGTATCCAAACAGTTGGATAGGTAGAGGAGAGAGGAGGACCTATTACCTGACCTTCTCGATCTCCTGACCCAACGCCGTTGGATTCTTACCTGTGGGGACACCTGAAAAGCTTGGTGTATTCCACTCCGGTCAGCACTAGCGAGGAACTTCTATAAAGAATCACGTTTCATTGTTATGTAATAGGGATCAAAGCTGGGTTATTGTGGAGGGTACAGCAGTCCTCAATTCGTCATGCCCCCGAGTATATCAGACTTCACGGAGCCCATGTTAAACCCTCTTATGAAATTTTCTAATCATTTCGTTAAGGTGCCACCTGTTACATCACTGCGTTTGTTTAATTGAATGACTTTTGTATCACACTTTATTGTCGAGAAACATAATAGAAATCATGGTTCATTTTACCAAGAATACCTAAACCATGAATTCGTTTATTATTCTTTTCCTTGAAACTTCAACTTGAAACCGGTTCATTTTATCGACAATAAATCTAGTACAGTACTGTTTTTTCTAGTCAAGGGTGCAAGCTACCCAGCTTTATTTTGTTTAAGTTTTTATCATCCAGGGTCTTAAATATTTAAGCAATAAGTTTTAAAGCTTAGCCCGTCCCTGGCAAACCAAAAAAGATAAATATGTTTTAGGGACACTATTCTAAGAGGCCCTTACTAGCGTCCATCACATAATATGTTTATTAAATTATATCAAGTACTTTGAAAGTAATTTAAGAAAAATCGATTTCCAGCGGCGTCTTTCAGGGGTAGATACACACATTCCGAAAGATTTTCCACATTTTCTCGAACACCCTGTAATAGTGTTGATATGAAAACTTATTAACAATCAGATGAGTGCCTAATCAAAGTATTAACAAATAGTTGTAAAAACGAAGTCTTCAACGAGTACCAGCCATAGCTTTCTGATATTGTAATAAGGTTCTTGTTTCAAAAAGTTTGTAACTAAATGTTATTCAGAAATCCCATCAGTCGATGCATGACAACATTTGTTTAAAAAACAACTTAAAATCGGCGTAAGATCTCGTTGCCTTTTCTGAAACTGCGTGCAAAGCGCCGATCACTTTTCCCAGAATTTTAATCTTCCTTACCTTGACAAGAGTCGGTGGTTTTGTTTCAAGAACCTCAAAATTAAAGAATTGAAGAACTTGAGTTACGCGGCTGCACCGCAGTGAAATTCCAGAAATCTTCGGCTTATTACTATTTTTGTTATATTGTTTTAATTGACAATAAATTGATTTGGTCGCTTATACTGATAGTTTTTTAAATGGACATTAGGGATTGGACAAAAACTTAAGGCTATGCTTAGTTGAGCAAGTAACTAGCCCAGATATTATACAGGGTGTTTCAGAAGTACGGTACGTTTTTGAGGGGGTGATTCCTTATGATATTCTAAGAATAAAAGTTGAACATGTGTCCGGAGTTTGTGTTTGCTATGCAGGGTGTTAAAGTTTTTTAAAATTAATCCTTTTTTTATTGAAACTTTTTATTAATTTTTTTAAATAATAATAATTTAGATAATGGTGAAAATGGCGAACTTCTGATAGAACGCACCATTGCAATCGTCTCACCATTGATTCTCTTACGCGTTCAAATATGCCTGCATTATTTCGTATCGCATTGCATCTTTCAATAATTCGAATTCTTAAGTAACATACTTTAGGTGACCCCATAAATAATAGTCTAGAGGATTCAAGTCGAGAGTGCCAGCTGGCCAACCTAAGGGACCAGCGCGTCCAATCCAGGCATTAGCAAAAATGTTGTCGAGGTATCGGCGAGCAACTAGGGTAAAATGAGCTGGGGCGCCGTCGTACATGAACCACATATTAGTTCTTATTTGTAGAGGTACGTCTTCTAACAGGACGTCAAGTTATTCAGATAGAAACTGCGTATAGGAGTTTCCATTCAATCGAGGTGGAAAAAAATATGGTTCAATAAGATAGTCGCCAATGATCCCTGCCCATACATTTACCGAAAATTATTGGTGAAAATTTGGTGAAAATTGGTTTATGAAGATTATCGTCCATCCACAAATGTTCGTTATGAAAATTCATAATGGCTTCTCTTCAAAAAGAGGCCTCATCAGTAAATAAAATGTCCGATAAAGAATTGTTGTTATGTGCTACAGTATGCAGAAACCATCCACTAAAGTCAAAGCAAAAGGCCGAAAATCACGGGGAAGCAGAGCTTGCACACGTTGAATATGGTATGGGTATACTTGATAAAGATGCAAAACAGTTGACGAACTTGTTTGAAGTTGCACTGCTACCTTCCTAGCACTAGTTGAAGGATCATCTTCTATCTCTCGAAGTATAGCATTTTCTAACTCAGGCCTGGATACTGTTGCAGGTCTGCCCGGAAGTTCCGTACGACGTTTAAAACCCTCAGTCTCACTCAACCTTGCATGGAGCTGTCTAAATGATTTGGCACATAGCAGTACTCTGTTTGGATAACGTTCCTGATAAATTCGCCGAGCTTCTTCAGCATTTCCGTTTGCTAGGCCATAAATGAAATGCATCTGGGCCGTTCCAGCGTTAGCAAAGTTATTTATTTCTGACTTGCTATTGACAAAACAGGTAAATTAGATATCAAAACTTACTTTTACCTCATATTTTAATTAACTTTGAAGTACATAGTTATTTTTTTTTGAACATGCGATAAAGTGGTTTTTACTATTTCCCTCGAAACCGAAGAACGATACGAAAATAACTCAAAGGACAAAAAAGTTGTATTATTAGTTGGCAAGACCGAAAAAAAATATCAAAATTATTTATTTATTTTTTGTCAATCATATTCGTTAAGGTACTCCCCGGGACGCCACTGGGCTTAATAAATTTGATCTAGTTAGAGCTAATTAAGCGCCTCATCGATATGAATAGCGGTACCAAATGTCAATAAAATCAGGAAAATTATATTTAAAAAATTATAAAAAAACGATTTTTTTTTTAAACTTTACCATCCTGTATCTATATTAAAAACGGGGGCAACTCCGGACACATGTTCATATAAACTTTTCCCTTAGAATATTATAAGGAATCATCCCCTTAAGCTATGTACCGTACGTCTGAAACACCCTGAATACCATATTTATTAAGACTTTGACACTGATGACTTTAAGTTTTCACAATTAAACAAGCCAACATTTAATAATTTACTGAATAAACCAATGCTCACTCACTGAACGACTGCTACTGACTAATTTATACAATTGGTAGGGGAATATAAATATAGATTAATACATGATATTTATTTAAAGAACCAAAATGAATAATAACGTTGGGGCGCAAGAAGGAAACTTTCAATCTTTTTGAAACTTTAGTGGTGTAATTTGAGGACCATAAACAAAGTTTTTTCAAAGTCTAAGAAAATATTATTAATAAATTTTTTTTTTAATGGGGTTGGGGCGGCGCGCGAAGGAATTTTTTGTCTTTTTTCTTTTAGGGGAAGAATATACATCCCAACTGACAAGTTTTCCTGAAGTTTCAAATCGAAATTCGAAAATTCGTATTTTTCGATCTACCCTAAAATTATACATATTATTTCACAACTAATTCTTGTGTTTACGTTTTTTTAAAGCTTGCATTACAATTCGCAGTTTTTAACGATAATAGTTCAGGTTAGTTCTTAGCATCTTATTAACTTTTATGACCGGTTTTGTTCTAGTAAAGCTACGCTCTAACATTCAAATGAAAAAAAATTTCGGTGAGTCAAGAAAATGAATTTAGGTTTATTGAAACCAGGAAGAAGTATTTCCAAAAAATCGTCTGGGTTGGCATTTTGGGATAGCATATTATTATAGCCTCTTGCTTAATGCGAGAGAGTAATAAATTCTTATTGAACTATAAAACCCAGTGGTCCTCGCCGTATTCTCTAACTGTAGTTCAATTACTATTATAGTATCTATAATTATTGTCAGGGGTTCCGAGATCCGGTAGATAGAGGCACACGTAGTTTACCTACCTATGCCTCACTGTTTCAAAAATTAGGAAGGTTTAGTTACTTTCTGGTAGTTCTTGAAAAACTTCTTTCTTGAAAATGGCTAATGTTTCTGAATTTGTTGCTGAGACATGGATTAGTAAAACTGCGCTTTCTAAAAATGAGAAAATTCTCATTATCAATGTGTTCAACGCTCTTCGCCACCAACATTCAACATTCGGTTTTGCAAAAATAGTTGAAATGTGGTCGAATATTATGACTGGAGACGCATAGTCAAGAATATACCCACTTGTGCACGAGGAAACGCGGCCGCATTAGGTCACCAAAGAGAAATAAAGGAAAAAGAAAAACTGCAATAAATGATGATGAAAATATTGCCACCAGAAGAATCATACACTCGCTTTACTTAAAAAAAGAAATAGTTACCTTGGACAAAATAATGTCTGAAATGAAAAAGGATAATTTCATTCCACCCATGGGTAAGAAGAAACTATGGAAAACTTTGAAAGAAATGAATTTTTGTTATGAAAAAATTCAAAACCGAAAATCACTTTTATTAGAGAAAGACGAAATCATCTGCTGGCGACGACGATATTTGAGGGCAGTTATACAGTTTCGAAGGCAAAACAGGAATATCTATTATATGAACGAAACTTGGTTAAATGAAGGATATACCGTTGGTAAAATATGGCAGGATAAACACATAGAAAGCGCGAGGCAAGCATTCATTAATGGAATAAAAGCACCCTCGGGAAAAGGTAAAAGATTAATAATTACTCACATTGGTAGCAAAAATGGATTTGTCGATGGCGGCTTACTAGCATTTAAATCAAAACGGGCTTAAGACTATCATGAAGACACGAACGCTAATGTCTTTGAAGAATACTTCCAGCAAATGCTAGATATTATTCCTCCTGGATCTGTTATAGTCATGGATAATGCCAGCTACCGCTCAAGAAAATTCGAAAAAATACCAACGTCTTCTTGGAAAATATGAAATCATTCATTGGCTTACTGTAAATAAGAAACAATCTCATAAACTGAAGAAGGAGCTACTGGAGATCGTAAGGTTGAATATACCTTACGAAATTTTTTGTCGACGAAATTGCTTCAAAACGAAATATAACGGTACGTCGTATCACTATGAATTAGACCCCAAAGAATTGGTGTGGGCGCAAGTAAAAGGGTCTGTAGCAAGACCTAACACCACTTTTAAAAGGAGAGACGTTGGAAAACTCTTGCAAGAGGGAATAGAGACGGTGGATTGTGAAAAATGGAGTAAGTGCGTTGAACATGGGACTGAAATCGAAGAAAGAATGTGGGAAGCTGATAACATGCTAGAAAACATTGTAGAGCCCCTTATTATTTCTCTGGACCCCAGCAACGATAGTTCATCGGACTACTCGGAATATGATGACTTAAATTTGAAAATTAAGTTGTTGTATTGTACATAGTAGATTTTTTCTATAAACATTAATATTTATTCCAAATTATCTATTTTCATAATATTCTTCTATATACGTTTTTATCTACTTGATATTAGTATAATTGATATTTCAATTATTTCTATAATGATAATAAAGTATAATTATTATTATAATTATTATTCTTATCACTACCTGTAGTAACGCCATTACTTTCATTCACCAAACTCGTCTTTCTTTTGTATGCAAATTTGGGTGACCCTAATTTAGGACCGACTCGGGGTGTGTAGGTCTTTAATATCTAAAATACGGAATTTTTAAAACTATCATTGGAATTTACCTGAAATTTATAATGCAACCTTTAAGTAGTCCACCTTGCTAAATTGGTCCTGAAATTGCAAATTTACATTTTATTACTCTCTGGCATTAAGCAACAGAGTATAGACTACACTTTTTAAACGACAATTTAACCGCACAATAATATTATCATGAACTACTTCAAAATAAGATTAAGTCGGCATTGCAAGAAGTCATTCGGGTAAATCAAGGAATTTGGTTCCAGATGGACGGATGCCAAGCTCAACTCTGATATAGCTAGGGAGTATTTACAAAATGTCGCAAGTTAAGTTTGTCAAATTATTTTCTTTTATAAATTAAAATAATATTTGATCACTTTAAAATTTGTATGGAATCTCCCATGTTGCGTATAAGGAAGAACTTATTAATGCAACATACATTGACTCTCATCAGCAGATACTAAATGTGGCTACAGATGTCAAATAAAAATGTTAAAAAAATTGCTTTTTATACTGGATGCAAAAAAAATTAATGTTTGACTAATTTTAAATAGACCCTTAATTATACCCATATAGACGCTCTTACCTAATACCAGTCTTTCTATTTCTTAAACTGTTTATTAACTCACACATACATACCTCTTACAACATTATTGATTTTTAATAGTTAAACAATAGTACATTTATTTTTAGTTTATTTCTGAACCTCGTTAATACAATATTGTATACGATAATTATTGTACTTTTGAATGTAAAATCTGCAACCATAATTAATCATTTCAAATTAGAAACTATTATAACTGAATATTCGACTTGCAGCTGCTAATTACTAGTCGAACAATATCTGGTTCCTTTTGTTAAAGTGAATATGGGAGCTTATCGAGACAAAATGATTGATGTATGTCTGTAATGGATAAGGAACAAGTCTTTAAGTCTGGGTGTGAATGTAGTAAGCGATAATAAATTAAATAAAACTTTTTGTTATGAAATATACAGAATTCCTTCTAAACTTACGTTGATTTTCAGGGATTAAAATCAGCTGTAGTTTATCTTCTTTTAAAATATTATTATAATCAAACTGTCATAATAACAGCTATAATGTCAGCAGGTCAGAGTCAATTTAAATGGAGGCTCCATAGTTTCCTAACCTACATGAATTGCATAATCGTGAAACGGCAAATCCAACCAAAGCCCCCAAGAATAATCAAAAAAGAGAATTACTATTAAATTTCCAATAAAACAACAAATGACAATAAAGAATTAAAAGCGACTTACCTCTAAAAGGGGAGTGAGGACTTCGTGGTCTTTAAAAAAAAATACCCCAACGACAGCTGGCTCGACCTTCCTATCTGAAGGATTTCAACTAGAAGCCAGGAGAATTCCCACAACCTTTTCTCCCTACACAAACAGCTGACTGAAGTGCTGCCAACTGAACATAACCCAAAAGAAAAGAAGAGAACAAGAGACACCACTCCAAGGATTAAGACGATACGAGAGTCTGGGCTTTTACCAGAACATACAGGGTGTCCGGATAAGGATACGGAGCGGCCATATCTCGGAAACGATACGTCCCACAGATCTGAAAAAAAAGCTCTCATCATAAAAACTGCTAAGAGAAATTCATTCAAAATAATTTTAAGTTTCGGAAATTGCCGCAAGAGGGCGTAACGGCTTATTTATTTTTTAAAGTTCATTTTACGGCAAAAAATGCCACTTAACCGTAGAAAAGCAAATAAATAATTAAAATCAGTAGATTGTTTACTACAACTTTTGTTATTGTTATTTTTTTGAATCTCGCCTAATAAAGGAGTGGGGGAAGCCTTTAGGACATTTTTCAAAAACTGTCATTATGTCGTTATCCTTCAACGGATTTTCTATAACTTGGACTTGTTTGAAAGGGAATTCCTTGGAGTTTAAATAAATGATTCAGGAATTGTCACAAGTTTCCTGATACAATTTTAAGATGGCGCTGTTATTCAATCTAACTTATTTTTTTATTTTTCTCGGTATTTGCAAATTGGATGGTATAATTTTTTTCCATGGTAAAAGGAGACAATTTGCATAGGGAACGATTAGTCCAAACCGCAAATCGATATCACCAGGGGTTTAAAAGTTATTTTGATTTTTCTTTAAAAAATGATACAGTTTCCAATTACCGGTACCCGGTATACCCCTAATAAGCAAGATAACAACTAATTTCATGGCCTACTGTTTAATAAACTATAAAATTTATAATAAAAGTTTAACGAGTCAAAGAAACATCAATAACACTGAATAAAATATGAATATTATGATATGAGATTATGAAAAAGTGCACAAATCTTAAATCTAGAAACAATTAGCAATTTAGCAAGACAACAATAATTACAAATGTTTAAAATATTTTCCGTCACTTCCTAAGCTCTTAGTAATTCTTCTTTCAGTGAAACACACACTTGCCTCTTGCCTCAATTTCAGCCGTGGTAAGCTTCGAACGGCATTTCATATCCTCTCCATCATGTTTTCGCCTAAATTACAAGTTCCAAGTTGGCCATGGAAAAAAACAAATTAATGATTTATTGTGACAAGCTGTTGATGAGTTTTAAACGTCAAGCATCTTATAATATTAAGCCTTGTTTTTTACATTTATATTGCATTTTTCTACAAACAGTATGCCGTTTACTAACGCAAAAGCGTATGATATGTTGAATATGTATTTTCAATCTCTTGAAAATGCTGTAATAGCGTCGCGAGAGTATGCAATGCGATTTCCACAAAGAAGACACTATTCTCGAGAAGTATTCTCAAGATTAGCTCGACGATTAAGAGAAACTGGTAATGTGCAGCCCATTCAACGACCCTTACGCATTCGTAGGACACGTAATGAGGTAAATATTATCAACGTTTTGGCTTACGTTCAATACGATCCCACTTTAAGCACCAGAAAAATTTCCCTTGACTTAGGGGTTCCCAAAACAAATGTCCACGAGATTTTACAAACTAATAGTATGCACCCTTACCACATCGTTTTACACAAGGCATTGAACGATACTGATTATGATCGTCGATTGGATTTCTGTCACTGGCTATTAAATATGATTAGGGAAAATCCAAATTTTCTTTCACGGATATTATGGACAGACGAGGCCACTTTCACTAACGCTGGGGGTGTGAATTTGCATAATATGCACTATTGGTCTGAGCAAAACCCACATTGGATGAGGCAAGTAGATTTTCAAAACCGCTGGAGTTTAAATGTTTGGTGCGGGATCTTGGAAGGAAAAATTATCGGTCCCCATTTTTTTGACCAAACCCTTAATGGAGCAAGATTTTTAGATTTCTTGGCCACTTTCCTTCCACCTCTTTTGGAAGAAGTCTTCTTACAAACGAGAACAAACATGTGGATCCAACTTGATGGTTGTCCGGCGCATTACTATCGTAACGTACGCCAATACCTAGAAGAGCAATTTGCGCATCGTGTAATTGGAAGAGGAAGCTTGTTTCCCTGGCCGGCTCGTTCACCGGATCTTACTTGTCTTGATTTTTACCTATGGGGTAGGTTAAAAGATCTGGTTTTCCAAGAGAGAACAACAACAAGGGAAAACATGATGGTAAGGATAACAAATGCCGTTAGAAACTTATTCACGGCTGAAATTGAGGCAGCCGTATTATCAACTAACAGAAGAATAATTAAGTGCTTACAAAATGACGGAAAACATTTTGAACATTTGTAATTATTATTGTTGTCTCGCTAAATTGCTAATAAAATTGTATCTAGTTCTAAGATTTGTGCACTTTTTCATAGTCTAAGTCTCATAATATGATATTATCATAATATTCATATTTTATTCAGTGTTATTGATGTTTTTTTGACTCGTTAAACTTTTATTATAAATTTTATAGTTTATTAAACAGTAGGCCATGAAATTAGTTGTTATCTTGCTTATTAGGGGTATACCGGGTACCGGTAAATGGAAACTGTATCATTTTTTAAAGATAAATCAAAATAACTTTTAAACCCCTGGTGATATCGATTTGCGGTTTAGACTAATCGTTCCCTATGCAAATTGTCTTCTATTACTACCGAAAAAAATTATACCATCCAATTTGCAAATACCGAGAAAAATAAAAAAATAAGTTAGATTGAATAACAGCGCCATCTTAAAATTGTATCAGGAAACTTGTGACAATTCCTGAATCATTTATTTAAACTCCAAGGAATTCCCTTTCAAACAAGTCCAAGTTATAGAAAATCCGTTGAAGGATAACGACATAATGACAGTTTTTGAAAAATGTCCTAAAAGCTTCCCCCACTCCTTTATTAGGCGAGATTCAAAAAAATAACAATAACAAAAGTTGTAGTAAACAACCTACTGATTTTAATTATTTATTTGCTTTTCTACGGTTAAGTGGCATTTTTTGCCGTAAAATGAACTTTAAAAAATAAATAAGCCGTTACGCCCTCTTGCGGCAATTTCCGAAACTTAAAATTATTTTGAATGAATTTCTCTTGGCAGTTTTTATGATGAGAGCTTTTTTTTCAGATCTGTGGGACGTACCGTTTCCGAGATATGGCCGCTCCGTATCCTTATCCGGACACCCTGTATATTAAATAATCGAATAAAAGAAATAATTCCAAACAACTTTGTTACTAGATACATAAAACCGCCTAGAGTGAAAAGTGGGCGTTCTGCGACTTGACGGAGACCTGAACGGAACTACAGTAGATTTAATTTTATGGAAGTAGTCCATCTCACAGTGGAGTGAAATTTTATTTATGGAATAAAACTCAAAGTCTGCTCCACTAATTTAATAAAATAAAATTACATGCCCATACATGTTTCGAAGGCATAAACCTTCATCCTCAGTGGGTTAATATTAAGATGTAAGAATATTATGAAGAGACCAATGACATTGTTAAATTATTAAAACTTATGTTGCAGAAAACATTTTTTTTATATTAATCTTTATAAGAATTCATATGTATACGTGAACTACATTATGACTAATAAAAAGAAGGGTTTAATTAAACACAAAAAAAAAACTTCTTTTTATTAGTCATAATGTAGTTCACGTATACATATGAATTCTTATAAAAATTAATATAGAAAAATGTTTTCTGCAACATAAGTTTTAATAATTTAACAATGTCATTGGTCTCTTCATAATATTCTTACATCTTAATATTAACCCACTGAGGATGAAGGTTTATGCCTTCGAAACATGTATGGGCATATAATTTTATTTTATTAAATTAGTGGAGCAGACTTTGAGTTTTATTCCATAAATACAGTAGATTTGTTGTAACTGCCACTTTTCGTATCATTTTCAAACTGTTCCCAAACTGGTTGTATCAGTTTAGTGCGCAGGCGTCAATATTGCACTGTTTGTTGACGATGCACAACGGACTTGAGGTTGGAACGTTTTTGTTTGTAACCCTGAGAATCCCAGCCGAATGCCTGTCAGTTTTCAGATTAAATATATTAACCCTACTTTTGTGTTAATACAAAATCTGAGTGATAAGAATAATTATATGTTGAGCCGATTCTGTAAAAAATGAAACCTAATAATACTTTTGTTGGTAGAAATATCTTGTAGGTGTTTTAGGAGGTGAATTAAGATATTTTCTTTTTTAATTTTAGAACAAGAGTACTATGTTGTACTGTAACCATCCTCGAGTCAAAACTGTTTGAAATCACAGGACACAAATTTGAACCTGAAACCTGAGCTAACCTGCTGAATTCAAGTGGAATCAGAACGAAACGAGAACGCTGATCGACTTTTACATTACATATTATATAGTAATGGTAGTTTCTTAAGTTGGAATCCTTTTCCTTTACTTCTTTTTAGTTGTAGGGATTTCTTTTTGATTACTTGGTTGGAAGTTTTTTGTTTGAACTCTTTTATTTGTTTGTGTTTATTTTATTGCTGTCTTCAAGATTTTTGATTTTTGTATTTTTATGAATTTTGAAAAGATTTTGATTGAATAAATTCAGAAATTGAGTTGTGTTTAAATCTGTTAAGGAGGGTGCCAATCTCTTGGGTATTTATGTTTATCGTTTTCGTGCGAGTGTATGTGAGATTCTGCAATTAGTCTATTTGGTGAATTGTCTGTTATTACTTATAAAATTTTTTTTTCTCGAGAATTTATGACCAATACTTTTTGAGATACGGCCGCTCGCCACCCTTACTGGATCACCCGCTATATCCAATATAATATCCTACAGCAGCTACTTAAAATTATCCTTTAACTAGAAGGTGTATGGGTGCAAAAAATCTATTTTGTTTCTGAAAAGGACACAACAGCAATTGTAAAGCCTTAGATAATAAGCAGTATTGATAAACAAATATTGCATAATTTAATTTAAAGTTTATTCCTCTAAATACAACACATCAATTTTTTCTTTATATCTAATATAAAATATCTTTTTACGTGTCACAGTACAAACAGGAGGGGTTACATTTTTAACAAAATTTTTTGTTGTGCTATTCGGTATATCCGCTGTAATGAGTTTATGGCACTGAAATCGGGCCTATAAATTTATAATGAACGTAAGAAGTATTTACAGCGCTTTTGCAGGTACAGAATAGCAGTATTTTATATTGGATGTAACATGCCAAGGTCAAGTGCTTACGTCGCTCTAATATTCCCCAAAATGAGTTATAGGATAGCACCATAAGTTTAAAATAAATAGTGTAGCCAATCTAATAAATTTTGCAGGGAATTTCCTGCGTTGAGCCAGCCCATGCACCACCATGCATAAATAATGTAAGATGCAACTGTAGAACTAAAAATATATTAATCACTCTTACTCCAATAAAATATCAAAGTAACAAAAGACATACAAAATATTATTTGAATTGGATTACAATAACAGGCAAAGGACAACGCAAAAGATAATTTAAACAGGGAAGAAAACAATCGGGAAAGAGGATGTCGTGCAGAAACTGTGGCCTAATGGCTACTTTGCGTGAGTTCAATTCAATAGGGCCTAAGGTAATTTTAAACTATTTTAAATACACATACTTTTATAAAACTTAGACCTTTCGCCTAACGACTTGACAACAATCTCTATTTTCTTAATAGAACTTTTATAATCAAGCTCATAGATTTTGCCTCTTTGTCAAAAATGAATATTATTGCCATGCAATAGAAAACCCATCCCAACAATTTGTTATGTTCCTATAAACTCAGAGGAGGAATATCGTTGACCACAATGGCATGGTGATGATAAATTATTTAAATAATATTTCTTTTGTACGAGTTGTTTATTACAAATAAAACAAAATGCCCATAAGGAAATAAATAAGCCAGCATCGGTCAATAGCAATCTAAAAATCAAGTCGTGTAAAATCTGAGCTCAAGGACCCACCGGGCAGCTGTCATATTGTTTATAGGAATGACGACAATGCCCTGCCAAATGATTTGAATAATGATAAGATCGGAATTATATGAGGATTTTTAATTATGTCATTGTAATTGCTGTATAATTAGAATGGTAAACATAAATGCAACACGAATTTCCTTGGGGATTAACTTAGGAATCTCATCTACTTGCAGATCATTTAACTATACAAAATTATGATTTATGGGAGAGTAGTATTTAATTGAAGGATACTTTACTTATTACATTTTAATTCACAAAGGCCGGTTATATCAATGTTCTATTAAAAATAAATAATTATTTAGTTGACCACATTTATGTATAATTGTATACAATGCAAATTGTTACAAGTAATATTTTTGAGATAGATGGGTGGAATTATAACATAACGAGTTTATAAATAAATATCCTACGTAGAGATAAATTGTAAAAAAATAAATAAATAAAGTCATATTATTATGTCAAACAATAAAAAGTAAAAGAATAATGTAGTTAAATTATAGATTAAAAATTGCACCACCAGGATTAACAACATCCAGGTTATCAGTAACTGAATAAAATGTCCGCATTTGCAGAATTTTTTCCCTACAAATTTAAAGTTTTTTCATGAAGATTTTGTATACTTGTAGGAAGTACATTATAAAGTTTAATCCTAAGTGAATTATTTATAGATTTATTAAACTTGTACCTATTTGTACGTATTAAATTATCGTATACCATTATTGTAAATATCTGAGATTCGTTGAAAACGAACTCTGTTCTTATGAGTTCCAAGTGCAAGATAAAAAGTGATGGAAGCGTCAACATCTCTACATTAATAAAATGTCGCTTGCAATGGTCACTCCAACCAATTACACGAATTTATCTTTTTTGCATTCGAAAGGCTTCTAAAGAGCTGGACGTGTTCCCCCGCCTGTATCACCCCACAAGAAAGATGTACATAAAAAAGCGAATAAAAAATGTTTAGAATAACCCGATTATTGAGAAACAACTTCAATCTTCTAATATGCAGTGGGATACCTTTATTAATGAATACAAGCGAATATTTAATCAGTGTTTTCCTGTAAAAATATCATGTGCCAATAAAAAAAAGCGCCGAACCAATGAACAAACTATTCAATGTAAAAATAAATTAGATAGGTTATTGGTTCTATCCAAATACAGTATCGCCCATAAAGTAATCTACAAAGAAACAAAATAACAATATGATAGACTTTTGAAAGCTGAAAAAATTAAATCGTTTGAATCAAGGGTTAAAAAAGCTGATAATAAAGTTAAATGTATGTGGAGTATATGTACCGAAATTAATGGTAAAGTAAACAACTTAGATAATAATTTTATCGATGATAATCCTAACGTGGCCAATGAGCTAAATGACCATCTATTAAATATTATTCCTCAATTACTAAAAAATCAATCGGAAACAATATACGAATGTAACATTAATGTAAATAATCAAACAATGTATCTTAGGCCTACGACAGAGCAAGAACTGTTAAAAGTAGCACAAAAACTAAAAAATAAATATAGTAGTGGGTGTGATGAAATTTTAACGTCTATTCTTAAAATATCTGTGGGAAAAATAAATAGGATCCTAATGTATATTATTAACAACTCCTTTAAATGTGGAATATTTCCAGATCAACTGAAATCAGTAATCATAAAACCAGTACTTAAAAAGGGATGTTCGGATGATTTAAATAATTTTAGACCCACTAGTTTGCTCTCTAGTTTTTCGAAAATTTTTGAAATGCTTATGTCTTTAAGGGTGCTGGAGTTTATGAAATCATGCAGTCTTATCTCAGTAAGACAGCACGCATATCTAGGGGGTAGGGCCACCATGACAGCAATATATCAATTTGTAACTGCTCTACTTAACCACCTAGAAAATAAAAATCTTGCATTGGGGTTATTCCTGGATTTAAGCAAAGCTTATGATTGTGTTGATCATAAAAGACTATTTAATAAACTGAACTGTTATGGTATTAGGGGAAATGTGCTTTCATGGTTGAAGTCATACCTCTTAGATAGGCTACAAAAGGTTGTATTGAAAAACCAAAACATAAAGATAATATATATTAAGTCTAAATCATGTGTAAATAATATAGGCATTGGCCAAGGGAGTATTCTGGGTCCAGTCTTGTTTGTTATTTATCTTAATGATCTGTACATGGTGGAAAATAACTTTTTGGTCACAAATTATGTTGATGACACGAGCGTATTAGTATCTGGATCTAACACAGGAGCACTTTCTGTGAATACAGATAAAGCACTTTTAAGCGTGAAAAAGTGGTTTTCTCAAAGCAAACTAGTATTGAATGAGAACAAAAGTAATAGTGTATTATTTCGAACTAAGCAAAATCATTTGATCAAACCAAATACTTTAAAAACGCATAACAATGAAATAACTCTCAAGAATGATACAAAATTCTTGGGGCTGTATATTGATGAATTTTTATCTTGGAGCTCGCACATCGATAGTTTGTGTCTGAAATTAAGTAGAATAAGCTACGGAATTAATGTTATAACTAAATACGTTAACATGTGTACAGCTAAAATAGTATATTGCGCTAATTTTGAGAGTGTTATGAGATATGGCATCATTTTTTGGGGTGGCACTTCCGATTTACAAAGAATATTTGTGGTACAAAAAAGGGTAGTCAGGACTATGAATAGAATGAAATTTTTGGAATCGTGCAGGGGTGTATTTAAAAAGTTAAACATTTTCACAGTATACGGGCTATATATTTATGAATGTATAATGTTTCTTTTTAAAAACAGAGATATATTTCAAGAAACAAGGAATCAGTTTAACACACGTAATTATAATCTCTTATTGCCAGCCCATCGTCTTACTCTGACGGAACAAAGTCCATACTATATGTGTATTAAATTATTCAATAAACTGCCAATGTGTATAAAAAGTGTAAGTAGTATAAATAGTTTTAAGAGAACATTGAAAATCAAAATCATAGACCTAGAACCTTACTCAATAAGAGAATTTTTGGAATGTATTTTTTAACTTTTCCATTTTTTGTGACGTCATTTCATTTTATGTTTTTATAACCATAACTTGAAATAAAGAAGTAATAATAATAATAATAATAATAATTACAAAAATAGCAGATGAAAGTCTATTTTTCAGCGACTCAACATATCAAGTCCAGCTAAGTGTACCGTCGAGAGTCAAGCTTCGAACCTTTACGCTTTTTCCCTTCGCGACATCATAGCTTATCGAGAAAACTACTTCCTGTTTTTTTATCGGTATTTAAGCTAAGACAATTCTACACAAACCAGAGATCAGCCCTAGAAGTCAGTTGAGAGCTGTTTCCTTAAGATCTTGAATATTATTGTGGCTACATAGTAGGGATGTATCATCCGCATAACAAAAACAACTATAGGCAGAAAGAAACATTAATAGGTCATTAATATAGATCACAAAAAGCAAAATCAGTCACTTCGTCAACCAGGGAAACACATTGCCTTCTCAAAGACATATTACATGATTTTACCAGTTTTAAAGGGTGCCCCATAATGCTATAGCGATATAGCCGAAAATTTTAACGTACCTTTTCCATGACAACAACCGAGAAAAGCCTACTTGTTAATTTTTCACTGTGGTTGAAAAGCAGCTAGTTAGCGTCTAGAGTTAATCTTAAAATATTATCCCACATTAGTTTCTATAATAATTGTAAAACCTTGCTAAACATTAGAATAATTGAGGTTAGTCTATAGTCGCTTGCAGAATTTAGGTTCCTCTTTCTAAAAACGGACACTGCTATATAACTTTAAAGAATTTCGAAATATTTTTTGTGGAAGCATTATGTAGAAAAGTAAAAGTTCTGTAGCGATATGCTTCAAAAAGATGCTATTTATATGATAAATATGTCGTAGAAGTAGCTTTTTTAAGTAAAAGAATTCCATTTAAAACATCCTCCCACAAATAGAAAGAAATGCAAAAGATTGGGAAACCTGCAGATCGTCTTCAATAGGTAATTGTTAAATTAATTTGCTCGCACCTAATTTTTATAAAATAATGATTAAAGTCAGTAGCTGTTAGGTTAGTAGTATTGTTATTTACTTAGTTATGGGTTTCTTCAAGATTTACGATTTTCCCAGCACTTTTAGATTTATTTGTTGAGTTGTCGATATAATTACTATATTATGCTTAATTCTTAGATTTTTAGTCTTTATAATATAATTTTCGTATTCTTTATTTAATATTTTATAGAAAGCATAATAATTTTCATTGTCGGTTACATTATTATTAAGGCATTTTACAGTGAACATTTTTTTCTATCTTATCTTTTAATTTGTTAGTGAACCAACGAACAGAAGGTTGATTATTTTTAATAGATTGTAAAGGAAGATACTCATTAACAAGAGACTGACAACAGTTAGTGATAACAACAGCATATTAAGTTCCATGACTAAAATAATTGCTTTAGCGATGATTTCCTTAGAAGCAATCCTATTGATAGAGTTATTACAGCCATCCTAAGACATTTAAATGGGTAATTTTTAATTATTATCGAAGTTTAGAGTGCGCTTCATAAACCTTGTAGTATTGGCTCCAGGTAAGTTTGGTGGAAACTTTGGGAAATTGCTTATGAAAAGTTTTAGGTACACCAATGTGATCTTATGATCTGCTAGGAGCTAGAGACAAGGAAAGTTAGGTATTATGTGTATGAGATGCATGAGTGAACGATCTAATGATAACTGTCTTCCTAAATTTTAAAAGTAAGTATGTAATAAAGCTTTATTATGTACAAGATAAATACATTTTAAAAAATGGCAGTCCGACTTTATATCTACCACTTAGTTTTATCTATCAAATTTCTCTAAATGTCGGTATATTTTCCACAATATGGAAATTTTCCGTCGTAACCGCTTTGTTCAAAGATGGAAAGCGTTCCGATGTAAATAATTATCGACCTATTTCCGGACTATCGTGCATGGCTAAGATCCTGGAATCCATAGTGACAGACAGAACCTTTGCTTCATTTAAAGGTGTTAGCTTAGAAAATCAACATGGTTTCTTTTCCGGTAGATCTTGTCAAACTAATTTATGTACTTACAGTGACTTCATTTCTACTGCTGTTGATGACGCTTTACAGGTTGACAGTGTTTATTTTGATTTTAGAGAGGTCTCCGACCGAATTAATCATAATATTTTGCTGCAAAAATTGAGTTTCTATGGTATTGGTGGTCCTTTACTTTCCTGGCTTGATAACGATCTCCACAATCGAATTCAATATCTTAAATTTAACCATACTTTGTCCGAGGAGATCACTGCACATTCCGGTGTCCCCCAGGGATATCACATCGGTCCTGTATTATGTTTGATTTTCATTAATGACCTATCCTTTGTTTTTGGACAGTGCCATCATTTGTTTCTTGCTGATGATGTGAAAATATTTCGTCATATTGCGAACGAAAACGACTATGCCCCATTGCAGAGTGAAGTATCACAACTGTATGATTGATGTCTCAATAATAGCATCACCCTAAACAGCCAAAAGTGCAAAGTAGTATCCTTTTTAAGAAAGAGGCAACCTCTGAATGTTGTTTATCGGATCAATGGAGCACCAATTCATAGAGTTGAACTGATTAATGACTTGGGTATTGTATTTGATAGCAGTCTACGATTTAATAGCCACATTGATAACATAACTGCAAAGGCCTTCAAGATGGCTGGTTTTGTCAACAATGCTGGCAGTTTAAAAATGTCGAGACATTGAAGAAAATGTACTATGCAGAATATTGTTGTGTGGTCTGGGCTCCTCTATATCAGGTCCACATTAAACGAATTGAGCGGGTGCAAACGAGGTTCATGGACTTTCTGTTGCATGGACTGGGGATTGATCGTTCTACGCTTTCTTATAGGGATCGCTTGAGCCTTGTAGGGTTTGATAGCCTGGAGATACGCAGAATAAGGCTCACCCTAGTATTCGGCCATAAAATCTTGAACAACTTGATGGACTGCTCGGAACTATTGTTTTTGCTTAACTTTAGAGTACCATGTCGTTTGACAGGCCAATTTGTTTTCTGTGATTCAGAGCCGTACTGGCATCGGAAGGAATAGCCCTGTGCCACAGGATTTTAATACTAATTGTTCCACGCTTTTTTTTTAAACCAAATTAGATATTTTATTGACGATAGGGCTGTTTGAGAGATTTAGAATACTTGGTGGGGGTTTTAAGTACTGCTAGGCCCATGAGGCAAAAAAAGGGAAGACTGTGTATATTTATGACTCTCTGAATTATTGTTAATTGTGTGAATTGATTTTTTTTAACTGATTTTCTAAGTACTGTTAGTTCTTGTTTACTATTTTTTTTTTAATATACTATTTGGAACTGTATTCTATAGTGTACTGTAGTGTTGAATAAATAAATCAATGATTTTATGAACGACTTCATTGCAGTTATAATTATTGTCACTTCGTAATTTAAAAAAACATAGTAATGACGTTTGTCAGTTTGGCATTTCAAGTCATTAAATTTATTGCCCTGATAATGCTTTAAAGCTGGATTTATAAACTCGAAAAGTTGGTGAGGTTGAAGTTATGATCAAGTTTGTGAGGTTAGATATTCCGAACTCCGAGCATAAAAATTGGTTATCTCGAACTACCCGGGAAGTTTTCGAACCTTACATGAGCTTTACATCAACAACATGAACGAGTGTATAAATGGAACTGAGTGTTCTCTTTAGTTTAAATTGAACTCCTATTTCCAACACCAACTGAACCTCAACCTCGCCAACTTTTCGAGTTTAAAAATCCAGCTTTAATATAATGCTCCGGTGCAGATCATTCTTAATAAGATCTGCATATTCAGTTATCAAAGCTGACACCTCCAGCTCGGAGTTTTATGTTCAATTTACAACTTTCTCGCGTTTGAAATATTTTATCGAGTGCTCTCAGTCGTTATTTGTCGATAAATTGCAGGAGAGCGGTTTAGAGCATACGCAATGATAACCTTACTGTTTCTAAAAAGGCACAGAAACGTTTAAAAACAAATCAAAGTTGACAGATCGAAATGGTGACTTTGACATCAATAGACAACTGTCCAAATATCCTTTGTCTTTGTTTATCACGTTACTTTGAATTCGATTGTATTCGAGACGTATTGCGCAACCTTTGAATGCTATAATAATTAAGATAGGGTGTAGTAAATCACGTTGTCTCTTGATCGCACTGGCAAAGAACGACCGTTTTGACTGTACGAGAGTTTGAACATTGCGGAGCAGTTGTTTCCAAGGGCAACTAGAAGCTCCATTGTTTAGACTTTAATACCAAGCATCAAATTTTTTCCGAAAACTTTTGTTAGATATGTTAATAGTGCGTTATAACCATGACACACTATAAGTTGTGGTTTTAAGCCATGTGTGAGTTATAAGATACTTTATAAGTCTAAAAACGCACTAGTAATGTTTACTTTATAATATGCAAGTTTTGGATAAACTAACCTAAACTAACATTGGCGATAAGATTACATAATTCGAATTTAAAAGTATCTGATCGAATTTAAGGAGTGACGAAAATAGTTAAGAAATCCACAGTATATACCATTTTGTGGTCTTAAAAAAGGGGATAGGGATAGATAAAAAAAAACAAAAAATCCGCCCAGTAAATATAGTTTCTCTAGTAAGTATTTTCGATTTTGCAAATGACATAATTTGAAAGGCCATTGTTTCTACTGAAGCATAGATATTTATCACTAATAGAAATGACACACATGAAAAATGTATTATAAAAGTTTGAAAACTCATCAATTACAAAGGAATTTTAAAGTGAGGAGTTCTTGACATCAGTAAAACGAGTAAAGTATTTAATGAGTCGAATGAATGCTCCGTTGTTTCTATTTGCATGTCACTGGGGTCGAAGTGAACTGATCCGGAAGGTTGACGGTTGACGAGCACCGAAAAGGGCTCGACGGCTGGAATTTTCACTTCGAGAACAGAAATGGCAGACAGGGGTTGGACGATTCCACCAATGGTGGGTTTTTGCAAGTCATGACAAAATGTTTGAGGGTAATTTTTGGCATGGCTTTTGTAATATATACTGATTATAATATGAAATTGAGCGACAAGAAAGTGGTGAATGATTAACTTAAAGAATTTAATGATTACATTATATTCAGTCAAAAACTTATAATTTTTTCATTTATAATAATAATTACCCAGACAAAAAGTTGCCATTAGAGTGTAGAAAAAGTACAAACATATCTATTAACAATCACAGCATAATATACCTAACATGAAACATTAACAAAATAACAGGAATATGATGATATCATTGAGTACGTACGTTAATAGCTAAAAAAAAAAGTTATTATACCGCCAGGAATATATATCGTATGATGATATCAATAATTTGCTGTGTTTTTCAAAACTCTTACACATAACTCGCATCGTTAACCCGCTGGTGTACAGCCTGACTGGCCTTAGGAAATTCCATATAAATTTTGGAGCCCTCAAATACTGACTTCCTTATTAATGTTACATCAACATTGTATTGAACTTTATTGTAGGTCCTTGTATGTTAAACTTGCGGACCAAATTTTATTATTTTCTAATTAGTCACATATTTATTAATTTTCTCATGATATTCTTTAGTCGCTTTAGACTCAAATTCAAGAAAACCACCATTAGAAAATCCATTTCCACCACTTACATGCGTTATTATTAGCTTGCGACCTTTACCTGCAGCTTAACCTTCTAGAAATGCCTGACAGGAGCTTTGAATATTTATTCTTTAAATCATGAGCATTAAGAAGTCTACAAAATTTAGTATGTTTGCTAATGTCATTTATAGACATTAAAAAGCAACAGACTCAAAGCGAAGGTAACCCACAGTTAAAAAGTGTAATCAGCCTTGTCAGAGATAGTTTTTAATTTCATCATCATCAATCAGCCTGGTTGCGTCCACTGCAGAACATAGGCCTCCCGTAGTCTAATCCAACGTCCCCTATCCTGTGCTGCTCTCATCCAACTTGGTTCCACTCTTCTAATGTCGTCGGTCCATCTTGTTGGTGGGCGACCTCTGTTTCGAAAGGCTTCTTGCCGGGGCCTCCAATCCAGAATCAACTTTGTCCATCTTCCGTCTGACATTCTTGCCACATGCCCAGCCCAGTTCCACTCTAACGCTGTTATGCGTTCAATCGCATCTGTTACTCCATTACTTTGGCGAAGTCTAACATTGGAGAAATCCTTCGTATAGTCGTGCAGTTTTATACAAGCTTTGGCATTTTCATAGACGTGTTTAATTACATTTATATACCTGGAGTCTACACGGCATTCTGCTAGCGCGTGTAGCATTTGTTGTTGATTTATCATGTCGAATGCTTTTTCATAATCGGCAAAGATGAGAACTAGGGGTTTATTGTATTCTATGCATTTCTCGAAAACAGCTTTAATATCCTGGAGATGGTCATTTGTGCAAAACCCTGATCTGAAACCTACTTGCTCTCGTGGTTGGTAGAAGTCTAATTTGTTGGTAATTCGTTTGGTAAGTATTCGCATAAAGAGCTTGTACAGATGAGAAAGCAGGCTAATGGGACGGTAGTTTTTTAGGTTTGTTATGCCCCCTTTCTTATGCATGATTAATATTACTGCTCGTTCCCACTGGGAAGGTGTTGTTCCATTTAACAAGCACGCGTTGTATAGCTTGCAGAGCATTTTATGTAGTGAAGTTCCTCCTTGCTTTACAGCTTCTATTTCAATCTGATCGTCGCCAGCTTCCTTATTGTTATTCATTTCTCGCAGGGCTGCTTGGAGCTCATCCAATGTTATATCTGGGATATCTTCAGATCCTTGATTTATTACTGTTGGTATATTAATATTGCCAACGTTTTCATTCGTGTGTGCTGTAGTGCTCCTGGTAAAAAGACCTGACAACCTTCAGAATCTCGTCTTTGTTCTATGTTATTTGTCCGTCTTGCTGTCCTAGCTTAGTTATGTTCTTTCTACCTGCAGTAAAGGTTCTTTTAATTGACTTCGGGCCCTTATCACTCTTGTTACCTCTCTGGTGTTAAAGTTCTTATATCTTTTCTAACGGCCTTAGATATTCTTCTGTTTAGTGCTCTTAGTCGTCCCGCATTTTTTGTATGTTCTTCTCGCATTTCTCCTTTTTCTTTCATGAGTCCTTTTGTGTTATCACTGAGTTTGTCCATCTTGGTTGGATTCTTATTTTGATGTTTATTCTTTGCTTGTAAAACTATTTTCGTGAGTTGGGCGCTTAGCGGCTCTACATTTCGCTCTTGCTCTACATTTCGCTCTTACTCTACATTTCGCTCTTTCTCCGTATTTCGCTCTTTATCTACATTTCGCTTTTTCATATTCATTTTTATCAACATGGTTGAAAACAATATTACGATATGTCTGAAATTTTTATTGAATATCTATCACTTTTTGGGAACTGGACATATTCTGGAGATTTTCCAGGTCTTTGGAAATAATAGGATTTTAGTAACAGCCCGAAAAGATTGGTCAATAGTTTCGCAAGAGCAGTGGCACAATCCCAAATCAGAACTGTCGATTTACCATCAAGGCCAGCAGTAAATTCAGTACATGCAGACCGTCATCCTCTTCAACCTAAAAAATTGCTGGTATGGGTCAAAAATTTTAGCAATTTTGTACAAATATTTTATTTCATTGATTTATTTTCAGTGAAACAAAAGAAAACTTTATTCTACTTAAATAAAACATACTCATAAAGTTCCTTTATTTTAGCAAGTAAACTAAAAGTGTGATCTGCCGTATTTTCATTCATAAATAAACATATCTATGGATGATCTCAGAAGCCTTTAAATTTACCTGTTGAGAAGGATTTTCATTTTGGTTGACTACATTAGCAACAATTTCTTCATCTGTATAAACTTCGCTAGTAAAAAGGTTTTAAAGGGAATTTATAAAATCTTTAATGGGTGTTACATCTTTTATAGTGCACAACTCCAAACATTCATTAAATGACTGTTCAATTTTAACTTTATCTCAGCTAATGGAATTTCATCTTTTTGGCCATAAAAGTTATGAGTTCCACACTGGCTTCTCTAAAACAATTCTGGATTAGAATTGTTGTTTGGCTTACATCCACATTCTATACTGTGTACAAAAATGATAACACAGTCGAGAAGATCGATTTTAGGAATGAAGGAGCGGGTTTCCAAACTGCTTAAAAATGTTTCCAAGACTCGCCGTCGGTAATGGGAATCAAAGCTTTATATGATATCCTGATGAAGAGGCTGTTGTTTGGAAGTTATATTTGGTGGAAAAAATTACTGGATTGATTTTATTTCTGATTAATTTGAGCAGGAAAAAATATTTGTCCAGTTCCAGAAGGCCCTTTTTTGTACTACGCTATATCTAAAATCAATAAAAAAAAAACTAAATTACATAGCTATGTTACAACTGTACCAACTTACACCTTGTTCTGACTTTTTTTTTAATTTTTTAGGTTACCCTGCTTTGAACTCATTATCATCCAATATTTGTGTAAAACCCATCGCTTTTAGTTGCATTACTGGACCTGATATGAGCAAATTTTGCATTATAGCTGATCCACACTGTTTTATCAAAGCAGTGATAACAGTTTATCTAGGTCTGTTACTCTTAAAACTGGCTTTATCTTTAATTTAGCACGAAACTGTAAAATGGCTGCTTCGTTCTTGATAATTGTGAAGAACGTGCTTTGCGGTATTCCATATTCTTGAGCAATGGCCTTTTTTTGAATCCGACTCCTCAATCATCAAACTCTTAAGTTTTCGTGTCGGCGACATTTTACCGACACTACCTACAAACACGCGTTATACTATACTATAAAAATCAATGAAGATTAAGGTTAAAGAAAACAATCAGCCATGTTGTTGGAAGCAGTCCGCATGTCAAATGAAACGTCAAAAACAGCGCCGCAAGTGCTCCTGAATGGCAATAATTAGGAACCCCATGCGCATGCGCGATACCAGCTATGCAAAAATGCTCCCCTCCCCCTTTCTTAACATTTGTTTACCTTTTTAAATATTTGAAAGTGGTAATTAAACACAAAAACGAATGGTTTATAAACATCTTTAATTGAAAAAATGGAAATAAATATAGTTATTTATAAAATAATATCAAATATAATATGTTATAAATAAATAATCAATGGCATACGTAACCTATATTTTATAAATTTATATCAGGTCTTAAGGATATACATTATTACATGAGGACAATCTGGCTTTTATATTACTAACATTAAGTGAAACAATATAATCAATGTAATATACCTTTCTTAAAGAGAATCAAGAAAATAGTAGTTGGGAGTCGTTGGGCTGCAAACTGCATGGTCTTTGACTTTTGACCGGTTCGGTATATCTTTGATAGCATAAAAAAGGCATTACACAGATATTATATTTGGAATAGTTGTGGAGAAGTAATATTTACAATTTATAAAAATATATTGCAGTCAGGGGGCACAATCATTATTATATCAGTACCGGCCTATTTTACAATTTCTCCGAGGACCTAAACTCTATATTGTATTTCAATTGTTACTATGCTATTTTCTTCAAAGAGGTTTTTTTACAAAATGACAAATTTATTACTTAGATCTAGCTTTGACATAAAAATTGGAATAGACATTGAACAAATTTAATGTTTATAAAATTATTAATGTTAGATGCATTGTGTTGGCGATCAATTTTGCCAGCTTTCTTTAGACATAATAGCGCTATTTTAACAAACTTTACTAAGAAAAGATTAATATATTATTATTATAGTATTATATTAAAAAGGACTCATATCTGCAGAATATTGATAATACATAGATAAAACGCCACACATAAACACTAAGCAACCATTTTATACCAAATATTTCCGACTAAAAAGCGAGCGTGCAAAGACTATAGACGGACTATATCTTGATCTCTTTCTTTAATGCGCTTTAATAAGAGAAAGTTATACTTTAGATTGGGCTAACTTGGTTACTACAATGTTCGTTTGCGACCAGACTTACGTACGTCTTAACTTATAGAGTGAGGGTGATAGAACTACTCCCAAAAATACATTGTAAGAACGGAAAACACAACAAAAGACAAAAAGTACGTGGATTTCCTCCTGGCGATTCGGATAATTATCACGTAAAGTCCGTTCACAGAATTAAGACAATGACTACCTGCCTTTAGTTATCACCCATCATAAAATTCCTTGTTGAAAGGGTTTTAAGGATCATAGAGATAATGATTTTATTCTCCAGGTAGGGACCGTACTTGGCCGTAATTAGTTTACAAAGACTTATTAAATAATGGGAAAAAAATAAGTAGACAAATCAGTGTTGCAAAACCAGTCAGTTTATTAGTTCGTGTGAAATAAAAACGCAGCTTTGATTATCCAAATATGTGGCGTCCGTGGATTGTGGTGAATTTAGTATAAGAACGCCGGAGGGGGTACAGGTACAACCACAGTGCGGAAATGAAAATGGAAGAAGACACTTATCTTTAGATGCTAAGGAGATTATAAAAAATGTATATACAACTCTCATAGAACGTGAAAAGTTGAGTAAAATGGAATGTATTGAAGAAACAGCCACATTGACTAAAATTTCGGAAAAAACAGTATGGAAAATTGCGAATAAACCCACCACCGAAAGGAAAAGAAGGAAAGATTCTGGGACTTGCAAAAAATTAGATCGCAGCGATGAAGATTTAGTCCGACGTAAAATTTATAAGATGTATGAAGAGCATACGGTACCAACACTGGATAATTTACTAAAAAGACTTGAGATAGATAACACGGATATCAATAAATTGCGGTAGGACAACACTGTGGAAGTGTCTTCAACGAATCGGCTTTAGATTTCAAAAAGTCGATAAACGGCAAGTGTTCATGGAATCGCAACGACTTAAGGCATGGCGATTTGAATATTTGACAAAAATCGCTCAGTACGGAAGTGAGAACAGACCTATTATATACTTAGATGAAACCTGGTTTGATAACCATGATAGGTTGAGTTGATTCTAGTGACAGGTGTAGAACATAGGTACCATCAAACAGAGGAAAAAGAGTAACCATGATACATGCAGGGTCGAAGATAGTTGGGTACCAAATGCACTTTCATTGGCAGCCAAGAATATAAATGACTCCTGTTTGGATTACCATAACGATACCACAGCGAAGTTATTTGAGGATGGTTCGTAAATAAGTTAACTGCTAATGTTTCTCCAAACAGTGTGATTGTTATGGACGACGCAAGTTACCACAGTAAATAGTTAAACAAGCACCCTTGTTCAAAAGATACGAAAATGGCAATACAGGAATTTACGTACCAGAATGATATATATTTTCATGAAACACTAAAATAGAGTTACTTGCTGTGCTTGAATTTCTGAACCTAGAAAAGGAGTACTACTGCGACAGCTATGCTAAAAGTAAGGGGCATACAGTGCTAAGGCTTCCGCCGTATCACTGTATATTTAATCCCATAGAACACATATGGCATCAATCGTAATAATGTATCACCCACTATAAATGCTAGTGTACTGGATATTATTATTACTGAAGTGGACAAAGTGCCTGTGAGCAGCTGGAAAAATTGTGTTTCGCATATTAAAAATGATGAAAATTCATACACTCAAATTGGGAATATTACAGAAAGATTTATTATTAACATAGGTGTTGATAGTGACAGTGAAAATGAATTAAATGAGTAAACTGTAGTTGCATTAATTAATTATAATATGTAATTATAATATATTATATCTAAAATTGTTTATTATTTGTGTCAAATCATCCATGCTTGAAATACAATTCAGTGCGGGAATGTGTAGACCCCAGTCTGGTTTTAAACAGGCGTCAACACGAGTCGGTAAGTCATTCTCTTAAATCTGTGAACGGACTTTTTTTTAACTTCGTGAGGTTTTGTTGCGATTTCACCCATTTGGGTCTCACCGGGCTGATAGAAATCATCAAAACACAACAAAAGGTAGAAATCCTGTTGATGCTTCGGTGATTCCCCAGAAAAAAACTCATATGGCATGCGATAAAGCCCGACTCAAACAGCACCAAAGCCCTATCTTGATCGACTTATAGAAACTACTGTGCTGATTAGGCCTGTTATTAAAATACTTATATTTGGCAATTACACAAAATGTACAGGGAACGACACTAAATTTTGACTTTTTGGGTTGTGGAGGGTCAAATTATGTAGGTTCGGCTGTACTGTCTATAATCGAAACGTCATGGAATAAAATAAAACAAAGTCGGTGTAAATCCGAAAAATATCTTTTAGTCCAGAATGTAATGACAGTAATTTATTTCTAGGAACAATGCCCGATCGTACTGATTGTCTGTTTTAGGCGAACACATTAAAAAATAAAAATAGTGTCTTTCATTATATTTTCTGATTTTACGTGAAATGTTAATCATATTTAAATCGACCTTTTATTGTCACCTAGGTATCACTACCGCCGCCAAATATGTAATGCTTGTAACTTGTTAAATTTTATAAATCATATCAATATCATAATGTAATTCATATAGATAGTATTTATAACAATGTACACCCCTGAAAACTTAATCTCTCCATTTACATACACATAATCCAATATTATCTACACTTGGTGAAAAAAACCGTGACCAATATTGCCGGCCCTGCTTGAAGAAAAGATTTATTGCTTTTAGAACTGAATGGTCGTAGAGGAAAATATAGAGGTGAATATTCACCGCATAAATCGTTCTTTATTAGATATTTGAAGTGTTATAACGCTTTAATATGCGTTTAGGCAGGTTATGCACTTGTATAGTTCCGAGTTAAAGACCTTACATTTGGCTCTTAATGGATTAAATATTATAAGAAATATGCTTTCTTGGATTTAACAAATAGGGTAAACTACCCAATTGTTGGCACCTTAAGGCAACATATTCAATTTTGTTGTTATAAAAATGTTGTAAAAAATAGTGTAATATCAGTTGAGTTTTTGCTATAAAATGTGTAAACATTACAAAGAAGAAAGTTACTTACTTCTCACAACAAATTAATTAAATGATTATAATGCTAAATCTTGACAAGTTTTCAATGGTTGGCACCCTTATGCCACTTATTGGCACAATAAAATTTCCAGCTGTTGGCGCCCTATCCGCAATCTGACATAATTAAACAAAACAGGGTTTGTAAATATTTATTAAAAAAAAAAATAGCTTAATAAAACCAAAATTTTACAAAAATTACAACTGATATCATCTAGGTGTAACCAAAAATTTAAGTGTGTGATATGTAACAAATTGTACATATGCATATTAATAACGTAACACGTACAAAATTATGTTTAATAACATTATAAATTATCATACATTTATAATAGAATTAAAAAAGACCTTCAACACACTTAAAAATTTGAACTCTTAAGCAAAAATCTAATATATACAGAACTCTTAAGCAGTGTCATTTTTTAAATTGCAACTCCTACAAACCAATTTTTCTTTGTAAATCTGGTATTTTCATAATGAAATAAAACGACTTCAGAATTTTCATAATGGTAATTTCTAGTACACTTATAGCACTTTAGCTATATATCCATTCTTTACAGTTATATTCAGTCCTAAATTTCGTTGCGACTTCTTTCTCTTTACATTATTGGTGAAACAATTTTGTATCATGATTTTGTCTATTTTTGTTATTTCGTACTATATTGTCAGTAGCTTGTAAAAACATTTCGGCATAAACGGTGCCATGTTTTAATATGCAATTTCTTTACAGCATCTTCTTTCTTTGTTTATCTATTCGCATTATTAACTTGCAGTCTTCTTTCTTTTTAGTTTTATTTTCTTCTCTATTTAACTTATTTTCTTTTTTTTTCCTTTTTACTTTTTTTTTCTTCCTTTTCCCGACAACATTCTTTATGGCCCGAAGAGACCAAAACAAATGATGTTCTTGTGGAGTTTCTTTTGTCCAAATTTTTACTGGCTTTTATGTCCCCGAGTTTCAAAATTGCTCATATTTTCTTTTCGTTTCTCATTTGCATCTTCTTCGGGCCTTGGAACTTAATATTATATACTAAATTATATTCAATTTTCTTTTCTCCTTTTGAGGCGTGTCAAAGCAAGGACTATTTATTTTATTTACTCAATTTCACGCTGTTCTGGACTTTCGTTTTTTTTTTATTGCCGTTTAAATCATTATTTGCTATTTATTCATTTTTGTTCTTTTGAACAGAGTAAGTTTTGGTAAGTATCTTTTTATTATCGATCTGCGAAATCTCAAAAGCAAGTGGAATGTTTAACAATTCTTCCGCATAAAATGATACGCTTACTGCAATTTCCGCTATATATATTTCGTATTTGATGACATTTTCAACCTCCACCACTGCTTTATCATCAATTATTTGATGGTTGTAAGCTAGAGCAGATAGAAAATATATTTAGGGACACTTTAGTATATTTATTCATTTAATGCCTTTTCAAAAATTAACAAATAAATGCTAATCAAACGCGGGTGCCAATGATTAGTACTGGAAATATATTTTTGATTCCAATAGTTGGCATGGGTGCCACCAAATTAGAAACCAAGCAATTTTCATACCCAATAATTGGTATCCCAAAAAATAGAATTAAATGTCAGGATAGAATAATTTACACCATTTTTTAGCTTTAACACAAGGCTTGTCCATAAGATACGATAGCAACAAAGCTCAATTTTTTGTTTAAAGTTGAAAAATATCACCTAATTACCAACGACATTCTTACCGTGAAGCTAATTTTCCAGTTACATCAAACCACACTTTTCACCTGCTGACTGGCACCAAATGACACAAACGGCATAATGGTTGCCAATATTAGGTTAGTTATTCTAGCTATTCCTCTGACGTTCTATATTTTGCATTTCTTTTAGCAACATTTTTTAAATTAACGAAAACTTGAAGGACTACCAATAATTGGCTCAGTGCCAATGATTGGGTATTTTACTAATTGATTTTACTCATAGCTACAAATTGCTTAAAACTTCCTTCAACTAACATGTTTTTAATGTAAACTACGTTTTAAAATTTTGACACAAAAAGTCTCTTTAAACACAAAATAACTTATTGTTTATATCACAACCGTGTTCAGCTGAGATCTACGTGACTTTATGGGGGTCATAGAGCTGGACACGTGCTCCTATACGATAGCATAAGGGGACCTGAGTAAGATTTGGAATAAAAAAAGATATAAACCCTCGGTCTCGCTATGACATACCATTGAAGGCCGTAATTGATAAACGGGATACGTCGAACAATAAAACACCAGTTGCTCTTGAGGTAATCATCTGATACATAGACAACTCAAAAACCAAAGAGGGTACCGGGGCATGGATACACGGACTGCGATCGAGGAAAGATGCTTATCTCTGTCTGGGTAAGTCTCCCACGGTATTCCCAGCGGAAACCTACGCCATCCTACAGTATGCGTATGAAAATAATAGGAGGACTTATCTGTAGTAATATATTAAGGGATAGGGAAATTATCGAAAATCATCCCGAAGATTTTTTGCCGTGGAAATCGCTCGAGGGCTTGCCCGAGAGCGATTTCCTAATGGCAAAAAATCTGAGAATGATTTTCTGATTATTTCCCAATCCCGAAATGTATTTTGAAGATTATTTACCAAATAAAAAACTAACGATTTCTGACGGGTGAGATTTTCACTTTTGACAAGGGTGATTTTCACCGGAGAGCGGGAGATTATCGCTGAATAATCAGGTGAAAATCAACCCGCTTTTATAATGGATGAGGTAAATAATCTTAATAAGCGGACCAACATAATATACTCCAACAGCCAAGCACTCCTTAGATCTCTAACATGTAACAAGGTGAAATCAAGACTGGTATGTGAATGCCAAGAGGAACTGGTGACCCTTTTTAAAGATATCAAAGTAGTACTACAATGTGTACCAGGACATGAAGGTATTACAGGAAACGAGAGGGCTGACGAACTTGCAAAAAAGGGTTCGGAAAAAACATTCATAGGTCCAGAACCGGCACTCGAAGTGCCAAGGTATACAGTATGAGTATGTCATAAAACGATAGACAATAAATCAACAGACAATCTACTGAAATAACGGACAGGGATTAAACTATAGCAAATCTTTCCTTGGGGAATAAAACCCGAAATTAACGAGACAGCTACTTCTGATGAGCAGAAATCAGCTGAGAGTTTCCACAGGAATTCTGACAGGGCACATGGCTGTTAAGAAGCACCTGCACTGTATGCAACTGTACATCGGAGACCTAAGCTTCAGGTTATGCGGACCAGAAAGTGAAGCGGTACAGCATATTATCTGCCACTATGAGTCATTGGATAGGAAAAGGTAACAAATTCTCGGGCAACGAAGACTAGAACCAGAAGATATTACGTAACTCTCCTCAGTTGACATACACAAACTAGTGCAAGAAACTGGGGTAAATGAGTGGATGTAAAACCAAACTTGGGTGAGCACAATGAACCAAACCTGGCCAAAGTGCATTGGGCACTTGAACGAATCCTCGGTAAAAAAATGTCACAACCGCAAATCCACCTATATTTAAATTAAATATTTATATTACATTTTGTAACGTAGCTTTTGTAGGTTTAGGGCATCAATTTCTTTTAATATCTAGTTTCTCGTTAATACGCGATAAATGCTTATATTTTATTAGCATAATGTCCATTTCCAATTTTTTAGCAAGCTAAATTAAAAATTATTATTCTAGAATTTTGTACTCTAATTACCATCATCTATAAGACCTAGTAAACATATTTTTGGGGGTATATTCCTTAATTGACAAAATGTATTCCTGGATAAACTATTTTTATATGGTAAACCATCAAAACTGGTAAGCTCGGTTCAAGAATATAAACACCTGGCACGAACAAGAATTGTGCGAATCTCAAGAAATTATGACACTCTGATTGGCCACATCAAGGCCACATTTCCATACCTCCGCTGAGTTTTATTAGGGATGACGTTGAAGTTTCGGATGTTAACGATCGGGTGACGCGCATGACGGTGCTTTTCAACAGCGACACCGAGATGTGCGAACTAACATGGCCGACGAGTTTGTACGTATAGAAGTATTAAAAAGAAATAATATTATTGTTAAACGTTAATTTAAAAAATAGAAGCAGTGCTGCAGCTCTGCAGCTTTTATTAAAACCAGCAACTGCTTTGCTACAAGACTAGCATAAAGTTCGCATAGCAATTATTGTTGATTATTGAATTAATGTTAAAGCATTCCAATAAATTGCAATAACATTTCCTTTTGATTTATCTAAATTAAAAACGCCAGCTATGTTAAGGTCTAAATGCCTAGTACTATTAATATGTGTGAATATTTTTTATTATTATCAAACAATCAACGAACTATGATTAATGACCGGAGTTACATTTTTACTGACAAGATCGCGTTTCAGAATATTTTACATTGTGAAGCTGTCATTCCAGATCGCGTTATCACATGTCGATCGACGGCTTTATTTAGATTCAATGGGGTCGGTTCTCGATTTTTTATCTTTGGTACAGTTGCGTTGGTGGTCTATGTCTGTAAAGCTGATAACACCAATGATAACTTCAGAAAAAATTGTTTACCTCGTAAAAATGAACATAATTTAAATATTTGCTTCATGCAAAAATTAATGAGCCACTGTCATGTATAATGATTATAGGTTAACTCCTGATTTAGTAAAAATAAAGGCACAAATATCACACGTACCGAACCAGAGAAGAGGCAACTTTTCGGATATAATATTCAGTGAGAATATTAGATATTATACAGAAACGATATTGACCTTATGAGATAACTACGAGCCATCCATGTTGTGCGAAGAACCCAACTTAACAATTTTTAATTAGATAAAAACAAAACTTCTGTCTTCCTGTGTATATTCACGGACTAGGGTAGCTTGACCAGCAGATTTAAATTTGAAGAAGTAGTCCATTCTTACAGTGGAGTAGGTAATATAGATTAAAACAAAACTTCTGTCTTTCTCAAAAATTAAATTTCTTTAAAAGCGATTGTCCCTACATTACCTACTCCACTGTAAGAATGGACTACTTCTTCAAATTTTTAATTAGATAAAATAAGTAGTTCATTAAAAATACATTCACCTCACTTAGATATGAACCGCGTCTACAAAATTAGCAATATTTACATAACTTCCTAACTTACGATTAAGTCGAGCAATGTTCTATAATAACAATACAAAATTTAACGGGTTTTAAAGAAACTATACCCAGTAATCGAGAGAAGAAGAGGAAAAAATTATAGAAAACTTAAACTGTACTAAAACTGTATTGCAAGAGGACTTGAGTTTTAGTAAATACGGAGGGGAAAAACTGAGAATTTTAAAGCATGGACGCTGCCAAAATCTCTGGATATATATCATAGAATGTTAATTATTTCTATAAATTATTTAATATTTTATAACGTTCGTTCGAATTTTTTTAAGTAGGTATGTATAGTTAATGCAAAACAATTTCCATTGCACGTCATTAATCACCTGATAAAATTTGTAAATCGGTTAGAAAACATGAGGAATTTAAATTTTACCAAAAAATATTAAAATTTCATGAGATATCGAATGTACTAAAAGCTTAAGTTATTCTCATTTGATACTAACCCACTTATGGTAAAAAATTTTGAACTTAAACTTGTAATAATTTATATGATATAAATTTTATGGGCTCACAGTTGGCAATAGAGCTGTCAACGCTCCGGTTGCGCCAGCTCGTTCGTTGGCCTGTTTTGACGTTTTCTTGTTTTCGTTTCTTGCGTCTATTAACGTATTTCTTTAACAAAAACTTCAGATATTTTTATAAATAGTGTTAGGAAACTGTTCTACTAACAACAGCGAAAATATACGTATACATAATATCTCTGTCGATTACGTTGTGTTTGGGAAAACCGTAATCTAAAAATCAAATTCATAAATAAAAATCAATTAGTCAACATCGGAACGTTATATGCTAATTTCAAATCAAAGTGTAAATTGGCAACGCGTTAACAAGAGAAACACATCGCCTGCCATCCTAATTTCAACTGAGGCCAAGCATAGCAACAGCTAAACCCGAAAATGAACGATTTGTGATTGGTCGAGCGGATCGCGCGACCGTGCGCTGATTGGTTTAGCGCTGACAGGGACTTCAGTGCGAGGGAGCAGTAGTAGCATTTAAGACTCGAGAAGAAAGGCTGCTCCACGTGACCGGATTGCGGGAGTCACGTGTGGTTCTGACACAAGGTGTCACTCTAGCTCGATTACAGTAAAGTGATATTCTTCTAATAGGGTTTTTTCGGATAAAAAGGGCAACTGCGTCGTGTGTGTTTGGGTATGCAATGAAATTGCATATCAATATTCTTTCTTAAAGGGCTTCCTTACGAGAATTGCAGTTTTCCGACTGCAGTAATTAGTTAGTATGGCATCTTAGAAAAAGAAAGATGTTGTAGTTTAGTTCTCAGTTTCTTAGAGATAATAATACAAAAGTGTATTGATCCTATATTGCAATATAAACAAGTGATTATCTACTCTAGCTTCTAAGTAAAATAGACGTTTTGGTTCAGTTCTAAGTAATAAATAAAAGAAATATGTGTTGATTTAAATGTCTAAGCTAAATGGAACAAAATCTCAAGGGTATTTAAAATGACCTCAGTTGCAAGGTGTCTGTGTCAAAATGAACATAATAAGTTGTTACTGTAAAAATAATACAAGGTTAAATTGATGTAACAAAAAGTTACCAAATCGTGGATTAAACGAAACTTGTTAAAGCAATAATGTGTGTTATTAAATCAGGCAATATTGCATGAACCACCCGTTACTGTCGGAAATATAGGAATATGTGAAAGTGGGACAAAACACCTCACCCCATTAAGTTGTTTGCATTTGTGAAAAATGCCGAAGCATTTGAATAGCTGGTGCAAAGAGCTAACAGCTTCCTTAATAAGCTATTTTCAGAAAGAACTTAACAACAAGGCCCATTGTTACACTTGGCAGCAGTTAGACGGGTAACTTTAAATATTATGTTAAGGTTTACATATATTATGTCTACTTTACTAATTTCTAGCGTACAGCAGCTGCCCTAAATATGAATATCTCCACTGTAAGCGCAGTTTAAATGCCAGTTAAGGAAAAACAATTATTATAATCATCTAAAAAGAGAGTTGTAAATGTGGCACGATTGGATATCACTTCTATTCCTGAGACTATTAATTAAATGTACGAAACAAGTATTCCTCTTTTAGTGCCGTGCAGATTCCTGCGTAGGCGTTCATCTTTTCCTTGTCATATGCTTCTATTAATTGCAGCGTTCTGTAGTGTTTGGAAGTCCATTGACGGATATTACTCAGTCATGACTTTTTTTCCGCCTAATCCTCTTCTCCCCCCTTCAATTTTACCCTGAAGAATGAGGCGTTGAAAGTGGTATCACTCTCCGCGCAGTATTAGGCAATCCAACGATGTGTCAAATTACGATTTGCCTGCCACGGCCATATTGAATTCGTTCCACAGAACTCAAAAACATTCAACGAACAATTCAGTATGGCCGTTGAAGGCAAATATGTGGCAAACATTCACGGATTCAATGCTTAGTTTACAGTCGAGTCCTGTGCTGTGTGTAGATATACACTTGCCATTGTTAACATCTCCAATAATATCATCAACTTTAAGCGTTATAAAATATAAATAACAGAAAAAAACACAAATTGAACAACAATAACTTAATAAAACACACAAATCCAAAATCGCTGTTTAAACTGACAATGACGTGCACACAAAAATAAAGGTTATTTTCTCTGACGTTTGCCGTCGACGGCCATATTGGAAGTACTTTGTGACTCCAATATGACCGTGGCAGGCAAACATAACCTGGTTTGGATTGCCTAATGTATCCGAGATACCCTATTTTTCTTTTCTTGATATTATCGAAAAGTTCTCGTTCTGCTAGACCGGTTCTTTGGAGGACGTCCTCATTTCTCACGTGATCGATCCAAAACACTTTCAACATTCGCCGTAGGATCCACATTTCGAAGGCTTTAATTTTGTTGATGATTGATACCTTCA
Organism: Polydrusus tereticollis; assembly: GCA_963920685.1. Lineage (NCBI taxonomy): Eukaryota > Metazoa > Arthropoda > Insecta > Coleoptera > Curculionidae > Polydrusus > Polydrusus tereticollis. The sequence goes on along the minus strand of OY987329.1, from coordinate 86,389,929 downwards.
ACGTCCACGCCTCAACACCGTACAGGAAAGCGGACCAGACATATCACTTTACCATCCTATATCTAAGGTTGAAATTGAAGTTCTTGTCTATAAGGAATTTTCAAAGTCTTATGAAGGTTGCTCTAGCCTGTTCGATCCTGCATCTTATCTCTTGATCCGGATCTCATTCTTAGTTAATTGTGCATCCCAAATATTTAAATTGTGTGACCTGCTCGATGTTCTCTTCGTTAATATGTATTCGAGTGTCTGGAATATCGTTCTTACTAACAATCAGAAACTTGGTTTTACTGATGTTAATTTTTAAGCCTAGTCTTTGGCTTTCTTTATTGACCCGATTTAGTAGATTTTGGAGATTATGTGCATCATCTGCCAATATCACGGTATCATTCACATATCGCATATTATTGATGGGAATTCCGTTTACTTTAATTCCAAAGGGGCTATCTGAGGTTGCATCGGAGAATGCTATTTCCACGTACAGTTTGAATAACATTGGGGCTAAGATACATCCTTGGCGAACGACTTTTTAATTTTAAAATCTTCAGTTGTTCCAGCGTTGCTTATTCGAATTTCTGCCTTTTGGTACCAATACAGATTACCGATTAGTCTTATATCTTTTTGATCCAGTCCCAAATCTCTGAGGTATGTTATCAGGGGATTGTGCTTAACGTTGTCATATGCCTTCTAATGGTCAATGGAACACATAAAGATATCTTTTCTTTGATCCTGGCAGTTTTGGATCAATGTCTAGAGACTGAATATGGCTTCTCTAATTCCGAATCCGCTTTTAAATCCGAATTGACTGACTCCACTTACTTCCCCACATTTTCGATAAAGCCTTGTGTGTAGAACTCGAAATAAAAGTTTCAGACACTAGCGCATTAAGCTGATAAGGCGATAATCTTTACACGAGGTTGCGCTGTTCGATCTAGGTAGGGTGATAAACGTGGAGCGAATCCAATCTTCAGGGAAGTGTCCAGTGTCATAGATGTTATTAAAGAGTCTTACGATCGTTTCAAGATTTTGCTCGTTAATTAAGTGAAACGTTTCCGAGTACATATAATCAGGACCTGAAGCTTTGTTATTTCTCATTAAACTGATGGCGTGTATGATTTCACTTTTTAGTATGCTTGGTCCTGATAGAGTGGATATTTCCATTGTGGGGTTCTTTGGTCTGTCGTCGTTGAAAAGACTAATTGTATATTTTCTCCAGATTTGCAACAATTCTTCGGGTTCTGTGACTATTTCATTGTGCACATTTTTAATAAAACTTAGCGGTCTGTTATTGTACAATCCAGCTATTTCTTTGACCTTTTTATGAAGATGAAAACTATCTCCAAGTCTGTTAAAATCTTCAGCCTCTTGACATCTTTCATGCAGCCAATTCTCTTTTGCCACTCTAATTTTATTTCGTATTCTACTTTGAAGAGCTCCATACCCATTGTGATCGTTCCGAATTTTACAACATTGCCTTCGCTCTTCCCTTAATTCTAGAATATCTTTATTCATGGCATTAATTCACGAAACAAGTAAATTTTGTTATTATACTGTGTGTTCGAAACGAAGCATTTCTGGACATAGGTTAATAGAATTTTTGTTCATATTTTTAAGCAGGGAAACTCATCCTAAATTTTTTTTTGCAATGCCAATGAAACACCTTGTATAGCATTTATGTATAGCTGTATGTGAGTAAGTATGTGATAGCACAGTCACGTTGCCGCCATAGCTAAGGCAGCCTCACAGAGGCTTAAGATACTCTTCCGACTAAGAACCTCTATAATACACACCAACAGCTTTTGACGCTTCATAAAGCCCAAATTCAATCGCTGGAATACTACTGACACATTTAGGGTCCTGCTTCTAAACATATACTCAAAGATTGCTGCATTTTATTCAAAGAAGAGCTATTGGCTTGATCGGCGACAATGATCTGACAAACAACGTTGAAAGCTTAGACCATCGAACCCAGGTTAGTGATTTGAGCCTCTTTTACAAATATTTTCATGGCAAGTCTTCAACTGAGGTTACTCGCTTAATTTAACCCAGAGCAGTGCATGGTTGAAATACACGACGAACTACTGCAGCCCGCCCGTCCATGATTGAGCTTAGCTCAAAAGACACTATTTAGAAATTCCTTTATCTGGAGAACGTTATTACTCTGGAATGACCTTCTTTAGGTCATGTTTTCCAACAAGTTTAATCTCCAATGATTCAAGACAAACGTGAATGACTCTGTATGCAGAAGCAACGCGTGCGGTACTGTGCCAGACCATAAAACAAATTTTAAGGTGTATAATAGGATTAACACAATATATGACATATAAGTATGTATACATGTGAGAACATTGTTCTCTAGCCACTTACTGAGACCTTATACAATAAGGATTAACCAAATTATGCTAAAACAGCTATTCTCTGGGCTACATGCCCCAACGAGCGCTGAATTAAATAGCACAATTTGGCGAATTTTGACTAACACTGTTAGTACTAAAATACAGACTCAGATTGCAGAAACTACCGGGAAAGAAAAGAATGAATCTTTATTTCCAATGATAGGTTGCTACGCTGCTGCTACCTGTAAACCGGTTTCGAACTCTTTGGTTCTCATCAGTACAGGGCAAGCATGACAAGCGAGAGCACACCTACCATTGGAAAATCGAAACACCCTATAGCCACAATATTGTTCTGCATAGGCAGTACAATACAGGTGGCGCCATCCTCCAGAAGTTTCTAGCAATCTGATGTGAAGCATAATGATAGCATAATTTGGTCAATCCTTATTGTATAAGGTCTCAGCAAGTGGCTAGAGAACAATGTTCTTACATGTATACATACTTATATGTCATATTATGATTACCACTTGTCAAGTAGTATTCTCTTACTATTTATTGTGTTTGTAGTACCATACGGTATCTTTCACATCAGATTGCTAGAAACTTCTGGAGGATGGCGCCACCTGTATTGTACTGCCTAGGCAGAACAATATTGTGGCTATAGGGTGTTTCGATTTTCTAATGGTAGGTGTGCTCTCGCTTGTCATGCTTGCCCTGTACTGATGAGAACCAAAAAGTTCGAAACCGGTCTACAGGTAGCAGCAGCGTAGCAACCTATCATTGGAAATAAAGATTCATTATTTTCTTTCCCGGTAGTTTCTGCAATCTGAGTCTGTATTTTAGTACTAACAGTGTTAGTCAAAATACGCCAAATTGTGCTATTTAATTCAGCACTCGTTGGGGCATGTAGCCCAGAGAATAGCTGTTTTAGCATAATTTGGTTAATCCTTATTGTATAAGGTCTCAGCAAGTGGCTAGAGAACAATGTTCTCACATGTATACATACTTATATGTCATATATTGTGTTAATCCTATTATACACCTTAAAATTTGTTTTATGGTCTGGCACAATGAGTGTTCCTGGCTTACCTAAACGCTCTAGTTCGTTACTGAATTGGGCCATCATTAATTATATTCTGTAAAAGACTGGTCAGATAATTGCGCATTTTACCCGCAGAATATCATTACATCATTAGTCAAGATCAGTTAGTACTCCTAGGCCTATTCCCGAATAAAAAAAAACGATCTTTAGTCGTTTTCTAAGAATTTTATATATTTATGTAATTACATTTCTTAGGTATTATCCGGTTAAAACCAGAATATAATATACCTATAATAACTAATAGTAATTATTAGGTTTATATATTTTTAACAAATAACTTGAAGATTGAAAACTTAGGTAGAATTTATCGGCGGAACGCCGTTACAAAAAGCTATGAGAAACAATTAGTTGTGAACAGCGTGGTGGTCCTAGATCCGAAGTCGTGGTAAAATCTGTAAACGGCAGTTTAACAAGGACACCCATATAAAAAATAAGTGGATTAGTGGTTGTTCAGATAAAAACGCCTTGTTTTGACCGCAAGAAAATGGTATTGAGAGAAGGGGGTAAGGGATTTAGTGCATTTAGGTGGCAAAATAAAACTACACGAAGAAATTAAAACTCACATTAACAATCAAATACACATCAGACTGACGGCTGTTCTATTTCCTATGTTGGACAAACAGGGAGAAAATTTAAGACTCGCATTAATGAACATTGTAAAGAGATAGAAAGAACATATAATTTAAATTTATCTCCCTCTAGAATTAGATTTAACTTTTCAAGGCAGGTGTCCATAAACAATTACAACTTCTACCCAGATACAAGCATTAAATTATTATATTTTTGTAATAGGGCAACAAATTGGATCTGCTTGAGATCATGGAGATAAATAAAATTATTGAAGACCCAAGTATTAGTTGCGTTAACGATCAAATCATTCACAACAGCACAAGTTTTTTCAATGCCTTAAATCTTTAGTAATCATATCTAAATTTTCTTTATATTAAAACTCACCTCGTAATATCTGTACATTACCCATTCTTTCTCCCCAAGGAAGTTAAACCATTTCTCTATTGTTTTTTCACATTCCTTTGCTCCCTAGGTTATATCTGTTAATAAGCATCGGTTGATTTCTGAGAATTTATATTTTTTACGATTAATTAAAGATTTTGAGTGCACCATCCAGTGTTACTGTAGTGTTTCCCCCTTATTTTGACTAGTAAATTCAGTGCAGTTTCTTATTGCCCTCCTTTGGACATCTATAACCCCATTTTTTAAACAAACTATACAATTCAGTCATTTGTTGAGAAATGTCTTTAGTCTAGTCAGTTTTCAGGTACTTTCCATAAATAATTGATAGATCCTCGCGAACTTTGTAAACCCAAAATCGTTCAAACCTCAGAAACTTTATGATGACTGTCAATTTTGATGATGTCACATCCGTTTTCCAAGTCGGCTTCACTCACCCAGTGGTAGAATAAACACGTTGGTGATAAGCACTATTTCAAATTTTTTTCATTTTCAAAATTAAAACTAATTTTCATTTTTGGTTACCATGGGCATAGCCCCATTTCTTCAATTTTTTCATTTTTTCTAAATTAAGCATTTAACACGGAGCATGTCTCCGACAAACATTGATTACATTTCTTTCCTCACAATTTTTTAAAAATTTCTTTTTAGACCATCATAAAATACTCAATAAAATTTAAAATGTCTTAATTTCAAAAAATTTTTTTAAATTTTCAAATTAATTTGAGGTAACTCTAAATAATTTTAATCAACTAGATTTTGGCTAAGTTATTATTTATTATATTTTAACTGGTCGTTTTACCAATTTGGAAGCCCTTCTAGTATCCCCTGAAGATGGACGTCTAGACGCCCGAAACATGTAGGGAACATTACCAACATTTCTCTATTTAAATTTTTGTGAAGGAAGAGCTATTAGCTGATAAAAATTGTATTGAAATAGCTATTTATACAACAAGTTACAAAATAAGGATCTTTCAGGCACGCGACGTGAAAATTGTCCTACGAGGCGAAGCCGAGTTGGACAACACGTCAGAGTGACTAAAAGACATTGTTTCGTAACGAATGGTATACAATATTTTTTTTACGGGCGTTTTATAACAAAAAATTTAATTTATTTTACCAAACATTTCATTTCCTGTGTTTCAGTTATACACCTTTCATGTCAAAAAAATTGACACTTGTCAAAAAAAAATTCGAAAGAATTTCTTTGGCAAAACCTGCGGCAAATATTAGATAAAAAATAAGTGATTTAGAAGACTCAGACATTGAAAATGTCGCAAATAAGGCAATGGTGAACCTTGTTCTCCAAAAAGTAAGGAGTTTGTATGAGGGCATATAAGAAAAATTCAAAAACTGGTGTAAAGAAAAAAGGTAAAAAAACTTAAGAAAAAGTCATTTTGGCATATTTTTCACGATTATTCGATGCCTATAAGCCATCAACTTTGTGGAGTACTTACTCAATGCTTCGAACGATGGTCTATTTAAATAAAAATGTTAATGTAAAGACATTTACAACTAATCGCATTCTTGAAAAGGAAATCTACGGGGTATTAGCACAAAAAGTCGAAAGTTTTTTCCAAGGAACAAATAGAGAGATTTGTCAAAGAAGCAGGCGATAAGAACTATTTATTGGACAAAGTCATTCTTATTGTGGGAATCTCTGGAGCATGTCGCAGAGAAGAACTCACATATTATTTAAAGATGAATAATATACAAAATTTTTTCATTTTTTCTAAATTACGCATTTAACACGGAGCATGTCTCCGACAAACATTGATTACATTTCTTTCCTTACAATTTTTTAAAAATTTCCTTTTAGACCATCATAAAATACTCAATAAAATTAAAAATGTCTTAATTTCAAAAATTTTTTTAAAATTTTTAAATTAATTTGAGGTAACTCTAAATAATTTTATTCAGCTAGATTTTGGCTAAATCATTATTTATTATATTTTAACTGGTCCTTTTACCAATTTGGAGGCTCTTCTAGTATCCCCTGAATATGGACGTCTAGACGCCCGAAACATGCAGGGAACATTACCAACATTTCTCTATTCAAAATTTTGTGAAGGAAGAGCTATTAGCTGATAAAAATTGTATTGAAATAGTTATTTATACAACAAGTTACAAAATAAGGGTCTTTTAGGCACGCAACGTGAAAATTGTCCTACGAGGCGAAGCCGAGTTGGACAACACGTCAGAGTGACTAAAAGACATTGTTTCGTAACGAATGGTATACATAATTTTTTCTACGGGCGTTTTATAATAAAAAACTTAATTTATTTTACCAAACATTTTATTACCTGGGTTTCATTTACACATTTCATGTCAAAAAAATTGCCACGGCAAATATTAAGTAAAAAATGAGTGATTTAGAAGACTCTGTCTGTACAAATAGTAAGTACGTACCCAAGGTCAACGGCCTCTGTTTTCGTTGTCTTTGACGAAGCAGGCTACATTATCCCCCTGTTTTAAATCACATATCTCCCTGGAATACACTATCGAAGACTTATTCTAGTGTCTCATTAGGTAATCCAATTAATATATTCCTTTGTTATGATAACCTGTCAAATCGACTAATGAATTTTCTAGGTTAATATTCTTCTTCTGAAACTATGTTTGGGCACTAATATTATTTAGCAACTCAAACTCCAATGGCTGTTTGCTCCGAGAATAGCAGGGATATCTTAGGACTTGGGTTTTCTTTTAACAATTTTTAGTGAATTGTAGGATTTTCGAATTGACTGCTTATGTAAAACTAAATTTGGGTGCATCTGTTCCATTTCTCTTGGCTTGGAGTATCTGCAATTGAATGCGCACAGCTCTATAGACTTCATTCCGTGTCGCCGCCAGTGTGTGAACTGGTCTCTCTCTTTCGGAGCGAGCAGGTAGTTCTGCCCTAACCTTTATTGTTCTGTGTTTCTGGCCGAAAATGGGTCGCTCTTTCGCTTTATCTCTCTCCACCCATCTCTGGCGTTTCTCTTCTCTCTCATATCCTGTTAACGGCACGTTTTTTAACTTTTAACCTGCAATTCTTCAGTGACTTCACTTAACTTCCAGCGTTCAACGAGGCAGCAGGCGTTTCCAGATCCAGGGCTATTCAAGCCATCTGTGTACCAGGATTTTGGATCTGAAGCGATACTTTCTGTGCCCCTTTAGTTTTGTTTGTTCATTTTTGGTTTCCGGGGCCACAGAAAGCCACATCGTGGGATTTTTTTGTCAAAGTTGTTCGCTGTTGAAGGTGAGTTTTTTTAATATACCATGCCGTTTCTTTGTCAATTTTTCAACTTTTCTCCTAAAAAACACCATCTGGGGCTCTCTTTTAGTTAAGTCGGGTCACTGAGACCATAAGAGGCCGATCATTTGGAGCACACATCACCGTTGAGATTCCCAATTTCAGTTTTAAAGACCCTACAGCTCCTTAGGTAAGCATAATTCATTTTTCTTTCATATTTGTCCCTGTATATTGCTTTTAAATGGCCATAATTTAACACCACATGCTTTGTTCAGATAAATGTGCTTTTATACTTATGACCGAGTAAAATTGGTCTCGTTGGCTAAGTAATTGAAATTCTTTGTTGTTTTACGAATAAGTGGACCTCATTTTACCTATACGATAGAATTTTTTTTTTAACTGTTTACTGTCAATTTGGTTTAAATGCAATTAATCTTGACCTTGAAATTTAATTAACTTTATTTAAACTATAATTTTTTTCTTTATAACAAGGTCCAACTTACTGCTTATTTTGGAAGGTTTTCTTTGTTTTATGTAGCACAAGTTTGCTTGAAGTGTGACATGGTATCTTAATTCTTGCCATACAGGGTGTGCCCGAAATATAAAATATTATTAAGTGTGTCAAAATCAAATCACACATACTTTATCGTTGAGATTAGCAAGCAGACTGTAAATCTTTTAATGTCTACATACGTGAAGTAATTTAAACAATGTAGTTACACAGCATTCACACCTCATCGAATAAATTATTTGATCAAATCTGAGATGTTCGAGTGTTAATCATCTCGTTTATTTTTACACTGGAGCATTATTTGATTATATTTATTATAAATCCACCACTTTGTCAAGATGGTTCTTGAATAAACATTTTTTAGTTTGTATTGCTCTTTTAATAGCGGCGTATCCTAACTATGTACTTATTTTTATTTTATTATGTCCTAGCTTTAATAAATAATTGATTGGTTTGCTAATTGATAACTAATATGTTGACTTTACTTGTGCTATATTTTATATAGTTGTATATTTCCCTTATGAGTGTACATAATTGATTATTTTTTATTTTATGATGTAACCTTAGTACATAGGCGTACGTGCTGGTTTAATAAATTAATTTTATTTTAAGTTTTTGGCTCTTCAAGCTTAATTAAAATATTTAATCACCATATTAAGTCCCTGAATATAATTTTATAAATTTATTTTTTTTTATCTCAAACCAAAAGTTGGTTTGTGACTTTAATTATTTTTATTTATATTTTTCAAATTTAATTTAATTCAGATTTAATTTAATTCAAATTTAATTTAATTCAGATTTAATTTAATTCAAATTTAATTTAATTCAAATTTAATTCAAATTTAATTCTTGATTGTAATTGTAACTTTTTATAGTTGCTTTAATTTTTTTATAGTTCCTTTTTCCTTTTGTTTATTTTCACTTAGCTGGTTTTGCCTTTTTAATTTTATTACTTTATTATAAATTTATTATACGAAGGGAAAAGGAACTAGGGTTTTTTTAATAAGCCATTAGCTAATGCTTTTCTCTTTTTAACAGGGTCTTTCTTTCTTCGTCTTTCTCTTTCTTATCTTTCTTCTGTTTCCACCCCCTTGTCTTCGTCTTTCTGACGTCTTGTTGACGTCCCTCGACGAACCATCAGCTTCCTTCCCCTTTGGAAGAAGCCTCCGAACAGCAGCAGTGTACTGCTTAACAGGTTTATTAGATTTAAATACTAACCCCCATATATTTTGTTTCCCTTTTATTGAATAAAGCCAGCAATAATTTTAATTCTCCTCGTTTTATTTATACAGCTCCCCATGTGGTTTTCTTTTATTTATTTATTTTTTTTTCTATCTAAGTTGTGAAGTCCAGCTGAGAGTGAGGCCCCAGCACCATCTTGAAGGTTTCCGTTTTGGTCTGGCTGCAAAACGGTGGCGCCCTATTTAACCCCCCCCCCCCCTTACTCTCTGGCAATAGAGCTAGGGCATTTGCACGCGGTCCCTCAGCCTCTCACCTCAGCTTGGCTTCGTAGTTTTGGCTTCACTTTTTTTTATTTTTACTTAATTTAAATAAATTTTCTGATTAAAAAAAAAAAAACTAAATTTTTGTTATAACAGCGAAAGACGCGTTGCAACTCGGACATTAAAAATTCCACAAATGAAGCAATGGTGAACCTTGTTCCCCAAAAAGCAAGGAGTTTGTATGAGGGCACATACGAATAATTTAAAAACTGGTGTAAATAAAAAAAAATAAAAAAGAGAAAAAGTCATTTTGGCATATTTTTCACGATTATCCGATGCCTATAAGCCATCAACTTTTTGGAGTACTTACTCAATGCCTCGAACGATGGTCTATTTAAATAAAAATGTTAATATAAAGATATTTACAAACCTAATCGCATTCTTGAAAAGGAAATCTACGGGGTATAAGCCCAAAAAGTCGAAAGTTTTTTCCAAGGAACAAATAGAGAGATTTGTCAAAGAAGCAGGCGATAAGAACTATTTATTGGACAAAGTCATTCTTATTGTGGGAATCTCTGGAGCATGTCGCAGAGAAGAACTCACATATTTAAAGATGAATAATATCGAAATTACCGAGTCTTTAATTAAAACAACCATTCCAAACACTAAAACAAATTTTGCAAGAAGCTTTATGATTAGAGAAGGCTCTATTGACGGCGTCAACTTCTTGAATATTTTCCAAAAGTACGCCCAATTACGTCCAGCACACATAACCCAATTTTTATCACGTACAGAAACTCCAAATGGTCCAGACTTCCAGTGGGCATTAATACCATTGGAGCAACACCAAAGAAAATTGCTGAGTTCTTGGGGCTTCCAAAGGCAAATTAATATACAGGTCACTGCTTTCGAAGATCTTCAGCAATTTTTTTAGCGGACTCTGCAGCGGATATATTGATGCTAAAGCGACATGGAGGTTGGCGGTCAAATGCCGTGGCTGAGGGGTATATAGACGATTCTTTAGAAAACAAAAGAAAAATTTCTGAAAAAATTATTGGTGAAAAATCTTTGGACGCTAACAACAAACGTGTTAAATGTAATGAATCAGAATGATCTACCAGCTCTACTAGTGGCATGAGTTTAATTGATATTGCTGTTGCAGATTTATTTTCTATTTCCAGTTCAAATTCCTCATCTATTTTACAAAGAGAAATATCTCAACGTAACTGTTTTAGGTTACCCAAGCATTAATTTTAATAGTATAACTAACTCTACTTTTATTATTTATAATGAATAGGTAAAATTATAGTCTGTGTTTATTTTTTAATTGTAAATAATTACTTTAAGGCACAGCGTACTTAAAAATTTTTTAAGCACGCTGTGCCTAAAAGGAGGTTATTTAAAAATCAAAACGACAATCAAGAAGGTGTTATTATAAAAGGTCAGTAGAAAAAATTATTTAAATTACTGTACTGATCTCATAGACAGAAGTAAACCAGTTTTCAAAAGTTATAATAATGGACTACGATTTCATCAGTTAAATACATATATTATGTAGCTGGTGTCTAAAGGTTAAATCAAACGATTACTTACTTACACTCTCAACACTTTTAATGTTAAATCAATATGGTGTTAACTATGTCATAGGACTCAAGAAAAACCTGTTAACAACATATACTTTAAAAAGTTCTTCTATATCTTTAAAATCTAAATGTCTCTAAGTTTTACATTAAATCAATATAATCCTATTAATAAATAAAATGCTAAAATAGGTATGATCTAAATCGAAACATTCCCGTTTGTGATAAAAAAAAATTTCGTGGTATCATTGTTTTTGTAAATTGAATAGTAATATAAATGCATTAGCCTTCAACTTTATGAACTGTTAGGTGCAGATTTGTCAATTCAGTACTTTTGCAGGCATCCGAAAGCCACACTATCAATGCAAATTTTAACATAAAATAAGTTATATCGTCGGCTTCCAGAGAAAATTATGTTTTATTAAGATCTTTGATTTTTTGACCCAAAACCGTTCGGACTTCTTTTTAGAAACGCAATTAAATGGACGTAGGTATTTACTAATATCAGTATTTTTCTTGACTAATACAACTGAACGTAGCATAGAGTAATTTACCCAAAGTGACGCTATGAATTCAATGATGTTCGAAAAATGTCAGGAGAACCTTTTCATCGTTACTATTCTTGATTCCTTTCGCTTTACACTAATCTTTTAGTTTGCATAGGATTGCTCGTACTTCTGTCTTGATTTTTCGGGAGGTAGGGAATCGACAACGTTCTGCGTAAAGCCTTCGATATTCGAATGGAATCTCTTGGAATCAGAATCACCCATTTTAATATTCATTTTCACTGAAACTGAACATGCGGCATATGATTGTATTCCAATAATGAAGTTGCCAACTGCAACAATCAACAAGAATGGTTATCGTGACTTTAACTATTATGGGCACCTGATAAATTCCTATTTTAATTTATGAAAACGTCTCTGGTATTTTGAGATCATTTGAATCTATGCAAATAAAATCTATTTGGACAATCGTAGAATAAATTTTGAATGATGCACATTCCATATGAACTTTGTTAATGAAACTTATGTAACTATTTTTTATCGAACTAGTATCGTTCATATGTATAACTATAAGACAATGAATATGTTCATCTTTTTTTTTTAAATAATTATGTTGAAAACATGAAATTATGTCATATTATCATCGCCCCAAATGCTATTTTTAAAATTTAGGGTGGTTCTTAGAATTTTAAACATATTTTTAACATTCCAACACGCGTTTCTCATCTCTTTCATACCGAAAATAATTTGTGTGTGTCCCGTGTACGTCAACCGCAAATTAACACATTTCTCGTGGAAAAATCAATCGGCACTGGCAGCCAATAATAAATGACAAAAATCGTCCATCCATACCAGTGGGTTATTGTCGGCTTTAGGGGGCCGCGGGGCGAAAGGAGACTGGGTGCTGCGAGGGGCGCAAGAGAGAAAACAACCCGACTGTTGACGTTGATGGATTGTGTTCCGTACAAATACCAAATTGTGAAAAGAAGAGTAGACGAACGAACGGCAGCACGGCGGATGCAGACGAGCTGGGATTAAATCAATTATCGGTGAATAAAATTACCACCGCGATTGAGGGTGTTTTCATGTTTAATTAATGATTTTTTATTTTAATAGCAATTCCACAATTGAGTCAAAAAAATTTACTTTAAGAGTGTTGGTTAGTTCAGGTTGATTGACACATGTAGGATTAATAATAATAATAATAATAATAATAATAAACGTCTTTTATTGTTAATTCACTACATAAGCAACATCATGTTTCAGAATAAGGAAAACAGAACACTGACAACAAAGGCGAAGTTTAGCCATTGGCTATCCTTACACTTAACCTCTAAGCGAGTGAAAAAGATTTAAGCTATAATATATCAACTTCTACAATAAATCTTGTATACATAATAAATCTGTAATTTCAATAATTATTTACAATGAGACACCAATTAAATAAGGTGCTCTTAGTACAAAAAAGAAAAGAGAAAAGACACATCAAAAAGGTAAAGACAAACACCAGAAACAGACAATAGTTGGGCAAAAAACCTAAAAATAAAATTAAAAAAATACTTATTTATAACTACCATCAAGAACCTTATACAGGTTCACAGACTCCAAGTTCTAACATATTACAAAATAATGGATAATAGGCTGAGAACCAGTCCCTAGGTTCAGATCAGAGATACTCAAGTAATAAATATAACAGTTGAAACAAGCAGACAGCCAACCATCACATATTCTATCCAGAATATTGATTTAACTGCTGCTGTAGTAAGAATTGCCTATACATTATTTTAAATCGTTGTAAAGAGGCTTCGTCTTTGAGATGCCTCGAGAACTTGTTATAAACATGTGCCGCTTGATAGGTAAGGCCTCTCCGAAACAAGGCCGTCGCGTGTCTTGGTATAGCCAATATTTCTCTATGACGCGTATTCACAGTATTAATATTACTGCGAGTTACAAGCAATTTACTGAGATACCGGGGGAGGAGGTAACATAATCTTCTTGACAAAAACTCCGAAATGAAGTTGCCTTCTATGCGACATATCAAGCCAAGAGAGCTCTCTAAATTGCAGAGATATACAGTGAGCTCAAAAAGGTTAGAATAAATTCGTTTAAAATTCAGGTGATTATTTTCTGGAAAAACGCTTGGACACGTCGTTTATTATTTTTAATTGCGAATTTTTTGACATAAGAAATATGTATACAGGTTGCCCCAAGAAGAACATATACCGTCAACATTAATTTTTTTAAATAGAACACCCTGTATATTATATCATTTTTAAATTCTACGATATATTCTAAACACTTTTTGTATAACATACCATGTCTCCAAAATCAACGGTTTTCGATATATTGACATTTTTTCTGGTACGAAAACTACAATTAAAAATGAACTCTTTACATCTATTTAGTCTATAATATTTACATAGACTATATTAAATTTTATTTTAATAAATGTTGAAATTGACCGCCACCAACTTCCTGGCAATATGCAACTCGATCTTTGAATTCTTCCAAAACGTTTTGGATTACCTGGGGCTCTATTAATCTATCCTCATGCCTTATTCGAGCTTTAAGTTCATCAATATTGTTAGGTCTGTTGAAGTATACTTTAGATTTTAAATAGCCCCACAGAAACAAATCTAGCGGGGATAAATTGGTGACCTTGCCGGCCATTTTATTGGACCCCGTCGACCAATCCACTTGCCAGGAAAGACTGTATCCAAGTACTCACGCACCGGGCGTGTGTAATGGGCTGGTGCTCCGTCTTGCTGGTACCATAAGTTATTGTTGGGAATGTCCGGCTCATCTGGATTTGGATAGAGTACAGCAAGTGCCGGTATTAACTCAAATTCTAAAAAAATTCTAGATAAAAGTTCGGCATTTAACGTACCATCAAAAAAGAAGGGACCCAAAATCCGGTTATCAACAATTCCAGCCCAAACATTCACTTTTTGCGGGTATTGTGTATGGGACTCCATGATCCAGTGCGGATTTTCCTTAGCCCAATATCGACAGTTTTGGCGATTCACATGCCCATTTAGAGTAAACGTTGCTTAATCAGAGAACACAATTCTTTTTAAAATTTGAGGATCTTCAATGTATCTGTTCATCATTATTTCGCAAAATTCTGTTCTTCTATCCGGGTCATCTTCATTAAGTTCATGAACCAACTGTACCCTATAGGGATGTCATTTATTTTTGTGTAAATAATTCAATACGGTTGCTTGACAAATATTATTTTCCGTGGCAATTCCGCGAGCAACACTATGGTGGTTTTCTTGGACAGCTAAGAGGACATTTAACTGCACATCTTCTGAAATCCTAGGTCGACCTTGAATATAATTGTCTCTAACATGCCCCAAATAATATAATATACAGGGTGTTCTATTTAAAAAAATTAATGTTGACGGTATATGTTCTTCTTAAGACAACCTGTATACACATTTCTTATGTGAAAAAATTCGCAATTAAAAATAATAAGCGACATGTTTAAGCGTTTTTCCAGAAAATAATCACCTGAATTTTAAACGAATTTATTCCAACCTTTTTGAGCTCACTGTATGATCATTCTTTCTCAATCCGAAAATAAATCGCACACAAGAGTTTTGAACTTTTTGAATATTCCGTTGTTCACACATACTTAAGAATGGTCCATACACAATACATAGTTACAATAATTAAAATTGGACAAGATTAGCGACTCGACAAGTATTCTGCAAAGCTTCCTGGAGAGTAGGTGTCTACCGGAATAGTAGCATGTTCGTATTTTCAGTAAAATTTGAGTTGATTATCAATAGTCAGACCAAGCGATTTGGCTGACCGCGTCACAGATATCCTAATACCATTTATATGAACATTAATATTTTCACTCAGTCTATTAGCTCTCGTGCCCCCAAATACTACTACCGTCGACTTTTCTTCTTATATATATCTCAGCAATTTTCCCATTCACAATAAACTCCGCAGCATGATAATCGTACGGATGAAAACCATACTGAACTTGAGTATCATCGGCATATGCCCTATATGAGCATGTTCTAATAGAGGCTAAGATGTCTGCAGTATATATAATGAACAGTAAAGGGCCCAATATCGATCCCTGGGGCACTCCTGACGTCACCGGCTGCAATGCTGAAACGGAATCACCCACAGACACTCTTTGAGTTCTACCTGACAAATACCATTCAATAAGTCTCAAGGCAACCTCCGAAAATCCATAATATCTCAATTTGGCACACAATAATCTATGATTTATGGTATCGAATGTCTTAGAAAAATCAAGCAAAACCATAAACATCCCAAATCAAGATCTCCAACAATTTCATCCAAGACGTCTAGAAAGGGTATAGATGACGTGCTATGTCCCGTTCTAAATCCTAACTGATTATTTGGAATAATCCCTAAGTCACTTACGAAACCACTAATCTGATCGTAAATTATTCTTTCCAACACTTTTGACATCACCGGCAGTAGACTCACAGGGCAGAGATCACCAGAGGACTCTTGTACGGCAATCTTAGGAACTGGACGAATCAAAGACTCCTTTCAGGCATTCGGAAAATGACCACTCTCCAAGCACACATTCACAATGTGCGTCAAGTAAGGATCAATAAATGGGCTGCAGTACTATTTGGAGAGATATTTGATCAGACCCCGATGCATTAGATCTAATCTCATTAAGTGATTGCTGATTAATTTGAATTCGCCACAAATTCTCTACATCACGTGTATCAGAAAAGATATTTGGCGGCGGGCGTAAAGTGGGCACTAAATTTATGGGTTTACCCGATCTGGGAAAAGGGTCCTTAAATCCTAAATGTAATCTGGTCACCATTAACCTTGGAGTACATAATAAAGCAATAAAATATTTTATTTCATTTCTATGGCCTTCTATAGGGTTTATATGATCTTTTAAATCAGCTAATTTAGTTAGTTTGAGAAATAAATCTCAGGAATTCAACTCAAATCCGAGATTTTTATTGTATATTGTGAAATTCGTAGTTTAGAACAAGTATGGAGATCCCTTTCATGGATAGTGACAACGAAAAACGTTTATTAGTTATTAATATGTGCGGGATGTCCAGTTTTCGTGTGTTTTCATATAGCAGCTCCCTTATTATAAAAGATAGAAAGATGAGGTTTGCGGCTTACTGTTTTATTATTTTATGAAACTATCATTGTTGCAAACGAAATTTGCATAGCCCTCTCAGTGTATTTAATAACTATTCAATAAGGTAAAAATGGATTATTATGGATTATTACAGCATTTTTTATGCAGAATTCAGTGGCGTAGTTACTTTTTTCTAAAAAGTTTTGTTTTGAGTTATGACCCAAACTTATATTGTTTCTTTGTCTTGTCCCTCTTTTTAAGAGCTTTCCAAAAATATATTATAATAGTCCATATTTATTTCTTTTAAAAAGGGATAATAACTTTAAACCAATAACAAAATGAATACCTATGTTGTTTTATTAAATTACAAAAATTGCTCGAATTCGGCTCAGTTCTATTCTAAACACTTTCGACACACCGTTTCGATTCTTCGCAATGCATTTAATAAAATAATTGGCCTTCCCTGTAAAAGCCTAAATGTTTGATGGGTAACTTCTCGAAGTTGATCAATATTGTGGTATTGTCTCTTATATAACTGATTTTCTATATACCCCCATTAGAAAAATCAAACAGAGAAAGATCAGGTGATCTTGGAGGCCACCTGACAGGTCGATTGGTACCAATCCGTTTGCTGGGAAATGTGGTTTCGAAAAATTCTCTCACCATAGGAGAATTGTGACTAGGAGCGATATTTAAATCGGCGAAAGGAACAATCTCTAATATTTTCATTAGTGCATCTCGCATTATATATAGATGTCTATTTCCGGATGACGTTTCTTCATGATAAAATACTTAATTTTAGAGCCAAAAATAAAGCATGACACGCTAATCCAAACCTTGACGTTCTCATGGAAATATTACGTGATGGTTCTCTTGGGGCCCAGTACCTTGAATTGTTTCCACCCTCCTTTAAAAATTTGTGTTTTCCTGCAACATTTGTAGATACCGGCTGCAAAAAACTATCCTACGTTCTGCGTCACCGTTATGCAAATGTTGGACGAGATGGTATTTGTATGATTTAGATTTTAATTTTTTAGTATTGATTGTAGTTCTTGATTTTCTAATCCCAACTTCATCATACAGTTTTCTGCATGATATGGATGGTTGTATCGTGACAGAGTCCAAACCATTTATTTCTTCTTATTCCTTGTTTTTCTTGTTGTAAAATCTAGGCCTTAGTTTTTTAAAAGATCCGTGCTCAATGAGATGGATTTTTTATCAGATTGTTGTCTTTTTGGATATCTAGGAAAAATTTAAATATGTAACAAAAAGCTAATAATAGCTAATAATAATGATTAAAACTTTTTTGTTTTCACTATGAATATTAAAGGTACCTACTAAATGATTTTATTAAATTACAGGTCCGAGGCTAAGTTCGCGTCTTCATTAACTTAAATAAAACAAACATACATATCGTATTTTTCATAATTTTCATCTTCATTATTTTAAGCACTCTTAAACAATTTCTCAAAGAAATAAAAAATAAACATGCGAAATGAAACAAACATCAGTAATACTTGACGACAATCCGTACTGGCGCATTTACAGAATTTGGTTTTTTGTCGTGGCTATCCGTGATTCACCATGGCATAGCCTCCTATACGAAAATGATTAATTTTACAAAAAATATTAAAATTATCCTTTTTTAAAGAAGTAAATATGGCCTATCATATATTTTTGAAAAGCTCTTAAAAAGATAGATAAGGCGCAGAAATAATATACTGGATGCCCCATTTAAAATATAACAAGTTTGGGTCATCACTCACAAACAAAACTCTTTAGAAAAAAACTAACTACGTCACTGAGTTTTACATAGGACACCCTATCATAATCCATTTTTACCTTATTGAGTAGTTATCAAATAATCGAGATACAGAGGAGCGTCGAAAATGACAAATTTTCAAAATCGCCCTATATGTCAGAAACTGAGAGGGCTTTGAAATTTTCGTTTTATGGCAATGGAAGTATTATAAAATAGTAGAATAGTAAGCCGCAAACCTCATCTTTCTATCCTTTATAATACGGGAGCTGGTATATGAAAACACACGAAAACTGGACACCCTGAATATATTTTCAAAGCAGACAGTATTGAAGAGTGGCGATAAGCTAGTGCAGTTATAAAATCTTATATGGTATTTTGGGAAGAAAATCGCATAAAGCTGTTTCTTTCGGGGACGTTTGGTTTTTGCCGTCCTACTTATCGCCTACCAACAGAACAACAACAGTATTATAATCCTGCTGTAAATCTATTACAGTAAAAATACATTAATTCCCTTGGATCAATAAGATTTTTTGTAAATAGTTATTTTTAACCTACCTAGACAGAATAATAACTCTAGTTCTCACCAATGGAATTTTATCATTGTTTTTTATTTACCAATAAACAGTTTTTCTTTATAAAGCGTGTCCAGAAAAGTTCTAGACATATGGGAATTTTCTCTATTGGTGATTTTACGAAAAAAAGTTATTCTTTAAAGTTCTGCTTGATGCGCAAGGAATATTGACTTATCAGAGAAAAAGCCTTTGGAAAATATTTTTTTATTTTATTTCTTTAACAGTTACCTGCAACAATTTTGTAACAACTATGTGCAATACTATAGTAACGAATATTGACATGTTAGTCAAAAATCATTTACTATTTTTTGACTTATTAACAAGAGTTTTTCGTTAGTTTCGTCATGGTTGTAAAGTTAACAGTGCATGAGAAAATAGAAATTGTACTTATAGTCGGAGATCACTATAATCT
Organism: Polydrusus tereticollis; assembly: GCA_963920685.1. Lineage (NCBI taxonomy): Eukaryota > Metazoa > Arthropoda > Insecta > Coleoptera > Curculionidae > Polydrusus > Polydrusus tereticollis. The sequence continues at coordinate 86,370,398 of OY987329.1, read as the reverse complement.
TATTAGGGAAGCCGCACTCATATTTAATACTAGACACCCTGACCAAATGGTATGTAGCGCCACTATAGCAAACGTAATGAATAAGTTTAAAACTACTGGATCCGTCGAAAATGTATTTAAGAGGGCCGCCCATTTAAGAAACAACACAACAAATGGTCCACAACAGAAGAAAAGCAACTCAATATAATGCAAGCGGTTATCGGAGACCCGAAAATTTCTTTAAGAAAATTGTCAAAAACTATTCCAGTTGACGTCAAAAAGTCTACTGCTAGTAATATTTTAAAAATAAATAAATTTCATCCATATAAACCATGATACATTCACAAGCTTCTTCCAAGAGGTTTTGAATCCCGTTTCCTATTTTGCGCGTGGTTCCAAGGCGAGTGTGAAGTTGATCCTTTTTTTGCAGGAAAAATATTATTTACAGATGAAGCCATGTTGACTTCCAACGGCGTGGTATGCTCCCAAGATTGTCGGTGGTGACAACAATCCAAATTTTATAATCGAATGCCGTAGTTGATTTGAATCGTTAATGATCGGATCGTTGGACCATACTTTTTCCGACAAAGTATAAATGCTGCATTTACCTGGACTTCTTAAGGAACCAGTTGTCTCAATTTCTTGTCGAACTGCCACAAAATATAAGACGTACAAATTGGTATCAAAATGATTGAGCCCCATGCCATAGTACTAACACAGTAACTGGGTATTTGAATGAAGTATTACCGCACCGTTGGATAGGCAGACGTTCAAATATTTCTTGGCCAGCCAGGTCGCCTAAAATCATACCCCTGGACTTCTTTTTATGGGGCCGATTAAAAGAAATGGTGTATGTACAGGGTTATCCAACCAAGACTGGACAAGGCGATTTTTTGACTTTTCCTGTACTTTTATAAAAAAACTGAAATAGCCATCTTAAGTCATTTTCTCCCGCGAATTCAAATATCTTCAGCAAAAAACAATTGAACATCAAACAAAAGTACTAGGGGTCACTTTGATATTTTTTTAAATGGGATGCCGTATTTTTAATGAGCTTATCCGATTTCTCATATAAATTTTGATCTAAAATGTTGGATTTTTAATTCAAAAACGCCTTTTTTCTTCAGTTTTAAATTCGGAAAATGTTCGTCTACCGTAAGATTAATACCTGATAGATGAATACCCGTTTCACCTGTTCACCCTTTAACCTGCTTTAAAGCGTCCGTCAGTTAGACAAAATAATCAAGTTTCAAATTTCTATATATTTTTCACGAATTAATTACAAATTTAGTAGTTTTTGCAAATCTATTATTGCTTACGTATAAAAAAAGTATGACATATTAGAAAAAACTATAAACTAAAGTGAATAACTTTAATCTCAATAATATAATTGTTCTATGTGTCCTCCATTATTTTCAAAACATGACCGATGCCCCCTTTTCAATCTCTCCAAAGAATCTCTTACAATATTTTGGTCCTGGTTAAGTCTATTAATTTCATTTATAATTTTTTGCTAAATGTCCTCCAGACTTCTGTTGGGTCGTTGATAAACTACATTTTTTAAATGACCCCATAAAAATGTATCCATTGGCGTGATATCGGGGCTATTTGGTGGCCAATGAATTGTTCCGTTACGGCCAATCCACTGATTGTAACGCTCGTTTAGGTATGTTACCACTTCTCGAACTGCATGAGGCGGAGCACCATCCTGCTGCCAAATGATATTGTTGTAGGCTTGCAATGGCAACCTTTCCAAGAAATCCTCGATATCGTTATGAAGAAAATAGAGGTATCTTTGGCCTGTTAAAGAGCCACGATAAAATAGTGGTCCAATAGTTCGATTTTCTAACATCCCACACCAAACATTAAGTGAGCTCCAACCTTGAAACTTTATCATTTCATATCTATGAGGGTTAACTGCTGCCCAGTATCTTGTATTTTTCCGATTGTATACCCCCGATGTTGTAAATGACGCTTCGTCACTCCATAGAATTTTATTATATAAATTATAATCTTCGTCTTGCTCTCTCATCAGCATTGAAGCAACAAATCGAAATCGCGGTTCTTTTTGAAGCTGTGTTAAGTATTGAACGGGAAGGATGCAATATGGTTTTAGACCACATTTTTTTAAAGTTCTGTCAACTGTTCCATAGCTTACTCTCCGGAGCCCTGGACCATACCTTACTTCTCGTACCGCTTGCGGAATAGAACTCTTCGGATTTATAGTAAAATATTGAACAATAGCTCGATCCCTTATATTCCGTCTTTTCATCTTTCTTGGCTTATCTTTCAATGTCTTACTTTCATCAAATAGGGTCTTAATTCTGAGAATTGTATCCATCCACTGAAATGTGTCTCTGGAAACTTTTAAAAAATGTTCTTTGTGTTTGTCGAGCATTCTCTCCACTTTTGTAATATAATTTTATTACATTTAGCCGTTCTTCTAAAGAATATTTCATTATTTGTAATTAATTCGTGAAAAATATATAGAAATTTGAAACTTGATTATTTTGTCTAACTGACGGACGCTTTAAAGCAGGTTAAAGGGTGAACAGGTGAAACGGGTATCCATCTATCAGGTATTAATCTTACGGTAGACGAACATTTTCCGAATTTAAAACTGAAGAGAAAAGGCGTTTTTGAATTAAAAATCCAACATTTTAGATCAAAATTTATATGAGAAATCGGATAAGCTCATTAAAAATACGGCATCCCATTTAAAAAGATATCAAAGTGACCCCTAGTACTTTTGTTTGATGTTCAATTGATTTTTGCTGAAGATATTCGAATTCACGGGAGAAAATGACTTAAGATGGCTATTTCAGTTTTTTTATAAAAGTACAGGAAAAGTCAAAAAATCGCCTTGTCTAGTCTTGGTTGGATAACCCTGTACATAGACCTTTTCAGGATATTGACCATCTTGAAGCAGTAATAACAAACTGTGCCCAAGAAATCACTCCCAATATGATACGGGCGACAGTAAGAGACATTACAAGGCGTACTATAGTTTGCATGGAAAAACAAGGGGGGCATGTGGAGACATAATTTTTCACTTTAAACTATCTGTTTTTAGATCACTTTTATCATGTAATTGCTAAAATATTGTTTAATATTCACATTCACAATTTATTTTTGCTCTAATGAAATTAAATATTTTTAATATTCTTGATAGGTAGATAGGTTGATTTTAGAACATTAAATAATCTCGCAATATTTTTTTACGTAATTGGTTTCCAACAAGAGGTAATGAATGCTCAACGTGTTTTTGATGGTACCCTGTAAATTAAAATATTTCAACGAAAAGTTGTATCTCACCACGTTTTGTGGTCCTTAGTAAAGTTTTCTTATAACAAAATGCTCTAAAATAAAAATTGAGGGTACTTTCCTCTTAACATAATTCTCTGTTTGTATATTTTTTTGCCGCCCTGTACAGGATATCTTAAGTTTTGATATGTCAATATAATTTGCGCATCAAGCAGAACTTTTTATAAAGAATAAGTTTTTTTCCTAAAATCAACAATAAAGAAAATTCCCATATGTCTAGGACTTTTCTGGACACGCTGTGTACTAAAAATATGATGAAAAATAAAACTTTTATGTTGACCCCCAACATATCTAACGGTGCTTGTCGTAGTATTATCGGAATCATCAAATCTGTTCTTATACCTACTCGTAATTACAGAAATGACTAATCTGATTTGTCCAATGACTCGGCCGCCGCCGATTCGGAAGGAAAATACTACGCCGGTCTTGCTTTACTTCATTATTCATATTCGCACACTCATCGAATGGACCAACCATCGGACGGTATCCAATTTCAACGAGATTCGAAAATGGGAGATAACAATAGCCAATTATCATAGAAAAATTTTTCTTCTCTTAGTATGATAAAATATACTGTTTTCTTCAACGCGAGGCCCCATTCTAGGGAAGTCGCTTGATGTTAGACTGTGTAGCATGCACTAGTTTTGCCACACAATCTTCTTCTGTTCGTTCTTTTCACTTTGTCTTTGGTCATAGTGTGTCTCCTCTAATGGATTCTAAAATTCTCTTTCCGTAGTGCGAAGGAGGCGGTTAGTATAGGTGGTAAAACCTATTTTTTTTTGTCATAGACAACTTTTTGAGTGAGCTCTAGCTATTAGTGATGAAAAATAAATATCTACCCCTTACTAAGTAACGGGCATTTGCCCAATATCTACCCAAAGTAACCATTCCCTGATATTTAAAATATCAGTTACTTTTGTAAATATTTATATTCATGCTTTAGAAATACAGCCGCGTATCGCGTTCGCGATATTGAGATGGTCGGCAGTCGGCATCGGCTCGCAGTGCCGGTCGTCGGCGTCGGTACAAATTTGTTTTGGTTGGTAGTTATTAATTATAAACATAATACTATTGACACATATTATACTAGGTAGTTATTAATTTTGTTTGTTGTGTTATGTGTTACTTTTACTTTTTATTGTGTTAAATAATAAATGAAGAGAAAAAAATGTATTAGCATTATTACCATTTAATACTTAGCAGAATTACATATCGAGCGAATATACCCTTAAGGTAGATTAGGTACGAATACCAATATCACTATAACTCATTCATTCTATTCTCATGTTAAAAGATACTAAAAAGTTTCTAACTAATAAATCTACCCGAAAGTAAAAGTAACAGTAACGGGTATAAAGTAACAGGTACTGATATTAAAAGTAACTACTCATAACAGATATTTAAAAGTAACGGAAGTTTACACCACTACTAGCCATAGCAACTAACCCGAACAGGGAAATAAATACCTCCTGCAAGAACAAATTATTCCAGTAATTAGAAATTCCTTTCCACTAATGTCTAAAATTGCGCAACACGTGGTTTTAAGAACATTGCTCTCCGGCCCACAATACCCGAGTGGTGAAGAATTTCAGAGACACTTTTGACTATAAAATAATTTCTAATAATGGTACCATTACTTGGCCGGCGAGGTCACCTGACAATATTTAGGGAATCCCCATAGAAGAAATTTGCTATCTGAATTTTTTCCGAGAAAAATTGGAAGAGATGGTAGGAGATGTTCTTACCAGAATCAACGGAAACACCTTGACTATACACCGCAGGTACCATAGCTGCTGTGGTAGCTTGGCTTTGGACTCCTTCCCTAATGTTTCTGTTGTTGGTAATATTGACTCCGAAGTACTTAAACTATATCAGTTGCTTAATGCTTTCATTATAGACTGCGAACTTGCATCTTTTAGGGCCTATTACCACCCTTTTGGGTAGATTTAGTCATGTTCTATTTTTTGCTGAAAGTTTGAACCTCTATATTAGCCTCCGTAGCTCGTCTTCGTTTTCAGATGTTATCTCCGCATCATCACCATCATCTCTTATGCGAGTATTTCTATCGTCACCTCAGTGTCAATTTTAATAAATGTCTTCTTGTATGTGCTCAGTTATTTTGTTACTGCTTTGATTTAAGGATCAACATTACGATTGTTTAATTGTTTCATTACGTCATGTAATCATACCCTGTCGAACGCCTGTATTAAGTCTACAACGCGTGTTTGTTGAATTTTATGGATATTTCTGTGACTTGACGTATAATAAATATTCCGTCGATTGTGGATCTGCTGGACATAAATGCTTGTTCTTCATTCGTTCCGGTAATCGCTACTTTTTCAAAAAATATCTTAGCAGGCTAGTTCCTTGGTGTTCTTTGGGTAGCTTTTTATGTATTCTTTAAAAATTTGTATGGCAATGCTTTCTCTCCATTGGTCAGGAACTTTCTCGGGGGTGAGTATCTTTATGCCATATTAATAAATTGTATTCAGAAATTGACAAATATCTTAACGAATCCTCTAAACAGTGGCGTAGCAGGGGGTTCTACCGCTCAGTCGGGGGCTCGATTTCCCGCTTCCTCTATTCGGTCCAAATAGTATTTTAAAAGAATAGAAATTCTGAAAAATTGAACATTCCGAGAAGAATAAAAATAAATCGTCTTTCTGAAACTTAAATTTTACTTTCCTACTTTTTCTCATAACAAATTGTTCAATATTGATCTCATCAGTCACTTCCCGTTCAACTTACCTACTCTGTAGACCGCAAATATATTTTGATCAACTTAAATTTGAAAAAGCTTGTAGAGCGAGCAAAATGATTAGACTTACCAAAAGACAAGAAATTCCCCGTTTATTGAAAGAAGTATCTCGTTACCTTGAAGGATCCCCTAGTCTCAACTAATCCAGTAGGCGGCAACTTTTACAATAGCGAACCAACCTAACCTAAACTCAATCCGGGTCTAGCAACAACTGGTGAGTTAAGGATAGTTTGTTTTTATAACATAACAACGAAATTAATAGAAATAATATTGATTTTTGATTAGGATTACGAAATCATCCATTAGTTCAACGTTTGACAGTTTACTGATATGTAAGAGTCAATCCATATTCGTCCTATTATTGATAGCTACCTGGTCAAGGATCGCCCCCCTTCGCCCCCCCCCCCCCCCGCTCCGCTACTGAGAAATATATTGGATCTATCTATCGAAATAAACCCTTTCAATGACTAGGAATACTTTTGCTGACGCTTATTCCAAGAGTTTCACTAACTTTATTGAGTCTATATCTATCTAGTATCTTATCATCCAATGACGGACCAGCTTTTAAAATTATTATAAAGCTTCTGTGCATTTTCGTAAACAAACTGTATCTCCATAGGCATTGGTGTTTGCATTTAAGACATTCTTCATTATGTTTGTAAGTTTAAAGGATTAAGTACTAAGCGCAGATATCTCCACCAATGAAACCTCATCCAAAAATCGTTATATCGATGGTGGAGGTCGAGTGACCGGCAACATCAATGACAGGGTTTGTTAATCCGGTGACATTTGAGTGACGGGCGATATGGCCGCCGGTGTTGGCTTGCCTGGGGCAACAGGATTACTTGCAAGTATGTCAATCGGAAACTAAGCAGAAGCGATCGTGTTGCAGATGGTTATCTCTTTTTGAGATATAATGGCGATAGAGGATGCTCCCACAAAAGTTATCTGAAAGGAATATAAATGTAAAATTTAGAATTCAAATAATTATTCAGCTGCAAAGAATGCAGGCAGTAACGCAAGTTACGTTTAGAGTGAATATATTGAGAGTGGAAGTACCAAAGGTACTAAGTTCAATAATTTATATCTTTCATAAATAAATAGACTTTTTACTTCCATACGCATATTTTTAAAATGTGTGGAATCCATCAAATATAAAAATAAAACAAATTACAAAAGTTAACCAACATGACACAAATATTGTAAGAATCACAGTCTTATAATATCCAAATAAAGGAAGAAAGGAAGAAACGAACTATCGCACTTCTGTCCAATAATCTCAATATTGTGGAATTTTCGAGTAAGTGAAAACGCTTTAACGTGTTAAAGTAAGTTTCCTCTTCTATTTGCCGAGGTAGTGTGTTGAAGGCACCAACCCTTGGTTATAAGGAGCATTTCTGCTTACATTCAGCCTGTTTAATGCAGTGTGTTGATTGTCGCTACCAGGGGTGAAATGATAATAAATATCACGATTCTGTATACATTTTGATTTGTTAAAAAAAAAATAAAAATCTGGGAAGTTATGAACTTTTTATTGTTGGAAAACAGTTAGCCAAACAAATCATAAAAACGAAAAATTAAAAGGTGCCTTTGAAAAATAATAAGTAATCCAAAATAACCCTCAAAAAATTCCTAATAACAAGAATAATATATTTATAAACGTATTTATCCGTTCAAAACCCAATGTTTGGCTTTAATCTTTAAAACAGTAGGAATTATTCCCAAGGAGAAACTAAAACAGAAAAGAAACTTAAAGTTTAAAAATTCGAATAATTTTATGGAACTTTGTTAAATATTGTATCCCGCAAATTTCACATTAAAATGAAAACCTCCTCGGCGTGTTACTACCGGTTCAGGTAAACGAGTCACTATATCGTCTAGCTGTACTACATCGACATCATCGGTGAGTGGCCATAAAAAATTGTCTTTTAATTTTCTAGTAAACTTGATTTCAAAGCCGTTGTCAACAGTGTTTACCTGGCCAATAAAATGTTTGTTTGCTTTTGGTAATGTGTATTTAAACACTACCCAGTCTCCAATGGAAATATTGTCTTTGTTTATTTCAGGAATCTGATCTTCGCAATCCGATTCTATAGTGAAACTTTGATCCGATTCCATAAAAGGTACACTTTCATTATCTGATTCACTAGAGCTGGATTCAAATTGATACGGACTTGGCCGACTTTGTTTACTCTTTCGGTCAATTTTTATAGCTGGTTTAGATATAGTAGATGAACTTGTAGAGAGTTTTGACTGACTACTTGCGATAGTACCTGCAATGGTTTGGCCACCTTGAATTAAGCGCTTTCGTTTCCTTGGATTAGAAGAAGGACTCTGTCGGAACGAATCAAGTGGTAGATCATTAAAACTTGCCTTCTTTTCTTGCCGATTTTCGGTTGTAGCTGGTACTACAGCTTCAGTTATAGGATCCTGATGATTATTTAGTATATTTTCTTCATTTTGATCAGAGCTGACAATTGCTTTGAGATTGGTGGCACTAGATGCTGATGAAGGAGCTGTAAGTAATTCTGCATTAGATGCTAGTTTCCTTTTAAATGAAGCGCCAGATGTAGAAGGCTTTACTGTTTTTAACATTGACTGTTCGAAAGTAGCGGTTTTTTCTGTTACATTCGGTGCTACAGCATCGTGTTCATTCCTTTCAATATCAATGCGTTCTGGCCTCGGTTGTAAATATGTTACAGATCTTTGATTTTTTAAGTGTTCCTCCCATCTTTTTAGGGCATCGATGTGATTTTTCTTTAGGAATAACATGTCTATTAAATGGAACCATACCACCCTTTCTGAATCCTATTTTTATGATTCCGGAATCTACTTCAGCCCAGGGTTTCACTAGTAATGTGGCGAATTCCCTTTTTGGTAGTCATTGTCCCTGATGACGTCTTCGCCATGTTATTACTTCCCTCTCCTATATTGCCTTAAAGGATCTAAACACACTCAAATCGAGAAGTTGAAGTAAATGACTTGTATGTGCTGGCAGCTTAAGTATATAAATATTTTCTTCTCTTGCGGCTTGAATTAATAAGCAATCCACATGCGAGACATGCCCATCATATATAACAATAGTGCCTGATCACGAACCAAAGGAATAAAAGTCTTTAGAAAGTAATTTATAAATATTTCGGAGGTCATCCATCCATTGGCGCTGGCTGCATATACGGTGTCTTTAAAGTGGTCTTCATTTCTTTCTAAAATCCAGAAACTCCATACATTATTGCCTTTAAATATTATCAATGGTGGCAATCTTCTACCACTAGCACTTGCTCCTGCCAGGACGGTTATATTTTCTCTGCCCGATCCAGCAATAATTCTTGAAGAGGGTTTGCCTTTCGCGCCAACAATTTTAAGACGAGAAGGATCTGTACACAGTGAAGTTTCATCTAAATTGTAAATACATTCAGGACGATCCTGAAGACCCAACTTCAATATAGCGTTTTCCAATAAAACAGAATATTGGTCTATTATGAATGGGTCCGTAGATTTCTTCCTGCAGTACCCTAAGCTTTGTGGCTTTTTCATACTCAAAGAGTGACGTTGTTTAAACTTTATTAGCCAATCTATGCCTGGCATATTGTTCTTAAAAGGATTGGGAATATTATTTAAATTTACAAAGTCCCGGACGAAATTGGGCAAGTGTAAACTAACCTTTACACTTTCCCCATTACAATTTTCACACATGCCCCACATTATGTTTTTTTTTGGGGGAAGTGCAAACCTGTTCGTGAGTAAAAACCGCTTTCAGATTTGGTCGGTATATAGGATTTTAAAGCTACAACAATTGACTAAACACAAGAAAATACAATAAAACTAAAAGTATATTATAAGTTTTTACCTTTGACCAATTTTTTATGTAGATATCACACACTATTCAACGGACCGATTCGGAGGTTATGTTACAAATGACTGCTCAGAAAGAAAAAAATACCTGGTAACTCGCCGGGAGTAGATAATTCAACAGCGCTAATGTATAGTTAGTTGCCTCGAACCACACAGACAAGTAAACTTTCAATATTGCCTGATTGGCGCTCTGATTTACTTACCCCATTTTTACACTTGCCCCAGTCTACCCTATACCATATTCAAATCCAAGATTATGCATACGAAGGAAACATTGATCAGTACCTAATGACAACCGTAACTCTATTTCGATTGGTCAAGCGGCAATAAAACTAAAAGGCCCTGGGCGACAGGGTTGAATTTAGTTTACCGGTGATTTTCGCATTATTGCATTGTATCGATTGGTGTTAATGTTTGTTATCAATATTTTGATATAAATATTTGTGTTTTTGACCGTTGTATTTGTATGTATACAGGGTGTTTTAGAAGTACTAACCTGAACATGTGTCCGGAGTTGCCCCGTTTTTGATGTACAGGGTGTTAAATTTTTTTAAAAAAATCGTTTTTTTTATTATATTTGTAAATATCCTTTTCCCGATTTTATTGCAATTTGGTACCGTCATTAATAATGATAAGAGGCTTAATTTGCCCTAACTAGATTAAATTTATTAAGGCCAGTGGCGTCCCGGGAAACACTTAATGGATATTATTGAAAAAAAAATGCACGCCACTGACTTTTTTCTAATTTTGATATTTTTTCCGGATATACCAACTAATGATACAATTTTAAAATGTTTTGATACTTTGGCGTCCTAATCAAATTGATTTGTTTACTTGGTATGCTGCAGCTTTGATTTAAATATGGTACCTATAGTATGAATTCATATCGGCGTTCATTATAAATCATACATAAGCGCTTTCACTACGAAATATGAATATGATCTGAAGCGCGCTTCAGCCGCGCCAGCCAACCCACCCTGTGGTGACGGCCGATGGCCGATTGCTACGCTGCGCTCGGTGTATTTCGGTGTGACGTCAGGGACAAATGCAACACAAGAATTTCGAATTCCGTACCCCTACTAACGTGCCCGTGCGATAATATAAACATTTTCAATGTTAAAAATTTGCCGAGCTCGGAAAGTAAAATGCTTGTAAGAGTCAGAATCCTCAGCTTTTTGACCTGCGATCTACAAGTCGTACCATGTGGGACAGCAAGAATGCACCTTATCACTCTCTTTTTTTACCAAGAATACATCCCTTTTTGAAGGGGACGCCCCTCAAAAATTTACCCCGTAATGTAGGTGGGAACCAACGTAAGCATTATACAGGGTGTTTCCTAACCTCTTTGAAAAAATGAAGAAGACGAAAATGTAGTATAAAAATTTTTCGCATGTCGCTTCTTTTTCGAAATACAGGGTGTTAAAAAAAAATTAGTAAAGCAATAATAATCATTTTAATAATTGATCTAAAAACTTTTAATAATGAACTCACATGAACAAAAGTCAAATAAGTTGCTGAAAATGTCCTCCATGAGCCAGTAAACACCCATGTACACGACGTGCTAAATTGTCTCTTACGTGTTGGAAAATCTCGGTACTGGCGCGAATCGTATTAAAACCATCAATAAAACGCAGTCGAAGGTATTTTTCAGTTTTAGTAGGAGTAGTATAAACGAATTGTTTAAGGTGACCCCAGAAATAAAAATCCAATGGATTCAGATCCGGCGAACGGGGTGTCCATGGGTGAGGTCGTCCTCTACCTATCCAACGAGCAGGATATTGTTAATCTAAATAGTTTCTAACACGTACTGCAAAGTGAGGGGGAGCTCCGTCATGCATGAACCACATTAAAGTTCTCGTTCTTAATGGCACTGCTTCCATCAATTCTGGCAATTCATCTCTAAAGAAGTTGTAATAGACATCACCAGTAAGTCGATTTGGAAAAAAATACGGTCCAACTAAGCTATCTCCAATAATCCCTGCCCAAATGTTAAAAGAAAATGTATATTGGTGATGTCCTTTGATGATAGCATGAGGATTATCTTCCACCCAAATATGGTTGTTGTGAAAATTTATGATGCCTTGTCTGGAAAAATTCGCTTCATCTGTAAATAGTATTTTTGCGGAAAAATGTGGGACCCTTAAAGAATTTTCTTGAAACCAGTCACAAAAATTAACGAGAGCTGGAAGGTCTCTAGGCAGCAAAGCTTGCACTCTTTGTACGTGATAAGGATAAAATAAATAGTCCTTTAAGATACTTCATACTGTTTTGTAACTCACATTAAACTCGTTCCCGATTTGCCTCGTACTAGTGCCTGGAGATTCTTCCACCATGTTTAAGATCTCTTCCTCAAGTTGTATGTTTCTAACTGTAAGTGGTGGGCCGCCTATTTTGCTTTTTGCAAAGCTACCTGCTTCCTCTAACCTGAGGTGCAATCGTGTAAATGTTTCCGAACACGGTACTTGTCTATTCAGAAAACGTTCTGCATATAAACGTCTCGCCTCTAGCGCATTTCCATTTGCCAAACCGTACATAAAATAAATTTGAGCTATTTCTTAACAGGTTGAGTGCCAACGTCCAGTATACTGGACATATTGGTTTCTTCTGATAGCCCGCGTCCAGTTAACTGGACACATTTGTAATGTGGTTTTAATGAGAATCGCAGAAAGCTGGGGTCGGGGAATGAATTGTAATTTCGGATGCGGGCTATGTATAATCTCGCGCCAAAATTTTAAATCAATCCGAACAAAGACCAGTTTACTTCGATTTTTATCGAATTTTATAAAAGTGAAAATTCGCCTATCGCTTCGGTTCAAAATTCGCCTTTAGCTTCACCACAAAACTCACCTACAACTTCGCCCCCACCGAATGACGACGATGATGCATGGACTGATACAGAGGAAGATCCACCTGATATGCCTTTTATAGGTATTTCTCGTATTGATGTAAATCTACCGCATAATGCTCACCCCATAGGCTATTTTAATTTGTTTTTTGATGATGATATTTTAAAGATAATTACTGATGAAACTAACAAAAGAGCTAACGCGGTTTTGCAATCCCGAAGAATTAGATCTAAACGAGATAAAGCGTGGAAAAGTATAACCATAGATGAGATAAAAAAGTTTATTGCTCTTTGTTGCCTGAGTGGGACTGTAGTTTTCCCTGCGCTTTCAAAACAATGGAGTAAACATCCTATGTATTTCCATCCAGTTTTTGGACGCACAATGTCAAAAACACCTCTCATTCAGAGTCTTTTGTCAAAAAGTTGTTTACTGACTACTTGGGGAAGGGTGACACAATATATTATAGACAATTTTTATAGCAGTGTAAGTTTGGCGGAAGCACTTTTTAAGGAGAAAACAACATGCGTGGGTAGGCTGCGTGAAAATAGGAGAGGAATTCCAAAGGAAGTGGTAAAGAAAAAAATGAAAAAGGGTAAAGTAATTTGGAAGAGAAAGGGTCCAGTACTAGTAGCGAATTGGAAAGACAAACGAAATGTCAGAATGATTAGCACAAAACACAAGCATGAAATGATAGGGCTTCAAACAAAGAGGGGATTAGTAAAAATCAAACCTTTATGTGTGCAAGACTATAATAAAAACATGTCTGGGATCGACAGATCTGACCAAAAGTTGGCCTACTACTCAACCCCAAGAAAATCTTTGCGTTGGTATAGGAAAATATTTTTTCATTTAATTGACCTTTGCATTTGGAACTCGTGCTACATATACAAAAAATTAAAAGATCGAAATATCCGTCTCTTGAAATTAAGAGAACATATTATCATGACTGACAGACCAGGGCTCTGCGTTCATTGTTTTAAGGATGTTTACCAGAAAAAATGAGATTTTATGTTATTAGAAAAATGTTATGGTCAAATTCATTAATATAACCCCTTTTGTGTTTAATTTGTTTTCTTGTTTGTTTACTTCACATTTTTGATAGGTCATATTTGCTTTTCCTGTATAATAATTGATTGTCCAGTTTACTGGACGGTGGTGTGTGGAATAAAGCTGGATTTATAAACTCGAAAAGTTGGTGAGGTTGAAGTTATGGTCAAGTTGTGAGGTTAGATATTCCGAATTCCGAGCATAAAAATTGATTATCTCGAACTACCCGGGAAGTTTTCGAACCTTACATGAGCTTTACATGAACAACATGAACGAGTGTATAAATAGAACTGAGTGTTCCCTTTAGTTTAAATTGAACTCCTATTTCCAACACCAACTGAACCTCAACCTCGCCAACTTTTCGAGTTTATAAATCCACCTTAAAAGTTTTAAAAATACCCCAGCGTCCAGTATACTGACACCTGTCAAACAGCTGTCAAATTGATATCAAACTGATACTGAGTGTCACAATAAACTTTTAGAGATATAAGCTAGTTAGATATGTTAATATGTCATTTTGGGTTATGGTTAAGGAATGCATATTTTCTGTTGGCATTCAACCTGTTAATTGGTAAACTCAGCCATTATGAAAAGTATGTAATATAGTACAAATAAATTCAAAAACAATTCAAAAGGATATTATTTGAAATATGTTAAATGGGAGACAAATGGTACAGAGAAAACGAATGTGGCTGCCATGAAACTAAGCAAAGCCTGCTCGTATCATTTGACGCAACATAATGATAAAAATAAGAAAAATAACTAAAAAATTAAGGTATTCTTTTACCCAAATCCCCGCCAATGAACTAATTGTAAAATTTAAAATTGACCAAAAGTAAAGTGCTCTAATCCCTTACGTTTAACAAATATCATTAGAATATCGTTTGGCATTAATTAATAAAATGAAAAAAAGAATACAATTTTTTTTTAACACACTGTATTTCGAAAACGAAGCGGCATGCGAAAAACTTTTATACCACATTTTCGTCTTAAAATAAGGTGAGGATTCACCTCCTTCATTTTTTCAGAGAGGTTACGAAACACCCTGTATACATAAAGAAGCTCCTCGAGAGGTACAATCCCCCTTAAGTTTCTTATCATATACCCATGGCTATAAAGCTTAGACGAGAGTAAGCGACAGTGCTCTTTCCAGTTAAAGTTTTGATCCATTGTTGAGCCCAGAGGTTTTGTAATGCTTGAACGAGTGATGTGTTCATTTCCCACTTTAAGATCCAGATAGAGATTAAAATGGCGTCGACCCTGCGCAGTATGAAATCTGATATACGTGGTTTTTGTACTATTAAGATATAGGGAATTTCTATTAAACCAAGTTATTTTAATCCGATATTGAACCTGTCGGAAGATACTGGAAAGTTCCTCTGGTTTTGAGCAAGAAACTATGAAGGAGGAGTCATCTGCACATAGGGCAAATAAGCATTCTTATAGTACCCAAACAAAAGTTAAGGCACTGCAAGTGCCATATAAATAAAGGTTATAAGTACCATTTACAGACAAGTTATTGCTACCTGGCATTAAGTTCTTGATTACCTGTAGATTATCTAATGAACAAGATTTATGGACGATAGATACTTTTTTGTTTGTGGGTATTTTTAGGAGTCAAAAGTTTTATTCCCGCTGGTCTTAGATCTTCAATAGATTTTTCGTTTTCAAAATATTTATTTTTTTGTCTATGTGCATTTTTCCCGTTCACCTTTATTTTTAACAACTTATTGATTTTTAGGCTTTTGGTATTAAGAGATCCGTATACCGATGTTATTAACATCAACAGGAGGGTCATATTTCATGAAAACTATAAAAAGACACCACTACAATGTTAGTTTGATCAAGACTAAACCTTAATTTGCTTAAAATACTTGACCAAAAAGTTGGGGCTGCATACATAATAATATGGCCCCAGGGCTATCTCATTAAATTATTTAAATGCCTTAAAATTATATAGAACTATTTTATAGACATCAGCGATAATATAAAATATAAAACCAGTATACAAAATTTTGTGTTTGGTATACTTAGTGCCTATAATATTTCCACTCTTCTAAGTGGTTATATTATATCTTTACTTTGCACATTTAGCAAAAAATCTGGGTTAATTATACAGTACACAGTGTTTACCAGTTGCATGATTGAATAGGATTTACCTTTTTGGAAATAAACAGTTGAAGCAAATGAACTAAGATATAGCAACTCTCACTGTAATATTTTCAAAGATGAAACAACATTTATTTTGTGATTTTCTTAATTAATTTCCTAATCAATCACAAAAGTGCCACCAACTTTTGGTACATTGAATTCAGGAATCCATTTCAAAACGAACCACCTTAAATATCCCTTGATTTTGGGGGAAATAAGATTTCACAAAAAACATGTCAATTTTAATATCCAGACGAAATTTAATTACACATTTGATAGAATTTTATTATTGCCCTCCACACCTCCAGCCAATCTGAAATGTCAAGTGGCTATATCTACCGAGTCATGCATCGTTACCAGTAGTACTTAGTTTCAAGTGGTCCCATAGAGACAAATCAAGAGGGGTCAAATCGGGAAATTTTGCTGGCCACTCTATTGCAACTCATAGTCCATTTGCCAGGAAGCCATTGGTTAACCCACTCTATAACTGGTAATGCGTAGTGGATAGGAGCTCCATCTGGCTGAAATTGCAAATTTTCTTCATTAAGTTCCAGGGTGCCATATTAATCCACTTGATTTTCCAAAGACTGTATAATAAGTGCCGGTTCTTTTGACACTGATTAGCTCATTTGATAGACTATTAAGATTATCATGGTTTCCAATATGCCAAAACGTACACATTTAGCCACTGAGAGAATCCCTCACATTTTCCAAGAACAAATGATCATTTAAAATTTCTTCTAGAAATTGGGGCAATCAATCATTTCTTCTCCAAGAATGCCTGCCCAAACGTTGATTTTCTGCGGGAATTAAGTGTGGCATTCCCGAAAAAATTTCAGAGTTTTATTATACCAATATCTACAATTATTGTGTTTGTTAACGAACCCATTTAAAGAGAAAGGTGACTTGTGGCTAAACCAAAATTATTTTATGAAGGTGCGGTCTTCCTTAGTCCTTTGGCATAATAATTCACAAAATTCGATTCTTCTATCCTGATCATCTTCGTGAAAGAATTTATTATTTTTGAAAATTTTATGCACAGAACCAATAGAAATATTCGTCAGCTTAGCGACTTTCGGAGTGGAAGCAAAAGTTGGATCTATAGTCGATTGACCCAGTACCTCAACCTGGCAAGCTTGATCCGAAACCATTTTTTATGCATTTTTTTGTTGCATATGGATGACTCAGTTTCTTCAAACTTACGCGCCAATTCTATGACATACTTATTATCCGACGTTTATGCCTAGAAGCCTCTCATTGAATATTATGACGGTTCTATGCTCACAACGATTTTGAGCCATATAAAGGAAGATTATTTTTTTACAATGATATCTTGCACTTTTTAGAATTTAGTACTTTCAAAATGGAAAGACAATTACGCAAAATTCATTTTAATTGTTGTAACACAAATATTGTCCACCTAACTCGCAAATCGACTACCCGATTACACTCTTCTTGTCATGGTTTGATTGGCAATGAATGCCCTTTGCAAGGATGTATTACTCGATAGGTACTGCTATTTAATATTATAAAGTGTTGTTGAGGTCAATAGTAAAATTCTATCACATGTGTAATTAAACTTCCCCTTCGATAATTAATTTGACGTGTTCCTTGTCGAATTTTATGTTCCTCAAAATCAAGAGATATTTAGAGTGGTTTCTTTTTGAAACGAAAACCCTGTATATTGTTAATTGTTAACAAAATTAATTAATTCAACCTTCTTCTTTGAAAGCACATCCCCAATTACCATCGATTTCGCCATCACTCTTAAAGAGTTTTTTTTTGCAGAGCAGCGACGTCAAGGCATCACCGACGTCGGAATGCGCCGTTCTTAGTTCGCTTTTCTTGGCAGACCGTCGTTCGGAAACCGACATTTTGTAAAACATCTCGTTAATCATCGAGCCGTCCCCTGCTGTCAATCATTGTGATATTTCGACTAAAAAGACTATTTTCTTTATTCCTTTGCTTTTGCGTTTGCCTGCTTTTAATGGTGGTGTGTATCAAATGTTCTTTATTTTGTTGTAGGATGAAGAAAAGTTACTTCATAGAAATGAACTATTTAAAACATTTTGTATTTAAAGGAAGAAATAATATTGAAGTTAGAAAAAAATTTATAAAGTAATAAATTACTACAAATAAATTTACAAGAACGGAGTAAAGAAAAATAATATTAAAAACTCTATATACTATATTGGCGAAATCCAGCATAGCTATTCATTCTCCGCCTCCTGTTCATAGTCGAAGGAATGTGAGAATTCGAAACAAAATATTTTATAAGAGGGTATTTTGAAAAATATGTGGTTTTGCTTAGATTTTTGAATTTGAAATATAATTTAATAAATAAATAATCAACCCTTAAATGGACGGCATTTGACCTAATAAAAAGTTGCACAAACCATATTCCCCTTATTTCCTAATAAAGGAAGAGTGCAAATTTCAAAATAGTAATAATAATAATAATAATAGTAATGATAATAAATACTCTTTATTTAATAATTACATTATATGACATAAAATGAAATAGTGTCAGATATTATAGCAGTGGCGTAACTACGATAAGACAAATAAGCGCAATGCGTTGGGCCCCCAAGCTTGGGGGCCCACTGTAGTTTTTTTCATTAATTTCCGTCGAAAGTGAAGCTGCCAACAAATTAGACCTTAAAGGTTTAATTGATGAATTTGCAATGTATCCTTAAACTGAGAAAAAAATCATTTTTAAGTTTTAACTATGTAGTTTAGTTGTTTCGACATAATTCGTTGGACGATTCGGTATAATCCGTGATTTTGGTCACTCCGGGGGAAGTTTAGTGAAATAGACTGTCATCAGCATGCATGACACAATATTAAAGATATTTTTTTCTTTCATCTTTTACACAAAATAAATGTTCGAAACCATAAAACAAGTTTGGGGGAAAAAACCGACTACAAACAATCCAAGTAATAAGTTAGGATAGGTCCACTTTTCTTTTCTCTATGACGAATTCCATTAGGCGGTTAAGTTGTGAAAAGTATAAACCATTACCTTTCTTTCTTAATTTAATTTTTTAAGTTTATTTTAATTTAATTGAGGTATAAAGTATCCATTAGTAACTACTACTTGGTCTTTACTTAGTTTAATTTTAAAGTTATTTTAAAGTTTTTTTTTCTTTGATAAAAATAAATATTTTGTTAAGTTATGTGTAAAATAAATAAGAAGAAGCTCGTTGTTTTATTTTTACTTACTATTTGTGATTTGTAACCGAAAGGGGGCCTCCTAATGTATTTTGCGTTGAGGCCAAAAAATTCTAGTTACGCCACTTATAGGCAAAACTTACGCTACAAACTTGATATATACGGTTTTTCTTTTAGTAATTTAAATCCGTTTTATTTACTTTGTTAATGTTTGCACAAGTTTTGATGTGTCCTGGAAAACTATTGTATAGATTATTAAATATATATTGTTCATCGTTCTTTTTGGATATTTATGTTGTAATTCATTATTTTTAACAAGGCTCTATTTTTAAAAAAGAATAAAACACATTACTGTATGTAAACTGCAAGGACCGTAAGATGATGGTTCTCTTTAAATTTACCTCTACACCTGTCTCTGAAATTAAGGCCAAATTTGTTCCTATTGCTCTTTTTGACATATAAGCAAGCGTTCAACGTCCCTACGTTTCCCATACAGAATAATTCCATATCTGATTTGTGATTCAAAATTTGCGTAGTAGGCCGTTTTACATGTTTGCCTATCCAGGTACCTAGCTAAAATGCATAAAGTATTACAGACCCTATTCAGTTCAACAAGAAGATATTCTACGTGATGGTTCCAGTTATAGAGATAGGCAGATAATTGAGATATTAGTTATTCGAATATTAAGTACAATACACACATATAAATGCAACAACTTAATTTTTAAATTTTAGTCATTATATTCCGAGTAGTCCGCTGAACTATCGACGCTGGGGTCCAGAGAAATAATAAGGGGCACTACAGTGTTTTCTAGCATGTTATCAGCTTCCCACATTCTTTCTTCTATTTCAATCACATGTTCGACGTACTTACTCCATTTTCCACAATCCACTGTCTTTATCCCTCTTGCAAGAGGTTTCCACCGTCTCTCATTTTAAAAGTGGTGTTATGCCCTGGTGCAAACCCTTTTAGTTGCGCCCACACCAATTCTATGGGATTTAATTAACAGTGATATGGCGGAAGACGAAGTACCGTTATATTTCATTTTAAAACGATTTCGTCGACAACAAATTTCGTAGAAAGAGGTTTATTCAACTTTGAAATCTCCAGTAGCTCCTTTTTCAGCATATCTTTATGAGATGGCTTCTTATTTACAGTAGGCCAATGAATGATGTTATTTTTTTTACCAAGAAGACGTTGGTATTTTTTCGAATTTTCTTGAATGGTAGCTGGCATTATCCATGACTATAACAGACCCAGGAGGAATAATATTTAGCATTTGCTGGAAGTATTCTTCAAAGACATCAGCGTTCATGTCTTCATAATAGTCTCCAGTCCGTTTTGATTTAAATGAGTGGTAGCGAAGAACGTTGAGAATAATTAGTTTCTCATTTTTAGAGAGCGCAGTTTTACTAATTCGTTTCTCAGCAACAAATTCAGAAACACTAGCAATTTTCAAGAACGAAGTTTTCCAACAACTGTCGGAAAAGAACTTACCATTTCAAATTTTTAAAACAGGTAGTTTACCTACCTGTGCCTCTACCTACCCGATCTCGGGACCTCTGACAATAATCATAGGTACAATAATAATAATTGGACTACATCTATGGAATACGGCGAAGACCTCTGAGTTTTATAGTTAAAGAATGATTTATTACTCTCTCGCATTGAGCAACAGACTATAGTATCCAAGACCATTCTCAAAAGTTTTCTTTAACAGTTTTAGTTGACCATTATTTATAACTACAGGGTCGTTGGTATGTATGGAAACGGTCGATTATTTCTTAAAGTATAACAGCTAGCAAAAAATATTTAAGACAAAAGTTTTAGGGTTTATAGAAGTCTATTAGAATTAAAAAAAAAAAAAAAATATACAGGATGAGTCGAAAAGCCGTAGAGAAACAAAGTTACTTTTTTTTTAATGGAATGCCCTATATCTTAGGATATTTTTGGATTCTGCATAAAATTACAATTATTTTTTATAAAGTGTGTTATAAGTCTAAACCCAATGGTTTCCGAGATATCGACTTTTGAAAAATTACCTTTTTGAATTTTGACACATTCCAGCTTTCTAATGTTGTCATAGAGCAAAATGGCGTCCATGTCCCTATCTTACTTTTTTATTATATTCTCAAAAGTATCAACTTCCGGTTAAACCGGAAGTACTGTATTTCCGGCTTTTGAGTTACATCCGGTTTAACCGGAAGTTGACATCTGTGGGAAGATAACGAAAAACTAAAATAGGGATATGTAAGCTGTTTTACCCTAAGACGTACCGTTAGAAAGCTAGAGGCTGTCAAAATTCAAAAATGTAATTTTTCAATAGTCGATATCTCGGAAACTATTAGGTTTAGACTTATAATGTATTTATTAAAAAATAATTGCAATTTAATGCTAAATCCAAAAATATTCTAAGACAGAGGGTGTTCTATTTAACAAAAGGTAACCTTGTTTTCCTACGGCTTTCTGACTCATCCTGTATACTTATTATTTTAAAATTTTTATAGACTTTAAAAAACCCTAAAACTTTTGTCTTAATTATTTTTTGCTAGCTCTGTTCTACTTTAGGAGATAATCGACCGTTTCCATACATACCAACGACCCTGTATATGTTACGTTTCTTCCAATGTAGACCTCGTTATTTTGAATAGAAGAGCATTTGTTTTGATGCATTTATTACTACAACATTTTTAACAAACCACTCATTAATTTATTCGTTCAGTTAGTTATTATAAGAAAATTGGAATCGTCCGCATAATTTGCTCATGTATAGGTTGTTTTTGATAGACAGGAATTCTGTTATGTTATTTACATATATAATAAATAGTGGAGGTCTTAATACACTCCCCTGTGTTATTACTGGTCTTATTTCCGCTCTATTAGGTGCTACGCCGTCCTTTCCCTTTTCTATTATTACGTTTTGGTACTTTTCCGATAAGTCTGATCTGATCCACCTTAAAGCCACTCTTCGAATCTCTTACAGTTCCAACTTATCAAGCAATATTTCATAGTCCAATGTATAATATGCTTTCGAGAGGCCAAGGAGATCATTCCGTAATCCAAAGACCCTAAAATTCCCTCAACAAACTAAAACACTGCCGTCTGAGTCGACTTACCCTTCAAATATCCGTTAAAGAGATCACGCGTTAACATGAACTCCATAATACAGATATCCATTACCCGTTCAAAAACTTTTAAAAATGATGGGAGGAAACTAATAGGACTGTAGATTTCGGCCCTTGTTTCTTCACCTTTTGTAAATACTGGGACTACTATGGCTAGATTTAGTTGGTCAGGAAATAATCCGTACTTTAATGTGCACAAGATCTTCTTTGGATTCTTTAAGTCTTTGACAATTTTCTGTTGATTGTTGGCTTATTCAGCTTTTTCATTAAAGTTTTAATGCTTATTCGGCCAGAGCCTCGTGTGTCGTGTTTCCGCTAAGATTTTAAGCGGCTTGCGTTGACGCCTTTTTCCGATCTCTTGAACGGGGTCGATGTGTGTCTCTACTATTTTCAGTGCTTCTCTACTGTATATTGGGCTCCCGCACACCGCACAGGGAGCCAGTCTTTAGGTAGTTTGTATATTGCGTTTAGTCTAGTTCCCGCATGTGAGTTTTGTTATTAGTTCGTTTGTCGTAATCAGTTATGATTATCAAGAAGAACTCGATAATCGTCTGTATTTTGAAATCGTTATAGAGAACCGTGTTCATCGTATACCTAGAGATGTTTGCTGTCGTCTTTAATGCCCTATTACCTCAGTTTATTGTATTATTTACTATGTAAACGAGGGGTTCCACAATTTTCTTAATTACATACTTGATTAAAGAAGTTGATATGTCATTATGTCCAATAATAAATTTGTTTCTTAGATAATTAACTATGTTTAAGATTTCTATTCAAAGACAATTGCAATGTTGAACTCGTAGAGCACTGCGATAATTATTAACTCGTACGTGTATTATTGGTTATTATTTCGTTGTGATATTGAAAAACATAATGAAACCTATTGTCAAAATGAAATATTTAGTATACTATTACAAAATTAAAAGTTAGTTTTAGAAATATTACTTTTTAGGTCTATTCAGTTTATTGATCTCATATACTTATACAGTATTTTAAACACAAAGTTCTGCACACCCCGCAGTTACTGTGCCCCTTTTGTCAAAAAATGCATAGACCAAAAACGGCGACATTTGTTTTCTTTTCGCCGTTCTGAATTTAATATTGCTTGAAATTTGTAAAATTTGAATAGGCTTTAATTTTGCAGACTGCTTCAGGTAATGCGGATTGTAAAGAAAGTATCTAAATATTTTTAAATGGTAGGAATAAAAGTCTGTCTAAATCACAAATATTTTTAGTAGTAAAAAGTTGGGGGGGGAGGGGGAGGGAATGATCTTAACATCATAATAAACCCATCAAAATTAATAGTTAACAGGACATGTTTCGGCCTTAGAGAAGGTCATCTTCAGTAAGTTCGAAAAATAAGCTATGACATGAGGGAACTGATCTAGAGGAATGCTAGTTAAAGTTTGTACATTTTAATAGGTACAATTAAATTCTACAAAATTGGTAGTTTCAGTAGTGGGAGAATCTATTATGTCAATATCTTTTGAAATTTTGTGAGCGAGGTTGTGAAGTAGAGTTTTTCAATATCTAGATAGAAATAAGTAAATTTTACATAAGGTTGAAATTTATAAGATTTCTTTGTTGTTTCTGGTAAAGCATTTATATACTAACATTTGTATTATTATTTACATACCTAATTGTTATTTATTAGTAGGTGGTTTAGAATTATTATGATTATTATGGTGTCAGGTTTATAATATTAGTTAGCTGGTAGTGTGGAGAAAATTATCTATTTTTTTTTCTCTTTTTTTTTTTTTTTGGTCGGTTTACTATAAAAAAAGATCATGCCTCCCCCCCCCCCCAACTATTCATTATTAAATATGTTTGTGGTTTAGACACACTTTTATTCCTACCATTATAAATTTAACCACCTATTGCAAAGTCACTTTTCACTTTGAAAGACATTGAGTGAACACAGCTTTATTTTAAATTTTAATCATTTAATATAAAAAAGTTCTGCTCTATTTACCTACTATTAGTTGCACTCATTAATATGAGGCAACTCCAAAATTTTTTATTCAACTAAATTTTGGTATCCCCTGAAAATGGACGTCTAAACGCCCGAACCATATAGGGAACATAACAACCCTTCTTTTGTATAATTAAATTTGTGAAGGAAGACTTGATTGTTTTATTTATATTAATTCAACTCCACTGCAAGTATGGACTTTATAAAAACTTTTTTTCGTAAAGCAGAATGTATGCTTAAGGGAAATAAAGGATTATTTATAAATTGCTTAGAAATGATAGAAATAATTATTAGCTAACATAATTTCGGGTTTTTAATAAGTGCCCTAAGGGTACCAGCTGCACCAAAGAACAGTACCTATTGTGCCAATTAAGAAACCTCCGACTGCTCTTATCTGAATGTTGAAACTTTCCATCAGCATATCCATTATTTCCATCATATCGCATTTCAGCCACAATTTATACAGTGTTTTTATTATACTTTGGGTTTTGTAGTGAATTTAATTGATTTTTCATATTTATATAATTTTTTAAAATATCTGAGTTCTATTTTATATACAGGGTGCCCAAGATAAGGAGGGCCTCTATGGGTATCTCGGTTATGGTAAGAGCTACAACTTTGATTAAATGGGGAAAAAGTTGCGCAATCAGAGGACTAATAATATGGCATAAAAAAAGTTTTAGTAATATTTGTAAGTTTTGAGATATTAAATAAAACTGATATTTTGGATTTTTGATTTTATTTTTCTTTGGCGTTATTGTTAAAGTTAGAGCAAAACTGACAAAACTCTCTCACAGCAACTTGTTATGAACTTAAAGATTACATCGCAATTTTTTTTATACGACGTTTCGTTTCCAAGCAAACACCATCAACTTCATTTTTTCTAATACGGCCCTGATTTCTTATTGTCAAATTTTGAGAGCATTTTTTATTCTTAATTCAATGATGTACCAGACAATGTTGTTTAATTACGTTTCGAGCCTTTTTAACCATCTTTATGAAATTTTCAGGATCCGGACCTGGATCCTAGAGTGTTGCATATGCTTTTTCAGCTTTTTTAATTAAACCTTACGATACTGTTTAAAAAAAAATAAAAACTTCCTGGGTTTATTTTCTTTTTGAAACAACACAAATCTACGCTGTTGCAAACTAAGTATTGTTCTTTTCCAAATTAGCGAAGTAGGCATTGGAAAAAAAAATGAGTAGGTATGGTGTCAGACAATTAGGCATTACTTCAGTTGAACTAAATATGGCAGGTTATTATTCAAATGAAGAAAAATTTGATATGTTATCATGTTTTATTTTAAGCGGAGAAAATTGTAATGTAGCGGAGCGGATGTATTTGGACAAATATCCGGAAAGGAGACAACCAGCTAAACGGACTTACAGTAAGTTAGTAACTAACCTTAAAGAACACGGTGCATTTAAAAAACCCATGCTCTCCCGAAAAAAAAATAGCAACCAGGAAAAGGTTTTCAGCGTATTATTAGCTGTTACTGAAAACCCTGGAGTATCAACTAGAGAAATTGATGAAAATGTAGGCGTAGCGAAATCAACTGCTCAATTTATTTTAAACAAACAAAAATTTCACCCATATAAATACAGAATTTGTCAAGGACTGAGGCCAGGTGATGCAGAAAGACGTCGATCATTCTGCGAATGGTACACCAGAAAATGCCACGAAAACATAAATTTTCCTTACCAGATAATTTGGTCTGATGAAAGCATGGTAAATCGAAACGGGATCTTTAACAGAAAAAATGTACATTACTGGTCTAAGGAAAATCCACGTGTATTCAAAGAATCAAGACACCAATACCGTTTCGGATTTAATATGTGGGCTGGAATTTTGGGAACAAGAATAATAGGACCTTTTTTCTATCAACATAATTTAACATCTGAGCATTACCTGAATTTACTCCAAAATGACTTAGAGGAGGCTCTGGATAATTTACCTCTGGCAGAACAACGCGACACTTGGTTCCAGCAGGATGGTGCACCTGCACATAATTCAAGGGTAGTTAGAGAGTACATTTCAGCAAGATTTCCACAAAAAAGTATCAGCACTTATTCTGTAACACCCTGGCCGGCGCGTTCCCCAGATTAAACCCCGCTTGATTTTTTCCTTTGGGGATATATCGAGAATTGTGTTTATAAGCAGAATTTTGAAACAGAAGAAGAGCTTAGACAACTAGTGCTTGCAGCCTTTCACAGCGTAACGCCACAAATGTTAACTAATGTCCTAAATAATACAGTTTTAAGATCCTATTTATGTTTGGAGAACGACGGAAATCACTTTGAACACCTTTTGGAAAATTAATTTTTAATGAGTTAATGTTAGTTTTATTTCAATTAATTAAAGTTTAATTATTATGGGTTCGGAATCAGTATTTTACAATGTTAAATAAATAATTAAAAATCTATTATGTAATTTTATTATTTTTTTTTAAATTCATAATGAAACTAAAAAGATTACGTTGTTGCCTTCTACATCCATCATTTTCATTTTTTTAATTAAAAAAGCTGAAAAAGCATATGCAACACTCTAGGATCCAGGTCCGGACCCTAATAATTTCATAAAGATGGTTAAAAAGGCTCGAAACGTAATTAAACAACATTGTCTGGTACATCATTGAATTAAGAATAAAAAATGCTCTCAAAATTTGACAATAAGAAATCAGGGCCGTATTAGAAAAAATGAAGTTGATGGTGTTTGCTTGGAAACGAAACGTCGTATAAAAAAAATTGCGATGTAATCTTTAAGTTCATAACAAGTTGCTGTGAGAGAGTTTTGTCAGTTTTGCTCTAACTTTAATAATAACGCCAAGGAAAAATAAAATCAAAAATCCAAAATATCAGTTTTTATTTAATATCTCAAAACTTACAAATATTACTAAAACTTTTTTTATGCCATATTATTAGTCCTCTGATTGCGCAACTTTTTCCCCATTTAATCAAAGTTGTAGCTCTTATCATAACCGAGATCCCCATAGAGGACCTCCTTATCTTGGGCACCCTGTATATGTATTTTTTGCATATTTTGTCAATTTTATGATATAATGCATATTTTTCCCAAATTATTATTTTATGACCATATTTTAATGTTTTCGGCGCTATCAAAAAATTAAAAAGCCCGGTCATGAAAACTCGTACACACATGGGTTTAATGTCCAGTCCGGCTCTTGTTTCAGGGATTTTTCAATCTGAAGATAAATATATAATAATTAATATTTAAGTGTTGGTTATACACAAGGTATTTATTGGGGGTTTCCGGGGTTTGCAGGTATATTGTTAGGGGTTATTTATTGTCATTTAATAATGCCTTATTATTACCTGCTTAACAAACTGTATTTATATCGGGTTGTAATACGTACTTCTGTTTCAGTTTGTCGAAAGATTTCAGTATTTTCAGTGTGAAACTAGTGATTTTAAAAGTGCGTTTAAAATGTCTAAAGTGACGAAAAGGTCTTCGTGGATTAAAAGTTTCCCAGAGCTAGAGCTTAGTGGAGAAAAAGTCTTCTGTAAAGCTTGTGCAAAAATTATTGCTTGTGAAAAGAAGTTCCAAATCAATCAACATTCGAACCGCTGCATAAATCTAAGTGACAAAAAATGAAATCTGAGCCAGATCAGCTGAGTGTAGAAAACGCATTTCAAAATGTTGGAGAAAAATCAAAATCTGAAAACGAAATCCTCTAAATTGCGGATGTTGCAATTTAAAGGTATGTTTGCAAAAATATTGTCAACAAACCATTCCTGACGAATCCACGCTTAGAAAGAAGAATGTTCATTCAGTATACGAAACCATTTTAGAAGAAATTAGAGCTTCACTGGGTGACAAAAATGTTTACATTATTCTGAAAGATAAAGCAACAACCCCATATTTAATAGCTTCTAAGCAGTTAGACAAAACTAATAATGTGACCGTAACCCGATTTATTCAACAGTCATCGAGCTTTTTTTTACCTAATCCAGTTCCAGATGAGAAGTGCTTTTGTTGATGCAGCACCGTTTATGGTAAAAGTAGGCCAAAGCTTAAGAATCTTTTACCCTAATATGGCACATGTGACTTGTCTTTCACATGGAATAAACCGAGTCGCAGAAACCGTCAGAACTGAATATCCTTTAGTAAATAAATTAATTTCAAATCTAAAAAAAGTGTTTCTAAACGCACCTCTAAGAGTGTAGATGTATAAGGAGAGATTACCAGGAGTTAGTTTACCTCCAGAGCCTGTAATTACCCGATCGGGAACATGGATTAAGGCCGCAATATTCTCGGCAGAATATTTCGAAGCCATTAAAGAACTAATTTTGGATTTAGATGACGATTCGCAGTGTGTTGTGTAAAGTAAAGAGTTGTTAAAAAGTGCAAGTATAGTTAAAGATCTTGTTTTTATTAACGTTAATTTCAGTTTTATACCGGACGTACTATCCTCGTTAGAGAGTAGAAATTTAAGTTTAAGAGACTCAATTAGTATTGTTGAAACTTTTTTCGTTAAATGTAACAACATTCCCGGTAAAGTAGGAGATCAAGTAAGGAACAAATTGGATGTAACTATAAAAAAGAATGAAGGATTTAAATACTTAACTGCAGGAAAAAGCATTTATGAAGGTAAATCATCCAACGAAACCTTATACTTTACTACCTAAGTTGTAGTATTGTCCGATTACATCAGTAGATGTTGAAAGAAGCTTCTCCTTGTATAAACATATTTTTACTGATAGAATACAATCCTTTTTAGTTGAAAATTTTGAAAAATATTTAGTAATAAATGCCTTTTATACATTTCCAGGTTAAAAAATTGTTTAACTTTATTATTTTTCCTTTTTTTTGCATAATTTTCTAAATAAACATCTTTTTGAGAACGCGGTGTGTTTCTTTACCCTATTTTACCATAATAAATTAAGAAATATTGCATACCAGTATGCATATTTGGTCAGAAAAATGCATACAACTGCATGTTTTAAAGGCAAACAAGGCATATATTTATATATATATATAATAAAACAATGCAGTCTTCCTCCACAGTTTAATTATTGTTAACCTAAAAAAAAGTTTATTTAAGCTCCCAAATGTTTCGAGTACTTAAGTACTCATCTTCAGGGGATACCAACATCGAGTTTAACATCGAAATAAGTTGACTCAAATAAATGAGTACAACAAAAAGTCTCGAGAATTGGTTGATTAGATGGTTAATTATATGGAATGAGAAGTAAAGTTAAGATTGAGTTTTGTAATTTAGATAAGTAAAACATATTTAAGTAGGATAATAAAAGATTATGACCTCTGAAGGAGAGAAGTTTTCTTTAATTTTGTTAAACAGTTGAAGTATAGATTGTGTTTATTGAAATATAGGAGAAGTTTAAAGGAAGGTCTTTAAAAATTAAGAATCATGAGCTTGTATGATTAAGTTTAGATGAGTAAAACATATATTAAGTTCAAATAAAGAAAGATTGTGACATCTGGAGGAGAGAAGTTTTCTTTTAACTTGTTTTTAAATCATAGGTATTATTTAATAAAAAATTTATGTAAAATATTGAAAAGTTTAAAATTTAGAGTGGTTTAGGTTAGTTATATATGCACATATTTTGGTTGAATTTAAGTGCATATATTTCGCCCTGTATAACTCTAATAGATAAAATTATTAATAAACGATTTTAATACACTCGTATGTTTTTGATCCTATAAATCTCCTACCAAACCACCTAAATAAAGTGCGTCGACAATTTAAAACCCAATTTAATCCCCTCTAACAATTTTAAACCTCCGTTAAGTCTAATAATATTCATAAACACCAAATTATCCGTCACAGTTATCAGCCATTTAAAAATGCACCCCAAAGACTGCTTTCACATTCTTTTGACGGGCACAGTCTAAACCTTAGTTCGACTGTTGTAGATCGTGTTAAAATCGGGGGTCGATTTTGATTTGGTTTTGGGTTATTGCAGGGAGGGAATATATATATAAAGTTTGACTTGATTAATATTTAACGGCTGAAAATGTGGGCCGCTTTGACAAAATGTATACATATTTTAAGATGGGTTAAATCTATACTGTAGGAACTTGAAGAAGTAGTCCATGCTTGCAGTGGAGTCGATACAATCAAATAAAACACAGACGGTCTACCTCCACAATATATAGGGTGTTTCCTAACTACGGTACGAAACTTCAGAGGGTGATACGTAACGTCGGGTTAAGAAAAAAGTTCCTATGAACAGGAGTTGTTTTTTTTTCCGAGAAGTTTAAAAAAAACGGTCATAAATATCCTTAAACCGGTTTGGTTGAAATTTGGTTCAGTTGTTTGAAGTAATAAGGCGCTTATTTAGCCCTAACTAGATTGAAATTATTAGGTCCAGTAGCGTCTCAGTGGGCACCACAGCCAATTATTATTGAGAAGAAAAAGTACGCCACTGGACAAAAAAAAAATAAAAATCACTTTAAGTCATTCTAAAAGCTATTCATGGACAACATAAAATAATAACCAAAAATAAAAAATAAGCAATTTTGACCTTACAGTAAATGAGCAAAATGTCCACCTTCTGATAAAATGCACGACTGGTTTCAATAGGTTTACTTTTATTATCACATTTTTGACTTACCACATCTGATTCTCCAACATTTTATGGAGCGACGAGAGTCGCTTTCATAATAGCGGAATCTTGATCCGAGATAATTGTAGATATTAGTCTCAGACTCATTCCTGTTGGATTAGAAAAAGAGGAAATAAACGCGTTTTTGGAAATAATGTTTGGTGCTGTTTACCTATTAAATACCTCATTGGACCTCATTTTACGCAGGCATTTTAACTCGAGGACATTGCTTATATTTTCTTTGAGTTACACTGACAGAACTGTTATTAGAGGTACAATTTGAGTACAGAACGAATATGTGGCTGCAGCAGGATTGTGCTTCTACTCATAGTGCTCCAATCGTTAAAGACCAGTTGGTCAGATCGTATCGCAATCGATGGTTTCGAACCACCCAACAAATAGAATGGCCAGAAAGGTCTGAAAAGAATTGCAAAAAATGGACACAAGCAGAACTCGCAGATTTTTATCCAAGAACCAAGAATTTTGTTTTTGAGCTACTATGTCATTAGTAATGTTTAAATAAATAAGGTTTGTGTTATTTGCATTAGTTATGCAGTTATGCAGTACGATGCGTTTTTGTTTTGGTGATGTGGTGCGTCATTTTACCTTAAGTCAATATGTCATTTGATCCTAGTACATGCATATGTAAGGTAATGAGAAATTTTAGGAAATAGGGAAACTTCTAATTATATGGTATACAAAGAAGAGTTTTGTTATTTGTAGAAATCGTCCATTGTACTCTAAGAGACCTTACATACAGTTAACTAAAAAGATGGGAAATGATACAAAGTCTCGGTCTCGTTAAAATTACGTGTTTATTTTTAGTGGGTGACACGTGTTTCGCCTTTAATAGGCATCATCAGACCTACAATGTAACCCAATTAACAATAATTATTAGATATTAACAAAAGTAATATTACCCAACTTAAGGTCTAAAACGTTAAATTGAATAAAAACATACAAGCCCAAAAAACACACACAAACGTGACATTTTATATAAAGCGGGACAAAACCATAAAAACAGAATAAGGACAAACTTGAATCACATAGAGCAGTAGATACGTTGAAGTTAACACGTGGACAAGTACTTTAGCCCAAGGTTTAAAACACTAGGAATTAAACACAATAAAATAAAATAAGACACGGTAGTACCGGAAGGGAGAACCTAACCACACAATTATTTGTTTATATTGTTGAATCTTAAATGGGGCTCGAAATCAAAAACATCATTCACATAAGTGAGTACCGGACTTTTCTTTACTTTCGTAATTTCCATCTTCTCTAACAGATTTAATCTAACACCCTTGGGGCATTCGTGTAAAATTTCCATATTTTTAGAGGGAGAAAACTGATGCTTTGAGGTTAGTAAATGATTTGCGAACGCTAATTTGGTTTCAGTTATATCGGAGTTTTATATTTGTTAAAGAAACTTAAATAATCCTTCAACCTTGTGGAAAATTTCCTTCCAGACTGGCCGACGTACACCGCAGGGCATTCTCCACAGTTCAAGGCATAAACCCCCGATTTCGACATTCGATCAACTTTGTCCTTAATCTTCACCAAGTGATATTTTAAAGTGTTTTTGGTTTTAAAAACTATAGAGATGTTAATAAAGTAAATAATTTGAATTCGAGAACATTAATAAAAAAATAAACTAAAGGTTGAGAAGAACTTCATTCGCAATGTTGCAGGCGTCACTAACAGTAGCAAAAACAATAATTTGATAGACGAATATTGACCATTGAAGTCGCCTGTCGTAGTAGTAAATCCAATCACCGTGTATGTGTGCCATAATATATATTACGGATCTGAGTTTACCCTCT
Organism: Polydrusus tereticollis; assembly: GCA_963920685.1. Classification (NCBI taxonomy): domain Eukaryota; kingdom Metazoa; phylum Arthropoda; class Insecta; order Coleoptera; family Curculionidae; genus Polydrusus; species Polydrusus tereticollis. Next base: position 86,337,758 of record OY987329.1, on the reverse strand, counting down.
TCCCCTCACATGGCAAATTTTCAATAGTCCTCGTGCACCGGATTTGTAACAATGGCAAATATGCATTGTCGCATGTGCGTGTGTGCCCAAAGATTAAACATAATAAGATACGGTGACCGATACATTTGAATAGGAACCAATCACTGGCGGTTTCTATTGATCTATTATTGATGGAGCAAAAGTCAAATGGGGTCTCTCTAGCAAAATATCTAAAATCACTGCGGTGCAAAAAAATATAAATATAAATGTAACCAATAATTTTTAAAGAATTAATTTGTTATAAATGTAGTCGTATTTATAATTATTCACACTATAGCTGATGATTTATACAGCAAGTTGGGTCCCTTCCTCTTTTCTCCGTCATTTTAGGAGGCTTAAGGCATGGGCGACGTAGAATCTTTTTCAGGGAGCAAAATCAAGAGCGTGTATTTGGAAAAACTTTAGCAAAATGTAAGACCTGGCCAAATCATAAATACTACTAATCAGTCTTTGTGCATTTACAGTCGACATAGAGGAGTTGTCAATAAGAAAGAATTGCTAATATGCTTTATCACAACACATATCATACAGAAGAAGGCTGAGATTTTAGATTGGAATCTCTTTATACTTAAAAGTTAGGAATGCTCCTGCGACTTCATTCAAATTTTCACTAACTGTTTAGATTTTATCATTTGTAGAAATTCTTAAATTGGCTTTTGCCTTAATTATTCTTGCTTGATTTAAAAGCATTTGTAATGCAAAGTTTTGGCACCCGTTCTATTAATTCTGATATTGATAGTGAATACAATTAGTGCCTCTCTACTTCGGGATTGGACCAACAGGGAGCCAGTATTTCGGCAGTTTGTACTTACTGCTTGATCTAGATCTAGTGTATGAGTCCGTGATCAATGGGTTTGTCATTACGTCCGTGTACCTGGATACACCATCATACCTTTTTAACGCACTGTTTTGTATTGTCTGGAACTCCGTTCTGCTTATGTTGCATCACGATGGTGCACCATAAGTTAAAGCGGGCCTGACCAATACCTTGTAGAGGTTGACCTTAGTCCTATTACCAACTATACTCCGCCTGTGAAGCAGAAGGTAGGTAGAGCGTAATTGATGCAATTAATTGAATTGCGCCTCCAGTTTAGTCGTTGATCAAATATAAATTTCAGGTATTTTATCTCCTGGCACCAGTTCACCTGGACTCCACTGATACGAAGCCTTATCTCAGGCTTAATAACATTGTATTTCGAAAAATAAATAGTCTTCTTCATCTTTGCGGCATTCAAACGAACTTTCCAAGCCGAAAGCCATTTCTCTATGACCAGTTGCGGCTGCTTGGCAGTTATTATTGCGGTATCGTCGGCGAAAATATAGAGCTGCGTAAATCTATCGGGCGTAATGTAAGATTTTGGCTAAGTCGTCAAAAATTATTGGTTTTGCTGGATTCGATGATCTTGATAGTACATTTTTCATTATTGTTGAGGTCTGTTCGATTCAAATAAACGAGACAAAGTGTATTTACTTTTTGTGAAATATCGATCGATATTTAGCTATACAGGGTGTTATTTAAGCACGTGCCCAAACTTTAATATTAAATATAAAAACGTACAAAGCATTCGACAAGGTCTGGCACAATGGTCTCTTGTTATAATTGATAAGGCTCGGAACTTCGAACTATTTAATCAAGGTGGTAGCTTCTTTTTTTGAAGAATAGAAGTTTTGCGGTGTCGTCAGAGAATGGACTTTCTTTGAATAAACGCATAAGGGCGGGAGTGCCGCAAGGCCCACCTTTCTCTCTGATGTTGTATTATATTTATACTCATGATATTCCGCGAGATAGATTTACGCAGCTCTATCTTTTTGCTGACGATACAGCAATTACTTCGACTTCTAAATCACCGCGTGTTGTCGTCAGTCGGATGCAGCGTCACGTAATCGAGCTGGAAAAATGGCTTTCGGCTTTGAAGATTCGCCTGAATCCCGCCAAGACAAAAGTCATCTTTTTTTTCAAAAATCACCGTGCGCAGGCGTTAAACAAGGCTTCGGGTTAATGGAGTCCAAGTGAAATGACGCCAGGAGGTGAAATACCTGGGACTGATATTTGACCAAAGGCTTAACTGGAGGCTCAACTCAATTAATAGAGGAAAGCTTGTATTGCGTCAATTAGGCTCTATCTACCCCCTGCTTCACAGGCGGAGTAAACTTTTAAATAGGACTAAGGTCAACCTCTACAAGGTATTGGTCAGGCCGGTTCTCACTTACACACCGAGATTTTCAAATGCAGCCGATAAACGAGTGTTTCTTGAAAAATATTAAAGACTATTACCGACGCACAAACGTAACGACAAACCCACTAATCACAGACTTACGTACGAGATCTAGAAAGGACACGACATACAAACTACTAAAAGACTGACTTGGTCCCAATCCAAATCCATAGTAGAGAGGCACTATATGAAATATGATAGAAATAGGCGCCAAAACCTTGCAAACAAAAACTTTAAGAAAGAAACGCACGAACCAAAATTAATTAAGGCAAGAGCCTATATTAAAATTTCTATAGACGACAATACCTAAACAGTACACAATGAATAACAGATGTCAAAGGATAAACTGCTGACGTAAAAATACATTCAAGAACCCGATAAAAGCCTGCAAAATATCTTTAAACATAAAAACTTTTTACTAAATTAGTAGAATGTATATCTACAACTACAACATTTGTTTTTATAATGCACCTGTGACCTATACATTTTAGATTGAATATGGGCAAATATCTAATTCGTTTTCATATTAAGTGACGCATACCAAATACTTATTGCTTTTCGACTCCTCCAATTACACGCAGTGCACTTATTCCATTAGCATTGCACAGATCATTTATTTCGGATTAGCTTAATGGCCAAAATGATAGAAATATTGAATGAAACTTCCTACCTATTATAACAAGTGGTAAAATCGTTTAAGGGGCTACAAAAGTCATAAATTAATGAAGATAAAATTTTCCATAAATGAATTTAAATTAATTTAAAATTTAATGTACAAAGACTTATTCTTTTAGGAAAAGAAATGAGTTAAACTAATCCAGGCTAGTTAGAAGAAAAATTTTGCATAATTTATTTGCAATCTTCAAGAAAATTCACTAAGTTCCTTGTCCGCTTTTCTACATATAGGTAAGAATCACGTAAGCATCTTACTTCTTTCCTTGTCTCTGCTATATGTAAGCCATATGTTTATTATTAACTTAACTTAGTTAACGTAAACGGCTGTAATCATATCAAGCATATTAAGGAAATAGTTATTTGTTATACATACATTATATGTTTTCAGTAATTATTTAAAATAAATAAATACCCAACTCAAAATGGCCTTTCTTGGATCATGGGTTCCTAATTAGGCTAGTAAGGTTTTATTTGCCATAAACACAAAATCAAAAGCAGATTCTTTATGTTTAGCCATTCACTTCTTTACTGAAATTGTTTTAAGTCCTCAAAAATATTAATCAATTAATAAAACTCGAAATATATTTTGACTTTGAGGACACAGGTAATACCTAAATATGATATAACACTTAAACTGTACAATTAGCTGTATTTTGGACAGTAAATTATTTATTTGCTTGTTTACTTAATTATATGCAATCTTCTTGGACATAATAATATGTACTATGCAGAGTTCATCGGCTTATGTGTAATCTTCTCTTCTAATTGCAAATAGTAAAGTTATGTAATTGCCCTGCTAAAAAAATGTTAACTTAAAAATGTGTAAAATTAAAAACGGGCAATATAACCACGCAAGACTACCATTAAATTGACTAATAAACAGGTGTTTGTTTACATATTTTAATAAAAAAATGAAATTACAGAACTACTAGTAGCAAATTTACTTCACGTCATAAGCCAGAATTTTAGAGCAGGAACACAAAATAATGGCGAAATGAAATTGCTGCCCAACAACACATTAAAACCCAGATTGGTGATTACAGAGAGGCAGGGTCTAGGAATAGGACAATTTTCCCATGTAGTATTTTGAGATCGCACTAGGAATACAGGGTGTTACTTTATGGTAGACCGTAATTCCAAAGGCGCATTTTTATACCCAATTCAAATAGAAAAGTTTATATTAACATGTGCCCTAAAAAGTCTGGTTTTCAAGATATAGAGTGTCAAAGTTTAAACAGAAAATCGTTTTTTTATTAATATCTCAAAGATCCCTTTGCCGATTTTGGTGAAATTTGGCAGTGTTGTTCGTTATAATAAGACGCTAACTTAGCACTAATAAATAATAATAATAAATATTGACAAAAAAGATAACTCTAGAAACTCATTGTCAGTAATATTTAAATCTATTTTAAATTTTAATTTCTATCATAAACGTCAAACTTGACTTTTCAGGTAATTTGTTTCTAGAAGTTGGCTTAAGCCATAATTGTACAACAGTAGAAGCTAGCTTGAGGTTACCTTTTCTTTAAACCCGGCTTAAGCCTTGTTTGTAGGTACAACCGGGAATAAATGCTACAATGAATGATAGGTAAAATTCTATCGTACGTGTAATTAAACTACCATCTTGATATTAAAAAACAAAAATTATTAAAAAACAAAGGGGGTGCTTCGTTTTGAACTGAAAGCCCTGTATATTCTAGGTAAAAATTTAATTGAAAGTAAATCACTGTTCTATTGTGGCACCTGGTATTTACTTCAATTCTTTGGTGCTATTATTTAATATTTTTCAAAATGAAAATAGGTAGGTAATTTTAGTAATGCAGTTATGTAGCAAGCGCAGATATTGAGAGCCCTTTAGTACGAAATAGTTCTACCGAAATGCCTACTAAGAAAAGTTGTCAAAATTTAAAAATATACAGTCTGCAGCAAGCTTTAATCCTTTTACTGACATTTTATGTGTTCCTGTATAGGAACAAATTTGTTTCGCTACTTTTGCTTGACACTGTATACCGCAAGTCAGGTAACAAACGAACAAATCGAGTAAAAAAGAAATGTAGGCCACGAGTAACCTTCTTGGAATACTAAACGATTCATTGTCCGATTTTACGGTGCGAAGTCTGCAAGGAAAATATGAGACCGATGATGGTGTAATAAAGGTTTATGGTCCTGACGAAAGTAAAAGGAACTTTACGAAGTGCACAAGTGGAAAGAGAAATGGAATTATAAGCGTAAGGTAGTGTTGAAAATCTAATAGAAGCAAGCAGTTCCTAACAACAAATAATTTATATCAATAACATCATTGATTATGGAACCACATCAAAAGATACATTCGTGGTAGGTACGTCAATATTGTCTAATTATATTCGTTAAACAAAAAGGGCACGCTAAAGAGCAGCATGCACTAATTCAAGTAAGAAAGATTTTTTTGAAATATTTTATGCAGTAGTATTTCTTGAATGTACGGGAAATTTTATTTGAATATTCGAGGGTTTATATCTCGAAAACGAATGGATATATTATGATTTCGTAAAAGGCTGTCGTTAATTATGTTTACTTTGCATTTTTTAAAAACAATACCAATGCTACTTCTTCGACGCTGCAAAAATGTAATTCGATTGTAGGGTCTTCGAAAGTAGGTACATTTGAAATTACTCCAAATTTTAAGACTTTTTTGTCACTTACCCCATCTAGATTACTTTACTCACTTTTAGGTAATACAAGGTTCGATTTACATTTCCTTTATTAATTTTGGAATCGGGCCACTATAGTAAAACTAAAACACTTCGTCACTTAATAATAATTCAGCTAATTTTGTTCCAAATTCCTTTCTTTTGCGTGAACGCAACTCCCAAAATTTTTTCTTCACTTTGGCTAGTGAAGTTTTAGGACTATCATAAACTTGCTCTAAAACCTGGGCTGTCTTTTCAAAATTTGTTCAGATGATGTTAAATGTATTCAAAGTCAATCCTGTGACTAACAGAAAATTTTGAAAATGCCTGTATTTAAAAATGTTAAATTTGTAAAATTGTTGCTTTAATTTGGCCCTTTAAATAAGCATACGTAAATCATCGAAGACTCGATAGATAAATTATTCAATTAAAAAAATTACACCCAGCAAAATGGTCAAATACATTATTAATAACTTAAAAGAACTATCTGGGATCAATGAGAAATTATTACTTCTTTTACCTACTAAATAATAGTAGCAATTATCTCTAATACCTAATGGCTCCAGAAACATATTCCTTTAATTAGCATGGCATGTTGGACAATTTATAACTGTTTAATGTCTTAATTTCTCAAAGTGCGTTTTCGTGACGTGCGACAATATGAGTGTAAAGACGAGGTTAACATTCAGTGGCGTAGAATTATACGGTAAATTTTATATATTTTACAGCAAATAATATGTGACTTGATGATGATTTTCTATTTAACTCAGGATTGACCTGTTCCTTAAATTTGATACTACTTGTAAATAAATTTATTATATCCTATTTTTATGCGAAGAACTTTACTGATTGACCAACCAAATAAAGACAGAAGAAAGAGTTAAAGCAATATATAGACAATAGCTGTAAATAATTATTAGCATCCCTTTGGCATGGTATGCCAACCAAAAATGTATCCAATAAAGTTCAAATTCACACAAGGTTTGGTAACAACAAAATTAATTCTTGAAGATTAGCCAAGTAAAAAATATCATACGAAATGTTTACGGAAGCTCATGGAACTAAACTGAACTCCTACCAGTAGAAAACCAAAGCTACTCACCCAGCAATCTAAAAATGTCTCTGGCATGCATCGTTTCGTGGAGCCGGTCATCTCTTTATTCCTTTAGTGCCTTTTAGTGTAGTGAGTAAAGAGAAACAAGTGTATGGTGTTGCTTTGCAACAATTGTTTGCGTCCCAAATTCAGATCTTCAGTACCTAGCTACTTAAAATTATTTTAAAATTGTATCCTCGCATAGCATTTAGGAAGGTACCTTGCTTTCAACACAATCATCTATTTATTTAAGTAAGTGTTTTTCTTGTAGTGTTTGGACTGGTGATTGTTCTGATAGGTATACCTACCTACTATAACGTTAAAGTACTTCACTATAAATCACGCAATTTGAAACTCGACAAAGAGCTTAAACTAGGGATAATAATATGTTATTTGTATCCAACTTATTTACTGATTTTGACTTCTAGTGAAATTTATAAAAATGCTTTTCTCTTCTTGCCATATGTTTCATCAATACGGCTGCTATTATACTGTACTGTTGCATCCATATTTCAACGTAAAAAATTTTATTTTTGTTTAAAGATCACATACTACAATAAAATACTACTTTCATTACCGCTGTTTTTTTTATTTATTCATTTTTTTTTTCAGTGTGCTGAACATATCTTTTCTACTACAACCCTCACTGTAGCTTTACAATATAAATAAATATATTAGTAGCATGATTATTTGTTTTACTGTTTAGCAGTTCTTATAATGCGCTGCATTGAGGCTTTCCACAATTAAGCTTTCTAACATATATTCATCTTGTTTCCTACAAAGTATCACGGCAAGACAATTGCATATGTCTCTCAAGTCTACTATCTCAACATTTAAAACCTCCATTCTGACTTGCTTTTAATCTGTTAGAAAAAAAAATTAATTTTTGTGCAACTCTGGTCGAATATTGTATAGAAAATGACAGAAGGAGACCAGGCGACAAAGGGCACCTGCTATGGCATTAAAAACAACCATTATTACCTACGGAACTATGCCAGAAACTATATTATAATCGAAATTTGCGTAATTTCTTGTGGTGTATTGCTTCTTTGAAAAAATTAATGCCTTACATCTTTTCATATTTCATATTATACCAAGATTTACTATAATTGCTTTTCTTTTTATAAATCAATAGTAATCAATACCTATTCCAACAAATTAAGCTAAATAAGTTTATAGCAGACCTGACATACACGCGAACTGCGCAGACACAACGTTTCTTGCAAACGCCGCATGCTGGGGACATTTCTGTAACACGATATTAGCAATATATTGGTTATGTGTGGAACTATCAACACGTTTCAGCTTCTGTGTGTATATGTTAGTAATGAACCAGCGAACGTTAGTGTTTTATTATTTGTCACGCGTTTAATTCTGGACTTCTTAATAAATATATCTTAGGTAAATCTATCTAGGTATATCAATAGGAAGTGAAATGTTGGACCTGGGAAAAGATAGTATAAATGAGTTCCTGTTTTAATATAATAATGCGTTTAGAACCTTAAGACCTAGGATACTATTTATAGCAAGATTTTATGAAAGAGAGGGAATTTTTTATATTTTGTTTCATCTCAGCACTATATTTAAATCTTTTGATTATGCAATGAGTACCTCTGTTGAGGCTCATAGTATGAAGTCTGCGGTGTGAATGTTGTATAGTTTCCTCCTATCGTCTACCTAATGGAGATATAGAAACATGTCCGAATTCAATAAATGCAGCGATCTCTGATGCCTTTCGGCTGTTTTGTGGCGATTTGAAAATTGACTTTATTAAAGATTCTCCTACTAAAAGGACTTATTTGATTTGTTCAATTTATTTCTTTTAATTGTCGCGTTTGGTGAACTGACGAGGGTTTTTACGAGTTCTGGAGGTCGTACAACTCCCACAATTATAAGTATGTGGCTACAAATTTAGACCGTAAATCCTATGCATGTACCACTTTAAATGCACACCTCAGCGATCATCGGGCTAATACATTTGTGTATAGGGTCGAAAGTAAGCCTGTTAATTAAGTTTTCGAATATGGTTTCCTCATTTAAGGGGTCAGGTTAGTTCTATTCTGAATGCATGTACATGTAGCGACGATGTGTGGAGGGCTTTTATCGAACATTTGGTTAACTGTATGAATTGTTTTTGTCCTCGAAAAAAACAGATACCAAAGAAAAATAAGTCTGAAGGTGATTGGTATATTATGGGGACCTAGCCGCTATGAGAAACGAGTAAGATGGCCTCCACTGGTTATACAAAAATACTAAAAGTATAGAACTGGGTCTAACGTCAAATTAAACCCAGTAAAAACTATTTTCCCGGAATGGGATATCTTCTAACAGATGCAAAACCATCTGGATCAATGTGAATAAGAAACTTAATAAAAGTAAAAAAACTTTAACATTATACATCTTAAAAAGGACTCTAAAATAATTGGAGAGCCTAGGGAGGTTGCTGACGAAATTGCGTCGTATTTTAGTACTACCTCAAAAAGGAAATGTTGGACGAGTACGGATCATTGAATAGTGTAGGTACTGTTCCTCCATAAGTAAATAATTTATTATATCTGATTAAAATTGAAGTTCCAAAGATTTTAGAGGGTCTAAAGAACAAAAACTCTGAAGGCATTGATGATCTGTCAGTTATAAAATCTATAAGAACCATATAAGTAAGCCTTTAATTGATCTAATTAACTGTAGCTTGTATGAGGGATATTTTCCTACTGTTCTTAAGACAACTGCTGTCATGCCTATTCATAACAAATATTAACGTGATAAGGTTGAAAACAACAGACCCCTTTCTATATTGACTGTTTTTTCTAAAATTCGTCTCAAGACACAGTATTCTGAATCGCTCACAACACGGCTTTCTACCAAAAAGATCAATAGAAACAGCCTCATTCGATATTCTTAATCATGTTTACGCCAATATCGATGCTGAGAAGCATGTAGTGACTTTTAATATGCGCTTTCGGGCAAATATCTGAAAGTGGTAAATTTATATATGACTAACCGACGATTGGTTGTCAAATGTAGGGGTGTTCATTCCGGGTTACAGGCAGTTGATCTTGGAGTAGCTTAGGGTTCAGTACTGGTACCACTTCTATCTTGGTTGTAGGTATTAAAACTGGTTGGGTAACAATGTATGCTGACGATACAACTGTGGTGATGGCTGAATAGGATAAGCTGCGTGATAAAATTTTAACTCAATTGGATGATATGAAGGTCTGGTGCCGAAACAACGCTTAAATTTTAAACATAGAAAAGACAGTCTTTATGAATCTGTACAATCGGAGGCCAATCCCGCATATGAGCTGGTTCGTCTTTGCCAGAGATACTAAGTTTCTGGGAGCACACTTGGAGTTCTCTTTGACCTTCATTAAGCATGTCTGGTATGTTTGCTCCAAACTGAATTCTGCCTATTTTACGATTTTGACCTTAAAAACTACACTAGAGGAGTCTGGTATTCTCGCGGTGTGTTATTCTTTGGCCTATAATTACATGTCTCGCAATGTGGTGTTTTGGGGGCTGATGCTTGTGATCGTATATTTATTTACTAGAAAAAAGTATTGAGACTGATTTTTAACCTCTTCAATCTTTGGAAACATGCAGTTTACCAAGAAAGTTAAGCAATTTCTGCTGAATAGAGGTTTTTATTCAGTTAGTGAGTACACGCATCGCAACCACTAGGCCTTAACTTACTATTACATTTTTAAACTTTTTCCCAAAATCTTAGATGTTGTTTGTTGATTATTGACATAGTTCACCATTCTTGTTGTTGATTTCGACTTAATTTTGTGTATACCAACTTCTGTATGTTTGTGTATTGTATTTATATTTTTATATAGTTTTATGTTGTAAATAGTTTCTCTTTCTATATTTTGACGATCGTATGTACCTACAAACTTCGTATTTTATGAAGGTAATATATTCTAATCTATTCTGCCCATAGCTCAAAAGTACATTTTAGGAATGTTGCACTCTCAGTTTCAAAACCAAACGATGTTGTATCATAAATATTTCATTTTACCGTATTAATTGACGATGTATGTAATTATTCTTCAAAGTATACCGAATTAAGAATAAAAAAGGCAACAAATAAACATATTTTAAAAAATATATTCTCATGAAATTTATTATGTAAAATCAGTGCACCGTACACCACTGACTCGGCCAATATTCAATATCGTAAAAAGGAAAAATGTTTTGTACTTTCACATTCTATACCCCCAATAAATAAGATGAAAACGAACCCATGAATGGTCGGGGGTGGGTAAAATTCGCAGAGGGCAGCTGTTAGAATAAAAGAGCAAAGCGACAAAACCTTAGGGGGTCAAACGACATCCCTCCACCCCTCGTATAAACCCCAGGGCGATGGTTGACAATGTTTAACATTTACTTCGCGCACTTTGGTCATATAGGCACACGACAGTTATTTTTTGCACTGGCTTTACGTAGTGTATTAAAACGTGTTAATAAGGTGACGTATTTAATTAAAAGTGACAGTTTTTAGTGATTGATTAAGTGATACGTGTATGAATAACTGGAAGATACTTTAAGAATAAGAAGAACTATAGACCAGATTCTGATCTAATATGAAATAATTAATTATTGTTTTTTGGTCGAAAATGAATTCATTTTGTGTTTTCTCTAAAATATTTTTATTCTTTACTTTTACTGGTGCAATGTTTTCATAAAATATTGTTAATATGAGTGCCTCCACCCAATACTGTGACTTTTGGAACAATGTTAGTAACAATAGTGATTTTGCTGGTTATCATAAGCCTAGTGATACTTATGGACAAAACCCTTATTACTCCGCATACAATCATCACTCCGCCATTGACAGTGAATTTGTTGGAAGGCAGCAAGGCAAGTATTTCTTTATTTTCTGGATTGTCATTACTTTCTAACTTTACAAATGTCATAGAAGTAACATTAAGGGCGATAAAAAATTACAGTAATATATTAAAATACTTTCTTTAATTGCTAGTTATGAATATATTGCAAAGGAAAAATTAATAATATCGTTTATAAGAGATAAATACGATGTGTCCACCAAAATTTGACTTTTTAGTGCTAAATTATGGTTAACTACGAATGTAATAGATTACTAATTTGCAAACTTAAACTAACCTAAACTTATCAGAATTATTGTATTAATTCTACCACTAGTTTAATGCACTTTTTGTCTCTTATACCATGACGCTGTTTTTTCAGCGGTAGTATTCTAGATTTTCCATGCAAAACAATCATTGCTCAATAATAATAAGAATTCACTTAATTCACATTACACAGATATTTTAGTATTGCCATATTTGGTATTATTGCTCTTTAATAAGTCACAGCTTTACAGCAGCACAGCTCTCATACATTTAGTGCAGTCTACACTCTAATGAAAAATCGTGTGGAACTGCAAAATAACAGATTTTACATTACACACTAATATCTCATTTATTAATTATACAAGCTACTGTAGTATGTTCTTAAAACCCAAACTATCAATATTTTCTTTACAGGTCTTTATGCTCCATACACATCCATTCAACACAACCAAGAATCTCTACCATTTCCGATGCCAATCAAGGAAGAACCAATACAAACCTATAGCACATGCCGCTACCAAAATCAACCGTATTCAAATCTGGACAGTACCACGGACAATTCACTCAGTCCACCGCCCATTAATCACCATTTGGGCCATTATGAAATGCGTTTTAATAATATGGCTGCGCAAAGAAGAGAACTTAATGAAGCTGTATCTCCGACATTAACGAATACTGAGGTATGTTTTGTGTGCTACTACTATCAAAATATTATTATTGCAAATGCATACAAAGGATTATTAAAGTTTGCGTATAAAAATTTAATATATTCGTTCTGGTATGAAACTTTAAAAGGGGTTGTTATTCATTTGTTATATTGGAAAAACTTTATTTTAGAATAAAGAATTCTCATTTACTTTTTGTAAGTAGTAAGAGTAATCAACTTATTTAATTTTTCACAGCAGTATCTCTCGAACTGTTAAGCTTATTCGTTATGCAGGATGTCCGTGAATGATGAGCAAAAATCGTTGTGGTGATTTGGCTCAAAAAAACAATAGTACAAGTTCATATAACATTTTTTCGAGAACTCAAAAATAATGGAATTACAGGGTGTCAAAATTTGTTTTTTAAAATCAATTTTGCTTTATAAGTCTTCTCCTAGTCCTAGTCAGCCGATTCAGCCGACTCTTTTCGAGAAAATCACCGCCTTTAAACATTTTCATGCTAGGCATGACTACCGATCCATTTACACTCATCAAGCATACCTTGGATAGAAAGGCATAAGCTTACTTGGAAACTAATTTTATTTAGTTACTGCAATACACGTCGAGTTAAGATTGCACCAAAAGAAGAAATCCATTGGGTTTAAATCTGGGAGCCCACGGTGCAAATTCACCGCGTCCTATCAATCTCTCAGGAAAAGATTTATTAGGAAACTCATCACATTCTCTAGGTGTACTGTATATCTTCCCATAAAATAGGTAAGCGATTCCTTAAAAAATCCAGGTAAATATCACCATTAAGCCCTTGTGGAAAAAAATGTTGCTCAATTAATTGGTGTTCTAGAATACCGGCACAAAAATTTGTTGCGAAAACCGCGTTCTATCACCAACCAACGATTCTCATCAGACCAATAACGTTCATTATGAAGATTGATAGGGCCATTATGTGCAAATCCAGCTTTATCTGCAAAAAAAATAAAGGGTACACCATTTTGATCTTCTTTATGGAGATTTCGAATGTTATTTTACACGAGAAACAGAATCTTCAGGAAGTAGAGCTTGTACTTTTTAGTAATGGTCGGGATGAAGAAGTTGCCCTTGCAAAATTGTATGTATTGAATTATTTGGAATATTTTTCTAAGTAACAATAAAACTTGTACTTATTATGCGATTATTCTCAATTGAATTTACAGCACGACCTTCTGCTTCCATATTTCAAGTACCTCGCGACCAATCTACATCATAGTGTTTAGTTTTAAATGATCCATATTCTTTAAGCGTTTGATGTATAGTACTGAACATTTGCCATTGTAATATTCATTTATTAGGATACGCTTCATCACACAAACGTCTTACTGCCAGTGCGTTGCCACCAGCTACTCCATAATAATAGTTGATAATACGTTTCTCGTAAATCGGCGGTAAAATAATTATAATATTTATAATTATTCATGTTATTCATTATTAACTTGACAAGTTTATGAAATAATGAAATGAAATTTGTATCCAAGGAAACTCCTTGCATTTATTTCCAAAGCGTCCTCTAATATTATTAAAAATCAGTGGAAATGGATAGGTATTAAGGATTTTTCGCGTAAGAAAGAAGTTAGGTGACGTTGGAATTTTATGGCATATGTCACTTTCTAGGGATTAAAGAAGGCAACCCAAAAATTAAAAGAAACTGTTGGTAAAAACGGAGTCGTGCTCGTGTGCATTTTTTATATTTCGCTTGTTGATTGTCACCAAGCTGTCACATTAATTGTAGCATTACCAGATTTGCTTTTGGTGGTGTTTGAGACACTTTCTTTGTGTGATATTGTAGTTATTGTGAAAATTATGGATCACGATTACTCTGCTCCCATGCAGTACCCCTGGAAGAAGAAATGAAGCAAATATGGTAATTTAACCAATTATTATTTTAGACATACACAATATTAATTTTAAAATCAGAAAAAAAAAGCGTTAATCATGTTCCAGTTCACTTTTAGATGAATTCACCTGCTGAAATTAAAACATGGTAAACGCTTTTTATTCAGATAATGAATCTGTCAATTTTTTAACTTTTACTTTTACACTTTTTTTTTAAGAAAATTGAAAAAAGTGAAAATAAAAATCAAAATTTTTAAAAAAAATTTAAAAAAATCGCCGGTTTGGTGTTTATACAGGGTCGTTGGTATGTATGGAAACGGTCGATTATTTCTTAAAACACAACAGCTACCAAAAAATATTCGAGATAAAAGTTTTAGAGTATTTTACAGTCTACTAGAATTTTAAAAAATTAAGTATACAGGATGAGTCAGAAAGCCGTACAGGAATAAAGTTACTTTTTTTTAATGGAACACCCTGTATCTTAGAACATTTGTGGATTTTGCATAAAGCTATAATTATTTTTTATTAAGTGGATTATAAGTCTAAACCTAATAATTTCCGAGATATCGACTTTTGAAAAATGACATTTTTAAACTTTGACAGCTTCTAGCTTTCTAACGGTACGTCTTAGAGTAAAACGGTTTACATGTCTTAGTTTTTAATTATCTTTGTAAAAGTGTTAACTTCCGGTTAAACCGGATGTAGCTTAAATTCCGGAAATATAGTACTTCCGGTATAACCGGAAGTTGACACTTTTAGAAAGATAGTTAAAAACTAAGATAGGGACATGTAAGCCGTTTTACTCCAAGACGTACCGTTAGAAAGCTAGATGCTGTCAAAATTTAAAAATGTCATTTTTCAAAAGTCGATATCTCGGAAACTTTTAGGTTTAGATCTATAGTGCACTTAATAAAAAATAATTGTAATCTTATGTAAAATCCAAAAATATTCTAAAATATAGGGTGTTGCATTAAAAAATAAGTAATTTTATTTCTCTAAGGCTTTCTGACTCATCCTGTATAATCATCTTTTTTTAATTATAATAGACTTTACAAAACCATACAACTTTTGTCTCGACCCTGTATATAGCGTCCTAACAGGTTAGCAAAAAAGTTTCTGAAAATTGGCAAAATTGACAGGAAACGGTATACTGCATAATTACCATAATTTTTACCACAAACTTAAAATGTCAAGTTATTATGCATGAAATCAATATAAATATATATCAGTACCTACCTATACGTCCACGTCATTGTTCCTGGGTTACGCTAAAAGTAGTTTATTCATCAGCCATTTACATTTTAACAGGTAACAATTTCTCAGTTATTTGCAATTTGAATAACGAATAAACTTTTTTGACGTCGAATTTCGAGTATTTACAGTGAATTCGTGGTATTTTTGTATTGCAGGTTCTCCAGTAGTAGAAATCGAATAAAATAGAATTTCGTCGATTACAGCTATCATGAATCGAAGAGAAATCCTACGTATTTTTCGCAATAGCCAAATTGTACATAAATAACGGTGGAATCGAATAAACCCAATATAGATGTAAAATGTAAAAAAAAAGATTTCCTAGAAACAATATGAGTTTGAAAGGAAATTTTTGATTTATTTAATTTTCTGCATTCTATATACAAAAATTTACAAAAGTTAAATGTACATTTTACGCATTTTTAGAAGCACTTTCCGATAAGGTGTTCAAGGTTTGGATAAATGCGATTTTTAGTTTTTGTCGAAAATCTGCATTCTTCTAAATTTTTTAGGGGTAGGAAAATATATTGTAAAAAGAGAGTATTTGAGATGATCTATGCGATGGCCTATACTGCATTTTAATCCAGCTTCTCGTTAAGCTAACTAGAAAAAGTTATAAGGCAAAATTTATTTTAAAAAACGAATTTTGACACCCTGTAATTTCATTTTTCTCGAGTATTTGAAGAAATATTATATGAACCTGTACTATTATTTTTACGAACTGAATTATCGCCTAAGTTTGTTGCTTATCAATTCCGGACACCCGTTTTTAATAAACGCTCTCTATAATTTTAAGTATATTCAGACAATTTAGTCGAATAGGGTAATGTTATTTAAGAAATATATCTTCAGTGCGTTATACCTTTTGAGCAACTCTGTATATTCTAGTTACTTATTAACAAATTATATATTTTTAGTATGTCTAGAATTGTAATAGTAAACGTGCTTTGTTTAACGCCTAGGACCATTATTTATTTTTAGTGTAATAAATCTAAAGAATTGGCTACACAAGAAGATTCTCCTGCATTAAGAGCTTTGCTGAGTAAGCCGACAAAAGAGAAAATTACTTATGACTACGTTCATTTACGAAAAACATCAAGCGTTGACAGTAATAACAGTAATGAGGCTGAAAAGAATTGCAATTTCGAAAATGAAGCAAAAAACATAGCAGAAGTCGGCTGCGGTATGGACACTGTTGATATTCAGAAAAGTATTTATCCCTGGATGAAAAGTAACAGTGGTAAGAATAAACTTGAACAAATTACAACTGGTGAACTAGGTCAGTGACAATTAAAATATAACATAGAATATTTTATATCAACAGTGAAACAGAAATGTCTGCATTTTTGACAATTTTATTAAACTTTTTACTATGCATAAGAGTTTCTGTCAATTTTAGTAGGACATAATCTGTCCTTCTAGCGTTTTTTAACTTATTTTCCAAAATAACCATAAATTATAATTAGCTATTATCAAAGGGCGGAATATATGCATTTCTTGCATATTTTGTCAATTTTCTGACAAAATGCAAATTTTTCCCAAATTATTATTTTATGAGCATATTTTTATGTTTTCGGCGTTATCGAAAAATTAAAAACGCCCGGTCATGAAAACTCGTAGACTAATAGGTTTAATGTGCAGTCCGGCA
The DNA here is from genome assembly GCA_963920685.1 of Polydrusus tereticollis. Classification (NCBI taxonomy): domain Eukaryota; kingdom Metazoa; phylum Arthropoda; class Insecta; order Coleoptera; family Curculionidae; genus Polydrusus; species Polydrusus tereticollis. Next base: position 86,320,543 of record OY987329.1, on the reverse strand, counting down.
ATTGTTTTAGAGATTTTCCAATCTGAAGATAATTCTGTAATAATTAATATTTACATTTTGGTTATACACAAGGTATTTATCACGGGTTTGCGGGGTCTGCAGGTGCATTGTTAGGGGTTATTTATTGTCATTTAATAACGCCTTATTATTACCTGCTTAACAAACGGTATTTATATCGGGTTATAATACGTACTTCTGTTTTAGTTTGACGAAAGATTACAGTATTTTCAGTGTGAAACTAAAGATTTCAAAAGTGTGTTTAAAATGTCTAAAGTGGCGAAAATGTCTTCGTGGATTAAAAATTTCCCAGAGCTAGAGTTTAGTGGAGAAAAAGACTTCTGTAAAGCTTGTGCAAAAATTATTGTTTGTGAAAAGAAGTTCCAAATCGATCAACATTTGAAAATACCTCTGCATTAATCAAAGTTACAAAAAGCGAAATCTGAGCCAGTTCAGCCGAGTGTAAAAGACGCTTCTCAAAATGGTGGAGAAAAATAGAAATCTGAAAAGGAAATTTTTCAAGAAGACTTATGCAAGGCTTTGGTCGTAGCAAACATACCCTTCAAAAATTGCAAAATCCGCAATTTAAAGGATTTTTGCAAAAATATTGTCAACAAACCATTCCTCACGAAATCACGCTTAGAAAGAAAAATATCCATTCAGTAAATGAAACCGTTCTAGAAGAAATTAGAGCTTCGCTGGGTGATAAAAATTTTTACATTGATATCGACGAAAGCACAGATGTTTGTGGTAGATATATATCGCACATCTTATGATTGGATGATAAAGTAACAAACTCATATTTAATAGCTTCTAAGCAGCTAGACAAAACTAATAATGTGGTCGTAACCCGATTTATTCGGCAGTCCCTATTGAGCTCTTCCTTAGCAAATTCAGTCCCAGATGAGAAGTTTTTAGTGCTTTTGTCTGATGCAGCACCATATACAGTATGTCCACGGATGGGGGTTACAAGAGGACAAATGGACTAAAAAGTGAAAGATACGAAAAAAAGTCACTTTTAATAAACGTTTTTGCTTGCCTAGAAAACACGATTCACCATAAGAAACTTCAATTTTTTTATACAGGGTGGGTAAAAACTGCAAAAATGTTATTTTGCTTAAGGGTAAACATATTTTATTTTGAAAGATACGAAAAAAGGTCACTCCTAATAAACCTTTTTGCTTGTCTAGAAAATACGATTCATCATAAGAAACTTCAATTTTTTTATACAGGGTGGGTAAAAACTGCAAAAATGTTATTTTGCTTAAGAGTAAACATACTTTATTTTGAAAGATACGAAAAAAAGTCACTCTTATTAAACGTTTTTACTTGAATAATGAATAGGTGATACTTGTTGTCAATGTCTTTATTTAATGAAGTAATTATAATAATAATAATAATAATACGAATATTTTTATTAACATGAAAAGAATACGATAACGATATCTTAATTCAAACCCTCCACCCCCATACTCGACACATTTTTCTAATTGCTTTCTCAAATAAGTGAAAGAATTTCTGATTTCTTCCTGAGATATCGATTGGACAGCCTGGATAATTCTGCCCTTCAGCACTTCAATATCATTTGGTACTGCGGTAGCAAAAACAATTTGTTTTAAACGGCCCCATAAAAACATATCCACCAAGGTTAAGTCAGGGCTTCTCGGGGCCACAAAACTGGGCCATTCGTGCCAATCCACCTTGGATCAAATCTGCGGTCAAGCCATTCTCTAACGTCACGATCGAAATGGGCTGGATAACCATCTTCCTGAAAATACATATTTTGTCGATAATTTAATGGTAGATTTTCGAGTTCATCATTGAAAAATGTATCCAGCATTTCTAAATATAATAATCTATTGCACGTGTTATCAAAAAAATATGGCCCTATGATGCCATGGATGGATATCGCGCACCACACGTTGACTTTTGTGAAATATTGTCTTCTCGTCATAATTCTGAATTCGGGATTTTCTAAAGACCAGTACCTAACGTGCTGCGGTTCCATTGGTAGAAAATGTACTTTCATCAGAAAACATGATACATTTATAAAAATCAACATTTCCACTTAATATTTTGTCTCCTATCCACAAGCAAAAATCAAGTCGTTTCGCGTCATCTCCCTCTTCCATTCTTTGATTAAAGTGCGGTTTATACGGATACAATTTATTTGCTTTAAGGATCTTCTGAATTTGACTTTTTTTTACAACTTCCAACTGAGTAACACGATTTCTAAGGGACATCATAGGATTTTCTGCAACAGATTGAAGAACTAAGATTGTAGCAGCATCATCATGGTCGTATTTTTTTTTTCTTTTTGAGATTCAAAACCGAACCAGTTCTCTGGAACTTTTTTATTAACTTGCAGATTGTCATCCTAGTTATTGGGGCTCCTACAAATTTCTCGGTAAATTGTTCCATGACGTAGCGGTATGAAACTTGACCATCCCCATAACATTGTATTATAAAAACTCTTTGTTCAGTAGATAGCATTTCTACTTAAATAATAATTTCATTAAATACAGATATTGACAACAAGTACCTATCACCTTAAGTGTCATTCTTATTTTAACTAGGTTCACCAGTCAAAAGGTGTGCCAGCGAATACTTTTTGGGAAATAATTTTTACATAGGTAAACCTTTTAATGAATTGTTCTACTTCGGTTTGTTGTGTAGAAAACACATTTATTAAGAGTACCCTGTATAAAAAAATTGATGTTTCTTATGGTGAATCGTATTTTCTAGACAAGCAAAAACGTTTATTAAGAGTGACTTTTTTTCGTATCTTTCAATTTTTAGTCCATTTGTCCTCTTGTAAACCCCATCCGTGGACATACTGTATAGTAAAGGTAGGCCAAAACTTAAGAATCTTTTACCACGATATGGTACATGTGACTTGTCTTTTACATGGAATAGACCGAGTCGCAGAAACCGTCAGATTTGAATATCCTTTAGTAAATAAATTAATTTCAAATGTAAAAAAAGTGTTTCTAAAAGCACCTCTAAGAGTGCAGATGTATAAGGAGAGATTACCAGGAGTTAGTTTTTCCTCCAGAACCTGTAATTACCCGGTGAGGAACATGGATTAAGGCCGCAATATTCTACCCAGAACAATTCGAAGCCATTAAAGAACTAATTTTGGATTTAGATGACGACGTGTATATTCAAAGTAAAGAGTTGTTAGAAAGTGCAAGTGTAGCTAAACATCTTGTTTTTATTAAGGTTATTTTCAGTTTTATACCGGTCATAATATCCTCATTAGAGAGTAGAAATTTAAGTTTAAGAGACTCAATTAGTATTGTCGAAACTGTTTCCGCTAAATGTAACAACATTCCCGGTAAAGTAGGAGGTCAAGTAAGGAACAAATTGGATGTAACTGTAAAAAGTAATGAAAGATTTAAATATTTACTGATAGAAGACAAGCCTTTTAGTTGAAAATTTTGAAAAATATTTAGAAATAAATGTCTTTTATACAAATTCAGGTTAAAAAATGTTTACTTTTTTATGTCCCAAATTGCAGGCCGCACCCTTTAAGCACTGTATAAGCGAAGCATACAGCATAATACAGTCTAGGCGTTGACTTTCCAAATATGCGAACGTTTCTCTTGGTTCATAATATTGCTTGGATAACATGTTATAAATGTCCATGGCGATTAAAATCAGACTAAATTGTTGGACTTAATAAATTTTAAATATCTGTTAAATTCAATTTGTTCCAACATTATGGGTAGAACAGTTTAATAAATAAATGAATAATATAAGAACAAAAATACAGTCTTTCCGTCAAAATGTCTGAAATAAGCCTAAAATCGCTTCCATATGGCCCGAAATCGGACAATGCCGAATGCAAACAAAAAAAATACCCTCCTCCAAAATGGCCTGCATGAGTCCCATATCAACCAACCCAACCTAAAATGTCAAACTGTCAACGTGTGTGTTCATTTCCCTTTTCAGTACACTGTTTTGTTTTTAGAGTTTAGGTGACTAGAAAGCAATAGATTTCTTGTAAGATATTTTTATTTATTTTTTCTGTCTATTTCCTGAACACTATGTTCAGAAGCTAAAATTTGCCCTTATTCTTTTAATAAAATATAACGTATTTGTAGCAAGTTAATAGATCGTCGTATACGTTAATCCGCTTCCGAGAAGGTCTCTGCTATAGTGTGCATTTTTTCTTGAAAAATAAAGATTGTTTATTTAAAAAAACAATTACGCTCTTGCGGACTATGATTTGCTACAGTTTTCAGTGAAGGAAAGTCAGTGGTAGCTGGTAAACTCTATTAGTAGATGTTCTGCTGCATGGAGGCGGCTAGCCCAAGAAAGTTTTAAATTTTTTAAAAATTTTAAAAATTTATTCGTCTTAAAAAAAATATACAGTGTCGTTGGTCTGTATGGAAACGGTCGATTATTTCTTAAAGTAAAACAGCTATCAAAAAATATTGAAGACAAAAGTTTTGGGGTTTTTAAACGTCTATTAGAATTAAAAAAAAAATAAGTATACAGGATGAGTCAGAAAACCGTAGACGAACAAAGTTACTTGTGTTTAATGGAACACACTATATCTTAGAATATTTCTCGATTTAACATTAAATTGCAATAATTTTTTAATAAGCGCATTATAACTCTAAACCTAATAGTTTTCAAGATATTGACTGTCGAAAAATGACATTTCTGAACTTATCGACGTCGAACTTTCTAACGGTACGCCATAGAGCGAAACGGCTTACATGTCCCTATCTTACTTTCTTATTATCTTCCCAAAAACATCAACTTCCGGTTAAACCGGAAGCACTATATTACGACATTTCTGTTAATTAAGGGACCGGCGGGCAAAATGGGGTACTTAAGACTTAAAATGCTATATTAAAATAACTTACAACTGAAAAAGACTGAAAATAAGACAGCACCTTTATTGAAGTGTTAAATGTTTATTAAAAATATTTTAACTTAAAAAAAAAATAAACATGAAGCTTAAAATACGAGAAATATACAAATATGTAAATTACCCCCGTTATGCCCGTCGTATAGGGCATAGGGCATGATCCTGGTTGCGGCTCGGGAGTATTTTCTCTTATTGAATGATCAACACGGTTTTCTTCTTGCTGAATAGGTTCGCTCTCATTTACAGTGGCCTCTATTTCTAAGTTAGTCGTTACTGATGGCAAGAAATCTGCTTCAGAAATAAAACGTTCATATCGACAGGCCACACACCCGTTTTTTTAAAACCGTTTATTGCTGTAAGCATTGTAGCTGCTCTTAAATATGCAGCACTAAATATTGAAGTGATTTAATGAAACGTTACCACACGTCCAGGGTTTGTTCGAAGCCATTTTCTTACTTCGTCATCATAATATGCACTTAGTGGTTTCATAAATGCTACATCAGCCTCGCAGAAGCTTGGAGTACTTTTCCGAACAAAGAACCTCTATACACCCCAACAACTTTTGATGCTCTATAAATCCCAAATTCGACCATCACTGGAGTACTGTTTGCATATTTGGGGCTCTGCTCCTAAACATACCCTGAGATTGCTAGATTCCATTCAAAGAAGAGCCATTCGCTTGATCGGTGACCATAGTCTGGCAATTAACCTGGAAAGCCTTGAACATCGAAGGCAGGTTGGCGACTTGAGTGTATTTTACAAATATTTTCATGGCAAGTGTTCAACTGAGGTTGCCCGCTTGATACCACCCAGAGCGGTGCATGGTAGAAATACACGACGAGCCACTGCAGCCCACCAGTACGTGGTTCAGCTTAGAGTCCCTCGAACGACACTGTTTCAAAATTCTTTCATCTGGAGAACGTCATCACTCTGGAACGACCTCCCTGAGATCGTGTTCCCCAACGAGTATAATCTCCAAAGATTCAAGACCAACGTGACTCGTTTCCTGTGCACACGCACCGCTTCTAGAGCGCCATAAAGGATTTATCCTGTAGTGCTGTGCCTCATCATAATAAAAAAAAAGAAAAAAAAGGCCTGAAGGCGATAGGTGCAGTGGGGTGGAAAACATAGGAGTAATACCCCATTTTCTCTGGCATAGTTGATAACATTAAGATTTTTTGTATGGGATGCGTGTCCGTCTAACAAAAGTAATACCGGTGTAGTTTTTGAAGCATTAGAAAATTGGACAAACTTTTTAAACCAAGAAAATAATAATGTCATATTTATCTATCCAGCCTTTTTCATTTAACTCAAGCCATCCGCCAGGAACCAGGCCATCTAAAAACCCCTGCCGCATTCGCTTTCCAGGGAATATTAACATTGGATGCATATAGGTGCCTGAGGCTGAAAAACAAATTTCCGCAGCGACAGTTTCACCCGTTTCGACAGACGTAACGGTACCAACTTGGCGTTTTTCTCTTAGAGCTATTATTTTTGAAACTCCCTTTGGATTTACTGTAATTCCAGTTTCGTCAACATTATAGATTTTTTCAGCTGTTAGTTGATATTTCTGGACAGTCCTCTAACAGTTTACGAAATTGTTGCACCGCCACTTTATTAAAACCCATCGCACGTGCACCTGACGTGGCCCAGTTTCCTAATCGATAAATCTTTATGTCTGTTTAAAAATCCCTGCATCTACCCTTTTCCAGCTATTCTATTTACTTATGGAATAAAACACAAAGTCTGCTCCACTAATTTAATGAAAAAAGTTCATATTAAAATCCCATACATGTTTCGAAGGCATAAACCTTCATCTTCAGTGGGTTATTATTAAGATGTTATTAATTTATGAAGAGACCAATGACATTGTTAAATTTTTAAACTAATGTTGAAGAAATTTTTTTTAAGAAAACATATATGTAACGTTAATTAAACTAATACATTTTGATGAAATGATGAATTTTGGTACGACTCCACCATGATGGTCGTACCCTATTTCAATTTCCCAGTCAAATTTGGGTTTTTTAATAAGTTTAAAATAAAATAAAATTTAATTTGAATTCATTTTATTTATAAGATTTTTAATTTTATTAGTCAAAATGTATTAGTTTAATTAATGTTACATATGTTTTCTTAAAAAAAATTTCTGCAACATTAGTTTAAAAATATAACAATGTCATTGGTCTCTTCATAAATTAATAACATCTTAATAATAACCCACTGAAGATGAAGGTTTATGCCTTCGAAACATGTATGGTATTTTAATATGAACTTTTTTCATTAAATTAGTGGAGCAGACTTTGTGTTTTATTCCATAAATAAAATATTACTCCACTGTGAGATGGACTACTTCCATAAAAAAAATATTCTATTTACTTTGCTAAAGGGGTGTTCATACTTATTTTTGTCAGCAAGTTGAAAGGCAAGTTGTCTGCATTCTGTCATGGTTAGTCCAAACAATCGTGCCTTCATATCTTTAAGGTAATTTACAAGTTCTTGTTCTTGTTGGGAACTGAGCACAGGCTTTTTACTACCCAACACTTTTGAAACAGAGTCGTTTCGATTTTCTCGTTGTTTCATTACGTAACGTTCCAAAGTTGTCTGAGGCACAGCGAACGAAACAGATGCTCGGTGGTAACCCATCTCACCATTTACTACAGCATTTACTGTTGCTTACTTTCTATTGACCAACTTTGTCTACCAGTCTTTCCTTTTTACTTAAACACCATCTGAAAACAAAACAAATATTACTTGCTTAAAATTTACGTATATAGCGGATAAACTGGGGTACCCTATTATACCCTACCCTTTGGTACCCCATTTTGCCCTCACAGCAGATTTTAAGGTTAGTATTAATTTTTTTTTTACAGATGTTTATTTTTTTAAAACAATTACAATTAAGTATGAGAAAAAATGTATACTATTTGTTCGTAATAATATTATTTTATAATAAATTGGTTTACTGGTACTTACTATGAATTGAATCTGGAGCAATTTTGCAACTCTATTTACTAAAAACGCACATGTGCCCAATAAAACAGCTGAGTAGCAGTTGTCGCATTCAGCCGCATAGTAGAAAACTGATACATTCGTGATGAGTAAATTCCTAAAGCGTACTATAGATGGAGCGACTGGCTTAAAAGAAAAGCAGGGTACCCCGTTTTAGGCGCCTACCCCGTTTTACCCGCCGGTCCCCTAAATCCATAATTTCCTCACAAAACTGCATCTCTCCTATCTGGATCATCTTCTGCCAATTCCTGTACAAGTTGCTTCTTGTAAGGATGATACTTGTATACTTTAGGGATGATTAGTACAGAGGACTGACAAACTGACATATACCATTTTCCCTTCCTAGCTGTCTTGTGGCAATCAATGGATTCTGTTCAATTGTTAATAGTACCTGTCCCACTAAGAATGGCTGTTGGCCGAATCTCAGAAAGTGTTAGTCGTATGGCTTGCGGAAAAAAAATATATGAGGTAAAGTGGTCATGAGAAATTGTTGGAAATTATTTTCAAGTTTCTCAAACTGGCGCTAGAGGGCGCAACAGTAACGGTAAATATAAATCACGAAGTTTCCTCAAAAGTCGCCTACTTAAGGTATCCCGAGAATAAATTTTTTGTATATTTCGAAGATTTATTAATAAAATTCGCCTATAGAACATGTTCGTCACTTTTTAAATAAAGTGGTGGGGGGAAGGTTGAACATTATTTGTAATAAATGCTGATAACTCCGGTCTGGCTTAACATAAATTAGTAAACTTAGTTTTGTTAAAAAGGGCTTTTCTCACTCTATATATCATCTTATGAACTACGGCAATATGTGTTTTACACTAGGCGCTAGGGGGCGCTGTCTTACAACTTCACAAACATGGCGCGTTTTTTCTATAATTGTAAATATAATAGTATATTCAATTTTACCTGATTACAAGGATGATTAAAAGTCTAAGAAGTCAGCGAAAACCGCAAGTTAATATCTATTTTCAATCTGAGATATCAACAACAATAATCATAATTACGGAACATTATGATTTTATTTTCAAGTTGCCATTGTAAAGGTTTTTTTAAGAGTCAAATAGGCCTTGGAAAAACAAAATATGAATTGAAACTGTGCACGCGTGTCACCTTTCATTATTACGTCGAAATTTTTGTCGTGCCAACAGTGTTGTGTCGTATTTGATTTTCAAAATGCCTCTGTTAATTGAAGAAGCGGTTGACATCATTGTGGTGTATTTTGAATGTTTGGGAAATGCAACAATTGCTGAACGGGTTTACGCAGTACGATACCCTCAAAGGCGTCGATACGACAGTAGAATGTTTAATCGTTTAGCTAGCCGTTTTCATACTACTGGAAGTATTCGTCGCCCTGTATATCGCAGACGCCGCCGAGGTCCAACCATGGAAAACATTGTAAATGTTTTGGCATATGTGGAATTTAATCCACAAATTAGTATTAGATTAATTGTTAGGGACTTGGGCGTTACTCGCTCTACTGTGCATAGGATTTTATTAGAAGAAAAGTAAGTAATTATATCTATATGTTATATCTCTTAAATAGTTTAGAATAATGCCAATATTTCTCTTAATAGTTTTCAAGTCAATGTTATAAGTATTTTGTTTTTCTTTAGGCTACATCCCTACCATATAATGCTCCACCAGGCTTTCACCCCGCAAGATTATGATAGAAGATTGGATCATTGCTATTGGTTGCTCAATATGATATTGTAAGATAGAAATCTTCTCTCCAGAATTTTGTGGACTGATGAAGCTACTTTCCATAGTAATGAAGGAGTAAACCGCCATAATATGCATTATTGGTCGCGGGATAATCCCCTTTGGATGAGGGAGGTGCAGCATCAAGGAAGATGGAGTGTCAATGTCTGGTGCGGCATTTTGGGTGGCAGAATAATTGGACCGTTTGTATTTAATGAGTCGCGTACTGGGCAAAGATATTTACATTTTTTAAATTACGAACTCCCAATTCTTCTCGAAGATGTGCCCTTGGATATTCGCAGAACTATGGTTTTCCAACACGATGGATGTCCTGCACATTTTGCGGCAAACGTTCGGCAATTTCTTGACGACACATTTCCTGCAAGGTGGATAGGAAGAGGGAGTATATTTCCGTGGCCTGCCAAGTAATATTATATGATATATTGTGATAATGTTAATGAAAGTGGTAATTTCTATTTTAGATCAATTGACTTAACATGCCTAGATTTTTATCTATGGGGGAGATTGAAGGATCTTGTTTTCGTTACCAGACCCACCACAACGGAAACCATGATAGAAATGATAATAGACAGCAGCCGCCGTATCCCTATGGCAGAGGTAAAGACTGCAGTATTATCAACCAGGGGGAGATTGGAGTCATGTATACAGAACGATGGGCGACAATTTGAACATTTAGGGCGCCACTGAGAATTATTGTCGTAACGATATATTTGCTTGAAACATACGTACCTTCATATTTTGTTTTTCCAAGGCCTAATTGACTCTTAAAAAAACCTTTACAATGGCAAGTTGAAAATAAAATCATAATATTCCGTAATTATGATTATTGTTGTTGATATCTCCGAATTGCAAATAGATCTTAACTTGCGGTTTTCGCTGACTTCTTAGACTTTTAATCATCCTTGTAATCAGGTTAAATTGAATATACTATTATATTTACAATTATGGAGAAGACGCGCAATGTTTGTGAAGTTGTAAGACAGCGCCTCCTAGCGCCTAGTGTAAAACACATATTGCCGTAGTTCATAAGTGAGAAAAGCCCTTTTCAACAAAACTAAGTTTACTAAATTATGTTAAGCCAGGCCGGAGTTATCAGCATTTATTACAATTAATGTTCAACCTTCCCCCACCACTTTATTTGAAAAGTGACGAACATGTTCTATAGGCGAATTTTATTAATAAATCTTCGAAAGATACAAAAATGTTATTTACGGGATACCTCAACTAGGCGACTTTTGAGGAAACTTCGTAATTGATATTTACCGTTACTGTTGCGCCCTCTAGCGCCAGTCTGAGAAACTTGAAAATAATTTCCAGCAATTTCTCATGACCACTTTACCTAATATATTTTTTTTTCCGCAAGCCATACGACTAACACTTTCTGAGATACGGCCGATAGCCATTCTTAGTGGGACACCCGGTACATCTAATTTAATTTCCAGTCAGTAATTTTTGATAATATATGTGTATTTTTTTGTTACCTCTTCGTTATGTTTTTGAATGTTTATCCAATTAGCGAAATTCAGGTGAGCGTGTATATGAATGTTACCAAATGATGCGAATCGCATTTGATTGTTAATGTGAGTTTTACTATGTTCATGTTCTATTTTACTTTGTAACTTAAATGCACTACATTCCTTACCCCGCCTATCTCCATACCTTTCCTCACGATCTGTCCCAAACAAAACACTAAACACACGGAAAACAAAAAAAAAACTTATATGAACAACCACTAATCCAATTATTTTTTAAATAGGTGTCCTTGTTAAACTGTCGTTTTCACAACTAATTGTTTTTCATACGCAAGTTTGTGGAACTCTCGCCTAATTTAAATTCACTCTTTATTTCTGGCGAAAACCGACAACAAGCGGAACAAATGACAAGAAAATGTGTAAAAATTAGCCCGATGATACGAGTACCGATAACTAACCGGAACTGAAATAATGTACAGCACTGAACCCAACATAATCGGCCTGTAGTAACAAATCCTGTGGTATATATTCGGCTCACTTAGCCGTTGGCTATTTCAAGGAGAGAATGTTATATCAATCTTTTTTAAGTTTTGTAGTGCTGTCAGGACTGGCGGATGCATAGAATAGAAATGGGCGGATGGTCTGATCGTGTCTACGATTTATTGCGCCTACCGTTCATTGCATCTACTGATAGTATACTCAGTTGTTTATTCCGGGCGTTTAGTGTAGAATAAGTATAGTTCAGGTAAACTCCATTCCACAATAATTCGTTGATTTCTCGACCGCAATAAAATTAAAATGACAACCCTCAGTCGTAATCCCAACCATAAATAAGTTGCCTGACCAATATCTATTGTGTAGGCACCGGACATTTTGAAAGGGTACAGGTCCTGATTACCTACTAATTTCAATAGTTTAGGTTAGCTATTTTCAACAAAACAACAAATATAAAACAATAGGTAAGTATCTTTATTTTAATCTTGTAATTAAATAGCTATTAACATTTATACACAAATACTAATCTACAATATTATAATAATACAATATTTAACTTAACCTACTCTATATTTAGCTCTGTTTCACTATCACTATCGTCTTCATCTATACCTAAACTAATTATTAAGTGCCTTACGTTACTATTAATTATGTTATAGGAATCTTCGGCTTGGATCACGTGTCTCACAGAATTTTTCCAACTTTCTACTGGATATTATTTACATATTTTTTAATTAATTCTATAACAGAACTACTTAGTGTAGGGGATGTGTTTTCTCTTCTAATCATCCTCTTTAACTGGCTCCATATATGTTCTATTGGGCTAAAAATACAGTAATACGGAGGGGGGCGTAAAACTGTGTGACCATTAGCACTTGCGAGATTGTCAGAGATATATTCTTTTTCAATATTGAATGTTTTTGAAGCATTTAAAAGGTCCTTTTTTGTATAGGTTTCCTCGAAATATATATTACTTTCCATCATATAATTTTGAATTTCCACTTTTGTATTATTTGAATTCGGCACTTTACTTAGTTGGCGACTGTGGTAACTAGCGTTGTCCAATGTCCATCACAATAACACTATTTTTGGGCACATTCGGAAGCATACGATTCTGAAACCAATCTTCAAACAATGTAGCATCCGTGTCTTGATGGTAATCCAAAGATGAATTGGCAATTTTCTTCGCAGATAATAATAGAGCGTTCGGAATAAATCCATTTTCCGAACCTGCATGTAATATCGTAATTCTTTGTCCTTTGATTGAGGGAGCTTTAGTTTGACATTTGATTGTTGAATCGCTCCAACCTTTTTTAGGAGTATCGTGATACCCACGTACCAAGTTTTGTCCAGGTATATAATCGAACGATTTTCTTCCCTATATTGTCTGATAAGATTCAAATAATCTCTACGCCATACTTGTGGATGCTGCGATTCCATTAGTACTTGTCATTTGTCGATGGTACGATATTTGGCTGGATGTGTTTGGTCACTATATCTTTTACTGTCGATAATGCAACTTTGGTCAAAATACTCGTTTCGCTAAAACTTGCACTCCGGTCATACCCTTTTTCTAAAAGGGTACAGTAAACGTTCTTTATGATGTTTTTGGCATCAAGTGATAAATGTTTTTTCTTCTTTACACCATAACTTCCGGAAGCAATATTATCTGAAGATTAGTATTTTTGTATAAATATTAATAGCTATTTAATTACATGATTAAAATAAAGATACTTACCCATTATTTTACATTATTTGTTGTTTTGTTGAAAATACCTAACCTAAACTATTGAAATTAGTAGGTAATCAGGACCTGTACCGTTTCAAAAGGCACTTATTTATCGCTGGGTTTAAATTTTATTGCGGTCGGGAAATCAACGAATTATTGTGGAATGGAGTATATCGTATATGGAAATTATAATTAAAATACCATTTAAAATGTATTAACCTGTATTCACTGATAGTTTTGGTTACTTGGTTTAAAAGTTCTGTGAAGAAAGTAAAGTCTTTCAAAAATGTTCATGTTTCAATGGCTTACTTACAAAACTGTTTAGGTTAGCTAGATGTTAGTTATCCGATATTGCAAGATTTCTCAAGTTTTCTGCCAACATCGTAATTTTTTCATTAAACTAATATATTTTACCGACAATAATAGCAATGCTTTATGACAATTTTGTTAGGTTTAATGAACTGGAAAGTCCTATTTCATAGGAATATTTAAATTTAAATATTTTTAGCCGAATCTTCTGGTTCGGGAAACAAGCGAACCCGACAAACATATACAAGATACCAAACATTAGAATTAGAAAAAGAATTTCATTCCAATAAGTATTTAAATAGAAGGAGACGCATTGAGATTGCCCACTCTCTATGTTTAACAGAAAGGCAGATAAAAATTTGGTTTCAAAACAGGTAATTTTAAAACTGTGAGAATTCTGAAAAACGACAAATTTTGATTAATGTTGCATAATTAGTAATTTTTGATTTTACTGAAGCAAAACAGTTAAAAATAAATATATCTCTTAAAAATATCGTACAATAATTATTTCAGACGAATGAAAGCTAAAAAAGACAGCAAATTTGGATCCACTTATGAAGTTCAAACTGCTACAGAAGATATTAATATGAATCAAAATTTAAACTTTTCAACAAACCAAAGCTTTAACAAAGATTATTACTTGACCTCACAAGGCTCCATCGGCATGCCGGAAGATTCAAGATATGGGGGTAAGTAAGTACCAAAATGTTTTTTTTTTCAGTTTGGTAAAAAATGCTTATACAAGGTGGTCAAATGAAACTAAAGAACTTTGACAAAATATCTATCTATGTGTTAAGATTTGAATGGCCCACACGCTTGTTTTAATAATATTCTACATTATACAGGGTGCTGGCCACTCCGTTGCACCTTGTCTGACAATTAACTTGTAAGAGTTAGTGGGGAGGAGCATCATCTTGCTGAAATTGCACAATTTATTGAATTCCGGGGTGCCATTTCGATCCACTTGATTTTCCAAAAATTATACGATAAGAAAATCCATCACATTTTTAAAAATATTTAAATACAATTGGCCTAACAATTTCGTCATCAAAAATTCTTGCTTATACGTTGATTTTGTGGGGAAATTGTGTGTGGCGTTACCGAAAAACCCGCATATTTTCATTATCCCAATATCTACAATTGTGTTTTTTAACCCATTCAAGACGAAGGTTGACTTGTCGCTAAACCAAATATTTTTTATTAGGATTTTCGTCCTTAAGTCCTTTGGTACATTAATTCACAAAATTCGATACTTCTATGGTAATCGCCTTCGCTGAGTTCGTGTAAAATTTGTGTTTCGTAACGGAATTATTTATTTTTTTTTAATTTTATGCACAGAGCCAGCAGAAATATTTGTCGGCTTGGCGACTGTCGAAGTAAAAGCAGTCCGAGTACCTCAACCTGGCAAGCATCATCCAGAAACCTTGCTTGTTCATTTTTTTATCGATACCAATCCAGTTTCTTGAAACTTAAAACAAACGCAAGACTATGATATAATTATGCCCGACGTTTTTATTTGGATGCCTCCGATTGGTGAAGACGAATTATTTTTGTTTACTCAGCTAGACTATTATATACCATTTTAAACTTTTCAAATTTTATACTACCTTGGAATGGTAGAATGAAACATCAGCCATACAGGAGGGAGTCCCAGAATTAATGTCTAAATTAATTTAAAATTCAGCGGTGTGTTTTTTTGAAAAACGCTTGGACCCCTTCGGTTTTTATTTCTTAATGTGGTTTTTTCGATGTTAAGTTCTTGTGTATAGGGTAGCCCAAAAATATGTTACGACCATCAACTTCATTTTTTCAAACGACTATTCCACTCATCATAATTTGAACCAATCAAAATGTAGCAATTTTAGATATTTACCTGTTTTTAATCGGAAAAACCACTACCTTCATAATTTTGCCGACCCCACTGACCAATCAGAATTTCAGAAAATAGCTAGCAACATAGTTTTTAATCGGCAAAATTTTGTTACCTTAGTTACATTCACTGTTAAGATTGGTAATTAATGACTGACACGTAAATTTATTTATATTTTCTTTTGGAATAAAATTGATTTATAATTCACCCATATACGTAGTTTTAATATTATTCGTGAAATAGTCTTGACGAACACCACTCAAGAAAAAATTTTTTAGGTAAAATTTTCCTCTTTTGTATTCAAGTTTGTTGCTTTTTGGCAATTTCGCTGGTGACATTTTTCAAAACCACTCGCCTAACGGCTCGTGGTTTTGTAACAAAGATGTCAATCGCGGAATTGCCAAGCAACAAACTTTCATAACAATCGGAATGTTTTGCCGGCAAAATTTTCTCTCTTGTGGTATTATATACGAAAATATATATTTTTTCGTTTAATTTTTGAATTCTGCATCGAATTCTATGTATCTTTTATGTGCCATGTTCTACACCTAAACACAACAGTTATCGAAAAAATTACGATTGAAGATATCAATAAGTAAGACCGTATTTCTGAGGATTTACTTGTATCTTTATTTTGTTTTTTTTTTCAATTCTGGTATTTCTGAATGTTAATTTATCATCGTTTAGTCCCATAAAAACTGTATGAAGATTTTACTACGAATAAGTAATTGTCAAGCGTAGTTGCAAAATTGCGGTTTTTACAATGGAACTTAACGGAACGAGAACAAATTGAAATTCTATGCATGGTTGAGTTCTGGTGATAGAACACGTACCCAAATAGAAACAGCTAGATAATTCAATCTATCATGATATGTCAAAAGATGGTGAGTAGGATAGAGGCTAAATTTAGAGAATCCGGTCATGCTAAAGATTGAAAAATTGAAAAAAAATGAAAAACTTGAAGTTTTGCTTTCCTTATAAGAAAATCCATGTACTCCTCTGTAGCACATTGGGGCCAATTTATACATTCGAAAATCTGCTGTTCACCGTATAGTTCAAAAGCACAAATGTCACCCGTACAAGGTTAGTTCAGTACATGAATTATTTAAAGATGATTTCGATAGGTGTAATGAGTCTTCTGAACGCATGCAAAATATCTGCAATGTAGGTAATAATTTAGTAGAAAATATTATTTTTTCCGATGAAGCTACGTTCTGCTTGAATGGTAAGGTGAACAAAGAAAATTGTCCTTACTGGGCAACAGAAAATCCTCATTGGATGTTGGAGGTTGAAAGCCAGTACCCTCAAAAAACAAATGTGTGATGTGGAACAGTGCCCAGAAGAGTAATTGGGCCATTTTTCTTTGAGCCGCCTTTAACTTGACAGTGCCTGCCATAGCTCCAGAAAAGGTTGGAAACGTGGTAAGAGAGTATATTGATCGCCTTGAATATTGTCAAGCCGTAAATGGCGTACGTTATCAACATTAAATTTGATATGTTGTTTTGTTCTTTTTAAATAAACAGGTCTTACTTATTGATATGTTCAATCGTAATTTTTGTTGAGTTTAGGTGTAGGACATGGTACATGAAAGATACTTATGATTCGATGCAAAATTCAGAAATGAAAAATAGATGTTTTCATTTGAAAAAATGAAGTTGATGATCGTAATTTATTTTTGGGCGACCCTGTATACATGAATCTACCGTCAGAAAAACGCATTAAGAAATAAAAGTCGATGGGTCCGAGGGTTTTCTAAAAAACACACCGCTGAATTTTAAATGATTTTAGACATTACTTCTGGGACTCACTCTATATTGACAATTATGTAAATATGCGTCAAATAAATAGTTCATAAAAAACCCTTAAAAACATAATGTTTTTATGGCTTGCTTACTTTTATACTACAGATTCAACTTAATTAAATATTACATTGATATTTGGGACTTACTTGGAGAATTCAATATTTTCAAAATAGATAGAAAATTACGTCAAATTATTTTTTATTATTTTAACACATATCTCAACTCGCAAAACCTTCACTTTTCTTGACATGGCTAAATAGTCAATTTATTGCAACGATATATCACTCGATAGGTATAGTTGGGGTCAAGCAAATATTTGACGCGTGACACTTCCATATTGTCATGGGTGTCAAATACGGCAGGCCACTCATAATATAAAAGTTACTAATGGCTAAATTTATATTATAATAATTACCACCCACTCGAAGTATTTGTATCTTTATCCTTTTATATGACTAAAAAAAGATATACATAAACCGAGTTACCTTCTCGTCGATTTGGTCAAATCATATGGGCTGCAGATCCGCATTTTATTTATTAATTTAATCGTTATACACTACTAAGATTGCTTGTTAAGACCTGTGATATTAATGGTCAATCCTGAATCCCACCATTACAATGCACAGAATTTATCATAACAAATTTATTTATATTATAATTCATATTCTTGGACCAATTTCCCAGCAATCATTTTCTGCAAAGGTTTATAAATAACAATATTCGTCAGTCCGGCCCTGACTAGGTATCAGCTGTAATAAAGTTGGTGAAATCGAAATAACCTAGTATTGGACAAATATGACAAGATGTAAGTGTCACGCGTCAAATATTTGCTTGACTCCAACTATAGTGCCATTTGACATTTCAAAGTAAAGTTGGCTAGACGTGTGAAGGTCAATAGCAAAATTCTATGATGATGTGTTTTTCGTCAAATTTTATTTTATTTACTTTTATACTACAGATTCAACTTAATTAAATATTACAATGATATTTGGGACTTACTTGGAGAATTCAATATTTTCAAAATAGATAGAAAATTACGTCAAATTATTTTTTATTATTTTAACACATATCTCAACTCGCAAAACCTTCACTTTTCTTGACATGGCTAAATAGTCAATTTATTGCAACGATATATCACTCGATAGGTAGTGCCATTTGACATTTCAAAGTAAAGTTGGCTAGACGTGTGAAGGTCAATAGCAAAATTCTATGATGATGTGTTTTTCGTCAAATTTTATTTCCCTCAAAATCAAGAGATTTTACGGTAGTTCATTTTGGATTAAAAGCCTTTATCACAAAAAAATCTAGATTTTCATGTTTTCAGAGTTAGAGTCTATCAAGGCTCTCTTTTTTTACATAAATTGCGATTATGTTTTAAAGAAACAAATAAATATTTACCACAGAGACTTGGTTATATTTAGTATTTTATTATAAAAATGTTGTTCTTCTATGCAATAAGAGGGCACTTCCCTAAACCCAAATTTTGTCCTTCCCATATCTTCTTTAGTTTGACAAAACAAATATTATGTGGTAATAACGATAATAAAATAATTGCGTTCATACACTTTATTCTGAAGAAGGTACTATGTAGCGAAACATGTCGAGTTATTTAATGTAATACAGTGGAAATTTACCAATAAAACTCTTGTTTTTCTGTTGGATCCAAGTATCGGCTGATGCGATCAAGATAATAAAATAATAAATAATAAACAAAAAACTACGCCTTAGCTGACCCGATGAAACTCACGATTTAGTTGCGAATTAGAGTTATAGATTTTAGTAAATCAATTGTATAAACAGAAGCAGAAAATAAAGTTTTATCTACAAAGCTTGAAATTTAGATTCATTGTTAAAGTGTTAGTCCATTTATATCCAATATGTAGTAAGTTGTTGGAAAATTAAAAATATCAACGCTAAAAATTGATTTGCTATTAGTCCGTGTGTATTTGATTGCTCAAAAAATAATCGCAATGTGTAAGGATAAAAATTGAACTGTGACAGATTGTAATTCGGACAACATTCGTATTTCGACTATAATATAATAATCCCTCCATCCTTAGCAGAATGGGCAAACAAAGGTGTTAAATTTTAATTCTCCACAGACTTCATGAGCTCGTCTGTCACAGTGGACACATTTTGTCCATTGTTCTCCATGTTTATAGTGTGAAAATCGACCCGTACAAAATAAACATTCAGCATCGCTTCCGCCGTTTTCATCCGAAGAAGAATCATCCAAAAGTAGGTTTTCACTGCTTTCTGAACTTGAACTAAGCCATACTGCTTTTCGTGTCTTTTTGCACGTAGGTCTGGTTTTGATCTATTTCTTTTCAAGACTTTCTTCCAATTCCTTTTTGGATGGAGTCAGAGTAATGACTGTCGCTTGTTCCTATTTAGTATTTGTTTTTTATGCGAAAGCATCTTTCGGAGACCCAAGTTTTTTTTCGAATTGCTCTATTGAAAGCGGACTATGTGTTTGCTGGCCTCTAATTCATTCCAAATTAGCTGGATTCATCATATCGGCCATTTCCTTCTTACTAAACGGTCTAGTGCTTGGTTAGCTAATTTATCTTCCACATGATGGACTCCCAAATCGTAATTTCTAAAGAGATGTCGGTTTAGAGGAATTAGTCCGTTTCTTTTGAAATCCACTGCATGATGTCTCGATTGAAGCAGCTTAATTACAGGTTTTAAAAAATACCATGCAGGAATCGCATATGGTGAATCAGTACTTAACTGGTTTTCCCGAAGTAAATTCTCTATCTCTTGCGCATAATAAGGTTTTAATGGAAACATGAAAGTAACAACTAAGAGCAGCATTTTATGTACTAAATAATATTGCAGGCGCCAGAGGTAGTTGAGTATGCAAAATGTGAGGACCGGCAACTATGCTCAAATTATTTTACCTGAGACACCAAACAAACAAAATAAAAAACCATGTTGCCAGCAGTTGTGTTGGTCCCTCCCCCCCCCCCCCCCTTCTCACCGCTTAGCGCGTAGAGGCATCATAGCGCTTGAAATAGTCAGTAGAAAATAATTCTTATAGCGTATCGGTTCATTTTTTCGTTTTCACGTAATATTATTTAAGTTTTCCTGTAGTAACGTCTTTTATTTAAACAAAAGCGTGGACAATGTCGCTACAAGTCATAAATATAATGAGGCGAAAACTAAACGAAATTTTGTGTTTGTTTCGTGATAAAACGGGTAATTTAGTGGATAAACCAAAACCACAATCGTTTATAAATATTCAAAGCGCAGCAGATCGGAGAAAAGATAACATTAGTGAGAAAATAAATCATAGTACAGACTTTACTGAACACAATTGTTCATGGCATCGAACTTGTATGGCAAGTTACATTAGCGAACAAAAAATAAGGCGTCGCGAAATAACATTATTTAAGCAGGAGAATATCTCTATTTCTACCTCCTCTGCGGAAGCAAGTGTTTCAGGTACTCAACGTGTTCATCGGCCATCAAGAACTGATTTAAAATATCATAAAGATCTAAAATGTCTTATTTGTGGTAAACAAACAAAAAATAAAAATACCTTCAGAAGTTGTACATGATTTGAAGAGAGGAATACTGTCGGTCAAACGAACGGAAGGTAAATTTAATGCAGTGAGCCCCGACTTAGCGTTAGAGCAGTCTCAGAACCGATCTTCAGCAGTGACTGGAGGTTTGATTGGCATTACTAAAAATGAAGAAGCGATGCACAGATGGCTGCGTCTTTATCCGTTTAAAAACAGCATTCACGAGGCTCTTTCGTCATATCTCGGAATGCAAGGAGACTCTACCAGTGACATTAATTTTTTTTTTATTCTTTATTTCCACAATAAAATGTAAATACATAGGTATATTTCTAGCCTAAGTTAACATCAGGTACATTGTCTTAATTCTAAATTTTCAGTACATAAAGCAAACCAACCACTTGTCTAGTAGTTGGTTAATTATCACAATGAATGGACCCAATCCAGGATCAATAAAGACGAAAAAGATATTCAAAATATCATAAAGTATATCAATGCTTACTTACGAATCTTACGAAATTTTGAATTACTGCAAGTACCTTTTTGACGCAGAAGGATTTTACAGGAAATCTCCAAAATCGGAACTCGCTCTTGAAATTGAAAACAATTATAAGTGTGGAACAAACACGCGGCAGGACGTTTTAAATTTACATCTTCCAAAAGTTTATATTGTTGATGGTATGGCACTTTTTCATCGAATCCAATTAAAAAATTTCAGCACCTTTGGCAATTTTGCTGAGGCATTCTTCAAAAGAATCAATAATCTTTTCTTGCAGCGAAATGTAAACGAATAGATATTGTATTTGACAGAAACGATGATATTTCGATAAAATGCTTGAAGTCAACTTTACCGGAGTAAAGGTTAAATGATGAGAAATTTTATAATTTCAAATGATCACACAAAAATTCCAGCTTATTTTAAAAATTTCTTTTCAAGCAAAGAAAATAAGTTACAGCTCGTTCGATTTCTCTGTACTGCTGCTCCTAGATATGCACAAGTAAAAGAAGATTGTGAGTTATATATTTTTGGAGGATTTGATGATCCAACAAAATGTTTTAGATTACAAGGCTCTTCATTTTCTGAAGTATCTGACTTAAATTCGAACCATTTAGAAGCCGATTCAAGGATGTTTTGTAACATATTTCACGCAGTAAAAATCCAATCTGCCCATATCATTATCCTTAGCGCTGATACAGATGTTTTCATCCGGGAATTTTTTTCTGGAATAAGCTAGCACGTCTAGGTTATTTAGGTGTATGGTTCGACGGTTCTTATAAGAAGAGATACATTTCAGGATATCATTTGGCTGCTCAATCCCTTGGAGAAAATATTTGCCGTATTTTGCCAGCATTACACTCTCTGAGTGGTTGCGATTCGACTAGCAGATTGGGATCGAAAAAGAATGCTTTAAAAGCTGCATCGTTGGATTTCGTACAAAAAGCTCTAAGGCATTTAGGAAATCCATACCTAAGTGATGAACAGTTAACAGAATTAGAAATCGTTTGCGCCTATCTTTTCTTAAAAAAAAAGTTAACTGCCGATAAACTGCGATATAAATTAATTTTTCAAAATATCGGCTTCGGCTTACATTTATTAAAAGTAATTTGCACATCAGATGCCTTACATTTACATTTGTTAAGAGCTTCAGCACAAAAATATATATGGATAAATGCTGACCAAATACTATTGATTACACCTTATTAGGGTATGAAAATAAAATGGTAAATTGTTCCCACGGCAACTGATAAAGTGCCCATTACCAGAATTGTTGATGCAGCACTGTAAATGCACATCAAATTGTCTAACGAAGGCTTGTTTTGCAAAAAATTACAACTAGATTGCATTTCGTTGTGCAAATGTATTAATAATGATTGTCAAAATAAATAGGATTAAATAATTTTTTATCAACAATTATTCTTGTTTTTATTATTAACTTTTTTATTTATTTTTTTCAATTGACTAGCTATAACAATCTTTAATCATAAGAACCAGTTGGATATTATCACTAAAACAATCATTAAAATGGTTCCAAAGCATTTGGTCAGTCCATTTACTTGATATCTAAGGGGATGGGGTGTAAAAAATAAATGGACCAATAATCCCCCTAGCAACATCCAGAATCATAATCTACAAGCTTTTCAGAGTACAAAACCATGCACAGAATGCGGTCCTCATATTTGGCACACTCAACTCCATCCAGCGCCCGCACTATAAGGCCGAAGACAAATTATTGTTATATTATTCATTTGCCAAACCTATTAGCGCGATATTTTTTGTATGGGAATATTGTCCGTCGAACACGAGTAAAATAGGATCAGACGCACTGGGTTTCGTAAATTTAATGAAATGTTCAAGCTATTTAGTGATAATGTATGCCTGCACCCAGCCTGATGTGGCATTCTGCTACTGCTCCTAGCATCAACTCGGACTGCATAATTTTCCTCGGAAAAATTATTAGTGGTGGTATGAATACACCTGCGGCATTCATGCATGTAATAACTCTGACCAATTTACTCCTTTCTGTCGAAATTAATGATGAAACCTGTTTTCTGCTCATTAAACAGATAACTTTACTGTGTTTGTATTGGACTGCAGTAATATCGGCTTTATCAATATTGAACACCCCTTGGGAGGGATCTTGAAAGTTCTTATATTCTTGCTCATATAAGTCAAAAGATATTTTAAAATTTTTCAGGAGAAAGATATTTTGTCATACAGCTGACATGCTCTGAGGAGTCCTCATTGAGAGTTGTGGGTGCCTTTTCAAAAACAGTCGCAACCATTTCTTTCCTGCTGAGTTTTCATTTCCACTAAATGAATGAGGTATTTTATTTTTGACAATGCCAATCGCTCGATATGACGGGTCGGAAGCCCAAAGAAACGTTTCTCCATTGCCAGGGTATATTGAAGTAACTCATTTTTTAGTTCTGAAAAAATATCTGTTTTTCGACCAGTCAGTAAGCCAACTAGTTTTCCTGGACTCTTATTGGATTTTAGGTATCGTTCCACTGTCCCCTTAGGAACTCCAGCAATTTTTGAGACCTTTTAATACCCCATCTCTTTATTTCTTACTGTATTCACAGCTTTTGTCATGTCGCTAGGGTTCCTTTTCTTGTGTTATAGTGACATCTATAAAAAAAACATTATATCTGACGATTGCGGGTAGTAATTTAAGTCTCAAGTTTGGATCTCTTAATGAATCTCAAATTTGGAATTTTCCATCAGAAAATTGACAAGGACCCTTTTGGGGTTATCTAAGTAATAAACGTAGGAAGATATTAAAGAAAATACTTGAGTCAACTAAACCCTAACAAATAATTAATTGAAAACTATTAAAATATTCTTACCTTGATTTAATTTGCGTTCTTTGTAATTTCCCCGAAATACTATGAACGTAAAATATAACACACAATAGATATTAATACCAGAAATTTTAAAGTGTTTTTGTTCTATTACAGTAAAGATGCCAACAGTCAGTCAAGCAGCGAACCCGTTTGAAACGGGGGAAGTGGCACGACCTTTAACGCAAATTAAGAATATACCCGGGCCGCCTGTTTCACCCTGAACAATAACTGAGAGGGATGTTTACAGGGGTAAAGTGCCGAGCAATAATCAAAAGTCCTTCAAGTGTACCTATATATTTTGAAATTAATTTATTTTGCTTTGAGAATCGCTAAAATGAGTATGTATTAAAAGAGCTTGTTGACGGCTAAAAAATAAAACAATCTTATTAGAACTGTACACTTACGAGTTAAAACAATAGCCGCTTCCTATAACACAGCCATTCGTCATACTTTGGTCATCAAAATTATGGCTTAAGTTCAAGGACAGGATTTCGACGGTGTGTTTCGCTGTATACTAGAAAGAGATGAATGAAGAAATTGATTAAATCTGACGCGTACCGTACAGCCTAACATAATAATAATATGTAATATATTTTTTTTTTATTTAAACATGGTTTTTGAATCAGAAAATTTGCATTATCCTTCAAATTATTGTTTAGAGTTCACCGGTCTAATTTACCTGCAGGGAGGCCGTTTAGTGTGGTAAAGTAGAATAGTTCCGTTTGTATTTACAATACACAAAAAATGTTAATATAAAAATTGAAGGACATCAGGTGATTTATAACGTGAAACAATTTTTGACTCTATAGGGTGGCTCAACAAGGAGGAACAAGAAACTTTGTTTTTTTTTTAAATAGAATAGAACACCCTATATCTTACCATATTTTTGGTTTCTACATAAAATTACAATTATTTTTCTTTAAGTGCATTATAAGTCTAAACGCAATAGTTTCCGAGATATCGACTTCATTTATTACCATCCTAAAAATGTCAACTTCCAATCAAACCGGATGTAACCGAAAATCCGAAAATACAGTACTTCCGGTTTGACCGGAAGTTGACACTATCAGGATGGTAATAAAAATTAAGATAGGGACACGTAAGCCGTTTTGCTCTAAGATTGGGATTGAGATTGGGATTATGCAGTTAGAAGCTGTCAAATTTCAAAAATGTCATTTTTAGTCGATATCTCGGAAACTATTATGTTTAGACTTATAATACTATTAAAGAAAAATAATTGTCATTTTATGTAGAAACCAAAAATATGGTAAGACATATTCTATTTAAAAAAAAAACAAAAATTCTTGTTCCTCTTTGTTGAGCCACCCTATAGAGTTAAAAATAATTTTACGTTATAACTCACTTACCCTCCTTCAACTTTTATATTAGCATTTATTGTGTTTAATAAATACAAACGGCGCTATTCTACTTTGCCACCCTGTATATAATAAATCAAGAACCAAATTGTGCTTGTGCGTTTGCAAAATTTGTTACAAATTAGAGTTTATACACACGTTTAATGCTATTTATAAGTGAGTTTTATGATTGTGTATACACATTTATTTAATAATATATCGTGCGAGCAAAAATTATTTTCATCCAAGATGGCTTGGACTGAAAAACGTAGGGCTTGGTTTAGATCACAATTATAAAGGGACAATATATCTAACCAAATCTAGGTGTTGGAAAACGTGTATCAACACGTCAAAGAGAATATGTTGGTAAATGATATATGCGTGCGATTAAATCTCTGTGTTGGTTGTAGCTTAACGCAGTTATTGGCATTCAATCACGTAGCTTGTAAAAAGCGCGCATCCGCTGTACTTGCAAAACGTCATTAGGACCCGAGCTTCCTATTGGACGAAAAATAGGTTGTGTCGCATCGCACGCCGGTTGATAGAGACAGGAAGCACGGCGCAAGGATGAAGCCAGCAGTCTTCCACGATGGCTCCGTGGAGCATGTGCTTTTACGTTCGCGGCCGCGATTTTAAGGCGATTGGGGCACTCTTCCAAGATGGCTCGGTGACGCAAGTGTGCTCTTACGCAAGCACACTTTGTTGAAAATAATTTTTACTCGCACTTTATAATATACAGTTTTTGTTCAATTAAAAAAAGAGGGAGAGATTAAGACTTTGTGTGTTATATTTATCTATATTATATATGTATAATATTATATTAAAAATTGTTGTGCTATCAGTTTTATGAAAAAATAAAGATAGTAGAACTTAATTATGTAAAAAAATGGACTATAAAATTAACCAGTAAAATATCTCCTGACAAACTTTCAAGGGTAATTCTCCAATGAAAAATAAGAAAAAAAAGTCTCTACAAATACAGGTCCGCAGCCGCTTTACTTTCAGATACAAGAAAAAAGACATTTATGTGCATAGCGCTATGCCCATATCAGAGTTTGATATAATTGCATTTATCTCCAAAACAAAGCTGAAATCGAAAAATGGTCGAAATGTACTACGCATTGCATATTAAACTACCTACATAACTGTGTTATTCCGCTTAAAGATTATAACACCCTGTATCTTAAAAATAAAGCGGTTGCAGACCTATATTTCTGGGAACTTCTCTTCTTATTTTTTATTGGAGGATCGCATCTTAAATTTTGTCAGTAGAGTTCCTGGACATTCTGTGTAGAAGATATATAAAATACATAATATTATCAATATTCTAGTATTTCTCCTGTTTTAACTAGGTGCATACTCTAGAAAATTTGTATTTAGTGTAACTGTACGCCTGCTTACTTCAAGCAGGGTAAATACATAGAAAATAAAATATTGTAAATATTTTTTAAAATTTGCTATATGCTTCCATTTAAACAAATATTATCCTTAAGTAAATTATTCGATTTTAACGGATAAAAATAAAATTATTTTTTTCATAGTTTCAATTGTTTTCTTACATCTTGTTAAACAGCGCCACCTAGAAGACGCGGTATGCACTAGCGGCCACGTAATAAGTGTAAAAATGTCTATCAGGCGAGCCAAAGCTGATTAAATTTGGGTGAAGCACATGGAAGATACAGCAATTTCAAAGGTTTTTTATCCACAAGCTTCCCCCACCCATATTTTCGAAGATACAAAAAAAGTCTTAGAAACAAGTTTCCGCAAAAATTAATTCTATTTTAATTTAATTTTATTTAATTTTTAATTTCTAATTTTATTTCGGTCAATGAAAGAGTACCTTAACGTAGCGATTATATGATGAAATTTGACTTTTTGATATCCTATTAACTGTGCCCCCTAGCAGTCATTTTGGAAACTTTTTTTGCAATTTCTTTTGGTCGATTTAGTCAATAAAATTTCCCGAAGCAGTAAAGTTTATGGCTTCCATAATATCGTACCTGCCGACTTTAGTGGGTCACTCTGTACATACTTATTAAATTTTTAACCATGAATGAAACGAAAATCAAAGAAATCTCTGTGACGCGTTACAAATTAAAAAATTTTACTTTTTTTGTAATAGTTATAGGTAAGTATAGGTATAGGTGTCATATTTTCTACTATAATAGGTTAGGTAATATCGACCATTGTGATACCACCCATGTTCCGCGGAACCTATCAGCATCAGCTTCCTGATGGCTAGTGCGACGTACAAAGCAGAAGAATCTTGGTAGCTCACTCGAACCAGCCACTACTGTTAATAAACCTAGTTAGTCGACCCAGTTGTAAGCTGCTTACTTCCTCCAGATTATTGAAGAATGGTTCGCCCAAGACATTAAGCATTCTTCTTGTAAGGCCAGGGCATTGGACAAGGAATGTTATATACTTTTCTCTTCTTCTTCATCTCTGCAACTTCTGCAGAAATCGTTAGCATGTCTACCGAAAAGACAGTGTCCGGTAACCATGGTAGTGATATTTTTCAGGTCCTTTCGACTGTGTTGTAATAACGCTGCGGTTTTTCTGTTATCAAGTAGGGGCCACAATTGCTTGGAGATCCTACAGGTTGTTAGTTCTGTCCATCTGCTTATTGCAAGTTGTTATTATTGCTATGCGATCTATCTCCTCTTTGACCGATCCCAGGCGTCTAGCCACGGTATTCTCTGCTAGATCGGTGTACATGCCGGCACCCTCCCTGGCGAGTGCATCAGCAGACTCATTACTATCTACGTTGTGATGATACTTCATTAACATTCCTAATTCCCAAAACTAACAAATTCATGTTCTAAATGCGTTTTCTAAAAATTGGTTGTGTAACAAATAAATCTCGGTTATAACATTTATGCGTTCTGTGAAAACAGTCCAGTGAATATCAAAGAGAACGACAGATATTGTCGCTTCTCATTGATCGTGGTTCTTTGCCAAGAGTGTCTTCCGCTCCTGACTGCTGACTCCGCTTCGCATCCTTCTGTAGTTGACCGCAGTCTCTTGCGGAAAAGTAACACATTGAACCCTTGTTAGGTAAATAGCTATTTTAGAATGTCAGTTTAATTTAGGCAAAATAATAAAAAACAAAATATTTGGATGAAATTCACAACGTTTATTTTTACACACCAACTCAAAAACTTGTGGATTAGAAATTAGAAAAAAATATTAGGGACGGTAAAACAATTTATAAGCCTATTATAAGTTTTTACATTTGCTTCACGTGCCTGAAATAAATAAATTATTTAGTAAGACTCAATCATTATTCAAAAATACTGTCCCTGCAATGAACGTAATATTATTTTTAAAGCCATACATCTTGATACGTTTATACTAACGGATATTGACAAATCAGTCACTTAAAGGATTGAAAAGGGTGTATTTGTTGATATTCTCCTAATTTTATGATGCCACCCTCAAAGAAACTAACAAACTGTTATGACAAGATTATGACTGATAATCCTGACTCGACAAAATCTGTACAAAGAAGAAGTTGCTAATTTTACGAGAGCTATAAATAAAACTAATGGTGTTGGCCTGGCGGCCGTTTTGACATATATATGGCTGGTAGTTTTACAATGTTTCGCTTAACAGGTAAGTATATTGGAATTATTTTTAATTTTTCAAGGTGCCTAAAATACCGGGTAGTGCAAAACTTTCATACACATTCTAACATGGTTGAAAATATTAGTATAAACTTGCAAACTTCGGTTTTGTGATAACAACTAATTTGAATCATCAGGGCCTGCACCTCCAAGGGTTATCAACCCTTCGTCTCGTACGGCCATAAGCTGTTAGGTGTAACCTAATGACTGAAGATTTCGTATCTTCACCTTCCCACCACGACATATTTAATCGCCTCTGGTGTAAGAAGGTTATTAATCAGGGGCGTGCGGTCCATGGAAGCGATGGAAGCACTGCTTCCCCTACCGCTTTCATAAGACAAAACAAATTTTATATTCATCTATACCTATCCATACAATTAAAATACCCAAGTATTTATTTCTATCTAATTTCCAAACCAAATCCGGCCCTGTATGCAGCCCTGACCAACGCAATAATAAATTTAACGAAGTGATCTCAATCCGTGTATACTACACTGTATACGCGTATACGAGTAATAATAATATGTGAATAATATGGTCTGCCGTGCCAAGTAAAGGGTAAATCGTTACATCTCGGTATTTCCTTCGCCGCGACGCGACGAAGCCGGCAAAATATTTAGTTTCCACGTTTTTCTACTCGGCAGTTTACGATTGTTTGTCGCGATTTTTCGCCAGAAACGCGGTAAACGGTAGAGCATCGTCTGACATTTGAGATTTGAGTGTAGTTCAGTTTCAGTGATTGTAAATAATTGTGACAGTATTATTAATTGTGTATTGACTTTGTTTATCTTACTTCTTGATTTATTTTGTCATGGAGCAACCAATTGCCGGCCCATCGAGTTCGGGAAATGTAAAGTGTATCTGTTCTGTATGCAAGTTATTGGAAAAAGGATTTTCAACGCTTTCCTTTGATGTAAAAAGGAATATTATTGCAACAGGTAGGCCTACACCAGATTGTAATTTAAAGACAGAAGTGAAGGCGGCAAAAAAATTTACAAGGCATTTTAATACAGAATATTACGATAAATATAAATGGCTTACTGCATGCAGGACCTTATTAAAATTGTTTTGTTGGCCTTGTTTACTCTTCGTTAATACGAGTGCTAGTGAGAAAAGTCCTTGGAACTCTTGTGGTTTTTCGGACCTAAACAATTTTCATAAAAACCTCAAAAGGCACTCAAACAGCAAGGGACATTTAACATCTTTATTAAAAGAAAAGACATTTGGAAAAACGCGTATTGAACTCAGTTTAGACACTCAATTAAAACTTAATTTTAGACTGCATAATGAGTTGGTTGCCAAAAATAGAGACATTTTAAAGCGACTTATAGACATTACCTGTTTTCTTGGGGAACATGAACTAGCTTTTAGGGGGCACCAGGAAAACAGCGAATCCACAAACCGCGGAAACTATATTGGTTTAATTGAACTGCTTGCAAAATATGATGAGCCTATAAAAACTCATTTAAATGGATCAACTGTTTTTCAAGGCACTTCCAATAGGATTCAAAATGACTTGATAAAATGCGTAGCAAATATTGTATTGGATAATATTAAAAAAGAGATAAAAGATGCACCCTTTGTGTCTATTATGCTGGACGAAACTACGGATATAACTAATTTTAGCCAGTTATCAGTGGTTGTGCGCTACGTAAAATTGGATGGAACTGTTCAAGAACGTTTTTTAAAATTTCTAGATATCACGACCGACAGAACAGCAGATGCTATGTTTAAAATTGTGTGTGATGTCGTTGAAGAGCTAGAATGTGGTGCAAAACTTGTCGGCCAAAGTTATGATGGGGCTGCTGTTATGGCAGGTCATTTAGGAGGCGTGCAAGCAAAAGTTAAAGCAAAATTCCCACACGCAATTTTTGTTCATTGTTTTGCACATAGGCTTAATTTAGTTTTATCACAAAGTGTAGGGCTTATTAAAGATTGCAAGGTTTTTTTTTCGACGCTAAGTGGAATGGCTGCCTTTTTCTCAAAATCGTCTAAACGAACTCATGCTTTAGACATTACAGTTCAAAAGAGATTTCCTAAAGTAGCTCCTACACGATGGAACTATAATGGACGACTTGTACAAACTGTGTCGCAATATCGAATGTCCTTAATAGAACTATTTCAAGATATTTTGGATAAGGAAGATAAGTGGGATCCTGAAACTGCAAATTCTTCAAGAGGCTATCTACAGTTGCTTGAGAATAACTTTAATTTTAATTTCTTGCTAAATGTGTTTTCAAGCATTTTTCCTCACACGGACATTTTGTTTGATATTTTACAAACTAAGTCAAATGACATTGGCTTCTGCGTTCAACATATCAATTCCTTTCAGCATAAATTAAATACAAAAAGAGGCCAATTTCAACATTTTTGGGACGAAACAATACAGTTAGGTTTGGAACCGCAAAGAACACGAATAAGGGTGGATAATGTTGGTGATACGGAAGCGTCATATCGTCGATTATACATAGAAATTATGGATATTATCATTCAACAACTGACAGTTAGGTTTCAAAATTTTAAAGAACTGAAATTTGTTGAATTATGCAATTTTAAGAACTACAAGCACCCTAGCTTTCCAAAAGAAGCTTTTAATAGCCTAAAACTTATTTATGGCAATTTTTTTGACACTGTGGCCTTGCATTCGCAGTTAAATGTGTTATATGATACTGCAGAAGTGAATAATCAAAAAACACCATTGAAAATGCTTATATTTCTTAAAGAAACTGGTTTGGAGGAATCTTACGCTGAAGTTTTTAAGTTGTGTCAATTAGTTTTAACAATTCCAGCAACAAGTGCTTCGGTTGAACGTAGTTTTTCTACTTTAAAGCGTATTAAAAACTTTGTTAGGAACTCAACGGGTGAAGGCAGATTGTCTAATTTGGCAGTGATATCTATAGAGAAGGAGTGTATAAGAGACTTAATGCAAAATCCCAAGTTTTACGAAGATGTAATAGACAAGTTTGCCAGCGTGGATAGAAGGATACTTTTACATTACAAATAAAAAGGTAGGTACCTACGTGGTTTTCTTTTTTATTTTTGTTTCCTTGTTTTTAACGATTCTTAGGCAGGGTTGGGTCACTAAGGAATTGGTTTTCGACGGGCAAATTGCGTAAAAATTAATAAAAAAACATAGGTAGCCATTTAGAAAATAGAAGAAATATTAACAAATCATAGGTACATAATCTCACATTTTCGACAGTACCCACATGACAGTATTCTACCTGTATTTAAACGTCGAAAAATTGCTAATATTTGGGCGTGGTCCTCAAAAAATTTTTCGCCTGCGGCGCTTTGCCTCCGGCGGGCCTACCGGCGGTGCTTCCCCTTATTCATATATCACCGCACGCCCCTGTTATTAATACATTTTTATAATAACTACTAAAACAGAGTTTAACGATTTTGTTAGGCCCTGAGATCGAACCCGCGCGACCCTGGTCCTCCTGTATCCGAAAGCTTTGTCCTAACAGCGCCGCCATGAGACCCGATCGAAATTTCTTTCTCTTGTTATAGAAATACCATAAAGTAGCGAAATTCTGAGTTGTCGTGCAGGGTGCGTAAGTTGAATTTGTAACTTATGCCAAACTTAACTTGTAAAGAAATATAAAATACAATATTAATAAAAAATAAAATATAAAATATAATAATATACAAAATGTTTCAGAAGTATGGTTCGTTTCATTTCTAATTTAGTATCTCAAGCTTGCTTATTAAGTTGTTTAAATTAATTAGAACTTATACATACCTATATTTAATACATTGCGTGTATGAGTAATCGGCAAAGTATAGAATTATAGGTGCCTATTTTTTAATTGTTAGATACTAGTAATACCATTAAACTATGGCTTCCAGTGTCCCCCAAATAAAATAGTCCATCGAATTTAAGTCCGCTAGAGCTGACCAAAAATCGGGTTGTACAAAATCCAGGCAACATTCCTGTAGATACCTTATTGTACTCACAGGGGTGTGGGACGGGGCACCATCTTGTCGAAAGATATACTTATCTGATAACTGCTCAGTTGCCGGAAAAGCATGTTGTTTACAATGTCTGTTGATAAACTTCTGAGATTATTTTAACTCCAGATTCAGTAAAAATCAATCTGTTTTTTCCTGTTTGCGATACGGCCAGCGATATCATTACACATTTCCAAAAGTAGAGATTTTAGGAGGTTGAAGAAAAAAAATTTTTAATCCGAAAACCATCTTTCCGAAATATCTCATCTACATCTACATTTCTTAGAAGCTTTTCACACTTCTCTACCTTTTTTACTTTATTAGCTGCACTTAGTATTTGGCAACATATTTTTTAAAACAGTTCATATTAAAATATTTCTTAATTATCCTTCTGATGATGAACTAATGCTCGTTTTATATTCGTAACTTTCATTATTTTTCTACTACTTACTCTCTAACAGTGTTTTGTTCTGTTCTTGCGCTTTACTTTCTTCCACGTCCTGGTTTGATATTTAGTGAACCCCTCTTTCTCGTTAATGCTTTAAAAAATAGTTTATTGTTGGCAAACGCCAATTGCGAGTAGAAAACATTTTTATTGTCTTTTTTGAACCAAAATTCTTCTCTCTGAAACACATAGTAAGATCTCTATCTTCGTATGTCCACCCCATTTTTTAAAATAATAGAAATATTCAATTATTTTTTTATGAGTTTTATCATGGGTGACTTGAAAAATAACATGCTCTTCTTTGTCTGTTCCATTTGGAGGTCTCAGATGAGAGCTATGAGCTATGCTTGCACAAATGACAAACATAATTATTGGAAGCTGTTAAATGCCTAATAAAATTTCTGTTGACAATGTCACTAAGCACTGGCGAAAAATATTCGATATTAAAAGGACGCAAGTTAATTTGAGAAAAATTACATGATGATTATTCAAATGTGATGGATTTTTGCAGCAACTTTAAAGTCCACGCTTTACGTGAAATTTCATAAATCCATCCCTGTACTTTTTCAAAAGTTATTAATGCGTCAACCACTTAAAAACACATGACTCCGAAACATATCCAAAAATTATCAAAATCAGTTCATTCATACAAAAGTTATGAACCAACAAGGAAGAGTGCAAGTTAATTTGGGCCACAGTATAATATTCGAGTTAACTGATGTAATTAAATTGATGAACGAACAGTGGTTGGGATAAAATTTTGAAAATCCTTGCCCCTGACTTGTAAAATATGCTATCTAGTTACAATAATATAGCAACAAACTCATTTAAAACTATAGAAGTATATTAAGCGTAAGATACAAAAAATATATTAAATAATTATTGGTAACATAGAAGAATAAACGCTAATAAATAAATATTACTTACAAATAAACCAATACCACCATCATGTCTGCTAAAACTCACCACTATTATTCCTAAAATTCTCTCATAGATTCCAAAGTATCGCAACGCTTCAGTTGTTCCCTAGGTCGACTCAAACAGCTGCATGTTAAGATTTAAAAGCACATGGACCTGCGCTTTTTGAGTATTCGTTATGGCTGCCGAGCAGAAGTTGCGGCTTGAAAATGCAAGATGAAGTTTGGCAAGTTCGTTGGGCGATTGCATTTTAACGTTTTGTTATTTGTTGGTGTCTTTTTGTATATTGATTGTTATATATTCCTTAATTTGTGGTTTGATTTAAGACAATAACGGTAAGTTTAGCTGGATAGTTGTACGATATTGATATTTAAAAAATCATGATATTATTACGATTGTCCACTTAATTCTCGAAAATTGTGTTTGTTACAATCGGGTTTTCATCCCGATTGTTGTTTTGATCTTGTATCTAATTAGGCTTTGCTTCTTTGCTTAATTTTGATACCGCTGCAAAAAAATATACAGAATTTATCCTCATTAACTGGATATGATTAAGATTAAGATTTATGATTGCGCTAGGGTGAAAATAATTTATTTATTGTAATCCTTGTGAGATGATAGGTTTGATTATATCATTTAATATCACAGTTGTTAGGCAATGTACAGCAGTTCAATATAGAAAAGATATTGTGTTAAAGAAAGCAATACCTACTATATGAAACTTCGGTATTTGCATAATAACGACTAAAATAAATTGGTTTGGATAAACGGTCTTTGAAGATTGTTTAGTCGATAATTAATTTAATTGGAAGAACCAGTAGATTTTGTGCATTAAATGCACTTTTTTAATGCAGAGCGCTTTCGGCCTTAGGCCATCACCAGTGCTTCCTATAAAACGAGGAAATCCCAATTTGTAGAGACATTTAATTTGAGAATTTTTGTTTTTAGAAAATGTAATTTTAAAAAATAATTAAATCAAAAATCTAGTGTGTAAAAATTAATCAAATGTTATTATTTGTTGAAAGTTATTCTTGGAAATTAGAAAAAACAGGAACAATTCATTGATAAAAAATGTAACAAGTAGGACATAATAAACACCACAACGTAAATCACATAATAAATTTGGCTTGTATAATTGTAAAAGGCAAAAATAAGGGACGAACCAATTATTGATAATTTATCTAATAACTATCATTTTTCTTCTTTTCTTTCATTTTTATGTTTCACGTGGAAACGTGCTATTATTTATAAAATTAGTATTATATTGCTAACGTTGTTGAGAATAAAAGAGCGGGTTATTTAAAAATTGGCTAAGGTCGGAACATATTTACATTTTAAATTTTAATTTAGAAGGCATCTATGTAAAGGAATATAACTCCTGTTTAAGTTTGCTTGTGTATTTAAACAAAGGCAATTATATAGTAATTCCTTGTTGATTTCTATGTCTTCCATGAAATCGAGTCTATTGAAATTTTTGGAAGATATATCTATAAATACAGGGTGTTCCTTAATGGCATGCTAATATTTAAGAAGGTAATTCCTCGATACATTTTAAGAAAAAAACTTCATATGAACGTATGTCCTAAACGTCTTAACTTTTGAGATACAGGGTAGTAAAGTTTTTAAAAATAAATAATTTTTAATAATATCTGTAATACCACTCTGGATATTTTAATGAAATTTCGTATACAGGTATTACGCATCAAGAGGCATTTTTTCATGTAAAACATTTTATTTTATTTCCACCATTGACGTTCGTGCGGAATCTTACCTGCATATTTTGCCATTGTGCTATTGCCATATTAATGATATCCTTGTGACTATGTAGAGAAATAGATTTCTTTTAAGCGAAAACCATGCGTCGGACGAAAGAAAATCAAGAGATCAAATTTGCTCATAATTGAGTGGAGATTTAAAAAAATAATTTTTATTTGAGAAGAACGCAGTGACGTACAATTTTTTTCTCCAAAACTATTAAATGCAAAACCCGTACAGACGCCACTGGTAAAAATAATAAAATTGTTTGTACATCAGAAAATGCTCCTTAACGCATAGAAGATGTGTACCAAATTTCATAAAGATATTATACTAAATAGTATCACAGTTATTATTAAAAAATTGATTTTTTTCTGAAAACTTTAACACCCTGTATCTCAAAAGTTAAGACGTTTAGGGCAAAATTTCTAAGAATAACTTTCAACAAAACATAGCATTTGATTAACTTTTACACAATAGATTTTTAATTTATTCATCTTTTGCAATTTAATTTTCTAAGTTGACATAATTGCGTTTCAAATCATTTTGCTCCTAAATAAAAAAAAATTGCCGCTATCTTTTTATGTCGATTCTATTTAACCTTATCTAACACTTTAACCAAAAACTTTCGTTCATTTTGCATATTTTTCCGACTAAAATCGAAATCTTTATAACAAATGTCATACAGGTACAGGGTGGCCATTTGAATACGGAACAAAGCCAATTTTGGGCACCCCAGGTTATTAAAAAAACAACGCTAGGACCCGTCGATTCTTGATTTGAAAGGGAAACATTTTTTTGGCATTTTCGCCTCCTGAAAGTTAACCCCTTAGCGGGGGCGACAACTACCCCCAAAATTTCAAATGGAATGGGTGGTCGAGTGATACCTTGTTTAAAGAGTATAAACTCAGAGTTTACTATCGCTACTATTATATCTACCTAGCCTATACAGTGGCTTACCAAAAGTACAGAAACAGCTTGTTTTACCTTGAGCATACGTTTTATCGGACCCCAAAACTTAGAAGGAGTGTCACGATTTTGGAGAGAGCATTTCTTGAAACATAGCTTTATTTGAAATTCTTTTCTATATCAAAAATGAGGTTGAGAGTTTAACATTTAAAAAAAAATACCATACCTAGTTTTAGACAAAAAATAAATTTCCTCTTGTGTTTCTTAATTTACAAATCTATTTAAAACCAAAGATTAGTATATTTTCTCAGACTTTAGACAAGGTTACATGTTTTGTCATATAAGTTACTGAAAGTCACCTGTGTTATCATTTTTACTTTTTTATGTTCATCTCGTTAGTAAATCGTATCACAGGATATTATGTTGTATTTTATTTATTAATTTTACTTTTACATCTCCTTCTTTATCTTAGAAACATATGTGACTGTCACATATGCTTTTTCTCTAATAATAATTAATAATAAAATGTACAAAGAAGATACTTCACTGCTGATGCTAAATATGTGATTCAAATTATATACTTATTTCACAATACATCACGGCTGCCAATTCCAAAAAAAAAATATATTTTATTACTTACTAGCAACTTATCTTGGAATAGCCCAAGAACAAAAATTCTTAAATTAAATACCTCTACATATTGGGTTTTCCTCGCTTTATAGGAAGCACTGATGATGGCCTAAGGCCGAAAGCGCACTGCATTAAAAAAATTTAGAAGATTATACACTTAATACACAAAATCTACTGGTTCTCTCTCTTAACTCAAGAAGTGTACAGGGACATTTTTTTTATTGTCTCACCAGATTGACGATTTTCCTGCTGACTATAATAAAAAACAACTCACATATTTTTCAATGATTTTCGACAAAAAAAATATATAGGTTCACAAATTTGACAGATACGACGCCATTTTGAATTTTTTTAAATGGCAGCCCTCATAAATAGCCACACGAGTAAATTGCATTCGGCGATCCGATTTCAAAAACCTACGGTTGTTGATATTTATTTTCAGCCGTTCCGGAAATACAGGGGTTCCTAATTTGCCTTCATCGATTTTATCTTTGAAGTGTCTCACCCCTTTAATAAATAGACCTTTTAAGTTGGAAACCCCAATTTTTTTCACAGTAACATAATTTCTCGTAATCAAGCTATTTACGCTATAATCATTTCAGGTAAATGTTAAAAAGTGACAGATACGACGACATCTTGAATTTTTTTATATGCCAATCCTCATAAATAAGCAGACGACTTAATTGCATTTGGTGATCCGATTTCAATAACCTATAGTTGTTGATGTTTATTTTTAACCGTTTTGGAAATACGGGGGTATCTATTTTACCTTCATCGATTTTGTCTTTTAAGTCTCTCACCCCTTTGATAAATTGCCCTTTTAAGCTTAATACCCCAATTTTTTTCACAGTAACATGATTTCCCGTGATCAAGCTATTTACGCTATAATCAAATCCGATAGAAGTCAAAATGTGACAGATACGACGCCATTTTGAATTTTATTTAAATGGAAAACCTCATAAATAACCACACGAGTGAATTGCATTTGGCAATCCGATTTCAGAAACCTATGGTTGTTGATAATGATTTTTAGCCGTTCCGGAAATACGGGGGTTCCTGTATTGCCTTCATCTTTTCGTATTGAACATGGTTTCAATTACAGTTGCACTAAAACACTCATTAAGTGAAACATAACAGGAACACAATAAAGAAAGTAAAAATAGTGTTAAATAAATAAATATCTATAGATAACAATAAAATATGTATAAATAACTTATTTCAGTAAGTGCTGAAGGTGTTGTCCGTGCTCTACTTGACAATGCGCAAGTCTTGAAACAAACTCCTCTTGCACACTGTGTATTATTTCGGGTAAAATTTTTCTTATTTCCTTATGCGGCACTTTAGTTCGTCAATATTACAATGGAAAATGTAAAAACACGTTGGATTTCAATTAACCCCGAAAAAAATCATCCAGATGGGTTAAATCAGGTGATCTGGCTGGCCGTTCGATGGGACCTCCTCGACCAATTCACTTTCTCGGAAACGTCAAATTAAGATATTCCCGAACTTGTCTTGCTCATTGGGGTAGGGCCCCATCTTGTTATAGCCAAAATGGTCCTAACACTTTATCTTTTAATATGCCTGCCCAAACATTAAGTTTCTCGGGTAATTGGCTATGAGCTCCTATGAATCCATCGTGGATTTTCCTTGCTCCAATATCGACAATTAACATATTCACCATACCGTTAAGATAAAAACTATTTAAGAATAAAATATCTGCTGCAATATTTTGATTTTGTTGACAAATTTCACAAAATTGCTGTCCTCGGTCCAAATCGCCTTCATTAAATTCATGTACTAGGAAGACTTTATATGGGTGGTATTTTCTTTTGCGCCAAATTGTTCGCGCAGTCCTGGGCTTATTCCCATATCAAGTACTATATTTGACGACTGACATTATGCGGGTTTTCTTCAACAGACACTAAGGCACCAAGCTGAATATTTTAATCAATCTTAGCTCTTCCACTTTTAGGCCAATTTTACGAAATCGGGTGAGCTGCGAAATCGGAGTTTGATCTCGATGAACTTGATTGAAGAGTTTCCGTACCTCGTTAGTTGATCTGCGGCGATCTCCGTACGCAACCATCATTAGAATTTCAATAGGGTCATTCTCACTTTTTTGGTTCATGGGAAAAATTGCCTTAGTCTAATCTAAGTACGATTGTCAATTCTGATATTTTATTTTTGTTTGTTTGTTTAGTTTCTTCAAACTCACTATGACCAAACTAATATTTCAGCAAACAATATTGAGATTTCGAATTAAATCGTCAGCGAAATATTGATAAACTGATAAAGTGTGCGAGAAGGGTTTGTTTCTTTTTTCTTTGTTGTATTCCTGTTATGTTTCCTTTAATATTAGTGTTTTAGTGCAATTGGTAATTAAAACTTCCACTTTTCACTCAAAAAAAAAAGAATAGTTAGTCATTTACTGTTAGTTAAATAAAGATATTTTTACTATTGATCGGTCGCCATTTCGAAATAGGTTCGCAGAATTGCGCCGAAATTAAGGAGGTCAGTGTGTGAAATAAAAGCTTTCAAATGATGAATCTTGCTGCCATAAAAAAAATGTGGATGACGACACATCTTTGACAACCGTCCATTAAAGAAAAAACAAATAAACTAAGTCGAAAAGTAGGCAAATAAAAAACGAAATTTGAGTGATTCTCATAAACACTAAAGATAACGTAAATATTAAGGGTAGTCCATATTTTTGTATATAAAATAATGCCATATTATTTCAGATCGTATGTGGAATGAGTTCGTATGAGTAACTGGAAAAATTCTTAGTTTCAGCTAACCTGTATACGAAAACTTATGGACAACCCATCACGAAAATGCAAGCCTAATGGCTGATTTTTAGAGGGGAGAGATGACATGAAAAGTAAAGCAGCAGCAGTAACACCCTCAACTCCCATATAGTCTGCAAATCGACATTGGACCATCATCTTAATGATTCATGATGTCCACAATAAATCATTAATCATTTTCTTTGCCAACGAGGTTTACTGAGGAGAGTAAAGAAATCTTTTCACACTTAAGCAATTTTTTAAATCAATATTTATAGTCACTAATTTACTTGCGAGTAGTTTCTTTAATTTTTAAGCAATGTCTGAATAATTTCTATAGTTTAATAATTAACCTTACTCCAAAAAGATTATTTTAATCCGATCGATGTTTACGATGAAAATGTCAAAAAAGTAAAAATTGTTTTTTTAGCAAATTATGGTAATTAAAGCAGTTCTCCTCTGGCTTAGCAGCACAACACAGCTCATCGAATTCCATCTCACTCGCTCCCTGACCCGAAAACCAAACATTAAATTATTTAGTCCTTTGCATTATCAAATTTTGGCATTGGTTTCCTGGAATCTATTCTTGCGGTAATTAAGCCATCTCGATTTTCGATACCAGTAACTGATATTGAAGCCGAGCTTTACGCACTTTTTCACTTTTTGCGTATGGCATGGAAATGTTATAATCTAACCAAAAGGGCCTTCAAAAATATCTTTAAGGCCATCTATATCTAAGTGCGGAAAAATTAGGAAGGGCAATATGTGGTTATTTTTCAAGTATATTAAATCAATGTTATACTCTATATAAAAACAGAAGAAGATTTTCATTTTTGTTGGCATTTAAAATACGAGTCTCGTTTATCATGCTCAACAAAATAGTATCAGATTTGGCTGAAAATGCATATCGTTGAATGACTGGATGACTGGATCCTTAATTAACTCCTCTTTAAAATTGCGAATCAA
Organism: Polydrusus tereticollis; assembly: GCA_963920685.1. Classification (NCBI taxonomy): domain Eukaryota; kingdom Metazoa; phylum Arthropoda; class Insecta; order Coleoptera; family Curculionidae; genus Polydrusus; species Polydrusus tereticollis. Next base: position 86,279,040 of record OY987329.1, on the reverse strand, counting down.
TTTAAAAGATTTCCAAACATGCTGTGTTCTACATGACGGATCGAAAATAATTGAAGACTACATTAGTCCATAAACATGCCAAATAAAATTTTCTAATTTTTTTAAAGTTGAGCTGATGGAATTTTCTATTGCAATGTGCAAGAACAAAATTCGATTAACCAAAGCCGCGTAGAGCATTCTATAGAAGCCCTCTAACACGTTCTGATGGCACCATTGCGACCAATGCACAGAAAAGCAAACTTACTGGCGGAACTATTCTCTTCACATTCAACATTTAATTTTCAGGGAAAACCTCCACCGAACATTCCCCTTGTGGATTGCAAATAATACCTTTCTCTATCTGCTTACCTATTGTTCCAAAAAATCCATAGAGGTATGTGGTTTCGTCGTTTAGATGTTAAAAAGGGTGCCTTAAAACTAGTCGTTGCATTGGGCGTTCTAGCGTTTATTCAAGCAGATTTATTGTACCGTTTTTGGATGCATAATTATTTTTCTGGACAAAATGAACTTCACTAGAGAAATTTTTATTTGCGGAGCCAGAGGAACGGCATTTATGCCCCGGAAACATGGAGCCAGACTCAAATAAACATAATAAAGAAATATGTTCTTCAGTTATAGTTCTTTTTTGTCTTGAACCCCGTATCTCTTCTAAAATTAGTGGCTTGTCTTTTCGACTGTTAAAATATAGTAATTTGAAATGTTGTAAATTTATTGGATCCCGCAGACTTTTCCCGAGCTCTTGTCTTATTTTCGTCTTTTATTTTTACAAAATATTCTATTGCTGACTATGCCAAGATCTTGCAAGCTCCCTTAAAATTCAGTATTAACATTCTTAAAATGAGTTATGCACCAAATTCAATTTGTGTTCAGTTAATCAACTTAATTAACAATGCTTTGTGACCAAATCTTTTTTATATGTCTAATGTTCATATTTTTCTCTTTTTAGATATTTGCAACGTGTTTAAACTTTTTATTAATAAACGAACACGTGCCTTGCCAGGTTTTACGTTATATTTACCTTTTCCGACTTTAGTTCAAAAAGAAAGATAATGTAGTTCTGCTGCAAATTATCAAGTTTTATGTAAAATGAATTAAATATTTACACGAAATTTTTACGTACTTGGGTCGATCTTTAATTAGCATTGCAATAAGTTTCTAAATATCTTTCTCCACGACCATTATTAAACGCAATAATTCCAAAATCATTTTTGATAATAGAATGTAAAAATTCTCGCTCTTGAGTTGGAATATTTATTCTGAAACACTTGCTTCTTATGCGTTTTGCGTGTATTTTCATTCCATAACAAGATACAGAATGAATATTCTGTAATTGATCTAAACGACATAGGTTGCCATGAATTTCGAAACTGTCAGGGTCAGATAAAAGTGGCCGCGTTGTAATAATTATTTTCAGACAAATTTTAGTGCAAGTCAAAAAATGAGTGAAAAATCGGATGAATCAGATATGGAACTGGATAATACTCCACCTAAAATTACGAATATTGCGAATAAATAACTTAATTGCTTTGTACAGATTTTATTTGTTTTTATTCGTACTTTTTGGTCGTGGAGAAAATATAGTCTGCTACTCGGTTAGAATGCAAATTCGATCCGAGTGGAAGATTCCGAACGCGAGCGTAACCTCGTTACAGAATCTACTATTCTCGCTCTAGTGGGTCCGTAGCATTTATCCACTACTACTGTAATTCCAAAAAAAAAATATTTTTAAATTTTATTAAGTGAATAAAGCTTTCCATTTTATTCCCAAATTTTACGATGTAAGCACATTCTAAGCGGCTCTGACTTCTGATGTAATATACTTCCTGATTTGGGAACTCGTTGATCGATACAACCCAGTAATGGATTTACGGTATACTTATTTATAATTTATTTTTTGCGTGCAATTTGGAGGTTTTTCGCTGCATTTAAACAGATGTGGAGTTAGTAATGGTTTCGAACAATTTTTGAGTAAAAATAAAGTAATTATTTTTAATTATGACAGTATTAATAGTTTATAAGCATTTTTGAAATGAAACCTCATTTTTTAAGGCAGAACTCTTATTAAATATTTAAAATTATTGCCATTAAATTATCTTTACTTAATGAATAAGTTAGTTTTATTTATTTATATCCCCAGTACCTGAGTAATATACAATTTATTAATATAAGGGTAGATCAGGTCTATTTGATGTAAAAATCTACAGTTGTTTTGCCATTAAGATATTTGTTAAAGTGCTTACCCTGTTCAACATTTCGTCAAGCTGCGACATCTTAATGCAAAATGACTTGTATATTTCTTTTTCAGTTTTCAATGCTGCTCTCAAAAGAGTGGAAAGTTAAATAATAAAAGTCTGCAAACCATTTGGCTGCTAGTTGTATTTATAAGATGATACAGCCTCTTAAAATATCAAAAAAGGTAATATTTAATAATCTCGTGCGATAAGGTAGTTGAAATCTTTTATATCCAATACGTACTATTTCAGATTGTAATTTAAAAAAGAAAAATTGAAAATGATAAAAGTGTAAAAATTTTGTCAAAATATTATTATTGGGGCCCATCAATTACTTGTTTTGAAATTCACTTAAACTATTCAGAACCATTGTAATATGTAGGTATGTTCTTTAAAATAGGCCTACAGGATTGTGATAAAGGAACGGACCAGCCTTATACATGGAATACCGCCTATATGCTCAGAAATCGCTCTGACTTGTCAAGACAATCTATTTGTAGTTAATTTCTTTAGAAAAAAAAAAATTATACATGGTTGGTCAGAAAGGTGCTAAGTGTAGGTATCACGTTTCATTTGTTCAAAATGCAGGGTCCTAATTTGGTAAGTAATCTGGTCAACAAAAAGATCGTACCATTCAATTTTTAGACCTATTTTCAAATTACTGTAACTTTTTTGAAAATTGACATTTTTAAACGTAGTTTCCAAATTTGGAAAGCGCGATTTTTCTGCTTTAACCTGTATTTCATTTATTTTTGGTAGAATCAATATTATTATGATATACAGGGCGATCAATAGAGTGCTGCAAAAAACACAAAATTTTAGTGTGTGCCATTTCAGTGGTGATTTTTTTTGGTCGTTACAATATGGGTTTTTACCAAGGTAGGATCAATCTCTCTAGACGTTTTTGCCAGTTTTTGGATTGAGGACCTCTGGCTTTAGATAGACCACTAAACGTCAAATTTTGGTAATCATTTCTTTAAAACGCTATAACTGGAAAACGGATTGATGGATTTCAACGAGTTTTTTACATTCAGAAAGCCCATTTCATGGAGATGTTCTATGACCTACGTATTTTACGAAAGGTGAGAATGTAATTAATATACAGGGCCAACAATCACCAAAAACGTAACTGATTCTGAAATCTTAAATGAATGACAAATGATTGGACGCTAACAGGACCATATGAGTCTGATTTGTTTTAAAATTGACCGAGTTGATGTTTGGGTCAGTATTTCGAAAAATTTCTACCGTTTGTCGATCAATGCTGTTTAAGTACCTGTAAAATACTCAGCAATAATGCGTCCTGTATCATGGCATCAGGTCTGAATGGCAGTTATTCCAACAACGTCTTTTAAGTTTTAAACATTTGAAAAGATAAATTGGGGTATTTGATCGAGTATTTGATATACGGGGTGATCAACAAAGTCATTAAAAAAAATTAAATGTTTATTTGCGCGCCATTTGGACAGCAAAGTGTTTCACTTATAAACAATATTAACAACATTAATGGTAGCAAATAAAATTGATTAAATTTTAACAAAAAAAAAATAATAACAAATAAAATTAATATTGAGTAGGTCCACCGTGAACCCTTAGAACTTCCATTACTGTTCTTGGCATGTTACTCACCAAGTTTGCAAGGAAGTACTGGGGAATAGCGTTCCATTCCTCTCTTATTGCATTTGCCAATTCATTCAAGTTGTTAAAATTATGCTCTCCGTCATTCAATCTTAGTTTCATCCAACTCCATACATATTCTATTACATTCATATCTGGTGATCTTGCAGGCCAATTCATGCTGTTGATATTGTTATCCCTTAAGACTTCGTTGACGATTCTGGCTCTATGTGGTGGAGCGTTGTCATCTACCAAGACAAAATCGTCACCAAAGTTTTGTGCAAAAGGAATAACAATATCCCGAATGCACAGTTCTTGATACCTTACAGCATTCATCGATTCTCCTATCAAAATAACCAAATCCGTTTTCCCGTTCAACATCACACCACCCCAAACAAGAACTCCTCCACCTTCAACCGGTACTCTTGCATCCATATTTTCTTCCAGATATCGTTCATTTCTTGCTCTCCAGACTAAAATTCTTCCATCACTTTCATACAAATTAAACCTACTTTCATCCGTAAACATGCATCTACTCCATTCTGCTATCCCCCAGTTAGCATGATCTGCACCCCACCGCCTCCTTGCAGCTCTGTGAGTAGCCAGCAAAGCTGGGCAAGTAGCACGCCTGCGCGCCTTCAGTCCACGCTCATGAAGCCGTCTCCTTATCGTTTGCGTGTATACCCTTATGCCAGTTGCTGCTTAGAAGCTTCCGCAATTTTTGGTAGCATTTAGGGTCCTACAGCGATTAACGTTTTGCATTATTAGACGATCTTGCCTGGCTGTTGTTTTTCTGGCTCGTCCGCAGCGACCTTCTTGGCGGTAATTTGGACTACCATAGGTCCGTGCTCTAGCTAGTGTCCGTTTAACAATAGATATTGTGGTGTTCACAATTTCCGCAATATCCTGTATAGTACGGCCTTGATGGCACAACCTGTAAAATTATTAGTTATTTAACTCTATTTTGTAAATTTCGGTAGCCAAAAACTTACCGCACTATATTTCTCAATTAATTTTGGCTTAGTTTTGGCATTTTTAAAAAGTAAAATTAGCTTTAAAAAAGACAAAAATTTTACTTGACTTAAAAATATTCAATGACATTATTTCATCGTTGCTATAGAAACGTATTGCTGCTATAGCTAACTTCATTGTATTATTGACATCAACTTAGCCTTGGAAATTTATTAATTTATTGAAATCCATCAATCCGTTTTCCAGTTATAGGGTTTTAAAGAAATGATTACCAAAATTTGACGTTTAGTGGTATATCTAAAGCCAGAGGTCCTTAATCCAAAAACTGGCAAAAGCGTCTAGAGATATTGATCCTACCTTGGTAAAAACCCATATTGTAACGACCAAAAAAAATCACCATTGAAATGGCACATACTGAAATTTTATGTTTTTTTGCAGCACTCTATTGCTATATTATTATATAATATTAAATTTGTTAAACTTAGGTGTTTAACTAAATTTAGAAATTAAAATTGGAGAATTAAATAATACAAAATAAAACTTTTTCCTTCATATGCTTTAAATTAATTTAATATCTCATTAAAATGCTTCTTTTTCTATGAAAATCTCACATTTCACTTAAATTTTTATCTTTACATTAACTTCAACACTACTAGCTAGTTCATACCATGTCTTCAACTTTCACATATTACTGCATCACATTATAAGTTGTACTCATTAGTTTGAGACAACATACATCGCTTTTAAACTAGATGTTAGTATCCCCTGATGATGAATGCTTTAGCATTCGAAACATGTTGGGAACTTAAATTTACTTTAAAATTAAACTGTGAAGGAAGACTGCATTGTTTCATTTACATTACATTGACTCCACTGTAAGTATGGACTACTTTTTCAATATTATAATGCATGGGTCCGCAGCGGCTCTCTTATCCAGTAGAGTCTTAAAATCTCAAATAAATTATATATAGATATTTAAAGACTATGTATATTTTTCAAGTGGGTATTAAATAATTTTTAATTCAATCATGCGCGTAGATGTAGATAACATTTTATTTTAAGAAAATAAAAAGTAATTATGGAAAGGAAAAATACATAAAAAATACCTCTAAATAATCCTTAATTCGTTTAACCATTTCGAGAACAACGAGAACCGACGAAGCTTTCAAATAAAATAAAATGAGTAGCGTGCAATTTTTTTCCTCGAAAAATCTGAAAAGTTTACCTCCATCTATGCTCATGGTTGGATTGAAAATAATTTAATACTTGCAAAATCTACTTGTTAAATATCTATACTATATTTCTTAATTGTTGACTGAGGCTCATTAGTAGTAAAACCGCAAGACGTAGACCTTATTTCATAGTAGAATATTTCCAAATTATTTAGTTTAGTTTTCAACGTGTTATCGAAAGTTTATGGGTCTAATATAAAAACGGTAAATAATTATTGAATCAAAATCATCTAAAAAGTATCATTAGAAAATGACTGCTGACGTCTTCAAAGAGGATCTTTAGCAACTGACCGAAAACTCTGCCATAGTGTCAGATAACTCCAGCTCTCATTTAACGCTTCTAGAGAAACTACCTACCACTACAAAAGAGATATTATAAATTAGCTGTCTGAGAAAAATATACCCTTTGAGGATACATGTTGAAAGAAAAGAGCTTATAAAATAATGAGAGAAAATAAGTAAAATTTTAAAAAATGTGTATGGTAATTCCGGGAGAGATGCCAATTTTTCATGTTTTCTTGGTTTACTGATTTCACATTAATCATGAAATAATGAAACTAAGCGTATTTTTTGAAGGAGCAGAAACATATGCGGTTTGGCCTGCTGGCAATTCAGCAACGTGTGAAGTTGACGGCTGTGGGGAAAATCTTCCTTCTTCTTGACACGGCACTTCCGCAGGCGCTTCATTTGTCCTTACATCAGTGCATCTGTAAGTGTAGTCCGGAATATTTTGCGGATCAAGAGGATGAATTCCGGTCGCCTTAAAACCGGATGCTGCTTTTTAAACATTTGCAAATTTTCCCCAAGCTACACCTAGGACGTTCGAACTGCAGCCTACTGATTCTTCTGTCGACGCTCGATTTCTTTACCCACATGTCACAAGCTTCTCCCTTTTTTGGAGCTGTCAACGCAGACATGACTTTGACCCTTTCTTGGCAACTACATCTCCTGGACGGTTGTTTAGTTGAAGTCCTGTCTCGTCCATATTATATAGACAAGCGGGTTTGCCGAGTAGCTGATGTTTCTCCTACATAGAAGAGAAGATATTTGACACCTACATCTCGATCAATGCCGACACTTCTATTGCGGGATAAGGCTTTCCTTATGGGCATTCAGGATGTCATCGTATAATTAATGAAAGCCAGTCATAACCTGCGAGTGCAGCTTGTCTATCAGATCTGTGCTGTATTTTAAACTGCTCTGCTAAGTAAAATATCATACGTCTAACTTCTAATCACGTAGGAGTACTCTTACCAACAGCTTGATTATGTGTATAACAATTTTCTTTTCAGCGTCTTCACCAAACAAACTGGCAGGCCCCATTTGGTTTTTCTGATTGCCAGATACAACTCTGCGTTTTAAAGTTCTTAGTGGAATTTCAAGAACTCTAGCAGCTTTGTTTACATTCATACTTCTGGTAAATTTGCAGAGCAGCTTGTAAAGCTTCTTTTGTCCAATTACCCCTATTAGGACATTTTCTTTCATATTTGCTTGTCACTTGTGAAATTCTTTAAGGTTAGTCATACCACCATATTAAAAATCGGTATCTCTCCCGAACGGTAGTTTACCTACCTTTGCCTCACTGTTTCAAAAATTTGAAATATTTAGTTATTTTCCGGCAGTTGTTGGAAAAGTTCGTTCTTAAAAATGGCTAGTGTTTCTGAATTTGTTACTGAGAAACTGATTAGTAAAACTGCGCTTTCTAAAAATGAAAAAATTATTATTCTCAATATGGAAAACTTTGAAGGATATAAATTATTGTTATGAAAAAATTCAAATACAGATTATTGTGAAATATGAAGTAAGTGCGTCCAACATGTGATTGAAATAAAAGAAAGAATGTGTGAAGCTGATAACATGCTAGACAACACTGTAGAGCCCCTTATTATTTCTCTAGACCCCAACGACGCTAGTTCATCAGACTACTCGGAACATAATAACTAAAATTTAAAAATTAAATTATTGAATTGTGCAACATAGGAGATTTTTTTTATAAATATTAATATTTATTCCAATTTATCTATTTTCATATTATTCTTACTTCTATATAAGTTTTTATCTACTTAATAGTAGAATAATTATTCTCTCAATTATCTGCCTATCTCTATAATTATAATCAAGTATAGTTATTATTATACTTATAATTCTAATAAACTACCTGTAGTAACGCCGTTGTCACGTTACTTTCATTCACCAAACTCGTCTTTATATTGTATGCAAATTAGGGTGACCCTAATTTGAGACCGATTCGGGGTGTGTAGGTTTTAAATATCTAAAATGCGGAATTTCAAAAAACTATCATTGCAATTTACCTGAAATTTACAATGCAGCCTTTAAGTTGTCCACCCTGCTTAATGGGCCCTGTTATTGCAAATTTACATTTTATTACTCTCTGACATTAAGCAACAGAGTAAAGATAATTTCGCAACTAGCAAAAAGTAGAGATATTTTAATGTAAGTTTTTAATAAAAGAAGGTATATTATTTTCCTGATATTAAGTTATATAAGTTACTTTTATCCCCGTTAAGTCTTACCGTTCCGTTGCTTTACGCGGTTTAGTTAAAAAAAATGTAGTAAATTGACGTTAAAAACTGTAAAATATTTTCCTTTCCTATAGTATTCTTAAGACAAAATTTAACTAATTTCAACACTACGCCACAATTTCATTTCCGAACCGAAAACAGCGCTTGAATTTCCATTAAAACTCAGATGCCATTCAGAGTGTATGCAGGATTGCAGACTGTCAGGGGTGTGTATTGGAACATAATAGGTTCAGTGACGTGTTCCACTAACCCTGACGTCAAGGGGAGCAAGACGGACACGTGATTGATAATGCCGGCCTGTCTGTCAAATCCAAAGATGGAATTCCGTGTTTTCGTCGGTAGGGGCATTTTCGGTTTTTATTATTTTAGAGCTTCAGCAAAAGTTTAAAGGGAATATTAAGTGGTATTTGGGTACAAAATTTGTAGTTTGGTAAATATTTCAATACTTATTGGAGTTTGGTACCCAGTTACTCAAGTATTTGAACTCAAAAATAAAACTATAAAAGCTCTTACACCGTGCGAGCAAAAATTATTTTCATCCAACTGACTGAAAACGTAGGGCTTTGTTTAGATCATCATTAGAAGGGGATGACAGATCTAACCAAATCTAGGTTAAAATTGTGTCAAATTAATATTTTGACATGATATGCCAACCTGAAATTGGCCACCGCCATGTTAAAAGCATAAATTCACACGTCCCTTCATATTTTTGAAAGCATAGACCACACGTAAATAGTATATTATGTTACAAGGACGAAAAATGCAGTATTTCGGACGTATTGCGGGAGATTACTGGACGAGGCAAAGCCGAGGCCAGTAACCCGCATAGTCCGAAATACATTTTTCGTCCGTATAACATACGTTATTTTTTATCCGATTGTGTTTTTGCTCGGATTATAAAATAATGTAAAAATTAAGAAAACCAATATATTTCATCTTGCATTGTAATTTTTTGTCCCTTGAATGTTTGAACAATGAAACCTGTAATATGCGTATCCATGGATCTAACAAATAATTAAATTAATATTATCAACTGACGTTTTATCAATCAGGCGATAGTTTTAACTAATCTTTCGTGTTCTGCTAGTTTTAAAACCTGAAAAACACAATTAAAAATGGAAATAGACGATGATCTTATAGAAGGTACACCACCTGACATTCAAGAAACTGCCAAGGAAGTAATGTTGCATTTGTTGCCACAAAAATCTAAGGAAATATATGAAAGAGCTTATAAAAAATTTATGGATTACCGGCAAGAAAAAAATATACAGTCGTTCTCCGAAAACGTCTTCTTGGTCTATATGGCGGAATTATCGAAAACTATGAAGTCATCTACTCTGTGGTCGCAGTATTCTATGCTACGTGCAGTGGTAAATGTAAAACAGAATATTGATATATCTAAATACATGAGATTACGAGCATTGTTGAAACAAAAAAGTGTTGGATATTGTCCAAAGAAATCAAGGATCCTAACTAGAGAAGAGGTTCACAAATTCCTTTGCCATGCTCCAGATGACAAATACTTAATGTTGAAGGTAAATGTAACTATATAATAGTATTTTAAATTTCTGACTAACAATTTTCTTAATTACAGGTTGCTTTTATTTTTGGAATCGCGGGCGCATGTCGTCGAGAAGAACTGGCTCATATGAAAATTGATGACATACAAGATTTGGGAACGGCTTTGTTAATAAAAATTCCCTATAATAAAACAAACAAACCGAGATCATTTACGGTGACTGGAGAATATCTAAAGTATTATAGAAATTATCTGGCTTTACGTCCAACAAATATGAGTGATGGGCGATTTTTTGTGTCTTATCGCAATGGAAAATGCCATAAGCAAGTTGTCGGTATACACAAATTTGGCTCTATACCTCAGGAAATAGCATCTTACTTAAAACTGCCGAATGCCAAGGAATTCACGGGACATTGTTTCAGAAGAACATCGGCCACATTACTTGTAGATGCGGGAGCAGACATAACATCTCTAAAACGGCATGGAGGCTGGAAGTCTTCGGGAGTAGCCGAGGGCTACATAGATGATTCCTTAAGTAATAAGTTAGAGCTGACCAAGAAAATATTCAACATTCCACAATCTGACCTGCAGTCAGTCTCGACTCAGGTGTCGCAATCCGTCTCCCAATCGAGTTCAACATTGGAGAATAATATCATAACGGAGACCAAAAATAATAACACATCCTCAAAATCAAATTTACATCACCCCGTTCTTGTTCAAAATTGTTCTAATTGTACATTTAATATAAATATTGTAAATAATTGAATAAAATAAACTGTTGAAAATATTTTAGCGTCCGACAAAATGTTTTTCGGACTAGGACGACAAAGGTTGCCTAGCTACCAGCGCAATAATCAATACCTTATTGAAAAGGTTACCTTTTCGTCCAAATATCTGATCTATAAAACGTCATTTTTTGACACAATCGGATAAAAAAAAAATTGTGATTTTTACTACAATTGCAGATAAATTTACTGCAAATTGTTGTAAATATAGGGACAACAAAAATTTGTTGTGAATTTCTATATCATATTGTTTCTTTTTTTTTAAATAAATTGTCCAACTCTTTGACACAAGTTGTACAAAAAAGTTATACAAAAAGTTGTTGAACTTAAAACTATTGTAAGAAATATATTGAAATAATAGTTTGGCATATAAATAATGTACACATGTTTTAAGGAGAAATTAAAATGTTAACAATTTCACAATACTTTGTTGGATATATTTCAATATACTATTGCAGGAAAAGTTTAAATGTCCTGGTGAACATTTCACAACTACTTGTTGGAAATGTTTTGTTAAACATTTCACAACAATTTGCAGGAAATGTCTTACAGAAACTAACGGAAGGGATATATTGAATCTCAAAATCTCTGTTTCCAATGGTAGGATGCTACACTACTGCTACCTCTAGACCGGTTTCGAACTCTTTGGTTCTTGTCAGCACAAGACACAATTATGACAAGTGAGCATACCGACCGTTAGAAAATCGAAAAAGCTTAAAACTGCAATATTGTTCTGCGTAGGCAGTACATAATAGGCAACGCCATCTTCCAGCAGTCTCTAGCAATCTAAAGTACTTAATACCGTATGCTGGCTTATTATAGTGTAGTAAATACTACAAATCGTTGAAGATTTTTATATTTCGATATGTATTAATCTTGAAAATTGTTTAGGTTTCTGCAACAAATTGTTTTAAATTACACATATTAAAGCAGTGTAGTAAATACTGCAAATTGTTGAAGTTTTTTATATTTCGATATGTGTAAACCATTACAAAATTCCGCATTTTAAACTAGTGTAGTAAATACTACAAAATATTAAAAAATTTCATATATTGTTAGGTATTAATTTTGAAAATTGTATAAGTTTATGGAACAAATTGTTTTAAATTACACATTTTAAGCCAGTGTAATAAATACTGCAAATTGCTGGAGATTTTTATATTGGGATAGGTATAAAACCTGTCAATTGTTTAAATTTCTGCAACAAATAATTTTAAATAACACATTTTAAGCCAGTGTAATAAATACTTCAAACTTTCTGGAGATATTTATATTTGGATAGGTATAAAATCGGACAGTTGTTCAAGTTTCTACAACAAATTGTTTTAAATAATTGATATGTGATGGGCTACATGCTTGGTGAAATAGATATTCCATAGTAGAGGAAATTAAAGTAGTACTTGTTATATTTCACAATTTATTTCAGTTTCCTGACACGTGCTTCAACCCTTGTGGGTCATTATCAAAGGCATTGTAAGACAATAAAAAATTCTACATGTCATTAAAATAAAAATTGACAGATGAGATAGGTTATTTTGGTCCTTAATTTATAGGTATTGACCAAAGGTACAACTAAATTACAGGTGCGATTATAGAGGTATTTACATCTAAGTAATAAAATTAAGAAAATGATACTGTGTACCTATAATAATTATGGGTTTTTTCATTGGTAATTATTGACAGTGTTTATTGCATATTTATCTTGAGTAATTAGGCTATTAAGTATTATTAATATTATAATTATTATCATTTCTTTGACCTTACAATAATAAATCAAAACAACCGATTAACCTGTAAACTAATTAACTAATTTATGAAGAAAATAAACCAAGATTCACTTGAATACTTAAGAAAAATTAATATGTGGAATTTTAATAAAATTTGCTTTTATTACCTACATAAATATTATGTTTTACGAACTTTTAAGTATATTGAAATGAAATAAATATTTCAAATTCAAGGAGCTCACAAGCATAATAAATTATAATTATTTAAATAAATGTACTCACATACAAAATGCTGTAATATAATTTGAATTGAAATTGACATTAAAATTCATATCGAACCTGGATTTTGCTCCAAATCTCGGTATAGTTTTAAGTATATTGCTTACTCTCCCAGTAAGTGTGGCAAGTGGAGAAAGGAGTTTCTCCAAATTAAAATCAATTAAAAATTTTTTACGCTCCACAACTACCGAGGAATTAATCATAAAGAAATTATAAAAAAATTTTCAGAATTAAAAGTGAGAAAAAAACACTTTTAATTAAATGTATTTTTAATATGTAATTAAGTAAAGTAATTAATATTTAGTGGTTCTATAATTTGTTTTAATATTTTTTAAATATCTGTATTTTATAATAATTATACACTAAAAATTACTCTTTTCTTTTTTTTCTGTGCAACCGGGCAACCCTAATTTTAATTGTGCCAAAAACATGGTAAATTAATAAATTAGTATTTTTGGCTAATCAAAACTTCAACATTATTGATAGCATTCTTTTTGCTCACGTTTTATTTTACTATTAACTGTGGGAAGGGTTTAGGTTATCTCTTTTAATTTTTATTATAAATGGGCGGCATTTTACTCTTTGCCCGGGGCGGCGAACCTGCTAGCGCCGGTCCTGATCCCACTTTCAGAAACTTCATATAATAAAGAATTAGACATAATACAAACTATAGCCTTAAACAACGGCCATTCAACAACATTCATAAACAAAATACTAAAGAAAAAACTCAGACAAAAAACACAAAAAGTACTCTACCGAGGACGTCCCCTTCTATCAAACGCGAAATACAGTTCAATCAGATAGATATACAGGTCACACAAGCCAAAAAATCTCCAAAAAATTCAAAAACCATAAACTTATCTCCATACAAGTCAATAAAAATAACCTAGGTAAATACAGAGCTAATTCAAAAATTGAAAGTTAGGACAAATTAACTCATAGCGGGGTCTACCAAATACAACGTGATGACTGTGATGCAATCTATATAGGTCAAACAGGTAGAAACTTTAAAACTAGGCTTAAAGAACATAAAACATCCATTTAAAAAAAAACAAAATAAAACAGGAATAGCGGACCACTGTATAATAAATAACCACTCAATATCCAACAAAATAAAACCGATATATATTCAACACAAGGGTAGAAAACTTAACCTATTAGAGACATTAGCAATAAAAAAAGCTTTAAAAAATCGATGTAATGGTGTTAACAATCTAATTAAAATACCTTGAGGTGCTAATCTAATACTTAATAGCCTAATTACTTAAGATAAATATGCAATAAACACTGTCAATAATTACCAACGAAAAATCCCATAATTATTATACACAGTATCATTTTCTTAATTTTATTACTTAGATGTATACCGGGTGTTGCATCGTCGAGCGGGACATAGGAAATCCCATGTAATTTTAAATGGGGTCAATTATTAGCTTCCCTAATTATTTTAGAGAAAAATTCTAATTAGGTTTATTAAAGAGCACTAAAACCCACATTTAAAAGAATAACTTTAGATATTTTTGATGAGCCCGTTTACGGGTTATCGCCGATTTCTTTTTAACTATTTCTCCTTTTTATGGCCCCGTATTTGCGGGCACCAGTCAAGGTAAAAGATGACTCTCAAATAAAGTTGTCATTTTGAAATGTGTGCTTTATTGTTATAAAAACTCGTACCTCGAAAATATTAAAGGTGTATTTATGAGTACAAATTAATCTGAATAAAACTAAAATAAAGTATCCAATTACAAGGTTAATTATGACATTTTACATGTTTCAATATTTTACTAATTAATAGGTAGGTACTATTAAATTGTTAGAACTTTAGGATTTAAGAAGATGTTCAAATATTCCTCCATTGACTGCTAGACAATAACCGAGGCGATCATAAAATTCTCTTCTTACATTCGCTAGTTGGTAAACTGAAATTCTATTGCATTCGGCAGAAATAGCATTTTTTAACTCGTCTAGATTTGGGTATTTTTTATCTTTGTATATCCTATTTTTTAAATGGCCCCAGAGAAAGAAATCATTTGGCGATAAATCAGGAGACCTGGCTGGCCAATTTACTGTATGATTTAAGCCAATAACATTTCCATTAAAAGCACGGTTTAAATATTCCCGGACAGCCAGGGTACTATGTGCCGGGCAGCCATCCATTTGGTACCAAACTTCCTGATTTTCCCTGGCGGCATCATGTAAAGTAGGTAAAATATGATCTTCAAGTAGTCCAAAAAAATATTCTGCATTTAAATTTCGTGTAAGAAATAATGGCCCGATAATATTTTCTCCGAAAATCCCAGCCCATACATTAACTTTTTGTGGATATTGCGTCCTTGTTTCCACAAACCTGTGTTGGTTTTCTTTGCTCCAATATCGATAATTTTGAACATTGGGTTCATTGTTTAAGGTAAATGTGCATTCGTCAGTAAAACAAATGTTTTTTAAAAATTCCCTATCCATGTTTGCTCTTTCCATCATACCAAAACAAAACTCCTGTCGTCGTATTTCGTCCCTATCTCTTAGCTCTTGGTGCTTTTCATATTTGTATGAATAATATTTATGTCGTTTCAAAGCTCGTAACGCTGTGGTGTGATCTAATCCTATGTCATCCTCAAGTTTCCTTGTGCTGATCTTCCCGTCATTTTCTTCCACGCACAATAAAACTTGCAAGTCCCTATCATTTCTTGCATCTCTTCTTTGTTCCTGCCTTTCTTCACATCTGCAGTTATTTATTACAGTGCCTTTTGTCTCAAATTTCTTGATAGTCCTTTCGACTGTAGATTTTGCAGGTATCGGTCTATTCGGATACAGAGCAGCAAACATGTCTGACACATTTTGATAACTATTTCCTTGATAATACCATTTAATCATCAATATTTTTTCTTCAGAAGTGTAATTCATGGATAATATTTTCGATGTACGAGTTTTTATAACAATAAAGCACACATTTCAAAATGACAACTTTATTTGACAGTCATCTTTTACCTTGACTGGTGCCCACAAATACGGGGCCATAAAAAGGAGAAATAGTTAAAAAGAAATCGGCGATAACCCGTAAACGGGCTCATTAAAAAATATCTAAAGTTATTCTTTTTAATGTGGGTTTTAGTGCTCTTTAATAAACCTAAATAGAATTTTTCTCTAAAATAATTAGGGAAGCCAATAATTGGCCCCATTTAAAATTACATGGGATTTCCTATGTCCCGCTCGACGATGCAACACCCGGTATACCTCTATAATCACACCTGTAATTTAGTTGTACCTTTGGCCAATACCTGTGAATTAAGGACCAAAATAACCTATCATCTGTCAATTTTTATTTTAATGACATGTAGAATTTTTTATTGTCTTTCAATGCCTTTGATAATGACCCGCAAGGGTTGAAACACTTGTCAGCAAACTGAAATAAATTGTGAAATATAAGAAGTACTAGTACTTTAAATTGTTTTAAATTACTAGTTTTATACTTGGAGTAAAGTTGCAAAAAATTGTAAAAAAAATTCGCATATCATTATGTATTTTACACAATAAAATTTAACGATTGATAGCATAGTCTTGTCTCACTTATATTAATAGAACGTATATTAGATTTTACAAGTATCAGTTTAAAATTTTACTACAAAATGGCAAATACAAATCGGTAGTAAAAATTTTAACTTGGGCACTTGAGATTTTTAAAATATTTTTAGTATTTTTTTTAAGAAATGTTAGGATAAATGTGACAACCTGTAGCAAATGAAAATATACATTCTTGTTGACATTTTTTATTTTTCATTTTTTTCCGTGCAACATCCCTGGAGAAATGTTACCACATTCTTAGCTAATCCTTTCTTGTAACTGCTCTAAATTTTCAACTGGTGCTTTAAGAATTTTGTTCAAAATAACCGAAACGTTGTTTATCGTTAGATAATTGCTCCACAAATGGATTGAAAATAATGTCCCTATATCGCTGCCCTATAACTGTGTCATGGGAAAAAAACAGAACCAACACTTTAAAATCCTTACACAAATATTATGTAGTGATTATACCGGGTGACAATGGAACTACTACCCAGGCTGGCGTTTCAAAACGACTTTAGATAAAAATTTGAAATTTTGGTCGACGTCTGGGTTAAGTAATGTGCAAATTTTAAGCAAAAAAACAAATGACAATCACTTCCGGTTTCACCGGAAACGATTAAAATTTTGATATTTTAAATTGCAACCCCCGTATATTTTTGCATATTTGAATGCTGCGAAAAATTCTAAACATTTTTTATGTAGCATGTCCTATACCTAAACTTAACAGATTTTGACTTATGGGGCTTTAAAGTTTGAACTATTTTAACATTTAATTCATTTTTCCAAAAAAACGAAGAGCGCTACGACAAAAACAAACGGTGCAATTCGTACTTCATTAAAGGCCCTCTAGGATAGTAGAATGAAAAAACTGATGCTAGCAATTTTAAAAAATCGGTATTTTCGACAAGACGTTTTTCAGTTTTTGATCCATTTTTGTATGAAAACGGTTTAACTTACAACTATAGGACTTTCACTACCCGATCTTACTGTTTTATCTTCTATCCATTTATATTCTCAGTTTTCATTTTTAAACAACGGATATTATTTAATAACTTGCAAATGCAAACGTTTCTAAACTACAAACAAATACTTTATTATACAAAGGTGTACACATGATTAATATTAATTAGCAAATAATAAAAGAAATGAAAAAAACGAACCTAATCATAATGAAGATTTTCAAAAACCCGACCTTCTGGTTCAATACAGGTCTCACACTTTTCAACAATTTTCCGTAATACATTTTCTTTTTGAGGTATACTAATATCATTAATATTTCATAATTCGAGTTCTTAAAATGTCCAAATTTTCAGGTGGAGTTAAATAGACTTTTTCTTTGATATGACCCCAGAAGAAAAAATCTAGGGGCGTCAAATCTGGCGAACGTGCTGGCCACCTTACAGGGCCATTTGTCCCTATCCATCGGTCCCCAAACCTGTCATTTAAATAATTTACACAAATCCTAGCATTATGAGCCGGCGCACCATCTTGTTGAAAGTAAATGTTGGGAATTTGTGCAAGAGGTAAATTGTCCAGAAAATCGTTGACTGTTGTTTCCAAAAAGTTCAAATAAGTTTGCGCTCTAAGGTGCTCATTAAAAAATATTGGACCCACAACTGTCGTTCCTAAAACACCTAGCCACACATTAACACCGAAGTGTTCTTGAAATGATCCTTCTCTAAATAGATGGTGATTTTCATTTGCCCAATATCTTACATTGTTCCTGTTGAACATTCCCAGATTCGTGAAGCGAGACTCATCAGAAAATAATATCAATCTATGAAAGTTATTATTATGGTTATGATTTTCCATAAACCATCGGCAATATTGAACTCGCCGATCAAAGTCGTTAACACCCAAGTGTTGGTGGAGTTGGTGTTTGTAACGCTTGTACTTATGTTTCTTCAAAATTTTTCTTGCACTTTCTCTGTTAACTCCAACTTCATTTTCAATTTGGCGAGTAGAAATATTTGGATCAGCATTCACACATGCCAGAACGTTTATTTCTGCTTCTTCGCTAATAATAAAATTTTCTTCATTTTCATTTTGGGGAACTGTTTTCAAATGTTGTACCAACCACGGAAAATAAGCATAGCAGGGTTGGTTTCTGTCGGGGTATCGTTGTGCGTGGAGTGCTAGAGCCTGCCTTTTATTTTGCAAGCACTAGCCATAAACGAGAAGCATATCTATTTGTTCGACTCTTGTAAAAATTACCATTTGAAACAGATTACAAAGAACTACGCCAAAAAAAAATCACGAAATAAAAAACGATAATTTACAAGAATTTCCAACAATCTGCAAAACACACTAGGTGATAAAAAATAACTGACATAGGTAATATAATTATTTCTAAAAACCATAGCAACCTGTGTCATGGCTAATATGATTATTTTAATTTTAGTGAAAAGAGCATAAAACGTCCAGCTGGTTCAAAAATAATATCCGTTGTTTGAAAATAAATACTGAGAATATAAATGGATAGAAGATAAAAAAGTAAGATAGGGTAGTGAAAGTCCTATGGTTGTAAGTTAAACCGTTTTCATACAAAAATAGATCAAAAACTGAAAAACGTCTTGTCATAAATATCGATTTTTTAAAATTGCTAGCATCAGTTTTTTTGTTCTACTATCCTAGAGTGCCTTTAATGAAGTACGAATTGCACCGTTTGTTTTGGTCGTAGCGCTCTTCGTTTTTTTGGAAAAATGAATTAAATGTTAAAATAGTTCAAACTTTAAAGCCCCATAAGTCAAAATCTGTTAAGTTTAGGTATAGGACATGCTACATAAAAAATGTTTAGAATTTTTCGCAGCATTCAAACATGCAAAAATATACGGGGGTTGCAATTTAAAATATCAAAATTTTAATCGTTTCCGGTGAAACCGGAAGTGATTGTAATTTGTTTTTTTTTGCTTAAAATATGCACATTACTTAACCCAGACGTCGACCAAAATTTCAAATTTTTATCTAAAGTCGTTTTGAAACGCTAGCCTGGGTAGTAGTTCCATTGTCACCCGGTATAATACAGTCTGATAATATAACAATTTAAAGAGATATTTAGTTTTTTGGTGCAGAATTTTAGAAACAAATTATTTTAAAAGGGGCGTTTAAAAACGGATATTATAAATATGTAAAGTCTGTCCAGAGATATAAGAAAGTGACTAACTGATCCCTATTAGGAAAGACCCGAGCCAGCTGTAAAATTGAAATATAGCCGAACAGGTCCGTATTTTGCTAAGAATTAAATCATGGTTTGTAATAAAAATAAGTAAGACATTAAATAATATTTTATTTTTGTTTAAATGTGAAATTACAAGTTATTTTATTATTAAAAATTATATTTATGATTACAAAAATATACAAATTATTCGGTACTTATAATAATAATTATTCACTTAATATATCAATATCACTATCGCTATCATCATCTGTTCTAATTATTATTTGTGCTATATTGTTTATATGGATATAGGATTTTTCCACTTTTTCAACATGTGTAACAGAATTTGCCCAACTTTGTGAAGGGATGTTAAAAACTTCAGTTTCTATAAGCTCAAGTACACTGAAGTTAATAGTAGGGCAAATATTGTTACGACGAATGGCAGATTTCAGTTGGTGCCAAACATGTTCGATGGGATTTAATATACAATGGTATGGTGGAAGCCTTAAAACTGTATGCCCTAGATTTTTTGCATAATTATCACAGAAGTATTCCTTTTGTAGTTTTAAACTTTGTAAAACCTCAATTAATTGCGTTTTGGTGTAATCTTCCTGAGAATAAATGTCATTATCATACATGTAGTTTTGGATTGTTGCTTTTGTGCCAATTGAGGAGGGAGTCTTGGTCAACTGCCTTCTATGGTAGCTTGCATTGTCCATTATAATTACGCTATTCAAATATATATTTGGAATTAGCTTGTTTTTAAACCAATCTTCAAATAAATCAGCAGTGGTGTCCTCATGGTACTCCAGAGAAGAATCTTTAATGTTTTTTGCAGACAGAGAAAGTCCATTTGGAATCCATCCGTCTTTAGATCCAGCACACAAAATCGTAATTCGTTTACCTCTTTTTGATGGCGCGCTTCTTTTACACTTGCAGCTTGAGTCAACCCGTTTTACAGTATTCAAGAACAAATAATGATTATACTAATTTAATATACGCAATTACTCAAAATGAAATAATAAAAGAACTTTGAATTAGCTTATTAGAAAATTGTAAATCTTGGTTGACAAGTCCATGATACAAGGACCTTCAAAAAAGTCGAATACAATTTTGATGTAAAATTATCATGGGAGCCAATATTTGAGGGTAGCAAAACTTACATGGGATTTCCTATGGCTAGTCTGGCGGTACACCACCCGGTATATAATCGTCCTCACTAAAATTTAAAATTCTTTTGAATCATAAAAGTCCTGACCCTGCAAATTTGGTTTTAAATGAAATTTAAAATTTTTTACTTTTGCTGCAGGCACATCCTGCCTTGACAGTGGGTCACCCTGTAAAACAGTTTTCTTTTTAATTTTACGCTTATCTATGACCCCATAAGTACAACTGCCAAGTTTAAGTAAATATTTAGAAGAGCTGACCTTAGAAATTGGAGGTAAGTTTTGGGCTAAAGTCATAACAATGTTGTAACATACTATTTAATGTCATAGACAGGTTGTTAAAAAAATTTGAAAGACATTTATGTATTTTTTATTAGGTAGTGATCTAATAACTTATAGGATTTATTTTTTAGACTCAGTTTGATACGAGGACAAAAGGATTGGGGCAGTACATCATCTCCTCTATTATCCCTGTCAACAAGTACTCAAACATAAATTCTTTTGAGTTCTGAAATTCCAAGAAAAGAAAAAGTAAGGGAGCAAGTAAATTCACTAAGAATCCTAACAAAATTATACTTGAAATGAATCTTATTTATGTTAGGTAAAGTACCTGGTTATCTGCATATTATTTATTGTAATAACCTTTACTAAAATCTACTTTTACAGATTTTGAACAGTGAATGTATAATAAATTATTATTATTATTATAATGCACTATGTGTATGTATTTTTTTTTTTAATAAAAATTGCATCTTTAGGATTACAATAAAATAAAATATACTTGTAAGAGTTTTGTGTTATTTCTCTTATTACTTTGCTGGATATTGAACTACTAAGATCCAATTTATGAATGTTCGGTTTATGTTAGCCATAAGATAACTTCTAAGGATACCATCGTTGGAACAATTGTTTTATATGGCTGTTATCACTGTCAGCACATTGTTATAATGGGGCTAATACCCAAATTGTCAATGTCCAACTAGTGACAATAGCTCAGAAGTGACTGTAGTAGAGCAAAATACATAGCATGCATATATCTGATAGGTATATTAGAAATTCTTTTAACCCACTGGTCCAAGTTATCAATGTCCTGGTAGGGATACCAGCCACATAACTTCATGATGAGAATTGTTCCAGCAATGGTGTTCTTACAAGTTATCTTGTAATGGGAGATACACGGGCATTGATAATTTGGACCTTACAAGCGAAATACACCATTCGTAATTTTTATACTTATGTATCATTTGCAACAATATAAAAATTGTCAGTAAAGTTTCTGTTCCTGTCTAGAGTGAGACAACGGAGATTGCTATTAAACACATACATTTATTATAAATCAGAATTTTAATTAATGCTTCACCTGACAATATCTTTCTGGTGCACTGCACAATCAAGTTCGGCAGCATAAAATGTTCAATTATAAAATTACCAAAACAGTGTGAAGACTTTTTCCCCGTGTACACAGCACAAAAGAAGAAGAATATTATATTTTTTACTGTGTTTTAAGTTTATCAAGGTCATAGAATCGGGTACATGAAACTTCAAAGGAACCGACAATACTTTCGTCTCCTATTGGTTGTGTTACCCTTTGCGCTAATTAGAAGCTTTTTGTGCAAATATACACAATATGGTTGCAATACTTATAGTAGATACCTAGATATAAGTATATAAATGAAACAATGCAGTCTTCCTCCA
This sequence comes from Polydrusus tereticollis, assembly GCA_963920685.1. Classification (NCBI taxonomy): domain Eukaryota; kingdom Metazoa; phylum Arthropoda; class Insecta; order Coleoptera; family Curculionidae; genus Polydrusus; species Polydrusus tereticollis. The sequence continues at coordinate 86,256,556 of OY987329.1, read as the reverse complement.
CAGTTTAATGATTAACATAAATTAAAAGTTCCCGACATGTTTCAAGTACTTAAGAACTCATCTTCAGGGGATACTAAAAGGATAGGATAGTACAAAGCTGAGAACGAACAATGAAAATAAATTAAAGTTTGAGAAGGACTTACTAAGTTGTCTCAAATTAATGAGTACAACTCATAAGATAATACATGTAAAGGTTGAAGACTTGGTGTACGAACTGGTTAATTGTATTGAAATTGAGATATAAATGAAGTTTTGATTATAGATATATATTTTTAAAGGTTGTATCTCGTATTATAATACTTTTATAAAATTCTTAAACAAACAAGAATCATTTGTTCTATAGTAAAAGTTGTAAAAGCCGTTATAAGATAATTTGACGCAAGTATTTTTCTTAATGAACAAGATTATCGCAACGATATGCGCTACAAAATAAAAATATTCGTTAGGCAACGCTATTCGATAATTATAGAATAATTTGCTTCTTTTAAAGTTCTACTTTGCTAGCTTGGAGGCTTTATCAGAAAGAAGTAGCAGGTCCAACAAATCATTTATTTCCAATAAATTTTAAGTAAACCACTGACAGTAACTCCTGCGTCTTTTAAAATCTGCAGCTCGTACTTCTTGCACTTTATAAGAAAACAAATTTCACCGTTTTTTAAGAATAGTCCTGCATGTTCCATAAGATCTTCCCACACGTTTTGTTGGCGTATTTTGCATTATTTCACGAACGTTTGCAACAAATTTTTGTGTACTTACAAATCCAGGTCCTTTTTTGTGTGTACAGAACCTGTTTCCATAAACAGAGCCACGGTTCTTCTCAGGCAATGATAAAAATGCGCAGCAGTAAAAGCGATGTTAGGAAAATTTTCGCAAAAATCGTCCATGCACAAACTCTGATTGTATTGTCACTTACCATTTACTATAACCCTATTTCGAAAATACGTTTCAACCATGAATTATTTGTGTTCATTTTGAAAGATTGGATAAATTAGCAATTAATCAAATTACTTGTAACGACTGTTAAAGATGACGAGTTCATTGCCACCGCTGAACAGTACGGCCTTAAATGCAAGGCACACTTTGATGATAATAATCGAAGTGGGGATCTACCATGTTTATAAAACAATGGAATGACAATTCGAGAAACGACGAAAAAATATTTGTTCAAACCGTCCCTTTGTTTTGAAGGACACATAACCCCACATACACACATAAATATGGGTTAAGTAATTTCATAAATTCGGACTGATTGGTTATACTATGGACAACAAAAAAAGTTGTAAAAAAGGGGTTTAAACTGCGCGATTTAAGTTAACCAATGATAGGGCTACAAAAATTGGAAAAATGCCAGTTGAGAATTAACTAAGAAAATGTCACGTCAAAAAGTAAAACGTATTAATCTCTCTTTCAGTTTAATATATTCCCATTTCTTGTCGGTCGAGATCGATAATCGGTGGCGTCAGCAGATGACACGATGGCGATTACTTAGGTGATTCTTACTCTATAATAATGTACGTAATGAATTGTTTTTATACAGAGTGACTTTAAATGCTATTAATAAAACATGTATATCGTTTACACTACAAAATATTCCACCATTGTGGATTCGAGTAAATCAATTGAGGAAGTAACGTAATTTGCTAATTAATGAATTTGCCCGTGGTCCAAATATAAAACTGCAACTTAAATACGCCGACAAAAATATGCTTGCTATGCTTATTTATTTCTGAAGAATTTTAAATTGCTAACAAAATGTAACCTTCAAAAAATCTTTTTGCTAGAAAATATAAATCACCCACAAGAAATATGCAAATTTTAGTCCTTAGCAAATTACCATTTAGTTTTCACGGTCACCTTGTTAAAACTTACGAGGGCCATTCTTCTTTTCATGACACGAACAAAACTGGCACCCTTTTCAAATTAGTGCAAATAATTCTAGAAGAATAACTATGGGTTGAAAAAGGGTTCCAAATACCTTTCAACGATATTTGCATACCTGACAAAAAAAAGCCTTGAAAACGATGTAGATTTACTTTATGCAACTAAAAGGGATTTTTGGCATTGTAAATGGGTACAAAATTGAAAATACTTGCATTTAATGTGTTCTAGTGTCTCATTTTAAAACGTGAAACTGGACGTAAAACAAATAAAATAATTATGTCAAGCTATAGAGACCTAGGTCAGGTATATTGGTTTATTTTATTTGTACTATCTAAATTATAAAAGACACATATTCGCTAAGAATTGGTTACTGTCATCCCGACACAGAATTTCTTCCAAGTCTTTGTTGAGATGTGAAACCTCCTGCTGCCTATAGAGATGTGCATTGGCAGTCGATGCTCGAGCATCCAAAGTAAAAGATGACACAAGTATGCTGTCATCAGCTATAAATTAAAGTTTCAGTTTTTTGGAAACATCGTTAATGTATAGTAAAAATTGGGTGGGCGACAATATGGAACTCTGAGGAAATCATGCATTGATGCTTAATGTATCGGAAGGAAATCCGTCCATCGCCTCTCGCACAGAGCGGTCTTTGAGAAAGCTTCAGAGCCATGAACAAATTTAAACCGGCATTCCATATGCTTTTACTTTATTTAGGAGCTCCTAATGCCATATTCGGTCAAGGGCCTTTGAAATGTGCAGTGCTACCGCCCGGGACTCCCCAGAATATTCTATTGGATTGTTCCAAACGTGAATAACATAAGCGAGAAGGTATCCTGTTGATCTATACTTACGGAATCCATACTGGCTGTCACTAATAATGTTGGAGCCTTCCAGGTACTTCAATAATTTTTCATTGATAGCCTTCTCTATATCTTTTGACATAACCGAAAGCAATGCGACTGGACGATAGTTGTTTGGCAAGGTCTTCTTGTGTTTTCTGGTGTGAGCTGGACTGGCACTGTTTTCCAGCAAGAAGGAAATATTCATTTTTTTGTAAGATAAGTTAAAAAGCCTACAAATTACCGGTGTGTTAATGAATTTGCCCGTGGTACCAAAAACAAATAAAATAAGTTATGTTTAACATACTCTTTAAAGTTACTTCCCTAACTGGTATTAGGAGTAATAATGGGCCATTGTTGTTAAATTCTTCCTGAAAAAATTTACAGTCCTTTACAAAGATGCAACCGGGGAAGACATTGAAAATGCCGAAGCAGAGTGCAACGCTTGTGACTATTGTGAGATTTGAGATCTGCGAAAACTAATAGATTTGAATGTAATATTTAGGTAGTTGATATAAGTTTTATTGATTCATAATATAAAAAATAGTAAAATAAAGGTTATAAACTCGAACGCGCCTCTAAGGTATGGTTTCGCTGGAGCAGTCAGCGGCCGCGGCTGGCGTTCGCGATTGGTAGCTCGTTACTGGTTTAATGCGATTTGTATGTACACGGTTTCACTGCCGCAGCTCAGCGACACAGCGTTCGCCGTCAATTGCAGCGGCTGCGTTCGGACTGCTAGAGAGACCAGTCCAGCGCCGATCGTTCAGCAGAATGCCACCGTTCTCGGCAATTGCTGACGAGTGTTTGATAGAGGAGGTGCAAAAGTAGTCCCCTTTATACAACTACGAGAACGAAAATTACAAAAATGTTGTAATGAAAGAAAATGCATGGAAAAAAGAGGCAGCAAGTGTAGGGAAGAATGGTAAAGTGTACAAAACCATTTTGTTTATTTTTCAGCATTACATTACAAAGTATATAATTAGGGTAGACTGGGGCAAGTGCGAAGCCCTTTTTAATAGTTCAAGTTTATTTCCTTCCTACTTTAAATATACAATATTTATAGAAATGTCTTTGTAAGAAAGTAATAATTTAATATGTTTACTTTTCATACTGCATAGGGCACACATGAATTATTTTTGAGATCTTGAGATTTGAATGATTATTTTTTTTTTGAATTTTTATTCTGAAAAATAATCCAAAATAACACTCAAAAAAGTCCTAATAACAAGAATAATATTTTTATAAACGTATTTATCCGTTCAAAACCCAATGTTTGGCTTTAATCTCTAAAACAGTAGGAATTATTCCCAAGGAGAAACTAAAACAGAAAAGAAACTTAAAGTTTAAAAATTCGAATAATTTTATGGAACTTGTTAAATATTGTATCCCGCAAATTTCACATTAAAATAAAAACCTCCTCGGCGTATTACTACCGGTTCAGGTAAACGAGTCACTATATCGTCTAGCTGTACTACATTGACATCATTGGTGAGTGGCCATAAAAAATTATCTTTTAGTTTTCTAGTAAACTTGATTTCAAAGCCGTTGTCAACAGTATTTACCTGGCCAATGAAATGTTTGTTTGCTTTTGGTAATGTGTATTTAACCAGTACCCAGTCTCCAATGGAAATATTGTCTTTGTTTATTTCAGGAATCTGATCTTCGCAATGCGATTCTAAAGTGAAACTTTGATCCGATTCCATAAAAGGTACACTTTCATTATCTGATTCACTGGAGCTGGATTCAAATTGATATGGACTTGGCCGACTTTGTTTACTCTTTCGGTCAATTTTCATAGCTGGTTTAGATATAGTAGATGAACTTGTAGAGAGTTTTTACTGACTACTTGCGATAGTACCTGCAATGGTTTGGCCACCTTGAATTAAGCGCTTTCGTTTCCTTGGATTAGAAGAAGGAGTCTGTCGGAGCGAATCAAGTAGTAGATCATCAAAACTTGTTTTTTTTTCTTGCCGATTTTCGGTTGTAGCTGGTAATACAGCTTCAGTTATAGGATCCTGATGGTTATTGAGTATACTTTGTTCATTTTGATCAGAGCTGACAATTACTTTGAGATTGGTGGCACTATTAGATGCTGATGAAGGAGCTGCAAGTAATTCTGCATTAGATGCTAGTTTCCTTTTAAGTGAGGCGCCAGATGTAGAAGGCTTTACTGTTTTTAACATTGACTGTTCGAAAGTAGCGGTTTTTTCTGTTACATTCGGTGCTACAGCATTTCTTTCAATATCAATGCGTCCTGGCCTCGGTTATAAATCTGTTACAGATCCTTGATTTTTCAAGTGTTCCTCCCATCTTTTTAGGGCATCGATGTCATACTTCTCTTTAGGAATAACATGTCTATTAAATGGAACAATACCACCCTTTCTGAATCCTGTTTTTATGATTCTGAAATCTACTTCAGCCCAGGTTTTCACTAGCAATGTGGCGAATTCCCTTTTTGGTAGTCGTTGTCCCTGATGACGTCTTTGTCATGTTATTACTTCCCTCTCCCATATTGCCTTAAAGGATCTAAACACACTCAAATCGAGAGGTTGAAGTAAATGACTTGTATGGACTGGCAGTTTAAGTATATGAATATTTTCTTTTCTTGCGGCTTGAATTAATAAGCAATCCACATGCGAGTCAAGCCCATCATATATAACAATAATTGGTGCCTGATCACGAACCAAAGGAATAAAAGTCTTTAGAAAGTAATTTCTAAATATTTCGGAGGTCATCCATCCATTGGCGCTGGCTGCATATACGGTGTCTTTGAAGAGGTCTTCATTTCTTTCTGAATTCCAGAAACTCCATACATTATTGCCTTTAAATATTATCAATGGTGGCAATTTCCTACCACTAGCACTTGCTCCTGCCAGGACGGTTATATATTCTCTGCCCGATTCAGCAATAATTCTTGAAGAGGGTTTGCCTTTCGCGCCAAAAATTTTAAGACGAGAAGGATCTCTACACAGTGAAGTCTCATCTAAATTGTAAATCCATTCAGGACGATCCTGAAGACCCAACTCCAATATAGCCTTTTCCAATAAAACAAAATATTGGTCTATTATGAATGGGTCCGTAGATTTCTTTCTGCAGTACTCTAAGCTTTGTGGTTTTTTTCATACTCAAAAAGTGCCGTTGTTTAAACTTTATTAGCCAGTCTGTGCCTGGCATATTGTTCCTAAAAGGATTGGAAATATTATTTAAAGTTACAAAGTCATCTTGCCAAGAAAGTATTGGAGGTCGGCCCTGTGTCTTGCTTTTTTCGCCACGGCGGCCAGTTACTCTACAGTAGATTATAATGTATGGGATTCTGAATTCGGTACTAGCCATCGACATGGTTAATTGACCTTGATTGACGGCATTTACTGCAGCATTTAATTGCCCCTCCCCATAGGCAGCCCTATCGGACTTTCTTTTATAATTTCGTACCATGACGCCAACTCTCTGTAAAGAATAAAAGCTTTAGGTGTCAGTGCCAACGAACTTTAGCATTCCCAGGAAAATGGGGCAAGTGTAAACTAACCTTAACACTTACCTCATTACAATTTTCACACATGCCACACATTATGTTTTTTATGGGGGAAGTGCAAACCTGTTCGTGAGTAAAAACCGCTTTTAGATTTGGTCGGTATATAGGATTTTAAAGCTACAACAATTGACTAAACACAAGAAAATGCAATAAAACTAAAAGTATATTATAAGTTTTTACCTTTGACCAATTTTTTATGGAGATATCACACACTATTCAACAAACCGATTCGGAGATTATGTTACAAATGACTACTCAGAAAGAAAAAAACACCTGGTAACTCGCCGGGAGTGGATAATTCAACAGTGCTAATGTATAGTTAGTTGCCTCGGACCACACAGACAAGTAAACTTTCAATATTGCCTGTTTGGCGCTCTGATTTTCCACTTACCCCAGTTTTACACTTGCCCCAGTCTACCCTATACCATATTCAAATCCAACATTATGCATACGAAGGACACATTGATCAGTACTTAATTACAACCGTAACTCTATTTCGATTGGTCAAGCGGCAATAAAACTAAAAGGCCCTGGGCGACAGGGTTGTAATTAGTTTACCGGTGATTTTCGCATTATTGCATTGTATCGTTTGGTGTTATTGTTTGTTGTCAATATTTTTATATAAATATTTGTGTCTTTGAGCATGTATTTCAATGTATACAGGGTGTTTCAGAAGTACTAACCTGAACTAACCTGAACATGTGTCCGGAGTTGCCCCGTTTTTGATGTACAGGGTGCGTAAGATTTTTAAAAAAATCGTTTTTTTTATTATTTTTGTAAATATCCTTTTCCCGATTTTATTGCAATTTGGTACCGTCATTCATAATGATAAGAGGCTTAATTAGCCCTAACTAGATTAAATTTATTAAGTCCAGTGGCGTCCCGGGAAACACTTCAACAGATATTATTGACAAAAAAATGTACGCCACTGACTTTTTTCTAATTTTGATATTTTTTCCGGATATACCAACTAATGATACAATTTTAAAATGTTTTGATACTTTGACGTTTTATCCAAATTGATTTGTTTACTTGGTATGCTGCAGCTCTTATTTAAATATGGTATAGTATAAATTCAAGTGTTAATATGACGCTTGTCGAAATGGAGGAATTTGGGCTAACATCTCCTCTTCATCTTCTTCCTCCAACAACAGCATGCAACTAATGTTATCGGCGTTCATTATAAATCATACATAAGCGCTTGCACTACGAAATACGAATATGATCTGAAGCGCGCTGCTCCAGCTACGCCAGCCAAACCACCCTGCGACGACGGCCAATTTCTACGCTCGATCGCGAACGCCAAACGCACCCGCTGACTGCTCCAGCGAAACCATACGATTACTCCCGACTTGGTCTGATCCCGATCATTTTAATGTAGTGTGACGTCAGGGACAAATGCAACACAAGAATTTCGAATTCGGTACCCATACTTACGTGCCCGTGCGATAATATAAACATTTTCAATGTTAATAGCTCTTTGGAGAAGCCATTAGCTCTTTGCATCGGCTATTTAAATGCTTCGGAACTTTCTCAAATGGTACACAACGTAATCGACAGAGATATGTATGAACACCTTAATTAGTGGGTTAATACCAAAGGAGAATACTTTAAGTTTTTGGTACATTGAATATAGCATGAAATTTTAATATTTTGTTGTCAAATTTAATTTCTTCATGTTTTCTTACCGATTTACAATTATCATGGGATTGATGACGTGCTACGGTAATTGTTTTGCATTAACTATATATTTTAATGTAGCTATGTAACTCACTTGATTCTTTACATGCTTACCTTACAGTTAAAAAATATGATATTCCAATATCATATTTCATTAGTGACTACAAAATAAAAATTAACTTAGACGTAGACTTAGAAATTCTAATAAAATACCTTTAGTAATATTTAAATCTAAAACCTTTAATGAAAGCTAATAGTTTGTTATCTTAATGACAAATTTAAAATATATAAAATTTATCTATTTTAAATATTTAGAATGCCCTTAAAAGCTTTTTGATGAGTTTCCAATATCATTTTTCTTTTTCTTTAAATTCTGTATCGTTAGTCTCTTGAAAAATTAACTTTAGATATCTAATATTAACCCCAATACAATTTAAATTACCTTTGTTAAAAGAGAACACTAACGATGAAACGACTAATTGGTTTACCTGTATCATTAAAATATAGGGTGTAATGTTATATTATTGCGGGAGAATATTAGGATAAAAAAAAATTAAGTATGGGATTCGCGAAAGAGTTTTATAATTTAACCCTTTAAGGCGCAAAAGACCTTTTTTTTTTTTTTGATTTTATTTGCACGTATGAAAAGTAAGATAATTTTAAACATATAAATACCTGTTTATGTTAAAAATTTAACTCCAGCGTCGAGTTTTTCCCAAAAAACTGGTGGGAAGTTATAATCCCAAAGATTCTTAAGGTCAATTTTTTTTTGGGATATTATTTTCCCACTTAACGAAAACAGTTTGGAATTCAAATTAAAAAAAAATATATTTCAAAATAAATGTACAAACATTAGGACTAACTAACTAAACGAAATTAAAAAGAAAAAAAATGCTTATAACTAAAATAATATATAGAGCGCTACATCCTTTACATGTTATAACAAATGAGATCTAATTACCACCCTATAAGAAAATATCTATATTCATACGGATTTTCAAGAGGCTAAAAGATAAACAAACAACAAAGACTAATTAATTGCTCTTGTGAAAATCGGCAAAACAGCCTTTACATAGTGCAACATTACAAACAGGACATAGGATGTTGCTGCGTTTCTCTTTTGCCTTAGTACTACATTGGGCACACCTCCTATAGGTTTTTATGACCATTTTATCACCAACAGTATCTTTTTCATTTTCAACTGAAGAAGTGGAAGGCCTATTAGATACACCTTGAGATGTAGAAGATGTATTCCTTGGTATAACTAAGTCATCTTCCGCGTCAGAATCACCGCCCACATCCGAATTGACAGCTTGCTCATCGTTTATTTCAGCTAGCTGATTTACTATTCTTTCGAGTTCTTCCTCAGAAAGTGCAGCCATTAGATCTAAAAATATAATAATTGGAAAACATAACTACGAAATAATAAAGAAGCTATAGTTATGTAATTTCGTAATGGTAACATTTTCACACAAGACGATTTTTTGGAGAAATATCAAATATTACGTCTGCCGTACTTATTCTCATATTATTATTTACTGTGGTTCCAAAGTAGGTTGATTCACAATCAAGTTATCTATAGAAAGCAGCCGATGTATTTTTGTTTACTATTTTTTTTTTTACTTTGAAAACTAGTTTTTTTTCTATTAATTTTAGTTTATATGTTTCTCCTAATAAATTTTTGTAGTAAAAGTTACATTTTCTTCTTGAAAATAATATATTTTTAAAAACTAATTATTTCTTTATAACACTTAACAATTTTTACGTTGCTGACATTCACTGATTTATCAAAAATTAAATCACAAAAAAATATTACAATAGTCACTAATATATTTATTACCTTGGGTTCCGTTGGGATATTATGTTCCCACCAAAACACATCAACCGTCACTGTCGACTTCTGAAACACCACTGACCGTTTATATTTGAATTCTGAGATTATTCACGTCTGTTCTTGCCGCCCGCCCAGGTGGGGATACACTAATCCAATGGCACTTAACGTTACATATGGGTGGGAAGCTATTATCCCAAAGATACTTAAAGGGTTAATTTGCTTTTAAATGCCTTTAAAGTTAAAACTTGCCTTTTCTAAGGCAAAAATAACATTCGACAGCCTATCATCATCAGACCATAGGTGCGTTGGAGAATTCACGTAAATCACCATCGCTGGAGTACTGTTCGGATATTTGCGGTTCTGCTCCTAAACATACCCTAAGTGTGCTGGATTCCATTCAAAGAAGAGCCATTCGCTTGATCGGTGACCATGATCTAACAAACAACCTGAACATCGAGAGCAGGACTTGAGTCTAGTTTACAAATATTTTCATGGCAAGTGCTCAACTGAGGTTGCCCGCTTGATTCCACCCAGAGCGGTTCATGGTAGAAATTGTAGAAATACACGCACTGCAGCCCGTACGTGGTTCAGCTCGAACGACACTGTTTAAAAATCCTTTCATCTGGAGAACGACATCAGTCTAGAACGACCTCCCCGATACCGCGTTCCCAACAAGTATAATCTTCAAAAATACAAGATCAACGTGAATCGTTTCCTGCGCACACGTACCGCTCGCAGAGCGCCATAAACGATTAATCCTGCAGTGCTGTGCCTTATTATAGTCCTGCAGTTTTCAATGATACTAAAATAGAATATACCTAAGTATTTTACCAATTCTTTCTAAAACTTTTGATGAAGTATTGTACAGTGAATTCTTTCGATTTTGTGTTATTAATAGTATTACTCCAGATAGCCAGTGTGATTTTAGAAAATACTTTAGTACGTCAGGTACATTGGTCGAAAATACTGACGACATAATGTGTGCCATTGATAGGAAGTTTACCAGAATAACTCTTGTCCTAGACTTTTCAAAGGCTTTCGACACTCTTCACCACGACCTACTTTTTGCAAAGTTAAAATATTCTGGTTTTCTATATGCATCTTTGAGTTTAATTAAATCTTATTTCGCGAACCGATTTCAAAAAATCTCTTGTAATAATAATTTCTCGGAGCAAGTCCAGATTCTCTTTGGCGTACCTTAAGGCTCTATCCTTGGGCCTCTCTTTCTTATTGTCCATACCCATGATATACTTAAATCATAAAAACACTCTAAAGTAAGGGCTTACGCCGATGATATTCAAATTTATTTTCATTTTAATCATAGGGACCCTGTAAATGTATCCAGCTTACTCTCATCGGATCACAATGTATAGTTTATAGTTATACCCTTCAAAGTCAGTTCTTATGTTATTTGGTAATAAAAATAATGTGCATTTTTTAAGTCAAAATATCAATATTTCTATCGATGGAGTTCAATAAGCCCCACGGTAACCTCCGAAAATCCATAATATCTCAATTTGGCATACAATAATTTATGATTTATGGGATCGAACGCCTTAGAAAAATGAAGCAAAACCATAATGGACACCCTCCCCGAATCAAGGTCTCCACCTCACTTACGAGGCCACTTATCTGATCATAAATGATTCTTTCCAATACTTTTGACATCACAGGCAGCAGACTCACCGGGCGGAGCTCACTATAGGACTCCGGTACGGCAATCTTAGGAATTGGTCGAATGAAAGACTTCTTCCAGGTATTCGGAAAATGACCACTCTCCAAGCAAACATTCACAATGTGGGTCAAGTAAGGATCAATAAATGGGCTGCAGTACTGAAGCATTTGGAGAGATATTCGATCAGACCCCGATGCATTAGATCTAATCTCATTAAGTTACCTGCCCACCCCTTGTATACTGTTGCAGGAAGCAAATTCATCTTATTTTCAGTAACCACATTCAACCCATCATAGTGCAAAATAAGCTCATCGCAACCATTTTCATTAAATACCGAAACAAAATTGTTATTTATATCATTGGCATTCGATAAATATTTGGGGATAACGGCATTGTTACTGCGTTTTATATCAAGAGATGATAAGGTGTTCCAGGTTTCTCGCGGATTATTTTCCATCACTACACCATTCATATGAGCTTTTTTGGCATTTCGTACAAGCTTAAGTGTCGAATTTCTCAATCTTCTACAGCTGACCTGATCCTCCAATGACCCAGTAGCTCGAAACCTTGCCATGGCAAGGTCCCTCTGCTTTATGGTCATCTGATACCTCCTGTAAGCCAAGAAGCTTTCGGCTTAGTCACCCTTACTGTTTTTAAAAAGGGAAATATATTAAACAGAAACAAAACCATATCAGTAAACATTTCAACCTTCCTATTAATATCAATTTTATAACATATCTCAATCTCATTCCAAGGCAACGATCGCAGCAAAACAATAAAGTTCATAAAATCAAAGTTCTTAAAATCTCTGTACGTCACCATCCTCGGGATGAACCTGTTTATTTTGATCTTAAGCTCACAGTAGGTAAGCCTGTGGTCCAATATCCCCATCGCATCAATAACACCGCAGTCACCCACCAGAGAGGCCCAAAAATAGGATCCAGTAAAGTCGCAGTGGTCGCCGTTATGCGTGTCGGTTCGCTAATAACCTGATAAAACCCATAAGAATCAAAACACTCCGATATCAGATTATCCAAGTTTAAAAGGTTTACATTTATATAACCCAAGCATACAACATGATCCACCGTCGGTAGAACGTAGGTCAATACTTCATCAAAGCTCTCCAGAGCTGTGCGAACATTAGTTCCAGGGGGTCTATAAAACACAGGAAAGGCCACTCTCAAAGTTCCAAACTAGACAATAATCCACATCTGCTCGATTGAGGTCTGATCGCAGTTGACATCGACAATCTCCGATCTATTCTGATTGCGCACGTAAAAACCAATGCCTCCACCTCTGCGCCCCATACAATCCCGACGCATGAACGAATAGTCCTGTGTCTCAAATGCCTCACCGGGAAAGTCACGCGTTAACCAAGTCTTGGAGATGGCAAAAATCGTCATATCCTTAGTCACAAATTGCGTAAGGCGCTCTGCGAGTCATTGGTTCTTTCTAGTTTTAATTACTGCGATTTAATATATGACCCGTGCTTGGACACCTTGAACAAAACTAAGATGCCGAAGGTTCAAAACACATGTTCACGTTTTATATTTGGTCTGAGGAAGTGTCATACACTTTTTGACTCTTAAGCTGGTTATCCACGAACAACCGTAGAACTTTGGAAAACTTTCTTTGTAAAATCTTAAGTAATCCATCGCTACCTTTAACTATAAAAAGTAACTTTATTTTTCGGGACTCTGTTCATTCGAGTGATATTAGATTTTCTAATAAAATTACTATGTCAAATCATCGGAGAGCCATGTTTCAAAGAACTTTTACTTTTTTCATTCTATTAGATTATACAACACCTTATAACTGATAAATCTATCTCGCTCGATTTAATTTATATTACTAGTACGGTACGAGCTTCATCACAGTAACGAGTGGGGAATATTGCTACGACAAGGTCGTAGACCGAGTCGTAGTAACCACACGAGTTCTGTAATGAGCCTTACCGTACGTGTGATATACAACATTTTATATAAGACCCAGAATTTTGGATTTTTTATGTATTCAAAATGATTTTCATATTATGAAAGTGATCTTACACAAAAAATACTGCCGAAACAGAAAAAATCAAAGTAGCATGTAATTTTGGTTACTATGCCGACGAAGTATATTGTCAAATGTTTCAACAAGCCATTCCACGACGCAACGTGTCATTTTCAAAGAAGCAGAATTAAAAAAAAAACTATGAGTGAAACTGATCTTCCATCAGACATAGAAGAAATTGTCCGATCCGCTATATCCTCGCTATTGCCAAAAAAGTCCAAGGACTATAAATACAATACAGAATACGACCGTTTCATTAGCTAGTGTTACAAAAAGAACATTAAAACCTTCTTGCAAGAAATGGTATTTCTCGCATATTTTGAGACAATATCACAGAAGTACAGCTCGTTCGGTCTGTGGGCATTTTATTCCATGTTACGCGCCACAATTTCCATGAAGAATAACGTGGATATAAGCAAGTGTAAAATATCTTTATGCAGCACCTAAATGCTACACCGTTAAATTCACCGTTACGTTAAATGAAAACACCCTCGTTCGTAACAACTCGTTTTACTAGCTATGAAACAATATATACAAAATAATGACTAACTAAAACTTAACTTAAAAACAATGATAAAACCTTAGAGTTCGTTAGGGTTATATCTATTTCGTTCTCTATTCGTTTTACACGATATGAAAGTTCACTTTCGTCACTTTACCCTCGCTACCCTTGGGTTGAAAGTTCAGGTACCATATTTTTATGGGTACTTAGGCAGTGGAGGCGAGGTTGCCAGGGTTGCTATTTTCAACATCCTCCCCGGCGGCAGTAAGTTCCAAAGGATACAATAATTGAATGGGTCGTCGAAGTAAGGATTTGTTTGGAGTCATGACTTCACAAGCTCGTATTTTGCCATCTCGTCCATGGAATATTTTCACTATTCTAACCATTTTCCATGATAACCGGGGCATATTCTGGTCGTGCAGTAATGCAATGTCACCAATATTAAATGACGTCGATTTAACGTTTACATTGGTATGAACTGCAGATCTTAACTGTTGAAGATAATCGGTAGACCACCTTTTCCAAAATTTCTGAACAAGTTCGTTGCGTACCTTCCATTGTTTTAATATATGATCTCGCTTGATATCTGGATTTTTAACATCTATAGAAAATCCACAATTTCTAGAACCCAGTAAAAAATGTGATGGCGTTAACACCAGTAAATCAGTAGGATCGTTATGAATATACGTTAAGGGTCTCATATTTACTGTTGCTTCAATTTCCGTTAATGTTGTTTGAAGTTCATCAAAATCCAATGTCCTTTTGCCTAAGGTTAGCTTAAGCGCATCTTTAACGGTTCTAACTAGCCGTTCCCAGAAGCCACCCCACCATGCCGCTCGTTCCACAATAAAGCGCCATTGAATCTGTTTTTGAGTGGCTTCTCGTTGTACTTCATCCTGACAAAGAATTCTTGGAAGTTCTTTTAATTCGATTGACGTTCTCTTGAAGGTCTTTGCGTTGTCGGAATATATGATCTGAGGTACACCTCTTCGTGAAATAAATCGACGAAGTGCTCGAATACAAGCTTCTGCGGTTAAATTTGGGACCAGTTCTAAGTGCACTGCTCTGATGACTGCGCAAGTCAATAACATTATATAGACCTTCGATCTTCCATTCACTGAAGCGACAAAAAGTGGTCCTGCAAAATCCACCCCAGTTACCTTAAACGGAGAAACTTCTTGTATGCGGCTACTCGGTAGTGGGGCAAAATGTTCGTTAGCACATTTTCCTCTCAATTTTCTACATTTCAGACAAGAATGTAATACCGTTTTAACACGCTGTCTAGCATGTATAATCCAAAAATTTTGTCTCAAATATGTTAAGGTTGCATTGACTCCGCCATGGTTGACCATAATATGTGAATTCCAAATCAATCGATCCGTTAATATGGACACCTTTGGTAAAATGATTGGATGCTTGGTTTCGTATGGTAAAAGTGATTCCTGTAGTCGCCCACCTAAACGTATAATCCCCTTGTCATCCAAGAACGGGTTTAACGTTAGAATTTTCGAATCATTTTCCACCTTTCCGTTAATCTTAAGAGCCGTTAGTTCCTCGTTAAATTGGTGTAGTTGTACGACTTTAATCCAATATCTTTCACTTTCTTGTATTTCTTCAAGGGTCACTTCCCTTTCAGTGTTTTTATTCTTATGGTTTCTTAAATTATTTATAAATCTTAGTACATAGGACGTTATTCTTAATATTTTATTTAAGCTGCTATAATTTTCTATCGGAAAAATATCTTCTTGTCTCTGGATTTCTTTAGTCTGTACAGCATATACTGATACTTGTTCAGGCGCAACTGCTGCATCATTTGAAGGCCATTCGTTGCTATTCCCTTTTAACCATGTTGGCCCAAAATACCAAATTTGAGAATCAATAAGAATCTTAGCCTTTACACCTCGCGTAAGTAAGTCAGCAGGGTTTTCTGATCCTGGACAGTACCGCCATTCACCAACGCTCAATTTTTGTATTTCAGTTACACGATGGCAAATGTATGGCTTCCATTTGTTAGCTTTACCAATTATCCAGTGTAGTGCAATTTTAGAGTCCGTCCATAAGACACTGGAATTAATTTTGATTTTTAAATTTTCAAGTATAAAATGTTGTAGTCTAGCTGCACAGAGTGTTCCTGTAAGTTCGAGTCTCGGCAAAGTTAATGTTTTGTCACCAGTTTTCGTTATTGGCGCAACTCTATTTTTTGCTAAAATTATATTACAGTTTACTTCACCCTGTTCGTTAATTGATTTGAGATATGCTACAGCCCCGTATGCTCGAGGACTGGCATCGGCAAAAATATGAAGTTCTGTATAGTACGAACAGCACTTTAGTACAATTCTCGGCAAGATAAAGTTGGAAAGTTCTGGTAGGTCGGTAAGCCACTTATTCCATTCGTTAGCTAAAGCTTCCGGTAAAATGGTATCCCATTCCAGTTTAATTTTCCAAATTTCCTGTAGTAAGATTTTAGCTGTTATAATATACGGTGACGCCAAACCTAAGGGGTCGTAGACCTTAGACACTGTTTTTAAAATGTTTCGTTTTGTGGCCGGTAGTTGACGTTCTTGTATAATATCGATCACAGGTTTGATGTCCACACCCAATTCGTCTGTGTCAATAAACCAGAGTAGGCCCAGAACCTTTTGAACCTTATCGTTAACGAGAGTTGGCTCTTCTATAATCGCTTGTCTAAGCTTCGCATTATTAGTGTGCCATTTTCTTAAGTTCATACTAGCATTTGACAAAATCTGCTTCCCTTCATTATAAATTCTATAAGCCTGCTGTATATCGTCAACTGCAACTATTAAATCATCGACATAAAATGATTTAAGCAAAACGTTGGCAACATCTTGAGACTCGTTGGGCGTATTTGATAAATGCTTCTTTAAAGTTGCCGCTAAAAGAAATGGGCTACAAGTAACGCCAAATGTTACACGTTTCATTCGATATTCAACAAGCTCTGGAAGTTTTATGGCACTAGATATCGGCTCTGCGTACCATAAAAATCTATGGCAATCTCTATCATCCTCTTTAAGTTTAATCTGAAGGAACGCTTTTTCAATATCCGCAATTAGGGCTACCTGACCGATCCTAAAATTTAACAATATTGTTAAAAGTAAAGGCACCAAATTCTCACCAGGCGATAATAAATCGTTTAATGACGGAAACCCAGGCCTATGGGCAGATGCATCAAAAACGCACCGAATTCGGGTAGTTTCCTTGTCATCCCGGTATACTGGCCGATGCGGCATATAGTAGGTCTTGTCTTCGTTAGTTGACCTAGGCGCCAGTTCAGCACAGCCGTTTTTAAAGTATTCTTTTATTGCGCAATCATATTCCACTAATTTTTCGTTACGAATTAGCTTCTTCGTTAAAGACTGTGCACGAAACAAAGCTACATTATAATTGGAATCAAGTTTACAGGATTCGTCAATCCACGGCAAGGATACAGTATATCTTTTATTTTGTAGGATTATTTTTTCGCTTACAAAATCGTTAGTATCCGTTTGCATTTGGGCCTGTGGTTGCTTAATTCCAATTGTCTCTAAATCCCAAAATTTCCTTATATTTAGTTCGTCGTCCTTAATTAATTCTACTTGTACGTGAAGACTATTTACAATATTAACAGATGGGGAACATTGGTTATGACTACCGTGAATTGTCCAGCCAAGTTCGGTATTTATTGCTGTTAAAGAATCCGTGAGCTTCTGTACTTGATTATGTACAATTTTCCAGTATGTATCGGCTCCAATTAATATAGAAATTCCTGGCAAAACATTAGCTGTAGTGGGATATACATCAGCAAGTCGATACTTCTTACTAAAATCGTTAATAATCGGGTCATTCTCGGCAGGCGCTACTAAGTTGTCAAAACATATCTCAGGTACTTCTACGGCGTTGATCTTAATCGGTTTACTGTCTTTCGATAGTCCTTTTATCATTAACGAGACGCGTTTACACACTCGCGCTGGAGCTATTTCGTTTTTTCCAAATCCCGTTATCGCGATTTTATGAGTCCCTACGACGGGTAAGTCTAACTGCCTCGATAGGCATTCTTTAATAAAAGTCAGCTGACTACCGCCATCTAACACTAATCGTATAACAGTTTGTGTTTCGTTAATGTCCGTCCGATTGTCCTTAACGATTCGCGCACAAGCCGTCTGTAAATAAACATTGTCCAATTGTCCGTTCGCGAGCAAATTAGTAGCCGATCCCGATGGCTCGTTTGCAACACTGGCTCTACCTCTACTTTTTTCGTAATTTGGATCGCACATAGAGGTAGCATGCATACCTTTGCATTTCACACATAATAGTCTTGTTTTACAATACCGTGACCTATGATTACCTTTAGTGCATTTATAACACCGACCACTAGTTTTTAAAATGTCCTTCTTTTGGGTAATTGTTAATGTCCCGTTACAATTGATTGAAGAATGGTTGTCGCATTTACAAAACACGCACTGCTCTTTAACGGTTGTAAATAAACCAGATGCGGTGTACGTACTGTCTCTACCTGAGCTCCTTCTGCCATAAGAGTGAATATTTTCCCGATTTTTATTAAAATTCGGTTTTTCGTTACCCTTTTCTTCACATAATATGCGTGCTTGTTCAACAGAATCTACCTCTAGTTTTATGAAAGACAATAGTCTGGAAATTTGACTTTCATACGTAAGAGAAGAATTGTCAGAGACGACAGAACCTACTTTTGATTGATTATCGTCTTGGTTATCACTAATGGCTTGCTGTTTGGTAAATTCGATTCGCATTGACAATGGTAGAGCTTTTAAAATAATCGATTTTACCATCATCCCATAACTATTTGGTGGAATTCCCAATGTCTGTAATGATCTAGTTATTTTCGATGTGGTGTTATATAATTTTCTTAGAGCTACAATATCTGCTTTATTTTTTATTACGCTTAGCGATAAAAGTTGTTGAATGTAGCTATCAACAACTCTCTCCTTGTTGCCATATTCTTCCGTAAGCAGCTCGATAGCGTCGTTATAGCTGTTCCTGCTGGAAGTTAAGCCTTGAATTGTTATGGCTGCCTTACCCGTTAAAAGTGATTTCAAATAAGTAAATTTGTTCGAAGCATCAAGAGCACAGTTAGAATGAATTGTAGAATTGAATTGTTCCCAAAACGCAGGCCATTCGTGACAATCCCCGTTAAATTTAATTAATTCAATTTTAGGCAATCTTACCGACATTTTAGGAAGTTCCTCCTGATCTACGGCCACTGAATCTCGACGCTCTCCATCGTTATTTGTCGCTACATCAAGCGGACACGATCCTTGGGACGCTTTCTCCTTACTTTCTGCAATGCGCTGCTCCAACCATGCAATTGCCGTCACTGCACTATCTTCGTACTCCAATATTTTCTCGCATTCAGCCTCCATTTGGTCACTCGGTATATTAGCTGTAATATTTTCGTTGGCACTATTTAAATTGTTCCGTGCGGCTTTTATTCTAGCCACAAACACGGTAGCTTCGCGAATATCAATCGTTTCGGATTTCATCAAGTCATTCGCGCCGTTAATGACTTTCGTTAGCCGTGCCCGACACGTCGTTCTCATCACTTGCTCCATTTTTTTTTGATTATTGTAAAACGCTCGTTAATTTTAGTTTACTACTTATGTTTCGCGTTTACGTTAATTATTGTTCTCGTTATCGTTATTTACTCCAAAGTCTTACCGCGTTATGTTAATAAGTCTTTAAAATTAGTCACTTAAAAGTTCCACAGCACGAGTCCCGGGTTTCGGCACCAAAAATGTAAAATATCTTTATGCAGCACCTAAATGCTACACCGTTAAATTCACCGTTACGTTAAATGAAAACACCCTCGTTCGTAACAACTCGTTTTACTAGCTATGAAACAATATATACAAAATAATGACTAACTAAAACTTAACTTAAAAACAATGATAAAACCTTAGAGTTCGTTAGGGTTATATCTATTTCGTTCTCTATTCGTTTT
Organism: Polydrusus tereticollis; assembly: GCA_963920685.1. NCBI lineage: Eukaryota > Metazoa > Arthropoda > Insecta > Coleoptera > Curculionidae > Polydrusus > Polydrusus tereticollis. The sequence continues at coordinate 86,236,587 of OY987329.1, read as the reverse complement.
ACACGATATGAAAGTTCACTTTCGTCACTTTACCCTCGCTACCCTTGGGTTGAAAGTTCAGGTACCATATTTTTATGGGTACTTAGGCAGTGGAGGCGAGGTTGCCAGGGTTGCTATTTTCAACAGCAAGTTTGCCAAACTACAAGCGCTTTTAAAATGGAAGTCTGAAGGATATAAAGCCAAGAAGAGTAGAACGTTTACTAAAGAAGAAATTGGTAAATTTCTAATAGAAGTAGAGGACAAGAAGTTTTGGCTCGTTAAGGTAAGCTATTAATACATGTTTAATATAGATTTAAAATATCCTACAAATTAAACAAAACTTTATATAAAGTGGGCAATTTTTAATGTTTCATTTTAATTGTTGCAGGTGGGACTTATCATTGGAATCGCTGGTGCTTGCCGCAAACAAGACGCTGCCCTAGTATTACAAGGGTTTATGTAACAAATCTAGGAAATTTGAGATTTTGGGATAACATAGTTCTATGTACAATATGGTATACATATAACCTTTTGAATCTAAAATCAAGCAAATAGTTATTTTAGAATCATAAGAAAACCAAAGGTGCATGTTTTAAAAATTTGAAAATTGAGTTACATGGTACTATGTTAAACATACACCCACTTAATTCTCAATTTTAGTTCATTTTTTCCATATTTAAAAATAACAAGGTACCATGTTGCAACATACACCCTTGTATTTCTAAATTTTTCTTGTTGATTTGTATATTTATAGGTTAGCTTTTCAGTATTATTTATGTTGTTGCCGCGTGACGTCGTATGTATTTTTGAATTTTTCTCATATAATTAAGAAAATGTATGAGTTATATGAAGAATTTGTAGCAGAAAAAAGTTTAAACCCTGTAAGATTTCACAAATATCGTGAAATTTTCTGTACAGAGTTTAATTACTCTTTTAATAAGGCAGTAAAAGATTTATGCGATCTTTGCGCCGAGGCAGATTTAAAGAAAAAAGAAAATAACTTAAGTGATGAAAAAAGAGATGAATTTGAGAGGCATATTAAAGAAAATATTCTTATGAGAGAAGAGAAGAAAAAAGACAAAGAAAGTGGCATACCAATTATGAATCTTGACTTGGAAAATGTTCTAACTTGCGCAAAGGGAGGCGTAAAGAATTTTTTTTTACAACTCTAAGCTTAATGTTTACAACATGACCGCACATCTCTCAATTGACCGAAAAGTTTATTGTGCAGTTTGGTCAGAAGCCCTTCATAGTCGTGCTGGTAATGACATCGCGAGCGCTGTCTACAAAATTCTAAAAAGGGTTACAGAAGATTATCCTCTATTAGAGGAGTTAATTTTGTGGAGCGACTGCTGCGTCCCACAAAATCGAAACAGCTTAATGAGTTATGCTATTGCCAATCTTTTACAAGTCAGTTCTAGTTTAAAGAAGATAACAATAAATTTTCCGTACCAGGACACTCGTGCATCCAGGAAGTCGATTCGGTACATAGCGCAATTGAGCGCGCTTTGCGTAAATCTGAATACTCATCTCCCATTTCTTTGATTCGGATCCTTCTAAAAGTGAATTCGAAAAAACTTTATAGCATACTTCAAATGAGGGAAGAAGATTTTTTTGATTTTAATCACTATTCGGTTAAAATGAATTATAAAACTGTCCCATTTTCTACAGCAGAAAGCAAGAATATATTTCCCAAAATACTGAGGAAAAATGATAATGCAGTGGTACTTGCACAAAAGAAAGTAGATGCAATAAAATCAATGTTTAAATGGATGCCAAAAAATGATGTAACTTTTTATGAAACTATTTTTAGTAGACTATAAGTACAAATAAACCATAAAAATTTTAGTATAAGATAAGTATTGGATTTAACAATTTTTAAGTTATTTTCATTTGATTTCAAGTTCCAAAGTCCTATGTTACCAACATCCAAAATTTTTAAACTTATTTGAGAGTAACGGAATCCTATGTATTTTTGTTTAATTAATAAAGACTAATAAAAACAAAAATTCTTCAGATTTTCTTTAGACAGCATGTACCTTTTACTTATAAAGATGTAAAAATCACAGTGAGAGTAAAAATATGATCAAATCTAAGGCGATCTAAAGGTCAGTTTTTTTAATATTGATTTTCTCGAAATTGTATATTTGTAACATAAAACTATGTAATTCTAGGGCAGCGAAGAGTTGGCAGATCTGCGATGTGACAATGTCAAAGATGAAGGCAGCGTATTTAATATTGTAATTCCCGATACCAAGACAATAATCTGCAGAGACTTGTTTGTAAATTCTGGCGGTATCGAAGGTGTAAACCTGGTTGAAATCGTGCGACGATACAAAACACTTCGCCCAACAAATACGGGTCACTGTCACTTTCTTGTTCGATTCAGGCAAGGTGTGTGCAAAAGACAACCCGTGGGAATTTATACTTTTGGAGGTATGCCAAAAGCCATTGCTACTTTTTTAAATTTGCCGCATACAGAAGCTTACACTGGTCACTGCTTTCGTCGGTCCTCAACATCCATGCTGGCTGATTCGGGAGCGGACCTTCCGACTATCAAACGTCATGGAGGATGGAAAAGCAACAGTATAGCTGAAGGTTATATAGATACCTCCAAGGAAAACAGAAAAAAAGTGGCGAGGAAGATACTTGGGGTTGGGGAAAAGAATGTTTAAAAATGTTTCCTTAACAAGTAGTTCAAGCAACGTTGCAAGCACTTCTTTTAATGTACAAAACATTCAAAAGACAGACCAGGTGCTGTCATCAGCTTCAGGTATTAATTTTACTTTTAATATTTATAATAAATAGGCATTTTTTTGAATAAATAAATTGTAAAAAATTGCTTTATGATTTTTTTATGTATTCAAAATGGTTTTCATATGTATGCAGTGACATTACACAAAAAATGACAGTGACTGACGGAACAAAAAAAATAATAGTTTGATTAAAAATGAATAATATAATAAGTTCATTACATCACTGAGTGACGTAATGAGTTCATTACATCAGTCAGTACGATAATATAGTATATTACATAACGCAAACAGGCTAAAATGGGTTATGTAATAAGCTCTTTTCGTATGGGTCTTATATAAAAAAATTTAAAGAATAGTACAAACATTTCTTATTGAAATCTCAATGGCACTAAACCTTTTTTCTTCCCCCTAATTCTTTTTTTTCTGTGTGTTTTCTTTATCTCCCTCTCATTTATTTCTGCGCATTGGTGTTGTCTCCAGTTACATATTATACCTACTTATACCTTAAGTTATAATACTTTCAGGATATTATATATTTTTCGTATTTAATAATAATTTGAGTCAGTATATTTTATTTCCTACCCGAGTTGGGATGGGATTCAGTTGAGTAGCCTTGTTGGCTACACTGCGCCCTCTCCACTGCTCTAAATATTGTCAAATGTAAGTACGCTTTGCTGTATTTTTTTTTTTTACTATTGATCAAAATTGTACTTTTTCTTATTTTTCCTTTTGCTTCTAAATTAAAGACATTTATTATTATTATTATTATAAATATTATTTTATTTGTAATAAAATATAAATTAAAATAAAAAAATCATTAAGAAGCGTGGCGGTAATCAGCAGAGCTGCACATACTACCACCGAAAAAAAACTACCATCAAACAATAGGTAAAAGGAAAAACAAAATATTATGTTTAAGATGTAGAACTATCCTATAATTAGACTTAAAAAATACAATAAATGAGAAAAAAATCTAATAAGTATTAAATATACAAAAATGATATGTCGTGATCCAAGCAGTAAGGTGAAAATATGGCATATATTAATTTCACCTATTCTTCATATTCTAGTGATGCTTTATTTAATTTTATAATATTATTGTTATAGTTACAATTCATCATTGACATTACTAAACAAGGATACCGTAGAGGGTATAACATAAGTATTGCAAAACGTGTTGTTGTAGTTATTTATATTAACTATAGCAATAACATTCATAGTAATATTAGTAAATAAGTAGTTAAGATTAGATGGTAAATAGAGATGTAACTCTTAGCAATCAATATACAATTTTTACTCATCTCTAACTGTCTTACTTCACACAGTGGCGTAACTACCATAAGACAAGTAAGCGCAATGCGTTGGGGCCCCCAAACTTGGGGGGCCCACTGCAGTTTTTGTCTAATTTCCGTCGAAAGTGAAGCTGCGACAAATTAGACCTTAAAGATTTAACTAATGAATTTGCAATGTGTAAAGCGAGAAAAAAATTATTTTAGGGTTTAATAAATTTTGTTTTAAACTCAGGAGATTTCATTACAATTTGCAACTTCGTTAATAACTAATTATTGGACTTGGTTTAAATTTAAAGTTATTTTAAAGTTTTGTTTCTCGTTGATGAAAAGAAATATCTTCTTAAGTTATATGTAAAGTAAATAAGAAAAAAGCTCGTTGTTTTATTTTTATTTAGTATTTATGATTTGTGACCGAAAGGAGGCCTTCTTATATATTTTGCGTTGGGGCCAAAAAATTCTAGTTACGCCACTGACTTCACACCACCAGATAATTCCGGTACAAATTGTTTAATAATATGCTGATTTCTATGTATAATGTACCTACAAGCTATTAAATATTTTAGTATTTTTATTTCTTTTTAAATACATTTTTTTAATGAGATCTTGATTCAGCTCAACAAGGTTAATCAAAAAATATATTAATATACAGGGTCTCCGATAAATAAGGGGCAATATAGCAGCAGAAGACAGTAGACTTGAAGAGAGGACCAATATCTACGGTTAAAGAGATACCGGGACAAAGTTTTTTATATACTCTTTGCAAAACCATTACCGTTGCACGTCACACCCTTCAAGTGACGTCAGTTATCGGCAGTGTTGCTAGCTTGTAACCAAAATAACCGAGTGAGGCAATACACTGTTTTTCTTCATAAAAACAAGATAAATTTACAAAAATAAACACAAATTTATTTAGTTTATTTTTATAATCTTCAAAAATGACAAAATATACCTAAATTATATTGGACTAGTCATGTAACATTATTGCCACATGTTTTATACATGTTTTGGCAATTAATCTATTTTATTATACCGTTTCTATAAAAGCAGGTGAGGCAAAAATACAGAGTCGTTGGTATGTATGGAAACGGTCGAATATTTCTTAAAGTAAAATAGTTAGCAAAAAATATTTAAGACAAAAGCTTCAGGGTTTCTAAACGTCTATTAGAATTTGAAAAAACTAAGTATACAGGATGAGTCAGAAAACCGTAGAGAAACAAAGTTACTTTTTTTTAAACGGAACACCCTATAAGTATCTTAGAATATTTTTGGATTTTACGTAAGATAAGAATTATTTTTGAATAAGTGCATTATAAGTTTAAACCTAATAGTTTTCGAGATATCGACTTTTGAAAAATTGCATTTTTGAACTTTGACAGCTTATAGCTTTCTAACGGTACGTCTTAGAGTAAAACGGCTTACATGTCCCCATCTTAGTTTCTTATTATCTTCCTAAAAGTGTCAACTTCCGGTTAATCCGGATGTAACTTAAAATCCGCAAATACAGTACTTCCGATTTAACCGGAAGTTAATGTTTTCGGGAAGATAATAAAAAAGTCAGATAGCTGTCAAAGTTTAAAAATGTAATTTTTCAAAAGTCGATATCTCGGAAACTTATAGGTTTAGGCTTATAATGCACTTATTAAAAAATAATTCTTATCTTACGTAAAATCCAAAAATATTCTAAGATATAGGGTGTTCCGTTTAAAAAAAAAGTAACTTTGTTTCTCTACGGTTTTCTGACTCATCCTGTATACTTATTTGTTTAAAATTCTTGTAGACCTTAAAAAACCCTAAAACTTTTGTCTAAGATATTTTTTGATAACTGTTATACTTTAAGAAATAATCGACCGTTTCCATACATACCAACGACCCTGTATATCTAAAATTACGCGTAGGTAGTCCTTATTTAAAGGCTCTAATTTCTAAGTATTTGGGTTTCAATATTAGGAATAACAAAAATAATAATACAAAGATGGATAATTAATCATCCTTCAAATCACCTGGTTCACTCATTTTATTTACTCCAATAATAATGGGTTGAATGTTCAACCTATCTAATACATGTTCTTTTCCATACCATTTTAATATCTCGCTTTCTGTGCGCCGAATTAAATTTTTCCAAACCTCAGGAGTAGCACTACGCAATGATTGTTTCCACATATTTATACAGTCAGTTTCTGTACTACCATCTCGACCGATATGTCTGATATAATAATTTTTGGTAATCCCCTAATCAATCGGAAACATTATGTCCATATTGCTCAGCCAGGTCATCAACTAAATATTTTACCTAAATTTCCTTTAGTTTATATATTTGTATACTGCATAAATCCTTTTACCATCAACTTTAGTAGATCTATCATTTCTTTTATTTTCATCTTGCCAAGATCGACTAATAGTGCCATTCTGAAAAATCCATATTTCATTTAAAAAAACGAATTGGTGCAACGATGTTTCCTTTTCTTTTATATATTCTTTCAAAAATACCAGTCGTTTAAAAGCTACATGGGGAACTTACATAAGCCCTCGCCTCGGTTCATCTTTTTTCCATCCGAAGCCTATTTCCTTTAAGAGGCTTCATAAAGGGTTAAGACAACCTTCAAACAGTTGTCTGTCTTTTGATTTCTTTCTTAAAGTCGTCGAAGTTACATGATGTCCTAAAGAAAGTTACAGCTTAAGCATAACTCCAATGTAAAGTATTATAGTTTTTGAATAATACAACTTGCTTGTTTCGTACATTCCATAAATACTGCCACATATAGAACTAATATCCAATCTTGACACATTTACAACTCTCTTTGAATAAGAACGGTTCTTTTTAGGTGATTCTAGTAATCTATTTTCCTTAACTGTTGGTAAAACTGCGCTTACTATGCAGATATTCAAATTTAGGGCAGCTGCTACAAGCTTCGGTGTTTTTCAGAAATAGTAAACCACGTAATCGAGATAGATATGTATATGCACTTTTGTTGTTCTTAAAAGAACAGCTTTTTAATGCTATTTATGAAAGATCTGGAGCTCTTGTTAAAAATTAAACGCACAACAACACGAAACCGCAGAAAAGTAAATGTTAGTTTTTCACGAAACGTAAACAAAACGTCAAAACAAGCCAGCCACCGCACCGTTGACAGTTCTGTTGCCAACTGTCGGCCAATAAAATTCAAGTTATATTAACTTTTACGAGTTTAAACAAACAAAATATTTGCTATAAGTGGGTTCGTTTCAAAGAAGAATACGTTAAGTTCGTACTACATTCAATATCGCATGAAATTTTAATATTTTTTGCCCAAATTTAATTTCCTCATGCTTTCTTACGGATTTACAATCATCAGCTGATTGATGACGTGCATCGGAAATTATTTTTCAAGAATTATAGGTAAGTAAACTTCTTTCATTAATACTTAGTCTGAATATTTGAATTTAATAGTTTTTGAGATATTAGCCTTTAAATATTGTACCGTGCGAGCAAAAATTGTTATCATCAAAGTGTGCCTCGCAAGGTCGTACTGCTTAGCGGTAGAGCTTAATACCTGTTGGGTGTCAGTATCATATCGCCCCCTTATAATTGTGATCCAATCCAAGGTCAACGTTTTCCAGTCCATGCCCTCTTGGATGAAAATAATGTTTGCTCGCACGATGCTTCGTAACATTCTTAAGAGAAAAAATATGAAATAAACGAAGGCGGCTGTGGATGTTACCATGGCAGGTCATCGTGACAATTGCTATTATCATTAAACTTCATAAGGGGACATTTTAGCATTTAAAAATGTTTATTTGGATAAAGCTGGATTTATAAACTCGAAAAGTTGGAAGTTTGAAGTTATGATCAAGTTGGTGAGGTAAGATATTCCAAACTTCGAACATAAAAATTAGTTATCTCGAACTACCCGGGAATTTTTCGAACCTCTCGAGCTTTACATGAACGAGTTTATAAATGGAATTGAGTATTCCCTTTAGTTTAAATTAAACTCCTATTTCCAACACCAACTGAACCTCAACCTCACCAACTTCTCGAGTTTATAAATCCAGCTTAATGCTGTATCTCTTTAACCGTTGATATTTTATTATAAGGAATTAAGCATCAATGACCTCTTTTCAAGTCTACTATCTCCTGTTGCTTTATTAGTTATGGGACGCCCTGTATAGTAAGGTAGCTGTATTATTCTCTTAGCCGATCCAATTTTAAAACGATTAAATATTTTCTTTAAATTCTCCCTTCCGGTTCTTCAATGTTTTTTTACGTCAGGAGAAACTCCTTTAACATCTATTGATTAGTCGTTATTACTATTTAGCTGTATGGTTTGTAAAAATGTGTAATTAGCTGCTTGCTTGGATGTTTGTGCTTCTTGCGGATTTAATTTAGAAGTTATGTTTCAAAAATTTTGGCGCCTTTTTGTTAAATATATAATATTTGTTCATGTCAATTTTAGTGCCTCCCTACTATTGTGGGATGGGATTTGGACCAACAGGGAGCCAGTCTTTAGGTAACTTGTACGTCCCGATTTGTCTTGATCTTGTATGTGAGTCGGTAATAAGTTGGTTTGTCGATACGTCTGTACGTCCGTAATAATTTCTAATAGTTTTCAAGAAAAAGTCGTTAATTGTCAACATCTGAAAGTCATTATGTAACACTACATTCATAATGTATCTCGGAGCGTTCGCGATGATTTTTAGCGCCTTGTTCTGAATCACCTGGAACTTATTAAGCTCCGTTCTGCTTATGTTGCACCATGTAGGTGCACCATAAGTTAGAACCGGCCTGACCAATACCTTGTAGAGGTTGACCTTAGTCCTATTAGCAAGTCTACTCCGCCTGTGAAGCAGGGGGTAGATAAAGCCTAACTGTCGCAATGCAAGCTTTATTCTATTAATTGAATTTTGCCTCCAATTCAGCCTTTTGTCAAAAATAAGTCCCAGGTATTTCACCTCCTGGCACCAGTTCACTTGGACTCCATTGACCCGTAGCCTTGTTTCAGGCCTGCGGACGGTGCTTTTTGAAAAGAAGATGACCTTCGTCTTGGCGGGATTCAAGCGAATCTTCCAAGCCGAAAGCCATTTTTCCAGCTCGATTATGTGACGCTGTATCCGACTGACGACAATTCGCGGTGATTTAGTAGTAGAAGTAATTGCTGTATCGTCAGCGAAAAGATAGAGCTGCGTAAATCTATTTCGCGGAATATCGTGAGTATAAATGTTATATAACATCGGAGAGAGAGGTGAGCCTTGCGGCACTCCCGCCCTGATGTGTTTATTCAAAGAGAGTGCGTTCTCTGACGAGACCGCAAAACTTCTATTCTCTAAAAAGGAAGCTACCACCTTGATTAAGTAGTTCGGAGCACCAAGCCTTATCAATTTTAACAAGAGGCCATTGTGCCAGACCTTGTCGAATGCTTTGCTTACGTCAAAGAAAACTGCTCCCGTATGCGCCCTCTTGTTAAAGCCTTTAATAATGTTTGCAGTGAGTCGCGTGGTCTGCCTGACTGTGCAATGTTCAGGCCGAAACCCAAACTGTTCGGCAGGCAGAACATTGCGCGTAAAAACAAAGTCGTTGAGCCTACTTAAGATTATCTTTTCGGCAATTTTTCCTAGGCTCGACAGCAGGCTGATCGGCCTATAGCTAGCCGGCACCGTAGGGTCTTCGCCTTTCTTATAAATAAGAATGACTTTAGCGCGTTTCCAGGCAGTTGGAAAGTGGCCTTCTCTGATTATCGCCTGGGATAAGCTTACTATGTTCCCCAAAGCTCGATCTGGTAGATTTCGCAATGCCATATTCTTTAAACCGTCAAAACCGGGGGCTTTTCTAACATTCAAGACGCTTATTAGGGACTTAACCTCGTTTAAGGTGACTTGGGGAAAGGCCTGAAACGGGTAATTGATGGTTTTGTAAATCTGTATCGTCCTTGAGACCCTCTCATCTCTTAACGCGTCATTGGTCGGGTTTTCACTGAATTGGTCGCAGAGTTTGTCTGCGAGCAATTCAGCTTTATCCTTGGCATCGATTAGAACCGCACCTGTTTCCTGGTTTTTCAGGTGGGACATGGGTGCTCGTGCGCCTCTGGTCAAGGCCCTAGTCATTCTATAATTCTCCCTTCCAAACTTTATATCATTAGTATAATTTTAAGAGGAGGGTCCTAACCTTCCTTAAGTCCTTGCTGACTTCTTCTTTATAAAACAATTTTTTTTTTGAAAAAGTAGGTAGTATATAAAACTGTTCTTCTATCGGCGTTTTTTTATACATTATACCTACTTGCTATCCAAATTTAATAATTAAATTCCATAGAAAAATAGTTAAATATATCCACTACATGCTATTGATTACCTTTCCCAAGTTACTGGTAATATTTTCTTTTCGCACGATTAGTGACGTCAAAAGAAACTGAAATGAATCATTCTTGTTCTCAAATCTACAACCTACAGTCTGCGAATCATCTTCGACAAATCAAAATATTTGGAGTAGCAGTGTAAAATCCAAATATTCTCAATCAACAGAACCATTTTTACGAAGTGTTCACTCTTCAATCATGTTTTGGTTAGCGCGACGTTTGAGGAATTTATTGCCGGTATCAAATAAACATTTTTCATTTAGGAGACTTGTTAATAAAACAATAGTTAATAAATAGCCACTTATGATTGAAATATGGCGGAAAAATACACTAACCTATACCGGAGTGAACTATTACCGCGTGGAGATGTGAGCTTTGCATTTATTATGTTTTACCATATACAAGACGAGGTTAGCTCAAGTTGGCTTAGGTTGTTCCTGTTCCAAGTCCCTTTCGCAACTACAAAAACGTTTAATTCAAAAATAAGAAAAGTTTTTAAATAAGGACTATTTTAAAAGGTTTGTTTATAAATTAACAAACAGTACATGCATTAGTAGCTGTAGCTGTCATCTACTTGTTTTCATTTTCACTTATTTAGGTATTATTGGTATTGTATTTAATTTTAAGGAAAATGCCTAATGAAATTTTTGAATCGTGATCATACTAAGGTGTAGAAAGGCCACCCGAAGGAAAGAAACATTTTTTGTAATATACCGACTTTATTCTCGGAATTCCGACTTTATTCTCGGAATTCCGACTTTATTCTCGGAATTCCGACTTTACTTTCGGAATTCCGACCTTAATCTCGGAATTCCGACTTTATTCTCGAAATTCCGAGTTTTAAGTTTAATCTCGAAACTCCGAGTTTAATCTCGGAATTCCGACTTTATTCTCGGAATTCCGACTTTACTTTCGGAATTCCGACCTTAATTTCGGAATTCCGACTTTATTCTCGGAATTCCGAGTTTACTTTCGGAATTCCGACCTTAATCTCAGAATTCCGACTTTATTCTCGAAATTCCGAGTTTTAAGTTTAATCTCGAAATTCCGAGTTTAATCTCGGAATTCCGAGATTAAAATATTTTTTCTTTCGGGTGGCCTTTCTGCGCCTTCATATGATCAGATAATACGAATTTTAAAAATGTTTTTGCTGATATTTATTGACAGAGCATTTTCTCCTTAAAATTGGCAAAGGCGGAGATAGCCGTAGATGTGGTCGGGTTTGTTGCAAAAGGCCGATTGTATCGGATTTAGTGCTTCAATGTAGTTTAGCTACTTCTTATTCGTATCATCGGGCTAATGTTTATATTTTCTTGTAATTTGTTCTACGTGTTGGTGGTTATCGCGAGAAATGGAGGGTGAATGTAAATTAGGCGAGACTAAGTTCTACCAACTTACTTATAAAAAATAATTGGTTGTAAAAAAGCGTGGTCGCCCTATGCCCGATTTAAATATTGTAATTGCTGGTAAAAGTCGTGGCAAAATACAAAAGGTGTTACTTAATGATAGGCCGTAATTCCACAGGAAAAAATGAAAAATAAAAATGTCAACAACAATGTATCTTTTCATTTGCTACAGGTTGTAACATTTATCCTAACATTTGTTAAAAAAAAATACTAAAAATATTTTAAAAATCTCAAGTGCCTGTTGAAATTTTTACTACCGATTTGTATTTGCCATTTTGTTGTAAAATCTAATATACGTTTAATCAATATAAGTGAGACAAGACTATCGATTTTATTGTGTAAAACAAATAATGATATGTGAATTTTTTTTACAATTTCTAAGCAACTTTACTCCAAGTATAAAACTTGTAATTTAAAACAATTTGTTGTAGAAACTTGAACAACTGTCAGGTTTTATACCTATCCAAATATAAAAATCGACAAAAAGTTTGCCGTATTTATTACACTGGCATAAAATGTGTAATTTAAAACAATTTGTTGCAGAAATTTGAACAATTGTCAGGTTTTATACATATTATCCAAATCTAAAGATCTCCAGCAATTTGCAATATTTGCTACACTGGCTTAAAATGTGTAATTTAAAATAATTTGTTCTAGAAACTTAAACAATTTCCAAGATTAATACACATCGAAATATAGAAATCTTCAACAATTTCTGGTATTTGCTGCACTATAATAAACCAGCATACGGTATTAAGTACTTTTGATTGTTAGAGACTGCTGGAAGATGGCGCTACCTATATTGTGCTGCCTACGAAGACCAATATCGCAGCATTAAGCTGTTTCGATTTTCCAACGGTAGGTATTTGGTATGCTCACTTGTCATAATTGTGTCCTGTGCTGACGAGAACCAATGAGTTCCAAACCGGTTACAGGTAGCGGTAGTGTAGCTCCCTACCATTGGAAATAGAGATTCTGAGATTTATTTTATCCCTTCCGTTATAGTTTATGTAAGAGATTTCCTGCAAACTGTTGTGAAATGTTTAACAAAGCATTTCCAACAAACAGTTGTGAAATGTTCACCAAGACAATTAAACTTTTCCTGTAATAGTATATTGAAATATACCCAACAAAATTTTGTGCAATTTGTAACTATACACTATACCTAAATTTTATCTTTTTCTTAATAAATGTACCTATATACACATTATTTACAAACTCGTATAGCGTAACAAGCTATTATTTTAATATATTTCTTACAATATTTGTAAATTCAACAACAATTTGTATACCTTATTTGTATTACTTGTGTCAGACAGTTGCACAATTAGTTATAAACAAGGAAACATTATGATATAGAAATTCACAACAAATTGTTTTTGTCCCTATACCTATTTACAACAATTTGTAGCGAATTGGTTTACAATTGTTTTAAAAATCACTGATTCAAATTCAAGTAGAGAAGTGCACAAAATATTGTTGAGAAAATAAATATATACAACTACTGCATATAACGTGTTTAAACAACCTTATTGAGTATTAGTCTTGGCTAATAGCTCGATCATAAACCCCGATCTCAATCTCTAAACAAGCATTTCAAGTACTAGTTGCATAAATATCTATTTTACTTAATTAGTAAATATGAATTCCACAACATAGACGTTTACGAGAGAACGTTTTAATTGATTTAGTTATTAAGTTATTACTGACGCCAGTTATTTCGTTATTTTGCCTTAATTAAAAAATGTAAAATATGTTTTTGGAGGGATCAACAAAAGTGCCTTATTCTAGTTGTATTATAAGCAACCCTGCAAAAGAAGTTTGTATTGATTCTACAGTACCAGATTAACTTACTACAAACCATAAGATTGGACATTTATTGTGTAATTTTTCTCTAAAACCGTTAGAGATAAGGATAGGGTATGCTACATGAATTATGCGCAGAATTTGACGTAGAATTCAAAATTCGACTGAAAAAGATAGGGTTCTATTTAAAATACAAAAAATTTTTGCTACATCTACTTTTTGACACACCCTGTATAATTTCTTTTTGAGGCAAAAAATGCTGTTTTATCTACGCGGGAGAGGTTGCAGGCTTGCATTACCAATGATGGACGTAATTTTGAACACTTGGGCCGTCATTAATATATGTTTCATCAAATCTTCAGTGTGCGTTTTTAAATAAGTAAATCGCAGTATAAATAATATATTTTAAAAAGTGAAAATATAGGTAGGAGTTTAAGAAAATATTTCTATCGTTGTAGCTAACACTTTTGGTAACTGTCTGTTTATTTATAATTGATGTCTGCGAAACACATCCAATATGTAAACCACAATCGCCCCTAGAACGGAAGAATACGTTATATTAGTTTATTTTGGTCAATACCTCCGATTCTATAAAAGATAAAAATATGAAGTTTTTACGGAAATGTTAGGAATTTAATTCTCTATCAGATCCTGTTAAAACATGCCTATCATTGTATTTACCTCGGTTGCGAAAAAGCCTAATATTCGCTTATATTTCAGTTAACGCCATCTAGCGGCGAAGGGAAAATTCAAGGATATAATAACAAAAGTGCAATTTGTAGATAAAATACTCCTCTCTTAAATGAGACCATGTTTGTTAAAATCGGGTATGCCAAATGGGAGTAATCGTAGTTTATGTAAAAAAACATTTGAATTCCCCCCACCACTTTATTTCACTAGATATAGAAATTTGTGCATAATAAAACTTATAACGAAATACGTAAGGATTAAAACTAAGATGTTTTCGGTACCTCTTATTTAGTCAAAATACGAAGAAAATCTTCATATTTGCCCTGGTCATGACTGTGACGCCCCCTTGCGGACATTTTACAAACTCGAAAACAATTTCCAACATTTTCTCTTGGGCACTTTAACAAAAAAATATTTTGCCTGAAAGCTCTACGACTGCTAGTTTTTGAGATATAGCCGGCGATCATTCTTAGTTGTTCACCCGGTATATCTAACATTTGTGTAATACAACGGTAAATTAGGTATAAAAAAGCGAAATATGTGCCTATACCCTATTATATGTAGTACAAGTGTACCCCCCGATATGAAGCCCTACTGTATAATTTCCAATTTTTGTTTTTTTGATAAAATGTTTCTCATAATAAAAAAATGTTCTAACCTTTGAAAGTTATAATCATTGATAAAGTATACGAAATATGAAATCAATCTTAAAATAAATATATTTTTTTTTATTTAACGAAGTTGGTCTAAATTAAACAATTGGATAGATATTTTCATGAACATTTTTAACTAATATTTCCGGGCCACCTGACAGGTCCATTGGTACCAATCCATTTATGAAAATGTGGTTTCTAAACGTTCTCTCACTATATGAGAATTGTGACTCGGAACGCCATCTTGCTGGTAATAAATCTTATTTAAATCGGCGAAAGGAACATCCTCTAGTATTTCATTTAGTTCATCTCCCATTATATTTAGGAGTCTATTTCCGGTTAAAGTTCCTTCATAGATAAAAAATACTTAATTTTAGTGTGAGAAATAAAGTATGACGCGCTAAATCCAAACCGACCTTGACGTTCTCGCAGAAATATTGCGTGTTGGTTCTCTTGGAACCCGTACCTTGAATTATGTCGGTTTGAGATACCAGAGCTCGTAAACTAAGCCTCGTCCGACCATACCACACGTCTTAAAAAAACACAAATTTGGGTCATAACTCGAAAACAAAACTTTTTAGAAAAAAACTAACTGCGCCACTAAATTCTACATAAGGAACTCTATAATGACCCATTTTTACCTTATTGATAAGTTATCAAATAATCGAGATACAGGCAGGGTTAAAAATAACAAATTTTTAAAATCGCCCCCGTATGTCAGAAACTGAGAGGGCCATGAAAATTACCATCTTTCTATCTTTTATAATAAGGGAGCTGGTATATGAAAACACACGAAAACTGGATACCCTGTACATGGTAAAAATAAAAGCAAACTACTTCAGCCTACCAATACATGGCTTAACGTAGTGTTTCAACGATACTATTTCAAAGTTCATTCATCTGGAGAATATCATCTCTCAGGAACCTTCCTGAGGTTGTATTCCTCATTATGAGTGTAATCCCCTATGACTCGAGATCGAAGTGATTCGAGACCAAAGTGAATTGCTTCCTTCAAAAATGCAGCGCATGCATAGCACCATAGGGTTTTTCCTGCAGTGGTATGCCAGTCCATAAAAACCAACCAATAATTTGTATCATAACAAACTTAAGCTACCTGACGTCGACAAAATCAAAATTGACTTTTACAAACTTAATTTTTCATTAAGATTAATATTAAGTTAATGCTGACATGACATGCGTTTATCAGCACCTTGTGTTTCATAAAAAAATATTGATTACTAAATAAAAATTGACCACACCAACCTTAGAACGTCAGATTTACCTACTAAAATGTTATGGTTAATTAAGGATGTAGGTACCTATCTTATATTGTATGCCATGAAATGCCCAATAATAAATTCGTACACTTAACTGTAACTAGGTATACATAATACTGTATCGTTTTTACTTTTATTACTTTTGTAAAGCATTTGCTGTTATTATGATATCTGTCAAACTATTTTCATTTATAAGTCTCATCTGATTTAAAAATGCCTACACAGAGCATAATGCCTGATTTCAGTATAGTTTAAATAGTAAAAAATATGCGCAGATGAAATTAGGTATAGTCTTCCAGGAGACTAGCTAATCATTTTAGGGTACCTAGAATAGGGTGATCCTTATTTTGAATTTTTATACTCCCAGGGGCTCAAAAGGTTCGAAATGAATTTTAGAAAATATTCTCCAACTTTCAATCTTAATATTAACCCGTGTCGACTGGCAGTTTAAGTTTCCTATCTGAACAACATTGGGCTTTCGCCATTAGATAATCAATTTCTTAATGCAATACCGAAAACCTTTTGTTTTTCAGATAATAAACCTGCGTTGTAAGTCGCCACGGGTTAATATTAATATAGAAACTTGAAACTTGAAGAATATTTTTTTAAATAGGTAATAAAGACAACCCTAACCTGGAAGGACTGTTTAGGGAATTCTGAAAGAATGGCTCTGTCATCATACACCGGAAAAGTCTGTTGGACAGATTTAGATAATAGAGAATCACGAAATGAAGAAGACCGAAATTTGGTGGAGTAATTAAGATAAGGAAGACTACTTTGAAACTGCTGTATCATCAGCTTTGCGCATAACAGGGTTTTCTGTTTTATCTATAGAACTCCGCAACGATCATAAAAAACAAGAACATAAACGGGAGTAAGACAATGAGCCGCATTAAGTAATTGTGCAGCTGCATCCACGCCATTTTTAAAAATAGTGACAAAAAACAAGTAATAAATTGGTCTTGCTATATTCAATATTTACCAGAAAATGATTTTTATGGCAAAATGTTATCTTTTTCGATGATGGAACTTTTCAGTAGACCTAACTATAATTGGTGGATTCGCATTTTGGAGAAAGTTGTTTTTCCTACTGCAATTAAAGTTTTTAAAGACATTCGTTTTATATATCAGCAGATCAACTGTCCTGTGCATACCACAAGAACTGTAAGTAACTTGCTTGACCAAAACAACATATTATATCTGCCTCGGTGCTCAACTAGTCCTCACTGGAGTCACATCCAAAATGTTTGGGGATATAATATCGTAAAAGAATGTGATTGTTAAAAATTTAAACCACACCATGAAATAGAGCTAATTGACAAAACGGGAGAAATTAGGAAAATAGCTAACTCCAGATTATTCAAGCAGTATTATATTTTCAATGCCAAGAAGACTCCAATCAGTATGAATAGCGCCGTATTTAAATACAGTGGTGTCGCTATAGTGAACATACTATATAATAAACAGTGAACACGCAAATATCAGCCTCCGAATACAAATAAAAAACGTAAAATAAAAAATGTCGCACTCGAAACAAACGATTTTGATGAGGAGGAAGAAAAATTCCCTTTTAGTATTTTAAAATTACGAATAAACGACGAAGATCCAGAATATGCAGAAGCTGAAATTATGAACACCAGTGTAAGTGAAAAAATAAAAAAAAAATTGTAGATATGTATGTATGTTCTCAAAATGGCAATTTATAGGAATGGGATCGGAATGATGTTGAGGTTTGGAACAAGGACCGCCAGCCAAAAATGAGCAAGTCATCTTGATACTGGAATTGAGGATGACGACAGTGACGTTGCTGCAAATCCCATTGTAACAGAGAAGTTAATTTCCATTGGTGAAGCATTGAAATCTGTTATTCAATGGGCTGAAGAAAATTGGAATGAACTGGAATATTCCAGTGTAGTTGCTGTTGCAGAGCTAAGTTGATTCAAAAAATTCACACTATTCGAACAAGGTAAAGTAAAATAACATATACATTTGTACATACATACATGTACAATGTACATATTATGTACATATTTCCACTACATACTATTTTTTGTTTATTAGGATGCATATTTCATTTGATTTTATTATTTAAAAGGGTATGCACCTACTTTATAGCTTAAACTATTTAGTTGTTTAGTGATAAACACGATGTAAGTATCCATCTTGTATATTTTTATTTACACTCTAAATAGTGAGCGACCTCGATGGAGTGTTGGTTCTCTTGAGACCAATTAGTTCACTATATCGAGACTACTGTATTAGAATTTTGCCTATAGATTTTTTAATTAAGCTTAGTATTTTTGTTTCGTTATTCGTATTTAGTTATCCTCGTATTTTTCGTAAATTTCATATTTCATTTCTGTAAGTAACTTAAAACGAAAAATTTTTTGCGAACAAAATATCAATTAATATTAGTTAGGTATGGTAAAAAATATGAATAAATTTATATTTGCACCTAGGTATACAACAAGCATTCTATCCAGTACACCTGCAAAGTGAAAAGCGAGTTTTCGAAATTACATGTCGTCAACTGTAACTCCAAATCAGTGCGTAAATTAATTCAAAAATTCGATGCTACTGATGATGTGACAAATATTAAAAAGGCAAAAAAGCAGTGTAACCATGGTGACGCCTTAGTATTTTTTGGGTCTGTATAGGAAGCAACAAAATTATAATTTAGGCTAACGAACAACTTAGTTAAATATATTTCTTGAATTTATGCTTAACTTTGATCATTTTATATTATAACCAAGATAAGCAAAAGTTTATATTAGGAGTGAGCTTTTCTCAAAAATTCACTAGAAATGTTGACTATTTGATAAGTTTTGTTTAATCGTTTTCAAATGTATTCTCAATATAAACTGCTTTAATCAAGATGAATTTTTCTCGACAGTTTTTGTCTGTTTTAATTTCCCGCTAAACCCTGACACATCAATGGCATAATTTAGTGCTATTTGTAGTGTCTAGTAATGAAAACTAACCTGAACTAACCTAATCTGATCGAACCTACATAATTTTATATCTAATAATAATATAAAGAATCCTCGCTAACTCTTCCTACCTGCTACTAAATTATTTTTTATATAACTATATTTGAATTATTTTTATGCTAAATTAATAAATATCAATTTTTTTTTAATAAAAGAATATTTCACACTTAAATAAACTATGATAAACAGTATACTTTATAAATTTACTCAATTTTACTTTCGCTTACCAGTCACTACGATGTCAAAAAGTGAATAAATCTCATTTATTTTTATTTTTCCCAACAATGTTTTATTTAAGTAAGCAGTTTGGGTTAGTTAAGGTTGTTATTAATAATCACATAAATATAAATGTTGATTACGTTGTTTACATGTATACAGTGTGTCCGCTTAAGTTCTGTACATATGGAAAAGTTTTTAATAATAATTTTACGAAAAAAAGTTACTCTTTATAAAAAGTTCTGCTTACTGAAAACATAATACTAGACTATTCAAACTTGAGATAGTATGTACAGGATAATCAAAAAGTAAAAAAATCAAAATTGACCTACGAGAAAAGTACCCTTAATTTTAATTTTAAGCAAAATGGAATAATAAAATGTTGATTGGCATTAAAAATTATATCTGTTTCTACTCTTAGTAGACTATTATTGAGAATAAACTTAAGAATTTAAATCTTAATTCTTAATGGCATGTCCATTATCATGCCACCATTTCCCACCTGAATTTGAATTTTAACTCTCAGCTCTGTTACTTGCCTGAAACATCAGTTTGAATATTTAATTAGATAAATATGCCGTTGAAATTAAGTATGCAAGATAAAATTGAAATTATTTAAAACTGCCTAAATTTTTAACTACCTATATCCTGATAAAATGATTTTTTTTACAACAGTAAGGAACATAGTGACTAAATTCATAACCTTTGGAAGTGTGGAAAATAACTACAATAAGAAACGTAGACCAAGGGTTGCAAATAATGAAACTGTGAATCAAGTAATGTTGTCTGTAGTAGAAGATCCTAAAAAATCATTGCGAAAAAGGTCAACAACATTACCAAATGATGTAGGGAAACTACGATTGCAAAAATATTAAATGGAAACAAATTTCGGCCTTACAAACCAAAATTTATATATACCTACTTATCTTGAAGCCAGGTGATTTTAAGCGACGCTTAGAATTTTGTTTTTTAATACAAGGAGAGTTAGAAGATAACCCTTTCATGACAAGGAACATAATTTTTACCGACGAAGCAACCTTTACCTCGAACGGGACTGTAAGTTCACAAAATTGTCGTTGGTGGAGTGACGTTAATCCAAATTTTACTATTCAGACAAGTGATCAGTACTCATTTAAAACAAATGTGTGGTGCGGAATTTACAAAAATAGAATAATAGGACCTTTTTTTTGACAAAATTTAAATGGTGAACGTTACTTGCATTTTTTAAATAATTGTTTGTTTAATTCTATTCATGGACTTCTCATACCCGATAGACTACGGATATGGTACCAACAAGATGGTGCACCATGCCACAGTACGAGGAATGTAAGACAATACTTAAATACCGTTTTTAATGTAAAATTTATCGATAGACATTCTGACCTTTTTTGGCCCGCTAGGTCTCCGGACTTGAGCCCCCTCGATTATTTCTTGTGGGGCTACTTAAAACAGAATGTATACCTACAAAGGCCATTTTAAAATGTTGATCATTTAGAGAGGGTAATTAGAGAGACAATTACAAATATAACTCCTGCCATGATTAGAAATGTTTTAAGAGAATTTTCTGCTAAATGTATTAAAATGAAGGGAGGATATGTCGAGGCAAATGTACAGTGAGGGAAAGTTAATGAACATTTTATAAAGAGTAACTTTTTTCGTAAAATTAATATTAAAGAAGTTTCCCATATTTACAAAACTTAAGCGGACACACTGTATATACCTAAACTGAACGAACCTACATAACTTTATATCTAATAATAATTTTAAAATATCCTATATGTCACAGTCCGTCTGCCTATTCCTTTTTTATTTTTCCTATGTACGTGTATTTAAATATCAAATTTAATGAAAACTATTTCACACTTTAATAAAATATGATATGCACTGTTTTATTAAAATTTACCTAACATCACACTATCGCTTACCAGTCACTACGATGTAAAAAACTAAATAGATCTCAATTCTTTTAATTTTTGCCAACAATATTATTTAAGTAAGCAGTTCAGCTTAGTCTTTCTGTACAGGGCGATCGCGTATAATGTTACCCCCCTTTAACTTCTTTGTTTTGCAATTAAGAAAAAACTGTTAAATACAAAAGTCGTATGATTTAATGTAAACTTTTTGCAAAATATATTTTCGTAGATAAGCGTGACAGATCAAAGTTATATTTTTTTAAATGGAATACCCTATATATTGTTGCATTATTGGATTCTACGGACAATTCTAAACATAATTTATATATAACACTATACCGGGTGTTGCATCGTCGAGCGGGACATAGGAAATCCCATGTAATTTTAAATGGGGTCAATTATTGGCTTCCCTAATTATTTTAGAGAAAAATTCTATTTAGGTTTATTAAAGAGCACTAAAACCCACATTCAAAAGAATGACTTTAGATATTTTTGATGAGCCCGTTTACGGGTTATCGCCGATTTCTTTTTAGCTATTTCTCCTTTTTATGGCCCCGTATTTGCGGGCACCAGTCAAGGTAAAAGATGACTGTCAAATAAAGTTGTCATTTTGAAATGTGTGCTTTTTTGTTATAAAAACTCGTACATCGAAAATATTAAAGGTGTATTTATGAGTACAAATTAATCTGAATAAAACTAAAATAAAGTATCCAATTACAAGGTTAATTATGACATTTTACATGTTTCAATATTTTACTAATTAATAGGTAGGTACTATTAAATTGTTAGAACTTTAGGATTTAAGAAGATGTTCAAATATTCCTCAAAATGACAACTTTATTTGACAGTCATCTTTTACCTTGACTGGTGCCCGCAAATACGGGGCCATAAAAAGGAGAAATAGTTAAAAAGAAATCGGCGATAACCCGTAAACGGGCTCATCAAAAATATCTAAAGTTATTCATTTGAATGTGGGTTTTAGTGCTCTTTAATAAACCTAAATAGAATTTTTCTCTAAAATAATTAGGGAAGCCAATAATTGCCCCCATTTAAAATTACATGGGATTTCCTATGTCCCGCTCGACGATGCAACACCCGGTATATCTAAATTGATCCGTTTTCGACTTATTGATTTAAAGATGGTCATTTCGCGAACAAGCAGTAAAATCCCTTGTCATCAATTATGATAGAATTTTTAATGCCTTAAAATAATTAGCCGAAGACGCGTCAGAAAAAAAAGATACTAGAAACGATGCATTTTTTTTTAAGAAGCATATGGTGAAACTTGAAACTGCTTTTATAGCTACTGTTTGGAAACGATTAGAGCGGTTTGATGCCACCAATACATATTTACAAAAACCCGGTCTCGATGTCATAACGGGACATAAAATTAAGTTTGATTGTTAGAATTTGTTTGTAATCTACGAGGTCAATTCGAATCCTTAGAAAAAAAGGCCAAAGATATATCTTCAGTTTTAAACACTTCATACAAAGATGCATATCAACGCAGAAGCGTAAAAAATTAGCTGACGGCTCAACAGAAATATCAATTTCGTATAGAATCGTTCCTGCTAATGATAGATAAAATAACGTCTGAGCTTAAAAAGCGAAACGAAGCTTACAAAGAAATATGTGACCTTTTTGGATTCTTTGGCCAGTTAACTATTCTTTCTTCAGAAGAAATATCTGTCAATGCCAAAACTTTAATTTCTCAAAACCCCCAGCGATTTAGAACACAACTTGGCTTAAGAACTTGTTCAGTTTTCCTCATATTCAAAAACTCTAAATATTAAAAGTGTTAATAGTGTTCCCTTGCTTCTAAGCCACTTAATTGAGAAAGACTTTATTTATGCAGCACAATTACTAACTGCGGAAGCGAAAGATCATTTTCAAAACTAGCTCTTATAAAAACCAAATACAGGGCCAACATGGGTGAAGTTAGACTGTAGGTACAGTTTAGCTTTAATAATTATTGGAAATAATCTTTTGTCTTCAACAGATCTTGACGATATTACTGATACATTTTCAACTATAAAAGCACGTAAAAAAATATTTTAAAGATGATTATTTTTTGTTACGGTAAAAGTTTACATTATTTTTGTTTGTTCTTTGTTATGTCTTTGTCTTTCTATTCTTATACAAAATATAATAAGTACTATAAATATTTTATTTATCTTTATTAAGGGCCTCTCCAGGTTTTTTAGCCCCGGACCCACATCTTCCCTAATCCGACGCTGACTATGCAATAACAAAAATCAATTCAATAATCTCGTAAACTTCATTACATATTTCTAAACAAACCAATAGCATTTTCTACCTTTTATTAACTCGCAAGCTCGGTGTTCTTGTGGGTGCCAATGATAGGGTGATAAAATACCAACAATAGGATACCAAAGTGCCAATCATAGGAAGAAGTAGAATTTGATATTTTAATCAATTTAGCTTTTAAAATCTTTAAAATTTGGTTAAAATATTTATCGCAAGTTGATTTTACTTTTGTGAAATATTAGGTAAACTAGAATAAAGGGCAAATTTTCCTAAAAGTGCCAATTATTGGGTAATTTATTTTTATAAAAAATGCTCCTTATACCAGTATAAAAATTACTATAGTTTTGCACTAGTCCGAAAGATATATACTTAGTTGTCTCAAGTCAAATACTGTCTGAGTACCTACCTACCTGAGATTTAATTTAATCGTAAAATAAATATAAAATCACCGACAAAGATATTTTTTAACTAAACATTATACTCATACCCCTTATTAGATTTCTAATTTAATAAATCAAAGAAACAACACCTAATCACGTCAAGCCACTACACAGGCCGTAAATTGGTCACAAAACTTATAAAATAATCATGTAGAAACAAGAGATAATATAGAAAGATGTAAAGTAAAGATAAACTTGGAAAATCATCGGCGGCAAGATGATCACCTTGTGTTGATTCATTAACTCGGCTACCGGAATCCAGTAAACCGCTCAGCTGAGCATCAAATCGTAAACAATTCACAAATTATCAATTTGAATTCATAGGACCGCCCCAGGCACAAATGCTCCTCCTTCGACCTGCGCTCACAAAAGCACGGCTTTTAGAGCTAACGAAGCCACTAAGCTATCCCCTCTTGGGTTGTCTATCTTTCTCTGATATGTTAAACGAACATATTTATATCTCTGTTTGTTAAAGTTGTGTGAAGCACAACAGTGTGGGATTGCCAGCAAAACGCGTGGTCTTGCCCAGTCGTGGCGCCTAGTCGCCGCGCGAGTTGTTTTACTATCATATAAGATTCCACGTGATACGGTCGTTGAGGCAAGTTAGTCGCTTTCGCGATGTCGCTCGCTCTACTCATTGGTAACCCGGTTGAGTCGTAAAACACAGAGTGACAGTTTTATTGCCATTAGGCCACGCGTTTTCCGTGAATGACAGTGAGCTTTAGTTCTGTATTTGGAAATATTGTAACGAATATGAGATGCTGGTGATTTGTGTGCGTGATTTGGACATTGTGTAAAAAATACACTTTGAAACTATGAGTTCTTATCAGTTCGTGAATTCACTTGCTCAATGCTACGCACAACAAGGAAGGCAAGGAGAACAAGCGCATCAGGCGGCAGCTAGCCCTGGAGGTGATTACTATAATCCTAATGCCGCAGCCGCTTCAACTTATCCTCCAGCATGTTACTCTCCTCCTCAGGTTGGTCCGCAAGGTTACGCTCCTCATCCGTACGCTGCACCTGCTCCAGGTCATGGACTTCAACCTATGGGAGATTACACACAACTTCAACCTCAAAGAATTCCGGGTGCCAGTAGTAGCTCTCACATGCATCATGCGAGTCCGGGGGGTCAAAGCCCCGGTATGCTTAATCCCGCTGCTAGTTGCAAATATGCTGACTCCACATCATCAACAGGAGTAGCAAGCCCTCAGGACTTAAGCACTAATGCTCCTCCAAATAGAGCTACACCACCTCTCGCGAATACTCAAACGAGCAACAATACTAATGCTACAATTACCTCTAACAAATCCTCCAGTTTAACGTCGCCCTTATCGGTCAGTACATCACCTGGAGTTAAAGCGGGAGTTGCTTCTTCAACTGCATCGCAAAATTTATCATCGCCGGCTTCGAGTACTAGTTCGACTTCTAGTAATGATCAGAAGCCAAATACGAATAATAATAATTCGAAAAGTGGAAGTCAGTCGAGCCCTCCACAGATATATCCATGGATGAAACGAGTACATCTTGGACAAAGTAAGTAATTAGCGTACTTCTAGATGTATTCATTTAAATCGTCATCAATTTACAACTGAATACGATAATATGTTCTTTCTAGCTATTTTCCAGAAAAACTTATTCACTAAACTTGATAAATTATGATATATAATATTATTATTCTATGTTCATCTGAATAATAAAATTTAAATAGCCACTAATTCATTTTTCCAATGCTGTTATTGACAATTGTCTTTTCTTCCAGATAGACGTAAGTGACCAGATGGTTTGTAGATTTACCTTTTTTAATCTTTTAAACTGCCAAAAATCATTAATTTTTCAATTTCTTAAAAATAATTGATGGGTTTGGTAATTTGATAAACTATAACTAACTCAATTCTCATGCCTACTTGCATAGGTAACGCATATACTATTAACTATAATTATCATATACCTATACATATTAGTACTATAATAAATAAACAAAAAATATTATTCACTTTTAAATTTACTTAAACGGGTGGACCAAAAATAATAATTACTACATACCTACATACCTATCTACATAATATTTACACCTACAGAGTTGTTAGTTGCGCAAAAAAATGTTTGTACAAGATGAAAATAAACTAACATTAATGCTATTCTGGATACTAATATTATTGTAAAGCAATAGTTACAAAACAATTTAGTAAAGAATGTAATTTAAAACTGAAACAAAACTGCATGACATTTAAAGAGACGAACGAAAATTCTTGACAATTTTTTTAATATCCGTTGTTAATCATTTGAACTTTAGCTTACTTTTTTTTTTAATCTTTGTTTTTATTTTCGATTGATCTTATTTTTTATCTGTATTTAAAATGAAAAATTGATTTCTAAATAAAGGTGCATGAAGGAGATAAAAGTAGCAAGCCCTGACAGTAACAAATTGGAAATTGCAGTAATTAATTAATATGTGTAACGATATACCAAGAAGAATGATAAATATAATTTTTGTTATTATAGAAACAGCAAGTTCTTGCGCAATGGAGATAAAAATACTCCAACAAAACTATAAATATCGTGTAGGACGTCTTTATCAAACTTAAAATTTAAATAGGCTTTATCTCGGTTTGTTGAATGACCTTTTATTAACACTAAGACAATTTAACTGAAATAAAAATTATCCTATTTCAATGCAAAAGCTGTATAGTTGCTCTTACCAAAATATGCCATTCTAAGTCAAAGATTTTTATAGATATGTAAATATAGTTAGCAAAGGGTCTATTTAGGATCATTAAGTACCAGGTATAAAAGAACCAGGGCTTGTTGACTGGTTATTTAATTATAATATATCCAAAAGAGGTGCGAAACTAATTCTGGTTTGAAAGGGCTGAAAACAGTAGCGACCATCCCCGGTCGAGATGAATTCGTCGATTATCGCGTATTTCCTTAAAAATAAGGCTAGAGTTGACATATAACATTCAAACAACAAAAGATATGCCATTCTAAGTCAAAGATTTTTATATGTAAATATAGTTAGGCAAAGGGTCTATTTAGGATCATTAAGTACCAGGTATAAAAGAACCAGGGCTTGTTGACTGGTTATTTAATTAGAATATATCCAAAAGAGGTGCGAAACTAATTCTGGTTTGAAAGGGCTGAAAACAGTAGCGACCATCCCCGGTCTAGATGAATTCGTCGATTATCGCGTATTTCCTCAAAAATAAGGCTAGAGTTGACATATAACATTCAAACATGTCTTTCGCTATGTTGAAACTAAACCCCAAATTATTGGAGTTTGATTTTCCCAATAATTGCACTTTCTAAAGTTATCGGTTCAAAATACATAAAATTACACAGACGTTTATATTCAATTTGGCATATTACTTTAGTTTCAAAATAAGTAATAGGTTTACCTCGGAGACTCTCGTGATAAATAAGAAGTTAATACGAGGGTCGCGAGCGTGGAGAATTTAATGGTTGTTGATGTTATTTTAAAGCCATTAATCACAGTAAATGGTTGTAGGTACAAGGAGATCTGACATTGAAAACCTGGTCGGGTGTAAATCATATTAGGATAATGTTGTGAGTTAGATCATATGATGTCCAATTTTCATAAATTTAAGTATGAAATATAATATGAAGTATAAGTTGTTTACCTAATCAAAAATAATTTTCTTTATATTATCGTCAGTTTTTTAAAATTAGATACTAATTAACTACCTATTGGAAAATGATTTGGTAGGTAGGGTGTGACTAATGGCAGCCTATTACTACCATTTTGGGCTAAAAAGTTCGCCTTCTAAAATAGAGCTAAAGCTTTTCTTAAAGTTTACCCACTTTATTTAACGTTAAAAAATGTTTAAACCAATCTTAACCACCATTCTCCGCTGTAAAGTATGCCTAGATACTACGTGATGTGAATTTAAATACACAAATTATTTATTGACAATTTCTCCGGATTTTTCCAGAATATTCTGCCACCTGCTTCATTATACCTATTGTCCCTTGTACCAAATTCAACTAGAACGTCTCTAAAAATTAATTAGCCTCAGGTCTAATTTATACAGCGCGCAGCGTCGAAAACAGTTGGAATAAACTGACGATGTTTCCTTTATTTGCACATGAAGGCACTAAATACATATTTTTGGTTGAGTGTGCTTAGTTGTATGGATGGCTGGTATTATCTAGATTCTAGATTAAAGATTCTTATCTCGCGTGTTTTATTCTCTAATTATTTAAGTTATTGGATTTATTAGTATCAAACTAAAGAAGCGAAAGAAGATTTTTAAAATTTAACTTAATAAATAAACTAGGATACTTACAGCAGACCAGTTACCTATATCCTGTATATTATAAGGTCTTGATTATATAAGATAAAGCATCACATTGCAATATTGAAGGTAAACATACCTAATTCACAATTATGTCTGGAATTACATTAAACTAGCTTTTTGGTTTGTTCAGGTTTCCCTATTCATACATTTTATTCTTTCGTTTAGCCAATTTCTTTTTTAAATGATCATAAAATACTTAAATATGAAAACAGTGAGCTAAAGATTATTATTAAAATTTTATTAAAGGGCCAGACAAACTCATAGAGCGAAAAAACTTGAAAAAAAAAATATAATGTGTTCAAGTAATGCTTTCAATCTATATTGAAGTGTTTATCTGTTCTAATGATTCGCTAATAAAATCAATTTTGAAATTTTATTACTTAAAAATCAATTTATGTTTGAAACTGGCCAAAACTTGAAACTGGTCAATAAGCAAAAACCTTGATAAGCAATTTCAAAAGAAATGTTGTGTTTAAATCCAGCTTAGTTTGATAATTGGCTGTTGCAAATGACGATCATTTATAAAAAAAAATTTAGTGAATAGGTATTCCTAACTGAACTAACCTAAACTAATCTGATTTCATTGATTGAACCGAATCAATTTCCCTACAGCCCCGTGTAAAAATTTAATCACAAAACTAAAATACACCAAAAACAACATAATAATAGGTACTTATCTAAATACCTAAATACCAACATGAGTATCACAAGAAAAATATTACGAAAACTGATAACCTGGACGTTATTAAATGAAACCAGACTACATATATTAGGACTATTTAATCGCCTGGTAAAGGATTTTATATTAACATTAAACGGTAGCTTCCTTTTAACTTGATTCTCTATATTATTCGAAGTTCCTTTAGCTCCATACTGAGTTTTCTATAACAATGTATTAGTACTTTGATTACTTATCTGTATTCTTATAAGTACAGCAGGAAACTAGTTTAAAAATGAACAACTTAATATACGCGGCATTGTGATCAATATACCGGGTGTCCCGCTAAGGTTGACCAGCGGCTGTATCCCAAAAACTATTTGTCCTCCAGCTTTCCGGAAAAACTAATAATTACAAAATTGATTCCTAGAAGTATACGAAAATTATTTTAAACAATTTTACCGCTAGATGGCGTATTTCAAGTCAAAAAATGAGAATCTCTCTTAAAATCAATAGTGAAGTTAAGTAACGTGGAACGGTTTTTGATCCTTCTGTTAATAGTCAAAAAATATTTATTTGACATTTTGGCCTATCTCCTAAAATAAGAGGGTGGGGAGCTTTGACTCGTATTGCACAACAAGTTCGATAACTACCGAACGCCTTTACCGATTTGATCGAACTTGGTATTGTTCTAAAGTTATTTGATGGTGGAATTATAGTTTATGATAATACTTGAGCTTTAGTTTAAACCTGAACCGTCAGATGGCAATTTTTGACCGCTTTAGTGGTTTCTTTAATTTTCCATTTAATAAAAGATAAACGGAAAGCTAACTTTTTATCTTAGTGCCTACTCTTATTACTGGCAAAATATCTAAAAAGTGGCGCAAACTGGTAGTCGATATCGTTTTCAAACTAAAGTAATAACTGATTGATAACAACTATTATAATGGGTTTTCTTGAACAATTTTTCAACATCTAGTATTAATCCACCTAAAATTAAAAAATGCCTGAAAAACTACTGTCATCATAAGGTAGTTACGAACTAGTAAAAAAGTTAATAGGCGTCGTTAGTTAAATACTTAACTTTGTTCCAGGAAATGGCTAGCTCGTTACAGAATTAATGTAATTACCAAACTGTCATACAAAATTCCATTTGATACTTTTTTGAACCCTTAGTAATAAATAGTAATTAATCATTAGGTACCTGGCAAAGATCAATACTTTCACGTTTTTTCAGCAAATGCTCAAAACTGCCGCTATTATTATCAATATAACTATGAAGTCTTTGACGTGTTACATCAACAGCTATAACATTTCGGATTAATAGAATCATATCTTCTGGGAGGATTGGCTGGGCCCGATAGACAATATCTTTAAGTGTTCCCCATAAATAAAAGTCCAAAACTGTTAAATCGGGGAATATATGTGGCTAGGAAGATAAACTACCCCTTTCCATTCATTTATATATAAATATTCTCCCACGTTGAGGGCATAATGCGCAAGGCAACTATCTTGTTAAAACCACATGTTTACACAAGTTTCTAGAGGTACTGAACTGAAAAAATTGGCAAATGGGTTTTTAAAAATTCTAATTCTCCATTAAGGGTCACTTTAAATATGAAAACAATAATTTTGAATTCGATAATGGCGCACCACACCTTTACGCTGAATTGATTTTGATTATGAATTTTCATCATCCAATGAGGATTATTTGTCAACCAGTAATAACTGTTGTGTTACTTTACCTCCACTAGTAGAGGCAGCCGTCTAGAAGTAAAATTTAAAAGTGGAAAATAATTTTCCTATAATTCTAGTAATGGTCTTTTCCCGAAAGCTGAAGGACAAATGATTTTCCAGATATAGCCGCTGGCCGACCTTAGCGGGACAGTTGGTATAATAAAAGTATTATTCAAATAAATGTGAACTGGAAAAAGTTTTGCTGCCTTACAAATTTCTCTTTTTCGCGTTTCAGTCGACCCGTCTAAGAACCTGCTGATCAAGTCCTGATGATGAATAGAAGAAGAAAATTGAAAGGTTAATTAGAACTTCTCCTTTTTTATCATATAGGTGCCTGAAAAATATCCCTTTAGTAAAGCCACTTGCTACTAAATCATTAAATCTATCAAATGCTAGTTTAAAGTTAAGCAAAAAAACCTCCTGGTCGTAAATAACAACTCGTTCAGTTTTGATGTTGTGATCATTTGCTAATAATTACATGTATAGCGGCTAAAAGAGTCAACTAATCCCGCGTAAATCAAAAGACTTGTCATTTAGAGGGTCTAGGGCAGCAGTTTAGGTCGTAGCAGGCCATAAATCACGTGGCGGCTTGAATGGATCGGCCTACGGGACTTGAACCACTGTAGACGTCGTTTTAAAAATTGATAACGTGGCTCTCCGATCACTTTTTACACGATTTTATGAGTCAGTGGGGACTGAAAGTGAAGTATAAAAAATTGTTTGTGGCTTGCTACGAATATCGTCTATAACTTATGGTGGTAAACTTTAATCAATACATCTCCTGTAAAATATATCTTCTAAATAATTATATTCATTAACCTCCCGTAATCTCTGATAATTGGGCTAACTAGGTTTGATTTGATTTAATTTTTAATCAACTCGTTAATTAATTCTATGAGTTTTATTAAGGTTTCCATAGACTACTCATATCTGGCTCCAACTATACCATTTGGTAGCTGTCAACTGTCAATTATTTTACTCTATGTGGCATAGATAGAGAGAAAAACTAGATGCATTGGGAAAAAGTAATTACAAATTAATAAACGTTATAGCTGATTTGCTTAGGCCCAGCTATGTAGGTTGATACTAAATCAGAAGCTACCAACAGGGAAACTTCAATGTTTGTACTAGGCCCGGCAAAATGTATTACCCATTTTTAACGAGTTATAAAAATTTATTTACTTACTTAAACAAAACGAAATATCAATATATATTTTTAAAGTCAAGGAATAGGAGATTGTCATATTTTAAAAGTAGTGTAACCCAGAGGACCTTCCTGAGCAATACATTCTTCTAAATTCTTGATAAATCCATGCACTACTGCTCGAATAATGTGCCTTGGAATTGCATTCACTTCACTTCTTATGTGGGCTTTGAGTCCCTGAAGATTTCTTGCTTTATTGGCATACACTTTACTTTTCAATAAACCCCAAAGGAAAAATTCCGGGACTGTCAGTTGCAGGCCAAGGAAAATGGTCATTTCATGAAATTAGCCTTTGAAAAGCCTTCCTTAAAAAAGTCTTATTGATCTTCGTAGGAAAGAAGAACGTTTGAAGCATTTCTGCATAACACAAAGCAATAACGGTTACAGTCGCACGATTTTCTTCAAAAACATAAGGTCCGACAATCTTGGACGTGGAAATGGCACACCACACGGTTAGCTCTGGACTATACACAAGTCGCTTGGGAATTTCTTGGGGGTTATTTTTAGCCCAATAACGGCAATCTTGCCTGTTTACATCACCGTTCAGATAAGAATGTGCTTCGTCACTCATAAAGAGGTAATTTTCCTGATACATTTCCCGCAAAGTCATAAAGTTATATGGGTGGAACTTCAGTTTTTTTAACATTCTTCTTATGCTTCTTGTTGACCAACGAATCTTGTTGGGTTAGCAGTAACAGCTGCTATTACTCTTTCCTTGTTACGTTCATTGCAAGGAGACCTTCGCCTTCCACTTAACTTTTTGTCGAAAACTGACCCGACTTTTTTCCATTTATATTACCAAGACGTAATGGTTTTACGTTGAGAACATCGGCGAATGTTAAAAGCTTTTCATGACAGACTAGTTTCAATAAATGACAATTTCCTTGGCCTGCTAGGTCTCCGGACCTCTCAGTCCTTAATTTTTTCCTTTGGGGTTTAATAAAAGGTAACGTGTACCTCAATAAACCAAGAAATCTTCAGGAAATGAAAGTCTACATAGGAAATGAAGTGAAAGCTACTCCAATCCAACATCCTTCGAGTAATAGTAAATAGATTTATCAAGAATTTAAATGAATGCATTGCTTAGAAAGGTTACTGTTTGAGGGACACTTTCTTTAAGACATAACGACCTCCTGTTCCTCAAGTTTAAAAATATGTATTGATGGTTCCTTTTGTTTAAAGTTAATACATTTCTATAACTTATTAAAAATGGGTAATACATTTTGCTGGACCCAGTATTATATTAACTCAAGACCTTGCTTTTTTAACTTAGTACTCCTTGCTTTCATTCTAACTATGAAAGCCACTACTGAACATTTAGTACTTCTCTTCTTTCTGTCTATTTCTCAGAGTTGTTGATCAGTCGCGCACAAATTAAAGTGATATTTTTTATCCTTCAAGCTTCTAAAAATTCTGTTATTGCAAATCTTTTACCAGTAAAATAAAGCATTTGTATAAACGTGCTAAGATCATTTCACGCCATGATACAAGGAAAAAAAAATCTGCTAAAGTCTCGAATTTTGGCATATTTAGTGAAAAAGTTTAAAAATATTAAGTAATCCATTTTATGGTTCTAATACTCTAAAGACTATGCTTAAATAAATCTGAACTGTAAAGGAAAATATAGACATTATTACCAAATATCGTAAATTTACATCATCCCTGGAAAATGTGTCTGTGGAACATGATGCAAAAGTTTTCAATTTTTGATTAAGGCAGATATTGGAAATAATTACTAATAAAGGTACGTTTCCATATATAGGTACATTATTTCTATAAAAGCTTAAAGTTTTACATTTATATAATAAAAGAATTACTAAATATACCTACTATACTTAAAAAATAAAATATTGAAAATTTTGTATTTATTTACGTACCTAAAAGTGAATGAGTCAATTATTATTATTTTTAGGACATATTTTGATATATAAATCTCGTCTGCAGCTAAAATAATCTTGGTTTCATAACACAGTTATTTCGATACCGTTTTTAGTATCGTAACAGACTTTTTGTGAAACCTTTTTTTATTTTTTTAAAGTGGGTAATGGCATTATGTATCAAATGTTTTATTCTGTTGATGTATGGCGAAGCAAGTTGCCACCAATAAAATTTCAGATTTTTGGCATGTATGTTTGGCTGTATAAACACATAAAATTATTTTCCTAACAGAAGAAAACCAGACATTTCTATAGTATTACCCGAGGTATTACCATACAATCTAGTCAAAAAAATGTTTAAAATTTGCATGGCATATTTACTGCACAGTTTGGTCGCTATGCCATGGCGTGTGTAAACATTTACACACAGTTGAATTTTATCGGTTGATAACACGGCCATGCAAAAAACAGTTGCCTGGCAACCAGACACATCTTGCATTCAAGTAGAAAACTCAAAATAATTGTTTTTTATTACTTGTATAGAAAATGTATATCGCACAGCACGTTTAAAATTAAATTCCTTATTCTACGACTGCTTTGAAAATGCTTAAAAACACCCTATAGTTACTGCTCTTGAAAACTACAAATTTCACACGGTGCGTGCAAAGTACACTTTTCACACGCCATGTGAATGGTTGGTATATTATGTTTTATATATTAATTAGTTAAACAAATAGTTGTAGAAACATTTGTATGGTTCCTGTAAACTATAAGTTTAAAATCAGAATGTAATATAATATATTGTAAAAAGTAATAAACATAGGTTTTTCAACTAAACCTAAAGTAAGAAGTCAGTATTTTAAAATCTAGTTGACGAATGCCATCTTAAACAAGGATTGCCACCAACAACTCTTTTGAAATCTAGTAGACGAATGTCATGTTTGATGCTAAGTTTCCACGGAAAATATTCATTAGTTTTATCATACACTGACTTGTAATAAAATCTGTATTGGTATTTTAATAAATCTCAGAACTCAATATCAATTCATGAATGTAGGTGGAATAATATTATAAATTTCCTATTTATTGTTAATAACCGTTCAATTCTATAGAACTTAATGTATATTTTATTTGAATATAAATAAATTGTAAACTAGCAATTTAGTTGCAGTCGTAGAAAACGTGTAATATTCAACGCTGATGAAAAGTGCTATTTTCAACACATTTGCACAATACACTATTTCATACCGGGCATGCAAAGAGCCATTTTCAAAACTTGTACAAAATACTACTTCAATGCGTGAAATAAGGTGATAAAATGGCCTAAAATCGTAACCACAGTAACTCTTGTTACCAGTAAAAAAAAATCTAGCTTCATCCACCAAATAATTGTCAAAAATTCAAATTTTTTTTATTACTTTTAAAATAATTATTTAAATTATTTGAGTATTTAAATCTAAAACTGGCTTCTCAAATACTCTGGCTCCTAAAAAAATACAATTATGAATCAGTTTTCCTAAAAAGTGGGGTCTCTATAATCGATATTATTACTGTTAACATTTTTTGAATTCGCTGAAGTTTTGATACAAACTTTGGGCGAAATTTTTGAGGTAGGTACGTATCGATTTTCTAATATATCTTTATCTAATACTTTTTATTTGTGAGAATTATTTTAACGGGGTTATTATAGAAAGTAAACATGGATTATAGCCTATTCAAACCTACACGGGCATAAATTAAAAAACAAGTCAATAAATTAAACGCTATGCTTATAAAATAGTTTAAAATATTCCCATAAAGAACTTTAGACAAATAATTATGATCAATTAAACGTTTGCTAATCAGCTGTTATAAATTAATGTTAATTTATTGTAGGCTTTATTTTGCACTTTAAAAATTTAATTAATAGATTTATTGCTTTTTGATCTTGGAACCAATGCGCATATTTTATATACCGGCTAAAATGATATTTAAGAACCATAAGATAGTAGGTATGCCAAGGCAATTAATTAAAGCTCTTAACATTTAAGGTATGTTGTTCAAATTTTTTTTTGAATTAAATTAACCTTACTTGAATGCTTACTCATATAATTTTATTTTACTAGTAAAATACATGTATGTGATATATTCACATTGTAGATTACTGTAGAATACTAATCTAAAAATGTAGGTTGGGAATAAAATATTTAACAAATTTAAAAGTCAGGTTAACGTTTTGCTTGCTAATACCGCCCACAACTCTAACACATATAGCTAACTTTAACATTTGGTCTGTCCTAGTGGAAGATCTAGTTTCTAGTGCTATCGTATTTTCTTCTTTTCTAAAACTTAACAGTAAGTTGATAGAAAGTCCTTATTGTTTCAAGGAATTGACAAACAATGTCATTATACTCGGATGCTTAATGTAAGAGAGTAACAAAATGTAAATTTGCAATAACAAGACCCAGCAGAGTGGACAACTTAAATGTTGTATTGTAAATTTCAGGTAAATTGCAATAATAGTTTTAAAAAATTCCGTATTTTAGATATTTAATGTGCACACAATAGAAAGAAGAGTTTGGTGAATAAAAGTAATATGAGAGAAACGTTACTACAGGTAGTTTATTAAAATAATAAGTATAGTAATAATTATACTTGATTATAATTATAGAGATAATTGAGATATTAATTAGGTATTCTAATATTAAGTAAACAAAAACTTATATAGAAGTAAGAATAATATGGGAATAGATAAATTGGAATAATTATTAATATTTAGAAACAAATCTACTATATAGAATACAACTTAATTTTTAAATTTTAGTCAACATATGTTCCAAGTAGTCCGATGAATTATCATCGTTGGGGGTAAAAAAAATAATAAGGGGCTCTACAGTGTTTTCTAGCATGTTATCAGCTTCACACATTACTTCTCCTATTTCAATCACATGTTCGACGCACTTGCTCCATTTTTCACAATCCACTGTCTTTATTCCCTCTTCCAAGAGACTTCCAACGTCTCTCATTTTAAAGGTGGTGTTATGCCTAGCTACAAACCCATTTACTGGCGCCCATACCAATTCTATGGGGTTTAATTCATAGTGATACGGCGGAAAGCGAAGTACCGTTATATTTCGTTTTAAAGCGATTTCATAGACAACAAATCTCGCCTCCAGTAGCTCCTTTCTCAGCATATCTTTATGAAATGGCTTCTAATTTACAGTAAACCAATGAATAATGTCATTTTTTATCCAAGAAGACGTTGGCATTTTTTCGGATATTCTTGAGTGGTAGCTAGCGTTATCCATGACTACAAAAGACCCAGGAGGAATAAGATCTAGCATTTGCTGGAAGTATTCTTGTGGAATCTATTATTAACTATGGTATTATAGTTTGGGGTGGTGCATGCCATAATGTCATCAATCAGGTAATGCTCACACAAAAGTTCATACTAAAGGTTATTCTTTCTAAAAATAAACTATATCCCTCTGATCTTGTGTACTCTGAGACTAATGTTTTGACTGTTAGCCAGCTATATATAAAAAATACTTTAAGGTTTATGATGACCAGTAATAAATATAAAATTGCTCTTCCGCACGATCTGAACACACGGACTGCTGCCAGATATTGTGTATCTGTAGCAAATACTAATTACTTTCCAACACAAAGGCATATTTCTTTCTCTGGTCCAAAATTATATAACCTGCTTCCAACTGAATATAAAAATACTTCCTATCAATTATTCAAAAAATACGTAGATTTATGGATAAGTACTTGAAAAGTATAATGAAATAAAAGAAGTTTTGTATTGGTTCAAGTAGTCGCCCAGTTGCAATATTTTTGTTTATGGTTTTGTGTGTTTATTTACTCTTTATCAACTTTAATTTGCGTTCTTCGTTTTAATTTATTTTTTTGTTAATTAGTCATTACAAATATTATTATATTATATTTCTTTATTAATATATTACACCCATTTTTCCACTACACGGCATCATAGTAATCATTACTTCCACGCTTGTTTCCACGTATAAATATTAATTTATTTATAATAATATACAGGGTGTCCGGATAAGGATACGGAGCGGCCATATCTCGGAAACGATACGTCCCACAGATCTGAAAAAAAAGCTCTCATCATAAAAACTGCCAAGAGAAATTCATTCAAAATAATTTTAAGTTTCGGAAATTGCCCCAAGAGGGCGTAACGGCTTATTTATTTTTTAAAGTTCATTTTACGGCAAAAAATGCCACTTAGCCGTAGAAAAGCAAATAAATAATTAAAATCAGTAGATCGTTTACTACAACTTTTGTTATTGTTATTTTTTTGAATCTCGCCTAATAAAGGAGTGGGGGAAGCCTTTAGGACATTTTTCAAAAACTGTCATTATGTCGTTATCCTTCAATGGATTTTCTATAACTTGAACTTGTTTGAAAGGGAATTCCTTGGAGTTTAAATAAATGATTCAGGAATTGTCACAAGTTTCCTGATACAATTTTAAGATGGCGCTGTTATTCAATCTAACTTATTTTTTTATTTTTCTCGGTATTTGCAAATTGGATGGTATAATTTTTTTCGGTAGTAATAGGAGACAATTTGCATAGGGAACGATTAGTCCAAACCGCAAATCGATATCATCGGGGGTTTAAAAGTTATTTTGATTTTTCTTTAAAAAATGATACAGTTTCCATTTACCGGTACCCGGTATACCCCTAATAAGCAAGATAACAACTAATTTCATGGCCTACTGTTTAATAAACTATAAAATTTATAATAAACGTTTAACGAGTCAAAGAAACATCAATAACACTGAATAAAGTATAAATATTATGATAATATCATATTATGAGATTTAGACTATGAAAAAGTGCACAAATCTTATAAGTAGAAACAATTTTATTAGCAATTTAGCGAGACAACAATAATAATTACAAATGTTCAAAATGTTTTCCGTCATTTTGTAAGCACTTAATTATTCTTCTGTTAGTTGATAATACGGCTGCCTCAATTTCAGCCGTGGATAAGTTTCTAACGGCATTTGTTATCCTTACCATCATGTTTTCCCTTGTTGTTGCTCTCTCTTGGAAAACCAGATCTTTTAACCTACCCCATAGGTAAAAATCAAGACAAGTAAGATCCGGTGAACGAGCAGGCCAGGGAAACAAGCTTCCTCTTCCAATTACACGATGCGCAAATTGCTCTTCTAGGTATTGGCGTACGTTACGATAGTAATGCGCCGGACAACCATCAAGTTGGATCCACATGTTTGTTCTCGTTTGTAAGGAGACTTCTTCCAAAAGAGGTGGAAGGAAAGTGGCCAAGAAATCTAAAAATCTTGCTCTATTAAGGGTTTGGTCAAAAAAATGGGGACCGATAATTTTTCCTTCCAAGATCCCGCACCAAACATTTAAACTCCAGCGGTTTTGAAAATCTACTTGCCTCATCCAATGAGGGTTTTGCTCAGACCAATAGTGCATATTATGCAAATTCACACCCCTAGCGTTAGTGAAAGTGGCCTCGTCTGTTCATAATATCCGTGAAAGAAAATTTGGATTTTCCCTAATCATATTTAATAGCCAGTGACAGAAATCCAATCGACGATCATAATCAGTATCGTTCAATGCCTGGTGTAAAACGATGTGGTAAGGGTGCATACTATTAGTTTGTAAAATCTCGTGGATATTTGTTTTTGGAACCCCCAAGTCAAGGGAAATTTTTCTGGTGCTTAAAGTGGGATCGTATTGAACGTAAGCCAAAACGTTGATAATATTTACCTCATTACGTGTCCTACGAATGCGTAAGGGTCGTTGAATGTGCTGCACATTACCAGTTTCTCTTAATCGTCGAGCTAATCTTGAGAATACTTCTCGAGAATAGTGTCTTCTTTGTGGAAATCGCATTGCATACTCTCGCGACGCTATTACAGCATTTTCAAGAGATTGAAAATACATATTTAACATATCATACGCTTCTGCGTTAGTAAACGGCATACTGTTTGTAGAAAAATGCAATATAAATGTAAAAAACAATGCTTAATATTATAAGATGCTTGACGTTTAAAACTCATTAACAGCTTGTCATAATAAATTATTAATTTGTTTTTTTCCATGGCCAACTTGGAACTTGTAATTTAGGCGAAAACATGATGGAAAGGATAATATGAAATGCCGTTCGAAGCTTATCCACGGCTGAAATTGAGGCAAGAGGCAAGTGTGTTTTTCACTGAAAGAAGAATAACTAAGAGCTTAGGAAGTGACGGAAAATATTTTAAACATTTGTAATTATTGTTGTCTTGCTAAATTGCTAATTGTTTCTAGATTTAAGATTTGTGCACTTTTTCATAATCTCATATCATAATATTCATATTTTATTCAGTGTTATTGATGTTTTTTTGGCTCGTTAAACTTTTATTATAAATTTTATAGTTTATTAAACAGTAGGCCATGAAATTAGTTGTTATCTTGCTTATTAGGGGTATACCGGGTACCGGTAAATGGAAACTGTATCATTTTTTAAAGAAAAATCAAAATACCTTTTAAACCCCTTGTGATATCGATTTGCGGTTTGGACTAATCGTTCCCTATGCAAATTGTCTCCTATTACTACCGAAAAAAATTATACCATCCAATTTGCAAATACCGAGAAAAATAAAAAAATAGGTTAGATTGAATAACAGCGCCATCTTAAAATTGTATCAGGAAACTTGTGACAATTCCTGAATCATTTATTTAAACTCCAAGGAATTCCCTTTCAAACAAGTCCAAGTTATAGAAAATCCGTTGAAGGATAACGACATAATGACAGTTTTTGAAAAATGTCCTAAAGGCTTCCCCCACTCCTTTATTAGGCGAGATTCAAAAAAATAAAAATAACAAAAGTTGTAGGAAACAATCTACTGATTTTAATTATTTATTTGCTTTTCTACGGTTAAGTGGCATTTTTTGCCGTAAAATGAACTTTAAAAAATAAATAAGCCGTTACGCCCTCTTGCGACAATTTCCGAAACTTAAAATTATTTTGAATGAATTTCTCTTGGCAGTTTTTATGATGAGAGCTTTTTTTTCAGATCTGTGGGACGTATCGTTTCCGAGATATGGCCGCTCCGCATCCTTATCCGGACACCCTGTATATATATTTTTTTTAATGCTGTGATTCTTGGGGAAAATTTTATTGATACTATTAATTTATTATTAATAGTATTGATATATATTTTTGGTTATTATTTAAAAGTCTAAGATAGTTTTGTAAATGCGTAAACTTTGTAATATGTATTGTGACAACACCCACTGCAGACACAAATTCTAAGCAATTTACCTGCATAGTATTGCCAATATTTTATTAAAAAGTACATAGGCAAGTGTATTACGAATAATATATTACTGTTTTTTAAGAATATTCTAAATTAGAATTCCATTAGAATTGTAAATTATAGGCAATAATAAAAGAAAAAAAAAAAACCTACATCAGCGTTAATGTCTTTATGATAGTCCGTTTTGATTTAAATGCTAGTAAGCTGCCATCGACAAATCCATTTCTGCTACCAATGTGAGTAATTATTAATCTTTTACCTTTCCGACGGTGCTTTTAATCCAGTAGACCATCCTTTCATAAAAGCTTGCCTCGTGCTTTTTATATGTTTATCCTGCCTTATTTTACCAGCGGCATATCCTTCATTTAACCATGTTTCATCCATATAATAGATATTCCTGTTTTCCCTTCGAAACTGTCTAACTGCCCTTAAGTATCGTCGTCAGCAAATTATTTCGTCTTTCTCTATTAAAAGTGATTTTCTGTTTTAAATTTTATTTCATATTTTTTTCATAACAAAAATTCATTTCCTTCAAAGTTTTCCATAGTTTCTTTTTGCCCATGGGTGGAATGAAATCATCATTTTTCATTTCAGACATTATTTTGTCCAAGGTAGGTAGGTATTTCTTTTTTAAATAACACGAGTGTATGATTCTTCTGAGGTCTTTTCAACCTCATTTATTACAGTTTATTTTCTTCCTG
Source organism: Polydrusus tereticollis (assembly GCA_963920685.1). NCBI lineage: Eukaryota > Metazoa > Arthropoda > Insecta > Coleoptera > Curculionidae > Polydrusus > Polydrusus tereticollis. The sequence continues at coordinate 86,194,799 of OY987329.1, read as the reverse complement.
TACTTCTCTTTGGTGACCTAATAGGCCCGTGTTTATCCTCGTGCACAAGTCGGTATATTGTTGGCTGTCCGACTTCAGTCATATTCGAACACATTTCAACTACCTATTTTTGCAACTCCGAATAATGAATTTCGGTGGCCAGGTGCATTGAACCCATTGAGAATAGTAATTTTCTCATTTTTAGAAAGCGCAGTTTTAATAATCCGTTTCTCAGCAACAAATTCAGAAACACTAGTCTTTTTCAAGAACGAAGTTTTCCGACAACTGCCGGAAAGTAACTAAACATTTTAAATTTTGAAACAGTGAGGCACAGGTAGGTGAACTACCTGTGCCTCTACCTACCCGATCTCGGAACCCCTGACAATAAACATAATTAAATTTGGACTACACGTATGGAATACGGCGAAGACCACTGGGTTTTATAGTTCAATAATGATTCATTACTTTCTCGCATTAAGCAACAGACTATAGCCTCTCTAACTTACACGTCTACAAAACCTTATGATTTAACAAAAAATCCTTCTTCTGATAGGTACGTTGCACCAGCCCAATACATAATCTCCTACCATGAAATTTGCAATCTAATTCCCCCATAGAAGATATAGGCTTATTTTAAATTTAAACGCAACATTGAATATTTTATGTTCTATTCGAATTGTAGGTAGATAACGAATTTATTTATTATTCTACTAAAATGCCAAAATATTCCTACGCAAATCCAGATGAGATGAATGTGCCATTGCTATATTTTAAAATTTTAGTTCCATTAAAAATTCAAATTTATTGTTACGTGGTTATGTCATTTCCGCCATTAAAGCCGCGACCTTCTTTAAAAGTCAGATTTAGTTGGTTTATGCTCAATTCACATCTAAAATTATAATTGGTTGGAAAAAAAGTTTATGCGTAAAAGATTACTGTGCATTGTTACTTTGGTAAATTTCATATTTATTATAAATTTTCAGATTGGTAATTGTTTTGTTTAGTCAGTGATTTGTCTTCAATTAGAGTAAATTTGTTTTTAAGTATGGGGAGGACCTTGATGGCTCGTGTTTTTACTATTTGAAAATCAGTCACAGAGGATTACGTACATTTTTTGTTTTGCTACTTTTTGTTTTTGTTATTAGTAAGTATGCTTGTATTGTCAAGGTCTTTGCTATTTTAGAGTTATTCGCACTTTAGAGGATCCGCAAGGATCTCTTTTCTAGGATAAAATCAAATTCAAAAACATTTATCTTGTTGACAAATTTACCAACACAATACCAATACACTATACAGCAAATTTAACCGGAAAAAGAAAATTTTAATAAAAGTCAACTATTAATAACTTTTTTATAATGTACCGATTTCAATATAAAAAAGGACAAGTTGTAGCTTAATAATACTTATAATTAAGAATACCTGGATAAGACAGACGAAGATCAAAAATGAAGCTAAATATCATTTTCTTCGCCTCCAGTAAACAAATAGTTGTTGTCACAGCGTTATCTAGGAGATTGGCAGCTGCCCATGGCAGCATTGTTTCATTAGATACTGTACGAAGAAGATTGCGATAACAAAACTTAACTGCCACGAGCCCACTGCTAGATGCAGATTATCGAAGGCGGCCCCGCGGTTGCAATTTGCTGGAGCTCATTAAGGTTGGCGATGCGTTCTCATTACAATTGAGTACCTTTTACAAGGTACCTTTTTGACGGAGATCAAAGAGTGTATAGAAGATCCACAGAACGGTATGCCTAGCCCAGTGTTGCTGTTCTCCTAGGGTACAATTTGGTGACCAATGATACCATGGTATGATGAAGGACCTCTTCGGAAGAAAAAACCGAACTTGTTAAGGAAGAGCATGCGTCTTCTATAGGAGATAATTTATACATGATAACTTCGACTAATAAAGCTGGTATTCAGTTACTATAGGACGGCCAGCCAGAAGTTCGGACGTGAATCCGATAGAGATATGTGAGACAAGCTAACAAGTAAAAAACATTATAACCTATCTCCAATTGCAGTGTTGCTGGAACAGGCTCTATATATTAAAATTCTTCTTTGTGGGCTTATTATCTCCTCTTAGGAAGAGGATTTTGAAGTGAATAAAAAAGATTGCTTGTAAGAAAAGGGGCTTTAATATGAGGTAACGTTCTTTTACGCCTCAATAGTTGATATAAAAACATTGTATGTTCCCCCTGCATAACGGCAAATTCCTGGCAGTATATTTTATCAACATCGAAAATAGGAGAATAAACATAATATATTAAATTACAACTTTATGTATTTTTTGTTTAAATCGGTACATTAATAAAAAAAGTTAGACATATTAATTGGCATCGATGGCAGAGACCTGAGGACAATAGAAAGCTTATACTGGCGCCAGAACGCCGTTGTTCGAGTTAATGAAAAATTAACAGACCAATGTCAGATACAACGAGAAATTAAACAGGGATGTATATTATCTCCACTACTTTTTAATATATACTCTGATAAAGTTTTTAAGAAGGCCATGGAAGCAAAAGAGTTTGAATGCATGGCGAGTTGATTAACATAGTTAGATATGTGGACGATACAGTGATTCTAAGTGATAACTTGAAAGGCCTCCAACATTTACTAACTTCTACTAACACAGTGGGATAGGAAATGGGACTAGAAATAAAAATCTCCAAAACCAAATGTAAGGTTTTCAGCCGTGTACCCTACCCAGGCGTTGTATTGCGAATTAATGAAGAATTCATCGAGAGAACCCCAAATTCCAAATATCTCGGGTGTTATATCAGTGAACAGACCAGACAAACAAATAAAATGTAAATCGAAACAGCCCGTACACCATTCTTAAAAATGAGATCAATCTTCTTCAAAGACAATCTGAGTTTGAAACTCTGATAGCGAATGGCTAAATGTTAAATCTGGTCAATATTGCTATATGAGGCTGTGCATGGTCTGGACCTTAAAAGGTTGCGACAATTAATCGCCTGGAAGCTTTCGACATGCGAGTGCATCGTCACATGCTCCGAATCCCCTGGACAGCCAGACAAACGAATGAGACAGTTTCAAACGCCATTAGTGAACTAATGTTAAATGTCGAAAAATGTCGTAGCTTGCCCATATTTTCAGAGGAAACCGATATAGGATCCTACAGCTTATAATGATCAAAATCAAAGGTCACGGAGGAGCATGCCTCTTAGTTAAAGAACATCCGAGAATGGACCGGGAACAGAAATGCAGAACAACTGTTTAAAATAGTCCAGAATCGTGGTAATGGCCAGCGTCAAGGGGACTTGACAGAGTACTTTAAGAAGAAGATTCATGCTAGAATTTTGTCGAGATTTTTTATGACTGGTTGAATTTGTTGTTCAGTGTATAATATGCAGTAAACGCAGTTTGTGCTGCCCATTTACAGAGTAACTCAATCTCCAATTTGAAACAGGGGTTTTGAGCTAGAGATAGGGGGAAATCTCTTTTCGTCCGTCTCCGCGATACCACTCATGCGTATTGGTTTATAACCAACAAAATAATTTGGATTTATTTCTTATTTATGTTTTAAATCGGTATTCTTTTAAGATCGGAAATAAGTAGAGTCTATTCTTTGGCTGTGTCCTTTTCTTGTCCTACTGTAAGGAATCTGTACGCTTTTTGTTTGAAGCAGTGTTGTTCTGAAGTGAATCCATTTAACGAAAAAGAACGAGAAGTGGGTAGTGTAAGTGGAGCAGTTTAAAATTGATAAAGCAGATACTCTTGTCACATACTATAATGAAACATTGAGTGTCTATATTAAAAAAATTCTGGCAAATGAGTCTAGATAAGTTCTTACCCCTTTTAAAAAATATATGGAAGTATTTCGTACCATCGTCATCCAGTTAGCAGATTCATGCTATAGGTAGTAAAAAAAAAATAATATACATAACATATAAATAAAAATGATTTAAATAGACTTTTTCTATCGAGAGGAATATGTTTCGATTGATCTGATATTATTTACTATACTTTACAGCCTCTTCACACAATGGCAATGCAGGTACCTAATGCAACTAGCGTAAAGAACTCACTATAATATGAAGCTAACTAATGCAATTAAATTTACTTAACAAAAACATGGTAAAGTATGTTCAGAGATATAAGAAAGTGACTAACTGATCCCTATTAGCAAAGACCCGGAACAGCTGTAAAATTGAAATATGGCCGAACAGGCCCGTATTTTGCTTAGAATTTAATCATGGCTTGTAATAAAAATAAGTAAAACATTAAATAACATTTCATTTATGTAGAAATAAAGGTCTGTCTTTACCACCAAATAACTTTATTTGCCCCTCTAGGGTAGAAAACAAGGGTTATAAAAATACATAAAATGACGATGAATTAAACTAAATTTCTTAATGCATGTGTTGTACTAGTTTCGACTTTAGAGATAGTCATCCTCAGCAACTAACCATTTAAGAATTTTTTTTTATATGAAAAGAAGTTAAAACAGTTGGGGGAGCAGAGAGGTGATTCAATAATACAATACAATATAATGCAGATTATGCAACCTTTGGAATCGACAGGAGTTTAGTATAAGAACGATGTATCTCCATGTGAAGGTAGGGGTTGATTTATACGCAAGTAGAATTAAGGACCGTAATCATAGTCGAGTGATTTAAGAAATGTTGAAGTAAAAACGTATTGAAAAAGAAGAATTGTAACATATCAATTCATTCTCTTTTCAGTGAAACTAAATTAGCGAGGGGACATGCTTAATGTTATGGTGGATTGAATATTTGTTAATGAAATTAAATGAACTTGTTATTCTAAAAAAGGGGGGTTGTCAAAATGAGACTATGTCATTTCAAATAAAATGGGAATGCATCTGAAAAGAGAAAAATTTTCAAATTTTAGGAACTAATAGATAGCAATAAGGCTTTTTGTTTCACAACTTAACGGTTTGTTAATTATATTTGTAATAATATTATTAATCATGTACTCACCAAGTGGTCACTATTCACTTGTTAAAAATAAAATAAAATAAAATTAAATTAAATTAAAAATTGTTAGGACATTAGATTGTTGATTTTTTATTTTTCATTTTGTTGCCAGGTGAAGAAATTAATTTCTCCTCCTTGGATATCTGTAGAAACCCATTTAAATTTGCCGCTTTTGGAATTGACAGTTGATTACCGGAAACTTGATTTAAATTACGCATATAAAAAAGGAAAAAAGGGTGTAACTAGTAGTACCAATTCTGAGTACTCACCATTTAGCGACGCCATTTCCTTCGAATAGCATGCTGAGGTTAAAATTAATTTCTTCACCTGGCAACAAAATGAAAAATAAAAAATCAACAATCTAATGTCCTAACAATTTTTAATTTAATTTAATTTTATTTTATTTTTAACAAGTGAATAGTGACCACTTGGTGAGTACATGATTAATAATATTATTACAAATATAATTAACAAACCGTTAAGTTCTGAAACAATAAGCCTTATTGCTATCTATTAGTTCCTAAAATTTGAAAATTTTTCTCTTTTCAGATGCATTCCCATTTTATTTGAAATGACATAGTCTCATTTTGACAACCCCCTTTTTTAGAATAACAAGTTCATTTAATTTCATTAACAAATATTCAATCCACCATAACATCAAGCATGTCCCCTCGCTAATTTAGTTTCACTATAAAGAGAATGAATTGATATGTTACAATTCTTCTTTTTCAACACGTTTTTACTTCAACATTGCTTAAATCACTCGACTATGATTACGGTCCTTAATTCTACTTGCGTATAAATCAACCCCTACCTTCACATGGAGATACACCGATCTTATACTAAACTCCTGTCGATTCCAAAGGTTGCATAATCTGCATTATATTGTATTGTATTATTGAATCACCTCTCTGCTCCCCCAACTGTTTTAACTTCTTTTCATATAAAAAAAAATTCTTAAATGGTTAGTTGCTGAGGATGACTTTCTCTAAAGTCGAAACTAGTACAACACATGCATTAAGAAATTTAATTTAATTCAACGTCATTTTATGTATTTTTATAACCCTTGTTTTCTACCCTAGAGGGGCAAATAAAGTTATTTGGTGGTAAAGACAGACCTTTATTTCCATTTACAATCTCGCCACAGAATATGGACTACTTCTTAAATAAATTTAATTTATGTTTAAATGTCAAATTACAAGTTATTTTATTATTAAAAATTATATTTATGATTACAGAAATATACAAGTTATTCGGTACTTATAATAATTATTCACTTAACATATTAATATCACTATCGCTATCATCATCTGTTTAACATGTGTAACAGAATTTTTCCCAACTTTGCGAAGGGATGTTAAAAACTTCAGTTTCTATAAGCTCAAGTACACTGGAGTTAATAGTAGGGCAAATATTGTTACGACGAATGGCAGATTTCAGTTGGTGTCAAACATGTTCGATGGGATTAAATATACAATGGTATGGTGGAAGCCTTAAAACTGTATGCCCTAGATTTTTTGCATAATTTTCACAGAAGTATTCTTTTGTAGTTTTAAACTTTGTAAAACCTTAATTAATTGCCTTTTAATGTAATATTTCTGAAAGTAAATGTCATTATCATACATGTAGTTTTGGATTGTTGCTTTTGTGTCATTTGAGGATGGAGCCTTGGTCAACTGCCTACTATGGTAGCTTACATTGTCCATTACAATTACGCTATTCGGAGGTATATTTGGAATTAGCTCATTTTTAAACCAATCTTCAAATAAATCAGCAGTGGTGTCCTCATAGTAATCCAGAGAAGAATCTATAATGTTTTTTGTAGACAGAAAAAGTCCATTTGGAATCCAATCGTCTTTAGATCCAGCATGCAAAAGGCAAAATCGTAATTCGTTTAGCTCTTTTTGATGGCGCGCTTGTTTTACACTTGCCGCTTGAGTCAACCTAACCCTTTTCCTGGGTATCATATGTGTCGAACCAGGTTTCATCCAAGTAAATAATCGGCCTTTGCTGATCTCTGTAAATCCTAATTTTTTGTAGATATTCGGATCGCCATTCCCGAATTCTACTGGATTCTATTAAACTTATCTTTTGTTAATTTTTTAAAATCTAAAACCCATGTGTTGGATACCCTTCCATAACATTGTTCTGCCACATTTAACGCCGGTTTCATCTTTTTCAAGCCTCTTAATTGAATTATCTAATGTAGGCACGCTTTGTTTCTTGTATAACTTGTATATTTTACGCCATATTATATCTTGATTACTTCCATCTACCTTCGAGAAAATGCCAGGTATCGGTTCTTTTTTTCCTCGCTAAAATGAGATTATTCACAATTTTCCATACAGTTGATGTTGGCATTTTTGTTAATGTGACCGTTTCTTATAACGCTGCTTGCTTGCTTGCTTGCTTGCTGGCCGTACGTTCAATGAGAGTTGAATAAACATTGTTTATAACTTCCTTAGTTTCCACAGAAAAGTGTTTTCTGATTTTCGACGGGGTTATCTGCTGAGATACATTGGGCTCGCATATATTTTCCATGACACACACGATTAAATAAACGCTGTATTACACACAAAGTGAGAATAATTACTAAACTTAAAACAAACTAGAGTAGCTATATATTTGTTTTATGGTATTAACCGTCTCATTTTGAATCAGGTAAAAATCGGTTTAAAATCACCAAACTATTACTGTAATAATGAAATTACGTCTTCCGGATTTGCAATTTACTTTAAGACATTTTAAAGTACTGACCATAATTTATCTGCATTTATTCATTCATTCATTGTTTGTTTATGGCCACCCTTGGATTATCCCATTCAAAGGCAAAGTGTAACTTTCTTGTATCTCTAGACAGGCTTTACAAAGGAATAATTGCGTGCGCTAATTCGGTAGCAAATGTTACCATTTAGAAGTGTAAAATCGTTATTTTTGCAATTTTGTATTAAATGTTTGTTGTTACTAAAACTTTAAAAGTCACATCATAGATTATTTCTAATATTTTCTTTAAATTATTGAAAAGTGCTGCAAATAATCAACATCATGACCAAATCGGTAACAAAAATATAAATTTATGAATAATTATGTACCATTAATTAATGATTCCTTTCCTATATTAAGCTCATAATAACGTATATTGTTTGAATGGGGGTTATCGTCCTCTACATCGTCGACCATCGATAACCACTCAATTACGATAATAGGCCCATCATCCGTTATTACGGGCATTTTTGTTGGGTAGAAAATTGGCCACGATACGGTCGCGAATTTCCATTTAAACATCTTAATTATTTTGCAGCTTTTTCTTCGGGGCTTGTCCATGGTCCGCCCAAGTGTTTACATGCAACACCAGCCGGTACTGCATACCTATATCTCAAAGTCTGCAGTATGAATCTCTCAAAAATGGAATTAGTTAACAAGTTTAGTCAATCGGTATTGACTTGCTGTTGGGTTGAGTTGACGTACAAAAGTAAACTATTATAGATTATATATATCTAAAACAGTGATTACTGAAAAGTTGTAGAGTATATTCAAAAATATGTTTAAACTAGCATCTTTGTATATACGGTATAGGGTGGAGAGAATCATGTTTTCTATGTTTCTAGTTGATTTATAATGTGCTCTCAGCCTTTAGTACACAGAATTCTTGTTTTTATTTAAATACACTTTGAAATGATGATTATGATAGCTAGAAGGAAGGTTTAAGTGCAAGTTGTTAGATAAGAAAAAAGGCTTTTAAAAGTAATTTTCCTTCCATAAAGTTGGCCACCCTGTATAACTAACATGTGCTGCCATAAATGCCCAGAAAAGGTGGACGAGGATTAACCACACAAAAATTAAATAAACCCATATAAATCAATCCTAGAAGCACGAACCGTTTCAAATTGATATGGGGTGAAAATTTCATTGCTCTATCTTCACATCGTAAACTTACCGAAACAACCTTATAAGGTTTGCGCTCATGTGTGCCCCTTTTTAAATTGCCCTTCAACAATAGACAGAAGCGGTTTACCACAAAAGACTCCTTAAACTTCTTTTGACTCAACATGATATATGTGAGTTTTTCAGGTAATACGTGAAAAACTGTTGGTTTCGTTCTGGATACTTCTTTGAAATGGGTTATTTTAAATGCAATAATTTACCTTTTCGTACAAGTACATGACTCTCCAATTTTTCTCACCTACTGAACGTACAAGCTTTATATAGGGTGTTTCAAAAATATGTGCCATCGCTCGTATGGTCTTTCCTTACCCAAAAATAAGATAAATAGTTTCTATCAACATAGGTTTGCAAGCGCTTCATTTCTGAGATACAGGATGTTACAATCTTCAAGCAAAGTAAAAAATAAAGTTAAAGCCAAAGTCGAAAAATGCTTTATCGTCTGGATTATCTTTATTGACAAGGCTTTTAGAAATTTTAATTACAATAAAATAATATAGTAAAATTTGAAAAATTAGAATAGAAAATTCAAATAATTATGACAGGTTATCAAAATAATCATTTATGATATAATAGGCTTTTTTTAATAATAATATTTAACAGATTTTTCTTTAAGCATTTTAAAATAGTTTTTTTTTTCATAATTTTCATATTTATTATTTTGTGCTCGATTTTGTGCCATGTTGAACAATCTTAGACAGAAGTAAAAAATAAGCTTGCAAAATTAAACAAATACCAGGAATATTTGACAACAATCCGTAATGGCGTGTTTAACCATCGCAAAGCCTTCTATATGAAAAATGATTAATCTAAAAGAAAAAATGTTCAAATTATCCTTTTTTAAAAGAAATAAATATGGACTATTATATATTTTTGAAAAGTTCTTAAAGAGAGGGATTAGACAAATAAATAAATGGGTGCCCCATTTAAAAAAACAAAAGTTTGGGTCATAACTCAAAAACAAAACTTTTTAGAAGAAAAAATAACTACGCCACTGAATTCTACATAAAGAACTCTATAATAACTCATTTTTACCTTATCAATAAGTTATTAAATAATCGAAATACCGGGGAGCGTCAAAAATAACAAATTATTCAAATCGTCCTGTATGTCAGAAACTGAGAGGGCTATGCAAATTAAAAAAGTCTAGAAACGCATTCTTGCTAAGTGATAAAGTACAATTTTAAAAATAATATTTATTTTAAGGAAAAACACGTAACGTAGGGTCAAGTGGTGTAATAGTGAGACAGTCAAAAAAGTGGTGAAAAAATGAGAGCCCCTTCAAACTTGTAGAAAAATTTTTTGTAAAATTTTTTAGAAAATCCTCCATACATCCTCCATCCTCGTATTACAATCTACAACAATTTAAATATTTTATAACCCTGCCGATAACATTTAATGACGCAATAAAGTAGAACGTATAATAATATAGCTTTAAACTTTTAAATTTCTGGCGCCTAAATTACCCGTCAAACAGCAACAGAACTTCGTATGAAGTCCCGATTGGTCGCAACATGTTCGAACGTCTATTAGTTAGTAACCGGCGTCAATACGGCATATTTAGTATAATTGTAACCGTCAGACGGCGCACTTCTTTGCTGGGGCAAAAACCAGACACGCTTTGGGGTAAATATGAGACAATAAATGAATAAAAATGAGACGTATTTTGGGCAGAAGGTTTGTTGTCAGAGACCATTGTAAACTCATTTGTTGTTACTGGTATATACCCTTGTAACAGATCAAAATACCCAACGTCCCGTTTGGATCCAACAAAACTCGGTCGGTACGAACCTCTAGAAAAGAAAAATAAAATGGAAGAAGATATATTTGAACATGTACAAGTAATAACCGAACTATCTGAAGTCAATGTTGATGATCCTTTGCCGGCAACATTGCCTTCGTCGCAGGATATGCCAACAGCTTCAACATCATCGCACAACCTGTCGACAGCATCTATATTATCGCAGGATACTATATCAGCAGCTTTAATATCATTGCATAAGATGCCTGCAGCTACTTCAGTATCTTTTGAATCAATTCTATCAAAAAAAATTGGAAGGTCGACACCCCAGCAAAATCGCCGAAGGAAAATTGATAGCAGCGCAAAAGTATTTACCAATAGCGAATATTTAGCAATGATCTAAGAAAAATAATATGCAATACAAAGACTAGGATCAAAGAAGAAGAACGTTAACAAAATTAGGAAATGTAAAAAAAATTAGTCCAGTAAAAGTGAAGAACAAGAAGAAGTACTCTGTCAAGACGAAAACGATCTAGAGAACTATTGAAGACTTAGCTGAACAAGAGGAAGATTATTCTGGTTGTGAAAACAATGTTATCGAAATAAATGACTATGTTCTCGTGAAATTTGCTACTAAAAATAAGGTCGTGGATTATGTGGCCAATGTTCTTGCAGTGCGTGATTCTAACGTCCGAGTTTCATACTTAAGACGTAAGGGTAATAAGTTCGGTTATCCTGACAACCTCGAGATATATGATGTCCAACGTGACGATATTGTAATGAAACTCTCTGCCCCAAGCACATGTGGAGGAACAGCACGTGCAATTGAACAACTCACGTTTAGTATAGATTTTGATACCTATTCTGTTCTTTAAGTGATGCATTATCATTTAAATGTGTTTTTCAGTTCCTAATTGTTTTGTAGGTTTTAAGTTTGAAATGCAGTCAGGCACCTAGTATAGGTAATGTTTAGTTTTTGTACGGATTTAATGTTGTGTTCTGTTAACTTGTTATGAATAAATATCATTAAAAGGGTAAAAACAAATTTTAAGAACAAATAATTTTTTTACCGCATATTTCAGTGTCTCATTTTTACCTTCGCCTGTCTCCTTAAACCCCAGATATCCTATGAAAGCCAAAAAACCTTAGTTTCAAAGGTGTCTCATAATTGTACGGAGGGTGTCTTATTTTTCCACTTTTTAATGGGTAAATATGAGACACAAATTTTTGTTCATTCTATTTGAATCTCTTACTTTTACTTTAATTTAATAGCAGTCTCGTAGTATACATTCATTGTCTCATTAATCACCTATTAAAAACCTTTTTTAAATTACTTCTTAGTACCCTCCCAAATAAAAGATTGTGTTTTTGTCTCATTGCCCCACTTCACGCTATCATTTTTCTCTTTGAAAATATTAAAATACATATTAGCGCGGACGCCACTGGTACAAGTAGAAAAAATATTTTTAAAGAAATAAATGTGTTTTTATTCCTTTGTCAGTACCTACAAAAATTTTAAATTTTATCTAAAGCGGTCTCAAAAATATTAAGGAAAAACCGTTTTCTTTTTTTTCTTAATGTTCAACACCCTGTATCTGTAGAACGGCGGCGGATTTATATTGATAGGAACTATTTATCTTATTTTTAGGTAACCACACGAGCTATGGCACATGTTTTTGAAATACCCTGTATAAATGTAACCTAAGGAATTGGATCAACAAATTGAGTGATATAAATTCGTAAATTAAAAATGTCTTAACGTGCCCCATTTATCAGCGAGACGCTAAAAAATGTTTTGCTTTGCCATGGTTTCATTCCAAGAGCCCTAATTACTCATGTCATGGTAGTTACAAAGTCAGCAGGTGTATAATTTTAAAAAGAGTTTTAAGAAACTATTTGTTTAACTCTTCAGCTGTTCAGAGTTTTCTTTAGCAGAAAAACTTAACTGGAATGACATGGAACGAAGTAAACTATTTATTTATTAAAGAAAGATGTTTGTCCCTTTTCTTTTCGTCAGACCCAATCCTTGGACGCGTTTCGCTGTATTACGGCTCATCGGCGAGGCTATAGAGTCTGACGAAAAGGAAAGGGACCATACAGTGTTTTCAACACAAAATGTATAAATACATATGCGAGATGTTACACGTGGCGACATCTCGTAGCAATCGAGTCTGGTTGGGTGGATAGCTCGATTGCTACGAGATGTCGCCACGTGTAACATCTCGCATATGTATGTATTTATTTATTTATTTTTTTTTTTGACTGTGATCACAATCTTTTAATTATTCTGCATCGTATGACAACTATTCTTCGTTATTATTTAATTTTTTTTTATTGTGTTTAAGAAAAGTTATTTTTCTGCAATCTTCCACAACCTGACACTGTTTGTTGTGTTTTGACGCCACCAAAGTCATTATTCCAGTATTCCTAACCGTCGTTGGAAATGAGACATTAGGGTAACAGTATATTCCTGGCTTAAACCGAGAATAAAATATTGCCCTGCAGAGTTTCAGTTACGATTATATTATAGATAATACAGTGTGTTTCATTAATATTGCGAAAAACTTCAGGATGAGCTGCCCTGCGTAATAATATGAAAACAAATTCTTTTAAACCAATGTCCGGAAATGTCTTGTTTCGGAGATACAGGGCGATAAAATTTTATTTTTGTTTTGTTTTTCTGACTAATTCTTTTATTTATGTCGATATTTGAACTAAAATTGGTAACTATGGTTTTTTTGAAATGAGAAATTCGAATTTAATGTATGGCTCCCATTTGTAGAGGGTGCCACCTGCATGTCTTTTTACTGTTTTGAGGAGTCATAACTTTTTTATACGTGCTTGTATCACATTTTTCCGCTTATGAGAAGCAATATTTCTCTATCAAGGTAAATAGGCATAATAAATAATCACCCAGGTCAATAACTAAAAACTTTCTGCGCAATGAGGTTACGTTACACCCGATTTTAATATCCTTGCTCACCGTTTCTTTAACGTGTTATTGGTTTTGAGCCCTGACTAACGACTAACCATTCTAAATATAGGAATTCCGAAAAATAGTATAAAAACAGGAATTTTTATCATAAATTGGAAGATATTATATTAAAAGAAATTGTTATTATATACCATAATATAATATAATGTACTATTTGTAGCTTAGAAATTGTGACATCCTATATTTCCGAAACGAAGGATTTCCGGACATAAGTGTATAGGAACTTTTTTCGATAATTTCATTACTATTTTTTTCGCAATATTAATGAAAATTATATTCTCGTCCTCGGACGCTTGCCGGACTCGGCTGCTTTTCCAAGTAATTGTATTTTTCCTGCTAGATACACAATAATATTATTATAATTGATTTTTTGTTTACCAGAACGCAAAAATTCAAATTTGTGTACAATAATATATTTTCCTTTAACTGACACCAAGAGGGATCTAAATTTAATGCGTTTTTTACTTAATTAGAAGAAGAATGATAAAATCACGGTTTATGATATCCTAAACCTGCAAAAATACATTGACTCCTATACACACGAAACTAATTAACTTTATGCTCGGTGATGGTAACTTTCCTGATGAATTAAAAATAACTAGAATCAGGCCTATATTTAAGTGAGGTGATAAAGGCAATGTAAACAACTATATGCGAATTAGTGTAGTCAGTGTCTTTTCTAAGATTATTGAAAAGATTATAAAAAAAATAATGTTAAATTAACTTAATATAAATTAAATTTATATTAAGTTCATTAATATGGATGATTTTAAAGATAGCTCTACATTAAGTGCAACTATATGGGGTCCTGCAATAGTGCGTCTTAGCTTTTATACCAATTAAGTTAGGAATTTTGTTTGAACGCATATACAGAATCGTCCAAAGAAGTATGACGACAAGAACAAAATTTTAAATGGTACACCCTGTAGTTTTTGGCATATTTTGGTTTTTCTCAGTGTTCTTTCTTATTTCCCAAAATTTTATTTGATTTGCTATAGTTATTTACGAGCAATAAATTAAAAACTTAAATTAGAACTGTTTTGTCCGAGCCACATAGTGTGAACTTGAATACAAGAGGACTAAGGATATTCTGACATTAAATAGTTTTGTCTTGTTTTATACTGGGTGACAGCCATGGAAACACAACCATGTTTATTTAAGAAATATATTTTTACGGTAACACAGTTATCTTACAAGATATTCAAAATGTCTTCCATTTTGTTCAAGGCGTCTGTCTATTCTTACTTGAGAGGACCTTTTCACATCTCGGAGCATTGCGGGTGTAATTGTTGTAAACGCGTGGATTATTCTTTGTCGCATGTTCTGATCTATTGATTTTTTTACATATCCGCATAGAAAGAAGTCGAGTTTGGGTAAATCGGGCGACTTTGCAGGCCATCTGGTCCACCCCTTCCAATCCAGTGATTTTCGTAAGTGTTATCTAATAAAGTTCTAACCTGTCGTGAGAAATGGACTGGAGGTCCATCCTGTTGTAACCACATATTTTGTGGCTGCATTTTTGGTGGTAAATTTAAAAGCAATAGTTTACGTAAATCGTTTGTTAAAAACTTAAAATACATTTGACCAGTAAGATGATCGTCAACAACGACATTCATTATTCATTGACTAACGATGTTGCTACTCCATTTGTCGTATGATTCTTGGATTTTCGGTAGCGTAATAGTGAAAATTATGCTTGTTGACGCATCCATTGTTGTGAAATGTGGCCTCATCTGATCTTTTACTTATTCCACCTTCTTCTCCCACACGTGCCTGACTAACATTTGGATTTTCTGTAACTGTCAAGAAAACTGCTAAAAAATTTTCGAAATACACTCATATATTATACAGTGTAGGTCTGCGTTCCAACGAAATTCCTAACTTAATTGGTTAGAAGCAATGGATGCCTGACGCACTATTGTAGAACCCTGTAGATTTAGTAAATAGGATATCGACTGAGTTGGACAATAAAATAATTGTTCTCTCAGTATTTATTGATCTCAAGGGAGCAGTCAACGTTGTGACTATAGAAATTCTCTTGCATAAGTTGAATGAATGAAGCGGCATCATTTTTAATCTATTTAAATCATATCAAGACAGAAAACATTATGTACAATGTATTTTTTTTTAATATCTCTATGGCACTGCCTGAAATCAAATATGTAGGGGAAAAGTGGCATGAAAGAGCCAGTTTATTAAACGGAGCAAAAAAATATACTTTTAATGAAAGAAATGATAATTTTTTTTCTTCAATTATTATTTATTTATTAAAGTAGGTAATTTCATACGAAAGAACCTTAAGCACTATAAAAAAATCAACGAAATATTCATTTTTAAAAAATGTGTATTTTGGCTCTATCATACCACTTCGGATTTGAAAGAGCTACTAAAAGTTATGAAAGAGCCAGTCTGTATTATAAAGTGTAATTGTGAAAATTATGCAAAATAATGATTCTAACAAACACTATAATCTTAACATATTATTCAGTCATACCTATTACATATATAATCTTAACATATTAGAGGCGTATTATTTTTTATCAATAACAATCTCGAAAATTAAATAAAATAACAAATAATATCTTCTAACAAAAACAACATCGTTAAATCTTTAAGAACTTCAAAAAATATATTGCTCACTTTGAGCTTCAAAGTCTTAACTATCTATTTGCTTAAGTTTAAGATTCAGACTTTTTAGGAACTTTGAAATAATATATAATGTAATTTTCTTAAAATTAGAAACATGTCTTGCAAAAGAAATTAATTTTCCCCTTAATGCCACAGTATTCATGAGCCCAATCAGAACAAATTTTGCACTGAAACAATCTTGATCACTGTTTTCATATGATTTGCTGCAAACTACGCAATCATCACTATTTTTATTTGTTTTGGAGTTTGTTTTGCTTCAAACAACCTTTTTCTTTACTTCAGCCAATACGATAGAGTCAGACGAATCAGAGTCATATTGCAGTACGGAATTTTCTTGATTTTTTCTTGATGTTTTATTAAGGGTTTTTATGGACTGTTTTGCGGTCATTTTCTTAATAATAATTTTTGGTTTCTTTGCATTACCCTCTTTCTCTTCTATTTTTTTTCGTTTCGGGAGTGGCAGTTACGATGGCAGACGACATTTTTCTATTATTGCGTGTCGTGTTTTGTCTTGGCCCCGCTTTAGAAAATGGTCTTATCATTTCCGGTAATATAATTTGTTGCCTAGAAGTACTCGGAATCGCAACCGTAGGGGTAAAGGTTAAATGGGGAGATGGTCTGATACAACCTCATTATCTTCGCGAGCTTCGAGTAGATTTGTAGAAGGCGAAGGTGTTGATCTTAAGTTAGCTTCAATGTTTTCCTTGTCCAAGTTCAACTCATTACCATCGTTTGACTCTGATGGATCAGGTCTATCAGTGACATAATATGAAGATGAAAATTCTTCCTCAATAAATATATTAGAATTTAAGGGGTAAATTCCTGTTTTCAAAAATCCTTGTGTTAAATTCTGAGGACTGAAAGCTCACAGATATGCTTCTTTTACATATTGCTCAACTTGATAAATAAATAGTCACCGTTTTACCAGGGTTTGATAACATCCATTCATTCATGGCAATGTGGTATCTAGTTTTGAAAGGCCCATATACTGTGACATCGAGTGGTTGCAGTTTATGACTGCAGTGCGGTGGGAATGTAACTATAACAATTGAGTTTTGTTTGGCAAATTCAACCACTGTGAGATTCACATGAGAGCTGTGATTATCCATTAATATCAATGCTGTATTCTCCTTTGATGGTCCAATATGCATCACAAAGGGTTCAAGCGCTTTAACAAAACAGTCCCCAGTCATCCATCCAGAAGCTTGAAGCTCTAGGCGAACCATTATTTAACATATCTTTGTAGTTTACTCTAGGAAACACAAAAAGAAGCGGCAAAAAACCACCAGCAGCATTAATAAAGAACAGAGTTGTCACAAATGTTCCTCGTTCAGCTGAGCTAACTTGCCCAACTTGTTTCGACCCTCTTTCAGCTATGACCTTAGGAGGATTGGTGACGGTGCTGCAGCCTGTTTCGTCAAAATCTTATGGGGAGGAAAATTGAATTTGCGTAAAACAGTGCTTAGTTTCTCAAAAAATGTGTTTACATTAGTTTTATTAAAACTTGTTGCAGAGCAGGTTTTCTCACAGTTAAATCTTTGTGTCTGCTCATAAACCCTTTGAGCCAATCATCACTCGCAGTTTTAATTTCCTTTCATTTATCTGGGCTGATATCATTGACCACGGCATAATCAAATGCCAGCTTCTTAGTTTGATACCTTGTTAGGCCATAGCACATATTAGAAGCAGTCTTTAAATAATCGGCAAGCATATTCTCCTGGTCTGTTGTGAAAATACGCTTATTTCCTATATTAGGACAGTGTTTATAAGCTGATTCACCAGAAGCCTTTACTTTTTTAACTAAGTATGCCCTCGATATATTTAAGACAAGTGCAGTTTTGTTTATGGACTGACCTTTCGCCAAAACTTCAATGACTGCTTCTTCAATTACCGATTTTTCGGGTCATTTTCGTTTTTTTGGACCAGGCTTTTCCCTAATTCAATATCTGAAGCAAATAATTTAATAATATATAAAAAAAATGCAAATTTATTATTATTTTATTTTATTTACAAAATTCAAATGCAGGGTGATGAAAGAAACGGTTATGAAAGAGCCAGCTCTCTTAAGGCCCATTCACCCGGCTCTTTCATAACTTATTTAAATATAACCTTTAAAGTAACAACAATATCAAAACCGGCGGCTCAGTTTTTACGCAGCTGCAAGGCCAAATATATGCACAAACTCATTCTACAATCCATTTACCTATATTTGTATACAATAAAATACCGGAAAACAAGTTAAATGAAGCAAAATACTTACTTTTAGTCCCGAAAACTTTGACTCGATGTGCCGGCGTCCGTTGGTTTCGGCGAACTGTCAAATATTTGTGGGTGACGGGAAATCAGTTAAATTAAGTTCGTGTGCAAAGTTGTCCCTTAGACTTTTCGTCAGACCCAACCCTTAGAAGCGTTTCGCCGTTTACGGCTCTTCAGCAAGGCTCCGGGTCTGACGAAAAGGAAAGAGACCTCAAACTGCTTTAACACAGAAATGCAAATATACAGATGAGAGTTGCGGCACGTGGCTACATCTCGTGGCAACCACACGTATCAACCTAACCAGGACAGCGAGAATCCATATAGGTTCAAACGCTGGCAAGGCGGCCCATCGCGGGCAAACTACGTTGGGTGTCACTGGACGCCAATGTATCGATTTAGCCTACCGAAAGCTAAATATTGAAAAACACAAAGTTAAAATAAGTTCGTGTACAGAGTTGTCCCTTTTCCTTTCCGTCAGACCCAATCCTTGGACGCGTTTCGCCGTTTACGGCTCTTCAGCAAGGCTCCGTGTTGTTGCCACGAGATGTAGCCACGTGCTGCAACTCTCATCACATAAAACTAATATAGAAATTATTTTTTGTAATAATACACATAGTACAACGACATGTGAGAGTATTTCTTGACAAATAAGGGTTCATTAAATAAATACTATATTTAGAACAGGAATATATCCAAATGCTTTTAAAATAGGTTTAATAAAACCGATTTATAAAGATGGAAACAAAACAGAATTTCAAAATTATAGACCTGTAACATTAATTTCATCATTAGCAAAAATATTTGAAAAAGTTTTAAAAGATAGAATGGACAAATTCTTAAATAAAAATAAAATAATATCAGCGAAACAATTTGGCTTCAAAAAATATAAATCAACTCAAGATGCAATTTGTCAACTAACAACTAAGATTTATAACTCAATGGATAATAAAATGCAAAGTATTTGTATTTTTTTAGATTTAGCAAAAGCTTTTGATACTGTAAGTCATGAAATACTTTTAAAAAAATTAGAAAATCTAGGTTTCCGAGGAAATGTTTTAAATTTAATTAAAAGTTATTTAAATAATAGACCACAATATGTCAAGATTGGTGAGACGATCAGTATACCAAAAATTTTTAATTATGGAGTCCCACAAGGAACAGTTTTAGGACCATTATTTTTTAATATATATTTAAATGATATATTTACTCTAAATTGTCAAGGAAAATTACACAGTTTCGCAGACGATACTGTAATATTTTACGAAGGAATGAATTGGAATATTATAAAAGATATAATTAAAAATGATTTTATAAAAATTAATGAATGGTTTAATAATAATTTATTAACAATAAATTATAAAAAAAACAAAATATCTTCCATTTACTTCTTATAAAAATAATTTACCAAATGCAACAAATACACTAAGAATTAATGAAAATATAAAAATAGAGCAAGCAAATTATATTAAATATTTGGGAATAATTATTGATAAACATTTAAAATGGAATTTACAGAGCGAATACCTTACTAAAAAATTAAGAATGCTTATTCCAAAATTTAAACATCTTAAACAATTTTTAAATATAAAACAGTTGGAAATAATATATTATTCTTTAGTACAAACTCAAATAAATTATGGAATATTAGGTTGGGGTGGAATAAATAAAAGTCATCTTTATAATATAGAAGTCCTTCAAAAACGGATTTTAAAAATTATTTATAATAGAGATTATTTATATTCCTCTGATATGCTTTATAAAGAAAGTAAAAAAATGGATATCAGACAATTATTTACTTATAATATGCTAATTTATATGTTTAAAAATAAAAATCAATTAAATTTTATTAGTCATAAATATAATACCAGAAATAAAAATCAAATTACATTAAAAAATAAAACCAACAAAATTATAGGACAAAAACATTTTTTAAATATAATTCCTTATATTTTTGATATAACACCAAAATCAATTTTATCAATCAGATCAATAATAAAGTTTAAAAAGGAAATTAAAAAATGGATAATTACTAATCAAAGATATATCTTTCATAATATAATAAATTAAAACATTTATTATTTACCTACCTATATTATTGTGATAAAAAACATAAAATTAGAAAATTATATTCATAGATGTTATAAAATATAATAATTACCTATACTCACAACAAGTTTTCTTCGTGAGTTAAAACAAATATTATTTTTGGTTTATTCAAAAAATCTTTATATACATATTATATTATACTTAAAATATTGTATTTATATATGTTTGAATAAACTTTTTTATTTATTTTTTTTTATGCAATCATATTATTATAGCATCTGATGCATATAATGGTTTACCTGTAGAAATTATGAACATAGAAAATAAGGTAAAATTTAATAAGAATTTAATGTCCTATGTGAATGCGAGACAATGAAATGTTTATTGTTGTGTGTCTGATTTTTTTAATGTTTCTTATTCTAGTTATTGTTGCCTTTCTTATATAATATTGTGCACAATTGACTAGAATGTTTATAATTGATGTGCTTACTGCTTAGTTCTCAAGAAATCGCTGGAACAATTCTGTAGGCCAGTGCATTAGCACTGGCTAGAGGATATAAATATGTAGAATTTGTAATTATTTTGGGTACTTAAAATAAATGGTTAAAAAAAAAGTATGTATTTCTCGATTTTTTTACAAATTTCCGTAACAGAAGGCACTTTGCTAGATGATGACATCTCAAAAATAAAATATTTTATTTTCCATTTCGGTACAAAAATGCTTTGCAAAAAATAAATAATAACAACACCTCCCATTGTGTCCATTTTGTATAAATTAAGTTGCAACTGCTAATTGCCCAGTTGTTTTCAGTTGAATTTCCATTTTTGAAATTAATTATTATTGTTCCAGAAGCGCCCAACATAATTCATAACTGAAATATTACATCAGGCAATCATATATAAAGCTAAGAACAAAGTATTTTAGCCACTAATTGCCCGCAGAACATACTAAAATTTAATGATTTAACTAGGAAATATTTTACACAATTTTTTATTTTTATAGTATTTTTACAGTGAGTCCCAGAAGTAACGTCTAAATTTATTTCAAATTCAGCGGTGTGTTTTTTTGGATAAATGCTCGGAATCGTCGATTTTTTTTTAATGTGTTTTTTTATGGTGAATTCATGTATATACAGGGTAGCCCAAAAATAAGTTACGACCATCAATTTCATTTTTTCAAATGAAAATATCTATTTTTTATTTCATTTCTGAATTTTGCATCGAATTCTAAGTATGCTGTGTGTATCGTGTCCTATACATAAATTCAACAGTTATCGAAAAAATTACGATTAAACATATCAATAAGTACACTGTAAAATTTTTTCGTGTAAAATTACTTGCTTCGTAATAGGTAATATTTCGCCTTGAGGCTTCAAATTAAATTATTATTACCTACTATGTGATTAAGATGAATGGTAAAACCATGGTAAATTTATGTATAAAAGTACATATTCCTAAATGTAATCTTTAATAAACAACTAAGGAATTATAGCTTTAGGTTAATGTAAATTTACATTTATTTTATGGTATATGAGTGGAATTTTTTGTGAAAACCTAAAAATCTAATGTATATTTTTGTAATACTCCCTATGAATTCATGGAAAAGTTCATGTCTTAAACTAGGAATTGTAGCTATATGTATAAGTAACGTCATTTAAAGAGTACATATACGTACCTGTGCTTTTACATTTTAAGGCATGTCTCCCTTCCCCCTCTGTATATCGGTTTCTCCCTCAGTTTATCCTTATAATTTTTAGACAATTTTTTTCTTGGAGAAATAATAATAGACATAAATTAATACATTTAGATTATTGATCTAGTGCCACTACTTGTTAACAGCAAATAGGCAAAATTGTATAATATTTATAGTATTAATATTTTGGATAAGGTAAAACTGGATCTCCCACTTTCATTAAAAATAAACCATTAATCTTTGCAAAAAATAACAGTAGTTCTTTAAAAAAATAACCGGAGTGGTAGTAAAATATCTAAAATACCTATATCCGTCGAAACTGAATTTCAAAAAATAAAAGATATGGCATTATATAATATTGAAACTCTAAAAAATATTTATTTTTAGTAACATTTTTACATTTTTATTTTACATAATATTAAGAAAAAATATTAACACATACAAATACTGACAAAAAATAACAGTTCCCGAGATATTGTCATTTGGAAAAATAACCTTTGACAGTTCTATAAGCAAACTGTATATTATGCAAGATTATGTAAGCAGTTGACAATCATTTGTTTTAATTTTTTATTAAACGTTTTTATAAAACTTGTAGTTTTTAAGTTGCAAAACTAATTTCTAGACACAGATCAAATAATAAAGAAATTATAATAACTAAAACAAATATTTTTCTAAAAAAAAACAAAAAGCTACCTCAAGGCAAAAGAAGAAAAGGGGAAAAACAGTATGAAAATAAGCAAATGGCGCCAAACTTGCTTATTCTAGACATTTCTTTTCTTGTCAATGAACAAAAGGTTAAATTGACCTTTAAAGAGATAGCTATTAAGATATGTTTAGAAAGGTTTTATACCAACAAGGGTCTACTGAATTTTGTAGGTTTGGCGTATTTCAAAACTATTGCAAAAACATCACCACTATTCTCCACCATTTTTTCATTTTCCATAACAACTATAAATTGCATATTGTCCTCTGTTCCTAGAAAAAAGAAATTAGAGATAATGTATTCGTAATATTTTTAGTTTTGTCCTTTCATAGAAGCGCGGTACTGCACACATTAAAATATGAAGAGTATAAACATAAAGTTTATTATGCAGGGTGTGTTGGCCATTTTTTAAAGCGGAATATTTTCCTTTTATATGAAACGACTATATTTTGGTAATCAAAGGGAATGTTTTAGGACAAACAACAATTTAATCACTTTACTATAAATAGGGGCGGCCGTGTAAGCAATAGTAGGTACCCATAATATACGTGCTTTGGAAAATATACATTTTCGGACATAATGTTATGTTAATATTAGGTTTTCTTGATATAAAGACCTCATAAATAGATGAAGAGGTACTTGAAATATTTTAGATAGCTTCTCAACAGAAAATAAAGAAGTTAGAAAATCTTACCAGAAAATGTAATATTTTCCGTGTTTTGGTAGCTTTCTGTCCTGTTTGGTCGTCACAATCGGTATTGGCTAGTGCAAGAAAATCCTATTAAATAGTTAAGTAAGTATATTATAGACAAGCAAATAATCTTAGAAGTAAAGTTAAATTAAATAAACACAATTTATGTTGTAAAAAGTACCTACCTACTAGCATACATAATTTTTTTAATTGCATTATTGATTATTAAATTGATTTATTAAAACTTGAAAAATCAAAAGGGTGTAATAGAATGGCGTTATATATACCTACCATATCTGATTCAGTAAAAAGAAACACTGAAACATCTATTTTAAAGTCTTTGGCAACTTGATGTAAGACAGTAATAGTCACTTCATTGTTCTGAGGTATTTGATCAAAGTCTTTATTTCTCTTATAGTAACTTATCACGTATAAAGAATTTGATTCCATGTCCTTAAGTATTGCGGTTACGTTATGTCCCGTTACCTTAGCGACGTGCCACCAAATCACATATTTTTTTAATAGAGCAGGCCATTCTTCTCGTAAATCTTTAATACTAGAGACTTTCTCCATATTACTTCTACAAAACCCACACAGATACATTATTAATTTAAGTTTGTCCAGAAACAACTTGCGTAAGTACTTACCTTAGGATCAGCACGAAAGTGAACAAATAAATAGCACTTAACACCCAACAAACAGCTAGCAAATCTTTTTTATTCATAAATAAGACGCATATAAAACAATACAGGTTGTATTAACGAGTGATGAAAACGGAATGAGACCGACCAAGCAAGCTTCGGGAAATTGACAATGTGCACCAGTAATTTTACATTTTTTTACAGTAGCTGTAACCGTAAAAAAAAGTCCGTTGCATTTTTTACAGCAAATTTGTAAATAAGTGTAAAATATAGTAAAATTATGTATTTTTTAATTTGTTAACATATTGACTTAATGTGCTTTTCTGTATGTTACATTAAAATCTTAAATTTACATTAATGTATATGCATACAGAAAAAATCACATATTTGCTCTTTGAAAATACGCATTTTAGTAAACCGACATTTACCATATACAGGGTGCCCAAGATAAGGAGGGCCTCTATGGGGATCTCGGTTATGGTAAGAGCTACAACTTTGATTAAATGGGGAAAAAGTTGCGCAATCAGAGGACTAATAATATGGCATAAAAAAAGTTTTAGTAATATTTGTAAGTTTTGAGATATTAAATAAAAACTGATATTTTGGATTTTTGATTTTATTTTTCTTTGGCGTTATTATTAAAGTTAGAGCAAAACTGACAAAACTCTCTCACAGCAACTTGTTATGAACTTAAAGATTACATCGCAATTTTTTTTATACGACGTTTCGTTCCCAAGCAAACACCATCAACTTCATTTTTTCTAATACGGCCCTGATTTCTTATTGTCAAATTTTGAGAGCATTTTTTATTCTTAATTCAATGATGTACCAGACAATGTTGTTTAATTACGTTTCGAGCCTTTTTAACCATCTTTATGAAATTTTCAGGGTCCGGACCTGGATCCTAGAGTGTTGCATATGCTTTTTCAGCTTTTTAATTAAAAAAATGAAAATGATGGATGTAGAAGGTAACAACGTAATCTTTTTAGTTTCATTATCAATTTAAAAAAAAATAATAAAATTACATAATAGATTTTTAATTATTTATTTAACATTGTAAAATACTGATTCCGAACCCATAATAATTAAACTTTAATTAATTGAAATAAAACTAACATTAACTCATTAAAAATTAATTTTCCAAAAGGTGTTCAAAGTGATTTCCGTCGTTCTCCAAACATAAATAGGATCTTAAAACTGTATTATTTAGGACATTAGTTAACATTTGTGGCGTTACGCTGTAAAAGGCTGCAAGCACTAGTTGTCTAAGCTCTTCTTCTGTTTCAAAATTCTGCTTATAAACACAATTCTCGATATATCCCCAAAGGAAAAAATCAAGCGGGGTTAAATCTGGGGAACGCGCCGGCCAGGGTGTTACAGAATAAGTGCTGATACTTTTTTCTGGAAATCTTGCTGAAATGTACTCTCTAACTACCCTTGAATTATGTGCAGGTGCACCATCCTGCTGGAACCAAGTGTCGCGTTGTTCTGCCAGAGGTAAATTATCCAGAGCCTCCTTTAAGTCATTTTGGAGTAAATTCAGGTAATGCTCAGATGTTAAATTATGTTGATAGAAAAAAGGTCCTATTATTCTTGTTCCCAAAATTCCAGCCCACATATTAAATCCGAAACGGTATTGGTGTCTTGATTCTTTGAATACACGTGGATTTTCCTTAGACCAGTAATGTACATTTTTTCTGTTAAAGATCCCGTTTCGATTTACCATGCTTTCATCAGACCAAATTATCTGGTAAGGAAAATTTATGTTTTCGTGGCATTTTCTGGTGTACCATTCGCAGAATGATCGACGTCTTTCTGCATCACCTGGCCTCAGTCCTTGACAAATTCTGTATTTATATGGGTGAAATTTTTGTTTGTTTAAAATAAATTGAGCAGTTGATTTCGCTACGCCTACATTTTCATCAATTTCTCTAGTTGATACTCCAGGGTTTTCAGTAACAGCTAATAATACGCTGAAAACCTTTTCCTGGTTACTATTTTTTTTTCGGGAGAGCATGGGTTTTTTAAATGCACCGTGTTCTTTAAGGTTAGTTACTAACTTACTGTAAGTCCGTTTAGCTGGTTGTCTCCTTTCCGGATATTTGTCCAAATACATCCGCTCCGCTACATTACAATTTTCTCCGCTTAAAATAAAACATGATAACATATCAAATTTTTCTTCATTTGAATAATAACCTGCCATATTTAGTTCAACTGAAGTAATGCCAAATTGTCTGACACCATAACCTACTCATTTTTTTTTCCAATGCCTACTTCGCTAATTTGCGAAAAGAACAATACTTAGTTTGCAACAGCGTAGATTTGTGTTGTTTCAAAAAGAAAATAAACCCAGGAAGTTTTTTTTTTTTTTAAACAGTATCGTAAGATTTAATTAAAAAAGCTGAAAAAGCATATGCAACACTCTAGGATCCAGGTCCGGACCCTGAAAATTTCATAAAGATGGTTAAAAAGGCTCGAAACGTAATTAAACAACATTGTCTGGTACATCATTGAATTAAGAATAAAAAATGCTCTCAAAATTTGACAATAAGAAATCAGGGCCGTATTAGAAAAAATGAAGTTGATGGTGTTTGCTTGGAAACGAAACGTCGTATAAAAAAAATTGCGATGTAATCTTTAAGTTCATAACAAGTTGCTGTGAGAGAGTTTTGTCAGTTTGCTCTAACTTTAATAATAACGCCAAAGAAAAATAAAATCAAAAATCCAAAATATCAGTTTTTATTTAATATTACTAAAACTTTTTTTATGCCATATTGTTAGTCCTCTGATTGCGCAACTTTTTCCCCATTTAAACAAAGTTGTAGCTCTTACCATAACCGAGATCCCCATAGAGGCCCTCCTTATCTTGGGCACCCTGTATTACCTGTAGGTACATTACAAGCCGATTTTACAGTGTATAATACCGTATTTCTAAGAATTTATCTGTAAATCGAGCAAAAATTTTGTTGTTTTTTCAATTCTGATATTTCTGAATGTTGACTTGTCACCGTTTAATCCCATAGAAACTGTATGGCAATTTCACTTCAAATAAATAATTATCAAGCTTAGTGGCAAAGTTGCGGTTTTCACAATGTTAAAGCTACCGGAACGAGAAAAAATTGAAATTTTATGCATGGTTGGGTTTGGTGATAGAACATGTACTCAAATAGAAATAGCTCAATTATTCAATCAAATCCATCTTGATCGTCCTCCCATATGTCAAAAGGTGGTGAGTTGAACAGAGGCTAAATTTAGAGAATTCGCTCATGTTAGAAATTAGATTAAATCTGGTCGTCCTGCTTGAGATGAAAATGAACAACTTGACGCCTTGCTTTCCTTTGAAGAAAATCTATTTACTCCTCTGTCGCACGTTGGAGCCAATTCACACATGCGGAAATCTATTGTTCACCAAATAGTTTCAAAGCACAAATATCACCCAAACAAGGTTATTCCAGTGCATGAGTTATTTGAAGATGATTTCGATAAGCGAAATGGGTTTTATGAACGCATGCAAAATATGTGCAATATAAATAATAATTTAGTAAAAAATATTATTTTTTTCCGATGAAGCTACGTTTTGTTTAAATGGTAGTATAAACAGACAAAATGTTGTTATTGGGCAACAGAAAAACCACATTGGATGATGGAGGTTCACAGCCAGTACCCTCAAAAAACAAATGTGTTATGTCTTTAACTAGACAAGTATATCTTGCATTAATTCCAGCATTAGTGGCTTTATTTTCGAATCCATTGAAGCCAGACTCCACTGAGGAAGAGCTGATGTTCCGCACTATGCTTCCGCTATGCGTACATTTTTGGATGAAACCTTTCCCAATCGGTGGGTAGGAAGAAGAGGACTTATTGAGTAAATGGCGCACATTTTCAACATTTTATTTAACTTGTTGCTCTGTTCTTTTCAAATAAACAGGTCTTACTTATGGATATGTTCAATCGTAATTTTTTCAATAACTGTTGACATGAGGTATAGGGCATGGTACATGAAACATACTTAGACATTGATGCAAAATTCAAAAATGAAATAAAAATTAAATATTTTTATTTAAAAAAATGAGGTTGATGGTTCTAACTTATTTCTGGGCTACCCTGTATATATGAGTTTACCATAAAAAACACATTACGAAATAAAAGTCGACAGATACGGGCGTTTTCCAAAAAATACACCGATGAACTTTAAATGAATTTACACATTACTTCTGGGACTCACTGTATATTAGTAGCGTATGATAAAATCAGATTTTGAATTGTAATCATAATATTATTAATGTAAGACATAAGAGCATATAATACAAGAAATATCGATAACAATCAGATACCATATAAATCATATCGATGTCCGATGGATATTCCCAATAATAAAGATGTCTCAATTTCCAATATCCAGCACTCCTCCACCCATTCTTATAATTATCACGTTGCAGTAACAACTGGCTGCAACACTTTCGTTCGGCCTCTCTGAACCTCTTTATGTCTGTCTATTTTTTATTTTGTTATTTATTGTTTTTTTATTACGTTTTGCGATCTCCTCTTTCTTTTATGGTAGCGTGAATCGGAATCGCAAGGGCGGAGGAAACTTTTTTGGGTCAAGATATTTTGGCCTCGGGAAGCAACAGTCTGTTATTATCTCGTTCGCGAACGGCCATTCTTGTATATCGAGACGGGGGAGCGTATTTCTGACCTTTTGAAACTGTAAAAGTTACTTGTTGAGCTTCTATACAAAGTGGTTAAAGTGCCTGTTAGAAATGGTGCGTACCTAATTATTTATCGAAAAACATTTTTTTTTTTAACTAATTACTATTTCAAAAAATTTGTTTTTTTCATCTTGTATGCAAAATCGTTCGCAAGATTGTATTTATCGAACTTAATTACTGAAGAATTTGCACTAAAAAAGCAATTTATTTAATAAATAGGTATACAGAGTGTGAACAAGGTCAAGTAAATAATTATTTCCTAGTATTTTATGATTTTTATTTGACTTATTTTTTAATTTTTATTTGACTTCTTAAAAAATCATAGTTGCCTATGGAATCAATAGAATTAAACAAAATGTTTACCATAAGTACCTTAAAGTACTTGGTACGCAACCATATCACTATTTGTTCTATTTATTATACGTGTTCGTGTTGACTTGGCAAATTTCGCTAATTTAAACATGCATTTTGTCAATTTTTTTAAATGAAACACCCTGTATTTTTTTAACTGATAAGGTGTCTTTATTTTTTGTTAAATACGTTATCTACCTAAATCTTTTAGTTTTTGAAATATTTTATATTTTATGAAAAGCTACACGAACATTAGTAATTTTATTAGTTTAATAAAGCATGCCATGAGCAAAATAATTAAAATGGGCATAAACATCAAAACTGATACATATATTTAAGAGTCCTCTGTAGAGAATTTTAGAAACGAAAAAATGCATAGGTATTCTGTCAACAAAAGAATATCATCTGTTCTTTTAAGTATTAACATTAAATGTATTATAATTAAAACGAACATCTTACACATTTATATTATAAATAAACCAAAATAAAAAGAAATATTAGAGATATTAATTACAGAAAAACCGTCTTGTTACAAATTTTGTTCAATGTGTCCTCCAAGGTTCAAATTACATGAATGATTTCTTTTCGCAAATGAGTCGTTTACATTTCTTTACTTATTTGCACTAATGGTCTGGAACACCTCTCGAATTCGATTTTGCATATTTTCTCTTGTGGTCTTATATACTATTTCCTTTACATATCCCCATAAGAAAAAAACTAGGTTGGTAAGATCGGGAGACCTTGCTGGCCAAGATACTGGGCCTCCCCTACCGATCCGACGGTCATAGAAACTTCGGTTTACAAAATGTCTCACTAGTAGACTGTAATGAGCTGGCGCTCCATCCTGCTGAAACCATATTATTTCCCGAGTATGTTCTGGTAACCCGTTTAATAGCACTTCTAAATGATTCTGCAAAAAATCAAAGTACACCTGACCAGTAAGGTTTCCATGAAAGAAATGTGGACCAATGATATTATTTCCTATTATGCCAGCCCAGACATTAAGCGACCACCGATGTTGGAAATTAGTTTCTCGTGTAAAAAATGGGTTGCTAGTATCATAATAATGGAAGTTATGTTTGTTCACACATCCGTTTCTATAAAATGTAGGTTCATTACTAAACACAACATATTCAAAAAAGCGCGAGGTTGTTGTTGTATCATACCTTCAGCCCACTGGCAAACTATTACTCTATTTTCATAATCTTGCGGCTCTAATTCTTGCAATAACTGAATATGATATGGATGAAAATGTTCACTACGAAGCATTCTTGACATTGATGATGCACTAAACGACAGTTCATTGCCTAGCTGTCGAGTACCCTTGTGAGGATCTTCAACTACACTTAAAGCTGTCATTAATTTATTGTCATCGTGAGTCGCTGGCTTGACTCGTTCATGTGTTTCATAATCGATATTTCCTGTTCTTTCAAATCTCTCTTTTAATCGCTTAAAGCAGTTGGATGAGGATGTCTACTTTGTGGATGTTGTTGGGCGCAAATCCTCGAAGCTGAAAATGAATTTTTTTCACCTGCTCCCAAAGCATAAGTCATGTCAATAAGTTCTGCATGTGAAAAGTTCATGGTCAAAATACACCAAGATCACAAATAGTGATAAAGCAGAAAATTTAAACAATATTTACCATATAATACCAATATAAATAAGTTTAAAGAGAAATAATAATGACAACTTATGTCAAGGTAAAGAGTTTATTTTGTCATGACCATCTTAATATATGTTTCTATTTTTCCAATGAATATTCCAATTTTAATTATTTTGCCCATGGCATTCTTGATTATAATAATGAAATTACTAATTTTCGTGTAGCTTTTCATAAAATATACAATATTTCAAAAACTAGAAGATTTAGGTAGATGACATATTTAACAAAAAATAAAGGCATTTGAAAAATACACCTTATCAGTTGAAAAAATACAGGGTGTTTCATTTAAAAATATTGACATAATGCATATTTAAATTAGCGAAAAGTCAACACGAACACATCGTACAATAAATAGAACAAATAGTAATATAGTTACGTACCAAGTACTTTAAGGTACTTATGGTAAAAGTTTTGTTTAATTCTATTGATTCCAAAGGCAACTATGATTTTATTAATAAGTCAAATAAAAATCATAATATACCAAGAAATAATTATTTACTTGGCAACATCGCAATCAAATTGAAAAAAGTAAATATGACTGTAGAGATTCTTTCTTGCGGAATCAGAAAAAGAAAAAATATACAGGGTGTCTCATTTAAAAAAAAATAATTTTTATGTAGTACCAATATTTTGAGCCATCCTGTATAATGCAAAATATTTTTACGTTATGCTCCATTGCAAACCCTATAACGATTATATAAAACTTTTTCTTATATCTCTTACAGTTTAGGCGTTATCGAAGGCGAACACCTTGTTGACTCACCCAGTATACAGGGTGTTTGTTAATAACATGCTATTATTTAAGGAGGTTATCCTTGGGTCCATTTCGTGAAAAAAATTTGACATGAATATATGTCCTAAAAGTCTTAACTGTTAAACTACAGGGTGCTAAAATTAAAAAAAAAAATTTGGTATGACCCTATATATTTTGGTGAAACGTGATACGCATCTTCTATGCATCAAAAGGCATTCTCTGCTGTTCAACATGATTTTTTATTGTTGCCAGTGGCGCTCGTGCGGGATTTGCACTGAATAATTTTAAAGAGAATAGAGATACGCCACTGCTTTTTCTTAAAGTAAGAATTATTTTTGAAATCTTAGTTCCTTTTTGAGCAAATCTGGTCTCTTCATTTTCTTTCATTTGACGTATGGTTTTCGCATAAAAGAATAAAATTTATTCATTTGCATCCCGCTAGACCACTTACGAGAAAAAATAGTTTATGTAGCTTTAAACAATAATTTATTTAAGAGAATCAATGTTAAAGGGCAAAATTATGAACTTATAGTTATCTAAATACATTTTGGAATGCAAACACAAAATTACCCTGAACAAGGAAATAAATTAAATCAGATGTTGAAAACGTCCACCTCCTGCAAATATGCATGCCTCTGCTTTTTTCCTCATGGACTCACGTACTCTTTGGAAAATACCGGAACTGTTTCTAATAGTTTCGTAAGGAACTATGATGGCATTTCTCAACTGCGGTTTAGTATGAATTGGTGTGCTGTAAAACAATGTTTTAAGATGACCCCACAGGAAGTAATCTAAACTATTGAGGTTCGGGGACCTAGGTGGCCATGCCTGTGGTCCTCCGCGCCAAACCAGCGAATATTGTAATTTTGGTTTAAATCTTCGCGCGCTACAGCACTGACGTGCGCTGGCGGCCCGTCGTGCATAAACTACAGTCGATTTCTTACTAAAATGGAAACATCTTTCATCAAAGCTGGCAATTCTTCTTCGAGAAACTCGGTAGTTGGTAATTATGCATATTCAACTTCTCATGAAGAAAATAGGGTCCAATTAAATAATCACCGCATATTCCAGCCCACACGTTAAGTAAAAACTGCTCCTGGTGACGGGATTCCAAGATTGCATGTGGCCCGAAAATGATTATTGTGAAAGTTGTGGATGGATAGAAAAATTGGCTTAATCGGTGAATAAAATTTCGGTATCAAATAATGGATTTTCAATTACTTTTTAAAGAAACCATTGGCAAAAGTTCATCCTTAATGGAAAGTCGCGTGGGAGTAGAGCCTGAACACGTTGGATATGGTGGCGATATAATAAAATGTCGTTAAGACTTTTCCTAACAAGAATATATGTGAGATATTCAAATTGTTTTCAATTTTTTGTGTACTTAACTCGGGATCTTCCTCGACTGAATTCAAAACCGCTACCTCAATTTCCGGTATTCTTACAGTACGTTGTAATCCTTTTAGATGATGTTCTGGTTCAAAACT
The DNA here is from genome assembly GCA_963920685.1 of Polydrusus tereticollis. Lineage (NCBI taxonomy): Eukaryota > Metazoa > Arthropoda > Insecta > Coleoptera > Curculionidae > Polydrusus > Polydrusus tereticollis. Next base: position 86,161,532 of record OY987329.1, on the reverse strand, counting down.
TCTCTTTTCGCACAACCTTCTATGAATGTTTGAAAATGTTCGTGCATCCGGAACGTTTCTATTTGGAAAGCGGTTTTCGTACAACCGCCTGGCTTCCACTGCGGTACCATTAGCAAGCCCGTACGTGTAATGCATATCTGCAAACTCAGATTTCGTGAAATGGACCATGTTTTTTTAATAATACTATTAATTTTAATGACTTAAATACGTAACAACTAGACTAGGTAGACAACTGTCAAAACTTTACAAAACAAAATCTGATTCTTACCTGCTAGATACGTTTTTAATCCTTTACTATACCCAATTTCATAACAACGTGCAAGTGAATGAATTTAAGTTTGTTATGCGAAAACCATACGTCAAACGAAATAATATCAAGAGACCAGATTTTCTCAGAGAGGAATAGGGATTTCAAAAATAACTTTTACTTTAAGAAAAAGCAGTGACGTATCACTTTTCCCTTTAAAATGAATCGGTGCAAATCCCGCACGAACGTTACTGGCGAAAATAAAAAAGCATGTTGTACAGCAGAAAATGCCTGTTGATGCATATAATATGCGTACCATGTTTCACAAAAATATATAAGGTCATACCAAAGTTATCATAAAAAAAAAGTTTTTTTCTTTAACTTTAGCACCCTGTAGTTCATCAGTTAAGACTTTTAGGACATTATGTTTATATGAAGTGTTTTCTTAAAATAGACCCAAGGATAACCTCCTTAAATATTAGCATGTTATTAAGAAACACTCTGTATATATTTATATAATGCAGGGTGTTTATTAAAAATACGAGAAAATTTTAAAGGTTTACTAAGAATATTTTGTCCTTTGAGGATTTTTGGAAAGCCGCCTTATTTCGAAGTCACAGGACAAGAAAATGTTTCGAGAATAACAACATTTTATTACGAATAATTACTTGTAAAGTTTCCTAATCTACACTAGTTGTTGAAGATGAGTACCTCCAGCTAGAATGCAAGAATCCACTCTTCTTCTTATTGACTGCCAAACTCTTTCAAAAACACCAGGGTCAGTTCTTATTGAGTTACACCCGGCAATTATCCGATTCCTTAAATCTCCCACATTCAGTAATATAAACTAATGACTTTAGATGGCCCTATCGGAAATAATCCAGACGGTTTAAGTCCGGGGATCGAGCAGGTCATAAGTGAGGTCCACTTGGATCAATCCAGCGATTTCCGATACCAAAATGTGCTAGGATATCATCGGGCATGTACTTCGATATCATCGGGCATGTACTTCATTGCATTTCTTGTTGCCAATGGTACATCCTCCAGATACTAAGAGAGCGTTTGGTCCAAAAAAGTTGTGATACACCTTGCTGGTAAGTCTTGCTGGTAGAAATACCGGTCCAATTAGCCAGTCACCCACAATTCCAACCCAAGCATTAATTGATAACGGAAGTTGCAAACGATCTTCAAGTACCTCAAGTGGATTTTTTTTAGTCCACATATGGTTGTTGTGAAGATTCCTTTCTGCATTTCTTGAGAAATTCGATTCATCGGTAAAAATACTTAGCGTCAGTAGTTGAGGTACTTAAACCAATGTGTTTAAAAGCCATTCATAGAATGCAGTACCCAATTCAGTAGACCAATCCCTCTCATGCCTTGAGTAATATGTATTATGAATTTATTCACAAAACATTCTTCCAAAACAAATAGACGAAGCCAAAATAGTATTTACTCAAATAGAGCGATTTTTCTGCTTACTTAGTATGACAATTTAAGATGTTTTCAAACTTACTCTACCATAGAAGGACGACGCAATGGAAAGCAGAATTCAAAATTTTGAGTTTTGGATCTATTAACGAACTATCAAAATTAACTGAGATGACTGAACAAGAAGACTCTTAGAAAAATTAACTGTCAACTGGAATTGATAAAAATCGTAAAACTGTTTCAGCTTGGCTTTATGATGAGAAACCTTATTAAATACTTCTGATTAGTAGGGTTTTCTGTTGTAATTTTATTACGGATTTTCAGCAAATTAAAAATAAATCGAAAGAGCTAGACTTATAACAAAGCCTCGGTTGTTTCGGCAAGGTAATTAGGGGCAAAACTGTCACAGGAAAAAGGAAAATTATTTGCTACATACTATGCTAGTCCTTTGCCTATCCCAACTATAAATATTTCGATCTGCATGCTAAGCCACAATAATATCAATTTGGAATAGACAAAACTCACCAGCAGGAAAATCGAGAGATCTTTAAGACCTTTGATATAGGTTAATTCTTAAAAGTTACCATTAGTTGAATTTTTAATTGTACCAACAATATTTTTTACTACTGTCTGCAATCTCAGACTAAGTGAATTAAATTTGCATAATGTATTTTATTTAAATAGAGCAATAAATCATCACTTCTAATTTAATTAACTGTAATGAATGAGCCCTAATTAAATATATATATATATTACATTTCCGGCCACGTTGGTATTTCCGCGCCTTTAATAAAGAGTACTTGTCTAATTACTCATATTAATTACATACATAGAAAAAGTCGTGCAGTAACCTGTCAACTAAAATTTTACCCTGACAAGAAGAATGTTATAAATTATTTAAAATATAGAAACTAACTTGAACTAAACAAAATTAACCGGTTCTAACCATCTGACTTAGCATAATCTAATAATTCCCCATTAAATGCAAAAATATTAATATATAGATATTTTATTAAAATAATACAAAAAAGGGTTCGGATAAGTGGCAGTATTGAGAACCGACCCAGAGTTACATTCTTAATCGATTTAAAAGTAGTAAAGCTGTAAGATTAAAATTACACAAGAAAAAGACAAAAACATAACAAAATTACAAAAAGAATTAAAAATCAGAAAAAAAAAACTTAAAACATATACCAGGTAGTTTAGGTCCCGTATCAATTAGCAATTATGGTTACATAATGTTACTAAAGGGTGATTTGTCTATAAAGAAATACTTATTATGTATTAAGCACAAATTTGTATACTCTGACAGAATCACACCAGAGCAACTTCATTTACATAATTACTATAAAAATAGTCTACTACTAAAGTACGTTGTTTCAGTCTGTAGCTATGCGGTATCCGAAGGGTGAACCGAAGCCATAGAAAATCCATGGGAGTGCTATCTTTGTCTACATATTCTTTCAATACTTTTGGTTAACAGACTAAACCGACGGCCTATACTTGTTTATTGTCTACATTCGACGTAATATTATGTATACATTTTACGTTATCATACCCATGCCAGAGCAATCAGCATAACTTTCAATAGTTCATCAATTACATGGCAACCAAGGTCACATAGGGGCTCTATGCTCTATGAAAAGGTCTCCAAAAACTGAATGCCATGGTATCAAAAAAGTGGTGGTTTGCTCATTTCCTTTGTACCTGTAAAACATTTGTAGAAGCAATCAAATTTATGAGCTATACGAAACTTAGCACTCATCTGATTTGACATATTTTATCAAATGCTGCAAGTGGCCTCCACCTTCCACCTGACGTGCACCAAATCTATGGTAAATACTATCTACCGCATGACGAATACTTTAGGCCGGTAAATTATTTATCTCCATTCTAATTCCTTTAGGTCCTCAATGTTCTCTGAACTGTTCTGATACACTCTCTCCTTCAAATACCCCCCATAGAAAGAAATCAAATGGCGTAAGGTCCGGAGACCTTGGTGGTCATTCCGTTGGACCCTGTCACCCTATCCAGCGATTTGGAAAAATTTCGTCTAAGTATCTTCGAATATTTACACCAATCTGCGGCGGTGCGCCATCTTGTTGAAACCATATTCTTTCATGGAGAATATCTGGATCATCCTTGTTAGGAAAAATAACTGCTAATGCAGGTATTAAATAAAATAAGAGAAAATGTAAGTAACGCTGAGCAGTAAGATTTTCGTCAAAGAAATATGGTCCTATGATTCTATATTATTATCTAATAATTCCAGCCCACACATTGATTTCTTTGGGATGTTGTGTATCACGTATTCATTGTGGATTTTGATCAGACTCAGAATCGATAATTATGTCTATTAATCACTCCATTTAAACAAAATGTAGCCTCATCAGAGAATATAATTATTATTATTATTAGTCAGTATAGGCGGCGAAGCCGCTTAAACATAGTTTGTCACATTGGTTTAGTTCGTTTTTCAGATCGTTATATTTGTTTTTTAAAAAGGTTGGTGGAAGACGCACTCACGTAGTCTCTTGGAAGAGAGTTCCATTGGCGGATGACTCGGTTGGGTAGAAAATGTTGCCTACAGAGTTCCTTAAAATGTTTGTTATAGTTATGGCCTGGTAGTCTTAAATCTTGGTTTAAGGTAAAGAAGTTCAAATTGACATTGTAGTGACCGTGCAGAACTTTGTAGCTTTCTATTAGGTCCCCTCTTATTCGTCCGTCATAAAGCGTTGCCAGGTGGAGCTTTTTTAGCTTTTCTTCGTAGCTCAGACCACGTATTAAGGGTGTAAGCTTTGTTATCCTTCTTTGCGTTTGTTCTAAGGCATGGATGTCTTTTACAAAACAGAGGTTGCAGACTGGGGCTGCATATTCTAGGATTGGCCTTATGTATGTTTTGTAATTTTTTTCGAGAAGGGACGCAGACCGGTTTGTAAAGGCCCTTGCAACTTCATTGGCTTCCTTGATGATGTTACTGATGAACTGCCCATTTTAAATCATCACTGATGATGATTCCAAAATCTTTCTGGTGGGTAAAATGTTTGATACTCATGTTTTTGAGAGCATAACGTCTTTTTGGGATATTGTTGGCAATTCCACTCATATATAAATAGTCCCATTTAAAATGTCAAAAATCGTAGCTTGCTGTCGGATAAAAAGGAAGGAAGAGGAAATTTAACTGGATAAAAAAATCGGATATATTTTCTGCTCCTCCAATCGTTACCGTGGTAACTTGCATTTTAAACTAGTTATTAAATCATCTGTCAGGCAATTGTCACAATTACTAAATAATTGTTTAAACTGTTTTAAAGTCGATTTTTAAATAAAAAAGTATTTTTTAACATGCAGCGGTTTGGGACAATTGACGAAAAGGAAATAAATAACGAAATAGAAAATTCCATTCCTATTCGTGGAATTGCCTTACTAAATACCATTCGAGCTCAGATTATGAGCCTGATATTTTTTATGCTTGCTATCTCATACTTACTTTCAGAAAATTTAACTCGATCTGTCCGACAAAATCACTCGTAGCGTAGGCTCTCGTGAACAGCTCTCGTTAAATTTTCTGAAAGTAAGTGTTCGGTACCAAGCATAAAAAATATCCGGCTAAATCTGAGCTCTTATGGTATTGCTTGCGGCTATATGAAGGACTGTGCATTTTTCATTGCTAAGATGTAGAAGCCATTTGTTACACCACTGTTTAACTGTCTTCAGATCTGATGCTAATATATCCTATTGTATGATAGGATCTTGTAATCTTTCGGAAAAAAAATGTCGATTTCTTCGCATCCTTTCATCATTTCCTCACAGAATTTTAATCTCCTATCGTAATCGTCCTCGAGAAGTTTCTGTAAAATATGTACCTTATACGAGTGTTACTCCTGGCCCTATTAAAGTCTCTGTACGTAAGCTCTAGTAACATCGTTATTAAGCGCTAAGGTATTTTCACTTACTGATATCAAGTTTTTATGTTCAGTTAAATCATGTCCCATTATCTTTAAGTTTGCGTAAGAATACTTTTTATGAAATAACATACAAACTTCATTCTGGATCCATACCTTGTCTCCACAACCCAACAATATTTAAATTTCAATACGCGGCATTTCTGAGAACACCCTAACTCAAAAACAGGACGATAGGGAACTCAACTACCAAAATACTAACATTTGCTTACAATAAAAGGTGATAAGGAACAAAACGGTGCAAAAGAAGAATTTTTTATTTTACTTACTAAATCCTGAGCTAAATCCATAATGAATTTTTTTACAATTTAATTACGGTATCTTTTTTAAATGTAATGGTCAAATCTAAATAATTTGGGCTTTCGCTAACTAGTAACCGATTTTTGAGGTAAATTTATTTAGGTTGGTTTTACCGTAACTAAATGAACAAACCCCTACAGTTTTGGTACCATGTGAGCCTCCATCTGACATTAAAAGAAAAAAGTTGGGGTAGCTACAGGTTAAGGGATTGAAGGAAGGGGCTGAAATTATTACTGAAAGATGAACAATAAATATTTAAATCTATTTCTGTGTTTCAGCGATTTTCTTAAAAATAACTTACCTATAAAAAAAAAATTGAGTTCTACGTGGGAATAAGAACAACCCTGTATATTACAGTCACGTTCATTTATTGTAAAAGTTTTGGCAACATTATTGTAAATAATATATTGATATTATTATGAAAACACCAACTCTTCGTCGTTGACTTATAAATAGAGTCAATTTTAACGAACAGTAAACGGTCATAATTCAATCGATTTATACAGCTTTGTGCTTCTTGCCTTCCCATATGGGACAGGATGTACTTATACGTTGGGGTTGTTAAACGGTTGTATCATCATTGGGAGTAGAATTATATCATTTTTACAAATAGTGTAAGAAGTAATATACTCGCAATTCCCTTTTGTAATTTACGACTTATAGGGTCATGTTTTTCGCCAATAAAATTGAGAGTAACAACACAGTTCGTGCGTTTGTGTGGTGTATAAAGCCATTGTTACTTTGAGTATCCACTCCATATTTCACACGAAAGGGTGCTATTATGGAAAGGGCGATATTTTTTAAAATTACCTTCTTAACGGGAAAGTTTTGAGTTGAAGAATGCTTATATTGCATGTAGAAAATATTGACGATTTGCCATAAAATAACGGTAATAAATTAAACTATTAATATCAACCTGAGGTAATAATAAATTCCCTCCGCCATCCGAAAATTCAACAAATAGTTCAAATGCTTTAGGCCTTTTGCAATTATTGTTAGTTTTAGTTTTCAATATTATCTTCTTGTTGGTTTTTTCATATAATTAAAAATATTAATTTATCTATTTTTTTTTTATTAATAATGAAGTGTGAAAAATTCCATTCTTTTACATTTAGATATTAGTTATACAGTGAGCCCCATCAGTAAGGTCTAAATCCATTTAAAATGCAGTGGTGTAATTTTGCAAAAACGCTCAGACCCGTCGATTTTTATTTCTTTTTTATGGTAAATGTATGTATACACGGTAGCCCAAAAATAAGTTACAGCCATCAACTTTATTTTTTCAAATGAAATATATTTTATTTCGTTTTTGAATTTTGAATCGAATTCTAAGTATGTTTCATGTACCATATCCTATACCTAAACTCAACAGTTATCGAAATAACTACGATTGAACATATCAATCAGTAAGACCGCATTTCTGAGGATTTATTTGTAAATCGAGCAAAACATTTCATTGTGTGTTTATTGAGTTGTGTGCTTTTTTTTTAATTCTGATATTTCTGAATGTTGACTTGTCATCGCTTAGTCCTATAGAAACCGTATGACAACTTTACTTCAAATAAATAATTGTCAAGCGTAGTTGCAAAGTTTCGTTTTTTACAATGGTGAAGTTAACGGAACGAGAAAAAATTTAAATTCTATGCATGACTGGGTTTAGTGATAGAACACGTACTCAAATAGAAACAGCTAAATTATTCAATGAAACCCATCCCGATCGTCCTCCCATATGTCAAAAGGTGGTGTGTAGAATAGAGGCTAAATTTAGAGAATTCGGTCATGTTAGAGATTTGCATAAATTTGGTCGTTCTGCTCGAAATGAAAATGAACAACTTGACGTTTTGCTTTCCTTGAAATAAATTCCATGTAGGTACTCCACTGTCGCACATTGGGGCCAATTTACATATACCCATGTTATAAGACTAATGTTACTATTTACCTGTAAATTATATAGCGAATAATAAATTTACAAACAAAGGAATGAAACTTAAGAACAAATTTATAGGAAAACGTCCTATTGAAAAAACCCAAAAAAGGAAACTACAATCTGAAAAATGTGGTTAGGGTAATTTTATTGCAGAAATCTAATTTAGTCGTAATACATCTATCTCTTTCTGACACAGTCATACATACATCCGACTAGTGTCGAATTTGTATGACGTAAGCAAGTGCGAAATTTAAATCGGCAGCCTATCAATCCAGAACTATATTAGTTGATAATAATCCAACCTTACATCACAGAAAAGGTCAAATTTTTTTTTATTGCTAATTTAATTTTATATACCAAGGGTAAAATATCACTAGATTCTGTAATAAAACATACATACATGACAATGTATCATCCCTAACCATTTTTAGGACGTTGGTACATTTAAGGATGCTACATTGTATGTACAGGGTCTTTGATTATATTTACGTGAACTCTAGAGCCTTTATTATTAGAGATGGAAAAAAATCTTATATACAAAAGTTCTAGGGTTTTTCTGTTATTATCTTTTAAAGTTATCAGAAAAAACAAAGTCGCATCGGAAAATGAAAAAATATAGGCAACTTCAAGTTTTTTAAATGAAACACCCTGTATATTATGCGCTAAAATGAAAGATCTTTTTTCCGTGATTCTAAATATATATATGTTGATGACATTTGGGTGAGCTATTTTTCACATATCTTAGCTTAAAATATAAATAAATTGAAAAGAAGGTTGATAAACTTGTCAAGCAAACCATGGAAACAATTCATAAAGCGTAATAAATAACTTAACCATTGTTTCCATGGTTTGCTTGACAAGTTTATCAACCTTCTTTTTAATTTATTTATATTTTAAGCTAAGATATGTCAAAAATAGCTCACCCAAATGTCATCAACATATATATATTTAGAATCACGGAAAAAATATTTTTCATTTTAGCGCATAATATACAGGGTGTTTCATTTAAAAAACTTGAAATTGCCTATATTTTTTCATTTTCCGATGCGACTTTGTTTTTTCTGATAACTTCAAAAGATAACAAAAGAGAAACCCTAGAACTTTTGTATATAAGATTTTTTTCCATCTCTAATAATAAAGGCTCTAGAGTTCACGTAAATATAATCAAAGACCCTGTACAGGGTGTCTTCTTTTCGACACTTTCGACGTGTATCCCCGTTATTAGTACAGATTGAATGATGCGGTTTTCGCAAACCGGTGTCACTTTTTTGTTACCAAACGATGCCCTAAACGGATTTATCATAGCCATCTTGGTTTTTGAGATACAGGGCAAAATTGAAAATGGTGCATTTTCAGACAGCCCTTGTATTTCAGTTATCTTATACTGTATCGAAAATGTAAAACCAAGGGTGTTATACAGTTTTTTACTTAGAATTCAGTGGCGTACTTAGTATTTTTCCAGGTAGGTACTCCCATTTGTGAGAAATATACCAAAGTTAGGTTTTTTTTTTTTTTAATGGAACGCCCTGTATATTTATTCATAGTTGCATTCTGCTTACTGAGAGCTTTCCAAAAACATATAATAGTTGACACTTTGTTTTAACAGGACGGTTCAAATTTATATTTTTTGAAGAACAAACTTTAAATTGGCAGTAGGCCTTGGATTCTGTTTTAATAAAAATAATTTATTGACGATACAATACACCATGAATATTACCTTATAGTTTAATTTCAAACTTTTTAAGTTTTCTAATACTTACAACAGTAAAAAGGAATTTTTTCTTGTATATTAATGGAATAAACAAAAACATCTACTAGTAGGCCTAGACTTATTCAGGCTATAAAACAAAAGTTTCATAAGATGAAGAATGTCACGACCCGGAACGTTTGTGCCCAGCAAAATCAAATGCTGAGGCTGATTTCAATTTTGATAACAATGTTAACCCTGTTCCAGAAAGACAAAGAATCTTGGAACAAAATGATGTATCTGCGATGCCCACAGAACCACATTCCAAAAGAAAAAACGACCAGTCTCAAACATTTGAATGGCTTGCTGGACAAGATATGCCAAAAATGAATAGGCAAGACTACAAATTTATAAATCCTTTGACTTTATCTAGCTGCAGCCACCCTTTGGAGTTTTTTTAGCTGTTTTTGACACGAAGTGTTGTTGAAAATTTAGTACGATATACCTGCATATATGCTTGAAAAAAAAACAGGGCAAACTTTGAGGTGGATGTCGACGACATGTATACATTCGTAGGAATCTTACTTTTAAGTGGATACGTTTCTTTACACCGAAGACGATGTACTGGTAAACTGCCGTTCATAACAACTTAGTAGCTAAGTATATGGGTCGAAACCGATTTGAGGAGATATTTTCAAATTTTCACGCTGCTGATAATGACAACTTGATAAAATACGATTTTTCATTGACGCCATAAACGCTCAGTGCATTAGATATGCGCCCGTAGAAAGAAACGCTTTCATTCATGAATCTATTATACATTACTTAGGACTACACTGATGCAAGGTGTTTATTAGAGGAAAGCCAGTGCGCTTTGGTTATAAAGCTTGGGTGGCTGCTCTAAAATATGGATACTGTCTACAATTTCAAATTTATTAGGGAAAGGATAGGCACATGGACAAAATTGAAGGGATGGGTCTAGGAGAATCAGTAGTTTTCCATTTTGCGAATGTTTTAAAATCTAATTTCCACGATCAAAGTCCATCTTTGTTTTTTGATAATTTCTTCACCTCGGCAAAGCTTATTCGGAAGCTGGGTCAAGAAAGTTTTGGGGGTACAGGTACAGCAAGTGAAAACAGAACAGACAAATCGTCACTTATAAAAAAACTGAAAAGAGGCGCTATGTGTAGGGCGCGTGGTGAAGCGCAAAAGATATTCTGTAAAGGAAGCAAAATTGACATACCGCAGCCTTACGTCGTTTATAGGTATAATTCATTCACGTTTCGAATTATAAAATTGATTTCCGAGGAAAAAATTGTATATACCGCTAGTTTCTTGGCTGCTTGATGTATGTGTCACTAACCCCTGGCTTTTGGCTCGAGAATATGGTTACATTGACATTGACAACCTCTCATTCAGGAGAATAATATGTCAAGCATTGCTGCTAAAGTATGGAAAAAGAAGTCTAACACCTGGACCAGAAAGAGAATCTATAAGAGATCCTCAGATTGCTAGCGGTCGCCATATTAATTTGACTCAACAAAATAGGCGCAGATGTCCAGTGTGTAACAATAAAGTGGATTTATAAACTCGAAAAGTTGGTGAGGTTGAAGTTATGATTAAGTTTGTGAGGTTAGATATTCCGAATTCCGAGCATAAAAATTGATTATCACGAACTACCCTGGAAGTTTTCAAACCTTACATGAGCTTTACATGAACGAGTGTATAAATGAAACTGAGTGTTCCCTTTAGTTTAAATTGAACTCCTATTTCCAACACCAACTGAACCTCAACCTCGCCAACTTTTCGAGTTTATAAATCCAGCATAAGACGACTAAGTGATGTGGCTCCTGTGATGTACCATTACCTACACGACAAGTGTTTTGAGTCCTATCACAATTATAATTAGCAGTACTCGATTATTTCAATGTTTTAAAATGAAACCTATCTCTAGAACATAATTTGTCTTGTCACTAAAATTGTTCCTCTAAAGCCCAAAGGGTCGTTAACGACCCCTATCAAATATCACTCTCTAGAAACCCCAATTATTTTTTGACATTTTTTTGGTACTTTAAATGAGGCGCTTAGATGCAAAACTCACTCTTTGCTTCTGAACTGATTTTGAGATAGGTAATCAAAATAATCTGTTTTTAATAGAAATATTTTATGCTTACAGTTCCAATTTGTTTATAAGGTTGCTAGGAGTTATAGCAGTCATATAATCCTTAACAATAAAAAATAAACTTCTGAACAACAATAATTCTGGTCATTAATGGGTTAAAGTGACGTTTTAAAAAAACATTTCTTAATAAAATATTTTTGTCCTAAACAAGATAGTTGTATCATTTTCATTATTACGATTCTACTAATAAACCCCAAAATAAATTAGTTCAATGAACTTTGAAAAAATAAAGAGGATAACCTTTGGCAATCACGTTAAACTATTTTTGATAAACCATAGATGAAAAGTTTTAAGCATGTTTTACATTCTGCATGATAACTGTTGCCTAATTTTGGAATTACATATATCTATGTAAATTTTGTATGTGAAACCGCGAGAGTTAAAGTAAGATTTTAAACATAAAAATGGATTAATCAATTATATGAACATATTTACTTTTACAAGCGACGTGGAATTAGTATATGATATATATAATTACTATTTTTAACTATTATACAGATTACTAGAACTTTAAAATAATAAAAGCATTTAATAATTATTGGAAAATATACATAGATTAATTTATTTGTGAAATATTTAACGAAACAAATGAATAAAAAATAAAATTTGGCAAATTAATTATTAAGGTAAAAACCCCGTGTTATAAACAGATTTTTCTGAGCCAATCAGACAACCAACTGATCGTCAATATTATTTACTGCTATTTCACTTGACACAACTGACTAGTCGCCAATTTTAATTATTTTGTATTTCATTAGCTTATTACCAAACATTATCTAATTGGCTTTAAATTTTTAGAAAAAACACTGCCTCCTGATTTAAAAGGTGATTCAGGTAAGGCTTTAATGTGTTTTTTTCTATTCGGTATTTTAGGTTGAAAGATATCGTTCAAATTAACACCTCGGTTCCTAAAGTCATAATTTTCTATAACATCGCGGCACGTTGTAGGTCCAATGTCGGCTTTTCGTCAAATCTCCTGTTTCAGCTCTGTAATAGTGTTTGGTTTGTTTTTGTAAACTCTCCCTTTCAAATAACCCCCTAATAAGAAGTTTAAAGGAATGATGTTGGCGACCAACGGACTGATGTCAGCATTCCTTGAGATGACGCCGCTGGAAATTTCCTGCGTAATAATGATTTCTGCTGTTGTGTGATAGGTGGCACAGTCTTGTTGAAGGGCATCGATATCCAAATTGTTCAACTGGTCCCATAAAAAATGTGTAATCCTGCATCTTGCTCGTTTTCAACAAAATATTTTTATTCGTTTCAGGTTATCCCAATTAAATCTTTTTCTTAGTGTATTACGGTAGAAAAGCCGAGTCTGTCGAAATTATTACAAGCAGCGCAAATAAAATAAATCCGCTGCCAAATTTCTATTATTATTATTTCCTTACTATTAATAGCCGAGTCTGTGTATATTAACTTTATTTCTCTAAAGCCTTCGCACGTATCCCAGCGAATATTTTGATTTGAAACTCTGCCTTGAGAGGTATCACGTAATGTGAAAATCTGGCTTGAAACATGTTTTCTTGTTATAATTTTGTTAAACGCCTGCAGCAGTCTCTCTGAATTATTCGCTTAAAAAAGTTTAAGGCTTAAAAAATACCGATTTATATACACGGTGTTATTTAAGTACGCGGCCAAACTTCAAGGGGTGATTCTTTGAGTGATTCTAAGATGAAAAGTTCATGTAAGCATAGATCCGGTAATGCTTCGTTTTGAAGATACAGGGTGTCAAACTTTAAAATAAAAACGGTTTTTCGTAAATATCTTAATAATTCTTTAGCTGATTTTGTTGAAATTTGAAAGTGTTATTTAGGGCAGTAAGGGGCTAATCTAACACTAACTAGATTAAAATTTTGAGGTCCAGTAGCGCCCTGGAAGGCACCTCAACTAAGATTTTTGACAAAGGAAATGTAGGCTACTGATTTTTTTGCAATTTTTGTATTATTTTCGCATTGGGCAACTAAAACTACAACTTTTTTTTATTTTTAGCATATTTCGTATCTTGCTTCGCTTCGAGAAAACATAAAAATCACTTTATTGCATGTTTCTGGGAGAACATAATATAAAATTGTTTTTTACAGGGTATTGAAATACTAAAAAAAAATCCTAAGTAACAAGAAGATGCAAACTATTATGACGTTGAAACTTGGTGACAGTTTTTAATGAATACAAATGAATTTTTTAAGCTATAAATTGTTTGTCTTATTTTGCCAGAGGTGTGCACCACAGTGATAAGGGCGGAAATTAAAGAAACCAACAAACAAAAAAAAACGCTTTATCAGAACCACACTCAAACAAATGGACGTTATTTTTTAGTAAGAATACATTTAACAATAATTAACACGAAACTTACAATAGTTGTCGAAAATGTTCTCCTTGAATTGCAATACAAGCATTACCTCGTCTTAACATCGATTGCCGAACACGTTGAAATACTCCCGATATATGTCTTATCTGATCACATGAAACCAGTTGAATTAATTCTTCTTCAGTGTTGACTGGACTTTCATAAACGATACACTTTAAATGCCCCCAAAGGAAAAAATCTAAGGGATTTAAATCCGGTGACCTGGGTGGCCATGACTGTGGACCTGCGCGACCGATCCACTTTTCTTCATAAGTTATATCCAGAAATTAACGTGCTACTATGCTAAAACGAGGTGGGGCCCCATCGTGCAGCCACATTGCTCCTCTTACTGGCAGTGGGACATTTTTTAATAGTTCAGGTAACACAAATTCCAAAAAATGACAATACTCTTGACCATTTGATCTCGGTGGTAAAAAATGAGGTCCAATAAGATAATCACCCACAATACTAACCCAAACATTTATGGAAAAGTGTTGTTGATAATTATTTTCTATAACCGCATGGGGATTTCCTTCAGCCCAGACATGATTGTTATGAAAGTTTATAATCGAATTTCGGGAAAAACACGCTTCATCGGTAAACACAAAAATAAAAAAGTTGTGGTTTAGTTGCCCAATGCGAGAAAAAGACAAAAATTGCAAAGAAATCAGTGGGTACATTTTTTTTGTCAAATATCTTAGTTAACACGTTAACTGCCAGTAGGTCACTGGTGACCTACGGGTTACGTTTCTGGATCGCCGTGTGGGTCACTTGTGGCCTACAGCAAATTCTGTCAATAACTTTGTCAAAACCCAACGTAAGATAAGATTTCGAGGCATAAGGTGACCTACGACAATTCGTCGAATGGAGGCATATTGTGTTTTCCATATATTGTGTGTTACCTACCATTAGATATACATTTACACAGCCGAGTTCACATAACAGTTCCTGGGGCGCCGTGTAGGGCCTCGATGACCTACACCAAAAAATCAAAATTACGGCCCTATGGTGAATAATATTACGATAATTTAGATATCAATATTCATTAAATGTTTTTTACTGTTTAGAAATGAAAATCGCGCCGTGGGAAATTTTTTGAAAACCGGCTCGGCAGTTGTTAACGTGTTAAGGTGCCTTCCGGGACGCCACTGGACTTAAAATTTTTAATCTAGTTAGGGCTAAATTAGCCCCTTACATCCCTAACTAAAACTGCCAAATTTCAACAAAATGAGCTAAGGGAGTAATAAGATATTTACGAAAAAACGATTTTTTTTTAAATGTTTGACACCCTGTATCTTAAAAACGAAGCATTACCGGATCTGTTCATATAAACTTTTTGTCTTAAAATCACTCAAAGAATCACCTCTTGATGTTTGGTTCCGTACTTAAATAACACCCTGTATACGGTTATTGTTTATTCCTGTTGCCAATTTCGAGAAAAGAAAATAAAATGCATGTATGTTTATTTTCAATATTTACAATGAATTGACTTTACAAAATTATGGCATTATTCCAGTCAAAAATAATTGCTTTTACCATTTTTGTTTAAAAAACGTTTACAGAAATATATTTTAAAAATATATAGTGGAAGAAACAAAAGCAATAAAATTTTATTCTGTGGTACCGACCGCTTGTTACAAAGCAGAAAGTGAAACAATATAAATTACTCCAGTGACCACTGATTGATTTATACCTGTAAACAGTTTGATAAGTGCAAAGCAAACACTCTTTTATTCTAAAGTTTTTTTGTAATAAATCATCAATTACTTTAAATATTCAGCCAAAGATTAATTGGCTGACTCCAAAACTTCATGAATTTCGTTTATTTATATATTTTGACCGTAAAAACAAACAAATTTTGTTTAAAAATTTAAAAAGCGCCAATTTGCCTAGTATTTTTAAAATACCAGTTGTAAGAATGACAATATGAAAAATGTGTTATCAATTTCAGTTTATATTTTTCCTTTTTTTGTACAGGATGTCCCATTAAGTCGGCAGGGTACGGTATTATGGAAGCTATAAACCTTATGGTTTCAGAAAAAAAAAGTTATTGACTAAATGGACCAAGAGAAATTGATGTAAAATAAAATATTAACTTGGGACACTTTTTGGTGAAATAGTGTCCAGTTTCCAAAATAAGTGTTAGGGAAAGCAATTACTATGATGTTACTAAAAAGCAAATTTTCTCATATAATCGCTTTACCTAATTGATAATGGCGACAGTTTCTCCATAAGACTTTTTCCGTTTTTTTTTAAATTAAAAAAAAAATTCAGTTGCTGAATCTTTGACACCCTTCACCAAATTTAACCAATTTGGGCTCCTTTGAGAGAGAGTTTCCATACGTACTAAAAAAAAACTTTAGTAGAGAGTTCAGTTAATTTATTCCGCGTGTTCTAAATAACAATGGTAATAATATTAGTTATCAAATGTTTTATTCTGATGACGTATGGCATGAGTTATACGATTGAATCACGCAAGTCCCTTTTTAAAAACAACTTTATTTTACTAGAAATACATAAGTCGATTTATAATTAACAATGGTTAATTTAAAAGCAGTTACTCGAATAAAATCTGACTCTAGACTAAATGTGGAAAAGAACATTAAAACATTAAAAGCGAATGGGATGCTTGGCTTGCATCGAGATAACAATATGTTGAATCAGCATTATCCTTGGATAGGGTGTGACATAACTCATGACAAGTTTTGACCATTAATAAAACCTACTTTTTCCTTTTCATGTACCTATGGTTGCATAACCACGGCTAATAAAATTATTTATTAATAGGAAAATACCAGACTTTACTAGTAATATTACGAATATATTAAAAATGAACAAAATATGGATTCCTACTGAAAAAATATAATTAAAATAGTTACCTCGTTGCACATAACTCCAAAATGAATGAAGATTTATATTATAATCCTAAATTCGATATGCGCGAATATGTGGTTCTGCTTTATGCGTTTTAGGCCCAGTAGTAAAAAATGTATTAAACTGTTTAATATTGCAAAGAAAATTTGGAAAAACTGAATATTAACTAACCAGCGCCCGATGACGCGGTGTAAACCAGGGAACCCGACCAAATTTTGTCTTTGATAAATGATGTAAACTTTGTTTTAAACGACTCCATTAAATTTTGAAAGGGGTATGTAAGATACAGCAATTTCTAAAATATATTTCAATCACGTTGCAGTAGGTAACACGGTTGTGGTTAGCACAGGTTATATTCAATTTTTTTATGACCACCTACCCTTTTTTTTAAAAAAAACTTTTTCTAAAAATTAAACAACTTTATTCTTTATTAAAAATATAAGGCATTGCCCCATATCTTTATGTTAGTTAACAACACTAACAGAAAACCAAAAAATTTTTTCAACAATTAAATTAATATTTTTTTAATGTTCATATAAAAATTTAAAAAAACTTTTATAAATAAATGAAAAAACTTTTCTCCTCCAATAATGTTATAGCTCAATTCATTATCTTTTATCCCCAGTGGTTTCTTCACTAATTAAAATTTCACATTTACAATTAAAACTTGACTTATATTTGAATCATAATACAATTAATTAATGTTAATATAACTAGTTAGTACGTTAGGTCTTCAACTTCACATTTCTCATCCTGTTAAGTTGTACTCATTAATTTGAAATAACTTACATTTACAGCTTCGCTCAACTCGATGTTAGTATCCCCTGAGGATGCACGCTTAAGCGTTCGAAACATATAGGGAACTATTTATTTCTTTCTACAATTATTAAACTGTATAGGAAGACTACATTGATTCATTTACATATATTTTTTTGTAAGGTTTACCAAGCCTTATTACGGATAAGATACGGAAAAGTATTATGAACAAACTATTTCCGATATTAGAACAGTACCTTACAATACCGATTATCGGAAAAATTATTTTTTTAGTTACTTATATCAAATTAATAGTAGTTGCTTCCCCTAGTGTCCATTTTGGAAACTTGTGAATATTTTACAACAGTTTCTCTTTAGGTAAGGTTTATGACTTCCATCCGAACTTGGTGGGACACCCTGTATTCATACTATCCCAAACTTACAGAACGTTATTTAGATCCCTAATTAATCATATTATTTTCTATCAGCATCATGTATCGAAAACAGCTTTTGATGAAGCTACACAAATCCCCCAAGTAATCTATTTCTTTAATTATCACTGAAACTTAAAATTCTTTTAGTATAGTAAGCTTTACTGCTTAATATAATTCTGAAGTCAAAATTGTTACTTAATATATGGTCTCGGGTGTAACATTTGAGGGCATAGAGGGGATAAATTAGTCATACTTTTTTCGAAGAAAGTGTCCATACTTATTTTCATAGAGAGATGCATAAACAAGGCAAAATGCAATAAAAACACAAATTTTTTTTTCATTTACAAAAAAAAAATAAAAAAGAAAAAATGACTTTTGGCTAACTAATAATAACTAAACTAGAAAACCGTAACCGAAAAATGCTAAATTGCCAATATTTCGAGAAGTATCAGTATTCAAACTAGACCTTATGCAAACTTATCCTATTTTTAAATGCTGAGTAAGATACAATTATAAATATAAGTAGTTTCTAAAATTCCATTTTTGTTCTCCTCTTTTAAACACTCCGTATAAATAATTATCAAAGGATTATACAAAGCCTCCCAAAGTAAAAGGCAGTAAAAATTGATAATTATAATATGTCGATCTGCAAACATAATTTTTGGCATAAAATTTGAAATATGTCAAAAACGTTTAGATATTGATATACAGGATGTTCTAAAAGGTATGGTCAATAATTAGGGATCGCGTGGATATGATCAAAATAGGGTCCGATGTTTATGTAACATTTTGTCCTAAATCGACCCATAACTGAGCTAGAGCCTCGCAAAAAGTAGACCCTAAAGATGTTTTTTCTTAATATTTTCGAAACCAATAAAAATACAAACTTGAAATTTAGGAACCTAAGTAAACTTTATAGACAGAATGGAGCTATTGTCGTTAAAATATCGACAATTTAAAGAAAGTGTCAGAAATAGCGGAGGGCGGAATTAAAATATAAATGACTTTTTTTCATATCGATTTTTATACTTTTTTATGGCAAACTAAGAAATTTTAACGTGTTTTGCAAAAAAACGTTACTTCTAGTTAGACAAGGTTTAGGGCGTCGTTTTTGAGACAAATTGATCAAAATATTACCTTACATACCAAAGTTATTGTAATTAGCTATTTTAAAAAAAGACGAATGTCAAAAAGTGATCAAAGAAGTAAATTTCAATTTTTTTCCAGAGGAACATATGTATAGCTGATGCAAAACAAAAACCGATGCACGTCATACCCTTTGAGTGACGTCAGTTATCGACAGTGTTGCCAGCTTGTAACCAAAATATCCGATTGAGGGAATTACACAGTTTTTTTTCATAAGAACAAGATAAATATACAAAAATTTCCCTTAGTTTATATATTTGTTAACTGCATAATACCTTTTGCCATCAACGTTAGTAGATCTAACACTTCTTTTATTTTCATCTTGCCAAGATCGGCCAATGATACATTCTGAAAAATCCATGTTCCATCTAAGAAAACGAATTGGTACAAGATTGTTTCTATTTCTTTAATATATTCTTTCAAAAATACCAATCGTTTGAAAGCTACATGGGAAAATGTTAAAAAATAGACGCACAGCAACACGGAACCACGAACAATAATTAAGGTTAGTTTTGCATGAAACGTCAAACCAAACCAACGATCGAGTTGGCGCCACCGCACCGTTTACAGTTGTGTTGTCAACTATCGGACAATAAATTTCAAATTATATTAATTTTTATAAGCTTGAATAAACAAAATATTTTCTATAAGTGACTTCGTATCAAAAAAGAATACTTTAAGTTTGTAGCAAATTCAATATCGCATAAAGTTTTAATACGTTTTGCAAAAATTTAATTTCCTCGTGTTTTCTTATTGATTTACAATTATCAGCTGATTGGTGACGTGCCTCGGTTTTTGTTTTGCATCAACTGTAGCAGGAATTTAGTTATTTATGTTTTTAATAAATTAGATTGTAAAACATATCCCAATTTGGGAAAATAATTCCTATATATACAATTATTATTTTCAAAACATCTCGGGGCGTAGGGGGCGCCTCTTCCCCCTAAATCCGGTACTAGGAATTTATTGAGGAACTGTGATTACAATTTCAAGTTAAATGCAAGAATGAAATAATATGATAATGGGGTGTCCTATTTAAAATAAGCATGTTGACATATACGTCCGGTGTAACCCGAGGTGCCAATTCTTGAAAAGATTTAGGGCGAATAGCCCTCATCGACATTAGTATGCTACCAAATTTTCGTTTTTTTTTATCCTAGTTTTTCCATAATCAATTAATGGAGTTCCCGGTATAAAAAATGTAATTCTGGAGAGTATTTAAATAAGCTTTATAATCATTTAGCAGCTGTATCAAAAAACAATTTATTACTCCAAAGTATCTTATGTACTAATTATTATATCGCACCACGGGATTCAAATATGTTAGGGATAATAATTTATTAAATGTACCTGTCATATTAAACTAATAGTTTAAATTAAATTTACCGTTCACTTAATGACACACATATTGGTGTCAGTGCGCGGCATCCAACGTTCTAAATAATGACGCAAATTTTAACGTAAATAAAAACTAACAGCTGAGACAATTAATTTTATAAACTTAATTTGTGGTAATCAAATTTTGTTATTTCTGAAAATTATCCGGATACTAAGCTTGCCTAAGAACCATCAACGAATTTACTTTAGATATTATGTTAAGAAATCAAAATTATTTGATTGACGCTCATAAAATCACTCAGCAATGGGGGTATAAAAAATAAGAAATAAAATTCAATAATATGTTTTTTCCTATTAGAAATTTTTGCTACAAACACAATACCGTTGGATTCCGCAATAAATTTTGAGGTTGGTTCAAATTTGCTTCCCCCCTATTTGTCCTAATGTACAATGCACCGACCGATGACGTCACGAGAGTCGGAGGCTTGTTCAAATTAATACTCGCTGTTATCATACGTGTAGTAAAACAGTTAATCACCAAGAAATGTTTTAGGTTAATTTTATTTCAATGTATTCAATTATACAGGGTGTCCCAGGCCAGGATACCCCAGCAATCTCCCGGGATTCAGACAAAACACATAAAAATAATTTGACAAATTCCTATATGTTTTTATCCCTCCTGGGTCAGGTGATCGAGGAGACCAAGCCACTGGTCCTCCTCTTCTTATCAATTGCTTTTTGAAGTTCCTGCTTGGGTACCTACTCCCAAACTACTAGACTAAAATGTGGTGGAAGCCCCATCATGCTTGAACCACATATCACGTCATATTGGCAGAGATAGGTCTTCTAAAAATCTGGCAAATTATTCTGAAGAAATTCCAAATAAAGTTCTCCAGTTAACCTTCTTGACAATAAAACTTGTTGTTAAATTGAATGTTACCCGATGCGTTACAATAGAAGCATGGGGATATTCCTCTGCACAGAAATGCAAATTATGGGAGTTAATTATGCCGTTTTTTAGAAAATCCAGCTTCGTCCATAAAGAATTTTGCATCGCTTCTATGCCGATCTAAAACCCAGTTAGAAAACTCCATCCTTCGCGAGAAGTCTTCAGGAAGAAGCGGATGGACTTTTTGAAGATGGTATGGATGCAATTGTTGCTCTTTAAGGATTCTAGAGACCGTCGAGTTAGGGCAATCAAACTCGAGAGCCAATTTTCGGACACTTGTAGAAGGATCTGCTTCTACGGCGTGTTTCCTTTAATACCCTCACCGCGACGGATTTGATTTCCACAATTGTGGCTGACTTTGTTAAGTTTTCCTAAAATTATTTACGACACTTTATATTAAATCTCTATCATTCGATAAGTACAAGTGCTTCTAAGGCATTATACATGATGCAAGCCCATACATTAAATGCATGTCGGCATATTCAGCAAACGTAAATTTTATTACTAATTATCAACTAACCAAGAAGAAAAAGAAGAAAAAAGATAGAAAATTTCAACACAATCTATTTTTAACTGACACTGGAATTAATATCCTTTCTTAAATCGGTATATGTCAAAAGATCACAGCAACAAAATAGAAATTTTATGAAGATGACAACCAATGCAAAAACCATATGCAACAAAAAATTCGTAAACAGTTCATTTTATCGCTGGCGATCGAGGGTACCTTTTTCAAAGTCTAAGCTTAAAGCTGTTCAAAAATATTATTATTGTGCCAGGGTGTAAAAAAAATAGCATTACTGTGTTAGAGCTAGTCTATCCCTGAGAAACTAAAAAAGCCGAATGTGAATAAAATTAATTATTAATTATTAAAAGGGCCCATTCAAAGAGACTTACCTAGTAACGATCTGCTGTCATCCACGCTTTTTTGCTCGAGACCCATTGGAGAGAACTTATCGCTCTGTGCGCCCTTAGAACATCGAGGATTTTTGCTTTTGCCTATTATAAGTGGTACTTCCTTCACCATCCATAGGTTATTGCACAGAACAAATTTGTAAATTGTTGTTTTGCTGTTATTTTTTTCCAGTACACTTGTCGTCTTTCAATGCATATGTTTTTGTTGGCAATGCACAATGGTAGAGACTTGTCTTATCTGAATTAAATACGTCCCATGGGGCATAATCCTTTTAAATGGCCAATTATTGAAATCGGCTGATTCGCCACATATTTTCTTGAAGGTAATATTTGATACCTTGAAATTATCTAGTCCTAGATATTGAGCAAATTCGAGGGCTTTTGCTTGAATTATCGGCCCAGATATTGGTAAGTGCTTGCTTCGCGCCTTACAAAAGCAGTTAAAAACAAGTTAGTACACTGCCAGCCCTTCGGTTTTGGGAAATTTTCTTTTTTGTTCACCATTGGTAACTTCTTGAAACAAATTTCTAACTGCTGCTTTATTTTGAAGCAACATAGTCACTTGGCTCTTACCTACTTTAAATTTTTCAGCCAATTTCCTGGTACCTACTTAAACCAGTTTTTTTCACTTTCCTCGATTATTTCAATTTCCTCGCTTAAAGAAAGACATTTACTTTTTCCCGCCATTTTTAAATATTCACGTTAGTCCAAAAACACACTAAAACTGTTCAATACAAAACTAATGTTAACAATATCGTCAGCCTTTAAAGAAAATTAAATGGATCCGTCTGCAACAAAGTAATTAGTGTGTATACCTATATGTCTTAAGAATTATCGGGTCGGATTTTACTGCCCCTAATGGATGGTTTTTTTAGCATTAATGTTTACTAAAAATTCCGATGATGAGTGCCCGTGGTCGTTTAACAGATGGGTTGGTAAAGAGGAGTATACAATAATTGGATTTCCATTTTCAAATATGGGGAATTCATAACTGGTCGTTTAACACAGGTGGTCACTTTATAGAGGAGGTCACAAACAGAGGTTTTACTGTATTTTTAAGGCACTAAAATAGACTTACAAAAATATTTAAGTGGTTTTTGCGAGCAAACGAATAAAAAATTCTGTTAGTCCATTGTTAGTTTTGTGAATTTGTTGCTTTATCTGAGTGTTACTGCCTCTGTATTTTCCGTTACTTCAATTTATTGATTTTAAAAAAATGATAATTACCTGTTTTTTTTTAATTTTTCAAACTTTAAAATTATTTTTATTGTTTTTACATTCTACTACGAGGCAATAAAATAATTTTTTTGGTTAATTGTTAATTACAAGGAAATAGGAGCACAAAGAAAATAGTTGCGTCGATGAATTATACGTGAAAAATTCCAGACGTGTTGACTTTTATAACTGATTTACGAATTGTACGCCAAAATGAACAATTTTCATTCTCGCTCTGTGTTGGTATCAAAAACAATTTTGTTTTGTTCAAAAACAGCCAAAAGAACTCGGTAGATTTCCAAGTTGTTACAACTTTAACAAGACGTAATAACTTTGAAATATGTGAAAATATTTGTATAGGCCATTCCAGGCTATTATATTTTTTAGACGTAAATACTAAAGCCATTCGGGGAATTATTTAGAAAAATTAAAAATAGCGAATTATTAATGAATCAAAGTTTCTTGAAAACTTTTTATTCTTTATGGTAAATATTTATCTTGACGTAATATGTTTTTTTTTTGTTTGGTGTGAATTTCTACAAAAACCAACAGTCTATTTCGTTACCTAAACATTTAATAAAAGAATAAAAACATATGTTTTAATTTCTCGGTACCTAACAAACAACCAGATGCTTTTAAATATCTACCATATAATTTTAGCGAATATTGGAAAATAATAGAACAGTGTAACTCTCCAAACTGTCAACTTTTATCTTTTTTGGTTTCCGCTTTCTTTTGTTCTTTGCATCAAACTATTGTGCAAATTCATAGAGCTTCAGGCAATAATAGGGCCAAAACCCATAATTTTTGGTCATTTGCATATTTTTGGCAATGTGGACCGTAACTAGGAATTAGGGCAAGTGGTCTCCAGCATATGGCTTAATATACCTAACGGTGACCTAACTATTTGTGTGCATTGATAGCAGACATAGAACCTAAACTAGCCTAACTTAAAATATCTAGGTACGTTCCTCACTAGAATTAAGTAATGGTTGAATGATAAAAATAATAATGTTTTTGTTAGTACAAATGGCTGATATGCCTATGTAGTTTGTTTTAGAAAAATAAGTTGCAATTTAAAATTTATAAATTAAAAAATTTGCCTCATTTGCATACACCGGGTGTTTCAAAAAACATGTGCCGTCGTTCGTATGGTGATTACTTAACCAAAAATAATAAGAAAAATATTTTTTCCACGACTGTTAAATTAAACAAACAATATTTTGTAATTTTTGATAAATAATAATAACCATTATTAACAAGTGTTGAATAATAACTTAAAAGCGTTGAATAATAACCATTATTCAACAGTTTGTGAGCAATCACAAAGCATAATTTTCATTATTCAACAGTTGAAAACATGACAAATTTATCAATAAAGCCTAGAAATTAAATGTCAAATGGAGATATTGTCAAATTCGACTCCATTTAAATTAAAAAGTCAAAATGTTCTTTATATTAAAATTTGTCCTTGTCTTATAAAAACCAATAATAAACCATGGATTCTGATAGTGAAATTGAAATTTCCACACCGCCAGACATTTTGGAAGTCGCACAGAATACAGCCAATAGGGTTGTTGCCGAACAAGTCAAAGAAAATATACCAAAGCACATATCAAGAATTTATGGAATGGCGAAATTTGAAAAAGTGAACTCTTTCTCTGAAAATGTTTTGCTTACATTATATCTAAGTGAATTATCACAAAAATATAAGTCGTCTTCCTTGTGGTCCAAATATTCAATGCTAAAGAGCACACTTAGCATAAACAACAATGTCAACATTGAAACGTACCTAAAATTATGGGCTTTTTTGAAACGAAAATCAGTAGGTTATCGAGCAAAAAAGGCCAATACCCTATCACCTACAGAAATTAATAAATTTATGAAAGAAGCGCCTGACCACAAGTATTTACCGACGAAGGTAGGATATTATTACTTGCAATTTTCTCATTCTTAGGTATATCTACTTACACATAATTTTCCTTAAGGTTGAATTGATTATGGGTGTAATGGGTGCCTGCCGACCGAGCAAATGAACTACACTCTATGAATATTGACGATCTAGAGGATTTAGGATCTGGTCTTCTTCTTACAATACCCAACACTAAAACAAAAATCATAAGAAAATTTACAATAAATAAGCAGTTTTATTGCATTGTAAAGAAATATATGGATCTCCGCTCAGTCAATGTCACTTCAAGAACATTTTTTTTTTTAATTACAAGAAGGGTAAATGCACCGTACAAAAAATTGGAATAAATAAATTTTCAGCCATGGGAAAAGAAATTGCAACATTTTTGGGCCTTTGAAATCCCCAATGTTACACAGGTCATACTTTTAGAAGGTCATCCGCGACTCTCCTTGTGGATGCAGGGGGAGATATAATAGCTTTAAAAAGGCACGGTGGATGGAAATCCACTACAGTAGCCGAAGGCTATATAGACGACTCAGTTGCTAATAAAATGCATACAGCAGAAATGATTTCAAAATCAATTAACCAAGAAACCAAACAATGCAATATTAATTATGATTTAAAGTCCTCAACTGTACCTACGGTACAGCTTAATAACTGTTCCAATATTACATTTAATTTTACAGGTAAAGAGTAAACTATTAATTTGGCTTCAATATGCTTTACTTATAATAAAATTATAGTTATAAACGGATCCTGAACGTATGCAAATCTTTCAGTGATAGTTGTCGGTTCTTTTAAAAAATTAATTAAATGTTTAGGCCCTATGTTGTTTATTGGATATTTAATGGCAATAAACCTAAAAGTGTATAAATCTTTCTGTTCAGTATGTTATAGTTTTCTATAATAAAATAATTTCAAAGCTACCTTGATTATTTCCAATCACAAAATATTCCAATGCCCCTTTTTTTATTTTGAATCTATGATTAAGGTTATGTTATGTTTATGTATTTTAAAGTTCTTCTTTTCGCGAAGCTAGTCAGAAGTCCCACGACCTACAAGAGCAAGGGCACGTTTCTTAAGGTAATAAACTAATAAATTGACTTGTATTTTTATTATGTCTCATTACTACCACGTCTGATCCGCATCACTGTAAGTATTTATTCATAAAGAGGAAAAGAGGTAAAGATTTATCATTTCATGATAATTTCCTTGCCAGTTTCGCAGAGTAGACGTACGCCGGCGAGTCCAGCCTGGAGTTTGGACGTGACGTATTTTTTGACCCATATAGAAATTTAATAAAATTAGAATGTTCAAATATTTACTTCAAAGTCGTGGAAAAAGTACAGTATTCTACTCGCGGTAATGACAGTTATTTACTTGGATGATTTGCAACACTCGCCTGTGGCTCGTGATGCAAATTTCACCCTCGTAAATAATAACTGTCAATTATCGCTCGTTGAATAATATACTATTATCAATACAGGTCCGCAACCGCTTTATTTTTGAGATACAGGGTGTTACAATTTTTAGGCGGAGCAAAAAATGTGTACGTCACTGCCGCTTTCTCTTTTGATAACACAGTTATAGTCTATCTTTAAATGGCGCGAAGTAATAAATGCTCATTAAAGGTGCAAACGCATATCGGGGTATCAAGAACAATTTAAATATCATGCCTTAAAATCTATTGTGTTTACATTAAAGGGTCCAAATAATGAGCATTCTTAAGGTAGGTCCACCCTGAATTCATCGCAAGCTATTGTTATATTTGAGGATTTTCCAATATTATTGGGAAAATCCCTTAGCCAGTAGCGTGTATTGGGGAAGTTTTTAAATTATAAATCTTAAACATGTCCATTCTTCTAAAATTCTATTATCTATATTATATTCGTAGGTATTTATTACATATGAAAACATTCAAAAAATCGTATTATAGTTATTAATGATACTAGTTCGATATGAACACTATAATGAAACGTGTGCAACGTTAAACCACGAGGCGTTAGCCGAGTGGTTTAATTGCACAAGTTTCATTAACAAGTTCATATCGAACGTGTATCATTCAAAATTTAATCTACGACAGTGCAAATAGATTTTATTCGTCTAAATTTCATTAATATCAGATAACGTTTTCGTAATTTTTAAAATTTTCAGGTGTTCATAATAGTCGTTATCATGGTAACCGCATTTTTGATTGTTTCAATTTCGAATTTGACAACGTCATTATTGCCGTCTAATTTTCTTTTGTATGCAAAGTGTTGTCCAAAACTAATTTAAATATGGGAGATTTTGAATCCGAAAGAGTCCCTTCGGATGTCGAAAATAACGCGCAAAGCGTAATAGATTCCCTACTTCCCGAAAAGTCAAGGCAGGTGTACGAACTTAACATTAGGATGTTATTATGAATTCATAATGGCACTGAGTGCTATTATGAAGGTCATAATGACATCCAAATGATAATGTTAAATACGTCATAATGGCACTGTCGTAGATTAACTAATAAATAACAATGGGTGGTACTATGATCGATACACTTTTTCACTGTTCCGCACTGATTTTATCCATAGCTTCATTAAAGAGCCTTTTTAAATCCACCATTTTATGTCGTGTTTTTTCTGGCGACATCTGTCTTTATTTGAGCCCATATAAGTTCGATCGGATTTAAATTGCAGTGGTAAGGAGGAAGTCTGAGCACAGATATTCCTCGCAACTTTGCCATTTCATCAACTATACAGGGCTGCCCAGAAGTCCGGAATAAAATTATTATAGCCTTAAACTGTAACTTTTGGGGAAAATGTTCGGATACGTCAATTTAGTTTTATATATGCTTACATTTTGACGTTATCGTTTTGCTTTTTTATAGACATTCGTCAAAGATATGACGACATCGATCTTTTTTTTAAATGGAAACATACACCTTGTGATACACCATTTGAAAGCTAATATCTCGTACAGTATTCTCATAAATTTTGGCGCGATTCTGTCAAGCTATTTCAAAATCATAGATTTTTTTTTACCTTTCAAGGTAAGAAATCTTCATTGTTTCACGTTCTGACATTTTGTGACATTGTGGACCTGTAAAATTAATTTAGATATTTCCGTAATATTAGTAGTAAGTTTTATTTTACAATTTTCTAAACGAAAATGGTTTTGTCGGAAAGGCAGCGTAGCGAAGTCTTGATATTGTTAGAATGTGGAGATAAAATAAGAAGTCAAAGTGAAGTGTGCACTTTATTTAATGCTAAGTATCCGGAAAATCAAATTTCACAGAGCACCCTTATTAAAATATTCCACAAATTTGATGAACATGGCACAAGGACTTGCCTAGGAATGGACGGCCACGTGTTTTAGGCGACGATGAAAAATTGGATATTGCATTATCTCTGCAGGATAATCCGCATTTATATAGGGTAGTATTTAAATAGGGATTTTTTTTAAACTTGTAACAGTCGCCATTTTAAAATAGCTCGACAAAATATCTTAGACAAATGTCTATAAAAAAACAAACGAGTAACGTCAAAATGTGAGCCTATATAAAACTAAATTGACGTGTCCGAGCATTTTTCCCTAAACTTACAGGTTAAGGCTATATTAATTTTATTCCGGAGTTCTGGGCAGCCCTGTATATTCTTTGAATGCATTTTTATGCAAACTGGCTAGTACCAAAAGTTCTTTCATTAAAAATCTAATTGAAATTCTATTTGTCTTAAACTTAGCCATTCTGATATTTCACTTTTACGCCACGCACTTGTCGGTAATTTTTCCGTCAGCCTAAAGTGATAACTTGCATTATCGAATACAATTATTGCATCTTTTGGTATAAGATCCAACCATTCTTCAAAGGCTTCGGCATTCATGTCTTCGTGATAGTCTCCTGTATTATTAGATTCGAACATCAGTAGACCACCTTTAACGAAGCCTTCAGAGCTTCCAATATGGGTTATGATAAGTCGATGTCTTTTTATAGGTGGCAAGTAATTTCTTCTCCAACAGACGATATCGCTTCTGTCTATTATAATCGATTGCCTATTATATTCTTTCCACTGAAAACCCATTTCTTTTCATAATTTCCAAAGCGTATTTCTACTCATATATGGGTAATTTTGTCCAGCGTGTAAATTTCTTTTTTTAAAAAGAAACTATAACTTTTCGCCTTATTCTCTGCATTAAAACTTCATCCAGCTCAAGTTTTGGTTGTCCTGGAGAATTTATTGGAGGTTTGACGCCAACACTTTTTTCTTCTTTTAAAAGTTTATATATTGTTGTTTTCCCAACGCTAAGCATATCTGCTGTAAATTGCGCTGCATTGTCAACACTCAAATCCGCGTTCTTACTTTTAATAGAATTGTAACAGAGCCAGCCGCCCCTAATATATATATATATATAATAAGTTTCTCCTTCTTGATTGGTAAAGGCCCATCATATGCTTCTGTTAGATAATCAAGAGTTATACTAATAGTTTCAATCTACTTTCTGTAGGTGATTTTAACGAATCAAAAAAACCGGTTAAATAATATTTTTCGTAATCGGGTAGTGTTCGGGTCATCCAAGGTAATTTGCATTATCACTGTCTGGATTATTTTATACTTTTCTTTCCAAATTAAATCGACTGCATCAGTAAAATTTTTAAAAAACATTATTCTGATGCATGTAAATAACACTAAAGGGATTAAGAAAACTTAAAGAAGTTAGTCACCATTGGCAATTACTTCTCTAGCTTGATTATGGATAACTTGCCTTTTATATATGTACTCATTTTACAAGCAGCTACATACGTTTAAATATAATTATTAATTCTATGCTCTGCTAGTGCCGGTTATGTGCCTGTCATTTTTGAAAATGTCATGATGAGAAGCACCTTCCCACAAATTCAATGTTTCATAAGTAAAAAGAAACCAAATCGGTATCAATGCCCAGGTGATAATTTGTGGCCCAGGAATGTGCGCTATTATCTTCAACGCTTCAACGATTATAGTTTGCAATGTAAGGGGGAAAATAAACGGGATATATGATATATGATACAGGATTTATACATTATATATCTAATTGTTTTATGTAATAAATTTGAATTACATTCAAATTAATACTTTATGGAAATTTGAACAGAGCATTACGGTAACAATGTTCACTTTTGGGCCACATTCCTTAAATTCCTTTCGTAGCTGTAGACCCGTGCCTCGAACTATAATAAGACAGATTCAACTTAAAAAATTAAAAGGTTTTTACATTAAGAAAAATTACAATAAAGGTGAAATTTTTCTATATATTTTAATAAACTGAGGAAAAAGAAGAAACATGGACTTAAGGGATAATATAACAATATAAAGAAAATAGAGGTATAATCATTTAACAACACTCATCGGATTACGGCTATACATCACCACAAGAGGCCGGAAAATCGCTTCAACAGGTGTATATATTTCGCGCGACAGTCGAACATGAACCCCTGTTCCGACGCCGGGTAATAATGCGGGCAAGAGCATTGGCTTATGACCCTGAAGACCATAAATTTTCTCCCAAGCTTGGAGAATTAGTATACTGGGATGTTCAAAAGTCCTACAAAAATTCATATTTTTTCTATATTTTTTTTTGAAACCTTAATAAAAATAAAATTTTAAACAACCTTTTACATAATAATATATACGCTGTTGCTATATAAGTTGCCGGGTACATTAAGCATTCTTAACATAGCACCAATGTCCTATCCATATATATGATATTGGCTTACCCTACCTTGGGGAAGGCAAAAATTTTATTTGAGAATTTTTTAATTTTATCATACATAACTTTCTCATATCTTTTACTTCTAAGTATATTCTTAAAGTCCTCTGTGCAGTCCTTTTTCACTTCTCTATTATAAAGAATTATGCATACTGTCCTTAATTAGATGCATGATATCTTTAGTCACATTACCTACATTTGGGAGATTTCTCACTATTTGTGTTACCGATTCCATGCCTAAATAATTTGTGTGTCACCGGGCTTGTTTCATTGATTACCTTATACTGCTGAATATGGATGTAGATAACCACACTTTTTTTCAATTGCTGGGCGGAGATTTACTTTCGGGACTTAAAAATTTATTATTTAATTTATTATCCATGTGTTCCAATATCTTTGGTTTTAATTTATGTGTCCCTATTAAAATTATTATCCAAAATTTTAACGACTACTTTTTTGTAAATAGTGTTTGTTATTAAGGCAGTATTCTCAAAAATTGTGTTAATATGCGACTCATATCAGATTTTATTATGAAAGTTTGTACATGACTGGAACTGTGACTTCAATAGTAGTGCCAAAGCCTTTTTCTCAACATTTATAAGATTCTGCCCATCTAATGTCGTACCTAACTATAATTAATGTCGCTTAACCCTATATATAAACATCCGTTCCAAATATACTTACCGGAAATAAAACTATTTTTTAAGTAAACTGATTATGCATCGGCAGAACTTGCGCTAAGTAGATACCATACTTTTGCCATTATAAAACTATTTATATACTTATTTATTAGATTATTTGTTATTATATGTATCTGCATATGTTTTTTTATGTTATCCCACTTAGGATTTGCTATGTCTAAAATTTTTTGTTATCAACATATCAAGAATTTTAATATTTTCCTTGACTGGAAAATTCTAAATATAGATTCTTACACTTATCCAGATACCTAGTAT
Source organism: Polydrusus tereticollis (assembly GCA_963920685.1). Lineage (NCBI taxonomy): Eukaryota > Metazoa > Arthropoda > Insecta > Coleoptera > Curculionidae > Polydrusus > Polydrusus tereticollis. The sequence goes on along the minus strand of OY987329.1, from coordinate 86,129,230 downwards.
AGTGGCGTTCAGTAAGTGAATGCGCATTTGTCATTAACCGATTATGGTCAAAATTAGTCTAGAATAAGATAGACAGCGGTCCTCAAACAATTTCTACTAATTTTAGATATATGGGCCGTAATTAAAATTTCCATTACAATTATTTATTTAATTATTTTTTATTTCATAACTATGTAAATAATAATAATAATAATAATAATAACAATAATTAGAAATTTTAATACATAAAATGCACATTTAATCGTCAATATCACCATCAGCACTGTTGTCACTGTCACTATCAGAGGTTATAATAATTGGCCTTATTTCATCAATGACCTGTTCCGAGTCAAAAGTATCTTGAATCAATTTTTCCACGTGGTCAATACATTTTGATCAAGTCTCTGGCCCAATTCGTTTTAAAGCTTCATTCCATAAATTTAAAATGCTTTCTTCGTTCGTCGTTTGACATGCATGCTTGTCATAGTAGTTTTTGCAAATTCCCCACACTAATTCAATATCATTAAATTCACAATGATATGGGGGCAGACGTAAGACCTCGTGACCGTATTTCCCCGCGAGGGAGTCCACTATGTAAGACTTATCCTTACCAACAATGTGTACTTTAATTTCAGATAACAAATCTGCTGTCAAAAATATATGGTCGTTTTTTATTTTTCTGGTGTTTAGCCAGTTCCTCATTTCATCATTGGTAGAACTATTGTTTGGTATTTTTTCAGAAACTCGTGAGTGATATGAAGCATTGTCTAAAATATTGATCGAGGGTTCTTCTAGTGATTTTAGCACATATTCTTCAAACCAGTTCTCGAATATCGCGGTAGGCATATTGTCATGATAGTCCTCCACTTTCTTCGATAAAGTAAAAACTAAACTTGCATCTGGCAAAAATCCTTCTCAACTTCCGGCGTGTATTACGACATATATTTTTCCATTCTCGGATGAAACCCTTGAATAGCAGTATTTTTACCCATCCTGCCATGAATATTTTGTTTGGTTTCCCTCCGCAAAAATCCATGTCTCATCTAAGAATTCCACAGGTTTTGAATTCTCGGACTTTAAATTAGCTAGGTATTTCCTCAAAAACGACCACCGCTTAGAATCAATATGTTGTTGCTCACAAAGAATTTTTCGGTTGTTAGTTTTGTGGTACTTAAACCCCAACTGCTTTAAAACTTATGAAAGACTAGTAGGGGAGAGGGTCGATGAAACGGACACTTCCAAAAAATAATTGATATATGTTTTAATATTCTTTTAATTACTAAATAGGATATATAGTATAAAACGGTGATAAATTACTTAGCATTTTTAATTATTAGTAATTCATTTATGTTAAACCATTTAAAGTAACAGAATATTAAAAAAAAATGTAATTTTGGCCAGTTCATTACAACGCTGTATTGAACCGGACAAAGGGTGTTATGAAAAGGACGGGTCTACAAATATAATAATACACATAGTTAAAAACAGGTTTTTTTTTTAAAGTAGTTAAAGATATGAAATTCTCTACTAACTTCCTTTTGTAACAAAACAAAATATAACATTTAGATGATTAAAGATATAAATTAATTGCATTTGTTGCAAAAAAAATGATGGCCGCCTTTTAGTCCACAGGTCTCATGAGCCCACATTTGGCACACAAAGCATTTAAGCCAGTCTGTCTTACTTAATTTATAAACGCCACTACAAACCACACATGCATCTTGTTCATTACTGCATTTTTCTTTATCTTGTTTGCTTTGAATATTATGTAGGATTTTCTTTCCTTTCTCCTTTTCTATCAGGCCCCTTTCAAAACTAAGGCAACTGAGGGAAATATCATCATCACTGGAATCAAGGAATGAAGTATTTTCAATGTGTATGTTTTTCTTTCCTTCCTCATTTTCTGTTACTTTTCTTTGAAAACTAAGGTCATTAAGGGATGTGTCATCATCATCACTGGAATCATGTAGCGAAATATCTAAGCTTGAATTTTCAGAACTAGATTCCTGGCATAAACTTTTTATCCGTTTTTTGGTGGCACTTGATAACTTTTTTTTCTTGGAACCTGCTGCTTCCTTTTCTTGTAAAAGTCTGTCTTTCTCAGGTGTTTCCGTTATAATAGTTGTTTTACCTTTACGAGGACCTCCAAGCTTTCTTTTTCGTGCAGGAGCCTTAGGATACGGCCTCACGTCTTCGGGAGACATGACTGCGTCCTTAGATGTAGAAGGTAAATTATTACGAAACACATTGTGGTTTTGAAGCGGACACATGCACATGCATTGAACCGGACGTCCGTTTCAGTGCATTAATACATGTCCACTTCATGGCAATCGCCATTTTATTTCTTTAATCGCTTTCAATGCCGAAAGAAAATACCTAACCAAAAAGCTTTCTACCTGACATGCTTCTCAAAGGTGTTACAGAAGAGATTACCTAAGCCCAAAATAACAATTTAAAATAGCCTACCTTAAATGCAGTTCACAAATTTCTATAAATATTTACTTTTTATGCCAAGAATATGGTTTCTTTCCTAGCTCATCTGCTACGTACACCACCAGACCGATACAGCTGTGGTGTGATTCACTCAAGACAATGTTGCTAGAATGTCATTAAGGACCGCATTATACTAAAGAGTTTTTACACTAGAGCAACTGTCCGTTTCATAGCGTGTCCGTTTCATTGACACTCTCCCCTACGTCCAAGGTCACATATTTCTCTGTTCCTGATTTTCTCAAGGATCGAATCAAGAGTTACTACTTCTTTCTGTTTGTACATATTATAAATAACTCCTCGGATTTGACATTTAAATCATTCTGGCAAATCATTGGTTTTCAAACTTAAACGGCGTTTTTTTATTTTTCTTTTCAATATGGCCGTATTTTTCTAAATTGTGAATATTTATCACAGTTCTTCGTGATATGCCACAGAAATCCGCTGTTCGTTGTTGTACCGCCACCGTAGATAATAACCACCATTTTCCTTCTCTTTCTTGAAAGATTCCTCGACTTTTAAAATAAGACGTCTTTCATTCGGTGTAAGAACATGTTTTAACAGAAGCCATTTTAATATATCTGCTTTCGAACGTTACGTTAGCAAGTGAGACAAAAATAAGCCAAACTAACCCAAATATATATATATATATATATATAGCCAAACTAAAGAAAACAAAGAAAGTCCCACTCAGTACCTGTACATTATGCATTTAATTCATATAATAAATTACTTATTGACAAATATTTATTAGAATTAAAATGAATTGTTCCATTTTCTTAGAAGACAAATCGACAAACAAAATACAAAGAAATCCCCAGTCTCAGTCACTACCTGTACATTAAGCATTTAATTAATATAATAGATAACTTATTGAGGGTTACTGTAATTTACAGGCGCCAGGTAATATTTAATTTATGCATCCTTAATCCGATATGAGAAATCACTCAATGAACGGACTATAGTAAAATCTCTGACTTTTCAAGATTTATTTTTGCGTTAGACCCTTGCGCAAAAATTTCGATAACCTTTCCTATTTTTTATAAGAGGAAATTGTTTTAAATTGTTCTTCACATTTATGTAATATTTTCAGCCCCCTCCCTTCAACCCCTTAACCTGTAGCTACCTCAACTTTTTTTTTAATGGCAACGTAGGTCACATGAAAAGGTATTCAAAACCTAAATCCGATATATGTTTTTCGATCCAGTAAATTTCGATTTGATAACCTCTCAGCATAGATTCTTGCTTCCAGAGAATTGCATTGTGCTTGCCCATAAATTAAATGCATGTGAGCATTACTCCATATTAAATTCTTAAGGTTATTTATTTATACCTAATGATAACTCGTTATAATTCGTATGTGAAAATAATAGGTTAGTTATTATTGTGTTTTAATAAATTAACGGAAAATAAATTAATTTCAAAACTTTGTATTGGGGCCAGATGTCTTTGTTAAGAGAGACATTAAGAGAAATTATTATGTAGACTACTTGTATAATTTATGACCTCCCCTATAGACTCGCGAAATATTGCCCCATATTTACTGGAAACCCTATACAAATAATAATAAAGTATTCCAGGTAACCATAAAACATAATTACACAAAAAGAGTAGTAATTTTTTTCCAAATAAAGCAATCAAAAACAAAAATATTCGAGGCAAAAGTCAATCTCTTAATTCTTATAAATGAAACAACCTAAACAGTTCACGAAAATTCAAGAAAAGTCACAGGATGTATCCTAACTTAAAAGTATAGGGAATATTTCAAGGATGCAAATATTGACTTGACATGACCTTCATAAAACTTACGTGGTTTGTAATTAAATATCACCAAAAATCATTCGTAAATCTCATAACAACTTCAAAATCTTTAAACGATTAGCTCTGGCATTCAAAGCTCCGAGGGGTAGAAATGGGGAGAGCTTTTTATTTAACAGCAGATGCTTCTCTCGTATTATTACGTCATCGCTTTAAATCCGATAATTAAACCTTGCTGTTGCCCAAGATCATTAATCAATTTGTTGTTTTGAATATATAGAATTATATGTCTTGTTAGTGGTTTGTTAAGGTACATAAGTAGATATTTATTAGTAGGTTTATTTATCAGTTTTATTACGAATTAAAATAATTTATTATTGAGTACAAGAACTATACAGTGAAAATGTAAAGGTTGGAACAAATTCATTTAAAATTCACGCGTACTTTATCGGAAAAACGTTCGGATCCGTCGATTTTTTATTTCTGTTGTGCATTTTTTAAAATTTTTTCATGTATACAGCTTGTCCCAAAAAGAATGCGCACACAAATGGAAGTTTGCGAACTCTTCAATATCAAGTATCCTCGCACCGATATCTCGAACTACTGTCAACAAAATAGAAAAAATATATAGAGATTTAGGTCACGTTAGGTACAATTATATGAAAGGTCGACCTGCAGTATTAGAAGATACAGAATTAAATGTGCTATTATCGGTTCAAGAAAATCACCATAAGGGGAGTAGTACTATTGCTTTGGAAAATCATGTCACACCCGTCCTGAAGTATATAGACAAAAATAAATTCCATATTTACCAAGTCCAATTGGTTCATGAACTCAATAAAGATGATCCAGAGAGAAGAGTCCAATTTTGCGAGATAATGATGAATATGTACAATAATCATCCATAGTTTTCGAAACGAATTATATTTTCGGATGAGGCAACGTTTTGTTTGAATGGAACTGTGAACAAACAAAACTGTCGGTATTGGGCTACAGAAAATCTACGCTGTACTATGGAATGCCATACCCAAATCCTCACAAAATTAATGTTTGGGCCGGCATTGTTAAAAATAGAATTTTGTGACTCTTTTTTATTGACGGAAACTTTGATAGGTAAAACATATTTAGAATTTTTAGAAAATCTAGTACCGTGCCTTACCACACAATACCCTAATCTAGAAGATCCTGATGCATTGAACAATTTTTTGTGATATCAGCAAGACGGAGCTCCGGCCCATTACACTCGCCGTGTGCGTGAATATCTTAATTCAGTTTTTCCCGAACGATGGGTTGGCCGACGAGGTCCAATTCAATGGCCGGTCAGATCACCAGATTTAACCCCTTTAGATTTTTTTTGTGGGGCTATCATAAGTCTAAGGTATATGTATTAACCGACCAAATAATATTGAAGATAAAAACAGAATAGGAGGCCAAACAAGAATGATAGAACCTTTTGTCGTTAAAAGCGTTTTGCAAGAATTTAAAGATCGTCTCGGGTACTGCCAGACTGTTGTTGGAGGTCATTTCCAACATTTGATAAAGTGACTTTTAGATTCTTTTGAATTTTATTTTCTTTTCGCTAATTAATAATGTGTTGTTGTTTTAAGTTAAAACGCAGATTCCTCGCAAAGGGCCGAATTTAGGTATATGACATATTTTATGAAATATGTTTAGAATTTTATGCAAAATCCAAGCAGTCCATTTAAAAAAATCTAGTAAACCATTATAACTTGTTTTTGGGACAACTTGTGTACATGAAATAAGCCTTAAGAAATGCACAGCAAAAATAAATAATTGAGGGGTTCGAGCGTTTTTTCGAAAAAACATGGATTTTAAATGAATTTGTTCCAACCTTTACGTTCTCACTATATGTATATTTCATTAAAAATTTTACCATTTAAATAAATCGGCAATATACCGAAAAGAAAACTTTAATTTACAACCTCTCCAATTACATAAGAAATCTCGGGATTTTAAATGAGTAATAATATGTATATTTTTTATTTATACTACTTTTTAATCTTACGTTAAGTATGTGCCAAATTAGGTTAGTTACTACGTACTACTGGGCTATAGTACGATATTCAAAATTTTTAGTAAGCGACAATTTTTGTTGTTTTAGTTAAGTAATGATTTTTTTTAAATTTTGGGTAACAGGTACGTTAATGCAATACTGGGGTAGTTTTTTTTTGCTTCCTCCGAGGGTCCCTCCAAGTGCTGAATGCACTTCGACCAGGTTTGGCCCATTGCGCTCACCCTAGTTTGTTCTTACACCCACTTATTGATTCCAGTTCCTTGCACTGGTTTGTGTAGGTCAACTGGAAAGATTGTCGGAATATCCTCTGGTTCTAGTCTTGATTGCCCGAGTACTTGTTACGTTTTCCGATCCAATGACTCGCAGTGGAAAATAATATGTTGTACCGTTTCACTTTCTCGCCCGCATAACCAGGAGCTTTTGTCTCCGTTATACAGTTGCACACGGTACAGATGCTTCTTGACGGCCACGCGTGTCCTGTCAGAATTCCTGTGGTAATTCTTAGCTGATTTCTGCTCATCAGAAGTAACTGTTTTATTACTTTCGGGTCTGGGTCCCCAATGAAAGATTTGCTACGGTTTAATCTCTGTCTGTTGTGCCAGTAGGTTTTGTGTTGATCCTTGTCCATCGTTTTATGTATGACATCTCGTACTGTGCACCTTGGGACTCTGTGTGCCGGTTCCGGAGCAATGAATGTTTTCTTCGGCAAGTTCGTCGGCCTCTTCGTTTCCTGTAATACCTTCATGTCCTGTCACCTATTGTAGTATTACTTTGTTGGCCTTTGCCAGGGCCACTAGTTCCTCTTGGCATTCCCATACCAGTCCTGATGTCACCTTATGGCATGTTAGCGCTCTAAGGGCTGCTTGGCTGTCGGAGTATGTCGATCCCCTTATTAAGATAAGTCTTCCTATTGTTTTCATACGCACACTGTAGGATGGAGTAGATTTCCGCTTGGAACACCGTGGGAGACTTACCCAGGGAGAAATAAGCATTTCTCTTCGGTCTTACTCCGTGTATCCTTGCTCCGGTACCGTCTTTGGTTATTGAGCCGTCTGTGTACCATAATATTATTGCCCCAGGAGTATCGGGTGTTTTATTGTTTCACGCATCTCGCTCGTTGATTACGGTCTTGAATGGTATGTCATAGCGATATGCAGGGTTTGTGTGGTCTAATCTCATTTCTAACTCAGGTCCCCGTATGATATCGCACAGAAGTGCAGTGCGTGTCCTGTTCTGTGCCACCCAGAAATGCTAGGGTAGTGGTAAACTCTGTGCTGTTGGATCAAAGACTAGAAAGAAAGTATAATTAGTCTGCTCGATTTTAACAATTTTTGAAATTTAAACACTTTTTTCGACAAACATTATAAACTAAGTTTCAGAAATGACAGTAGTTTTTGAACTATTTCGACGCGAAAAACGTTTTAAAAAATGAAATATTACTGACAGTGTTGCCAAACGTTACTGGTTTTCTTAATGTTTATATTATGTCAATCCACAACTTGCGCAAATTCGGGAAATAAATTATACGAAATAATTAACACAAGCAACGAGCAAACCACAAAACTAATACAACCTGATTTGACATGAATGACTACGTAATCAAAAAAGTTTAGTTGACAAAATGGCAACACGCATTTGCTTGTCAACTGCTAAAGAACTTTTCCAAAATCGAACACGTCTGTCTTGAATTTAAAACATTTTTTTTTCTGTATTTTTAAGTTGTTTTTGGAAATAAAAAGGCTTTATTATTAAATAATAATATGTTGGGAAACTGTGAGTAAAATGGTTCATGTGCTGAATGTTAATAAATACCCCATATTAAAGTAATTGAGTAACGTTTACAATCTGTATAATCTTTTTTTGTTTTTTGGAAAAAAGTACTTCATCTAATAATTTTTTGGATTTTATGTGTATCATTTGAGGTATGCTTTTAAAAAAATCCGCAATAATTTTTATACTTTTTCATATGTAATGAAATCAGTATCCGAATACGAATATTATTTAATAGACTAAAACGGGGTTCCCAACAACATCCCGTTACAAAACATAGCACACCTATAGAAATATCATTATTACATAACTTTTAAACAACATTCGGACCCAAACCGGACTACATTTTAAAACTACTTAGGAAGTGATGAAAAATATTTTAAAATTGTGTCTTAATGATATTAATATATTATAATTATTGCGTAAATGCTGCTTTATTAGGTTACATTACATCTAAATAAAAGATGTTAAAATATTGTTTATTTCACACGTCACTCAGCAGAGTTTTTTATAATGCTATATAGATGACGGATGAGACATAAACTTATTCACCATAGATCCCCGTCATTATCTTTTACTATAGCGCCAAGCTTGACATTTTTATACGCAATATTTAGCTTACTGGCACTTCCTAGTTGTGAAATAAATTAGTATCTTGAAGCTTGTTTAGTGTTTTTAAATAGAAATGATACCTAATACATTAATAATAATTTATTCTCAAAACAAGTAAACTTTAAAGACCGCAAATTAATCTTGTTAAACTTCACACATGTTATTATAATGCGAGGATAGGTTACAATTTGTGAAAGTTTAGAGCCTAGACAAGTACCTATCAAGTTTTTAGGGCAATGCTATAACCTATTTGATTGACCACGTCGACAAGGTCTGAAAGTTAGTTGGTTAATCACTTCTGTTATTCAAATTAAGTAAATTTTATTCCATCAATTGTTATTGCCTACAAAATGGTACAACGTATTTATTAAAAAATTTGATTTATTATATTTAAAATACATTCAATATAACAAGTTTAATCGAAATAAATGCAGTAGCTATATTTCAATGGATCTATTCATACCACAACCTTGTATCAAGTATTCATTCTTGCGAAAAAGCAGAAAGGATTTCCAACTCAGATGTTCCCCATAAATCAAAACGTTCGTTAATTAGCTCATATCTTTAATTAAATAACAAATTATGAAAGCAAGATGAATCCAAAATGAAAGAAAGCTTATCAACAAACAAATCTGACGAATAAATATGCGAATATGTGCCCACCCATGATGTTGGGGTTGTCTGAGGTTTCTTATGATCACAAAAATATGGTTTTTCTTTAAGCGGAGAAAAGTATGCTTTTTCGTTCTGTTTCTTTCCCTCGGGGTTATTGTACAGGGTGTCCAGTTTTCGTGTGTCAAAATTATCCCTTTTTAAACAAACAAATATGGACTATTATGTATTAAAAACAGGGATAAGACAAAGAAATAATATATAGGGTATCCCATTTAAAAAAACAACACAAGTTTGGGTCAGAAGTGTCAGAACTCAAAAACAAAACTTTTTAGAAAAAAACTAACTACGCCACTGAAAGAACTGTATAATAACCCTTTTTTGCCTTATTGGTAAGTTATCAAATAATCGAGATTCAGAGGAGCGTCAAAAATGACAATCTTCGAAAATCGCCCTGTAGGTCAGAAACTGAGAGGGCTATGAAAATTTCGTTTGCTGCAATCAAAGTTGTATAAGATAATAGAACAATAAGTCGCAAACCCCATCTTTCTCTCATTTATAATAAGAGAGCTGGTATATAAGAACACACGAAAACTGGAAACCCTGTACTGCAACAAATAAATGAAAATTAAAACTATTGAAGTATTCTTTAAAAACACTATATAAAGTAAGCTTTGTAAGCTTAGTTTTTGATACTAATAATAATTTAAAGACATCATTCGTAAGAACCATTTCCATTGGTTTAAAATCTTATTGAACGAGTGAGTATAACAACAAAATTATAAGGAAATGTTGATCGGTTTTTACTTAGGTAAACAATTATAGGTACTCTTTCTATAACCGGTAAAAATGGCAATGTCACAGGGTGTCCCGAAATTAAGGGGAAATACTTTACTACCATATTCTCCGGCTAAAAATAATAGAATTTTTTCATAAGTGCAGAAATGCTTGTTTTAAGGGAGCTACCCCCCACCCTCGAATGAGGAACCCTGAAATCGTTTTTTTTTTTTAATATTTTCGAACCCGTTAAAAATTAAATTTTGAAATTAGGCATGGTTATAAACTTTTAACGATAAATCAGTAGTTTCTGAATTTCAAAAATTTAGTCATAGGCTTCACATACCGGGGTGGTTAAGGGTTAAAATAATCCCATTTTTTGAACCAGTCGTTTTTATTATTATATTCTTAATAATTATGAAATTTTAAAGTATTCTGCGTAAAAAAGGTACCCTTAGTTCACCTTAAGAGGACTTGCAGTTTTTGAGTAAAATCGTTTTAAAGAAAATTACGTCCATAAAGGAGATAATTAATAAGAATAATAATCAAAGTGAAATTTGTGAACAGAAGGCCATGAATTAAAATTGATATTTGTTTCCTTTGACATTTCTGTGTCAGATATTGTCTGCTGTTATTGCTGGTGTAAAATTAGACATAATAAATAAGAAAATGCAAAATTTTTCAAACCACGAGCTTACCAATATCCATTTTGTATACGGATATTGTAATAGACGTTCCCTTGTTGCGGTTCAGGAATATTGCAGACGTTTTCCGCAATGGAGACTTCCTGGACGCAAAGTATTTGAGAGGGTTCATAGAAATTTGATGGATAATGGTTCGTTTGAACGCCTTCATGGGCAAGGACGACCTAGGAGGGACTATGATTTGGAAAATGCACTTCAACAAATAGTAGATAATCCTCAAGTTGGACTCAGACCATTGGTTATAGAAGTCAACATTCCGAAATCAATTGTAAAGCGTTTTACTTTACCATATTGCTATCCATAGTTATGACGAATATTTATTTCAGATAGGAAAAATGACTCAGATGCAAGGTCTTCACCTAGTTGCCTAGAGATTTCCCACACAGAATCGAGTTATGTCGGTGGATTTTAGGACATCAAAATTTGCTAATCAAAATTTTGTGGGCTGATGAGGCAACATTTAGTAGAACTAAAGTGTTTAATTCTCGTAACACTCACTTTTGGTACGATGAAGATCTAAGAGCAGTCCGAAGAACTAATAATTGTCAATATAGATTCTCCGTCAACTTGTGGGCGGGAATGATTGGAAATCAGTTAATTGGTCCAATTGAAATGCCCAATTATTTAACCAGCGACAGATATTTGGCCTTTCTTCAAAATCAGTTAGCAGGACTATTGGACGAAGTACCCTTAAGGTCCAGGTTGGGGATGTATTTCCAACACGACGGTGCCCCTGCTCATTTTGAACGGCCTATTCGTAGCTGGTTAGATGACAATTATTCTGAAAGATGGATAGGCAGAGGTGGACCAGTATCCTTTCCAGTGAGATCGCCGGACTTAAATCCACTTGATTATTATTTTTGGGGTCATATTATGTGTTACATAGTTTATGCAACGGAGGTGAATACCCGTGAGGATCTGCTTCAGCGAATTTTTCAAGCTGGAAATGAAATAAGACGGAATCTTTTTCAGATTCTTCGGGCATCTCACAACATTCGCCGTAGAGCTAGACATTGTATGAGAGAAAATGGGGGTCTATTTGAACACCTTCTCAAGGAGGTTTAAATTTAAATTTTATTCTTCAAAAAATTTTTGTTAAACAACCCTATTTAACGTCGCATTATTACTCTCTAAATAAGTTGGTATATTTATTTCGTTTTCAATTTATTTAGGCGTAATAGCTGACTGCGTATATTTTAAAAGCATTTACTTTCATTAATTTTGTAGCTTTTAGTACATTTTTGATATAAAAGCTTTAAACATAATTTTATTAATTAGCTCCTTTATGGACGTGATTTTCTTTAAAACGATCTTACTCAAAACCTGTAAGTCCTATCAAGGTGAACTAAGGGTACCTTTTTTACGCAGAATACTTTGAAATTACATAATTATTGAGAAAATAATAAAAAAAACGACTGGTTGAAAAAATGGGATTATTTTAACCCTTAACCACCCCGGTATGTGACGCCTATGACTAAATTTTTAAAATTCTGAATTCAGAAACTGATTTATCGTTAAAAGTTTATAACCATTTTCAAAATTAAATTATGAACGGGTTCGAAAATATTAAAAAAAAAAAACGATTTCAGGGTTCCCCATTCGATGGGGGGTAGCTCCCTTAACAAGCATTTCTACCCTTATGTTCATATGAAAAAATTCTATTATTTTTAGCCGGAGAATATGGTGGTAAAGTATTGCCCCTTAATTTCGGGCCACCCATATCTTTATACAAATTTTATCAGATATTATCGTAAATACTTTTATTAAACAATATTTAAAAAATTAGATTATTTAAATAAATTCAATAAGCATCAACTTACAAATCAACAAATTTTTGTTTAGAATGTTGTAGAATCAAACTTTTCTCATCTCTAATGGCTATTTAATAATTTACATGTTCGTACTAGTCCAGATTAGTTCAGTTTACATTCAGTTTGCTCAGAAAACGTGTATTTTTTAAGGCTTTAATAGAATTCTAATAATAATAAAAATATAAATCAGCTTTCTATTAAAGCAGAAACATAAAATGTAGTTCATCTTTTTTTAGCTGAGCCCGAGTTTAAAAATAAAAATTTCTCACATTAGTCTTTCGGTATCGGATAAAAGAAAAGTTGTTTTATAATTAAATTTATATTGTTTTCATTATTGTGAATTTGTTTTTGCGTAAGATGTTATGGTATTAGTGTTACGACTCTTGTGGCTGAAAGAAATATGGCCAATAAATATGTGATCAAAGAAAAAAGTTTTTTTTTTGTTAAATTGTTAATTGATATAATGGGTAGTTTGGTAATTTTTCGGCAATATCAAAGAAAGAAAAATTATTTGTCGATAATTTTAGAAAAATTCGGAGGTAAGTTGTAAGAGTACTTTTCTATAAAGAAAAGTGGTTAATTATTGTAGAGAAGGGTATGATAAAATACTAAAGGATTCAATTATTAGATAAAATCCAAAAAACACTTGAATTAAAAAAATGTGTAATTTCTGACAATCCCTTGTACACTTTTAGACAAGTATTAATTATCAGGCTTAACCACAAAACCGCGTAAGGTAAGGTTATGTTACATTTTCAGATAATATCTTTAAAATTGTAAGTCCATTGTGTCTGAGAGAGATAATCCGCTCAAATACGAGAGTAATATTTTATTAATTTGAAGCATGTCTCATTAGTAATCTAGATCGTGAGCCCAAGCTTGTAGTTCACTCTGGATATTCGAGATGGTTTATATAATTATTTTAAGATATATTTCCTTTTATGTAGGTATATTTATATCTATTAATGGACAACTTCAAAGTTCATTAAAATAGGGCTAACATAATAACAATATGATTCTTTACGTGTTGATAATAAAAGAAAAGTAATGTAATTGATCCTGTACACAGGGTGTTTCCTAACATCTCTGAAAAATGAAGTAGGTGAATTCTCGCCTTGTTTTAAGACGAAAATGTGGTATAAAAGTTTTTCGCATGTCGCTTCGTTTTCGAAATACATGGTGTTAAAAAAAAATGTTGTATTTTTTTTCATTTTATTAATTAATGCCAAACGATATTCTAATGATATTTGTTAAACATAAGGTATTAGAGCACTTTAGTTTGGGTCAATTTTAAATTTTACAATAATTAGTTCATTGGCGGGGATCTGGGTAAAAGAGTAGCTTAATTTTTTAGTTAGTTTTTGTATGTTTATCATTATGTTGCGTCAAATGATACGAGTAGGCTTTGCTTCGTTCCATGGCAACCACATTTGTTTTCTACGTAACATTTGTCTCCTGTTTAACATCTTTCAAATAATATCCTTTTATTGTTTTTGAATTTAATTGTACTACATTGCATACTTTTCACAATGGCTGAGTTTACCAATCAAGAAATGGCTCAAATTCATTTTATGTACGGTTTGGCAAATGGAAATGCTCTAGAGGCGAGACGTTTATATGCAGAACGTTTTCCTAATAGACAAGTACCATGTTTGGAAACATTTACAAGATTGCACCTCAGGTTAGAGGACACAGGTAGCTTTGCAGAAAGCAAAATAGGCGGCCGACCACTTACAGTTAGAACCGTACAACTTAAGGAAGAGGTCTTAAACATGGTGGAAGAATCTCCAGGCACTAGTACGAAGAAAATCGGGAACGAGTTGAATGTGAGTTACAAAAGAGTATGGAGTATCTTAAAGGACTATTTACTTTATCCTTATCACGTACAAAGAGTACAAGCTTTGTTGCCTAGAGACTTTCCAGCTCGAGTTAATTTTTGTAACTGGTTTCAAGAAAATTCTTTAAGGGTCCCACATTTTTCGGCAAAAAAACTATTTACAGATGAAGCGAATTTTTCCAGACAAGGCATCATAAATTTTCATAACAACCATATTTGGGCGGAAGATAATCCTCATGCTATCGTCGAAGGACATCACCAGTATACATTTTCTTTTAATATTTGGGCAGGGATTATTGGAGATAGCTTAGTTGGACCGTATTTTTTTTCCAAATCGACTTACTGGTGATGTCTATTACAACTTCCTTAGAGATGAATTGCCAGAATTAATGGAAGCAGTGCCATTAAGAATGATAACTTTAATGTGGTTCATGCATGACGGTGCTTCCCCTCACTTTGCAGTACGTATTAGAAACTATTTAGATCAACAATATATAATAATAATAATAATAAATCGACTTTTATTTAAAGAATGTTACAAAAATTACAATTACGATAAAAAGAGCTATAAAAAAAACACAATGAACCCAAGGCGAGATTTAGCTGTAATAGCTATTCTTACATCTAACCTTAGGTAGCTGTGAGTTGATTAAAATTAATTCACTAATCCAAATACAAATGCACACAATAACAGAATAATAATAATGATGTTAACTTAAACTATTTCAAACTATAAGTATATAAACACAAATATCTACTGTGATTCTAATAAAAGACGCCTATACCGGGTTTTGAATACTTGCGGCGCAAGTGACTTAAGTTCATTGCTGAGTTTATTGTAAATATGAGTAGCTTGATAGCTGATGCATTTTCTAAACAAAGCCGTCGAGTGTTTAGGGATGGTAAAGAGACCCTTATTACGGGTGTCCCTGTGATGAGTTGAGCTTCTCGGAGTCAACAAATTATAGAGGAAGGAAGGAGTATTATTTATTTATATTATATATCCTGCTCGTTTGATAGGTAGAGAGGTAGAGGAGGACCTCACCCATGGCCACCCTGTTCGCCGGATCTAAATCCATTGGATTTTTATTTCTGGGGTCACCTTAAACAACTCCTTTATACCACTCCTATTGAAACTAAAAAAGACCTTCGACTGCGTATTATTGATGGTTTTAATACGATTCGCGCCAGTCCCGAAATCTTCCAACACGTAAGAGGCAATTTAGCACGTCGGCGTCGTGTACATGGGTGTTTACTGGCTCATGGAGGACATTTTCAGCAATTTATTTGACCTTTGTTAATGTAAGTTCATTATTACAAGTTTTTAAATCAATTATTAAAATGATTATTATTGCTTTACGAATTTTTCTTTAACACCCTGTATTTCGAAAAAGAAGCGACATGCGAAAAACTCTTATACCACACTTTCGTCTTAAAATAAGGTGAGGATTCACATCCTTCATTTTTTCAGAGAGGTTAGGAAACACCCTGTATAATTTTTTGGTATTTAGTTTCTTAACTGTTTTTCTTTCTTTTTTAATTGACAAGCTTTTAACGTCGAGAAACAAAAGAATAATTTTTTTAAAAGATGTTTATAAACATTGATAATGTAGCCAAAAACCAAAAAAGGAATTGTTTTTTTTTCTGAAAAAAGGCGTATGGGACACCTAGGCGCATCCCAGAATAAGAGTAGAAAACCCATTTGATCATCTACATTTATGTGAACAGCTCATTCATCCCAGAATAAAAGTAGAAAACCCATTTGATCATCTACATTTATGTGAGCAGCTCATTTATTTGTAAGAACTTTTGAATCAAACTATGGTAGCACACATCTTCTTCTCTTTCCGCCTGGAATCAGGATAATCTAGTGAGCATTAGTATCGGAAACAAGAAAATCGCTTCCAGCTGCTCTTGGCATTTTTGCGCTTCCTTTGGCGATGTTTTATATATAGTCAAAAAAAGTCTAAAAAATAATATGTATTTTCCTAGTGGCTATGTAATTAATAGTGGGTGTTACCTCGCAAATGTTTTTTCTAAATTCCAAGTGGCTTATTATGTTTCTTCCTGCATATATTCCAATTAGTTTGGACAACTGCATCAATAAGATGCGTAAAAATGGGCCAGTACCAGGATTATATGTTACTATATATTTGACCAGCCTTAATATCCATGTTTAGTGACTTTTTTTCTCATGCTTATACTTTTACTTGGCAAATTCTGGTAATTTGAATCATCGGTATTATCGAAAACGAACATCTCCCAGTCTCGCAATAGCAACTTCAATAGATAGCGGTCTTGGATTCAAGTTGTCTGGTATGCCAATATCGTCCTCGTACTACAAGTGTTCGTCTATCAAATCATGGGATTCGGGAGGCTCCATGTAATATTCCGACACGTCAGTTTCATCATAAGCTAATATCTAAAACTTTTCTTAGAATTACTCCCCTGAAATAAAAAATTGAACTACCTACTTGTGCGCCCAGTAATTCCATATGGTTAAGCAGACTTTAGAAGTCAGTTAGTCAGTTGTAAGTATTTACATGCCTATACAGGATGTTCCAGAAGTACGGTACGTAACTGAAGAAGGTAATTCCTTACAGTATTCTAAGAGAAAAAGTTCATATGAACATATGCCCGGTCTTGCCCCGTTTTTGATATACAGACTGTTAATATTAAAAAAAAAATAGTTTTTTTTTATATTTCTTTAAATATTTTTTTTTCGATTATATTGAAATTTGGTACGGTTATTCATAATCATAAGGGGCTTAATTAGCCCTAACTAGAATAAATATGTAAGTCCAGTGGCGTCTCGGGGAGCACTTTAACGAATATTATTGACAAAAAAATGTAAGTCACAGACTTTTTCCTAATTTTGATTTTTTTTTCGGATTTATCAACTAATTATACAATTCCTGAATTGTTTTCGTATCTTGCTTCGTTTTCGAGACAAGAAATAAAAACCACTTTATAGCATACCTATACAAAAAGCACCTATGTATTTGAAAGTTAATTAAAACATTTTAATGAATAATTAAATTAAAAATAAAATTATTTTTTTAAATAATGATACAACAAAGAAATGCAACAGTTAATCAAAGCAAATGTTGAATTTGGCCACCTTCTGATAAAACGCACGAATGCAATCTTCTCGCCATTGATTCTCTTACACGTTCAAAAATACCTGCATTATCTCGTATCGCATTGCAACTTTCAATAATTGGAATTCTTCAGTCGTTTTCATCTAGTACGGGCATCTTGTATGCAAGAGACTTTAAACCTAGTCCAGAGGATTCAAGTTTCTTAAGATATTTCATTTCAAAATTTAAAATAAACAAACTACAAATTTCGCTTTTGCTCTTCGAGCAGTTTATAATTTTTTCTTTAAACCTCAATAAACTTGACATTATTCAACTAACTTTTGGACGTTAAAGTTTTGCTTTTTTTACAGTGGACGGTTGCTATAGGCAGCGGAAGTAAAAGTACTTTTTTTTTCGCTGAGAGCGGAAGAAAAAGTGTGTGTGTAAATCAATGATGTTGAAAAATACAAGAAATATTGAATATTTGTATATTTTATTTATTTTTAAAAAATACAACAATGAACTATTTATTGAACATCAGATTAAAAGTACAGTTATTTATTGTGACTCCATTAACACAAACTGTTGCGATGTTACGATCCTGACTTGTTTTTGTATTTTCTAGCATTAAACACTTGCTGTTGAATTTATGTCAATGTTAATAGGGATTGGTTCAGTGAAACGAGGTTGTAAAATTTTCTTTGCAATATCTTTCTTGTTGGTCATCGATTCCTCAATGTACCCTTCAGCTAAACTACTGGGTTTCGATCCCCGTGGCGCTTTAAACACGTAATGTCTGCACCTGCATCTACAAGCAGTGTAGCTGAAGTTCTCCTTAAACAGTGACCGGTATATTTTGTGGCATCCGGTGATTTTAAGAAAACTGCAGCTTCCTTAGGAACAGTACTTATCTTATAAATTCCCATTACCATGCGACAATTGCGACTATTTACAAACTTTAAAAATAATCTTTTTACATCCATGCCTTCTGGGCGTAATGATGCATATTTTTTATATATGCTTAAATATTGTTCCCCATCAATAGTAAATGATCGCGGTTTTCTAGTTTTACTATCAGGAATTCTTATGTGAATGGCAGATCCTACGTCTTGTATGTCATCAACGGTCATTTTTACAATTTCTTCACATCGACATGCACCAGAAATATCAATAACAAGTACAATCTAAAAATACCATAATATATTTCATAAAAAAACTTGTATTCTTTGAGGTAATATATAAATTTACCTTAATTTCCAAATACTTCTTATTAGGAGCTTCAGATAGGAAATTTTCAAATTGTTGCATGGTAAATACTTCAGCTTTTTTGGGAGTGTAGCCTTCATTTTTCTTCTTTAAATAAGCACGTAGCTTCAAAAACTTGCTTATGTCTATCCCTTGCCTGATATTTAGCATTGACCTTATCATAGAATAATGTGACCACATTGTTGAACTTTTCATTATTATATTTGATGTCTTTCTCATTATACCATCTCTGGAATCTTTTGAACGCAGCTTCCTATATACTACTGGATTTGGTTGGCCACAAATTGTCCACGACATTTGCTACAATTTTGGTAACCTCCGGGGGCGTACAGGTATTTTTCGATTCTGACATTTTTATTTAAAGAAAGTCTTCGATTAAAAAAAAAATGGTTTTTTAAAACAGAAAATTAAAGCTGGATTTATAAACTCGAAAAGTTGGTGAGGTTGAAGTTATGACCAAGTTTGTGAGGTTAGATATTCCGACCCCCGAGCATAAAAATTGATTATCTCGAACTACCCGGAAAGTTTTCGAACCTTACATGAGTTTTACATGAACAACATGAACGAGTGTATTAATGGAACTGAGTGTTCCCTTTAGTTTAAACCAACTGAACCTCAACCTCACCAACTTTTCGAGTTTATAAATCCAGCTTAAAGCTTGGAAATTGCTTGTAATAAGATTCACTAACACTTGTCAAATCGAATTATGCGTCGGTATCAAACAATATAATAATAAAATAAATCCATAGCACCGCTAGCAGGTAAAATTCGAAACTTTTTAAAATGAAAAAAATTCAGAATTTATATTTCTCTCTTTCTATATTTTAACGACGCGACGTTTGAAGAAAAAATAGTATGTTTTATTCGTAGTAAAAGTCACTTGTTATGACTCGTCTGTAATTAACGGACTCACTTTGTTCGTCCGGCAAACTTTCAGACTCGTCATGAAAAGTATTGCTTTTACTCGTATATAATACCATAAGAGAGAAAATTTTACCTAAAAAATTTTTTCTTGAGTGCTATTCGTCAAGACTATTTCACGAATATTACACATATTTTGGTAAAAATAAATAAATTTACGTGAGATTACAACCTTTCAAAAGTAACAGTGACAATCTACTGTCAGTCATTAATTACCAATCTTAACAGTGAATGTAACTAAGGTAACAAAATTTTGCCGATTAAAAACTATGTTGCTAGCTATTTTCTGAAATTCTGATTGGTCAGTGGGGTCGGCAAAATTATGAAGGTAGTGGTTTTTCCGATTAAAAACAGGTAAATATCTAAAATTGCTACATTTTGATTGGTTCAAATTATGATGAGTGGAATAGTCCTAATAAAACAATATACTATTTAATTAAGAGTGGGAAATTTTCGTAATATGTTACTCTTAATATGAAAACATTACTTTTTTGTTGTAGTATAAGTTAATAAAATCGGTCTTTGATAAAGTAACGCGACTATTAATAAGCATTTATATTAAGTTAGGCCGGTATATTCAGACATTTTTAACCCACATCCTATTGTATCATCAAAAACATTTGTACAATTCGCGCCACACTAGTAATAAATTAGTGCCGGTACATTTGCTGTACGTAGATTTATACATAACAATTTGTTAGCTAGTTTAACACCACTATGCAAAGCACCAACGTTAAGGTGTATAAAATATGCTTCAATCTTGGGGCTATTCTAGTTTTCGCTGAATGCACATTTTACAAAACCCGTTAAAGGCCAATTAATATTATACAGTGTTAATATAAAGTCACCCCCTACTAAATTTATAACAAGAACTGTAATTATTTTTTAAGAACCGCATCGGAGCACTCGAATATTTTAAAAATTTCTCCGAGTAGGACACGAGGGAAAATTATCAAAAAATATTCGTGTGTGAAAAAAAAATTCAACAGGCGCGTCCTTTCTAGGGACTTTCAGCTCTGTCGTTAACTAAGAACGTCACTAGAAAACCACCAGAATTGCAAACGCACTTGCAACAAAAATCGATCCCGACCGATCTTTTGGCAATAGCAATAGAATTGCCAAATCCGATCAGCTGTTTTCAACTGCGCATGCAAGCAAGAGAATTGCGACTTGCCGATAGACTTGCAGACTGTAATACGGCTTTTATGAAAATGTATGGTAGTTACCGACTTTGGTTACGTAAAATAATAAAAAGGCAGCTGGTGGTAGTCCAAACCAATATTCTCCAACAACTTCATTCCACTAAAGTTGGCAGAAATACATTTTCTTTCATGGAACTTGAGGCAGTATCTGTCAACGAAATTCGAATACATATTAGTATTATATTGGATAAAATAAAATACAAATTACTGACTTTAGTTATACAAAAATAAGTGGAAATTGTTTGAGGACCGCTGTCTATTTTATTCTAGACTAATTTTGACCATAATCGGTTAATGACAAATGCGCATTCACTCACTGAACGCACTATAGTAGCTCAATCTCTCAGCTATTCTACAAATTGATACGATCTATATTCATTATTTTATAAAGTTATAACTTCTGTTCTACCAGCATTAGTTAAATAAAATTATTATTAGCAAACTAAAAATGGTGCAACTTTTTATTTATATTTTAATTTCAACTACAAAAGTCGGTAACTAATATAGATATTCAAAAAAATGCGTTTTTAGAACTAATTTATAACATAATATAAGTAAGTAAGCTAGTAGACTCAATAATGGCTATCCATTTCTTCGAGAAGAAATAATTTCTTATTTCCCCACTTTAATTACAATAAACTTTCATAGATGAGTTAATAATGGCATAGACAAATTATGATAATTGCTTAATCTTCAGAGTATACAGATAATTCGGTTCATTGTAGTTACTCATAGAAGGCAATGGGATTTATGTCAATCACTATGATCTTCCACAAAGCAAAAAATATTACTAATACATTACAATGATATAACTCCATTGCCAAGAGCTAAAATTGTACAACACATAAATGAAGCGTCAGCACGACATCTCGCCGACTCACTGAATGCAAGCTGCAAACAAGGAAGAATGAACTGGTTACGTGACCACTGCATTATAAAACTTGTATTGGGGGAGCCACATTTATAATATGGGAATTAAATTATAAATTTTGCAACCGTAAATAGGGAATTAAAGTTTAATAATATTATTTCTAAATCTTATGTTTGAAAAAATTAATATTTTGTTCTAATAATAAAGCCTTAATAAAAGAAATTGCGGAGAAACCTACATTAGCAAAGTTTAATTGACCCAAAAAAATTTCGTTTAAGTTAAGAAAATATTGGGCATTAATATACTTTTATTAAATCAACAAATTTCTCCTCAAAAAGTTTATATAAGCATGTGTTCAGAGTTGCCCCGTTATTGATATACAGGGTGTTAAAGTCTTCTAAAAAATCGGTTTTTTATAATTTTCATAAATATCCTTTTCCCGATTTTATTAAAAATTGGTACCGTTATTTATAATGATAAGGATCTTAATTAGCCATAACTAGATTAAATTTACTATGTCCAGTAGCGTCCCGGGAAGCACCTTAACGAATATTATTAACAAGAAATGTACGCCACTGACTTTTTTCTAGTACTGATATTTTTTTTCGGATTTACCAACTAAATATTCAATATTTTTGTTCCTTGAATTATTTTCGTATCTTGCTTCGTTTTCGAGAGAAAAAATAAAAACCACTTTATTGCAGGTACAAAAAAATACGTATGTATTTTAAAGTTAATTAAAACATTTAAGTTAAATATAAAATTATTTTTTTAAATAATGATACAAAAGAAATGCAACAGTTAATTAAAGCAAATGTTACAAATAGCCACCTTCTAATGAAACGCACGATTGCAACCGATTTTGTTTTAAAAACTTTAACACCCTGTACATCAAAAACAAGGCAACTACGGACATATGTTCATATGAACTTTTTCTTTTAGAATATCATAAGGATTCACCCTCTTAAGTTACATACCGTTCTTCTAAAACACCCTGTATATTTCACTTGATGAAATATAGGTCATTATAATGTCAGTTTCTTAAGTTAGCCAGCTTTAGCTTTTACTTTTATTCATTATTCTTGTCTTCCTTTTCGGTGACTATTGAAGCTGTGTTTGGGTGTTATTTTTCATTGTTCTTCCAGATTTTTATTGCTTCTTTGTTTATTTTCATTATTTCTTGAGATTAATTTGTTGTTATTTTTGAATTTCTTCTATTTTATTTAGCTGAGCTAGGGTCGGAGCCAATCTTTAGGGAAACGGTATGAGTGTAGAGCATACAGATAATTCGGTTCATTTTAGTTACTCATAGAAGGCCATGGGATTTATGTCAATCACTATGATCCTCCACAAAGCAAAAAATATTACTAACACATTATAATGATATAACTCCATTGCCAAGAGCTAAGATTGTACAACACATAAATGAAGCGTCAGCACGACATCTCGCCGACTCACTGAATGCAAGCTGCAAACAAGGAAGAATGAACTGGTTACGTGACCACTGCATTATAAAACTTGTATTGGGGGAGCCACATTTATAATATGGGAATTAAATTATAAATTTTGCAACCGTAAATAGGGAATTAAAGTTTAATAATATTATTTCTAAATCTTATGTTTGAAAAAATTAATATTTTGTTCTAATAATAAAGCCTTAATAAAAGAAATTGCGGAAAAACCTACATTAGCAAAGTTTAATTGACCCAAAAAAATTTCGTTTAAGTTAAGAAAATATTGGGCATTAATATACTTTTATTAAATCAACAAATTTCTCCTCAAAAAGTTTATATAAGCATGTGTTCAGAGTTGCCCCGTTATTGATATACAGGGTGTTAAATTCTTCTAAAAAATCGGTTTTTTATAATTTTCATAAATATCCTTTTCCCGATTTTATTAAAAATTGGTACCGTTATTTATAATGATAAGGATCTTAATTAGCCCTAACTAGATTAAATTTACTATGTCCAGTAGCGTCCCGGGAAGCACCTTAACGAATATTATTAACAAGAAATGTACGCCACTGACTTTTTTCTAGTACTGATATTTTTTTTCGGATTTACCAACTAAATATACAATATTTTTGTTCCTTGAATTATTTTCGTATCTTGCTTCGTTTTCGAGAGAAAAAATAAAAACCACTTTATTGCAGGTACAAAAAAATACGTATGTATTTTAAAGTTAATTAAAACATTTAAGTTAAAAATAAAATTATTTTTTTAAATAATGATACAAAAGAAATGCAACAGTTAATCAAAGCAAATGTTACAAATAGCCAACTTCTAATGAAACGCACGATTGCAACCGATTTTGTTTTAAAAACTTTAACACCCTGTACATCAAAAACAAGGCAACTACGGACATATGTTCATATGAACTTTTTCTTTTAGAATATCATAAGGATTCACCCTCTTAAGTTACGTACCGTTCTTCTAAAACACCCTGTATATTTCACTTGATGAAATATAGGTCATTATAATGTCAGTTTCTTAAGTTAGCCAGCTTTAGCTTTTACTTTTATTCATTATTCTTGTCTTCCTTTTCGGTGACTATTGAAGCTGTGTTTGGGTGTTATTTTTCATTGTTCTTCCAGATTTTTATTGCTTCTTTGTTTATTTTCATTATTTCTTGAGATTAATTTGTTGTTATTTTTGAATTTCTTCTATTTTATTTAGCTGAGCTAGGGTCGGAGCCAATCTTTAGGGAAACGGTATGAGTGTAGAGGATTTTAACGTATGTGTGAGTTTATTATAAGTGGGTTGGTCGATACGTCTGTCCGTATATGGTAGTTTGTTATTAGTTTAGTCATGTGTTGTTCCATTATCTCTAAGTTTGCATCGTTATGAAGTACTGTCACTGGTCCATGTCTTTGTGAGTTAGTTATTATTCGCAACGTCTTATTTTGTATTATTTGTAGTTTTTTGAATCTTGTCTTATTTACTCTGCTCCGTATGTTAGGATAGGGCGTAATATTATTGTCTTGTACATTGTTAGTTTTGTCGAGTGGTTAACTTTACCACTTCTAGGTATTAAAGGATACACTGCCCCCATTTACCTTTAAGCTTTTTTCAGTCTATGATCAACGTCATCATTCCAGGACATTTTCTTGTCAAAGACAAGACCCAGATACTTAACTTTATTACTTCAACTAATTGGTAGGTATATTATTGACTTTAGCCCTGGTCTCGGGTAGTCTTACCCTCGCCTTCGAAAAGTAAATTGCCTGTGTTTTATCCTCATTAAGTTTGAGCTTCCATGTTTCAAGCCACTTCCGCAGGATCAGAATATGGCATTGCAGACATAAAACCACTCTAGAGGGCGCTCTTGAGGTGGTAGCTATGGCAGTATCGTCCGCAAATAGATATAGTAGCGTGAATGGATTACGCGGTACATCAGCTGTGTATATATTTTACAGAATCGCGAAGAGTCGATCCTTGCGGGACCCCCGCTTTGATTATTCAATTATTCATATTGTTCATTATTTTTCATTGTGTTTTCTGACGATACCGCGAATGATCTGTCCTCAAAATACGACATCGACAGCCTGATAAGGCAATCAGGCATGCCTGCTCTTATTAATTTTATTACAAGATCGTTATGCCAGACCTTGTCAAATGCTTTAGGAACATCAAACAAACTGCTCCTGTCGACATGCTGCGGTTAAATCCACTTAGGATAATGATTGCCAGTTATGTTGTCTTACGCACCGTGCAATAAGCAGCTGGAAAACCAAACTGCTCTGGTAGTAAATGTCGTTGTTTGATACAAAATCGGTTACCCGATTTAGTATCGGAAGAAAATTAAAAGAGTAGTGCAAAATATTTTCTTCTTTGAAGAAAGCAATACTTCTTTTGTAGTCTAAAGGGGTGGGGGGTGGAGTTTCACTCCCTCTTTGATTGTGATGGCATTGTGTAAGTAAATTTTTGGAGCAGTAAGATGTTTTGTTATTCTCGTATATAAATCTTTGTTTCTTAGTACAATTGTGGGTACCCTTAATTTATAAGTTCCTTCACGGTTTTGTAAAGGTTTTTCGGCATTTGACTTTGGTCTAAGTACCTCCTGAAAGTCTTTCTAAAGGCTTACATTGACAGTTGTTAATGCCGAAAAAATCTGCATTTTTTTGTTTTGTCTTTAAGCGTCTGTATTTGTTAGTCTATTTGTTGACTGTCTTTTACGTTGTTCGTTTATTTTTACGTATCTTTGTTGTATGTCTTCGTCTGATTCTATTTCGTTGCTTGTTTTAGTCATTGTTATGTCCTCGCACATTTCTATTTTGTCTAGGTCTGTCGGGTTGTTAATTTATTTAGCACGATTATTTATATCTGTTTGATTGATTGTTTTTTGTCTTTTATATTGATTTCTTGTTATTGTATTAGCGTTGACGTGTTGTGTGTGTTTTTGTGTATTGTGTTGTAAGTTAAACTAACTCTCATACCTTTCAATGATCGCTGCCATTTCCTCCTTTTCTGCTATATGATTATTTACTGCTTCCAGCTTTCCCGCATTCAATTTTTCTATCGTTTCTTCTAGTTTTTTTTGTCCATTTATCATGCTGATCCTTCAAGGCAGCGGCCCAACGATTCTCTTGCTGTCTTTTCCTCTCTTCCATTTTACGCCGTAGGTCTACAGGCAACGGCGCGTCGGGTATTTGTAGTCTATCCTCTTCATCTGAAGATAAATCCGAGATTGTTTCATCCTCTGGAGGAATGGGTAGTCTGGTAGGCTTCACAGGCAAATATAAGCTGTATTGCCCCAATTAACAGAAAATCAATTAAGCGTTTTAATTCGCACAAGAAAAAGTTTTTCCTCGGTGTACTTTCCACGACATTTTCTGTATTTTCGTTAGTGCCAGCTTGGACTTAATAACCTCCCAATCTCTATATGACGGTAGTCATCAAGCGATGTTGTTGCTATATGCCAATACAAATTATCCGATGACAACTTATGGTGGATATGGTGGTCATATTTGTTCATGATCTCAATAAGACAAACTATACAAGAAGCCATCAAAACTGTCCTAATTTTTTCAAATAAGATCAAATCGGTACAAGGATGGATAAAATGAGGGTACGAAATATAAAAGCATTTTAGCTATAAAAATGCCTTTGAATTAACCCGATATTATTTATTTATGTAATAGAGTCATTAGTCTCTCATTTAGTAACTTTTTAATTACTTACTTTTATAAGAGCTGGAAAACTGTGTTTCTTCCATAAAACATTGACTTGGTATAGACTATATCATATAAGTGCATAAGAATGGTTAACGAGTCATTTCAAGGCCTAGTTATTTATTTCTAGAAATGTGACATTTCAATTACAACAAAGCTCCATTCACATAAGCATGTACCTTGGTACCAACATAAATAAGTGAAATATGACTTATGCTGACAGAAATAACAAGGTGAAGATATATGAAACGGCAATTAATATCAATTGTACCGTCACGGCGAGAAATAGCCGTGAAATTTAAAACGTTAAGGTTATTTTGCATTTCGCCGTTCAATACTCGTATTTGCTCATATTACATTTAAATTTAGGTATGCAACCCGAATGCGGGAATCGCAATTGAAATAAGCTCGGGAAAGTTTGAAACCTCGGGCCGTTCGTCAGTGGGCATATTGTTTTCGAGATTGATTGATCGATTTCTCTAATATCAAGCAAGTAAAGATATATTTTAACCTTTTGTTGACTCCTGAGGCCGAATATACATTTAACTGATTAATAGAAGTTACTAATAGGCTAAACCGTATTGTTCTTATATTTTTATTTTCGGGAATAATTTTCTTTTTTCGTAATATGTTATTTAATTCTCTATAGCAATTCCTATTTAGTTTACATGAAAAACAAATCAGAGTAACAAAAAATTTACCAAAATGTATTGTTACTGGACAATTTTAATAATTATTGGACAAGTACAAGACAGTAATTAGACGGACCTTATACGTAAATATAATATAAATATAAAACAGAAAAAAACGTTAACATATGTTTAATTACTTAGAAGTAACAAAAACCATAATACATGTTAAATAATTTCTGAATCTGACTGTTCATCACTCTCGGCTTCGTTGTAGCAAGTACATGACAAAGAAATAATTCATTTGAATTAAAGGCTGGTGTTTCCTTGGAATGCATACTTTATGGAATGAATTTTTACATCTCAACTCCACTGTCTATCTGTCTGTGACATACAAAACACCTGTTACTGTCATTTATTTTTTTTCGTGTCTTTTTGGATTTATAACTGTCTTCTTTTTCAAACTTAGTTTTTCCACGCGTTTGCGTTTTTCTCTTCTTTTTCCTTGTTCTCTTTTTTTCCGCTTCTTTTTAAACATTTCCTGATATTTATTTGATATTATTTCAAAAGGATCTTTTTCTATGTTACGGTTTTTCTTTCTTTTAGGATTTTCGGAGGTGGTTAGATACGATCCAAATAATTGTGATTGCAGCTCACGCTTGGTAATACTTTGCTTTGATTTTTCTAAATTCTGACTATTCTGAGAATTCCAGACAGCAGCATAAACTAAGGCGTCAACTGTTACTTTACTTAAAGGTTGTAATATTGGTGTGGTCAAGTAGTAATCTTTTCTAGATTAATTGTCTTGGTTATTATTTCGGTGCTTAAATTACTACTCGACTGCGTGTTGTCCGTATAATATTTACAAATTACAGAGACTCATGAAATCTGCTTTGTAAATACGTATATACCGGCAAATTCTTGATTTAGATTTTCAAACTCGTTCTCGACCTACTATTTTGACTAAATAATTATTATAGGACATTGCAGAATCTTGTAATAAGGAGCATTCCTCAGATTTATTACTGTTTGATTTTTGATTTCCACTAAGACATTTTATATAATCAACAGACGCGACTGGTCCATGAGGTTACTTGGTCAATGGTTCACCTACTAATTTCTGATCTAATTATTTTAAACATAAACAAAAAATTCTTAAAAAAGTGGATAAGCGATGCCACAATAATTATTCCTCCAGGCTCGGCCGTATTTTAAACCAACATCATAGGTTTATGACAGTTGAAGGCTCTACATATAAATGCATTGAAACCAAACAGGAACGCGCTTTAAAGAAAATAAAAAGAGACAAATATTAGCACAAAATCGTCGACGGGCTGCAAATTAAAATTTCTATCGGCGCCGGTTCTTGGGCCAATCCATCTTGAGTGTCGACCCTATGGAAATACATTCAAACCGCTAAAAAAATTAAACGTCCAGTTATTGGCCACCTGTCTAATAACTGTACAGAAATGCCAAAAATGTATTAGTAAAAAAATTGCAAATAAGTTAACTTATTATTAGTTAATAAACAGTAAAACATTGTATCATGTCCGGCGGGTCGGTGTCCAATATTCTAATATATGCTCATTTTGAACACAGTTATTTGACACCAAATATCTAAGGTTAATATATTTTTTTGAATGCTTATCCAACAAACAAAAAAACTAGAAAGTACGTACCTGCCGACACATGCACGTTTAAGGTCACAACAGAACTGTCAGTTTGAAAATAAGGGGCATGCGCTTTAGGGCTATTTAAGTTAAAGAACACTCTTTCCGTTTACCAAGTGGTACTTTAGTTAGTTAAACGAGCAAGCTTATTTTTAGAATTTACAATCAAAATGTCCAATAACTGTGGCATATCCAATACCTATGGGGTTTAATCCTATGATATTTGTAGACGTTTTGGTTAGTTTCTTTAAGGAAAACTATTATATTTTATATTATACTATATTACTTTGAGAGTACCTCGTTGAAAAAGTGGCATGAGAGAGCCACCTGAAAAGTAGCACAGAAAATATAGCTATTGGGAAAACATAGGAGGAAAATGATGTATACATTTTTGTCGTCGTTGCAAATAAAACACTCATTATACGGTGTTTTTACTTTTATCATTGTGTATTTTTAGAAATATTTCTGAATTATCAATTATACAAAAAGTGTACGCCAAAAATGGATGCTTAAAGGCTTTGTCAGACAGAAAGCGGTCTGCTGTTGTATTACATGGCGGAATATCAATCCCGCTACATGAACGACCGACTTCTCGCAGCGGTCTACTGGCATAAGAACATGTAAAAATGTTAGACCTCGACGGGCAGACCATTTTCTCTCTGACAAAGTCTAAAATGTGAAGTTTTTAGTCAAATTCGTTCGATCAGAAGCTTGGAATTTGACTGAGGTAATAAGTAATTAACTAGAAATTACATAATCACAACTATATTAACACATACCAGTAGGTATCTCAGTAAATTTGAATAACTATATAAGTAATTTTTTAAAGACTTAGTGTTTCCACTTCCGGATACTGGTATCAGCGACCTGCCTGGACTTCGGAAACTAGTACCATTCCATTGTTTTTTAATAACAATATAAATGATTTTATTACAAAGTTGCCCAAGATCTGACAAAAAAAATGTTGCAAAAATGATTGTGTATGTTTTTTGGGTTTTAATTTTAAGCTGCGTAGATAACCAGAAAAATATTTAAATACATCTTGTAGTTCTGTTTTTTATGTAAGGGTAGGTCCTTTAAAAAGTACTCTATCTTGATAGTCAACCATTATCATTAAAATAAAGAACATCTAAGTCATTTAAAACTATTTATTTATAATTTTATTGATAACTAATTCCTATCCTAAATATAAAATCTAATATTGCACGTTAAAGTTAAGAACATTCTTTTCGATGAAAACCAACACATTGCCTTTGAAACAAATGAAATTAACTTTTTATGTGCAAATCTTGCATATAACTTGCTTTTCAATAAAGGTCTGTAGTAAGGTGATCTATTCGATCAAAACGAGAAGATTGATGCAAATTTTTACTATATTTCCCTGTTTGGTAAGTTACTGTTTCTTGTGTGTTTCCAATACACCCTAAGCAATTATTCTTCTTAAAGACTTTCCTCCACCTTTTCCCCGTAATTACCAAGCATTTTGAACACACATGTCTACTAAATGACAAACTAATAGAAAATACTATTATTTACCCCTTATTTCCATGCGGTATAAACTAATATTTTTGTCCGCTCTACCCACCCCACCCATATTTTCATTATATTTTTTGGTGATGTATGGTTGCTCAACCAAAATATTTTTTTTATCTATCTGTGAGAATCATTTCACTTTTAAAACTGCTAAGTTAACTAAATTATTGTCGTTTAATCTACATACAATAATTTAGTTATGAGCATCCAGCATATACTTGTAAGAACCCCTATTTTCTTTCTTATGTTGACTCGATCCTGCCGGAAATGTGATTTTCTCTAATAGTTCCGGTTCTGTTCATTTCTCTTAGTATGAACTAATAAAGCAATGTAATAGAAGTATAGAAATGATCGAAGTAAAGATGAAAGGGTAAATTGTGAAAGCATTTTGTCATCGCATCAAAAACTTCAACACGCTACTAGGAACTAATCCCACGTTTTTATATTTAATTGGAATAATGCAGGAGGATCGAGGATTCCTGGTAGGGATCAAACTATTCAATATAACTAAATCGCGCAGTAGCCATCCAAAATGTATACCCCGTATCGACTTTCCTCTAATGAATTGTTGGGTCCCATGTCGTCCGTAATAGGAAATCATAGATTCATCTATACTCTGAGCTTCTTCAATGGAAGCAATTTCCAAAAACTTTCTATTTAGTACCTCTATAAACGGCATAATCTTGGCAAATTTATCATCTGCATTAAAGTTGTCGTTGTTGCAACAATGAATATTCTGCATAATGAATCTCAAGTAGTCTCTTAATATTGCGTTTTGTACAAGTTCGTTTTTAGTGTCAATTGTGTTTGCACAACACATAGGCCCTCGAGCTAATGGAATGAAACCATAATAAGAAAGCCCACAAAACACCATACGTCAGATGTAGATATATCACCTGCGCGGTTATTTTGAAGGTTGCTACAACGATATTACTGGGCGATTAGAGATTCATCCAAATATAAGCTAAAGAGCTAAATGGGATTCATGCTATTGTTAGCAGTATGAGGTTGATTCCATCAAAAAATTGAATCTGATTGTTTCTATCCTAGACTTCAATGAAAAGTTTTCAACTTTTTTAACGAAAGAGAATGTGACAAGTATAAATTATCTTCATCATCAGACGACTCTTTTTAAAGTTCCTAGTTTCCAAGAGGCGGCACATTAAAATTTAACTCAGCGGGAATCCTGAGTTGACTTTCTGGAATAGATACATTACCTTCCTCCCCAGAATCGTCATCAGTAATTCAGCCTTCGCATTTTTAGGTGGAAACACTCCAATAGAACTCGGATATTCTTGGGCATCATCATCCTTAACGTTCCTGTATTAGCCCGTGTAATATTAGTGGTCGTCGATCTTTAAAAAATACATTTATCATTGTAGTCGTCTATACAGCTAAAGTCCCTTAAAAGCATAACGTCATTTTCAGAAAATCCGAGCTGTGGTAAATTAAATTTGTCGTGTATTAGGTAAATAATTATGCAAACTACTAGGTATTTTGCCAATATTTATTAATTATTCATTTTATTTACCGCCAATCAGTCATCTTAGATTTCTCAACGACAAATATGGCAAATAGGTAATCACAAAGTTTCACTCCAGTGTATAATATCGCTATATGTAATTTGTTAGCAACATCGTTAATAAATCAGTGCAATAGATACGTCACAAATGTCATTGAAACTCAGATCACTGCCGCCATCTATATTCAAAAAGTAAAACCCAAGTTACTAAAATAATAATATATCTACAGAAGCACTTTTAAAAGGTCTTTAGCTTGATTTGAGTTAAATAATTTTAGGTTATCATAAAAGTAGGAATTTCGAGTGGAAGCTAATCTAGATTTTATTTATTTACGTTCAGATTTTAAAAAAATATGAAATTAATGATTTATTTTTAATTTCAAACAATTTATTTTAAAGTCAATAACATTTTCGAAAAATCGAACTATTTATTCGAAAAGTTTACTCATACATTCTTCGTG
Source organism: Polydrusus tereticollis (assembly GCA_963920685.1). Taxonomy (NCBI): domain Eukaryota; kingdom Metazoa; phylum Arthropoda; class Insecta; order Coleoptera; family Curculionidae; genus Polydrusus; species Polydrusus tereticollis. Next base: position 86,096,520 of record OY987329.1, on the reverse strand, counting down.
TGTAATAGCAATTTTTTTCCGAAATCTTCGTTCTGTTTGTTTTCAATCGAAATGTCTGATATCAAAACATACAGAAGTCAATCAATCACTGATATTACCCACACAATCCAGCTTTTTTAACGTTTTGCTTGTAATGGTTTTGATATGTTGTGATTAGTTGTGAGGTTTATTAAATACTTGCCTGATTGGATCGCTCAATTAATACTTCGCTAAAGTTGTCGGGGATTTATTTTTAATTGTGTTTAAGAACTAGTTAAAGTTACTATTAACCAGGTCGTTTAACCTTTTATATAATATGTATGTATTCACAACAATATTATAATCAACAAGGTGTATAATAGTGTATTAAATAATATGAAGGATACACGAATGTACACTAAGGTCGCTGAAAACTTTTATCCTGCTAGTGATATACATTATCGTTTTCACAATGGTTTGGTTTAAATCTAAGTAGACGTTAGGGAGCTAAATATATTAATTTAAAAGAGAAAAATGACAGCACAAGAATAATCTTTCCTTGTTAGAGTATTGTCAAAAATAAAGCTGTTTTGTCACCTTAGAAAGCATTAATGGATACAATTTTATCACTTTAGAGTTTACGCGTCAGAAGGTAGTTCATTCTTCATTAGTTAAAGTTTTAAATAGTAGGAATAAAAGTCTATCTAATGTCGTATTTTTTGGGCACCCTGTATAAAATATTTTCCAGGTTGATTATGCAACGGAAATACAATAAACAAAAGTGCAAACACAATTTTTTAACCCTCTCTTAAGTGATTTTTCCCTTTGGCAGGCTTGGTAGTTACTCCCTAAAATAAAAAATAATATATATTATATAGCAGATAAAAAAAACTGACAATTATGTTGGAAAGGTATGATATTGCAAATGTTTTACGTGCGTTTATGCATACACATTAAGCATAGCAATAATTGTTGTTTCTAACTTGCCTTTGTGGGTAGGTGTCAGCAACAGTCTGTTAATGCCTCCTGCAAATGTTTTTGGAGTTTCTTCATCCAACAGCGTCTATATTTCCTTGTAGCTCCTGCTTCGACTGATTCTCTAAGTTGTAACTGGGCGATCGCCAAAAAAATTCCCACTAATAGGCTTTAGGTCTAGTGAAACTTTCCTTATTTATTTTGAGACCTTCTTTTTATGCTACCCACAATAAGGTCCCTTCCCAAAACAACTGAAATATTACGAAGTGATATCTTGATAGTTTCTTCTGAAGCTGATGGAACTGATAAGTAACTAGTAGCACGTGAAATATCTAATATTGCACCAAATATTACCATTTTACCAACTTTTTGGTTTGTCGGTGGCATGAATATATGGCACATCATAGATCCAGGGCATCCATACCTCCTCTGATGTTGTCAAAAAAGTTAATTATTTCAGGTTTTTCCGTTTTCTTCAGGACGCATTCTATGCTTTATAGGGGTAAAGGATACTATTGCCTCATCATGTGTAAACCCAAACAAGTTTGACTTCTATTCCCTAGATTTATTTGGAAGAAACTGTTGAGGAATATTCCGTAAATTTTTACGCATTGTGCGTATATATTAGCCCTATACTTTTTAGTTTAAAAATTAGCTGAACTAAACTAAACCAGTTATCCTGACTCACATTCTGGTTGGCGTTTGTGATTGGTGATTGAGAAAACTAATTTGGGGACACTAGGAGTAGATACCGACAATTTTTTTTTTATTTGGTTCTGCTTCTGTACTTTTTCCCGTATAGACGTATACGTTTGCTAAATAGAAATACCATATTTCTTTGGTCTGCTTTTTCGGTACTATCTAAAATGTAAAGGAAGAGGAATTAAAAATACTATACATTTTTGAAATTGCTGCAAATTTCTAGGCAGCGAGAAGAAACAAAGATCGACCTTTAGACATTGTACCTCCAAAAATATTTCCATATCCAGTAGTCTCTTCGTTCTCAATTCATTTGTATCTAAATGTTCCAGGTAGGAAGCTGTGTCGCCTAAAGCATTTAGATCAGTTATCTTAGCATTGATGTTTTCTACTAATTCCTCCGAAATAGTTTATTTAAAGAGGACCGACGAAGCTTCTAATGGTGTTTTAGAAATTGCATTTATTGCTGGGCCATTTATTCCGGGTAAATGAAGGATACATTTGGGCTTCTTCTCCTAGATGGCACAGGTGGTTTCTCGGAGCATTTATATCTATTTCATCTATAAACATATGCCGGCGAGTCATCATCTACATCTATTTCTTTATTATTATCTGCTTAAATTTCACGGAGTCGGTATTGTTTATCGCTATGTCCACTTGTTGCTTTATTAAATCACTGTCTATCTCCTAACTTGGTTCTGAAATACCCACATCATGTTCGAAGGTTTCAGCAAACTTTTGCAGCTGATTTTGTGTGTTTTCTTGCATTAAAAAGAAAAGACCAGCGTTACTATAATCGTGGGATATGTCGACAATCCAAAACGCTGTTTTTTCGGAAATGCAAATTTTTTTCGTAAAAGCCTTTCTACCGTGTTAAAGAGGGGAGGCCTTCTAGGAGATTAGATACCTAAAATAGAAAAATTTTCATTAAAAAAATTACTTAGTTCTTTTAAAAACTGGAACACTGGGGTGTTAAAATATCCCACGATAGTAGCTACGGGCTAATATTGATTTTTTTCTTCAATTTCCTTTTCCATCTGCTAATTAAAACTATTACTTATTCGTCTAACTGAATTTCATGTATCTATATAGGTATAGTTAAAAATCAGATATACGAATTACAGCAACGTAACCTATTCTAAATTATGTAACATTACAGGGTTGCATATGAAAATCATTTTTTTTTCACGTGTGACAGTAGCAATCCAAGATAATAAAGCTCGTTGGATTAAATTTTTTTTTTAAACTCTACCAACGAACAAAAAAATTCAGAACAATTAATTAAGTTCAATGAGTTTTATTTTAAATTTACTTTCACTGAATAAATTATTATGTATGCAATCCATACGGAACTAACCTCTATGCTTTTAAACATACATTCCAAAAAAATATCAAAAATTGTCAAAAATATTTAAGGCACATATTATAACGGAATTAGAATCTATCTCTACAACTACAACTTTTAATAAATCACCAACAAATCTAACCTTACATGTTTTTTGTTTTTATTTTTAAAACATATGGTTGAAGAACCCACATTTTTACTGACACAATAATATATGACCTGACGTAACTAAAAGCGTTATCACTCCTAGACCTAAATGCCAAAAGTCTAAAATATGGGAACTTTTTCTGTTATTTAAAACTCATTTCCAGCAATAGTATAATGTTATTTTAATTTTACAGCAATAAATCAGCTGATAACAATCTCTGTCGCTTCTCCCAATAAAGTATAAATATGCATATAAATTTTTAAAAAGCAAATGCTACTAGAAGAAGTAATAATTTATATACATACCTGTTGTTTCGAGGTATAGAAAAATGTAAAAGTTGGACAAAGATGGAGATAGCTTTAATCCAAAACGAATAAAGAATGCCGGGCCATAAATCTTGAGGTGACCTCGTAAATAACCAGCGGTTGTAGTTTAAATATTCCAGATTATAAATAACTGGATGTAAGCCATAGAAAAGACTGATGATTTAGTTAGGGAGTAAATGGATTTGCGGACTGTGTTATGTTAAACATATTGTTTTAACTATATAATTATTATAAAGAGTGCCGCAATTAAGGGGAGTTGCGGAGTTGCAACCCCTCCCCCCCTAACTTTTATATATCCTTAATCCTAACTTCTAATAACTTGCTGTCAAATTAGTGATCCCAAAGTACTATTAGTACTTTTGCTTAAAAATTAATCAATAAAATCTACTCCAACGTTGAGATCGTTTGTAGGTTAAAAATACCTTTCCAACCAGGGGTATCACTCGACCACCCAAAATTACTGACATAATAAGGTACACTTCAAAATCCGCATTTAAGTTGTTTTAGAGCACACCTTAATTTCATTATTTTCACATTTCTCAATTTGTTCGTTTAAGTATTCTCTACTTCTTTAAAAAACTTTATATAATGATTATTATATCTCTAAAGAAAACAAAAGTTTAAATTAAATGAAGACTTTTAACATTTCTTACAATACAGTGTTTTTTTTTTCTTAAAGTTATATAATAGAAAATTCTTATCAATTTTAACCTGTCAAAAATAGTATATTAATATTAACCAAGATTTTAGACAGACGCCATTCTTGCCAAACGTCAATTTTAAATCAAGACGGTGGAAACGCCGAGGGCCATATTGGGTGTCTAAACAATGATAAATATATAATTGTTTTTTTTACTACTAACTGGAGAAATTGACATGATTTACTTCATTTCTTTATTGAAAAAGTAAAATTTCTCCAAATCATGATAACAAATAATAACCTAGGTAAATAATAAAAAACCTTCTGTGTAATGACAGTGATAAGGTTAAGTTACATACGATTTTAACATTTTTACTTATCGTTCCTTTAACATGGTATTGATTTTGAGCCTTGACTAACAATTTTAAATAAAGAAATTCTGCAAAACAGTATTAAATTCTTTATAAAACATGAATTTTCATCATAGATTGCAAAATAATTCAAAAGAAAAATTCAAAATAAGGCGATAATGGCTAATTCAAAGATCGGAATGAATTAAGTAGATAATATTTTAGCGTTAGTAGTAACAAAAAATCTATAAAATACCTCAGATGAGAAAGCTGTTATATTATCTTTCACATAATATATAAAGATATGAAAGCGCAGGCTATTTAATAGCTCACTTCTTAGCCTGGGTATATAATGTACTATTCCAATACTAAGGTTTCAATATAATAGTATTCTTTTGTCAATCTCTATCAATCTAGTCTAGACCGGAAAGCAGAAAGAGGGGCCGGTAAAGTAATTTATCGGTCATTCTTTAATTACTATTCAATTGTTTTTTTTTTAAATTTAGTCCTAGTTTATCAAATATTTTTCTGATTATATTTATAACATATCCGGAAAAATATCACTTTACCGACCTAGACCGATAAGCAGCAAGGAAGGGCCGGTAAAGTACTTTACCGGTCACTCTTTAATTACTATTCAATTTGTTTTTTTTTTTTTTTAATTTAGTTCTAGTTTATTTAATATTTTTTTTTATTATATTCATTACACATCCGGAATGTACGTTAACAGGTTTCCACAGCGAGCCGTCTGCGCGCGTCTTTAAATTGTACTTCGCAGTCTTGTAACGTAATGTACTGTTTTCATGCTAATTAATGTTAATAATGATTGGTTCTGGAGTAAGTATTAAAAAAAAAAAGTTGTTTTGGTATTAATAACCAAACAGAAATTGATCATCTCAGCCAATCTGAAGTTTGCAATCCTGCAAAATAACTAATTATTTTAATAATTGTTAATATCAAATACACTTTTCTAATGTACTAGGCTCTAATAATATGTACTTAAGTTTAATGTCTTCTGTAAGTATTACTTTTTGTCACATTGGAGGTATTTTATTTCTAACGATAAACCTCAAGTTTCGATTACATCGGCTTACTGACTAAATTAGAAGAAACTATTTGGTGTAAAACTAAAAAGCTTTTTAGATACCTGACTCTGTGTAGGCAGTCCGTGTATTCTGTCAGAACGTTGGTTGTTTTCGGACTCAAGGAGGCACCTTTTTGCTAATACATTAATAAAAAGCAATTTATGGAGAGTTAGCGGTTCAATAAAATAGGGAGATTTGGACGAGGATTAGCGGACAATTTTATTTTAAGTAAGCCGTTTAAATCTAGTCTGTGAGACCAATCACTAATTTTTCTCACTTCTAAGATTCGTTTTTTAAAACCACCGAACTTTATGATCCTTTTAATAAGTTCTGATTGTGTAGTATTTGCTTCTTCTTGTTTACTTGTACTTGATACAACATTCCAGGATTATCGCGTATTTCGTTGAAATGGTGTGTTACTCTTTCTATTAGATCTTCCTTGGTGTGAACTGGCGTGTAATATACAAGCCTCTTTAGATTTTCTAATAAAAAGAAATCCAATGGAATCATGTCGGGCGATCTCGGTGGCCATAAAATAGGTCCACCAATTACCAAAAGTATTTGACAAGTACTGATAAACTAAATTGCTAAAAATGGGGCAGTGCGCCGTCTTGCATAATAATATACCACATCGAATTTCTAATTTCTAAGTGCACATTCTCTAATAAATCGTTTAAGCTTGGTTGCAAGAAATTGCATAAAAAGTTCTGCATGGTCTGAAACCTAATATGCAACCATTAGATAGGTATCAAAATTTATCAGTTGTATACGAGGTTTATAAAAGAATATGAATTTATTGCTCAAGAGTAAAGTACCTTGCTTTTTGACAATGTCGAAAATTATAATAAAGAAAAGATGTTTAGAACTAAAAATAACTTTCAAATATTCATGAATGTGCAACTTAAGTTTTTAACATTATCGCAGAGAAAATGTCTAAGAAATAGTTTTTGAATGAATATTTGAAAGTTATTTTTAATTATAAACATCTTTTCTTTATAATAATCTCCGATATTGTCAAAAATAAATTTGCTTTACTCTTGAGCAAAATTCATATCTTTTCTTAAACCTCGTATACGACTGATAAATTTTAATATCTGATGGTTGTACCGGGTGTTCCACTAAGAATGGCTGTCGGCCGTATCTCAAAAAGTGTTAGTCGTATGGCTTGCGGAAAAAAAATATGTAGGTAAAGTGTCATGAGAAATTGTTGGAAATTATTTTCAAGTTTCTCAGACTGGCGCTAGAGGGCTCAAAAGTAACGGTAAATATGAGTCACGAAGTTTCCTTAAAAGTCGCCTAGTTAAGGTATCCCGAAAATAACATTTTTGTATATTTCGAAGATTTATTAATAAAATTCACCTATGGAACGTGTTCGTCACTTTTCAAATAAAGTGGTGGGGGAAGGTTGAACATTATTTGTAATAAATGCTGATAACTCTGGTCTGGCTTAACATAATTTAGTAAACTTATCTTTGTTAAAAAGAGCTTTTCTCACTCTATATATCATCTTATGAACTACGGGCAATATGTGTTTTACACTAGGCGCTTGGGGGCGCTGTCTTACAACTTCACAAACATTGCGCATTTTCTCCATAATTGTAAATATAATAGTATATTCAATTTCACCTGATTACAAGGATGATTAAAATTCTAAGAAGTCAGCGAAAACCGCAAGTTAATGTCTATGTTCAATCCGGAGATATCAACAACAATAATCATAATTACGGAACATTATGATTTTATTTTCACGTTGCCATTGTAAAGATTTTTTTAAGAGTCAAATAGGCCTTGGAAAAACAAAATATGAAGGTCTGTATGTTTTAAGCAAATATATCGTTACGACAATAATTCTCAGTGACGCCCTGAATGTTCAAATTGTCGCCCATCGTTCTGTATACACGACTCCAATCTCTCCCTGTATAATACTGCAGTTTCTACCTCTGCCATAGGGACACGGCGGCTGCTGTCCATTATCCTTTCTATCATGTTTTCCCTTGTGGCGGGTCTGGTAACGAAAACAAGATCGTTCAATGTCAGGTGATCTAAAATAGAAATTACCACTTTCATTGACAGTATCACAATATATCTTATAATATTACCTGGCAGGCCACGAAAATATACTTCCTCTTCCTATCCACCTTGCAGGAAATGTGTCGTCAAGAAATTGACGAACGTTTGCCGCAAAATGTGCAGGACATCCATCGTGTTGGAAAACCATAGTTCTGCGAATATCCAAGGGCACATCTTCAAGAAGAATTGGGAGTTCGTAATTTAAAAAATGTAAATATCTTTGCCTAGTAAGCGACTCAGTAAATACAAACGGTCCAATTATTCTGCCACCCAAAATGCCGCACCAGACATTGACATTCCATCTTCCTTGACGCTGCACCTCCCGCATCCAATGGGGATTATCCCGCGACAAATAATGCATAATATAATGGCGGTTTACTCCTCCATTACTATGGAAAGTAGCTTCATCAGTCCACAAAATTCTGGAGAGGAGATTTCTACCTTCCAATATCATATTGAGCAACCAATGGCAATGATCCAATCTTCTATCATAATCTTGCGGGGTCAAAGCCTAGTGGAGCACAATATGGTAGGGAGGTAGCTTAAAGAAAAACAAAATACTTATTACATTGAATTAAAAACTATTAAGAGAAATATTGGCATTATTCTAAACTATTTAAGAGTTATAACTTATAGATATAATTACTTACCTTCCTTGTAATAAAATACTATGCACAGTAGAGCGAGTAACGTAAGTAAAGTCTCTAACAATTAATCTAATATTAATTTGTGGAATAAATTCCACATATGCCAAAATATTTACAATGTTTTCCTCGGTTCGACCTCGGCGGCGTCTGCGATATACAGGGCGATGAATACTTCCAGTAGTACGAAAACGGCTAGCTAAACGATTAAACATTCTACTGTCGTATCGGCGCATTTGAGAGTATCGTACTGCGTAAACCCGTTCAGCAATTGTTGCATTTCCCAAACATTCAAAATACACCGCAATGATGTCAACCGCTTCTTCAAGTAACAGAGGCATTTTGAAAATCAAGTACGACACAACACTGTTGGCACGACAAAAATTTTGACGTAATAATGAAAGGTGACACGCGTGCACAGTTTCAATTCATATTTTGTTTTTCCAAGGCCTATTTGACTCTTAAAGAAACCTTTACAATGGCAACCTGAAAATAAAATCATAATGTTCCGTAATTATGATTATGGTTGTTAATATCTCCGGATTGAAAATAGATATTAACTTGCGGATTCCGTCGACTTCTTAGATTTTAATCATCCTTGTAATTGTAAAATTGAATATACTATTATATTTACAATTATGGAGAAAACGCGCCATGTTTGTGTAGTTGTAACATAGCACCCCCTAGCGCCTAGTGTAAAACACATATTGCCGTAGTTCATAAGATGATATATAGAGTGAGAAAGCCCTTTTTAACAAAACTAAGTTTACTAAATTATGTTAAGCCAGACCGGAGTTTTCAGCATTTATTACAAATAATGTTCAACCGTCCCCCACCACTTTATTTGAAAAGTGACGAACACGTTCTATAGGTGAATTTTATTAATAAATCTTCGAAATATACATAAATGTTATTTTCGGGATACCCTAACTATAGGCGACTTTTGAGGAAACTTCGTGATTCATATTTACCGTTACTGTTGCGCCCTCTAACGCCACTCTGAGAAACTTGAAAATAATTTCCAGCAATTTCTCATGACCACTTTACCTTATATATTTATTTTTCCGCAAGCCATACGACTAACACTTTCTGAGATACGGCCGACAGGCATTCTTAGTGGGACACCCGGTATATTAGGTTTTAGACCATGCAGAACTTTTTATGAAGAATAACTTTTCCTCGTAAAACTAATAATAAAAAAGTTTCCCATATGCCGCCAACTTACGTAGACACACTGTATATAGCATTTTGTTGATACAGACAAAATTCGTATTTGGAGGCAAATCTTTAAATTTTATAAGCATTATAAGTTTATTTTGTAGTGACCATTGGACCGCACGCCCCAAACGCCAATGAAGTTTTGGATAACTAAGTCTTAACTTATTTATTTATTTTGTTAACAATCTGTAGATCTTGTAAATTGTTTGCTACTGTTGATATTTGGACCTGATTCTATTTATATTAGAGTAGTAATATCATTTGGATAGGTTGTCACATGCACTTCTAATTACACCTTTCAAATTTTACCGATAAACAAAACCTTATTTTAAAGTCTTACATTGGCTAGTTTGTTTTAGTAACTCCCTAACGATGAAAATTAATCAATTTCTAATTATGTCTTGGTAGTATATAAATTGTATAGAAGGACACTCGGCGTGTGGGAAATACTTAAGCTGAAAGCAATTTTTGGTATGTCTTCAGTCACGTTAAATGCCGACAATAAATTTGAAAAATTGTCACCAAATTTATTTATGTTCGCAGACTATTTTTGGCTCATTGAAACTTTTTTTTGTGTTATCTGTAGATAGCCTGTTTCTAAATGGCAAGAAAATATTTAAAAGTATATGTTATGGTTTATGGCTTTTAGAATAGTTCATATAAAAAAGTTATAAAAAGCTTTGCATTTATTAAACAGAAGATCGTTAATTCATTTTGCTAAATCTAACCTTTTGAGAAAAAATGTCATTTCAAATGCCAGGGAAATTAAAGCTATACAGTTCGCCAGGTTTCTGTAATAGTAGTATTTTTCAACTGTTTTTACTTTATAATTAAAGTATATTTTCAGTAATTATATTGGTGAAATCATACAAAGGCTTTCATTTCAAAACGAACCACCCTAAACATCTCTTGATTACTAGGAAACGAAGATTTGACAAAAAAGGCGTCAATTTCAATATCGAGGCTATGGAGGGCTTTAGGAAGGAGGCCGATCGCAATACATCGATTCCGGTCCCACTTTTGCATCGGTAATTGAGCTTCAAAAACTGCCGCCAGGATCGCGGTGCAAATTTCATGGGTTCTTATGGGAGAATTAACTGTTTTATCGAAATTAGTTAATTTAAACAGTCTACAGAACGAGATATGTGTGAGAGGCGGGTACGGGATACTACCTAGATACATAATTCTAGCATGTAAAAGGATGTATTGCATTCTAAGACACTGTATTATTATTACCAGGAGGATTAATTTTTTCAAATACTGGCGGTCTTTCTAGACGCTCGATCAACTTTTTATTTGGAAAGGAAATAATTACACAATCTGCACGTTACTATATAAATTTTTTATTTAAATTCAAACTAAAAATAAATTAACATATGTTCATTATAGGTAAGACGTACACCTTTTAACAGACCTGAAAAGAAGAAGATTCTTAACTTATTTATTTCCCAACTAACTTTACAAAAGATTATAAATGGGGATTTTAAAATTAAATTTACAAGACTCTGAATTCTATTAATGGTAGCATCAGGTAGTTTAGTTTCGTAAAAACGCAAAATGTCTTCTTCTGGAAAGTGCAACGAAGAAACAGCATCCTTTACACCGAATATTTTGTCTGCTCTAGGAATAATAATTATTCGCCACTTTTCAAATGTTTCAGGATCCTAATAAGAAGACATTATTAATAAACAATATTGTGAACCTTTTGTGGTTTTTGTCTACCTTAGGGGCTTGAAAGAGACTCGGATTTTTCTCACCACGATTTTTCCTGAGCTTTCTATTAGACGAATATATCCAGTTTTACACCCCGGCACGAAGCAAACGCTACTTGTAAAACATTATACGCCAGTCATTGTTTATACTAATAACGCAAAAAATGATTCCAAAGCTTATTTTTCAAGATATTCGAAAAAAATACCGCACTCGCACATCAAAACCTGCAAAAAATAGCCGCTAAGCGTGCAGTGGCGCCCTCGACGGCCAACCAGCGAAGTAACGAAAAACAGGGACGTAAATTTAAAATTCGGCCATTTTCGATCGGTCTCCTTCCTTAAAGCCCTCCATAATCAAGGCACTACCTATCGAGTGATACATCGTTACAAAGAGCATTAAATGAACTATCCAAATATGCCAAGAAAAGTGGTATCGAGTAATCGGTTTGCCAGTGAGGTGAAAAAGATGTCTGTTAAAACAACAAAAAACATTATGTTTTTAATGTTTGTATACGAAATATTTATTTGACAGGCATCTACACAATAATTGTCAATGTGTAACTGATGTTTTACTCTGTCATTGTATGATAGTTTGAAAGTCGAAAAGTAATAGAAGCTAACTGCAGCTGGCGGAACAAAAATAACCTTACTGTATCAATAGTATTTGAATCTTTTGGAAAATTTGTGCGATTCCCTTATTGTATAATTTTGAATCTCAATGAAGCAAATTTGCGTTTTTAGCAAAATGGAGCTCTACTTATTACCAGTTCGAGAATGGAGTAACAAACGGTTCCTTGGGAAGTGGATTGGCAGACGAGGTGCAAAAGAGGGGCTGGCAAGATCTCGCGACTTGACTCCTCTTGATTTTTTCCTTTGGGGGCCACTTGAAAACTCAAGTTAATGAAACTTCGCCTGATAGTATTGAAGACAACACTGAAACTCTGGCGGATTACCATTCAATGTCCGAGAGAAATTTCAAAATAGACTTTATTACTGTCTTATCAATAACGGCGCACATTTTGAGCGCACAATAAAATTACTTGTTTAAACTAAATAAACTAGTTGCTTTACATTTTCCACTTAACTCACAAACCCATTACCTGATTTTACTTTTTTTTGCATGGTTGGATAGGCAATTTGATGCCCTTTGCCCCGGCACAGCCCCATTATCACCATCTGCCTGAACCAGTTAGGTCAAGTAAGAGCTGCTCGATATATCTCGCATGTTTGTTAATGGCTTTATTATCTTGCCTAGCATTATGAGCTGAGTGGATATAGATGCAACTGATTTGTGATTTGGCAGTTAACAAACAAGCCCCGATTTCTGCGAATAATGCCTGAACCGTATTATTTGTTCATCTTAATCTTAATTTCGCACTTTTCGACAATTTGACCTTCAAAACCTATTTTATTTAAAACTTTTTACCAGCATCGTCAAGAAGTTCGAAATATTATTTATTTAATTTCATTGACAATTTGCTTTTTTATGCTCTCAGTGTCGTCCAAATGCGGTAACACAGACGTAGCTGCTTTAATGTCAAATTTTTCACCAATATTTTTTAATGTAATGCTATCACTATTATTAAGTTTAATATCGCTTTTCCTATCTAATAAAAATTGTGCACATAAACTAATATTTCGTTCAATTGCTTAAAATTATTCTCTAGCTTCTTCTACTTGTCGTTCGTCTTTAAATTCTTTATTATGTTTTGCTTCTTTAAATCTATTTTCTAATTGTCCCAGGGTTAAATTTAAACTCTGAATCCTATCTCGACTTTTCCTACTCTACTTAGGTTCTTTTTTTAGACTATTAAAAAAAACATTTAAATTTTCATACAGCTATTTCAGGTTCTTCATTAAAAGTAGAATAACGGTTATACCTAAACATTAAATATTTTACTTAACTTAAACGCAGTTGATCGCTCAAGCATGTTTCTCCACATAACAGCAGCTGGCGTGTTGGCATCCCATTTTTTCAGCGCTAAGTAGGTACTAACAGCATTGCGCCAATGCAACCGCAATATGAAATAACTCCAAATATTGCAAGCGCGCTAGGCAAAATTGTAATAATTACACTTAATGTCAGGCATTTCTCTCCTATATATAATATCTTCTTTTAATTGACCTTTTCCCATCACGAGTACCTTAAATGTCTTTGTGTATTTCACTTTATTTCACTTTAAAAACTATCACACTATTATAAACAACCCCCATGTAACAACTAGCAGGATCGTCATGTGATGGCCGTAGCCTCGTAGGGTGGTTCGAACTCAGGTTACATACAGGGAAAACCGTCTTATATGTTTCAAGTATTTTATTGTTCTCTCATTTTGAACATCAATTACAACAAACCCATTTCTGACCTGATTCCTTTGTTTATCAATAACTCACTTACATTTGGTATTTTCCCGGATGAACTAAAACATGCTGTTGTATTGCCCATTTCTAAAAAAGGCGATTGCAATAATTTAGAAAATTACCGTCCAATTAGTTTACTACCCTCATTTTCTAAAATATTTGAATATATTATGTATAAAACAAGTTTTAAGTATTATGAATGAAAATAATTTGTTTAACCACATACAATACGGATTCTTACAGAGAAAATTCACTTAAACGGCAATTTTAAATTTTGTACAAGAAATTTTGGAATCCCTGGAAAGGAGTAATGTGCCTTTGGTGTTGTTCCTTGATTTGTCAAAAGCATATGACACATTAAGTCATTATATTCTTACAAATAAATTGAGTTTGTGTGGTATCAGGTTAGTAAGCTCCAAAGTGGATTAAATCATATCTTTTTAAAAGGCAACTGAAAGCAGTGATAGGTAAAGGTAGAAATAGAGACTTGTCCAAAACAAAAAATTCTTTAATTGGAATGCCACAACGTACCATGGTACTAAGGAAATTGGCCTAATTTTATTCATTGTTAACATCAAAAACATAACAGAACTTTACTCTTTGAATAATACTTGCAAAATCATTAATTATGCTGATGACACTAATGTTCTGTTGACTAATAGAGATCTGACCACCCTTGGGCAGGATGTTTAAGTGTTTATGGCTGGAGCTGAGGATTGGTTTTCTAAAAATAAACTTATTATTAAGTCTGACCATGTTCAGGACAAACGGATTACGGACGGAACAACCTGAAAGTTTCATACAAAAAATGATTGTAACATAGATGTACTAAATAGCACCAAGTTATAAGTAAGCTATATTTTTGGATAGCACTCTTTTATGGGATTATCATGTCGATTATGTTGTGCGTAAGTTAAATAAGGTATGCTATAGTTTTCGAGTATTAGGCAGATACGTCCCCTCAGAACTAAAAAAAATCTTGTATCATGCCAATTTTGAGTCTCAGGTTCGATATGGAATCATCATATATGGAAATTGCAGAGATATTGTAAAAGTCTTCGTCTGCTAATAACGAGCACTTGGAATAATGATTAATTTAAATTATAGAATTTCAAATCGTGACCGTAACTGCAATATATATACAGAAATGCATTACTGTTTTCTTAAAAACAGATCTTATTCCATAAACAACGTCTCGCAACAAGTATGTCACACAAGAAACTTCAAATATACATTATAAAATACACAGATTAGCCATGAAAGAAAAAGGCCCGTGTTATCAATATATCAAACTCTATAACGGGTTGCCTAATTCAATAAAATTATTAAATAACATAAAACAAATAAAGAAAAACATTTTTTATTTGCTACTGGAAATAGAACCATATAATATATAAGATTATTACAAATATCTTGATAAGTGAGAGCTAGTCTTTTCATTCTTTCTCTTAGGCCAGGATAGTGTTTCTTTTTTGTTGAAACTATTTAATTGTATGTTATATACTTTTTAAGTAAACAGGATTTATTATTATTTCTTAATTATTATAACAACTAACTTAAAACATAGTAGTATTCATCACAGATGTATAACTATCATTATAGATAGTGCAGAAATTGATGTGTTTCTCGTCAAATCTTATTTTCCTCAAAATCAAGAAATATCTAGGGTGGCTTGCTTTGAGATGAAAGCCCTGTATATTTTCATCGCATTCGTCAATTTCGAAAACTAACTTTAAAAGTATTGCTCTCAACGATGCTGACTTTATTTAAAGGTATAAAAATGAAACGCAGGCGTAAAATATTTATGAAAAAAAATTATTGCAATTAATGTTTTGACATATTATTCAGTCATTTTCCTTAATATTCCTTTTCCGATATAATCCAAGAAGTGTTTAACTGAAAACAATATTTTTTAAAATCGAAACCAAAGAAATTGCCATTCATCAATCATCCATTTATGAAAACTTTGCCACGGTTTTGTATCGGCCGATGTAAAAAACCGCCATCCATGGCCTTGTTGGCATTCGTTGTTGGAATCTTATACAATTCGAATTTCCCGCTGCTTTTGTTTCAACTGTTTCCAAGGCACGGGTGATTGATGGAGCCCGTCGTGTCGGCGGACCGGTAGGTCTTTCCGAACGTTCTCTATATCGGGCTATGGACATTTTGTAGCCACGTTCTTAATTTATTTTAAAATGAATAAATAATTTATTTAAAGTTTTTTTTTAATTTTATTTGGTTTTTTAAAGTTAAGTTAAATCTTTTGATTCCTATTATTGTCTCTATTACTGTGATTATGATCGATCGTGTTGTAAGCTCTTTTCTTTATCGACATCGGCACGACGAGCTATTGTCACAATACATGTAGTTTCGTATTCGTGGAATGACACCATTTAAGAATTCCTTCATCTGGAGAACACCATGACCCTGAAAATACCTCCCAAGGGATTTATTATCCAGTTTCAGGGCACATGTAAATTGTTTACTTTGTACTTGTGATTGTAATCTAAAGAATAAAAAGTAATTTTTTAATTTTTCAGTAACCTGCTGGCTAGTGGAATGAAACAAGGGTTTTTCTTTCTGAATTATTTATCTTATATAGGGAGAAGTGGCTACATGTAAAGGCTATGCCCTGTGCAAAAGATAGGTTTAATGGAATTATATCTTTCGGTGCCCCGGTGTACCCAATTATCTTGATTTTTTTTTTTGAAAATTTTTCTTAATGTATTTGTACTCTTTGTACAACACTCAATTTGTTTTACTATCAAAACAACCCAGAAGTTACCACGTAGAAGTATCTTCGTATCAAATTCCATCCTCCCACCCTCTTTCTATGTTTAAAATATTTCGAGACTCTGACCTCGGATCCACAAACAGATGATACTAATTCAATATAGTTCTTACCTTAAAATGTATTGATGATGCTTTGAACTTTCCTACTACCATTTTAAAATACATCTTAAGCCAAGCTCTCTGCTCTCGAGTACTGCTATATTTTCAGCATGCACAAAATATCCACTGACTTGAATAATTTCGTCGGGATCGCTAAATAATTTCAGACAAAATTCTGTTAAAATTTTTAGTCTCTCAGAAGGATCGGATGTTCCAACATATAATCGCATTATTCTATTTGCGGTTGTCAACTATCTAATATGTGTCAATTTACCAGGGAGATTATTAACTAAACCTGCCTGTTGATATAGCCAAACTTATCTGGTAAAGGTACTTCTGCTCAGTACTTAAAATGTCCAAATCGAGTTTTTGAAGTAATACTGCAATTTTCCGAAATTTTATTCAACTGGAAGTGCTCCACAAACTTCCAACAGTTTTCCAATATCGCTAGAAGATTCAGTTGGTCCGCAGGTTTCTCCATCAATGTACCGGGTGACGAGGTACCGTATCTAAGGAACTAATAGTCGTACGAGTTTGAAAAAAAAATCCCTTAAATGAAATCGGCCAAGAGAAATTGTTGGAAATATTTTTTAAATTCATATATCCACCGCTAGGGGGCGTAATTGCTTCGATCGTATAAAAAATGCAGTTTTCTTGAAAATTTTCCAAATAAGTTGAGAAAAAAAATACTACCACAGTAATACTTCTATAATTGTTCATCTTTTTGGTTTAACACTTTTTATTGTGGAACGTAAAATAGGGCGGGAGGGGATAGTAAACTTTTCCTGACTAAAGTGCCTATAGATTTGGTTAAACTTAACGGAATTTTGCAAACTAGGTCTCGTTTAAGAAAGGAGGGTATATTGAACAAAATAAAAGACAACTACGTCATTCTGGTTCTTGCCGCCCTCGCTAGAGGGTGTGTTTTACAAGTTAACCGTTTTTTAAATTTTGCTCCGTAATCTTAAATGAAACAGTATGATTATTTTATTAGATTCGAAAAGTAGATTAAATTTGCAACAAAATATGTTTAAGCCGCATGTGGATATCTTCATTCGTTTAAGCGTTATCGCTTAAAGAATATTGCATTAAGACATTTATTAAAGAAACAAAATAGATAATTTATAAACGAGCATGCCAAGGACAAATAAAAAACAATTTAGCCGAAAATTAAATGCTCATCTTAGAAGGCCGTGAAAAGACTTGGAAGACAGTTTCCATGGAAACGGCAATTTTTAACAAATGGATAGTTTATTCTTTGACATTTAAATTTGTAAAGAGCCCAATTGAATTTTTAAAATATGCCGTAAACAAACGAGGAGGCTTTTGATGTGTTAGCAGTGTATTTTGAATGTTTGCAACGTGACGTTATTGCCGAGAACGAATACGCATTTAGATATCCTGCACGACGTCATCATTCAAGAAATGGTTTCAAAAGATTAGCGAAACGATTGAAGGAGACCAGACATGTCCAGCCAGTCGCAGCTCCAAATGGAGTACGGAGAGCAAGAAACGAAGTTAATATAATAAATGTGTTAGCTTATATTACTGCCGACCCTCATTTAAGCATTCGAGATTTGGTAAGAGATCTAAGATTGACATATTCCTTAATTCAACGTATATTAAAAGAACATAAATTATATCCGTACCATGTAATGTGACATCAACAATTAAAGCCAGCCGATTTCGACCATCGACTGGACTTTTGTTATTGGCTATTGGGGATGGTGAACGGAAACAGAAATTTTCTATCCCAAATATTGTGGACTGACGAGGCTACTTTTTCCAGTTCAGGGAAAGTTAATACTCACAACGTGCACTATTGGTCAGAAACAAATCCTCACTGGTTAAGGGAAGTTCAATTTCAAAATCGATGGAGTGTAAATGTGTGGTGCGGGATTTTGGGTGGAAGAATTATTGGGCCATATTTTTTTGATCAGCATTTAAATGGCGTAAATTATCTACAATTTTTGGAAGATGAGTTACCTATACTGTTAGAAGATGTTCCTTTGGAGGACAAAATGAACATGTGGTTCCAACAGGATGGATGCCCAGCCCATTATGCTCGAAACGTCGAAAATTTTTCAAATTTTCAGTTTAGGGATAAATGGATAGGTAGGAACAGCATTTTTCCTTGGCCAGCGAGGTCTCCCGACCTTACGGTACTGGATTTTTATTTATTGGGTAAGCTTAAAGACCTAGTTTATTAAGACCGTCCAACAACACCTCATGATATGAAAAACAGAATTGGGGAAGCCATTAGCAACATCTCCGTCGCCGAAATTGAAGTTAGTGTACCTATTATCCACAACTGAAAGACTTAATTTATGCGTGGCCAATAACGGTGGACACTTTGAACATTTTAAACGTTAAAAAATTTTAAAAGTATAGTTTGTTTAATAATGTCAATATTGTAATTGTAATTGTTGTTTTCTTGTTTGTTATGTTATATCATAATTGTTGTGATTAAATTAAAATTAGAATGAAGTTTTAAACTTTTTTTTTATTTGTCCATTGCATGCTCGATTATGAATTATCTATTTTGTTTCTTTAATAAATTTGTTAATGCAATATTCTTTAAGCGATAACGTTTAAACGAATGAAGATATCGACATGCGGCTTAAACATATTTTGTTGCAAATTTAATCTACTTTTCGAATCTAATAAAATAATCATACTGTTCCATTTAAGATTACGGAGCAAAATTTAATAAACGGTTAACCTTGTAAAACACACCCCCTAGCGAGGGCGGCAAGAACCAGAATGACGTAGTTGTCTTTTATTTTGTTCAATATACCCTCCTTTCTTAAACGAGACCTAGTTTGCAAGATTCCGTTAAGTTTAACCAAATCTATAGGCACTTTAGTCAGGAAAAGTTCACTATCCCCTCCCGCCCTTATTTTACGTTCCACAATAAAAAGTGTTAAACCAAAAAGATGGACAATTATAGAAGTATTACTGTGGTTGTATTTTTTTTCTCAACTTATTTGGAAAATTTTCAAGAAAACTGCATTTTTTATACGATCGAAGCAATTACGCCCCCTAGCGGTGGATATATGAATTTAAAAAATATCTCCAGCAACTTCTCTTGGCCGATTTCATTTAAGGGATTTTTTTTTCAAACTCGTACGACTATTGGTTCCTGAGATACGGTACCTCGTCACCCTTAATGAATCACCCGGTACTTTATTAGATGGCGTAATGGTATTTCATTGGCGTGCAGCTGATAGGTCAACCTCTGCAGCAGTCGTTCAATATCCTTTTCCAGCCGGCGACTATCAATCATTCATTATTTGGATAGTGATATGTATTGGCATAGTCACGTCGCGGTCATTGCCAAGGCAGCCTCGCAGAAGCTTGGAATATTTCTCCGAACTAAGAACCTCTATACACTCCAACAACTTTTGATGCTTTATAAAGCATAAATTCGACCATCGCTGGAGTACTGTTCGCATATTTGGTGCTCTGCTCCTAAACATACCATGAGATTGATATATTCTATTCAAAAAAGAGCCATTCGCTTGATCGGTGACCATAATCTGACAAACGACCTGGAAAGCCTTGAACATCGAAGCCAGGTTGGCGACTTGAGTTAATTTTACAAATATCTTCATGGCAAGTGCTCAACGGAGGTTGCCAGCTTGATTCCAACCAGAGTGGCGCATGGTAGACATACACGACGAGCCACTGCAGCTCACCCGTACGTGGCTCATGTCCCTCGAATGACACTGTCTAAAAATTCGTTCATCTGGAAAACGACATCACTCTGGAACGACCTCCCTGAGGCCGTGTTACCCAACGAGTGTAATCTCCAAAGATTTAAGATCAACGTGAATCGTTTGCATATGCTCTGCTTTATCATAAAAAAAAAGAAAGTATCATTATTAAATCTAGTATTTACAGCAGTTTCATCGCATCCAATGGCAACTATATCCCACAAGCCCATTTGTTATTTCACGAAACCTATTGTATTTTCTTATATTTCTTTTGTTGTACTAGATGCAATGGATATATGGCCGTATATAAGTTATTTGCTCGGAAATAAGGGCAACGTACTCTTCTTTAATCGTTTTTCTATGAAATGTAGTACCAATTTAAGACTGAATAAGTGTATGACCTATGCGACCATCAAAATAAATAATAATTATAATAAATAAATCTTTATTCAGATAAACCAAGCAAAAATGTACTAAACAATAGACAATCATTAAAATTTCATGTAAGTAATCTGAACAGGCGAAGTTCACCCTTGTTGAAAACTAGAGTTGATCTTCCACTTAACCCCAAACACTAATCTAACTTTACAGATAAAATATTTTTAATTTCTTTTATTTTAATATTAATTAACAATAAACAGTACTAAAATAGCGATTATCTAGCTACTCATAGAAATATTAGGTCGAAATGATTTTTATTGCCGCTAAATAATATATAATTAGGATTACAATAAGCCAAGGTATAGGTATATAGAAAATTAACTAATTGATATTAAAACCACAGAATCATAGAATTATAAAACTACTTAAAAAAAATTAAAGAAAATACAAGACATTAAGACCTTAAAGCCACTGTAGCAATGAGGAATAGGCAGACAAGAATTCGGATGGAAACAATCAACCTTTAAACAATATTCTTCCATTTGTCTTTTCGAACGATTGAGTTGATTTTGATTTTAAGACTACAGGAATAGCATAATTTTATTATTGTACGAAAACTCCGTTCAAACATAGACAAATGGTGGGCAGGTGGCGTGATGGTACATTTAAATCTTACATGCAAATTGTGCACATCAGCCCCAAACGGTACCCTTTTATGTAAATATAATAGTTTTTTAAATATAATAATTTTATGAAAAAGAACAGCGGAATGAAAGTTTATGCGCTGTTTTATATTTAGCCATTCCGCCTTCATCTACTTGTGTCTGGCTGATTGGCGTCTTCTAGTGCCATATGCAAAAGGCAAAAAGTAATTCTGTACTTTTTGAATTTTTTGATGAACTGCAGCAGTTAAACATGGACCAAATACGACTTCACAGTGACTAGACTAGATAAGACCAGAGATTCAGATAACATTAGTTTGAGATGGGAATCTAGAATGGTACGTGAGTTGTATAATAATTTAAGTTTAAACATGCATTTTCTAATGCACTCAGATATATGTTTATCGAATCTCAAGTCCAAAGGACCAGGATTTTAGTCGTTTCAGAGAAACATTATCAATTTCAATCTTTAATCATTCAGGGCAATAAGATTATTATTTATTGTCATAAGCTCGATTAATGTCATTGGGATGAAAAGAGTAGAAAAGCTAAGTATCGTCAGCGCATACATTTGCGTAGAATAGTTGGCAACCACTTGTATAGAAACGCGGTGTAAATTGTATATGTATATTATCGGCTCCAATATTGTGGAACTATGGGTAATATATACCCATCGTTGCCTGTCAGAAAGGTAGCTGTCAAAAATTGAGGCTTCCTGCTTCGAAAGACCAACACACTTTAGAATTTATAGTAAGGATTTATGGTTTCACGTATTAACTTACCAACATCAGTGGCTCTAAAAATATGGTCAGTGATATTCAACAATGCCGTTACGCAACGGTAACCCGTCCTAAATCCAGACTGTATATCCGGAAGCACTTCATTTTTGGCAATTTCACTAATTGCTTTTTTCTCGCTCGTTCTAATATTTTTGATATAACAGGTAGAATACTTAATCGCCTCAAATCACTGGGCTTCCGGACCTCACCAGTCTTAGAAAAGGACACAACGTGCAAATATTTCCATACCGATAAGTTAATAGTTAATTAGGTAGCAAATAAAACTTTTTAAAAATGGTTAACAAAATAAAATTAATGTGATATATAACAATCAGGTCCGAATGCTTTAGTCTTAATTAGAGACAGGTATGACAAATTTCTGTTTCATCACAATCAATCATCAAATGGCTTCGCTGGAATTTTATCTAAAGTCGGTTCTGCTTTATTTACGGAAGCATCGATTAATATTTGGCGTATCCACAAATAATTTCTCATTAAATCTACATACGTGGGTAGAATATCGTCTTTAAATTTTTTAGGTACATTAAAAATAGGACACTTAACGTCTTTTATAATAGTCGGTGGCACACTGTTAAAAATTTTTGTAAAATTACAATTGTTTTACAAAACAAAATATGAGCAAAATTACAAATCAACGTGTGCTAATACAAAATATAATACAATTCGAGTAATATT
This sequence comes from Polydrusus tereticollis, assembly GCA_963920685.1. Taxonomy (NCBI): domain Eukaryota; kingdom Metazoa; phylum Arthropoda; class Insecta; order Coleoptera; family Curculionidae; genus Polydrusus; species Polydrusus tereticollis. The sequence goes on along the minus strand of OY987329.1, from coordinate 86,073,866 downwards.
CCAAGACATCTAAAGAAACCTACTGTAATGAGTTATAATTTTGGAATCTTAATGTAGTAACCCCACGCGTATTGTAATTATCCCAAACCGTTGGTGAATTTCCAATGAAAAGTTTGTAAATTTACAAAAACTGTTTGAAATTTGATTTACAATACTTTTTTTGTGAAATTACGAAAAATGTTCGAACTCAAATTACTATAAAATCATTAAAAGCTTACAAATGTCTTTATTATTTTTATAGCGCAAATATGAAAATTGCATGATGTATTGTAAAGCTACCAAAATTTTTTATTTCTGTTACACGTATTGTAATTTTTCAAACCGTTGATTAATTTTCAATAAAATGGTTTTAAAATTTACAAAAACGATTTGTAATTTGAATAATGGTAGATGTAGCCTTCAAGCGACATCTTGTGGCAATCAAATAATGCATCACCTGGCCCATCTAGCAAAAATCAGTCAGAAACGGAGAAGCAAACTTCTGCAAAGCCCCGGCGATACATATCGCGTGATGCATTTGATTGCCACGAGATCTCGCTTGAAGGATACATCCGCCATTATTCATCTATCTTTTAAGGTCAAGTTGACTCTATGGTGTTGCTCTCTTTCGTCGAATTCTATAACCTCACTGACGAGCTGTTATACGGCAAAACGAGTCCGGCGAAAGGAAGCAACGAACCTTTAGATTTCTGATTTGTAATTTGATTTACAATACTTTTTTTGTGAAACTACGAAAAAATGTTGATACTCAAATTAATATGAAATCATTAAAAGTTTACAAATATGTTTATTATTTTTATTACGCAAATTTAAAAATTGCATAATGAATTGTAATTCTTCCAAAAATTTTTATTTCTGTTACACGTATTGTAATTTTTTCGAACCGTTGATTAGTTTTCAATAAAAAGCTTTTAAAATTTACAAAAACGATTTGTAATTTGAATAATGGTAGATGTAGCCTTCAAGCAACATCTCGTGGCAATCAAATGTAAGCTCCGGCGATGCATATCGCGTGATGCATTTGATTGCCACGAGATCTCGCTTGAAGGCTACAAACATCTGCCATTATTCATCTATATTTCAGGGTCAAGTTGACTCTATGGTGTTGCTCTCTTTCGTCGAATTCTATAACCCCACTGACGAGCTGTTATACGGCTAAACGCGTCTGAGGATGAGTCCGGCGGAAGGAAGCAACGAGCCTTTAGATTTCTGAGTTGTAATTTGATTTACAATACTTTTTTTGTGAAACTTCGAAGAAATGTTGATACTCAAATTAATATGAAATCATTAAAAGTTTACAAATACGTTTATTATTTTTATTACACGAATTTGAAAGCTGCATAATGCATTGTAATTCTACCAAGAATTTTTATTTTTCTTAAACGTATTGTAATTTTACTAAACAAATCGCTGATAAATGTTTAGTAAAAGTACTACCTACAAATATGTTGCATTCTTTTTAAACTTAGTTGAAATGAATTGTATAGTAAATATACAATACATCATGCTGAAATTACCAACCATTCTCAACAGAATTTGTTTGATAAAATTACAATATTTTATTGTAATTTTGCTAAGCGAATTGCCGATAGTAAGCCGTTTAGTAAATTTCAACAAATGTTTTATAATTTTTCTAAATTGAGTTGCAATAAATGATGTAGTAAATTTACAACACGTTTTTTTTGTAAAATTACTACAGAAATTTTTAACAGTGCATAATTCGCCAAATAAAATAGGAAATTTTAATAATATTTTAATTCATACAGAAGTAAACGAGAAACAGGAACACGATATAATAAGATATAGGTAATGCTTTTTAAAGTAAATTTATGGATAACTACATATGCGTTCAGAATAACAGCAACAAATACACATAAATTGATTAATATACAGGGTTCTGCAACTCAGCTCTCTTGGTCCCTAAATTCTGTACTATTAGAGATACAGATTTCGATCTGCTACAGGGTACATATGGTAGGAAACCACCTTTGGAAATAATTTTCGGACATACATGGTGTCAATTTCTATTGTTTCAGTTAGTTGACCGAATACCATATATGCACTAATCAGAATTCAATATATGAGAAAAAAAAAGCAACACACCGACAAAATCTGCGAACGCAGCGGAGAAAATTCTTTGTTGGGACATTTTTTGAGAGCGGCTCTATTCGTGTTCAATTAAAGTCTATCTTTCTGTGACGGGACCGCTCGAGCAGCGATTAGGCGGGCGGGGAAATCGCTTTGGAAAAAGTGCCGTTGACAGGTGCCAAGCCGTATCGATTTGTTTTAATGAAATATGATTTTCTCCCGGCTTTTATGTGTGTGTGATGTTTGTTGTCGTGTGGCATACAAACGTTAATTTATACTATTAAAACTGATAACTCTCAAAAAAAAAATTCGAAAAGAATCCGCCAATGCCTTGAGCAAAAGCCTTTGTTCCGCGAACTTCTCCACTTCCCGAACTTTTTCTGATGGTAAGTTATTATTATTGCGGAGTTATTCCAAGATCAAATTTTACAATCGTACAATTTGTTGTAATGTAAAAATTCTACAGTATAAAATGTGGTGTGCATTGTCAGTAAAAGAACATTTAATAGAAGACGTAATATCCAAACTCTCCCTGCCATAACATTATTCAGAGATCACCGAAACAGGCTAGGATAACTTAAATGGTGAAGATCGTTTCCCATTCGTTTAGTTCTCCAACCAGACGCTGATGGCGCTATTGTAGGGATTTTGTTTCATAGGGTTATTCTCCTAACGAAACCTCTACCTCTAAGCAGCGAGGAATAGTGATCTCAAGCCTGGCAGCGCCATATAAAACTTTTGGAGTCATGGTTAGATAAGTAGGTAATCTGACTCAATGACGCTAAAACGCAAGCTATCTACTTTTAAAGTTCAGAATACGGTATCCAGAAACTCGATTACTAGTCAAAAACTCTATGATATATTGGAGCAACAGTGTCAAATACTTGGGCCTTTGCTTTGATAATAGGATGGCGTAGAACGAAAACGCTGACCAGCGCTTGAAAAGGGCGATTGGTTAAAAAATGAAAATTAATGCTCTCTCGTTACAAGACGATTCGCACACTTCACAATCACTTGCGAATACTGACAATTGCAGAACATATCGACAAACTCATCGCTAACTACTGCAAATGGATAGACGTATCATTAAATCATCTAATTACACAATCACACATTTTCTCCATACAACATAAGCCAAATCTTTCTAAAGAATTTACCATCCACTCATCATGTAATTACCACTAAACGCAACTGCTTCTCACTTACCACGTCTGCCATCAAAGGAGTCTTCTTCATCTAAGCCAAATTCCAAAAGGATGATTGCTGAACAGCGCCACAATCAATTAATAGGAGTAAAATACAGAAGTCTGACTGAAACAAAAGCAGTTGGTCATTGTGCTCACAAATTCTCAAACTTTGAAGATGACCATTTCATGGTCAAAATGCGAATGATGTAATCACTTAACAAATTCATAATGTATGCATTATATCTAAGTATCAACAGGTTTAAAGAAGTTTGTCACTTTTCTTTCCGTCAGACCCAATCCCTGGACGCGTTTCGCCGTATTACGGCTAATCCGTGGTCTCTAAAATCTCATTTTCAGTTCGCAAAAACCGATAAATTGGCTTTAGCGCCACTTAACGTAGATACCTGCTTATGTGGGTTCCATTCCAGCGTTTGGTCTTCTCTATGTCCTTGCTGGTCTGGTTGGGTGGATTGCTCGCCTGTCGCGAGATGTCGCCACTTGCAACATCTCGCACACGTACCATATCTAGGTGTGTTGTACCAATCTTAAGTCACTCTAACCTAATCTTGCTTGCTTGATAAAATGTTTTACGGCGTTTCTTTTGCAATAAACTTAGCTAAAATGACAAAGGGTCTACCAATAAAGAACGTGAATACTAAAGTATGTATGACAGCTTCTTTTATTTTTAATTGACGAAACTTCTTATAAAACGGGTTTTCCAGAAGATCGTACGTAAGTGTTTCTTAAAACACCACAGTCGACTTCAAAAATTTCATCATCGAATAACATCCCATAAGAATTACTTAATGTAATTAGATCATCTCCCAATATAAAGCAAATAAATTCTAAATACGGATCTTTCGGTCATCATTATCTGGAGAAGCAATGAACTGTTACTTAAAAATAAGGCCAATTAAACATCCAAAAATACTCATTATTTAAATAGTTCTAACAACACTTTTTAATGTTATAACAATTTCGATTGTGTTGTTCGTATCAGTTCACAAAGAAGTCATAACAATTACATAAAAATTAAAACCATTTATTATAAGTAATATCGAAGATAAACGCAATAAATAATTATTGTCGTCTGTTTAAAAAATTAGTTAGCATCTTATCGAATCGTTAGTTTATCTAAATGGTTATTGCTTATTTAAAAGATTTTTATTCCCATTAATAATATTTGTTACGCATTATAATAATTATTATCGGACCCTTTGTTTGTAATTTTTGCATTATATGTTTCTATCATTGAAATATCGTATAAATTTACAATATGGTTTATTTATCCTATTTGTCTATTATACCAATGAATTAAAGTATCTAATCTTTGGTGAGCTTTATGCTATTTCTTTGTGTTTGGTAATTAAATTAATATACATGCATCTATATTGAGGAATTATGTTGAGAAAATATCGTTTTAGTTTCAAAAGTATTATGGAAATTAATACAAAAGTTAGCACTTTAGGTTTGGTTGTACAGCGCGCAAGTTTAAACTCAACTTGAAGTTTGAGCTCAGTTTAAAAAATAGTGTATGCTATACAATGCGAGTTCAACACTAAACTTGGTTCAGTTTAATCTAATCTGACGGTTCGAGTGAAGCGGTCAATATTCTAGGCTTAAACTCCATTTTCCGCCTTTTATCACTACTACTAAAATATTTTGTCTTATTTCCGTTTATCTGGAACAAAAAAAGAATCTCAAAAGGAGGACTGAACCACTCGATTTAAATTTATTGGAATTTTACTGATGATGAAGTATTTATTGAAGAGTAGATATTTTACGAACCGTAAGAAGGCAGCCCCAGACATACATACCAAGACAAGATTATTTCTTAAAATGTAATAGATAAAGTGAAACAACGTGTATCAGAAAGGAATTATTCCATTTAAGTTTACACATTTTGGGGTAAAACGTAGCTGGTCTAATGTTTGTGTTCTATATAACTTGGTTTTCCATTTTGTGACAAAGAAAATGTGAAGTAACATTGCAGAATTTTTCGAAATCTTGAAATTGAAATCTGACAAGATCTGCTGAGTCAACTTCTTAGCAAAATGGCTGCTAGTTGTAACTTAGTTGGATTTTTTGAGAAAAGTGGGAAGAGATAAAGGTTTAAACAGTCAAATTTGTTTGGCAGTCCAATTAATATTAAAACATAAGTACCATCATTAAGAAAGCAAGGCGAGGAAACATGTCGTCTAGTAGATTGATCTTAAGATTATTGTAAAGTAGGTTATATAATTTTATGTTATGATTATTGGATCTTTATTCAGCAAGATAATAATAGATAATAAGTATAAATTGAGAAACATACGTTGACAGTAGAATGTGGAACCAAGCGATATAATTTCAGTGACAACCTCATGCTGCTAAGGCCCTAAAATATAGAAGTACGAACAGTAAAAATATTCCAGTTAATCGTAGGTACCAACATTTTAACCCGTAAAAGTGTAATAAACTGCCGCTAGATAGCACAATCAGGTGGTTGAAATTAATAATGGGGGAATGTAAGATGATTTTAAATGTTTAGTGAATTAAAGCAAGGAATGCAACCAAACTGGGTTTAGTCATTTAGGGTCTTATCATTAGGGTTGTTTCGTGAATTTCCACAAGATTAGAAGTTTTTCCATTATTCACCAAATGCAGCACCTTAATACCTATCTCTGGATCAAATTTATGCTTGGAAAATAAAATATTATAGCAAAATTGGATTTAGTATCGATGTAAAATGATTTAGTTTTATGTTTATAGACATGTGAGAGGTGGTCTTTTATTCTAATGTCAAACTTGCATCTAATGCATCCGATATTAAAGCAATTACAGGATGAATTATTTCCTGAATGGGTACATGATAGCTTGATTGGTCTAAAATAGGGACTTTGCTTTATTATTAATTGATTTTTTTTAAATGTGTTATGTGTTACTTTGCAAGAAATTGGGCCAAAAAACGGGAGTGAAATGTTTGTTATTATTAGTTATTATTATTAAAAGTTATTGCAAGCATCTGCAGTACCTAATACACCATGCTTTGGTTTTTTGAATTTTAAATATGCTAAGAAATTAATAGAAATATTAATTAATTACTTCTACAACAGTAAATACTAAAAATTTTAAACATGAAGAACAACTGTAATATCTCACAAATTGTTCATTCTGTCCCTATTTATATATTAATACCCCGCATAATTTTTGACAGCTTATCAGACTATTAAAAACATACTTATCGAGTTCAGACATGACAGGCAGTGAGAAGGAAACAGTTGTTCCCGCCCATGATCTTTAACAGATTTGGCTGATTCAAGCACTTTATATACAAAGATGGTTGCAAAGGGTACAATGTGTCAATCATTTTGTGCGGCTAAATTAATTATGGTTTCTTTCAACACCTTAAGATAAATAGTTATTGAATTGATTTCATTATATATCTGTGAACAAAATTAAATAAATGAGGTTTACTGTAACAAAATAATTAAAATACCCTACCTATTTTATATTAGGACTAATAAAGGATGCTCTTAAGCAGCTAAACCAAAATGAACTCCCTAATAATGTAGATTGTTTAAAAAATTAGTAGCGCACAATTTACCGTGTATATATCACCGCCCACAATTCACCGCGAACTCACTTCATCACCTACAATTCACCCATAGAAAAATTCGTCGCCTATTATGTAATTTCACTTATTTATGTCACTATGAATGTAGTTACTGTCCTTTATGTCACTGTAAATGCATATGTCATGTCGCTGTTATTATTGGGATTGGCCTCCAAGATACACTACACAGTAAAGGTAAAAATCATTTCAGGAGGTGTAAAAAAAAGTAGTGTTAATGTTAACACCCGGATCAACATAATTTACCACATTTTTACACTCGTATGAATTTAACTCTCTAAAAAGTTAATTTTGTTGAATGGGTGTTATTTATTCCATTTTACTCTCTATCAGGAAATATAAATACAATGACAATTAATAACACCATATTAGCGTGTAAATAAACCCCGCTAGAAGGTTATTTTAACACATTGAGTGTAAAACTTATTTTTTAATAGTTTTTTTACACGGCCCCGGGTAGAAATACCTAAACCCGTGTTACCGAAAAGACAGGCGGCAACAAGTGGTGTGAAATTCTAGGAATTGACAGATGACGCCGACGCTATATGCAAATTCAACTTTCAAGTCAGTCTGATTGTGCTCGTTGAACGTGATATAGAATAATGTTATATTTAAATTAAAATATAGAAACAAAGCAAAGTTCTGTAAAGTGCCAAATGAGAGTACCTCCTCTGAGGATCTTGTTAAATTGGGTTAGCATATTAAAGAAATTTAATATAAACCTTACTAATAAGTACGTCATTTTTAAGAAACTAAGTAGGTATTTACATTGTTACAGTTTTCCCTTTAGCTTTTAAATTATTCTGATATAAGCTTATAATATAAATGTATTCCTTTTTTATATAAATACTTAGGTCACCTGCCTACATATTTTACTTAATAGATCTCTAAATAAATATACGATTAATATAATACTCGTCATTTTCATTCTTTTATTTTGTTCCAAAGCATACTTTTATTTAGTTGTATAGTGTTCTACAAATACATATATTTATTATGTTATTTGTTTTGTTACACTTAACAATGAGGTACATTAAACGTAGATATATATATGTTTAATTTACTAAATTGTTAAACTATATAATAGGTGTGTCATATTGTTCAACTAATTATAATATATAGGTGTAAAAAAAATAACAGGTTTTCCCAGTTCTGTTGTAACCATCATTTTGTTTAAAAATTAACGATAAATAGTACTCAATATTTTCATTCATTTAACAAACCTTTTCCAAGCGATCTGAAGATTTATATATATTAGGGGCTACTACTTTCGGCTTTGATTAAGTCATTCAATCATTTATTAAACTAAGCAGAGGTTAATAATGTAAAACATCTTGAATGCATACTTTTTTACATTTTAACTATAAACGCCCGGTTAGTTTAATACGGGATTAAATGACTTAAACAAAGTGGAAAGTATTCTAGCCCTGGGTAGATTATTTTATTACACTCACTATAGTAAAGTCACACCCAAATAAAATAAAATTTACACTGCAATAAAATGATATTTACATTAATTAATCACAAATGACCATTAAAAAATGGTTTATTTACACCTCTCATTATTTCTTTTACACCCTAGAAGGATAGGCTTACAATCTGTGAGTTTAATTTACACACGATAGTGTAAATTTACCTGCCCATAAATTAGAAGAATTGACACTCATCAAAAAATAAAAAAAACATTCAAAAATGTCTTTTTTACCAGACGTGCTGATTGGTTAATATACCCTATTGAGTGTGGTCCTATATGTACCACCATTGAGTGTTAAATTTAACACTGAATTTTTTACTGTGTAGATTGTTTCCTGTTTAGATCCCAATGAAATTAGATTTAGTACGACGAGTGTAGTCAAGAAGCGCATTTTGAAGTGTTTGAAAGTGAATATTTTCGGTATCTATTTTAATATTGTGTTTAATAAATTGCAACAATAACGCGCAACAATATGTGCTTGTTGACTGCACTTGTCGTGGCATATCCAATTTTATTTGCATCTAAATGAATGAAATGCTTGGTAGACCTGATATATTCTGTGTTTCCTATTTCCTGACAGCAAGTAGCTTTCATTATAAATAAAACATACAAATTTTGGGTTATAGTGTGAACATATTAGAGACTGAGAGTATATCTCTTCGGTACAATAGAGGCAGTTTTAACATGTACATCGCCACACCCAGAATTTTATCTTTTACAATAGGGTCTAAAATATCTAAAAATTATAATAGAGCAAGAAATTTAGGATAAATTTAATGACAGTGGTGGACGTTTTGGTTTCTATTAATAACGTATTAAGTTAATTTTTTTTTTATAAAACTATACAGATCACAAGAATTTACAAATTAAAGATCTATAAAGGTATCTTCACCATTACGAAATTCAAATCCTTCGTTTGTAGAGTCAATTGAAATATTAAGTGGTTCTACAGTTTCTTCTATCATAATCTTCCACGTTTTCTTTCCTCTTTAATAACATGTCATTGTATAGCTTCTTGCCAATTCTCTCGTAATAATAATTGTTAGTGCATATTTCAATAACTCACATACATCTTTTATTTTAAATGTTTTGTTATTTGTGCCCATAACAACCCAATTTGATTTAATTCACAATGATATTATTTTCTCGTACTATTTTTAAAGGCTATTTTTTTTAACATGTTGACGTTAAAGGGTATATTTATGTCAGGCAGCCAATTTATAATTTTATTTTTTACCAAGAACTCGTAGGCAGTTTCTCTAAAAGCATTGAATGATGGCTGGCTAACCTGTTATTGTTACGCCTATGGTTTATTTCGATTTAACGACTAATAAATTGAAAATGAAATAAGGTAAAGCAACAATTTTCTGGTGATTTGAAATTTTTTTCTTTAAAAATAACTGATTAGGTAGTAGGTAATAGGTAAAAAATCAAATGGAATAAGATCGGGTGATCTCGGACGCCAAAGAACTTTTTCAAATAAATGCTAATAAGTTAAAAACTTAACCAGGTAAGTATAGGTATGTATACATAAATGAAAACCAAATCTTAGCAGCTCTTCAAATTAGTAAAAATATACAGGTTATTTCATTTGGAAAAAATATACTTCTAGACTATTTCGAGTAACTAAAATATTTATATTTTTAGACCACACTGTATATTGCAACTATGATTTGGTCATAGTGTAAAAATCCCCCTGGTATTGCATAACTCCTAATCAAATGGCAGTGTCTTAGTATCTCAAAGATGGAAAAATCAGAATTTATTGCAGGTCATATTTCTCAAAATAAAAAATGGAAATTAACCAATATCTCGTAAATCGTAACATATAGGTAAATAGAAAAATTAAGGCAATTTGTTAAGAAACTACTAGGGATGACAAAAAAAGGTTAATATTTAAAGTTTTTTTATTAAACATGTCGAAGTTGCTACTACTTTCAAGTAGCTGCTAATTCGTCAAAATTTTCTTACCAGTGAATTGCAGGTGGTGAATTGAGTTCGCGGTGAATTGTGGCTATGTTGAATTAAATTGTGGACAATGAATTTGAATATTCTTAGACTACTAGTTTAAGAGCAAGTGACTCATTATTGATGCTAAAATAAACTGTATAAATTTTGCAGAAGATAAGGAACTGGGGGAGAAAATGCTTAGGATTATTTAATCTACGTTAATTTGCTAGTTTAAAATGATATCTATATCATAGATTTTAATTTTAATAACTTATCCTATTCGATATACGTATACATGTAATAAAAAATATACCACTTCCTTTACTTACAAAAAAACATAATCATTTCCTGCTTAAGCACATTGCGTGATCAGAGTATATGTATCAATGTTAAACGTAATTCTTGACAATAAATTGACTCATGGGTTCTTAACGGCGCTATATCATTTTTAAGGTATCGTGATTTAGAAGTTTTAGCCTTTATTTAACAATTTTTTTTTGTTTTATAGGTAATTTATTATTTTATTATTTCCGTAGTGGCTTAGCAGACTAAAACTTTATTTTTGCATTTCTTAAATATATAATATTTCAATGTAGTATTTAATATTTAATCATGAGCATCGAATCCTGCTAGTGTATTTTCAGCGAGTAAGTCTGCAATATGGCAGCGGACAATTCATGTCAGTACACTCCAATCGCCTATAAATGAAGACAAAAAGTTACTAGGAATTCACATCACAAATTATTAAAATCCAATTCAAAACATAAACAAAACCAACTTCAAACAGGTGTATTATAATTATATATCTGTCTTGTTTCTTCGCGTTAAATTAGATATATTTTATAGAGAGGCATATATGGTGCTAACTAAAATGGAACCATCATAGGATCACAGGGCAGGCCAGGCCAGGCTTTGATTGACATTATTTTGAATATTTCGGTGTTTTGATTTGTCAACTTCAATTTGTTTTTATACATTTCTGTGCCTTGAAACTTTATTCAATTTTAAAAAACAGTTCTTTTCAGAGCTATTCCCATCGTATTATTGTGCTACCGCTAAGTATTTTTGGACATTTCTTATTATTTTTTAATATTAGGAATTCTAATTATGGCAAATAGCATATTTTATTACATTTTTAAATTTCGGCTCTGTCCCTAAACGGCTGTCTGCCATTGTATTGCTGCCAATATCATTCCTACTAAAAATTAAATAACTAGAATATTACTTTTGTCACATGACATCTTGCAGGTTCACTTGCTGAAAATTCTATATCAAATATATCTATTTAGCAAGAACCATAATTTATTTAAGGGCATTATTTCTTTAGTCAACGAAACAACACCTATGAACGAGGTTTGTACTAAATAGTGTAATAATAAGTTCATTTTCATCACACACACTAGTTTACATGTTTGTTACTGATAATAGTAATTATAAAAATAATAAAAAAGAAAACATTTCCTAGTCGCGTTGCGACTGTTATTGAGAGTATATTGTGTGTATATTTAATTTAATGGGCTGATGACATTTGCTTTGTAAATAGGGTTAATAACCTAACATAATCAAAATTACTCTCTAAGTAACTAAAAATAAATAAAGTTGCTTAACTAACTAAACGCCGAGAGATGTCGATTTATGCTACATTATCACTTGATCATCGTAGCTCTTCGGTTAAAGCGCTTTTAGCTCTTTTCCATTTTATCAGACTTTAGCCTCACTAACGAGCCGGGATACGTCGAAACGCGTCTGGGGATGGGTCCGTCGAAAGGTAAAAGACAAACTTTAGGAAATGTTTACTTCATTACATACCTAAAGTGTTTCTTAAAATAAGCAGATATTTTTATGTGTAGGAAATCTTTAGATAAGTAATATATTTTGAAAGTTGTATGAGCGCTTCACTAAATAAATTATGGCATTAACCTGCCCCCTTAAACTTTGTGTTTGTAATAACATTACGGACATAACAGACGGAGCATCACCTAACCTATGAAGGTATGGTCGGGAACTTGAATGCAATTTCGATGTGAATAGCGGATTGGTGCGAGTTCAACGGCATGTTGTTTAACCCTCAAAAATCAGTTATTGTCAACTTTAAAAGCATCAGATTAGCCGACAACAGCAATAAATCATCTCTCATTTTCGTGGGTAACAAATCAATTGCGAATAAGACTTACACAAAGTTCCTGGGTGTTCACATTGACTCGACCCTAAGCTGGGGCGTCCATGTCGATCATCTTGCCGGTAGACTTGCGAAATTTTGCTTTATGGTCAAAAACCTTAAACAAGAGCTAAATACTCAAACTATTCTTTTTTATATCCACACACATGTAATGAGTCGCCTGTCTTATGGGATTATTATTTGGGGCTGTTCACCAAGAATTAATAGAATTTTATTCTGCAGAAGCGATTGGTGCGTGTCCTGGATGGAACACAATGGGATGCACGTGCTGCCCCGATCTTTATAAAGTACAAGCTAATGTCGATATCTTCTCTGTATTACTAAAAATTGCTTTTTTTTACAAGAAAACATATAGCTAACTTTAGAACAAACGGCTGAATTAACTAGGGCATGCAGACCAGAGTGTTCTCTCAGCTCTCCATTCCCAAACACCGGACATCCTTGTATGAGAAATCTCCATAATACATGGGGATAAAGGCATATAACAAACTCCCAGCGAGCACAAGAAGCATCAAAGATTTCATCAAGTACAAACAACATTTTGTACAGTCACTCTGACTTCTTTGAAATCACGTAACATCTACTAACTACCTATGATCACTAAAACTGGCTGCCATATGGAAATGCAGACCAATTGGTATTCTTAATGATAATAGTTGCGTGTACAAATGAATCTTGTGCAATAAGCGATTAGTGTGATTTGTCGATTCTGTTTCGTTTTCTTCGTCCGATTCAAAGATATATTTAAGACTGCTAGCTGTTGCATTGGACGGTGCAATGTTTATTATTGTTATACTGTGTTATGTTTATTGACGAATCCGATATACATTTTTTGTATCATCTGGAGAAAGAATTGAATAAATAAATAAACAAAGAAATAAATAAACATCGAGTGACAGTTTGGCTCATAATTTTGATAGTAATTTCGTAAAAATTACAAGCTATGGGTGCGTTTGGGTACTAGTTTTACTCTTTTAGCTTATTTTGGAGTTTCAAGCCCTCCAATCTTGCTTGACTGACTTTGATATTAAAAATGAGTGTTCTAGTTCTAAGGCTCGTTTATTTACATAATACATGATTAATTATTATTCTAAGTGCTATGACATTCCGCGCAATAGACAGACACAGCTCTGTCTGTTCGCCGACGATACTGCAATTACGACTACCTCTAAGCAACCATGGCTTGCTGTAACCTGGATGCAGCATCACATTAATCAGTTAGAAAAATGGCTTTCGAATTGGGAGACTCGTCTGAATCCTGCCAATACGAAGATTATTTTCTTTTTAAAAAGTCTAGTACGAAGGCATGACACAAGACTCAGGGTAATCGTGTAAAATTGAACTGGTTGGGGAAATTATTATTTGCGATGAGTTTCAGAACCCTCTTTTTAATGACCTGGAACTTATTCAGCTCAGCACCATAAGTCAGAACCGACCTGGGACTTATCTTTGACCAGAGACTGAATTGGAGATTGAACTCAGTCAATAGAGTCAAGCTTGCATTATGTCAATTGGGCTCCATCTACCTCCTGCTTCATAGGCTGAGTAAACTTAGTAATCGTACCAAAGTTGACCTCTATAAGGTACTAGTCAGGCCGATTCTGACTTATGGTGCTGAGCTGAATAAGTTCCACGTGATTAAAAAGAAGGCTCTGAAATTCAAATATCCCCAATTACGCGATGAATCAGACACTTCATGAATTCATGATTTCCGACTCTGAACGAATGTTTCCTCAAAACTATTACAGACGCACAGACGTATCGACAAACCCTGAAGTCACCAACTCATATATAAGAGCAACACCAGACTCGACTTACAAACTTCTAAAGACTATTTACCTTTACCTATTGTCGATGAAATTCAATAGTAGAGATGCACTAAAATATAGTTAAGAAGCACTAGAAAATAGAGTGGCACTGTACTTATGTTAAGGTATGAGGTATCTGAGGCGCCATACTACTGCATCACTAATACTTGCAGCCAGATAACATGACACACCAACCCATCAAGGCAAGAAATGCCAATTTAATATTTTTCCCAAATGATAAGGTGTAAAAATCAAACGAAGAAGAAACTGACGTTAAGGTTTTAGACCTGACGTAAAAAAACATTCAAGATCTAGAAAGAGTACATACAATCTTGTAATTTATGCAAACTAGCCTCAGAGGAAAATAGTATTCTTGTTCTCGGACGCTTGCAATTTGCATTCTCGTCCTGGAATATGTTATTCCTATTAGATATACAATATATTATACTTATTATGTCTTTGTGCTTGTACTGGAAACATAACCTTAAATATTAGAGTTGACAAGCTGTAGTAGAACTGCTCCATTATGTTTTGTTTAGTGCCGCTCACTATGTATGACGTCATCATACTTCATACTACCGTGGCTCACTCTCAGAAGCTTTAATCTCAACGTGCCCTATATCTACTAAAAAATATGTATTTCTGGTCAAAAATATGTATTTCTGGTGCCTATGGCAAACTTGTTGTTCCCTTTTCTACTTTCATAAGAGCAATAATCTATAGGTAGTTTTCTATGGTCTCAAAAAGCAGACATAGACTGTAAAGAATTAGTAAATATTGAGAGCTGAGTATTTAGAATCTTTCGAAATATAAAACTGAACACAAAAAACAGTCAAATCTAGTGGTCTTATAGACTTTATTTTATCGAAGCTATTCGCCCACACTATTTCAGAAAAATCTATGAATTCAGCAAAACTGCACTTATTCCACGTTTGTTAATATACTTTTAACAAGTCTTTTAACTATTATACGCAATGTTCCTTACTGGATCGTCGTCATAACATATTGACCCCCATAGGAAAGTCTGAAACTCATATATCAATCTACAAAAAATAATACGTCAAGAAATACCGTATCAGTATACTAATAGTTCAATCGTGTAAAGAATGTCAGATGTGTTAATGTTACAAGTCTGATGACAATAAAATAAAGTCGTTTATCATTCTACCATGTCATTTTGCTGTCACTTAACTGTGTTAAGTGTATATATTGACCTTCCCGCGTTATATATTGTATGTACACTGGAAAATTGCAGTAAGTTTAAGAATCGAAAACAATTCGTTATGAACCAAAATGAGAAACCTATTCCTCCTTCAATTGTCCGATGCTGTCCCTATACTTTACTACTTATACTATTATCCCATCATCCCTTGAAATAATTCTTGCCTTCAAATCAAATATACAAACTACTTGCGTCCTGGTTCTTGTTGAATGAACGTCAGAAAAATCAAAATATATTTTAAACTATATATTTGCCATAAACAATTTGTAGTCAACACAAAAAGAGACCCTTATAAAAAACCAATAATCATTTTGGTATCCTATCCCTAGACACTTCTTAAAAAACCATTTCCTTCGCTATAACTTTGCGAAGGGTGAATAAAAAGATTTTTTTCGATCTCTCGGAGAACTTTGCGCCAGTAAATACAATGTTTGTATATCTGAGTTCGAATCGAATGAGGAATGCTTTGATAATTTTTCTATCCATTTATAACTGTCTGTCTATTTCCTCCGTTGACGTGTCGTTCCTCACCCTACAGTCAGGACCGTAGTAATTAGAATTCAGTATTAGGAAAATGTCGCGTTTAAAAAATGGAGTGTCCGTATGTATAAAAAATAATGTCTTTTGTATTTGTCGGGTTTAGGACGAGATTGATGAAAATAAATTATATTTTATTAGCCAACGTTTTAGTCTATTTTCAGTATTCTTCAGAGCTACAATTAAAATTACAAAATCAATACGGAACCACTGGTAATACACATGATCTTAATATTAACATTCTATACATCCTTAATTAGATATGTTAAACATATTAAAAATTGAAAAATAGTCCATACTTTCAGTGGAGTCAAAGTAATATGAAATAAAACAATGCAGTCTTCCTCCACAGTTTAATTGTTAACATAAAAGTTATTAGGTTCCCGACATGTTTCGAGCACTTAAGTACTCATCTTCAGGGGATACGGAAAGGATAATATAAATTTGAGATTGAAAAGAATAAGATAAAGAAGGACTTACCCAACATCGAGTTTAAAATCGAAATAATAAGTTGTCTCAAATAAATGAGTACAACAGAAAGCTGGAGACTTGGTGCATTAAATGGTTAAATAAATGGAATGAGAAGTAAAGTTAAGATTGAGTTTTGTAATTTAGATAAGTGTAACATATTTAAGTATGATAATAGAAGATTATGACATCTGAAGGTAATTAAAGGAAAGTTTGTTTATAAAATATTTTATATTTTTAAATAAACCTTTCTAAACTTAACAACTAATTTATTCAACATAAAATAAAATGATCATTATTTACCATTCTTCTAAAATATGGGGCAAAGCCCCGTATTATCATATAAGCTAAAATTAAGACAAACCCCTCTTATTTAAAAAACCTTTCATTAGTTTATACAAAATTCTTATAAAAATTTCTATTAAATAAAACCTATGAGTTGAAAAATTAAAAGAAAACTTCTCTCCTCCAGAGTTCACATTCTTTCTTTATTTAACTTAACATATGTGTTACTCATCTAAACTTAACCATACAAGCTCATGATTCTTAATTTTTTAAACAAACTTTCCTTTAATTACCTTCAGATGTCATAATCTTCTATTATCATACTTAAATATGTTACACTTATCTAAATTACAAAACTCAATCTTAACTTTACTTCTCATTCCATTTATTTAACCATTTAATGCACCAAGTCTCCAGCCTTTCTGTTGTACTCATTTATTTGAGACAACTTATTATTTCGATTTTAAACTCGATGTTGGGTAAGTCCTTCTTTATCTTATTCTTTTCATTCTCAAATTTATATTATCCTTTCAGTATCCCTTGAAGATGAGTACTTGAGTGCTCGAAACATGTCGGGAACCTAATAACTTTTATGTTAACAATTAAACTGTGGAGGAAGACTGCATTGTTTTATATCATATATTAAAAATTGTTTTTTACTATAACCTTACCTATGGATTTTAGCTTAAAATCCAAAATTTAACATACTCAATAGAGTAGTACACTGTCGCAATCAACATTACGATCTGCACACGCATAAAAAAAATGTCGTCGACTGAAAACCATCAATTGACGTAAAAACTAAGACAAATATTTTACTTTCCGCCATAGAAAATGGCAACATGGGAAAATCGACTGTGTGTGCGGAGGTACCCCATCCTGCTGGAGGAAAATTCTTTCTTCCATGGTATTATTTCTGGTAGCGAATGACTCAATTAACTTTGTTACCAAAGTTTCTTGCAAAAATTGCAGATATCTCTCGCCGTTCATATTTTGATCGAAAAACACGGGGCCCATAGTTCAATCTCCAATGATTCCAGCTTACACATTAATTTATTCTCGATGTAGGATATGTAGCTCAACAATCCAGTTCAGATTTTGTTCGGCATAAAATTGACAATTCTGATGGTTAACCTAAAAAACATAATCATTAAGAAGGCACCTTTAATAAGTTTTTAAAAAACATACCGACCGAATCATTTTGTAAAAAGTCGAGGAAAGAATATATAACTCGCCTTTTAAGGCGAAAGCGGCTTCATCAGAAAATAAAATCCAATTTGAAAGAATTTCGCCACCTGTTCTTCACTGTTTCACAAAACTCTACTCACCGCTCAGGATCATCCAAGTAACGCTGATTTCAAAGTTTCCAAGACAGTTTTGTGAGACGTATTGTACTCTCTACCTACTTGTCTAGTGGGAGTTATTGAAGTTTCTTGATATGTGAAAAGAATATCTAGTTTTCTTTTCGCGTCCACGCGTTGAAGCCGGTGTCAAGGTACAGTTCTCACGTGTCCGTGCGCTCTGAATTGTGCCTTAATTTTGGATACAGTGTTCCGATTTGGTGGTAGCAAACCAGGATGTCTCTCTTGAAACAAAGCGGCAACTTCGGCTTGAGTTCATTGGCGGATCCCGAATCCAATCATCATGAAAATTTCTATTCTTCAATTTTCAGTAGGGTAAGCCACTTTGACAGGACAAATTTTTTTTAAGCTAGTCAATTAAATTGGTAACTATGGAGATATTGGTTAATATCAGTATTAACTGCTAGGTGGTGATCCTGATCACTGCCGTCTCGAAGAACAGGCCGTCAGATTCCCGCCCACATCCTAAAATCAGCTGTTTCTAGTCGATCCACGTTTTGACAGGTTTGCATTGTTTTGGTAGACCGTTTTGGTGTCTCCTTTAAGTTCTTAGTTGTTTTTAGCAGTTTAATGTGATTATTTTAGAAAACCCATAACATTAATTTAACGTAGTTTAGACCTTTATATGTAAAACCATAAATTATTTGATTAAGTTGCTGTGAAATAGCGATAAATGCCAAATTCGTGATGTGTTCCCGGGTGTAATACTCAACTGTAATGTTTTTCACTGATGAAATGCTATTTATTGATAAAAAAGGGATCCCAAGAGACGATTTAGTATATTGCGAAAATGTATCAACTTTTGCATTAAGTACTTTGAGGAAATGTTTTTAGTCAGGGAATTCAGGGCAACCAGAGGACTTGATGGTAGATAATACTAGAACAGTGCAGTGTAGGTACCTTTTTTAATAATAAAATTTTGGTATATTGGTTAAATTGTTATTAGGCAATAAACATAGAAAGATTATAAGTACATTAGTTAGCTATTAAATACATAGTATAATATTGAAGGTTGAGCATGTCATACAGGTTAGGTTCGGACAAAAATTTAGTAACAAAACAATGCCTACGTTCGTTGTACATTTTGTTTAGATTTTCATACGATACAGGTTTTTCTTACTTCAAATATCGGTTAAAACATACCCACAAGTTTAAAGCAGGTCCCTCTTAATGCCTCTTCATTTTTCTAGTCAAAAACCAAGTTAAATAAAGTTTATATAGTTTCTCGAGGAAGATAAAATGATAGTATGTTATGTACCTACCAGCTGACTGATATAAAATTTTATTTAAAATAGCTACCTATGGAATTGTTTCTAATGTTTGTTATACAGGGATTATTTGGAAATTATTTTGGTAACTTCGAAGGAGTATCGAAGAAGATCCAAAGCAATACTTAGTGATCATAACATAAGCTAGTTTATAGTCTTGAATCACTCTGTATACTAATCATCCATAATACCATTTTAATATACGATTCTATACCTTATTTGATATAATTTAAGACATCTTTGACTTACAAATATCAATATTATATTCTACATGCCATATAGCCTCTATAAATAAATTCCATCTTCTAATGTGACGTCACGATCTTAACATGACGGCCTGTTCTTCGAGACGGCAGTGTCCTGATCCTTCAACAAAATTTCAGTTGACATTTTCAAATGTTTATTGAATAAAAATTTTAAAATTCTATTTTTTTTTATATTTTGAGGTGTTTTGGCAGATTTGTTAAAGTTTAATCTCAACTGTCAAGGCAAACGTTAAATAATTAGCATGATGAATTTTTTTTTAAAAAAAGCTCTCCAACAAAGTAACATATAAGTGGTGTGATCTGATTTAAGAAAATAAAGTGAGGTTATGTTTCATCTCATAAAAAAATTTGTTTCGTGTTTTCCATTTTTCACAAATATTTTTTCCTAAACTTCTAGCGAATTCGTTCTAATTAAAGTCCCCACCCTGTATTTATTGTATGACTGACGAGACAGCAAATATATTTTGAATTCGTGAATTAGGTTTCATTCCCTGTTGACATTTCAGTAAAACAACAAGTTGAAGAGGAAAGAAAAATCCAAAATTCTTCACAAATATTTAATATCTCGCTCTACTCGTTTCGGTTTCTTAAACCATTTTCAAGGGCTGTCTTAAAAGTTCATTTATATAATAATCTCAATTCAAAATTAAAATTATTAGGTATTACTTACATAATATAATCATAAACTTTACATTAAGGACACAAACAAGTTCACCATGGCTAACAGAGGTTAACTAACTTTATGAAATTGATAAACGGGATAAACCCAAAAAACATTTAAAAAAATAAAACAAAATATCCCAAACCAGACCGGAATCTAGGTTGCACAAAAAGAGGTACGATTGTTTAAACAAACATTCACTACTTAAACTCATTCATAATTCTCGCTGCTTCTCTGTTGTGGGCATTGACAGGGTCGTTCAAATACTCAATCTGATTATTAATCTCTAATTTGGCTACTTCTATATTTTCTAAAAAATTCAGCTTATGACCTTTATTCGTATTATGTAGCATTTTAAAGTTGTCTTTAGTATTAAAATTATGCAAGCATACAAGCAAACAAAAGTGAGGTATATTTGTTGTCCTGTAATTCATGCACAGCTAAATATGCTGGACAGACAGGACGCAGTTATAATATTAGAATAAAAGAACATATAAACTCTTAGAAATCGCCAGTGACAAGAGATCAGCTTTTGGCCTACATTTGAGAGAAAATTTACATAACTTGAATACTAAAGACAACTTTAAAATGCTACATAATACGAATAAAGGTCATAAGCTGAATTTTTTAGAAAATATAGAAATAGCCAAATTAGAGATTAATAATCTGATTGAGTGTTTGAACGACCCTGTCAACGCCCACTACAGAGAAGCAGCGAGAATTGTGAATGAGTTTAAGTAGTGAATGTTTGTTTAAACAATCGTACCTCTTTTTGTGCAACCTAGATGCCGCTCTGCTTTGGAATATTTTGTTTAATTTTTTTAAATGTTTTTTGGGTTTATCCCGTTGATGCAATTTCATTAAGTTAGTTAACCTGTGTTAGCCATGGTGAACTTGTTTGTGTCCCTAATGTAAAGTTTGTGATGATATTATGTAAGTAATATCTAATAACTTTAATTTTGAATTGAGATTATTGTATAAATGAACTTTTTAGACAGCTCTTGAAAATGGTTTAAGAAACCGAAACGCGTAGAGCAAAATATTAAATATTTGTGAAGAATTTTGGATTTTTCTTTCTTCTTCAATATGAATAATCTTCACCCAAAAGATATCCATGGTTCAATTAAACAACAAGTTATTTAAAATTATTGTTTTTTCTATTGGTACCCTATTATGTTTATTTAAAGTACGCCTGATCTGAGAGAAGTACCTTATAACGCCAAATAAAATATTACTTACAAATGTCTGAAAAGCTTTATTCAAATATTTAACAATCCTAATTTTTTAAATAAATGTGAATATAGCAGTTGGTATTGTTTAAAATATTAAAACATCGGTTTTTTAAATCGAAGGAAATGCTGTTCAAATTAATACTGCTAATATTCTCGGAAGTCAATGAGGTTGCACTTCCATTAATGGCACTCCCAAAAAAGTTGATAATCTTTGACATAAAATACTGACTTTTAATCATATCAAACGGTAGTTTCCTTCCTGAGCATGGTCAGCTGCACCAGACTTTTTGACCTCATCTTGATGTATTTTTTTAGTGTCTCTAGACCTTGTCTTCTTGTGATTATTTGATATCACCAATTTTAAACATGAGATCTTCTCGAAATTGCAAGTATATCACTGTATTAAGAAACTCTTTTAAATCAAAACAACTTAGCTGCCTGAATTGTTTCCATCAATTATCTCTCAACTATTCACTCCACTTGTTTGCCCAGGTGGTAATAGAAGTGTAAATACAAGTAACTCTATTGCAACTATTATTGCAGGATTTCTAAATGTAAACCAAGTTCGTCTTAAATTTATTTTATCAAAGTACGTTCTGGCTGTGGCCAAGACTTTCCAATCTACTACATGAAGCTTTTAGTATATTACGATCCTGTAGCTGGGGTTAAAGCAATAGCGTTACAAATATAAGCAGAGGGTGAATTGTTAAAAGCTTGATAATTTACAGTATTTGAATGTCATAAATCAAAATTCCGCGATAGATAATGGATTCCATGGAATGTCACATCAGTCATGTATCTACAAGGATCACACAACTTACGTAAATGATTTTTTGAATCAACGAGTACGTACCATTGCGATCAAAAAAAAAGTAGTACAAGAATTAGTAGTCCCATATAGAACTCTTGGTCTATAAGGATATCGAGAAGTGGATATCGTCGTCACTATGAAAACAATATAATTATGCCACCTAACTTTTTAGGCGTTACCATGAATTTGGTAATCTACTATATACGTGGCGAAATAAAAGTATTGTAATAAAGGTGCTTTAAAAAATTTACCTACCTTTTAAAAATGGGCAATTTTTCAAGTTTTTAAATAAAATAATAGAGTATGTATAACAACTATCGATTTATATATTGAATATAAAAAAAATCCAAAAACAACAAAAGCCAAAAGTGGAAAAACAGTAAAAATACAAAATTTTAACCAAAAGTAAACATTTCTAAATGCAACATCCTAAAATAATATATACTTAAAAGCAGCTGTTTAATATTTAGTCATTGCGCCGTTGTTTTCAATTATACTTTTTGTAACCGACGCGGCATACTTAAGACTAAGCTTCTTGTATACTCTTGGGTTATATTATCCCATGCTGCGTTTATCCCCTGGCGCAGTTCTTCTTCATTTCTTGGATGAAAGTCATGTTTATACATGAACTTGGTCATTTCTCCCCAGACATTTTCTATGGGATTGAGGTCGGGGCTCTTCGAAGGCCATGGTAAAACTTGGATGTTATTTTGTCGAAAGTAATCTTTTACTATGCGGGCAGTATGAATAGGAGCATTATCTTGTTGGAAAATATAATTTTGATCACCGAATATGGTTTCAACCGATGGCACCATAACATTATTTAATATGTTGCAATATGTTCCTGCAGTTAGCCGCCCTTGCACAAATTGACAAACTCCTGGGCCTCTAGCACTAATCCAACCCCACACATTTACGGAAAAACGTCCACTTTGATTTGTCTTGTGCGTATATCTTTCATCATACCTTGTGTTTATGGGTCTATATACTCGGACTTTTCCATTGTTACAGGACTGGAACGTTTTCTCATCTGAAAAAACTACAGACTCCCACAGTTGGTTTTGGTATTCGTGAGCAAATTGTACTCGTCTTTGCTTATTTAGTTCTGTTAAATATATTTTGTTTGCAGAACACCTATTTTTGAGTTCAGACCCCCGAATTCTTCTTCGAGCTGTAATTGAAGATCCAGGAAAATGGGTTTCTTCTTTAGCCTTAATAGCGGTCCCGAATGGGTTGTCCCTTAAATGATTAATTAAAGTTGTATCTTCGTCATCGGTGGAAACTTTTGGGCGACCAGAACCTGGGTTTCTCACAATACTTCCATGTTCTCGAATTTTGGATTTAGCCAACAACACTGTTTTTTTGTTTATCCCTAATGCGCCTGCAATGTCCCTTATGGGAACCCCATCCCTTAATCGCGTAAATATGATCGATTTTTGCTCTGAAGTTAAAGGCATTTTTTAAAAATTACATGACACTGACACAAGAATTCTGGTGACACTGAGTTATCAGTTTGAAAGAAAATATTTTATAATAGACCAGCAGATTAAATTATATTTTGTTGTGCTACTTTTTTTTGATCGCAATGGTACGTATTTTTTAAGTATTTATAAGCACCCTGCGGGCGATGCGATTATGCAGAAAGCGATCCAGAGTGATAATGTTCTCCAAATGAAGGAATTCTTAAACAGTGTTGTTCGAGGAACACTAAGCAGAACCACGTGCAGGAGGCCTGCAGTGGTTCCTCGCGTATTTCTACGATGAATGATAAATGTGTTTTGGAGTTGCATTGTTTTCACGAAACAGCAGGAAGCAAGTCCACACAGGCAAATACCTTAATTATGCCTCAAATCATTTGAATAGCACAAAAGATCGAATAGCAAAAACAAGTGTCGATAGAGCATTCACTCTCTGGAACTCCCAGGAAGCTCTTTCACAAGAACTCAACAACGTCAAATAGGACTTTAGCACAAATGGCTATTTCACGAGACTTGGCTATCGAGAAGCGTCGGAATCACACGAATAGACAAAAGGATGACGTCAAAGCTGGACCCACCATAAATGTGCCTTATGTTAAAGAAATCTCCGAAAAAATTAGGATAGCAATACAACATTCGAACAGTATTGAGCTCCAAAGAAGCCACGTGACAACGACAAAGCCTACACGTTAAAGAGACATGAAAAATTGTGTATATAGAATACCTTGGTAGTGCTACCCTACGACCCGTTGAAACAAGGATCAAAGAACATCGAAACCGCATACTAAAAGCAGAAACAAACAGATCAGGTGCTGCAGATCACGCTTGGAACCACGGCCACCACTTGCAATGATCAGGAGCAAAAATTATACTCAAGGAGAACATTGGTGAAAGAGGAAATTTAAAGAAGCGGCTATCATATTCCAGAATCCTGACTGCTTCAGTAAACCCTCTTTAGACATAAAAAATATTTGCAAACCCTTGTTAAATAAATGTAAGCTTAGATTAAGACCATACAGTAACATATGATTGAACCCATCTCGGTCATGCTCTGCTAATCCATAGGTACTATAAATACTCACCTAAAGCTAACTGAAGATGTTTACCAGTTGAACGTTGTAAGAAAAAATAATGACAATGGAAGTCCAAAACACGTTTTTCCTTCATGACTCAACATTGTCTCTAACCTACAAACCAACATATTTCTACAATGTACCACTCTGGGTAGAAACAACGTTAGCTAAACACCTACCATGAAAATGTCTGCAAAAGGGGCTTAAGTCTTCAGTCACCTTCTTTAAATAGAATCGAGCAATCTCAGGTTATGTTTCGGAACAGGTAGGTAAGCAGTAGTTTAGCGATGGTCGAATTCGGGCTTTATAGAGCGCAGAAAGGCATTGGAGTCTATAGAGGTTCTTATATGGGAAAGGTACCACAAGCTCCAGCAAAGCTGTCCTAGCTATGACCGCAATGATTCTCCAAATTGACGCTCCCTAAATAAATTGATGCATATCATCTCCTTCGCGTTGGGCCAGTTGCCTTGATTTCGTTTTGGTTTACTTTTACTGTCTCTAGGTAAGGTGTTTCTAATATTATCATATGGATTTGGATTAAACCAAAAGCATAATGATTAAAAAACTATTTGGTATAATACCTCACAGGCATAAGAATCTCGGTTTTCTCGTTCAGTGAATATTGAATTCGAAAGAGGCTAAAATAACTCGAAACCTTTTGTGGCAGTACAGGAAGAAAACAGGTAACCTTCTTTCTGCTTACCATCTCGAATACATTAAAATGCAAGGGTGCAGAAAGAAAAGAGGATAGCGATAAAACAACTCATTTTTTAAGTATGGTCGGCAACCAGTACGCAGGCGACCTGCAACCTGTTACTACTTTGAACACGTACCTGAATTGTATATTTTAAGTAAATATTTGGAATTTTAGATTGTTGAAAAATTTCAAGATGCTGCCTATAATACACATCAGCTTATTATACATCGATCATTCACTCACTTATCATAGTTGACCGCCAGAACAATAACCTACTACATATCCATAAGATAGCAGGATTCGAAGTTGAACATCAGTTCATATACCTCGGTGCATCTATCACAAACACTGGAGGATGCGAAACGGAGATTCGAAGACGCCTAGCTATAGCCAGAACAGCAACAACGAAGCTGAACAACATATGGAGAGATTCTGCTATCACACGAAATACAAAGCTAAGACTGCTCAATTCCCTAATTTTCCCAATCGCCAGCTATGCTTCAGAAACCTGGACTGTAAAGGAGACAGACAAGCGAAGAATAGATGCGTTTGAAATGTGGACATATAGACGCATGTTGCGAATATCCTGGACTTCACATCGCACGAATGCCTCCATTCTAGACGAACTAAACATTCAGACGCGTCTGTCCACAAGAGACTGGCTGTCTTTCCTCCGATATTTTGGCCACATCGCCAGAAAAGACGACTCGATCGAACGTCTAATGGTCGAGGGAAAAATAAATGGACGCCGCCCACGAGGCAGGTCACCGAAACGATGGGTAGACCAAACAAAATCATTGATTGACGCCACCTTGCATGGAGCAGTCCATATGGCCCAGAATCGAGACCAATGGTCAGCCAGACTACGCATGATGCCACCAAACCCTCCCTAGGGTAATGGACCGAAGAGAGAGATTCACTCAAACCATTAAATATGGTATAAGGTTTAGTTAAGTTAGTTTATACCTGGGCCATTGGGGATAAAGACTAGAGATAAACTACTACCATTTGATAAGTTGTATCTGAAATTTGGCGAACAGCAACTAGTTAACAAACTCTAAAGCCAAACACTGTGTTCCGGCTACGTAATTCTATTTTATCGTGACTTAAAGTACACAAATTAACTATCACAAAAAAGCCACAAAACACCTCCTTTAGTTCCAGCAATTTGTTAAAACCGGTAAAGACTAGGTGGCGTTGAAAAGCTGCAACCTTTTTGTTGTTATTTTCGTCCGGTCGGCGTGCATTAAAGAATGAAATTAATTTTCTGCAAGACTGCTAAGCATCTTGACAAACGACTGTGAAATATTAACCTGGTGAAAATGTCCAGACCGCCGTACGCAAAATATTTATCTGCCTTCAGTGAATCGTTGCGGTTTTATCACTAAAGAGCTTTATGCGATATATTATTGCTTGTTGCGAAATATAAAAGTTACACAAGTTGAAAGACATTTTTCGGTGGCATATTTTGATACATTGAGCAATTAGGTAGCTTCTTTTCGCAGGTATTTTCAGAAGTATTTTTTGCGTAGATTATGGAATTTTACTTTAACATTACATAGACTGGAAGAACAATTATCCATTATTTAAACCAACATAATTAAAAAACGTTTTTTAAATATAATTTCTGTATCAAATCAAATCCTCAGAAAGCTTTTCATTTAAATTCGCCAAGGTGGTTAAAAAAGAGGTCCTCTTTCCATCTGTATACATATTTTGAACATATTCTTAACCTTCTAAAAATCTCTCACCTGTGCGAAATTTTGGATACATTCAACATAAAAAAAATAATAAAAATCGGAATTGAAATAAAAAATTATTCACGATCAAAGTCCATTCCGAATGTTGCGAGGATCGACGATTGTGATTGTAAGTGCATCTTCCGCCAAACAAGAATAACTCCGATCCTACATAGGAGTACAAAAGCTACCAATTTTTGCAATCCGCATCAAACGTGAACATTTAAATCCATGCCAGCAATTTAACCCCAACCCCGAATAATATCTTTATAGTTTTATAAGAATCTAAGATATAGTTCATTTGCTCAAGCCTGGTAAGAATGGGCTTGTGTTAATAATTGTTATTCAGTTTATTTCGTGTATTATTATTTAAGTTATTAGAAATTTATATTAAATGGTTCTAATACAAAAGAAGTGGACACAACAGTTTTTTTTTGTCAAGATCTAAAGAATTTTGTATTTTATTCTATTCGAAATTAAAAATTTCTTGGAAAATCAACTTCCCTGAAATTTTTTATTCTCAAGTCCGTAGGTTAAATTTTCACAAAAATCAATAGTTTTGTCCAATTTCTTCTCGGTTTTGTTGGTAATAGAGCCAACTTGAATTTGTCAATAAAAATTAATTATATCGCTGTAAACAAGAAATGCTTATAATTTGTTTTCAAACTGTATTGTCATTTTTTTTTATGCGCATTTACCATTATCAAACTCTTTGAAGGAACTATAGGTGTGTATTTGTTTTTTTCGTATTTTTTGTTGATACCCGACTGGCATAAAAATGGGTAAATTTAGATTAAGAGGATTTTTTCTTGTTAATTTATATGGCAAGTCAAATAAAACTTGATCGATATGAGATATTTTTTGGAAAAAAAAGTCTTTATTCAAAAATACAGTAAAACCATAAAAAAAACCATAAGAATAAATACCGCCCGCTATAGAAAGAGGTCCTGGTATTTAGAGGTTTGATAAACCATGTACTCATTTGTTTATTAGTTATTAAAATTATGTACCAATTATCGCCGTATTTATATATAGATACTTGTAAATGTTAAGTATAAATTGGAAATGAAGTATCTTACAATATCATAGATCACTAGCTAACAAAATTCTTGTCCCACGTGTTAAAATACCTGTTTCCTATATATTTTTCCAAGATAATAATATAATAAATTATGTTTTTAGAATTTCTAGCATCATCCTAAGTTTTTGTGTTCCAGTAAATTCACTTGTCACTAATAGAATATGCGTGTAAGTATATTATGAACTATGAGAAGCATTTAATACAACACATATGCGAAACAGTGATATTTAATTGTTTGAAGTGAACTCCCACTCTCCTGTAGACACGTCTTGACATATTTATTTAGACCTGCTGGCAGTCATATAAGTAGCAATTCTTTCTCAGTTGCCGGCTAGAACTCAATGTATAAATATATAAATAAATAATAAATATACACGTCTTTATTGTAATTTACAATGTAATATTACAATTGTCGGAGTTGAAGCTTCGCTTCCTATCTCAACCAAGAGAGTTTTAACATATGTATAACAATAAACGTAGTTTAAAAATATGGAATTTAAAATCATCATTACACAATAATATAGGTATAGTTTATGGTCGATTCACAAGACTTAGACTTATATGATAGCGATCCATAACAAAACCTATTAGTATCACATAGGTGGGCAGCGAGATAGCTAGTGCAAGTTTAGAGGAAATTTTCAGTATTCTGTTTTACAAATAATTTGAACTTATAACCAGAGACGTTTTTAAAATCGATAAGGCACTTTATTGTAGATTTTCGAGACCTGATACGTGAAGGAGCGTTCATACATAGTGGTGAGATGTGCAGGTGGTGGTATCGTAAATTTATGTCTAATTTCTAAATTGCGAACGTCATATCTGAATTTGACCTTATCGTACAGATAACCACGACACCTATTACAAATTATCTTAATGAACAAGACCAAACAATGTGGCATACGTCTCTCGTTCATTCTTAACCAATGAATGTTACGTAGCTTTGCACTCACACCTCTCCCACTACCGCGAGTACCTCCTATCAAAGCGCACACATGCATTCTGAATAAGCTGTATCCTTTTGGTATTACCATCCAAAAGACAGGGACCGTATAGCATATCACAATAATTAAAATGCGATAGAACAATGGAGTCGCACAACACTTTTCTAAGATTTTCATTGAGTAGTGCTCGCTGACCAAAGATTAACTTCAGATTAGTAAACGCCCTTCTGATACAACTATTTATATGTCCAGAGAATCTTAGATCAGTATCTAATAGCAGATTTTTTGCTGAAAGTTTCATTATCTAAACTAACATGAAGAAGATTCTGACTCTGGTTACGACTTTGTGTTTGACCAAACAGCAGCACTTGCGACTTAGCAGGATTTATCTTCAAGCAGTATGCTTCCGAGGCCTCCTTAAGGACATCCAGATCATGCTTCAATTTGTCATTCATCTCCAAAATTATATTTGGCTTAAGCGAAAAGTATGGTTGCGTATCATCAACGTAAAAGTGTGCTGTTGAATACCTCAAATAAGCAATCAAATGCAGTGTTTATTAACGTTTAAAAGAGTATTGTACTGTGTTGCTTTTTCAGCTGTTTTAGTGAAACCCGGATCATCAGAACACCCGGAAGAATGCTAAGAAACTGTATTAACTTCTTAACTACTGCTACGTCTGCGGCGAGTCGACGTTCAAACATCAAAAACGGTCTGTCTCACCCCTCGATAAAAATGCTATGAGTCATATTTCAAGTGTAAATTGAACAAGATGAAAATTGGGCTCCCCATATTTGCTATGTTTTACGTGCCAGACTTCTTTAACAACATGGGTAAAAGGCGGGCGACATATGCCTTTTGTCAGACTGTAAAGTATTCTAATGTATCATCTGCATTGAGGCCATTACCTCACATCCCGAAGTTACCTGTGTCTGTACCACCACAAAATATGACACCAAGCGACGACGAGTCTGCTGATGACAACAGACGACGAAAATAGTGTTCGTCTTCCAGGTAACCTAATTTTTTTAGCCAATATTTCAAGACCTTGTCCATGATTTAGGCAAGCCGAACTTCTTGGTTCTAGGCTCAAGGACTAGAATCTTCTTCAAAGTGGAACAAAGGTTGCTTTTTGGCGTGGTCGCCATGCAGAATTTAAAGATTTCTTCTTTATTGAAGATGGTCTAGTATTTTATATTGTTGTTCATTCTGTTATAGAGGCACTTGACTATGAATACGATACAGATACAGGGCGCTGGTTCATTACTCTTCTAAAGTAAGTTTCGGTTCAATTACACAATGAAAATAGGTTCCTCCTCTGTTCCTTTGGCTTATGCAGCCAACATGAGGGAATCTCACGATATCATGAAGCCTCTTGGAGAAAACATTAAGTATAATGACTTTAAGTGGAATATTTGTGGCGATCTTAAGATTGTGGTACATGCAACTCGGTTACATAAAGTACTATTCTATTCTTTGTCAATGTTATATCCGGGACGGAGAAAATCATTTTGAAAAGATAGGCTCTACTTGTTGATATAATAATGCCTAAATAAAAGAAGGTATATTTATGGGACCCGAGATCAGAAAACTGTTTAGGGCAAAAAATTACCTGGAAGTCGTAAACGTTTCGTTGTCCTCATATAGAGCCATGGGATGCAACATAAGCCTAAAAATACATTTCTTCGACTCACCCTTACACTTTTTCCCGGATGGTCTTAAAGCTGTCAGTGATGAGCATGACGAAATATTTCATCTGGATATATTAGATATGCAGAAGCGTTAGCAAGGCAAATGGAGTCCAGCCATTGCTGGGCGCTGAAGAGAGATGTTTCTGCTGCAAATTACAACCAAAAAATCGTATATTTCTACATTTTGGAGGAAGTTTATCACTTTGTACTAAGTCATTTAACGATATATAATATATTATACGTTCTCAAAATTTAAATGATTTGTCTCTTTCAAACCCTACCTCATAAAAATGACTTTGAAAAAAAATGAAAATCATTGTTAAAAGTGAGTTACAAAGTTCATATATTCTAACTCACGGGGCAAACAAAGAAAAATTTGTTCTTCAGTGAATTATGAATTATAAACTTCATTATTTTTTAAAAATGCAATGGCAGAAGTTTTAATCTCCTTTTGTTTTAAGCAATATTAAATTTGCTTGCAAAACAACTACAAATCTAAATCGACATACAAAGCCCTTTCTAACCACATTCACGTCACTTTATATGACGTAACGGCATCGGACAGACAAGGCTCCCATGTTTCCCATTTCTGTATCGTTCCAGACGCTGTCGCGACTGATCCTGATCCCGGCCCACTCGATGCCATTATTTATTTATACGGACGATGGCGTATGATTGATATCAATCTTTTTATTTTTTTTTGTATACAGAGTGGCAAAAAAGTCGCGCATAATACCTGTAACTTTTGAATTACTTCGTATACGAAAAAGTGACCTTTATGAAAGTTGTTCAGTAAATTATTTGGCGTATTTCTACCTGCATGAATTTTTTCTGTCATTACTGGTTTGGTTGCCCTAGAGACCAACTTACTTTTTTTAAATGGAACACCCTGCACATGAGGGCATATTTGGATTCTACTCGGAAAACTCTGAATTTTTGGTATTTATTTAAAGTTGTAACAAACTTTATAATAACAAAATAAATAGCATAGAAAATTAAACAACTTATCATCGGAATAGTAAACAATTGAAACCTTTTTAGTGAACCACCATTTTCTGATCTACAACGTTTAAAAGGAAGTCCTCTGGAATGGCCCGAATTTCAGCAATAATTCTGACTTTTAAAGATTCAGTCATTTGGACGATTAACGTAGACTTTATTCTTTCAGTATCCCCACAAAAAGAAGTCGAGCGGGGTTAAGTTCGGGGATCGCGCTGGTCAGTCAATACTCAATAGCACCTTTTCTGCCTATCCAACGTCCCGGAAATTGTTCGCCTATGTATTGTCTAACAAACTCAAACTCTCAAACTCAAATATGCTTTATTGTCCAAAAATAAATTCTTATTGACAAAGCTCAATCAAATATAAAAATACAACAAAACTATTAGTTAAAAAGTCATACAAAGTCATATAAAAATATTTACACCATACATTAGCTATAAATACCCAGAAATAATTTTTGCGGGGGAACACTGAAATAATACATTATAATACCAATATACATAAAAGTATATAACTAATGTAAAACCTGCGCAAAACCGTAAACAATTAATGAAATATAGACGAACAAACCTATCCAAGTGTCCAATGAAAGTCTGTCTTTACCACCAAAATTTCTTTATATTAACTACAATACACCCTAGATTTGGGTATCGAGGGCATATATATGGGAGGGATTCACCCTATGAGTTAGATGTTCAATATAAGTTTGAAAATTGAGTCGGACTAGTTTCGACCTTAGAAAAGATCATCATCAGCAACTCTATATAATTGTAATATAAACAAGTTAAAACACAGTAGTGGATGGTTCAATGAATGTGTATGCCTGCCCATGGACTTGACTGGGAACGTCCCTTTGGCTACACAGATGGTTAAGAGTAAGGGGTTAATTGATACACTTGTTGAGTATCGAGTGTAGAGGTTTTATATTTAAATATGTCTTCAAAGGGACCTGGATGAACATAATGACAATGTTAATCTCGAGGTAACTCGATCAGGTGACTACAGGGCACATTCTAGTCATCCCTGTCCCTTGAGCAACATTAAAAATCATCCCAAAAATCAAAATAAGGTTATCGTTTTGACGGACGATTATGGAAAGTATTTGCATAAGTAT
The DNA here is from genome assembly GCA_963920685.1 of Polydrusus tereticollis. Lineage (NCBI taxonomy): Eukaryota > Metazoa > Arthropoda > Insecta > Coleoptera > Curculionidae > Polydrusus > Polydrusus tereticollis. The sequence goes on along the minus strand of OY987329.1, from coordinate 86,040,639 downwards.
TTGGCAGAGAGGTTGTTAAGTTATGATATTCAACTAAGCCATTTGCGAAGTTTAAAGATCTAGTTTTTAGTGCAGATTGCTATGTAAAGAATATTTCTGTTAATGATTATGTCGTGGTATTGGCTGGTGTGAATGATACAAGTATCCGTTTGAATGACATTACGCTGCTGGCAAACAAGTGTTTCCATACTAATTTAATCATATGTAGCTTACCTTGTTTGAATGTTAGAGATGGTCTTTTTGATAATATTTCCAACATAAATAAAAAAATTTCTACAGCTGCTGAGAGATTAGTATGGTTGTCGATAAATGTTGACTTTCTAGATATTTCTAATGAATTCTTAAACAAACATTTTAGTTATGCAAATTATTATCTCAATAGGGGGGGTTTAATTAGATTAAGTAATTTAATAAGACACCGCATTACAAACTTTCATTCTAAGGGTTGTACTACTGGCTTAAGATATGTACATATTTCTGACTCACCACCTTGGAATGTTTTGAATGTTACTGACAATGATACCAATAATTACGATTGTGACACTCCTGTTAAGGAGCCAGATACTTTTTTATAGATGATTTACAAAGAAATACCGACAATTATTATGCGTCACTTCCAAATGTTGGCTCTAAAAATAATTCTTCCTTGTCAGTGATCCTCTTTAATATCCAATCTATGAGAAATAAATGTGACGAATTTCCACAGAGATGTTGTACTCTTATTTGCCATTACGTTCTGCTCAAGTTTTTTATAAAGTTCTTTATTAACGATAGTTAACTCTTCAATTTCTTTCAAATAACTCTCCTCCGCTCTGGCTGCATCTTCATAAAACGTCACAGAACCACGTTTTAAACGACTAATATGAGCAGATTTTTGATCCAATTCAGCTTGTAATTCTGATATAATCGATCTTAGATGGTCAGCAGTGTCAATATCATTCTCGGATGCTTTGTCGATGCAATTCTTTGAACACCAAATTAAATTGTCACGAATTATGATATAACCTTTTGTACCTCTTTTCTAGCAACTTTTGTGAAATACATTCTTGCATACCAAGCAAAACCAATTAGGTTGTTCTTTTGTTCTGCAGCATTTAAATGTAGACGCCATATCTTAGGATATTTTTGTAATATTGGATCAAAAACAGTGCCCAACAAAAGAAAAAGAAAAAATTTGATTACAATTTTAGGCATCAACAGCCAAGTCCTTCCTAGAATATAAAGTTCAATGCACCAGCTATTTATTTCTGGCGATTTCGATGTGATAAAAACACAAAAAGTAAAAAAAAAAGTACCGATAAGAATTGGAATCTCCTTCACTGATAAACCGTTAGTTGACGGTATTTTTGTATAAATGTATGAAATTTAACTAGGGTATTATTCCCTTATTGAACACTTTAAAACACTTTTTTTAAATACTACCATGAAGTACACATTTTTCTCTTCATTATGACACCAAACATAAAAAAAAAAAAAAAAACATTTGTCGCATAATGCGCAGGTGCTCCATCTTACTGAAACCATATAAACTGTTCGTTTATGCCATCTGATTATGACCTACCTGAAATCAGTGAGTATTCTCAGCAGACCAATAACGATAATTGTGTCTATTAACAATGCCATTTAAATGGAAAGTAGCTTTTTTTCGGGAAAATCATATTTGTTGCGAAGTTATTATCGTTATTGCATCTTTCCATCATCAGCTCACAAGATTTAACTCTTCTAACAAAATCTTCCTAGTTTAACTCGTGCACCAACTTTATCTAGGGTTGCAACTTCTCCTGCTTAAACTAATGTTTCACTGACTGATGAGGCACATCAAAATCCATTGCCATTGGCCTGGATGATTGTGCTGGCTTTTCATGTATTGAGAGCATGATATCCAATGCTTTGTCTCCCCCGGTTGCTGTTTTAGGTCGACCTGATCTAGCGCCTTCCCTAACACTGCCTGTTTCTCGAAATTTCTTTACCACCTGATACACCGTTGACTAATTTATTGGAGGCCTATTAGGATATAATTCATTGAAAAGTTGACAAACCTAATCTTGTGATCTTTCATATTTCCGTAACCGCTAATTATTAAAATTTCAACTCGTTGTTTCTCATTCAGGTGAACCATAGTGTAAACAAATTAGAAATCAGACATCAGAAAATTATACTGGAACTCAAAATTGGCACCTATTAGGTCGCTGTCATGAAAACACCTTGACTCAACTGATGGGTTACAGGTAGGAATAATTATAATTAGGAAGTTTTTCGTTTTTGAACTGTCATTATCTGGGAAACGCTTGCAGGTAAAAATTTGAAATACAAAAAGTTCAGAGTTTTAGAAGTAGAATCCAAATATGCAATCAAATGCAGGGTGCTCCATTTAAAATACCTAATAGAATTTTTTATTGTTTAAATGAATAACAACCATAGTTTTAAAAACGAATTGCTTACTGTATTCAGGGCTTTGATTTCAAAACGAACCACTTCAAATATGTCCTGATTTTGAGGTATTTGACAAAAACACGTCAATTTTGATATCAAGTTGGGAAGTTTAATTACATATTTAATAGAGTTTTGCCATTGACCTCTACAGCTCCAATCAACCTCACTTTGAAGTGTCTAATTGCATTACCAATCGAGTAATACATCGTTGCAAATGGCATTGCCTCTTCAACCGGGCAAAGAAAAATAAAATTGGGTAATCGGTTTGCGAGTTAGGTGGAAAAGATATTTGTTAAAACAATCAAAATTAATGTGGTGTAATTGCATGTAATGATAGACCTTTGCTTTTGTAGGCTTTAATTAGCAGAACTTGGCTTAAACTGTACTGACATGACAGTGACTTATAAACTAATAAATAGATTACCAACAGGTTACAATATTTAACACGTAAGTAAGGTATCAGGTAATATACATATACAAGATACAAGTAATGCATACAGCAATTATATTACATTCTCCCCCACATTATTTTTGAACATATTCCGAAAGATACTTTGGTTGGTTACGAGGTCTTGTAGATTTACGTCGTTCTTCAGTGCTTTCCAAGATGTTATTCTCGCCTTGCACGTCGGAGACACAGTCATCAGTATTTTCAATATCGTCGGCAGAATGAGATTCGTTAGATTGTCTTTGTGATTCGATATCTGGATTTAACAAATAAATATCTCCTCTAGGCGCCAAATGTTTGACAGAAACTGTACTTTCTCTGCCATTTTCGTAACGAATGAGTGCATAATCAGGATTGGCCTCCAAAAGTTCAACTTCTTCAACCAAAGGATCATATTTACTTTGTCGAACAATTTTTTTAACAAAACAGTGTCTGATTCTTTTAACCATGATGGAATAGACGTACCACTGGTTGACTTTCGTTGGTAGTTAAACATTCGTTCATGTGGTGTACAATTAGTAGCGGTACAAAGTAAGCTTCTTATGGAATGTAAGGCATCTGGTAAAACAATTTCCCATTGTATAAGCTTTAAGGCCGATTCATAAAACTTTTCGTCGCTGTTCCCGCTCGTCGCCGCCGTTCCCGTCGCAATTTAAGCTAAGGGGAAACAGTGTATACGTTCAGAAAAGCCGCCACCGCTCCCGTTGGTAGTTCTGAATTGGCCAATTTTTAAATCGCGTCATTCCCACTGACCTCGGTCGTTCGTCGTTCCCACTTCTGGCCAATGAGATGAAAGAAATTTTCGATCATATGGTTTGAAGTATTGAAAGAAGAGATTTTAGGGTTAGAGTACTTAGAGTGTTTGGCTATTTTGTGGATTTTACTACAAAAAAAACATTAATAACATATAATAAGGTACTAACATCACGCTTTTTAAAATAAAATACAATTCTTAACTTTGTTTCCCAACCTCAAACCTTCTTTTGTTATTGCGGCGCAGTTCGTAGTTCGACTTTTTTATAAATACCTATCCAACGGCGGCGACGAGCGGGAGCAGTGACAACGAACGGGAACAGCGACGAAAAGTTTTATAAATCGACCTTTAGTTTTCGTGTTTTAGTTGCTAGGTTGACTGCTTTCCATATTCTTTAAACTGTACTGACATGACAGTGACTTATAAACTAATAAATAGATTACCAACAGGTTACAATATTTAACACGTAAGTAAGGTATCAGGTAATATACATATACAAGATACAAGTAATGCATACAGCAATTATATTACATTGCCCTTCCATTTTAATAGTTATTTTTGTATTAAGTGCGTGAAGTGAGTGTTTTTTTAATGGCATATGAGAGTGTCAATTTTTTGCCGAGACCGCAGGTCGAGGCGAAAAATTCTCTCGAATGTGCCATTAAAACACGAATTTCACAAACGAAATACAAACAACATTTTTTGTACAACTGAAAGTTTGAATTAATCGGTAAAATTGTATATTATAATAAAAATTTTACCATATAATTTCACATAATCAAGTTAACAGCCCTGTCGTTACTATAGAAATGGTTTGTTGGCACGTTGCTTGTTTTGTTGTCATACGTTGATAGCTGTTCATATTTATTGCAATTTTTTAAATAAATAGTATAAGTACTTAAAATGGATGTAGATTACGATAGTGATAGCGAGATTCCTTCAGATATAGCCGATATAGCAAATTCGGCTATAGCTAACATGTTACCGGCGAAATCAAAATTTATATACGAGAAAAATTATAACCAATTCCGTGAATGGTGCGGCAAGAAAAATATACAAAAAGTGTCTGAAAAGGTACTTATATGCTATTTTGAGGAGAAATCAAAAACTGTAAAACCTTCTACTTTATGGAGTGTCTACTCAATGTTGAAGAGTACATTGAATGTTAAAGAAAATATTGATATAAAGAAGTTTTCAAAATTGGTGCCTTTTATTAAGAACAAAAACGTCGGATACCGAGGGAAGAAATCTAAAGTTTTATCGAGAGACGATATTAATAAATTCATTCAAGAAGCTGATGATGAAACAAATTTACTTTATAAGGTACAGATGATCAAAATTTTGTATTATTTCAGTAATTTCAATATTTTTTTAATTGTAGGTTGCGTTAATTTTGGGAATCAGCGGTGCTTGTCGCCGTGAAGAATTATTGAAGGTAACTATTGATGACATTGAAGATACCGGGTCTATATTGATTGTTAAAATACCGGATACAAAGACCTATTGCCCAAGAATGTTTACCGTTTCAAATTCTGATTATATTGAGATATATCGCAAGTATAGAGTACTAAGGCCGTCCCATACACACAAAAAGAGATTATTTTTAAAATATTCAAGAGGAAAATGTGTTGACCAACATGTGGGAATAAATAAAATAGGGGAAATTCCTAGCTTGATTGCAAAATGGCTGGGAAAAGAATTGCATAAGAGCTACACAGGTCACTGTTTTAGGAGGAGTTCTGCAACTCTCTTAGCCAATGCAGGGGGTAACATGACATCTATAAGACGCCACGGTGGTTGGAAATCTGCCGCCATAGCAGAAGGATATATAGAAGATAGTTTGAGTAATAAAATTGATATTTCTAATAAATTAAATTGTTCCTCTACTTCCAAACAAATCAATATAACTGATACAATTGTGGACTCAACTTTTCAAGGAATATCTAGCGTTTCTGATCAGCAGCAAGGTGGACTAGCTTCGGGAATTAATATTGGAAGCAATTGTTCGAACTTCACCATCAATTATTATTGTAACAAATGAGATTTTTTGGTAGTTGGTAATTAATTAGTAAATTTGTACAAAAAAATTCAATACATTTTTTAAAAAGTAATGTTTTATCGTTTTTTTTGTAAATCATTTTTCCAGTTAAAAAAAGTCTTTTTTTCGCCGTGAAAAAAAGTCTTTTTTTCACTGTTAAAAAAACAAAAGGTTTACGTATCGATAGCGATGAAAAAATGTCAACTTTTTTTGACAGTTGTACAAAAAAGTATTAAATCCTCCAAAGTGCAAAATGTCATTGTAACATTTAGGAATAATAACGATTGTCTTTATATGCCACAGGAATGAGACACATATGTAGCATAAAAGTAATCAATCCACAAAAACATTATGTTTTTAAGATTTGTTAATGAACTGTTTATTTTACGGATATTTACTTGACTAATATTTCACTATGATATTTTAAGGTAGTTTAATATTCGAAAAGTAATAAAATGGTATAAGCTAAGGAAACCGAAGTAATCTTCCTTTCATTGTGCACGTAGGACCACCATATTATTCAATAAGATATATTCAGACAAAAACGTCGGGCATAAGTATGTTGTAGAGTTGGGGCGCAAGTTTGAAGAAACTGGATCCGTATTCAACAAAAGAAAATGCACAAACAAGGGTTTTGGATAAGGCGTGTGAATTCAACTCGGTCAGTTCGCTGTAGATCCAACTTCTGAATTCTGCTTCCATTCCGAAAGTCGTCAAACTGACGAATATTTCTACTGCATGGTTATGTGTACAAAATTTTTAAGAATTTAAAATTCTTACCTTACAAAACACAAATTTTACACAAACTCGACGAAGTCCATTACGATAGAAGGATCAAATTTTGTGAATCAATATGCCAAATGACTGACGAAGATTGCATCCTAATAATAAATATTTGCTTTAGCCACGAGTCTTGAATGGGTTTGTTAACGAACACAGTGGTAGATATTAAGATGAAAATTTGCGAGTTCTTCCGAAAGGTCACACTCGATTTCCTCAGAAAATTATCGTTCGGGCAGGCATTCCTGAAGAAGAAATTCTTGGGCCAAAATTTCTAAAAGAATGTTTATCCGGCCAAATGGGGCCATTTAGCATTTTTCTCAGTGCATGTTCTGAAATATTTTGTAATTTTAGTGCGAACAGCAAAAAATTTTAATTTTCTGACACCTCTAAAGCCTTTAAAATAATTTACGAACATCGACTCGTGGAAACCACTGTGTGACGTCACCATCTCCTATATTAAGTCGGTTCGCGCTCGCTGCCGTGGTTACTTGCTGTTTAAGACTAAAAAGACAGGTGGCCATCAACATCGCCCTTTCCTCGTTACTGGGTAACGGGGTAAATATCGACAGGAGAGAAAAAAATATTTTTTATAAATTTGTTCTAAAATAGTGTTAGAGAAAGTATAGTATAGAATCGTATGGAATGGCATTTCCTACTTGTTATAGAATATACCATTAAAAGTAATAATAATAAGCTTTTGCTTTAACTGAACGAAGAAGCAGTAAGTGCATCTCCCTTGTATATCCACAGAAAGACCGTTGCACAAACCAGACGAACTGTGGGAGGTAATGACGTCACCGCCTCGCGAGCGTTTTATTTGATTTCAATCTCGTATATTTCGAAAACTACTTATCGGATTGACTTCCAGTTTTCAGGGCTGACCATACCTTGTAAATTCTTCATAAAAGTTAGGTGAAGAGTGTAATTTAAGGCTTGACCAAATTACCTCATTGCATTTGAATCTTTTGGAAAGTGTGATAAATCCTCTTATTGGAAAATCAAGTGGATGACAACGGCACCCTGGAACTCAATGCATTTTCATCAAGATAAGGGGCAATAGAGTGGTCAGAAATACTTCCGACTTGACTCCTCTTGATTTGTTTCTTTAGGGGCACTTGATAACTCAAGTTTATAGAGCTCCGTTTAAAAGTACTAAAGACCTCAAAAATAAAATAACATTGGAATACAGGCGCACCGGACAAACGTTCCTCAATGTCCGAGGGGAAGGCCATTTGACATTTCAAAGCGAGGCTGTCTGGAGGTATGGAGGTGAATAGTAAAATTGTGTAATTAAACTTAATACTTAACCTTAACTAACTTAATACTTAACCCCTTAATAATAAAATTGGTGTGTTTTTTGTTACATTTTATTTCCCTCAAAATCAAGAGATATTTAGTGTGGTTCGTTTTGAAATAAAAGCCGCGCCCTGTATGGTGTATGAAATAGAGTTTTCTGGCGCTTTTAGTGAAAGTAATCCGTGCGTATGTCTGGGCTTGAAAACGGCTCTCGTGATATTTGAACCATTATTTACAATTAATAACATATTGTTTTTATTAACGAAATTAGAGTTCTTTATATTATATGGTCACATATATTATTTAAGTTGGTCCTTTACTTCTTTTGTTCTTGGCGTTGCTTGTCCATCTTCTAAAGTTAGTATGATTCAGATTTCTTCCTCCTTGATCTTCATTCCTTTTTCTTCATCCTATGAGTATAAACATATTTTTGCTGATAGAAGACAATCCTTTTTAGTCTAAAATATTGAAAGCTATTTGGTAATAAATGCCAAACGTGTTAAAAATGGAACTTTTAACACTGCCTACTAGCCTTAAAAATGTTACTTTAAGGAACTAGTGCCTTAAAATACCTACTTTAAGGCACTAGTGTTAAAAGTAAAATGTCAATTTTTTCAAAAAAGGGTCAAAAAACATTTATATTTTATTTATTTACACTTATATTAATAGTACAATTTGAAACATGAATTCCTTCCTCAGTTCTGCTGTTCTTCGCGGTTGAAGAGGATTGAGCAGAAACAGCAGCATCGTTTGTACTGTAAGCAATTTTCGAGCAATAGAATTTTTATTTTCCAAGGAATCCACGATGTACCCTTCCGCAACGGTTGAGGATTTCCATCCCCCATGCCGCTTAATTGTCGTCAAATTTGCTCCAGCATCTGCAAGTAAGCTCGCAGGGGAACGGCGAAAGCAATGCCCCCGTATAGAGTGTTGAATTTGGAAGTTGCAGAAATCTTGCTATAGCAGCAGGAAATTTTCCGAACGTAATAATTCCGACCGGATTTCTGGTACATTTACCTTTTACATATTTTAAGAAGAGCCGCCGATGTACGACATCTGCTGGACGAAGATCAGTATATTTTCAATAAAAACCCAAATAAAATTTTTCAACGATAGTGAAATTTCGTGGTACCTTGGTTTTGGTATCTGATATTTTAATAATAAACGATATCGGCAGGCACCAAATACTCCTACAATCGTAGCTACTTTCATTAGAAGGTACTGATTATCCGGTGCGCACTTCAGAAACTGTTTAAGTTGGTATCTAGTAAAAATTTTTGATTTTTTGGCCTGGTAACCCTCTCCTTGACGCTTCAAGTAGGCAATCAAGTTAAAATGTTTTCTGATATCTACGTCGTTATTTACACATAGCATAGCTTTGATCATTGAATAATCGGACCAAAGAGCAGATGACTTCCATACCTTTGCCTATTCCTGAAGATAGGCCAGGAATAACTTTTCGGAATACTTTCCAGAAACGCCTTTGTTTTCACACCATTTTATAAATTTATTATGAGCAATCTCATATTGAATTCTTGATTTTCGTAGCAGTAAATCCAAGGTAGCTCTGTTAGCAGCTTCTTCTATGTCTTTAAGTGGATCGATTTCTTGTATTACTTGCATTTTTGGCAAATCACAACAGCCAGCGCTAGCGTTTTAATAAAACTGACAGAACCTTTGAAATTTTCAATTTTTCTGTAAATAAATCAGCCAACAATGATGGTTGCTAGGTTATATTGACAAATGTGAACTAATTTAATATAAATATACGATGCTATTAGAAACTACCTGGATATAAGAGATTCTAAACATTTAATTTTCAATTATTGTATGCTTTTTTTTGCCGTTTGTAGAATAAATATTGTTTGATATTTGTGTTAAAAGTATTTTTAAGGCACTCTTGTGGTTTGCAAAATGAGCGAAGCGATGCATGCCTTAAATATGTACTTCTAACACATATCATAAATAACTATTATACAAATTCAGGTTAAAAAATTGTTTACTTTTATTTTTCTTTGTTTTTTTTTGCATTTTTTTTTAATAAACATCTTTTTTAGAACCCAGTATGTTTCTTCACCCTATTTTACTATAATGAATTAAGAAATATTGCATTCCAGTATGCATATTTGGTCAAAAAAAATGCATATAACTGCATATTCTAAAGGTAAACAAGGCATATATATGCGAATATTTTGGCTCAATTTAAGTGCATATTGCCCTTTAGCCATAACTTTCGACTTTATATGAGGTACCTATATAGGTACACATAAAGTTCAGGATTATTTAAGTCGGTCACTAAATGGGATAACCAGAACTAACTGTAACCTGTATCATTATAAAGTGTGACCTGACCACCCACCAAACTATAATTTAATGAGAAAAATCGTCAAAATGGAAAGAAACCGCAAGTGTATAGGAAAGAAACGTCTGAGCTGAGGAACATACTTGGCCTAGTGCCAAAGATAAGAAAGATTTATTATTGCAACGGACACCTCTGCCCCGGTGAATTACGGTACGTTGTGTCACTTGTCCGTATCCAAACCAGTTGCCAAATGCTCACGCACACGTAGTTCTATTCCAATTTTAATTGGGAATGCACCTTTTAATGTACTCCTACTAGATGTGGGTGTAGTTACACGCACGGGTTGGTTCAACGGAGGTATTTGTACTTATGTAAATAACAAGCCAAAAAAATACAGTAATGAAGGTAGACAAGGTTAGAAAGACTCAAACAAGTATTTTAAACTTTTTAATATTGACCGATTGGACTTGATTGTGCCTTAGCTATTTCTCTTTGTATGCAGATCAAGGGCTTTATTTTATGAAATATAATGTTATACTATGGAATCAAATGAATAGAATATTGGATGACCGAGCAAAAAATAACGTAATATACTATACTTTGTTTCTTAATGCGAGAGAGCAATAAAATGTAAATTTGCAATGACAGGACTCATTAAGCAGGGTGGACAACTTAAAAGGTGCATTGTAATTTTCAGGTAAATTGCAATGATAGTTTTTAAAAATTCCGTATTTCAGATATTTAAGACTTACACACCCAGAATCGGTCCTAAATTAGGCTCGCCCTAATTAGCGTACAACCGCGTACCAGTTTAAGGAATGAAATGAAAACTATCTGTAGTAACAGCGGTGTTACTACAGGTAGTCTAAATATTAGTATTTATAAAAAAATCTACTATGTACAATACAACAACTTAATTTTTAAATTTTGGTCATCATGTTCCGAGTAGTCCGATGAACTATCGTCGTTGGGGTCCAGAGAAATAATAAGTGGCTCTACAGTGTTTTCTAGCATGTTATCAGTTTCCCACATTCTTTCTTCTATTTCAATCACATGTTCGACGCACTTACTCCATTTTTCGCAATCCACTGCCTTTATTTCCTCTTGCAAGAGGTCTCCAACGTCTCTCATTTTAATAGTGGTGTTATGCCTTTTACTTGCGCCCACACCAATTCCTTGGGGTTTAATTCACAGTGATATGGCGGAAGGTGAAGTACCGTTATATTTTGTTTTAAAGCGATTTCGTCGACAACACATTTCGTACAAACAGGTTTATTCAACTTTACAATCTCCAGTAGCTCCTTTTTTAGCATATCTTTATGAAATCGCTTCTTATTTTCAGTAAACCAATGAATGATGGCATGCTTTTTCCAAGAAGACGTTTGTATTTCTTCGGATTCTCTTGAGTGGTAGCTGTCATTATCCGTGACTATAACAAATCCAAGAGGAATAAGATCTGTCATTTGCTGGAAGTATTCTTCAAAGATATCAGCGTTCATGTTTTTATGATAGTTTCCAGTCCGTTTTTATTTAAATGCTAGTAAGCCGCCATCGACAAATCCAATTTTGCTGCCAATGTGAGTAATTAATAATCTTTTACCTTTTCCTGAGGGTGCTTTTATTCCAGTGGACCATCCTTCCATGAAAGCTTACCTTGCGCTTTTTATATGTTTATCCTGACATATTTTACCAACGGTATAACCTTCATTTAACCAAGTTTCGTTCATATAATAGATATTTCTGTTTTCCCTTCGAAACTGTCTATCTACCCTCAAATATCGTCGTCGCCAGCAGATGATTTCGTCTTTCTCTATTAAAAGTGATTTTCTGTCCTTAATTCTTTCATAACACAAATTCATTTCCTTTAAAGTCTTCCATAGTTTCTTCTTACCCTTGTGGAATGAAATCATCCTTTTTCATTTCAGACATTATATTGTCCAAGGTAGGTATTTTTTTTCAAGTAAAACGAGTGTATGATTCTTCTGATGGCAGTCTTTTCATTCTCATTTATTACAGTTTCCGGTACTTCTCTTTGGGGACCTGATTGGGCCGCGTTTGTCCTCGTGCACAAGTCGGTATATTGTTGACTGTCCGACTACAGTCATATTCGAACACTTTGAATTGTTGTGGCTTTTACTTGATGGAAATTCATTTCTACTCAAATGTAAGACAAATACAGTCTGATTTCCACTATATTACAAATTACCTATGACGCGTTTCACAGTAGCTTCATCGGATAGGATTTTTTAAAAAACTTGAACTAAAATTTACATTATTATTACTCTATTTAAGGTAGGTGAGCGAATGAACACAGCTTAAGATAATTATATATCGTAGCCGTTAAGGCCCCTTTACAGGTTTTTACTTAATAATAGGCCGTAATTCCTATACCAGATTTAAGTAGAAAAGTTCGTATAAACATGTGTTCTAGAAAGTCTGGTTTTCAAGTTTAAAAAAAAATCGGTTTTTTATTAATATCTCAAAGATCCTTTTGCCGATTTATGTAAAATTTGGCTATATTGTCTATTGTGATAAGACGCAGTTAGCACTAACTAGCTGATAATTATGAGTTCCAGGGGCGTTCCGAGGGGCAGTCTCACAAATAATACTGGCAAGGAACATGTACGCCACTGACTTGTTTAAAAACTTTATCATTTTTTGGTCAAAAATACAATTTTTTCGTATCTTACTTCGTTTTCGAGAAAAAAAAATTCGATTTGCAATGAAGTGGCCTTTATTGCTACTTGGCGCCTTATGGCAACGAACAATACTGCCAAATTTCACCAAAATCGGCAAGAGGATATTTGATATGTTAATAAAAAAATGATTTTTTTTAAAACTTTGATACCCTGTATCTTGAAAACCAGACTTTTTAGGACACATGTTTATATGAACTTTTCTACTTGAATTTGGTTCAGAAATGCGCCCTTGGAATTACGGTCTTGTAACGTCCTGTATATAAAAAAAACCTTTTGCCATGTGAGTGTTTTGCAGTGGTTTTCAATTTACTTTCATAACCATGTAGATCCGTTCCCCCTTCTTTCTTCTTTATTTAGTGTTATTGTATTATATTAATTTTTTTTATAACGATGTTAATTTAACCCTATTCTACCTCAATTAAATCCACATCAAATAAACTTCAATTCTTCACCTTTTTAGTTCTACTATACGATATCAAAAATTCTTTTTTTTTCTCTAACTTGTCCATAATCAGATACTTTTATTATGATTTCTTACAACTCCGCTTAATCAAGCATGGCTTTACATTACTGACTTCTTCAAAAAGTTCGAACCACTTGACACAATTCAGCATAAACGTCTCCTTAGCAATATCACATTTAATAAGCGGAGCTACTGTGGTCGATCATAAAAGGTGATTCAAATTGAGTTTCCACATTACAGTCTAAAATATTTTTGCAACGTCACTGTATTTGTCAATGGCAATGTGAGATTTCTAACCTAGAAACATAAACAAAATGGAACAATGCACCACGGAACAACGCATTAAAAGTGTGCAAGCCTATCATGAAAATGGGCGATCGCAAAAAAATGCGTTTCGTGCTCTACGTGAATTCTTTGGTGCGCAAAATCGACCTTCTGATAGGACAATTTGGAATGTGGTGCAAAAATTCGAGCAAACTGGATCCGTACCTAACATTAAAACCCCCAAGTATGCACGTATAGGTCGTTTGGAAGAAAATATTGCCATTGTTTGCGTCATCCAAGCACATCGATCGCAGCAAGTGCGCCTTACATATTCAACTACACAGCGAATTTTAGAAAAAAGATTTGCAGTTACACCTATACATACTTCAAATACCGCAGGAATTAAAGCTTAGAGACCATCAACAGCGCCGTGTGCTTGCCGAATGAATACGAGAACAAGGGGTAAATTTTTCAATTAAAATAATCTTTTGCGTTGAAGCACATTTTCACATTAGCCGCTTTGTAAACAAGCAGAATAGCCGTATTTGGGGATTGGAAAATCCAAGAGAGATTGTTGAAAACGAAATACATCCGCAAAGAGTGACTATTTGATGTGCCTTTTGGGCTGGAGGTGTAACTGGTTCATTCTTTTTGAGAATCATGCGGAAAACGCTGTTACGATTAGACTTTTTGTGGGAGCAGTTGGAAGATGTGGGCACATCAAAGATCTTTGGTTTCAACAGGATGGTGCCACCTGCCATACAGCAGGAGAAACGATAAAATTACTGCGCGGAAAGTTTCCATTCGCATTATTACACGTAACGGCGACATCAATTGGCCGTTACGATCATGTGATGTAACTCCCGCAGATTTTTTTTGGGGTATCTAAAAAGCACAGTGTGTAGGAATAAACCAAGTACTACTCTAGAGCTAAAACATGAGATCAAACGCGAAATAGCCGGTATAGAACCTAACATGTGCCGCAGAGTAGCAGAAAAGTTGACAAACGGGTTACGACATGCCACATAAACCGCGGCCGCCATTTTCTAGATATCATCTGTGATACATAATTGTAATGAAGTAAACTTAAAGGGAAAACAAATTTTTTTTCCATTGATTTAAATTCTTCGTGTTTTTTTAAATACTTTTATGTGGAAATCCAAATTGAATTACTCTATATTATCTCCTGATGATGGACATATCTATATCCAAAATATGTTAAGAACAATAAAGTTCTAACAATTTTTCAAATACATAGTGTAGAGGTAGACTGTGTGTTATATTTGGTATTTTAAATAATATAATTTAAAATATATATTTTGGTTTCTATAAAATATGCATAGAAATTTTTGAACTGTAATTTATCATATTTTAAGATTTATTTTAGTTGATCGCCACAGCCGAAAATCCGCGCGCCTGTTCTAAAATCCGTATTTTTCGGTTGGCTGTCACTTATGAAACTTACTAGCATTTGTGCTCGCTGTAAATCTTCAAAGATAAAAAACTAGAGGCAACGCTAAATTTACTTGTCCGATTTCAAACATCAAAAATATTTACGTCATATTTGATATAAATGAGCAAGTGTTTTAGTACGCGCTTGTATTTTTGAAATTTCTTAAGGCTAAGTTTTTATTATGATTGGCTAGTAAAATTAAGGATTCAAATATCCATCATGATTTGGAAAACATAAACCCACTTAACTAAACTAACCTGCCTAATTTTTTAAATAGTTGAAGAGATTCAGCTTTAACTAACCAGAGTTAACTATTGACGCATTTAAAACGACTAGGCGAGAGTTTTTGACACATTTCAGTGAAACGATCCGGTTAAGAAACCAAATCCTGTGCTCTTTTTGAGGCGATTTTTTTAATTTAGCTGGTTTTAAGTATTTTTAAAATGAAATTTTGGTGTGACAGATTTCGAGATTTTTTCCAACATTTTGGTACATTGTTTTGTTACTCTGATTTGTTTCTCATATAAAATAAATATAAATTGCTATAGAGTATTAAATAACATATCACAAAATAAAATATTCTCGAAGATAACTAAGTGGATAAAGGTGCTATGTCACATTTTTCGGAAAAAGGACTTTATGTATGTTTTAAGCTTTCTTGGTACTAATCTAATCCTTAATAAAGTGTGCTCATAAGTAAACAATCATGGGGACTAGAGGCAATAGGATTCCTAAGCTGTTAGTTGAAAACGAGAAACTAAATTCTACAAAAAAGGTAAGATTTAGACATTTTTGGACCACATGAAGTTAACAATCAATGTTCATTTCTTTGTTAGTATACAAGAAAATTATAAAATCTGGTATAAATGAATGGTTCTACTACGGGTCAATTATATAACTTTAGTTTAATTAACAAACTTGGTATAATACCAAAACAACATTATTTTATTAATTTAAAAACTGACACTTTTGGGCTATTAACTAAATGCTTGTCAGTAGTTGAAACTGAACTTAATACCAATGTTCAATATTTTTGCATAAATCTGGTTGGTTTGTAGATATATCATGCAGCATAGTGTCTATAGAGAACCAACAACCTTTAACTGGTAATGAGCACTGTCTAATCATTTTACAAGACATTACGTAAAGCTCATGAACTTTTTACGGTGTTAAAGGTAACTTTTATTATTTTTGTTATACCTATATCTATCTATTTTTCACAACCGTAAAGCTTTTACTTTTTAGGTAATCTTTAACATTTTTTCGTTGTAAATGTAGCAGATAGCGATCAGTTGAAAAGTATTTCATTTAATGACGAATATGTACCCCCGTACATACAACATTTAACAAATAATGAACATTGTGAACTAGTTTTGCAAGATAGCACGCAAATACCCTCAACCTCTGACGCCTGTGGTTTTTTAGGTACATTTTTATTATTTTTATATGTTTTTGTATTTATTTACAGGTTTCAGTTTTTTAAGTTCTTATACCCTCTTTTTTTAATTTAAGATGGAGCAGAAGGCGCCGAGTTAGATGAGGTTTCATCTAGTGTCGAATGCGTTCCATCCAATACGGAGTTTTCTCACTCAAACCTACCCTTAGATTAAATCACAATTTAGTGGATAAAGGGGCTATGTACATAAAATCTAACTTTTTTTTGCTAAATCAGCATTATTTTACTAGCTAAAAGTTGCTGAAGTAATAGTAGTTTTTATATATTTAATTTATAAATTTCAAAAATTTCAATAAATTCAAGTTTAAAAAAGTTCCAAACAAAAACGGTTTATTGCATTTTTCTCAAAACTTTGATTTTGCGACATAGCACCTTTATTCTCTTAGGTCTTCAATTACTAATAAAGAAGAAATAATCTTAGCTGTCCAATAACTATACGGTTTACCCTACCTGCAATAAAAGATGTACCTATATAAACTTTTTCATAATTTTTAATATCGAAGAAGTTTAATTTTGTTTATTAAACCTTCACCTGTTCCTGTTCTGTTGGTTAGTAAAATATGAAAAGCTGTTTGTAGCGAACGTATAAATACGAAACTGAACCAATAAATTACCAGCTGAGATGGCAGCATCTCTAACAGGATGGACTAACAATGCAATAAATTTATATTTCTAGAGATTCTCAGTGGTAATTTACAAATTGTCAATATTTATTTTCGCATATAGCATAATGTCGGGAATAAATGAGGAGTCAGAAGTAAAAGGGTTCAAGTATACTATGTAAAAACTTAGTTAGGTAGGGGAATGTTGGGTTAAATGTGATACGTAATGTTTCAAGTTCAATATATTTTAAGTTAAATTAATATTTGAAGCGTGTGTTAAGTATACTAACAGTATACAGTCTGTTATTACCATACTGTAGAAGTGAGTTCAATGGGGACACCTTTATTAGACAGTTTGCCGGTCGAATCAAATTATTATTAAGTTAGGGCGACTGTACGTTTAATTTACATAATTTTTGTAAATATAATTTATATTAATGTGCGAAATATGTTTACTTTTTCTTTATAGGTTTTAAAGTTAAGTTGCGACGAAAATTTATTACGCTGTTATTAAAATTCAAGCACATTTGTGCAATAATCAATATCTGAAAAAGTATAAATTATGATGCCGATCATTATTTCAACAACATTAAGAATTAAAATATTTATTAGTAATATTATATTTGTTAAATCTTTACCATACTTTTCAAATATTAATAAACTTTAAAGCTTAGTAGTCAGAGCAAGGAACAATGCACATGAGATGTACTTCCGACCCCCTTATTAATGTTAACAATAATTGTGCTTTTAATTTAGGTTCTAATTATTTATAAGTAAAGCACAAATTATGAAAAATGTTATTTACCCAGGTAAGTATCAATAAAACGTCAATTTTGCGATGGTTCATAGTTCCATAGTTCCAACTCGCTGATGGTTATTTGAAATATAAAAAAATGTTTCATTGTCGGCATTCCTGAAAGATCAGGCTCTTAAACTGGTTGTTTTATTCCATGTCGTGTAGGCGTTGGATTATTTACGACCTCTTGGCTAAAAGGAGAAGTCGATTTCATGGGTATAAGCATTGTTTACGCTGCTTAACATTATCTTGGTACAAATTGGCGATATCGGATATTTTTATGTGTTGGAGAAATCTTAAGAGCCTATTTTTGTATAAAATTCACTACCAACTGTTCATTTTATCGAACTTGATTATGCAAATTGTAAAACAACCAAGTTATTAAATAGTGGGAAAACAAGATCTAACAGTATATTAAAGTAGAAGATTTATAAACCATAATTTTAGTACGCGCGTCCATGGTAATTTATCAAAAGTATGAATAATAATTTGTCGACCCCATATATCTAAATATAAAAAGTAGTTGTATGTTGCAGTTGTATTAATTTTTTTTCAATACATATTTACATACAATTATATAATTACTGAGAGGTGCCCTATTACTTTAAGATATGTTTAAGTTAGAGTTTACTTGTGTTTTGCCATAATTCATCTATAGTCTATTTCAGAAAGGTGTAGAGTAATAAAAGCTCAATAGGTATGCAAAGGGACTACAGAGTGACTCAACGAATATTTAAGCCACTTTCATAATTTGGCATTGATTTCATTGCAAAATTCTTTCTTTTCATCAAGTGCAGGTAGTACCACCCGGGTTTGGGTAAATTTATGGGGTTTGCCTATTGTTATCCATTTATAGACACTGAAAATGGTGTGACAAAGGCGTGCCGGTAGGATATTCGTAAATATGAAAGAATTTTATTTTAACAGAATAAACATTAGGTATTATGTACATAGTATTAGCTACACATCATAATATTCTTCGTCATCTGAGGAACTGTCATCTCCTCTTGACGTTATAATTAACGGGTTGACGGTCCGATCGATCAAGTGGTCAAGATCCCACATTTTCTTCTCTTCTTTAGTGACATGATAGACTGCTTTTCGCCAGTTCTCTGGTGTCATTTCCTTAATGGCTTGATCAAACAGTAGCTTAACGTCTTTCATTTTAAATGTCGTGTTGTGTTTTGCTACAAATCGTTTCACTTGCGCCCATATAAGTTCTATAGGATTTAGTTCGCAATGATATGGCGGTGTGCGCAGCACAGTTACACTATGTTTTTCTGATATATCTTCTACGGCATATTTTATAAACGATGTTTGTGTAAATTTGCTATAGCTAATAGTTCCCTCTTTATCAAGTTCAATCAAACTCAATACTTTTGGTGGTTAACCAGTCGATAAGTTCTTGTTTTCTCCAAGATGAAGTTGGAGTCTTCTCTGTGCGTCGTGAATGATAGCTTACGTTATCCATAACTACTACTGAATCAGCTGAAAGACATTTTATCATTTCACAAAAATAGTCTTCAAAAACATTCGAATTCATGTCCTCGTGGTAATCTCTCGTATTGAACGACTGAAAGGTTAGCAAACCTTCTTTTAAAAATCCCTCTTTGCTTCCAATATAGACGATTATTAGTATCTTCCCTTTTCCTGAAGGTACCTTAATACCCGTTGAAACATTACTGCTTCTGAGGAAATAGCAAGACTAATCATTATGACCGTATTCTTCATACAGGGTGTTTAAAAAAATGCGAAAACTGTAGAGGGCGATTCCTTGTTTAAGACAAAGGGCAGATATATATATGTTGGGTTAAAAGTCACCCATTAGGGTGATATCGCGGGACAAAGATGGCGGTAAAATAACGTTTTTTATTTTTTATCTTAAAAACGAAAAGCGGTGGAAGTATTACTATTATGAAAACACACTTTCTGCATAGTTTTTTACTTTTCTAAAATGAATGGAAGGGGTTGAAATAGACTACCCCTATCATTCTTGTTAACTAAATTTAAAGAAACTTAAGCAACGACTTGGTAATAAATGAATTTGGATAGCCTAGTTCATTTAGAAACTTTTTTATCTCTTGAGTTTTTTTCATAAAACTTACCGTTTTAAAATAAGAAAAATAAAATATAAAGCATTACATATCGGGACAGGGAAATTTTTTAGAAAATCTAGTTGGCCGCTGTCACTTTTTAGGACGTTTCTAATATTGCCTTATTTGACATTGGTCGGTTAGTTCGAATATAATATTTTTCGATTACTTAATTGTGCAGTAATAAGAGTTTTAATTAAATCAATAGAACAATAATGGTTACAGCATAATACTTTTAATACTTTTAGTCAGCTACGCCTTCTAAATAATTCGGCTGTTTTAGAAAACCGGAATAATTTGATAAATAAATCTAATTATTCATAAAAAAATATTTGAAACTCGACTAAAATATATTTTATTTTGTTTCAGGTACTGTAAATGCCAATGGAGAAACAAAACGACAAAGAACATCATACACTAGGTATCAAACGTTAGAGCTAGAAAAAGAATTCCACTTTAACCGGTACCTCACGAGGCGGAGAAGGATAGAAATAGCACATGCGCTATGTTTGACGGAGAGGCAAATAAAAATCTGGTTCCAGAATAGACGAATGAAATGGAAAAAGGAACACAAGATGGCCAGTATGAATATCGTTCCTTATCACATGTCACCTTATGGTCACCCTTACCAATTTGACTTGCATCCCAGTCAGTTTGCTCATCTTGCCACTTAGGATTTGACTTATTGTGATGTTTCTATAGTGTGATCTTAATTTTATTAGGTATTTTTGTTTTTTTTTATTTGTTTTTTTATTTTAATGGCCTCCGGTCGGATTTTTTATTATTTTTATTTGCATTGCGAATACTTAACCACGTCCCTACATATTTTACTTTTCGATACGACATGATATTTTTGATTATTGCCGAATCTGCTTTTACGTCAGTAAGTGGTATTTACAGGTCGCTAAGGTGAAGAGAAAAGTAATTTCTTTCCGTTCTCTGAACGACGTGACAGTTTATATAAAAAAAGGGAAAAACAAATACATGGCAACAATAACACCTCGAAAATTTTCATTCGTTTAGAAAAATTCTAAAAGCTGCCGATTTTCGAAAAATTTTTGAACTTTTAGTCTTACAAAATGTAATAAAATCATCACGTAAGGTAACGATTTACTTTAAATCGTCCTTACCATTCCTGATACTTCATATACTATAAACTTATTTTACCAACATATATTTTAACAAATTTGCTGCAGTAATACAAATAGTTAATAGTTATTGCTATTATAAACTGTTTCTTTTCTGCAAGTAAATGTGAAATTAAAAGTAATGTAATAAATAATATCGATTTTAACCTTATAATACATATTATTCATTAGAATTTTTACATATTTTTGACTATCATAATTTAAGAGTTTTTGCTAATTTTCGCATCATATAAAATATACTAGTTTTTATAGATAAAAACAAAACTTCTGTCTTCCTCCACAAATAGTATTTATTTCAAAAATTAATTTCTTTAAAAGTGATTGTCCCTACATGTTTCGACTGTACAAACAGTCATCTTCAGGGGAACTAAAAGGAATCTATGAAAGTACAATGACAACAGGCACCATAAAGGACTTACCTAAATCGAGTTTGGTCTCGGTTTTAGTAGTTGCCTCAAATAAATGAGTACAACTCTTTTAAGATCATAAGGCAAATGAAATTTGTTAGTTGAAGACTAGTTTGGCTGAACGTGATGGATAAAAAGATGAGCACAGTTTAGAAAATATACATTTTATTATTGTATCAAAGAAATAAAATATGATTATATGTAGCATGAATTTTTATAATATAATTTTTTTATTTCTTTGATACAATAATAAAATGTATATTTTCTAAACTGTGCTCATCTTTTTATCCATCACGTTCAGCCAAACTAGTCTTCAACTAACAAATTTCATTTGCCTTATGATCTTAAAAGAGTTGTACTCATTTATTTGAGGCAACTACTAAAACCGAGACCAAACTCGATTTAGGTAAGTCCTTTATGGTGCCTGTTGTCATTGTACTTTCATAGATTCCTTTTAGTTCCCCTGAAGATGACTGTTTGTACAGTCGAAACATGTAGGGACAATCACTTTTAAAGAAATTAATTTTTGAAATAAATACTATTTGTGGAGGAAGACAGAAGTTTTGTTTTTATCTATATTACCTACTCCACTGTAAGGATGGACTACTTCTTCAAATACTAGTTTTTAGGCTCCTAATAACGAAACATTGGACAACAATACATTGGGGTTTCTAGTACCTTTGACCTTTATTTCCGCTGCACTCCAGAATATATTGAATTAAATGGTATTGAATGAAGATTGTCCGAAACGTATACATGTAAAAGATATGAATAGCTTATGATCTAGACATTGATTTCTTTATATGATTTTAATCTTTCCGATTTTTTTAATTTATTTTTTTAATGATGAATACCCATGCCTATGTTTAAATATTTGACATAAATATATGTACCATATGAAACAATTATTTTTCTACTACATTGAAATAATTATTAATTAGAGTTTTCTTTTTCTGAGAGCTTCTCTATTTTGCTGCGATATCTCTCAATCATTTTAAAAATATAACATCTGATGGCGTGGACCCGGGTTGATGCTTCACATATTGCAAGGCCTTTTCTGAAGCAACAAAACCTTCTTGATGCATTCTGCAACAAACTCTTGCTCTTCATCATCTTTTTTAAACAGGTCTACCTCTTGACTTTGTTCAGAGGCAGCTATTTCTTTTAAAGAAAGCTCTTGCTCATGGTCGTCAGAAGCAATCCATTGATCTACATCTTGTTGTGTAACATCTTCACACCACTTTAATTATTTTATTAAATCAATCAAGCTCATCTCATCTTCACAATCGCTGTCATCTTGGCCATCCCTTGCTGATTTAGAGGCAAATCGTTTTCTGTGTGATCGTCCGGGATTAAAATATCGTCGAAGGATTTTTTTTATTGTGGATGCTCGAACATATTCACAAGCTTGACTCACCCAGTAGATAACATCTTTTAAGGTAATCTGCCGCAGAGTCGTGGTAAGTTCATCATTTTTTTGTCATTTGCAAGGCATGTTCAAGAAACAGGCTTGTAGTAGGCTGGTAACGTCGGACGGCAAAACCGTAACAGTAATTTTATTTTAACAGCCTTTTTGGGAAGTTTGCTTTTGTTCAAGGGTTTGGTCACTAATGGAACAAACTGCTCTTGAAACCAATTAATAAACACCTTGTCATTATAGTAAGCCTCTCTTCACTGCATTTATGACCTGGAGCTGCGTTTTCCTCCCTCGATGCTAATGACTTTGAAGAAAGCAATCTATAGTTTAGACCAGTCTCGTCGCAATTATCAACTTGATCCAATGTGTAATCCTGACTTTCGATTAGCACTTTAGAAGATTGTTTAAAATTTTTAGCAGAAATTGTATCTGCAGCAAGCTTTTCTCCATATAAGGCTCATTGGCGCACACCATCTCGTTTCTTCCAACGATTAAGCCAATCATCACTGTCCGTAAAATGATCTCAAGTTCAGAAAATTTCGCTGCCTAATGTTAGGGCTTTATGCTGTAAATTGGTCTAGAAACTGGGACATGTTTTGTTTTTTGTTGCGTAAACCACGTAAACAACACTCTACTAATTTTTTCATATTCTGTTCGCTTCATTGATTTTCGCTTAAAACAGGTCGACACTTGCTTGCTGCACCACTGTTCAATATTCTTTTGGTTTCTTTTCCAACCCTCCAGTGGAAGCTTGCCTACTACAAACTTCCTTGCTGTTACTGCCCCGGCCTTGAATCCAACGTTTTTATGACTTTTAACTTCTCGTTGTAACAACTCCTTTTCTTTCATTTTTTTCCATCTTGCGTCAGACACGGACTTTAATTAAATATATAAGGTATAAAAATATGTACCAATACGAATTCTCAAGTCTGCATAGAAATGAAATAGAGAGGGAAATCCCCTGTACCCATCAGTTCAGTCAAATTGGGTTGTTCCGATAATTCTTGGCTTCCCCGCAAAACATAGAAACAGTGAATCCCAGTAATGTCTAAATTTAATTAAAATTCAGCGGTGTTGTTTTTGGAAAAACGCTCGGACCCGCCGATTTTTAGTTCTTAATGTGGTCTCTTTGATGGTATGCTCATATATACAGGGTACCATAAACTTCATTATTTCAAATGAAAACATCTATTTTTTATTCCATTTTTGAATTCTGCATCGAATTCTAAGTATATTTCATGTACCATGCTAAACTGTTACCTAAACTCAACAGTTATCGAAAAAATTGCGATTGAACATATCAATATATCTGTTTATTTAAAAAGTTTATTCAAAAAGAACAGAATAACAAATCAAATTAAATGTTGAAAATGTGCGCCATTTACGACTTGACAGTATTCAAGGCGATCAATAAACTCTCTTTGCACGTTTTCAACCATTTCGGGATCCTCTCATTCAACTGTTTGGCCTGTCAACAAATACTTTTGATTTATGTAATCCCACAAAAAGAAGTTCAGCGAAGTTAGGTCTGGCGACCTAGTAGGCCATTTGATAGGTTCTCTCATCCCTATCCACCGTTTGGGAAAGATTTCATTCAAAAATTTACGCACAGTGGCAGCAGCATAGTGCGGAGGAGCACCATTTTGCTGGAACATCAGTCCTTCGTCAGGGGAGTCTGGGCCAAATAGACTCGAAAATAAAGCCACTAATGCTGGAATTAGTTCAAGTTGGAGAAATTCGAGGTATACTCCAGTTAAAGACTGTTCAAAGAAAAGTTACTTTTATGCGCACTATTTCACAGCACACATTTGCTTTTTACGGATACTGGGTGGGAACCTCCATCACCCAATGTAGATTTTCTGTTGCCCAATAATAAGAATTTTGTCTGTTCGCGTTACCATTCAAATAGAACGTAGCTTCTTCGGAAAAAATAATATTTTCTACTGAATTATTATCTAGATTGCACATATCTTGCATGCGTTCACAAAACTCATTTCGCCTATCGAAATCATCTTCAAATAACTCATGCACTGGAATAATTTTTTGTGGTTGATATTTGTGCTTTTGAAATATTCGGTGAACAACAGATTTTCGCATGTCTAAATTTACCCCAATGTGCGACAGAGGAGTATATGGATTTTCTTCCAAGGAAAGCAATACGTCAAGTTGTTCATTTTCATCTCGAGCAGGATGACTACATTTGGGCAAATATCTAACATGACCGAATTCTTTAAATTTAGCCTCTCTTCTACTCACCACCCTTTGACATATGGGAAGACGATCAGGATGGGTTTCATTGAATAATTGAGCTGTTTCTATTTGAGTACGTGTATCACCAAACGTAACCATGCATAGAATGTCAATTCTTCTCGTTCCGTTAACTTCAACATTGTGAAAACCGCAAGTTTGCAGCTACGCTTGACGATTACTTATTTGAAGTAAAATTGGCATACAATTTCTATGAGACTAAACGGTGACAAATCAACATTCAGAAATACAAAAATTGAAAAAAAAAACAACAAAATAAACACACAATAGGATGTTTTACTTGATTTACAAATAAATCCTCAGAAATACGGTCTCACTTATGATATGTTCCATCGTAATTTTTTTGAGTTTAGACATAGGACATGGTCCATGAGACAGACTTAAAATTCAATGCGAAATTCAAAAATAAAATAATAATATATGTTTCTATTTGAAAAAATGAAGTTGATGGCAATTACTTATTTTTGGGCTACCCTGTATACATGAATTTACCATAAAAAAATCACATTAAGAAATAAAAATCGACGGGTTTCAGCGTTTTTCCAAAAAACATACCGCTGAATTTGAAATTAATTTAAACATTACTTCTGTGACTCAGTGTATATTACGCCTGATGCTCGAATAATACGATGTCGCTCTTTTAATGGGGATTTCTACGGCGGTATACTCAACTCGAATAATCCGGCGATCGGAAATAAAGAGTCGGATAATCGAGAGCCTACTGTAGTTACTAAGAAGGAAGATCAAACACATTTTATAATTCAGCTTACATGGAAATAAAAAAAAATAACAGTATTCAATGGTTATAAAAAATTAATCATTTGTGTCTATACAATAAAATACATGATATTTTTTTTAATAAATGGGACTTATTTTTGATTGCAGATGTTTCATTTACGTAATTTTATAATAATATACGAATAAAGAATCATTGTTTATATATTTTTGAACAAATTTTTAAAAAAATGAGAAAAAATTTTTTATTCATCTGACTGAAACTCTATAATTATGGTACTCAAGAATCTGTAAAAATTCTAAGGAATAGCAACTATTTATAAGATCGAAACCTGCCAAGTTTCAAGCTTCTTGAACAGTTGCTGTGGCCGAAATAAGAAAATTGATTGATCAAAAAACCTCATGTTATTCAAGTTACTTTGCAAGTGGGCACAGGTTAATATTAAATTCAAAGATTGTTAAAATACGGACCACCCCAAAGTTTATATTGTAAATTTTAACTAGATCAGCCGCTTTCCAAGAGTAACCTATTGCCTACTCTAGTTCCTGTATACCTTTGACTAATAATTTTTTAATGAAATTATTACAAAATCTAAATTTTTAAAAGCAGTTAGATAAATGCTTAAATATTTTATATCTTGTAAGTTCTACAAGAAAAGTAGATCAAAAATGTGCTTTATCTAGGTAGCACATATTATTGTATAGTGGCACGGACTCTACATAGGGTTAGATGATTTCTGTTGTCACATTTGTAATTTTAGTACTTAATGATGTACAAAAAAAAACGGTTTGAACTTGTATTAATTTTGTAACAGTAACATCCGCGGTGGTATCTGATCTTGTGCTTTTAATATCTAAATATTAGAAAAACAAATTCGGAAATGTAACAGGGACCTGTAAATATTAATGTACATAATTCAAAAATTTTTGAAATTGTTTTAGTGTTTCAGTGTTAAATTGTAAAAAGTACCTAACAGCTGTTAATTAAAAACTTAATGTTAATTTAAGCGTCTTTAACTACTTTAAACCGACAAAATTTAATAAAAAAAAAAGATTTTAAAAATATTTTAGGAGTTTAGGTTTAAAATTTGTTTTTCATATTGAGATAAAATTTAAAATATCACATATATCTGTAGAAATAATGATGGAATTATATTAGTTAAAATGGATTTTAAATTGCTTTTACATGTTTCGGTGTTATGCTATTTATTTAAAACAAAATATTGGATCTGTCCAAGATTGTCAAAATAAGGCTAGGAAAATTAGTATTTATGTCTAAGTTATACAGTGAGAACATCTAACATGGAATAAATTCTATATTGTCACTTTGGTAGAGTTTCCTTAAAATCGCTCGGACACGTGAAATATTATTTTTAATTGCGTATTTTATAAACTGAAAAATACACGTATACAGGGCCATATATGTATTAGTTCTATATGGCTATTACCCTAAATAAGTTGAAGCAGCAACTGAGATAGAACATTCAGGGTCATTTCGACTTCTGCGCATGCTCCGTAAGGGCATTACCAAATGCACTTTTATTTATTTAAAACAGTTTTCAAATTATGTATCCATTTGTACTAAAATGCCTCAAATAAGGATTTCGTATAACTGGAGGCTAACAACGTAACAACGTCGCATTTTTACTCGACATAACCTCGAAATCTCTAGCAAATCTTGATTTGGTTGACAGCTCGGTGTCGAGTTGTGGTTTAATTATTGTCGTAACGGCTCTTGTGCTTGTGTACTGTTTATCTTTACCTTCCTGCAAATTTTGATTGTGTGTGTGAAGTGTGATAATTTTGTAACGATGCCGGGGCAAAGCAGAATATTTTACATTATTTGCAGTAGGTGTAAAAACTTGAACAAAGATTTATCATTCCACAGGTTTGTACCCGGACGGGATGTTTCTTTCTTTCTTTCATTTAATTTACTTACGTTAATTTTGTGAGGAAACAACATAACAATAATTAGGTAGTCTATTTTTTAAAAATTCGAATTTCCTCTGCTGCTGTTGATATAATTAGGTACCTACCTACCTACGTATTTTTACCAAAAATCGCATATACTTCAAAGAATCCTGCAAAAACCTATATTTTACCGGTGGAACTCTAAAAATAATTGTTAAATATCTAATAACAGTTTCATTAATATGTATATTTACCAGCGTTCTTTTTCTTTTCTCAATCAAAATTTACGAAATCTTAAACAAACCAAGAACTTTAATGTTTGTTTACAAATTCCTGTCCTGTTGTCAAACTCAAATGTGACTGAAAAGCAGCATAACCTCATTTTTTTTTTCCGTAAAGACAAACGGCTATTTATTTTTTCTCGCGCATGCGCGCTGTGCAAAATAACCCTGACCAGACAAGGAACATTGGTTAAATGGGCATGGCACCATATAGAACAAATACATATATGTACAGGGTAAGCCAAAAAAACGTATCATGCCAAATTTTTTTTTTAAATGTAAACCCCATATTTTTAGAAAAATCTACCAAAGTGATAAGTTACCTAGTTCATAATCCGAAAAACTACCTGTAAAGCTTTCTTTCAAACTTTGCAGTACATTTTTTCAATGACTAACATATCTTAATGGGATATTGAATGTACTGGCTGCAGAAATCAAAACCCAGTGAGCAATCTGTTTTGACCCAAAATTCTTAAAAACGAAACATGGTTTGCTGGCTTAGAAAACGTGTTAACACCTACTGACGAACCGCCGGATGCGAGAGTTTAAGAAATATTAACACAAGGTTGAAGTCACTTAAATTAAAACTTGTAATCTGTCCCGGGATCATTTTTTATTTTGGAATTCATTCATTTTTCTCTAGTGTACATCAAACAGATTTTTCGATGAGTATGAATTATTGGGACACCGAGTTGCATCGAACCATTTATTATGATTAAATCAAAGAGAAATATTTTTATACACTCAGAGGAGAAATATTCAATCTACGCAATATCGGTTAACTAAACAACAATGCTCCCTTCAAGATGTTATATCTATCAATATTTGGATGGAATTTGATCGTGAATAATTTTTAATTTATTTTTGTTCCGATTCTTAGTTGCGTTTTTTAATTATAGGTAAGTTTTTCGAAAATCCCAAACATTTTTGAGGTATAAGAAAGTTATAAAAATGTGCTGTTAATATACAGGTTGAAACAAGATTTGTTTTAAAGTTTTTTTACTATGTGGACTGATGGGTTGTCACTTTTTAAAGAAACATTACGATACATACAAACATGCAAACCTAAGCTACTCTGAAAGCTATACAATTATTTTTCTTGTACGTGTTCGTCACTAACTTAAGTTAAAGATGAACATGTCTAAGACTGAGACTATGTCTAAGACGAATACAGCTACAGCGATTTCTTTGATACAGTGAGAGAGATCTCGGTATTACCTGGCAAGAATATGAAAGGTTTCTAAGTGCAAAGTATAATAAAAACTGTTAAGTACAAAGATACAGAAATAAAAGTCAGCGTGATCGGAAACGATGCACCAGTAACCGAGATGAATGTTTTGTGTGCGTGACAGAATAAAAAAAAAACGCATAATACAGAAGGTAGGGCAGCTTCCAGTAAACGAAGGAAGAATTATAAGAAGACTTGCTGATATTGGATTGCACGCAAGAAGACCCGCATCTTGTTCACCTATGAGTCTGAGTTCACCAGACGGCAGTGACAGAATTTACAGAAGAACTGGTGAACGCCTTGACTAAAACCATTTTTCGCCAAGGGTAGGTAAGCTACTGCGAAGGCTCGATAATGGTGGGGTAGCGTGTGTCTCAAAACACGGACGAATTTGGTAGTGATCAAAGTAGGAGCTATGCCAGTAAATACGAGATGTTTTGCAGACACATTTATCTGTAGCTACCAAAAGAATGCGGACAAAGAACGTTAAGTAGTTTACAATGTTGCCACATGCTGTTACATAAATTATCAACATTTATCTTATCCTATTAATTTTGATATGCAAAATGGGATGGAAATATGACAACAAAGTGCACTATAAAAGGGAATAGGTGGCTCTTGTCAATTTAATTGGTCAAACACGGCTCGCATGCCACTTGCAGGAATAACCGATCTATAGTTGTATGTGTCAGTGGAGTAGTGATACAACGAGCAAAAGTTACTCGGCTTTAATAAATGCGTCGGCGCCCGCCGTATCGCAATACTTCAATTCATGCATCTTTGACATTATTACTACCAAAGCTAAATAAGTCAATATCACTGAATCATAAGGCTGCTTTTTTATGCTGAAATATAATTTCCTATTATATTGTACTATTGAACTACAATTATCCTAGGCATAGATTAACAATCACTGAAAAAGGAGCATTCTATAACTGTGTAAAGTTCTTTAATTATTTGCCAGCGACTATAAAGGCAATTGATAATATTAATAAGTTGAAAAAAAAATATTTGAATTGCTGGTAACTATAGAGCCTTACAATGTTTTTGAATATTTTGAATCTGTCAGAAGTTAGTAGAGTTAGGAATTGTTCGTTTTGGATATTTATTTCTTTTTGTTGGCGTTATTTCATTTTGTTGTATATTTATGGAACATATTTTTGAAATAAAGATTGTTTATTATTATTATTACATATTACTTATTATTAACGACATGTCACTTAACACCGACACATGTTATTTTATAAGGTTCAGCAGATCAAGGGGCAGGTAGCACGCCCATACTGTAAAGAATCTAAAGATTAGTTGCCTCCTTTCGCCAGATTCATCCCCAGACGCGACTTGTCAGTGAAGCTCTAGAATCCGACGAGTTGTTGGTACTCGGTCCGTAAACCGAATTGGTTCTTAATGCTGCGCTCCTGGCGGCGACTCCTGTAATAATGACCGACTCGTCTGGTCTTTGCAGGAGTTTCCTTCTTCTTTTCTGACTGATTCGTGTCATACGGGTCAGTTGATGCATTCGATTGCCACGAGATGTCGCTCCAAAGCTACACCTGCCATTGCACGTCCATATTATTCTTCCCATTACCTACATGTCGTAGCCACAGACTCTGGTGCCAAGCTGTCCATATTGTTCCTTTCGCGTCATTTTATGCTGATGCACGATATTGCCCGACTTCATAAGTATTTAGAGGAGGTCGAGATCCAAAAAATCAGTCGACCCTTACCAAAGAAACTTTGCGTAGCTATAAGTTTGTTTGCCCTTACACAGACCCGACTTGTACCTACTAGAACATATCCTGGACACTAAACAGAGAGAATTCCTCGAGAAACTAGCTAGAAACGTCATACTAATAAACATCACTTTGATCCTCAATCTAGTGTTAAATATCTACACATTTTCAATAAAGGAAACAAACTTGATGACTTGTAAATTCTTAAAATTGACAAAGCCTTAAACAATAAAAACTTCATTTGTCTCAATCATCAAATTCAACACACATCTACCCATTTTTTTAATGCTCTCAATTTTAATTAATAAACAAATAACTATAATCTAAGCTTTTCTCCGTTTCTATTTCCTGTTTCGTGAGGGGATGAATTTTTAAGAAAATAATTTTATATATAATAAATAATTTGATAATAGATTTAAGAAGTAGTCCATATTCTGTGGCGAGATTGTAAATAGAAATAAAGGTCTGTCTTTACTACCAAATAACTTTATTTGCCCCTCTAGGGATAGAAAACAAGGGTTATAAAAATACATAAAATGACGATGAATTAAATTAAATTTCTTAATGCATGTGTTGTACTAGTTTCGACTTTAGAGAAAGTCATCCTCAGCAACTAACTATTTAAGAGATTTTTATATGAAAAGAAGTTAAAACAGTTGGGGGAACAGAGAGGTGATTCAATAATACAATACAATATAATATAATGCAGATTATGCAACCTTTGGAATCGACAGGAGTTTAGTATTGGAACGATGTATCTCCATGTGAATGTAGGGGTTGATTTATATGCAAGTAGAATTAAGGACCTTAATCATAGTCGAGTGATATAAGCAAAGTTGAAGTCAAAACGTGTTGAAAAAGAAGAATTGTAACATATCAATTCATTCTCTTTTCAGTGAAACTAAATTAGCGAGAGGACATGCTTAATGTTATGGTGGATTGAATATTTGTTAATGAAATTAAATGAACTTATTATTCTAAAAATTCTAAAAAAGGGGGTTGTCAAAATGAGACTATGTCATTTCAAATAAAATGGGAATGCATCAAGTGGTCACCATTCACTTGTTAAAAATAAAATTAAATTAAATTAAATTAAAATTATTAGTCCTAATGTAATGTAATGTCCTAACTAAACTCCTGTCGATTCCAAAGGTTGCATAATCTGCATTATATTATATTGTATTGTATTATTGAATCACCTCTCTGTTCCCCCAACTGTTTTAACTTCTTTTCATATAAAAATCTCTTAAATGGTTAGTTGCTGAGGATGACTTTCTCTAAAGTCGAAACTAGTACAACACATGCATTAAGAAATTTAATTTAATTCATCGTCATTTTATGTATTTTTATAACCCTTGTTTTCTACCCTAGAGGGGCAAATAAAGTTATTTGGTGGTAAAGACAGACCTTTATTTCCAATTTGATAATAGGTTATGTAAGGCCATCTGTGGATGACTTTTCATGTTCAACCATCTTTTAACAACACGAGACACTTACGACAAAAGATTTGTAATTTTAACCAAATCCCTACAAAAATTGTTTATTTCAATCCATAGATTGCTCTACAGATGGCAGGACAAAACTTTAAGGCACCTATTCCCAGAAAGGTGAAAATTTCAAAAACCAACTACCCCTTTAATTTCTTCTCGAGATGTACTTATTTTACGTCCACTTTCTATAATTAATTTTCAAAATTTCCTAATTCCACAAGTATAGATCTAAGTTGTATATCTCAGCAACAATAGCGCTTTGCTAAACCTTAACTTTTACGTTTTATATAGCGACTAATAGAGGTCACCCTAAAAGAAGAATTTTTAGGACACTTATTCCCTAACCTTGTTAGTAATTTCATTTTTGATGTTAATCATCTGTTATCATGCCGAATTGTAGGTTAGGTTATATACAGGTTTTATATTTGACCATGTGTCTAACTATAAGGACTATGATTAAGCTTTTTTATCATTTTCGTTTCTCTGACCATACAGACATCCCCAATTTTATACGAATCCACCATATTATTCTTTAACTGTCAACGTTTAACTTTCAACTGTCAATTGATTCTGAACACGTTTTTAGTTATCATTTTAATTGTGTTTGTCTCCCTGTTTGCATCTTTACGGGTATATAAATTATAGATGTTGTGTTTCTAAAAAATTTTTTTTTTTTTACTTTTAATTTTCGTAACAATCATGATTGATTAGTTTTCTACAAAACATGAGACTTACTTAATTACGGGTGATAAGTACCCCCAAATAATTTTCATAATATTTTTTAAACCTTTATAATGAGTCTTCAACAGAATGAGTTAGTACGGACCTTATTAATGATTCTAATTAATGACTAATTACATTTTTCATTTTTACAGATTCACTCTCAAATATTACCAAAATCTCTCTTCCTTGCATTTAAATGAATTGAAATGTTCCACAATTCCATTTATATATCCTTTCTTTAAACTTTCATGGAAAGAACATCATCTTTCTTTAAAAACTACTAAATATGACAAACATTTCATTAGTACTTTTAATTAAAATCTCGATTTAAGATTTCGGTATGCCGATTACACTCACTACTTAATACATTTTAAATTTCAATTCCTAAAGCTCCATCAATGTCACCTTTCCACCAATAATTTTCTATTGCTAATATCAACAGCAATAATAATTTTTGTCTCCTAAAGATGAAGGTCACTACCTTCGAAACATGTAGACGATTTTCTATTATAAAATTGAGCCTTTGATTGCTCCTTATTAAACCAGTGGAGAAAGACTTTTTGACTTTCTTTCCTCTCCCTATATTTCAGCTCCACTTTGAGAATGGACTATTTTTTCAAATTAAATTGACTAAAATTACATACAGAACCTTATGAAGGTATACCAGGACATATTGCAGCTGTCATTCGTGTATGTGGAGGAAGTATCCGTTACTGAGTTCTGTCTTATTTTTGAACTTCATTTTTTATTTACTTTATGCCATTTTCGATATTTTCGGTTAAAGTTTTTGTTATATAGCCACACGGAAATGAAAAAAGATACTTAATGTTGTTTGTAATGTGTGTTAAAAAAATTCGTAACGGCTACAAAAAAAAATACTAAATTGCACCCAACAAGAGAAAATATTCAGGATTGATATGCCTTCATCATTAAGGCATAATAAGTCAGGAATCAGCCCTCACCTTAAATTTAAAATTAAAATTTAAAAAATTATTCATGATCCATCCAAATATTGCGTGGAATAATTAGTTTCTATGCAAAATTATTTATTAAAAAACTACGAAAGTAATGCAAGTTATCTCGCCTGTGTCTCTTACATACAAATAAATAACATATTATCTATTTTCACAAAATTGGCAAGAGTTATATCCTTCCTCTGTATTTAGTGAACAGTAAAGCCATGCCCCCCTCCCAACTTACAGTATCTGGTTGGAATGCTTCTCCCATTAATTTTGCTTTTTATTATAAAGTTTTATTTTGATGCCAGCTTATCAATAGCAAATATGTCAGAGTCTAGTTTTTATAATTCATATTATGAAATGCAAAATTTTTCACTATTCTTGAGCTACTTCCTAAAAATAAAGTTTAATTAATTATAAAAACTATAAATACTTAAATCCGAAAATTAACCGAAAACTTCTGATTTCCAGATTTTCACCTGGCCTCCCTCCAAGACGAAGGCTACGCATTCCACCAAGCCATGGGGATGGGGGGTATGGCTCCCATGCAACGTGGTCTATATGCCTGCGGTACTCCTTACAGCTAGCCCTGGGCCGCCTACAACGGAGACTGTGGTCCCTCGTAGGGGCACTAGGGGTATTCGGATCCTAGGGCAGTCTCTGGCTTACGGTTCTGCCATGCATCGGCTTTTGAAAGGATTTGTGAACAAACTAATAAACTTAATTTTTTAATAGTAAATTAATTGTATTTATTGTTGTCATTTAGGTGACTAAAAATACTTTGATTTGATGAACCAGTAAAATGAGTTATAAATTTATAGATATTATTAGTATGGCCATTATAATAAAATTAAAATTAAATATTATTAGTTTCTCCAGTAATGAACTTTAAGATACAATGTCGAAACTTGGCAAAAGAACCGCAGGTTTTTAGTTATAGTAGTAAATACCAATTTTGGACTTTTAAAGTGAGTTGGTATTAAAATATAAAATCTAAAGTGAAAAAGTATAAACATTGTTTTTGGTTTGTTATGTTATATTATGTAGGTATATTTACTTTAAAAATATTGGTTGTAAAAATATAATTTTATTTTGTATCTAATTGCCACACACTCCTTCCTCTGTTTTGATTCAGCGTGTAAGCGATTAAGCTTTGTATTATTTATTTTCTCTACTAAAGCACCATATTTAGTTTTTCATAATTTGTACAGTTATGATAAGCAAATTATTATAATATTATGAAAGTAGTTTATTTAGACGTAATATAGTTTCACATATTTCAAAAATACAAATTGTTTTTCGGTTAATATAAATTTGCGACTTGAGGTTTACACTAGTTTTTTTTTTGGTAATTAGACATAAGAGAAGGGAGTGTCTTTTGGAAAGGACCTATTTCCACTCTAACATTATTTTTATGAAACTAATACTCGAAACAAAGTTATAGTTTGTTTGCTATTTTAATGTGTTTAAAACTTGTCGTAAATATTAAAGCATTATCATTGTTCTAACGATCTTGCACGAAGCTACTTTTACATTAGAAACTGAGAAATAAGCACTTGGAACAATAGTGACTGTTCGAATTAAGATGTTTTGTTAATTTAGTACTAGTAAGAAATAAGCGACTTTCACTAGTTTGTGTAAATAAATCAGGCCCTTTGTAACTACCTATTTTGATGACTGCATTCAGAAATCAAAAAATGTTAATTGCCAGTGATGCAAAACTATACACAAATTCCTCCAACATAATCTTCTTTGCCATCTCACTAGTCTTCGTCTGGATTTGCATTATCTATCTGAACGGTAAAATCATCTTATAATATATTTTTTTGTTCTAAACGAATTCTGGTGAGTGGATCACCGCCTCACCGCACTATTTCGTAAACAAATTAGTTTAATATTTTTTCTTATCTGCTGAATTGACCTTTGTAACATTTTTTTCAACAGCTCCTATTTCCAATGCAAATCGTTTATTCACGTTTTAATCACATTCAAATCTAAAGGTTTAATAAGCCATAAATTGACAACCCACTGTAAGGTCTCTCTTGGCTTTCTTGTTATTGTGAGCCATTTGAGTTTTTACAAACCTTCTAGCTGATTAAAATATACTTGTAGATCTTTAATTGCAGTCGCCAATTCTGCCACAATTTAAAATTTCCATGCATTCTAAAACTTTCACCCTATTGTATACTTCAAGTCCAAAATTTCTGTCAGCGACTCATCGCTAGCATATAGAGGGTTGTATACCGTCACCGGAATGAGTTCCAGATTCCAGATCCACACAGGAAAAAATCCATGGATTTTGCGACGAATGACTTATTTTGTGGCATCATGATTATTTTTTTTGGTCCTCTTGTCTGGGCTTCCCGACTTTTTTCTTTTTCATCATTTTCTTCATATGAAGACCTTCCAAAACCCTGAACATAGTGCGTGAGGAAAGTTCGCTTAAAGTGCCACATATTTCTGCAGCAACCAATTAACCACATTGTTTAGAATTTTGTTTCCGAATTCCATGGTGTAAGTTTTTAACTATTACTCGTTCTTTTCATGTTACCTAATTAAATTTCTTTTTGTAGGCGGATAACTAGGGGGGGGGGGTTCTTTGATATCTTATTAATTACTCAACTAAAGTTAAGAACACTAAATAAAGTTTAATAACTATATATTTATTCAAAACAATATCTAAGTGAACGACCCATATACTACGAAAACTGAAAAAAAACTCAAAAAGTCTATCGATAGATTAATAATAAAAACATAAGCAGTGCGAAAACCTAAACGCTTATTTGTAAACCTTTGCAGTTGTGAATTCGGTCTCGGCATGTTGCCACATTTATTTTCCCCGCGATCAGAATTCCAGTATCGGAATCTCCATGCCATTTTAAATGCATTCAGCTGAATGCGGCTTGCATGACAACGTCGCCTTTTAAATCGCTGTAATTGAAGCGGCAAAATTTATCATATGCATAAAAACTTGTTCCAAATTTTTATTCTGCCGCTTCCCAGGTTTGGTGATTGGTATAACATGAGTCACTGACAGAATTTGTGGACAGTAGTTTAATCAAAATAAGACGTTTGTAGTGGAGGGCAATTTTTGTATCGAGATTTTATAGGACTTCATCAGTTTTCACTAACAATAGTATAAAGCAACATTGAGCTAATCATAAACACAATATATTAAAAAATAAGAAATAAGGCCCTTTGAAAAACTACTCCTCAAAAATGTTCTCATTAGCAGAAATATTCAAAAATTTTACAACCAAATATTTTTAAAATTTGAATGACTGAAAAATTATTAATTTTTTTTTGAATGGTTTCTATATTGCAAAGCAAACGTACAATAAATATTTGTCCAATATTAATAATAAATTCTTGTTTTCGTTATAGATATAATTAAATTATGTTTTTTTATTTAATTTTAAACTGAATTATTATATAAAGTAAATTAAAAAATTAAAGTTGTCTGACAAAATCGTGTTTTACTGAAGAGTAACTATAATGTGCAATATATGACTGTTACAATGTTTTGTTTTTGTAACATCAAGAGAAGAACTTTTTTGAAAAGACACTGATTGTGCTCACTTTTTATTTTAGTAGAAAAAAAAAACAAGTGTGATTATATAGTTAGTAATTTTTGGGTAGAAGAAAAAGTTTTTTATAGTTTGGTTTACAGCACTTTCAGCAATATTACAAAATGACATTTAGATTAGCAACGATTAATACCTATCTCAGTCTGAATCAAACATTTTAAAATTAAATGAACAATAAACCATATTTTAAACAACTTTTGCTATTTTACTACTATACTTAGTGTAAATAAGATTTTAGAACAACCATTTTCTCTCTTTTTGTAAATACCATCAAATAATTTTTAGGTACATAACTAAGTTATAGGTACTGTAACACTAAAAACAACATATAATTTTAAGTTTAAATTAAAATTAAATTGTACATACAAATAGAATGGGTACTTTACTTATTGTATGAGATACTGACTTTTTGTATCCTTTCAGTTGTATATATCTATAATTTAATATAAATGCAGAACTTTCCAAGATATTTTTTACCCCCTTCGCTGTTACTTTTTAGCGCAATAGAATGTTGTGACAATTGAATATATCAAGTAATACAATTTATCATTATTATTTCCCTTAAGGTTTTTTTAAAAGTATTTTTTGACATTTTAATTCGTTCCCTAAATTTTTAAATATTAATAATAATATCTATAATGGTTTGTTCTAAGATAATAAGATTATAGAGTAGTTTGTTTAAATATATAATTTCCTTTTTTTAGAACAGTTAAAATTATTGGGAAGTATCACAGCTTGGTAAAAAATGTGTTGGGGTAGCTTCTAAAATGAGACAGCAAAACCTAAACCCAACATAAAAAAAATGTTATTGATATAATGTAATAGAATATTTGACAAAAATGTACACGACAATTATTAATTTATTTTAAAATCGATTTATTTTCCAATTCGCAAAATTAAGACAAATCAGTAAAAAAATAATCCAAAAATGACTTGCAAAGAAATCTTTAACAAGTTGATTTACTTATATTGTAAATCATTTCAAGTCTAACATCTTGTTGTAGGAATATATTTTTTTTAAATATTACTATTCCAAACTATTTTAGGGTACTTAAGTCATTAGGTAAAACTTAAAACCTCTACCGTACTGAACAAAATAAAACAAAACTCTGTAAAATTGTATTATAGTGTGTATAATACTTTTAGCTCAATATAATATGTTTATATATTTTCTTTGTTTAATTTTATTTATGTAATTTGTAATACTTCTTGTGTGAAGGGCGATACACGCAATAGGATGTATTCGTTCTAACTAATAGTTACTGTTGTAATTGTCCACTCTAATAAAATATTAATAAAAAATTTGGTTGTTTCAATATTGTTGTTTATTCTTAGAAAGTGACTTAATCTCGTAATTATAAAAAATATTGATTTTTGTCTTTACGAGAGCCCTGCAAAGTAAAATACTAAGGGAAATATGCCTTAGTAACCAAGGCCAACGTTATTGCTTGTTTTATGAATTTGAATCTCAGGGAATATCCTGTAGATAGAAACTATACCTGCAGTGAAATCTGTGTAGGTAAATTACGGTGACTCCGCACCCCCAATTCATCACTGATTCATTTGACAGTATTTTAGCCCAGTAATTGTAAAATTTCCAACAATATTTTTTATTACTACTTTATATGAAACAACAAAATTACATTTTTGAGATTATATTGACAGAATTAAACAATGTACAAAAAAATCCTAATTAGTCGATCAACATCTACAATCTACCAAACCTCATGCACTTGCACTAACCGAAACTAAGGTCAGATAATTAATACGGTCAGATATTTATATTCTGGGTACTACTTCCACCACCGATTTAGGCGCAATTTTGGCCTTTGCCTCTTTATCCGCAGTGATATTTTTCGCCAACGAGAGGAGACACTCGAGCCTCATGGCTTTGATGAATTATAGAGACTTGTTCTCTACACTTGCTAATACTGTCGACTTTTTGCAAACCCACCGTCCCAATTCCGAAGGTGTCATCCTTGGTGATTTTAACGTTCATAATGCCAACTGGCTCAAATACACAAATGCAATCGACGAGCAAGGTCGCAAAGCTAAATCCTTTGCCATCAACTCTGGTCTCACCC
The DNA here is from genome assembly GCA_963920685.1 of Polydrusus tereticollis. NCBI lineage: Eukaryota > Metazoa > Arthropoda > Insecta > Coleoptera > Curculionidae > Polydrusus > Polydrusus tereticollis. Next base: position 86,000,788 of record OY987329.1, on the reverse strand, counting down.
AACTCGTGGGTGAACCAACTCGGATTCCAGACCGAGATGGCGACCGTGCTAGTTTATTGGATATTTTCTTAACTTAAAATTCCAACTTATACACTGTTACCGTGAAGCCTCCGTTAAGAATGTCTGACCACAACCTTATTTCGGCACTGAGCATGTTATACTTAAAACGGGTGTCGGTATTATCCTGAAGGGATGGTGAGGTAAAATGAGAATTTAAAGTATATATACCAACTTTACCCTTTTTAATTTCCCAAACTAGCTCATCAGGGTGGGTTCACTGGATCTCATATCTGGTCCTGTCCAATACCATGATGCTACTACAAAGCACTACTACTATACTTACTTCTTACAGACCATGGAACATCAAGTTACAATCTATAAAGGGCGCCAGACAGTTTTTACTATCAGCAAAACTGCCAAAAAGAATATAAAATAAATAGCCAAAGGACCACAAACAGGCAAATCAAACACAAAATAAGGATGACTGGTTTATATTAATAAAAAAACTACCCTGTAATTGGGTGAAGCCCTTAAATAATAGGGTGTGATTTAGATGGTCATAAGATTAATACGGCCAAGTACAACTAGGAATTCTCAATTCCAAAGTAACAGAAATGCTCTATGAGCAATATTTCAAGAAAAGTTTCACTAACTAGTAAAATAAATGAGTTTAACCTGGTATACTCAGCGCAGTGATGTCGACATTACCTTACAAAATGCTGGCACCTTACAGCATTATAAAAGCATGATAATTAAGTAAAAACACAGATATGAATAAAGTTAACGATTTAGAGATTCATAAAATAAATTAAGGAGGTTTCAGCAGTCTAGGTTAAGCTTGCCTTCAGCCACAAGAAAGCTTACACGGTATCTCCACCAAGAGATGTAAAAAAAATTAATCAAGTAACAGGGCCTTGGCAAACGCTTAGACTAGTCTGTCTGAGACTATAAAAAAAATGAAATCATTGGTATTATTTTATAAAACTTATCTGTCGCTGAAATGAAGGTCCACGTACTCGATCTACTGCTACCAGGCCAAGGAAAAAGCAGGTTGGATCTTCTAGCAAAGCATTAACCGGTTATAGGCTGGTAAACCAACTATCTATCACGGGTCCAAAATCCCATAGTTTTACGAGACTTCAAAGGTAAACGTCCAACATGTCCCGAAATACCTTGGGTTGGCTTTAAGCCAGAAAATGTACCCAGACTAAAAACCCTAAGGAAAACATTGTTTCCATTAGTAAAATAATCTAAACCAGAAAACTCAGAAGGCAAAGTTTACCCTTTACAATAAAAGACATGTGCTGCCCTTTTGTTTTAACCTTCAAAAGAAAATCCTTAAAAAACTCAAGGTCGACACATGGTCAAACCAATATATCTACATAAAATTAGGGTAAATTTTCCCCGGAGTACCAATTTTCACCAAAATTTTAACCATAGAAAAATGTAAAAAAAAGAACCAAACTTACCTCACAATACCATGGAGGGCCAGAGAAAAACGTGTCGCAAAGAAAGCCGATGTTCCGTAGCCTCTACGTGAATAAAATCCGAGAAACTCGCTAATCAATCCATACTAACAAAACCTACATAAAGGCCAAATAGGATTGATTAAAATTGAAGTTCAGCCAACATATCCGCTACACAGCGTGAATTTTCCGAAGAAATTCGTCTGTTGATCTGACTTCTTTCACGTCTGGACAAAAAGTAAAATGGAGATCCTCCAAGGGTTTAAAGAAAACGAAGGAGTGTCAAAAGTTGATTGACAAGAAATTCGCCACAGAATCAAGCCTTAGATGTTCACCAGGTTAGAGTGCAATTCTACTCTAGGTCAGTAGGCTAGTTGCGGAGTGTACGAATGAGAACAGACCTACGCCCACCCTATCGAACTGTATCGACGCATAAAATAAGTCTATGCAAACGGCCAAGCGAATAAACGGTCCGAGCGACGTACCAATAAAAACGACCAAACAGCTGACTGGCGAATTTCATATGTAAACAAATTCAAATCTGGTTTTACAAATGTATTACGATGGATTAAAAAGAAATACGAAGCAAGAGAAATCACGATGGATATCAGAAATAATTAGCCATAACTGATTACCTGAAAAATTTAGTAAGGAATGACCGAAATACAAGGTATGCTTGCAATAATACATAGTTAACAAATTCCAGACCATTACAAGCAAACTACCAGTTAGTGTTGAACAGCCTCCTAAACCACGCAAGATCTAACATTATACATTAGCTAAGTGGGTTGACCTAAAGGACCATTTTCAAACCTTTCCTTGGCGGAATGTTTGTTTTGCCTCTGACGATCCATCCATCTGTGCGGAATGTTAGATGTTGGCGCACCCGACATCGCCCGGTGGAAATACCATCGCATCGACTTAGGTAGCGTGAAGTTGCTCTTTAAGCTAAGGTCTCGTCGCTGTGCCGATGTCTCCAGTTTCCAGCTATGCTATGATGATGGTTCAAAGATCAAAATGTTCCGGAGTTAAAATCGCCCCCGATTGGACCTCCGGGTGTGGGCGGGTCCTGGCGCCTTTCAAGCGAAATTATGTCTATGTCCATGTCCAGTAGCCATGCGGGTCCTTCGAACAATATTCTAAATGGAAATGGTGTGAAAACTGGAGTTGTTAAAAGACCCAAGATAAGCAGCTTCCAGATTGAGTTCTGCAATATAAGAGGACTGAACTCGAAGATCAATGCAGTCCATCAACATCTACAATCTACCAAACCTCATGTACTTGCACTAACCGAAATAAAGGTCAGATCATCGATTAGTACGGTCAGCTATTTAGATCCTGGGTACGACTTCCATCACCGATTTAAGCGGAACTTTGACCTTTGTCTCTTGTCCGGAGTAATATTTCCTGTCAACTAGAGGAGACACTCGAGCCTAACGACTTTGATGTAATGTGGTTAAAATATTAACGCAGCCAATTACTAAATTCATCTGCTGCCTTTACCGGCCGCCAAGCGATACCATTATAGAGATCTTTTCTTAACTTCAAACGCCGACTTGTACACTGTCACCGTGAAGCCTCTGTTAGGAACGTCTGATCACAACCTTATTTAAGCACTGAGCAAACTACCAGTTAGTGTTGAACAGCCTCCTAAACCACGCAAGATAAACCTTTCCTTGGCGGAACGTTTGTTTTGCCTCTGACGATTCATCCATCTGTGCTAGAGAAGTATCGGCGGTTATCCTTACTAGCATAGAAGCCTTCATTCCTTTCTCAAAATAGTGCCCTTCTAACGGCATCCTTGGTTTACCAAAAATTGCGAACAAGCTGTAAAATTAAAAAACTATTTCTACCGAAAATGGCGTCAAAACGCTACCGCCGAAAATCATACCATCTTTGTTAATGCTCGAAACCAATGCAAGCCAGCGATAAACCAAAGCAAAGCAGCACACAACCAGAGGATCAAAGACAAACTTCTTGAATGTCCTAAGGGATCAAGATCATTTTGGTCGGTAGCTAAGACCGTCAGTCAGAACTTTACCAAGTCAACGATTACACCTTTAACACGTTCTGATAGCACTATTGCGGCCAAAGTACGGGATAAAGCAAACTTACTGTCGGAACTACTCTATTCACATTTAGCGGCTAATTTTCAGGGAAAAACTCCAACGAACATTCCCCCTCTAGAATCGAGAATGCCCGAGATTGTTTTCCTGCAGCGCCATGTTAAACGAATCCTGAGACATCAAAAAAGCTTCTGGTCCTGACGAAATTCCAGTCATTGTAATTAGGACATGCGCTGATCGATTGACACCGATATTTTGTTCCTTCTAGCTGGAAAACTGCGCGAGCCCATCCCATACCAAAAAAGGCAACAAGACCTTGCCAAAACAACTATCGTGCAGTCGCATTGCTTTCGGTTATATCAAAAATTATAGAGAAGGATATCAACGAAAAATTATTAAAGTACCTGGACGGCTTCCACATTATTAGTGACCGCCAGTATGGATTCCGTAAGTCTAGCTAGATCAACAGGAGACCTTCCCGCATATGCTACTCACGTTTGGAACAACGCAATTTCCAAGGCCTTTGACTGAGTATGGCAATCATGTCTCCTAGGGAGGGAGCCAATCTTTTGGGTTTTGAATCTTGCGTGTATGGTTGATTATATGAATCGTCCGTCCTCTTGTAATATTTATTAATTATTTTGTCAAAAAAGTCTTTTAGAGTGTTTTGTAGCCTCAGTAGCTTGGTCTAATTTACGGTACACCATATAAGTGTACCGTATAAGTAAGGACCGGCCTTATGATTGTCTCGTATACACATATTTTTATTTTACAGGTGATCTTGCTATAAAGTTTCGTGAAAGAATGTAAGTTTTCGCTTCATCCAACTTGGCCATTGTCCCGGTCTGCTTGTTACGTCGTAGTCGTTAAGCGTTATTTCAAGTGATTGCCAACGACGAGGTGACAACCAGCACGACAACCATTGTGCTATTAGTCAGATTTAAGTATCGGCATATATCCGTAATTCTTAAGGCATCTATCCCACCTCAATAGGATAGATGCCCAATAATTGTAACGTCATAAAATCTTAGTTCTATAGTTTTTTATCTATCAGCCGTATGAGAGTAAATGGTTGGTAGAATGAACATGAAAGGCAACGTAACCATATGCGTATAAAAGCGCCTAACTATTTTATACAGAAATAATTTAAATAGGATTTATTTAAAATTAGGGCATCTATCCGTACTTTACCCTATACTGATATATACCTTGTTGTTTGGCACACCGTGCTATGAGCAACTCTAAAACCGAACTGCTATAGTAGTATAATGTTATTGTCGGTTATTGTCAAATACAAAATCGGTTACACGATTAAGCATTAGTTTTTCAATAACCTTGCCTAGACTTATCGGTCGATAGTTGACAGCTAACTTTAGATCTTTACCGGTCTCTGAAGTCAACATCACTTTCACTCATCTAAACTAAACCGTCCGAAAAGTTAATTAAATTATTAAACCAAAATTTTTACATTTTAATTTGAAATTTAATAAGAATCTGCTAATTAAATTAATTAAATAAGAATATTAGAATGCGGAATGTGGGAGGGCAAACGTTGTCTTATTTAAAAAGCAAATTTAAAAAATACACCTGAGCTATTCTGAAAACTTCTTTTCAATGATTAATAAAAAACAATTCTATGATGAAATTCAATGTGGTGAATTGGAGAAGCGTTGTGCTTGAAGTGGGGAGAGGTGGGGGGGGGGGGGGGGAATGAAGTGTCTCAGTAATGAACTGCTTCCGTCATATGGTGTTGCGTAATTAAATGTCGGGTGATGAGGTGCTCGGACCCCACCTAGACCACCTAGATTAGTGCATATGAATAAATTTGTTAAATGCAGGTGATTCTAGTCACATTTAACTTAAGAAACAACATTTCATGAAAAAACAACACCTTTTTTAAAAACACTCATGTGTTTTTATAATATTATTATATATCTCATCCTTTGAAAAAAGGTTGAGATATTATACGATAATATTATTAAGGATCTTCACCATCCTGTCAAACAATATTTAGAATAGTAGATGCAATCGGGTTCCGTCTGCGACCAAATATGGAGTGAATACAAAAATTCAAATAAAATAAACATTGTTAATTTAATAAATATATAAATTAATAAATAAAATAAAATATGTGGACTATGATTTAGAAACAATCGGGTTTTAGCCAAGTAAGGATTACCATTTTAATGCGTAGCCTATTACTTATTTAGAGAAACTTACGTTGTCCTTGCATGCGGATATTTATCAAATTTTTTAAACGAAAAAGTGCAAAAAATAATTTTTAAATGGTCAAGGATTTTTAAATTTTAAAAATATTTTTATTTAATTAAAACTAAACACTTATTTTGTTTTTAGCTTAATCGCAGTTTGAACATATAATTATTGAATGTCTAGACGTCTATTATTTACTATTTCAAGCATTATACTTAATAAACCATACATTTTTTTAAAATACATAGTTAGATAAAGATTTTTATTTGCGTGCGCAACTAATATGTTTTTCATCTATTTTAAACGAAAATATTTCATTAATCTCATTTATAAACAGATTTTTTTATTGAGGAAAATTTTTTAAATTCTCATCAAGGCAGAAAGTGTTAAAAACTACCAGTCACTTGAAGTTATTGATAACAGGGTAATTTTAAATTTAATGTATTAAAACAGCAGCTATTCAAATTTTTCCATTTTTAATAGTGCATTACTATTAAATTATATGATAATAAATAATTTATATGATGAACTTTGCTAAACTACAATATAGTTTGGAACACCCGGTACATTAAAAACTGGCAAGAACTTTAAAAATATTAACTAACTTCGCTCTATACTGGAAGACAACAAAATATAGTGTTGTATGTATATTGTATATACAGTATGTCCACGGAAGGGGTTTACAAGAGGACAAATGGACTAAAAATTGAAAGATACGAAAAAAAGTCACTCTTAATAAACGTTTTTGCTTGTCTAGAAAATACGATTCATCATAAGAAACTTCAATTTTTTTATACAGGGTGGGTAAAAACTGCAATAATGTTATTTTGCTTAAGAGTAAACATACTTTATTTTGAAAGATACGAAAAAAAGTTACTCTTAATAAACGTTTTTACTTGAATAATGAATAGGCGATACTTGTTGTCAATGTCTTTATTTAATGAAGTAATAATAATAATAATAATAATACGAACATTTTTATTAACATGAAAAGAATACGATAACGATTTCATAAAAAGCTCCACCGCCATACACGACACATTTTTATAATTGCTTTCTCAAATAAGTGAAAGAATTTCTGATTTCATCCTGAGATATCGATTGGACAGCCTGGATAATTCTGCCCTTCAGCACATCAATATCATTCGGTACTGCGGTAGCAAAAACAATTTGTTTTAAATGGCCCCATAAAAACATATCCGCCAAGGGTAAGTCGGAGCTTTTGGGGGGCCACAAAAAATTTTGTCTCCTATCCACAAGCAAAAATCAAGTCGTTTCGCGTCATCTCCCTCTTCCAATCTTTGATTAAAGTGCGGTTTATATGGATACAATTTATTTGCTTTAAGGATCTTCTGAATTTGTCTTATAGGATTTTCTTCAACAGATTGAAGAACTAAGACTGTAGCAGCATCATAATGGTCGTATTTCTTCTTTTTTTTTGAGGTCCAAAACCGAACCAGTTCTCTGGCACTTTTTTATTAACTTGCAGATCTAGTTATTGGGATTCCTACAAATTTCTCGGTAAATTGTTCCATGACGTAGCGGTATGAAACTTGACCATCCTCATAACATTGTATTATAAAAACTCTTTGTTTAGTAGATAACATTTCTACTTAAATAATAACTTCATTAAATAAAGACATTGACAACAAGTACCTATGACCTTAATTGTCATTATTATTTTAACTAGGTTCACCAGTCAGAGGTGTGCCAGCGAATACTTTTTGGGAAATAATTTTTAAACCTTTTAATGAATAATTGTTCTACTTCGGTTTGTTGTGTAGAAAACACATTCATTAAGAGTGACTTTTTTTCGTATCTTTCAAAATAAAGTATGTTTACTCTTAAGCAAAATAACATTTTTGCAGTTTTTACCCACCCTGTATAAAAAAATTGAAGTTTCTTATGGTGAATCGTATTTTCTAGACAAACAAAAACGTTTATTAAGAGTGACTTTTTTTCGTATCTTTCAATTTTTAGTCCATTTGTCCTCTTGTAATGTAAACCCCATCCGTGGACATACTGTATATATGCCGGTTTAGAACGTCTTTCTTCGTTGTCCGACACCTAATCTCCATCCTCTCCAATCGTCGCAATCTTCTGGTAAGAGGTTTCTTTCACTCATTGGCTTTTGTATGGTTTTCTGCCATTCCAGTCTTGGTCTTCCTCGTTTCCTTCTACCTGTTGGTTGCCAATGCAGTATTTTTCTTGGCCACCTTGTAAACCCCATCCGTGGACATACTGTATGATAATAATATATATTATTATACAGTGTGTCCACGGATGGACTTAACTATACTTGTAAAAACCTCTATTTTCAGTTTTTTGGAAAAAAAAACATTCTTCATAATTTCTTTAGCTTATTCTATAAATACGACTCACGTTGAGAAACTTTTATTTTGTTGTACAAGGTGCGAAAAAAATACAAAAATGTAGATTTGCAAAACCAAAATTTCTATAATCAAACTTTTTTGAAACATCATAATGAAAGAACTTAGAAGGGGGAATCGAAAAGGCAAATAAACTTTTTTCATAGAAGTTATGATTACTAAGATATTATTTGAAATTATAAAATGAATTAACTTCGTATTATTTTGAGAAGTTCACTGCTACCTCATTTTGTGAACATAAATCAAGATTGTTGTTTTCACATAATGTCTAGCTGTCATTCCTACATTAATTGTCATTTATCAACTAACATCTTCAGAAAGATGCTTAGAAGTGTCCTATAAACACGCAATAAAAATATTCATACGAAAATTTCCAGGTGTATACGTTTCTGTTAATGCATTAAGAAATTTGGTACGTAAATTCGACGTTTAAGGTGATGTTAAAGATGTGAAAAAGACAAAAAAGAATTTAGATGAAAATGACGCTGCAACAATTTTGGTCTTAGAATCAGCTCACAATAATCCCCTACTTCCTTTGAGAGCCAATGAGGTGGGTGGTATATCTAAAAGTCACGTACACAATATTCTGTCCACAAATAAGTTTCACGCATTCAAACCAACCTTTATCCTCAAACTTCAAGAAAGCGATGATACATACCGACTAGAATTTTCTTTACTAATGGGTGAACGTATACTGGCAAACCGTCATTTTCACCATCATCATCATCATATGCAGTGACGAATCTACGTTCACAACAAATGGTATAATTTCTAGTCAAAATTATCGCTTTTGGGCGAGCGAAAACCCCTAATTTAAGCTTTGCACAAACAGTCAGAAATTTAAGAAAGTTAACGTATGGTGTGCGTTAACGTTCAATAAGTAATTGGTCCATTTTTCTTGGAGAGAAGGCTAAACGTAAATGATTATTTGGAAATTCTTAGTGAATACTTTTTTCCTCAATTGGAGGAAGAAAATTTGGAATTTAGTAGGAAGGTGATATTCCAGCAAGATGGCTGCCCAACGCATAGTACACTGCTTATAACAAATTAGCTTAATGAACATTTCCCCGAAAGATGGATGGGCCGCCATGGACCGATACACTGGCCAGCGCGGTCTCCGGACCTCACCGCGATGGATTATTTCCTGTGGGGGTACCTTCAACAAAAGTTTATGCTACTGACATGCAGGATAATGTTGATATTTTAGAAAACAGAATCACTGACGCCGATGCTAGAGTGTGTTCACAATGTTTATTACGAATTTCGAAAAAGAATGGAGAAATGTGTTGACGTTGGAGGATTTCAAGTTATAATAAAACGTTACTGTTTGTCATTTATCTCAATGTATTAACTTAAATAAATTTTGATTTTTTTCTGGCAACAATTATTAGTTTCAAAAATACTGTTTTAGGCATATTTTTAATATCAGGTACTATCTTAGTATTAAACAGGAAAGAAAAATCCAAAATTCTTCACAAATATTTAATAATTCGCTCTACGCGTTTCGGTTTCTTAAACCATTTTCAAGAGCTATATAATATAGACAAAACTTTACATTAAGGACACAAACAAGCTCACAATGGCGAGCACAGGTTTACTAACTATATATAATATAAATATCTTAGTAACCATAACTTCTATGAAAACACTTTATTTGGCTTTTCGATTTATGCTTCTATGTTCTTTCATTTTGACGCTTGACAAAAGTTTCATTCAAAAATGTTTTATTTTGCAAATCTACATTTTCATGTTTTTTGCACACCCTGTCCAACAAAACCAAATTTTCTCAAGGTGAATCGTATTAATACGACAAGCAAAAGAAATTATTACGGGTGACTTTTTTCGAAAAACTGAAAATAATGTTTTTTACACGTATAGTTAAGTCCATCCGTGGACAAACTGTATAATATGTGTTATATTTGACTTTATTTTAAACCCTGTACGAAACCAACACAGTAATGAGTCAAGAAAATTAAAGATATCCATAAAAAGTTTTACTACAAAAAATCTTCATCACGTAATTTCTTACATGGCATATCTTATTTTAAACAATCCTGAATTTTAATAACTATTTAATAAGGCCAAAACCGCTCTGCAAGAAATAGAAGAATAATATACCCTTATTACAAAAAAATTTACTAGTTTTTCTCTTAATTCAAAAACATCCCTACCCTATCTAATTAATAATTTTTAATAAAGGACTAAAGAAATGTAAGAAAAACAACATTTTTAAACCTGGAAACCTGGAGCTAGAAATAACGCCTTTTTGCGCACCATGTTTCATGTAAATTTCGTATTTTCACCTCTAGAGAACGTAACGAGATATTTTAGATGAAAATATTCCATTATTTTTTTATCAATAAATACCTGTTTTAAAAAAAATTTAGTCATTTAAACGCACGACTTATTTTAATGTAGGTAACCGAGTTCAGAGAATCTTAAACTGGAGTTATTGGAATAAAGTAGCTAGTACTGCTTTTTTTCTAAATATGTCTTAATACCCGTTGACCGACACTCCATCACTCGACAGTTCATCACACATCTCATCACGGACACTTCATCACGGCGACATCGTATCACAACGACACTTCATCACATCCCATTTCATCACTACGCCAATTCACCACACACAATTTCATCACATCAATCGGGGATTTTTATAATTTCTTTGAATATTTTCTTAATGAGGGATTATTTAGTGGATTTATGTGTTGTGTGTTTCATATAAATATAACTCGAAATCGATAATTTCTTAAGTATTACACTTACCTTCATTTACTGTAATTTGAGAAGATGAAAGACGGAATGTTTTCTTTTGGATCAACTTCTCGGGGAGTTTCGACATTGATTTTCCAGTCCCATGAATATATTAAACATCGAGTGACACCTGAAAATACTACCCACTGGCGATGCAGGAAGCATCAAACAGCAAAATGCAAGTCAATTGTTCATACAAGAGGGAATATAATTGTTAAACATCCTATAGATCACACGCATGGTGTTACAACTTTTCAACCACTGGCTAGCAAAGCCATTGCATAAATGAAATAACTGATGACCTGCCCTGATATGACACCCAAGCGAGCTATGGCTGAAATTGTCAAAAACCTCTCAGATGGTGCTAAGGTTTGTCTAGCAAAGAAAACTACTTTAGCTCGCACTTTGCAAAGAAGTAGAAAAGGTGAGAACTCCACTCCAGTTCCCAATGAAGCCGAGATACAAATCGTTAAAACTTAGGCTACAGAATATCATTGCCAATTATGAAACACAAAATCGCCTCATGTTTCTCAGAACAGTGTCATATTTGTTTTGATTTATGTATAACATTTCCTCTATTTTGTTTGTAATTGCAATTTTTGTCACGGAAATAATACTTTGTATATTATTTAATGTAATATATCTGTCCCTACTATTTTCTATTATTTTAATATATTTTTGTCAAATGCTATTTGGTGGTTTTATTTAATAAATAAGAAATAAATAAATACTAGGGAATTCTATAATTTAAATCGTAAGAGGTAATTCTATACTACTTTTCGAATTGATGTGATGAAATTGTGTGTGGTGAATTGGCGTAGCGATAAAAAGTGTCGTGGATTCCTTAATATCATATTGACAATAATATTCAAAAGCATTTCTCTGTTACAAGATTGGTTAATTTTAAAGGCATCTTATAATGATTTGTAAGGAACAAAGAAACCCTTGGGCTAACATAAAATCTGAAATGCAAAGATGTGTCCAAAATTCAACCGGACAATTTTATTCATTTCTAATCAAATCCCCGATCACGAACCATATGTAAATATCTTTTGTAAAATCTTCAACTGATGTTGCTTTAGTGACATACGAAGACTTTATTTTGATTCTTGACCACCGGTTGCATTGATGCGCCTCGACCTGAACGGCGACAGATTTACATTTGTAATGCAGTTTGGTGAATACAATTTATGTCCTTTTGTGTGTTTGTTCCCATTTTTAATGTTGTAAGCCGAGCAAAGCGTCAGTAGTGGCTTGTGTGCCTGTCCATATGTCAATCAAATAAAGATTCGTAAAGAAGTAAAATTTGGTATGCTTAAATCAGGTTTATTTCATACAAAATAAATACAAACGCAACTACTTTATAAATAAAATACAAACATATATAAAGTTCCGGCAAAATTCTCTAAAAACTTATTTAATTGAGGCTACAAAACGCAGACGAACTTCATGTTCTGCTGAAGAACATTTCTGGATGTATTGTTGTGTTGTCACAGTTACAATAATTATTATGAGTGTCATTGTCAGTGTCAGATGTTTATAAAAGTTTTATAAAGTTCGAATTAAACCAGTTAAAAGATTATTGTTTCGTTTCACTTTTATGTCTCACAACCAATATTTCCTTATTTTAAATCAGTATTATGTTAAATAAACTTTTATTTTTCTATTAGTTGAGAGTTACTACTGTCTGCTTTCCATTTTGTAGAAAAAAATAACTAATCCCAAACAGGGAGTTGGTAAAAAGGTTCCTTAAGATACTACTAAAAAATTGTATAGGATCATATTTGTTTCTTGAATCGGTCTTCGATCTCAATTCCAATTTTTTAACAGAGTTGCTGCTGGGCGGATCTTGAACAGAGGGATTAATTTCAAATTTCTAAATTTACATTCCATTGAAGTAAAGGAGAGAGGGCGGAGGGGGGCAGCGAGGAGGAGGTTACTTTCAAATCGTTATTTTGGCCATTGCTGGATCGAAACTATGGTGGCAGAGGCGGAATAATGAGCTAGTCTCTCGGTATTTAATATGGTTTGAGTGGGTTTGAGTGAACGTGTGATTGTGCGATAAGGGGACTCAAGGAAACGTCCGTCCGTTTGTAGTGGGCGATAATTAGTTTGTATACATGTTCAGTGATTATCAGTATTTGTAGGTCATTATGTAAAGTATGAATCATCCTGAAGCGTAGAGCATTTGTCATAATTCGGAGCTCTTTATATTGAAATGTCTGAATTTTTCTAGACGTTGACTTATTTACGGTGCACCAAGTGGCAACAAGGTAAGTAAGTACGGGCCGAATAATTGTCTTGTACAACAAAAGTAGATGACTTGTGTTTAGAGCCATTCAGCCGAATTTTCCATTTATCTAGCCACGCATCGATAAGTTTTATGTAGCGTCGTAGCTTTGAGGCTACCAACCTTGTCTGTTTGGCGGTGGCGGTGATCGCGGTGCCAAAAAATTGTAAGTGACCTCTTGAACTCTATTTGAATATTTTGGTTTAAAAAAAAAATAATTTAAGAAAACCTACTAAAATACGGACAAAAACTTGTGTGTATACACTCTACGGTAAATCAACCAAGTTCAGGTAGCTTTATTTTGTATACCAAAGCATTTTTTGTTTGTATTTTATTTTCAAAAAGTACCACCTTCAGTTTCAGAATTGGTCTGATAAGTAAATAATTACGAAGGAAACCAAAAAAGGCATATCATAGAATTCTCAGGAACATAGCAAAAATATGCCGTTAGAAATTCGAATGGTATAAAATAATTAATATGAATATTAACAAATAACTCTTCAAAATGCAGATCTATTTAGGAACTGAAACATGAAAAAGATCAATATCAAATTTTGCCACCTGGCGATTTATTACCAAACTAAAATTTTTGTCAATACCAATTCTTTACTCAGTCCAATACCGAAATTATGAAAAACAGATTACATTACAAATAGCTAGGTGTCCCTATTGCCATCTTGGCAATGCTTAATACATTTTTGCTTCCTGAGGATTGATTGCGCTTGAATATTGATTTTGGATTGTTCGGTTAGTATTGAAGTATTTTGTAATCCCCTTGTCCCTCTTGTTATCTATTGATTAACAAATGTGAGAAATTGATACGTTACAGAACCATCTACTACTGAACTAACCTAAACTGTTAATTTAGTGATAACTTTACAGGCGCATATAGCATATAGGGACATAGAGTCGCAATAGGGAGGTTGGGAGACATATTTTAAAACATGAGAAATGTGAAATGTCAAATGTAAAGGTGTCTATTCTTTTCGATAATTTGATTCTCCATCAAAACCTACGTCAGTAAGCAGAAAATTGTCACACTTAGTGCCGGTACTTGTAGCACTGCTTAAGACATTTGATAAACAATTAAAATAATCCCAGCTTCCAATTTTCCAACACCTACGAATTTATATTGACATTGACACATTCAATTTTAAAATCCTCAATATTATAATAATCGGATACCAAATGAGCTAATCAGAAAAAAAAAGTACCGGCTCTTACTCTACAAACAAAATTAGAACACTTAAACACATTTTAAACTAGGATACCTACTTCCACTGATTATTGTTTATCAAATATTTTAACTATCATGATAGGATACTACTTTGGACTTTGACAAAGTATAGTAGTCTGCGGTGCAATTATTGGACAATTAAACGACATTGAAATAGACATTTTATCAATTCTGGGAGAGTGTAGAAGCTACGCAAATATGGTCTATTAAATTTACCGCCATTCAAAAATCTCATATGGCATTTGAGCGATTAGAAGAGAGGACGCAGTAGGCACCGGAAACCTTCGAGATAAAAACAGATTTCGAAGACAAACAAAAACTAATAGTAGCTATAAATCCTCATGTTGGTTTAAGGGAACTTGCTCGTGATTCAGAGATGTTCCCAAAACAAAAGGTACTAGCTATTTGACATAAGCACAATTTTTATCTTTAGCACATAACTCTTCATCAGGAATTGTATGGCCCGGATCTCCAAATTAAGATCACATTTTATAACTGGTTAAGCCTTGCAATTCAAAAAAACAATGAATATATGAAGATAGTATTTTTGACGAAGCAGCATTTACCAATTGTGTTTAGGTAATTATTTAAATTAATCTGGATTATTTCGGACCAATCGGCACAATTTACACTATTGGGCACTTCCAAATCCTCACTGGATGGGAATTAAATAATCAACATCTTGGTCAATTAATACCTGAAGATAGAGTCATTGGACAATATTTTTTTGACCTTCACCTAAATGCAGAGAAATAGAATACTTTTTACGAAACGATTTGCCACAACTTCTGGATAATAATGCAAATTAGCAAGAACTATGGTTTCAGCAAGATGGTGCCCCGTCACACTTTGAGCGAGCAGCTTGAGATACCTACACTAAATAAAATGTTTGGAAACAGACGGATTAGTCATAGTCAACGGATTTAACCTCAGTGGATTTTTTTCCTGTGGGGTTTTATAAAAGATAACGTTATGGCTATACCACCAGACAAACTAAAAAATCGTATTTGACAAGCATGTAACTCCTCAAATGTGCGCTACTCGTGTTTAAAAAGAATAACAAATTGTTTAGAAGTAGGGGGTCATTTCGAACATTTTTTAAAGCACGATCGTCATTAAATTTAAGGTAGTATGATGGTTTTAAGTGTTCCAATTTTGTTTATTAAAAATTTCGTAACTAAATAACCAGTAGAGTAGACCTAACAATTTTCTGCTTACTTACGTAGTTGTACATAAACATCTTTTCAACTAATATTTTAAATTTGTCACCAGCCAGACAAAATCTGGAGGAGAAGGGGCTAAATGTCAAAAATGTTTTAAAATTTGTCCCCCAACGTACCTATTAGCGTCCTAAAATTTGAATAAAGAATTTTTAGCCGTTTTTAGGATTGTGCATTTTAAAATCCTGACCCTGTAGATAACAGTACCCCGAAATAGGTCCTCCTGACCTACTTTATTTAGGTACAGTCCATAAGGTTTATTATTTTTAACCTATCGACTTACTATGTTTATTAACAGTAGTGGCTGGTTCGAGTGAACTGTTAAGATTCTTCTGCGTTGTACGTCGCACCAGCCATCAGGGAACTGATGCCGATAGGTTCCGCGCAACATGTGTGGTACCACAACGGTTCTTATAGGACTACGTGAGACTGTCTGAACACACCAGAAATCTGCCACTCTGTTGTTCGAACGAATTGCCTTTATCGCTGCCTGACTATCTATATAGATAGCTATTGACTCAGCTGCCCTCAGGTCTTGACGTTCCTGTAGGATTTTTACTGCTATATCTACTGCCATCACTTCTGCTTGAAAAATGCTGCAGTACTCCGGAAGTCTATATGACCTCTGTATTTTCATGCTCTCAGAGAAGGTACCAGCTCCCACTCCGACGTCAATTTTTGAACCGTCTGTGAAAATTGAGTGGTCGGTCTCCATTGTTAACTGATTGCTCTCCCACTCTTCCCTAGTCGAAATGAGCAAAGAAAATCTCTCTCCGAAGTCTGTTAGTGGGACGATGTAATCAGTCGGCTCTTGCAAATTTTGGACTGGATATGTCCTTAGTATACTGCTGTGCCCGTAGTTGGTGTCGCTCCAGCATTTCGACTCTTTTAGTCGTAAAGCACTCTTTGCAGCCATACTTTTTCCATTAACGTCCACTGGCAGCAGATGTAACATCACTTCTAAAGCCGCCGTCGGTGTGGATTGAAGGGCACCAGTTACTTCTAAACAACCTGCTCGTTGTATCTTTGTTAGGTTCTTTGTGTGTACTGCTTTTTCCAAAGCAGTCAACCAGACCAGAACCACGTAGGTTAGTATGGGTCTTACAATGGCCGTATAAATCCAGTATACTATATGGTGTTTTTATCCCCACTTTTTACCGATAGCTTTTTTGCAGGCATAGAATGCAACTGACGCCTTACTGACTCCTTCTTGTAAGTTCATGCCCCAGTTTAGCTTGGAATCAAGTATCAGTCCCAGATACTTTGCTCTTGCTTTCAGCATTAAGATACTGTTGTCCACGACTGAGAGCCTGAAGTTCTCAATCACCCTTCTGCGTGTGAATAGAGCTAGCTTCGTTTTGTCTTGGTTAATTTGCAGGTCACATCTCGAGGCCCAGCGTTGAAGATTTTGTAGCGCTGTTCCTATTAGATCGCTGATGGTGTTTAGAGATTTGCCTGACATCAGTATGACTAAATCGTCAGCATATGCAACCACTTTAATTCCAGCTCTTTCTAATATTATAAGAGCTTTGTTCAAAATTATTAGCCAGAGTGTTGGTGACAGCCCCCGCCTTGCGGAGTTCCTCTTCCGACAAATCTGACTATCTCACTGCTACCCAAAACTGGAGTAGATTTGGCGGCCTTTTAACATCTTATAAATCCAACGGCAGATGTAGTTCTCAATCCCTGATTCTGTTAGAGCGTCGCACACTGCCTCGGTCGTGACTTTGTTAAAGGCTCCTTCGAAGTCCAGGAAAGTTCCTAGAGTGTACTCTTTATTTTTAAGTGATTTTTCAATGACGCCTACCACCTCGTGTAGCGCTGTTTTCAATGATTTGCCTTTAGTATAGGCGTGTTGAGACGAGCTCAGCTCTCCTTCTGGTATCAAGTTTTTAGTATATAGATCTAATAGCCGCTCTAGGGTTTTGATAAGAAACGAAGATAGGCTAATTGGTCTGAAGCCCTTGGCGGTTGTATGACTGCGTTTACCAGCCTTTGGTATGAAGATTATTTTTTATCCTATTCCAGTCTGCAGGCATGTGTGCACAGTACAAGCTACTTCTGTATATCATCAAGAGCCATGGAATTAGGACCTTTTTCCCCTTTTGTAGCATAGCGGGCATTATCCCGTCTAATCCGGGTGATTTGTAGGGTTCAAATGAGTCTATCGCCTATTCAAGCTTATCGCTAGTTACCACCGATTTAATATTATTCAAATCCGGGGTACCTCCTTGATCAATGGGATACAGTGCTGCCAGTGTGTTCCCAGGAAAATGAGAATCCATTAGCAATTCAAGGGTGTCCTTGCTACTTTCTGTAAAGGCCTCATCGCTTTTTCTTAGGTAGGAAGGAACACTATGCTCCTTCGATAAAACTTTTCCAAGTCTAGCAGCTTTGCTTGTGTGCTCTATCCTCTCGCTATAGTTTTGCCAGGAGCTCCGGTCTACTTATCGAGCAGCTCCTAACGAAAGCTGACTTAAGACTTTCTGTCAGCTTGTTGATCGCGCTATCAATTGAAGCAGTATCTGGCAACAGATTATTAGGTGGTTTTGCCAGCTTATGCGAGATAATTCTGCAAAATTTTTCCCAGTCTGTTTTGGCAGGATTGCGGAATGTTTTAGGAGCGTTCACGGACGCGCTGACATCGAACAGAATCCAACGATAGTCTGAGTACGAATTTTCGCTGTACACTTTCAAGTTCTCCACTCTTACATCACCAGATTCACTCGCAAACGTAACGTCCAGAACCTCCTCTCTATTTGCAGTGACAAATGTGGGTGTGTTACCGTTATTACAGAAATTTAAATCAGTGGTGATAATAAAGTTAAAAAGACACTCACGTCGATCATTAATGTCCTTGCTTCCCCATAGTGTATGATGGGCTTTGGCACCACATCCCAAGATCAGACTTAGTCCTGTAATCCTGGCAGATTCCACGATATTTTGGACGTCTGCCGATGGTACTGGAACGTCGTGAGCTATGTAGACGGATGACAACATTAATGGTGCCCCTTCGTTACGTTCCCATTTGACTGTTGTTATGTCTCGATTGCTAAAATTAGGCATTAAGAATATTAAGACATTGGGTAACTATGATAAATCATACGGAAGACAGTAACACCTAAATACATTTACATGAAATATCAGTATGGGTGTTCCATTTAAGATTAGAATCAATGTGTAGCCCAAGAAATTTACAATTAATAATAATATCTATGTCGGTCCGAGAATACTTCCCTGCGGGACACCAAGTTTAATTGAAAGTTTCTCAGAAATGAACTTCTGGTGATTATTTTTAATAAGAACTTTTTGAGTTCTGTCGCTGAGGTAAGTTTTAATCCATGACAATGCCAATCCTCTTATTCTGTATTTAAATAGTTTATGTAATAGATCGATATGTGAGAGAGAGTGAAAAGCCTTGGAGAGATCAAGGAAAAGACCACATGCTTATTCTCCCCCCTTCAGTGCTTTCAACCTTCCGTCCACAAAGTCAAAAACAGCTGTTTCAATAGATCGATTCTTTAAAAACCCATGTTGGGACTTCAAAAACAAGTTAGCTGACAAGAAATACGGCAACAGCTTAATATAAATTACTTCTTTAAAAATTTTTGAACACGAGGGCAAATTACTGATTGGACGAAAATTCTCTAAATTGTTATTTCGCCTTTTTTATATAGAGAAGTGGCAAAAGCATTCCTCAATAAATCAAAGCACTCGGATACTTTCCCTCTAGTGGCGAATAATTTACAATTTTAGTAAGAGGCATTACATTAGTATGTATACATTTCTTTCAATAGAGATAGTGGAATTTCATCGTCACCAGCACATTTTTTATTTTTAAAATCTTTTGCAATATTTATTAATTCTAATTCAGTTACAAGATTCAAAAACATTGACTTATACCTGTCATTCAAGACAGCACTGGATTTACCACCAGGTACAAAAGTACTGTTTCTATTGACAATATCCGTAGCATTGTTTACAAATAAAAAATTAAAGTGATTGGTCACACCTTGCAAGTTACAATTATGAAGAGTTGGATTTATGTTTTTTGCTATGTTTGTTAGGTCATGTGATTTTCAGTTATTTCTAATTTCCACCCTCTTTATACTAGATAAACCTTATCGAGTAAAAAGTAGGTGGGAGACAATATCCAACTTTAAAGGACGCCGGCATCGATGTAATGTAATATCGTGAGACTGTCCTAGATCCTAGATATAATATTACCAAATTTTGTTACCTACTATTTGATTTATTAATGAATATTAAGGACATCCACCATCCTGCCAGGAAATTTGTAAAGAACTGCAACCAATAAAAGTATCTTAATGATTACAACTACCAATAAATTAGTAAGAGAGATTTTTTAAGATGAGACTCGGAGATCGGACTTCATCTTGGTAAAAAATTATTTCAGTTAATATTTTTATTTCTTACTAATAAAGACCGTATATTTTCTTATATAATTTTTTTCTTAAGTAGAACGGATTTAGAGCTAAGAACTAACCTGAACAAAGTCAATATCGATTATCAAACAATTTTTGTCAAAATATCGAAATGTTTTTTCAATGCTATTTATCGAGACTATTTTGTAATATCTCCCAATTGTCAAGAATACGAAAGGAGTACCTATATGAAAAGGAAAGGTATTATTATTTGAAAATACGTTTTTCCTTTAATGAGATTATTTCTTCAGATCAACTATTTTCTTAACATTTAATTAAAACATTAAAAATTTGCTCATTACCTGAACAATAATAATGAAAAATGTGTATTAAATAACGTTCTTATTTATTCTCTGATATACTACTAGGAACACCATACAGTCAAGAAAGCAGAAAAATTTGGTTTATCAATTTTCATAATTTTCATTTAATTTTTCGTTTATTTCCTTTCTTCTTTTCCCTTAATTACTCTTCTAAAAATGGCTTCTCCTTTTCTTATTACAGCATAATAAAGACGAATATTAATTTGTTAAAACGTTTATTTCGATATTAAACAATCTTTATTATTCTGTTTTACTTCTTTTCTTGCGACTGGACGATATTGGGTGGCATGGATGGTCACAAATAATTTCCACCTTTAATTAATTAAAAAAGTTATTGCGTCTAAATAAGCTATATTTTGCTTTTACAACAAAACTGTAGGTATATATTTTTAAAACAGCCCCTTAATCAAATAGGTTAGTTAGTTTTTGATATTTTAGTATAAAATTTGAATTACCTTTTAGTTTTAAAATTCATGGGAATGCATTGTTTAAAAAGGGTCTGGATCAATACCTTTTATACGGAAGAAATGAATAATATTATGTTGTTTGGTTCGCTATATCAATCTTTTCAAATATTTTATGTATATTTGGTTGCCTAAAAGAGGTACAGTATTATAAATCTATATTATAAGCCCGAGCAAGAGGAACATTGTACGGGTTGTTTCATTAATATCGCAAACAAATTCAGGATGAGTTTCTCTGCTTAAAATATTAAAAAAAGTATAAACTTGTGTCCGTGAATGCTTCATCTCGGAGATACAGGATGTTAAAGTTTTTTTTGTGTTTTTTCTAAATTATTTTTAAAAAATGTCGATATTTGAACTAAAATTGGTATCTAGAGGTTTTATGAATTCGAATTTCGCACAACAATGCTGTGCTTCGAAAGCATCTGCATACGCACTAAACGTGGATTCCATAGTTGGAATTATTTCACAATTAAATTCACCATGAAATCTAAAAATCAGTAAATTAATATCGAAGTAAAGGATCAATGTCCAATGTGTCAGCGATGTGAAAGAAGGCAAGTTCTAAAGTGCAGGATATTTTATTTATTTCGTACCATAGTAACGTTTGCAACAACAATACGTTTCTTTTTGGTGCCAAAAATAAATAAAATGCACATTTTTCCGAACATTGGGTCTTCTACAACTATTCGTTTAATATTCTTTTTATCAAAAACGGTTCATTTTAACGACAATAAACAAAAGCACCTTTTTTAGTCTAAGGTACAAGCTACCCAGATTTATTTTTCTTAAGTCTTCATCATACAGCGTTATAAAGATTTAAGCATTAAGTTTTAAACCTTAGTGCGCGCCTGGTAAACTAAAAGAGCGAAACATATTTCATAGGAAAATATTTTAAGAAGTCCTTACTAGTGTCTATCACATCAAATATTTATTAAATTATATTATGTGCTTTTTTAAGTTATTCAAGGAAAACCTATTTCTAGCGGCGTCCTTTAGGGGCACATGTCTCCGTAGAGAGGACCTGTTGAAAAATACAAGAAATATTGGATATTTGTATACTTTACTTATTTTTAAAAAATGCAACAATGAATTATTTATTAAACATCAGATTAAAAGTACAGTTATTTATTGTGGCCCCAGAAAAATTAACACAAGGTGTTGCGATGTTGCGATCCTGACTTGTTTTTGTATTTTCTAGCGTTAAACCCTCCGTTGCTGTTGAATTTATGTCAATGTTAATAGGGATTGGTTCAGTAAAATTAGGTTGTAAAATTTTTTTTGCAATATCTTTCTTGTTGGTCATCGATTCCTCAATGTACTCTCCAGCTACACTACTGGATTTCCATCCAACGTGGCGGTTTAAACACGTAATGTCTGCACCTGCATCTACAAGCAGTGTAGTTGAAGTTCTCTTTAAACAGTGACGGTATATTCTGTGGCATCAGGTAATTTTAAGAAAACTGCAGCTTCCTTAGGAGCAGTACTTATCTTATGAATTCCCATTACCATGCGACAACAGCGACCATAGACAAATTTTAAAAATAATCTTTTTTTATTCATTCTGGGCGTTATCATGCATATTTTTTATACAGTGACCGGCAGAAAGTGCGCAGCATATGGGAAAGTTTTTTATCTTTAAGTTTATAAAATTAACTTTATTTTAGATAGGTTCTGCATGTTCTCAAACCAAAATAACACCTATTAAATCCGGTAAAAGTCTTATGGTATACGAGGTAGGATCAAAAATTTGAAATTCCGCTAAGAGTAAAGTACCTCCATCTTTCATTTTAGAAAATTTTTTTACTAAGAATTATTTTTTTAATTTCAAAGTTATACCCAAATTCCAAATTTCGCTTATTTTGGACAAAAAAATGGATTTAATCGTGTTTTCTGAATAACCCTGTATAAAAAATAAATGGCAACCGAACAGTACGAAAATAAGATTTTCTGCAGACTTTGTTAGAGATAACCGTCGATCATAAGTCTGATTAGTTTGTTTTCATAATAGTATGGCTTTTTAAAATAAAAACATAAAAATATTAAAAATAGTTTTTTATACATTGAAGTATGCATAGAAAGTTTCCTTTTGATTTATAAAGAAAAAAGTTTAAATTAAAAATATATTTTGAATAGATTTTATTTCTCACGCAAAATAAGGATCAATATAGGTTATTTTCATTTATTAAATACACTTTTAGGATAATCCAACTAATAGGTAATACATTCTTTAACTCAACAGGAAACAAAAAATGCTAACTAATACTATTTACATTAACAATAATTATTACAACTTTATATTTCTACATGCCCTCCTCCATTTTCTATACATTGTATAGTTCTTTTGTTAAATTCTTTGACTACGTTCCTTAAAAAAGCCGGATTGATTCTAGCGATACACTGTCTTATAACATTTTCCAGATGGTCCAAATTTCTGAAAGGCCGATACTTATACACCTGGTTTTTTACGTAACCCCAGATAAAGAAGTCTAGAGGAGTAATATCCGGCGATCTTGCAGGCCAGGGATTTTCTGAAAACCGTCCAATCCATTTGTTGTAAAATTGTTGATTTAACCATTCCCTTACTTGTAAGGTACTATGAATAGAAGCACCATCTTGTTGGAAATACAGATTTTCTCTTAAGTTTAAGGGCAGATCATCGAGAAAATCGCTTATTTCATTCTGCAAGAAGTTTAAATATCTAGCGCCATTTAAATTTTCTCTGAAGAAATATGGCCCCACTATTTGAGTATTTAATATACCACACCAAACGTTGGTCTTAAAAGAATATTGATCTTTACATTTAATTATAAAATGGGGGTTTTGGTCAGCCCACCACCTGCAATTTTGGGAACTTACAGTGCCGTTGCTTGTGAAGGTTGCTTCGTCAGTAAATAATATACTATTTCCAAAATGTGGATCATCTTCTTTTTTGCCTTGAAACCAAAAGCAAAAGTCAAGCCTTGCATCTAGATCCCTATCTTGAAGGGTATGCAGAAATTTGGGTTTATATGGTAAATACTTGTGATTCTAAAATATTCTTCTAATAGACTTTTCTGAAATACCAACTTGTTCTTCTCTTTCGGACAACGGCATTGTAGGAACTTCATTTACTGATAACAAAACATTTAAAGCGTTTTCTTCCGTAGCTGCAGTTTTTCTATGGACAGTTTTATACTTATTTTCCACCGATCCACTTTGTTTAAATTTATTGACAATTCTAAATATAGTGGAATTTTGAAAATTTTTATTGTATCTATTGTTAAAAATAATTGCTGTCTCGCGATAACTGTGATAATTGTCACCATGAATTAAAACTATTGCAATTTTCTCCTGTAAAGACAACTTTTCAACTTCCATTTTTATAGCAGAACTAACTAAATGTCATTAATTTAATTTCAATGTTTGACTTGTTTTCATGGCTGCTTTGATCTTAAATAGTATAGATTATGAGAAGGAAATTAATTTGTGTTATTACTTCTAGACTTTAAGCTTGCCCTTGGGGCATACAAAATCAGTTTTTGAAGAAACATTATTTTAAAATTATTTAAAATGTGTACAAAATATATTATTGATCCTTATTTTGCGTGAGAAATAAAATCCGTTCAAAATATATTTTTAATTTAAATTTTTTTCTTTATAAATCAAAAGGCAACTTTCTATGCATACTTTAATGTGTAAAAAGCTATTTAGGAGATGCTTTAAGTCGAAGTAAATAAAAAAATATCAGTTAGATGAAATTAACTTGTTCCCTCAGAAAATTAAATACGGTGTGCAGCAAAAATATTTAATATTTTTATGTTTTTATTTTAAAAAGCCATAATAAAAACTTGCTTATGTCTATCCCTTGCCTGATATTTAGCATTGACCTTATCATAGAATAATGTGGCCACATTGTTGAACTTTTTATTTATTGTTTGTTCCCCAGTTCAGAAAAATACGCCAAGACTACATTCTCAGAATTATTATTTTTGATGTCTTTCTTATTACACCATCTCTGGAATGTTTTAAACGCAGCTTCGTAAATACTACTGGATTTGGTTGGCAACAAACATCCACGACATCTGCTGCAATTTTGACAACCTCCGGGGGCGTACAGGTAAATTCTGTTACTGACAATTCGATTAAAAAAAATTTTACTTTTAAGACAGAAAATTATAGCTTGGAAATGGCTTGTAATAAGGTTCACTGACACTTGTCAAATCGAATTTTGCGTCGGTATCAAACAATACAATAATAAAATAAATCCATAGCAACGCTAGCAGGTATAATTCGAAATTTCACAATTTTAAATAAAAGAAATTTAAAATTTTTATTTTTATCTTTCTATATTTTAACGACGCGACGTTTGAAGAAAAATAGTATGTTTTATTCATAGTAAAAGCAACTTGTTATGACTCGTCTGTAATTGGGTTTTCAGAACTTTCAGACTCGTCATAAAAAGTATTGCTTTTACTCCTAATAAAACAATATAACGAGTGATTATTAATTATTTTGCTCAAGGGCGGCTGTGACCCAGTATACATAGTGTAGCAGTAGCTCGTAGATTAAATCATAGGGCGAATTTGCAAGAAAGCAGCGTTGTCACGTTGAAAACCTAAAATAATGTTTTTTGACTGTATGTAATATAAAATCCTGAGCTATCTTACTTTGAAAGCCTACTTTATATGGCCGCCTCCTACTTCTAGACACCTTCTGATGTTTCTTCTTACCCTCAGAGACACATTAACCAATACGTTTGGAGAATTATTAATTTCGGCAATTTTTTCTGAAATCCTTCGTTTAAGATCATTTATATCCTCAATTGGTGTTCGATAAATGGAGTTTTTTATAAAAGGCCACAAGAAGAAATCGCAGGGTGTTAAATCGCAGGAACGAGGTGGCCATATTTGTTGCGTATTTCGGCTTATAACTCTGTTTTCAAAAAATTCACTTAAAAAATTTAAATTTTCTCTGGTTACATGAGGTGTAGCGCCATCTTGTTGGAAGTAACCTTCCCGCAATTCATCATCGTGAAGCTCATTAATAAATGTTGTCAGAATTTCGATCCGATATCTCTCAGCTGTAATTGTGCCATCAAAGTAAATTGGGCCTACTATTCTTCTAGAACTAATTGCTGCCCACACACCAACTTTTTGAGGATGAAGAGGTCTTTCTACAAAAACATGCGGATTTTGCGTATTCCACATTGGCATATTTTGTGAATTAACATAGCCTGATAAATAAAAATAAGCCTCATCGGTAAAAAATGTTTTTTCAAAAGCATCACTATTTTCTTCTTGAAAATTGTTTAAAAACCATTCACAAAAATTAAGTCTTTGGGGAACGTCATTGGGAAGGAGTTCATGAATAGCCGTAACACGATAAGGGTATAGATGCAGATCCTTTTTCAAAAGTGTTTGACATGTACTGTAGCATAAATCCGTTTGCTGAATTTGTTGAGATAAATGCCTAATAGAAGTTGAAGGATTATTTTCCATAATTTGTCGCGCTTCTTCAATAACCTCATTCGATCGTTTCGTTGGTCTTCCAGTCCCTTTTTTATGTTGAACAGAACCAGTCTGACGAAATTTATCAATTAGGTATTGTGACCCAGTACGAAAATTATGAAAGGTCACCGCAACATCAGGAAACTCGGTTCGAAATTCATCAAAGCAGTCATGCATAGAGTAATTCCACACACCGCCTATTTTGTTTCCATTTCTAAAAAAACTTTCAACAATAAAAATTTTTTGTGCTTCACTAAACATTTTTACTGTAGAACTTTCAATCCGGCAACAAAGCTTCACCAAAACTTGATACGCTGAAAAATAAAAAAAAAATAAAAAATAAAATCATATCCTGCAAATAGCACTTTATAATAGTCAAAAGACGACTCCCCGGAGAAATATTAGTTAAAGCAATAGTAACCTACCTTCAAATAACTGCAAAAATTACAAAATTTCTCCAATTTTTAAACTTTACAAATACACAAATTCAAATAAGACGTAAATGTCATAAAACAATCATGTCATCTTATCTACGCAGTACGGCCATGATGCTTTTAAAATGCATGGCCTCCCTTGAGCAAAATAATTAAAAATCACTCGTTACTATACTTATTATTTGTTCTGAGACTAAGTAAATAAATTGTTTAATTAAAAAAATATATTTACTAAACCGAATTCATTATACAGAGCTCTGGTACATTGAGGAATACCTAAGTAATATTTGTATATGAGAAATCAACAAATTAATTTACAAACGCTGGCTAAATGTAGAAAATTTACTTTTCACAGCTGTGAACTTTTATTTTTTTAATGGTAACCTATTGACCTAATCTAACTTATAGGTAGACATGATATTTGTGTGATTAGCAGATCTGGTGCTTCGGTTAAAAAAAATCTGTATAGAAATGTATTAATAAACTAACTATCTGTATTGAATTATGCCAACTTTATAAAGTTTTCTTTAGGTGCAATTTCATTAACAAATTATTCATTCCATCTATTCTCAACTCAGTTCATATATTTTATATTTTTTCTAATTTACTAATTTCCAAATAGAGAGCCTATTTCAAAGCCTCGGCCATGATATAGGCCATGATTAAAAAGGCGGTGTTAAACTTGATCCCTTGTCAAGCAGGCGAAATCTGGACCGGCTGGTCGGGATCAATGCCTGACATGACAGCTGCGTGAAGGGTTTGATGACGTCAAACAAGCTTTAAGGGCTTTAGTAGAGCTTAACTTCATTGTTAATGTTTTTCAGATCATATCGACCAACTTCTTTTAATCCAATAACTTTTATACAGGGTATTCCATTACACTTCAATAATATACAGGATGTTCCATTTAAAAAAAGTGACTTTTGATCAAATTTATAAAATCATCTGAATTGCAATTAATTTTTAGGACACTCTGTATAGAAGTCGGCGATCCTATGTTGCCAAAATTAAAGTACCACATGTTGACTAAATGATGGTAAAATGTTACGTTGATTTGACATCTGGAGACGAAAATATTGAAGTTTAATTTCACATAGTTTCGGTAAAGAAAAGACACACAATAATTAATATTTAAGAAACGGCAAGAGAAATGGAAACATAATACCTATACAAAAAAACCCTAGATTGCTTCGTAGAATCTAAAAATAAAATAAACTACAGGGTGTCCCATTTCAAATTCCAAAGTTGATGTCAGTTATCAATAGATCTGGCACCACTGCAAACGCGAAGTTATTTTTAAAAGCTAGAGCACAGCCTCCTATATATGGCCCTAGTAAAAATTTCAAAATTATTTTTCTTTTCGTTCTCCAGATACTTCTAACGTGCCATCGAGTATGGAATACCCTGTATACTTAATATGAAACTAATGACCATTATTAAGGGGGCGCATAATTTGGTTTTGCATACTGTCGCACTCACTTATCATGTTGTTCATTTCTGCTATTCTTTTTCGTCATAAATTATTATAGTATGTGTGTCAAATGTAATGTTGATAGCGAGTTTTTCGATGAAAAATCTGAAATACTTTCATATTCCAGCCAGGCTGCCCAGATATAATATTTATTATGCATTTTGTTTTTCGAAATAATACTAAAATAAAGACAATTTACTGTACGATATAAATAAACTTAACAATAAAAAAATCACTTTCGAAACGCAATAAATAATTGCTGGATTAAAATACTTTTTTTTTTTTTAGTAGGTATACCTAACCTTAATAATGCATTTCCTTGAAGGTCATTCATAATGATGAATTAAAAAATAAGGATGTATTATGGACTTTTTTTTCTAGTTCAATACAATCATTGAACTGGTAAGTATCTGCAGTCATCTTCAGGTCAATACTGCAAGACTTTCATGACTTAATTAATTTTTTTACTAATCAGAGTGAACCGAGGCATAACTGAGAAGGTCAATTCATGAGTTTAATGCCGGTGCAGTCTTAAACGAATCTTGCATCTACTTAATAGGGTTTTAAAACTTTCTTGATAACTAATGAGGGATTGTTACAGTACTCTAGAATTTGGTTAATAACTCCAATAGGCCCGTTCAACATTTTATTTTTTTTTAGAAATCGCAAGTAGAATACTTTTAAGGTAATTTCCAAATTTTTAGGTTTTCATTCGGACAATTAAGCCCTTAAATAAATTACCAAATTTGGACCGCGCGAAAACGGGGCGGAGCTTCACGTGACGTCACTTGGCAGATGCTGATCGGATGACGGTCGAGATTTACTAAGCGTGTGGCGCGCGTTATTGTGTTTTGTATGGAAACGGCGTTTGATAGTTTAATTATTATATTTTTCTTGCTGGTTTTAAATAAGTGAGAAAAAAGCTTCTAATAAATATTGCGTGGTTTCTGAATCCTGAATACCGTAACACTTTCAGAAATGCCACGGAAAAACTATTTATAAGCGTGTCTTTTCATCCTGCAACTACAAAAGTTTGGCGAGATGTTTTTGTTTCTGACAAAATACCACGTTCATTGCTGTGAGGATCTTCTTAACGTACAAAAAGAAAGGAACAGCAATCCTTAATTAATAACTTGTTACTTCCTGAAACTTCAGAAATTTTTATTGAGAATGATGACGTCGAGCACGAAAATGGGATGAAAATCGAACCAACGTCTTATTGAAATTAGTTCGAAAAATTATCTGTATTTGGTTATTTTGAACGTATTGCCCTCTTTTCGCTTAACCTATGTATATATATAGTATATACAGGGTGTTATGGAAATGACTTATTATATTTTAAGGGGCCACTCCTGGGGTGGCCTAGAGTTACACTTGATAGTTTTTTTTTCTAAAATCGGAAGTATTTTGAATTTTGTAAAATACCTTAAAACCGGACCATCTGTGCCTCTATGAAAGTTCATTACCCCTAAACACGTGTTTTTGACATGACAAATTAGCGGAATTTCTACAGACAGCTGATTACCTTGCGACGTTGCCAAGTATTCGGGAAAATCTTTTTTTTAGGTTTTTTAAAAAAGATTAAATCAAAAACTATACTGCGATTTCAATTAAACAAGCCTTATTCAATAGGTATAGTTTTTACTCACCCCATGAAATTGTATTGCTATCATAATACTTCGCTGAGTAAAAATCGTAGATACCAACAACAAGCCCTATGTCTGGAAATTTACACAGATAAACTATCACATCACAAAACATTCCCATCACATGTGTATTATTATATAAAGTGGGCTTTAATTAATAACAACGAAATTCATATTTAGTCTTTAATCTTGTAAAACTTTTGTGCAAATGATTATAAACAAATCTACTACTTTCTTGACCTTCGCCATGTCTAGAATCACTCTCATAACATAAATTCAGAGGGCGCCACGTATATCAACCACAGAATAACAAGAACAAGCAATATATCTATCATGTATCACATTATTCAACAACTATACACTCCAGCAGCAAAACGCAAACAAATTTTATGCCGTTGCAAGTAAATGAATAATAAGAAATATATAATAAGATAATATATAAGAATATACCCAATCACAGAACAGCAACAAATCACATTTCCCGCCCCCTGGACTATCGTGTTTAAATGTTGTGTGTCCAGTTAAGAGGACTGGATTGGATACCGTAATTATTATTCTTAATTGCAATGGCCACCTGTCTTGACGACAATCAACCAGCTATTATCATTACCAAGAAGAACAGAAGTCACAGAAGAAGAGAAAGAACATAACCGTAACGTTATTTGTTGAATTTAAATTGTTCTTTCCGTGAGTTTTTGAGGTCCTTTTTTTGAAAACAAAAAATTGAGCTGTTCAATCAATTACTTTCTAAAAATTATTAGCAAAAAGGGCTTACAAGTGCTTCGAGGTTCCTGAAGGGTTTCAGGCTATTTTAAACTAAAGTGGTCCCTACTACCCATCTGAAAAATCTACGTGGATACACATACCAAAGGAAAGGTGTAAAATTTTAGTTAGATAGTCTAAACTGTTAATTTTAAATAAACTAATACTTTATCCATACCTGCACTAAACACGATTCGGTGGCCCTACTTAAAAGGCAATTACATTATAAAAATATTGGATAACTTAGATACCAAGCCCTTGATATTTACAATACATTTAAAACGCGTTGTTTTCAATCCGGATTTTGTTATAAAGTATTGTCTATAACTAGTAATTTCTTGTATTAATAACACAGAATTAAAGAGCTAATAACTTGATAATGTCCCGAACAGTTAATGTGTTGTTAAAGTGAATAAATGTCCCGCTAGAATCATTTGAAATGGTAACGGTATAACGTGGATTTCTTGCCGATATGTTTTTTATTTCAAGGTATGTACAAATAAAACTAGAGCAATACGTAGACAATTTTTCGTGTAATAGGGTAGAAACTAAAGCATATTAAAGTTAAGTAGAAAAAATTAAATATTCAAAAAAGGTTATCTGATGAAACTGATGTAGTAAATGTGGCAACACTGCTCAAAACACATGTTTTGGGCTGACGATATCTAAAGACAATATCTGACAGTAACTGTCAGATTTTTGTCAACAATATTTTTTTTGACAAGTAGTACGAATCAGCTGTTTGATCATTGGCGCGTAGGTGTTTTGAGCTAAATTTTTGAAGGCATTTTTCTCGAATTTCTAGCTTCGAGCGCCATTTAACGCAATTTTTCCCCAATTCGGCTCGACCTATAGATTTACGGGTTAAAAAATAATAAGTCATTTCCATAACACCCTGTATATATGTATAATATGTTCATTAGATGCTAGATGGCGTATTGGTTGTTATTTTTGTTCTTTCTTGGTGTGGCTTTTAATAAATACTTAGTTCAATAAGCATTCACAAAGTCTAGAACGTGCTTTTGTTTCCCGTTTTTATCCTGATACTTTTTCAGTAGTTTATTGCTCTAATTTTAACAAGTCTAAAGATATGGGTATCTTATTTGTTTTCTGATATGGGTACTCAAGTCTTGCTTAAGGCTGAAGTTCGCAGCAAGGAAGTTCAGCGTATAAGTGCAGATTTGCCATTGCCAATAATTGGAGAAAAGAGAAAATAGCCTTTTAAGCAAGGATTCCGAAGGAATTGCGGGTGGAAGGTAGTAGTACCGATTCAGTTTGTAGTAGTTACGGCTCTGTAACATTTATTTTATCAGAAGTAAGCTTGCCGGAGTCAGATTCCGATAGTAGAAAACATATAGATATTCCAGAAGAAATACAAAAGAGAGCTTTTTTCTTGATAGAAAAAGATCCAAAACTTCATTCAGGTGTGCCTAGCCATTCATTGTTTATTGTAAATATGCTAGGCCAAAAATGCAAATTGGATACTTTTTTAGTCCTAAAAAAGATCGAACTAAATTTATCCTACACTTCCTACAGAATATTAACTAACGATTTTAGTGTAAAAGCTGCCAAAGTATGTAATACTATACAAAACATACCTTTACTAACAGAATACCGTTATCTCTGTTTTGAATAGTCAGAATATAAAGGGCGTAACACCATGAAAATAAAAGCAAGTACACCTAATGGTTATTTCTTACATTTCTTCTGGTTTTGGTGGTAGAAGTACTGACAAAATGGTAGTCGAGGAATTGACATTTTTAAATAAATTAGATCCAGGGGCACAGGTAATAGCTGACAGAGGCCTTAAACATCTCGAAAACCAACTTGCGGTTAATAATAATCGACCTGTTAGACCATCATCTGTCTCATCCAGCAAAAAAAATTCTAAGCGAGAAGTTAAATAATTAAATAGGAATGCAAGCTTTAGAAAAATATAGATTTTATAGTGCAAATAGTTTGCGAAATAATTAATTTAGAATAATATGCAGTGAAATAACGAAAATAATACTGTACAGGGTGTCCAGTTTTCGTATGTCTTACGGGTTTTCTGCGTTATTAGTAAAGAGAAAAGGTTGCAGTTTTCGCGGCACTCTGTTACTTTTTTGAGAACCAAACGATGCCACCAACAGAATTTTCATAGCACCCTTAGTTTTTTAGATACGGGGTGATTTTGAAAATTTTGCATTTTGGGACACGCTGCAACTTATGAAAAAGGTAAAAAATGACCTTATTAGTTTTTTTCACGTAGAATCCAGTGGCTTAGTCAGATTTTTTCTATGTTTAATTGTTTTCGAGAAAGAGAGCAAACTTGCATTTTTTTAAATGGGTCACCCTATATATTTTCAGCTATAATGATTCAGTTTATCACAAGCTTTTCAAAAATATATAATACTTTATAGCTGTTTCCAATGTGAAGCTCAAAATTTACATTTTTCAACAAATTTAAATTTTTTTTAGTAGGCCATGACGGGTATTTAGGAAAAAAACAGGTGACAGGCTTGTTATCTGAAAAAATCTTTTTCCACTACTAACCTATAACATCGCCATTATTGACCGATTATTGACGTTAGAAATCGTTTTTCTCCACGACCATTACGGAATGCAATAATTCCAAAATCATTTTTGATAATAGAATGTAAAAATTCTCGCTCTTGAGTTGGAATATTTATTCTGAAACCCTTGCTTCTTATGCGTTTTGCGTGTATTTTCATTCCATAACAAGATACGGAATGAATATTCTGTAATTGATCTAAACGACATAGGTTGCCATGAATTTCGAAACTGTCAGTGTCAGATAAAAATGGCCGCGTTGTAATAATTATTTTCAGACAAATTTTAGTGCAAGTCAAAAAATTAGTGAAAAATCGGATGAATCAGATATGGAACTGGATAATACTCCACCTGAAATTACGAATATTGCGAATCAATAACTTAATTGCTTTGTACAGATTTTATTTGTTTTTATTCGTACTTTTTGGTCGTGGAGAAAATATAGTCTGCTACTCGGTTAGAATGAAAATTCGATACTCGTGGTTCCTCACGCTCGCTACGCTCGCGTTCGGAATCTTCCACTCGGGTCGAATTTTCATTCCAACCTCGTTACAGAATCTACTATTCTCTACCTTATAAGTTATTATTGACCATGGTCAGTAATAAGGTATTGAAATCCATTATTGACCGATCTTCAAGAATCTATTTGAAGGCAGGTAACTTGATTTTTTGATTCTACAACATGAATTCATAAACATGAATGTGGTTAGGCAACCAGATAATTATCAATACATATTAGATTACTTGGTATTGTAAAATATCGATACAATCAACATTTTTTCTGCTTCCATCCTTAATTCTGGAGGTGTACCTACACATAATAATATCACTAACATTTTCTTCGCTAATTTTTTAAAAAAACGGAAAACTCGTGAAATCTGATGACATAAATGAACAAAAATTGACATTAACAAAGCCACCTGACAAAACAACAAAATATTTTGCCAATTCCAAAGCGCAGGTAACTTGATTAAAAAATATACTTATACCTACCTATCATTTTTTATAATTATTAATACTATAGAGATAAATGTCTTATAAAAGTTTCTAGTAGTGGAAAAAATAATATATTAACCACGGTTTAGACAGCTTATAGCCCTCGCGTCTTAAATCCCTCGTCGCTCCGCTCCTCGTGATTTAAACTTGCCGCTCGGGCAATAATGATGGCTGTCTAAACCTTGGTTAATAATATACCATTAAATGCACTGAGGCGAATCAGAACAATGTATGAAACATGTCTTAGGCATAATAGAAAACAGTTTGAGCAATATTTATGAGACAGTTTCCTAAATCATCAAACAATTGTAGCTTTTAATTTTTGAACGTATAACACAACTGAGTTAATTGTTATTTATATTTATAAAAGTTATTGTTATAGGTACATATTTTTAAAATTAGTGTTTTATATTTGTGAGAAGCTTGTGACAATTATTTAATCTAAAAATTTATACGGTATGCCGTTTAAAAAAATGTAAATTTGTTGAAAAATGTAAATTTTGAGCTTCACATTGAAAACAGCTATAAAGCATTATATATTTTTAAAAAGCTTGTGATAAACTGAATCATAATAGCTAAAAATATATAGGGTGTCCCATTTAAAAAAATGCAAGTTTGCTCTTTTTCTCGAAAACAATTAAACATAGAAAAAATCTGACTAAGCCACTGAATTCTACGTGAAAAAAACTAAGTTCATTTTTACCCTTTTGCAGCGTAACCGAGATACGGGGGGTGTCCCAAAATGCAAAACTTTCAAAAGCACCCCGTATATAAAAAACTAAGGGGGCTATGAAAATTCTGTTCGTGGCATCGTTTGTTTCTCAAAAAAGTAACACAGTGCCGCGAAAACCGCAACCTTCTATCTTTACTAATAACGCAGATAACCCGTAAAACATACGAAAACTGGACACCCGTACAATATTTTATTTTCAGAAATTTTCACCCAAAATTAATTGTTTGTCATTGTGGTCAATATTACAGATTTAACAACTTTTTCATCAAAATTGCAATATTTTATTGAAATTTTTTCTGATTTTACAAAATTTGGATGCGACGTGATAAAAATTCCAGGCCTTCTTTTACTGAGATACAGTTGTATTTGAATTTGATATAATTGATAAAATTCTTTCATCTGGAGAACGTCATCACTCTGGAACGACCTCCCTGAGATCGTCTTCCCCAACGAGTATAGTCTCCAAAGATTCAAGACCAACGTGAATCGTTTCCTGCGCACACGCACCGCTCCTAGAGCGCCATAAAGGATTTACCCTGTAGTGCTGTGCTTTATCATAAAAAAAATAAAATAAAATAAGCATTTTTCCTTAATATTTCCATCTGCATCTATGTAATTTGAACATGATTTTTTATCTTAACTACAAATTCTCTAATTAATAATGACAATCAGGTACCTACATTGGAAACAAACACCTCCTTCAGATGAATTATAATGGATTACTGACCATTGTGTAGCAATTAGCAAAATCAAACTCCTTTGCGTTTAGCGACCCCAGCGCCGTGATATTTATGCAGAATGACGTCAGGAGTCGGCAAAGCCCTTTTTAATGAAACCCAATCTTTGACATTGAATATCTAAGGATTGGATACACTTAGAGAGCTGAAACTTTAACAGCTTATCTAGAATATTGAATTCTATTGAATGCCAATAAAAAAAATTACGAAAAATCTTTGAATTTTTGTTATTCCCCAGTGCTGTTCCCAATGCAAGATTTTTACTTCGGGCCACTTTGGAACTACAAATATAAAAAAGCACGTTATATCTAAATAGATTGCCATGGCACAAAACAATGTGGAATTGAGAGACAAGGCACAGATCCAAAAATGGATGCATAAGCGCTGTCTCGTTTAACTTTTTTCTAGGTTGACTTGCATTCCTTGCAAAATTTTCTATAATATCTACCTAATTTTTAAACCCATTTATTTTTTCTATAGTATGCAAGCTCCAGTAAAGAGGTTAAGATATTAAGTTCACTGACAACATCAAAAACGTTATTTCTAACATTTCAGCGACTATTAATTACGAATTTTTAAAACCAGTCGGGCTTCACTACATAATTTGATAAAATGGTACTTTATGAAAATCCACTCGGAACGAACCTCAACCCAAATAACACACATTTTTATATGTCTATTTTCTAGGTTATAAGACGATTTTATATAATCGTTCTACTTCGTATATACAGGATAACGTTCTTGTTATCAATATGATTTTTATTTCTTGAGTTTTCGGTCAATTCCGGAATAGAAAAACAATATTTGTTTTTTGTGACGTTTCGGTTTATTTTAATTTAAACCATCATCAGACTATTGTCTAAACATACCTAGAGTTTCTTAATGCACACTTTGTTTACACTGATATACATTTTTGTGGAGCTGTTGTTCCACCTGTATTTAAATTGAAACTGGTTTTATTTTACTATTTTTGTGTTGTCTTAGGTATATGGCTATATACACTGGAAATTCCTATCTTAGGTGGGTAATTTATTTAATATCATTTGATGTAAAAATTTGCGTTTTTATTTATTGATTCTGTTTTTAATTATTGGCTCATACAAATTTTTTAGATAAACTTTTTTTTCCAGGACATTTTTAATTTTTTTCAAACTTGGTGGTCCATGTTCTGTGTAAGTCAGTAAAACTGCCCTATCCACAAAAAAAGAAAAAAACAAAATTTCTTTCTTGCGTCAAAATGGAATTTAAAATACCCACAAAAACAGAAATTTCTAACTTTAATAAAACAGACGAAGGTAACCCAAATTGTATAAATCCTAATAAAATAATAAAATGCAAAAATTTTAACATAAAAAAATATTAAATAAATTAAGTACTCACCTAAGATGGGAATTTCCAGTATATATAACCATAGACTTAAGATAAAACAAAAATAGTAAAATAAAACTAGTTTCAATTTAAATACGGGTGGAACAACAGCTCCACAAAAATGTATACCAGTGTAAATAAAGTGTGCAATAAGAAACTCAAGGTATGTTTAGACAATAGATAATTAATATAAAATTTAAATGTAAAATTATAATATCACAATTAAAAATATCTCTCTTGTAGTCTGATCATGGTTTAAATTAAAATAAACCGAAACGTCACAAAAACAAATATGGTTTTTCTATTCCTATAAGATTGACCGAAGGGCAAGGGCCTAGCGACACCTAAAGCACCGGTTCCCGTCAGATCACCGAGCTTTTTCCCCAAATGTCAAACGCATTCTAATTCATGATTTTAGAAACACTGTTAATATTCCTTAACGTCATGCTGCTACAGCAATAATATATATAAATACACCCGGAGAGGCTCCTGCCGGAACGCGAGTTATGTGCTACGAAAATTTAAGTGCATATTACCTCTTAAGGGTCAGGCCAACGACCCGCTGGGGCTGCGCCCCCAGTTCTATAGGCCCTAGGGTAGGTTAACAAACCGGTGCTGTAGTTGCACTACAGCACCGGGGAGAGTAGCTCCAGGGGACTATCCCAAAAACATCAGGCGATATGTGAAAATATTACTTAGTAATAATAAAGAAATTTAAAATTGAATTGAATTGTCAGATCACCGAAGTTAAGCGGTGTCGAGCGCGGCTAGTACTTGGATGGGTGACCGCTTGGGAAACACCGCGTGCTGTTGTCTTAGGGAAGAGTGTAAAATGAATCGACATCAAAACCATCCTATTCACGCCGGACAGGCCGGATGAGATCGGATATCTCGTAGGATGAAGGTGCCGTTTCACACTCCCCAGTCGGTAGACCGCACGATTAAAAACCGTACGGTCGATGACCGGTTCTAGATGGCCTCAGATACGCCGACGAACCGTAAAAAAGTAAAATAAAAAAAAAAAAGATTGACCGAAAACCCAAGAAATAAAAATCAAATTGTTGAACTAACGGTCAGAAAAAAAAATATATGAAGTTCTTGTTATAGTATTTACTTTGCGAAACAATAGTAATTATTTATTAATATTAAATTTAAAATAAGAATTTGAAATCAAACGTAACTGTTTATTTTTTAAATTTCATTCATTTTGTTTTTTAACATGTCTTTTTTTTTTAGTTCATTGTTGTTAAGTAATTAAAAAACACTATTCTCAGAAGAAATGTGGGCGGAATTTTCACGTAACGCATGAAATGGTATTCTTGAATTCTTGAAACTATGGATCATATGCCACCGACTAATGAGAGATGTCGTTTCTACTGTTTTCGCATCCCCGTTCTCGAGCGCTCAGCAATAGGGCCCAGGAGTGTACTATATTGTACATGTGCCAATAATGTTTATAACTAATAATATATTCTGCAACTACAAAAAAAAATTTCGAACATCAACATTAATTTGTTTACCTAATCATACCGATCGATTCGACGGCATAAAATATGAAGGCCTCAAAAAACTTCCCTGGCAATGTTATTACGGACGTAGTGAACACTGCACAGACCACAATCGAAAAGGGCTGCTTTCTGCATGTGTGGAAGAATCCAAGGTTGCACTAATTCCTAAGCCTAGTCACCAACTATAGGTCATTCAGCTTGCTGTCGTGCCCGGGCAAGATTGTTGCAAAACTTCTACTTTATCGTATAAAGGATTTTACCGCCAGAGCTGTTTCGTTTACGATCTGCCCATTCAAACGTGCGTCAAACGACTAGGTTAGCGTCCAGTGTCTTTCAGGACTTCAATGGCAGCTTTCACACAATCGTTTTTCGATGTAAGCAAAGCATTCGACAAGGTCTGGCATCATGAACTAATACTAAAGTTACCACGGGCAGGTATGTCTAATTACCTAATAAAGGCCATTCACTTATTTTTTAAGGACTTTCGCGATTCCGTCAGAAAATGCGTTATGGTCTGTGAGACACGTCAGAGCCGAAATTCCGCAGGTGGAGTCTCTTGCGCCGGCCCTATAAAATATCTGTACAGGCAATATACATAAATTTGTTCAAACCCAGTTATACCTGTTTGCTGCCGATACCGCGATAACCGCTACGTCTAAACAGCCAAGAATAGTAATTGTCAGGCTGCAGCGCCATATAAAGCTTTTGGAGTCATGGTTAGATAGGTGAAAAATCCGACTTAAGCTATCTTCATTTCAAAGTTCAGAGCACGGTATCCAGAAACCTGATTTCTAGCCAAAATCTTTAGGATAAATTAGAGCAACAGCATCAAATACTTTAATACTTAGTGGCCTTTGCTTAGATAAAAGATAGCCCTTTCCAAACCAAGTTTCAAAAATTAGGCAATCCAACGATGTGTCAAATTTCCATTTGATCCCCACGGCCATATTGAATTCGTTCCACAGAACTCAAAAACATTCAGCGAGCAATTCAGTATGGCCGCGGAAGGCAAATATGTGGCAAATATACACGGATTTAATGCTTAGTTTACAGTCGAGTAATGTGCTGTACTTGCCATTGTTAACATCTCTAATAACATCACTAACTTCAAGTGTTATTAAATATAAATAACAGAAAAAAACACATATTAAACAACAATAACTTAATAAAATACACAATACCAATATCGCGGTTTACACGTCAATCTGACATATACACACTAAAATAAAGGATAGTTCTTCTGACATTTGCCGTCGACGGCCATATTGGAAGCACCTTGTGACTCCAATATGACCGTGGTAGGCAAACATAGCCTGGTTTGGATTGCCTAATGGACTGCTAACAATATTATTTTATTAAAAAACTATATTATTAATAAATTAAACGATTTCTCTTTCTTAAAGAATATGTAACATTACGAGCGATCGTACCAAATTTACCTTTGGAATTATTATTTATCGAAAAGAAACAACCGGTATATCTACAAACTTTACACCGGTTTTATGGATATATTGTAGTTGCAGTGAACAACATATTTTGCACGGTATTTATAAAATTATATTGGTACATAGGTAGTTATTACAGTTATAGTTAGTAAAACACAACTTAAAAAATCTACTAGAAAGTAGTGGCAATTTTTATATTTTAAGCGTATATGAACTTTTTATTAAAATCTGTTGTTTCTTAACAAGTTCTTATTATTTCGCTTTACCTATCTGTTACTCTTTTCGAAATATTGTATTAATTAATTTTCATTTTACGTTCCAAAAACATGATCTACAAAAAATTGTGATATTTTCTTTGAGATATACGATATTGAGGTTGGGAGTTAGGCAATACCAGGAGGCTTTTTACGCTAAAGCAAAACTTAGTTCCAATATACAGGACCTTCTAAAAATACAGTTATGTTGCTTACTTAATAAAATGTGTAAAAGTAGATCTTTTCAAATGAGACACCATGTATATTAACTTTATTTAAATTTTTTGTTGCTTATTAGCGGTAGACTCGGATCCATTTTATTAAACTTTCTACATGTCCTGGTTATAATTTTATCACCTTCTCCAAACAAAATAAATAAATTCATTAGAACTGCGTTTGAATAGTTTCCTGTCGTAGTTTTTAAGGACTTGTTCGGCTGGCAAGGGATCGAGGTACTAGAAAATCGAAACCATAATAACAGTGAAATAACACATATGACAATGCATGGAATACTGTCTAAGAAAAATGCTTAACATTACATGATACAGGGTGCCTCACTCTATTTATACACGAAATATATTCTTCCCAGTTCAATGAACTGGGATCATGATATTAATAATAATAATGTCTGAATAAATTAGGAAAATGCTCTTTTTTTAAATAGCACACCCTGTATATTTTTTACCGCAACGTTTGCAAATCGTATACGGAATAGAAAAGTTCATATGCAGTATTGGTGCCATGGAAACAAAACGAATTTATTTATTTATTTCAGAAATTAAAACTTAATTTTATTTTAAGCGGAAGAAATAAAAAAGAACTATATTAAATGTTCAAACACATTGCCGT
The DNA here is from genome assembly GCA_963920685.1 of Polydrusus tereticollis. Classification (NCBI taxonomy): domain Eukaryota; kingdom Metazoa; phylum Arthropoda; class Insecta; order Coleoptera; family Curculionidae; genus Polydrusus; species Polydrusus tereticollis. The sequence goes on along the minus strand of OY987329.1, from coordinate 85,959,674 downwards.
TTTGTTCAATACACTTGCGGGCATTCTTTAATACACGTTTTGTAGCTTTTAAAACTGTTCTGCCATCGATGGATGCTATAATGCGTCTAATGTTGTCTTGAAGTTCGACCAGATTCGCATATCTTGTTTTAAAGACTTCGTCCTTGACATACCCCTAGAAGTAACAGTCTAACAGAGTTACGTCAGTAGAGCTTGGGGGCTAACGTATCGGACCATTTATTGCCATCCACCTATCTCTGAAAAGCCAACAATATTTTCACTACGCGAAACTGATGAGGAGGAGCTCGATTTTGTTGAAAATAAATTTGGTTACGGTCCTCTAAGTTCACATCATCTAAATATTCTTCTAGTAATTCTGACAACATATCAACATATCCCCTGCCGGTCAGAGTACCTTCATAAAAAATTGGCCCAATAATTTGGCTGCCTATGAGACCCATATATGTATTAGTACTATATGGCGCCTTGTCCATTTAACCAATGTAAACGAAGTGAAGCCGAGGTTCCTTGTCCCGCCAGGGTCATTTCGCGCAGTGCGCATGCGCGAGATGACGTTTGTTTTAACGGGAAAAAAATGAGGTTATCACATTTGACTTTGACAACTGGACAGAAATGTGTAAACAAACATTAAAGTTCTTGATTTGTTTAGGATTTTGTATAATATTTCGACTGAGAAAAGAAAAAAAAACCAGGTAAATATATCAATAAAACTTTTATTAGATATTTTACATTCATTTTTAGAGTTCAACAGGTAAAATAATAGGGTTTAATAGGATTTTTTGGAGTACATGCAATTTTCGGTAAAAATAGGTAGGTACCTAATTATATCAACAGCAGCAAAGGAAATTATAATCTTTAGGAAATGGACTACCTAGTTATTGTTCCCTCACGAAATTAACGTAAGTAAGTTAATAGAAAGAAACATTCGATCTGGGTACATACGATAAATCTTTGTTCAAGCTTCTACGCCTGTTTAAAATAATGTAAAATATTCCGTTTTGCCTCGGCATCGTCACAAATTGGTCACAGTTCACACACACAATCAAAATTTGCAGAAAAGTAAAGATAAACAGTACACAAAAGCCTTTAATAATAACAAATCTACTCGCTGAAGCGAGCTGTCAACCAAAATAACATTTGCTAAAGATTTCGAGGTTATATCGAGCAAAAATGGGACGTTGTCACGTTGTCACCCTCTACTCATATGAAATTGTTATTTGACGCGTTTTAGTTTAGAAATGGAAACAAATAATTTGAAAACACTTGGAAGTACGGACTTAATGCTTATTTTGCAATTCTTTAGCAAGATTTTTGGTAATTTTATCATTGCTCCAATTTTCTAAGACTCACTCTTCTGCCCTATTCTAAAGAAATAAAAGCATATTTGGCAATACCCTTACGGCGCATGCGCACAAGTCGAAATGACCCTGGATCTGCTATCTCTGTTGTTGCTTCAAGATTTTTAGGGTAATAGCCATATAGTACTAATACATATATGATGAGACCACACCAAACATTAATGCTAAATCTTACTTTCGGATTTCTGGGAACAGCAATAAACAAATTTGTTCTAGACCAATAGTGCATGTTTTTACGATTAAACATACCAATATTTGAAAAGTTCGCTTCATCGCTCCATTAAATTTTGTTTACAAAGTTAGGATTTTGCCTACACATATCTTGCATCCATTGGCAAAAAATGAGTATTTTTTCAGTGTCACCAGGTAATAATGTTTGCATCGGTCGGTACTTATAAGGTACAAACTTTTATTTTTTTTAAATCCTCCAAATTGTAAATAAACTGAAACCACTCTCTCTTACCAAATCTCTAGTTGAATAATTTTTGTGCGCTTCAAAATATGCCAATAGATTTACTTCTACTTGTTCACTTCTTATAAACTGTTTTTTAGTCCTTGTCTTTATAAAAACTCTCTCGTTACTTCTAAATTTTCTATACATCCTTAGAAAATACCTTCTGTCTGGTTGCTCACGTTCAGGATACATTTGACCGTATTGCTCGAGTGCTAGTACACTATTTTTTCTGCAACCAAGATACGCTTCTAACATATCGCAATGTTCTAAATGCGTGAACGCCATTTTGTAATATTTAAAAGCAAAAACTAGATAACTTAACGCGAAACTACGAAAATTTTGGCTTCGTTAACAATAATTGCTACCCAAAACTTTACACTTTAGTTAATTTGTTTTTGTTTTCATGGCAGTTTCGATGAAAACGTCAAAGGGAAGCCATTTTTTATTTCCATGGCTGTGTTGATGTTCTTTCAATTTTAGGCCAATATTGCATATTATTATGAACTTTTTTATTCCGTATATATGATTTGCAAACGTTTCGGTAAGAAATATATAGGGCGTGCCATTTAAAAAAATACATTATCCTCATTTATTTAGAAACGATCCAATTGTTTTTCTGCTTTAACCATTTTAATTAACAGAAAAAATGCTACTACTGTGCTAACTTAAACGACTTTGTATCTCCAATAATAAAAAAGTTAGCAACGGTAAATCCTGTAGAATGAGCATTTGTCAACACATCCTTCGCATCAATGACTAGGGCAACCAGGGCCATCGGACTGGAGGAAACTTGCTGCAGGTGGATAGAAGGTATGCTTTAAGGCAGAATCGTATATACGGATCTGCTTGGTGAGACTTTGACAGCGGAGGTGACAGGGGGAAGCTCGCAGGGGGGGGGGGGGGTACTCTCTCCTCTATCCTGGAACCTTATCATAGATGGGCTGCTACGCTCACTCAGCAGAGAAAGATATCATATCGTGGATTATGCGGATGACCTGGCAATAATGACCCAAGACAAATACAATACGACAGTAAGAGAGAGAATGCAAAGGGCTCTCAATATCGTGAAAATATAGGTTGGGTAGGAATGACTAAACATCAGTCCTCAGAAAGCTGTCCTAATTCCCTTTACAAAACGCAGGAGAAAGGAGGGATTGGGACCCCTAACCCTACAAGGAGTGAATATTCCACTGTCAGAAAAGGTCAAATACTTGGGCGTAATTTTGGACTCCAGACTCACCTAGAACAAACAGGTGGAAAAACCAATCCGGAAGTCGGAAGTAACCTTGACAGTTACTGGATGGATGCATTGGCTATACACTAGCGTGGTGATATCTGCAATTACGTATGCAGCACTGCTCTGGTGGCCAAAGATACAGCAGGAAATCACAATATCAAAGCAAGAAAGCCTACAAAGACGGCCAGTCTTTGTAGGCTTTCTAGCTTTGATATGCTTTAGCATCACAGGGGCCATTAATTTAACCCTTACATCCGCAATAGAGAACATCCTAGACCTTCCTCCACTTTATTTAGTGATCAAAGGAGGGGCAAGAATGGGACTATACAGACTATAAGAGTTCTACGTCACTTTCTGGGTGGCATAGAGCTGGACGCGCACTTCTATGCGATACCATAAGGGGACCTGAGTTAGATACGAGATCAGACAATACAAATTCTGCATATCGTTATGACATACATGCGTATAGCAATAAAACACCAGATACTCCTCGGGCAATAATATGGTACACAGACGGCTCAAAAACCAAAGACGGTACCGGAGCAGGGATACATCGAGTAAAACCGAAGACAGATGCAATCAGGTGACATCAACATTGGTATGGGACTGCCAAGAGAAACTAGTGGTCCTCGCAAAAGTCAACAAAGTAATACTACAATGCGGGTACCAGGACATGAAGGTATTACAGGAAACGAAAAGGCCGCCGAACTTGCAGGAAAGGGGTCGGGAAAAACATTCATTGGTTCAGAACCGGTACTCGTACGAGATGTCATAAAACGATGGACAAGGAATCAACACAAAAATTATACTGGAACACCACAGGAATTATGACAGGACACATGGCCGTAGAGAGTCACCTACACCGTATGCAACTGTACAGACCTAAGCTGCAGGTTATGCGGGCAAGAAAGTGACAAGGTACAGCTTATCATCTGCCACTGCGAGTCATTGGATCGGAAAAAGCAACAAATACTCGGGCAACCAAGACTAGAACCAGAGGATGTTTCGACACTCTCCCCAGTTGACCTACACAAACTAGTACAAGAAACTCGATGGAATCAGTGAGTGTGTGTGGAGTAAGAACAAACTAGGGTGAGCACAATAGGCAGAACCTGGCCGAAGTGCATTTGGCACTTGGACGGACCCCCGGAAGAAAAAAAAATTATATTAAAAAAGTTTCAAAAGAAATAGTTCTTGTGTTAAAAAACTACTTTTACTAGGAGTACATTTAGGTATACAGGGTATCTCAAAATTAGATTTTTTAATCCACCTTTACTTTTTTAAATAGGATGCCCTATATTTTATGTCAAATATTGCTTCTTCAATCAATTCCCTATTAAAAGTCTATGCTATGTTCTATGCCTAATATTGTCCATTTTCGAGATAATGACAAGTGCAGTTTTATTAATTAAAATACATTAAAATTGAAAATGAAATGAAAAAATAACAATGGTCTTAGTAGAGTTGCTCATAATGGCGACCATGTTCGGTTTGACATATTATCTCTTATCTTCTGGGGAGTTCCGTAGTGCAGGCAGTCCTCATAACTTCTCATAAATATAAAACTATTTATTGTCAGAGTATTGTTAGACCTTTTGTAGTCAAGTTTATACTATGTAGCTCGGACGAAACAGATCTAAGGCTGTTTTTTTAATATTATTTTCAAGGCGTGCAAAAAAATACCATTTAAAATTTTTTTTTGTCGTCATACTTTTTTGGATCATATGCGAAAATATTTTCCCGAAATACACTATATACGGTGTACGTCTGCGTTCGAACGAAATTCCTAACCTAATTGGTATAGAAGCTTGGATGCCTGACGCACTATTGCAGGACCCTGTATATAGTAAACTTTAGTTGTTTTTCAAATCAGAAAAAAAAATCAGCGTATTACATTTAAGAAAATTTTCTTATTGACATTTTTTGAAGTAACAAAATAACTGTGTTTTTAGATCAACTGTATATTTGGAACTAAGCTTTTTCTATAGCGTAAAGCTTCCGGGTATTGCTAAGCTCCCAACCGAATTTTGATATCTTATAGTTCAAAAATATTAGCATTTATTGCAGATAATGTATTTCGAAAAAACAAAGAAAATTAATTAGTATCACGATAATGGAAACAGAGAGGTATAGGGATATAATAAGGAAAGTTGTTACGAAACTACTGGAAATTGTAAAAATAAGTTTATATTAGGCTTGCCAGATATAAATTTTGAAAAGGGGTACCTACATTAAGCGATCAGTTGATAAACTGTGCTGTCATAGGTTTGAAAATGAAAACTGATTAGAGCAAAAAATTATTATACGAAAAAACTTTAGCATTTTACATGGTTTGTTTAAGCACAGAGTTTACATTAAGAAATGTAAAATAAATGACAAACAAATTAATTTAATCGTTGTGCTTTTCACTAGACTTTGTAGCTCTTAACAATTGCTCAATTTGCAAAATATACGGGTTCATTTAGTCAAAACTTAAATTACACTCTTTACGTCGCGAGGCGGTGGCGTCATTACCTCCTACAGTTCGTCCGCATTGAACGTGTGCAACGGTTTTTCTGTGTATATACAAAGGAGATGTAATGTTTCTTCTCTCTAAAATTACAAAATCTTTCAGAAAATGTAACAGGGTAATTTCGGTAGAGATGCCGGCATGGTAGAGATGCCGATTGCTTATATTTCCGAACCTAGTCATCTGCAAGACATTAGGTGCGAGCATACGGATTCACGTGCCAGTGCCTGTCGATGTTAGTGCTCGCCGTTGTTCAATCTCCAAACATTTTTAATTGAGCCGAGATTTTCAATTTCTGCCAAGTGAAAAGTTTTTCGTACGTGTACTGTACTTACTTTATAAATCCGCGGGAAATAGCTAATCTGTTCGCTACTTTTTTCCAGTCAGTGTATTCCGTGACAGACAATCAGAACAGTTATGACACCCACTCATTGCCCCATACTAATATCCATTTGTGTAACGTTGAAGTCAATAGCGACATAGTCTTTGGGAAGTTGTCGGAGTTGTGTATCGACGAGGCTGAAGGACCTGATGGCATTCCACCAATATTTTTACAGAATTGTAGTCCGACTCTTTCCCTTCCATTGAGCTCGATTTATAGTGTATCATTGAACACTGGAATTTTTCCGACGGTGTGGAAGTCCGCCACCGTGACGGCACTCTTCAAGGGTGATGATAGATCGGATATTTCCAACTACCGTCCAATATTCGGTTTGTGTTGTATGGCCAAGGTTTTGGAGTCGGTGGTGACGGACGGCATTTTTTCCTCCTTCGAGGCTATTATATCGGAGCATCAGCATGGCTTTTTCCAGGGTAGATCGTGACAGACAAATTTACTTCTTTATTCAAACTTCTTAAGTTCTGCCCTTGACTCGGCTACGCAGGTGGATGCAATCTACTTCGATTTCAGGAAGGCTTTTGACAGTGTCGACCATTTCATTTTGCTTGAAAAACTAAAGCATTATGGGATCGGCTATCCACTTCTTTCTTGAATCGAGAACTATCTCTGCGGCCGCACACAGTTTGTCAAATTTGGCGATCAGCTCTCGGGCGAGATATTTGTACATTCAGGCGTGCCTCAGGGTTCCCACCTTGGACCGGTTTTATTTCTAATCTTCATCAATGACGTATCGGGTATTTCATCATTGTCAGTATCTCTTTTTTGAGGATTATTTAAAGATATTTGGTCGGGTTTCCGAGTCCTTGGATTGCAGTCTGTTGCAGCATGATATTGACAGGTTGGTGGCTTGGTATAGGGACAACAACATGACTTTGAATGCCTCTAAGTGCAAGGTCATATCCTTCACTAGGAAAAGGAATACTCTCGAACACATCTACTATGTAGCTTCTTTGGCTTTGACCAGGGTCGGTCTTGTTAGTGACCTTGGTGTTTTGATCGACAGTGACTTGAGATTTGTTAGCCACATTGACAACGTCATCGCCAGGGCATTTAGAATGGCAGGTTTCATGATGAGGCAGTGCTGGGATTTTAAAGATATTTCAACTTTGAAAGCCATCTATTTTGCTCTGATAAGAAGTCACCTGGAGTATTGTTGTGTGGTATGGTCGCCTGTCTACAATGTTCATATCAGGAGAATCGAGCGAGTTCAGTCCAAGATCGTGAACTTTCTTCTTCATAGGCTTGGCGTTGATAGGTCTGCGATGGGGGTATAGAGAGCGCTTGGATATGGTTGGTCTGGACAGTTCGGAGGTGCGCAGGGTAAAGCTAACGTTATTGTTCGGCTATACGATCCTCAATAATTCTATTCGTTGCTCTGATTTACTAGCACTAATAAATTTCCGGATTCCATCCCGTCCGACAAGATAGTTAGATTTCTTCCACTTGAATCAAAGCAGAACTGACGTAGGAAAGAACAGCAGTATCAACCGTATCATGCACTATTTTAATTCATTTTTACCAGCCGAGTTCAGTCTTGAATGCTCGCTCTATTCCTTTAAAAATAGGATAAGGTTGCTCATGGATAGCTTTGTGGGAGGACCTCCTGGATTGTCCCAGTAGTGCTGGATTGGTGAATTCTCTCTGGGGGCTTGGCGTTGTTTATTGATTGTATTATATTGTTGCGATTGATTGCTTATTTTATGTATGACATCTGAAAAGTTAAGTTAAGTTAAGTTATGTGTTTTATCTTTTTATTTTTTTAGTGTATTTTTAATTGTATCTATTACTACTTTGCATTTTTATTTTAAACCTGCTTATAGGGTTATTAGATTAAGTTTTTTTACTGTACTAGTTGGGTATTCAATGCCTGTAATGTATATGTCTGTGAATAAATAAAATTTGCATGAACATAGTGAAACAACATAGAATGCGGTTATATACATATAGTATATAGTGCGTTTGTGTGCTCTCTATCTCAGTTGCAACTGCCTAAGGACATTTGGCATCTCTCCTGGAAATTCGGGAGAGATGTCGATTTTCAATATGGTGATATGGCTAACTGAAAGAAATACTTTGATTTCAGAAATGACGAGCAAATATAAAAGAAAGTGTCCTAATAGGGGTAAATGGGCCGAAGAAGCTTTACAAGCTGCTCGGCAAGGTATGGCAGAAGGTATGAATGTAAACACAGCTACTAGAGTTATTGAAATTCCACTAAAAGCTTTAAAACGCAGAGTTGCATTCGGAAATTCCAAAAACTTGTTATACACATAAACAAACTGCAAGTAAGAGGATTTACTCTTGCGAGATTAGAAGTTAGACGCATGGCGTTTCACCTAGCAGAGCAGTTGAAAAAATACACAAATTTGATAGACAAGCTGCACTAGCAGATTAATACTGGCCTTCGTCCTTTTTACGTCGACATCCTAAATTGTCCAACCAACCTGAACTACTCTCTTCTATATTGGAGGAACATCAGCTACTCGGCAAACCCGCTTGTCTATACAATATGGACAAGACAGGACTTCAACTGAACAGCCGTCCAGGAAAAGTGATTGCCAAGAAAGGGTAAAAGTCATGTCTGCGTTAACAGCTGCTGCAGAAAAGGGAGAAGCGATAACAGTTTTAAGCTATTGCAGCGCAGAAGGAATTTTTTTGCCACCCGCGTGCATTTTTAAGGGGAAAAATAAAAAACTCGAATTTGAGGACGAGATATCACCAGGCTCTGTCGTTTACATGAACCGAAAGTCGGCGTAGATCAACACATAGATTTTTCTAGAGTGGCTAAAGTTTCATTTTGTCCCAAGAAAAACTGCAGGTAAAGTGCTCCTAATACTTGACGGCCATGGATCACACTACAGATCAATCGAAACACTAACATTTGCCGATGAAAATGATCTCCAACCGCTGAACCGGTCACTTTTTAAGTCTTCAAAAGCAACATTTTATCAATCCTGTGATATGTGGGCGAAATCAAGATCGAGACAGAAGATTCCGTAGGCTGCAGTTTGGACGACTTCTAGGTACCGCAAGAAGAAGAAAGATTTTCCCCATAGCCGTCAACTTTACACGTTGCTGAATCGGCTGAATTGCCAGCAGCCCAAAGCACATATGTTTCCACTTCTCCAGAAAATACGCCCGGCAAAGCCCTGGCCATTGTATCACCTGTTCCAGCTGCTGCTGTGCTAGACGTTAGGAGCGAAGCTAAGGAAATCACAGAAATTTTAAATAGTCTCGAAGGCATAGAAAGACACAAGAAAAATCAGGAGCGCAAAAAAACATCGAACTGAAGAAACTTAAACGTGGCAAGAAAAGTTCTAAGATACGCATCGTTTCTAAAAAAGGTAAATTTACTGCGAAGACGGTACCCACAGGAAAACAGAAAAGGAATCCATTAATGAAGATTTGAACTTTTCTATTCATGAGAGCTGCTCGAACATGGAAAATAACAATGACGCAACCTGTACTGGGTATGGGGAAGAGTATAACAAGACAACCAAAGTTGTATTGTAAGCAGTGGCTGCATGAGGAGTGCACGAAATATCACAAAACTTGCGAAATCTGTGTAAAATGGCTCATTAATAAGAAAAAAGTGTAGACGCATCTTTACCCTAACCTTTCGGCATGTCTCCTGTAATATGAGGTAGAGATGCCGATTTATAGAATGTGCGAAAATATTTTTTATTGTTTTCTGCATTTAGTTTAAGGTATAAAGCGTATGTACCTTGTTTACTAAATCACCCCATTCTTTGCAGGTTTTTCCATAGTTATGATTAACCATAATTTCGGCCCCTATAGTTTTTAGTGATAAGCCATCTGTCTTTTCTCGCCAAGCATGAAACATTAGGCTAAACATTCTTTCGCCCTCTGACGCGTATTATTGGTACCCCTATTGAATTTTCGAAATAGGAGCATTTTTAAAATTATATTTACAAAAAGGAATATTGTACCTTCAAAAGGGGTACGTCTAGCAAGTTCAGTTTATACAGTGTGTTTCCTAAACCTCTCTGAAAAAATAAAGGAGGTGAATCTTCAACTTATTTTAAGACGAAAATGTGTTATAAAATTTTTTGCATGTCGCTTCTTTTTCGAAATACAGGTTGTTAAAAAAAAATTAGTAAAGCAATAATAATCATTTTAATAATTGATTTAAAAACTTTTAATAATGAACTCACATAAACAAAAGTCAATAAACTGCTGAAAATGTCCTCCATGAGCTAGTAAACACCAATGTACACGACGTGCTAAATTGTGTCTTACGTGTTGGAAAATTTTGGGATTGGCTCGAATCGTATTAAAACCATCAATAATACGCAGTCGAAGGTCTTCTTCAGTTTTAATACGAGTAGTACTTATAAACGAGTTATTAAAGGTGACCCCAGAAATAAAGATCCAATGGATTCAGATCCGGCAAACGGGGTGGCCATGGGTGAGGTCCTCCTCTACCTATCCAACGAGCAGGATATTGTTGATCTAAATAGTTTCTAACACGTACTGCAAAGTGAGGGGGAGCGCCATCATGCATGAACCACATTAAAGTTCTCGTTCTTAATGGCACTGCTTCCATCAATTCTGGCCATTCATCTCTAAGGAAGTTGTAATAGACATCACCAATAAGTCGATTTGAAAAAAAATACGGTACAACTAATTTATCTCCAATAATCCCTGCAAAAATATTAAAAGAAAATGTATACTGGTGATGTCCCTCGATGATAGCATGAGGATTATCTTTCGCCCAAATATGGTTGTTGTGAAAATTTATGATTCCTTGTCTGGAAAAATTCGCTTCATCTGTAAATAGTATTTTTGCGTGGGACCCTTAAAGAATTTTCTGGAAACCAGTTACAAAAATTAACTCGAGCTGGAAAGTCTCTAGGCAACAAAGCTTGCACTCTTTGTACGTGATAAGGATAAAGTAAATAGTCCTTTAAGATATTCCATACTGTTTTGTAACTCACATTCAACTCGTTCCCGATTTTCCTCGTACTAGTGCCTGGGGATTCTTCTACCATGTTTAAGACCTCTTCCTCAAGTTATACGGTTTTAACTTTAAGTGGTCGGCCGCCTATTTTGCTTTTTGCAAAGCTACCTATTTCCTTTAACCTGAGGTGCAATCTTGTAAATATTTCCGACCACGGTACTCGTCTATTAGGAAAACGTTCTGCATATAAACGTCTCGCCTCTAGCGCATTTCCATTTGCCAAACCGTACATAAAATAAATTTGAGCAATTTCTTGATTGGTAAACTCAGCCATTATAAAAAGTATGTAATGAAGTACAAATAAATTCAAAAACAATTCAAAAGAATATTATTTGAAATATGTTAAACAGGAGACAAATGTTACGGAGAAAACAAATGTGGTTGCCATGGAATGAAGCAAAGCCTACTCGTATCATGACGCAACATAATGATAAAAATACGGAAAATAACTAAAAAATTACTCTTTTACCCAGATCCCCGCCAATGAGTTAATTGTAAAATTTAAAATTGAACCAAAGTAAAGTGCTCTAATCCCTTATGTTTATCAAATTGGCATTAATTCATAAAATGAAAAAAAATGTAATAATATAAACGTTTTTTATATCACACTTTCGCCTTAAAGTAAGGTAAAGATTCACCATATTTTAGTTGGGTAGAAATGCAATAGAATGCAAAAGAAAGGGAAAAAAGAAGAAAGTCAAAATTACGACATAATTTTATTGTTACACAAAAAATTTATATTTAGCAACAAAATTAAATAAATATAAAGAACCCACCATAGGGAAGAGAAATACAGCATTTTACTCAAAGCGCTAGGAAAATGCAGTTTTAGTTTAAAAATACAAATAACTAAAGTTGTTAAAGAAATTACAAATAATAGCGTTTTAAAATTAAATCCCACAAAAAAAATAAAACCCACCCTAAAGAAAACAAATTAAATTCCAAAAAACTGCGAGAAAGTGAAATTGTTAATGCTGATGCCTAATATTTTTCTTAAAAGCATTTGCTTTTTCAAGCGTTCTTTCGTTTTAAAATACCCTAAGCTCCAGGGGTTTAAACTCGAAAAGACCCCCGGTTTATGACCCAATATTAACTGTCTCCTCGGATAATTTATGTTAATGGTTTTCGAGCCGGTCGGATGGTCGACGGCAGCGGCAAATTCGAGATAGCTCGCGCACCCACAGTTGGAAGTCGACGCTGTGAAACGCGGTGTTAGAGTCGTGCTTTTTGTGAAACGCTCTATTTTTGCACAATTTCTGCTCAGTTTCCGCTGGTTTTCTTGTTTTTTTGAAGCGTGGTTTGTCGCTAAATTGGGTTTTTAATCGTCGATATGAAAAAAGTGGTTGATATATCATTCAAGATGGTAAGAATTCAGTATTACAGATATTTTTATAATATAAGGCTATTATACTAATTTATCTTGTTACACGCATTAATTACTAATTTGATAAAAAGCAAGGAATTTTGCCTTTTTGGTGATATATTGGTAAATTTAACTGCTTACATTTATAATTTTTGCGGGTGGGTAAAAATATTTTTTATTAGGATGATTTCAATTAATAAATTAAGTGGTTTATTTTTCTTATATTAGTTGCCACAGCATACCAATTTTGCTACAAGGATCTGGTATTTTTAGACAACTGAATATAAAACTGTTTATTATGTAAAGTAGGAATAATAACTTATACAATGCACGGGATATTTCGTCTTAATGCTTTTTAAGATGTACTTCCTGCTATTTTATATATATATAAATACATACAACACAAGTATTATCAGTATTATCGACCATACTGTGATATAAAAAAGTACTAATTACAGTGAGGAACAAATTTCAACTTTTTCTTTGTTTCCTGAACAAAACCTATTTTTTTTTATTGAACTACTCCCAAGTAACTGAAAAATACCAATTAAAGATTTTAGTTAGCTCGCAAAAAAAATCTGAATTATTTGTTACAAAATTTTAATTTATAGGCATATACAATACAATGAACATTTTAATTTATATGCATTTACAATGAACATAAAACAATATATTGTTGGTTCAACAATAGCAATTAAATAGCACATTTTTATCAGTGAGTCTAAAGTTTAGACACTCATTTTATGCTTCTTCGCCTGTCTTTTGAAAGCAGCCTCGGGGGCATCTCTTGTAATAGTCCAACAGTAGTCGGCTAACATCTCTCAGTTCCATTTTCCCTGATACCTTTTCCTCATGTTCAAAACATCCTGGTGGAACCTCTCACCGTGCTCGCCACTTACTGCACCACAGTTTTCCGGAAAGTAATCTAGATGAAAATCCAGGAAATGAATTTTCAACGACATACCTATTACACCCTAGGTTTTGGTACATAACATAAAAGAAGTTGGGCAATCAGGTTTTTATGTTTCCCAAGAAATTTGTTACAACCATGTTAAAGGCAATCCAAGCGTCCTTTCTCTTGTTTTCAAATATGGAATCGAATTACGCATCTCCGAAAAGTTTACTAATCTAGGGACCCACAAATATCCCCTCTTTAATTTTAGTGTCACTGATTCTAGGGAACTTTTCTTTTAAATAACTAAAAGCACGGCCTTCTTTGTCCATGTCCTTACCTTATTTCGTATAACCTAGCTGCATTCCAAGTAAAAGCACCACAACTCTTAAATCCCCACAAATTTGCCAATTATATCTTTGGATGGTCTCCAGTAACAATTTCAAATTGCTATACGTTTCTTTCATGTGGACTACGCGACCAATTGGGACTGAAGGTAACTTGTTTCCATTATGGAATAACACAGCTTTAAGACTTACTTTTGAGGAATCAATGAGAAGTCTCCAGTCTTTTGGATCATAGTCGAGATCTAAAGCTGCCATTAATCCCTTAATGTCGCTACAGGCTACCAAATTGTTTTCCATGTTAAAAAAGGGTGTTAGGTTTTTCTGACGGTTTCGGTACACAGAAACTTTTACTTCATCTTGAAGTAAGTTCCATTGTCGCAATCGAGAGTTCGGATTTTCTCTTAGGCAATTTCAAATCCCTTATAAGGTCACTTAATTCACTTTGACTTATTTTGTGAGGCTTTTTACTGGGAAGTTCACAGACAAAATCGGAGTCTTGCGAGGTTGATGGGCCGGCGACATTTTCCAGTACACTACCGTTTCAAGGCTATATTTCTAAGGTGGATTAGGTACAGGCAACTCGTCACTATGAGGCACCGGTCGTTTGGCGGATTGTAAATTTGGCGATTTTTGATGAGAGGTGTCAAACAAAAGTAGCAAAGCAAAGGGCATCTTACGCTTTTTTCCACTTAGCCAGTCGCGAATGTTGAACGCACATTTATAGCAGCAGATATGGGGAGCCCAATTTTTATCCTGGTCTCCAATTTTACCGCCAAAATACAAGAGGTAGGTAAGCCTTTTGTATTAAAGGGCTAAGTGTAGGTACGTTTTGGTTTCACAAAAGTCAATTTACCACATATATAACCAAAATGATCCGGCTTATTTAAATAAACTCGTGACATGTTGCTCAAAACTCTCTAATTTCTCAAACACGGACAGCTCTCAATCAACTGGCGGTTGAACAACAACTAACAATTTAGGATTTATGTTGTATGTATCTAAACCCCTTATAAAGTAAACCTGAAATAATAAATCGAGGTACTTCTCATATAATAGTCGAATTTTCCCATACATTACGGGCAGGTAGGAAATTATCATAATTAGCATGGATCTATAAAACCGGAGCTAACTGAGACTTTTGCAAGACAGATTTTTAGTTAGTATAATAAAATAGGTAAGATTTTGCTATTTTGGTATCGGAAACATTTTTGCTGTTCCCCAGTGTTATCAGGTATCTTGATAGGTACTCTAGTAATAAAAATAGAATTTGTCCTGGTTGTAACATATTTTTTAATTTTTTATTGACTAACTCTAGAATTCGTAAGTACTTTGCATTGTTTTATGTATATTTTTACTATATAGTACTATATCCTTTTCTTGTCACTTTACAGCACTCCTGATGAAGTGTATGTAAATGGACGAAATATTGAGAAAGAATAATTGAGTTTCTATAGTCAGAGACCGCATACCTGATAATTAGTACTCTTTTATGTAAATATATACATAATTTTTTTGCAACAAAAGCTTGATT
The DNA here is from genome assembly GCA_963920685.1 of Polydrusus tereticollis. Lineage (NCBI taxonomy): Eukaryota > Metazoa > Arthropoda > Insecta > Coleoptera > Curculionidae > Polydrusus > Polydrusus tereticollis. The sequence continues at coordinate 85,944,602 of OY987329.1, read as the reverse complement.
AATTGACGTATTGATTGTATTTTGTATCCTTAAACAGATGATTAACTTTACTTAAGACAAGAGAGTATGGTCTGGGTTAAAAAGCTTCATTGAAACTATCTTACAATCCAAAAAGTTATAATCTCTAAGAAACAACAAAAAATAACAAACAAGTTAAGAAAAAGCTAAATACACGGAACACTGCACCTTGCGTCTTGCAGTTAAAAAATCTACGAAAGTTATTTACATGTAATAAATCAAAGACATTAGAACTAGTAGACGAAACGATTCATTCATAATTCCCATAAAAGTATCGACTATTATTGTTTTAAAATAATTGGCGAGTGCGAGAGAGAAAGGCAGATCTCCTAGACCCGATCGGCAACATTGTAAACCGTCCCTTGGTTTTGCTCGCCAGTGGCGTAGAGGTTAAAACCTAACAACAATGTATGAAAATAATACAATAATTTTTACTCGTTTACTGTTAAGTAGCTACCACGGGTAATTTATCAATATCTACTCTTAATTGTTTCTAAGTATAACCAAACTTTTTTCATTGTGCATAGAAGTTTTAATAAAAATGGTGCTACCACAGCATAACTAAACGAACCCATACACTACACCAATGCTTTCTATAAAACAATAACCTAACCGTACTTACCGATGAAATGATAAACTTGGATTAAAATGATCCACTTTTTTACACACTACACAGGCATGAATCAAGATTGTTTCTTTCTACACTAATGTTTAGACAAATATACAAAGAAATAAAAATAAACTGCAAAAAGGGCACAAAAGCACGAACTAGCTGTTATGACAGACTGCCAACGTCGCAATCGCTATCGTCATTCTTTAAATGATTCCGGTTATAAAATCGTCTTACAATGTTGCCGTAGTGACTGAGATATATAACAATAATGTTAATACTTTTAATACTTTTTAAAGTTTTTAACAGTTTTTAATAAAATATCCGCATAACATTACGCATAATTTGATACGCACACCTTTACTTTTTTGTATATTGGGTTCTGGACGTAAATTATTACTAACTTAATCTTTTAAAAACATTTTTCCCTAATATTTCTAACAGACAAATAAAGCCGGCTAAGATCCAATTTGAGCAACAGAGATGAATAATAAAGAGGGAATGATAATTTGCCGCATACAAAATATAAACCATTTGGTCTATTAGTTATAATGTCTTTGTAATAAATAAACTAATTCAAAAAAAGCAGATCCGACACTTTTAAACATCCCACTAAAACCAACCTGTATACTGCATACCAATTTTCTCGATTTAAAAATATCTTAACCTTAAACTGTTATCTGTACATGACTACAATGTTTCAACCTTATTTTGCCGGTATTGGTAACTGTTAAGTTCAGCCGGAAAACGTGACACTTATGTGAATTACTGTGGTGGATACTGGAAAAATGATAACCTCGAATTTAAACAAAACGTTACATGACATAAAAATTAGGATATGGGCATGCTATGAGCTCAAGTAATTTATTGTTAGCTAATAATTAAAATTTAAATATATTCATTCCATGTCTGATAATACAATTCACTTATACTGAAATTCACTAAACAAATCAAAGTTTAACGCTAAATTTGTAAAACCCACCAAATGTTTAACAATTTATTTAAGTAAACGTGGATAATTAAAATCTTAAGCTCATTAAACGTCTGTTTCTATTTAAACGGTTTTTTTTAATCACTAGTTAATTGATGCGGATATCATGAAATATAGAATTGACAACAATCACGGCATCATTCTTGCATTATGGAATACACAAGTTAAAATCACTAACAGTCAGAAAGAGGTGATACATTTATTGCTTCTCTGATCTGGCATTGATGATTAAAAGAGACATCGTTAATAAATGTCGTTATTGCATTGCATTGTTTTATTTGCTAGCAGGGCCGCATTTAGGACGGGGCCAGCGGGGCCATGGCCCCAGGGCCCCCACCAATTCGGATAAAATAGAAAAATGATTGGTATGTTTTTTAATTGATCCCAAATTCGATAGAAACTAAGAAAGGCTTTCTAGTGCAGTTATTAGCAACGGTCATTCATAAGTCATATTCAAATTTCCCGCGCAAAGTAAGTTAGTTGAGCTATGCGTTCCGAAACTCACATTGTGTGTAAAATTTAAATTTTTATAAGCAGCATTCAAATTTGAGCATGTCCTCGCTAAAACTCCGAAATTGACCAAATTTTTCCTTGTTCGCGAGCAACCGAAAGCTGACAAGGAAAGCCTTCCATTTCTTCAAGCTCAATTTCTGATCCTGAAGTTGACAAATTGGATGCACCTGCAGATGACTCTCCAATAGTAAGAGAAGATAATTATTCAGACAATCCAAACTACAAGGCTGATATTGGTCTTTGGAAAGCGCCATTCACCAATGACATGATCAATTTTTGGGTCAAAGAAGGTTTATCAAAATTACAACATTGTGACGAAGAACTTTTCTCCAAGGTTTTAGTTACTCAAATACGGCAAGATAGCACCGAAAGCTATAGAAAATGTACAAAGGGACTTTTTTATCGCACACATCAAAACAAGAAGATTTTTCGACGCTTTTGGTTGTGTCTTTAAAATCTGTCGTAGAATCTAAGAGAACTGCATTTGAATCATATGAAACTGCAGGCAAAGAATTGTCCGATGAACAAGAGTATGAAAGTTTGCGTGTTCGATCTGTGAGTGTTCGATTGAGACCCCTAGATTATGGAACAGCGGATGCTGTGCAACAATCACCGAGAGACATATTTCGAACTAAATCTTTCCTTCCTGTCATTGACCAACTGATCGTATCGTTGAATGAACGAATTTCAGCGTACGAAGTCGTTGATGAACTATTCGGTTTCTTGACTGAGATGACCACAATGGAACCTTCTCAGTTGGAATGAAAGGTCAAAAATCTTGTACATCATTACCCTGATGATATAGACTTGAATTTAGCTAATGAATTGATTCATCTCGCCACTTTTGCAAAACAGTACGGAAAGAAAAAGGGTGAATCGAATGAAATTTTTCTTTACCGGATAATTTTGCAAAATAATGTGCAATCTACTTTTTGTAATGCAGAAGTGGCGCTTCGTATTTATTTATCGATGATAGTAACTAATTGCAGTGGGGAAAGATCATTTTTAAAACTAAAGATTATAAAGAACATATTGCGAACGTCGATGACTCAAGAACGCTTGTCGAATCTCATGCTTCTCAGTTTGGAAAGCGACATTCTCCGCGACATGAATTTTGATGATATTGTCAACCCTTTTGCTAATAAGAAATCGCGCAAAGTTTTTATTTAATTAGAATTAATGATCGAATAAACTTTTTCATATGCTGCACGTAATCATATTATTTTACTTGAGTATACTCCACTATATACGAAAAAATTTTAGGGGCCTCCACCAAATTTTGATCCCAGGGCCTCCGAATTCTAAATGCGGCCCTGTTTGCTAGTCATTCCATACTTACTTGAATATCATCAATCTCAATTAATCTTAAGGCATGTCTTGCCAAAAAAATTTCTATGGTTCCCTACTTATGAACACCTAGGTATAAACAAATTACAATTAGAGTAAGAACCTAAGAGCAGAATGTGAAACTTGCAAATGACTTCAAAATGAAAACAAATTTTCTTTTGCCGAAAAAGTGGATATATGTAAAGAAGTGTACCAGCCTCCAATTTTTTTAAGTAAGGAGCTATTTATAAAATTATTATTTTATTCTAAAGCTTCTGGTTAAATTAATGCACTTTACTGATGTGCATTTTATTTCTTTTTCCGTAGTCACAATTTATTTCTTTACTTCCTCTTTCGTTATCAAATAATAGTAAGTTAGGACTATACTATATGTTTAATGAGTTTTGAATATTATGCAGATATGGCGAGGGATCCACACACTAGCCTTAAGTGGCTTTCGTGGATTATTTTCTATATTTCCAATAAATAGGGAATATTTATGAATGTATTCCTTGGATGCTATAATATTATTATTATTATGGAAATATATAACAATCCAATAATAATAAATAGCCAGAGAGAGTTTAAAAATGGACATTGTTAAGGTATTAGAAGAAGCAGAATTTCAGGCTTCCCGTTCAAATTTATTACTGACGGTTACAAAGTGAATATGCTCAAGATCAGTTTCTCCTCTTAGAAGCCCAAACATTAATTCCTGAACGTAGAATCCTAGATTCCTTAATAAAATCGGGATAGCCAAATCCAGCTTCTCCAGCTCTCGGAGAAAATCGATTATGACGCGCCATTGTGCCACATTTAATGGCGGAATTGAGACGCGTGGAGCAAGACGTCAGGCGCAGAAGCGACAATGAGAATCAATACGAAAATTCCAATTTGCATTTTGATTTGCTTATGTAAATTAAATTGTGCATGGCAGAGAGACGACGGGACAGCGAGAGTAACGAGATGAGCTCTAATTTCTGGGGGTGATATTAAGCCGTGGCATGGGGATGGTTTTCTTTTAGGTATAATTTTAACGCAAAATGCTTTTAATGTTAGATAAATATTAAAGTCTTATGTCTGGGTACCAACGGGATTTTCAGTTTACCATATATTCAGAATATATAGGGAAATAATTGGCTAAGATTTTAGGTATAATTAACAAAAATTAATTAATATACAGGGTGTTTTAGAAGGACGTTACGTAACTTAAGGGGGTGATTCCTTGTAATATTCTAAGAGAAAAAGTTCATATGAACGTGTGTCCGGAGTTGCCCCGGTTTTGATATACAAGATATTAAAGTTTAAAAAAAAATCGGTTCTAATCGTGCGTCTTATCAGAAGGTGGCATTTTTCAACATTTGCTTTGATTAACTGTTCCTTTTCTTTTGTATATTTGTTTAAAGAAATTATTTTATTTTTAATTTAAATATTTTAATTAACTTTGAAATACATAGGTATTTTTTTGAACAAGCAATATAGTATAGTGGTTTTTATTTCGAGAACGAAGCAAATAATTCAAGGAACAAAGAAGTTGTATTATTAGTTGGCAAACCCAAAAATCAAAATTAGAAAAAAGTCAGTGGCGTACATTTTTTGTCATTAATATTCGTTAAGGTGCTCCCCAGGACGCTACTGGACTTAATAAATTAAATCTAGCTAGGGCAAACTAAGCCACTTATCATTATGAATAACGGCACCAAATTTCAATAAAATCGGGAAAAAGATATTTTAAAAAAATATTAAAAAAATATTTTTTTTTATTTTAATTTAAAACCCTGTATATCAAGAACGGGGCAACTCCGGACACATGTTTATATATAGCTTTTCTCTTAGAATATCATAAGGAATTACCCCCTTAAGTTATGTACCGTACTTTTAAAACACCTTGAATTAGGGCTAAACTTATATAAAACAGTAACTAGGTATATAATTATTTCTCCATAATAGAAAATGTTTCGTTCTTATCATAAAATTTAACACAATTCATTATATTAAATTAACAAAAATCAAAACCCAGAAACAGTGGAATGACCACCACACTGATTGGCCATAATATATTATAATATAATTTTTAGATGCAAATTTTTTCGTCTTTTATTTAGTTTGAATTAAAATCAAAAACAAATATATATTGTTTGAAACGCAAATCTAACTTTGTAATTCTTTTAATGTTAGAGACAGTGGGCTCAATTTTTTATTACATTTTCTAAAAACTTTTGTAATTTTAGTGTAAACTGCAAAGAATTTTAATTTTCTGACGACGCCTCTAAAGCCTATAAAATAATTTGCATATATCGAGTAGCGGAAACCGCTGTGTGACGTCACTATCTCCTATAGCAAGTCGCTGCCGCGGAGACAGGTGGCCATTTACGTCGCCCTTTCTCCGTTGCTGGGTAACGGAGTTGACATCAACAGAAAAGAAAAAAAAATATTTTTAATAATCTATTTTTCGTTTTTCTTAAATAGAACTCTTATGAAATGGCACTTCCTACTTGTTATAGAATATACTATTAAAAGGAATAATAATAAGCTTCTGATTTACCTGAACAAGGAAACAGTAAGAGCATCTCCCCTGTATATGTACAGAAAGACCGTTGCGTAAGTTTAAAGCGGTCGAACTGTAGAAGGTAAAGACGTCACCGCCTTGCGAGTGTATTATTTGATTTTGATCTCGTATATTTCGAAAACTACTTATCGGACTGACTTTAAATTTTCAGGCCTGACCATACCTTATAGACGCTTTACACAAATTAGGTAAAGAGTGTAATTTGAGGCTTGACCTGTATTTCTGAATGCTGACTTGTTACCGCTTAGTTCCATAGAAACTGATGACAGTTTTACTTCAAATAAGTAATTGTAAATCGTAGTTATAAAGTTGCAGTTTTCATAATGGTGAAGTTAACGGAACGAGAAAAAATTTAAATTCTATGCATGGTTGGGTTTGGTCATAGAACACGTACTTAAATAGAAACAGCTCAATTATTCAATGGAATCCATCCTGATCGTCTCCCCATATGTCAAAAGGTGGAGAGTAGAATAGAGGCTAAGTTTAGAGAATTCGGTAATATTAAAGATTTGCTTAAATCTGGTCATCCTGCTCGAGATGAAACTGAACAACTTGACATTTGGCTTTCCTTGGAAGAAAATCCATGCATCCTTCTGTCGCACATTGGTGCCAATTTACGCATGTGGAAATTTGTTGTTAACCGAAGCACAAATATCACCCATACAAAGTTATTCCAGTATTTGAACACACAATATTATCGTTATTGGGTAATGGATAATCCGCATTGGATGAAGGAGGTTCACACCTAGTAGCCGCAAATAACAAATGTGTGGTGTGAATAAATAAATGTTTATTTTTCTAAGAACATATAAAATGTATAGATTTCGTCAATTTAAAACACAATAATTAATAACAAATAAATAAACAAACAACGAAGGGATGCATACAAATTCAAGTGTTATTAAATTCGTTCAAACTATAAATAGTTTTGCTAATTAACAGTTTTTTAAAAGCATTCTTAAAACTTGATAAAGTATTAGCACTTTTTATAACGAGCGGAAGTGTATTGAACAATTTTAGTCCTAGAACATTAGGCGAATTTTTAGTAATATTCAGCCTTGTCAATGGTAGGCAAAAATCAGACTTTTGTCTAGTATTAAAATTGTGATACATACAATTTTTTTTTAATTTATCCCTATTTAAAAACACACAAACACATAATTCAAAAATAAATAATGACGTAACAGTTAATACATTGTACATTTTAAAAAGTTCTCTAGACGAATATGTGGAAGGCACATTTTTTATTATTCTCAAATTTTTTTTCTGGCATATAAGAATATCATTAGCCAAGGATGACCCACCCCAGAAACAGACGCCATATGATAATCTGCTACCTACCTGTGCGTGATAAAGATTTAACAGTTGCTGAGTAGTCAACACAGCATACAACGTTCTAAACTGATACGAGACTGAGTTGAGCTTTGCACAAAGTTCTTGGTAATACGGTTTCCACGAAAAATATTTATCGACATTAATTCCCAAAAACTTGGCCTTCTCGTTAAACACTATAGGAACACTATTAATATTCAAATTTGGTATTGTCGGTGTAAGTGTTTGACTTGATTGAAAAAGAAGCGCCTGGGTCTTGCTGGTATTTACGCAAAGGTCATTGCTACCAAACCACTCATTCAAGTGCTCCAACTCACAATTAATGTTTGTCTGCAAAGTCTCCAGTGACTCATTCGACATAATGATTAATGTGTCATCCGCATAGATCGTAAAGTGAACGCTTGGCATCACATTAACCAGGTCATTAATATACAAAATAAAAAACAATGGGCCCAAGAAGGAACCTTGTGGTATGCCCACATTTACATCGCCACCCTCTGACTCAAACCTACTCCTTCCAAAACTATCACTATGTTCAATACTAACATATTGATTACGGGATGCAATAAATGACTCAACACATTGTAAAGGGGCACCCCTGATGCCGTATCTAGAAAGCTTATCACATAGTTTTGAGTGACTGACGCAGTCGAAAGCTCGGCTAAGATAAAAAAAATCCCCACGGGGCACTCGCCCGCGTCAATCTTCTCAAGTACACCCTCCTAAAAGTCATGAATTGCGGTACCCGTCGACCTCCCAGAAATAAGACCATGTTGCCTATTCGTAATTATACTATGTCAAGTAGTGCGCGTAAGAGTAACTGGTCCATTTTTCTTTGAACAGCCTTTAACTTGACAAGTATATCTTGAATTTCTCCAACTTCAATTAATTCCAGCATTATTGGCTTTATTTCCCAATCCATTGGACTCCTGATGAAGAACTGATGTTCCGGCAAGATGGTGCTCCTCCGCACTATGCTGCCACTGCGCGTACATTTATGGATGAAACCTTTCCCAATCAGTGGATAGAAAGGATAGGACCTATCGAATGGCCCACCAGGTCGCCAGACCCAACTCCGCTGGACTTCTTGTGGGGTTACCTCAAATCGAAATTGTTTGTTGATAGCCCGAACAATCTGTAGGAGTTGAGAGAGAGAATTCGAAGAAAGCTGCATATCATAACTCCGGAAATAATTGAAAACGTGCAAAGAGAGTATATTGATCGCCTTGGATATTGTCGTAAATGGCGCACATTGTCAACATTTAATTCGATTTGGATCTATAAGCTCGAATTTTAATTTTTAGTTTTAGTTTTTAGTTTAAATTTAGTTCAATATTAACCTCTTAATTCTTAACTGTAAATTGTGCACCGTTAAAATGCAAACTAGGTATATTAATTAATTATAGTAAATATAAAATTAATACCAAAGCACCTAAGTTAAACAGAAAAACAAATTAACGGCGTAGACAATGATTCATTCATATTTATGAAACGAATGAATTATTTTGAGGTCATTAAAAATATACTTATTGGGGAAATTATAGCATAATTAATTTAATTTTAGGGCCTCGTGACGCCCTTTTAAAGACTGTTGTTAGGTCTCTTAATTTTATTTCTGTGAAAAAACACTTTTGTCATTTAAATATTTTAAAAATTTTCTTTTTTAAGAGAATTAGACATTATTAATTTGTAACTATGATTGATGCATATCTGAACCTCAGAATCAAGTCTATTTTTGCTAAAAATGAGTTTTTCGTACATACAAGCTACTTTATCTTAATTATAACATTTTAGTTTTCAGTTACCTGTTTTAACATGGAAGTTAGACCAGGGATGGTTCTGGCTTGTCATTTTTATGAATAATGTTTAACACTAACATCGCTTACCTCTCTATATAACCTAGCCCATTTATTTATGGTTTTATCAGTATGCCGGTAGACTTTAAACGCGCTTCATTGCAAGTGTTCTCTTTTCCCATCTAAGAATCGTCACTACATGGGATTGGCAGCAAGTCATCAGGTTATGTGGTACCAAAAAACGAAGATGATAGTTCTCCTTTGTTTTTAGAAAAAAAAAGCAGATACGGGAGAAAATTTCTGACCCTCTTAATGTGTCTACATATACTTGAGAAAAGAAAATCCATTAGTCCTCTTCTAAAAATATAAATTTACTAATAAATTTTTCACCTGTACAATTACAAGAAACACCAGAAACACATCTCTCATTCCTGAGGTATTGCCCAAAATTCGAGGACCCAAAAATCTTAAAACTAACTTGATAAACACTTCCAAAAACTATAACCTTGGATACGAGAAACCTTCCATGATTTTTATCGCACTTTAACTAACCAAATGAATTCGACTAGTCAGTTTTCTTTCTTTTAATAATATGTATATAATATATAGTTCGGTTTACAACGTTCTCCGACGCCTTCCTTTTTTAGTCTCCATTGATTTCGGTCTTGTCAGAGGTCTTTCCCAGCTCTCTCAAGCTGATCTCCTTGTCTATCCCCTCTTTCCAACTTTTCCTGGGTCTCCCTCGTTTTCGTCGTCCTTGTGGGGTCTATTTCAGTATCTATTTTGGGAGTTGTTCCTTGTTCATCCGTTGTACATGTCCATACCACTTCAGTTGTTTGACCCTAATATAATCCATTATGTCGTGTGTGACTCTCTCTAATCCTCTCGTTAGTAACTCTGTCCATTCTTGATCTGCCCGTTGCTTATCTCCAGTAGTCCATCTCCGTAGCCCTTAGTTGTTTTTCGGCTCTTTCTTTGATTTGCCATACTTTACTACTATATGAGATAATACTCTTTATGATTGTATCAAATATTCTTTGTTTGTTTCGTTTTGATACCTACTGGTCCCACAGTATTCCATTCATCATAGCTGTAGCTCTCCTTCCCTGCATGCTCCTTTCCTTGATTGCTCTGTCCAGTATACCGTCGTTTGTGATTTTTGTTCGTAAGTACGAATAGTTTTGGCATCATTTTGTACATTGTCCATCTTCTATCAGAAGGTCTTGCTGCACGCCCCTAATACACATGTACTCAGTTTTATTTATATTTACTTCCAGGCCCCACTTTGACAACACAGAGAACAAAAAGGGAGTAAAAACGATATTGGGCCTCTGTGGGGGTGGAGTTAAACCTCAATCCCTTACGTGGCTGCATCACTGATTTAAGCTACTGCAAAAATTGCTTGAATTTAAACTTGACTTTCTCAAAGGAAGGTTTTTGTGATTTAACAAAATGTTATAATAATATGACACTTATTTTCTTTTCTCAAGTTCACCCCTTTTGTTAAGCCTACCTAACTCTATCATTACTCAGCTGCAGGTGTTGCTGTGGTAATAAAAACTATTACCCTCATAAACATAACCATATATAAAAATAATACCATAAACAACAATTAACCCAAAAAAGGCGCCGGGCTTCGATGGGAACAACAACAAAACCAATAAAAATCCTGCCAGATAGTATTGTAACAGATGTAGTAAACTTGCCTCAGGCAATAATCGAAAAGGGCCGTTTTCCAACAGTGTGGAAAGAAGCCAAAGTTATTCCTATATCAAGGCCTGACTAAATCACTTAAACGGTTTTGTATTCAACAATAGCGTTTCACCACCAGAGCAGTTCGGCTTCAGAGCTGCTCATTGCATGGTGTGTCAAACCACTAGGCTGGCGACCAACGTTCTAAAGTGCTTCAACGGCTGCTTCCATAAGCTAATGAGGCCAGGCACGCGAAATTACCTTATGCAGTTTATCATTCCTTTTCTGGCAACATCAGAGCCGGAGTTCCGCAAAGATCCCACTTGCGGCGGTTCTGTACAATGTTTACACCGCTGATATTATAGGTAACCGCAAATATATATGTTTGCCGACGACACGACGATAACTGCTAAGCAGTAACAATTGGTAGTCTCGTGACTGCAAAGACATATAAATCTTCTCCAAATTTAGCAAAATAGCTGAAATACAGTCAATCTTCTTCTCGACATAGAAAGTTAAATTTCCAGCTTCCAGAGTACTAGTCAATAACACCAGAATAAACTGGAAAGATGACATCAAATATCTGGGAATTTTTTTCGACAGGAAAATAGTCTGGAATAATAATGCGGATCAATGCTTAAAAAAAGGCGAACCGACAGCTAAGCTCCATATACTCGCTTTTAAATCGAAATAGTAGAATCAACATATAGATAAAGGCAAATTTATACAAGACACAAGACAATGGTAATACCAGTCCTGACATATGGGACAGACATGGTATACAATAAACAAGATCCGCTACAAAAAACTTCAGGTATTCAAAACAAAACCCTTAGAATCATTGTGATCGCACTAAGATACACACCGACGCGACGTTAGTATTACATAACGATTTATAAATACCAACAACAGAACACATTAACGAACGTATAATGGACTACTACAGAAGAGCAGTTGTGCCACAAAACAATCTTAATCAAAAAAGCTCACGTTTAGGCACCACCATACACTAGACACAAATTTCCACGGGATTGGCAACCTCCATGAACCGGGCAACAGAAACTCGGCTAATTAAATACACACCAATTACAAAGGAACAGAGAGTCAGTAGAAAAATGAATCAATCAATAGAAGTAATAGACCATTGTCTGACTTATCATCTGATATTGTTAACTATCTCGTTGGTAAAGATTTTCATAAGAAAGTCTCGAACTAATATTTGACAAGAAAATATTATAGAAAACTTCGACGAATTAGGATCATACAAACAATTTCAGTTTCGTAAATTAAAATTTATTATTTATTAAAATTCGTAAACTGAGTATATTAAACATTAGTAGAGGAAAACGGAGAGTTCTGGGCCAGGTGGTGCTGGTGGTGCTGGTGGTGCAACTAACCCAGGTGGTGCAGGTGGTGCGTTTTACGATCTAACCCGGGTGGTTCGGTGGTGCGTTTTATGATCTAACCCGGGTGGTTCGGTGGTGCGTTTTATGACCTAACCCGGGTGGTTCGGTGGTGCTGTTTACAAAATAACCCGAAATTAAACCCGACTTTTTACGACCTAACCCGGATGCTTTCGCGAGGCGGCTTCTCATCTAACCCTAACTTGATCCTTAATATTTATGAACTGACCCGAGATAAAACCCGACTTTTTACGACCTAACCCGGATGCTTTCATGAGGCGGCTTCTTATCTAACCCTAACTTGAACCTGAATATTTATGAACTGACCCGAGATAAAACCCGACTTTTTACAACCTAACCCGGATGCTTTCGCGAGGCGGCTTCTCATCTAACCCTAATTTGAACCTGAATATTTATGATCTGACCCGAGATAAAACCCGACTTTTTATGATTTAACCTTAGTGAAACGCCGCTGTTAAAGCGATATAGTAAAAAAAACTCGATTAAAATTTTATCTTGTTCGCTAGACCAATTAATTTCCAAATATTATAATTAAAACATACAATCACTACACTGGCGCACCGTCAAAAATCGTGCTTGCACTATCCCAACGTACAGAGCGTCCGCTTCAGAAAATACGGTGCCGTATTTTTTGCGCCGAACGCTCTGGAGGAACACACTCCGATTTGCAAGTACATACACGCTTTGTCGCGGCAAAGCTCGCCGTCAAATTACGGCCACTCTTTTGCGGTACCGCTTTGTAGGAAACCAAAGCTTTAGTGAAACGCCGCTGCCCCAGAACTCTGTCCATATTCCTCTACTGTGTTAATTTATGCGGGTAATAAAACCGACAAGGGTCGGATCGGCCTGCATACTTATAGAGGTAAAAAAACCGCTTTAGAATGTTTTTGGTATATCTTTTTTAGATAATTTTGGGGGAAATAATTTGCCTGAGATGCCAATTAAAAAAGCCTACATTTAATTGTATTTTAGATTCTTGAATTTTGTACATGGATTAAAAATCTACTATTTCTTGAAATTGTATACATTATGTTAGATAATTATTAATATAATGTTATTAAGACTTTGTAAATATCTGTAAAAACTGTTCTAAATCGTGTCATTTCTGAAAATTGTATACTGAGTGTTTAGAATTTAGTAAAAAATTAAAAAAATGTTTTAATGTTATTAAGACCTGTGAAAATTTGTAAAACTGTACAGAATTGTATTATTTTCTGAAAATGATATACTGAGTGTTTAGAATTTAGTAAAAATTAAAAAAATGTTTTAAATTTGTTAAATCATGTGAAATCTTGTATAAAATGACTAGAACCGTTCTTAATCATGTCATTTCTGAAAATTGTTTACTGAGTGTTTAGAATTTAGTAAAAAATTAAAAAAAATGTTTTAACGTTATTAAGCCCTGTGAAACTTTGTAAAAAATGACTAAAACAGTCGCAAATCGTCCTATTTTCTTAAAAGTGTATACTGAGTGTTTAGAATTTAGTAAAAATTAAAAAAAATGTTTTAAATTTGTTAAATCATGCGAAATCTTGTATAAAATGACTAGAACCGTTCTTAATCATGGCATTTCTGAAAATTGTATACTGAGTGTTTAGAATTTAGTAAAAAATTAAAAAAAATGTTTTAACGTTATTAAGCCCTGTGAAACTTTGTAAAAAATGACTAAAACAGTCGCAAATCGTCCTATTTTCTTAAAAGTGTATACTGAGTGTTTAGAATTTAGTAAAAATTAAAAAAAATGTTTTAAATTTGTTAAATCATGTGAAATCTTGTATAAAATGACTAGAACCGTTCTTAATCATGACATTTCTGAAAATTGTATACTGAGTGTTTAGAATTTAGTAAAAAATTAAAAAAAATGTTTTAACGTTATTAAGCCCTGTGAAACTTTGTAAAAAATGACTAAAACAGTCGCAAATCGTCCTATTTTCTTAAAAGTGTATACTGAGTGTTTAGAATTTAGTAAAAATTAAAAAAAATGTTTTAAATTTGTTAAATCATGCGAAATCTTGTATAAAATGACTAGAACCGTTCTTAATCATGGCATTTCTGAAAATTGTATACTGAGTGTTTAGAATTTAGTAAAAAATTAAAAAAAATGTTTTAACGTTATTAAGCCCTGTGAAACTTTGTAAAAAATGACTAAAACAGTCGCAAATCGTCCTATTTTCTTAAAAGTGTATACTGAGTGTTTAGAATTTAGTAAAAATTAAAAAAAAATGTTTTAAATTTGTTAAATCATGTGAAATCTTGTATAAAATGACTAGAACCGTTCTTAATCATGACATTTCTGAAAATTGTATACTGAGTGTTTAGAATTTAGTAAAAATTAAAAAAAATGTTTTAAATTTGTTAAATCATGCGAAATCTTGTATAAAATGACTAGAACCGTTCTTAATCATGGCATTTCTGAAAATTGTATACTGAGTGTTTAGAATTTAGTAAAAAATTAAAAAAAATGTTTTAACGTTATTAAGCCCTGTGAAACTTTGTAAAAAATGACTAAAACAGTCGCAAATCGTCATATTTTCTTAAAAGTGTATACTGAGTGTTTAGAATTTAGTAAAAATTAAAAAAAATGTTTTAAATTTGTTAAATCATGTGAAATCTTGTATAAAATGACTAGAACCGTTCTTAATCATGACATTTCTGAAAATTGTATACTGAGTGTTAAGTATTTTAGTTGAAAATAAGATCATAAATCATCTATACAAAACAAGCGCTTCTTATGGATTTGAACGAAAATCATAGATTCGACTATTTTCATGAAAAATAAATCTAAGTACGGAATAATGCAGGAAGATTATCTATTTTCTTGGTTTAGAAAGTGATGTAGTTAAGATTTATAACTTAGGAATAAATAAATTATTATTAATCTTTTCGACCTATTTCTCTTGCATATTTAATTTCTTTGATAGTAAGAACTAATCTTTTTATTTTACAAAGTAAAAAAAAAAGCTAAAGATCGGCGTTGTCAGTCAGGTATAAGAACTGATTTAACACGATGGTTTTTGTACAAACGTTCACATACAATTGTATGCTTTTTAACCGATTGTGTCGGAAAAAATGACGATTTATAGATTAGATATTTAGACGAAGAGCTAACCTTCTCAATAAAGTATTGATTATTGCCCTGCTAGCTAGACAACACTTTTTATGTTAGTCAAAAAAAATTTTTTTTTTCGGACGCTATTACAGATTTCATCGTTAACTAACAAACATTAAGACCAAAAAATTAGCGTGCAAGATGAAATGTATAGGTTCACTTCATTTCTACATTATTTTACAACTCTCAATCGCATTAAAAACAAGATCGAATAAAAAATAACTTATGACATATGGACGAAAAATGTTTTTCGGGCTATTTAGGTTAGCGACCGCATTACGTCTGAAATACTACATTTTTCGAGCTTATAACATAATTTACTATTTTAACGTTAAAATAGGGGAAATGATGTATCGAAGTGGGTACTTTTTTTTGTCGGTCACGAGATTATAGTTTCTTTTAAAATGAGCTCTAATATTTACAACACAAATTATCCTTTAAGCCACATTAGTTTAAAACTCGTCTGTCGCTTTCCCTCTATTGTGAGTTTGATTAAAGTATAGCGTAGTATATATTTAGATGAATTTCGTAAATGTTGAATACTTTCAAAACTGAAAAAGCCGCCCTTTGCAATAAATATCTCCGTAGAGTTAGGTACCCTGCAGATTAAGGGTATTTCAGCGGATAATCATATACAAATTCAAATACCTCATTTGTTTCGGAGCAGTAACCATCAACTTTTACACCATTTAAAACAGCTTCTTTACCATTAGCAGCATGTAAGATGTTGATTTTTCTGTGATTCTCGGTCCAAAGTAACCAATCTATGGCAATTTTGCTCTGCCTGTTTCTCCATCGGTATCCATTTTTTGGTATGATTCCTATAGTATTAGGCTTCAAAAAATGTCTTCTAAAAATTGTATTGCATGCTGAAGCAATAGTTGTAGCTTCAGTAAATGGACATACATTGGTAGTTTGTATAAGTTGTTCTCTAAACTTTAAACATGATTGCGCAAGGATTTCGACATCCGATACGCAGTAGTCTACCAGATCTCTTTGCATATCGAAACCATCATTTTCATGTTCTACAAACCATTTAAGAAATTTGGCTCTGTCTTCTTCTTTCATACTATCTGAGGAGTAATATTGAATTGATGGTAGAGGTCCTATATAGTTTTCATTTGCCTTTGTATTAAATAGGTGCGGGAAGTAGCCTTTTTTAAAAATATCCTCAAGTCCAAATCCTTTTGGTAGTTTGGCTTAAGGCATAGGGAAATAGTTAAGTGAGTCGATAAATTTTACATTTTCAAGTTGCATCGTAATTATTTTGGTACCTCTCATGATTAACTCAGGTGTAAAATCTGTCTTTGTCATAATATAGTTTAATATAAACTGGTGATCAAAAGCCTGACCATTATGGGCTATTACAATAATTTCTTTAAAGTTTTTCCTCATTTGTAACAAATGGTTAGTAAATGTTCCCGCTGGGTCTATACCTCTGACTTTTTGTAACTTTAGACCACATTTTTTTTTTTACAAGTATCTGCTTCAGAATCCATGCACTCATCGCAGTATTGTTTGAAAACACAGAGATTGACTTGATGTAAAAACGTTGAATTTTCCAATAGTTTGTCTTGGCTCGTCTCTAAATCGTAGAATACAAAAAAGATCATCTTTAATCTTAGGTTTTCCCTTATCAGACCGAATATAACATAGATGATCCTCGGATGCATGTTTATTACAAATTTTACAATAAATTTCACCACATGCATGTGCTCTTTTGGCTTTAATGGTTTTTAAACAAATAGAACATAGTTTAATTTGTTCGCATACTGTAAATTTGCCTGACGAATAATCCTTTTTATGATTTTCGTAACAGTTTTGACTTCTAAAAAATCATAGACAGTCCTGGCATTTAATTTTTATTGCTATTTCGCAAGCAGAGGCTTGCTGACATGCCTGTCAGCTTCCACCACATCGGTGCTCATTTTTGTGATCATATGGGACGTAACACTTTTCACAAAAATAGTTAGAACAAAAAGCTGCTGTCAGCGATGTAATTACATTAAAATGGCTTTTGTAATGTAATAAGTTCAGCCGTTTATTGCTTTCAGTTGAACCTTCAAATATAATATTTCGTCCTTTTGATCCATAGCTATAAACAACTAATTTATATTCTTTTAGATGATTTTGAAATTGTATTAACTCGGGAATTCCACCTCCTGCCTCAGGAATGCTAATTTTAGCTCTCTCCAACAATGATCTTGTTCTTTCGGTTTGAATTTTACTAATATCTCTTCTAACCTTACTGAATTCGGGATCTCTTTTATTATGGGCAATGGCGACTACCAAAGCACGTGGTAAACACAGGTTATCGGTATTTTTAATACTTATAATACCTCGTCGCTTGTCGCATTCCTCGTGAAAGCTGTTATAATTTTTTCCTCTTCCCCCACCAACAGGTAATCTAACAGTTGTCACACTAAGACAAAATGATTCTGTATTAAGACCTGCTGAGTTTGACTGATAAATGCCACTTATAACACTCCAAACATCTTAAAAGGTTATGTCTTTAGCTGCTTTGAAGCGAATCTAACCTTCTCCTCGGTTGAAGTCTTTAGAGCAAAAACTAAAAGCCACACGATCTAAGGGTTGTAGGCCTTCTATAGCGTTTTCCACCCAACCAACTGGTTCAACTCCCTGTGGAACAGGTTTTAACTTAAACTCTAGAGTGCGTCCTGTAAGGTTAAATTCTCGTAACTTTTTAACAACGTCTTTAACAATAATAACCTTCTCCATCTTTCTTTTTTTTTTGTTGTTTTATAGTCTACTATCTACCTACATAAAAAAAAAAAAAAAAAAAAAAACAAGTATATTTTCATATTTTTATCGGTCTTAAGTTCGATTTCAAAAGCACACTCCCACTTTTTGATAATTTCACAGTCTAAGCACATAGATCTTATATTTTTTATTTACGATCAATTCATCTTTATTCGCCAATCGTCTCAAACGAGTCTGCTTTTGAAAGTAATATAGCCTTAGTATTCAGAAAATATTAATGATATCGGAGCCTAAAACATCCTTAACACTAAAAAATCATTGTGTTTCCTAACAAAACCCATCATCTTGTCTATTTAGCTTGCTTTCCTATTGTTTAGCAGGTTAAATAAAATTATTATTTCGCTCTTTTTGTCTGTACTGAATCGTTAGGGGAATACGATTCTAGTCCTATAAGAGAGACAGTTAAAATTTATGTAAGCAATCAGAAATCCTACACTATGAGCTACTTAGTTAAAATTTCATATTTCCTTCCTGGATCAGCTAAAATTTGTGTTGTGTCGGTCAAAATTGATAAAATACGAAAAAAATGCTAGATACATTTTATCATGACTTTCTATCTAATACCATCTTATTTCAAGGTATAATTCGGTTGTCAAAATGAGAATCTAAAAAATCCTCGTGTTTCCTCACAAAACCCATCATCTTGCCTATTTAGCTTGCTTTTCTATTGTTTAGCAGGTTAAATAAAATTATTATTTCGCTCTTTTTGTCTGTACTGAATCGTTAGGGGGATACGTTTCTAGTTCTATAAGAGAGACAGTTAAAATTTATGTAAGCAATCAGAAATCCTACACTATGAGCTACTTAGTTAAAATTTCATATTTCCTTCCTGGGTCAGGCAAAATTTGTGATGTGTCGGTCAAAATTTATAAAAATACGAAAAAAATGCTGGATGCATTTTTAGCGTGACTTTCTATTTAATACCATCCTATTTCAAGGTATAATTCGGTTGTCAAAATGAGAATAAAATAATCTTCCCATGGTTTATGTCATCTTAAAAAAGTCAAAAGGTTATATTCTGTAGAGGGTCAGATACATTCAAATTTAAAAATTTTCTCCAAGAAGAATTTTAAGATAGTATTATAGTAAATAAAAATTCTATACCTCCAATATTTCTTGGAAACATATCGTGTTCTAGCGACATAACCCAAAAGTACCTCTATTCAGAAACGCATCGTACTTTTCTTGTCAAACTTGACTTTGTTGTAATGTTGTATGCAGAGCACTTTGAAAACAAAAATTAGATTAGAAACCGCCGCCTCTTAAGGTATACTTTTTTAGGTCTTACATAGGGTACACTGGTATACAGAACAAATGTCATCTTTAATTGTCTCATTGTCCCATCCATTACATTATTATAATCTTAAAGCACCTGTTACCAGCATTATCTGTTTTTATGGTTTTCATAAAACATAGCGATTACCGATGAAAATTAAACGAAAACTTAATAAATAACTTTTTTTCAACTGAAATAGACTGATTTTCGATGGAAAAATGTTACTTATAACTAAAAATGAATATAAGACATATACGCAATGATATTTAGAATAAATCAATCTTTTCTAAAATTACTATGAAATATTCACAAAATCGTTTCGTTATAACCAAAGTAGCAAGGCTTGCAGATTTCATATAGAGTTCAAACGCGATACTGGGATGATCTTTTTTTTTTATATTTTTGTAGGATAATGCACCACTACGTTGTAAGTACTTGAGAGAGGACTTTCTTGAAAAATCCTCAAATTTCTCTGCAATTTTGTTCCTTCTAGAGTTAAATTCACACAGAAAACCCCGTATTCTTATCTTTCAGGTTGGTATATTAAAAAGGGCTTATTAGTATGGTTTAGAAAACAAGCAATATTAATTAACGGATGTTTTTTCGTCATATGAAGAGTTGAAAAATTTTTTTTTTCCACTCCAATGGTTGCGATGCAGAGAGTCGGGTTTCATCATAATCTTTCAGGGTAGCTCAGGTTTGATTGCATGTAGAGAGTTGGGTTTCATCATAATCTTTCAGGGTAGCTCAGGTTTGATTGCATGTACTAAGGTTAGTGCTCCTTGCAATCGGTTTCAGGTTTGACGCACCCCCCTCAGGTTTGTTCAGGTTTCTCAAGTGTTTGAGAAACCTGAACAAACCTGAGGGGGGTGCGTCAAACCTGAAACCGATTGCAAGGAGCACTAACCTTAGTACATGCAATCAAACCTGAGCTACCCTGAAAGATTATGATGAAACCCAACTCTCTACATGCAATCAAACCTGAGCTACCCTGAAAGATTATGATGAAACCCGACTCTCTGCATCGCAACCATTGGAGTGGAAAAAAAAAATTTTTCAACTCTTCATATGACGAAAAAACATCCGTTAATTAATATTGCTTGTTTTCTAAACCATACTAATAAGCCCTTTTTAATATACCAACCTGAAAGATAAGAATACGGGGTTTTCTGTGTGAATTTAACTCTAGAAGGAACAAAATTGCAGAGAAATTTGAGGATTTTTCAAGAAAGTCCTCTCTCAAGTACTTACAACGTAGTGGTGCATTATCCTACAAAAATATAAAAAAAAAAGATCATCCCAGTATCGCGTTTGAACTCTATATGAAATCTGCAAGCCTTGCTACTTTGGTTATAACGAAACGATTTTGTGAATATTTCATAGTAATTTTAGAAAAGATTGATTTATTCTAAATATCATTGCGTATATGTCTTATATTCATTTTTAGTTATAAGTAACATTTTTCCATCGAAAATCAGTCTATTTCAGTTGAAAAAAAGTTATTTATTAAGTTTTCGTTTAATTTTCATCGGTAATCGCTATGTTTTATGAAAACCATAAAAACAGATAATGCTGGTAACAGGTGCTTTAAGATTATAATAATGTAATGGATGGGACAATGAGACAATTAAAGATGACATTTGTTCTGTATACCAGTGTACCCTATGTAAGACCTAAAAAAGTATACCTTAAGAGGCGGCGGTTTCTAATCTAATTTTTGTTTTCAAAGTGCTCTGCATACAACATTACAACAAA
Source organism: Polydrusus tereticollis (assembly GCA_963920685.1). NCBI lineage: Eukaryota > Metazoa > Arthropoda > Insecta > Coleoptera > Curculionidae > Polydrusus > Polydrusus tereticollis. The sequence continues at coordinate 85,923,410 of OY987329.1, read as the reverse complement.
GTCAAGTTTGACAAGAAAAGTACGATGCGTTTCTGAATAGAGGTACTTTTGGGTTATGTCGCTAGAACACGATATGTTTCCAAGAAATATTGGAGGTATAGAATTTTTATTTACTATAATACTATCTTAAAATTCTTCTTGGAGAAAATTTTTAAATTTGAATGTATCTGACCCTCTACAGAATATAACCTTTTGACTTTTTTAAGATGACATAAACCATGGGAAGATTATTTTATTCTCATTTTGACAACCGAATTATACCTTGAAATAGGATGGTATTAAATAGAAAGTCACGCTAAAAATGCATCCAGCATTTTTTTCGTATTTTTATAAATTTTGACCGACACATCACAAATTTTGCCTGACCCAGGAAGGAAATATGAAATTTTAACTAAGTAGCTCATAGTGTAGGATTTCTGATTGCTTACATAAATTTTAACTGTCTCTCTTATAGAACTAGAAACGTATCCCCCTAACGATTCAGTACAGACAAAAAGAGCGAAATAATAATTTTATTTAACCTGCTAAACAATAGAAAAGCAAGCTAAATAGGCAAGATGATGGGTTTTGTGAGGAAACACGAGGATTTTTTAGATTCTCATTTTGACAACCGAATTATACCTTGAAATAAGATGGTATTAGATAGAAAGTCATGATAAAATGTATCTAGCATTTTTTTCGTATTTTATCAATTTTGACCGACACAACACAAATTTTAGCTGATCCAGGAAGGAAATATGAAATTTTAACTAAGTAGCTCATAGTGTAGGATTTCTGATTGCTTACATAAATTTTAACTGTCTCTCTTATAGGACTAGAATCGTATTCCCCTAACGATTCAGTACAGACAAAAAGAGCGAAATAATAATTTTATTTAACCTGCTAAACAATAGGAAAGCAAGCTAAATAGACAAGATGATGGGTTTTGTTAGGAAACACAATGATTTTTTAGTGTTAAGGATGTTTTAGGCTCCGATATCATTAATATTTTCTGAATACTAAGGCTATATTACTTTCAAAAGCAGACTCGTTTGAGACGATTGGCGAATAAAGATGAATTGATCGTAAATAAAAAATATAAGATCTATGTGCTTAGACTGTGAAATTATCAAAAAGTGGGAGTGTGCTTTTGAAATCGAACTTAAGACCGATAAAAATATGAAAATATACTTGTTTTTTTTTTTTTTTTTTTTTTTATGTAGGTAGATAGTAGACTATAAAACAACAAAAAAAAAAGAAAGATGGAGAAGTTTATTATTGTTAAAGACGTTGTTAAAAAGTTACGAGAATTTAACCTTACAGGACGCACTCTAGAGTTTAAGTTAAAACCTGTTCCACAGGGAGTTGAACCAGTTGGTTGGGTGGAAAACGCTATAGAAGGCCTACAACCCTTAGATCGTGTGGCTTTTAGTTTTTGCTCTAAAGACTTCAACCGAGGAGAAGGTTAGATTCGCTTCAAAGCAGCTAAAGACATAACCTTTTAAGATGTTTGGAGTGTTATAAGTGGCATTTATCAGTCAAACTCAGCAGGTCTTAATACAGAATCATTTTGTCTTAGTGTGACAACTGTTAGATTACCTGTTGGTGGGGGAAGAGGAAAAAATTATAACAGCTTTCACGAGGAATGCGACAAGCGACGAGGTATTATAAGTATTAAAAATACCGATAACCTGTGTTTACCACGTGCTTTGGTAGTCGCCATTGCCCATAATAAAAGAGATCCCGAATTCAGTAAGGTTAGAAGAGATATTAGTAAAATTCAAACCGAAAGAACAAGATCATTGTTGGAGAGAGCTAAAATTAGCATTCCTGAGGCAGGAGGTGGAATTCCCGAGTTAATACAATTTCAAAATCATCTAAAAGAATATAAATTAGTTGTTTATAGCTATGGATCAAAAGGACGAAATATTATATTTGAAGGTTCAACTGAAAGCAATAAACGGCTGAACTTATTACATTACAAAAGCCATTTTAATGTAATTACATCGCTGACAGCAGCTTTTTGTTCTAACTATTTTTGTGAAAAGTGTTACGTCCCATATGATCACAAAAATGAGCACCGATGTGGTGGAAGCTGACAGGCATGTCAGCAAGCCTCTGCTTGCGAAATAGCAATAAAAATTAAATGCCAGGACTGTCTATGATTTTTTAGAAGTCAAAACTGTTACGAAAATCATAAAAAGGATTATTCGTCAGGCAAATTTACAGTATGCGAACAAATTAAACTATGTTCTATTTGTTTAAAAACCATTAAAGCCAAAAGAGCACATGCATGTGGTGAAATTTATTGTAAAATTTGTAATAAACATGCATCCGAGGATCATCTATGTTATATTCGGTCTGATAAGGGAAAACCTAAGATTAAAGATGATCTTTTTTGTATTCTACGATTTAGAGACGAGCCAAGACAAACTATTGGAAAATTCAACGTTTTTACATCAAGTCAATCTCTGTGTTTTCAAACAATACTGCGATGAGTGCATGGATTCTGAAGCAGATACTTGTAAAAAAAAAAATGTGGTCTAAAGTTACAAAAAGTCAGAGGTATAGACCCAGCGGGAACATTTACTAACCATTTGTTACAAATGAGGAAAAACTTTAAAGAAATTATTGTAATAGCCCATAATGGTCAGGCTTTTGATCACCAGTTTATATTAAACTATATTATGACAAAGACAGATTTTACACCTGAGTTAATCATGAGAGGTACCAAAATAATTACGATGCAACTTGAAAATGTAAAATTTATCGACTCACTTAACTATTTCCCTATGCCTTAAGCCAAACTACCAAAGGCATTTGGACTTGAGGATATTTTTAAAAAAGGCTACTTCCCGCACCTATTTAATACAAAGGCAAATGAAAACTATATAGGACCTCTACCATCAATTCAATATTACTCCTCAGATAGTATGAAAGAAGAAGACAGAGCCAAATTTCTTAAATGGTTTGTAGAACATGAAAATGATGGTTTCGATATGCAAAGAGATCTGGTAGACTACTGCGTATCGGATGTCGAAATCCTTGCGCAATCATGTTTAAAGTTTAGAGAACAACTTATACAAACTACCAATGTATGTCCATTTACTGAAGCTACAACTATTGCTTCAGCATGCAATACAATTTTTAGAAGACATTTTTTGAAGCCTAATACTATAGGAATCATACCAAAAAATGGATACCGATGGAGAAACAGGCAGAGCAAAATTGCCATAGATTGGTTACTTTGGACCGAGAATCACAGAAAAATCAACATCTTACATGCTGCTAATGGTAAAGAAGCTGTTTTAAATGGTGTAAAAGTTGATGGTTACTGCTCCGAAACAAATGAGGTATTTGAATTTGTATATGATTATCCGCTGAAATACCCTTAATCTGCAGGGTACCTAACTCTACGGAGATATTTATTGCAAAGGGCGGCTTTTTCAGTTTTGAAAGTATTCAACATTTACGAAATTCATCTAAATATATACTACGCTATACTTTAATCAAACTCACAATAGAGGGAAAGCGACAGACGAGTTTTAAACTAATGTGGCTTAAAGGATAATTTGTGTTGTAAATATTAGAGCTCATTTTAAAAGAAACTATAATCTCGTGACCGACAAAAAAAAGTACCCACTTCGATACATCATTTCCCCTATTTTAACGTTAAAATAGTAAATTATGTTATAAGCTCGAAAAATGTAGTATTTCAGACGTAATGCGGTCGCTAACCTAAATAGCCCGAAAAACATTTTTCGTCCATATGTCATAAGTTATTTTTTATTCGATCTTGTTTTTAATGCGATTGAGAGTTGTAAAATAATGTAGAAATGAAGTGAACCTATACATTTCATCTTGCACGCTAATTTTTTGGTCTTAATGTTTGTTAGTTAACGATGAAATCTGTAATAGCGTCCGAAAAAAAAAATTTTTTTTGACTAACATAAAAAGTGTTGTCTAGCTAGCAGGGCAATAATCAATACTTTATTGAGAAGGTTAGCTCTTCGTCTAAATATCTAATCTATAAATCGTCATTTTTTCCGACACAATCGGTTAAAAAGCATACAATTGTATGTGAACGTTTGTACAAAAACCATCGTGTTAAATCAGTTCTTATACCTGACTGACAACGCCGATCTTTAGCTTTTTTTTTTACTTTGTAAAATAAAAAGATTAGTTCTTACTATCAAAGAAATTAAATATGCAAGAGAAATAGGTCGAAAAGATTAATAATAATTTATTTATTCCTAAGTTATAAATCTTAACTACATCACTTTCTAAACCAAGAAAATAGATAATCTTCCTGCATTATTCCGTACTTAGATTTATTTTTCATGAAAATAGTCGAATCTATGATTTTCGTTCAAATCCATAAGGGGCGCTTGTTTTGTATAGATGATTTATGATCTTATTTTCAACTAAAATACTTAACACTCAGTATACAATTTTCAGAAATGTCATGATTAAGAACGGTTCTAGTCATTTTATACAAGATTTCACATGATTTAACAAATTTAAAACATTTTTTTTAATTTTTACTAAATTCTAAACACTCAGTATACACTTTTAAGAAAATATGACGATTTGCGACTGTTTTAGTCATTTTTTACAAAGTTTCACAGGGCTTAATAACGTTAAAACATTTTTTTTAATTTTTTACTAAATTCTAAACACTCAGTATACAATTTTCAGAAATGCCATGATTAAGAACGGTTCTAGTCATTTTATACAAGATTTCGCATGATTTAACAAATTTAAAACATTTTTTTTAATTTTTACTAAATTCTAAACACTCAGTATACACTTTTAAGAAAATAGGACGATTTGCGACTGTTTTAGTCATTTTTTACAAAGTTTCACAGGGCTTAATAACGTTAAAACATTTTTTTTAATTTTTTACTAAATTCTAAACACTCAGTATACAATTTTCAGAAATGTCATGATTAAGAACGGTTCTAGTCATTTTATACAAGATTTCACATGATTTAACAAATTTAAAACATTTTTTTTTAATTTTTACTAAATTCTAAACACTCAGTATACACTTTTAAGAAAATAGGACGATTTGCGACTGTTTTAGTCATTTTTTACAAAGTTTCACAGGGCTTAATAACGTTAAAACATTTTTTTAAATTTTTTACTAAATTCTAAACACTCAGTATACAATTTTCAGAAATGCCATGATTAAGAACGGTTCTAGTCATTTTATACAAGATTTCGCATGATTTAACAAATTTAAAACATTTTTTTTAATTTTTACTAAATTCTAAACACTCAGTATACACTTTTAAGAAAATAGGACGATTTGCGACTGTTTTAGTCATTTTTTACAAAGTTTCACAGGGCTTAATAACGTTAAAACATTTTTTTTAATTTTTTACTAAATTCTAAACACTCAGTATACAATTTTCAGAAATGTCATGATTAAGAACGGTTCTAGTCATTTTATACAAGATTTCACATGATTTAACAAATTTAAAACATTTTTTTTAATTTTTACTAAATTCTAAACACTCAGTATACACTTTTAAGAAAATAGGACGATTTGCGACTGTTTTAGTCATTTTTTACAAAGTTTCACAGGGCTTAATAACGTTAAAACATTTTTTTTAATTTTTTACTAAATTCTAAACACTCAGTATACAATTTTCAGAAATGCCATGATTAAGAACGGTTCTAGTCATTTTATACAAGATTTCGCATGATTTAACAAATTTAAAACATTTTTTTTAATTTCTACTAAATTCTAAACACTCAGTATACACTTTTAAGAAAATAGGACGATTTGCGACTGTTTTAGTCATTTTTTACAAAGTTTCACAGGGCTTAATAACGTTAAAACATTTTTTTTAATTTTTTACTAAATTCTAAACACTCAGTAAACAATTTTCAGAAATGACATGATTAAGAACGGTTCTAGTCATTTTATACAAGATTTCACATGATTTAACAAATTTAAAACATTTTTTTAATTTTTACTAAATTCTAAACACTCAGTATATCATTTTCAGAAAATAATACAATTCTGTACAGTTTTACAAATTTTCACAGGTCTTAATAACATTAAAACATTTTTTTAATTTTTTACTAAATTCTAAACACTCAGTATACAATTTTCAGAAATGACACGATTTAGAACAGTTTTTACAGATATTTACAAAGTCTTAATAACATTATATTAATAATTATCTAACATAATGTATACAATTTCAAGAAATAGTAGATTTTTAATCCATGTACAAAATTCAAGAATCTAAAATACAATTAAATGTAGGCTTTTTTAATTGGCATCTCAGGCAAATTATTTCCCCCAAAATTATCTAAAAAAGATATACCAAAAACATTCTAAAGCGGTTTTTTTACCTCTATAAGTATGCAGGCCGATCCGACCCTTGTCGGTTTTATTACCCGCATAAATTAACACAGTAGAGGAATATGGACAGAGTTCTGGGGCAGCGGCGTTTCACTAAAGCTTTGGTTTCCTACAAAGCGGTACCGCAAAAGAGTGGCCGTAATTTGACGGCGAGCTTTGCCGCGACAAAGCGTGTATGTACTTGCAAATCGGAGTGTGTTCCTCCAGAGCGTTCGGCGCAAAAAATACGGCACCGTATTTTCTGAAGCGGACGCTCTGTACGTTGGGATAGTGCAAGCACGATTTTTGACGGTGCGCCAGTGTAGTGATTGTATGTTTTAATTATAATATTTGGAAATTAATTGGTCTAGCGAACAAGATAAAATTTTAATCGAGTTTTTTTTACTATATCGCTTTAACAGCGGCGTTTCACTAAGGTTAAATCATAAAAAGTCGGGTTTTATCTCGGGTCAGATCATAAATATTCAGGTTCAAATTAGGGTTAGATGAGAAGCCGCCTCGCGAAAGCATCCGGGTTAGGTTGTAAAAAGTCGGGTTTTATCTCGGGTCAGTTCATAAATATTCAGGTTCAAGTTAGGGTTAGATAAGAAGCCGCCTCATGAAAGCATCCGGGTTAGGTCGTAAAAAGTCGGGTTTTATCTCGGGTCAGTTCATAAATATTAAGGATCAAGTTAGGGTTAGATGAGAAGCCGCCTCGCGAAAGCATCCGGGTTAGGTCGTAAAAAGTCGGGTTTAATTTCGGGTTATTTTGTAAACAGCACCACCGAACCACCCGGGTTAGGTCATAAAACGCACCACCGAACCACCCGGGTTAGATCATAAAACGCACCACCGAACCACCCGGGTTAGATCGTAAAACGCACCACCTGCACCACCTGGGTTAGTTGCACCACCAGCACCACCAGCACCACCTGGCCCAGAACTCTCCGTTTTCCTCTACTAACATTACAAACCTGAATGAAACGATGATGAGTACCACAATCAAAATTTGATAAAAATTATATTATTTGACTACTAGGTCTATAATAGTAGTTGTAACTCACGAGGATGTAGTTTGGGTTCGTAATCATCTAAGTTATGGCTACCTATTGCGAGAAAAAGAACTATACTTTTTTAAAATACCCATTTTACTATCACAACAATAGCTTCACATTATTATTTCTTGATAAATTCACTCCTACAATAAAATGTTCATTTTACATTTGCATTTTTATCGTTTTGACATCGATAAAACCCTCTCGATTAAATTGCAAAAGCCTATCCAGCTCAAAATCGAGTACCTTTTCTTTTTTGGTGCTCGGCAACCTGACATATTGTTACAAATTAATATGATGCTGTCAAACATTTTTTTAGTGATTTGCGATTAAATTATTAAAAATGAACCGTTTTGGACACGTTTCAATAAACGAGATTGAAGGAAACATCGAAACAAGCATTCCTAAGTCTACAAAAAATACTAAATCATTGATATGGAGACAGTTTATTGTATTCTGTAAGGAACGAAATTACGAACTATTAGCGTCGACTCCAGTAACAGAAATTGCGATGTTTTTAACTGTAACTGATTAGGCATATAACATGAAAAAAGCAAAAATGATGCAAATGAAATATTTCAACGAATTTAAAATAAATTTTAATCCTTTTAGCGACATTATATTTAAAGAGGCCCGTGACGCAAAAAATGCAAAAAGAAAACTATTACAAACTATTCCAGAGAAACGAAAAATAAGTTGCGTTGCTTTGAGTCAACCAGAAATAATTAAAATGGCAAAATTATGATGCGAAGACACCCCGGAAGGACTACAAATAAAGTTTTGTCATATAGCTGCCTATGAATTGGCTTGGCGAGGTGGGGAAGCGGCAAACTGCAAAGTATATCTTTTCAAAGAAGAAACAGGACATGATGGAAAATATACAAACAGAATTGAATATAATCCCATATTTTCCAAAACAACACAAGGTGGGTCAAAGAAATGCATGAAGAGTAAATGGCTTACTAAAAATGAAAACGATGAAAGTGTATGTCCCGTAAAATTATTTAGAAATCTCATAAAAAGCGAGCCAAAAATGTGACGACAGAACGATTATTTTTAACGCTGAATCCATTTTGGAATAAAGAGAACTCTAAAGGCTGATACAAAAATGTACCTCTAGAAGTAAATACAATATCACAATGGACAAAAACCTCAGCAGCTAGAATTATTGGACTAGATGTAAAGAATAACAAAATTACGAACCACTCAAGCCGCGCTAGTTTGTTGTCTCATTTGGCTAAAGCAGGCGTCAATAACGAACAGTTAATAAAAATGACTGAACATAATAATTCTAGCTCCATAAAACCGTACCTACAACTAGATGCCGAGCATCATGAGAAACTAGTGAGAAATTTAAGAAGCGAAATCGTATTACCTACAAGCAGAACAGAAAATTACATTACACGTATGGAACAGAGCAGCTCGTCAACTGGAGTATCTTTATTACCCAATGAAAAGGTTTATAATACTTGTGTTTTCAATAATTGGACATTTAACTAATATTTTAGCTTTAGCATAATTTGTATTAAAGTTGCATTAGAAAATAAACAGCATTATTTTTTTTTAGTATCTATTCATGCCAAAATTCGTGAATTTCTCTAGCTAAAAATCACTCGATCTTCTTTTTAAGATCGGATAAACTTTTATTTTTTAAACTCAAACTAGATCACTTTTTAGCACTTTAAACTCGAACAAACGGTAATAGATAAAAACGCTCTAGCTTCGCTGTCGCGTTTTTATCACTTCGTTTGTTCTCGTTAAATTTCTAAGCAATCTAGTTTTCGTAAAAAATAAAAGTTTATCCGATAAAAAAAAAACTCTTGTGGTTTTACGTATGACAATTCACCTGCCAACGACGTAACTAAAATTGGTTTTTCAGGGCTTTTAAACTAATTAATATTCGATGTTATGTATGATAACGGCTACTGGATAATGAGTAACAAAACTTGTTTAAAATTAAATTCGTAATGCCTGTATCGTAGAAAAATATATTGTGAGACGATATTGACAATATAAACGTTTGAATTTATTGAGATCCATTTCAGCTTAACTTCCTAGAAATGACCCCAGCAATGTTGTGTTCTTTTATTGGGTAAAAACTTTTTACCTGAGGGCTGCAAAGTAAAAGTCACTAAAAAGTAAAGATGTTCTTTTTTAAGTTTGACTGACTCTGCCTATTGATAAATTATTACGAATATTTGTATGATTAGTTTGTGAGTCAGAATACATTCAAAGTAAAAATTACTTTTACCGTTAAGATACATGACATTGGTTGTAATACTTGGCTATTGGTGATTACCTTAAGGATTGAGGAGGCTCCAGACCATTTCGCTTTATACCTTGCCTGCAAAAATTATTATCATCACAGTGTACTTTGCATCCAAAACCGTACTGGTTAGCGGTAGAGTTCACTACCTGTTGGGCGTGAGTAAATCAGTCATTTCGTCATCTCTAACAGTCGTTCGTTACAAGTAATTCGATTCATCGTTAATTTGTCCAATTTCTGAAATAATTCACGCAATGGGCTTTACAGAACAGCACAAAATAATTCATGGTTGAAGTGGATTGTCGAAACGGGGTTAGAGTATCTGGTGAGTGGCAATACAATCAGCGTTGCCCGTACGTTATATCTTTGTTTTACGAAAACAGCATTTATTCAAAAAAAATAGTAATAATTAATAAATTAGCAGTACTATCTATGCAGATGATCGGACGTGTGAGAAAGAAAGAAATCCGCTAAACTAATAGTCTAGATATTAAACTTTTATTACAGCATATTATAACACAATAATATACACTGTTACTATTATGTCATCGTGAATATTAGACGCAACATAAAACCCATTACACTAATTACACCTAATATTTAAATTAACACCAGACGCGGCCAGGCGACAAATTAAGCCGTTTTCAGTAGCGTACTTATTACAAAAACCGTTGTGTGTCATTTTTTCTATGTTCATAATTAGTTTTAAAATGCACTATAAATCATAAGAAGCTTTCGTAAAAACTCTTTTGGGAAAGAATTTAATATACTTTCAAACAATTATGTTTTATTCTCATGCCTAATTAATAAGTTTTGCATTTATTATATATTTTATATCAGATTTTAGTATTTGACATATTAAGCATAGCCCATTTAGCCCACGTGGGAAAGGTGAAGCAAATCTAGCTTAGTCGTATGAACAGGGTGTTCTAGAATAAGTAAAAAAGAAAGTGTAACATATATTGCAGGGTTTGTTTTTTTGGATCATTATAAGAAAAAAATTACAAATAAACCTATGTTCTACAATTCTAAACGTTTGAACTGGCCTGAACTATGTGGTATGTTGAAGTTTTAAAACAAAAATATTGTTTTTTTAATAAATTTAATACGGCTCCAGATATTTTCTGAATATTATTTATCCACAGTAAGAGGCATTGTTCGTTCGGTGGGTTATTCTAGTTTAGTGAAGTTAAGTAGAAAAAGTTAGTTTTTGAGAAAAAAATGTTATTCGTTTGTGAGCAAATCTTTTCTCTTGCCTTTCTTTTATCCGGCGCATCTCTAATACCGGGAAAGCAAAAACTATTATCATCAAAGTGTGGTTCACATCTAAAGCCGCACTGCTTAGCAGTAGAGTCAAATACCTGTTGGGTGTCAGGAAGCGCTCGCATTATCATCAGTGGTTTCGTCATCTTTAATATCCGTTACAAGTAGTTTGATTCATCGCCAATTTATCCAATTTCTTAAATAATTTTCGCAATGGGTTTTACGGAGCAGCATAAAGAATCCGTGGTTAATGCATACTTTTGAGACGAGGTTAGAGTTAAAAGTGGGTGGCAATATAATCAGCGTTTGTGCGGGGACGATTTTCGCGAAATTTTTCCTAACGTCGCTTTTACAGCTGAGGATTTATATCATTACCTGAGGAGAACCGTGGCTCTGTTTAGGGAAACAGGTTCTGTACAACATAAAAGATGAGTTGGAAGACCATCTGTAAGAACAGAAGAACTTGTCGCAGAGGTTGGTGAAATAATGCAACATACGCCGATAAAATGTGCCTGTCTCAAGAAGTGGGAAGATTTTATGGAATATGCAAGGTCTCTGTTTCCTTATAAAGTGCAAGTACCTATTCCAGGAAATATGAGCTGCAGATTTTAAAAGACGCAGGGAGTACTGTCAGTGGATTACCCAAAATTTATTTCGTCATCTTTCACAGTCGTTACAAGAAATGATTTATTAGACCTGACATTCTTTTCTGATGAAGCCCGATTCCACCTCACCGGTTATATGAATTCTCAGAATACACGCAGGTGGAGTAGTGTCCTAATTTTTTTGTACAGGCTACATTGCATCCTCAAAAAATTGGTGTTTTGTTGGCTGTTTCCCGACGAATTGTTGGTCTTATTTTATTCCATGAAACAGTTACAGCACTGCGGTATAGGGACAATATTCTGAATCCGTTTGTGAAGCAATTATTTGACGACGAACTACTTTGGTCAATGCTTTTGAAAATATGAAGAGGCGTGAATTTCTTTAATTTTTATTTTCTATCTATGAATCCCCTTATAATTATGATCTAAACCCAGCTCTATGTTTTTCAGTCCAAGCCCTTCTTGAATTATAATAATTTTTACTCGCACGGTATGATACGATGAATGATCGGTAAAAGTCTTTTTTCTTTTATTATTTTCATAAGAAAAATCAATTATGTATGAAAGTGTCATTAACACTTTCAAACGTTGAATATTAAATAACTCAATAACTTAAAAAAATCAAAAAACGACTTTAGGTACCGTTAACCGTATCGGCCATTAGCGATACAGTGGGTTTCATCAATATTGCGAAAACATTCATAAAGAGTTTCCCCGCTTATAAATATGAAAAAAGTCCCTATAAACCTATTTTCGGAAATGCTTCGTTTCGAAGATACAGGGTGTTACAGTTTTAGTTTTATTTTTATTTTTTCTAAATAATGCTGATATTTAAACTAAAATTGGAATCCAGGGGTTTTTGAAACCCGAATTTCGAATTTGATTTTCTTTTTTGTTTTTCTTCCGAGGGTCTGTCCAAGTGTCGGATGCACTTCGGGCAGATTTGGCCATTGTGCTCCCCTAGTTAGGTCTTACTCCCACTCATTTATTCCAGTTTCTTGCACTAGTTTGTATAGGTCAACTGGGGAGAGTGGAGAGTGTCGGAATATTCTCTGTTTATAGTCTTGGTTGCCTAAGTATTTGTTGCCCTTTCGGATCCAATGACTCGCAGTGGCAGATAATATGCTGTACCATTTCACTTTCTCGCCCGCTTAACCTGCAGCTATACAGATGCTTGCGGTGCCGGTGCTTCTTAACGGCCATGTGTCCTGTCAGAATTCCTGTAGTAATTCTTAGCTAATTTCTGCGCATCAGAAGTAGCTGTTTTGTTAGTTTCGGGCCTTGGTCCCTAATGAAAGATTTGCTATGGTTTAATCCCTGTCATTTGTTCCAGAATATTTTGTGGTTGATTCCTTGTCCATCGTTTTATGACATCTCGTACTGTGCACCTTGGGACTCCGAGTGCCGGTTCTGGGCCAATGAATGTTTTCTCCGACCCCTTTCTTGCGAGTTCGTCGGCCTTTTCGTTTCCTGTAATAACTTTATGTCCTGGTACCCATTATAGCATTACTTTGTTGGCTTTTGCCAGGGCCACTAGTTTCTCCTGGCATTCCTGTACCAGTTTTGATGTCACCTTATTGCATGTTAGCGCTCTAAGGGCTGCTTGACTGTCGGAGTATAAATGGATCCGCTTATTAAGATAAGTCCTTCTATTGTTTTCATACGCACACTGTAGGATTTCGTAGATTTCTGCTTGGAACACCGTGGGAGACTTGCCCACCCAGGTAGCAAGAGGTCGACATTTTGACGTTATTTTTTAGGCAGCAGTTACGTCAGACTGACCAACAGAATGCCGTAAAAAATACGTTAAAAAGACATACCTAAGTCATAGACCGTTGACGTCATATTACGACGTCAATTTTACGGCAGTTATGTACGTCAATTGTACTGTAAAAATGACCTGTTTACGTCTAGATGTAGTCATTTTGTGCCGTAAAAATGACCTGTTTACGTCTAGATGTAGTCATTTTATGTCGTAAAAATGACCTGTTTACGTCGAGATGTAGTTATTTTGTGTCGTAAAAAAGACCTTTTTGCGACGTAAAAAAGACCTTTTTGCGACGTAAATTTGAAGTAGTCCTAGGCCGGTTTTACAAAACAGTAAAACTCGTATAATGTGTGCAGAAGACGAAATTCTGCAATTTGTCTTCTGTACTACAATATTCATCGTTTTGTAAAACCGACCCTGCTGACTTTACCTTTTTTTAATCATAATAGTAAAAATATTAATTTTAATAATTGCTTTGATTCCAATAGCTAATAAAAACAAGCCAATAATATAAATTTAAAATATTATTTATTGGCAAATCAACATAGGTTATAAACATTAAAGAAAAGCTTTAAAAATATAACCAACTAAAAGTGGTATTTTTGTTACACTTAAATAACAGTTAGGTATTATTAGAAAATAAACATCAGTGAACTGAACTGAACTTAAGTAACATATGTACATTTTAGGATGTTATAATACAATATTGCATACGAGAATATTAAAATAAATATGGCCGGAACACAGAAACTTTTTTTACCTCCCGAAGAAAAGGTTTGACAATATTCATTCAATAATGCAGTATACTTAGAATATGATAAAAATAATCACTGAAATTATAAATAGGAATTGCATTAAAAAACGGTGAAAAAAATAAATATTACATTTAAAATGTAACTACTTCTTGTAAACCATCAAGATTTTTTAAAACTACCAATCGTTGCACGTATGGAGAATAGGAAAACTCGTCCATTTTTTATTTTCAATGGGGAATAGCATAGCTTTTGCTATAATACTATCAATCATATAAACATCTATAGATACTGACAATCCCTCCAAGACATAAATATTTAGTTGTTTCGAATCAATTGGATAATCATAAAGTGAGTCATATGAAGTAAATTCATTGCCCAATAATAAAACTTCTTTTTTTGAATTTAAAACAATGTTAACAATTTGCACAACTTTATTTTTATTAGTGACAAAATAGGAATCAGGAATAGAATGACTTTTTATGCAATATATACTACCATCGAGAGTTATCTTTTTATACTGTTTATAAATTTGAAATGTATTAGGTAACGGTCCCTGTATATGCTCTAAGGAAAGCTCAATTTTTTTTTCTTCGATTGTGTGATTATCTAGTTGGCAGATTTCATGCAGCCTACGGAATATTTGTTGGAGTGGTTTATGTGGGGATCGAACCAATGATTTCACTTTACTAAAATAATTTTCGAAGGGAAATGCTGAAAATTCGTCCAGAGGACCAAATTTTTCAACTTCATCAGGTAGATGACATAGGGCATGTACATTGTACACAAGAAATTCTATGCCATAGATCTTTTTACTGTGTTTTACAAACGTGTTTAACAAGTCACGAGTAAAATTGAGTCCAAATTTTGAAATGTGATTTTTAGATAAAAGTATAGTAATGGCACAATGAAACAATAAAAAATGTTCATAAATAGCTAAATCTGTAATACCTTTCAAAACCAATGGACCAACGTAAACTAAAAATGTTCGAAATTCTGTGGCTTTCCAACGTGACAATTCACTGAAGCTACGAGGTTTTCTATTAAATTCGCGAGTAACATATGATTTTAGTGATACTATATGATCAGATATCAAATTGGTTGAATGGCTTCTTAATCTCACTTTAATATTACTAGCACGGGTTATACCCGTCCAAATATAAAGCAATTTTTTTGTGACGCCTAAACAAACATTGTGCATATAATCAATTGGAAAATGAGAAACCATTTTGATTTCCAATTCCAGTAAAGGTGAAACTCCAACATGGTGTTCTTCACTCTCTTGAGCTAAAAAGGACGCATCGGTTCTACGTTTTGCCGTTATTTCAGGATAAACCACTCGTCCCCTATATTCACCATATACCTCACACTTATCACAAGCACAATATCCCCCATGGGATTTAATACACTTTATATAAGCCCTTGCAGGAGCATCACATATAAAGCTATGTAAACTAATTCTATATATTTTATCATTAAGATTTAAGCCATTTTTTAGTAGATCAGAAAATTCAACGATAAAATCTTCCAAATAAGTATTTAATGGTTTAGGCTTTGATATTCCACAAAAAATACCTACTATAAAGGGAGAACTTCTAACATTTTTTACTAAACACGAAATGCAATCCGTCTATGTTAAAACTTAAGAATATGCAATTATCCAAAAACTGTTCATTTTGTAAAATTATTTTGTTTAATCCAGTTCTTATTCCGATATGGCAATAAGTACCATTTTCTAGTTTCTTTTCAACCATCAAAAGAGGTGTGCAAAGCAAAGTCCGACAATCAAGTGGTAATTCTGGATGCAATGGAGCAAGCATATGTAACAGATTATTAACAGCAACCTGTGGTATATTATGTTTTGTAACCCACTGAGCCAGTGACCTTTTAAGACTTATTTTGTCTTCGTCTTTATTATGGGCTACTAAAACATTAACATTTGAAGTTTGAGGATCAATTTGAAATTCATTATTTATGTTAATAGGATCAGAATAATCTATGTCTTGGAATTCATGAGTGCCAAGATAAGTAGCATATGTACCATCAAAGTTATCAGGAACCGAAAAATCAATGTCATTGTCATCCTGAATATTAGAGATAGGGTTAGAAGAAATACCTGAATTATGTCCAGTAGGGTCCTCGACATCATCACCGTGTTCATTATGTGAAACAGAAAGTCCTCTTAAAATATTTTGTACATTACTATTTACACGTCGATAAAATTGACGTCTTTCCACCGTTTTCTTCCTAGTTATCATTTCAATGAATTATTGTTAAATAAAAATTAAGTACGATACCTAATTTAAATTGTAATACGTTTTTCTTTTTTCTTTCGCTGTGGTGCATGCTTCAGCCACGTCTTTGTAGCATCTTCAACTTGCCTCTCTGTACATTCAGGTTCTGATATTTTTATTGCCTCTGAAATATATTTCACCAATGAGATACTAATTCGTCAAATGATATTGTCAAGTGATATTTTAAATTTTTAGGCCGTGTAAATAAAAGTAATAAATAATAAGTAATTTACAAAAATTTAAGACAAAATAGGCTATAATTATTATATTCGGCAACCACACATAGGATCAGACAAGTGACACATTAACACCCGCCCATAAAATGTCCCTCTTTAATGACAAGTGACATATGGTTATATTTAGAATGTCTACGGAGTCAAAAAAAGGAAAAATATACGAAGTGTCCCATTAAAAAATCAAAAGTTTATGTCACTTTCAGCTAAATTGAATGTTTGTTTCATAAAGTTGAGTAACCTGTCAAAAAATGCAGTTATATGCATACAAAATTTCATTATGTTTAAAAAAAAGTTATAGGAGCGACCGAGGGAGCGAGCCACCTTCTGTGGACACCCGCCCATTTCTGGTGGACAAAAAAGACCAGGTACTCATTGTTCTCATGCTTAATAGAATCAAGGTAAACAATTTTTTTGACACTGTTCATAGAAAATTTTAACTGTAGGAGCTGGTATATATTCAGTATGGTATACTTACGTACAAAAGCTTTGCTTAAAAGCAAAGGGCCAAAAGCACGTTTTGGTGGCCTTGAACCAATAAAGTTAAATTTTGATGCAAGCTCATTGGTTAATGCCAGCCTTAGCATTCGATTTACTTTGGAAGCAATCGTACTTCCTCCCAGCGAAGCCAAGTAAAAACTCTAAAAAATATCAAAACATAATTATTATAACTCAGGCTGACCCAATGGAGGACATAATAAAGAAAGAGTAATACAATCGTTTCGTACCAAAGCATTTAAATTAGTTTTCTCTCGTAAAAATAATTCCAGATTATCAATATCTTCGTTATCCTTAATAGGAAATTGTACCGGAATATTTTCAGGTAAACATGTTTGTATTGTCGTGGCTTGTGATTGCTTTTTAAAGTCTCTAAAGGTGCTTAGAATTTCTCCATTTTGTTGTTTAATAGTCACTAAAATATCAATAACTTGTTTTTGAAAACCTAAAACAAAATTAACCTTTTTATGACTTGTAAGTAAACAATGAATGGTTAGTTTTGTGATGATAACTATAAACAAGCTAAAAATACTTACCAAAATTGCTGATAATAGGAGGTTTATTTTGAGGGGTGAGATTTATTGTATTTTCAACTGTCTTATTACGTACTGGAGGAGTATATTAAAAATTACATTTAATATTTTATGTATTACCTGCCAAGTATAGAATTAATGTTCTTTTAAAAATTTTATATTAGGTAACTGATTTTATCATAATATATTATACTGGCTTGTGTAAGGTACTATTGTATTTATCGCACTAATAAACTATTTGAATTTGAAAATTAAAGAAGTACTTAATATATTATGTTACTTGCCGGGGTAAACATCAATGCTACTGAATGAAGAGGATTCACTTTCACATCTTGATGTAGATTGGCGTTTATCACTCATAGGCCCTAAAACATATAAAAATAAATTTATATACCTATAAAAAAATTTGCATTATTTGGTTCTTGGAAACTTCCATCCCAAATAAAAGCAATAGGCATTGTATAACCTACCTTTGTTTTCAAATTTTTTTACTTTGGGTGGTCGTTCAAAGTTTTCTTCTTCTTGTTCTTCGTCGCTGCTACTACAAATTCTTCTTGGTTTTCTTATCCGTTTGGATGGCTGACATTCATTTTCTACTTCGGTATTCAGATCGCTGGTATTCTCAGCTAATATAAGTTTACGAGTTGCTTGTTCCAAATCGTCTAAAAAACAAATTGATTGATGGTTGATTAAAAATCAATAAAACCGTTCTAATGGGCACCTTTTTTCTACCCATCTATACAAATGTACGTGCCCAGTGTAGGGCCACATTCTGCGTGTTGGATGTCTGCATGTTGACTAATGAATTGATTGTAGTGCCGGTGGAGATAATTGATAATTTCTATAGTTATGGTTATTTTAAAAGCGTTAAGTAAATATAAATGTATATAATAATGAGAAAACACCAATAAAGAAATCATTGTAGTCCTCGTTGTAGTCTAAATGAGCAAAATCTATGTGCAGCTAGTTCACTCGAATTAGTCCATCATAGGTAGGTACCTATTGTCACAGCAGACTCTATGACTGCTGTGGTATTGTACGTTTCTGTTAAAACTACATCATGCAAAAATGTATTAATTTTTCGGGAATGATGCATTATGAGGCGTAGAATGAGCAGGAAATTATTTTTTGGGAACATAACCTTAAAGAACATCCACTTAGAAAGTAAAACTTAACTGTTCTGCCAAAAATGTTTTCAGTTTTTGTACACTCTACGTCCCGAAATCATTAGTTCTGGAAAAAATTACCGAAATATACCTACTTACTGATTTAACTTACCAGTTTCGTAATAAGTTTTTTCAATGCCATACAGCTTCCATTTAGAATCTACTTCTTCACCAAATTTCAGCGCTTTAGTAAAGACTTTTTGATCCTTATAAGGAGGCCAAAAAACCTCCTTTTTACGGGGTGTAAACCAGTTTGTATGTACCAGGGCCAAACCACCACCAGCTTCGGCGTTGAATTCGATTACATTAAACATATCAGGAGAAATAAAATTATCAACATTCAATGACTTATCGGCTACTCCACAAAATATCTAATAATGGCTAATTAATCCCACTGGCACAACCCAACACTTCAACACAAAAAATAAACCATAGTAAGAAACACAAAAAAATAAATGGACGCGGACACGCAGTGCTTTGCCTTTGCCGGTCTTCGCAGCGTAGAGTCGTGCTAGTTCTAATATGGAGGATAAACGCAAAACGGAACAACAACAAAACTGCAACCGCGCGAGCGAGAGCAATACGAGTGGTAACGAAGCTAGAACCTATCCTTCTCGAATCAAACGATCTAAACAAGGACAGCATGATGATCGATTCTGTAGTAGTGTTCCATGGACATAAAATGAATTATTGGAAATACGCTAAGAAAAGTAGTACTCTTTATCGTGAAAATTCTAAGTTTTGATTAAAAAATGTTCCTAGAGTTAGAACTAATAAAATGATTGGGTATGTCTGCAAATTTCTTTATTTAAAATTCCTTTTTGTAACGGATATTTTATATTTCTTTATTATATTATAGGTACCTACCATATCTATAACAATTTTAGCATCAATAAATTTGCAAATTTCTTTCACATGTTAGCTCAGGAAAGATTTGATTCTTATTTTGAATTATTTAAAAGGTGTGTGTGTCATAATTTTACCGTTAGGCCGTGATTATGACGTCATCGGCTTTTTTTAAATCTGCAAACGACCAAAATATAACGTTTAAATGTAGAGATTTTGGTGACGTCATAAGCACGGCTTTTAATTTACGTCATTATTACGTACCGATTTGGTCGTATGACGTCTGATGACCAATTATCCCCTAAAAATGACGACAGTTTTACGGCAGCTTGCTACCTGGGCAGGAAGAAATAAGCATTTCTCTTCAATCTTACTCCGTGTATCCCTGCTCCGGTACCATCTTTGGTTTTTGAGCCGTCTGTGTACCAGATTATTGCCCCAGGAGTATCTGGTGTTTTATTATTCCACGCATCTCGTTCGTCGATTACGGTCTTGAATGGTATGTCATAGCGATATGCAGGGTTTATCTCATTTTTAACTCAGGTCCTCCTTATGATGTCGCATAGGAGTTCATGTCCAGTTCTATGCCACCCAGAAAGTGACGTAGAACTCTGTAGTCTCTATTTTCCCATTCTTGCCTCTCCTTTAATCAGGAGATGAAGTGGAGGAAGGTCTAGGATGTTTTCCATTGCGGATGTGGGGGTCGATTTCATGGCCGGTGTGATATCTTTGGTCACCAGACCAGTGCTGCATACGTAATTGCAGGTCTTACTACCCAATACTTTCTCGTAAAAGGCCAAAACTCTTCTGTAGGCCTAATCTAAGGTATATTTTGAGGATGGCTTATTCAAAGTTTTAAAAGCCCTATATTAGTCAAGGGTGATATTTACCAAAAACTTTCGATAGAGAGGCATCCAGACGAAAACGTCAGGCATAAGTATGTTATAGAATTAGCGCGTAAGAAGAAACTGGATCTGTATGCAACAATAAATGTACCAGCAAGTGTCTTCGATGAAGCTTGCCACGTTGGGGTACTCGGTTAATTCGCTCTAGAATAAACTTCTGCTTTTATTCTGAAAGTCGCCACGAATATTTGAACTGGGTCTGTGAACAAAATTTTAAAAAGAGATAAATTATTCTCTTACAAAATACAAATTTTACACTTAACGAGTACGATAAAAGGATCAAATTTTGTGAATTGATGTGCTAAAGGACTGATAAAGACCGCACCTTAATTTTTGCTTTAGCGACGAGTCAATTTTCTTCACGATGTGTTCTAATTTTGCTACCAATAGCCAATTTGGTTTACTTGGTAGCTGACATGTAATTGTACTCTTACATTGCAGAAAAGCAATCTCTCTACTGAACCAAGTACTATGGGATCAAAGAAATGGCTTATATAAAATACAATTTTACAGAGCAAAGTATCATGTAGTTCAGAAGTGTAGAAGCTAAGGAAACGTGCATCATCATCAAACAGCCTCTTCTTGCCTCCCTGTGCATCCTCTAGGTGTTTTCAGGTTTTTCTATTTTGTGCAAGTCACAATCCAGTTTTTGGATCGTCGGTTGGACCATTTCCCATCACCTAATCTTGCAATGTAGCCCCTTCTTATCTCAACTTTAGATGAGCAATGGAATCGTTATCATTATCTACTCTTATTCTTCTGAGTAGCTCTTCATGTCTTATCCTGTTCATGTCCCTGAGAGTTTCTTTTGTGTTTTTTTTTTTTTTTAATTTCTTGCTGATGTTTCATGTTAGGTAAGAGTTTCAGCACCGTAAGTTACAGGCAGACACACTGAATAATATACGCTTTATCTTTAAGACTTATGGGAACGTTGGATTTGAAGATGCCCCTCACTTCTCCGGAAAACCCCAGCATAAGTTTGTTTTTATTTTTAGTTCGCATGTGTGGTATATGGTTGTCTCTCTTAATCCTCGCCTTATGTCCTGGATATGATATATATTTTTTAACCGTCGTCAGTCTGAGGAGAGAGGGCGAATAAAAATCGCGCACAGACACCTTCTAATGAGATTTATTTAAGGATTGTAGTATTTGAAACCTATAATTTTAGGTCCTTGTTATCAGAAAAGAATATTATTGAATGAAAACAACACGCATCAAAAATCTAAAATGTCACAGAAGTGAATAATTGAAGGCGAGCTCTAGGTAAATTAAGAATGTTACCAATAAGAAAATTGGCGATTTTATGGGAGTTCAGCAGACCTTGAGAATAAAGCAAATAACCCGAACGGACACCTTGAAATAATGAATGAACTAAGATTTGCAAAGCAGTTTTATAAAACGAGGCAGAATAAGGAAAACTGAGAGAAGGGGCATCGATAAAGAGACAAAAGCTAGAGACTTGGACGATACTCTGTTGAATGGTAGAAACGGAATAATTTTCTTTCGATAGCTTATCAACTAACGTAATCGTTTCAATTTAAGAAATATGCCGTTGAAACAATAAATTTTATAAGTTTAATTTATTTAATTGTCACTTATAAAGTAGACATTGCAATATCTATGCCTCAAAATATTAAATATATGATTTTCACCTAGATGTGGATAAATAAACAACCAGTTCTCAGACAAAGAAGGAACTAAATCAGAAATTCTAGTTAAGGAATCTAGTTAAACTAGTTTGCCACTATTTTCTTCTCGCTGAAGCATAAAATAGAAATTTAAGATTACACCTTTTATTGAAATTGCAACGCATTAGTTGGTAATATGTTATTTTAATTGGTATTAATCTTTAAATTAAATTGTTGTTTGTATAAATGTTGAACTTTTATGGACCACTTAAATCAGAGTTTATTTTTAGTTGTTTTTAAAAGTGTGTCAGAATTAGAATTTTTCTTTTCGTTCGATAACTGAAGATAATCTATTCTGCGGTTGTCTACCAAACATGTAGATAGTGCGTTGTGTGTTGTTAATTCAGTTAAACCGATGTTATTTATAAAGGAAAGCCATCGTTAAGAAAATTGTCGGATTTTCGCAGTGTCTGCCAGAAGGAGAAAGACACAACTGAACCCACGCCACTGCAGAGAGTGGAGTGGAGGGAAGTTAGGAACGGATCTTCCACTACACTTGTTGAGCCAGAATTGTGACAGGTTTCATATTACAGAGCTAAAAATTGATTTTCAAATTATTCTGGTCATTCCTCTTTAAAAAAGGTACTCTACATTTTGTCTCGAGAAAATTAGCCTTTTCGAAGAAAAGAAATTTTTTATAGATATAACACGTCTAAGAATTGACTTTCGAAACTTATTTAATAATCAAGTTTATTACCATAAGTTACTTAAACACAGTAACTAATCGAATAGCAACTAAACTAATAATTTGCATTACATCTCATTAATGCTTACATGCATCTAATTTATGGACAAGCACTCCGCAATTGTCAATTTATTCTGATACATTTCCAAATCGAAGTGTGTCTCATTAAGGAACCATTGAAAGGGGTAACATTTGGGAAATCACTTAAACGCAAGAAGGTTAAAAAGGGGAAAGATTTGCTTCTTCTTCTTCTTTACTTCAGCAGACTTTCGAAATGGGCGCCCTGTCCTATATACCTTTTCTTGACCGACGGATGTTTTCTCGCTCTCCGTGAAACGACATTCCAGGATTGTCTCGAATTTTATTAAAATAGTGTGCTACTCTTTCTATCAGATCCTTGCGTAGTTGACTCTTGCAGGATAATCAGCGGCAGACATGGCGTGTACTTTTTGGACGAGATAAGGATGTAGCAGTTCTTCTCGAAAGGTCTCATAAACAACCCACCTTGTCGTATGAAATTGGACCGATTGATTTCTTACACTCTTAGATGGATTTCTAGTAATCTCATCCAGAATCTCTTCCTCTAACTGAGGGTTCCTTACGCTTCTTGGAGGCCCATCTCCACCACGATGCGGCAAGAAAACTTCCTAAAATGAATTGGCAATAAATTAGCTACTTTTACCATTTTTTTTATTTCACTTGACTTTTTACCTGTTTTTTTTAAGCTACGATCAAACCTTTCAAAACTTCTTCGGTGCGGTAAATGATGATCTGAAAATGTATCAGAATAAATTATTCTCACTTCCACACAATTCACTATAGGAATAATATTCCTTTAACTTTAGTTGTATGCACTCAATCAATTTAGAAAATGGTGTCAACACATGGTTAATGAAATAAAAATTACTGGTGTTTTATTGTAGTATTCTGATTTATTATTGCAATAGCGTATTTTACAAAAATAAATATTTTTATCGGGAAAGAAAAATGACCAGAGTATACGGAGTGGCAAAAAAGTCGCCCATAATGCCTGTAACTTTTGAATTACCTCGTATACGAAAAAGTGACGTTTACGAAAGTTGTTCAGTAAGTTATTTCCCACATTTCTACCTGCATTCATTTTTTCTGTAATTTCTGGTTTGTTTGCCATAGAGACTAACTTACTTTTTAAATAGAACACCCTGCAAATGATTGCATATTTGGATTCTACTAGGAAAACTCTGAATTATTTGTATTTCAAATTTTCACCTATCTGCAAGCGTTTCCGAGATAATAACAGTTCAAAAATGAAAATTATTCCTATCTAATACCTACCAGTTAAGTCAAGGTGTTTTCATGACAGCGAGGTGTCAATTTTGAGTTTCTGTTTAGTTTTCTTTTGTCTGATTTCTAATTTGTTTACACTATGGTTCATCTGAATGAGAGACAACGAGTTGAAATTTTAATAATGAGCGGTTACGGAAATATGAAGAGATCGCAAGATTAGGTTTGTTAACTTTTTGATGAATAATATCCAAATAGGCCTCCAATAAATCAGTTAACGGTGTGTCGAGTGGTAAAGAAATTTCGAAAAACAGGCAGTCTTAGGGAAGCCGCTAGATCAGGTCGACCTTAAACAGCAACCGGGGGAGACAAAGCTTTGGATATCATGTTCCTAATACATGAAAATCCAACACAATCATCCAGACCAATGGGAATGGATTTTAATGTGTCCGATCAGTCTGTGAAAAATTTGTTTAAGCAGGAGAACTTGCATTTCTACAAGATAAAGTTGGTGCACGAGTTAAACGAGGACGATTATGATAGAAGAGCTGATGATGGAAAGATGCAATAACGATAATAACTTCGCTACAAATATTATTTTCTCGGATGAAGCTTCTTTTCATTGAAATAGCATTGTTAATAGACACAATTATCGTAGTGGTCTGCTGAGAATACTCACTGGTTCCAGGAAGGTCATACTCAGAGACCCGAGAAAGTTAATGTTTGGGCGGGTATAGTTGGTAGACATATTGTGGGACCTTTTTTCATATATGGTAATTTGAATGGGGAGAAATGTCTGAACCCCTTCAGGAATCATATAATTCCTTCTTGCAGAATGGTTTTACCGGGTCTAAGTAATAGCATAAACGAACAGGTATGGTTCCAGCAAGATGAAGCACCTGCACATTATTGGGAAATGTTGGACAATACATAAGCGAACAATTTTCAGGACGTTGGATAGGCAGGAGAGATGCTATTGACTGGTCAGCGCGATCCCCGGACTTAAGCCCGCTCGAATTCTTTTTGTGGGGACAATTAAAGAACAAAGTCAACGCTAACCGTCCAAATGGCTTAGAATATTTAAAAATCAGAATTAGTTCGGAAATTCGGGTCATTCCAGACGACTTCCTTTTAAACGTTGTGGACGGGTTCAGGGATCGCCTGGCGCTCTGCTTAGCAAAAAATGGTGGACATTTTGAACACGTTATCCACTGAAAAGGTTTTACTTGTTTATTATTCCGATTTTAAGTTGCTCAATTTTCTAGGCTATTTATTTTGTTATTATAAAGTTTGTTACAATTTTAAATAAATAAAAATTTTAATTACAAAAAATTCAGAGTTTTCCCAGTAGAATCCAAATATGCAATCATATGCATATCCATTTAAGAAAAGTAATTTAGTCTCTATGGCAACCAAACCAGAAATGACACAAAAGATTCATGCGAGTAGAAATGTGGGGAATAGTTTACTGAAAAACTTTCATGAAGGTCACATTTTTGTATACGAAGTAATTCAAAAGTTACAGGCATTATGCGCGCCTTTCTTGCCACTCTGTATAAAAAATTAGTTTTTGGCTCTATAAAATGACACCTGTCAAAATATTGACCCAACGGGTGTGGTGGCAAGTCCGGTTCTGACTTCCCTACCGTTGTAAAATATCCACTGTAGTATAGTTTTATGAGTCTTTATGGCCTACATAAAATATTAAAATTTTATTAAATTATACATGTCGGTTTAAAAGTTAGAGCCGCCCTTTTGGGGCTCTGTATCCCCGTTGAGGGGCAATTTAGGGACTTTTTCCGATGATAAATTAAGGTTGTTTTGACCTCCCCTATACTTATCGAACACCCTATATGTAAAAGTGTTAAAAAGTAACATTAACGGACAATTTTGCACTGACCGTTAAAATTTAAAGTCCGATATACCTAAATACGTTTGTGTAAAACTAGTGACGTTTTTAATTTCCTAGAACAACCTTTTTTACTGTGTTTGTCTGTAAGTTAAACGAATATTTTCTCTGGAGAAAATGTTTCACTAACAAGCCTTTAACCGTTTTGTTCCAAACTTATAAATTCTTGCGAACATTGACTTCACTGTGGAACATATAAACCGTTTTAATAATATAATTATTGTAATATTAATATTTGCGACAGTAACTTTACGAAACAATTGCCGTTGTAGGTGGCGACACACTTACATACTCATTACTCATAATATTGTTATTTATTTGAATGCCAAATTGATGTCAGATTCCGCGACTGTGAAGTCAGGTCTATTTTTGTGAAGTGGGAAACTTCGGTTTGTTATTAAATATGTCTGAATTGTAAAATCGTTTTTATTTAGTGTCAACACATTTTAAGCAATGTCTTTAATGTGGCTGGTAACGTAACATATGAATTAACTGAATATTTAAAGAAATAAATAATATACTACTTCTAAATATATGTACCGGAGTTTTTGTAAGATAAAAATATAAATATTAATTTATAGTAAATTAACTAGAAAACTTTTTTGAATTCAATTTTAAGCAAAATGTTTAAGTTGACAGTACGTAACATTGTCGAATGTAAAGTTTTTAGGTAAAAGAATTCTCAATCGTAATTTAAAAACATAATCGAAAACGTCGTGTAAATCCAACGACAACATGGCAAAATGCCGGGAAAATATCAGGTTGACTCACTGTCTTTATTTACAATTCGCGTGTTGTCTCGGAATTTATAAAAGGTAAACAAATATTACACTTTCTTCTGTCGCTATTCTTAAAAAATGTCGATGAATTTCACTGGATCTATCCGCGGACCTAAAAAATAGATAGAGGGCATCGCTACTCGTCAACTTAGAATCAAAAAAAGGTTTACAGGTACAGGTATATTCAACTAAGAAAGTAACATGAAACACACTTGGCTTGACCTAGACTAGCGTCTCCTAAAAACCAGCACTATGTTTTGACACACTTCTTTCCAGACGACCTACCTCACAATAACCTAGCTCGCCTAAAGAGAAAATACAAGCATTCTCAGTTGGCTGTGAAACAAATGATAGTTGCATGTCATGGCAAGAAGCAATTGTAAGCTGACCTGCCCCAACCTCAAGTTAAGATTAATGACATTGCATTTTGTGGTATATAGGTACACGCTTTTGGATTCTTTATTATACTTTTACAGTGACTTCATTATGGCAACATGAATAAACCTAATATCGATTAAATTTCTTCTTGTAGGAGGCGCATATATTGCGCCGAGGGTTGATAACTGATAATTTTTATGGTATTAAACTAAGCAAAAATTTGATTCATTTAAAACGGACCGGTAATTCAGAAAAAAAAACAAAGATATACGTTGTTCAAGTGGATATTTCAAGTCGATCTACCGTAATAATTAACATAACAAATGTATCAATATTAATTGCAACTCAAAGCTATTCTATCCTAATCCATGCTCCATTGACGATTGATGATTAGCAACTGGCTTTATAATCTTTGACAGTTTTTTTACTTGTGTTGCGCTATGTTAGACCACAAATGTTGACAATTGATTCAAACAAAGCGATTAGATTATTGTTTTTTTCAAAAAAAAAAATAAATAAATAAATAATTTTAATTCAACTTTCCAATAATGATGCGAGAAGGATAATTCCCGAATCGATATTTTCCTACTTTAAAGGACCTCGGACCATGACGTAGCCCTGATGATGACTCAGTGTTGATCCGAAAGCGCTTGGCTGAACTTCCCGAAGAATTATACGCTGAATACGCATTAAAGTTTAGTTCTATTGTCATACACAGCCTACAAACCGACATTCCCCACTTATCCAGCTTTTTGTTCTAATGGATATTGATCCTACAGCTCTCAGATAACCAATAATACCACAGAACAGATTCGTTTAACCAGCATTAGAAAGCAACTTACTGTAGGCATACAGTTATCTAACCAAATCCAGCTCTATGTCAAGACAGCCTTCGGTGATGCCTGATCATTATGGCATTAGGTAGTTATATCATCATCGGTGAGGTATATAGAGACAATTTTTCCACTAATTTTGTCTTTTCGTATAAGGTAGAAAATGAAATAAATGATTTTTACCAAAGCCTATTATAATTATCGGGTTTAAAGAATGTAAAAAGGTAATTTAGTACCTCTCTCAGTTAACGTACGCTTTTACCAAACGCAGCTGTTCTTAAATGCCTAATTAATAGTTACATTGTTTTTAGACAATTCAGTTAAAATATAACTAATACTACCATACCAAAATATAAACTATTTTATTACATTAAAAAGCTAGTTCAAGATACTTTCTGATCACTAATGAGTTCACTGACACCGAAAACGCGTAAATTTGTATGCTAAGTTTTGAGTCGGTCACAGCCTTGTACAAGCGACAAGCGACAAATTATTATATTCGGTCCACCCTATTAGCATTCCGTTTCTGTTGCTAACTTTCATTAAGGTTAAAGAAAAATATTTGCATAGTATTCTTTTTTTCTGTTTCTAAATAGAGCTTTACCATTAACGTATTGCGGGTTAATTTATCAGTTATAATAACAATAATTTATTTCCAAATGATTTACATTAAATTAGCCAATATACAAGACACTGTTTAGAAATAAACAAGAAACCCCTCTGAAGTCCTAAGACTAGCTTGAGGAAGTTAACCTTTTGTGAAACATCGTGAATAATGGATAATGTCTCTATTCCAGGAGGAAAACATGTTATATATGTTTTCAGTTTCAAAATCAGAATAACCCAATACAAGGTAAACTGTTACGGTAATCATATATCAATATATTGAACATACCTACATACAGAAACAATAATTATCTGTATGTACTGTAAATTTGGTACATTGGCATAGCTTTATGGGAAAAAAAAACCCATGCTACAATTCTGATTAGTGTCAGTCCATTGGCGTAGAACCTGGGTTTTTTACTAATTGCTTGTTTCAGATTTCTATGCCAATGGAACAAGAGGGGTTTGGGCACAAAATCCAGATGAATTTGCTACAAAAAAGGTACTCTTGATAAGACTTGATTACTCTGACGGTTTTCAATAAATTTGCATTTTATTACTTAATACATATTAGTTTTTACAAAAAAATAACTAAATCATAAACAGAAATAAATAGAAATATCATAAAAATTGCTCAAAATGTCCACCATTTTCATGAATACAAAGATTTATACGTCGAAGAAAATTAAAACACACTCTTTGCAGAACATGTTCATCGCCCTTAAGAATATTTATTGCATCTTGAATACGTTGCCATAGTTGTTCTGCGTTATCTGGAGTTGTCCTGTAAACCACTGTTTTAAGATGCCCCCATAATAAATAATCCAATGGATTTAAGTCCGGAGATCGTGCTGGCCAATTTACAGGGGCATCACCTCTACCAATCCATTTATTTGGGTACTGCTGATTTAAAAAGTTTCTAACATTTAATGCAAAAAGTGGTGGAGGTCCATCGTGCATAAACTACATATCTCTCCGAAGTTGTAAAGGTAAATCTTTTAGCAAATCTGGCAGCGTATTTTGTAGATGTTGCAAATAGATTTCCCCGGTTAATCTTTGTGGAATAATGACAGGACCAACAATGTGATTACCAATTATTCCAGCCCACACATTAATTCTAAACTCATTTTATAAATGTTTTACCTTGATAGCATGTGGATTTTCATCCGCATAAACATGTTCATTATGAAAAGTTGTAATCCCTCTTCTTGTGAAACATGCTTCATCGGTAAACAAAATATTGTTGGCAAAGTTGGGATTCTCTTTTCTCTGCCTATGAACAAGCCGACTAAAAACCAGGCGCATTGCAGGATCCTTAGGTAAAAGATCTTAAACTGGCATCTTATGGTATGGATATAGCAACAGCTTTTGAAGTACTTCATGAACAATATCTTTGGACACTCCTATTTCCCTACCTAGCCTCCTGGTGCTTATTTCTGGATCTTTTGCAATTTTGCAACCCGTCCTAAAAAATGTCTTCCTCGACTTCAGGAACTTTTACAAAACGCTGTCTTTCATTATCAATGGCTTAAAGAGTAAATTGACCGTTTTCACGAGTATGAGTAGACTCTGACACATTCTCGACCATTTCCTTGGCAATACCCAAATACCAATATCATATCGGTATATTCTGCATTAGTGTATTGCACCGCCATAATAATTCACGACAATTAAAGTTTTCTAATAATTAATACAAGCAGATAAAATGATTGAACGTTAGCAACGATATTAAATGTTACAAATTTGACAATAATTTTATGTTGTCAGATGAAACTAATAATAACCAACAATAACAATCATTTGTGAGGTGTAAGGTCGTGTTATGCATACCTGAAAAATGCCGTGCGAACAAAGAGCAGATGATAAGGAAACTGTTCAAGAGGTTTTCTGTAGTAAATAAGTTGGTTTAATCTAAATTTTAAACTTAAACATTGGCGTAGAAATCAAAAACAGAAAAATTCTATAAAAACCCAAGGACTACGTGGTAAAAACTATTACGTATTATGTGATAAAGTGCAAATTTCTCGAAAACCGTCAGAGGAATCGAGTCTTATCAAGAGTACCCTTTTTGTAGGAAATGAGTTGGTTCATCTGAATTTTGTGCCCAATCCCCTCTTGTTCCATTGGCATATCTGAAATAAATAATTAGTAAAAACCCAGGTTCTACGCTCATGGACTGATATAAATCAGAATTGTGGCAAGGGTTTTTTTGTCCCATAAAGCTATGCCAACGTACCAAATTTCGGCAAAATAATATAAGCAGTTTTTGAATTAATCCAGAAAAACGATTTAAAAATTGTCACTTCAGCGCCGTCTAGCGCTTAAACTAAGCATTTTTGTACTAAGGTAAATTTGCTTAAATCGGCTTATTTTGGTCCGAAGAATATGTGGTAGGTTTTTGTAAACACCTTTTACAGACACCCTGTATAAAAGGTCGCTGGAATGGATATATGGATATTTGTATATATAAAATTTCTAGTTGCTTTAGGTGATTTGAGTCAGTCGCTCCCCAAGCTGCTATTCCGGATTAAATATGTGATTCAGCAAGAGTATAATATACAGCTTCTAATTGTTTTATGTCTAACACCTTTTTCAATTGTTTAAACCTACACATAATTGACCTTAATTTTTTACAACAAGCTTTATATGAATATTCCATTTTAAGAATCTGTTAATTTCTACAGTTAAATATTTTTTGTGTTCTATTTCCTGAATGTTTATGGAATTGACAGGATAGTATAACGGAGAGCTTTAGTTTTGTTGCAGCTAAACGGTATGGATTTAGATTTGACAAAGTTAGTTGTAAGGGAAATTTGATCAAACTATGATTTTTACCTTCTGTAATTCATTATCTGCAACAGTTCATGCTCCATTCTATGAATTGGCATTTTACATCAATACCGTATCATCTGTTAAATATGACACAATTACGGCAAAAGTGAGGTTTAGGAGGCCGTTGATATATATTGTCAATAGAACGGGTCCCAACACTGTAGGTAGTACCTTGGGGAACTCCATGTTTCACTATATTTGCCGTACCTACCGAATTATTAATTTTTACAACGTGCGTCCTATTTTCCAAATATAAATTCATTAGGCCAGTGCAACACCTCCAAAACCTACTTCTTCTAAACAGTCAATCAATAAACTATGATCGACCGTGTCGAAGGCCTATGCCAAATCAAAAAATACACAAAGAACTGCTTGGTTTTTATCTAGCTTCTCATGAGTATTAGTTGATATACCCTGGCTAAAGCCAAATTGATTATTTGATATTATATTGTACTAAAAACTGCGTTATCACTTGCTTCATTGTTTTTTCTATAATTTTAGAGATATTTGATATTAACGAAATTGCATGGTCTATGATTGGAAACCTGTGCGGATCACCCTTTTTGAATAATAACTTGATAATTGCCTCTTTCAGACAGTTAGGGAAATATCCGATTTCAAACATCTTATGAATCAAGTATAATAATGGACTTTATATAAAAGAAAATAATGATTGTAATATTTTGGCTGTTATATTGTCCGAACCTGACACCTTATTGAGTTTTAATTCCCTAATAATATCTTTAATCTCAGATTCATTTGTTGGTTTTAGAACTAGTAAATTTTCCATTTTATTTCTTTTTATAACAGATGTTGTAAATGTAGGAATTCTGGCAGCCAGATTTTGACCAATCTGCATAAAATAATCATTGAACACTTTTGATATATTTTGCTAATCGGTTATAATATTGTTGTTATCATGAATCTCCTTTATTTCTTTACATTCCTTTATACTACTTGTGTACTGGTTTATATATAGTATTCCAAAAAGCTTTAGCATTATTTTTATTTTTTCTATTTCCTATCTAAAAAAGTTTTGCCATTGCAATTAATTTATTCATCTTATTTTTAATAGGCTTCGCATTTTCTCTGATTTTCGATATTATATGGGTTAACCTATATAATTCCTGCCTTATTTGTACCGATTTTATCAGTGCTTTGATTACCCATTCGTCTTTTTCTGCAACCGAACAAACAATATTTAATATACTCCATCAAAATATCTTTAACTGCTAGTAATTTGCTAAAACCAAGAGGTTCAAATAATATCAAGAAAGCTAAAAGCCATGATCATTTCTGCAAACCGAATATTATTGACATTTGATTTATACTCTGTTGCTTAATGCCAGAGAGTAATAAAATGTGAATTTGCAATAACAGGACCCATTAAGCAGGGTGGACAACTTAAAGGTTGCATTGTAAATGTCAGGTAAATTGCAATGATAGTTATTAAAAATTCCGTATTTCAGATATTTAAGACCTACACGCCCTGAATCGGTCCTAAATTAGGGTCACACTAATTTGCATACAATAGAAAGACGAGTTTGGTAAATGAAAGTAATGTGAAAGCGGCGTTACTACAGGTAGTTTATTAGAATAATAAGTATTATAATAATAATATTACTTGATTATAATTATAGAGATGGGCCGACAATTCATTATATTTATTCTAATATTAAGTAGTATAGAAAATTTATATAGAAGCATGAATAGTATAAAAATAGATAAATTGGACTAAGTATTAATATTTATAAAAAAAATCTACTATGTACAATAAAACAACTTAATTTTTAAATTTTAGGTCATCATGTTCCGAGTAGCCCGATGAACTATCGTCGTTGGGGTCCAGAGACATAATAAGGGGCTCTACAGTGTTTTCTAGCATGTTATCAGCTTCCCACATTCTTTCTTCTATTTCAGTTACATATTCGACGCACTTACTCCATTTTTCACAATCCACTGTCTTTATTCCCTCTTGCAAGAGGTTTCGTACGGCTCTCATTTTAAAAGTGGTGTTATGCCTTGCTACCAACCCCTGTTACTTGCGCTCACACCAATTCTATGGGGTTTAATTCACAGTGATATGACGGAAGGCGAGGTACCGTTATATTTCGTTTTGAAGCGATTTCGTCGACAACAAATTTCGTACAAAGAGGTTTATTCAACTTTACAATCTCATAGGAAATTATGCATGAAACCTAGGTAAACCACAATCAAAAATCGACATATTCCTATTTCTTTCACTATAAAAATTAAAACTTTATAATCAGTAGAGTAAAATTTAGATTCTTCTGTTCTCCAGTGTGGTGTTTGACGTGGGTACCAATTTTCAATCCTAAACCAACCTGCATGCATCCAGCAAATAAGATTATAATACATACTTCTTTAGGGCGGGTGGCTATCTCTATAATATCTAGTTAATTTGTGGATTATTACAGCAGGTTTGTTGTATAATAATTTTCTATATTATTTTGTTATTATTTCTACTGGTATATTGACAACGTTTAGCCTACATCTTTGATTATAATTTACTTTACCTATACTTTACCACAAGTTGTAATACCAGACAAATTTAGGAATAAACCATGGTTTTTTAGTCCTTGCATTGAATCTGCATTAGGTATAGGATAGGTAGATGTTGCTTTCACGCTTTTAATCACATAACTATTGTGTATTCCAATTCGTAACGGTCACATTTTACAACCATCAGCTGTTAACAAACTATAAATGCAGCGTTTCAAAATTTTATGATGATCCATTCAACTTTTATGGGCTATAAATTTAACTTTAGGGGGTTCAATTTACGGTTTATTTTGTTACCTCTTTTACTATGATCCGTAGTACTTGTTTTTTTAGTACTAACTTATATACTGTGTAAATGTATAATAATATGTATTTGTTTGGAAATCTTTGTGTTTGTTGCAAAATACGAATAATTATTTTTATACTATTGATAACAAAGTGTCAGATCTGAAGCCCAAAGTCCTTTTACGGTTTTGGCGACTTAACGCAGGCACGTCTAAAAAGAAATTATAACGCGTAAAGAAATAAAAAATACAACTGTGATTATTTTTACTCAGCTACATCAGAAATAGATGAAACCAAAGAAATAAAAACACGCATTAAGGTTGGGTGTATAAACCCAAAGTTCTGTGTTGTTGTGGTATTAAGCTTTACAGTTTTGATGCTGTATAACATGAATATCGTAAACATTAGAAGAGGACAAAATCTACTACATCTAATAGTACATGGGAGAATCCGAGAAAAGCGCTGTGTGGGAACACGAAGAATATCCTTTCTCCGAAACCTAAGTGTATAATTTGGATTCAGCACTATTAAATTATTTAGAGGAACGCACCTTTCAAATTTTTTGAACGGTTACTTTGGCGGGAATAAAAAATTGATTATTCGATGTTGGAAACCCCATGTTATTCAGATAGGAAACTTACATTGCAAGTCAGCACAGGATAATATTAAGATAGGGACTTGAAACTTGGCGAAAGTTGTTTTTCTATTTATTTCGTAAGCCCCTGCTGGGAGCATAAAAATTGAAAGATTTTCGAAATGAGGACTACCCTAATATAGAGATACTAGGGTTTAGTCTAGATCTATATACTATAAAGCGAGAGAGTAATACATCATTATTGAACTATAAGACCGAGTGGTCTTCGCCGTATTCCATAGGCGTAGTCCAATTATTATTATTATTTCATATAACATTCGGAGTTGAAATGTGCTCGAATATGACTGGAGTCATACAGTCAACAATATACCGACTTATGCACGAGGATAAACGCGGCACCATCAGGTCACTAAAGAGAAGTACAGTAAGAAAAGAAACTGTAATAAATGAGGATGAAAAGACTGGCATCAGAAGAATCATACACTCGTTTTACTTAAAAAAAAAATACCTACCTTGAACAAAATAATGCCTGAAATGAAAAAGGTCGATTTCATTACACCCATGTGTAAGAAGAAACTATAGAAAACTTTAAAGGAAATTAATTTTTGTTATGAAAAAATTCAAAACAGAAAATCACTTTCAATAGAGAAAGACGAAATCATCTGCTGGCGACGACGATATTTGAGGCAATTGGGCAGTTTCGAAGAAAAAACAGGAATATCTATTATATGGACGAAACTTGGTTAAATGGAGGTTATACCGTTGGCAAAATGTGGCAGGATAAACATACCAAAAGCGCGAGGCAAGCTTTCATGGAAGGATGGTCCACTGGAATAAATGCACCCTCGGAAAATGGTAAAAGATTAATAATTACTCACATTGGTAGCAAAAATAGATTTTTCGATGGCGGCTTACTAGCATTTAAATCAAAACGGACTGGAGACTATAAATAACGGAATAAATAAACGAAATATAACGGTACTTCGTCTTCCGCCATATCACTTTGAATTAAACCCCATAGAATTAGTGTGGGCGCAAGTAAAAGGGTTTGTACTAAGGCATAACACCACGTTGGAAACTTCTTGCAGGAGGGAATAAAGACAGTGGATTGTGGAAATGGAGTAAGTGCGTCGAGCATGTGATTCAAATAAAAGAATGTGGGAAGCTGATAACATCCTAGAAAACACTGTAGAGCTCCTTATTATATCTCTGCACCCCAACGACGATAGTCCATCGGACTACTCGGAACATAATTAATAAAAATTAAAGATTAAGTTGTTGTATTGGACAGGGACATTTATTTAAGTGTCTCACCCGATTGGCGATTTTTCTGCTGACCATAATAAAAAACAAATTACAGATTTCTCAATGATTTTCGATCAGGAAGCCGAATTTAATGTCAAAAAATACATTGATTTAAAAATTTGACAGATGCGACGCCATTTTGAATTTTTTTAAATGGCAACCCTCGCATTTAACCAGACGATTCAATTGCATTTGGCGATCCGATTCTAAAACTATACAGTTGTTGATATTTATTTTCAGCCGTTTCGGAAATACGGGGGTTCCTAATTTGCCTTCATCGATTTTGTCTTTTAAGTGTCTCACCCCTTTAATAAATAGACCTTCTAGGCTGAACACCTTAATTTTTTTCACAGTTACATAATTTACCGTGAGCAAGCGATCTACGCTATATAGTTAAATCCGGCAGTAGTCAAAAAGTGACAGATACGACGCCAATTTGAATTTTCTTAAATGGCAACCCTCATAAATAACAATACGAGTAAATTGCACCTGGCGATCCGATTTCAAAAACCCATAGTTATTGATATTTATTTTCAGCCGTTTCGGAAATACGGGGGTTCCTAATTTGCCTCCACCGATTTTGTCTTTTAAGTGTCTCACCCCTTTAATAAATATACCTTCTAAGCTGAACACCTTAATTTTTCTCACAGTTACATAATTTACCGTGAGCAAGCGATCTACGCTATAGTCAAATCCGACAGATGTCAAAAGTGACAGATTATTAAATTAAATTTGGCTTCCTTATCGAAAATCATTGAGAAATATGCGATTTGTTTTTTATTATAGTTAGCAGGAAAATCGCCAATCGGGTGAGACACTTAAAAAAATGTCCATGTATGTACATAGTAGTTTTTTTTTTATTTTTTTTTTTTTTTTTTTTTTACTTTTTTACGGTTCGTCGGCGTATCTGAGGCCATCTAGAACCGGTCATCGACCGTACGGTTTTTAATCGTGCGGTCTACCGACTGGGGAGTGTGAAACGGCACCTTCATCCTACGAGATATCCGATCTCATCCGGCCTGTCCGGCGTGAATAGGATGGTTTTTGATGTCGATT
The DNA here is from genome assembly GCA_963920685.1 of Polydrusus tereticollis. NCBI lineage: Eukaryota > Metazoa > Arthropoda > Insecta > Coleoptera > Curculionidae > Polydrusus > Polydrusus tereticollis. Next base: position 85,886,152 of record OY987329.1, on the reverse strand, counting down.
CATTTTACACTCTTCCCTAAGACAACAGCACGCGGTGTTTCCCAAGCGGTCACCCATCCAAGTACTAGCCGCGCTCGACACCGCTTAACTTCGGTGATCTGACGGGAACCGGTGCTTTAGGTGTCGCTAGGCCCTTGCCTTTTTTTTTTATAAATATTAAAATTTAAACTACCTGAAGTAGCGCCGTTGTTACTACAGGCAGTTTTCATTTAATTCACCAAACTGGTCTTTCTATTGTTTGCTAATTAGGGCGACCCTAATTTAGGAACGATTCGGGGCGTACACGTCTTAAATATCTGAAATACTGAATTTTCAAAAACTATCATTGCATGCAATTTACCTAAAATTTACAATGCAACCTTTAAGCTTTCCACCCTGCTTAATGGGTCCTGTCATTGCAAATTTACATTTTATTGCTCTCCCGCATTAAGAAACAGAATTATATGAACTATTAATAAAATTTATGCAGCACTCCATGATTGAGTCTAGTTTCTAACAAATGAGTGCTAAAATGTTCTTACAATGAGTAGTAATATCAGTAATGCGCTGTTAACGGTACATACCTAAAACATACTTTTAATATGTATACACATAATAATAAACTCTGAACTACCCCTGAATTTTACACTTTATCAGATTATACAGTAGTTTCGGCCGGAACGCGAAAGCTTTATCTCCGAGATCAGGTTTTACGTACGCACAGACGTGCGCCAGGTGTTTTTAAAAGTGGGCCTTGAAACTGCTAATTAAAATAATCAGCTTGTAGAAATATTATGTAATTTCGAATACAAAATTGCTGATAATATAAAGTAAAACCTTATAATTAATCATTAATATTAATTGACAAAACTTAACTTGAATAATTGAATGTATAAGTATTTCTTAAGTTAAATTATCTGTACTGACAAATGATTAATTTATTATTAAACACTTTGGTTACCGCTTACGCAGTCCTGTCCTATTCATTTATTTTACTCAATGACCCTAAAACCTGTATCACCTGAGTTAGTTGCAGCAGCAATTTATTTATATTTAGTTGGGTTCTAATTCTCCTAACTAATATGCAAAACGCTCACAATGTCGTAAAAATAATTTTGATAGGTTCTATAACGATTTTCATCGCATATTAGGCCCTATTTTTCTTTATTTACCTACCTCACCCTGTAAAAGGCCTCAATACAACAGAAAGTGGGGTTTAATCAGTCAGTTATTTGCAGACACAGGCGTGCCTTCGGGGGCAGACCTTTGCGTAGCTATATTTCTCTAAAATCTGTATTAAATGAAAAACAAAACTGGATATTGTCGGCACAATATTTTTGTTTATATATGTCCACATTTATAATTAATTTATATGCTTCTTATATACAATTATATATACCGGGTGTTGCATCGTCGAGCGGGACATAGGAAATCCCATGTAATTTTAAATGGGGTCAATTATTGGCTTCCCTAATTATTTTAAAGAAAAATTCTATTTAGGTTTATTAAAGAGCACTAAAACCCACATTCAAAAGAATAACTTTAGATATTTTTGATGAGCCCGTTTACGGGTTATCGCCGATTTCTTTTTAACTATTTCTCCTTTTTATGGCCCCGTATTTGCGGGCACCAGTCAAGGTAAAAGATGACTGTCAAATAAAGTTGTCATTTTGAAATGTGTGCTTTATTGTTATAAAAACTCGTACATCGAAAATATTAAAGGTGTATTTATGAGTACAAATTAATCTGAATAAAACTAAAATAAAGTATCCAATTACAAGGTTAATTATGACATTTTACATGTTTCAATATTTTACTAATTAATAGGTAGGTACTATTAAATTGTTAGAACTTTAGGATATAAGAAGATGTTCAAATATTCCTCCATTGACTGCTAGACAATAACCGAGGCGATCATAAAATTCTCTTCTTACATTCGCTAGTTGGTAAACTGAAATTCTATTGCATTTGGCAGAAATAGCATTTTTTAACTCGTCTAGATTTGGGTATTTTTTTATCTTTGTATATCCTGTTTTTTAAATGGCCCCAGAGAAAGAAATCATTTGGCGATAAATCAGGAGACCTGGCTGGCCAATTTACTGTATGATTTAAGCCAATAACATTTCCATTAAAAGCACGATTTAAATATTCCCGGACAGCCAGGGTACTATGTGCCGGGCAGCCATCCATTTGGTACCAAACTTCCTGATTTTCCCTGGCGGCATCATGTAAAGTTGGTAAAATATGATCTTCAAGTAGTTCCAAAAAATATTTTGCATTTAAATTTCGTGTAAGAAATAATGGCCCGATAATATTTTCTCCGAAAATCCCAGCCCATACATTAACTTTTTGTGGATATTGCGTCCTTGTTTCAACAAACCTGTGTTGGTTTTCTTTGCTCCAATATCGATAATTTTGAACATTGGGTTCATTGTTTAAGGTAAATGTGCATTCGTCAGTGAAACAAATGTTTTTTAAAAATTCCCTATCCATGTTTGCTCTTTCCATCATACCAAAACAAAACTCCTGTCGTCGTATTTCGTCCCTATCTCTTAGCTCTTGGTGCTTTTCATATTTGTATGAATAATATTTATGTCGTTTCAAAGCTCGTAACGCTGTGGTGTGATCTAATCCTATGTCATCCTCAAGTTTCCTTGTGCTGATCTTCCCATCATTTTCTTTCACGCAGAATAAAACTTGCAAGTCCCTATCATTTCTTGCATCTCTTCTTTGTTCCTGCCTTTCTTCACATCTGCAGTTATTTATTACAGTGCCTTTTGTCTCAAATTTCTTGATAGTCCTTTCGACTGTAGATTTTGCAGGTATCGGTCTATTCGGATACAGAGCAGCAAACATGTCTGACACATTTTGATAACTATTTCCTTGACAATACCATTTAATCATCAATATTTTTTCTTCAGAAGTGTAATTCATGGCTAATATTTTCGATGTACGAGTTTTTATAACAATAAAGCACACATTTCAAAATGACAACTTTATTTGACAGTCATCTTTTACCTTGACTGGTGCCCGCAAATACGGGGCCATAAAAAGGAGAAATAGTTAAAAAGAAATCGGCGATAACCCGTAAACGGGCTCATCAAAAATATCTAAAGTTATTCTTTTGAATGTGGGTTTTAGTGCTCTTTAATAAACCTAAATAGAATTTTTCTTTAAAATAATTAGGGAAGCCAATAATTGACCCCATTTAAAATTACATGGGATTTCCTATGTCCCGCTCGACGATGCAACACCCGGTATAAGGTAAATTCCATTAGTTAAGTATAAATTTTACATAAATGATACAAGATGCCACTTTTATTAATTAGATATTTTCAATAAGTGGAAAAATCTTAAGTTAAAAACCACGAGCTGTACGGTTTTTTCAATTAAACAGTCTAATTTCCATATTATCTGCTCTTCCCTAATTACCTGTTAGACAGTGTGTATCAGCCAAATAGAATACATTCGATAATAAATACATGGGGAAGTGGCCGAAAAAACCCTCGGACACGTCGATTGGTATATCTAGTTACGCATTGTTTTCATAAAAAACTTTTTATACAGGGTGTGTCATGCAACAATGAGCAATACTAACTATCTTATTTCAAATGCAACATCCTGTATATTATTCAATTTTTGGATTTTTCAGAAAATTCTAAACATATTTCATGTACAATATCATATACCTATCTTCAACTGTTTCGGAAATATTAAGTGTTTTCAGATTTATTGCAAAACTCAATAACACACTAAAAAACTAATAAGTAATACTGTTTATTTCTTGATAATGTAAAAAACAAAAAAAAAAACATTAATGTAGGAGATGTTGAAAATGCTCGCCGCGAACGTCTTGGCAACATCCTAATCTTAAATAGCAATTTCTTCTAACGTTACTGAACATCTCAGGCGTGACCGATCTAATCGCAAGCGTTATTCGTCTTCTTAAGTCAGCCAAGTCAAGGGGTTTAGTTGTGTATACAATATTTTTGAAATAACCCCATAAAAAGAAGTCTAATGGCGTCAGATCAGGGTATCGTGCTGGCCATTCCATCGATATATTGGAAATACTCGGTTGAGGTACTGCCGGACATTGATTTGGTAATGGGGCGGTGTTCCATCTTGCTGAAACCATATCATATTCGCTGAAAGTTGTGGGTTTGCTAGATCAGGGTATAAGTTTGTCAAAGTTGGCAAGACATTACTTTGGAGCAGTGCTAAATAATTATCGCCATTTAAATTGACATTAATGAAAAAGGGACCTATGATATGATCTCCAACAATTCCTGCCCAAACATTAACCTTTTCAGGATATTGCGTATGTTCTTCTCTCATCCAGTGAGGATTTTGCCTAGACCAATAGCGGCAATCCTGACGATTAGCATGACCGTAAAGTGTAAAGGTGCACTCATCAGGAAACAAAACATGTTCTAATTGGATCACATTATTATCTAACATTGCTATCATTTGTTCACAAAAGTACGTTCTCCTATCAAAATCGTCTTCCATGAGCTCATGAGTAGATATCATTTTATAGGGATACATTTTATTTTCTTGTAATGTTCGAATAATCGATGAATGGCAAATATCGAACATTGGGGCTGTTTTTCGACTAGAAGTATGTGGGTTTTCCTGAAACTTAAGCATATAATCTAATTTGGTATCATCACTTATTGCGTTGGCAGCTATTTTTTTTTTATCTGCTTTACATGTCCAAGCTGGCGAAACTGCTTTTCTATTTAACTAATTGTCCCTTGAGTTATAGGCGGCAAATTTCGAAATTTTTCATAAAATAAGCGAGCAACTTCCATTTGTGTCCGTGTTTTATCTCCATAACCAATCATCTGTAAAATTGTTATTTTGTGCATTTCTGTTAAATAAGCCATTCTTCTGATATGTAGTTAACGAAATTAAAACGACTATAACACTGACAACTACTGTCATGCAGACAGACAACAATTTGCTAAGGTCAGGCGTTTTAAACAAAAGTAAACAAAACTATTTATACCTTTTTTTTTTATTTCATATCAGTAAAACATTTTAACATCAATTTTCAACATCTCCTACATTAATTTTTTTTGTTTTTTACATTATCAAGAAATAAACAGTATTACTTATTAGATTTTTAGTGTGTCGTTAATTTTTGCAACAAATCTGAAAACACTTAATATTTCCGAAACAGTTGAAGATAGGTATGGGATATTGTATGTCTAAAGTTTTCTGAATCCAAAATGAATTATATACAGGGTGTTTAAAATAAGAAAGTTAGTATTGGCTACTGTTCATGATACATCCTGTATAAGAAGTTTTTATGGAAAAAAATGCGCAACTGGAAATACCGAGCGTTTTTTCGGACACTCCCCCATGTATTTATTATCGGATTTATTCCATTTGGCTGATACACACTGTATACACTTCCACATCTCTGCATTGATTACCTTAAGTGATTCCTTAAAATTCTTTCAAACATCATTAATTTTATTTTGTGTTATTATTGTTTTTCTAACAGCAACTCAATTATTTTTGCTTTCTTCCAATCAGTTGTAGGCAACTTTTCACTTCTTCTTCAATAGCATGGAGAGAGAGTCTTAACAACGACGGAGTCTGTTGGAATAAACTTCTACAAAATAGTCCTCAAAAACGTCAACATTCATATCTTTGTAGTAGTCACTGATGTGAATTGACTGAAATGGTAATAAACCATCCTTTAAAAAGACATCTGTGCTACCAGTATGGGTAATAATGAGGAGTTTCCCTTTTCCTGTGAATAGACCATCTAAAAACGCTTGAGGAGAAGAGGTTGCATTCTTGTCCTGCCATATGTTTACAACTGAGCTTTCGTTTAGCAAAGTTTCATCCAAATAGTACAATTTGCAATTTTGAATGCATGAAATCTCTTGTTTTTCGTAAATATTCTCGCCTCCAACATATAATTTCATCTTTTTCGATTAATTGAAACTTTCGATTCTGTTCTTCCCATCTAAAATTCAATTCCTGTAGAATTTTTCAAAGCTTATATCTTTTGATTAAAGGAAAATATTTTTTAATTCCAAGTAAAATTAAATCTAAAGTGGGATTTTTATGCCTTTCTGACGACGATTCTACTCTTTTCCTCACCTATGAGCCTGTAGATGGTCAACTTTCCAATTCCGATCATTTTTGAACATACATCTGTTAACTGTATACAGGGTGTCCCAGAATATGTGGGCAATCTCCCGGATTTGGGTACAATATGAAAAAATAATATCACAAGTTCCCATAAAAAAATTTCCTACAGGCCCTCCCTGCTGAGATATCAGCTCCTGAAGGACGCCTCAGGAAATCGGTTTATCTTGAATAATTCTTAAAGTACTTGGTGTAATTTAATAATTGTTCAGTATGATGGTTGCTAGGTAAGTCTCCTCAAAATGAACCGTTTTAATTTTATTCGGCTTATTTAGTTTTCCAGGGACGGACTAGCTTTAACAGAATAATGCTTATTTTTTTTTCATCCTGTATGATAGAGGCATATCAATAATACTATTGAATAGCTGAAATCTTAAACTAGAAAAAAAGTACTCTTCATCGACATCGATAAAGTAAACCGTTTACGAGAAAAAAATGTTTGTTCCATATGCCTTTTTTTATGAAATATTCGATAAATACCTTATTTTGTTGATATGGTTTAGTTGATATGTACCAGTTAAAATAAATAATAACTACGACAGTGTCAGTTGGAAATTGAGTGTGTTTAAGTTTTTGATCTTATTTCTTCTGCTTCGTTTTGGTATGGAATTTACGTTTGAGGAATATGCCGACATGCATTTAATGTATGGGCTTGCATCATGTAATGCCTTAGAAGCCCGAAAGCTTTATAGAGAACGATTTCCAAACAGAAGAATTCCTGACAGAAAAACCTTTGAAAGAGTAGATCGTCGTTTAAGAGAGACAGGTAAAAACTAAGTTGTTTTATTTTTAATTTGTACTTATCGGATGATAAAGATTTGATTTAAAGTATTTAGGTCGTAAATAATTTTAGGAAAGTTTGACAAAGCCAGTCACAATTGTGGAAATCAAAACCATCGCGTTGATGGTCTTGAAGAAAACATCCTTAATGCCGTAGAAGTAGATCCTGCTGCAAGTGTTCGAAAATTGGCTGCCGAATTTGATTGTTCAAAATCAATGGTCTTTAGAATCCTTACAGAGCAACAGTTACATCCATACCACCTTCAAGAAGTCCACGCGCTTCTTCCCGAAGACTTTCCGCGAAGGATGGAATTTTGTAACTGGGTTTTAGATCGGCACAGAAACGATGCAAATTTCATTGGTTCAGTTCTCTTCACGGACGAAGCTGGGTTTTCCAAAAACGGCATCATAAATTCTCATAATTTATATTTATGGACAGAGGAAAATCCCCATGCTTCTATTGTAACGCATCATCAGCACCAATTTGAACCAATCAACGTGTGGGCCGGAATTATCAGACAACACTTAATTGGACCATTTGTATTGCCAAGAAGGTTAAATGGAGAAAGGTATTTGGAATTTCTTCAAAACAATCTGCCAGAACTTTTAGAAGATCTACCTCTGCAACTACGACATAATATGTGGTTCATGCATGATGGGGCTCCGCCACATTTTAGTCTAGTAGTCCGAGAACAACTGAACAGGGTCTTCGAAAATCAATGGATAGGAAGGGGAGGACCAGTGGCTTGGCCTCCTCGATCACCAGACCTAAATCTATTAGACTTTTTTTTGTGGGGCTATCTAAAATGTTTAGTATACGCCAATCCAATACAAAATCGGGAACACTTATTGGAACTGATTAACTTCCATTGTCGCGAAATAAGGAATAATGTTGGCGCATTGTGGAGGATCCAACAATCTACCATTAAAAGATGTAGGGAATGCATTGCAGTAGAAGGAGCTCATGTTAAACCGACGTACAAAATGAATCAGTAAAAATAAGGTATTTATCGAATATTTCATAAAAAAAGGCATATGGAACAAAAATTTTTTTCTCGTAAACGGTTTACTTTATCGATGTCGATGAAGAGTACTTTTTTTTTAGTTTAAGGTTTCAGCTCTCCAATAGTAATATTGATATGCCTCTATCATACAGGATGAAAAAAAAAATAAGCATTATTCTGTTAAAGCTAGTCCGTCCCTGGAAAACTGAATAAGCCGAATAAAATTAAATTGGTTCATTTTGAGTAGACTTACCTAGCAACCATCATACTGAAAAATTATTAAATTACACCAAGTAATTTAAGAATTATTCAAGATAAACCGATTTCCAGAGGCGTCCTTCAGGGGCTTATATCTCAGTAGGGAGGGCCAGTAGGAAATATTTTTATGGGAACTTGTCATATTATTTTTTCATATTGTATCCAAATCCGGGAGATTGCCCACATATTCTGGGACACCCTGTATACAATTGTAATATTTTGGTGTTTAAGTGCATTCAATACATTAAATACAATTAATTTTTCATTGATACATAATGCACATTAAATAGCAGGTGTAACAGAAATAAATCCCGAAAGTTTTTCCATTTTTAACAATACTATAGGCCGCAAGCACTGATGCTCATAAAGGTTCTTACTTTGCTTAAGGCACCAGGTAACTTCAGTAGCAATATTAACAGAACCTTTGTTACTTATAGGCTTTTCAAACCAGCAGTTCGGGACTAGTTTTTAATCAGAAATAGGGTCTACCAGATGAAACTTGCATGTTGACCTCAAGATGCCCCGTTAAGTCCTATAAACTGGTTGAATATATTTGACAGTTTGAAACTGTTTCCGTTTCCCAATGTTTCGGTTTTTTTATAAAAACGCTACGCAGCACAACACATAATAACATATTTTTTAGAAAATTCCACTTGTGTTCCTTGTTGCGTATCGTTTTGCCTTATGTTCTGGATTTTGTACCCATTACCCCTTTACCACAAAAGTTATGTCAATGAAACATAATTTGACAATATTGCCATGGAATGGCAACTTCTTTCTCATTTATTACTCTCTCCCAATTTCAATTAGGGTATAGGTATATGTCTTGCTCTAGCAAGATCATGTCCAGGCATATTAAACAGTCAACCGATAAAAAAAAATAAAATAACCAAACCTATTATCCTTTAGCCGCATTGCAGGCCAGATGATGGTCCTGGGAGACCCAAACGCGTTGGTGAATTTATTTACAAACTTAGGAAACTTACAAGGTATATAAGATTTTTTCTTTCCAATACAATACTATTCATACACAAAAAAAACTTTTGGATGGCAGCTATTGTAAAAATAAAATATTTCTATAGGCACAATGATTCTGAAAAGTTTGCGAGAGTTTTAAATTAATCAACAATTTGGCAACTGTTATACGATTAACGTAGGGGTGGATGGGGCAAAGCGGAATGAAGGGTAACGCGGAATGAGGGACAAAGCGGACTTTGAAAGATCCTGCAGCGTCATCTATCCGTCACCAGTTAAAGGATAAGCTCACAAAGCAGTTCGTTTTACTGCCGAAACCGGAGTGTCGTGGAAACACGTACGCGGTCTATATTGCGCCGCACGTAAAAGGGCCTGTTATCCGGTAATTCTTTAATTAAGAAAATTTGTGCTAGTTTGAAAATTTTTTGTGCTAGAAAAATACAGCCTTATAATTTTGACGGTACCACATCTGACTAACTATATAGAGAAACAGGTCTCTGAATTTTTAAACGTTTTGTAAGAACATGTGAGACTTGGGCAAAGCAAGTTGTTAAATCTTTTTGCTCTTTAAGACCTATTGGTTATATAATCACTTAATTGCTGCAGTAATCAAAGCCACAATAAACTCATTAAGGTTTATAGAGGATTTTAAATATTTTAGGTTTTGTGGTAGACATCTGTAAATCTTTGGGTTTTATGGGAGTTTTAAAATATGGTTTTTAAGTACTCTTTACGATCAAGCAATAAAACGAATAACTCTTAAGTAGTCTTACCCTTAGTATATGTTATCATAAATACTATTTACTTTGAATGATAATTGGTAAAGGCTCCTTGAAACCTAATAGTTTTTTGGTAGCTTTAGTAAGCTAAGTTACCTAAAACCTTTTGGTTTCTACAAAGCACCTATAAATCCTTTGGTTCCCCCACTTACGCCTTTAAACTTTGAGAGAGGGGGCATATAACGCATAGTAAACGCCATTTTGTGATTGCTAATTCTAGTTAGTGTCAGTGCAGGGCGGCGCAAAAAAGCATTTTATGCACTTACTTAGTAAAAATGTCTACTATTTTGGATAAATACTTGAGGATTAGAGAAAGTGGTAATTTTAAAAGAAAATTAAAATATGATTATAATTTAAACCGTGTAGAAATATGTCATGGAACATGCCCATTCGCGCCATTCTGCGAATAAACTAATATAACACTTACTATAGGTAAAATAAACCAATAATACACTTATTATAGGTATTTAATATCATAACAAAACTGTTTAAAATCTACTTACTTATATTTTCTTCACTTTTGCTTGCTTACAGTGCTTACACACACGAAATTACGAAATAAATGTTTTTTTAGGTTATGTTATCTACGTACATTTGTATAGGTCGTATTACAGTAAGGGATTTTTTATTACTGCAATAAAAAATTGCAGGATTTTTGTTGTAAGCATGCGCAAAGCGAGTTTAGTAATCAGCTGTTGCAATTTTTATTGCGATTGCCAGAAATAGCTCTGGACCTATTTTTATTGCAGTTGCAAGCGCAAGTTTGGGGAATTATTTGCTAATTTCAGTGCAACTAACCTGAAAAAATATAAGTATTTTTGGTTCTCCCATTCAGACCTAGATTTCTATCATTTTTATATTGTGGGTTGTTTTTGTTGTTATTCTCACCATTTACACGAAGTTTATTTATTTTAATTCCCATAAATAACGAACCGTCCATACTCAAAACAACGCGAAAAAGTTAGGTTATCTGCCAATTTATTTTACTTAGTTGGCAGCATGTCTAATAATAATGTAAATAATTGCACACTGTAAAGCGATTGGCAATTTTCATTGCCGTAATTAAAAATTGCTGCAATAAAAAATTTCTTCAGAAAGAAAAACTTGCCAACTGTAATGCGGCTTTATTAGAGGTTGTCAGAGACAAATCTTAAGTGTTTTAAAGAAGAGTAGGAAGGCTGGGTAAAGTCTTACAGGTTTTAAAACTGTAATAAAGTGGAGCAATTGGAATTCAACAAAACCTTTTGCTTTATAAAAATATTTCACAAACCCACAAACTCTTAATAGGGCATTCTATTAAAATAATTATTATTATTTATTATAATTTTATTAATTTTCCAGCAATGTTTTTTTCCGTTAACTACGGCAGACATGTTTAAAAATAAAGTTAGGGCAACAGTGTTTGGTTATATTTTTATTTATTTTAACTGTTTACATTTAGCCTGCAATTATCAAAAATATGTTAATATGTTATATAAACCCCTAAATAGCCCAAAATCATACTGATTAAGGTAAAACTAGGGTTACAATTTTTTTAAAAAGTTTTTTTATATACTTTATCAATAAAGTGGCCGGGGTTGACAATTTTTTATTACTAGGTTGTTTATTAATATCAAATTATAAAATGTTAGCACATGCACATATGTATTTCAATCGAGGCAGACATATTTAACTATACTTGGTGACATTTTTTGATATTGACCATTTAAGTGGAACAAGTCTTCGACAAAGAACTAATATTAAAAACACAATCATAATAAAATTATTTATGATGGTTTCAAATCACGCATAAAATTTGATTGCAAGTACTAACGGTTTTAAGAAGGCTTTATAAAATGTTTTGCGGTAGACTTAAAAACATCTTGCAGATTTGGGTTCAAAAGTACTGTTGGTTTTATTGACAGTTTTAAGGAAGATATTTATAACCTTTACAATAGGTCCTTTTTGGTTTTATGCCGGGTTTATTGGAGCTTTGAGGAGGTTATCTAGTATAAACAGTTTTACGATCAGTTTTATTATATAGACTTAATAACCTCTTGTAGATTGTGATAAAACTTAAAATGTTACTTGGACTGTGTTCGAGAGGAAAACGCGTTATCATGCCGGAAGTAAAGATGGCTTTGTACCTAATGTGTTGCTCTTGTCCGCAAAGAATATCACTCAATACTCAATCTTCAACTTTAAGCGCAGTTGTCCTTGATAATATTCGGCAGGTAATAACGAAATGCGTAGCTAATGTTATAAAAACAGAAAATGGATATTTTGTTTCACCACCTCTAGTGCCAATAGTAATTCAACCTGGAAACGATTCTACTTCTAAAAGTTCTGACGATTCCAGTCATTAAATTGTTTATGAATTTTAAATTAATTATGTTGGTTCAAATTTGTTGTTAAAATATATACCGGGTGTTGCATCGTCGAGCGGGACATAGGAAATCCCATGTAATTTTAAATGGGGTCAATTATTGGCTTCCCTAATTATTTTAGAGAAAAATTCTATTTAGGTTTATTAAAGAGCACTAAAACCCACATTTAAAAGAATAACTTTAGATATTTTTGATGAGCCCGTTTACGGGTTATCGCCGATTTCTTTTTAACTATTTCTCCTTTTTATGGCCCCGTATTTGCGGGCACCAGTCAAGGTAAAAGATGACTGTCAAATAAAGTTGTCATTTTGAAATGTGTGCTTTATTGTTATAAAAACTCGTACATCGAAAATATTAAAGGTGTATTTATGAGTACAAATTAATCTGAATAAAACTAAAATAAAGTATCCAATTACAAGGTTAATTATGACATTTTACATGTTTCAATATTTTACTAATTAATAGGTAGGTACTATTAAATTGTTAGAACTTTAGGATTTAAGAAGATGTTCAAATATTCCTCAAAATGACAACTTTATTTGACAGTCATCTCTTACCTTGACTGGTGCCCGCAAATACGGGGCCATAAAAAGGAGAAATAGTTCAAAAGAAATCGGCGATAACCCGTAAACGGGCTCATCAAAAATATCTAAAGTTATTCTTTTGAATGTGGGTTTTAGTGCTCTTTAATAAACCTAAATAGAATTTTTCTCTAAAATAATTAGGGAAGCCAATAATTGACCCCATTTAAAATTACATGGGATTTCCTATGTCCCGCTCGACGATGCAACACCCGGTATAGTGAATTCCAACTACTAAGTGTATATTCCAACTAACATAGTACTTGCCATTCTTGGCAAGCAAAACTCATACCTTCTCGCGGTCCGGGCTGGACAAAGACAATTTTTTTAAATTGTTTTCGGCAAAGTGAGCATTTTTTTTTTACCGAGTGGCCATTTTAAAAATATTAAATGCATGTGTTCCTTGCAGGTGAAGTCAAGGGTACAAACCTCTTATCGATATTAACTATATTTTTAAATTGTTTTTGGCAAAATTAGCATTTTTGTTTACAGAAAGATCATTTTAAAAATATTTTCTGCAGGCGAAGCCACGGATACATAAAACCTTTTGTCGATATAAACTGCAATAAAGGAGCTGTAATATATACTGTTGAATCATATTAAAAATGTACAACAATTCATATTTTAATTATTTGGTACGACGCCTATGGTCAGGAGTTCAGGAGTTTAATGTTTTTTATGTCATCAAATTAAGCTTGGAACAACTATACACACATTTTGTTTATTATTAGCATAAATAAAATTATTTTCCGTTTCACCCCACTGGTCGTTTTACTTTGCCCCATTAGTGAGGTAAAGTAGGAGGAATGCAGGACATTTTAAAACGCTATGCATACTCAATTTTTTTGTAACGTAACACACTCTCGATTAATAGAAATATATTTTTATTCTGAAAAGAATCAGTCATTTACTGGAAAAAAATCAAATTTCATTCCCACCCTCCCTACATATTATTGCGCAAAGTTTAAAATTAATTGACAATTTGGCCACTGTTATGCGATAGATTGGTCAATCTCTAAAGCTAATATGAGTGCATAAAATAGCAGAAATATTCAAGAACGTTTTGGAGAATTTTGCACTTTCTGCACCCAGTACAGTACGACTGTACGAGGTTTATTTGGGCTTCATTATTAATTTTAAGAATATCAATATGTATTGCGGGGCAAAGCGATTTTCCGAATATATTTTTTATATTTGCTGAACTAACCGCTTTTAGCAATGTGTTTAGTAAACATCCTGCATAATAACCAATAAATATTTAGCTATAAAAATACCGATACAAACAATAACTGCTTTTTACTGACAAAATGTGGGTTTCAATTTTTAACAGGCAATTATTTAATAAATATTACTTTTACCAATGATGTGCCTGCAGTACCAATATAATATTATGGTTTGCGACTAACTGCACAGTAATACAATATTGCATTTAAACACGCTTTTCTATGCTTTCTCAATGTCCTTTATAATGGGATTATCTTTTCAGATTCAACTGAACTGCCTACCGAAATGTCGATCAGAGGGCATAAGGCACAGACAGGATGGCCACATAAAGATTCACAAAATGGATTCGACTGCCACACATTTCGTGCGGAGATTAGAAGGCGGGTGTAATTTGAGATTGAAAGGAAATTCAGTAGCGACTGAAGAAAGAAAATAAAGATAAGGTAAATAGAGGTGGCTTGACTATGTGAAAATATGTGGGTAGGTAACTGTAAGATATGAAACATTTAGTTTGGGGGACTGGTGGTAGGGGGTTAGTGACGAGGAAAAACATATTTCCGTTTCTTAACGTTTCGGCTTTTTTATAACACCGTTACGCAACACAAAACCTAATAATATATCTTTTAGAAAATTCCATTTGTGTTGCTTGTTGTGTATCGTTTCCTTATGTCTTGGACGTTGGACCCATTTACCGATTTACCACAAGAATTATATCAATAAAACTTAATTTGACAATATTGTAAATAATATCACCCAGATTATTATTTGTTAATTTTGCAGTTCTGAGATCGTCGATTTGCCTGCTTCAGATAAGCGATATGTGCAAATTCGGCAGGAAAGAGAAGTTGGTTAATAAACAGTAAAATGGGTTATGTTTTTATGCAAGTACCTAGATACTGTGAATAAAATTGTCGATAGGGGTCAAATTGTCATACCCTATCACCTGGTAGTCGATTCTACGATAACATACTACCAACACTAAGTGGGGAATAGTTTCTGATCCACTAAAAGCCTGGATTGGTTTTTAGTAGCCAGCCTCTCAGGAGAGAGTGGAGCACAGAAGAAGGAAAAAGTAAAGACTTAATTAGGATACTGGCAAACATAAATAATATAAAAAGCTGTAAAGCGCATTTTGCCTCATTAACCCGTTTTTGCCCAAGTTTTAAGATATATTGGGTTCGTCAATGCCCGAATTTTTAAATTGGTCAAATCATGTTAATTTTTATAATTTTATGCTTATTTAAGCTTAACAACATTTATTTTAGCCAAAAAGGTAAATATAAACGCAAGATGCTTGAAAAAAATTGCGTTCCGATAATGAAACACTGGTAACGAAAGGTTGCGTCTACTCACCAAAAAAAATCAGCTGTTGAAAGCAAAAAGGGGTATTTTATTGAATGTTCTTACATAAAATTAACTTGATACAATATGGAAACCTTCATGAAGTTTGACATTTTTCGCACATTTTTGTCGTACTCTTTCGACATATTGCGCAACGTCCTTGTTTTGACGCTGGAGTCATCCAGCGGTTGAGCCCATCATAACGAATATTTCCATGTACTGTCTTAATCAACGGTTTTGAAGATTTTGGTCGTCCTCTACCAGTAACAGGTTGAGCATACTTTTTCAAATAAACGTGAGTGATTTCCCTCCTGAATTTTAAAAAATCAACTTTTTGACAATTTGGTTGTCGTTTGTAAATTTGCCATGCATTGTGCAGAGCGGAATCTAAACAAAATGCAAAAAAGAGGCCACCACCATTTTTTAGATCTCACACTTATACGATAATTATTTATGTTTTGGTCCGTACGATCAACATCACCCATGTTCTTATTATACTGGCCGATAACATATGGTTGGCAAACTGGTATTTTTACCTATTCTGTAGAAATCCATCTGTTTACTTGACTAATGGGATTTACTGGATCACAAGAGCTAATGGTTAACACAGGGCGGTTATCGTTCCACGAAGTTGCTGTGATTCCGGTATTTATATCAGTCATATAATGGTATGTACCCCTAGGTGTTTTCTTTATTTCAGATTTTGGCGGTAGTGGACATTTCTCAATTCTGTTTATATTTATGGTTCCAGTATATCCGTAATCTATCTTTTGCAACTCATTTACAAGTCTTAAGGACGAAAGGTATCTGTCACAGTATATTATGTTGAATGGAATGTTTTGAGGTAGCCTTGACAATAGCGTTCGTACCATAGACCCTCCTACTCCCAACTCCATATACTGCTTATTGATTTGTTTACCCTGATAAGGATCAAATTGAATCAAGTAGCCACATGGATCGCAGAGAGACCATACTTTGTATCCATATGGTATCGGCTTGCCTTTTATAAATTGTTTGGTTCCATATCTTCCGAAGTATGGTACCATACTTTCATCTATACTAATTTTTTTGTTTAAAAAGGCCTTATCTAAAAAAGGAGTACTAAGCATGTCAAATAATGGACATAGTTTTGCAAACTTATCATCAGGCACCAAGTTTGTATTATCGGCACAATGAACATTTTTTTTATAGTATCAAACCTATTAAGGCACATAGCATTGGTAACAACAGGGTTATAGGTATCACAGTCTACCTCCCATAACATACGCCATCTTGGTACTTGTACATGGCCCGAAACAAATAAAATGCCAATAAAGCATTTTATTTTTTTTCTTCCACTGTTATTTCAAAAATGTGGTCACCACTTTGTCTGGCGTATGACAGGAACATTGCTCTTAAATAATTGAAGATATCCATATCAAAAAAACTTTCAAAACATGCTACTGCATCGGGATATATATCGGGTGGATTAATCCTTGGTGAGTTAAACTGTGGAAAGCTGGTCTTCAAGTCGCATTTTGCCCAATTTCTTCCAGCAGTTTAGGGCCTGATTCCTGTGAGTTGTGCCAAAGGAATCTCATCTTCACTATCCCAATCTTAATTTTGAGTATCATGTTGAACATCGACTTGAATTTGATCTTGAGAATCATCTTCATAATACTCAGTTAGAAAAATGGTGCTATATAAATAATTACTTTATCGAATCCGTAAAGAGCATTGCACCACCTGTCAATGACGAGCTCGTCGAAAAATATCAGAACACTGGATCAACTAGCATTTTTAGATTGGAATCTGTTACGGATGATGAAGTTTTAAAGGCCATATCAGAATTGAAATCGAACGCATCGGGGGCGGATGGACTATCTCTCCACATGATTAAATTGTGTTGTCCAGTGATTGTGCCATTTTTGGTTCACATATTTAATGTCTGTATCACGAAATCTTTGTTTCCATCTAGATGGAGGATTGCCATGGTAGTACCCCTACCTAAAGTAAACCACCCAAAGGACGTCTCCGACTTAAGGCCTATTAGTTTGTTGTCTATTTTGTCCAAGGTGTTTGAAAAGATTATTTATCTTCAGATAACTGAGTATCTCGATACAAACAATTTGTTTCCCTTATCTCAGTCTGGATTTCGTAGAGGTTACAGCACGGCAACTGTTCTGTTGAAGGTTTTGGATGATCTTATTGAAGCTGCCGATAGGGGTGAAACTTCAGCGCTGATATTACTTGATTATAGTAAAGCGTTTGATACGCTTGATCATGGTCTCTTATGTGCTAAGCTTCGCTCCCTCGGCTTCGATAAGTCTTCGGTGAAGTTCTTTGGAGAATATCTGGCAGATAGGTCTCAGTTCGTCTTCTTGGATGGCAAGCGTTGTAGTTTTAGGGTTGTAGAAAGGGGTGTACCACAACGTTCCATTCTGGGGCCATTACTTTTCGTAGTGTATACGATTGACATGAACCAACATGTGAAGGACTGTGATATGCAAAGGTATGCCGATGATACACAATTACGCATAAGTTTTAATCAATCCAGTGCTATTGAGGCAAGGGGTAAACTCACACAATGTCTAAAATCAGTTTATGACTATTCTCTAAACAGCGGCTTAAAATTAAACCCCAGCAAATCAGCAGTTATTTTTTTTGGTTCTGATAGTGAATGGGCAATGGAAAATATGAAAGTAGATATGGCTGGAAGCGTGATACCTGTTGTGCAAGAATATAAAAATTTGGGTGTTATATTTGATACCAAACTTAGGTTTAGAAGTCAAGTGAGTAAAGTTATTCAAAAGTCATATCTCTCTCTCAGAAATCTCTATAAAAGTAAAAATATCTTGAGACCTTATTTAAGAAAAACCCTCTGTGAAACACTTGTTCTTTCTCATGCTAATTATTGTAACTTTGTGTATGGACCGTGTCTAGATTTGCAATGTAAGAATAGACTACAGCGAATTCAGAATTCCTGTATTCGATTTATTTACGGACTGAGAGCAAGGGATCATGTCACCTATAAACTGCCTGAGCTTAAATGGCTTAAAATCGTGGATAGACAAAAATTGCATTTTGCTTGTTTCCTACATCGGTTACTTGGAAGTGGAATTCCTCAATATCTTCGTCAGAAACTTCATTTCCGGCATTCCACGCATAATCGCACAACGCGTTTTAATAATCTATTAAATCTACCAAAGCACCGAACTGCCCTCTTTCAACGCAGTTTTTCTTATCTGGCTCCTAAAATATACAATACTGACATGGTCAACAAGCTTGATAATCTAAGCTTACTTTCATTTAAATCTAGATATAAATATTTCTTGCTAGGTCAATATCAATAAATAAATAGATACAAAATAAGTTAAAATAGTGTTGCATTATTATATACATGCTAGAATTTATTTGCCAACTGTTACTGTCATATTTCTAAATTATTACTAGATAATATATTAAATGTAATTAGAATTCTAATCATAATAATATGTAGGTATTTTTTAAATTTGTTAAGTTTTGTAAATTTATAATGTATGCTCGGTTAAGTAAACAGCTCTGCTGACCTTCGCCGAGGTTAAAATAAAGACGTTTCTATCTAAAATAAAGACGTTTCTATCTATCTATCTATCTATCTACTTTACGGATTTTTGCACTTGCCTCAGCTACCAATTGTCGTCCACTAAGGTGATTGATATTTATTGTAGGTGCTTCTTCGTCGTCTGAATCCTCCTCTGAATCTAAGCCATCCTTTGGTGGGGTTATAAAGGCATCCGCCTCCCAAAAGTATCTTCGACCATATCGATCAGTTCTTGTGTACTGTAAAACCCAAAAATATGCTAAAATTAAAGACCCCATTCGTTACCAGTGTTCCAATTTTGGAACACGTATATGAAAGTAAGTGGGAGAACAAAAACATTTGTTTATTTCAATGTCTTATTGCATATGTTTGATGGTTTAATATGCGCTAATTTGGATATCTTTTCCTGTATACCCTAACACTTTCGCGGCCATTTCCTTCACAATGCCCAAAAACTAAAAGCATATCCGTCATTTCTGCAGAACAACTGTATCCTTCAGCCATCTTTACAGTCAATTTAAAATTTAAGTAACACGTTTCAAACACCTTATTTATTCTCGTATTGGCAAATTCTTACTGAAACACTTACTGTAAACAACATAGACTGATATACGTTATTCGTATTGTAGATTTATCAAGCTACAAAAGACGTAAACAGTTATTCCAACACGACGTAAGCGTCTCGCTTGATGAATGCATCTGTGCTAAACTAGTATCAAAAAGGATAGGACAAACTAGTATTGACGACCGATGGACGATCTGATACGTTTTCAGTGGTAGGGGGGAACTATCAGGTGATGTTCCATTATCGGAACACTGGGAACAAGTAACTGATGTCCAAACATGGAACACTAGGCAAAAACGGGTTAAACAGACTAACGTTATATGGTCAAATAATATTGGACGACATTACCTATACCAAATTGCACATTAACACAAAACATTCACACTCGGACGCACATGAGTATAATACCCGGCACAAGGACAGCCTTTTTATTCCAAGACACAGACTAAATACAACTACTTGGGAATTGAGTTGTTAAAGAAATTACCTGCATCAATAAAGTCACTGAATAATGGAGCTTTTAAAAAAATACTAAAAAAATACCTCATTTGTATTAGTCCTCAGTATAGCGGACTTTGCGGTTGCTTTAAGACTAAACCCAATTGAAGGCAGTAATAATAATAATAACAGTAATAATAATAATAATAATAATGATACCTAGTGTGTACTGTTTGACTGTGTATTGTATTGTTCATTTTAAATCCACGTCACCAAGATTCCTCCAATCTGGTCCAAAGTGTGGTTTTAAAAGTTTTCCACATCATTTAGCTTTGCTTGTTTACCTTGAAATTCTTGAGAAGAGGATCCGGACTGATGAATGCAAGGGATTTTCTTTTTTTGGATACCAACTTGTTTTGTCCTATATCACTTCGATTATTGACCTCACGTTTTACCATTACAGTTTTTACCATTACAATATTCTCGAGAATATTGTCTGTAAGAAAATTCTACCGAGAATATCCTCTAGAGAACTTTTTCTACATACTCTACTCTAAAAAATTTTGCAATGATTTTTAAAATTTTGAACTTCTCTAACCTTTTCTGTAACTCTGGTAACAGTGTTTTACGTCGGCGCTTCTAGGGGAATCCGAGTATAACAGTAATTCAGGGAAATCCCCTTGAAGCGCGAACGTATACTCGTGTACAGCTATGTTAATTATTGTAAATGAGACTCAGTTTAGACCGTCTATTAGTATGAAAACATGGAGCAAAATAAATTAGAGGGTATCACAAAACCAAAAAAGTAACGTTTCGAAATATTTTAATACAAAAAATGTAATGTAATGTGAAAATTTTATTTATTTTTATTACCATTTCTGGCGATTTTCTTACCATTCTTAGAAAATTCCCTAACTTGAGAATATTCTCGAGCATGTTCTCAAGAATATTCTCGAGAATATTCTCCAAAAGATTATTACCGGGAATTTTACATCTCTAGGTATTTATAGGCGAACTCCAACCTTATGTGCATGGTATAAATATTTTGTTAGCGGCACAGTGATTTTTTATATCTCAATTTAGAATTTTTCACCCAATCGCATTAGCTAAAACTGGAAAATTGGTTTCTTCTTTTGCTTTTATAGCGATTTGATGTCTCAAAAAATTTACTAACTCCCTGTTTAATTACCTGGCTACTGTTATGTACACTTCTGTTTCTCTTAACTTTACTTTAAGTATTGATAACTACGAGATAATGATATTATAAATTTCGAAAGCACGTTACTTGACAACGGGCCAATGTCGTAGATAGAGGGTTGTTGTGAGTGACGTGGTTGAGGAAGTTCTAATAAAATTTTGAGTTATTTATTAATGCTCGAGGGATATTCGGTAAGAAAATTTAATGACACTTTAAATTGTAACAACTACAGAAGCCTTAAAAAAAATCGTTGTACCTTCGGCACTAAAGTTGGTACTTTAGACCCGCCAAGCAGGAACCACAGTAGGTTGTTTAATCCCAAGGGACTAAAGTGCATTCTAGCAACCTCAAATTAGAAGAAACTTGTTTATATATACTGTAACTAAGTGACTTTTGTGTTTTAAAATAAAATAATAAAATATTTAACTGGTACTTGCCTTAAATTGTGATATTATCGGGTGTTTTTATATTTATAACTACATATTACCTAACGTTAGTAAAACTTTCCCGAAAGCACAAAAAATAGTGTATAAACTGCTTGCTACTCGGGGGCTCTACCATTTCTTTCGAGGGATTAAATGAGTCACTTTAGTCCCTTGGTTTATAACATATAAAGTGATAAGTGTTAACTATCTACAGGAACATTTTTTTAAGTGTCTCACCCGATTGGCGATTTTCCTGCTGACTATAATAAAAAACATATTGCATATTTTTCAATGATTTTTGACAAGGAAGCCAAATTCAATGTCAAAAAATACATACCTTAAGAAATTTGACAGATACGACGCCATTTTGAGTTTTTTTGAATGGCAACCCTCACAAATAATCAAACGAATCGTATTTCGCGGTCCGATTTCAAAAGTTTATAGTTTTTGATATTTATTTTCAGCCGTTTCGGAAATACGAGTGTTCCTCAATTGCCTTCATTGAATTGGCCTCAGAATTAATAAGTTTACTATTTAGCTTTATGTTCAGTCGAACGTCTTAAATTAAATTTTACAAAGAAAAAAAAAAGCTGCCCTATAAATGAATTCAAAATGGCGTCGTATCTGTCACTTTTTGACATCTGTCATATTTGATTATAACGTATGTAGCTCGGTAACGGGAAATTATGTGAGAAAGATTGGGGTTTTCAGATTAAAAGGTATATTTATTAAAGAGGTGAGACACTTAAAAGACAAAATCGATGAAGGCGATTTAAGAACCCCCGCATTTCCGAAGCGGCTGAAAATAAATATCAAAAACTGTATGTTCTTGAAATCGGATCGCCAAATACAATTTACTCGTGAGGTTATTTCTGAGTATTGCCATTTAGAATAATTTAAAATGACGTGGTTTTCAGCTTAATAGGTCTATTTATTAAAGCGGTGGGTGAGACACTTATTAGGAACTCCCGTATTTCCGAAACGGCAGAGAATTAATATCAATAAGTTTATGTTTTTGAAATCGGATCGCCAAATGCAATTCACTCGTGCGATTATTTATGAGGGTTGCATTTGAAAAATTCAAAGTGGCGTCTTATCTGTCAACTTTGCCAAACATTATATTTCTTGACGTTAAATTTTGCTTCCTTGTCGAAAATTATTGAGGAATATGTAATTTATTTTTTGTTTATAGCCAACAGAAAAATCGCCATTTGGGTGAGACACTTAAAAAAATGCCCTGTACATGTGGTTACAAATAGGCGCAATCAGTTTGATTACTGTTACGTCAAAAAATTTTCTTAGCTAATGTTGTCAAACTGCATATTGAAGAAGGGAGGCAAGTGAAAGTCATGTAGAATTTATTGATTTACTACACAATGTAACAAAAGTAGCTCATCGGCAATTTATAATTTGTTGTCGGGCAAATTAAATTTGGCTTTGATTATTGCGAGGAATCAACCATCCCTCCTCCTTTCCCAAATTGTCATATGAAAAAAAATTAATCTAATTAAAATTTAAAATGGGGCATTGCTGTATTATAGACGGAGCTACAACAAAAAATATAAAACATACAAAGAGTTTAATTTCAAATTCAACTCTCAATAGCAGAAGTCCTAAATTGAACAAGATTTCGTAGTACAAAATGCAGTCGTTATCTTTATAGGTATGGCAACATTTTGATATTTTTTCTAGAAAACTTATCTAGAAAATACACTCCAATTGATTTTGTCTATTAGTAATGATGTGTGCAAAAGAAACCACTGACATTAACATTGTAATATACCAAAAGTCCACAAATTCTGTCCGTGACTCATTTAATACCAATCACCAAATCTAGAAAGCAGCAGAATAAAAATATTCTAGAAGTAAAAGTTTTAATGCATATAATGAACTTTGCCGCTACAACTACAGTGAACTTAAGAGGCGACGATGTCATACAAGCTGCAATAAACTAAATACATTTAAAATAGCACGGCGATTCCGACACTGGGATTCTGATCGCTGAGAATATAAATGTGGCAACACACAGAGACCGAATTTATAACTTGAAAGATTTTAAAGTAAGCGTGCGGCAAGGTTTTCGCACTGCTTGATCAATTTGTGTTTTTATTAATAATTTGTCGTTACATTTTGTATGTACAGCCTTCAATTAGTTATACGCCTACAAAAAATAATTCAATTAACATTAAAAGAACGAATAATATTTAAAAATGTATAACATGGAATTTGAGAACGAAATTCCGAACTAACCACATTGGATGGGGCAGAAATATGTGGCACCTTAACGCAACTTTCCTCGCGCGGTATGTCCAAGGTGTTTGAAGACCCTCATTGAAAATGGCGAAAAAGAAAATAGTCAAGGAGCCCAGACAAAACATGTTCTTAGATGATGACACAAGATACGCCATTAGTTGCAAAATCCATGGATTACTTTTTATAAATGAAATATCCATAATAAAAAAAATTATCGCTAATATTAAGGACACATTTTTACCTAAAATGCCATCCACGGTTCTTAAACGAACTTTAAAAGAAATTAATTTTAGGTAAGTATATTAAACAAAATCGAAGAAGCCTACAGCATTTGAGAGGGTATTATGGAAAGATCTAAATATTAAAAATTCATGGCAGGCATTTCTGGATCGATTCTCGCAAGGACTAAGAAATCCTATTAGAAAAGGTAAGTTAGGGTTTAATGAAATAAATTTAATTTATAAAAAATTATGTAGCATTCCGACGAAATGAGTCACTGACAGAAATTTCGGACTTCGAGTATAATAACAGGCACTGGATAGTTGTCCCTTCATCATATTATTACGTTAACATGAAACAAATATTTTTTGACACTCCTGTAATTGTTACAATTTAAAATGTGACCAAACTCTCTCACCGAATATCTCTTGACCATTGATAAATAACTACAAATTTTATTACAACTTTCTTAAGCACGTTACATTTTGACAACATCCCTTTACTTTCGAAGCATGTAATAAAATTAACTCGTAGTTATCAATGCTCTTGGGATATTATGAGTGATAATAATAATAAAACCTAAACTAACCTGATAAACTGACTTTTTTTAATCCATCATAATTAAATAATTAACCAGATTAGTGAAATCGTTAATACATATTGATAAATTGCTGATGACTAGACATATTTACTACAATGTTTTCCATTCATAAAATTAAACATGTAGTTCACTTAAAATAGGCAATCAATCAGTTCTCGATCATTTCGCACTTTATTAACGAAAGTTTGTGTGTTTTGAATTTGGCTGAAAAGCAAGAGTTTTAATGATATAATTTTTAAAATAAACGCTGTTGTATATTTTGCTTGCTGAAAACAGCAACAAAGTTATTTATTTATTACGACATAATAAGGCTAGCCTATAAAGTAGATAATATACAACAAGGCATAAAGAAGCTAGGATAACAGGATTTTGCGTGTTAAAATTTGAACCCCATGTTGGGGCATCTTTTACTCTATCGATATTGCTAAAACTTTAAATGGATAAAGTTCAGGGTTCGTGAATTGGGTCAACTCGATAATTATCCAAAAATATCTACGGAGATAACTGAAAAACGTGATAACTTTTTGCTAAAAAGTATCTTGCAAAGCATAACACCCATGGCCAATTAGAAAAGATAATTCGTATCCGTAATTTGCCCAATAAAGCAAGATGTATTGAAAATATGTATTTCCATCTAATACTGAGAAAAATTGACATAATTTTTCACGATTTTCCTCAAATAAGGTGGTGGGGGACGTTAGTTTTTTTTGTTATTTTCATTGATAACTGCGGTTTGGCTTAATCGAGTTTAACAAACTTAGTATCGTTGAAAAGACCTTTTCTTGTTTAATCGTTTGCATTGTAAACTATGTCTTAAATTATTTTAACAGTGGCCGCTAGAGGGCACTGATTGACGACTTAATAGTAATTACGATTTTTATTGGAAAATTTAAATGGTATATTATGTTTGTTTAAAAACAGTTAAATATAGGCTAGAAGTCCTCAATCTGATTTATCTAACTCTTTTTTTTAACCGGAGATACGGCCAAATAAATTATAATTGCAGCATATTACTTTACCGATATTAAATCGCCAAGCCGCTTAAACTCTAACACATAAATTTCGTTTAATAAATTTCGTAAATGTCTTATTGATATGCCCTGAATTTCTGTCCTGTTCCTATTTTCCAAATTATCTAGGTTCTGTAGGGGCCTAGTAGAAACTTTTGTTTAAGATAGATCCATATGGAGAAATCAAGCGGAGTTAGATCAGGGCACTTTGCCGGCCACCGGATTGGTTCGTTTATTCCTAGCCAATTCTCTCCGATTCTGCTGCTCAAATAGTTGGTTACAACGAGGCATATCTTACGAGTTCTACCCATCATAGTAAACCCAAACAATTTAAGGTACTGGTCTCAAGAGAACCAACACGTAATATGTCCAAGAGAACGTCAAGATCGGTTTGGATTTAGCGTGTCATGCTTTATTTTTGGTACTAAAATTAAGTATTTTATTTATGGAGAAACTTTAACCGGAAATAGACACCTAGATATAATGCAAGATGCACTAATGGAAATACTAGAGGATGTCCCTTTGCCCGCTTTAAATAATATTTATTACCAGCAAGATGGCGCTTTGAGTCACAATTCTCGTATAGTGAGAGAATACTTAGAAACCACTTCTCCCGGCAAATGGATTGGTACCAATACCAATAGACCTCTCAGGTGGCCTCCAAGATCACCTGAACTTTCTGGGTTGGATTTTTTTTATGGGGGTACATAGAAAATCAGTTATATAAGAGACAATACCACAATATTGATCAACTTCGAGAAGCTACGCATCAAACCTTTAGGCTTTTGCAGGCAGGGCCAATTATTTTATTAAATGCATTGCGAAAAATCGAAGTGGCGTGTCGAAATTGTATAAAACACAACGGAGCCCAATTCGAGCAATTTTTGTAATTTAATAAAATTATATATTAACTTTATTGTTGGTTTGAAGTAATATTGCTATAATATAGTTTCTCTATTGAACGGTATTGAGGTGGTGATCTGTCTAACGATTTCATTGGCACCCGGTATAATTTACTTATATTTAATATAATCTGGTGACTGTTTACAGTTTGTCTTTTCTATAATTATTGCTTTGGGTTTAAAAGCTGCCTAGTGGTTTTAAAGTTACAACACATTAAATACCAGAACGACCTTAACTTTACAATTGTTGTTTACTTGCTTAGCAGTAACCGGGTTTTTCGTATTCCTAAAAAATAATTCTTTACAGGGACTTACGTGATATTATTAAGCAATTAACCTTTGCAATAATGTCATGTCACGTGAGTTGAAAAAATATAACATTACCTTTAAAGATTAGTTTTGGTGGTAATATTCTCAAATATATCGAAACAGGTCGGTAAATTTTGGTCCATTAATGAAAATTATATTGATTTAATTACCGCTTAGATAATTATATTTCATTTACCCATCAGTCGATTTTCAAAAGTAATCGATTATTTGACTGATCAATAATTAAGTCAGTGAGAATAAATACTTAGAGCTTACGAAGTTAAAAGTCTTTTGAGAAAGAATAATCTATCTTCTGCTTGACCCTCTTCTGCCAAATCACTACTGCTGCTGTAACTAAAATGGCTGACATCTGAAGGCTCATAATTTTCATCGTCCTTACTTCTGCTAGATAATTAGTAGGGATAAGAGACCTTTTTGCTTCATTGTCTTTGGTAGCTAAAATATTTTTTGGTTTGTTATATATATATAAATATTTACTGAGTTGAGTTTATCACAATGATCATCATGAATTCTTAAAATAGATTCTTTATCATAAGCGTCATTAGTGGTACTAGTTGTACTGTTTATTTAGTAATGATACTTCCAAATCTCAGTCATCTTTGTTGATTTGAGATAAGGAGTATCTTATTCTTCTATGTAGCTTATAGATGAGATGTTGACATTAGTTTTCGTCACAACGTCATTAAACAAATGCATAATCGGTGTCTTTTCTAAATCTAAAATATCTAGAGAACATTACCCGTGAAAATTTTCGATTTGCTGTATTTAATTGCGCTCATCTTGTTTATTTCCAGTGTTCCCTTCTGCAATAACCTCAGTTTTCTGTTGTGACTGAATCATGAAAGAGCATTCTTAAAGTCCTATTATACGGCATGTTTACCAATATCTGGAAACAAACAATAATTGTTATTGTTTATTATTATGGTAAAACAAAAATAAAATTTAGGCTACAACTACCTACTACTATTTCTTAAATTACTTTATATGACGTAAACATTTTTGAAAGCAAGTCGTTAATTTGGCTTTTAGTTTAACAAAATAGTGATATTAAACAAAAACATATTTGATGTTAAATTTTTACCTTAGAAATTAATGGGGTAATTATTAGCACGACACAATAATTTTATCTAATTGTATTAACTTGAATAAAAATTAAATCCACAATTATAATTCAGTTCTTTAATATTATTGGTCGATACTGTCATTAGCCATGCACTTAAATAGCGTAAACTTAAAATTAATTGTACATTACCTGACGAAGCTGCAGTGCAGTGAAACATGTCGTATTGTCAAATAAAGTGGAAATTGAAGTAAAAAAGTGTTTTACTTTAAATAATATAACAAAATTATAATTCAGTTGCCTGACCACGTGTTCGACCCTTGCGACCCCATTATCAAAGGAAGACAAAAAGTAATAAAATTAAGAAAATGATATTGTGTATATAATTATGGGTTTTTTCGTTCATAATTATTCTCACTGTTTATTATATATTTATCCTAAGTTATTAGACTATTAAGTATTAGATTGGCACCTGAAGGTATTTCAATTTGATTATTAGCAACATTGCATCGATTTCTTAAGGCTTTTTTGATTGCTAATGTGTCTAATAGGTTGAGTTTTCTACCCTTGTGTTGAGTATATATCGGTTTTATTTTGTTGGATATTGAGTCGTTATTTATTATACAGTGGTCCGCTATTCCTGTTATATTTTGTTTTATTAAAATGGATGTTTTATGTTCTTTAAGCCTAGTATTAAAGTTGCTACCTGTTTAAACAGGTTAGTTTACTAATAACCACTCAATATCCAACAAAATAAAACCGATATATACTCAACACAAGGGTAGAAAACTCAACCTATTAGAAACATTAGGAATCAAAAAAGCCTTAAAAAATGTAATGTTGTTAATAATCAAATTAAAATACCTTCAGGTGCCAATCTAATACTTAATAGTCTAATAACTTCGGATAAATATACAATAAACACTGTCAATAATTATGAACGTAAAAACCAATAATTATCTACACAATGTCATTTTCTTAATGTTATTACTTCGATTTAAATACCTCTATAATCTCCCTAATTTTATTTTAATGACATATTGGCATATTTACCATTACTATTACTTAGATATTAACTTTGTAGCTACACGTAGAATTTAGTATTGTCAAGGGTAGAAACACGTGTCAGGCAACTGAATTATAATTGTGAAATATAACAAGTAAGACTTTAATTTTCTCTACCATGGAATATCCATTTCACCAAGCTAGCCCATCACAAATCAATTATAATTAAAATGTAGTTAAAATATCTTAAAAACTTACCAAAAAGTGTATTTTTTCTTACAAAAAATGAACAGTGATTAACGAATGTTAAGTTTCTTACGGCTGCACTAAGGTTACTGACCAGATAGGACTTCTGCATCAATTAATAAGTTATTACAGTTGGCTAGGAGGAAGAAATTGCAACTGGCGTTTTAATTTAAAAATGAGAAAATACTCTAAACATCTATTGTTTCTTTAAATAATAGACATCAAAATATTTCTTTAGGAAAACACTTTTATAGCTCTGAATTTTCTATGATGGAAAGTTTAACTATGTCTTTTCTAGAATAAACCTTTATCGTTTGCTAATATTGACATCATATTTAACGATTTCAAGTAGTTCAAGTTTTGGTAGTTTCACATCGGAGTGTTCTATGGTAAACGTCCATTTGACAAAGACTAGCGAGAGTTTTACTCTCCATTTGAGAGTGTTGATAGCAAGTCTGTCCTTGTTCGCTCTCGAATAGCATACATGCACTTTTCGGATTGTACTTTCAGAAATGTGTCTACGATAAATTAAAATACCTATCTATTTTTGAGAGCTTCCTTCGAGAGTAATCCTCTCGTATGGATGCATATCCAGGTCGAGCAATATAGCATGAGATAGGGTGCGCGGCAGAAGTCATATCGTACACTGACGTGTATATACAGGGCTGCCCAGAAGTCCGGAATAAAATTAATATATCATATAGACCCTTGGGGGACTTCGGCGTTGATGTTAAATGTGTCTGAAAGAAATCCATCCATCGCCACTCGCAGAGAACGGTCTTTAATAAAGCTTGACAGCCATGAACAGAATTGAAGCGGCATTCGGTAGGCTCTCAATTTAGTTAGAAGCCCTTTATGCCACACTCGATCAAAGGCCTTGGAAATGTCCAGTGCTACCGCCCGGGACACCTCATGATGTTCTATTGCGTTATTCCAAACATGAGTAATATGAGGAAGAAGGTCTTCTATTGATCTAAACTTACTGAATCCATACTGGCGGTCACTAATAATGTTCAAGCCTTCCAAGCACTTTAATAATTTTTCGTTGATAGCCTTCTCCATAACTTCTGATATAACCGAAAACAATGCGACTGGACCATAGTTGTTTAGCAAGGTCTTCTTGCCTTTTTTTGTGTATGTACTGGACTCGCGCAGTTTCCCAGCAAGAAGGAGATATTCCTTTTTAGTAAGATAAGTTAAAAAGCCTACAAAATACCGGTGCCAGTTCGTCAGCGCATGTCTTAATTACGGTGACTGAAATATCAACAGGACCAGAAGCTGTTTCAGTGACAAGTATCCTCAAGATTGTTTATTACTAAAATTACATAAACGTATAAATACCATTATTATACATTTTAGAACAAAACAACATTATTTGCAACAATCACAATTAAAATATATACCTACTATTGTTTGGAAATATTCTGAATACAGAAAAACATGAAAATGTCAGTGTCAGTATCGATATCTGGATCATCTACCTTAAACACCAAACCGTTTCCAAAAATTTGTTTTACTATTATTTATAACTGACAGATCGTTTTATTAACCATAATTTTTTAAATTCCTTCCTGCACTTTTTAACATTAATATGTGATCTCTATATCTTATACTTTCGTGGACCACTTTTTACCTTTCTTCAAAATTGACCATATATGTTGAAGATCAGCAAAAACTGGTTTGGCAAACTTTACCTATCGCTTGACCTAAAAAGGAATTTCAGACATTTTGGAACTGGTCAAATTTTTTGTCTTTGTAAAGACGATGTTATGTGGAACGATTAAAATGTTGATTTGTAATTATTTTATATGGATATAGGTAAAAATTGGCACTATTTAAGTCAAATTTAGATATAACCGTTTGGTTTTGAAATTAAGGTATAGTTGTAAAGAAAACGGTATTACTTTTACTTATTACTATTCAATACATCAATATACAAAGACTTCGTTTTCTTAAACGTAGAGCATACAATATGTTCGGAAATTTATCTACCAACATAGTATGGTCTTTACGAGGATAGGACGTCCATAACCAATATAGTATCTGAGATATTAAGAAAATCATTTCAGATCTCTTAACTAAAAGATGAAAAATAAAATATACATATTTAAATATACATAGGTAGGTACCTAAGGTTTTTGGCTATAACTTACCACATGAACTTCTTATTGAAAAGTTATATAATTATGGCATTAGGGGAAACCCTCTAAAACTTGTAGAAGCATATCTGTCCTTGAGGAAACAGTGTGTTTCCCTGGTTGACGAGGTGTCGGATTTCGGTTGGATCACGAGTGGAGTACCACAGGTTTCCTCGATGAGTCATGATGTTGTGAAAGGGAGAGCATAAAGGTTCTAGGCTCGACAATATACTTAGCTGGACTTCACATGTTGAATCGCTGAGAAGTAGACTATCATCTGCTGTCTGATTCATAAGAACAGAAATCGTCTTCAACACTGGTCAGATATTCACAATTATGGTACAAGATCGGCTCATTTAATACTAACAAATATGCATAGGCTCAACAATTCATTATATATTGAATTGTATAATGTACTTCCTACAAGTGTACAAAATCTTCCCTAAAAAAAATTTAAACTTGTAGTGAAAAAATGTCTTCAAGCGCAGGTATTTTATTCAGCTACTGAATACCTAGATGTTGTTAATCCTGGGTAAAAATTTAATACAAATTAAACGCTAATAACGTCTTTTATTAAAAACTGCAGTTCAGCAACAAGTTCGGTATATACAATCAGTAGCTGTTACATAGGAAAAAAGACAAAATAATATGATAATACAAATGTGGGACCTTGCGACAACCTTTTGGTGCAGAGACGTAAAATGCCTTCGTTGTAGTCAAAACCACCAAACTTAAAACTGTCCGCTAAATTTCGCCTTAAAATGTGTCAATTGCAGCCAGAACCACCTTGCCAGTGATCAATAGTGTCCAGTGTCCATCTATAAAATAGCAAAGTTTCTCGAAACGCAAAAACAAAATCCTAGACAACAACAATATGTTCCTGCACCGACACCCCTCACAAATCACCGACAAAGTGGTTCGAACATCCCAAGGGCAAATACGGACACCAAAATGGTCAGGGCAAGTGCCCATCTTTAAATATGGAGCAATTGCCACCACTTCCACCACCTTATCTCAGACGACAACAACACCGTCAGACTAGTGTAGTGCAAAGTGAAAGTGCTTATGACAGTGCGCCAAACCAACAAGATTCTTCAGATCAGGTAGTAGACCTCTTTAATGTGTTAGGTGATCTTAATTCTAGGAACATGGTTTTCCAAGATCTTTCGTGCGTCCGACAAGGCTGCTAAATGTATAGGTAGCTCGAATAAGATTAGCACAACATTTCAATAACTACAATTTTTAAAATATATGGAATGAAAAAAACGAGTAAAATAAGAGAAATCAATGAAAAGTACATATAGCATTCTAAAAAATAATACAGTTCGTATACTCGAAGTTGACATTGTGTATAAATATATAGGCCATCGCAGTACATATCTATATACTTGTACATACTTACCTCTTACCTCTATATAATATGACAATCACATCGTCACTCACCGTCCCAGTTGTTATTGTCATCACATTACGTCATTTACTAAAACTATCAACAAAACGCAACTCTAAATATAGCCTAAAGAATTCACTTACATTTCATTTATACACACAAAAGCTATCAACACCAATTTTTTTGCATACAAACACATACACAGCACACTTTTCCATAGCAATCACTCGAAAAACACTCACACATAAATATAACGGAAATAAGGAGTGTAAGAGATAAGCCTAATGCGTAAAATTGCCTTTGATGGCAGGCATAAATGTTTGACTGAACAAAATAAAAGAGTTTTTTTTTACATTTTTCCTAAGCAGAGCACTGTAACTTCATTGATAACTGTAAAATTGTTTTTTGGGCTAATCTTAAGCTGTACAGCAATGTTATCACTTAACACTGTAAGGTCTCTACCGGAAAGCGGAGTGCAATTTAGAATTAGGAAGCGTTAGTGTCAGGCCCGGATTTAGAAATTTGCCGCCCCTAGGCAGTTGCGAAAATTGCCGCCCCCCGCCCTTCGAAACTTTTTCAATGGTGGAATAAATTTGGTTCGGAAAGTTTTTCAATAAATGAAATGCACCTTTCTGAGAGCATATTTTTTATTTTATTATAGTCAGTTTATTAAAATCATTCAACAATTAGCATTGTGTATGCGATTATTGATTATTGGTTGAAATTTTTACGTCTCGATTTTCGGACGGCAAACTCAATTCCCACGAATATAACAAGTTTTCAAATTTTATCTCAAAATTTGCCGCCCTTCAATTCTTGCCGCCCGAGGCAACTGCCTACTGTGCCTGCATGGTAAATCCGGGCCTGGTTAGTGTTAAACCTATAGGATATTGTCAACGCCCACGGAGCTTAGGCTTTAGCTTTAGCCAAAGCAATAAATATAAACAAAATATGAAATATAAACGGAATATTTCCACAATGTCTTAGATCAGCTATTCGTATTCCAATTCATAAAGGAGGTGATTATGAAGCTGCTTCTAATTTTCGACTAATTTCTTTACTTTCAACACTTTCTAAAATTTTTGAAAAAATTGTTAAAAATAGAATGCTTTTTTTTTTTAAATAGAAATAGATATTTCTTTCAGGCAATAAAGCATATTTTGACTTTGGCCTTGACTTTGACTAACATTGTATATGTCGTAGGCTGATAGTGAAATCCGTCATTTCATGAAAAGCCTAGTCACTTCATGAAGCGTCGGCAGATTGTGTACAAACACGTCAATTCATCGCAAATTCTTCTATATTTTTCATGAGTACCATAATTACTTAATCCTCTTCCTTGAAATACCAAAATTGGAACCAAAAAGATGGATTAGATGCCGTGTTAGCGCTGTTTAACCAATATAAGTCTATATATCTTCTGTTTTAATTGTAACAATATATATGTCGTAGGCTGATAGTGACTAGGCTTTTCATGAAATGACGGATTTCACTATCAGCCTACGACATATATATATTTTTGGAATAATAAAGAGAGTTTTAAAGTAAGTAAGTAAAGTAATCATGGCTGGGCAATTTTAAATCTGTGATTTGATTACATTTTTCCCCTGCTTTTATTGCTTGATGTATGACTTATGACTTTATTTATTTGTCTTTTTAGAATGTATGTATGTGTAAGACAACTATTTATAAACTCATTATGTTATAATTGCATCCATCTATCGCAAAAACATGACTTGCTACAGATTGTATTGTATACAAAAATGTGGTGAAATGAATGATTAATTATTTATAAATTGTAATCTTTCCTGGTTATAATATACATTAATGAATGAGTTTCTTCGTCACTTAACTTACTAGATACAGTTTTAGTTTATCACGATACAACATCTTTAAGAAAGAGCATATTGAAATAAACAAAAATAATTATTTTGGAAATATGTTCCTTTAGAAAATCTTATTGGCATACCAATAATTTGTTACACTGCCTTGTTCCACTAATCACATTATATTATTGATCCTAATATGAAACATTCAATATACATAAAATATTCCCTCAATAATCTCAGCCTCTTTCAGAAAAAGCAAATCAGGGACCAGAAATCCAAGTCCTTTTAAAATCGTCAAGGAAAATCGCAAGCCAGTATGGGGAGCAGCATACCCCGCGCATCGAAAATCAGGGCGTGGGAAAATCGATCGAGGCTCGACGAGAACGTGCGGGAGGGCGAGGGGGTGCGGAACGTAGTAAGGGCGCCCCAGTCTCGTTGCTGCCCCTTGTCATCGGAATGCGCTGGTGCTGTGAAAAAGTGAGATGTCGACAAGCAGGGATACTGTTCCTGCTGGAAAGAGGAGTAGCCTTATTAAGATTGGCAGGCAGGTAAGAGTCATTTTTTATCTCGGCTTATTAAATATGTTTTTATTTTTTATTTGAGCTAGTGACAGGAATTATAACCTGGCTTATAGTGCACGAAGCCTTTTGTAATTTGCTTTTTGCTTTATTGAGTTGCGGTTAGTTAAAATGGACGCATGAATTAGGTGCAATTAAGATTTTTAATGCGCAAAATTACTTATTTTTAGGAAATTAGTGAATGTAGATTTTTATATAAAAAAACAGCATTAAAGTTTTTAAAATAGAGAATAAATTATCTTGTTGGAACGTTGTATATTATTTAAATTTTAAAATTAGATTCCTAAATTACTTTGCAAGAACCAAAGTATTTCGAAATTGCATGCTGAGTGTTTCTAAGAAATGAAATAGTGCTAATAAGGTATAATAAAGCCGGTTCTTAATATGTAGGTACTCACATTGAGATGATCGAAGATGATTGATAAAGAAATTAAATTAATAAATCTTAAATTTAATGACGCGATCGACATTTTTAGCGAAATTTCTGATAAAATTTTTCTGTATCTTATTATAGCATACCTTCTCAAAAGTTAACACTTGCCATATGGGGTTCGTCAGCAATGCGGAGGAGCCGGATTAATACGTCTTTCTTCAAAAGTCTTTTAAATAGTTTGAAATCATGCATGGTTTGGAATAAAAAGCGATAAGTTTTGAAAATATTTTTAACACAGGTACATCGTACAACGTTGGTTAAGAGAGTGGGGCAACTAAAACTTGTCTTCTTTTAATGAGTCATCCTGTACATTATTTGTTTAAAAGATGTGTAAGATGGCAGTTGTTATTTTAATATGTAGTATATTGTGCGGGTTTATAATTATTAGTGACATACTATTAATGATCTAACCTAAAAGTCTTTCTGCCCAAAAAAAATATACATCTATACAGGGTGTTTAAATAATATTGCTCAAAATCCAGGATGAGTTTCCCTGCTTAAAAATGTCCGGAAATACTTCGTTTCGGATATACAGTGTATTAAAGTTTTATTTTTAGTTTTGTTTTATTTTAAATAATTTTTGAAGTAATGTCGATATTTCAATTAATCTGGTATCAAGGGATATTTTGAAATGCGAAAGTCGAACTTAATGTTGTTGGCTCGCACTTGTAGAGGGCGCCACCTACATGACGTTTTACTCTTTTAAGAAGTCATAACTTTTTATACGTGCTTGTATGACATCTTTAAGCAAAAAAATGGATTTCTCCATCATTTTTTCGTGAAAAGGGCATACTTGGTTGAAGTCGCTATGAGCAACCATTTTTAAGAAAAACAATAATAATATTTTCGGTGCACACTTCTGTATAAAGCAGAAAACATAAACAGATTTTTTTCAATTTTTTTATTTATCAACTTTAACAACTATGGTAAAAACATATTATATTTACAATATATCATACAGGGTGTTTGTGATCGTGTTACACACTTCTAGGGTAGATAGAACACAGAAAAAAAAATAAAGTTCATATGAACATGCGCCCGGAAACGCTTCCTGAGGAAGCTAGAGCCCTTTGAAGATGGCCTTCATAAACTAGATTTCGTTGTGTAGCTCCGGAACTACTTCAGCTTCCACAACCAATTTTGGGACATAAGTTACTATTAGTAAGTTCATCTATTTGAGCCTATTGGATAATGTTAATTTTACCCAAAGGCGTGCGACCAGGGAGTTATTAGGTAAATTTGACCCCACTCCTATAAGGCTTCAATTTCTTGACATTGATTATGATTTTCCCATGCCTTTTACATAAGAAGGCTACTCTTTGTAAGATTCGCTAAATGTCAACTTTTCTTCGGAAATTGATTGAAACAAGCTAAGATATAAAAATGAATTAAATAATGGAAGATTTCGCTCAAAACGCCGACATGCCACTAAATTATGGGAAAGTTCGAGGTAATGGCAAAGCCGCCTTTCGACTATATGAAGAACGGTTTCCTAAAAGGCGAATCCCAGCTCACACACTGTTTGATAGGGTTCATTAACGGTTAAGGGAAATTGACTCCGTGAAAATAAAACTGTCGGATAATGACGCGCAAAGGACTATGCGAACCCCGGATTTTGAGGAAGAGGTGCTTCGGCGATTTGAAAATAATCCTTCTGTAAGTACCCTAGCAGTCGCAGATGTCATGCGTGTAAATCATGTCAGTGTATGGGAGGTTGTTCATGAAAAGCTTCTTTGCCACTACCATCTTCAAAAAGTGCAAGGATTGGGACCAAATGATTTCAAGTCCCGCGTAGAATTTGACCAGTTGTTTCTTGATCGGTGTACAGAAGAACCTCAATTTCCAAAATATGTACTTTTTACTGACAAGGCTGTGTTTAGAAAAGAAGGCATTTTTAAATCGCGAAATAGTCATATGTAGACTGAAGAAAACCCTCATGGTGTTCACATAAGGGGGTATCAACATAGGTTCTTGGTCAATATGTGGGCCGGCATTGTTGGAGAACGATTAATTGAACCGATCATGTTGCCCCTCGTTTAACCAATACTATTTATCTTAATATTTTAAGAAAGTGTTGCCAGAATTGTTACATGAGCTGCACGTAAATATACGACAGAACATATGGTTCCAACATGATCGAGCGTCAGGTCATTTTTCACTGCTTGTCCTCGAGCACCTAAATGAAAATTTTAGAAGACATTGGATTGACCGTGGAGACCCTGTCCCCTGGCATGCCCGCTCCCCAGATCTAACATATTTAGATTGTTTTTTTTGGGGGTACATGAAAAGTCTCGTTTATGAAACTCTAGTCGAGTCACAAGAAGATTTAGTGGCTAGAATTTGTGCTGCGGCTGAAGTAATCCAAACCATTCCTGAAGTTTTAAATCACGTCAACTTAACCCCTTACCGCATGACTTTTTCTTATTTAAAAAAAAAATATATATGAGATTTTATACTGTTAACTGTACTAAAAAAATATTGAAAAATATTGGACGTTTATTTAACCAAAAAAAATATAAATTTTGACGTGTCACATTTGGCACAAATTGTAAAATAGGAAAGAAAAAACAAAGAAAATAACAAAACTTTTTATTAAGTAACTATAAAAAATTATCCAAAACTATGTTTTATTCGGTATGAAATCTATAAAAACAATTACGGTCTTTATTTGAGCATAGAAAGAGTCTACATTTGCCACAAGAAATCTGGGATTTTCCCTTGCATTCTGGATATTTGCACCTTTGTCTGTCCTCATTCACTACCGGTAAGTGATTTAGGTTGTCAGTCCTTATCTCCTGGGCTGGTATTTGAGAAAATGGATATTTTCTCTTTTTCAAATCCAGTACAGGTTATAAGGAGGTACTTTGCCTTCCTCTTTTTCTCTGTAGGCTATTATTAGCTCTTGTCGAAAGTTCCGCAACGGTGAGCTTGAACTCTGAAAGTGGTAGATATAAATCCGTATCTTTCAAATTTCGTCTCCATAGTAACCAGCTGTTTACACAAATCATATCAAGGAAATGGAAAAATACCCTCATGCACCATTTTTTTGATCTGATCTGAATTCTGTAATAACCCAACATGGAATCTAAGAGATCAACGCCCCCCCATATAAGCGTTATACACAGCAATACTTTGCGGACGGGAGATCTCTATGTAGCTCTCAGATTTCCTGCAAAACCTCCTCACATCAGATATGAGTTGGCTCCCAACGTACGTGGATATGGTGTTCACAATTTTATTATCATACCATGAAACAGCAGATATATCGAAGCTATCAACATTGGCCACTTTTTCTAAAACCGCACCTCTGCCCTTTTTTTTTCATGTCCAATTCCTTGGTACATCCGGTACACGATTAGCTCTTCCTGTACCCAGGGGTAAAATACCCTTTTTGGTCAAATAAGTTAGTAGTGGAATGCTCGTAAACCAATTATCGAATAAAAGTTTGTAGTTTAAATTTTTTGGAATGGTTTCTGAAAATTTTTGTCGATACTACTACTAGCTCCAAGAGCTCTTCGAGAGTAATAGGTCCACAATAGAAATCAAATCATAAAAAAAAAACCTGATACTCCACTTAGGACAAAAACTTTATATCCATATTTATATGGCTTCTGGGGATTATACATTTTCAGAGATGATCTTGCTTTTGTTGGAATTATTTGTTTATATATGGCCATGTGTTTTTCCTTAGGAACAAGCAAAAGTCTATCTCATACTTTGTTTAGAAATGGACGTATCTTGAAATGTTTATCATACCCTGGTTGTCCGTGTGGAATTTGCATCTTATTATCATTGAAATGAAGGAAACGTTTGATTTCTTCAAATCTATTGCATGTCATAGCACAAGAGATATTGGCAATCCCCAATGATTGATTCCAATAGGACCTGGTAGAAGGCAATTGAATAATAGACATATTCCACAAAATATGCATAATTCTTCTTTGGATATATTGGCAACAGCAATTCATTTTTCCGGTGGTCATCATCGGATGATAAATGCTCATCGTTGCTGTCATCAATTTTTGGAATTCGCACATATTTTTTACATAGAATTTTCTGGTATTCATCTGAAAGCATATATTGCAATAATAATTATTATGTCTATATTACCTACAGTGTTACAATTTCAAGAAGCACATATTCTTCCACTTGTGAAGCTACTGCTGTGTGGGGTTGCCCGTTTCCAGCGGTTTGTTTTTAAGACGTTGGTGGAGACAGGTAAACGTCGTATGATGCGGGATAACAAGATTAGGGTACTTTTTCTTCATAAAAACGCCTGGCTTTTAATGAATTACCGTTGGCCAGGGGCCCTAAACAAAATGCATATCGCATATTTCATTACTTGTATAATTCACTTTGAAAAGCTTGACAATTTGACAACTAAACACCTAACTAATTAATGTCGGAATGCGATACCTTTTCACCTTCTTTCTTCTCCCGAAATATTATTATTCTTTACTACTATACCTCATAGATATAAACTTTAGTTCAAATATCGACATTATTTCAAAAATTATTTAGATGAAACAAAATTAAAAATAAAACTTCAACATCCTGCGTCTCCGAAACGAAACATTTCCGGACATAAGTTTATAGAAACTTTCTTTCACATTTTTAAGCAGGAAAACAGTCCTGTATTTCTTGGCAATATTAATGAAACATCCTCTGTAGACGTAGATAATTTCGTCCTGTATATTCTGCAATTTTTGAAAAGTTCTCTTGATTCACTTTCTCATAATTCTACAAGCATGTAATGCTTAATACTAATTTAAAACTCTCAATTTTCTACAGGGCCTTACCTAATGATATGCTAATATTTCAGGGTGTGATTCTTGGGACATATTTAGGAAATTAGGTTCATCTACTAGTGGTACTCGTACGGAGTTTGCACTGAATACTTGTGAAGAGAAAATGATAGTACGTTACTGCACTTTCTTAAAATATTTTTTTTTTCTATCAACATTAGGTTCAGCAAACAAGCAAAAAAACCATAAAACCATTTTTCTGCATGGCAATATCGCTAATATCTGATATATGCAAAGAAACAGTTTCATTGTTTTTCGCGCGAAAATCGTGCCTCGGACAAAAGAAAATGAAGTCCAGAGAGGCCGGAAATTAATGAGGATTTAAAAAAAATATCTTTATTTTAAGGAAAGGCATTGGCGTACCTACTAGCTATTTGTTTCTTCTAAAGAATTCCGAAAAAATCTCACTCGAAAGCATCTGCTAGAGAAAAAGAATGTTGATTACTTGAAAATTCCCTTTGAAACATAAAAAGTGTTTACCAAATTTCGAAGAATATCTAAGGTGGTATAAAGCAATTATAAAATTAATTCTTATAATTTAATACGCTGTATTTCGGAAGTTAAGGTTCTTAAGACTAAAAGTAAATACAAAGATATTTTTAACCTTTATTATTAACATTAACATTTATCATGCAATTTGAGTAACCAGAACTATGAATTCGTTCTCCAGTTCCACTGATCAAGGTGTCTTGTTGGAATTTTGTATGTTTGTGGAAGGAAAAGAAACAATAGTACTGGACGATGACGTCAAAAGAAGGCTTTTGGCAATTTTCTTTTTATTTTCCAGTGAGTTTTCTGCCACTCTGTCTTTTGATAGTTTCTATGAAGTTTTTTGCTTAAAATTGTATCAAGGCTTACACCCTGGAATATTATCATTAAGTAACATCCTGAGAAAAATTATTAAGTTCGTTACATCCTAGCCTCAATGACGAGCCTTGATACGGTGAAACGCGTCTGAGGATGGATCTAGCGAAGATAAACCAATCTTTATATTTCTTAATTTGATATTTGTTTATCGAATTCTTGATATATTAATTTGGATTTTTTAAGTTATTTCTCACCTTCGAAAAAGATCACTTCTAACTTTAGTCGCAATGTATTTTCGACTTAAAATATATTATGTAATTATTAGTCCTTAAAAATAAATTTTTCCCTTGTTTTATTATAAAGGGTTTTCCAATAAGAACGATATGATTTTGAAACGATATGGTAACCATGGTAATAAAGTTATACCTGTCACCAGTTGTCAGTTATTGTCAGTAAACTATAACAATTTATTATGGCTGAATACGCGCTTCAAGAACGTTTGGTTATTATCAAAAATTTTTATGAAATTAGACGATCTTTTGTGAACACTTATCGCGCACGTCGCGAAAACTTTGGTGTAAATAATCGTCCTTCTTTGCTTGCCATTCGTCGCATCGTTGAGAAATTTGAAAATAATTTTACTCTTCACGATGCAAAAATACCAAGAAGACATCGAAACGCAAGAACTGTTGAGAACATTGCTGCTGTAAGAGCTAGTGTTGCAGTGTATCCAAATTTATCAATTCCTCGTCGTGCTCAAGAGTTAAGGATTAAAAAAACGACAACTTGGCGTATTTTGAAAGAAGACTTGAATTTACACCCGTATAAGATTGTTTTGACCCAAGAACTTAAGCCACTGGAACATCGTCGGCGCAGAGAATTTGCTGCTTGGAGTTTAGAACAACTTGAAAGGGATCCTAATTTTACCAAAAAAATTATCTTTTCAACAGTAATATACCGACAGAGGAGGCGTCTTATCGGTAATACCGATGTTTTTAACAATAAATCGATTTTCTGACAAATTTTTACGAAATGTAATTTTTACTTATAATCTGATATGATCCCGAGAGCTTTAGCTCGAGGGTCTTATCTTTGATTATAAGTAAAAATTACATTGAGTGAAAATTTTCTTGGAAAATCGAGTTTCGAGTGAAAAACGAAGGTATGAAGATAAGAAACCGCCTCTAGAGGTGTATTTTATTGGATAATTTACTGAACATAAAAATGAAGGCCGTCTGATAAAGGTAAATATACAAGTTAGAGGTGTTACTAATTTTTTATTTAAGTAAAAAACCTACAAGCGTCTTTTCGAAAGCGTCTTTTCGAGCTAGCGGTAGTCTTATCGGGTAAGACGACCGTTACCAAGGTGGTTGCTATGAAAATGAGCGTTTTGATTGGTTCAATAAAAGTGAGGTGAATTATCAGATGAAGCTCATTTTTGGTTAAGTGGATACGTTAACAAGCAAAATTGCCGTTTTTGGTGTGAAAACAATCCACAACAGATTCATGAGAAGCCTTTGTATCCGCTAAAGGTAACTGTATTGTGTGGTTTATGGTATGGTGGCATCATCGGACCATTTTTTTTCCAAAATGAGGCAGGAGATGCAGTTACAGTGAATGGTGAACGATATCGACAGATGTTAAGAAATTTTTTGTGGCCAAATATAGATGCACTTGATTTGGAGGATATGTGGTTCCAGCAAGACGGTGCCACATGTCCCACTGCTCATGAAACTATCGATATACTGCAAGAAAAGTTTGACGATAGGATAATTTCAAGGAATGCTACTGTTCAGTGGCCTCCAAGAAGCTGTGATTTAACTCCTTTATATTACTTCTTTTGGGGCTATTTGAAATCTAAGGTTTATGCAAACAGACCACAAACACTTGATGCATTAAGGTTGAACATTGAACCCTGCATTCGTCAGATCACGCCCGATTTATTGCATAAAGTCATCGAAAATTGGGTTCGTCGAATTCGCTCGTGTACACGAAGTCGCGGAGGATATTTAAACAATGTGTTATTCAAAACATAAATGTTATCAACTATACTTTAAGATAATATAAAAAGTTTCATTGTATCTGAAATAATTTTAATTTTATTTCATTTTGAAATCATATCGTTCTTATTGGAAAACCCTTTATTACACGTAAAATATTCCTAGAGATTCAAATTATGTTAAAATTACAATTAACTCACTAAAAAGAGGCAATGAAGGCATAGTAAGCTCAGTTACAATAAATTTATAAATATGTTTAGCGTTCAAAATCCCAACTTAAAATTCAAATTGTACTTATTTTTGAT
This sequence comes from Polydrusus tereticollis, assembly GCA_963920685.1. Taxonomy (NCBI): domain Eukaryota; kingdom Metazoa; phylum Arthropoda; class Insecta; order Coleoptera; family Curculionidae; genus Polydrusus; species Polydrusus tereticollis. The sequence goes on along the minus strand of OY987329.1, from coordinate 85,842,601 downwards.
AACTTAATGTAAAATCGTAATAATAGTAATTAATATTTAATTTTTAAATTCATTGGGTTAAGTACTTTTATTATTATAGCGAAGGAAATATCAGTATATAGTAAGTAGGCATTTAGCAGTTACAACAGCAGCTGTTGTAACATAGATATTGTTTGTTAGTTGGAAAATAAAATATAATAATCGGATACAGTGTTCTCCGCTAATACAGAATAAAACTTAGTAAGCAACTAAGTAACTGTTGTAGATGTTATTGGGCAAATACTTATTTTAAAGAAACAGCACACAAAAAATATGCAAACTAAAAAAGACTTTATAATTAATAGGTAGAACGTTTAGAAAAAAATACACCAATAAGCAAAAATTATTTTAACTGGTTACAACGTTTCTTTAGTAGCAAAAATACCAATGACACTGGCACAATAGTTCCTATATCCTGGAAGCGAGCCAAATTAAACGGGGTTACGAGTTGATATAAAGTCCATTAAATTTAAAAAGTGTTCGTTGTAATACAAATAAATACTTTATTTCTATAAAAGAAAAATATTATTTTATTGTGAATTAATTTTAATTTATTTTGATTAATGCTTAAAATAAGGCTTACACATGGCTTGTAATTTTATCAATTAAGTTAAAAATTAAAAGTTGATATTATAACTATGTAGCATAATATATTTCAAAGTTGTGTTAATAATATCCAGAAGATATCCTTTTTTAAAAATTGTGATAGTAAGATTTTAGTAGGTAATAAGTATATTATTACCACAAAAATAAATAATGTTCATCATTCTCATGTTTACATCATGGAAGTGTTATGCAGGTTAGTGGTTGTTTTTAGCAAAGAATAACTTGGATTATTTATTACTTTACATTGTTTTCGTCACTTTTAAATCATGAATCTGAAACCTATAATACTAGTAGACGGAGACAAAGACTAGCTCTTTTGATACTTTAAAAGTTTTTAAGTTAGGTAATCTAAAATTATTTATACAAGTTCTTTTATTTCATGTCAACAGGAACATAAGGAATGAAATACCAAAAGAAACCCAAAATTATTGCGAAACATCTTCATCGGGAGTGACGTCTTATCAAATTAAGGTCACTCACCAACTTTTTAATATTTCATTGACAAAATTCACCTTCAAAGTCTACGAGGCGACGAGGATTTAGGTTGAAATCTTGTTGCTAAATTATTTGCGCCCTGTTCTTTTCTTTTCTTTTGTTATAAGTTCATACTTATTTTATTGGTACTTACGTAATGTAGCAAGTTACGGACTTTAGTTTGTTTGGTCACAGTTAAAGCAGATATAAATGTTATTTTAATAAAAAAAAATAGGTAGTGAAATATTTGCCTTACTGAACTTTATGCTTTTATCAGAACTAAATTCAAAGTTGCTTTAAATGATGGATCAATATGGTTTAATCTGAAGATATACGTAAATACAGGAACTTTTACTGTTGTCTATTTTCATAAAAAGTTTTGTTTTGCCTTTTCTCCAATTCAACGTATAGGTTTATGATTTTACCGCCGTTTGTGCTCTCTGGGTATTTTTTAATAAGAAGAGTCATATCAAAATTCTGCTTCAGTTAAGAGCTTTTTGGTATTTTCTGCTTTTCAGGCCCCAGTCTCAAATTTTGTTAAATCAAAGATCACGAGAGTTAAAATGAAAATGAAGTTCTGTATAATTTTTAAGTAATAACAGAAAAATGGAGTATGATATTCACATTATATCGGTTAATACGAATATTAAGTAATTACTCGAATATAATTAGAAACATTTACTTAACTTATACAGGGTGTTATTTAATAAGTGTTCGATAATTTACAGGACGATTCCTCAGTTATTTATAATGGGAAAAGTTCATATAAGCATGGGTCCGCAAGCCCTTCACTATTGAGATACAGGGTGTTAAAAATTTATTTTTATTTTTGTTTCTCGTAAATATTTTTTGAAATAATGTCTATATTTGGACGAAAATTGGTTTTGGGGATACTTTATTGTGAGAAATTCAAATTTCATTTTAGTTTGGCCCTTAATTGTAAGGGGCGCCACCTATAGGTCTTTTTCTCTTTTGTGCAGTCACAAGTTTTTCGTGCATCTACAGTGTCACCATTAAAGTCCGCACCATATGGAACTTTTTTTTATTAATGAGGTTAGTTAAAATTAAATTTTGGCAATCGTTTTTGCTTCAAATTAGACTAAAAATTATATAATCAAATGTCACCATCTGTCATTCGGTATCTGTCAAAAATTACATTTTAATCAAAAAATGCTGAAAAATGGCATTGTTTTACCGAATTTCAAAAAATTTTATTAGAAAAAGTTGTTTCTAGTACAATTCTTGGCCTAATTACAAAGTTTCAGTTTTCTAGCTCAAAGTTGATTTTTTTGCCATTTTTTCTAATTAACTTTTTTTTTATTTAATGTAAGTTCGCTTAATGGATATTAAACTATTTGCTTATACCATACTCAATATTTTATTTAGTTTGTATGAGCTTTTTTTTACTAGAATGCCATTTTTTTCGAAATTTAAAATTAGAGGCAAAAAAATTTGACACAGGTGGTGCAAAGTTATCCTAATTTAAAAATTTTAACAGATAGACGTCAGATGTTTCGTTTTTCAAATGACAAATACATCTAAATATTTGATAAAAATTTTATTTTATACTTAAAACTATCATTATTATTAAAAGGAACAAAAAGGAACTTTAATCATTTTAAATAGGTAACACAAAAACAATATAAATTTCACATTTCAGTGTGACGTCCTTCTCGCTCTATACAAACACCCGTCCGTCTATAAACGTCTTTGACAGCATTTTGTAAAAAGCTTGGTCTTATATCGGCACAACACAGTCTTATCGTTTGTTCCAAATGCTCGATATTTCTAAACGGTCGATTCTTATAAACTTTCTGCTTAAGATAACCCCACAGAAAAAAGTCTAGTGGGGTTATGTCAGGCGACCTGGGTGGCCAGTGACATTCTCTATCACGCCCTATAACTCTGTTTTGAAATAATTGGTTTATGCGTTCTTTCACTGCTACAGTTTGATGTATGGGTGCACCATCAAGCTGATACCATAAGTTATGTCTATGGTGTAAGGGCATGTTATCCAAAACTTCGGTAATCTCGTTATTAAGAAAATTCAGGTACCTTTCACCAGTTAAGTTTACTCTAAAGAAGTATGGTCCAATAAGCTCATCTTTCAAATTCCACACCAAACATTGGTTTTAAAATGATACTGGTCGCGACATTCAATTGTGAAGTTAGGATTTTCTTGGGACCACCATCGGCAATTTTGTGAGCTCACGGTACCATTCGAAGAGAAAGTGGCTTCATCTGTCCATAATATCTTGTATGGAAAAAGAATATTCTCCTCATATTGTCCCTGATACCAAAACGAAAAATCAAGTCGGATATCAAAATCGCGTTCTTTTAATGTTTTTATAAACTTGGGTTTATACTTTATATGCCCGAAATCGATTTTTCTGAAGAATTTTTCTAACGCTTTCCCTCTTGCACCCTGTTGAATCACTTATCTTGGTTACACTAGTTTGACCGTGGTCAATAACAGTTAAACAAACATCAAGTTGTGCTGCTTCATCGTATTTACTTGCCGCGTGAGGTTTCTTAAAATTATTTTGAACAGATCCAGTTTCTCTAAATTTTGACATTATTCTTGAAACAGTGCTATGCTGTAAATTTTTTTCTGGATGCCTCTCATTAAAAATGGCAGATACTTGCCGGTGAGGCATATTCTCTCCACAAATTAAGACAATTTCTATTTTTTCTTGAATGGACAACATTGGTGATAACACTGAAAACTATAACTTGCGAAAATATTCAAATTTATGACATTTCTTTTATTTATTCGGCACTCTATTTCGTTTTTTTTTCCATAGCCTACCTATAAAATTCAAAATTGCCTTGATATTTTATTGTGGATAAAAAGAAAATGTGTCTAAATTTTGAACTAATCTGATATCTGGGAATTTTATTATAAGTTTTTAAACTTCTTAGGTGTATGTACTATCAAAAAAATGGAATATCTGACGTCTTTCTGTTAAAATTTTTAAATTAGGATAACTTTGCACCACCTGTGTCAATTTTTTTTGCCTCTAATTTTAAATTTCGAAAAAAAAATGGCATTCTAGTAAAAAAAAGCTCATACAAACTAAATAAAATATTGAGTATGGTATAAGCAAATAGTTTAATATCCATTAAGCGAACTTACATTAAATAAAAAAAAAGTTAATTAGAAAAAATAGCAAAAAAATCAACTTTGAGCTAGAAAACTGAAACTTTGTATTTAGGCCAAGAATTGTACTAGAAACAACTTTTTCTAATAAAATTTTTTGAAATTCGGTAAAACAATGCCATTTTTCAGCATTTTTTGATTAAAATGTAATTTTTGACAGATACCGAATGACAGATGGTGACATTTGATTATATAATTTTTAGTCTAATTTGAAGCAAAAACGATTGCCCAAATTTAATTTTAACTAACCTCATTAATAAAAAAAAGTTCCATATGGTGCGGACTTTAATGGTGACACTGTATGTATCGTATTTTCTAGAAGCAAAATCGATTCCTCTAGCATTCTTACGTAGAAATGGTATGCTTGTCAACAAATTGTTTTTTTTAGTAGGCACAATATGGTTTAGCTAGGCCCTATAACAAATATTACATTCATTTAGTACTGAAAATACGAAATTAATACACTAGTACACTAGTATTTTGAATCGTTCAACAAGAGTTAATTATTTGATTTCTAATTATTCTTCATTTTGGATGAATGTCTGGTAAACTAACAATCCAAACTGTTTGGTGACCCGCCATTGTTGAGGCGCTCTCCCGACTTATCCAACGGTTACCGAAAGTACGATCTAAAAATTCTTGCGCTAGGATGCTAAAATGTGCCGGGGCACCGTCATGCATAAACTACATTTCATTTCGTAGTCTAAGCGGCACATCTCAGTAAAATAGGTAAATCTTCTTGACGAAAATGACGATATCCCTCTCCGTTTAATCTTCCTGGAATGAAAAATGGGCCTATTAAATAATCTCCAAGAATTCCTGCCCACACGTTAAGAGAGAACTGTTCTTGGAAATGTGATCCCTGTATCGCATGGGGGTTTCCTCTGAGCACAAATGATTGTTGTGAAGATTGCGTATAGCGTTGCGTGAGAAATTTGCTTCGTCGGTGAACAGGATTTGATTTTTAAATAAAGGATTTTGAATAAGGCATTGGAGAAACCAACGACAAAAGTTAATACGTAATGGAGAATCACGAGTAAAGAGTGCCTGAACTCTTTGAAAGTGGTTGGGATATAACAAATTATCAACTAAAATTGTCCATGCTAGAACATGAGAAATGTTTAACGTCAGCGCTATTTTTTTGGTGCTTGGCGGGTGTTCTCCTACCAGATTAAGAACTGCTTCCTTTTCTTGGGTTCTTACCGTCCGATGTGCACCCGACAGATGAGTAGCTTCTTCAAACCTTCCTGTTTCCCTCAACCGAGCGTGAATTTTTGAAAACGTTTTTAAAGTAGGTGTTGTATGGTTCGGATAACGCTTCTGATACAAACGTTTAGCCTCATATGCATTTCTTTTAGCAAGTCCGTATGTAAAATGTATGTCAGCATAATCAGCAATGGTAAAGTCTACCATTTTTTAACAAATAATAACAATAATGATAAATAAAACTATTTAACTATGCGTCAAGATATTGTCTTTGACATGACACAAAATAAACTATACTTACTAGCCTACTTCATACTTTTATTTTTTAGTTTTTAAAATTGTTTAATTTTTTCACAAACACATGCATCGATTAACGGCTGCTTGTAGCGACTTTTGACAAGCATACTATTCTCACGTAAAAATGATAAAGGAGTCGATTTTTCTTCTAGAAAATGTGATACATGCATGCACGAAAAAGTTGTTACTCCCCAAAAGAGAAAAAGACCTGTAGGTGGCGCCCCCCACAATTAAGGGCCAAACTAAGATCAAATTTGAATTTCTCATATTAAAAAAATTACCAAATACTAATTTTCGTCTAAATATAGACATTATTTCAAAAATTATTTACGAAAAACAAATATAAATATAAATATTTAACACCCTGTATCTCAAAAATAAAGGGCTTGCGGACCAATGCTTATACAGTGTCACCATTAAAGTCCGCACCATATGGAACTTTTTTTTATTAATGAGGTTAAATAAAATTAAATTTCGGCAATCGTTTTTGCTTCAAATTAGGCTAAAAATTATATAATCAAATGTCACCATCTGTCATTCGGTATCTGTCAAAAATTACATTTTAATCCAAAAATGCTGAAAAATGGCATTGTTTTACCGAAATTCAAAAAATTTTATTAGAAAAAGTTGCTTCTAGTACAATTCTTGGCGTAAATACAAAGTTTCAGTTTTCTAGCTCAAAGTTGATTTTTTTGCCATTTTTTCTAATTAACTTTTTTTTTATTTAATGTAAGTTCGCTTAATGGATATTAAACTATTTGCTTATACCATACTCAATATTTTATTTAGTTTGTATGAGCTTTTTTTTACTAGAATGCCATTTTTTTTCGAAATTTAAAATTAGAGGCAAAAAAATTTGACACAGGTGGTGCAAAGTTATCCTAATTTAAAAATTTTAACAGATAGACGTCAGATATTCCATTTCTTTGATAGTACATACACCTAAGAAGTTTAAAAAACTTATAATAAAATTCCCAGATATCAGATTAGTTCAAAATTTAGACTCATTTTCTTTTTATCCACAATAAAATATCAAGGCAATTTTGAATTTTATAAGTAGGCTATGGAAAAAAAAACGAATTAGAGTGCCGAATAAATAAAAGAAATGTCATAAATTTGAATATTTTCGCAAGTTATAGTTTTCAGTGTTATCACCAATGTTGTCCATTCAAGAAAAAATAGAAATTGTCTTAATTTGTGGAGAGAATATGCCTCACCGGCAAGTATCTGCCATTTTTAATGAGAGGCATCCAGAAAAAAATTTGCAGCATAGCACTGTTTCAAGAATAATGTCAAAATTTAGAGAAACTGGATCTGTTCAAAATAATTTTAAGAAACCTCACGCGGCAAGTAAATACGATGAAGCAGCACAACTTGATGTTTGTTTAACTGTTATTGACCACGGTCAAACTAGTGTAACCAAGATAAGTGATTCAACAGGGTGCAAGAGGGAAAGCGTTAGAAAAATTCTTCAGAAAAATCGATTTCGGGCATATAAACCCAAGTTTATATACACATTAAAAGAACGCGATTTTGATATCCGACTTGATTTTTCGTTTTGGTATCAGGCACAAATGAGGAGAATATTCTTTTTTCATACAAGATATTATGGAAAGATGAAGCCACTTTCTCTTCGAATGGTACCGTGAGCTCACAAAATTGCCGATGGTGGTCCCAAGAAAATCCTAACTTCACAATTGAATGTCGCGACCAGTATCATTTTAAAACCAATGTTTGGTGTGGAATTTTGAAAGATGAGCTTATTGGACCATACTTCTTTAGAGTAAACTTAACTGGTGAAAGGTACCTGAATTTTCTTGATAACGAGATTACCGAAGTTTTGGATAACATGCCCTTACACCATAGACATAACTTATGGTATCAGCTTGATGGTGCACCCATACATCAAACTGTAGCAGTGAAAGAACGCATAAACCAATTATTTCAAAACAGAGTTATAGGGTGTGATAGAGAATGTCACTGGCCACCCAGGTCGCCTGACATAACCCCACTAGACTTTTTTCTGTGGGGTTATCTTAAGCAGAAAGTTTATAAGAATCGACCGTTTAGAAATATCGAGCATTTGGAACAAACGATAAGACAGTGTTGTGCCGATATAAGACCAAGCTTTTTACAAAATGCTGTCAAAGACGTTTATAGACGGACGGGTGTTTGTATAGAGCGAGAAGGACGTCACACTAAAATGTGAAATTTATATTGCTTTTGTGTTACCTATTTAAAATGATTAAAGTTCCTTTTTGTTCCTTTTAATAATAATGATAGTTTTAAGTATAAAATAAAATTTTTATCAAATATTTAGATGTATTTGTCATTTGAAAAACGAAACATCTGACGTCTATCTGTTAAAATTTTTAAATTAGGATAACTTTGCACCACCTGTGTCAAATTTTTTTGCCTCTAATTTTAAATTTCGAAAAAAAATGGCATTCTAGTAAAAAAAAGCTCATACAAACTAAATAAAATATTGAGTATGGTATAAGCAAATAGTTTAATATCCATTAAGCGAACTTACATTAAATAAAAAAAAAGTTAATTAGAAAAAATGGCAAAAAAAATCAACTTTGAGCTAGAAAACTGAAACTTGTATTTAGGCCAAGAATTGTACTAGAAACAACTTTTTCTAATAAAATTTTTTGAAATTCGGTAAAACAATGCCATTTTTCAGCATTTTTTGATTAAAATGTAATTTTTGACAGATACCGAATGACAGATGGTGACATTTGATTATATAATTTTTAGTCTAATTTGAAGCAAAAACGATTGCCGAAATTTAATTTTAACTAACCTCATTAATAAAAAAAAGTTCCATATGGTGCGGACTTTAATGGTGACACTGTATATGAACTTTTCACCTAATAAATAACTGTGGAGTCGTCCTGTAAAATATCGGACACTTATTAAATAACACCCTGTATAAAGGAATATGAACTTAAAATATAGTTTAAATAGAAACAATTATTTTAAATTTCCTTTGTAGGTAACGTTTGATTTGACAGAGAAGCAACCAATATAAAAGGAACTCGGTCACCATTAAACATAAATCATCTCTAGGGATCTGCGCCATCAGAAATGAATGCAAATGCCAATCCAAGAGTATGTTATGTGATTGCGTGAAAGGAACAAAATTGAAAGCAGTTATTTGATACAAAGATTTAGAAGAAAATGCAAGAATTTTTAAAGGTATGGCCAGATCACATATTATATTATATGCTAATACCGTGATACATAAATGTCCCGTTTTGCGGAAGCATTGCGCCTACGCAGTTCACGTGTACGTCAGGTTCAGTTTTAAACATTAATTTAATTTGTTTGAATCGTTACAGCTTCATAAAAGAAGCAATATAATAAATCTTGGTATAATATGAAATATAAGAAGATGTAAGGCATTAATTTTCTCTAAGAAGTAGTACGCCGCAAATAATTAGGTATGAAAATTTCAGGACTTTTAGACGTATTTAGGTGTGTAGACATGGAAATTGAAATTTCGAATTAAATTTTAGTTTCCGGCTTAGTTCCGTAAGTAATTATAGTTGTTCCTAATAACGTGACAGGTTAAAGATTAAAGAAAAATTCAAAATTCTTCACAAATATTTAATATTTTGCTCTACGCGTTTCGGTTTCTTAACCCATTTTCAAGAGCTGTCTAAAAAAATCATTTATATATTAATCTCAATTTTAATTCAAAATTATTAGGTGTTACTTATATAATACAATCACAAACTTTACATTAAGGACACAAACAAGCGCACAATGGCGAGCACAGGTTAACTAACTATATAAAATAGATCAACGGGATAAACCCAAAAAACATTTAAAAATAAAACAAAATATACCGAACCAGAGCGACATCTAGATTGCACAAAAAGAGTTCTATTATTTAAACAAACATTCACTACTTAAACTCGTTCACAATTCTCGCTGCCTCTCTATAGTGGGCGTTGACAGGATCGTTCAAACACTCAATTTAATTGTTTATCTCTAATTTGGCTATTTCTATGTTTTCTAAAAAATTCAGCATATGGCCTTTATTCGCATTATGTAGCATTTTAAAGTTGTCTTCAGTATTAAAACAATGTAAATTCTCTCTTAAATGTAGGCCAAAAGCTGATCTCCTGTCAATAGACGATTGCTGAGAGTTTAAATGTTCTTTTATTCTAATATTAAAACTACGTCCTGTCCTACCAGCATATTTAGCTGTACAAGAGTTACAGGACAACAAATACACCCCACTCTTGTCTAGCACGTTAATTGAATCCTTTACTCTCGAGAATAAGCTACGTAAATTGTTTGCCGATTTGTAAGCTGTTTTAAAATTGTTGTTTAAGGACTTCAATACATTACCCACTCTCAGAAAAACAGCGCCTAAAAAAGTTAGCCTTATATACCTAGGAGGTTGAAAAGTGTTATGGTCTTATCCAAGGGGTCAGTCAACACCTTCTTAAACATGCCATTAAATTTTTTTTTTATTAAATTATTGATTAATGATATCTTGTATCCGGTGTTATAACCAATTTGAAAGATGATGTTCTTTTCTCTCTCAAATTCCAAAGGTAAGAATTGGATGGTGAACAAACGATGGATCAAAGAGCTAAAAGCTGCCATTTTATGAGCTAAACAATGATTTGAGTCAGCAGGTACAACATTGTCTGTAGGTGTGTTTTTCCGTAACAGGTGCCTTTTGTCGCCTGGTGTCCTTCTTTCTTTTTCTATACAACATACGACAACACAGTAATTACTGTTTTTTGCTTAAACAGATTAAAAGCTAATGAGAACGGAGGTTTGGAAATTTTAAAGTAGACTTGAGAACCATGTGCATTAGCTTTGCGTTGACACTTTGTAGGAAATAAAATGTATATGTTAGAAAGCATATGATTGCGAAAAGCCTCAATGCAGCGCATTATTAACACTGTAAAATAGTAAACAAGCAGTTATGTTATTATATTTATTTATATTATAAAACTAAAGCACTACTCAGAAAGAAATGTTAAAATTCAGCACACTAAAAAAAACAAACAGGGATAACCAAAGTAGTATTTGGATGTACTACCAATAACCAAGTTTACACAACATCGTGAAATAGAATACGAATTTTATTACAAGGCATATGTAAACACCCTTAAATCAGTTTAAAAATCATAATTCGGATTAATTTAAAACGCATAAAATATGTAGATTATCAGATTTAAATCCGGATTTTACCTTATTTACATTATCTCTCAATGCCAGCCCATACCCAAAAAAGGCAAGAAGACCTTGCCAAACAACCATCGTCCAGTCGCATTGCTTTTAGTTCGGTATATTAAAAGTTATGGAGAAGGCTATCAACGAAAAATTGTTAAAATACCTGGAAGGCTTCAACATTATTAGTGACCGTGAGTATGGATTCCGTAAGTCTAGATCAACAGGAGACCTTCTTGCTTATGTTATTCACTTTGGAACAACGCAATAGAACATCATGGGAAGTCTCGGGCGCCCCGCGGTAGCACTGGACATTTCCAAGGCTTTTGACCGAGTATGGCATGAGGGGCTCCTAACTAAAGTGAGAGCATACGGAATGCCGGTTCAATTTTGTTCATGGCTGTCGAGCTTTCTTAGGGACCGTTCTCTGCGGGTGGCGATGGACGAATTTCTTTCAGACATATTTAACAACAACGCCGGAGTCCCTCAATGTTCTATATTGTCGCCCACCCTCTTTTTACTATACACTTCGGCTGCTAATACACATCTCTGTAGGCAGCAAGAGGTCTCACATCTTAACAATGACCTAGAAGAAATTCTGTCTTGGGGGTGACAGTAACCAAGTAGAATTTAACGCTACAAAGACCCAGGCGGCAGTATTTTCTAAAAAAGTTAACGTTGAAGAAGCGGATATACACTACAAAAGTAGAGCAACAAAGTGCTTTTATTTCTTTGAATTTAAAAAAGTAATTATATGATTGTGATCTCCAGCTAATTTTAATGAAATATTATCCCCACAATATCAGTAATATTTCACAATATTTTGGTACACTTTAAATAAAATGAAGGTAGAGAAATATTTATAATTATAAAAATCGACGAAATGAAGTGCGACAAAAGTTGTGTCAGCAGTATTTTATTTTACATATTACGATAAGAAAGCATTAAACACATTTAATAATTACAATAGCTAGAAGAATTATGTTAATGGTTAATAGACTATTTATTATTTTTTATTACTTGCCGACAACGTCGCGGCATCGAGGCAATCAATTTTTGAACAGTATTTCGGGGAAGGTTTGTCCAAACTACATTGATTTTATTAACGTATTTGGGATTAAACCTTGTGTTGATTGGCCGTCTTACACGCTTCATTCCATCAGAATTGAAAATTTTATAACGCGTTTCATCGCTAAATAAAACTTTTTCCACTCGTCTACTGTCCAATGTAAATGTCGACGTGCAAATTCAAGCCTAGCCACTCTATTTCTTGCCAAAACTAGGGGCTTTTTAGCCGGGTGTCTACTAAATAACTTTGCATCTACCAACCTTCTTTGAACTGTCCGTGGACTAACCATAATTTCGGGAATTTTAGCAATAATTCTAGGTGCAGACATCCAAGGATCGTTTTGAGAAATTCTTTTAATGCGCCTGACTGTTCAAATTGTTGTTTTTCTCGGCCTTTCCGATTTCGGTAGATTCTCTAAATGTCCCCTTTGAATGTAACTTGAAATTATTTTGTTTTGGATACGCTGTATCTTGGTAAAACAAACCGTCTTAAAATTGTGGCTTGTGTTGTACCTTTCAAGTGTGCATTCACTACTCTCTGCTTTAATTCTTTCGAAATTGGAATACCTCTTGGCATGATTGATCCAGCACAGAAATATTAATTAAACATAAAATAAACTCTGCAAAAATATTTTAACCTTTACTTTCACTTAAACCTTTCTTTTTTAGGAAAATATTAAAATGTTGCTTTACTTTTGACGCATTACAATACTGTATTTGAAAGTTTACGTCAATATCAGTTCATTTCTTTTGATTGTTGGAAAAAGCTGTTGCCACCGATAACAGCAGCCTATACTTTGATATTTAAGGCACGATGTATTTAAATACGATATCATGCATTTAATATTATAAAATCGAGATTTTCAATTTTCGAAAGTGTTGCTCTACTTTTGTCCGATGGTGTAGTTATGGCGGGACCCTCGATTCCCTTGGCTTCATCAATTCATTTATTGGGCGTTAATTTGGATAGTCATATGCCTTGGCATAGCCACGTTGCGAACCTCTATACATCCCAACAACTTTTGATGCTCTATAAGCCCAAATTCGACCATCGCTGGAGTATCGTTCGCATATTTGGGGCTCTGCTCCTAAACATACCCTGAGATTGCTAGATTCCATTCAAAGAACAGCCATTCGCTTGATCGGTGACCATAGTCTGACAAACAACCTAGAATCCTTGAACATTGAAGGCGAGTTGGCGACTTGAGTCTATTTTACAAATATTTTCATGGCAAGTGCCCAACTGAGGTTGCCCGCTTGATACCACCCAGAACGGTGCATGGTAGAAATACACGATGAGCCACTGCAGCCCACCAGTACGTGGTTCATCTTAGTGTCTCTCGAACGACACTGTTTCAAAATTCTTTTATCTGGAGAACGTCATCACTCTGGAACGACCTCCCTGAGATCGTGTTCCCCAACGAGTGTAATCTCCAAAGGTTCAAGACCAACGTGAATAGTTTCCTGCGCACACGCACCGCTCCTAGAGCACCATAAAGGATTTGCCTTATCATGAAAAAAAAAAATGCTACCAACCGAGTCTCAAATGTTTGAAGTTAAACGTCATATTTTCATGCTGGCAGCTATTTAATGTCATCGTCAAAACTCCCGTTTCAACCCGTCGTATAAATACAATTTATGGCGTATTTTTACTATATCGCATTTTTAGTTAAAACGCATTAAGCTCCCGTGATCCTTAACCAAAAAGAAAGTTTTATTTACGTTGAAATATGGATGAAGGCAACAGTAAAATAGCAGCCGCATTCACGAAACATATAATATTGAGGTGTGATTGGATATACTGTGAATTATTTTGTTAGGAAGACAAGAAGACAACAGCATTTTAAAAATATTTCAGTACCTAATTCGTCAAAAATCACTAAACAAGTTGGACAGAAATACCATTATTAGTTTAAACTTTTGGCAATGGCAATAACCTTTGCTCCTCTACGTGCTGCATGCAATTCGTACACTGTTTTGATATGCGTGCCATTTAAGCATACAAGAAGTGCGTTTCAAGTGTGCATCGCGGAAACTTCACCTCAAGCAATTTACTGCTTTGGTGGGCGCTCTCCCTAACATTAAAAAAAAAACACTAACCTGAAGTAACCTAAATAAATACATGATTGTACCTACTGCGCATGCTTAAAGCTTTCGTGGTATGAATTTTCAAGGTGCATTATCGGGGATATATGTAGACTGCTGGGTCATTAGCTTCATTTGTCTTCTGGTGATAATTTAGTGGGCTAGATTCAAGGTTCGTAATTTGAATTGCGTCAGTAAAATATTCCTGTATGAGACAACTGGGATAGTTTAAAGCTTGAAGATAATGTAGAAGATTGATTGGAAGGTACTTTCGGACTTGAATTGTCTTTGCTTAATTTTTGTTTCACGGTATATGGATTAGCTAGTATTTCTAATTGCTTCAATACAAAAGTGTTTTAAACAATATATTTGGCGACAACGGTTTTCGTTGCAATCTGTATTCACTCACATTCTGGTTCAATTTATAATTATTGTTGTGAAACCTAAAGTAACAAAATATTAACAAGCGGTATCAATTATTGCTTTGTTCTTGCAATAGATTTTGGTATAGACATAAAATAAATCATATTCAGACAGCAATTTTGTGCAACTTGTAAAATATTAACCACCAAGACCAGAATATGGCCAGGATATAATGAAAGAAAATAAATTTATAACGTTCTGCTCGAAACTTTTTAATTAATTTTATATCATGGTGTCGCCCAGTCCCTGAAATTTAATGCAAGTGGTCATGAGTTTCCCTCAATTATACGAGATTCCTGTGGATTTATAAATATGAGATATAATTATGGCCAAATATATAAACCTAACCAACTTAAGTTAAAAAAAAAAAGCTTTATTCATTAGGAATGATCGCTCCATTTTCTTCTTTCTATTAAATGACAAAATAATTACTGTTAGATACATAATAGAAAAACAGGACATTTCTATACGATTTTGTTTTTTGGTTTGGCCCATTGTGCTCACCCTAGTTTGTTCTTACACCCACTCATTGATTCCGGTTCCTTGCACTAGTTTGTGTAGGTCAACTGGGGAAATTGTCGAAATATCCCCTGGTTCTAGTCTTGGTTGCCCGAATATTTGTTGCCTTTTTCGATCCAATAACTCACAGTGGAAAATAATTTGCTGTACCGTTTCACTTTCTCGCCCGCATAACCTGCAGCTTAGGTCTCCGTTGTACAGTTGCATACGGAGCAGGTACTTCTTGACGGCCGTGTGTCCTGTCAGAATTCTTGTAGTAATTCTCAGCTGATTTCTGCTGATCAGAAGTAGCTGTTTTGTTACTTTCGGGTCTGGGTCCCCAATGAAAGATTTGCTATGGTTTAATCCCTGTCTGTTGTTCCAGTAGATTTTGTGTTGATTCCTTGCCCATCGTTTTATGACATTTCGTACTGTGCAGCTTGGGACTCCAAGTGCCGGTTCTGGACCAATGAATGTTTTTTCCGACCCCTTTCTTGCAAGTTCGTCGGTCTTTTCGTTTCCTGTAATACCTTCATGTCCTGGTACCCATTGTAGTATTACCTTGTTGCCTTTTGCCAGGGCCACTAGTTCCTCTTGGCATTCTCATACCAGTCTTGATGTCACCTTATTGCATGTTAGCGCTCTAGGAGCTGCTTTGCTGTCGGATCCACTTATTAAGATAAGTCCTCGTATTGCTTTCATTCGTACACTGCAGGATGGCGTAGATCTCCGCTTGGAACACCGTGAGAGACTTACCCAGGAGAAATAAGCCTATACGATGCTTTAAAAAAATGCTTGCCAAGAAATTCGATCTCAAAAATTGTTCGTATGTTGCTTATACAAAGAAAGCCAACGAATAATCAGATACCAGATCATTTTTTATAGAAAAAGATTATGAAAGTTAGATCCATCATTATGACCCACTGTCGGAAAGGCAAAGTATGGATTTCCGGCGTAAGGGCTCCCTACCTCCGTTCCTCCAGCATGCTAAGCGATAGCAACAGTTTTCTGTGACTTTAAAGGTGTAATTTTAGCGACTATAATGGGCAAACATAATTTCAATTTAACACCAAAATTACAAGAGAATTATTAGTAGAAAAACGCAAGAAAAATGAATTTGAGGCATTCCTTCCCATTATGACAACGTTTGCACCAACATTTAAATTTGTATTTCCATATTATTTGACTAGGAGGCTTTAATATCTCGAACTCCATTATTCTCCCAATCGGACCTCAAAAGATGATTGGGTGTTCCCCAAATTAAAAGGGCATCCTCGAAGTGGGAGGTGGCATCTTCTCTAAGAGCATGAAAATACAGAGGTCATATAGACTTCCGGACTACTGCAGCATTTTGCAAGCAGACGTGGTGGCAGTAGATAAGGCAGTAAAAATCCTGCAGGAACGTCCAGACCTGAGAGCAGCTGCCTCAATAGCTATCTATATAGATAATTAGGCAGCGGTAAAGGCAATTTGCTCCAATAACAATAAATCAAAACTAGTAAGGCGATCTCGCACCAATCTTCGCATACTTGGTGCCCAGCATCGAGTCACTCTGTGTCCGATGTCCGCCGGTCTAGCACAGAATACCGTGGCTAGACCACTGGTATCAGTTAAAGAAGATATAGATCGCATAGCCAAACAACTTGCAATAATCAGATGGACAGAGCTAACAGCCTGTAGGATCTCCAAGCAATTGTGGCCCCTACTTGATAACAGGGCAACTGCAGCGTTGTTACAACACAGTCGGAAGGACCTAACAAATATCGCTGCCATGGTTACCGGGCACTGCCTTTTCGGTAGACATGTCGAACGTATGCAAATACCAGCTAACGACTTCTGCAGAAGTTGCAGGGTCGAATAAGAGGAGGAAAGTATTCAACATTTCTTGGGCGAATGCCGTGGCCTTGCAAGAAGAAGGTTTAATGCCTTGGGCGAACCATTCTTCAATAATCTCGAGGAAGTAAGCAGCTTACAACTGGGTCGACTTACTAGGTTTCCGATTATCTCTGCATAATTGGTAACCTGAAAATTTATTTTGAGATTTGTCACGTTTTGACTACTACCTTGACGGGAGAATTGGAAAAAATACATTTTGTCATAAAAAGTGGTATTAGATAATAAGATAAAAAAAGTGTTTAGATTCTAATTTTATGCTAATGTGCAAAGCAACAATTCGAATAATATTTTTTTTTACATTTTTTGAAAATAATATGCAATATAACTTTCATATTCCCATTAATTTAATTAAAATGTGTTAAATGATCGAAAACCTAGATATTAAACTGTTAGATAAACAATTTAGTTGAATTTAAAGGTTTGCTTCCCTTCGTCGGATTCATCCCCAGACGCGTTTTGCCGTATAACGATTCGTCAGTGTCAGTGAGGTTATAGAATCCGATGATAGGAAGCAACACTGAGAGCCTACTTGACCCAGGTGATGCATTTGATTGCCAAGAGGTGTCGCTCGAAAGCTATATCTGCCATTCTCCAACAATTTAGTTGTTTTTTAAAGTTTTTATTTGTTAAAATTAAAAATTAAGATTTTTACTTGAGTGTTTTTTAATTACTTTTGGATCAACATGAATTGAACGGATCATTTCTCTAATTTTGATCAGGTTTTATCGTATCTGCTATCTTTAATCTTACAAAATAAAAAATGAAATCTAGAATTTAAGTTATTTCATTTTAATCAAATATTGGACAATAACTGTGTAGAGAGATACGAAAAACTATAATAAAGAAAATGTAGGTATTCATTTTAAGTAACTAAATAACGTTTTTCATTTCAGGCAGATTATTATAAGTACTTTCTTTATAAAAGTTTTTCGTATCTCTACACAATGGTCCAATTTATTTAATTAAAAATAAATAAATTACATTGAAATTACATATTAAATTAAATCGAATTGATTTAAATTAAACCCTCTCTACAACAGTAGCCCTTTTTACTATAGATTTACCATCGTCACCGTGAATTAACAACAGGCATGACACAACGAAAATAGCGGTTATCTATAGTTTTTTTAGACACATCAACCGCACTTTTACAATATTTTAGCACTTACTTCCCCGGCTTAATAATAACATAAATGAAATTAGACCAAATAGTTAGTACATAACAATAACATCAAATTGTTTGTACAGCAGAGTGGCTTCAATATATTTTGTAAATACCTCAAATGAACTGTTTATCGTAGTTTTTTAGGAATTCATTATGGTATTTTACGACATTATGTTATGTAAAACATCGCTGAAAAAGCGTTGTGGAAAGTAAGGGCATAACAAATGTATTTTTTCTAAGGGGAACAATGTAGGTGGCAGCTGACGTTCTTAGTAATCTATAAACATTAACAAGCAAAATATATTGAAGTAGAAATTTTATTCTAAGTCACTTCAATTTGTTTAATTTCTCAGATACGCGATCCTACTTCCTTAGGCCAAAGATGAAACGGTAACAACCATTCTGAATTATTTGTAGTCGTTATTTGTTTTCATATGTAAGACACGGGTAATAAAGCGTAATGCAATACGATAGCGTTGACATGATGTAAGCCTCACATAATTTTTTACGGACTTTAAAATTCAGAATATGTTTGTTTGAATACAAAACCTTTAAGGCCATATAGAATTGTTTACTCAAATTGGAGATATTATGATGGTTATATCTTAATCGTCAATCAAACATTACTCCCAAGTTTTTGTCCGTGTCAGTAAAAGCAAGGCAAGTAAAAATGAAGGTAACCCAACCGAAAGTTACGACAAGCTGGGGGTGTATACAGAATCCCCTGCGTTTTTTTAGCATTTAACTTAAGAGTGTGGTTACTGCTGCATGTCAAGATACTCGGTAAGTCACAGTTAACTTCAGCCTCAATTTCACTATAATATCTGGGATCAAAAGTATACAGGCTCTGTGTATCATCAGCATAACAATATGTGTAAGAGAACTTAGTTACGTTAGCAATATTCAAGGTGTATAAGAAAAAGATGCCCCGGGATTGAGCCCTGTGGCACCTAAGAGGAAACATTGCCCATATCTGACACCCCAGAATGAGTTCAAACAAATTGCCTTTTGTCCCCAATTGCGCCCGATTTATCAGACCGAAATAATGTAATTAAGCCCACAAAAGCACGTGGTCAACGCAGTCGAACGCCTTTGAAAAATCCAGAAGCACCAAAGCGGAGACCAGCCTATTATCTAAGCCCTTTAAAGGAGATCATTAATTTGTGAAAGGACAGTAGCCGTACCATATCCCGGGCGAAACCCAGATTGATTGTCAGACAACAGTCCAAGGTCATTTACATAGAAAAACAACTGTTTATATACAACTTTCTCCAACGTTATACTCAAGACTGGCAAAAGACTTATCAGTCGTAGATCATTTAAAGTAGCTGTGGAGTTAATCTTGTGAATAGGACAGATAACTGCGGTCCTCCACAAGTTTGGAAAGGTCCAATCGCATCACTTTAGTCACTGAAATAAAAATATTAAGCCAGGGCATGAAATAATACAATTATAATCTCCTTGAGTTGAAGAAACGTTGCTTTGTCCATATACATTTTAAGAAATCTGTCTCAGTCCGAAGGACGCCAATGAGCAAAACTAATTTTTTATACATCATCAATTTTTGGGTTCCAAGTGCCCCGCGGACGCATATGCCTGTAATACCAAATAAAAGTACATGTAACACATTTCTTTTAATATTATAATAGAAATAAATGTGGTAAAATAAAGGTTCACCAGGGTCTCTACGTAAAACCTATATGCGTGGTTTCTCTTGCATGACAAAGCTAGACGCTAATCAGATTAAATCATTTAATTAAGTCCAATTTTCGAGGGCTGCTCTTTTACGGCATTCTGTCGGTTGATAATGTTCAAGTTTACTCGCTAGTTTTAGTCTTGTTAGGCCAACTTTCGGGCTAATTGAGTGTATCCCCTTATTAATGGGGAAAATAAGGCACATTTTGGATTACTTTGTCACGCAAACTTTGCAGACGTGTATATATGGAATTAAGAAAATTTAAATATTAATGTGCGTGAGACATTGGCGAGGGAATTTAATAGTTTAAATTATACAGGGCTTTCATTTTAAAATGAACAACCCTAAATATCTCTTGATCTTGAGGGGAAAAGATTTGACAAAAAGCACGTCAGTTTTAATATCGGAAGGGAAGTAAAATCACACATCACCTTCAAATGTCAAATGATACCTATAAAGTATTAAATCGTTGCAAAGGAAATGAGATTGCGTATTCAACCGTGCCAACAAAAGTAAAATCAGGTAATGGGTTCGCGAGTTACGCGGGGAAAGATAATAGTAATGAAGCAAATTTTTATACTTTGAACAAATTATTTCATAAAAATATGCGCCGTTATTGGCAAGACAATAATAGAGGCTGTTTTAAAAATCCTCTCAGATGTTGAGATAGTTTCAGTGCTTTTCCATTTTTAAGGTCTTTAATACATTCAGGCGGGTTTCTATAGACTTGACTTTTTAAGTGACACCAAAGGAAAAAATCAAGAGAAGTGCAGTCGGGAGATCTTGCTGGCCACTTAATTGCACCTCGTCTGCCAATCCATTGGCCAGTGAATCGTTGGTTAAGCCACCCTCTAACTGGTAATTCAATGTGGAGAGGAGGTCTATCTTGCTGAGAATGTAAATTTTCTTCATTGGGTTCCAAGGTGCCATTTTCATCCACTTCATTTTCCAAAGATTGTACAATAAGAGGATCTATCACATTTTCCAAAAATTCAAATATAACTGACCGCTTAAATTTTCTTCTAGAAAAGTATGGCTTCGCGGATTTTCAATATCTCAATGGCTACAATTGTTTTTGTTTAGAAACCCATTTAAGAAGAAAGTTGACTCCTTGCTAAAGCATATATTTTTTTATTAAGGTGCGGTCTTCGTTATTGCTTTGATACATTAATTCACAAAATTTAACCCTTCTATCGTAATTGTCTCCGTTCTATCGCATTCGTCTCCGCTGTGTTCGTGTAAAATTTGTATTTTGCAAGGGAAGGGAAGAATATATTGTTTTTTAAATTATTGTACACAGAACCAGTAAAAACATTCATGAACTTGGCTTTCGGAATAAAGTTGGATCTATAGCGAATTAACCCAGTACATCAACCTTCTCTCAAAGCCCTTCCTTGTGCATTTTTGTTATTGCATACAGATCCAGTTTCTTCAAACTTACGCATCAATTTAATGACATACTTATGCCCGACGTTTTTGTCTGGATGCCTTTCATTGAATACTGTGGTAGTTCCACGCGCACAATGACTTTTAACCCCATATGGGAAGATTATTTCTGTTTGCTCAGCTAAAATATATATCATTTCGTTACTTTTACAATTATAAATTAAGTACCTTAGTTAAAAATTACCACCATCAGTCAAATTTTGACAATTAATTGTCAAATAAATAAATAGTTCCTAAACAAATTTAAAAACATAATATTTTTGTTACTTGCTTACTTTTATACTACAGATTTGTCTCACTCATGTGGCTTATAAAGACAATCGTTAATATTACTAAATGTTTCAATGATATTTTACACTTTGGAGAATTTAGTACGTTCAAAATGGAAAGACAATTACGCCAAATTAATTTTTAAGGAATTTCGATTGCTGGCATTATTTAAAAAAATAGTTATTTTTGTATTAAGTGCGTGAAGTGAGTGTTTTTTTAATGGCATATGAGAGTGTCAATTTTTTGCCGAGACCGCAGGTCGAGGCGAAAAATTCTCTCGAATGTGCCATTAAAACACGAATTTCACAAACGAAATACAAACAACATTTTTTGTACAACTGAAAGTTTGAATTAATCGGTAAAATTGTATATTATAATAAAAATTTTACCATATAATTTCACATAATCAAGTTAACAGCCCTGTCGTTACTATAGAAATGGTTTGTTGGCACGTTGCTTGTTTTGTTGTCATACGTTGATAGCTGTTCATATTTATTGCAATTTTTTAAATAAATAGTATAAGTACTTAAAATGGATGTAGATTACGATAGTGATAGCAAGATTCCTTCAGATATAGCCGATATAGCAAATTCGGCTATAGCTAACATGTTACCGGCGAAATCAAAATTTATATACAAGAAAAATTATAACCAATTCCGTGAATGGTGCGGCAAGAAAAATATACAAAAAGTGTCTGAAAAGGTACTTATATGCTATTTTGAGGAGAAATCAAAAACTGTAAAACCTTCTACTTTATGGAGTGTCTTCTCAATGTTGAAGAGTACATTGAATGTTAAAGAAAATATTGATATAAAGAAGTTTTCAAAATTGGTGCCTTTTATTAAGAACAAAAACGTCGGATACCGAGGGAAGAAATCTAAAGTTTTATCGAGAGACGATATTAATAAATTCATTCAAGAAGCTGATGATGAAACAAATTTACTTTATAAGGTACAGATGATCAAAATTTTGTATTATTTCAGTAATTTCAATATTTTTTTAATTGTAGGTTGCGTTAATTTTGGGAATCAGCGGTGCTTGTCGCCGTGAAGAATTATTGAAGGTAACTATTGATGACATTGAAGATACCGGGTCTATATTGATTGTTAAAATACCGGATACAAAGACCTATTGCCCAAGAATGTTTACCGTTTCAAATTCTGATTATATTGAGATATATCGCAAGTATAGAGTACTAAGGCCGTCCCATACACACAAAAAGAGATTATTTTTAAAATATTCAAGAGGAAAATGTGTTGACCAACATGTGGGAATAAATAAAATAGGGGAAATTCCTAGCTTGATTGCAAAATGGCTGGGAAAAGAATTGCATAAGAGCTACACAGGTCACTGTTTTAGGAGGAGTTCTGCAACTCTCTTAGCCAATGCAGGGGGTAACATGACATCTATAAAACGCCACGGTGGTTGGAAATCTGCCGCCATAGCCGAAGGATATATAGAAGATAGTTTGAGTAATAAAATTGATATTTCTAATAAATTAAATTGTTCCTCTACTCCCAAACAAATCAATATAACTGATACAATTGTTGACTCAACTTTTCAAGGAATATCTAGCGTTTCTGATCAGCAGCAAGGTGGACTAGCTTCGGGAATTAATATTGGAAGCAATTGTTCGAACTTCACCATCAATTATTATTGTAACAAATGAGATTTTTTGGTAGTTGGTAATTAATTAGTAAATTTGTACAAAAAAATTCAATACATTTTTTAAAAAGTAATGTTTTATCGTTTTTTTTGTAAATCATTTTTCCAGTTAAAAAAAGTCTTTTTTTCACCGTGAAAAAAAGTCTTTTTTTCACTGATAAAAAAATAAAAGGTTTACGTATCGATAGCGATGAAAAAATGTCAACTTTTTTTGACAGTTGTACAAAAAATTTTTTTAATAAACTATTGGTCATAACTCCGTCCTTAAAGTCGGCCACTCACGGTCCAATGCCGCAGTACGATTTGGTTGGATACGATTGCAGTACAACTGTGTTGGACATCGGATGAGGACGCACACATTGCGATCTTGCAGTATGAGTTTTACTGTCAAATTGAAATGTGGACAACCGTGTCATTCAGAATATTCCATTCAGAAATTAATGTTACTCTCGCTACAATTGAGATGATAGTGGCGGCATGTGGCGTTTTGCACAATCTTTTACGAAAAAATGTCCATAAGTATATACTCGTAATGAACATTTGGATCATGAGGGTCAAGAATCAGATGATTTAACTGATCTACAAAAAAAGTGTTGTCACACGCTGGAAAAGTTACAAGAGAAAATTTCTTTCATTACTTTAATAATAAAGGCGCTGTAATATGGCAAAATAAATGTCTAATCATATTTTCTTTTTAGTTACTTGCCTCTTCCTCATCGGACATATTAGAGACAGCTCTCTTGGTAAATCTTGATCGCCCAAAAATGATAAATACTCAAAATAGCACAACTTTGGTTTATAAATCTCTCTTTACTTGAGTTTATTACTAATTTGAATTCCCTTTTACACAAGGCACGAAAATTATTAATTTTCTTTTTTACAGAATCTTCGTTTGCGTCCTTGTTCACCTCTTGAATTTTAGCGACTAATACATCCATATAGCTCTTTTCCTGGCCGTTCTGTTATAATAGAGTGGTGATTTTACTTTCCAAAGACATTCTTGTTATCTATACAATTCAAAAAAATCTCTTAAAAATACCTTACTATTGGCGATTTTTAAATGCACATAAGAAATTCAGGTTAGGATGTTTCTTATTTTGCGATAACTGAAATCATCGATCGAGTCGCAAGCCACAATACACGATCAAATAAACAATTCAACCAACAATGTTGTACTGCTGCAGACTGACATGACTCTCTGCCTTTAAATCGCTCCAACTCGGTCGCTGGGCGAAAACACACGGTCAAATTATATTCGATTTTGTCGCAATTAACGAAATCGTACTGCGGTGTTGGTTCGTCAGTGGCCGGCTTAAGTAGGTCACCCCCTATCCAACGCCACAGTACCATTTAGTGGAACGCGACAAAATCGGACATAATTTAACCGTAAATGGTAGCAATCTGACCAAGTTGGAGCGATTTGACGGTAGACAGCGGTACCACAATGTTGATTGGATCATTTATTTGATCATGTGTGGTAGCTGGCGATATTCGGTCATTTGATTTCGGTAGCAAAACTTGTTATAAATATGTATTTTCAGTACGTTCCCAATTTCCGCAACAATGCTTATATTTTCTTTTATTGCTTGTAGTAAGAAGCGCCACAACAGTACGGAACTCAAAACAAGGTTAGGTTTAAAGAAAACTTCTATATTGTGGTGCAGTAAAGTATGTGGGCTTATCCGATTTTCAACCAAATAATATTTCAGTTGCAGTCAATAAACTCGTTGGACCGTAAGTGGTAGACTTGATGGACATACTACTGAAAATAAAGAAAAAATAATTATTATTTTAAAATACTATGGAAATGCTTAGGTATAGGGTTTCTTGATTTGTGGATAAAATAAATAACCATATACCTTTATATTCACTGTAGGTAAACTCCACTACACAATAATTCGTTGATTTCTCGATCGCAATGAAATTTAAATGACAACCCTCAGTCGTAATCCCAACCATAAATAAGTTGCATGACAAATATCTATTTTGTAGGCACCGGACCTTTTGAAAGGGTACACGTCCTGATCACCTACTAATTTCAATAGTTTAGGTTAGCTATTTTCAACAACAAATATAAAATAATAGGTAAGTATCTTTATTTTAATCATGTAATTAAATAGCTATTAATATTTATACAAAAATACTAACCTACAATATTATAATAATACAATATTTGACTTAACCTACTCTTTATTTAGCTCTGTTTCACTATCACTATCGGCTTCATCTGTGCCTAAACTAATTATTAAGGGCCTTACGTTACTATGCATTATGTTATAGGAATCTTCGACTTGGATTACGTGTCTCACAGAATTTTTTCAAATTTCTACTGGGATATTATTTACACATTTTTTAATTAATTCTATAACAGAACTACTTAGTGTAGGGGATGTGTTTTCTCTTCTAATCATCGTCTTTAGCTGGCTCCATATATGTTCTATTGGGTTAAAAATACAGTAATACGGAGGGAGGCGTAAAACTGTGTGACCATTAGCACTCGCGAGATTGTCAGAGATATATTCTTTTTCAATATTGAATGTTTTTAAAACATTTAAAAGGTCCTTTTTTGTATAGGTTTCCTTGAAATATATATTATTTTCCATCATATAGTTTTGAATTCCCACTTTTGTATTATTTGAATTCGGCACTTTACTTAGTTGGCGACTGTGGTAACTAGCGTTGTCCATCACAATAACACTATTTTTGGGCACATTTGGATGCAGACGATTCTGAAACCAATCTTCAAACAATGTAGCTTCCGTGTCTTGGTGGTAATCCAAAGATGAATTGGCAATTTTCTTCACAGATAATAAAAGAGCGTTCGGAATAAATCCATTTTCTGAACCTGCATGTAATATCGTAATTTTTTGTCCTTTGTTTGAAGGAGCTTTAGTTTGACATTTGATTGTTGAATCGCTCCAACCTTTTTTAGGAGTGTCGTGGGTATCAAACCGAGTTTCCTTCAAGCATATAATTGAACGATTTTCTTCCCTATATTGTCTGATAAAATTCAAATAATCTCTACGCCATACTTGTAAACGCTGCAATTTCATTAGTACTTGTCGTTTGTCAATGGTACGATATGTAAAACCCATTGCTTTTACTATTCTCCAAAGGCCCGTCCTGCCACAAGAAATGTCGGTTTCGTCTGCTGTAAGTACCTTTCTTAGCGTATCTATTCTTGGGACTATTTGTTTACTGTACATGTCATAAATTTTCCTCCGAGTCAAGTCTTTATCAGCTTCTTCGATGCTTCTCAATTTTCCGCTGTCACACCGTTTTTCCTTGGCTGGATGGGTTTGGTCACTAGATCTTTTACTGTCGTTAATGCAACTTTGGTCAAAATTCTCGTTTTACTTAAACTTGCACTCCGGTCATACCCTTTTTCTAAAAGGGTACAGTAAACGTTCTTTGTGATGTTTTTGGCATCAAGTAATAAATGTTTTTTCTTCGTTACACCATAACTTCCGGACGCAATATTATCTGAACTTTCACACAGATCTGACATATTTTGGATGCTCGATAACACACACGAAAATACCTTTAACGCACAGCTTGACAAACACCAAATGACTGATGAACTAAGATGAAAAGACTCTGCTTTATATTGAACACCTGCAATTTGCCATTAACCTACCTAATATACCAATATAATAACATAATTAATAGTAACGTAAGGCCCTTAATAATTAGTTTAGGCATAGATCATATTATAATATTGTAGATTAGTATTTTTGTATAAATATTAATAGCTATTTAATTACATGATTAAAATAAAGATACTTACCTATTATTTTATATTTGTTGCTTTGTTGAAAATAGCTAACCTAAACTATTGAAACTAGTAGGTAATCAGGACCTGTACCTTTTCAAAAGGCACTTATTTATGGCTGGGTTTAAATTTTATTGCGGTCGGGAAATCAACGAATTATTGTAGAATGAAGTATACAATATTGTTCTTACATTTAAGCAGTGGCTTAATACAAAATAGTATTTGAAATTAAAAGTCCAGATACCGAAAAATCATATTTAAATTACATAGATTTAAATCGAAATATTAAAAAGTGCTTATATCAAATTTAAATACAAATGTATCGCAGTAAAAGAATGCGTCGAATTTTTGTCATGTCACATCCGGAATTTATAAAATCAGAAAAACAATAAAACATTGCAGTTTTGATGAAAAACTTGTTAAATCTGTAATAAAACAACTACTAGGACAAATAATGAATTTTGAGCCAACATTCTTTTAAATACAATATTGTAAATTATTATTTTTGTTTATTTGACTACATATTAGTTACTTTACAAACTATTTGCACTATTAAATCTAAATATTCAACCAAACCTAAAAGCATGTAATTTTAGAATAGCAATTCCCTTATTCTCCTTAAGCTTGCACTAATTTTTGATTCCTTAACTTCCTTAACAAGTTGATTAATATTGGCTGCAAGTTGTTCTTCGAGATGTTTAAAGCCTCTGTCGACAATTACCTGGGCCCCTGAATTTAATTTATTTAAAAATGTCGATTCCTCAACTATTATTTTGTCAGTACTTCTACCACCAAAACCATAAGAAATATAACAAATTAAACCATTAGGTGTACGTGCTATTACGTATTTCATAATATCACAAACCTTTATATTCGGACCACGAAAGGGACTGTATAGTATCGGTTCACTTGGTTTTTGTATTGAGACTTCAAAACAGGAAATAGGCAGTTTTTTTTTTAACCTCAGATAATGATATAAAGTGAACAAATAGATAAAGGTAACCTGCTAGTCAAGGTACTGTTTTCTGAATAATATTATATACTTTGGCAACTTTTACACTAAAATCGTCAGCTGATATTCTGTAGGATAATTTTAGTTTGATCTTTTTGAGGATTAAAAAAGTATCCAATCTATTCAATTTACATTTTTGGGCTAGCGTATTTGCAATAAATAATGAATTTTTTTTTCAAGAAAAATGTTCTGTTTTGTTTTTCTTCTGGAATATCTATATGTTTTCTACTATCAGAATCTGAATCTGACAAGCTTAGTTCTGATAAAATAAATATTGCTGTAGAGCCGTTACTACTACAAACTGAATCGGTACTATTTCCTTCGAAACCTTTTCCTGAAAAGGATACTTTCTCTTTTTTCCTATTTTTGACAGTGGCGAATCTTCACTTGTATACAGGACTCCCTTGCTACGAACTTCAGCCTTAAGCTGCAGCATTTGAACACCCATATCACAAAACAAATTTCTTTAGACTTTGGTTCGATTTTCATCCCACTTTCCTGCTCGACGTCCTCATTCTCAATATAAATTTCTGAAGTTTCAGGAAGTAAAAATTTATTAATCAGGGAAGTCTGTCCTTTTTTTTTTTAAAACCGTGACGATAGTTTGGACCTGCGGGGCCGTAACTCGATCTTTTTGACAATAAAGGAAAAACGTTGGTACTATTTTTGGGTTAAGTCTGATATTTCCTTTCTTCATTGTCTTTATACATACTACAGGGACATCTTTTTAAGTGTCTCACCCGATTGGCGATTTTCCTGACGACTGTAATAAAAAACAAACCACTCATTGCTCAATGATTTTCAACAAGGAGGCCAAATTTAATGTCAAAAATTATATAGGTTCACAAATTTGACAGATACGACGCCATTTTGAATTTTTTAAATCGCAACCCACATAAATAACCAGACGAGTAAATTGCACTTGGCGATCCAACTTTAAAACCCATAGTTGTTAATATTTATTTTCAGCCGTTTCGGAAATACGAGGGTTCCTATAGTTAAATCCGACAGATGTCAAAAAGTAACAGATACGACGCCATTTTGAATTTTCTTAAATGGCAACCCCCACAAATAACCGCCCCATTGGGTTGCATATGGCGATTCGATTCTAAAACCATATAGTTGTTGATATTTATTTTCAGCTGTTTCAGAAATACGGGGGTTCCTAACTTGTCTCCATTGATTTTCTCTTTTAAGTGTCTCACCCCTTTAATAAATAGACCTTCTAAGCTGAACACCTTAATATTTTTCACAGTGACATAATTTCCCGTGGGCAAGCGATCTACGCTATAGTTAAATCCGACAGATGTCAAAAAGTGACAGATACGACGCCATTTTGAATTTTTTTTAAATGGCAACCTCCATATATAACCACACGATTGAATTGCATATGGCGATCCGATTCTAAAATCATATAGTTCTTGATATTTATTTTCAGCCGTTTCGGAAATACGGGGGTTCCTAATTTGCCTCCACCGATTTTGTCTTTTAAGCGTCTCACCCCTTTAATAAATAGACCTTCTAAGCCGAGGGCCTTAATATTTTTCACAGTGACATAATTTCCCGTGAGCAAGCGATATACACTATAGTCAAATCCGACAGATGTCAAAAAGTGACAGATACGACGCTGTCTTAAATTCTTCTAAATGGAAACCCTCATAAATAACTAGACGATTGAATTGCATTTGGCGATCCGATTCTAAAACAATACTTATTTTCAGCCGTTACGGAAATACGAGGGTTCCTAATTTGCCTCCATCTATCACTTTTTGACATCTGTCGGATTTGACTATAGCTTAGATCGCTTGTTTACGGGAAATTATGTCACTGTGAAAAATATTAAGGTGTTCAACTTAGAAGGTCTATTACTATTTGTGAAAGGGATGAGACACTTAAAAGACAAAATCGATGGAGGCAAATTAGGAACCCTGGTATTTCCGTAACGGCTGAAAATAAGTATCAACAACTATAGGTTTTTGAAATCGGATCGCCAAGTGCAATTTACTCGTGTGGTTATTTATGCGGGTTGCCATTTAAGAGAATTCAAAATAGCGTCGCATCTGTCAAATTTGTAAATCTATGTAGTTTTTGACATTAAATTCGGCTGCCTTATCGAAAATCATTGAGAAATATGCGATTTGTTTTTTATTATAGTCAGCAGGAAAATCGCCAATCGGGTGAGACACTAAAAAAATGTCCCTGTACATATAATTTTCCATATATTTTATCTAAAATAGGTTACAAATATCATATATTTTGTAGTCTGCTTTCACATTGGCATTTGAACTTACGCTATGATCCTCACAACAATGAACGAGGGATTTGTCAAAAACGAAAACATTGCGACGCATAGCTTGCACAGAAGGTACGCTTATAAACAGATTTTCTGGAAAATTTCTGGAAGTGCTACGGCACTCAGGAACTACACAATATTTATTAGAAGCTTTTTTCTTCCTTATTTTATACCAGCAAGAAGAAAAAAAATATATAATTTAACTATCAAACGCTGTTTCCATACAAAAACACAATAACTCGCGTCACACGAAGCTCCGCCCCGTTTTCGTGCGGTCCAACTTCGGAAATTTATTTAAGGGCTTCATTGCCCGAATAAAAACCATTGACATAATAACACGGTGTTATTATGTCAATGATAAAAACCCGAAAATTTAGAAACTCCCTTAAAAGTCTACTTTCGATTTCTAATATAAAAAAAATGTTAAACGTGCATTCAAACATACAACCGCCAAGAATGTATTGTACTTTGAAATTAGCAGCACTTAATGGTCTTTGTCGTTTATCAAAGTATGTAAAAAAGAGGTAACTCTATTAGAAATTATGATTTTTTTGAATTGTCAATACTATGATTCCTCACAAAGAAGGCATTGGTCCTTAATTGTTTTTCAACTCTTCTAGTTACAAAAGCAATCATCTTCCAAAGTTTGTCGAACTAATTTGCCTGCCTGCACAATGCACATAAGCGTATCTTTTATATGTTATAAAATGGTGTTTTATACCCAATTTCCTATAATACAGGATGTTATTTATTAAGTGTCCGATATTTTATAGGACGATTCCTCAGTTATTTATAAGGTGAAAAGTTCATATAAGCATGTGTCCGCAAGCCCTTAGTTTTTCAGATACAGGGTATTACAATCTTTAGCAGGAACAAACATATGTACGCCACTGTTTTTTTCTCTTTTGATAAAACTGTTATGTAGGCACTTTAGTAGGTAATGCAAAGTACACTTTCATAATTTTTTGATTTCGGCTTTGTCTAGGAGATAAATGATATTTTATCAAACTCTAATATTATGGACATAGCGATATGCAAATAAATGCCATTTATTTGTATTTTATTCTTTTTCTCTAGACGATTGCTCGTAGCGACTTCTACCAAGTATGCCTTTTTCATGTAAAAATGATGAAGAAATCCATTTCCTTGCTCAAAAATGTAATACAAGGACGTCTAGAAAAGTTATGACTCCTCAAAAGGGTAGAAAGACACGTAGGTGGCGCCCTTTACAAGTGGGAGCCATAATAACATAAAACTCGAATTTCGCATTTCACAAAACCGCTAGATACCAATTTTCGTCCAAATATAGACATTATTTCAAAAATTATTTACGGAAAACCAAAATAAATATAAATTTTTAACACCTCGTTTCTCAAAAATGAAGGGCTTGCAGACCCATGCTTATATGATCTTTTCACCTTATAAATAACTAAGGAATCGTCCTATAAAATATCGGACACTTATTAAATGACACCCTGTATTCTTTTTGTCTAGTGAAATTAAAAAAATAAATATATCAGGTAGTTTCTCGTATGCGTTTAATATAATATTATTTTGCATTTTACATATTATGATATTGTAAGAATTATGATTATAGGCAATTTAAAATATTATTATAGAAAATAGGCAAAAAATCGTATACGGATATTTTATTTCTTGCTAATTATGTGTATTTATTTGTTTCGCTTTGGGGTCAGTAAAACCATATCGTATACCTCACGCAAAGTTTTTTAAAAATAGTTTATCGACTTAAGGTAGTTATAAACACAATAAAGTTTTTAAAGTTAGAATATTCCTTCGATATGACTCAAAATGATGCAAAACTTATAGAATGTTTGGTTCAAGTTAGTACACACAATTATTCCAGCGCTATTCACAATGTAGTAGTTATAAGCAGTTACTTAGCATAAACAAGTATAAAAAACTAATATTTTGATGCTTAATAAATGTTATAATAATGTATCAACAATCATATAACTTTTTAGGTGAAAATCGACTTTTTATTAAGAAGATGTAGAAGAAAATTGGAAGAAGAATATTTGGCTGACATATTTTAATCAAAAAGAGGATGGTTTGGCAACTTACATAATACTGAGGAATTTGATGCAATAATACGAATGACAATTTTCTTCCTTGCTGTTATAAGGTATAGGAATATATATACAGTGTCTTCGCTAATTATTAGTATACAGAACAACTACAGGCTTCTTATGTAAACTATTAGTATGTAAGGATACTCACTTTATTCCAAAAGTTCCCCAATGATTGAGATGACTGTGCCAAAGTTAAAAGATTTTTGTTTAGTGAATGCACTAGGGCGCACAAAAGTTATGACGTTTATTTAGATTGTTGTCTGCTATCATTTGCTTATGTTTAGAAAGAAATTTCAAGTTATCATCCTAAAAAAAACTAAATACCCAGAAATCTGTAGGTTCTCTTTAAACTATTAATTAGCGGACACTCTGTATATTATATGGTGTTAGTTTTTATAGAAAAGTAAATCAAAAATATAATTAACTTTAAGTTTAAAAATTGTCATGCTTTTTTTTTGGTTTTGCTCTTTAGATTTAGTTTATTCTATCGATATCTGAAACTAAAATATAAATTTTATGTAATTTTTGAATTTTTGTAGCAGTTAGCCATAACTCGTGTTTTTGAACTTTAAAAATATTTGTAAATTTTCTACTTCAATTCCATAAATAAACAATAATGTGAGTGGTGAGCTTAACAGTTCAGGACATCATGCTCCTTCAGAGCTGGTTGGATACCTGCAAGCTCCGTCTAAATGCTGACGAAACTCAGGCCGTCTTCCTTTCAAAGGCAAAGTTGAAACTACCTGAAACTAAAGTCAAACTTAATAATATATATAAGATAAAATATCTAGGATTGACTTTTGACAAGAAGTTGATGTGGAGATGTAATGCCGATGAAATAGTCGCCGAAGTGCAAGAATAACTGCTAGTCGTCTACCCATTATTAAACAAGAACAGCAAGATCAACTTTAAAACAGAAATATATATATACAAGACAATCATAAGGCCGGTTTACTTACTTATGGTATCCCTACATAGATGGTGTACCGTAAATAAGACCACGCTACTGAAGATACAAAGGCCACAAAACAGGACATTACTATTAATTACGGACTCACCAAACTACATGCCTATTAACGCATTACACATGGACATGGACATGAGAGTAGACACTCTAAAAGAGTTTACCGTCGACAATGGAACTTTCGTCATTTCACTGGTATTTTTAATGGCAATTACTTTAGGGTGGCCGCTCTTTAATGACGATTCACATACATGTTTCACGATCACTTTGGCGTCAGAAGATAAATGCTTCCTGGACTGCTTAGGGTAGCTAGATATTGCATTAGCTGAAGATTCCCAAGGTCTCCACATACTTTTAATATTAACTTGTTGCACACTTTTTCAAAGTAAAATAGATAGGTACTAATTTATTTCGACTATTATGTTTACCATTTACATAAGCGATATAAACAGGTACATGTAACTAAGAAGTTTTGAGAGATATCCTAATAATTAAGTTGTTTCTAGAAAACCTTAATTAGGCAGTTTATTAATTTTGATAACAAATCAAGTAATGTACCTATCTATTATTATTACAACTGGCATTAAAAATAAATGTGGGTTAATACGTCTCTGCGAAAGCCAAATCCGAGTTTATGAGATATTTTATTGCAGTCATTAAGCCAAAGGAAATATGTTGGGAAGTACTTTACCATTACATATTAGAAAATAACTAGATATTTTAGAATTTGAGGTTATTAATGGTATAGCCGGACTCTGTCATATTAAAAAACCATTTCAATCACTTTATTCAAATTCATGTTTCAAATAAATAATATTGCTACTGCTTACTCTGTAGAATTTGCCGTCAACTTCCTACTCTGTATTTTAGGTGCAAAAAAATCACAATAGTGTCATTATACTAATTTTATTTAGGCAACATAAACAATAATATATATAAAACACAATTGACCTGTTGGTTCTTACCATGGAAATTAAAACCTCTAAACCTTAAGACCATAATATAGTGAATGTAATTATAGTTACTTTGAGAAGGCGTAGTGGTCCGGATTAAGGGTCAAATAACAGATCATGATCATAAACATAAGGTGTTAAATACTATCAACGATGATCGGTAATTTACTATTTATGCTTATGTTTTTTTTGTAGTCTTTGATTTTTTTTTTGTTGGGACAAATACGTCAAGACTGATACTTTTTATATCAATCGATATTGTTTATTTTACTGTTCTCAGTGCCAACTAACATTCTAAAGTGTATGCACTATCTCTTGTTCATGTATTGTTGAAAAGATTGGTATCTATTATGAATCTTGTAATTTTATCATTAACTGTTATCTACAAAAAACTACCATCCTGGTAAGTCCAAACCCTTGATTTTGTTTTAGTGTTAATCTTACTGTTTGTAAAATCCTAATTATTGAAGGTCTATTAACTGTACCTGCTTATTTGTGACAAGCAGCCATTTTCTTTGTATGATTTATTATTATCATACAAAATGGGACAAAGTCGAAATAATGTTTTAATTGTCCTAGTATTTCAGAAAAGAAAGGGGAAAGAAACACAAACAAATAAGAAACAATTTCTTTTAATTTTAAAGAAATATACCTATAATTCGTACATTCTCTGTTAATTCAAATTTTTGCAGAGCCTTAAAAACGCTTAGATTTTAGATTGAAAGCGAAATATCGGCAAGTAGGAAAAAATCGATTTCTTCCGATATTTGACCCTAAATCCCAACCATTACGCCTTCTCAAATGAATCTGTGAGTAGCTAAATTTTGGGGCGATTCCCATATCGGCACATCGAACAGGTAGTCGGAATCAAAATAACCCAAACCGGCACAAAGTTGAGAGGGACCCCTTCATTTTAAGTCGTATTTCGGTACTTAGGCAATTAACAACAGGCAATAAAAATCAGGTCAAATCAATGTTATAAGATGTTTATTATTAAGAAAATTTACTATATACATAATAATTTCCAGCCTTTAAATACATACATATTTACAAACATACTAATTACATCTTTAATTATTATTATTATTATGGGCATAGTGAGGTGATACGATTTTAACATATTCCAGTGTGAATAGTGTGTTACTTTCATATGCTCTAATTTTATTATCAATAAAATCATGCCTTTCCTTTGTCGCTATATTTTAAATCCATGATGTGCGTTTATACTACTGCATTTTATGTAAGTTTCAGTTTGAACATTGATAAGTTTGTCAACAAAAGTAAATATAGATGGTGTGTTCGGTACATTGACTTGTTGAAATGCATTGCATTTGCCCAAATATGCGATGGAAACTTTTGATTCGTTCGTCAAATATGTTTCTAAAAGGTAATCTGAAAACGTGTCTAAACGATTATTTTGTGGCTTTAGTTCATGTAATTCAAAAAAAATTAAAAGCCTGTACTTCTCCGGGGTTCAAAAATAGAAGACCAAAGCAATAATGCAGCCTTTCCAACCTCAGAATTTTTATCCCGGTATTGTTGGGTTAATCCCAGCTTGGGTCAAGTGAAATCTGCAGCCTATAATTTTAATATTCTCCCAAAAGCTATTTATCGCGTTATGAATTGACATCTCAAAATCTACTACAATTTCTAGTGCCGAAAAATTCATCTCAACATTGACAACATTTGTACAAAGCTCTGTAACTTTTGACAAACAGAGTTGATAACTATTTTGAGTTTTGTCGTTCAATAAATAAAATACTAATGGAATATAATGAGCATTTATAAAACCATGAATTCTAAAAAGTTGCTTAAAATATTTGGTACAGTATGGGCAAGTACCATCCATATAAATAATTTTGGAATCGCTTAAAAATTTTAAATTAGCAATTTATGAAAAAATTACCACATTGTTCAGGTTGTCATTCAGTAAGAGAAAATCTTCCTGCCTGTTGCGCTCGGGCTGCATTTTCTGTAAAACTTTTCTGTAAGACTTTGGTAAAGTCGGCAAAAATTTTCAACGAACATAATGAATGTTTTTTCTTATGCCATGTACATCTCTTCATAGAATTTGTATCCTGCTTACCGAGCTCTTTTCTGATTATTTTTGAAGACTGTTCTGCTATATCGCTTTCAGCTTCTCTTTTGATAGAGGATCCTATAATTTTTCTTTGTAAAACATTTTCTTGCTCTGGTTCGTGCGAGTGGTTTTCATCCAAACTTGGCTGGGAGGTCTACCCAGCGTATGTATAAAAGCTTTGCATTTGTCTTCAATGCATCTACATTTTGTTTCTCCTGAAGCCTTTTTTCGATTATGTTCTTTAAATTTATAGTTTCTGAACACAATCAAGTTTTTCCTCTTTAATTAATTATTTCAAATACAAAATCACCACTTGTCGTCTCCATCTTCACCAATTTTCATTATTTAAACTCGCGAACTTCTAGGCGTTTAGTTTTAAATTAACACTAATATCATTGTAAGTAATCTCTATATAATATTATTGGAGTACTTACCTGATGCTATTGGTGCAATTATGATAACAATGTTACTTTGTGACGAAATGTGAATTTTAAACAACTCATTAAAAGGATTTCACCTTATACCTGAACATTTTGTGCCGAAATGAGCTACGCCCAAATTTTGGGGAAAAATGATAAATTATATGTTGCTAGTTTCTGTCAGAAACCCAAACAATTATTAAATTTTCTTTTTCACTTTTAGGTTTAGAGTCGTTTACTCACATTTTAGTTTTAATATTAATTACATTTTTCATTTTACAGGAGTATCACCGCCTGAACTTCTTGCATCGTTGAAATGGGTGGTACTGCAGCTTCATGTTAATGCTCTACATCTACCCTGTAGATCCGAATTTGTTTGAAAATAGGCGACAAATTCGGTTCTAGAGAGGTTTGTGTGGTGCATACAAAGCAACGTGATGTGACGAAAATTTGTATTTTAAGTTGCCTTATTAACTGTAACTTATATTGCACAACATTGTATTTTTTTTAAGATTTAATGTTAGTAAATGTATCGTTAGCTTGTAGTGTAGTATTAGAAATGTAACGCATAAGTAATGGCGAGTTTTTACGTATGCTTCATATCTATAGGCATACTCCTATGATTATCGAGTCCGCCAGTTTATTGAGGGAATTATCGCAATAGATTTTTTATCACAGTGTTAACAGGCAGTAAAAACCTTTTCTATACCACCAATACTGGAATTTTCTATTCCCTAATTAAACTCAAATAAATTCCTTTTTTCGATTACAAATTGAATTGGCAATTCACATACTTCCCCTTCCTGAAACGAATAACTATACAGGGTGTCTCTAAAACGTCTGCACAAAATGCTTGCATAAATTCCCAATGCAAAAATGTGACGATCTAACCCAACTTGCCTTGATTAAAAATATTGTAGGTTTCAAAATATTAAAAGTTATAATTTTCTTAACTTAATATGAAACTTGGTACACACTAGCAGATATTTAGAGACTACATTTTGCAAGTATTAAGTTATTTCTGATTAAATTATGATCATAGATATCCGTAACCTTCTTAGGATTTTCAAGCAAAAAAAGGCACGCCTTTTTTAAACTTTCAAAGCCTGGTAAGAAATAGACAAAAAGTGTGTCTTGATAATTTTTAATAGGATGAAGCATTTTCTAGAAAATTTCCTAATTTAGTTTTTATGTACGTCTAGGGACAAATTTAAGTGGGAATTAAAATTGCCCAGAGCTCAACAAAAATATGTTACTATATCTTATGAAAATACAGTAAAATCTCTCAATAGCGACCACCCTTGGTGAATCAAATGTTAGTCGGTTAACAGGGGTGGTTCGTTAATAGAGAAAAATTAAAGCAACTGGTCTGCATCTTACAGTATTTGTTTATTATTAAGTATCCAAATATGTAAATAATTTTAAATATTTTTGTTTAAATTTATCAGAATTAAAATTACATGAGATGAAGCCGATTTACCAAAATGTACATACTGCACGTGCAAACTAACATATATATTGTACCATGTACTGGGTGTAATGTTTCCTGTTAAATTCTTATTTTTAAAAACAATCAGAAATTAACGATTGCTTCATATTTTCCATTTTATTTTTTTTAAATTCAGGCTCACATTGTAACAGCAAGTGAGAAATATTTGTAGACTTGTCAAAATTGTTAACATTATTAAAAAAGCTTTCTTTAAAACCTGCTCAGGCTTCACATAGGCTTGATAATATTTTCGACACCGGAGCAAGTTTAGGTTCCTCTTCCTCTGTCTCGGAGTTGGGAGTAGTTTAATCCGTTTTTTCGCTCTCTTCAATTCGCTCGATGATAGTCAATTCTGCAGTTTCTGTTGGTAAATCGTTATCAATAGAGGCAAATTGTTTGAAGTTCACAAATATGTCCTTGATGTTAGGAAACAGTTGTGCGAGCGGAATATTATCTTTTTCTTCGAAATCGTCAACGTTATCTGTATTATACATAAATCCGGCTTTAATAAACCATTTTTTTATTGTCACTGGGAGCAAATTGCGCCAGGCCACCTAAACCCATATCAAGGCGTTGGTTATGGTAATAATATTTTCGATTTCTTGAAGAGGAGAACCACTGTTAATACATGTTAAACGTCTCTTAATAAGGTATCTTCTCAAGAGCATTTTAAAATTCTGAATAATGCCTTGGTCCAAATTTTGGCAATGTGAGGTTTATTGGGTGGAAGAAAAATAAGTTTGACATTATCCAGCATAATTTTGGGATGAGACGTTGCATTATCCAGAAACAATACCACTCATCTATTCTGCTTCTTCATCTTGGTATCAAATCTGTGAAGCCATGTTTTTATGATGTCTGCTGTCATCCACGCTTTTTTATTCGAAACCCATTGGAGAGTTATGTTCGCCTTTAAAATATCGAGGATTTTTGCTTTGGCCTATTATAAGTCGTTTTTCCTTCTCGCCTTCTATATTTGAAGAGAATAGAATTGTAAATCGTTGTTTTGCTGTTTTCTTTCCAGGATACTTGTCATCTTTAAACGCATATGTTGTTGTTGGCAATGCATGATAGTAGAGATCTGTCTCATGCGCATTAAATACGTCCCTTGGGACATAATCCTTTAAAATGATCAATAGCCTCCCTTTCCAAGCAGTTACGTATTTGATATTGATACCGGCTGATTCGCCACCTATTTCCTTGAAGGTAATATCCATTTGATGCCTTGAAGTTATCTAGTCCTAGATATTCGAGGGCTTTTGCTTGAATCATGAGACCGGATATTGGTAAGTGCTTGCTTTACGCCTTGCAAAACCAGTTAAAAACAACTTGCTCCACTGCCAGTCTTTCGGTTTTCAGAAATTTGCTTTTCTGTTCAGCGTTGCCACCTTCTTGAAACAAATTTGTAACTTTTGCTTTATATTAAAGCAACATAGTCACTTGGGTTTTACCCACTTTAAATTTTTCAACCAATTTCCTGGTACTTAAATCAGTTCTTTCACTTTCCTCTATTATTTCAATTTTTCGCTTAAAGAAAGACATTTCCTTTTTCCCGCCATCTTCCAATATTGACGTTACTCCCAAAGCATACAAAAACTGTTCAAAGCAAAACTAATGCTAACAACCGATTTATCAGCCTTTAAAGCAAATTGAATAGATCCACCTGCAATAAGGTAATTAGTGTATGTACCTAAATTTCTTAAGAATTGTCGGGTCGGGTTTTACTGCCCCTAATGGAGGGTGTTCTTATCATTAATGTTTACTAAAAATTTTTAAGTATGGGGATTTTATAGCCGGTCGTTTAACGCAGGTGGTCACTTTATAGAGGCGGTCGCAAACAGAGGTTTTACTGTAGTTTCGAAAAAGATATTGGAATAATGACAGACACTTATAATTTTTGAATATTTACCCTAATAATAGGAGAATTTGCACGAGCTTTCGTAGTTAGGGTTCTTTGGAATGCGACACCCAGATCTGATAAGAGTTTTGAAATGCCTCTCAGGGGACGCCAGCAGCAGGACTTGGCGTACATCTAAAGCTTACTTGTGCCTTGGTGAATTAAGTTTCCAATAATAAATTCTTATTCTAACGCAGTTTCTTTTAAACAAAATACATTAAAATAGTGTATCCAATACCTTTTATAAAAGTTCACACTGCTTGATTAAAAATAGCGAACAGAAAAAGGACTAATGCAACAAATTTTATATTATTAATAATATATGCCTGAAAGAAATAAGAGAGACAAACTTACATTGTAGGAATATCAGAAATTCACGACATTTATATAGAAAATAAGTTGAATTGATTTGGCTTTTACCTGGTGAAAATCCATTGTCACTAGAGTTATAATAAGTCGTAAAAATAATAATTTTACACTTTCCACAAATTAAAGCTATATTTAAAAACTCGACATGTTTCGCAACACTGTTGCTTCTTTAAAGGTGTACAAGAAAGTATTACTATTATGTTACAAATAACCTAGTAGAACCCTTGCAATCTGTTCTGCACTATTATAATCATTTTAAAATCTAGAAATCGGAGTTTTGAATTGAATTCAATTGAAATTGACTCTAAAGAAACAAGAATTTATTACTAACGCATGTATATTGAGCGAAGGAAGCAAGTCATGGTGATTTGCAAAATGTACTAACGGTGTTCTTGAAACATTACTTTTGGCAAACTTATGTGAAACACGTTATTTACTGCGGTCTCCGGCTAGATTATCTAGTGACGATTCTATGGTATATTACAAGAAAAGCTAAATCCAATAACTACAATGGCAAATGCAAAGTAAATAATTTGCATCCACCAATAAATTAATTGTTGAAATCCACTTGCTTAATTACAAATAATATCATAATGACTTGCTATTTTGTGATTGGGGAAAATTTGTTTTTTTGGGTTTATATGTTACGCAAATAAATGTGGTAATACTAATTTTTTTGGGATTTAGTAATATGTACAACTATGACTTAACGTTAAAAATTTGCTTTTACTAATTGACACTTTTTCTATTCAGAATATATTATTTAAGTAGGTATTTATTATTGTTATTGCTTTAGATTGTATTTACTATTCTTCTTTTATAAAAGGGTTTAAAGCAAAGGTCCAGAAAACAGAATTATTACTACAAAATTTAAAATAATTGAATTTAAGATTCAATTCAAATTTTCCGAATCTTTCTACTGCTCGTAGTATTTTTATTATATTATTATATTATATTTATTTTTATGTAATACAAAAGCTGAAAATCTGAACCAAAGTAAATTGTGTGTTAGTGCGTCTTGTTAACTATTTGGCAACATTTTAAAGAATATTAAATTTGTAAATACAATAATATTATACTAGACTTAAAAAAATTTTGGTTCAATCTATTCGTAAATAAGTCGAAACAGTAACCATTTTAAATTGTTGAATGTAAAAATTACATTATTGTTGGAAATAAACTATATTATTGGCTGTGATATTGTCTTACTAATCTTTTAGTATAAGCCAGAAAAAAAGTATTGTTGAAGTACGATAAATAATTATTGACATAAGCGACTTTTATAGTGGCGAAAATAAATATTTTTTTATTGTAATCTTCTTAACAAGAGTTAGGCTTAGCTTGTTGCGAGAACCATGAGTTATAATTTACAATTGAATTTTTGTTAGTTTTTACAACCAAACCTATCGTCGCGTTTTTGTTACAAAATATTTCTACTGCCTGTACAGCGTGTCCAGATAAGTTCTAGACATATGGGAATTTTCTTTATTGTTGATTTTACGAAAAAAAGTTATTCTTTATAAAAAGTTCTGCTTAATGCGCAAATAATATTGA
This sequence comes from Polydrusus tereticollis, assembly GCA_963920685.1. NCBI lineage: Eukaryota > Metazoa > Arthropoda > Insecta > Coleoptera > Curculionidae > Polydrusus > Polydrusus tereticollis. Next base: position 85,800,534 of record OY987329.1, on the reverse strand, counting down.
CATATCAAAACTTAAGATATCATGTACAGGGCGGCAAACAAATATAGAAACACACAATTACGTTAAGAGGGAAGTACCCTCAATTTTTATTTTAGAGCAAATTGTTATAAGACAACTTTACTAAGGACTACAAAACGTGTCAGATACAATTTTTCGTTGAAGTATTCTAATTTACAGGGTACCATCAAAAACACGTTGAGCATTCATTACCTCTTGTTGGAAACCAATTACGTAAGAAAATAATGCGATATTATTTCATGTTCTAAAATCAACCTATCTATCTACCTATCAGGAATATTAAAAACATTTAATTTCCTTAGAGCAAAAATAGATTGTAAATGTGGATAATAAACAATACTTTAGCAATTACATGATAAAAGTGATCTAAAAACAGATAGTTTAAAATGAAAAATTATGTCTCCACATGCCCCCCTTCTTTTTCCATGCAAACTATAGTACGCCTTGTAATTTCTCTTACTGTCGCCCGAATCATTTGGGAGTGATTTCTTGGACACACTTTGTTATTACTGCTTCAAGATGGTCAATATCTTGAAAAGAACTATGCCCAAACACCATTTCTTTTAATAGGCCGTATAAAAAGAAGTCCAGGGGTGTGATGTCAGGTGACCTGGCTGGCCAAGGAATACTTGAACGTCTGCCTATCCAACGGTGCGGAAATACTTCATTCAAATACCCAGTTACTGTGCTAGTACTATGGCATGGGGCTCCATCATGTTAATACCAAATTGTACATCTTTATTTAGTGGAATTTCGTCAAGAAACTGGTTCCTTAAGAATTTGAGGTAAATGGCAGAATTTGTATTTTGTCGGAAAAAGTATGGTCCAACGATCCGATCATTAAAAATGCCACACCACACATTGGTTTTAAATGAATATTGACTACGGCATTCGATTATAAAATTTGAATTGTTGTCACTCCACCACCGACAATTTTGGGAGCATACCATGTCGTTGGAAGTAAACATGTCTTCATCCGTAAATAATATTTTTCTTGCAAAAAAAGATTCAACTTCACATTCGCCTTGGAACCACGCGCAAAATAGGAAACGGGATTCAAAATTTCTAGGAAGAAGCGTGTCATGTGTGTTTCGGTTTATATAGATGACATTTATTTATTTTTCAAATATTACTAGCAGTAAACCTTTTGACGTCAACTGGAATAGTTTTTGATAATTTTCGGGTCTTCGATGACCGCTTGCATTACATTGAGTTGCTTTTCTTCTGTTGTGGACCATTTGTTGTGTTGTTTCTTAAATACATTTTCGACGCAACCAGTTGCTTTAAACTTATTCATTACTTTGCTATAGTGGCGCTATATACCATTTTGTCAGGGTGTCTAGTATTAAATATAAGTTCGGCTTCCCTAATAGGTTAATAGTGATCTCCGACGATAAGCACAATTTCTATTTTCTCCTGCAGCGTTAACTTTAGAACCATAACGAAACTAACGAAAAACTCTTGTTAATAAGTCGAAAAATAGTAAATGATTTTTGACTAAAATGTCAATATTCGTTACTATAGTGTTGCACATAGTTGTTGCAAAATTGTTGCAGGTAACTGTTAAAGAAATAAAATAGAATAGTAGATTCTGTAACGAGGCTGGAATGAAAATTCGATCCGAGTGGAAGATTCCGAACGCGAGCGTAGCGAGCGTGAGGAACCACGAGTATCGAATTTTTATTCTAACCGAGTAGCAGACTATATTTTCTCCACGACCAAAAAGTACGAATAAAAACAAATAATATCTGTACAAAGCAATTAAGTTATTTATTCGCAATATTCGTAATTTTAGGTGGAGTATTATCCAGTTCCATATCTGATTCATCCGATATTTCACTCATTTTTTGACTTGCACTAAAATTTGTCTGAAAATAATTATTACAACGCGGTCATTTTTATCTGACACTGACAGTTTCGAAATTCACGGCAACCTATGTCGTTTAGATCAATTACAGAATATTCATTCCGTATCTTGTTATGGAATGAAAATACACGCAAAACGCATAAGAAGCAAGTGTTTCAGAATAAATATTCCAACTCAAGAACGAGAATTTTTCATTCTATTATCAAAAATGATTTTGGAATTATTGCATTCAGTAATGGTCGTGGAGAAAAATATTTTCCAAAGGCTTTTTCACAGTACCCTGTAAATTAAAATATTTCAACGAAAAATTGTATCTGACCACGCTTTGTAGTCCTTAGTAAAGTTTTCCTATAACAATTTGCTCTAAAATAAAAATTGAGGGTACTTCCCTCTTAACGTAATTCTGTGTTTCTATATTTTTTTGCCGCCCTGTACATGATATCTTAAGTTTTGATATGTTAATATTATTTGCGCATCAAGCAGAACCTTTTATTAAAAATAAAGAAAATTACCATATGTCTAGAACTTTTCTGGACACGCTGTATAATATGTAGTGCGTTACCATTATAAAGATCGCACACACTATACCTGCATGGGCCGGTAAGAATAGTGTAGCGCGGATCTGCAATCTACACGACCTCGCACGGACCAGCAACTTTTAGTGTATGTTTCGTGTATAGCAGACATTTTGCAGTTTTGAAGTACCTTAGTGTTCAACATATAAATGTGTAATAATTCGGAGGAAAAATGTTTTAATTTAACCATGTAGATTAAGAAGAGGCCTGGGAAAAAATAAGGTTTTGTGTTCACCCTACCAATGAAACGCGGAAGCCATATTATTATTATGGCGAATGTCATTAATTAATTCCTGAACAGGAGATCGATCGACAATATCTCTTTTAGTATTTTAGAATGTCATGAAACAAACTCTACCAGAAACATAGTTTCGCAGGGCATTGTCATCTATGCGGGATCTTGTTTGGGTTTTTATGTTAGGTAAAACCTTTAACATTTATTGAGTCTTCGAAAACTTATTAGGTCTTGCCATTTAAGTAGAAAATTCATATCGGCTTCTTGTTTTGATTGATATGTGCATTGTACCGTGGTTGATTTAAAGTTTTTAGCTGTGAAAAAATATTTTGGCGCCACTTTCTCAACAATGTTTTAATGGTAATGAATCCAGTGCCTCTCAACTATTGGTTGGGACCATTAGGGAGCCAGTCCTTAGGTAGTTTATATGTTGCGTCCTGTCTGCATTGTGTACCTGGGGGACATCTGCGATTAGCTTCAGCGCCCTATTTTGAATCACCTGAAACTTATTTCGCTCCGCCCTGCTAATATTACACCACGAGGGTGCACCATAAGTCAGAACCGATCTGACCAGGATCTTGTAGAGGTTTACTTTCGTTCTGCTGCTAAGTCTAGTTTGCCTGTGAAGCAGGGAGTAGATGGAGCCTAATTGTTGTAATTTGACTCTGTTAATTGGATTAAGCTTCTAGTTTAGTCTCTGATCAAAGATGAGTCCCAGGTATTTCACTTCCTGGCACCAATTCACTTGGAGTCCATTAACTCTAAGCCTGATCTCAGGACGTCTAACATTACTCTTTGAGGAAAATATTACCTTCGTCTTAAATGGATTCAGACGAATATTCCAAGCCTAAAGCCATTTTGCTATGAGTTTAATATGGCGCTGCAACTTTGAGACTACCAACTACGGTTGTTTGGCTTTCGCAGTAATTGCAGTGTTGTCGGCAAATAAATAGAGCTCATTTTGTCTATCTTTCGGTATGTCGTGAGTGAATATGTTGTACAAAATTGGCATTTGGCATTTTTGTCATCTGACGAAAGGCTTGCAGGTTGATACTTTGCATTTTCCTGTCCACTGTTCTGGATTATCATAGCTGCGGTAGGACCGAGCATCTTCTTGAAATTAACCAAGTTAGGGTTAGCGGTAGGGTTTAAGGATTGTATTAGGTGTGGAGGCTGGTTGTTACTTTGTGGAGGAGCTGGACGTGGCCGTTGTGGTGGAATGGTATTGCTCTATTGTCGTTTTGAAGTTGCACAAACGACTCCATTTGCAGGGGCCGGTGCATACATTTAGCCATAATCATAAAACTGTGAGAAATCCTCCCATATATAAGGTTGAAGTGAAAGTATTTGTTTAAGGTATAAGGTAGATGTATAAGTATTTCCGTGTTTGCGTATGAATAATAATTATCCTGCGAGGGATGGATGCTGCCAACAACAAAAACATAGGAAAACAGCGTTTTACTTGGCCAAAACATCCTTTTCTTGTTACTCTCTCTTTTTAAAAGCTTGTTATATTACAGTTTGGCACCAGTCTTTATCCCATATCCATCATCACCAAGTATCACAAGATTTGGCTTGTTTCTCAATAGTAATTTAACCTCTGAATTATTCCGTATCCTTAAATTATGCGTAGATCCAGGCCAGCTAACATCAACTCTCGCAAACATTTCTCTGATGTCACAAGTGGCTTGCATATTCAGAGTAAGTTGACCTTATCGGTTTATGTACGTACTCATCTCAATGCTTTGACGGTTTCATTGGTTTCAATCTTCCTTCGTTGGTGTAGTCAGCAACACCAATAATATAATTGATGTAGTCGGGATGTGCGAGATAGTAAGCATATTTTCATTTTACGTACGGAAAACAGCGTTTCTTCCCTTGCACTTACAAATCAATTAGTTAGCCACTGTAAGTTGCCATCTTCAAAATTGTACAGTGTTTTAACATCGCTCACATGAAGAACATCCGCCATTGCCCGTAAACCAGATAAAACAAAGCCAGCTAGAGATTTGCCAGTGGCTAAAATCACCTACCTACCTTTATTAATTGTGCAATCGGATAGATAAAGAGCTTTTTTCTACACAATGCTACAAACTATGTTACACAAAAAGTATCCTACTGTCTATTCCCAGTGTATTATTTATTTATTTATTTATTGCAGACAGGATATGTTTCCATTAGAGCAACCACTATTTACAAGTTACAATTATAACGAGTTATTAATAATTTACATTGCATTGTTAATACTTATGTAATAGTTTTGTAGTAGTGATCTACAATAATAATACGCTAACCCTAGTAATATTCTAATTAATATCGTAAAAATGCTTCACTTCACGATAACAGTAAACTTATTTATATCTTAACATTGAAAAGATATACATCTATCTACACACTTCCACAAAAAGTAACACAACTTATGATTAGTAAGCATTAAGTGAAAGTTAAGGGAATGGATGGGAATAATTGCTTTGAAGATATGTACTGAATTACAGAGGAAGTCCACTTCATTACTTATTGAATTGGAGAATTTAAACATTCTTGAGAAAGGGGAATTTATAGAGCTGTTAGTCCGGGAGAAATGGAATCTGAATAAGATATTTTCTCTGAAATTCCGTAGAGTCGATTTTTGAGTTAATTATTTTAAATAGAATAACTACATCTGTGTACGATCTTCTGTGCTCCAAAGATCTAATGTTGTACTTAAGACGCAATTGTTCCTTGACATTAAAATAAATATTATCCCTAAATGCCAAACACTTGAGGAATCTATTCTGAACAGATTCTATACGCGATTTATAGATATTGTTGGGTTCCAAACGGTCAAAGCAAAATTGAGCCGGCTAAGAACATAGGCATAGTAAAGTGTAATTAATGTTTTTTGTTGTCTGAAATGTTTTTCTTGTCTATTTACAAATCCAAGCATTCTGCATGCATTAGCCATCATGTTTTCTATGTGAAGATTAAACTTTAGCTTGTCATCAAATATAACTCCCAGATCTCTAGCCTGGCATTCCCTTTTCAGGAAGCTAGCACCAAGTTTATAAGTATTTATTACTTTATTGTGATTTCGTGTAAACGTGATGGAGAAACACTTTTTTAGATTAACAAATGGGTTTTTTAGTACAGTAATCATGAAACCTATCAAGGTCATCCTGTATTTTAGCATAGTCGTTAGTTTCAGTTACTTGTTTATAAATTTTGAGGTCATCTGCATAAAATATAAATTAAAATGGCGGAAACAGAGCTGGATATCATTGATATATATGAGAAACAGCAGTGGCCCAGGTGGCTACTCTGGATTATACCTGACGTAGAGCTAATGACGTCTGAGTAACAGCCCGCAACTGAGACGACCTGCTCTCAATCAGTTAAGGAAGACTTGAACCAATCCAGAACAACGGCACCCGAGCGACCTGAGATAACTTTTCCAGGAGTAAAAAGATGGTCAATTTTGTCAAACGCTTTACTAAAGTCCATATAGATAGAGTCAACCTGGATTCGGTTATCCATACTCTCTATAATAAACTCCGAGTAGCATATAAGATTTGACTCTATTGACTTCTTGGGGTAGAATCCGTGTTGATGGACACTGATTTTATTTTTGATTAAAAACAGTAAGTGTTGATATATGGCTTTTTCAAGAACTTAAGCAAATATACAGAGCTTGAATATAGGCCGGTAGTTGTTGATGTTGCTTCTATCGCCTGACTTAATAATTGGTACAATTAAAGATTTTTTCTATGAATTAGGGAACGATCTTGTACGTAATGATTGGTTAAATAGCAGGGACAAAGGAAGTGCTAGAATGTCAGCGCGTTTGGCAAGAAGTAATGCTGGAATGTTGTCTGTGCCAGCGCCTTTTCTTGTATCTAGGCTTTTTAGAATTTTCTGTATTTATAGAGGATTGAAATAAAGATTAGAGAGTTGGCATCAGCGTCAGTTTTTTGATTTTGGCTGAAAAACACTTTTAAAATATTGAGCAAAAAGATTACAAATATCTTTTTCTCCTGCCTATATTGCAAACAACGCATTTTGACACTGTTTTGAAGGACGTAAGTAACAATTACCAAAAAGGTATCGATTGCCCTTGACGACGGGTTGTAAGTCAACTTACCACCCTAGGGTGGTAATAATTTTTTATAATAAACTATCAGCTTGACGTTGTTGATAAAATAACAATGCTTACGATGCTATAGAAACCGGTCAAAGCTGTCCATAATTTCATGCGAAAAGTATCGAATTAAATTAATAAAAATCCAAAAATAAATTCTGCAGGGAGGAGAAAAAATGTTATATACTTCATGAGATGTAAGTATATTTACTAGTCTCGAACTTTATTGCCAGCCCTCGCTATCGCTCGGGCGCAAAATCGTTCTCAACGAGTGAATGTTACTTACATCCCTTGTAGTATAAATAAATATTGCTATTATCAGCCTTATCGTTGCCAAGCGACATGCAGTGAGGTAAATTGTTATGATGATTTGCAGATACAAATTGCCAGAACTTTTTACTGTTGTCAATTATTTCCGCCTCAATCTTAGTATTAGTCTTAGTTGCAATGGCCACCTGTCTTAACGACAATTGGCCAGCTATGATTTCCGCCTCAATGTGATTTATATAATGAAAGTGGTCTTGTTTAATTAGGCGCTTGGAATGAATTCTTAAGAGTTTAAATGTATTTAAATCTTGTAAATTGTTGTACACCTTCCATTTTTTATAAAAAATTTTTTTTATCACTTTAATCGTTGTGCTAGAGAAATATACCGGAAATTTAGCATTACGATATCACTATGGTACGTTATCATTTATCGCGGAGTATAATTTATTATATAAGTAAGTTATATTATTTTCTAATGCATTATCTTGGAGACCTTTAACAGGATGTTATTTTTTGTATTGTAATAAGCTCGGTGGAAAGTACGAAATTGACAGCTGAGAGCAGTGGCGTAACTACGTTAAGAAAACTTGTGTTCGGCGAGAAAAGGGGCCCCCCTTATTTATAAAAAAAAAAGACATTTTTGAGTGTAGAACATGAGTTTATTCACAGCCGACAGTCACATTACATACTTGATTACAATTAAAAAGATTTTTTTCGAGTTTTTGCATTCGCAAATGCTGTCACCAAGTTTTCTACATCCATATTTTTCGCTATATTATTCTTGATTGAAATTAGAGCCAGCGAGCTTAATCTTTCTTGTCCCATCGTATTGCGGAGATAATTTTTTATTATCTTTAATTTCAAAAATGATCTTTCTGCTTTTGCGACGGTAACTGGGAATTTGTCAAAAATACAGACAGCAGGCTGTAACGATTTCAGAAAAACTACTGCTCGAGGAATAATTTTTTAGGAGAATGAAATCAAGAATTTGCGCAGCAGAATTCATTGTTTTCAAAAAGGCGCTGATCACAAAAATTTGTGCAGCTCTCTGAAATTTCCCAGGTCCCCGACTTTCGGGGCCCCCAAAGCTGGGGGGCCTGTGTTCCTGGAATACATGGAACACCGGTAGTTATGCCACTGGCTCAGAGAGTTACCTGTTCTCAACGAAAGGTGTGATACTGCGAACTCTATGCTTGGATCATATGGATCCTCTGTGTTTAACAGAGAGAAACAGTGTGTCAGGCAACCAACCAAGCAAACATCATTACACGATACTAGATCCAATATGTTACCCCTGCTGTTCCCTTTATAGTTAAACTGGACCAGCCCGCAGAAGGACAAAGTGTCGATCAACGAGGTAGATCTTGGATCAGAGCTGATATTTGTAAGTAAACTATTTTCATCATGATAAGCTTTACCATTATTATAAAAGTCGAACACACTATATCTGCAAGGATCATAAAAATGTATGTAAAAATTGTTAAAGCACCAATCTTTCTTAAATATTTTGAGCATGGAAAAATATACTTCTTTAAATGAATTCCAGCAGTCCTAGGGTATGTGTGATCGAGCAGTGTCCGCCAACAAAGCGGGGACGGAAGATTACATCCTTATGGAAGAACTTATTACAATTACTGGAACAGCATGAAGTCTGGAATTAAAAGTGGTATATTTTAATACTATTTTACATTATACAGGGTTGCTCAAAAAAGTGAGGCGAACAAAACTTGTGTTTTTTTAAATGGAACACCCTATATCTTACACTATTTTTGAATTCTACATAAAACAGAAATTATCTTTTAATAAGTGCAATATAAGTCTAAACCGAGGTCTAAACATAATAGTTTCCAAGATATCGAAATGGAATTTTTAAATTTTGACAGATTCTAGCTTTTTAATGGTATGTCTTGAGAAGAGTTTTCCACATTGTTTTCGCGTGTATAATATACTCCTGCACTTTGATCCGTTCCTCTCGATTTACACTGTAGGGGAAATTCGGTAGGGTTGGTACACTTAACATTTAAATAAGAAAATCACAATAAGCTTAAGTTTTATATATTTTCATTGTAGTGCAATTTCGGACATAGTAGGGAATATTTACGATTTTCTTAAAAACTGTAAAGTGTATTAAACCTCACACAGTAAAGGAGGTTCAATACAGTCTTTGAGGTCCTACCTCAATGAATGCAGTAAGGAGCCTTAATACAAAATCTGATAGACTACGAAGCACTTTTCAAACATTTATTACCGCCACATTTACAAAATACTACGGAGTTACTAACTAATTAACATTGTCAAATTTTTCAAATCCTATAGGAAAAGCCAATTTTCTTGTGGATCTGGCAGTTCCACTAACAAAATGTGGAGGTGGTAACTTCATAACATCTTCTTCGAACACCAGAGATTGATCTTCTACGTCAGGATAAACAAAATGGTAACCAGATTTTTTCCGTTGCATAAAATTAATCAAATATTCTCCGTTTATTGTATCTAAAACTTTTCCGACGTATTATCCGAGAATATTTTTTTTCATATATCGTACCAGCATATAATCATTTACATTTACCAACCTTGTTACCGAATTTCTTTTCACTTTCTATTTGGTCTTCTATATCACTGACTTTATCTGACAAGGATAGGTCGAACAAAGAACTTTCAGATTCCGGTTAGTTAAGGTTAGTTTTCTTTCTCAATGGTTTTTGGTTGCTTTCTTTTACAATCTTGATCATATTGATTGCTCCGATTGATTTTTGACCCGTTAGGTTTCTCTTAAAAAGTTTGTTGTTCCTCTGCTCTCCCCTTTTTCGTGTTCGTTCTTAATTTTTTCCATGTTTGGTGTGTCCGTTAGAATCTTTGTCTTTGCCGGTTTCCTTCCTGATGTTTTTTACTGTTTTCTTGTGGGGGCCTGGGGAAGCGCTTTAATTTTTTCAGGGGTCTTGTAGCAGCAACAAGGCGTAGGAATATATTTTGGCGTGCGTCCTTCATCGGCCGAACCATCGGCAAAAGGTGTCAGGGTTGAATCGGGTGTACGTTTTTGCTGATAAGATTTAGGTCGGTCGGTAAGCTTTGCAGTAAGAAAAATCTGCTTGGTAAATGGGTGTGAGTTCAAGAGTTAAATGTGAGTTTTAGAAAATCTTTTCGTAATATTTAGTGGAGTTAGAGACCGCTGTTATGTGATACCAACAAGCCTTGCAATATCTTTCAAGGAAATAGTTTTACCTGGATCTTGTACCATGAAATCGTTTCATTAAACTATGCTTTAAATGGTCCATTTACAGCAACATCTAGTGGTTGTAATCGATTACTTGTATGCGGGGGTATTGTCAATAAAACTATCACATTTTGCTTGCAAATATCCAGACTCTTAGAAGATATTTGGCTATATGGCCACTGTGAACTTTATGAAATGCGAGAGGTACAACTCTAAGATTTCAACTGTCATCCAGCCGTTTAAATGAGTCACAGCTTTGGATCCTGGTGGTGCACCAGTAGTCACGTAGTCTTGTTCGCGAACATAAGGAGAAAAGAATAGAGGTGCAATTAAATTCCCTATGGCACTTATGGTATACAGGACTGTGACTGGTTGCCCTCTGCTTTAGCCTGAAGTAGCTTTAGCCACTTGTTTTTGCCCTTTCCTCGACATTATTTTGTCGGGTTTGTGGACAGTCTGCCCTCCTGTTTCATCACAGTTATATATATAAAATCTAGTTCAAATTGCTCTCGACGCAATACTTCTCCAAGTAAATTATATAATTCTCCAACGGCGCGCAGGTTAAAAGCTATTCCACGGGAAAGACTCGTTGGTTCCGGGGTTCGCAATGATAATTCCTAATTTCTGTACATGAATCCGCGAAGCTTGTCATTTATATGAAACTATTCTATGTTTTGACCAATTTTGGGGAACTTTCTTTTCATTTTCCGTAGCATAAAATACGCAAATTTTCTAGTCTCTTTCAATGTGAACTCAAAATTCATTCTAGCCGCGGTCAGCAAATATTCTGTTTCTCTTCTCTTCTTCAGAACTGAACTTTGCAACATGTCTTCTCAGGGTCATTTTATCTACGTTGTACTTTTAAGCAGAAGGTCTCAGTTTGCATTGTACAGCTTTTTTATTTGTTTAGGTGAAGCCTGCATTCTGTTCGTCTTGTTTTCAACTTGATAGTCATCCTAAAATTATGAGGAACAAATGCTTAAATAAAACATGATAAATAACAAGTACGGAAGGTTTGAAACATGCAACAAGCCTCCCAAATTAAGGTGTATCATTCCTCCCTAATATAACATATTTCATAAACGCTCGAACCTTCAAAAACTAACCTAACATTACACAATAATTTCTTTATCGAATAGAAGCTACAAGTCATCCCTACAGCATGTATATTCAATAAAGAGAATAATCTCAACCAATATTTAATAAAACGCTTACACTTACCTTGGATAAATATACAAATTTTACATCAAAATCAAGTTTTCAGCGATAAAACTTTTAGCATCACACCAAACGAAGCAAAATAATTATTAAATGTGCTGCCTCCGCGAAAACATTCTATTGTTGCCAAATCTTTTAAGCAATCAGCGCTTTGGGCGGCAAATTTAAAAACGTATCAAACATCTCATGGTATCAACTCTCCCTAGTCTCCCCTATAATAGTTCAGAAGTGCCTTTTCTTAGTTTTGGATGCCGGTTTCCATATGACAAAAGTCGTCATTCTCTTTATTTATGATTGCACCCATAATCCAAGGATTGCTATTCTAAAATCTTTCGATGGTAATAATATTAATGTTCAATGTGTATAAGGAGCTTCTTGCTTGTTTCTGATGTTCATTGTGATCCTACTAAGGCCCAAAATTTCCCCCATGAAGTCATGCCCCTTCTTTATTAAAGAAAAAAGGTCAGTCATTTGTATTAATAAAAACAATTGTCTTGACATCTGGTAATGGGAATTTATTTTTAATACTCCTTATTGGCATACTTTAGTAATTCCATTATGCAAATGAATGGCGTGCTCCTCACCAGTATCTCAAAAATATTTTTAACAGCTCTACACGGACAGATCATTAATAATCTTTCAAAATGTTTCTTTTTTCTATCCCTCTTTGTCGGATAAAAAATACTTTACAAAAGTAATTTCTACCTTTTCGGTTCAAACAAAACCGGGCTAAAGATACAGTTGGGTCTTTAGAACACAGTTGAGATTTTCATGTCACTTTTGAATCTTTAGTCCTCAGATCATTAATCTTAAGCCCCGGTGGAATATCTACTTACCGCCGTGGAACTAGGATGAGGGTATTTCGAGGTTTACCTACTTAATTTTTATACCTAGAGTTGCTGAATTTAAAAAAACCATTATTAAATTCGAAAGTTAATTATATTACAAACTTGTAAGGCAGTTGAGATAAGTACCGATATGAGGTAGTGCATGCATGTGTGTAAACACCAGAATAATAGTAAATTATTTGATGAGCATGTTGTAGCTATTACTTGCGACTAACGTAATATACTTTTCCTGTGACCATGAACTCAAGTAAGTATTTTTCACACCCAATTTACTGTCACAAATATTTCTTTATAATTTACCCTTTGACGACAAATATTATACAGTGAGTCCCAGAAGTGATGTCAAAATTCAGGGGTGTGTGTTTTCGGAAAAACGCTCGGACACATCTATTGTTATTTCTTAATGTGTTTTTATTTATGATAACTTAATGTATACCAGGTAGCCCAAAAGTATGTTACTACCATTAACTTCCTTTTTTCAAATAAAAACATTAATTTTTTATTTCATTTTTGAATTTTCCATTAAATTCTAAGCATGTTTCATGTACCATATCCTTTCCATATCCATATACCTAAACTGAACGGTTATCGAATAAATTACGATTGAACATGTCAATAAGAAAGACCTGTTTATTTAAAAAACCAGAATAATAAATCAAATTAAATGTTGATTAAAAATGTGTGCCATTTACAGCTTGATAATATCAAAGGCGATCAATAAACTCTCTTTGCAAGTTTTCAACCATTTCCGGAGTTACGACACGCACTTTTCCTCCGAGCCTCTCCTTCAACTCCTGCAGACTGTTTGGCCTGTCAACAAATACCTTTGATTCGAGATAACCCCACAAAAAGAAGTCTAGCGGAGTTAGGTCTGGCGACCTGGCAGGCCATTCGACAGTTCCTCTACTTCCTATCCACCAATTGGGAAAGGTTTTATCTAAAAATATACGCACAGTGGCAGCATAGTGCGGAGAGACACTATCTTGCTAGAACATCAGTTCTTCGTCAGGGGAGTCTGGGTCCAATGGATTCGGAATTGATTCAAGTTGGAGAAATTCGAGACATACTGGTCCAGTTAAAGACTGTTCAAAGAAAAATGGACCAATTACTCTTCCGCGCACCTCCACGCCACACATTTGTTTTTTGAGGGTACTGACTGTGAACCTCCATCATCTTTTTGTTGCCTATTAACGACAATTTTATCTGTTCACATTACCATTTAAACAGAACCTAGCTTCATCGGAAAAAGTAATACTTTCTACTAAATTATTATCTACATTACACATATTTTGAATGCGTTCACAAAACTCATTTCGCCTATCGATATTATCTTCAAATACCTCATGCGCTTGAATAACTTTGTATAACTGATATTTGTGCTTTTGAACTATTTAGTAACAACAGATTTCCGCATGCGTAAATTCTTCCCAATGTGCGACAGAGGAGTACATGGATTTTATTCCAAGGAAAGCAGAACGTCAAGTTGTTCATTTTCATCTCGAGCAGGACGATCAGATTTAGGCAAATTTCTAACATGACCGAGTTCTCTAAATTTGGCCTCTAATCTGCTCACCACCTTTTGACATGTGGGAGGACGATCAGGATGGATTTCATTGAATAATTGAGCTGGTTCTATTTGAGTACGTGTTCTATCACCAAACCCAACCAAGCATAAAATTTCAATTTGCAACTACGCTTGATAATTACTTATTTGAAGTAAAATTGTCATATAGTTTCTATGGGACTAAACGGTGACAAGTCAACGTTCAGACATACCAGAGTTGAAAAAAAAAATGATAAACACACAATGGAATGTGTCGAATCGATTTACAAACAAATCCTCAGAAATACGGTCCTACTTATTACCATGTTCAATCGTAATTTTGTCGATAACTTTTCAGTTTAGGTATAGGACATGGTACATGAAACATACCAAAAATGTAATAAAAAATATATGTTTTCATTTGATGGTCGTAGTTTATTTTTGAGCTACTAAAAACCCATATTAAAAAATAAAAATTGACGGGTTCGAGCGTTTTTCCAAAAAACATACCTCTGAATTTTAAATGAATTTAGACATTACTTCTAGGACTGACTGTATACGTTTAAAATTTTTTAGCTGTAGATTACAAATAACAATACTTGTTCAAAATTAAATATACAATACCTGGTGGTGAACCGCCAGACTGACCATGGGAAATTTCATATAAATTTTGATGTTCTCAACTATAGGCTCACTTATTAATTTTATATTAAAATTGTATTAAGACTTCTTTTAAGGTCCTTATACAGGGCTATGATAAAGAAACGGATCAGTCTTTTATATGGAAATCCGCCCACTTAATCAAAAATCGCTCGGATCAGTCAAATTTATTTTTTTGAAATGCATTTTTTTTTTTTAAAAGATGTTGTACAGGGTAGATCATACAAGTGCTACATGTGTCAACTTTCATTTTTTTAATAAAACATATTGTATATTTTTGCATTTTTATATTCAACAATCAATTCTAGACATTTTTTATTAATCATGCTCTATACTTATTTTCAGCCGTTTACGAAATATTAACAATTTCAATTTTTTTCAACAATTTTAAAACAAAATAAAAAAACAACAAAGAATGAAAAGAAACTATTTTGTAAGATGTTGAAAATGTCCTCCACAAACTGTTCTGCAGTAGATCAATCGATCTAGAAATTCCTGTTGTGCATTTAGTTCTACTTGTGGAGATCTTTCTCTTATAACTCCTCGAATAGACTCATTCAGTGTATCTACCGAGATGGGTTTAGATTTATAAACTTAATTTTTGATGCAGCCACATAAAAAAAAGTCTAGTGAATTAAGATCAGGAGATCTGGGTGGCCACTCTATTAAGCCCGGTCTACCTATCCACCGCCCCGGAAAAATTGTATTTAAGTACTTCCTTACATGAACAGCATAACGCGGGGGAGCACGACCCTGTTGAAACCTTAAGGTTAAACTTGGTAAATCAGGATCATTATCATATGGAAACAGAGTGGCAAGAGCTGGAACCAGATCATTTTCAAGGAAATTTAGATATCTTTCTCCAGTGAGACTCTCATCAAAGAAAAATGGTCCAATTATCCTATTTTCAACAATGCCCGCCCAAACATTAACCTTTTCATTATACTGGGTGTGATTTTCTATGAACCAGTGAGGATTTCCCTGTGCCCAGTATCTGTAGTTTTGTCTATTAACCTGACCATTTAAACAAAACGTAGCTTCATCAGAAAAACAAATTTTTTGGACAAATCTTGCGTTATTATCTGTTAGCTCAACCATTATTTCACAAAATTGGTCTCGCCTATCAGGATCATCGTCCAATAACTCTTGTACAAATACTGGTTTGTATGGATGAAACTTCTCTTTTTGTAAAAATTTAGATACGATGGTTTGGTGAATATCGTAGTCCCGTCCAAGTTGTGTGCTTGAGCTCTGAGGATCTTCCTGTAATGATAATAATATGTTTATTTTTTTCTCCTCGGGTATACCAGGACGACCACTTTTAACACTATCTTTAATAGTACCTACGGGAAGTTCTCCACTTACTTGCTACTCTAGACACTGTTGATTGGCCAATAGGTGGGCGATTTGGGTATTTTTCATTAAACATATCACGGACTTCCCTATGACTTCTACTTTTATCTCCACAACCCAACATAATCAAAATTTCAATGCGCTCATCTTCGGCGAGGCGCATTTTGATGAAATATCAGCAGAGCAAAATTCAAATTTGATTAACATTCACTGTCATTTTTTGACGTCTCAAACTTAAATAAGAAATTGTCATAGTCAAGCGATTGTGACTTAAGTTCAGAACGTTGCTATGTCGAGAAACATACCAGCATTAAAGTGTTAATATTTATTTCGTAAACAGCTGAAGATAAGTATAGGGCATGATTAATGAAAAATATCTAGAATTGATTGTAGAATATAAAAATGTGAAAATATACAATATGTTTTATTAAAAAAATTAAAGTTGACACATGTAGCACTTTTATGATCTACCCTGTACAACATCTTTTTCAAAGAAAATGCATTTCAAAAAAATTAATTTGACGGGTCCGAGCGATTTTTGATTAAGTGGGCGGTTTTCCATATAAAAGGCTGATCCGTTTCTTTATCATAACCCATAACCCTGTATGTATAATGGACTTGCACACTGCAAAACATGTTAAAACTAATTAAAAATAAACCGTTTAGTAGCATGTGACATTACAGTGGTGGATCCAGAGACCTTTCTGGGGGGGAGGGGGGGAATTAGGGGAAATTAGTGGAAATTAGACTTGACTTTTACTTTTGAGTGTAACATTTTTCTACTATACTGGCAATATCTCTGAATTCTGATGTTCAAGGGGGGGGGGGGGGAGTTTCCCTAATTCCCCCCCCCCCCCCCCCCGTGGATTTGCCACTGGACATTATCATAATATTTATAAAATAATATAACAATAAATAATAAGATAATTATACAGGGTGTCCAAAAAGTATGCAACATATGGGAAACTTCTTTATTATTGGTTTTTCAGAAAATTTTATTCTTGATAAAAGTTGATGCTTACCTTAAAACAATAAATGAGTATCTCAGGTTTCATGTGTGGCTTTAGTGCGGGAGTAAATGTCATTTTCCGAAATCGCGTCAAGAGTAAAATATCTTGACTTATAAAGATACAGCAAAATCTTATTAGAAAAAGTTATTCCAAATAAAAAAAATAATCTAAATATGAGAATTCAGTTTAATACCTCTTAATATAATAATTAATAAACTTAAAATTTCTCTCTTTTTTTCTCGATTTTTTCTTAGCCACTGGTGAATGTTTTGTTCTTTTGTTTTTAGCATGCTTAACAAGTAACTTGAAAATTTATCTAATATAGAAATTAGTTACATGCTTGCAAAATGTTTCAGTTTTTCCAGAGATTTAAGATTCAGCATTTAAACACTTTTGGTCTAAAATTAATTCTAATCAGTATCACGAGAGAGCCCAACTCTTTTCATTTCATGTAAAGCAACTAATAATTTATTTGTCATTTGCACCCGATAAGTAAAAAAAGTCCAAGTATCCTAAAAATCACTATAAAGTACTTAGTTATGAAGAGTGGGCCTTGTATTTGAAGTAAAAACAAATAGCAATAATTTTACTCCACTTTGACATATGATCGATTCCGCATCTCTGCTCAACATCCAGAAAAGAGATTCTAGATGCCGCGGCGTAGATGGAAATCGCTCGATTCCAGTCCACACACAATACAGCATGAGTCTTGAAACGATGGAGTCGACGCTGACGCATGTATCGCCGTATGTTGCAGTGTGTATGGACTCCTTTACACACCATGCAATGAAAAACAAAATATGTCAAAATTAGGAATACCTAAGTGTTCTCTAATGCAAACTAGCTTTTTATAAGAAAAGTGATGAACGATATTAGTTTGACATTGTCAGAAGGTTTTCAAATCGACAACAAAGGCTTAGGTAGATCTTCTTGGTTACAATCCTGTTTTATACACAGTGTTTGGAAATAGCATGAAGAAAATTTGGAAGTTAGTTCAGGGTAGTTAATGTATTGCCCCAAAATAAGAAAAAAGTTCACATTAACATAGGTTCGCAAGCGCTTTCTTTCCGAGATGGAGGGTGTAAACAAAATTCTTAAAAATAATAATTTTCCTGAAAGAAATATTACGCTACTATTTTTCTTCCAAATAACTATTTAATCTACAGTGTCACCATTAAAGTCCGCACCATATGGAACTTTTTTTTATTAATGAGGTTAGTTAAAATTAAATTTGGGCAATCGTTTTTGCTTCAAATTAGACTAAAAATTATATAATCAAATGTCACCATCTGTCATTCGGTATCTGTCAAAAATTACATTTTAATCAAAAAATGCTGAAAAATGGCATTGTTTTACCGAATTTCAAAAAATTTTATTAGAAAAAGTTGTTTCTAGTACAATTCTTGGCCTAAATACAAAGTTTCAGTTTTCTAGCTCAAAGTTGATTTTTTTGCCATTTTTTCTAATTAACTTTTTTTTTATTTAATGTAAGTTCGCTTAATGGATATTAAACTATTTGCTTATACCATACTCAATATTTTATTTAGTTTGTATGAGCTTTTTTTTACTAGAATGCCATTTTTTTTCGAAATTTAAAATTAGAGGCAAAAAAATTTGACACAGGTGGTGCAAAGTTATTCTCATTTAAAAATTTTAACAGATAGACGTCAGATGTTCCATTTTTTTGATAGTACATACACCTAAGAAGTTTAAAAAACTTATAATAAAATTACCAGATATCAGATTAGTTCAAAATTTTCTTTTTATCCACAATAAAATATCAAGGCAATTTTGAATTTTATAAGTAGGCTATGGAAAAAAAAACGAATTAGGGTGCCGAATAAATAAAAGAAATGTCATAAATTTGAATATTTTCGCAAGTTATAGTTTTCAGTGTTATCACCAATGTTGTCCATTCAAGAAAAAATAGAAATTGTCTTAATTTGTGGAGAGAATATGCCTCACCGGCAAGTATCTGCCATTTTTAATGAGAGGCATCCAGAAAAAAATTTGCAGCATAGCACTGTTTCAAGAATAATGTCAAAATTTAGAGAAACTGGATCTGTTCAAAATAATTTTAAGAGACCTCACGCGGCAAGTAAATACGATGAAGCAGCACAACTTGATGTTTGTTTAACTGTTATTGACCACGGTCAAACTAGTGTAACCAAGATAAGTGATTCAACAGGGTGCAAGAGGGAAAGCGTTAGAAAAATTCTTCAGAAAAATCGATTTCGGGCATATAAACCCAAGTTTATAAACACATTAAAAGAACGCGATTTTGATATCCGACTTGATTTTTCGTTTTGGTATCAGGGACAATATGAGGAGAATATTCTTTTTCCATACAAGATATTATGGACAGATGAAGCCACTTTCTCTTCGAATGGTACCGTGAGCTCACAAAATTGCCGATGGTGGTCCCAAGAAAATTCTAACTTCACAATTGAATGTCGCGACCAGTATCATTTTAAAACCAATGTTTGGTGTGGAATTTTGAAAGATGAGCTTATTGAACCATACTTCTTTAGAGTAAACTTAACTGGTGAAAGGTACCTGAATTTTCTTGATAACGAGATTAACGAAGTTTTGGATAACATGCCCTTACACCATAGACATAACTTATGGTATCAGCTTGATGGTGCACCCATACATCAAACTGTAGCAGTGAAAGAACGCATAAACCAATTATTTCAAAACAGAGCTATATGGCGTGATAGAGAATGTCACTGGCCACCCAGGTCGCCTGACAACCCCACTAGACTTTTTTCTGTGGGGTTATCTTAAGCAGAAAGTTTATAAGAATCGACCGTTTAGAAATATCGAGCATTTGGAACAAACGATAAGACAGTGTTGTGCCGATATAAGACCAAGCTTTTTACAAAATGCTGTCAAAGACGTTTTTAGACGGACGGGTGTTTGTATAGAGCGAGAAGGACGTCACACTGAAATGTGAAATTTATATTGCTTTTGTGTTACCTATTTAAAATGACTAAAGTTCCTTTTTGTTCCGTTTAATAATAGTGATAGTTTTAAGTATAAAATAAAATTTTTATCAAATATTTAGATGTATTTGTCATTTGAAAAACGAAACATCTGACGTCTATCTGTTAAAATTTTTAAATTAGGATAACTTTGCACCACCTGTGTCAAATTTTTTTGCCTCTAATTTTAAATTTCGAAAAAAAATGGCATTCTAGTAAAAAAAAGCTCATACAAACTAAATAAAATATTGAGTATGGTATAAGCAAATAGTTTAATATCCATTAAGCGAACTTACATTAAATAAAAAAAAAGTTAATTAGAAAAAATGGCAAAAAAATCAAGTTTGAGCTAGAAAACTGAAACTTTGCATTTAGGCCAAGAATTATACTAGAAACAACTTTTTCTAATAAAATTTTTTGAAATTCGGTAAAACAATGCCATTTTTCAGCATTTTTTGATTAAAATGTAATTTTTGACAGATACCCAATGACAGATGGTGACATTTGACTATATAATTTTTAGACTAATTTGAAGCAAAAACGATTACCGAAATTTAATTTTAACTAACCTCATTAATAAAAAAAATTCCATATGGTGCGGACTTTAATGGTGACACTGTATATAATTGGCAGTTGTTTTCTAACGAAAAAGACTGTTCAGTTTTTCTAGTAGGTAATAATAAATATAGCACGCGTCTTAAATTAATTTCAACTATTTTCGAACTATTTTAGGAACAGTAAAAACTCATGAGACTATTTCTATATTTAATTCATAATTATATGGATTTCGGGTGAATTGGTCGACATAGGGAGCTGCCTGTGGCCTTTTGCAGATAGTGTATGCAAATACTGACGCTGGACGTTGAGTAGCCGATTTTTCTTCGATTTGTCTCGCGCGTTTGATATTTCGGAAATAGGGTTTATTTTAGAAAAATTGTCAGCTCATGGAATGTTAAACCTTTCATCCTCCTATCTAACAGATAGAATTTTTTTTTCTACAAGTTGAGAACCAGGTTTCTGACGTGGCGGAAAGCGGCATAGGAATCTGTGCTGGGACCACTGCTGTTTCTTAATTTTATAAATGAAATGCCATATTATATCCATGATGGTAAAGTCATCATGTTTGCTGATGATTCATTAGTGGTGGTCCTAGTGAGCTCCAAAATCCCGTGCTGAGTGTCGTTAGTAACTTCGATGAATGATTCTGAACGTTCAATAGACAGTGTTGCTTAATTTCAGATGCAGGACTAACTCACCAATTATAACTGTAAACTGTGTGAGTGCTGCGGAAAGCTGCACATTTTTGGGCTTGCATGTGGACCAATTTCTAACACAGGAATTCCATGTGGACCACATTGCAATAAAATGCGGCACTGCATACTTTGCAATTATTTAACTTAGGGCTTACTTGACGAAGGGGTATTGTTGCAGCTATATTATTTATTCTTCAGTTTATAGTCATCTCAGCTATAACAATATACTATACTCTGGGGCAACTCGGTTGACTCTGCAAGAATATTTTTAATCCAAAAGCGGGTGATTCGTCTTATTTATGGATTGAGAATGACAGATAGCTGTTGGCCGTTGTTTCTAGATAAATGACTTTGACATTCCCATGTAATATACAGGATAATCCTTAAGTATATGAAGAAAGTCTAGGATATAATTCCTGACATCATTTTAAGACGAAACGTTCATAAGGACATATGCCCTAAAATGCTTACCCTCCAAGATACAGGGTGTTAAAATAATTAAAAAAATATTTTTTTTTTAATTTTGAAAGTCCTTGAGGATATGGTATTGAAAATTGGTGTCAACTCATTTTATATTAAACTGCTCTCTTTTTTAACGTTAAAAAAGGTTTTACTTACTTCCACAAGTGGCGTGCGTGATGATGCCATCAATATTTCTTTTGTGAAAATATTTTATACGCCACTGATTTTTTTTAACTCTGATGCATATTTATGCATTATTGATACAAGCTGAACAAAAGTTGTCTATACTATGTTTTTGAAAAAAACAGTAGTTTTAACGAAAAATGAAAAAAAAATGTGAAATTGTAAAGAAAAAACTATGTTAAGACATCTCTGATTCGACTTTTTTTCAAAGTAGGCTTAGGTCACAGATTGCATAAATAATTGTAGAAATGTCACAAAATTAATTGACGGAAAAATAATTTAAAGCTTAAGTGCGTCGTTTTTGTGATCGATCCAAACGTTTTAAAGTTATGGCTGATTTACAAAACAGTGCATATTTGGCAGATATGCATTTTGTTTATGGTCTTGCTGATGGAAATGCACACGAAGCAAGACGCATTTATCAGACAAGATATCCGAATCGTGTAGCACCGTGTACTCAGTCTCCATCGCCGTTCATCAGAAACAGGAAGTTTTGCAAGAGTTTCTGATATTCCGGGCAAGTCAAGAACGGTAAGAACACCACAATTAGAAGAAGCAATATTAAATAGAATTAAGGAATATCCAGAAACCAGTACTAGAAAAATTGGGCATGAGGTAAACGCTAGTCAGGAAACGTTTTTGAAGATTCTTCACGATCATCAAATGTATCCTTACTACATACAACGAGTTCAGGCTCTTTTACCACGTGACTTTCCTCAACGCGTTAATTTTTGTCAATGGTTTTAAAAAGGTTGGCCAGAAATCCACAATTTTTAGATAATTTATTTTTTACCGATGAAGCTAATTTTTCTAAGAATGCCATAACAGACTTTCATAACAATCACGTTTGGAGTCAAGAAAATCCACACGCTATTAGCAAAAGACATTTTCAGTACCAATTTTCGTTAAATGTATGGACAGGAATAGTTGGCAACAGACTTATAGGTCCTTTCTTTCTTCCCCAGCGGTTAGATGGCGAAACCAATCGCAATTTTCTAGAAATGTGAGGAATCATATTCTAGATTTTCTTTATGTACTTAAGGATCACTCTGTATATGTTAAAATTACGAATGTATGAGAAAAATTAAAAGTAAATTTATATCCAACTCCTTTTTTCATAAGTACCCAACCAGAAATGTAAGTAATTTATCTATAATAAAATATAACGTTTTATTTAACAATTTACCAAAAGAAATTAGACTTATATGAAAATAAATTTAAAGAGAAAATTAAGCAATTTCTGGTGGATAAATGTTACTACTCAGTACCAGAATTTTTAAATGATAGAAATGTCTTATGTATACCTATAGCAATTTTATCTGGTACTACATATTATACAATAATGATAAATATACCCATAAATTTTCTTGATGCTATTTGCAGCACCCTGTATAATAAACTATTAATAGAAAAATATTTAAAATATATCTGCACATTGGAAACCTAACACATACCTCGAGAAGTCAAATTCGACCATAAAAGGGTTATCGGGTTCTCCAGATGCTCTTTTTAATTTTTAAGTCATGTTCAGTGGCACGCCATCAATTATTTATATTTTTTATCTGGAATCAGAGCAGTCAACATTAAAAACGGAGTTGTTTGTTATCAGTACTCAGAATGAGTATTACAGTAGGCGAGGAGAAGTAGCACTTTAATATCCTGAAGGGTACCATATATGTTTCAATTTTTCATTATTCAATTATTTTTGTTCCAATACCGACCTTAAAACACTAACCTAATAGAAAATATTAACGCATGTAGCTGATATATGTATTTGCTATGTATTTAATATAAAAATAATATAAGATTCATTGTCTGGAAGTATACAGTTAAAAATAAATAAAATGCTAATATTGTTTTAAATTTAAGGTTCAGCTTAATAAAATTATACTAAACACTTAAGAAAAACAATAATTTTCGATTTTTACTATATTTTAATAAATAAACACATAACAGCTGTTTCGGTACACTGTACCTTCTTCAGATGTGAGTACTTTAATACTAAAATTACCAATATTAGGGCAACGAGAATAAAGCTTAAACTACCTGCTAAATTATTATGGGAAAATACGTGTATACAAATTTAATAATGGTGATCTATTTAAATCTAATTGATCGTTTAGTAATATGTTGGAATTTTTAAGTTCATTTGTTTCTAACGTCTCTAGGGTATTTAATTTTCGACCTTTGTTTTCTTGTAAAATTGTATATTCATCATCAAAATTATGTGATTCTTCTAATAAATGATTGGCGTAATTAGAATCCCTTTTATTTTTCAAAAAACATCTTTTATGTTCCTGTATACGTTTTTTAAACGGTCTTTCTGTTTGTCCTATATACACCTTATTACAAGAACCACATTTTAATTTATATACGCCAGATTTATCCTGTTTTTTAACTTTACTTTTATTGTTTTTTATTAATTTGCCTAAAGTATTCCTAGTTTTAAACGCTAATTTTGAACCACGCTTCCTTAGATGTCTTGATATTGTCTCCGTCGGTTTACCGATATAAGTAAGGGTTTGGAAATTATTTGTGTCATTTACTTTATCCGGGTAAGCAGCTTTTATTGCCATTTTATATTCCTTTTTTTTTATTATTTTATCAATTAAGCAGGGTTGAAAACCATTGTTTACAGCCATTTGTTTAATGATATTTAGTTCTTTATCATAATTCTCTTTGGATAAAGAAATATTTAACAATCTATGTAAATCGTTCATAAAAATTTCCGCTAAC
The DNA here is from genome assembly GCA_963920685.1 of Polydrusus tereticollis. Taxonomy (NCBI): domain Eukaryota; kingdom Metazoa; phylum Arthropoda; class Insecta; order Coleoptera; family Curculionidae; genus Polydrusus; species Polydrusus tereticollis. The sequence goes on along the minus strand of OY987329.1, from coordinate 85,775,997 downwards.
AGAGGGCTTAGAGGGTTACCCATAATTAATTCTTCTTTTGCAATATAAATATTGTCGTTGAATTCAAAATAATTTTGGTCTAAGCAAACAACCAGCGTATTAATTATATCTTGTTTAATGATTATGTTAGTATTTTGTTTTGTTAACTTTTTATCAGTTATATCTATAACTTCTATGGGTGAAACACTAGGAAAGAGATTTTTCACGTCAAATGATATTAATTTTGAATTATATGGGATATGTAAGTCTTTGATAAATAAATCAAAATAAAATGATAAATAAATCAAAATTAATATCATTTGACGTGAAAAATCTCTTTCCTAGTGTTCCACCCATAGAAGTTATTGATATAATTGATAAAAAGTTAACAAAACGAAATACTAACATAATCAATAAACAAGATATAATTAATACGCTGGTTGTTTGCTTAGACCAAAATTATTTTGAACTCAACGACAATATTTATATTGCAAAAGAAGGATTAATTATGGGTAACCCTCTAAGCCCTTTGTTAGCGGAAATTTTTGTGGATGATTTTGAATCTAAAATTCATTATCACAAACTAAGTAAACAATTTTTGTTCTGGTTTAGGTATGTCGATGATATTTTTGCTTGTTTTACTGGGAATGCAAGACAACAAAATATTTTCTTTAATCATATAAACAGCTTACATAATAGAATCAAATTCACATAAGAAACAGAACAAAATAATTCTATAAATTTTCTTGATCTAACTATTAATCAAATTTATAATAAATTGGATTTTAGCATTTTTCATACACCATCACATACTGATATTACAATACATAACACTTCTACACATCTCTATACACATAAATTAGCCGTATACAATAGTTATATACATAGATTGTTAAATATTTCTTTATCCAAAGAGAATTATGATAAAGAACTAAATATCATTAAACAAATGGCTGTAAACAATGGTTTTCAACCCTGCTTAATTGATAAAATAATAAAAAAAAAGGAATATAAAATGGCAATAAAAGCTGCTTACCCGGATAAAGTAAATGACACAAATAATTTCCAAACCCTTACTTATATCGGTAAACCGACGGAGACAATATCAAGACATCTAAGGAAGCGTGGTTCAAAATTAGCGTTTAAAACTAGGAATACTTTAGGCAAATTAATAAAAAAACAATAAAAGTAAAGTTAAAAAACAGGATAAATCTGGCGTATATAAATTAAAATGTGGTTCTTGTGATAAGGTGTTGTATATAGGACAAACAGGAAGACCGTTTAAAAAACGTATACAGGAACATAAAAGATGTTTTTTGAAAAATATAAGGGATTCTAATTACGCCAATCATTTATTAGAAGAATCACATAATTTTGATGATGAATATACAATTTTACATGTAGAAAACAAAGGTCGAAAATTAAATACCCTAGAGACGTTAGAAATAAATAAACTTAAAAATTCCAACATATTACTAAACGATCAATTAGATTTAAATAGATCACCATTATTAAATTTGTATACACGTATTTTCCCATAATAATTTAGCAGGTAGTTTAAGCTTTATTCTCGTTGCCCTAATATTGGTAATTTTAGTATTAAAGTACTCACATCTGAAGAAGGTACAGTGTACCGAAACAGCTGTTATGTGTTTATTTATTAAAATATAGTGAAAATCGAAAATTATTGTTTTCCTTAAGTGTTTTGAACATGGATTTTCATCAAGTAAAGGCATCAATCATGTTTTTAAAATTATACTATACACTCTGTAGCATTGCAAGCATTTGTTGGAGCCTGGTCAATATATGGATATGGGCCCATGCCCCCTTTGTCATCCTTGCATATAAACATAATTTTAGATATTTTAATTAAACGATTCTTTAGTGTGTAAATGTTCAACAGCACAAAGGTTTAATATTTAATTTTAATAGTATATTGCGCAACAAGGGGCAAATGTCAACGAACTCACGAGTATGAGACGTGTCCTTTCCGAGATATGGCCGCTCCGTATCCTTATCCGGACACCCTGTAGAGGAATGAAAAGTTGTTTTATAAAAATAAATAGTTCTATCAATTCTCGCAGAAGCAAATTCCCTAATTATTATCGAATTTATTTCAGTCTTTACGTATTTAATGTTTAATGTAGGTACCTATATATAACTGGGATACAACATCTTTCATACTCATCGGAATAAAATAAAGGGTTACTTCGTGTCGCCCCAAGTAGCAACTGATTAATAATTGTCCTGATTGATAATCGTGTCACAAAATACGCACTCGAAACGTGGGGTCCGACCTATCTTTTTTATTAATTAACTGCATTAAAGAGTTGTCTTGTTTCAAGCCAACTAAAAGTTTAGGAAGGGTAGCTCGGGGTTTAGATAAGGAAATGTGTCAGGGTGGCCTTATGAGGTGCCTGAGATTTATCAAGCTTAATTTTGGTATTTCATTATATAAATTTTAACTTTGAGAGTGAAAATATATTTTTGTTGAATTACTATTTTTTGGATATCGGTTTATTTTGCTAGTAGGCAATTAATTTTTTAAGAATAAGATCACAATGATCACAATAAACCGTTTTAAGTTTTAAATCACTTTATACAGGGTTTGTTTGGAGGTTGTGCACAATGCTGAAGTTTGACTAAAAGGACAGAAAGTAGAGCTATACTGTCTCCTGTGCTAAAAGTACTCTTTAGGGTCCTCGGACAAAATATTTTTTATGCTTTACAGCCAGCTTACGACAAGACTTTTTTATATATTTTATTCCGACTTAATAAAAGAAGGATGCAGACTGTAGTCTAAATACGGGTTTTATCGCTTATCTACTGCTAACCATTAAACTATATTCTACGCATGCCCGAAATAAATTAGACATTAAATGATGTTGGAGCAAATCATACTAAAATCATTATAATCGTTACCTAACGTCCCGATTCCTCTGTACGTACTGCCACCGAGAATTTTGTATATTTTCTGTAGTAAACGTGGTGTACGTATTGATGACGTATGCACACAATAAACAATATTTAAGAATAATAATTTTATGTACAGGATGTCCATTTTTGGATTTAATTACAGGATATCTCAGAAACTAGCGGTTTTTACATTATGATGCTACTATTTCGTAAAACAAAAGATGCTGCAAATAGAAATGTCATAGCTTTCTTAGCTTTTAAGCTACAGAGTGTTCTCGAAAGTGTTTGCTTTTTGACCACACCCTGTATTTCGAATACCCTTAAACTTATCAAGAGAGTGAAAACTGTTTCTGAGAGAGTTTTTTAAGTAGAATTCAGTGGTGTGCTTACTTCATTTTTGAGAGTCTTACCTATCGAGATTTAAAACCATATCATTTTTTAAATAAGACACCTTGTATATTTTTCTCTTATTTGATTGGGCGATTTTTAAGCTTTTCAAAAATATCAAAAAGTTGATGGTTACTATTAACAATAAACGCACAAAACGAAAAATTTTGAAAATTAGGATAGTATAGGCCATGAAACCATTGAAACAAACAATGCCACTATTTCACTAAAGTTTAAGAAAATTGCGAAAATGTAGTAGTATGAAAATTTTGAAAAATACGACATATTATAGTCTATCTTTAAATGGCGCGAAGTAATAAATGCTCACTAATTATGCAAAAAGCATACCGGGGTATCAAGAACGATTTAGACACCATCCCTCAAAATCTATTGTGTTTACATTAAAGGATCGAAATAATGAGCATACTTTAGGTAGGTACACCCTGAATTTGTCGCAAGCAACTGTTATATTTGAAGATTTACCATTGTTATTGGGAAAATCCCTTAGCCAGGAGCGCGTATCGGGGAAGTTTTTAAATTAAAAATCTTAAACATGCCTATTTTCCTAAAATTGTATTATATTTTATTTGTAGGTATTGATAACACATGAAAACATTTAAAAAATCGTAATAACTAAAAAATAACAATGGGTTGTACTATTTTACATAATATAATTACAAAAACAGGATATAATATAGAATTTTACAAGCAAAGCATTTTCAAAAATCGAATAATACTTTGTCGTTAGGCTTAATCATAGTCCGATTCGGAAGATGAACTTTTATTAACATCAGTTATAATAAGCGGTCCAACCATTTCTTCGATTATTTCGAGGATTATTATATCTACCTGCCACATTTTGGCTTCTTCTTCTATAACATAATTGATACACTTTTTTCACTCCTTCGCACTGATTTTACCCATACTTCATCAAAGAGTATTTTTAAATCCACCATTTTATAAGTCGTATTTTTTCTGTCTTTATTATTTGAGCCCGTATAAGTTCGATGGGGTTTAATTCGCAGTAGTAAGGAGGGAGTCTGAGCACAGATATTCCTCGTATCTTTACCATTTCATGGACTACACATTTTTTTAATGCATTTTTATGTAAATTTGCTAGTACCAATAGTTGTTTTTTAAAGGGATCTAATGGAAATTCTATTTATCTTAAACTTAGCCATTCTGTTATTTCACTTTTACGCCACGCACTGGTAGGTAATATCTCCGTCGGTCTAGAGTGATAACTTGCATTATCCAATATAATTATTGCATATCTTGGTATAAGATTCAATATTTGCTCGAACCATTCTTCAAAGACATCGGTATTCATATCTTCGTGATACTCTCCTGTATTTGCAGATTGGAGCATCATCAGACCACATTTAACGAAGCCTTCAGAACTTCCAATATGGGTTATGATAGGTCGATGTCTTTTTCCAGATGGCGGTCCTAATCCTATGGACAATCCTTCCAAAGAAGCTTGCCTTAAACTTTTAATATCCTGCTAAAATTTAGTCACAGTGTGGCCTTCATTTAGCCATGTTTCGCCTAGGTAAAATATTTTTTTGTTTTCTTCTCTGACTTTTCGGATGCTTCTTAAGTAATTGCTTTTCCAACAGACGTTATCGCTTCTGTCTATTAAAATCGATTGCCTATTATGTTTTTTCCACCGAAAACCCATTATTTTTAATAATTTCCAAAGCGTATTTCTACACATAAATGGGAAGTCCTGATCTTCTCGGATTGAGGACAAAATTTTTTCCAGCGTGGGAATTTCTTTTTTTAAAAGAGGTCTGACGCCAACACTTTTTTCTTATTTTAAAAGTTTATATAGTGTTGTTTTGCATTGTCAACATTCAAGTCCGCATTTTTACTTTTAATAGAATCGTAACAGTTCAGAATTAGTTTTTCTTCATTTACTGTACGTGGACCGACTCTAGGGCATTTAGGCAATTGTTGAAAATTCTCCATATTTAATTAGATAAACACTGACACTTCACACTACTACTAACCTGACTAGTTTCACTGACAAACAAATACTCGAGGTAGGAATGTATAGATATAAGTAGGTGTATTCCTATAGAGGCACTCATAAAGGCATAATAACCACATAATTAGCAACAGGTAACCAGGATTAGATACAAAGAAAAGGAATAAACTGAATAAAGCAGAAACGGAGTAAGTACCTAGACTCTAATTAGTTTTGATAAAATTGCTTTCTAAAATTCCAGGTAAATGGTAAGGCTGTACCTACATAGCTTAAAAAATTTAATATTAAAATAAATATTTGATGACAAAACTTGAATTAATTGTCTAATGTAGTAATTGTACTAATTCTGCTCAAATTTCAAAATTCAGGCCTATTTAAATCTATTCATGCCGACGAATCTTGCACGCCCGTGGAGAAGACGGTTTTGACTGATTTATTGCTTCGCATCATTTAACGATCGTGTTTGGAGAGTTCTAGTGCTGTTGTCAAATTTGACGTGTTGCGAAAATTAATTCTCTTGTTTTTTCACGTCAATTTCATTTATTTACCAATAAGTGATACGTTGTTGTAACCTGACATCAATCGCTACCTCTTAAGTACAAAATACGATATGGCGCCCATAAGAAAAAATGAACCTGATGTTGGTATAAAATAACTGAAATATCGTGTTCAAAATCCAATTGCAGAGCTGAAATCTGCTTAGAAAGTTGCTTTAACAGATTGCCGAAAAAACGCAACAGCATATTTTAAAAAATGCAACTCTTTAAAAGATATAATCGCGTACTGAGCGGCTTTAAGTTCAAATATATTCATCTAAAACTATTCCCATTTAACGGTTTCTTTATCTTCTATAGTTTTCAGGATTCCCATACATGTAGGCCCAATTTGTGCAACACTGTGTATATACCAGTAGACATATTTGTTAGTAAACCAGTTAATATCGCAGATTTTCCCCTTTTAAACAAAGACGAAGCAACCGATTATCACATTCAAAATAAAGAAACTTCTTTAACCGAGTGTCAGTCAACCGGGGCTAAAATAGGGAGAAAGAAGGGCTGAAGGGCCTTCGGGGTTTCGGCAGCCTAATCTTGAAGGGTAGATAGAGAAAAAGAGTCTTTCGTTCGTTTCTTACAGCGGAGAACATTTTTTCAGCCGGGCTGGGAAAAGTTTGTTGTTTGAAGCCGGTGCGGCGCGCCGGCGAATCATTAATCACGGCGCCGATTCCGAATGAGTGACGGCTGCTTCGTAGCGGAGCTGAGGCAGACCCCCCTCAGTGCAGAGATGGAATTGCCTAGAAAGGGAAAAAGTTTAGGTTTTTAAATTTCGTGGTTATCGATTTTTAGTCATATGGTTCTACGGGAATGTTTTTTTGAAGTGTAGACAGCCTAGACTCTGTATATTCTACTTTTGCTACAATAACAATGCATTTCTATACTGATTCGACAGAAGCCCATCGGAAAAACTGTTTTAGTGGAAACGTTTTAATCATCCGCCAAATTTAAAACCGACGAAATGTCAAATGCAGCTGCTGAGGAAACCCGTATGAACACGTCAAAGAGATTAGGTTGGTAAATGCTGTGTGCGTGCGATTTCAATCTCTGCTATTTTTTTTTGTAAATGACATAAGGGTTGCAATTTGTTCACGCAGTTATAACGTCAATATTGGGACGCTAGCTCGCTCACGATGGCTCCGTGAAGCAGGTGATTTTACGTGGGCTCCGCAATTTTAGGGCCTTTTTGGGCAAATAATGGTTTCTGTTTAAGTAAAACTAAGCAGCTGGCGATTCCGCGTTATCTTACGTACGAAATTGAGCTCCCTACAATACCGGGGCGATATTGAGATATACTTTAACACGTTCGCTGCCATCCACATTTTTCATTTTTTCCCAACAGGCCATTTACATATTTTCATACATATATGTACAATAGAAGCAAATAGGAGGTAAGTTTCAAAATTATAGTATGCTACATAAAGTTATCAATATTTTTCTGCGCTGGTCCCATGGGACCAGCTCTGCCCGTCAGAAGTAATTTTATGTTACTGCGCCGCTGGTCCGTCGATGAGTTTTCTACGAAGCCATTGTTGATCACAGGATTACTGCAATGATGGTTGACCAGACGAACCTTTATGCTACCCAAATCCTAAGTTTAGAAACCGATGTTACTCCTGGGTCACTTCTTCATGAATGGCATCCCACAACGGTGGTGGAAATAAAACAATTTTTAGGTAAACGATTTTTCTTTTATGTTGTAACTGTAATAATGTCTAAATTTTCTTTTAGCGCTTATTGGATATATGGGTATAGTCCGACTACCATCTTTAGCTGACTATTGAAGTAATAATCAGCTATTCAACCTTCAGTTTCCACGAAAAGTAATGAGTAGCAATCGCTTCGAGATTCTTCTTAGAATGATTCACTTCGCCGATAACAGCGCGGATCATAATAATGATAAACTGTATAAAATGAATCCCATGGTTGAGAGGCTAGTACAAACTTTTAAATCTTTGTATATCCCTGAAGAATATGTCTGCGTCGATGAAACTTTATTACCATTTCGTGGCCGTCTTGGATTTAGACAGTTTATAAAAAACAAACGACACAAATATGATGTCAAATTATTTAAACTTTGCTCAGGATCTGGATACACCTACAACTTGTCTATCTATGCAGGCAAAAATGATGATAACAGAAAAACAACATCATTTGATGTTGTGGTTTTACTAACCAACAATCTTCTACAAGAGGGTAGAACTGTTGTGATCGATAACTGGTACACAAGTATTCAACTGGCAAATAAAATGTTGGATGCCGAAACACATTTGATTGGAACGGTTAGAAAAAATCGAAAAGGTATCCCCAAAGAAGTGGTAACAAAAAAATTAAAACAAGGCGAATTATACGCTTAACAAAACGAAAGAGGGATATGTGTTTTAAAATGGAAAGATACTAGGAATGTGCTCATGCTGTCGACAAAGCATGATGATAAAATGGTGGAAAAAGAAGGCAGAAGGGGTGTAAAAAGAAAGCCTGAAGTTGTATGCGACTACAATAAAGGAAAAGGGTCTGTAGACCTCTTCGATCAAATGGGTGCTTATTCAAATCCGCTTAGAAAATCCCTTAATTGGTATTGGAAGGTGGCTTTTGAACTTCTGCATACGACCTCTATGGTTAATGCATATTTATTATATAAAGAGGTGTGTGGTATAAACATTACAATTACCGAATTTAAAAAGTCTGTCGTGAAGCATTTGGTTTCTTCTTCAGAACCAGACAATATTGAACAAAATAATCAAAGGCCACGACGACGACAACACACATTCGCTCAAGATGAAGAAGGAAATATGCATAAGCGTAGAAAAATGGCGCAACAAACCGAACAAAAAAGGTCAACACATATTGTATGGATTGTAATAATAAGCCTTCTCTTTGTCTAGAATGCGTTATTAGTATTCACGTTAGAAATGAATAATTTGTGTACTTTCAGCTAATTAATATAATAAATAGTTTTGTAAAAATATGCTTTTTTCCTTAGACTTTTGAGCATGGGACCACATGTGACCTTAATTAATAAAATTGAACGCTGAAACGATTTAGATACTTCACGGGGCCGCGCTGGTCCCCTCAAGTTATTTAAACACGTTCAAAGTTCACCAGCGGCCGGCTACAATAAAATAAATGTGCTGGTCCCATGGGACCAACGCTGCCCAATTTAATAACCACTTGCTGGTCCCATGGGACCTGCGCGGCAGTGAACGTGTTAAAGTAATAGTTAGGGAAACAATGTAAAAAAGCAGTAAGTAATCTGAACGTTAAGAATCGACCAGTGTATTTGTCGTGAATCGTTGTAACATGCTACCATAACCTGCATTAAGAAATGAAAACACAAGTGTTTAAGTAAACAGTTATTTTAATCAAAGGTAGCAGAAAATTAACGAACCAGTGAGCAACCCTATCGGCCACGCAGTGAAAATTAATCTAACCACTAGGGAATTAACCCAGTGCGACAGCCAAAAAGAACGATGTAGTCGAATCGAAATGTCAATCAGCTTGGAGCACAACTTCAGTAGGTTGATCATATTTATTTTTTTCGGTAGTGAAAAGGTACAGAAAGTTCACCCTAGCTAGAGCATCGTTATTTAACATTTATAGTGTCGCGACCCACAGAAAGTGGAGATGCTTTGAATTTTCACAATATCTGAAGCTAATTTAAAAATAAATATAATTAAAACATCAATCAAATTGGACTGATTCATTTTAAACAGTTTATGATTGTTTTTAACAAAGTTCACCAGTGAGAGGAAGTAAAGTGAGGGTACGGCGAGAACTCCTAACTTTGAAAAGTTGGGCTTGCAAGATGACATTGGATAAAGTCCAAAGTTGCATCGAATAACTCTCTTCTGGGCCCCGAATATGTTTTGAGCACACCTTGAAGAGCCACAGAAAAAAATACCATAGCTTATGACTGATTGGATGCACACAAAATAGAGAAGTTGTATTGCTATTTATTTGCTATTTATTCTGGGCTCCAACATGACAACCTGCTTCTCCTATTTCAACCAACGATCAAGGTGAACACCTAAAAACTTATTGTTGGTAGACTCTGCAATTAATTTCCCATTCAGGGCAACATATTATGGGGATTCATATGAGTTATCAAACTTGCTGAAAATTAAGAGGTCTGTTTTGTTGGCATTTAATTTAAGACTGTTCTCTTGACACCAATGGCCCATTTCCTCTGCCGCAGCAGAACTGTCGCTCGCGAGCTGAGGGAGTGTGGGTTTGGAAAGCAAAATTGTTGTATCATCAGCGTATTGGCAGATCACCTCAGCAGAGATCCCATCACTGAGGCTATTTACGTAGAGGAGAAATAGAATAAGCCCTAAGATTGAACCATAGGGCTCAATTTAACTCGACTCGGAGCTGCCCACTTCTTAACTATATTTTAAAAATTACAAAAGCAATAACACCTAGGTATAGGAGAAATATAGAAAGAAACACGAAATTTATGAAGAGTACCCATAACCTCACTGACCTGACATACAGTTCATCTTTGAATTTGGTAAAGATTTCTTCTCGGGTACGAGAAAATAAGGTCATTATTTCGAAGATTTGGATTATAAATGTGGCTTCTGAATAAAATTTTATTATATACTTAAGTAGGATGACCATAATTGTGATTTCAGAAGTTTAAGGAAAAAAAGGCAAATTATAGCTTTCTTCGATTCGATTCGAGCCAGCATTACAGAGGAAGTGGGAAATTATTTGCCTTGGTCTTTATTCATAAATTATTCACGAATTCTACATCTGCTCAATGTGATATGTGCTTGCACTGCCGATCCAAGGGAGATTAATGGCATTACAATGGTTAAAGTGCGATAAAACTAGACTGCCTAATAACATTTTTTTATTTCTTACCGGGATATAATAGCTTATATCGTCTTGGTTGCTCGACCAGTAAAGAGGGTCATAACACCCTTAGGATATTTTTGAAAAAATCCTTAATTTCTTCTTTCTTTTACAAGTAACTTAAAAAACCATTTATGAAATAAAAGCCATCTAACTATTCTTAGGGTCATGTGCAGTATAGGTCAGTTCGATTTTAATAATTCTTGAAATTTGAATCGAGAGGTAACGGTGTAAAAAATAGATTAAAAGAAAACAATTTTGGATGAAGCACTTTTTTCGCCAAAAATTGAAAAATAAATTTTCTTTTGGAAATAACAGTATTTTTCAAACTATTTCAAGCCGAAAACTCTCTTAAGACGTCTATGAACGAAAAGATTACAGACAGTGTTGCCAAACGTGAATGGTTTTATGTAGGTAGATCTACAATTTGCGCATATTCGCGAAAGCATTTCTCCATTAGACTTACATTGGTTAAAATGACGCGAACCGGTTCCTGATTCGTCTTTTTGTTTCAAATTCAATGTTATTGTTCAGCAAAGACCACGTGAGGTGGAACATTGTCTGCCAGGATGGGAAATGGGAAATGTTCTAAAATCTGGGTAATTTATTATAATTATATTTTTAAACTCGTAAAAGGAAAACAGCAGTCATATCGCTACAATGTAAATACGACAACAGCGCAACGATTAGCTGTTATAAACGGTCGTCCTTTCGGCTGTGAGCTGTTATCGTCGGACAATCTAAATATTTCTGTTTTCTTCAAGTTTTTATATTTTTCGGCATATTTTCTGTTTTTTTGTGATAATTTTTGTTTCTTTTAACAAACAAATGTATATTATGACTTCTCAAGTGATATTTTAGCGGAAATGGCAAAATTTGAAGAATACATGCTAAATATCGTACCGGTAAGTGAAACAAATTTAATATCCTTTTTCTCCGAAACTACTAAATCCCAGAGAAAGACATCTTCAGATTCATAATCAGCGACCTTAAATTAGGCTTTAAAAAAAAAATTTGCGAAAAATTTGTTGTAAGTACCCAAGTTTTCAAATAATTACGAGAAATGGAAAATAGTGTTTCATCCAACGATTTTTTGGCTTTAATGTATAGAGTTAAGTTTTTCGAAAAATCCAAAAAAGTTACGAAATTCGAGCTGACCTATAAGACATAAGAACCCTACTCTTATTTATTCACGTCATTACTGCCATTATAAATATTAAATGTCCAATTCTGAAATGTTCCCTAAGAGTTACTTCCATTACTAGAAACAAATTTTTCTTTTGTGTGGCTGCTGATTTCATTTAGTACTATATTTGAGGTGCCTGCCTCTTCTGATGTTAAGGTAGATAACATCCGCTCGTTTTATTCTTTCTTCTCCAACCTCCGTGCTTCTTTAAATTAGTCATAGTTGCTCCTGCATCGGCTAGTGCAGTAGCAGAAATGCGACGGGTCTAGCAATCTTAAATGCATGACGATCGTGCTAGGGATTTTTACAAACATGTTTTTCCAATTGGCTGGCATGTACATCTATTTTGTCGAAAACTTTTAAAAAATCTTTCGATACCTGCAGGATGCAAGAACATAATATATCGTCTTAATAAAGGCAGCAGAGAACTCCTTTTCATCCACAATTGTAAATGTTATCGGTGAACCCATTTTAGTTACCGGTATGTTTACTACCATAACGGAATCCCGGTCCTATATCCGCTATTTTCATGTTAAGAAGTTCTTGACTTCTGCATTCCCCAAAATAACCCGTAACTAAAACAACCTGTAACAAGAATAAAGGAAAACAAATACACACAAAGAGAAAAACAAGAAAAAGTTACCTTATGCAATGAATGACTTTCATTGGTGGCAGAAATAAAGTGATCAATGAACCACAAGCAATTGCCCTCGATAAATAAAACCCTCATAACTACCTTGATACATAAATAACTATTTATATCCGTGAAGAGTTTTTCTATTCGAGCGTCATAATGACTACTTTATGAAATGCAAAAATGTTAAACAATGCTCAACTTTATAAAACTGAAATTTTATTTTTTAAAAGTTGGTAATGATTTTATTTATTAAAGGTTTTACTCTGTTGGCGTTTATCATGGCAAGTTATGACCGCTAATAAAATACCCTATTTCAGTCATATATGTTTGGTTGCGTATATACACGGAAAATAAAATTTTTTGCTGAGAGGAGAAGCCCAGACATTTCTCCTAGTATTACCAACATCAAAATTTGTTTGGCATATTTCACGCATCGATATTGCAAACGAAAGCGTGAGCGCGCAACATTCCGTTCAACGAGACTTCCGCTCTGCATACGGAGAAAATAGCTTAGCATGCTGTCGGCACACTTATATCTTTACGTTGAGAGCACCTGCTGGTCGTTTGGTCGTTTCTTAATGCTGTGGTAATGCACAATTCTACATATTCCATTTATAAAGCTATTAGCTCACTTGTCGCTTTAGAAAACTTTACGCGAACGGCTCGTTTTTTAACGTTGGACGTGTATGTGATGCTTTATAATACGTGTGACAGAAGTTAGAAATTTGTTTCAAGAAGGTGGCAACGGTGAAAAAGAAAATTTCCCCAAGCCGAAGGACTGGCAGTGGACCAAGTTATTTTTGACTGGTTTGGTAAGGCGCGAAACTAAGACTTACCAATATCCGGACCCATAATTCAAGCAAAAGTCCTCGAATCTGCTCAATGTTTAGGACTAAATAACTTCAAGGCATCAAATGGATGGTTAGAAAAATTCCGTCGTCGGCACGATATTACCTTCAAGAAAATATGTGGTAAATCAGTCGATATCAATATCGAAGGCTTCGAAGAAGAAGATAATATTCCGCTCGCACAACTGCTTTCTAACATTAAGGACACATTTGTGAACTTGAAACAATTTGCCTCTACTGATAACGATTTGCCAACAGAAAGTGCAGAATTGACTATCATCGAGTGTATTGAAGAGATTCCAGAAACGGATAAAACTACTCCTAACTCTGAGACAGAGGAAGAGGAACCTGAACTTGCTCCAGTGTCGAAAGTATCAAGCCTATCTGAAGCCTGCGCAAGTTAGAGTAAACATGTAAATCTGAATTTTATGAAAATAAAATGAAAAATATGAAGCAATCATTAATTTCTGATTATTTTAAAAAATAAGAATTTCAAAGCGAACATGCAGTGCATTGTATAATATGTTTGTTAAAACACACGTGCTGTATAAACATATTGGTAAATTGACTTCATCTCATTTAATTTTAGTTCTGATAAATATTTAAACAAAAATATTTAAAATTATTTACATATATGTAGATACTTATTAATAAACAATCACTGTAAAATGCAGACCAGTTGTTTTAATGTTTCTCTGTTAACCGACCAACATTGACCGAGGGTGGTGGCTATTGAGAGATTCAACTGTATAAAATTTAGTAGCTCCGTTGCTAAGCCATCCGTTTTTATTTTTGCTTTATCGCGTTTAAGATAATAGCAAAGAATATAAAATATTATTGTTTGGGACACACGTCATATTTCTGTCGTGACCCAGAACAAAAGTTAAAGTAAATGCATGGAACTCAATTCTAGGAATTAATGTAACGTAATACTAATCTAAGCGGCAACGCCGCATTTCGTGGTAAATCATTATGTGTTTATTTAATACCTAACGGTAAAACATAGAGGAAAGTACATTATATTTACATGCAATATAATTGGCAATACCGCATATTACAGTAATGGCAACGTTGTACAAATCTATGAAAATATAAGTTTAAATCAAAACCTTATGCATAAAAAATCTGTCTGATTTTGTATTATTCTCCAGCACGCAAATAATGTAAGTGCGATATAAGCCACGTGCATGGTAACAGCAGATCTGTATTCTCATTGGCTAGCAACAGTATTTTGACGTGAAACAAGCCATTTTGGATTGTGACGTGTTGCGACCTGATTGGTCGGGATGTCGGGATGTGGTACGAGACTGACAATGTTTTGTCAACAAAGTAGTGTCACACTGAAACACAAAGAGTTAAGTTGCGCTCCGTGGACCGGTACAAACTCCACGTAAAAATGGTTGAAAGTATGTGAGAATAATAGTCTACGATATTTAAAGATAGTTAAGTGGTTGTTGGACGAGTCTAGTTAGAAATGTGTTAGTAGGTCATACCCATGCTAGGGGATAGAATGACAAAGTGATTAATCTGTTAATAAATAGTTATGCAGTAAAATTCAGAAGAAATTTTATTTTCCAAGTAAAGCAAAGTTTTGAACCAGTCGACTTGTGGATACACAGGTTAAAGTTTTTAGTGTCGTTCATTGTTACAAACGTGTTCGCACAATTATCTTCTTTTTAAATATTAAATATTAAATATTACGCTCATAGGACATCCTAATAAACCATATTAGTCACAACTGACATTTAATTATATTCCTTGTTTGCTAACTTTTGTTTCTAGTGGCAACTTGATCCAACGCTGTCTGCGATAAACAAATTAAAATAATTTTTTTTTTCCGAAAGCTTTAGGGGCATACGTTATTTTCGTTTCAGCTTATCGTTTAAGTTTATCAGAGAAAATATTAAATCCAACCCTGACTTATCCGATTCCCTGAAAGAGCTCAAGGGAGCTTTCAGAAAATTGCAACATCTCAAGACCAAGAAGAGAGCAAGAGAAAAGGAGCCGGCGATGAACTTTCCAATAAAGGAATCTTCCATTTGATGACGCGGCAATACATTTCTACAACGAGGTATTTGTTTTAGCTTAATTAAATTGAGATTGAGTGGACGCAAACGGCAGCAAGTCAGTGCGGGCGTATTATTTTTTTACAATTTAAAGAAACGTAAATACAAATGACATGGCATTTAACAATATAGGTTCTTAATTTGATTGTCTATTATTTTTCTATTATATCTATTTTTGTCTTTAAAATTACCTAAGGATATCTCTTTTCGCTATCAGTTTTGTTTTTTAATTTACTATACCGAGTAATAATGAAATGTTTGTAGTCACTTCATTATCGTTCAATATAGGAATTTGAAATTTTAACAGTATAAAAGCAAATTATCCATCAAAAATATTATGAATAGTACTTCCGGTTTTTTTAAATAAGACCATGTATATTTTTTTAGATCTTGCAATTGAGTTCTAAATTCCCATTCCAATGACATATCAAGTTGTCATTCATATGTTTTTAAAATGGCAGCATATAGGATTCGATTTCCTGAAATTCAAAACGGCGACGTGTTAGCCGCCTGAGAAGAGTTTTATCAAACAACGTTGTAAGATATGGATTATTTTCTTTGATTTTTTTATTAAAAATTAGGTCAAATATTTATATAGTGTTTCACAGGAACGTTTTAATTTTTATTTGACATACCTACCAGCTTGGTTAAGTCAGTGTCTGAGCGTTCCCCTAAGCAATATTATAAATTGTTGTTTTGACCATGGCTTTTTCCTGATAGACTAAAGCTGGCTAAGGTGTTGCCCATTTATAAGAAGGGCAACCCTAATGACATTGTCAATTATAGACCAGTATCGCCATTGTCAGTTTTTTCCAAAATTTTTGTTGTTAGGCTGTTGGATTACTTTATAAGAACAACCTATTCTACGTTGGGCAACATGGTTTTCTTCCCGAGTGCTCAACTATAACGTCAATTTTTCAATCTCTCAACTATAATATAATATAATTGAGCAAATAGACAAAGAAATGATGGTTTGTATTTTGACCTTAGTAAGGCTTTTGAGTTGATAGACCATGGCACGTTAATGCAAATATTATAGTGTTATTGTGTACGCGGTGTGCCCAGCAAGTTTATACGATCATACTTGAGAAAAAGAAAAATAACTGTCTGTGTCGGTTCTGGTCAGGGATCAACTTATTCTGATGTTATCACGGTAAACAAAGGTGTACATACCTCAGGCTCCATACTGGGTCCGATTTTATTTTTAATATTTGCAAATGATTTAAATATGACCATAAATATTACATCTCTTAGTTAGAGTTAACCTGTACGCGCCATTGTGAGCTTGTTTGTGTCCTTGATGTAAAGTTTGTGTTTATATTATATAGCTCTTGAAAATGGTTTAAGAAACCGAAACGCGAAATATTAAATATTTGTGAAGAATTTTGGATTTTTCTTTCCTGTTAAATTACATCTCTGTATCAGCTTGCTGATGATACATCATGTATAATATCGTCTACTGATAGAGCGCTGCTATATGAAAGATCCACAGAGGTCACATCCGGTGTGCTAAAATGGTGTTCATCTAATAACCTTATTTTGAATACTAATAAAACATCTTTAATAATCTTTCGAGACAACAAGTTTGAGTCTCTTGATGGCAAAAGTATAGAACAAACTTGGGCTGTTAAATTTCTGGGATTCATATTGGATGATGGTCCACAGTGGGAGGAACATGTTTCGTCTGTTGTTAGCAGAATAGGTTGGACAGCGTATGACATTCGTTTTCTGCATCATCAGATCGGTCTCAATGTAATAATAATTTTTTATATGGCT
Source organism: Polydrusus tereticollis (assembly GCA_963920685.1). Taxonomy (NCBI): domain Eukaryota; kingdom Metazoa; phylum Arthropoda; class Insecta; order Coleoptera; family Curculionidae; genus Polydrusus; species Polydrusus tereticollis. The sequence continues at coordinate 85,758,804 of OY987329.1, read as the reverse complement.
AGTGTTCAGCCTATAATGTTTTGGTGCCGTGCTTCTAATGCACATGCTAATAGAGTGTTTGTAGCTCAAAAGCGAGTAGTTAGGATTATGCTTGGGATGCATTACAGAGGATCGTGGAGGAGAAAGGTTAAGCACTTACATATTAACCTTACCATCACTATTTATTTATGCTTGTGCTGTATATGTGAGATCCAACTTCGATATGTTTGGTGACGTTATTACCAGGATTAGAAACAACTTAACTATTAAGTCTATTCAGAGTATTCAACGATTTAAGCGTAGTATGAAAAATTTTTAATTGAAAATGAATATTATTCCATCTTCCATATTCTTTGATTTTATATGTTTATATGTATATTCTTCTTTTTTTTTTTGTTAATGTTAGGAAGTCTATTGTCAGTATTGACTATTGTGTATGTTTAGTGCCTTATACTGACTGTTGATTTTGGGATTTTTGAATACTTTTTTTACTGATGTTACCTTTTGTTTTTATACGGATTTGACGTTGTCGATGCTAAATTATGAATGTTTACATGACAATAAAGTATTATTATTAATAATTTTCACGCTGATTTTTCTCCATTATTTTTAATGGCAAAAAAAATGTCAAAATACTGTCACGAAGGGTTCATTTAACTATCACTCGCTTCTGGACTGTTGTCGCCTGGTCGCCCTGTATATCGTTTCCTTAACGGCAGGGTCCGTGAGTGGGGGAGACCAGCGCGAGGACGGGCTAGAGGCGAGGGGATAGCATCACCCAGCTCGCTGCGAAGCCGTGCGGTCGAACCGTAGACGAAGACGCTGGCCGCCGAGACGCCCCCAAGAACGCCGTGACCCTTTCGCCCACGCCTTTGAAGTTCTAGGATAATAATTAAAGGTAGGTCTGGGTTGAATTAATAGTAAAGTGTAAATATTTGTAATAATAAATAGCTGCAATAAGTATGATGACCGCCTTTTAATCAAGGATCCCGGTGCCCTCGTGACAATACCTTGAAATACTACAATGAGTTTTAGCAAAGAAACTTATAGCTACGCAATAGAAACCGACGTAAATGTTAATAATTCGATCTTTCGATGGATCCCGGTTTTCAAAACGGGGATCTTTCTTCGTTAAGCGGTCGGGCTTTGCCGAATGCACGTTCAGAGTTGTCGTTTTTCCGGGTGCGATATAATATGTTATATAGTCTTTAGGATTATTAATTGAATTTTGTAGACTGGTTATTGAGATTACTAAACCCAATAAAACAATACGGCGCGGCCGGCGTGAACCAATGTTTTCATTTTCGGGTTTACTAAAGAGCTGAGGTTAATATAAAAATGATTAAATCTAGAAGTTTATTGTAATCTTTAATTTTACTACTTCAATCGATTTTTTTGTACAAAGTATCCCTTTAAACTTATACGAAATCTTTTAGCATACTCTCTTGATGAATTCTAGCATTTTTGAAATATGTACTACTAATACTTATAAAACTGACTAGTTATTAATTTAGTCCAGTGACGGAAAAACAAAATAAAAGATTTAGAAAACCTGTCCTAACAATATAAAAGGGGATATAAAATGTACGTTTATCTGCATATAAGGTGGCTCAAAAAATATTCGTTTGTAAATCTAACAATCTTTACACTTTTTTTTGTATCTGCCGAAATTATTTTATTTTACGGCACCAAGACGTACTTAATAAACGTTTTTGGTCATAGGTCTAAAACGACCAGAACAAAAAAATTGAAATCTTCCTTGTTGCCACAAAATGACCTAACATTAAAATAATTTGTTTTTAATTAGAGTCGTATTTAGTTTCGACAGGAAATTATGAATTATTAAACCTTTTTGGTTATAGGTCCTAAACAACAAGGAAAAAAAAAAGTTAAAACGTTTCGTCATTTTTAATTAACGTAATATTTATTATTGGTAAATAAGTAAAAAAAAAACTTTGTGATAAAAAATTTAAAATACTGTTTTTTACAATTAGGTATAGGGTGATTCACCATAATGTCATACCTTCTTAATTTTTTTTTTATGCTAGGTAAAAATTTTCAGCGTGTAGGGTATTTGAAATGATTTTTGCAGGGGTGTCCACAAATTCCCTTAGTCGCTTCATACATAGGATATAGCATAAAGTTATATACTATCCAATTTATGAGTTCTACCTAAAATTGTAATCGTATTTCATATAACATGCGTTACACCTTAACCGAAGGATTTTCAATATATTTATATATTTTTAATTAATATAATATTAACATTTACCTTAACAAATGGTTTTTCGTTTGGTTAGGGTATAACGTGTGTTACATGAAATACGTTTAAAATTTTAGGTAGAATACAAAATTCGAATAATAAGCGATAAGTATAACCAAATTAAAATGGGATACAAAAAAATGTTATATAAGAGTTGTTGGTTTGACCAAAAGGCATGTCAAACGTAAAAATATAGTATATCGCATAGGTACTGAGTGGCCTAAAAAAATATTAAATAAGAATATGTGTTTTTTAATGAAACGTCCTGTATACTATTTACTTATTTAAATAGGTAAGGTAAAGAAATGCCTTTATATGGTTTTAGATATCTGGAAATGTATCATACTTTATCATATTGTAAAGAATTTTAAAATAAAACTTTATATCATAACACACAGTCATAACCTAGGATCAAAAAATGGCATCCTATAAGGATGTTATATTAAGATCTTTAGTTTTTTATTTCGCTTTAATAATAGCAGGGTCTCAATCTTATTAGGTATATAATTTTTCCTTAAAACTTTTTACAATATGGTAAAGTATGATAGATTTTCAGATAACTAACTTATCGTAGTATTTCAAGCTATTTTGACATTATATGCCACTCCATTAAAGGTTGGGTTAAGTTAGATTAGAGTGGCAGACTTCTGGTATGTCCAGACAGTCTCACCAAGTCATATAAGGACCGTGGTAATAACACACAATATGTTCCACGGAACCTATCCACATCAGCTCCCTGATGGCTGGTGTGACGTACAACGTAGATGAATCTTGGCAGTTCACTCAAACTAGCCACTACTGTTAACTAACCTAGTAAGTTAACCAAGTTGCAAGCTGCTTACTTCCTCTAGATTGTTAAAGAGAAGTTCGCCAAAAGCATTAAACCTTCTTCTTGCAAGGCCAGGGCATTCACACAAGAAGTGTTGAATACTTTCCTCTTCTTCGTCGTCTCTGCAACTTTTGTAGAATTCATTGGCTGGTATTTGCATACATTCGGCATGTCTACCGAAAAGGCAGTGTCCTAGTACCGTGGCAGCGATATTTCTTAAGTCTTTCCGACAGTGTTCTAATAACGCTGCGGTTTTCCTGTTATCAACAAGGTACCATAATTGCTTGGAGATGCTACAGGTTGTTAGCTCTGTTCATCTGCTTATTTGCAAGTTGTTTGGCTATATGCGATCTATCTTCTCTTTGACTGATCCTAGTGGTCTAGCCACGGTATTCTCTGCTGAATCGGTAGATATGCCCGCACCCTCCCTGGCGAGCGCATCAGCAGACTTATATAATGTGGTGATGATCAGGAACCTAATACAGAGTGACTTAATGCTCAGCACCAAGTGTGCAGACATTGTTGCGACAGCGCTTTACTAGTTTTGATTTAATGTTAAGAAATATAAGTTAAGAAGATACCAGCTCTTACCCCGACGTCCATTTTTAAACCATCTGTAAAAAGCGAGTGATCTGTCTCCATTGTTAACTGATTGCCCTCTTACTCTTCTCTACTTGAAATGAGCTTAGAAAACCCCTCACGGAAGTCTGTTAGTGGGACGACGTAATCAGTCGGCTCTCGGAAATTTTCGACTGGATATGTCCTTAGTATGCTGGTGTGCCCATAGTTGATGTCATTCCAGCATTTCGACTCTTTTAGTCATAGAGAACTTTTTGCAGCCATACTTTTTCCATAAATATTCACGGGTAGCAGATGTAACATCACATAATTACATAACATAAACTGCCCGTTATATCTTCGTTAGTTTCTTTGTGTGTACTACTTTTTCCAAAGCAGTCCACGGGATCAGGACCCCACAGGTTATTATAGGTCTTACGATGCGATGGCCGTATAAATCCAATGTACTATATGGGATTTCAATCCCCCCTTTTTACCAATGTCTTTTTTGCAGACATGAACGTAATTGGCGCTTTTTTGACTCGTTCTTAAAAGTTCATGCCCTAGTTTAGCTTGGAGTCAAGTATCAGTCCCAGGTGCTTTGCTCTTTCTTTCAGCACTAAAGTATTATTGTCTAGGAATGGGACGTTGTCGATCACCCTTCTCCGTGTGAATAGAGCTAGCTCCGTTCTTTCATTTCAGCGTTGAAGATTTTCCAGCGCTCTTCCTGTTAGATCCTGTTAGATATAGTTTAGAAATTGGCCTGATACAAGTATAACTAAATCGTCACTTAATTAAATTAATTTTAGTCCGTTCTAATGTTATAAGAGTTTTATTCAAAACTCTAAGAGTGTTTGTGATAGCACCCCGCCGTTCGGAGTTCCTCTTCCGGCAAATCTGACCATCTCACTGCTACCCAAACTGCTATAGTAGATTTGGCGGCCTTTCAACATCTCATCATATCATAAGTCCAACGGTAGATATAATTGTTAACCCTTGTTTCTGTTAGGGCATCGCACACTGCCGGGGCCGTGACATTATCAAAGGCCCCTTCAATACCCAGGAAAGTTGCTAGATTATACTCTTTATTTATAAGGGATATTTCAATGACGCCTACCACCTCGCGTAGCACTGTTTCTACTAACTTGCCTTTAATATAGACGTGTGGGATATGCTCAGCTCTCCTTCTGGTATCGAGTTTTTAATATATAGATCTGATATCCTCTCTAATGTTCTACTCCATTAAAAATCATCCGGATAAATCAGCTTGAAAATCATCATTCAAAAAAAAAATAAACCTATCCTTAAAACACTAAATATACAGTTTACCCAATTTTTATTAAAAGTTAAAAGAAAATAATCCAAATCTACCATTTTACGTCATTAGATATGATATGTCAACGCGTCGATATTTTAAATTTCAGGTTATTGTATCCTACGCCGTCATTTTAAAAATAAATAATAATTTGTGACTAGGCGTGGGCAAAATAATCGATTAATCGATTAAACGATTGTGAAAATTTTAAAAATCGAGATTAATCGATTACTTCTCGATTAATCAATTATTTTTCGATTAATCGATTGTTTTTCGATTAATCGATTATGAATTTCAATAATCCTAGTGAGCAGCCTGCTAAGCGAATTATCCTGTTGGAATAAACTATCTAATATACCTACGTATAAAGATAATATAATATTATGCTTTTTTTTCTTGAGGAAATAACAGTAATATAAAGTTAAAATAAAATTTGTGTGCCGTATTATGTTTACTGTTTGCTGAAATTTTTGAAAGAAAACGAAGTAATAAAAGAACCAGGCTAACCAAGTGAGGCAAATATAAAAAATTTAACAAAAAATTAAATCATAATGGTATAGAGTGTTCAAGTAAAAACAATGGATAATTTATTTTTACAATTTCTCCATTCATATTTTTTTTAATATCAAAATTTGCAGAAAAGAAACTCCCTTTTTAGCAATTTTGGACAGACAATATTATAGATAAATTACAAAATTCAAGAGGATAATATTGTTCTCTCAAAAGCTAGAAATATTGCATAATATAATTATTATGTTTGAAGGTTAGGGACTGTTTCGGACTTCTATTGCCTTTACTTATTTTGATCACAACGTTTCAACTGGTAAAAATTTCCAGTCGTCTTCAGGTAAATATAGTTCTGAAGACGACTAGAGATTTACCAGTTTAAACGTTGTGATAAACTTAAATAAAGAAAATGAAAGTTCGAAACACGTTTATCACTCAAGAATCAGGACTGGGGGTGAGCAAAAGAATCGATTAAACGATTGTGAAAATTTTAAAAATCGATTAATCGATTATTTCTCGATTAATCGATTATATTTCGATTAATTGACTGTTTTTCGATTAATCGATTTAATCGAAATAATCAATTATTTTTATCAATCGACAATCGATTGTAAAAATTCATAATCGCCCAGCCCTATTTGTGACAAGTCATTGGAAAGCAAATTTTAGAGCGCTATAGTGATATTCATAATAGTTTTAATGAAAAATTTACATTACACTAAACCATATTTACAACTAAAATTTCAAAATTCTATAATGAGCAACAATGAAGTGGGGTTCTGTCCAACGATTTTATTTTTACCCGGTATATACCTACTAACGAAACTATTAGTGGCATGAACTTCTTATTTGTTTACTACAACCTAATTCAAAAAAACGCTCTAACCGAAACGGATTTCCTCCTTATCTATTCAAATTAAAATACTGCCAAAGTTTTTGCACCTTTCTTTAGAAAACACTCCTTAATTGTCCTATCAATCATAATCAGACCAGTGAAGCGAATTTCTCGGTTAAATTACTTCAAGAGTTGCGTCGTTTTATCTGTTCAGGAAGACAATTTCCGTTTGATAACCCAACATCTCATTTAACTTTCCACCATCCGATCGCTGCGCTTTTTCTACAAACCAGTTTGATTGATTGATTTTCAATAAATGAGATGGAAATACGACGAAAAAGCAGTTTGAAGTTGTCGATATGGCAGACAGTTCGCAAACGCGAAGATTTTGATTTTTAGGGTTCTCTAAACAGGGTTTGTGGGAACTTAATTCATTTCGTTATAAAGAACATCTCTGAAATATCAATAAAACCTGATAACCTTTTAAAACATTTATTTTTTATCATCAATTATTTACTTGTAGTACCTTAGAAACGGTTGCTATAAACATCATCATAATATCATAGGAAATATTAGCGAGCAATAAAGTTCATAATGCCCGGTGATTTTCGTAATGCCCGGTAATTATTATTAAAAAAAATATTGCACAATATTTGTATTTATTTTTAACAATTTTTTTACATAATATTATTCTGTTTTTCCTGTGTTAAATGTACAATTTTTGAATTTTCTTGAGAAAAAAGCTGGACTAACTATGAAATTTTGCGACTAGATTGCTGAGTTTCTCGATGTGCATGCGGATTCCTGCTCCATTTCAACATTAATAAACGTATTTTCTTTTTCGGTAACAGAGCTAGCTATCATTTATGCTATTCGGTTTTTCGACGTGATGCTTTTCTCTATATAACCCTTCCGCTACGCTAGTACTCTTCCACTTTCCGTGTAGCTTAAGGGTTGCAGGGGAAGCACCACCCTCGATAAGAAGTGTGGACGAGATCCGACGTAGGCAATGTCCTGTATTGGCGTTTTCTAAATTAAGAAATTTTGCTATGATTGAAGGAACACGTCCTACTGTATTTTTACCCACAGGCATAACTATGCATTTACCATTTCGGTATGTAAGGAAAAATTTGCGTTCCTTAATTCCTCTAGGCCTTAATGCAAGGTTCTGTCTAACCAATTTTAAGGCATCTGTTTGGTCTCCTTCGATTATATTAAAACTTTTTGGCGTAGCAGTTTTAGTTTCTGGTACCTGGACAAGCATAACAGGCACCTTATCCTCAATATTATCAATGGTAATTTTTACCATCTCATTCCGTCCTAGGTCGCCAAAAACTCCCATTACGAGTACCACTTTATGCAGCAGGCAGGTACCATTCGGCGCATTTTTGATAAAAGTTAAAACTTGTTCACCTTAAGTTTTAAAAATGCTATTAATTGACAATATCTTGAAATATTAATGTTCTCCTTTACTATAAGTTCAAACCTTCCCTGGAAATAATTTGTCCAAAGGCTATTTGGGGTATATTTTTCCGACTAAAATAAAGTAAAAATAATTAAAAATTGTTATTACCAATGAGCAAAAGGGTTGCATACCAATTCCTGAAAGTAAGCCATCATTACTGTTTCAGTAATCACCGTAATTTAGTCTTTTACTTTTCATTGTAGAAAATTTTCATACTCCTTGTCGTACAGAGCTTTAGACTTTGCCGGTAATAAGATTTTCTTAGCTTTTTCAGCATTTTCTAAAATATTTTGTGGAATTTCCAAATTTTCGTTTATAAAACATAAAAGACGCTTAAAATAAACAACCCTTAGCAACCGTCAAACTTATTCAATGACAACCGATCGAAGCTCACTAAATACTAAAAATTTGAGAAAATACGTAAAAAAAAAAATGCAGGAGTTTAACTATTTATATTTTAAAATTAATGAAAAATAAAGTATTGTATACACCACAGGCGTTACTAAACTATAATGCCCATCGGGCGTTGCTTTTGCCTTTCGGGCATTATAGTCTACTTAACGCCCTTGGTACATAATTAACTATAATATACACAAGATATTTGGTAGATTGCTTATTATGCTGTAACGATAAACAATTTAATTCTAATGTTAATACCTTATCAATGAGTATCATGGTTGATGTATATTATCACAACTGGGAAGTTGTTTCCCCAACGGGGCGTGAAAGAAACACTGCCTAGAAAACACATAGATCAATATATTTTTATGTATAACTTGTTCACCAGGTAGCCTGGAGGAAACCCAGCATGTCTCGTTGGAGGCGGTCAGACTAAACCGCACTATTAGCCTGGGAGGCTTTAGGGGAATGTGGCCTGAAGCGCTTTACTTGAGCTACGTTTCCGAGGGATCAGTGGACAAGTAAGGACCCAGGAAACAGTTTTTAAGTCTATAAGATGTAGAAGCCCTTCTGGGGAACTAGAGATTATCAGGAGGGATGCTTTGGGTCTATAAGACGTCGAACCGCTCCTGATGGTAAGAGAGTTGACCAATCGGAAAGACGGAGGTACTGTGTCCAAGGGACCACTTTTGCTTAATTTATTTACAGCGAACTTACCTACTGATATTTCTGCCTTTTATTGTCAAATTTACTTGTCATTTTCACCTAATGATCAATGTCTCTCTTTTGCCCAAATTAATCAGAACTTAAAGATAATAAATGTGAGGTCTAAAAACAATGGTCTTCTGCTGTATCCTGCAAAAACCTCTGCTATGCTTATTGGAACAGATAGACAACGTTCCAACGTTCCAAAGTTCTGGTAAACGATTCCGTTTTGTTAGATGGAGTTCCAATTAATTGCAAAAATGTTTCTAAACCCCATTGAAACTAGCTTATGGCAGATTAAAATCAACTTATAAATTTAAATACATACTGGATGTTAACAGTAAATTGAGATTCGTCGATTATTTACTTTATCTTAATGTGACTATTGCGATTTAGTTTATGGTCATGCAGAACGCATGTATGAGGCTTGCTGCATGTGTGAGACGAAAAGAAGATCATATAACTCCATCATATTTGCAATTTGGTTGGTTCAAAATAAAAAAAGGCGTGATGTTTACGATGTGATCTTTACGAAAAACTAATTTTTGCCGATGGTGTATTTGTTTGAGAAGCGTACCAATTTTATTTAATATACCACCACATTCCACCTCTGCTTTCAGAGGTTCTTTTTCCTATTATTATTGTTTTTTATTTAACATCTTACCAAACTATTTAAAATCAATTAATAATAAAAATGCATTTGAAAATCAGCTTAAGAATTATTGCGAATATATACAGTGTCAATCACTCGTTACTGTAGGAGTTACGAGTTACTGATAGTGCTCCAATATCCTATTCTCTAATTAAGGCAGATTTAATTGTTTTTAATATCACACAATATTATTATTTTATATACTAATAATAATCAGAATAATTTATATTCTTTAGTTATTTTCAATAATATTGCATTTTTTTTTTATTAAATTTGCAATATTACAAACAAAGTTAAGCCCCGCCTTAATAAAGACTTTTTGTAATTAAATTTGAATTTGAATGATTGCCAACTTCCTTCATCGATTTGTAGAAATACTGATTAAATACTTAAAAAGTTCGATTTAGCTTATTTATTCTTCTTTTGTTTAAAACAGATCAATGTACCTATTAAGTAGACTTTATATTTAAAGCGTCTTGTGTTAATTGGTTTTTATTTATTCTAGCATTTAATATAAATGATTATTTTTATTATAATTTTTTTCTATTACTACCTACTTCTTAGTACCTATTAATCAATTAGTTTGAAAATATATCAAATCCTTTACACTAAATACACTAAAGAGTCACTAAAATATAAATATTTTCTTGAATAACCAAATTCTGCTCAGCCCTTTTAATGAATCTAGGTATTTGTTTTCCAAACAGATTTTTTTAAAGAGAAAAGGGGAAAATCCAAGCAGCAATATTAATTTGGTAATGGGCATTTGACGAGGCACGGGAAACAAGTTCTATAACAGCTTTTTAACAGGAATTTTCAATTTGTGAGATATTAAAATCGGCAGGAAACGGCTGCATCGTGTTTAATATCGACAGCAACGTTCCAAAGTTCAAATTTGACTATCAATATATTACACAGCTGACGATAATGTTGGAAGGTTCCCTTAAAAGCAAAAATTATACAAAGAATATTTTTTAGCTTGGAAGCCCCATAAATACAGTATAAAAGTGAATTGTTGAATTGAAAATAAAGCTTGCGTCATCAAGTACTACTGGTGCCCCTAACAACGCACCTGAATTTTATTTATTGATTTTTTATTCAAATTTACCACTCAACATAAATTATTATGACATACCAATATTATTGTTAAAATAAGTAAATGTTGGCATATTTTCTAACTATTTCGGGGTGTACAGTGTACAGTACTATACGATGTACAGAGCCACTCACAAAAACCATTCAACTTTAATTTTGTTTAACTAAAAACTATCCCTTTACTTTTTAGGTTATGTTACATAAACTGTGCTTAGAATTTTACAGTCATGTCAAATCAGTCAAAGACGTAGTTTCCACAGTTGCTTCTGTTTATTCACCTTCTAATGGTTCTGTTGATGATTCTGATATTATCTAATCATGTAACAGGTATTGAATTAATTAGTGGAAATTTAAAATTGTCAATGAACTTTTTGTCCCTCTTTTTTTATGATAAGGCACAACACTGCAGGATTAATCCTTTATGGCGCTCTGCGAGCGGTGCGTGTTCGCAGGAAACGATTCACGTTGGTCTGGAATTTTTGGAGATTATACTCGTGGGGGAACACGGCCTCAGGGAGGTCCTTCCAGAGTGATGACGTTCTCCAGATGAAAGAATTTTTAAACAGTGTCGTTCGAGGGACACTAAGATGAACCACATACGAGCGAACTGCAATGACTCATCGTGTATTTCTACCATGTACCGCTCTGGGTGGGATCAAGCGGGCAACCTGAGTTGATCAGTTGCCATAAAATATTTGTAAAATAGACTCAAGTCGCCAACCTGCCTTCGATGTTCAAGGCTTTCCAGGTTGTTTGTCAGATCATGGTCACCGATCAAGCGAACGGCTCTTCATTGAATGGAATCTACCAATCTCAGATTATGGTTAGGAGCAGAGCCCCAAATATGCGAACAGTACTCCAGCGATGGTAGAATTTGGGCTTTATAGAGCATCAAAAGTTGTTGGGGTATATGCCTTTCAAATTAACCAAATCATCAAAATGTGTTCTCTATCATTTTACGAGCCCGGTTGTACGAGTAAAATTTGTACAGATAACACGCTTAAATCGGTAATTTTAAAGCACTGGTGGTAACTAGTTGTCTGCCTGCAAAAAAAAATCACGAATAATGATTAACAACTTATACCACGAAATTCGGGAACGAAATCCTGAACTAACCACATTGGATGCAGCAGAAATATGTGTCACTTTAACGAAACTTTCCTCACGCACTGTGTTCAGGATTTTTAAAGCCCTCAAGAAAATGACGAAAAATAAAATAGTGAAAGAGCCCAGACAAAAGGACGGAAAAAAATAATCCTGATGCCACTAAATACGCTATTCGTCGCAAACTCCATGGACTTTTTATTCTTAATGAAATATTCACAATAAAAAAAATTATGGCTAATATTAAGAAGGCCATATCTTTGCCTAAAATACCAAACGAACTTTAAAAGAAACGAAAGTTAGGTGTATCAAACGAAATCGAAAAAGCCTACTTAATTGAAAAAAACTAAATTATTGTATGGGGGCAAAAACATTTGGCAAAAACACGGGAGTTTCGGGAAAAGGGACAAAATTGTATTATACCGACGAAACATGGCTCAATGAAGGGCACACAATTGAGAATGGATGGCAAGATCTAATTATTAAATTTCATAATTTATTATTTTTTGCAATGAATACGCCACTGGAATTATTTCCCATGATGTCGCACAACCCGAAGCTCTATATATGCTGGTGATGTCACTAACAGAAGTTTTGGACTTCGAGTAGCCGAAAATGTGCTTTAAAATCTAAATCATTTTACCTAAGTACCGCAGAGGTGATACAATTAAAAATATTTTAATTCGTTTTGGACTTGTTTATTACAAGTGTTACTAAAAATTCTTCATCTGAAGAAATTTCCGACTCACTTGACGATGAAGATTCATCCACTAGTGTTGAAGCAATTTTAAAATTCCCACTATTGACTTTGTGGAGAATGTTAAACTTAGCTTTGATTCTTACAGTCACATTTCACAAAGTGCATCTTTTATAGATATTTGATCCAAAAATTATTTATTAGGTTGTATCATCTTTGTTTACAGAACATTAGTCAAAATATGTGCAGAACGCACTACTTCTACTTTTCTGTGTTTCCCGTCAAGTCGCAGAACGCCCATTTTTTACTTTTGGCAATTTTATGCGCAAACAAGGTTGTTTGGAATTATTTTCTTTATTTCGTTATTTAATTTATGTTCGGATAAAAGCCCAGACTCTCGTATCGTTTGGATCTTTTATAGTGTGTCTCTGTTCTCTTCCTTTTTTTGGTTATATTAAGTTGGCAATACTTTGAGTCACCTGATATGGAGGAGAAGGGGGTTTCATTAGAGCTCTCGTGGCCTTTGAGCTCGCCTTTCAAAAAACACTTTCAGACAAGAAGTTCGAGCCTGTCGCCGTTGGGCTATTTTTTTGTTGCCAAAAGACCACGAGGTCTCACTTTCCTTTTAAAGGTAAGCTCCTTTGATTTCTTTTGTTTTTTTTTGGTTTTTTGTTGTTGGGATTTAGGGGGTAATTTTCTTTTCTATGTAGGTAGGTCCAGCCACATAATTGATATTCCACATGGGAATTTAAGGCCAACATAACTACCTAAGGTTCCCCAACTAAACCTGTAAGGGTCTAATTCCACCTGGCCTTTCATAAGAAACCACATGGGGCCATACTGGGTTATGGAAGTAGCCGCCTAACAGGATCCTTTAGAGCTGCCCAAATAGATGTTTTGATATTTAATTAACTATAATTTGTTTAATTAACTTGAATTTAATCCATAATTTCCTTTTAAGAATGTAAGGCGATCTTGACTTGAGGTCACATTTTTTCATATAACCAAAGGTAACAAGTTGAAGTATTAAAGGTTTAAGAATCTTTAGAGGTTATATAGATACATAAACGCATGGTTTTTATAAATCCTTGAGTCATGAAAAGCTTAGTTTAATCCTTTTTATACTTTATTGCTAAACATAAATAATCTTACTTCAGAGTAATTTTTCTATTTCACTGTGATCATATACCTAGCATAAACCCTTTTCTTGATCAAGTAACCTTTTTTATTTAATAAACATTTTATTGTTTGTGTGGAAAACTTTGGTTTTATTTATTGCATAGATTTTCAATAGTAACTGACATTCGGTATATTTTTACTGGTTTGGACTTTGATTAAACCAGGTGGCGCCCAACGCAAAACAACGACGAAGGAAAGGTGTAAGTATAACGGACCACGACCTAGTGCCTCCACATTAAGAGCTACCGTCAGCAAATAGTGACAACTTGTTGTCAATGAAAAAAGGTTGCCACTGTCATAGTGTTTTATAAACTTTAGGGTGCTCATGATAAACACATTTAAAATATTAAAAAAAAAATTCATTTTTTGGCACAGGCAAAAAATTAAATTTATCTAACAACAAATAACAAGATCCTTGTCAGCCTGTCACTACTATTTAAAATCCATCAAAGTGTTTTCCATCTCAAAAATTTCACCAGCTTATGTGTGCTCAATTTTGATGACGTCAAGCTAATCAGTGATGAAATCCATTAGAAAAATTCGGTGAGAATAAAAACGCACGTTAAATTATACGTAGGTCAGTCTGCCAAATTTCCAAGGATGACATTACGCCAAATAAATATGAATACAATACAGAGTGGCAAAAAAGTCGCGCATAATGCCTGTAACTTTTGAATTACCTCGTATACGAAGAAGTGACCTTGATGAAAGTTGTTCAGTAAATTATTCCCCACATTTCTACCTGCATGAATTTTTTCTGTCATTTCTGGTTTGGTTGCCATAGAGACTAACTTACTTTTTTTAAATGGAGCACCCTGCATATGATTGCATATTTGGATTCTACTGGAAAAACTCTGAATTCTTTGTATTTCAAATTTTTACCTATCTTCAAGCGTTTCCGAGATAATAACAGCTCAAAAATGAAAAATTTCCTAATTATAATTATTTCTACCTAATACCCACCAGTTGAGTCAAGGTGTTTTCATGACAGCTACCTAAGAGGTGTCAATTTTGAGTTCCTGTTTAATTTTCTGTTGTCTGATTTCTAATTTGTTTACACTATGGTTGATCTAAAAAAGAAGCAACGAGTTGAAATTTTAATAATGAGCGGTTACGGAAATATGAAGAGATCACAAGATCAGGTTTGTCGACTTTTCAATGAATTATATCCAAACTGGCCTCCAATAATTCAGTAAACGGTGTGTCAAGTAGTAAAGAGATTTTGAGAAATAGGCAGTTTTAGGGAAGCCGCTAGATCACGTCGAGCTAAAACAGCAACAGGGGGAGACAAAGCTTTAGATATCATGCTCTCAATACATGAAAATCCAATACAATCATCCAGGCCAATAGAAATGGATTTTAATATGTCTCATCAGTCAGTGAAAAGTGTTTAAGCAGGAGAAGTTTCATCCCTACAAGATAAAGTTGGTGCACGGGTTAAACGAGGACGATTTTGATAGAAGAGCTGAATTTTGTGAGCTGATGATGGAAAGATGCAATAGCGATAATATGCTCGCAACAAATATCATTTTCTCGGATGAAGCTACTTTCCATTTAAATGGCATTGTTAATAGACACAATTATTGTTATTCGTCTGCGGAGAGTACCTACCTACTCACTGGTTCCAGGGAGGTTATACTCAAAGGCCCGAAAAGTTAAAGTTTGGGCGGGCATAGTTGGTAGACATATTGTGGGACCTTTTTACATAGAGGGTAATTTAAGTGGCGAAGAATATCTGGACCTCCTCAGGAATCACATAATTCCTTATTGCAGAATGGTTTTACCGGGTCTAAATAATGGCATAAACGAACAGGTATAGTTCCAGCAAGAAGGAGCACCTGCGCATTATACGGCAAATGTTAGACATACATAAGCGAACAATTTCCAGGACGTTGGATAGGCAGAAGAGGTGCTATTGGCTGACCAGCGCGATCCCCGGATTTAACCCCGCTCGATTTCTTTTCGTGGGGCACTTAAAGAACAAAGTCTACGTTAATCGTCCAAATGACTTAGAAACTTTAAACGTTAGACTTAGTGCTGAAATTCGGGCCACTCCAGAGGAGTTCCTTTTAAACGTTGTAGACGGGTTCAGGGATCGACTGGCGCTCTACTTAGCAGAAAATGGTGGTCATTTTGAATACCTGATCCACGGAAAAGGTTTCACTTGTTTATTATTCCGATATTAAGTTGTTCAATTTTCTAGGCTATTTATTTTGTTATTATAAAGTTTGTTACAATTTTAATAAAAATAAAAATTTCAAATACAAAAAATTCAGAGTTTTCCCAGTAGAATCCAAATATGCAATCCATATGCACGGTGTTCCATTAAAAAAAAGTAAGTTGGTCTCTATGGTAACCAAACCAGAAATGACAGAAAAGATTCGTGCAGGTAGAAATGTGGGGAATAAATAAATACGAGGTAATTCAAAAGTTACAGGCATTATGCGCGACTTTTTTGCCACTCTGTATAATATGCTTACGAAATAGGTATCGGTGAGCTATTTGTCTATACATTTTCTGGTTAATATACTGCTTGTTTGGAATTATTTATTTTCTTTAATCAAATATTCCTGGTCAATGGAAATTCTAAACCATTTTACATTGTCGGCACGGTGGATCTTGCCGGTGCGTCATGGATCAACGATCAAAAAACAACGTGATTTACTACCCCCCTCTTTATTTACTGTAGCCTTATGAACGTTTTTGTGCCTTGAAATTCAGTTTAATCCTATAAACTGTTCTTTTCAGAGCTATTTTTGTCGTATTTTCGTGTTGGCGGTAAGTAATTATGGATATTTGTTATTATTCCGAACGCTAGCCATGAAAATATTGACTTTTATGAACTTCGTTTTGATTGTTTGAATCTCGTCATTTTGTTAGATTCATATGGTTTTAGTGACGTGAAAGTAATGACGCACCGGTAACCATCTTTTTTTTTCTGACATGTTATTATTTCCAGTAGAAATATAACTAGTGCATGAAATATTTCCGGAAATTTTTGAAAATTTTGTCTGAAACCAATTTTTTAACAAAAGCATGAGTGCATTGCACCTGAAAAAATCCCGAACCCGCAGGGTGAGGGATTTTTTCTTTGGTGCAATGCACGAATGTTTTTTTTTTTTTTTAATTGGCTGAATACCAAATTTTGAAAAATTTCCATTAGGAAATATTTTAGGCACGTGTTATGTTTTGATCGGAAATTTCCCAAGTTGATAAAAGTTTATTTAGGTAGTTGCTAAAAAGTTGATTTTGATATATTTATTTATTTAAATAATACCATACTTTAATAACAATTAATATTTTTTCTAATGCTAATAGTAAAATAAAACTTAAACTTAGTCCTGCTTCTGAAAACTACAATTGCTATAAAATGTACAATGTTTTGATGTTTTGAAACTATAAATGTCAAAAATGACAATTATCCCCGGGATATTTCCAGATGTAATTTTCAAAACGGATGCAATTTCCACTTATCAATTTTTTAAAATTTCCGTGTAAAATTTCCGGTTAAATTGACACTGCGAAATTTCCATGAAAACACAACCAGCGATTATTTTAAGGATGCTATTGCCAAACTTTATAACACTATTTAACCAATTTAAGGATGCTATTGCCGAACGTTATACAATTATTTAACTGAAATAAGATTATAATAAATGGTTTGTTACATCCTTTATATTGAGTGTACAGGGTTTTCGCTTATATTTAAACCCCTGTCTTGAGCGTAAACAATAAGAGATAGAAAAAAACTTTAAATAAGAAAGTTTTAGAATTTTAACTGAATCATCAGAATCTTAGCAAAAAGTTTACAAAATATGATTACAATGCCGAAAAAGATAAGCAACTTACGTTTTTTTAAATGGAACACAATGTATCTATTTTATTAAAATTATAGATATTTATTTCCTGATTCCAAAAATATATAGTTTGTTTATATTAGCTCAAACCGTTTTTAGGATATTAGCAATCAAAATTTTAAAAAGTTGAATTTATTTTTGTTTATAAGTCTAGAATGCCTTGAAAATCAAATGATAAAGTCTGCCGGTCTTTTCTTATTGCAATTATTATTATTACGTCTAGAAAGCCATAGAAAACAAATGTTATTATGACATTTTTGGCATTGCTTACTTGTTTGCTTGTAATAAACTAACATTTTTCTTCGTATTTATAATAATAAAATGGGATTTTCTGCAGCAGAAAGATTCGATGTTATCCGTTTATATTATTTAAATAATAGAAATTCATTTACAACTCGTAATAAATACCACAGATTATTTCCCAATATATTTTTACCTTCCAAAAGAACTAATCAATATGTTGTAAAAAAATTTGAAGAAACCAAAAGCTTAGAAAGGAAAAAGAGGACAGCAATAAGGGATGAGGAATTATACTTAAATGTCTTGCTGTTCTATGAAGGTGATTATTTCCATTATTTTTTATATACTTATTATTAAACCCTACTATAATCGCCTTTATATTACAGAAAATCCTGAGTATTCTGTACCAGATGCGGTGGGCCATTTTAACAAATCTTTATCAAAAATTCACGAAATTTAAAAAAAATACTGTTATTATCCCTATAAATTTTTACCAGTCCTCTATAAATGTTTGATGCGGCATTATAGGAAATAAAGTCATTGGTCCAATCATTTATAATAGGACTTTAACTGGCCTAAGATATTTAGAATTTCTTGAGAATGAGATTGAAAACTTTTTAGAAGAGCTTCCTCTCAACCAATACGCTACGCTTATCTGGCAGCAGGACGGTGCGCCAGCCCATATTGTTGCCCCTGTTACAAGGTATTTAAATGAACAATTAATTTGCGGATTGGAAGAAACGGACCAATAATGTGGCCGGCAAACAGCCCCGATTTGACGGTGCTGGATATTTTTCTTTGGGGCTATTTAAATAACGAAGTTTATTACAATAGGCCAGAGAACATTCAAGTTTTGAAACAAAGACTTCGAGAATGAATTTTGGAGACTATCGAGGGTCCATTATAAACTCAATAAATCATGAATTTTGGGAAATATTCAAAAATGTTAATAAATCAAGGAAGAGTTACGATGAAAATCAGTAATATTTTGTTTATGTTTAATTATTTTTCGTTTTAACATCGTATTAATTTTCTTTTAAAATTTAAATAACAGTCATAAAAGTAAATTTTTATTTTAATTAATTATTGTTACTAAAGTGTTAATACTTAATGATTAACTAAAAATTTTGATAGCAAACTACAAATTAATAGATATTAAATGGAATTAAACGTGTTGCATTTATTTTGCAACGCCTCCTAAATGTTATTTTAATAGTAAGAGAAGCATCACCAATGTAGGTCATTCGATTTTCAAGGCATTTGAGACTTATGAACGAAAATAAGTACTTTTTTAAAATTTTGATTGCTAATATCTTAAAAACGGTTTGAGCTAATATAGATAAACTATATATTTTTTGAATCAGCAAATAAATATCTATAATTTCAGTAGAATAGATACAGGGTAGGGTGTTCCATTTAAAAAAAACTTAAGTTGCTTATTCTTTTCGGCAGTGTGATCATCTTTTGAAAATTTCTTGCTAAGATTCTGATGATTCGGTAAAAATCCTAAAACTTTTTATTTAAAGTTTTTTTTTATATCTCTTATTGTTTTCGCTCTAGATAGGGGCCTAAATATAAACGACAACCCTGTACATACACTGTGCATCCACTATTAAATAAACTGATTTTTTCTTGCCATAATGTCCGATAGCTAAGTATTTGCATATAAGAATTTAGGGCAAAACTAAGTGATTAATAAATCATGGACACAAAAAATTTTTAAATTATCTATATTTTTTTTGAGGGTTTTAATGGTATAACAAAAAAAAATATGCGCTTGAACAACACTCAAAAGATATATTTTTATACCTAATCGATGTCGCCCTTATTTTTTAAACATCAAATAAAAGAAAGAAACGAAAAACGATTAATCACTCCACAGATATTCCTAACGCATAATTATTTCGGATAAAATCCCTGGTCCTAAGAATGGTCCTAATTTGCAATTTTTTGAGGAACAAAGGGCCGAAAAGAATTTTCGTTCAAGCGTAAAAATCACGTAAAAACGTGCCTCTATTGGACGAGGGTCGACAAAGTTTCCGATTTTAGGAGGGTATTTTTTTAGGGGTGGATATCTTCCCGAGGCCATTACATAGGTTTGCTTTAAAACAGATGGTTGGGTAATTTTCGACAATATGGGATTTTTGTAACGCCCTTGTGATTATTTAAAGTAGGAGCATCTTGAGTTTTAAAATATTGATTGACTAGACTTATAATTTGTTTTGTCACATTTGTCATTTCAACATATACAGCATGTCTAAGCATCTATACTAAATTTTAATTTTGGAATCATTGCAACAATGGAAAACAGTAAGTTTTATATTTGTGTTTTCCCATCAAAATTCATATTTAGAAACTGCACAATATATATTTTTATTTTATTTGGCCATGTATTCATTCTTTTATCATCAATAATCACTTCAAGTAAATCCATCTTTAATTCTTTAAAAAATTAAAATTTATTTGTCAAAATGACATACACAAAACCTGTCATCGGATTTGACCAAGAATAACGCTAACGTTTTTATTTTCTTCCTATTTTTGTGCTTAAATTAACTCGGCTTTAAGCACCCTTTATTTGGCAAAGCTAACCGGTGCAACTCAAATCTGCAAGATAAGGTTAACCCTTTAGATGTTTTTTCCCCTTAGGCCTGTCCTTATAGGAGCACTACGGCCATAAGTAGACCTATTGTGCAATTATTAAAGACTATTACCGACGTACAGACGTATCGACAAACCCACTAATCACAATCCAAATCCATAGTAGAGAAGCACTATATGAAATATAATAGAAAAAGGCGCAAAAACTTTGCAGATAAAATCTTTTAAAAGAAAATGCACGAGCCAAAATTATTTAAGGCAAGAGCCGATATCAAAATTTCTGTAAACGATAATACCCAAACAGTACACAATGAATAACAAATGTCAAAGGATAAAGTCCTGACGTAAAAATACATTCAAGAACCCGAGATAGAGTGGTTATTTCATTCAGTTCCAGTTTTACTCTCCCGAATATGGCATAGCGTCTGCGATCCAAGGATTCGCATTTTGACCGACAGCATTCTAGACAGTTTCCCTATCCTTGCCGCAGAGCCTGCAGCTAAGATCTCCATTGTATATCATCATTTTGTTCAGGTCATCCTTGACAGCCATATGTCCTGTTAGAAATCCCGTTGTTGTTCTTAGTTGGTTCCTGCTAAGGTTAAGCAACTGTTTTGAGAATTTGGGACTAACACTCCCCATAACTCTCTTGCTATAATTGTGTCCCTGTCTGCTGTTCCAGTAGACTTTGTTTTCATTTTTGGTCCATCGCTTAATAGCTTCTCGTGCTGTGCATTAAGACACTCCTAGGGCTGGTTCAGGACCAATGTATGGTGCAGCTGATGCTTGCCTCGCGAGCTTGTCTGCTCTTTCGCTGCCAAATGGTTATGGTTTATTTGTTATTTATTTTGTGAAAAAAAATAAAAATGTTACGAAGCACAACAAAACACAACAAGAAGGTGGTTTAACGTGGCAAATACTGAAAATGTCCTCCACCCTCTTCTTGGCATGCTCCCAGACGATGGTAAAACCCGTCGACGGAATTTCGAATTTCGAGCCGGTATGTTATGTGTCTCCAATCTAATTTTGTTTTTCAAATCTTGAATATTATTTGACCTATTTTGGTAAACTTTTTCTTTTAAATATACCGGTACTCAGAATAGATTAACAGTATTCCTGTCTGCCAGGGTTCTCAGTTTATTCTGGCATTCCCAGACTAGCCTTGATGTTACCCTCTGGCTCGCGAGAGCCTTGAGTACCGCTTGACTGTCTGAGCATATATGTATAGATTCGTCTATTTTGGTTGGCTCTTCTATTGTTTTCCCATGCGCATTGTAGCATGGAATAGGTTTCTGCCTGGAATACTGTTGGAAGTCTTCCCAAGGGAAAGAACAAGTATTTTCTTGGTCTTAATCCCTGTGCCTTCTTCAGTCTTGGATCCATCGGTGAACCACACCTGAGCTCCAGACAGAAAATCTGGTTCATTGTTTCTCGACACGGTTCAATCCTGAATGTTTATCTCAAAGGGTGTGTCATAAACAAATTTTGGTGTCATGTGGTCTGATCTCATCTTCATCTCCGGCACATATGCTATGTCTTCTATAACTTCGCGACCTACCCTCTTTACTCTGGAGATCGGCATCATCTAAAGGCGGTGGAGGTTCGTTTTGGCCTCCTTCTGTATCGTCAAGAGGGCGCTCCATTGCTGCAGAAGGGGCCAATTTCATTGCACCTATTATGCCTAAGTAAGCCAGTCTCTGAAGACTTCCTAGCTTCAGCATAGAGGTCCTCTGCAGAACTTCTGGCCAGCAGATCACGGATGCGTAGGTAATTGAGGGTATCACCACTCTGGTGTTTATCCAGTTCACCATCTTGGGCGAACCCCTATTTTTTCCTTCGCTTTGTGAAGGGAACTATGAAGGTCTTTTGAGGGCTGTTGTTTAGATCTTTCCGTCTTATCCATTTTTCCACCACTTTAAGGGCCTCCCGCATTATATCTCTCACAGTGGTGTTAAATTTTCCTTGTGTCGTGATGACCAGATCATCAGCATAACCCAAGATTGAGTGCCCCGCCCCACTGAGTTCCCTGAGAAGGCCATCCATGACAAGATTCCAGAGCAGGGGAGAGAGAAGCTCTTAGATTAGGTATAACCTAATATAGGCGGTCAGAATGGTTATTAATTAATCCTGGAGAAAAAGTTGAACTGTTTGCCGACAGCCTAACCGAGAAATTCATTGTGCAACCACGAATCCTAAAAGGAATGCGCGGGTCACTAGAGCTTTTCAAATAATAAGAATATAAGACATGATGTTCAAATAATACCAAGGGTATCTCTGGAGGAAGTTCGCTCTGTTATGCATGTCGTAAATGCAAAGACGGTACTAAAAACAAAGTCTTCAAAAATCTGCCGGATAAAACAACAATGGACGTGGTAAATATAGCCCAAGCTATATTAGAATAGGCTGCTTTCCCAACGACTAGAAGAAAGCTAAGGTGGTGTTGATACCGAAAACAGGAAAGGATTTAACATTGGCGGTTAATTATAGGCCGATACGTCTTTTATCAAGCCTTGTCAAAGGGGTTGAAGAATTAATACTAAATCGGGTAACCGTAATTGTATTAGACAACGACATTTTACCACAGGGGCAATTTGGATTTCAAGCTTGACAATTCATTGTTGCAGTGGTAAATTAGTTACGCGACCGTTCGGGGTGGGTATTAGGTATGCTTTTTGGTATGGAATCGAAAACACATTTTATGTTGTATTTTGCATTATACAAATAAACATTGGTCGCGTCTATCAGAACTTAGCGGCAGAGTAGCGCCACGTGGCTCAGTGATTGCTCAAGTAGTGAGAATGAGAATCACTCGATATGAAGTCGCGCTACTCGAACGCTACATTCTGATGGAGGCGTACAATATAAAAACCAATACCTACTAATTTAGTGGTAATTACTGCCCTAAATTAAGTATGAATAACTTCACCTTTTATATATTTATGCATTTTACAAACATCAACGTTTAAATATGATTAATATAAATTGAGTATAATAATTTTAAACTACGGCAATGCCTGTAGAATTTCTGAAGGTGTCGAGGTATGCATTCTATCCTCACTAATTCAATATCATATACGATAAAAAGAGACAAAACCATTACTAAGGGGCATAAAGTGAGTTGCCAAATTTACCAAAACATAGCGATTATAACTTGCAATATGAAGGGGAAGAATCAACGGGATATACCTTACAAGGTGTACAATATATAGGGATATGCATACGCCTAATTGTTTTAAGTAATATATTTGAATCATATACAAATAAATATCTTATTGAAATTTAAAGAGAGAATTACGGCAACAATCTAAATTGTGTATTCGAATTCCATCGTAGCTCACCAGCTGTACACATAGGTGAACTAATCAAAAAAACGAAAAGAAACAATATTTAAATTTAATATTTTTTTCTGGAGGTATATCATCGGTTGTACGCCGAAAATGATAAATAATACCAGATAGTAAATTTTCAGCGTATAATTTGTACTTTTAGCCTAGGCTTTCGACCTCATGGTCATCATCAGGGTTAAGGCTCTGCAATCCAACTGATGCAGAGATGGGAAGATATTTAAATTATCAAACCAGACAAATAAATAGTACCAACCTAAAAAGGTATAAAAGTATAACTGTAAAACAATTTAGATATTTTTAATACTTATACATCAATAACAAAGGTCTCGAGATCAGAGGAAATATTTTAAAATTAAAAAAAATTAAATTAGTACGGTCATTTTTGTTGCCCAAGAACCCAGGTAGCTGGTCTAGCTTGGTCAACACATTAAATTCAATAGATACAAATAGTAAACTTTTATATCAATTTAATACCAACAACTTTAGAGAAATCGATTATCTTGAGGATCTTAAAAAATATACAGATTCCAGAGACATTTGTTAAATATCAGATTTGGTTTATTTTCAAATTGTTTCACAAGCCCTCTTTTCGATGAACCTTCCAATCATTTTGCTAAAAATTTATTCCGTCATAATTCGGTCCAGTAAATTTAATTTAAATTTTTTAAAAATTAAACTACTTTGCAGCGTTAAGAACGACGCTGGAATTCCAACTCCTTTTATATAATTTTGGTATTACCAAAGAAACTTATAGTTGCGTAGCTATAAGTTTCTTTGGTATTACTTAGTTTTGCAGGTTAGAGATCGTTATTTTTGGAAAGCTCTTTGTTTTGTTTGATTACGGATTTCCCTAAAGCTTTGAATACAGATCAAACTGTTTTTCCTTAGTGTTAACATTATAGTATCATTATTTTATTATTATCACAATTTTGTGACAGGCCACTTCTTTTGAAATTATTATTTAAGTGTATCTGTCCAGCATCTTGCTTTTTAGGTCGTCGGTTAATTTACTTCACCACGATTTTCCTAACTTCGACACCTTTGACATATCACAAAAATGACTGTTTTAATCTAGGTTTTCAAAATTTTAATATATCCTTCGGTTTACTAAGTTTCTTTTAAAGGCCTTTCTCAGGGGTCATTATATAAAACTGTGGAAGTTTCTTCCTATCGCGCTCTATCACAGAATGAACGACATCAGCTTTTAAGTGTTTGTGTGTCCTCTGGCTGAGAACTTGTGATTAACAACATTAATGGCTGGATAATATAAAGGATGAATAACAGTACATAACTATCAAGAAGTCTCGGTCTTGGTTAGGATAATTGGACGACCGAATTGTAATTTCTTTTACGTCGTCTGATACATGCTCTTCAACCCATTTTATTAAACATGAAGCTACTTCGTTTCCTAACGAGAAGCTAGGCTTACATCCTACAAAATGCAGAACCTTTTATCAAAAGTTGCTTCTTCAATTATTAGGTTATATGTTGAAATAGAAGCTTTGTGAATTATGTAAATCTTGCGCCGGTATTTATTTTTAAAGGTCAATCACTATTACCTTCTCATGTTATAAATTTTCCCTAAACTTTGTTTTATCTTGGGTAAATGGGAATATATATTAGTAGCTGGAAAACTGATGCACGTCATCAATCAGCTAATAATTATTGTAAGTCCGTGAGAAAACACCAGGAAATTAAATTTGGGCAAAAAGTATTAAAACTTTATGCAATATTAAATTTACTACAAAATAAAAGTATTCTTCTTTGATACGAACCCACTTATGGCAAATATTTTGTGTATTTAAGCTTGGAAAAATAATTAGAATTTGAATTTTATTGACCGATAGTTGGCAACACAACTGTAAATGGTGCGGTGGCACCAGCTCGTTCGTTGGCTTTGTTTGACGTTTCATGGAAAACTAACCTTAATTGTTTTGTGCTTCTGTGTTGCTGTGCCGTCTATTTTTTAACAAAAACTTCAGATCTTTTCATAAATAGCATCAAAAAACTGTTTTTTTTAAGAACGACAAAAGTGCACATGACATACATATCTCTCTCGATTACGTTGTTTACTATTTGTGAAAAATGCCGAAGCATTTAAATAGCCGATGCAAAGAGCTTATAGCTTCTTTAATAAGCTATTTTCAGGAACTATAGTCAGAACTTAACAACAATGGCCCATTGTTACCGTTGACAGCAGTTAGAGAAGTAAATTTAAAGAGTGTGTTAAGGTCTATCTGTTTTATATCTACTTTACTAATTTTTAGCGTATAGCAGCTGCCCTAAATTTAAATATGTGTACTGTAAGCGCAGCTTTAACAACAGTTAAGCAAAATAAATTATTGGAGTCACCTAAAAGCAAACGTTCTTATTTAAAGAAAGTTGTAAATGTGTCAACATTGGATATAAGTTCTATACGTGACACTATTTATGGAATGTATGAAACAAGTAAGTTGTATTATTCAGGAACTAATATTTTACATTGGTTATGCTTAAGCTATAACTTTTTTTAGAACATCATGTAACTTTGATAACTTTAAGTAAGAAGTTAAAAGACAGACAACTGTTTGATGGTTGTCTTAATTATTTAAGAAGCCTCAAAGGAAATAGGCTTCGGATGGAAAAAAGATGAACCGAGGAGAGGGTTTATGGAACTTTCCCATGTAGCTTTGAAACGATTGAACAAAGAATATATTAAAGAAAAAGATGCATCCTTGTACCAATTCATTTTCTTGGATGAATCATGGATTTTTCAGAATGGTACCATTGATCGATCTTGGCAAGATGAAAATAGAAGAAGTGTTAGATCTACTAAAGTTAATGGTAAAATGTATTATGCATTAAACAAATATATAAACTATGGGAAGTTTACCTAGGTAAAACATATTCTTCTAGGTAGATAATACTTCATGCTGGTAGTAAAGATGGTATTGTTGAGGGTCCAGAGGCAATTTTTTCTTCTAAAACTAAGGTGAGTGACTACCATGGAGAAATGAATCGGCAGAATTTTTTACAATGGTCCGAAATCCAATTATTGAAAAATCTAACAATGCCATCTGTGATTGTAATATACAATATGCAGTAAACAAATATATATACTATAGGAAATTTTGTATATTTATCTTGTTTTTATGAAAAAAAACTGTAATTCTCTCACTCGGATGGTTTTATTTATTACCATTTTCTATAAACTTTTATCGCCATACAAAACTTGTTTGATTCTTTAAAATAGCATGTTGCGTTCTTAAATTATTATTATCAAATTAAACCTCATTTTTAAATCTGCTTGTAAAATAATTGTTATTTTTTCCACTTTTTCTACTGTACACGGCTATTCAATAGTTCAGATGCCCCATTTTCAACCTAACAAAGTATCCTCATTACCATCCACAACAATGGGTAAATTGTTTGCATAGCAACGAAATTTCTAACAAAATATTTTCTCTCGTGTTCAATAGATCCTCGTCATTTATCATCAAAAGTATGAATGCATTTACATTTGCATTAATAAAAATTGTTGCATTGCTAGTATCGCGGGTCACGACAAGGTTACATTAGGGATATAATAGCTTTTACATATTCAGTTACTAAAAGACAATATTGAATGTAAAAGGCGGCAATGTATCATTATGTAGGTACCTGGTATTACTATTACTGCGGGCACACCCAGAGATCTTCTATAGGGAATTATTTAAAAAAAAGGGCAGCACATAAACTAAAAAAAAATAGAAGGTGTGTTTAATGCTTTAAAACTTAGCCATTATAGTGGTTCTAAAACCCAAGAAAAAACTGTAAAGGCCAAATTATGAGCTATCGATTCAAAGTTTTCGAAAACATTCGCATTTAAGAGATCCATATTATACGGAACAAAATGTATGGTTTATTTTAATAAAAGCGTAATGTCGTTGCAATTATTAATTTGATTGAGCAGCCCAATGTGACCACCGCCTTGTGCAATGCATAATTCAATCCTACGTCGGAGTTCTCGTTCCCGGTTGTAGTTCTCCATATTGTTATTCACCTCATAAAACGCTGCTTTAATATTCTGGATGAGTTGGTTATTAGGCTTCCCCATTGCATAATTAAGTGTCCTCAATGTCCCCACAAGACAAAGTGTAGTGAGTTGAGATCCGGAGATCGCTCTGGCCAATCAATGGGACTACCACCAAGAACCATTAGGAATTTAGGAAAAGTGATTAGAATCATTTTTGCTTCAAATTAGTCATAGAATTCATATACGAAGTATCTCGCATACCTCGGCGGTCACCCTGTATATTTAACTGTATTAACTTTATTTTCTTAATACAAAAGCTATACAGATCACATTCATAAGATGATAAAACTTAAAGGTCTAAAACGGCGTCTTCACCATCACTAAATTCGAAAGATTTGCCTGTGTAGTCAACAGAAATAATAAGTGGTTATACCGCTTCTTCCGTCATGTCGAATAAATCCCCCAATTTTTTCTCTTTAGTAACATGCTTTATACCTCCTTGCCAGTTTTCTCTCGGGATAATTGTTAATGAATGTTTCAATAACTCACGTACCGTGTCTTATACCGTCACTTATCGTATCCACATTTTAGTTTGATATTATAACGTTGCCTTAAGAGTTTAAGAGTTAAAGAAAAAAGTTAAATACATAAATGTCTTGCATTGACGTAAAGTTTTTATCTGTTAAATTCTTATATATACAGGGTGTTTCGTTTTCCCCGTCCAGGCATCAACTTTCTTATTTTAAATAGAACACCCTGTATATTGATAGGTATTTAGATTCCTTTTAAAAATGTATGTGAATTTTGTACAACCTTTAATAGGCCTATTTCTTATCGTTTAGCCAATATTTAATTTTTTTAGGTAATAGCATATGCACCTCAAATGCTATTTTATAAGTTTTTTAGGGTTAAATTTCCGAGTTACCTGTTACCGGCCTTATCTGTTGATCTGTCTTTTTTGAATATTGTCTTACGTCAAAATATGCCTTTAATGTCAAAATAAAAATGATCTTTATTGAAGAACAGAGGTTCCAAATGGTTGAGCTTTATATTGAAAACAATAAAAGTGCCACCTCAACTGTTAGAGCATATCGACGAAAGTTTCCCAATCAGAGAGTACCTTCTAAAAAAACTATTAGAACAAACTATCTAAAATTAATGGAACATAAGTCCCTTGGAAATATAAAAAAAAGTCAGGACCAGACTAAACTTGTGAGAACCGAGGAACAGGCGGAAATAATCGCACCCTCAGTGCAATACCAACATAACTAGAAAAATATGGATTTCGAGTTATGGTGCTATTCTAACACCTTAAGTGATATACTTTCACTTCAATAAGAACATATCTTAATACATACAAGTCCTATCCCAAAAATAATAAATATTTGTTATAACACATTTGCTAATGGTCGAAAATTTCGGTACAATACCAACACATCTAATATACGTTGGTATTGCATTAAAATTTAAAATAATAAAACCGTGGAACACCACCATATCTTGTTTTTGACAAGCGGAGGCTTGTCATATTCGTTTGTTTCAGTTCATTTGCATTCTGTGTTTTCGTTAATGGTATGTTTTGTGAGAATACAGCGTGGTTTAGCTAATTTTAAGTAAATAGGTTGATGAAAAAACTATGTGCTGAAGAGGTAAACTCTTGGTTTAAATGGCATGTAAGGAATTTCACGAGTCATCGGCTGAAAATTCGGTAAGTAGCTATTATCATTTTAAAAAATGCCGCTTTAAATGTCACTCTAGGTTCCCCAACGAGGAAAGAGAGAATATTTTTAAATCCTCTTGGGACATTGGAGATAATGCAAGACAACGTCAATATATTTCTTCTAGCATGGAAATTGTGAACCCTAATTATAGATACCCGAAAGAAAAGAAGAAGAGGTCACTTAATCATGCATACTTTTTAATAGAGACTAAAGAAAAACTTCGAGTATGCAAAACGTTTTTTATGGCAACACTTGACAATGGCGACACCATGATCCGCAATATTGCAAAAAATGGGGACAACAATTTTATCATAGAATCAGATATGAGGGAAAAACACAAAAACCAAAAAAAAATAGATCCGTCCCAAAAGCAAGTAGTAAAAGACCATATTAATTTAATCCCTAGAGTAGAATCGCACTACCTACGAAGCCAGACCAAGCGAGAGTATTTTGAAGGTTCCCTGAATATTTCAATTCTCTACAGACTGTACAAAGAAAAATTCTTAAAAGAAGGCTCTAATTATATTAAGAAATCAGCGTATGTAAACATTTTTAATACGGAATTTAACATAGGTTTTCACAAACCTAAAAAAGATCAATGTACCACTTGTGAAACATTTAAAAATTCAAATGAAGAAGATAAGAAGGAGCTAGAACAATCATATACTAAGCATTTAAGAGACAAGGAACTTTCAAGAGAAGAAAAAGCAAAAGATGTTGAAGGAGCAAGAACAGAAAATAATAAAATGGTTGCAGTTTATGACCTACAAGTCGTCTTACCTGCCCCTTGTGGAGAAGTCTCTGACTTTTACTACAAAAGCAAACTCGCTACTTACAATTTTACAATTTGTGATATTGCACCAAAACAAGGCTATTGCTTTGTGTGGAGCGAAAATATTGCTAAACGTCGTGCTAATAAGATTGAAACTTGCGTTTTTAATTTCCTCCAATAAAATGCGACAGGCAAAAGCATTGTATTTTACTCTAATAACTGTGCAGGTCAAAACAAAAATAGATTTGTAGCTGCTATTTATTTATAT
Organism: Polydrusus tereticollis; assembly: GCA_963920685.1. Lineage (NCBI taxonomy): Eukaryota > Metazoa > Arthropoda > Insecta > Coleoptera > Curculionidae > Polydrusus > Polydrusus tereticollis. The sequence goes on along the minus strand of OY987329.1, from coordinate 85,728,422 downwards.
GCAGTTTCCAGACTTAATATCCCGGATATAACTCATACATTTTTGGTAACAAGTCACACCCAAAACGAGGGAGATAGCATGCACTCCTGCATTGAGAAGGAAAAGAAAAGAGTATTAAGAAGTGGCCCTATCTATGTTCCGGTACAGTGGATAACAGTAATACGACTAGCCAAAAACAATGGAAATCTTTATAATGTTCAAGAACTAGGCACATCTGATTTTTACGATATAAAACAGCTCTCCCAAAATATAGGTAATAACTATAGTGTAAACCTGAAAAATGAAAAGGTTTCATGGACCAAAATATCTGTACTAAATGTCAGCAAAAATAACCCATTTATTTTACAATATAAATATAATTTTGACGATATTGAATATCAAGCCATTGATATTACAGGTCGTATAAGTACAAGATCTACTGCTACAAGTACTACAACAACCGAAGTTCCCCTTAAGCTTGCTTACAAGGACCCACCAGCAATATCAACGCCAAAAAAAATTGGACTTGTTGAACTGTGCAAAAAAAAATTATTAAAGAGCAATACCATCAATTTTACAGGAACCTAACTACCTATTAATGCTTATTATTTTTGACTAGTAAAAAATGCTACAGTGATTACTGTATTTTTTTGATTTTTTCCTTTTTTTATTATGGATCAATAAAAGCTTAAGTTAACCTTACTTTACTGCTACTACTTATATTACTGTTTTCTTTAATATTCACCACATTTCAATTATAATATTATTATTAACATGTTTTTTGTTTTTGTTTTCAAAAAAACACTAATTACCTATGTAATTGGCAATATTAATTCTTAAAATAATAATAAGATCACACCAACACATCTCAAAATAATTAAAAACTTTGTATCTAAAATGACCAAAAAGTCTTTGCAATACCAACATAACTCAAAATGTAAGGCAATACGGCAATAACTAAATAGCTTTCAATTTTTTTTTTATTTTTACACTTCTTTTCGAATTAATTATGCTTTAGAGCTTAAATAGGGTAAGTCCGGTAGAGACGCCCCACTTTTTTTTTTGAGCTGATAATATGTATTTGTTGTACTTTTAAATGAAACTAACTATACAAACTTAAACCCATTTATTATGAAGTCGTAATAGGATAACACAGAACAACAAATCTTTAAACATTTGTATTATAAACAAAAAAAATAAAAATGGCCATCTCTGCCTACATTGCGGGAGAGATGGCATTCCAAGTCGGGAGTGACGCCCCGCCAAAAAAAAACATGCAACTAACGTATTTTCTTATTCTTTTCAACAAGTATCTTACCACATAAGTCACAAAGGTCTATATATTTACTACAACATTCATGATACCACTTCTTACAATACAAACACTCTAACCAATCCACCTTTTTCTTTGTTTTAGAGTAGCCTTCACCACAACCCACGCAGCTAGCATCCTCACTTTCGCTAGCGTCAGATTCTTGAAATATTACTTCTCCACTACTGTTCTCTGAATCAGATTCAACTCTTTTTCTTGTAATTTTTTTAACTTTGGTTTTGAAATCTACGTTTTTACCTCCAGATACTTTTTCTATTGACTTTTGTCCTTTTTTTTTTAACGTTTACTTTTTGTTTTTTTTTTTAATTCTATATTCTCTTCAGAAGTGTGGATGTGCCTGGGACTTGTTCAAGGTTTTCTTGTAATAGGACAGGCTTAACTCCAGATGGTCCTGGAAGTAAATCAGGATCTTCCTCCCTAACAGTGTCAGATCGGGTTGGTTGTGCTACAGTTGAAGCCTGCTGATTTACTGATCCTTGTTCGACTTGGTCTATGAGATATGCATAATCAGGGATAACGTCGGGATCAAAAGGGTAGATTCCAGTACTCCTAAAGGACGACACTGCATTAGAACAGGTTGCTGCTTTTGCCCACGCCTCTGACACCAACTGCCCAAACTGAAGCCTGCTAATTTTTCTTGATGGATTTGATCTCATCCACTTATTGCATGCACTGATAAAAACAGCCCTATCTAAGGGCTGCAAAAAGTGTGTGGTGTGGCTTGGTAAGCTTAACATAATGACATCATTTTGCTCAGCGTACTCAAGTCTCTACACAACTATGATGAGATGAGTGTCCATCTACCACAAGAAGAACTTTTCCTGGTGGTTTTCTTGGTACAAATTGTGTTTTCAACCAATCCAAAAATAGGTCTGAAGTGATGTAGGCCGATTTGGGATTCATATAGACGTACGAACCTGGTGGCATGCGATCTTCAAACTCGGGTTTTTTATTCTTGCCTTTCATTATAAATACGGGAGGCAGAAAATTTCCCTCCGCACGAGACGCTTCATTTATGCCCATTTGGCTAGTATTAATGGCTTGCAAAGCTGCAGCCAACGCTTCTTGGGACCACTTGGCTCTTTCGGGACACTTTCTCTTATATATAGTGGGCATTGCTGGAAGCAAAAGCACAATTTAAAATAAATTAGTTAACATTTCTCACCTAAAAAGCCCTGGTCACCAAATTCCGTTAGAAAATCTTATTTTTTGCAAAAGTTATTAAAAAAAATGTAAAACAAAATTTCAACTTTAATACCCTGTATCTCCGAAACGAAATATTTGCGGAATTTTGAATCGCCCTGTAATAACATTACTCACAAACAATTTACCATAATATAACAAACAAACAATGCATATTATATGGGAGAGATGCCCCAGGGCATCTCCCCCGATAACATCCCGGTCATCTCTCCCAATATCATGGGAGAGATGCCCCACCACGTGGTTTGAAAAGACAGGTACATACGAATATTTTTTTAGGTTATGATGTTTTGGTAAGCATTTATTCAATCATAAAACAGCACACAATGCAACAAGTTGATAACAAAACATATTACCACTATAAAACCTGCGACAGTAAATAAATATTTACGTATATGAAAGTTGCAAATCGTAAAAACTCACCTATTTTATTATTTACATTAAAACGTGACACGGGCACAACATTAGCGGGCGAACGACTGTCGCTTCTCGGCAGTGGCAACTGATTCGCCGGGCGGTTTAAAAATTACAGGCTTCGGCCATCTCACCCGGTGGGGCATCTCTACCGGACTTACCCTATTCCAAATATCAGGCCAAAACACTAAGTTGTTTTATTGCTAGAGCGTATTTGCTTTGGGCCAAAACTTAAAACGCATTTTTCTCAAAACTATGTTTTTTAAGATATGTTAGTGTTGCACTGATGGTGCGATATGTTCGGGATATTTCAACGCATATCCTAATACATCAATAGGAACTTCTATTGATAATATTGAATGCTCCTATGGAACGATTTCGAGAACTCTTCACAATTTTGGATATAAGCCGTTTAAAATAATGCCGGTTCAAAAATTGCAACAACGACATTTCCCAAGACGTCTTCGTCTAAAATCGAAGAAAATCCCCAATTTCTTAATATTATTTTTTGGACTGATGAGAGCTGCCTTTCAACGCGTCGCGTACACTATAGACAAAATACTCCTTACTGATCAATGGAAAATCCACATGTGATACGAGAAGTTAGACACCAAGGATGGCAGTCTATAAATGTCTGGTGTGGGTTTTTTGGTTCTAAAATAATAATTGGACCGTTATTTTATAGAGGCTCATTAAGTGGCCCTAGATACCTTAATTTTCTTCAAAATGATATAGATAATTTAATGGAAAATCTTCCTTTAAACGAGGTAGCAGCTATTGTTTGGCAGCAGAATGGGGCTCCCCAGCATAATATAAGTTAGCGATTATTTGAACCAAAATTATATCGAATGGATTGGAAGGAATGGCACAATCCTGTGGCCTCCAAATAGTCCTGATATTACCCCAGTGGACTACTTTTTTTGGGGTCACATTAAAAACGAGGTATATAAAACTTCATGCAGTGATTTAAATGAGATTATATTTAATGTTAGAAGAGTGGTAAACGATTTACGAGAAACACATAAAGTATTCGTGAATGTAAAGAATTATTCCTTGAGAGCAATCCATCGTTGTATTGAAAATAATGGAGGTCATTTTCAACAATTTATGTAAATATTTGTAGTTGTAATTGTAATATTTTTGTTCGAATAAATATCCATTAAATTATTAACAAACAAATATTGGCTAAACGATAAGAAATAGGTATATTAAAAGTTATACAAAATTCACATAAAATTTTAAAGGGAATCTAAATACATATCAATTAACAGGGTCTTCCATTTAAAATAAGAAAGTTGATGACTGGACGGGGAAAACGAAGCAATCTGCATATATAAAAAATGAACAGATAAAAATTTTACGTGAATGCAAGAAATTTATGTATTTAACTTTTTTCTTTAATTTTTAAGGCAACGTTATAATATCAAATTAAAATGTGGACACGATAAGTGGATCACACGGTACACCTTTGATTTTAAATGTAGTGTTATTTTTTGCTACATGGCCTTTTATTTGTGCATATATCAATTTTCCTTTTAATGACGCTTTTCACATCTTCAACAATTTCCTTCCTGGCAACAGTTTAGGAGAGGCTACCGTTTTAGATTTTCTTTCCCTAAGAACCTGTAAACTGTTGAGTCACTAACTAACTCCCGTCATGTTGGAGCATGCTAGATAGGTTTCGAACAGTACTAGAGGGTTATTGGTGTATATTTAAAACTATTGTCTTTGCTGTTACGTCAAGCACGTCCTTAAAAGGCTCTGTGTTGGGACCAGTTCTGTTCCTAATCATTATTATTGATCTCCCCTTGGAAAACCAAACGGGTGAGTTTGTGCTCTTTGCTGATGATACGACAATCTTTGCAACTAGAGAAACTAAAGCAGGATCCCATGCAAGCTTAAGTGAGGCTAAACAGCAGGTTGAGAACTGTTTCCTGTCAAACAGGCTTTTGTTGAACCAAGAAAAAACGCAAATGCACATCCCCAGTAAAATTTCTTGGCGTCCTCTTGAATGAGACATTAGAGTGGAATACACATGTTGCAAGCGTGTGCAGGGGGCTTGGCAGTAGTGTGTGTCTGTTACTTTGGTGTTTTTCACAGTGCCATGTCATATGGTGAGCTCGTATGGGGAGGATCCTCTCATTCGCAGCGGGTCTTTGGCTTACAAGGAGAAGCCATCAGGATTATGTCTGCGATAGGTTATAGGAAGGACTGCCGCTATTATTAAGTTGGGCATACTTACTCTTTCCTCATTATTTATCCTTGAAAACCTTCTTGTTATAAAGCAAAAGGATGTACATGATCGTGACACCAGAATCAGTACCAACTATATCCCAATGTATTGCCACTTATGAAAGAGCCAAAGCAGAGCAGAAATTATTGATTATTTGAACCTATTTTATTGAGTGTAAAATATTTGATGACTTTAAACAAAACTTTTGTATTTTGACAGAATAAACTTTCGATATCACGTCGAAAACTAAACTAAGTGAGTTTGAAATATTCTACTATGAAATAAGGTACCTGCGTAATTTAAGACCAGGTACCTGATATATTTACGCCTATGGTTTATTGCAATTTTACGACTAATCACCCTTCGCTGTGCTGGGAAAATAGAGTAAAGCATCCATAATTTTTTATCACCACAAACGAATATTTATTTATGGCGTGCTTTATGCTTGAAATGTCGGCGGTAAAAATAAGGAATTTGTATTGTTAGTTTACTTGTTAAAGACTTGCAGATCCCGAAAATACTACAGAGATACCGACAATGACAGAAAGCATCATAGTCCTCGTAAATTTTAAAAGGGTTGAATCTGACAAATTTGAATACAACTGTCAGCAGCATGATTTCCATACTTGGAAGCACTTTTACCTGTTTAGAATAAAAGAACCGAGAAGGTGGCGGTTAGTTAGTAGGAGGAGATATGCAAATTTATTGAGTACTCTGATTGATTTAAAAGGCGCTGGTAAAAATATGTACAGTAGGGTTGATCGAAAAATTTAATTTTGGGAATTCGTTTCGTAATAGTGCGCTAAAGTTGCCTATTGTCTTTCGAAATATTACGTTAATTTTGAGTTTTTCCGAAAAGTGTCATTTTCTGCCCTTTACCGGGCTTTTAGAAGATACCAAATATAAAAAATGAAAATATTGGAAATTTATTTTGTAATATTGTGGACGTTGCCTCTTGTAATAATACTGCTAATCATCCGCTTCTTTTTATACTTCTTGTTATTTCCTGATGCAAAAACTACTAGCCTGCAAAGGAAAAAAATATTTAACAAAAATTTAAACACCTCGCCTTTTTTATTACAAAATATTTATTATTTTCACTTTTTTAAGCTTTCTGATATACGGTAAAATGTCTGTTTGAGACCGCCCCTATAAAGTGACCACCTGCGTTAAACGACCGGTTATGAATTCCCCATATTTAGAAATGGCAATCCCATTATTTTATACTCCTCTTTACCGACCTATCTGTTAAACGACCGCGGGCACTCATCATCGGAATTTTTAGTAAACATTAATGCTAAAAACACTCTTCATTAGGAGCAGTAAAACCCGACCCGACAATTCTTAAGAAATATAGATACATCCACTAATTATTTTATTGCAGGCGAATCTATTTTTGGGTGAAGTAAGCAAATTTAGGGTAAAACATTTTAAATACCAAAAGTTATACTCTTTAATACAATGAATCAAAATAAAAACATAAAATATCTGTCACGTCACATAACATTTAACGAACTTTGTTATGTACAGGGTGTTTCTTAATAACATGCTAATATTTAAGAAGGTTATTCTTGGGTCTATTTTGCGAAAAAAAACTTAATATAAACATATGTCCTAAAAGTCTTAACTGTTAAACTACAGGGTGCTAAAATTTTAAGAAAAATATCTTCTTTTTATGATAACTTTGGAATGACCCTATAAATTTTTGTGAAACGTGATACGCATCTTGCATGCATTAAAAGGCATTTTCTGCTGTACAACATGATTTTTAATTCTTGCCAGTGGCGTTCGTGCGGGATTTGCACCGAATCATTTTAAAGAGAAAAGTGATACGCCACTGCTTTTCCTTAAAGCAAGAATTATTTTTGAAATCCCCATTCCTTTCTGAGTAAATCTAGTATCTCCATTTTGTTTCGGTTGACGTATGGTTTTCGCATGAAAAAATAAAATTAATTAATTTGCACGTTGCTATGAAATTGGGTATTATCAAGGATTAAAAACGTATCTAGAGCTAAGAAGCAGATTTATTTTTATAAACATAAGCAGTTTTCACAGTTGTCTACCTAGTCTAATTGTTACGTATTTAAGTCATTAAAATTAATAATATTATTAAAAAATTATGTTCCAGTTTACGAATTTTGAGTTTGCAGATATGCATTACAATTATGGGCTTGCTGATGGTAACGCACTGGAAGCCAGGCGGCTGTACGAAAAGCACTTTCCAAATAGACATTTTCCGGATGTACGAACATTTTTAAACATTCATAGAAAGTTGTACGAAAAGGGAAGTTTTGAACCAAACAATCATCTAAAAGGAGTACAACGTACTGTAAGAACACCAGAAATTCAGGTAGCGGTTTTGCATTCAATAGAGGAAGATCCTGAATTAAGTGCACAAAAATTGGAAACAATTTGAATATCTCACACATTCTTGTTTGGAAAATTCTCAATGACTTTTTATTATATCCCCACGATATCCAACGCGTTCAAGCTTTACTTCCACGCGCCTTTCCATTACGGATGAACTTTTGGCAATGGTTTCTTCAAAAATTAATTGAAAATCCATTATTTGATACTGAAACTTTATTCACCGATGAAGCCAATTTTTCTAGAAACGCCATTTAAAACTATCATAATAATAATTTTTGGGTTGAAGAAAACCCACATGCAATCTTGGAATCCTGCCACCAGGAGCAGTTTTTCGTTAACGTGCGGGCTGGAATATGCGATGATTATTTAACTGGACCCTATTTTCTTCATGAGAGGTTGAATAAGCATAACTACCGGCAGTTTCTCGCAGAAGAATTGCCAGCTTTCAACATCTGATTTAATCTATGCGTTCAGGGTAATTTTGTGTTAGCGTTCCAAAATGTATTTAGATTAGGTACTATCATTTCATAATTTAACCGTTTAAAAATTATTCTTTTAAATAAATTATTGTTTAAAGTTACATAAATTGTTTTTTCTCGTAAGTGGTCTAGCGAGATGCAAATGAATGAATCTAATTTTTTTATGCGAAAACCATACGTCAAACAAAACAAAAGGAAGAGACCAGATTTGCTCAGAAGGGAATAAGGATTTCAAAAATAATTTCTACTTTAAGAAAAGGCAGTGGCGTACCTACTTGGGGCACCTCAAAGCGTTTAATTAATAGTCAATGCGCCAGAATACGCTACAAATAGTGTTTTACACAATGACCTAGAAACTCCAGTCACAAAAATATTATGTAGGTACCTGGTATTTTTGCTTCACTTTCTCATTTGGAGACCATGCTTGCAAATAATTGCCTTTGATTATTTTACCATAAATCAAAAAATGTCTGTATGATGTTTATAATAAGGGCGTTTTTCTTTTCTAATGCTTATTGGTTTTATTCATATGTCTTACAGTAGACGAATCGAATCAGTTAAGTTTACAGAACGGGTGAGCTGATGTCATTTATAATGTATACAATTTAGTTCTTTATTTGAGACATGAGCTTTTGTAGCGGAAATGACCCTTTCAGATGCTAGCTTTAACGTAAAGACCTGAGCTAACCTGTGCATGCAATCCAGGATGATGTGCCAGATTTCCATCTACTATGGTAATTATGCATACAGAAAATTCACTAACCTATATTATGGATATATTTTTTCGAATCATATCTATAAGCAAATATCAAACTTGCTAGCGATGAATGGCACCTTCATATCCAAATTCAACTGACGTATTAGATTGAAAAACGGACAACCCTTGTGATCGAAGTCAGGGCAAGTATAGCTTAGCGTAGTCACTTATAGCTGATGCAATACAAAAACCGGTGCACGTTATACCCTTCTAGTGACGTCACTTATCGACAGAGCTGCCAGATTGTAACCAAAACATCCCAGTGAGGGAATTACACAATTTTTTTTTCATAAAAACAAGAAAAATATACAAAAATTTCCCATAGTTTATATATTTGTTTACTGCATAATACCGTTTACCATCAACTTTAGTAGATCTAATACTTTTTTTATTTTCATGTTGCCAAGATCGACCAATGGTAGGGAAAGTCCGGGCAAAGAGAACACCTTTATTTTAAAAACGTTTATTTCCAAATTCTTACAAAAACCGCCTTAATTTTTATAAGAAAAATTCGAATCAAACATTGAGCTTTGGATTTATGGTATGCTAAACTTAAGAAATTTTAACAGAAAGTTTAGAAAATGCATATTACAAAAATATTGTAATTGTTCACTTTGCCCGACCATGCCGGGTAAAGTGAACAATGAGACCGGGCAAAGTGAACATTACCCACAAAAATCACATTTATAAGTTCCTACGCCTTCATAGGCACTGCAAGCATCGTAGAACCAGTTTTTGCATATATCACACATAATCCAGTTTTCGATTGGCTTTCCGTTAAACTCCTCATATAACTGACTGCATATTTTACACAAATACTTCTCCTCGGTCTTACTTTTTTTTGATTTAACAACTCTTTTTTTTTTAGTTTCCACTTTGGATTCCTTTGTCTTATTATCGTTGAACTTTCTAAGTTGATCTGATTTAACGGGGGTGCTGGTTAATACTTCTGCCCTGCCGATTTTTCTTTTTTGTTGTGTTTTCTTCGGAGCAACAGCAGGAATTGGCCTAATATCAATTGGTGAAAAATATTCAGCAGATTGATTGTTTGTATTTTCAACATTTTGATTGTAAGCAGATATGGTGACGGAAATACCACGATTACAGTTAAGAGTAAATTTCATGGGTGTTTCATATTGAAAATCTTGGCATTGTTTTTTGCGCATCTGGGCTAATGGCTCTTCATCTGATGAAGACCAAATATCAGTTTCTTTTATATTATTTGGAGGCTATGTCGTCGATGTTCCAGGAACGGGTGTTTGTTTAGAGTTGTCATCACCGCAGGGCGATAGCCAAATATCAGTGAGTTGTCGAACGTGTGAAGGCTTGTTACTTGATGACACAAGATCAGCTTGCTTGTCATAAATCGGTTTGTAATTAGGACCCATAACCACTTGCGTATTATTGATAGTCTTTTTGAGTGTATTGTTGCCAGAATTTATATTCTCATTTGCATACTTTTTGGTGACTCTTGGGTCATTGCTTGTTACATCTGCGGGAGCAAATTCTTCATCACCGAACAAATTACAGTTGAAGGGCCATGTATAGTCTATCTGATCTTACTTGGAACAGCGCTAAATATGTGGTCTAATCAAAATACTGCATCACGAATTAAAACAAAATAGTAAAACATATTATATTGATCCGTACCGGTAGGAGTCAACGTGGACTCAATGCGTCTAATTGGTTCCGGCCCGTTCAACGATCGATCATTGTCAGAAAGAGTTCGGCGCGGATATCGTGGGAGAGACAAAGATAAAAGGTGGCGTGCTTGATGAACGGGCCGGGATCTTAAGTCGAAAAATGAGTCGGTCTCGTTTTTAAAGCAGACGCCGACCAAGCGTTTTTATGCTGTTCCAACTAAGATCAGATAGACTATACCTGTAGACAGAAATCCGTTAACTCCATTACGTGGACTAGCTCCTTTAAAATATGCTTCACGGAACAATTTCGCTTATATGTCGTACTGATTAATAATACAACCAGGGTGGTGCTTTTGGAAGGTATTGATTTCTTGTTCGAAGTACTTTTTTAAAGGTCCATACACTGCGACGTCTAATGCTTGCAATTTATGTGTAGTGTGAGGAGGGTACGAAACGAAACTAACATGGTGCTCTAAAGCATATTGCAGAGCAGAGTAATATTTATGAGACTCATGATTATCTAATAGAAGCACAACGTGTTTATCTTCAGATGGACGCACGTGTTCAACAAAAAATTTAAGCCAAAAAAGAAATGATTCACCATTAGTCCATCCATTTGGAGTGCAAGTGGCTTGTGTACCAGGGGGAGCACCATCAAGCAGGCGCTCTTGCATCCTTTTTCGGGCGAAAATCATGAATGGAGGAATAAAGGACCCAGTTGCATTACAACAGCATATCACCGTAGTTAACTTTCCCCGTCCAGTGCTTGATATTACCCCTACCTGTTTCTTGCCACTAATTGAAAGAACTTTTGGAGGCTTATTTGTTGTAGTCATTATTCCCGTTTCATCCATATTATACAGTGTCACCATTAAAGTCCGCACCATATCGAACTTTTTTTTATTAATGAGGTTAGTTAAAATTAAATTTCGGCAATCGTTTTTGCTTCAAATTAGACTAAAAATTATATAATCAAATGTCACCATCTGTCAAAAATTACATTTTAATCAAAAAATGCTGAAAAATGGCATTGTTTTACCGAATTTCAAAAAATTTTATTAGAAAAAGTTGTTTCTAGTACAATTCTTGGCCTAAATACAAAGTTTCAGTTTTCTAGCTCAAAGTTGATTTTTTTGCCATTTTTTCTAATTAACTTTTTTTTTATTTAATGTAAGTTCGCTTAATGGATATTAAACTATTTGCTTATACCATACTCAATATTTTATTCAGTTTGTATGAGCTTTTTTTTACTAGAATGCCATTTTTTTTCGAAATTTAAAATTAGAGGCAAAAAAATTTGACACAGGTGGTGCAAAGTTATCCTAATTTAAAAATTTTAACAGATAGACGTCAGATGTTTCGTTTTTCAAATGACAAATACATCTAAATATTTGATAAAAATTTTATTTTATACTTAAAACTATCGTTATTATTAAAAGGAACAAAAAGGAACTTTAATCATTTTAAATAGGTAACACAAAAGCAATATAAATTTCACATTTCAGTGTGACGTCCTTCTCGCTCTATACAAATACCCGTCCGTCTATAAACGTCTTTGACAGCATTTTGTAAAAAGCTTGGTCTTATATCGGCACAACACTGTCTTATCGTTTGTTCCAAATGCTCGATATTTCTAAACGGTCGATTCTTATAAACTTTCTGCTTAAGATAACCCCACAGAAAAAAGTCTAGTGGGGTTATGTCAGGCGACCTGGGTGGCCAGTGACATTCTCTATCACGCCCTATAACTCTGTTTTGAAATAATTGGTTTATGCGTTCTTTCACTGCTACAGTTTGATGTATGGGTGCACCATCAAGCTGATACCATAAGTTATGTCTATGGTGTTAGGGCATGTTATCCAAAACTTCGGTAATCTCGTTATCAAGAAAATTATGGTACCTTTCACCAGTTAAGTTTACTCTAAAGAAGTATGGTCCAATAAGCTCATCTTTCTAAATTCCACACCAAACATTGGTTTTAAAATGATACTGGTCGCGACATTCAATTGTGAAGTTAGGATTTTCTTGGGACCACCATCGGCAATTTTGTGAGCTCACGGTACCATTCGAAGAGAAAGTGGCTTCATCTGTCCATAATATCTTGTATGGAAAAAAAATATTCTCCTCATATTGTCCCTGATACCAAAACGAAAAATCAAGTCGGATATCAAAATCGCGTTTTTTTAATGTGTTTATAAACTTGGGTTTATATGCCCGAAATCGATTTTTCTGAAGAATTTTTCTAACGCTTTCCCTCTTGCACCCTGTTGAATCACTTATCTTGGTTACACTAGTTTGACCGTGGTCAATAACAGTTAAACAAACATCAAGTTGTGCTGCTTCATCGTATTTACTTGCCGCGTGAGGTTTCTTAAAATTATTTTGAACAGATCCAGTTTCTCTAAATTTTGACATTGACATGTATTTAGGCCAAGAATTGTACTAGAAACAACTTTTTCTAATAAAATTTTTTGAAATTCGGTAAAACAATGCCATTTTTCAGCATTTTTTGATTAAAATGTAATTTTTGACAGATACCGAATGACAGATGGTGACATTTGATTATATAATTTTTAGTCAAATTTGAAGCAAAAACGATTGCCGAAATTTAATTTTAATTAACCTCATCAATAAAAAAAAGTTCCATATGGTGCGGACTTTAATAGTGACACTGTATATAGAATCGGGACCTACTTATATTACGTTTTTCTATTTCTTCCTCCAAAATATTGTAAAACCTAGTCACTTGAGTTCTGTTAAATCCTCTGACTCGTGCCACAGAAGTTGGTTCTGGTGTCCTTAAAACGATTTCAGAATTTTGTTTTTGAAATGCTATCAACCATTCATCTCCGGCGGAGCTATATTTTTCCCAAGAAGATTGATATTTTATTTTATTCTTTTTTGCGAAGTCAAATGCCAGTCGCTTGAAATCGTGTCGACTAAGTCCATAAAATAGGCTGTCCATTTTTTTCAGATAACCACATAGATCAGTTTTTTGCTGTTTGGTAAAAACAGTTTGAAACCTGCCAAGTTTTTTTTTGCCGAACCTGATTTCACGTGCCTGTAGAGAGTTATGCGAGGTATAGAATACTTTATGGAAATGCTTCTTATCAATGATCCATCTGTGCATTCTTGAATCGCTTGTTTCATAACATCTTCTGACCAAGAACCGTGATTTGTAGTTCTACGGTATTTATAAACCATTTCTGAAAAAAAAAAAAACTTAGGACAAGGAAAATGGCGTTTAGATAGCATCAGTATTCGCCCTAATAAAATGAATAAGCCCGGGTGAAGCGAACAGTCTGTTCACTTTGCCCTGTTTGCTTTGCCCGACAGTGCAGAAAAACATAAAATATCATGTGCACTTTTATTTGGGTTCATTGACATTAACCTAAAACCTGGGATAATTACTCTAGTTCGTGGTCAATAATTACACATATAATTAATTTTTGATAATATTAAAATGCATATAAAAAACAAGCAATACTTACCTCTGCGATATTTTAAGTAAAGTTGCAAATTATTTGTTTTTAGTTTAGGAGTCACAGATTCCGTTATAGAGACAAATGTCAAATGGCATGTTAGAGAAGCCTAAGAGACGTGTCTCCTGGCACAACGACGGATTTTTACATTTGATAGTTTTTATTCGCCGGAAGTTTTTCACTTTGCCCGGGCTGGTCGTTTTGCCCGGACTCCCCCTATCCATCTGAAAAATCCATGTTTTATCCAAGAGAACGAATTGGTCAAGAATGCTTCATTTTCTTTAATATGTTCTTTCAAAAATACCAGTCGTTTGAAAGCTACATGGGAAAGTTCCATAAGCCCTCGCCTCAGTTCATCTTTTTACCATCCGAGGACTATTTTCTTAAACAGGTAAAAAGTTAAGACAACCATCAAACAGTTCTCTGTCTTTTAATTTCTAACTTAAAGTTGTCAAAGTTCCAAGATGTTCTAAAAAAAGTTACTTCTGAATAACCGATGTAAAATATTATAATTTTTACATAATACAACTTACTTGTTTCGTACATTCCATTAATAGTCTCACGAATAGGACTTATATCCAATCATCACACATCTACAACTCTCTTTGAATTAGAAAGTGTGTTTTAAGTTGATTCTAATAATTTATTTTTCATAACTGTTGTTGAAATTGCGCTTACAGTGGAGATATTTAAATTCAGGGCATCTGCTTCACGCTAAAAATTAGTAAAGTAGAAATAAGATATCTAAACCTTTAAATTTACTTCTCTGTATTGCTGTCAAGGGTAACAATAGGCCCTTGTTGTTAAGTTCTTCCTGAAAATAGCTTCTATGAGCTTATTAGCTCTTTGCACACACTATTTAAATGCTTCGGCATTCTTCACAAATAGTAAACAACGTAATCGATAGAGATATGTAGGTGCACCTTTGTTTCTCTTAATAGAACACTTTTTTAATGCTATTTAGGAAAAGATCTGGAGCTTTTGTTAAGAAATAGACGTACAGCAACACGGAACCACGAACAATTAAGGTTAGTTTTGCATGAAACGTCAAACCAAGCTAACGAACGAGCTGGCGCCACCGCACCGTTTCGGCCAATAAAATTTAAATTATATTAATTTTTACAAGCTCAAATAAACAAAATATTTGCTATAAGTTGGTTAGTATCAAAGAAGAATACTTTAAATTTGTAACAAATTCAATATCGCATAAAGTTTTAATACTTCTTGCCCAAATTTACTTTCCTCGTGTTTTCTTATGGATTTACAATTATCAGCTGACTGATGACGTGCATCGGTTTTTGTTTTGCATCAATTGTAGTGCCCAACCATTGCCAGACAAAATAAAAAAATATATATAAAAAGGAGTTTCTACTACACTCTAAAATGTTCAACCATTTAATTTTTCTACGCAACCACCTTGCGTGTAAATTTTAAAAAAAGATTAGACCAACAAGCACGCGAGCATGTGATAAATAACATCCTGCAATTGTGCCCAATTTTTCGGGCGCATATAAATTGTATACAATTTAAACAGTTTTATGGTCGTTTTAGCCCACTGCTCATTCTTAATTTAATGCCTGTGTTGGTGGTCTCGTTTAATTTTGAATTATTATTTTTTAATCATCTCTAATTAGATTTTAATAAGGTTTCCTCAAGCTATATCAGACATTAATATGATTAAAGTTTAGTTAGGAGTCTTGGCAAAAAACTGTAAGGATAAGAAAGTAGAAAACATAATTATAATTCAATTTATTTCTTGTAGTATTAAGTAAAATAATTAGCATTTTTTGTAACTTTGTAGTGGAAAAATAGCTAATAATAAAAAGATTAGCCACCGTCACACCCGGCATATTGATCCAATGGGAATCGTGAACAAGTACCTTTGTATACGACACCGACAGAAAGAATTGTATCATTTTCGTCAACAAGTTTTAATCATTTATAAAATACTGATGATATTTGTATGATTTGATGGACGTTCTCGCCACCTAGCTTAAATTTGGAACTTAGGTAGGATTGATCTCCGATAAAAGTTCACCTTTAAATAAAATCCCTTGCACAAACTTCTCTTCTCTGAAAGTTACCTAGGACGTTCATGAGTCTGTCAGTAACGTTAATCTAGTGATATTTTTAGTAATTTTTATTTTCTAATTCAACATCAACGTCAGAAAATGTTTCTTTTGTCGCTTTCAGCTTACATTCAATTTGATATTATTATTTTATTTTCGTTTCTTGTTAACATAACTTATTGTTCTACACGGTAAAAGTTTAAAAAAAAACGGACAATTCCATGAATTGATTTCCTCTGTATGCCTTGTAGAATGGAAAACTAAGGAAAACGTGCACCAAACTTTCCTCTAGTGGATGAAAAATTTATTCGCAAATATAATAATGCAGTTTAAAAGCATCATAGAAAATAAGAAGACTGATTAATACCCATACATAGAAAAAAAAAAACATGGGAAAAAGTTACACATATTGTTAGTTAAAAATTCTGAAAGACTCACATAGAAGCAAGAAAAGTTTAAGAAACTTATATGGCAATAATTGAAGGAAAACGCTGGAATCCAAGTAGCAGAGGAAGGGAATAATTTTTCCAGACAGGTGAAGGATTACCTAAGAGAGGTACTACAAAGATCAGTGACCGTACTCTTCAAAGTAATGTCATTGGACAAATACATAAAAAAACAAAACTGGTGGAAGACCTTGAGCCCTTAATACTGATGATGAGAAAAAGTTGATTGATTACTTAAGAATACTAACCCAATGGGATTTTGGTTTAAGTAGACTTGGATTACTCACTTGTATAGAAAAAATCGTATCAGAGAATAACATAAAAAATCCCTTCAAAAAGAATCGTCCCAGGGGAGGATTGGTTTCTGAATTTTGAAAAGTGGCACAACCTTTTTGTCAAAAAGGCGGAATCGGTGGAATACGCGAGAAGGAAAATGACGGACCCTTTAATTGTCAGCGAATATTTTGATCTCTTGAAAACATAACTTAAAAAATTAGATATTTCCGAAAGTCCTGCTCAGTTATGAAACTTGGATGAAACTTCGATATGTACGGGCCTGTCAAAAACCAAAATTGTAGGTTTTAAAGAAAAGCCATGTTCCAGAACAACTGGTGCTTCTGGAAAATAAAATCTTACATGCTTAGCGGAAGTCAATGCAAAGGGCACAACCTTTTAATAATTTTTAAGTTATGTATGGAGTACTTAGGTACCAAAAAAGGAGAGTATGAATATCTTCCTGCTAGTGAAAATGGATGGATCACTAGTGATATTTTTACATTTAGATGGAAAAACTTTACTTCCATTTATGGATATAAACAAACCCAATATTCTCGAATACGATGGTCATGTGACTAATCTTGAATATAAAATACTAGAACTGGCAAAATCAAATAACTTAACCATTTTAAAATTACCACCACATCTTAGCCATTTACTGCAGTCACTTGATCTTGCTGTATTTAAGTCATTGAAATCTGCATGGGATCAGAAACTCCGCATTTGGCAAAAGACACGTATTCCAAAAAAATAATTTAGTTCTTTACTAACAAGTGTTTGGAGAGATTCATCACTAGCAAGTATTGTAAAGTTGTTCCTTACAACAGAGACGTTATATCTAAAGAAAATTATAATCCATAAGCTTTAAGCAGGTATGAAAACACGGAACTGAAATTAAGGAGATTGGTGCCTCAGATACTGTGGTATAACAAAACAAGGTAAATATGTGATATCTTTTGAAAAACTTTTACTGGATACGGTAAAGCAACGAAATATTAACTTGCAGCCTTCACAAAAACGAATTGCTGGGGGAGCTTAAGTAGTGATTTCTAGCGAAGTATTAGAAAAACTAAAAGAGCTGGAAAAGGAAAAAATGCAAAAATAAAGAAATTCGGGAAAACCAGTTAGACATATTAAGAAAAATAAAAAGCAAAAAAGACCTCTGAGAAGAACGATGTTGAAAATGATACCAGTAAAGAATTGATGAAACCAAAGTATGCAGACTCTGATGATGATGAGGAGTATTTTTTTGATTTGAAAGCAAAAGCTTGCAAAGCAAAGCAAAAATGGAAATATAGGATATGATAATATTGAGAAAAATCAGCTACCAAGACATCTGATAATACTAATAAGGAGAACACAGAAGAAACTACAGAATAGTATGGGATATTTCTTGCTCATACAGTTTGTTAACAAAATTAAAGCATCATTTGTTGGCAGAGTAGTTCATATCGTAGATCTTAAGAACAACACGTATTATTGCAGTTTTCTTAGAGAGAGGTGTCTACTGGATGGGAATAGATGATTTGTTATTCCTCAAGTTGATGTTATGTCAATTGTAACAAATACAGAAATTGTGAGGTTTTTGGAGGTAGCATTCGAAAAAAGATGCCATTTTGGCTTCAAAAATGTATAATTATTTCTCCTACGAATTGTAGCTTTCGACATTATATGTTTATTAATTATTTTAGTTTACTTTTGCACACTATAACTGTAGTTCTTTTCTTTACGTTTGTATCATAATTCATATCTTATCATAAACATATTTAAATATATAAAAATTTGTTTAGTCCGAAAAGTATACCTCAATTAATATAAGTAAATAAAAAAATTCAATAATTATATGTAAAGACTCTGTATCTGTTAAAATTTTTAAATTAGGATAACTTTGCACCACCTGTGTCAAATTTTTTTGCCTCTAATTTTAAATTTCGAAAAAAAATGGCATTCTAGTAAAAAAAAGCTCATACAAACTAAATAAAATATTGAGAATGGTATAAGCAAACAGTTTAATATCCATTAAGCGAACTTACATTAAATAAAAAAAAAGTTAATTAGAAAAAATGGCAAAAAAATCAACTTTGAGCTAGAAAACTGAAACTTTGTATTTAGGCCAAGAATTGTACAGAAACAACTTTTTCTAATAAAATTTTTCGAAATTCGGTAAAACAATGCCATTTTTCAGCATTCTTTGATTAAAATGTAATTTTTGGCAGATACTGAATGACAGATGGTGACATTTGATTATATAATTTTTAGTCTAATTTGAAGCAAAAACGATTGCCCAAATTTAATTTTAACTAACCTCATTAATAAAAAAAAGTTCCATATGGTGCGGACTTTAATGGTGACACTGTATTAATAAAAGAAAGACAATCAATTCAAAAAACTATCGAAAGTTCTACAAAACTTTAAAACATTTCTTATGGTAGTCAACTAAATACGTACTCCTTGTTGTTTCTTACCCCGTGACATAGAAACCAACATAGCTCCAATTTAATCAAATGGCAATAACCCCGAAAACTTCTCTTGATAAATGTATTTTAATTTAGAGAAAAGAGGGTTGCCAATCATTCGCACCCCGACCTCATAATAATGCCGTCCAATTTTATCTTTAAAGCTGAACAACTGAAGTTAATTGACGTAGAAGTATTACATTTAAAATACTAGGAAAAACAGTCCGATATATTTTTTTGTAATTGCGTTGTATTATAGCTTAATTAAAAAGAAAATCTCACTGTTCATACCTCATTCAGGATGTGACCTAAGCAGGGTAGAATAAATAAACGGTAGATCCAGTAGCCCCGTATTTTTAATTTAGTCGGCACTGCTCGAATACGAATTGAAACTAGTTCTAACTAGATATTGGCTAGCGCGAGCACTAATCTGGGCCTTCTCGCTGAACGAGGGGCACTTGGAAAATTATTCCGTTTAAGTGGTCGCGTCTGATGAACATAATTATTTAGAGCTCTACGCAGTTTAAACTTCTATCGACTGATGAATTTTTACTGAATGCCTATAGAACCCACCCCGTGCAGCAGCTGAGGAGAGACTGCACGCGCTACAAAATTGTCTAATCGGCTTTCTTTTCAAGTCTCCTGAATTTTTTGCCTAATGTCAACCCATTCTTAGAAAAATGCCCGGTTATTGCAAATAGTTATCATGAAAACAGTCCAATAAATCACGTTAGATCTTGGAATTGTTCATCCTCTGATAAATCACATTATTCTAATAAATAATCGAATGTCTTACACATTCAAAAATTCTTGGAGTTTTTGGTACGCCATTGAACTTTTTAACTATTCGATGACTTATGTCGTTTTGTTCTATAGTACCTATAAATATTTTTTAGACAAGAGACTTTGGGTTACTCCAAAAATTAAAATTTATTGGATTGATATGGAGTGATGCCAGTTGGCCATTGACTAAGCTTGAGCTCCTTCACGTCCAATCTAGCTATTTGAATAGGTGGTGTCAAAATACTGACGAGCAAAAAGGCTAAAACGAGCTGAGACCTCCATGAAATACCTGTAGTAAAATTAATTTGATTCCAACGATGTAAATAAATGCATGCAAAGATCACGTGAACACCATGTACTAGGACCGTCCCCGAACGGCCGCCCGGCCGTTCAAATAATTTACGTCTGCAACAATCGAATGCCATGTCAAAAATTTAATGGACTGGCATGAAGTGATCATTCGGGGCCGGTGCCTGTTGTTTGCATCGTTAGAATCTGTAAAGGAATTTTAGTGTAGGTAGGTAAACCCGGGAGAGACGGCTCACTTTCTTCATATTCGAATTAAAAATCATATTATTGATATCAAGTAACGATTTTATTTTTAAACAAAACGAATATAATTAATACAAAAATACGAAACATTCTCAAAATACCTAAAAAAAATCTATCTCAACTTTTATGGTTAGATGAGTTGGTACACAGGAAAATAAAATAAGAAGGTACATTACTGTTACTCCTCAGGCAATGGTTCAGAAAAGTCGTGAAGCCATTTGTGAGCAGAAATGCATTTCAACGAGTTCTCTCGACTTTGGATGTATATCTCTCCAGAGCCAACGCACTCAGCTTCTTCATCTTTGTTATAAATCTATTGCCGACTGTAACATTTATTTTTATTTTTTTTGTCAGAGAGTGGAAAATCCTCAAGGATACCGGTCTTTCCGATATGCCGGACTCTTACCGACTAAAAGCCACTCTCTTCCGCCAGAGAGACCCTAGAACTATCTTTCGACTTTGCGCCAAGGAAACTCTTGTCAGATTTGAGTCCCTTTCCCTATATCTGCTGTAAATCTTCCTCCCTTTCTTTTGTTTCGATTATTTCTTTGATAAAAAGGTGTATCATAGTATACTTCTCTCGGGATTCTGTTATGTTGGTAATCAGGTTATTTTCGTCCAAATCCGACCCGATTCACAGAAATAATTGCCGCCCTTTTTCCAACCATCTCGGGCGCTCAAACAAGGTGTGTGTAACAGAGTCTGCGTTTTGACAGTATAATATACAGTTATCATCCTCCTTTCTGGCGATTCCTTTCAAGTAGTTTTGAAAACGGCCGTGGTCAGTCAGTACTTGGGTCAGGAATTAGTTTGTTTGTCTATGGCCACATGCCACCCAGACCATAATGTTAGGAATTTACCTCTGTCGTTGAGTCCCATTCTTCCTGTCAAGCTTGAATGGTTCTTTCTCTTTCTTCTCGCCTCGCCTGTAGTATAGGCAAGCTCTCTCTTTTGCCAGAAAGCAGGTAGGGATTGCTCCCGCGATGGTTTGGAGAGAGAGACTAGGGGCCGTTCTATAAGCACGTGCTACTCTTAGGAGACCAACTCTTTCGGCACTTTCTATTTCCTTTCTATACGTTATGACTCGTAAGTCGTTGCGCCATGCAGTAGGATGGACTGAATCACTTTATGGAGAACTATTTTTTTGCCACTTTTTGGCCCCCTATGTTTGGCATCACTCTGGCCAATGCCATAGCCCGTTCCTTGTCTCGTTTTGCGGCGTTTCTGATGTGGGGACCGATGACGCGTGATGATGCCCGAGCCGCAAGCGAAGTAAATGTTTTCCCTCTTCCTTGAACCTTTTAGGATAATGGTCTCCGTCTTATTGCTCGCCAGCTCTAGGCCGTGGGACCTTATCAATCTTCTCACTACTCTGATACAGGAGTCCACAGTTTTCATCAACTCCTCCATGTCGTCGGCGTTCACTATCAGAGCCAAGTCGTCCGCAAAGGCGATTGCGGATGCATTACCCGGGCATCTCAGCACGCCGTCATAGACCAAACTCCAGAGGGTGCGTCCAAGGACGGAGACTTAGTTGGCATTTAAAATTAATCAATATACACTATTGAGTTACAAACAAATGCCTATGCTAACTAACTCCATTATTTAGGTGAGACGGCGTCCGCCATCTAACCCAATTATCCACGGTGAGATGGCTTAGACACGTGCCCTTTAAGAATCAGACATACCAATTTATTTTCAGGTGATTAAACAAGCATTGATATGTGGCATAACTGAGGTTATAATATAACGGAGAAGTTTGTTATATTTGGCCCCTAAATTATTACATTTTCTTAATAACCGAAAAAGAATTAGGGCAAGCTAAAATCAAAAATGCACGAGGATTATTTATTTGCCTTTAATGAAATTAACGCACACAATGCACCATATACAAGGGTTGCATAAATGAAGACTGCTGATGATGCTACGTTGCTAGTGGCTTCCCAACTAACCGAAATATTAAACAGTGTTATCTACCTCGTTACGCCATCTCTCCCGGGATTATCTTCTAACAGTCTTTAGGGCTTTACCTAGAATCATGTAATCGAGCTGGTAAAAAGTATGGATAAATAATAAGATATTAACCAATGATCACTGCCCATACGTTCAGCGTAAATCGTTGCTGAGAAACACCATTCTCTATGAACATTAATAATTACTTCTTCCGAAAAACTTCATAAATCTAATTTTGGCTGAACATTACGATGCACCAGAGCCGTACGGTTATAGCTGATATATTTTCAAAAGTTTCCAATCAGCTTTTGGCCTTAAAGCTGTAGTGCGATTTAACCTAAACCAACTTGATAAAAGTCGAAACATTTTCTTCAATCTGCCTAAGTATAGCTCCTGATATCTCAGTCATTATTGTGCTATTTCAGGAAAAAATATGGAGTGACTCACGCTTAGCGACGCCACTGGCTTATTTGTAACCATAATTTTTTGAATACTCTATCTCGGAATGTAGACGTTTCCGGACACATAAATTCATTATCTATTTAGGTAAAGCGTAAAAATAGTTGATATTATGTTACTGTTAATTTTTATTCATGCCAATCACTATTTACCAACATCTTTTTAAAAAGTTGTCAAACTAATTTAAATTGGCAATTCAAATAAGCAACTAAAATTAAATATATATGGAAGAACAAACCGTTAAAATTTCGAAACTGATATTAATATTTTGTTTGTTTAAAGTAATTTTCTATGAATGGAACCACATGATTGACGGTAAATCCCAATGCCTATGTGTATGGGAATAGGTACTAATAAACTTATTTTCAAATGCACTAATTTAAAAATAATTTAATCATTGCTATTGATGGATTAGTTCAGAAGACATTTTAATTACTGTACTATTTCTTCAGTTAATTTTATCTCAATGTTAAGTAGGTATAAATCTTAAAGCTACCGTAAATTTGCATTTAAATCCTTTAACTTGTTCCGCCTTGTCTACTAGTAATTGGTGGATTATCCCCTGAGAACAACCTTCAGTAGTCAGCATTGCTTTGTAAAGAAATTGGCTTACAAGTTAAGTAGTAATATGCACGTATTTACTGTTGTAAATTATTACTTAGAAAATATCGCGGCATTCATAAAGTTACAAACTATTTACATCAGCTTAACTTAAATTTGTATACAAGGCGTTAGAAAAAAGTCTGGAATATTTTGAAATATTGCAAAACCTACGAAATAATATATTTTTTGTACTACACTGAGGGAAAAATTTGGTTGCCACAACCAAAAAATTGGTTGCTCCAACAAAAATTATGCATTAAATAGAGGACAGCCTAAGCTTCCAGTTGTGGCAACCAAATTAAATTTGTTGAACCGGCGCCATGACAGGTTGGTTGTCACAACTAAAATTTTTAGTTGGCGTAGCTAAGTACCAGTGACAAATTCTTTGGCTGCCCTTACTAAAACCATTTACTGCAGAAGCATTTCATTTAGCTGCTATAACTAAATGCAGTAGTTGTAAGAACTAAATTTTTAGTAAAAATAACTAAAATATTGGCTGTTCTTACAAATATAGACGACTGTGGTAGCTAATATTTTAGTTAAAAAATTGTTCACGTTTTTGCGCCTTCGCCATTTAAAAGTATGTTCTAAAGCGCTTTCACCATTTATTTAAACTCTGGGTCCCTACAGTGAAAAAACTATTTAAAATAATAGCGGATAATAAAACACTTAATTTACATCGATTAAAATCTTTAATGATAATATTAAAAATCCTCTGATTTTGTTTAACTATTTTAATTGCTACAATTAAAAATTTTAATTAACGTAAATTAAAGCGTTTAATTATCCAATAGGTATTGTTTTAAATAGATTTTTCACTACGGGAACCCAGGATTCAATATAATGCCTGCAAGAAAAAATATTTTTCTAATGAGCACAATAGATACTAAAATTTCAAGCGTCATACTATAGATAAACACCTTGAACTACCTTCTAAAGTTCGATAGCTAACAGTAAAAATGGCTTAATACAATTTTAACATAAAAAAGGATAGGTACATAATATATTTGTGAAAAGGGTTTAAAAAGAAAAAAAAAGGGGAAATATATAATGTTAATTTTCTGAAAAACTAATACCTAACAAAAACTAAATAAATATTATAACTTAGACTACACTCTTAAAATAATATTAATAATATTAGATTATAATTCTGTAGTCTCAGTCCGAATATAGGTAAGTCAATTTTTTAAGAAATGTAAAGGTGGGTTTATAAAGCAAAATAAAGATAAGAATAACAAGATAAGAAATAAGGAATTTGCAGTGTTAATGCAGAAATCCCGCAAAAATAAGAAATAAGCAGATGAAATTCCCTACTGCCTTTGAATGTTATTTAATTAGTGCCAGAGCCAGAATATTTACAAACCTTATAAAATCGTTTATACTGTCCAAATAAAAGGGCAACTCAACAGAAAATATACATTTTTGCCGAAAAATATAGGTTATAACAAGTTACGCACATGCGCAAAACGATTTTCACATAAAAATAAAATAAAAATTTAAAGATAACTACAAAATGCTGCAAAATTGATAAAGTTTTAGATTACTAACTTACCTTCAAAAGCATAGACATAATCTGCAAAATTCCACTCCAACAGAGCTAATTTAAACGCCATTTGCACATTCACCTAATAATGCAAATAACACGACTACGAGCCTCCAACCTACGATAAGGATGATAAAATGGCGCTGCCAGTGCTGCCACGTCTGCCGCCGATGACGCGAAGATGGTCTCGCGTTAACGATGAGTCGCGAAAGGACCCGAACGACATCTCAACCAAGCGTGTTCGCTAAAGCAACCAACCTGACGGCTGAATCAACAAATTTTTGTTTGTCTCAACTGGATATGTCGTTGTTTCAATTTAAAATTTGTCTAGCAGAACTAGAAAAATTTGTAATAAAATCCCTATTGCAACAACCGGTTACTGCAACTAAAATATTTGGTTGGTTCGTCGTTTTAATTAAATTTTTAGTTGCTGGAATAAATTTTTTGGCTGGAGCAGTAATACAAGCCAGGAAAAATAAATTGGTTGTTGTAGCTATTCATTGGCGTTGCGGTAACAAAAACATTGTTGCTAGAACCATAATTTCAAGTTACTGCAACCAAAAAACTTTAACAAATTTACTTAGTTGCCTAATTTTTTCAGTGTACTTACTTGAAAAATCACCACTATTTACTTTATCTCCCTAATGAGAAGTAAGATTTCTCTACCCAGGGAAATAACGATAATAAGTAAATAATTGCCTAGGTAAATAATAAAAAACTTTCTGTGTAACGAAGTTAAGTTACACACGATTTTAACATTCATACTCACCGATTTTCTAACATGTTACTAGTTTTGAGCAATAATCAACCATTTTAAATGACGAAATTTTGCAAAATAATAATATTAAACTTTTAATAAAACAGGGATTTTCATCATAAATTGGAAGATATTTCAAAAATGTCAACACGACCACAAATTTTCTACCAGCTGACATTTAAAATCTCATTTCTATAGTCTTATTTCTCTCAGGTTACTTGATTTTCAAAATATTTTGAAAGTTAATCAGACATCGCTAATATAGGGATCTAAACAAATTAAATAAATGTAATATTTTAGTGTTAGTAGAAGAGAAAATCTATATGCAGGGTGTTATTTAATAAGTGTCCGATATTTTACAGGACGATTCCTCAATTATTTATAAAGTGAAAAGTTCGTATAAGCATGGGTCCGCAAGCCCTTCATTTTTGAGATACAGGGTTGTAAAAATTTATTTTTATTTTTGTTTTTCGTAAATAGTTTTTGAAATAATGTCTATATTTGGACGAAAATTGGTGTTTGGGGATTTTTCTATATGAGAAATTCAAATTTGATCTTAGTTTGGCCCTTAATTGTAGGGGGTGCCACCTACAGGTCTTTCTCTTCTTTGGGGAGTCATAGCTTCTTCGTGCATGTATGTATCACATTTTCTAGAAGAAAAATCGATTCCTCTATCATTTCTACGTGAAACGGTATGCTTATCAAAAGTCGCTACAAGCAGCCGTCTTCGAGATATTTTGATTTAAATTAATCGATTCATGTGTGTATGTCAAAAAGTAAAACAATTTTAAAAACTTAAAAACAAAAGTATCAAGTGGGCTAGTAAGTTCAATGTTTATTTTGTGTCATGTCAAAAATAATATCTTGACGCGTAGTTAAATCGTTTTATTTATGATTATTGTGATTATTTAGAAAATAGAAAGGTTCGAGAAAGCTACTCATCTGTCGGGTGCACATAGGACAGTAATAACCCAAGGAACCAAGAAAGCAGTTCTTAATCTGGTAGGAGAACACCCGGAAACAAGCGCCAGAAAAATAGCGGTGACGTTAAACATTTCTCATATTCTAATATGGAAAATTTTAATTGATAATTTGTTATATCCCTACCACATTCAAAGAGTTCAGGCACTCCTCCCTCGTAATTTTCCATTACGTATCAACTTCTGTCATTGGCGTATCCAATTCCTTATTAAAAATTCTTTATTTAAAAATCAAATCCTATACGCAATTTTCACAATAATCATTTGTGGTCAGAGGAAAACCCCCATGCGATACAATAATATTTCCAAGAACAGTTCTCTCTTAAAGTGTGGGCAGGAATCCTTGGAGATTATTTAATAGGCTTATTCTTTATTCTAGGAAGATTAAACGGAAAGATATCGTCATTTTCTTAAAGATGATTTGCCTATTTTACTGAAAGGTTTGCCGCTTAGAACACGAAATGAAATGTGGTTAATGCATGACGGTGCCTCGAGATTTTTTAGTATCCTAGCAGGAGAATTTTTAGATCGTACTTTCGCTGGATAGGTCGGGGAGAGCCTCAACCATGGCCCCCTAGGTCACCAGACCTTAGCAGTTTGGATTTTTTTTTTGTGGGCATCTAAAATCCTTAGCTTACCAGACACCCATCCAAAATGAAGAAGAATTAAGAAATCGAATAACTAGTTCTTGTAGAACGATTCAAAATACTCTAGAAATTTTCCAAAGAGTGCACGAATCAATGAGAAGAAGATTGGATGCGTACATACAGCAAGGAGGTGGACATTTCCAACATTTATTTTAGATTAGATTTGGTTTCATATCTAGTGTTTCGTTGTTTATTGTTGTTTAAAAATTACCGTTTGAAATGTTTCTATGTTGATTAAAAAAAAGGTTTTAAAAATGTTTCACTTTAACAAGCACATACCTACATCGATTAATTTAAATCAAAATATCTCGAAAACGGCTGCTTGTAGCGACTTTTGGCAAGCATACTATTTTCACGTAAAAATGACAGAGGAATCGATTTCTTTTCTAGAAAATGTGATACATACATGCACGAAAAAGTTGTGACTCCCCAAAAGAGAAAAAGACCTGTAGGTAACGCCCCCTACAATTTCAATTTCAAATTTGATTTCTCGTATTAAAAAATCCCCAAATAACAATTTTCGTCCAAATATAGACATTATTTCAAAAGTTATTTACGAAAAACGAAAATGAAAATAAATTTTTAAAACCCTGTATCTCAAAAATGCAGGGCTTGCGGACCCATGCCTATATGAACTTTTCATCTTAACTGAGGAATCGTCCTGTAAAATATCGACACTTATTAAATAGCACCCTGTATACCCTCAGTTGAGAAAGCTGTTATACAGGGTCCACCATTTAAAACTCCCCAGGCCCGTATTTTCCTTAGTTTTTAAGCTACAAATTTGTGCGACATACCAAATTGTAGGTTTTACGAAGGTCTTTAAAATTGCATACAGTGTGTCCTAAAAAAGTTTTTTTTAATAAAAATTATTATGGAATAAAACTTAATTTCTTTGAATATTTCTTTTCCTTGCCCTGTACATCAAATCGGTGATAAGAATTTGATGCAAGTTGTAATAGGCTTTAATTTAAGTTATAACAACTGATGTTAAATTTTTAGTTGCTTTAGTAAAAGAGACAAAAAACACCTATTTCCGTTACTAAAATAAAATTTCTTTAAAATACGTTGGCAACGTTATTTTATTCATTAGTTTAAAACAATAAAGAGAAAAGTTAAACGATTATTTTAAATATTGTTCAAAATTTTGTCCGTTAGCGTAGATACCTACAAAAGTTAAATCTTTTCACCAACTCGCCATTTACGGTCCGTAGTAGAATATTGCGTTGAATAGAATTAAAGCCATTACGTATTTTATTTTTAAGATCTTCAACATCAAGGGGTTGGGTTTCATACACAAAATTCTTAGGATAGCCCCACAGAAAGTAATCCAGGGGATTTAGATCCGGCGACCTCGCCGGCCATCTTATTGGCCCTACATTGGGAATCCATTGGTTTCTAAAAACAGCATTTAAATAGTCGGAAATAAGACGAGCATTATGTGGAGCCGCGCCATCTTGGTGAAACCAAATATCTCTTCTTTCTTGCAAGGGAATATCTTGTAAGTAAATGGGTGATTCATTTTGTAAGAAATTTAGGTAGATTTGGGCGTTTAAATTAACTTCAAAGAAATGAGGACCAATCAGTCTACCCCCAAGTATTCCTGCCCACACGTTTATTTTAAACCTTACTTGAAAATTCCTGTAACGCGTCCAACGAGGATTTATGTTACTCCAGTAATGCATGTTGTGTCTATTTAAATTACCGGTTTCATTAAATGCACACTCGTCACTCCAGAAGATGTTATAAAGAAAATTTCTATTGTCTTCCTTTAGAATGGACATTTCGGGTATGAAATTTAGCCTCCGTTCGTAATCTCCTGGTCGAAGTTCCTGAACCAAAATGATTTTATAATCGTGTTACCCATTTTCTTTGAGAATCCTTCTAACGGAAGTGAAAGTAACATTGGTGGTCTCACCAATTAATTCAATTGAGATATCAATAACAGCACCAATAACAGCACCAATAACATTATTTCTGTATTCATATTTCTTACCGGTCTATTTCTATCTCTCTTAGGTTTTGTAAAAGAACCGTGCCTTTGAAGATTATTTACCAACGCTTTTAAAGTTTTGTGATCAGGGCAGCGCATGCCAGGAGACCTTTGAGAATAAACTCTACACGCCCGTCGAGCATTTCTATTGCATTCACCATAAATCAAAAGAAACTCGGTTTTCTTAACATATTTGTAAATTGAACCATTGCTTATAAAACAGTAAATCATTGACAACTAATAGCAATTTTAAATAATATTTTAAATTTGAGAAAACAAAACTTGCAAGGCCAACTAAGAAGTTATGAGTAATGCTATAAAAAAATAAGTAAAATTGAAAAAGTGTATGTTTTGGTAACACTAAAAGGTGAATAATATTTATGCGACCTAAACGTAAAAAAAATTAATAATGGTAAAAAAAGGCTAAAAAAACTGACTTTCTTTTTTCTCTTTTACAAAATAAAATAATTTTTAAGCAAGGTTACTTTAATAACGGGAGTAGGTGTTTTTTGTCTTTATCACGAAAACCAATAAAAATTTGACATGAGTTGTTATAACTTAAATTAAAGATTATTACAACCTGCATGAAATTCTTATCACCGATTTGATGTACAGGGTAAGGAAAAAAAATATTCAAAGAAATTAAATTGTATTCCATAATAATTTCTATTAAAAAAACTTTCTTAGGACACACTGTATGAACTTTTAAAGACCTTCCTATAACCTACAATTTGGTATGTCGCACAAATTTTTAGCTCAAAACTTAAGCAAAATACGGGCCTGGGGAGTTTTAAATGGCGGACCCTGTATACCTAGCACATTTATCCTTCGGCGCCTCGTGCCTCATGATATAAAAGCGCTCGCTATATCATAGCACAGTTCTCGATCTCGGTATATAATGTACTATTTCTTGGAAAATTTATACGTCGATATAGTTAAAAATGGCACACCGTCAAAGGCTAGGACCATTTCTGTTACTGTACTGTGTACAGGATTGATCCCAAAAATACCAGCGATAGAGATAAATATTCAGCTGTGCACTTACATCAATAAAAAACCTTTGTCAGAATTTAAATGACTGGCACGACACCCTATATTTTCATTTTATGAAAATGTTAATTCCTTTGAATTATTTCATAAATATTTAATGATTTGCAGATATAGTTTTAGCCTTATTTTACATTGGGATTCTGATTATAGAATTCACTATGCAAGATTCAGAATGGCATGTAAATTTTTACGGGATTATGAGTTCATCCTTTTCTAATCATGTTAAGTTTTGTGGAGAGGTAATTAATTCCAGGACCGGGCGCTTATTTAGGAGTACTTTATTATATACAGTGTGTGTATAAAGTCTGGAAACGGCTTAATAACATCACAATTTATTGGCCGATTTAAACCAAATTTGGTACAGTTCCGTAAGAGGATCTCACGCACCGAATGACGATATTGGCATTGTTGCAAGCTTTATAGTTTGTCTGGAATTCGAACAAATTTTATATTCTTAAATGTAACACCCTGTATATGTTTTCATTTATAGTTTTTACTATAAATTCGTTACACTTTTGGTATAACATACCTTGTTCCCAATATCAGTAGTTTGATTCAGAATTGAATTTTGTGATATTATGTAAGTAAGATACTGATATGCAAGCCGTTTTGCTCTAAGACGTACCGTTAGAAAGCTAGAAGCTGCCAAAGTTCAAAAATGTCATTTTTCAAAACTCGATATCTTAGAAACTATTAAGTTTAGACTAATGCACTTACTAAAAAATAATTGTTATTTTATGTAGAATCCAAAAATATTGTAAGATATAGGGTGTTCCATTTAACAAAATATAACTTTGCTATGGATTTTTTTTCGGGACATCCGGTATATTTCAAAATAATTTTAAACTGTAGGCCTTATGTCTCCCTATGACCCTGCATTTGAAAAATATTAAAAAGTTGAGTAGTTTAGATGCTATGGAAGCCTGCGTTGAGAGTTTTTTAAAGATCGCTACTGTTATACCTTTGTACAAGGGAGAGGATCCTGAAACTCCCTCAAATTTTAGGCCTATATCCTTGTTGCCTACTCTGGCCAAAATAATAGAAAAATTGGCCAAAACACGATTGCAGGGTTTTCTTAATGCACATAATTTACTTTGCTCAGAGCAATTTGGCTTTCGTGAATCTAAAAGTACTAACGATGCTATTATTAATTTTCCTAGGGAGTTGTATCTGGGTATAAATGGTGGCGAGGTGGCTGCAGCGGTTTTCTGTGATCTGTCAAAAGCATTTGACTGTGTCAACCACGGAATACTGCTGCAGAAACTGGAGAGGTATGGAATAAGGGGAAACGCCTTAAAATGGTTTGATTCGTATCTGACTGGTCGTACACAAAGGGTAAATTTTAATAAGAAGTCTTCTCAACTGCCAGAGATTCGATCTGGAGTACCGCAGGGGTCTGTTCTTGGACCATTACTTTTTTTGCTATATATTAATGACCTAACTCATATTAAGATTAAGGGTAGATTCACACTGTTCGCGGACGATTCAACCATACTTTGGATAAATAAAAGTGCCAATGAGCTTGAAGCTGATATAAACAGGGACCTGGCTAAAGTTAAGGAGTGGACAGATGCAAATTCTCTATCACTAAACATTTCCAAAACAAATATAATTACATTTAAATGTTCTGTTGGGGATATTAATATGGGGACTCAGAGTTTAAACAGGGAATCGGAAAATAAGTTTTTGGGGTATATATAGACGACAAGTTAAAGTTTGAGGCACACGTCCTATATCTGAGCAAAAAACTGGCTTCCAATTGTTACGCAATTAGGGTTATATCTAAGGATTTAGACTTGGAGATAAGAAAAAGTGCATATTTTTCACTAATAGTATCTCATCTGCGGTATGGAATATGTTTCTGGGGAAGTTGTCCGAAGTACCTGTTTAATATTCTATTTGTTTTACAAAAAAGGGCAATAAAATCTATTTTTAAATTAAAAATTAAAGATTCTAGTAAACCATACTTTTTATCGCATAAAATATTGACATTACCATGTTTGTTTTTGTTAGAGACCTGTTGTCTGATATTTAGAAAATTCAGGGATGAAATTAACTCAGTGTCAGTATACAATACGCGTCAGAAATATAGTACTAACTTGCCTATTCCTACATCTAGTCAAGTCAGGGGTTCAATTGTTTGTAGTGGTAAGAAGTTGTTTAATCATCTTCCTGTGCATGTCCGGGGAATAAATGGCGAAAGAAAGTTTAGAACAGAGGTCAAAGCACTACTGGCCACTAAAGCTTACCATTCAATTGATGAATTTTTGAATGATGTCTTCTGATTTAATGATGTGATAAGTTTTTTGTGTTGTTTGCTATCTTTCCTTTAATTGTTTTTTAATTTTTCTGCCGGGCCTGTTCTGAATGACGTCGTGATTTGTTTGACCGGCACTGCATTGGGTGGGTATTATCATAAAAAGTATTATTGTTATTGAGTTGTTGTCTGTGACTGCAATTTTTTATTACTGATATAACCGTCTTTACTTTTCCTGACACTTGCATTTTTAGTGAGAACTCTTTGGGCTTTTAATTCTTTCGTCCTCATATTTTTTTTTATATCTTTTTGTTTGAGATTTTTAATTGTTGACGTTGTTGGTTATCATAGTATTTATAGTGTAATTGTACCTTTATTTTGTATCATTTATTTACTGTTTCTTCTAGGCTTTGTCAACGAAAGTTTACTTTTTAGACAATAAAGCATATTTTGATTTGATTTGATTTGAGTGGGCCACCCTGTATATAAAAATGAATTTGATAATGTGGGGCTGTGTACACTTTTTTGAATTAAGAGGAAAAACAACAATCGTTTTGTGTATTAAGTGTATATTCTTCAAAATTTAATAATTAGCAGAGCGCTTTCGGCCATAGGCCATCTTCAGTGCTTCCTAGAAAGCGAGGAAAATCCAATTTATAGAAATATTTATTGAAAATGGTCGTTCTTCGAAAATTAATTATAAAATTGTGTGAAAATAGTTGGTTGTTGCATATTTTTTGTTAAAAATTGTTCTGAGAAATAATATAAAATGTATTTTGGTTTTTTACTCACTTAGTCAGGAAACTTCATCAATAAAAAATATTTCTAAATTACATTACATATAAATACGTGTTAATTGTTTTATGTAATCAGTTTTTATATTGTGTTGTTGATGGTCCACTTAATGAAAAAAGATATTTATTAATGAAGTGTTCCTGTTTCCTGGCAAGGAACCCCTGAAGATGGCCTAAGGCCTAAAGCGCTTTGCACTTTATTAATTTTTTGAAGACTATACACTGAATACACAAAACGATTGTTGTTCCCTCTTAATATAATTCAATTTGTCCTTTAAGGGACTGTTTGACTTTGACTTCAAAAATATACAGGACTTTTCTTTTAAAATGAAAAAGTTGGTATTATTTCTGACCCACCCTGCATAGCTATGGAAATATTTTTGTCTACATTCAGTACCTTTTAAAATATTTAGCCTTTTTTGGCACCCTAAGCATATTTCCATAGTAAATATTAGCATACAGTGAGTGTGAAAAACTGCAGATCTATTTATGGAAAAAGTTTTTATTACAATGAATAGAAAAATCGAATAAAGGTAGGCGTATATGTATGCTTTCTTTTTTACCTTGGACTACCACCAACATACATAATATACAATTCTATAACAATAGAAAGTTGATACTCGACAAATTGAAGTATATATTTAAAAAGAAGCAAGCTATGTTTTATTTAAATACCTACATACAGTCCGCAGCGCTCGTCTATAACTACGACTTACGAAAAGAAAGGTGAAATAGAAGTCATAAATATCGAGTTCTAAGCCGCGTGTCACAGACCATGCCAACAAATTTAAAAAAAGAGAGATATGTGTGAATGAATTAGCACGTCTATACTTTCATCTTAAGAATCGTATATATAGTGCTACGGCAATGACGAACAATCAGCACACGCCTAATACCACTTCTCGGATGCACAGCACATCAAATATATTTTGGTTATGTGAAACCTCAGTCAATTTGGAAATTTAGATTAAATTAAAATTTTCTTAGTTATTCAACGACAAAAATCATAATTATTTCTTCATTAAATAATAAATTGATCTGAAAAAATTTTAGATAATTTTGTTATTTACGTATATTTTAATACGTTTACATAGTCTAACAATAATTATATGCCCAGTGTAATATAACTAATTATTTAGATGTTCTTTATTGTTGAAATGTGTACTAGTCAAATAGGCAATATTGCATTTTTTGAATCGCACTATTTTCATAGGGAAAGCCTGGTGCTTCGGACTATAATATAATAGGACCAGTAGCATAAAAGTAGTGGATAGTAGTGACCAGAATCATTAGTCTGCTAAATTGTGATTGGAATGTATTATCTCCGTAGCATATTGTTGTTAGACGTCAATGATCTTAATTTGTTTTGGTGTTTGTGCAGAATGACCTTAACCTAGATTTCTATGCAGACCAGAACTCTTTATGTTACATTACTGGAGCAGATGACAATAATTATCAAGAAAAGGTATGTACGGTTGAAGAAAGGATTCCAGAGAATCTGAAAAAGATTAATGGTGTAAGGAAGTGATTTTCTGTGCTTGTTATAGAACGTTTTGGAGGCGTTGAAGAAAACACGCACTTTATAAAGAAAGTAAAATTAGCCTAACGTAGATTTTAAATTAAAATACATGTCATAATATGAATTTATTAAAAAACTGTATATTGCCACATAGATACCTGCGATAGTAAAGCTTTATTCAAAAAACAACAATCAAAAGTCTGTATGTCTGTTTGTCTGTATATAAATTATACATAATAATTATTATATTATGTATAGTTTTAAAATTTAATTCAGCGATAATTGAATAAAATAGATTTTTATTAAAAAATAGTGTTGATTTTAAATTTGCTTCCTTAATAGAATTTTCACAGTTTTCAAAATAAGAGCTTTTTATGGCAAAAAAAAATTATGTTAATTTAAATATCTAGTAGCTAAATCATTAACCGAAAAAATATCTGGTGCAACCAGGTGGGTGGTTTGCGAGTATATAGCCTATTAGAAGCAAGCAAGATTAATTAATTTTTTAAATACGTATTAGGTATTTGGTGTGTTTCTCAAAAATTGAATAAACCAGTGAAAGTAATTCCCAAATTCTAAAATCAAAGCTGTACAGCAGATAATATCGCTAATTTCGCTTTTTAAATAAACCACGCCTTTATTTAAGGACTAAATCAAAATAAGAAGCTTAATCACTGGCCATATCCATTAGTCTGGTGAATTGTGTTTGTGAGCCATCATCATTTATTTAGTCTATACTGATGCTGAATGATTTGTAGACATTTAAATTTAGTTGTCTATTTGGAGTGACCTTAACCTAGAGAATATTAGACACCAGAGCTTTTTATTGTTTATTCACTCGAAGCAGATGAAAATCATTATAAGAAGGTTAGTTTCTGAAAATTCTCGAAAAGCAGGACGAGATTAATGATGTTAGGAAGTGCTTTCATCTAACGCTCGGCATGGACATAGAAATATTTAGGGTTGCAAATGTTGTATTGGTCAGTATACTAAAAGTCTTAAAAACAAAGAGAATAGTTTATTTATCCAAATATTGGCCATACCTTTTTAATTAATCTGATGTTAGGGTGGGTTCAGGATATCTTTTCAAGACTAAAATAATAAGTTTAACCATACATTGCCTTAATTCCTTAACTTCAATCAACAGATAAATATATTTTCTAGAACCAGCGAAAGATTAGATATCACAGCAAGTTTATTCAAGTGTTTAAACAGCTTCTACCTATCAGCACATTATCTTCCAGCAAAAAATACGTCATGTTTTTACGTGCATTTACAGGATGTGACACAACGTCTGCGTTTTCCTACTAGGCTGATTGAAAAGCACAAAGGAGCTACTAAACTATTGCAGCGCGGATATTATAAATATTTTTGGATACGATATTTTATATATTTTGACATTGTATGGTGCTCCACGAGCTGTAAATCATTTAAAGGAACTCCGGTACGAATCGTTCATTAAAGCTACCTCTAAGAATAGCTTGGCCAGTTTAGCAATAAAGTATCTCACTAAATAATTGGGGATATAAACTTGAGAACAGTCGATCACAAGGCCACAAGGCCCCGAAAATTTACTGAACATCATTTTTTCTTCGTATTGGCATTGCTTTCCAGCTTATTCACAATAAGAAGACAATAACTGCTTGAATGCAGCACCGATGATATTAATGAATGAAATAGGGAATTAGGAGAATGAATAAAGATGTTATTTTTAACAATAAGTTTTCATAATTTGTTCAAAAGAAATACTTTACTACATTCGAAATTTTCTATTGTTTCATTTGGACAATTCTTTGACCATAAGATGGATACTTTTTAATCGCATTATATGTATACCTACATATTTTGTGACGGTATATTTGCCATTTGTATAAGCAATTTTTTGAAGATTTTTTTTACATAGATGCATTAAAGATTATAAATATAACGCAGTTACATTTCTAACAGTACAGATGATAAGTTTCTCGGGAAGACAGTAAATTGACGTTTAGGGCACACATTGCAAATATGTGCAATAAATTGGCATCGGGGTGCTTTGCCTTAAGGGTTGTTTCGAGGAAACTAGACATGAACATTGCTTGATCTGTATACTCGGCCTTTATAGAGTCCCATTTGAGATATTGAGTTTGCTTCTAGGGTAACTCCAGTCAATACGTGATGCGCTCAGTGTTTGTCTTACAAAAAACGAGCGAAGCAGGTGCTAGGCATTCCTGTAAATTGTTATTTATACATTATAGAATATTAACTTTAACTGTATATTAGAAACGGTCAGCCATATATGTAGAAAAACTACGACATCAACCTAGGGGAAATAGTTACAAGACAAGTTGCCATTGTGCCTTTGACTATACCTCATTCGGCACTAACAAATAATTCGATATTTTGTAATAGAAGGAAAATGTTTAATCACCTGCCATTTGGTGTAAGATCTTTAGGTACGCTGGAGAAGTTTAAATCAGCAGTAAAGAAAATATTAATTCCAGAAGCATACTATAGCATAACGGATTATTTTGATGGCCCTATTTTGTAATTCAACAATATTTTAACGCTGAGTTTTCTCGTATGTCTTTTATTTTATTTCTTTTATTCTTATAGTATTGTGTGTGGACTGTCTTTATACTGTTTGTGTTTCAAGAATGCATAAATTGTGTTATTGTATTTTATTTTAGTATACAGGTCTGATTAATTAATCGTTAAGGTAGACGTGCACTTTTGTAAATGAGAACGTGTATTCTGTGGACAGTAAAGGATTTATTCATATAATCCCTTGCTCTTAAATTGTAGAAACATCGTCAATATTAAAAGACTTAGAAAGTTAGTGAAAAACATGTTAGTAACTAGAGCTTATTATAGACTGGAAGAATTTTAAGATGACTTTAAAATGTTAGCCTGAACTAACCTAAACATAACCACTAGGAATAAATTACTGCTGTTGTATTCTGTGCTTGTAAACTATGAACTGTTTTAGACCGTCATTGTATTGTTGCAACAATTTTATTATCTTGTTTCATGCTATTTTTTTTTCTTTATACAGATAGTTTTAACCATTAATTCGAAGCTTCGTAAATAAGAATTTTTGTTCTTTTCATTTGATTTGATTTGATATTCTGTCAAAATAATTTAACTTAATTAAATTCGCAGACTAAACTTTACATTTAATATTAATTTGGCCCTTTCGTATTAAAGTATTATAAATAAATAGTGATAGAAAACAACCTGGTTCACACAGTTTTAAACTCAGATCACGTAAAATTTTAAAGGTCATAATGCTCTAGCATCTAAACCAATTTTTTTTTGGTCATTAGTACCGAAAACCACAAAAATGCTATTTTTGTCATTTTATTTTGTGAGAAGGTAGATTGGATAACGAGCATTGCACTTTTAACACGCGCATCCTTCAATATTTTATATATATTCAATAATCACCTGAAGATGACTGGATATGTTTATCAGTTCAAACGTTGTAAAAAAATAAATAAATAATGACAGTGGAAGTCCAGAACACGTTTATCATACAACATATTATTTACAAACACTATTAAACCAAACACTAAAATAAATAAAAAAAATTAATACCTATTCTACCAAACTCAAAATTTAAGCCATAAAAATCCGAAATCAAGTGACTTACCTTATTTCTTTGTTATTAGTTACATGGCAACCATTGAGCTCGCCAGACTTAGAGCCGGAGCTCCCTACCTGAGACCCGAACCAGAAATAGGCATATTAAAACAACAGGCGGAAGCAGCTCTGAGGGAATGAATCTGCACTAACCTCTCCTAGGAGAAATGGCGGCAGACCCCGGACTGCAGGCAGTCCAAGATTTCATAACTTGGCCTGATGGCTAAGTTGGAGAGGATTTTAAGCAGGAGTAGGCGTGCCCTGAATCCCCTGATAGGAATTCTAACATGACCCGGTTAACTAAGAAAACTCGTAAATACGATGGGTTAGTGGAGGAAGACCCGATTTATCCAGGATGCTTGGAAGATGAAGATACACCACTGAACTTCCTGTGCGCCTGTAAAGCTAAGACAGTGTTGATTTAACCGGAGGACCTTCGCCTGGAATGACGTCCTGATCTTCATAAGAAGGTCAGGCAGGTTTGGCGAGGGCCTCGGTGGTTGAGTGGATAGGAGAAGACTCAGGATTACGTAAAAAGTTTTATGGAAGTAGTCCATCTCACAGTGGAGTAATATTTTAAGTGAGGAATGAAACACAAAGTCTGCTCCACTAATTTAATAAATAGGTTCAGATTAACATCCCAAACATGTTTCAAAGGCATAAACCTTCATCTTCAGTGGGTAATTATTAAGATGTTGATATTTATGAAGAGACCAATGACATTGTTACGTTTTTTTATAAACTAATGTTGCAGAAAATTTTTATGAAACCATATGTAACTTTAATTCGGTAAAAATATATCTTAAATTAAAATTAAATGAATAAACATAATTTAAATGAATTTAGTTTTATTTTAATTTTAAACTTGTTGAAAAACCCAAATTTTACTGGGAGATTGTAATGGGGTACGACCACCATGATGGTGGATTTTTAATTTAAGATATATTTTTACCGAATTAAAGTTACATATGGTTTCATAAAAATTTTCTGCAACATTAGTTTATAAAAAAACGTAACAATGTCATTGGTCTCTTCATAAATATCAACATCTTAATAATTACCCACTGAAGATGAAGGTTTATGCCTTTGAAACATGTTTGGGATGTTAATCTGAACCTATTTATTAAATTAGTGGAGCAGACTTTGTGTTTCATTCCTCACTTACGTAAAAAGGATCGCCTTTGGCCAGGTTCGTGTGTCTCCCCTCATCTACTACTACTACTACGTGGCAACCAATGTGTATTGTTGTTAGTTACGCAAAAACTAGTTGTCGATAACTGGTAAATAGCGTTCTTTCTTCGAGTTGTGCGGAATATCTAAGAAAACGATCCAAATATAGAAATAAGTGAAGCAGCTAGTAGAGCTACCGTTGAGTTATCAAATCAAATCAAAGAAATTGCTTACAGAACATTCATACAATGGTGTTATTTGTAAGGCGTTTCTCGAAAATACAATGAAAATATATTTCTTATTATTATTTATTATACTTCAAAGATAAATCTAAGGCATGGAACTTTTCATATCCTTGGTGTCACTATTTAATGATTAAAGCCATGTTATATTATATACTCGTTGCTTTTGAATCGACAAGGAAAAGGCATCAACCTAAACTGTCTTTGATTTTGACGAGAGACCAAACTAAGCAGTTTCGTAGAAATTCATTAAACGATGATGAAAGTAGCCACTGTTGGATATATTTGGTGCCTGTCGCAGACAAGAGTCATTTAACAATCGACAACATCAAGGATTTGGATACTACATTAGTGGTGAATATTTCAGATACAAATATCCGCGAACTTTTACTGCAGTTGAGACATTCTTTCCTAACTTATGCAAATATAGAGCCCTATGCCCGGAGACATCGAACATCGTCGAATTTTTATCAAATATATGAATAACAAATGTGCTAAACATCCAGTTGGCGTTAACAGT
This sequence comes from Polydrusus tereticollis, assembly GCA_963920685.1. Lineage (NCBI taxonomy): Eukaryota > Metazoa > Arthropoda > Insecta > Coleoptera > Curculionidae > Polydrusus > Polydrusus tereticollis. The sequence goes on along the minus strand of OY987329.1, from coordinate 85,687,839 downwards.
TTCGGTAAAATGCCTGCTGTCATAACAGAATCCTTGAAGCTCCCAAATCTGAAACTTTATACTGATAACTGTTTTTCTGTGACTCTTGTGCGAGCCTAAGAACTATCAAAAGAGACGGTGGATGGACGTCTTCAACAGTGCCAGAAGGGTATATTGAAAATTCACTGGAAAATAAAATTGAAAAAACCTTCCTACGATGTCGCTGTCCAGTATTAATGTTTCCATTACCTTCATAAGCATATAAACTGACAAGAAAACCCTGATTAGTGAAACGGCAGAAGGAATTCATATTTCTGACTATTCAAATTGTACAATAAATGTCAATGTTAATCATAAAAGTTAAAAACATCCTTGTATTTATTTTTAACACCAGTGTTAACTATAATTTACTTTTAACATAAGTGTCATAAAATAACATTATAGATACCGACAACAAACGTTAAAAGTCCACTTTTAATTGTAGATAAACATTCTTTTTTTCATACTTTTTTTTTAAAGTGTTTGGATTTTTGTGTGAAAAGTATATAGCAAGAAAGAAACTATTCGACAATTAAGAATGTTTTGTTTAATAATTAAATAATAATTACTTATAGCAATGTTTTTTAATCTAAGAGATTAACCTTCTTCCGATTAGAAACTCAACGAAAAAAGTCCCATGAAAATCGCTATGTCAAGATATGAGGAGTTCCGAGGTGAAATGGTAACTGCACTAGACTATGCTAGTTTATTTAAAGTTTTAAAGTTTCCGCCCCTATAGTAGACTAAATGCATGAGAAGGTTAATGTAATCCCTATCTCTGTGACTAAATGCATTTCTTTACTTTCTCTTTAAAATTATTAAAAGTACTTACCTACTTTATTCCCGAAAATAAAAACCCTCTTAATAGCATGTATTTCAGTTGCCAGGGCCATACAGATCTAACAATCACCGGCGGTGGCAAGTTATTGAACGGGCCGTCTGAATGACTGTTCATAATTTGTCGTGACAAGCGGTTGCACCGAGAATGACTTGCAGTATTCCCGAGTGACTGACTCGTATGCCGATCGGCTTTATCGCAAACATCGCAGCAAGGCCTTTTTTACGCCGCTCCTGGACGAACAATCCAAATGTTGTGTAGGTAAACGTGTTTCTGTTGGAAATACATTTTATACTCTGATCGATCATTCTCTACTTAGATTGTCTCTATATTGGTTTTAAATATGTCAAAATATTTTATAAAATATTGGCTGTGCTGATTTTAATGAATGTCCGATGATAAAATGTGTATTAAGAGTGATAGGACCTTTGGGATTTTCAAAAGTATAAATCTTCTAGGGTTGTTAAAGTTTGAGCAGGGAATTTACGCAATAAAAAACATTATTGAATTTAACAATTTTCACACCTTTTCTAATAGATCAGGTCAATTTTTTCTTATAAATGAATGCGCTTGAATTTCTTATTTTAGGCCCTTTATGATCTTGTTTCTTTTTAATCTCCATGGCATCAGCATCAATATCTTTGGCGTCTACAACTTCATTTCTTCTTTAATGTCTTTCGTTTTGAGTTTTTCTATTACTACTGTTGTTTGCAAATTTTTTTTAATTATTTATCCCATGACTTCTGGGCTTGTAGGCACAAATCAGAACTACTTGCACTACCTCGACTTGAGTATTAATTTTTGCAACTAAAGTGTCAAGTGCAGCCAGCCAGTCAGTGCAAATGGGCTAGGGTAGAGACTGCAATCATACAAAGCAGGAGCCCGCATCTTTTGACGGTTTCGGGAACCCACGCAAGCTGTTCAAATAAGCAATGCGAGAATGGTTCGAAAACGTATGCCTGGGCAAATACCATAGGTACAAGACTTTCGTTTCAAAATTAACCACCCGAAATATCTCTTGTTTTAGAGGAAAATTAGATATGACAAGAAAACGTCACATTTGATAGAATTTTACTATTGACTTCCACACCTCCAGCCAACCTAACATTAAAATGTCAAATAACACCACCTATCGAGTAGTGTTGCCACCGAGACGAGAGATTCTTGTCTCTCGTCTCGGCTCGCCCTCTCTCGGTGAGCCAAGAGAGATATTTTCCCTCGAATGAAGCTCCGAGAGGAGACGAGAGAACGATCCTCTCTCTTCGAGAAATTCTCGTCTCTCTCGATATCTGTCGAGCAAAAAATGTTGACTTTATAATTTATTGTGAGTCTTTACATTGACATACATAAATAACCAGAAATTTAAAAAATTTTAGTGTAATAGGCACGATACACCATTTTAAATTAATATTTAATAGAGGGTATATAGGGAGGTTTTACATAAATGAAATGTTTTTCTTATATTTTTCAGAAGGTTTGTAAATTTTTATGAATACTTGAACTAAATATATGAAATAAGGAAAAACGTTAAGAAGGGTACATATGTCCTTATGACAATAATTTAACCGGAACTGGACCGGAAGTTAAAAAATGTAGTTCCTGATGAACCGGAAGTTGATATTTTTGGATGAAAAATGAAAAACTAAGATCAGGACATGTAAGCCGTTTCTCTCTATGACGTACCATTGGAACGCAACAGACTGTCAAAGTTCAAAAAGAACATTTTTCAAATGTCAATATCTCGTAAATCTTGATTGATTCATTTCTCTTATTTCGGACTATTTCAACATAGTTTACAGTTTGTTGAAAAATAAATCTTTGGCATGTCGCTACTTATTAAATCAATCGGTGAATATAACAAAATATTTGTTACTAGTAAGTATGTAGATATTAAATAATTTACCATAGATCGTCGTGTTTTTACCTTTTTCATACTTGATATTTGGTTTAAATCACGAGAGAAGCGAGACGAGACGAGATAAAGTGTTCTCTAGTGGGAGGGAAGCGTCCTCTCGTCGAGACGAGAGATCCATTTTATCTCGTCTGATGAGACGAGACGAGACAAAGCCTTCTTTTGTGTCGTCTTGCGGCAATACTGCTATCGAGTGATACATCGTTGCAAGAAGCATTAAATTAGCTATTTAGCCGTGTCAAGAACAGCGAAGTGGGATATTCGGTTTGTGAATTAGGCGAAAAAATGTATTAGTAATGCAATTAGTTTATTTAGTAAATTATTTTGTTAAGTGTTCAAAATGTGCGCTGTTTTTGGCAAGACAATAATAGAAGAAATTAAGAGAGGTCAAGTCGGGAGATCGTACTGGCCACTGTATTGCACCTCGTCTGCCATCCATTTGTTGAAAATGCAAATTTTCTTCATTGAGTTCCAGAGTACCCGTTTCATTAACAACATAAATTTTCCAAAGATTGTCCAATACGAGGATCTATCAGATTATTCAAAAGATTGAACTACAATTGACCGGTTAAAGTTTCTAGAAATATTTACCCAATAATTTCGTGTCCCAGAATATCTGCCCAGACATTGACTTTCTGGGGGAATTAAGTGTGGCCTTCCCGAGAATCTCGCGGATTTTCATTATCTCAGTATCTACAATTGTGCTTGTTAACAAACACATTTAAGAAGAAAATTGACTTGTCGCTTAAGCAAAATTTTTTCTTATTTAGTTGCGGTCTTCGTTAGTCCCTTGGCATGTTAATTCACAAAATTCAGTCCTTCTACCATCATCGTCTTCGTTGAAGTCGTCTAAAGTTTGTTTTTATAAGGGAATAATTTATTCCTTTTCAAAATCTTGTGCACAGAATGAGTAGAAATATTAGTCAGCTTGACGACTTTCGGAGTAGAAGCAGAAGTTGGACCTACAGCACCCCAACTGGGCAAGCTTCTTCCAAGACCATTGCTTGTGCATTTTTTTTGTTGTATACAGATCCAGTTTTTTCAAACGTACGTTATGATATATTTACTAATGCCCGACGTTTCTGTCTGGATGCCCCTCATTGAATACTATGGCGGTTTTACGCGTACAACGATTGTTAGCCCCATAAAGAGCCACTTGACATTTTTATTGTCATAGTTTGGTTTGCTGGAGGTGTAAAGGTCAATAGTATCATTCTATCATATAAATTATTTCCCTTAAAATTAAGAGATGTTTAGGGTGGTTCATTGTATAGGGAGTACAGGGTGTCCATTTTTCGATGTAATTGCAGGGTATCTCGGTAACTAGTAAAGATAGAGAGTTGCTGTTTTTACGTTACATTACTGCGCTACTTTTCCATGAAACAAAAGATGCCGCAAACAGAATCGTCATAGCTTTCTTAGTTTCTACGCTACAGGATGCTTTCGAAAATGTTTGCTTTTTGACCCCCCCCCCCCCCCCTCACCATATTTCGGATATCTTTAAACTTATTAAAAAACTGAAAACTGTTCCTAAGAGAGTCTTTGTAAAATTCAATGGCATGCTTAAATAATTTTTCTGGGAGTTTTACTTTTCGAGACTTACAGCAAACATATGATGTTTGTATATGTGTATATATTTATCTTATTTGAGTGGGCTATTTTTAAGCTCTTCAAAAATATATAATAGTTGATACTTCCTATTAACAATAAACGCACAAAACGAAAAATTTTAAAAATTAGGGTAGTAATTAGGCACCATTAAAACAAACAAAAGAATATCTATCTAGCATGTCTATTTGTTAAAATGTATACAGGGTGTCCGGATAAGGATACGGAGCGGCCATATCTCGGAAACGATACGTCCCACAGATCTGAAAAAAAAGCTCTCATAAAAACTGCCAAGAGAAATTCATTCAAAATAATTTTAAGTTTCGGAAATTGCCGCAAGAGGGCGTAACGGCTTATTTATTTTTTAAAGTTCATTTTACGGCAAAAAATGCCACTTAACCGTAGAAAAGCAAATAAATAATTAAAATCAGTAGATTGTTTACTACAACTTTTGTTATTGTTATTTTTTTGAATCTCGCCTAATAAAGGAGTGGGGGAAGCCTTTAGGACATTTTTCAAAAACTGTCATTATGTCGTTATCCTTCAACGGATTTTCTATAACTTGGACTTCTTTGAAAGGGAATTCCTTGGAGTTTAAATAAATGATTCAGGAATTGTCACAAGTTTCCTGATACAATTTTAAGATGGCGCTGTTATTCAATCTAACTTATTTTTTTATTTTTCTCGGTATTTGCAAATTGGATGGTATAATTTTTTTCGGTAGAAATAGGAGATAATTTGCATAGGAAACGATTAGTCCAAACCGCAAATCGATATCACCAGGGGTTTAAAAGTTATTTTGATTTTTCTTTAAAAAATGATACAGTTTCTATTTACCGGTACCCGGTATACCCCTAATAAGCAAGATAACAACTAATTTCATGGCCTACTGTTTAATAAACTATAAAATTTATAATAAAAGTTTAACGAGTCAAAGAAACATCAATAACACTGAATAAAATATGAATATTATGATATGAGATTATGAAAAAGTGCTCAAATCTTAAATCTATTAACAATTAGCAATTTAGCAAGACAACAATAATTACAAATGTTTAAAATATTTTCCGTCACTTCCTAAGCTCTTAGTTATTCTTCTTTCAGTGAAAAACACACTTGCCTCTTGCCTCAATTTCAGCCGTGGATAAGCTTCGAACGGCATTTCATATCCTTTCCATCATGTTTTCGCCTAAATTACAAGTTCCAAGTTGGCCATGGAAAAAACAAATTAATAATTTATTGTGACAAGCTGTTGATGAGTTTTAAACGTCAAGCATCTTATAATATTAAGCATTGTTTTTTACATTTATATTGCAATGCCGTTTACTAACGCAGAAGCGTATGATATGTTGAATATGTATTTTCAATCCCTTAAAAATGCTGTAATAGCGTCGCGAGAGTATGCAATGCGATTTCCACAAAGAAGACACTATTCTCGAGAAGTATTCTCAAGATTAGCTCGACGATTAAGAGAAACTGGTAATGTGCAGCCCATTCAACGACCCTTACGCATTCGTAGGACACGTAATGAGGTAAATATTATCAACGTTTTGGCTTACGTTCAATACGATCCCACTTTAAGCACCAGAAAAATTTCCCTTGACTTGGGGGTTCCAAAAACAAATGTCCTCGAGATTTTACAAACTAATAGTATGCACCCTTACCACATCGTTTTACACCAGGCATTGAACGATACTGATTATGATCGTCGATTGGATTTCTGTCACTGGCTATTAAATATGATTAGGGAAAATCCAAATTTTCTTTTACGGATATTATGGACAGACGAGGCCACTTTCACTAACGCTGGGGGTGTGAATTTGCATAATATGCACTATTGGTCTGAGCAAAACCCTCATTGGATGAGGCAAGTAGATTTTCAAAACCGCTGGAGTTTAAATGTTTGGTGCGGGATCTTGGAAGGAAAAATTATCGGTCCCCATTTTTTTGACCAAACCCTTAATGGAGCAAGATTTTTAGATTTCTTGGCCACTTTCCTTCCACCTCTTTTGGAAGAAGTCTCCTTACAAACGAGAACAAACATGTGGATCCAACTTGATGGTTGTCCGGCGCATTACTATCGTAACGTACGCCAATACCTAGAAGAGCAATTTGCGCATCGTGTAATTGGAAGAGGAAGCTTGTTTCCCTGGCCGGCTCGTTCACCGGATCTTACTTGTCTTGATTTTTACCTATGGGGTAGGTTAAAAGATCTGGTTTTCCAAGAGAGACCAACAACAAGGGAAAACATGATGGGAAGGATAACAAATGCCGTTAGAAACTTATCCACGGCTGAAATTAAGGCAGCCGTATTATCAACTAACAGAAGAATAATTAAGTGCTTACAAAATGACGGAAAACATTTTAAACATTTGTAATTATTATTGTTGTCTCGCTAAATTGCTAATAAAATTGTTTCTAGTTCTAAGATTTGTGCACTTTTTCATAGTCTAAGTCTCATAATATGATATTATTATAATATTCATATTTATTCAGTGTTATTGATGTTTCTTTGACTCGTTAAACTTTTATTATAAATTTTATAGTTTATTAAACAGTAGGCCATGAAATTAGTTGTTATCTTGCTTATTAGGGGTATACCGGGTACCGGTAAATGGAAACTGTATCATTTTTTAAAGAAAAATCAAAATAACTTTTAAACCCCTGGTGATATCGATTTGCGGTTTGGACTAATCGTTCCCTATGCAAATTGTCTCCTATTACTACCGAAAAAAATTATACCATCCAATTTGCAAATACCGAGAAAAATAAAAAAATAAGTTAGATTGAATAACAGCGTCATCTTAAAATTGTATCAGGAAACTTGTGACAATTCCTGAATCATTTATTTAAACTCCAAGGAATTTCCTTTCAAACAAGTCCAAGTTATAGAAAATCCGTTGAAGGATAACGACATAATGACAGTTTTTGAAAAATGTCCTAAAGGCTTCCCCCACTCCTTTATTAGGCGAGATTCAAAAAAATAACAATAACAAAAGTTGTAGTAAACAATCTACTGATTTTAATTATTTATTTGCTTTTCTACGGTTAAGTGGCATTTTTTGCCGTAAAATGAACTTTAGAAAATAAATAAGCCGTTACGCCCTCTTGCGGCAATATCCGAAACTTAAAATTACTTTGAATGAATTTCTCTTGGCAGTTTTTATGATGAGAGCTTTTTTTCAAATCTGTGGGACGTATCGTTTCCGAGATATGGCCGCTCCGTATCCTTATCCGGACACCCTGTATATAGGTAAAAATAACGTTTTGTTAAAATACATGTCACCATGTCGGTAAAGTTTAAAAAATGGCTAAAATGTTGTAGCATGAAAATTTTGAAATGTTATTTTGCTATATAGAGTGCCATGACAATAGATAGGTTTACAATATTATAATTTAAATATCTTACTTAGAGAGTTCTTACTTTCATAGATATCCAGAGAGAAGGCTGCCCAATCAAAAAATTTAAAAATTAATTTATTTAGGAATCGATCATCTATAAAGCCAAAACTTAAATCATATATACTATACCTACAGTATGTCCACGGATGGGGTATACAAGAGGACAAATGAACTGCAAAAATGTTATTTTGCTTAAGAGTAAACATACTTTATTTTGAAAGATACGAAAAAAATCCACTCTTAATGAATGTGTTTTCTACACAACAAACCGAAGTAGAACAATTCATTAAAAGGTTTACCTATGTAAAAATTATTTCCCAAAAAGTATTCGCTGGCACACCTCTGACTGGTGAACCTAGTTAAAATAATAATGACACTTAAGGTGATAGGTACTTGTTGTCAATGTCTTTATTTAATGAAGTTATTATTTAAGTAGAAATGCTATCTGCTGAACAAAGATTTTTTATAATACAATGTTATGGGGATGGTCAAGTTTCATGCCGCTATGTCATGGAACAATTTACCGAGAAATTTGTAGGAATCCCAATAACTAGTATGATAATAATAAGCAATAATAGCAAGTTAATAAAAAAGTTCCAGAGAACTGGTTCGGTTTTGGATCTCAAAAAAAACAAAGAAGAAATACGACCATGATGATGCTGCTACAGTCTTAGTTCTTCAATCTGTTGAAAAAAATCCTATGACGTCCCTTAGAAATCGTGTTACTCAGTTGGAAGTTGCGGAAAAAAGTCAAATTCAAAAAATCCTTAAAGCAAATAAATTGCATCCGTATAAACCGCACTTTAATCAAAGATTGGAAGAGGCAGATGACGCGAAACGACTTGATTTTTGCTTGTGGATAGGAGACAAAATTTTAAATGGAAATGTTGATTTTTATAAATGTATCATGCCAATGGAACCGTTGCAACCCAGCACGTTAGGTACTGGTCTTTAGAAAATCCCGAATTCAGAATTATGACGAGAAGACAATATTTCACAAAAGTGAACGTGTGGTGCGCGATATCCATCCATGGTATCATAGGGCCATATTTTCTTGATAACACGTGCAATAGATTATCATATTTAGAAATGCTGGATACATTTTTCAATGATGAACTCGAAAATCTACCATTAAATTTTCGACAAAATATGTATTTTCAGCAGATGGTTGTCCAGCCCATTTCGCTCGTGAGGTTAGAGAATGGCTTGACCGCAGATTTGGTCCAAGGTGGATTGGCAGGAATGGCCCAGTTTTGTGGCCCTCAAGAAGCCCCGACTTAACCTTGGCGGATATGTTTTTATGGGGCCGTTTAAAACAAATTATTTTTGCTACCGCAGTACCAGATGATATTGAAGTGTTGAAGGACAGAATTATCAAGGCTGTCCAATCAATATCTCAGGAAGAAATCAGAAATTCTTTCACTTATTTGAGAAAGCAATTAGAAAAATGTGTCTAGTATGGGGGTGGAGCTTTTGAATTATGAAATCGTTATCGTATTCTTTTCATGTTAATAAAAATGTTCGTTTTATAATTATTATTATAATTACTTCATTAAATAAAGACATTGACAACAAGTATCACATATTCATTATTCAAGTAAAAACGTTTATTAAGAGTGACTTTTTTTCGTATCTTTCAAAATAAAGTATGTTTACTCTTAAGCAAAATAACATTTTTGCAGTTTTTACCCACCCTGTATAAAAAAATTGAAGTTTCTTATGATGAATCGTATTTTCTAGACAAGCAAAAACGTGTATTAAAAGTGACTTTTTTTCGTATCTTTCAAAATAAAGTATGTTTACTCTTAAGCGAAATAACATTTTTGCAGTTTTTACCCACTCTGTATAAAAAAATTGAAGATTCTTATGATGAATCGTATTTTCTAGACAAGCAGAAACGTTTATTAAGAGTGACTTTTTTTCGTATCTTTCAATTTTTAGTCCATTTGTCCTCTTGTAACCCCCATCCATGGACATACTGTATAATAAGGAGAATCGCGAAAGGGACGAAATGAACATTATGGCTTTTATAGAGGCATTAGAAGTTCGGGCAAAGTCATAGTAAAAGATATCGGAGCAATAGAATCTTGTCTAAAAATTATTAAATAAATATCGTTTGAAATCCTATGAAGTAAAGATTGTGCACCATTTACGTACTGTGAATGCTGCGCGACGACTTACTTTTTGCAACTGTATCTAAATCGAATTCAAGTCGACACGCAGTTTTCTACAAAAGTAATATTATGGTCTGACGAATTATATTTTAAGAGTTCCGCACAGGCATTATCAATCTCTCTAATACAAGATATGGGTCCCCAGTTGTAAACGTAATATTACAGATTACAGACATATTATTTTGTTTGTTTCAATGGTTTCATGACCTAGACTACCCTAATTTTCTAAGTTTTTCGATTTGTGCGTTTATTGTTAATATAACTTAAAATGACAAACAACAATTATTATATATTTTTGAAAAGCCTAAAGCAGTAACGTAAGACTCCCAGAAAAAAAAAAGTAAGCACGCCACTGAATTCTTCTAAAAAAAACTCTCTTAAAAACCGTATTCAATTTTTTAATAAGTTGAAGGACAACCGACGTACAGGGGCTGGTCAAAAAATAAACATTTTTGAAAACACCCTGTATAGCTTAAAAACTAGGAAAGCTATAAACATTTTATTTGCGGCATCTTTTGTTTGACGGAAAAGTATATACCCTGCAATTAAATCGAATAATGGACACTCAGTACATTCATATTGAATTATTTTATAATATTTAGGTTTTAGTCGATTTCCTTAGTTATTCGTAACAGACCTACGTACGAGGCATCCCATTTAAAAAATTAAGGTGCTTACGTAAAATGTCAGTAGGTATCAACATCTAATTAAAGTTTTTATTGAATTTTCGGTGTTTTTTTAACTTCAGTTATTATTTTAATTCGCAGACACATTTTCAGTTGGAATTTCATTCACTGATGACTTTTTAACAACTAGTAAGACTGATTACCTCAGGTAGACAAATAATAGACACTTAAAGTTCATATTCCCAAAGTTCCTTTAATTGATTTGATTAATTTATAGTCACCATTTATTGTGACAGCAGCTAGACTTTAAGAATTTTTATTATTTCGTTAACTGAAATCCTATTAACAAAAAGTTGACTTTTCAGTTAAACAACAAAAGTTAGTTTATTAATAAATAATAAAATAAATGCTTAACCAATAGGGCCGTAGCATGGGTTGGCACTCGGGGTAGATTTCTATTGAGGATCCTCAAAATAAAACAACCATGCTTAGGCCACTTTATTTTTCTAAAATATTCAATTACATTATCAAAATTTAATTTCAATTCTTTTTCAATAGACAAAATGGAAAGATTGGTTAGTCACGCTTTGCTCATTGATGATCTTAATTGATTTGATTCATTGAGTTTCATAAACTTTTAAAAACTTTTGCGGAACTCCATATAATTGGCACCAATTCCGCAATTGACCTACGAGATTAAAAAATTTACAGTCCTTTACAAAGATGCAACCGGGGAAGACATTGAAAATGCCGAAGCAGAGTGCAACGCTTGTGCCTACTGTGAGAATTGAGATCTGCGAAAACTCATAGATTTAAATGTAATATTTAGGTAGTTGATATAAGTTTTATTGATTCATAATATAAAAAATAGTAAAATAAAGGTTATAAACTCTAGCGCGCCTCTAAGGTATGGTTTCGCTGGAGCAGTCAGCGGCCGCGGCTGGCGTTCGCGATTGGTAGCTCGGTACTGGTTTAATGCGATTTGTATGTACACGGTTTCACTGCCGCAGCTCAGCGACACGGCGTTCGCCGTCAATTGCAGCGGCTGTGTTCGGACTGCTAAAGAGACCAGTCCAGCCGAGATCGTTCTAACTAACCTGAACTAACCTAAACGTATTTATCCGTTCAAAACCCAATGTTTGGCTTTAATCTCTAAAACAGTAGGAATTATTCCCAAGGAGAAACTAATACAGAAAAGAAACTTCTCGGCGTGTTACTACCGGTTCAGGTAAACGAGTCACTATATCGTCTAGCTGTACTACATTGACATCATTGGTGAGTGGCCATAAAAAATTGTCTTTTAATTTTCTAGTAAACTTGATTTCAAAGCCGTTGTCAACAGTGTTTACCTGGCCAATGAAATGTTTGTTTGCTTTTGGTAATGTGTATTTAACCAGTACCCAGTCTCCAATGGAAATATTGTATTTGTTTATTTCAGGAATCTGATCTTCGCAATGTGATTCTAAAGTGAAACTTTGATCCGATTCCATAAAAGGTACACTTTCATTATCTGATTCACTGGAGCTGGATTCAAATTGATACGGACTTGGCCGACTTTGTTTACTCTTTCGGTCAATTTTCATAGCTGGTTTAGATATAGTAGATGAACTTGTAGAGAGTTTTTACTGACTACTTGCGATAGTACCTGCAATGGTTTGGCCACCTTGAATTAAGCGCTTTCGTTTCCTTGGATTAGAAGAAGGACTCTGTCGGAGCGAATCAAGTAGTAGATCATCAAAACTTGTCTTTTTTTCTTGCCGATTTTCGGTTGTAGCTGGTAATACAGCTTCAGTTATAGGATCCTGATGATTATTGAGTATATTTTCTTCATTTTGATCAGAGCTGACAATTACTTTGAGATTGGTGGCACTATTAGATGCTGATGAAGGAGCTGTAAGTAATTCTGCATTAGATGCTAGTTTCCTTTTAAGTGAAGCGCCAGATGTAGAAGGCTTTGCTGTTTTTAACATTGACTGTTCGAAAGTAGCGGTTTTTTTTTCTGTTACATTCGGTGCTACAGCATCATGTTCATTCCTTTCAATATCAATGCGTCCTGGCCTCGGTTGTAAATCTGTTACAGATCCTTGATTTTTCAAGTGGTCCTCCCATCTTTTTAGGGCATCGATGTCATACTTCTCCTTAGGAATAACATGTCTATTAAATGGAACAATACCACCCTTTCTGAATTCTGTTTTTATGATTCCGGAATCTACTTCAGCCCAGGTTTTCACTAGCAATGTGGCGAATTCCCTTTTTGGTAGTCGTTGTCCCTGATGACGTCTTTGCCATGTTATTACTTCCCTCTCCCATATTGCCTTAAAGGATCTAAACACCCAAATCGAGAGGTTGAAGTAAATGACTTGTATGGGCTGGCAGTTTAAGTATATGAATATTCTCTTCTCTTGCGGCTTGAATTAATAAGCAATCCACATGCGAGACATGCCCATCATATATAACAATAATTGATGCCTGATCACGAACCAAAGGAATAAAAGTCTTTAGAAAGTAATTTCTAAATCTTTCGGAGGTCATCCATCCATTGGCGCTGGCTGCATATACGGTGTCTTTGAAGAGGTCTTCATTTCTTCATTTCCCGGAACTCCGTACATTATTGCCTTTAAATATTATCAATGGTGGCAATTTTCTACCACTAGCACTTGCTCCTGCCAGGACGGTTATATATTCTCTGCCCGATCCAGCAATAATTCTTGAAGAGGGTTTGCCTTTCGCGCCAACAATTTTAAGACAAGAAGGATCTGTACACAGTGAAGTCTCATCTAAATTGTAAATACATTCAGGACGATCCTGAAGACCCAACTCCAATATAGCCTTTTCCAATAAAACAAAATATTGGTCTATTATGAATGGGTTCGTAGATTTCTTTCTGCAGTACTCTAAGCTTTGTGGTTTTTTCATACTCAAAGAGTGACGTTTTTTAAACTTTATTAGCCAGTCTGTACTGGTCTGTAAAGTTACAAAGTCATCTTGCCAAGAAAGTATTGGAGGTCGGCCCTGTGTCTTGCTTTTTTCGCCACGGCGGCGGCGGCGGCGGCCAGTTACTCTGCAGTAGATTGTAATGTATGGGATTCTGAATTCGGTACTAGCCATCGACATAGTTAATTGACCTTGATTGACGGCATTTACTGCAGCATTTAATTGCTCCTCCCCATAGGCAGCCTTATCGGACTTTCTTTTATAATTTCGTACCATGACGCCCACTCTCTGTAAAGAATAAAAGCTTTAAGTGTCAGTGCCAACGAACTTTAGCATTCCCAGGAAAATGGGGCAAGTGTAAACTAACCTTTACACTTGCCCCATTACAATTTTCACACATGCCCCACATTATGTTTTTTATGGGGGAAGTGCAAACCTGTTCGTGAGTAAAAACCGCTTTTAGATTTGGTTGGTATATAGGATTTTAAAGCTACAACAATTGGCTAAACATAAGAAAATGCAATTAAACTAAAAGTATATTATAAGTTTTTGCCTTTGACCAATTTTTTATGGAGATATCACACACCATTCAACGGACCGATTCGGAGATAATGTTACAAATGACTACTCAGAAAGAAAAAAACACCTGGTAACTCGCCGGGAGTGGATAATTTAACAGCGCTAATGTATAGTTAGTTGCCTCGGACCACACAGACAAGTAAACTTTCAATATTGCCTGATTGGCGCTCTGATTTTCCACTTACCCCATTTTTACACTTGCCCCAGTCTACCCTATACCATATTCAAATCCAACATTATGCATACGAAGGACACATTGATCAGTACTTAATGACAACCGTAACTTTATTTCGATTGGTCAAGCGGCAATAAAACTAAAAGGCCCTGGGCGACAGGGTTGTAATTAGTTTACCGGTGATTTTCGCATTATTGCATTGTATCGTTTGGTGTTTGTTGTCAATATTTTTACATAAATACTTGTGTCTTTGACCGTTGCGCGTTGTATTTGAATGTATACAGGGTGTTTCAGAAGTACTAACCTGAACATGTGTCCGGAGTTGCCCCGTTTTTGATGTACAGGGTGCGTAAGATTTAAAAAAAAAATCGTTTTTTTTATTATTTTTGTAAATATCCTTTTTCCGATTTTATTGCAATTTGGTACCGTCATTCATAATGATAAGAGGCTTAATTAGCCCTAACTAGATTAAATTCATTAAGTCCAGTGGCGTCCCGGGAAACACTTCAACATATATTATTGACAAAAAATATACGCCACTGATTTTTTTAATTTTGATATTTTTTCCGGATATACCAACTAATGATACAATTTTAAAATGTTTTGATACTTTGACGTCTTAATCAAATTGATTTGTTTACTTGGTATGCTGCAGCTCTGATTTAAATATGGTATAGTATAAATTCAAGTGTTAATATGACGCTTGTCGAAATGGAGGAATTTGGGCTAACATCTCCTCTTCATCTTCTTCCTACAACAACAGCATGCAACTAATGTTATCGGCGGTCATTATAAATCATATATAAGCGCTTGCTCTACAAGATACGAATATGATCTGAAGCGCGCTACTCCAGCCAAACCACCCTGCAGCGACGGCCGATAGCTATTGGCTACTCTCTTCTACGCTCGATCGCGAACGCCAGCCGCCGCACCCGCTGACTGCTCCAGCGAAACCATACGTTTACTTCCGACTTGGTCTGATCCCGATCATTTTAATTCGGTGTGACGTCAGGGACAAATGCAACACAAGAATTTCGAATTCGGTACCCATACTTACGTGCCCGTGCGATAATATAAACATTTTCAATGTTAACATACAACTTTGTAAAAATCAACACTGGAACAAACTCCAGGTTGTGCAAAAACAATGTGAAAAAATACCATATATTCTTATTCGATTTTTATTACTTTATAAGTTATAGCGTAATAACAAATTTTCATACAGCCCCTGTTGCTCTCGTCATTGCTTCATGCCTTTCTTCTTTAATATTGGCTGCAGTATTTCTAGTACGTCGAATTAGTGAATCCCGAATGTTGACCTTTACTTTATACGTTTCATTTTAAACCAGCCCCATAAATAATAATCCAGTGCTGTAAATTCTGAAGATCTTGGAGGCTAATTAATAGGACTACTGCGGCCAATTCAATGGCCTGGAAATCTTTTGTACAAATGTTGCTTGACCTGACAAACAAAATATGTAGGAGGTCCATCGTGCTGATAGTACATTTGCATTCTGATGTATGCAGGAACATCCTCTAGTAGTCCTTTCTCCTGTAAGGCGATCCAAAATGAAAGGGTCAATTAAATAACTATCGAGCATACCACACCACACGTTTACCGAAAACTTATGTTGATTATTTACCTCATCCATTATAAAAGCGGGTTGATTTTCACCTGATTATTCAGCGATAATCTCCCGCTCTCCGGTGAAAATCACCCTTGTCAAAAGTGAAAATCTCACCCGTCAGTAATCCAGCGATAATCTCCCGCTCTCCGGTGAAAATCACCCTTGTCAAAAGTGGAAATCTCACCCGTCAGAAATCGTTAGTTTTTTATTTGGTAAATAATCTTCAAAATACATTTCGGGATTGGGAAATAATCAGAAAATCATTCTCAGATTTTTTGCCATTAGGAAATCGCTCTCGGGCAAGCCCTCGAGCGATTTCCACGGCAAAAAATCTTCGGAATGATTTTCGATAATTTCCCTATCCCTTAATATATTACTACAGAAAATTACTTTCAACTATTGCGTGAGGATTTTCGATTAACAATGCATGAGAGTTACGAGTATTATTAAAACCGTCATGGGTGAATGTTGCTTCATCCGTTAAAAGTATATGCGCTACAACTCAATGATTATTGTTTATCCATCGATAAAATTCCATACATTTAGCAAAATCCTTTGGTTTTAGGTCCTGTACTCTCTGTACATGGTATGGATATAATAAGTCTTGCTGGTGGAATGTGTTTATTATTCTGGAATGCCCAATTGAGTACCAATTCTTCGTGTGTTGGTCGTTGCATCCTCTTCTACTAAAACCAGAATATTTTTAATCGTGTTGAGTAACTCGTTCAGATGTTATGTTAGCACTGGGAAGCTTACCGGTCTTGCACAATTTGTTGAAAACTTTCATAAATAGGTTCCTATTAGTATGTTTCTAATGTAGAAACCGTTGACGATATTCTTCAACAGTAGCTATAGTACTTACATTACAGAAACTATAAACAAACACCATATATGCATATTTTTTTAAAATTTGAATAGGTCTTTGGTATTTTGTAACACTTTACTAATTTAAATTTCAAAGTTAACATTCAATGTCTCAGTATATTGACACATTGTCATAACAACAAAGTTATCAAATGTTTTTGAGTCTCAAACATCCAACACCTTGTTTTCACGTGTATACCACACTCCTGGAGTTTGGTCCATTTTTCCCAACTCTGCTATATAATTGCTTTCAATCAACAATAACTTGTACGATTTCAAAACAATTACGTTGCGTTTGGTGCAAATTTTAAAGGGCCATGAAAGAATAATTCTAAAACAATAAACCTATTAAATACAATTTCAAATGATGTGCTTAAATTGCTGTCCATTTACTTCTAAACACTTTAAAATGCACTTCTTGACTGCAGCCGTCGTGGCAGATCTAATTTCATTTGGATCTAGATCTTGAAATGCTTGGTTGACCCGATAGAGTAACTCTTCTCGCGAATTTACTAGTGATTCGTAAACCTTAACCTACAAGTAAAAGTCTAATGGATTAAAAGCGGGGGATCTCGGAGGCCAATTCCATGGTCCTAAACGCCTTATCCAACGATTATCAAAAAACCTATTCAGCTCCGAGGTAACTGCTCCTGTAAAATGTGCAGGAGCTCCGCCGAGTTGATACCAACAGCTTCGATATTTTTTAAGTGGCAGATTATCGACAAAGTTCTCGACGACTGTTCTTAAAATATGGAGGTAGTTTATTGAGTTTATTGATATTAATGTCTCCTCGTATATCACGTACCTTCACTGGTTGTCTAGTAACATGCAAAAAAACATTAAAACTGAATTTTTCTTGATATCCTGCTTCTCTCGTGATACACGGATTTTCACTTGACCAAAAATCACGATTTATTCTATAAAAAATCCCTTCCCTTGAAAATTTTGATTCATCCGTTCAAATTATTTTACTTCAAAATTGCGGATCTTCTTGGGCTTCGACTCTGTGCTAAGGATCTTGAGACTTCATAGCTTGAACTTTATTGAATTTATAATCATGTATGTTATAATCTTCCAGAATTCTTTGAAGTGATGAATACGTTATACCCGAATCATCTGCAGCACTTCGTATTGATGACTGGGGAAACGCATGGAAATATGCCAAAATATTAATCGTGTTGTCTTCATCAGAAGTTACGGGTCGTGGTCTTTGCCCTCTTAAAGTTGAACCAAACGCAACGAAATTATTTTGAAATCGTACAAATTTTTTGTTGTTCATTGGCAGTAGATTCGGATACATCTCATTAAACTTTCTAGATGTTCTGCATATAATTTTATCACATTCTCCAAACAGAACAAATAAATTTATTGGAACTGCGTTTCAATAGTTTTCTTCCACAGTCTTTAACTAATTATTGTTCGGCTGACAAGGACTATAGGAACTAAAATATCGAAACCATAACAACAATGACAGGACACAAAACGTGCATGCTATGCTATGCATGAGAATGCATAGCACACTAACTAAAAAATTCATATGAATAACTATTTCAAGGAACCTGTTCAAATAAAAATCCTTATAAATCAGAAACTTTACTAGTTAGGAATAGGTATGGTATACATAAGTAAATAGCAAATTTTATCAGCTTCTCAAATCAGCAATGATATACAGGGTGTTTGTTTTGAAAAAATAGACTTTTACACATTTTTTCAAGTAACCAAAACAATTGGATTTTTAAACCACCCTGTATATTGCAACTAAGCGTTGGCCATAGCATAAAAGGCCTTCAGGTATTGCCTAACTACCAACTGAATTTCAGTGATTTAGCATCTCAAAGTTTAAGAATATCACCATGTATTGCAGGTCATGTTCTTCGAGATAAAAATGGAAACTAATTTATATCTCAAAATCGGCAAAAGATATATGTATAGGGAAGTTATAAGAAAATATGTTAAGCAACTACTAGCGATTATAAGAATAAGTTAATATACAGGGTATTCTGTTAAAAATGTCAAAGTTGCTACTACTTTCTAGTAGAAGCGGCAACACCGCATTATCCAAAACATTTTAGCTGTGTAGAGCATGCCCTTTTATGCAACAAACCAAATTTTTGGATCATTCCATTGACTGGTTCGCCAGTAACGTCTAATAAGCCATCGTCGTGAATCACCCTGTAAAATTTTATTTAATATGGTATAGATACGATGAAAATACGTATAATCTCCAAATTGTTTACATTTTTAAATCTAGCTAATTATCAACAAAACTGCTAAGTCGTCAATTTTATATTTAGCCCCAAACAATGACGATAGTTGTAAACTATCGGTATATTAATCGGTTGTGCTTTATTACTTTAAAAATTTATAAGCTGCTTCACACATACATTGGCACTTAGGGAAATTAGTTTCTGGTAATGTGTTTTCTAATGTTCTCGGTCGGATGTCACGTAAAAACTGGAAAGTGCACGTCAACTCGTAAAGGTCTCGGTATTATTTATTAAAGCACTGAAGAAAATGTGTCAACTTTTAACTTAGGTTGGGTTTTTAGCTTGTATGTTAGAGTTGTCCAGTGGTGTTGCTCTAATACTCTAATAGATATTTAATTTCGGTATGTCTTTACTATCATATTACATCAAATAAAATAGGTATGAGTATACCCAGCCAGTATGATAATAAGTAGTAAGTAATATGTTTAATGTTAAAGAACTGAAAGATGGTGACACCAACGGAATGGAAGTGTTCTCTGTAAACGGTGTTTGTTAATTGACTAAATTAACCTGAACTAACCCGCAATTACGTATGCAGTACTGGTCTGGTGGCCAGAGACACAGCAAAAAACCACAATATCAAAGCTAGAAGCCTACAAGGACTGGCCTGCTTGAGCATCACAGAGACCATAAAATCGACCCCTACATCCGTAATGGAGAACATCCTAGACCTTCATCCACTTCATATGGTGATTAAAGGAGAGGCAAGAATGGGATTATAGAGACTACATAGTTCTACATCACTTTCTGGGTGGCATAGAAGTGGACACGCACTTCTATGCAATACCATAAGGGGACCTAAGTTAGAAATAAGATCAGACCACACAAACCCTGTATAATGTATGACATACCATTCCAGACCATAATCGACGAACGGGATGCGTGAAACAATAAAACACCAGCTACCCCTGGTGCAGTAATCTGGTACACAGACGGTTCAAAAATCAAAGACGGCCCCGGTGCAAGGATATACAGAGTAAGACCAAAGAGGGATGCTTATTTCTCCTGGGGCAAGTCTCCCACGGTGTTTCAAGTGGAAATCTACGCCATCCTATAGTGTGAGCATGAAGGTAATAGGAGGACTTATCTTAATTAGCGGATCCACATATTCTCCGACAGCCAAGCAGCCCTTAGAGCGCTAACATGCAATAAGGTGATATCAAGACTGATATGGGAATGCCAATGGAAACTAGTGGCCCTGGAAAAGGCAACAAAGTAATACTACAATGTGTACCAGGACATGAAGGTATTACAGGAGATGAAGGGGTCGGAAAATATTCATTGGTCCAGAACCGGCACTCGGAGTCTCAAGGTGCACAGTACGAGATGTCATAAAACGATGAAGAAGGAATTAACACAAAATCTACTAGAACAACAGACAGGGATTAAACTATAGCAAATCTTTATTGGGGACCCAGACCCGAAACTAGCAAAACAGCTACCTCTGATGAGCAGAAATCAGCTAAGAATTACCATAGAAATTCTGACAGGACACATGGCCGTTAAGAAGCACCAGCACCGTATGCAACTGTACAACGGAGACCTAAGCTGCAAGTTATGCGGGCAAGAAAGTGTAACGGTATAAGATATTATATGCCAATGTGAGTCGTTGAATCGGAAAAGGCAACAAATTCTCGAGCAACCAAGACTAGAACCAGAGGATATTCCGACACTTAACTTTCCCCAGTTGACCTACACAAACTAGTGCAAGGAAATGGAATAAATTAGTAGGTGTAAGAACAAACTAGGGTGAGCACAATGGGCCAGAAAAATGGGAAGAAAAAGATTAAGTCACCGACAAACTGGAACATTAACTTTTGAATATGGATTTTTATCTGCATATAAAGCGCCAGTGGAATTAGCTGAGGTCCATAGACATACAGGAGATTATACTGATTTCACGGGGGATAATTTGGACAACATCAAGTAAAAGCTCGAAGAGTTAGAATTGGATGATCCGGAATCTTCTAGATCGGATGACGCTGGTTTTAATGATCTTGATATGTACAGCGAGAAAGCAGCATCTCCCAAGAAAAAGATTCCTATATCGAGTATTGGATATATCCCGCCAAGAAGGAGTGCCCAGTTTTTCGTAAACTAAACTCCAATAAGAAAAAAGAGATGATGGTAACAGAGTTTTCGCTAAACATATCATTAATCAAGACTCATTTATATCAATTTTAACATACATTTTGGCGGTTTTTCAAATCGTGCATACACTTTAATAATTTAAATGCGCTAATTAAGACAATCAGCAGTACAATAATAATAATTCGGTATGTTCTTTAGCGTACTCCTTGAATGTTGTTTTTTTCAAAAAATAAATAATGGCCGAACTTTTTTTTGCATGTTCATATTTGCAGTTGTTAGGTACGACCCTGTGCTAAAAACGGTAAGTATGAAAGCTCTCAATCGGAAACGCGTTCTGCTAAGCCAAGCAAAAGCAGCAAAAGTTGCACACGAAAACAACAAAAATATCCCAAGAATCAAAGATCATTTATCTTGGAACGTCGTGTGGTCCGGTGACTCCCACCATATTGAATATCGGGCACCGAATGACATTTACAAATGAATAATAATGGTGGCCCTTCTATTTCTCACAATAGCATATCAGGGTATTGTTGACCAAGAATTTTGTATTCATCTTGAATGTTCGCCAATATAAATATAGTTTGCGTTCTATTCTGTTCGTGGCTTGATAGGTTCAGGGCGATTTTAGAATGGATAACTAAATTAAGGAGCTTTAATAAATTAGTACAAACGAATTGATCAATAAATAGGGCCTATTTATATTTTTAAACTTTGACTCCAAAGAAAATTGATCTAAAATCGTAAATTCAAAAAATATGGTCTTCTAACGGTTTAGAAATAAAGATTATGATGCATTCCGTTCCTTTGTCGCTTTTGTTTCATATTAATATATCTCTCTCTCATTTATTCAGTAGGCTGAGGCATGCACTTAGGTGCAAGGTGCAAAATAAAAAATTAAAAGTCGTCTAATTTATAAATATCAACGTTTCAAGTCTCCCCAAATATATATACCGGGTGTTGCATCGTCGAGCGGGACATAGGAAATCCCATGTAATTTTAAATGGGGTCAATTATTGGCTTCTCTAATTATTTTAGAGAAAAATTCTATTTAGGTTTATTAAAGAGCACTAAACCCCACATTCAAAAGAATAACTTTAGATATTTTTGATGAGCCCGTTTACGGGTTTCGCCGATTTCTTTTTAACTATTTCTCCTTTTTATGGCCCCGTATTTGCGGGCACCAGTCAAGGTAAAAGATGACTGTCAAATAAAGTTGTCATTTTGAAATGTGTGCTTTATTATTATAAAAACTCGTACATCGAAAATATTAAAGGTGTATTTATGAGTACAAATTAATCTGAATAAAACTAAAATAAAGTATCCAATTACAAGGTTAATTATGACATTTTACATGTTTCAATATTTTACTAATTAATAGGTAGGTACTATTAAATTGTTAGAACTTTAGGAATTAAGAAGATGTTCAAATATTCCTCAAAATGACAACTTTATTTGACAGTCATCTTTTACCTTGACTGGTGCCCGCAAATACGGGGCCATAAAAAGGAGAAATAGTTAAAAAGAAATCGGCGATAACCCGTAAACGGGCTCATCAAAAATATCTAAAGTTATTCTTTTGAATGTGGGTTTTAGTGCTCTTTAATAAACCTAAATAGAATTTTTCTCTAAAATAATTAGGGAAGCCAATAATTAACCCCATTTAAAATTACATGGGATTTCCTATGTCCCGCTCGACGATGCAACACCCAGTATGTTAATCCATGAACAGCTTTTAATATTTATTCGGCTGTTGAGAATCTAAAAATTTGATCAAATACGTCAATTTAGATCTGAAGGGAGACAACTTTAGAGGTATTTGTGTTGTATTAAATGCAACCCCCTGACCCTCAAGACACCTACCCCTAAAGTCTTAAATAGCAGCCCCAACTTATTTCGCCATTTTTCAAATTCTTATGTAATTTTAGACAAGTACCTATCATCTTTTTCCTTTTTTTTTTGTGGTCAAACAATTGAATACCACACCGCACATTTCGACGAATTAAAATAATGTAACTTTAAAGGTGGCTGCATCCCCTAAGCGGGCACAACTACTTATTTTAAAATATTGAGTGAAACAGTAGGTGTTAAGTATTTAGGTTATAGATAAATCATAGCACATGCGCGGCAGTTGATAAAACAACTCGACAGAGATATCACGCAGTCTGATTTCACGTGTAATGGCATATTGAAATGTACCAATCAAATCAAATCAAAATAGCTGGTAGGGTCTGCCCTGGGGTAATAGGCCGCCAACCTGTCCAACGAGGAATGGCGACAGATGCCAGGCTGCATACAGGCCAAAGATTTCATAACTTGGCCTAATAGGGCCAAGTTAGAATGGATTCTTACCAGGACCCTTGCTTGGACTTACATCCTGACCTTCATGGGAAGGTCGAGCAGGTTCGGCGAGGGCCTGAATCGAGAGTAAAATTCGTTATTCTAATTGACAAAGTGCTAGTTGTGCGTAAAAGTTGTGTTTAAATATAGCTACTGTCGGACAAATACGCGAATTTACCCGAGAAATTGACTGTCCAGTTTACAAAGCCTGATTAGAACAATATTTTATTGCTAATCATACTGATGAGGATTCTGGTATGGTAAAGAAACGGCGGACAATTTTACTGGCTACTTGTGATGAAGATTGCTACAAATGTTATCAGATTTAAGTGTGTTAAATAGTTTGACGAAAAAGATAGAAAAACCATAATACTTGTCTAAAATTAAATAAGGGATTCAAACAAGACCAAATAAGTGGGGGTTGCTATTTAAGACTTTAAAGGTTGGTGTGTTAAGTTATCCCGCTTCAGACGTAAATTGATGTGTTTCACCAAAGTGTCATCAGCCGAAGAAATATTACATGCTGTTTGTTTCCAAATTGACACCCTGTATAGCTTTAAAAGTTATACAAACAAAGCTGCACCAGACCTAGCATCTTTGATTAGGAAAGGTGAAAGATGTTACCCATGTGTGAGGAATAATAATAAATAAAAGTGACAATTCATCAAGAAACGTTGAAAGAATTTATGCCATATCCCTATTTTCCAGCCCTATTCCCGCCACACTACACTATACCCACTAATTAATACATTACGAGCACTAAGAAAAATTAATTTAATCTACAATCTAAAATAATTTTAAAAGAAACTTCAAAGTTTGACCTAATCCCTTTGTTTTCCCTCAGGACAGGTAGTACTCTAACTTCCTGCATCTTAATATTTTCACATCGGTTGCTTCTAACTTCACCGCATGTCATAAATAAGTACTCATGACTAATTAAAATGCCAAGAAAAATGTTTTTAGTTGAAAAGCGGGACACTCATCAACAATGTTACGTTTGAATGTCAGCTTCACAATATCGTCATTAATAATGTGCGACGTTTTAGAAATATGCCGCAAGTTAGGTTTTTTTAGGTATTTTTTTATTTTTTCATATGTGTGACGCTGTCGTATTTAGTTTTCAAATGATGAGTGAACTAAGACAAATGATCTTTATGTTTCACCTTTAGATGTCACTGTAGTTATAATATGAAAATATTTTTTTATCAAAGGTGCTGCATCTCTGGCGAGGCGTATTTTGTGTATAAATAAAACGTCACAGTATTTAATTGATCTACCAACCCAGTTGGAAGGCGAAAGAAATAACGTAAATGGTAAACTATCAATGCACTTACTTTATGGGAAAAATGTAGTTAATTTAGTAAAGTTTTATGTAATTTGACACATATACAGGGTGGCTGCTGAGGTATGCAAGATACTTCGTAGGTATATAAATTATATGATTAATTTTAAGCAAGAATGAGTCTACTCACTTTTCCCGAAATCCTAACGGTTCTTGAAATATCGGGGCTTGAATTTAAAGTATATTACTGGAGGGCTTAGGAAAAAATGTGGTTAATTTTAATAAAAGCGTAATGACATTGCAATTATTAAAGCTGCTCAATATGACCACCGCCTTGTGCAATACATAACTCAATCCTCCATCGGAGCTCTCGTTCTAAGTTGTGGTATGGTTGATTTCCTTCAATGGAATGTCCTGTATATTACTTTAAATTTCTATTCCTCAAAAGAAGCCGCTTTCAAGAACCTAATACACTAACTAATGATTGGGAATGGTAAGTTCGGACACAACAGCAAGTATGTACGTTGTTTAATGCTAAATATCCAGAAAGGCGTATAACTCAAGCAGTTGTAAGTAAAATAGATAGAAAGTTTCGAGAAACTGGTTCTGTAGGAGATTGATGAAAGACACGACGCCCAGCGCTTGACGAGGAAACCAAATTAAATATTTTATCCAACACTTACATATAATGTGAACATTATTAGTTCGATTTCCGACTACCAAAGTAGCTTATAACTCACACGTGGGTTATAACCATAACTCACTAGTGGGTTATGATTATAACTCACGCAGGCACATCTTTTATCACACCAGTCGATAAATTCTTTGAAGGTTTTGTCATAACTATCTCTTGACTTGTGGGGAATAATAAATAAATACGCTAGGTCAAGCTTCTTTTTGAATTTCGGCTGGAGTTTTTTTATATTTTAAAAAACCACCATCGAGAATGGCAAAATATTAATTTGATTTACTCTCTTTAAGTTTTTGTTATTAATCAATTCCATGACAATAATAATCACACTAGCCTACTCTTACGTGTCAAATTTGTTATTCAAAAATATGTCAATTAAAATATAATACAGGGTTTTCCAGTTTACATTGAGACAATATAATTTTCTATTTTTTATTAATATCATCAAGTGTTGGATAAAATTTTGTATGGCACTCGTGTGTTAGGTCATATAAGTCACTCGGGAATTAGCCCTCTCGGCCTACGGTCTTGAGAGCTAAACATTTTCCACCGTGACTTATATATAACATAACACACTTGTACCATAAATAACTATTATCCAACACTTTCATATAAAGTGAACATTATTAGTTCGATTTTAGGCTAATAAGGTAGCTTATTACTCACACGTGGCTTATAACCATAACTCACTAGTGGGTTATGATTATAACTCACTGGTGGGTTGTGGTAAAATATGCATTCATATAAGACTTTGTCATAACTGTCTCTTGACTTGTTGGGAATAATAAATGAACACGCAAGGTTCATTCTAATCAATTTATTGTTATAAAATAGTCTAAGGATTTTTTCATTAAGTGGCTCTGGTTTCTAAACTACGACCTTAAGTGTATTAGGTTTTTGAAATCGAATGGTGTGACATTTCATCATCTAGAATAATTGGGCCCTATTTATTTAAAGAGAATGGTCAGACAGTAACCGTTACCACTGAGCGCTATGTTCCAATGCTACAGACATTCTTTTTATCTCATAATATCATACCTCACATTACTGGTTTCAGCAACATGGGCAACAAGTCATATGAACATTTTAAAAGGTTCCTTTACAAACAGACTTGTTTCAAGAAATGGTACGATTCCATGACCAGCGAGATCCCTAGATCTTTCAGGTCCGGATTATTTTCTTTGGTGCTATTTAAAACATAAAGTGATTATGAAGAAACTCAGAAATTTAATAGATTTGAAATTAAACATTAGAAATTAAATTAATGCTTACATCACGTTCTTCAAAATGTTATTCAAAAATTTGACGAATGCATTGAGAATAATGGGGATCATTTACGATGCACTATATTTAAATTACAAAAAATTCGTTTTATTATTCAAGGAAATAAATTTTTATAAGCTCTATAAAATGGGTAGTACATTTTGCCGAAACCTGTATATCAATTTTTTCTTATGTTTTTAATTGTTTATTTAATAAGAGGAATTCAGTTGAGCCTATATATTGTCGTTGCCAAATAATGCTAATCGCATTTGATTGTTAATGGGAGTTTTACTTTGTTCATGTTTTGTTATTCTGTCACTTAAATGCACTAAATCCCTTTCTCCCGCCTCTCTCCATAACTTTTCCTCACGATTAGTCCCAAACAAGACCCACGGAAAACAAAAGAATGAGCTTTTATCTAAACAACACTAATCCACTTATTTTTTAAATAGGTGTCATTGTTAAACTTGAGCTTATGGATTTTGCCACGACTTTTAGCCTCAATTTCAATATTTAAATCGGCCATTCTTTTCCACAACTAACTCTTTTTAATACGTAGGTTTGTGAGACTTAATCTGGCCTAATTTAAATTCACCCTCCTTTTTTCGCGAAAACCACCAATACGGTCTGTCCGGTGGTTCTTTATGGGTACGTCGGTACGTCATTACTTCCACTTGACTAAAACTATATGAATCTAATCAAAATTGCGAGGTCAAAAAGTCAAAACAAAGTCTAAGTTCATAAACGTCAAAATTTTCGTGTCTAGCGTTCGAACTTAATAATAATAACCAATATCCATAATTAGCTACCGCCAACATGAAAGTGTGATAAAAATGGTTATGAGAAAAACAGTTTAAAGGATTAAATTGAATTTCACGGCACAGCAACATCAATGAACTAATCTCCAAATATCTTTTGTCTCTGTGTAGCACGTTACATTGAATTCGAGACGTATTGCGCAACCCAGGAGACGCTCAATTATGTTTTTATTCACTTTTAACACTATAATAAATAAATATGGAGTGTTGTAAATCACGTTGCCTCTTGATCATTTATCCATAACGCACCGGCAAAGAACGACTGTTTCGACTGTAAGTAAAACAAATGACAAAAAAATATAAACATTAGGTCGATGAATTAACCGGAACTGAAATAATTTGCAGCACTGAACCCAATATAATCGGCATCTTGTGGCAAGCCCGGCCAAATATTTGTCTATTTCAAGGAGAAAATGCGTTGTCAACCTCTTTAAGCTTTATGGCACTGTCAGTACTCGGTAGATGCATAGAATAGGAATGGGCGGATGGCTTGTATTGCCTACAGTTTATTGTACCATAGGCGGCTGTATACTTTGGGTATTTTGTGTAGAATTAGTATGGATATTGATATCGAAATTATAATTATAATACGATTTAAAATGTATTAACCGGAATTAACTGATGGTTTTGGTTATTTGCTTTAAAAGTTTAAAAGTTCTGCAGCTCGGCAGTCCTGGCAACACCTCATACCTATAACAACAATACCAGATTGGTCTTGGAGTTCTTCAGGGTTGTAAACCTATAATAAAGAAGTGTTAAATGAACAATTTATTTATTTTATCGATGATAAACCCGCAGGAATTCAGTGTGTTCTTTGGCAGTTATTATTTTAGTTTACTTATAATTCGTATAAGAATTATTTTACCTTTTACCCCATTTATATCATCCAAAAACCAATTTTGAAACCATTTTTTCAAAGCATTTCTCACCAAGCCATTATAGAATTAAAGCGGCTTTGGTGCACCTGTTAGGCGGTTTTAATTTGGCATTTGCCCACGTTTGAGAGAAAAGATAAATGATGCGCGTTCTGCTTTTGGGATGAACACTTGAACAGGATGCAGATAATGCATTTTTAAACACATTAGTTTTTTTATCATATAGTTTAATCTTCTGTTGGTCGGCCACTCGGTCAGTTATAATGTTTTCTTTGGATTTCCATGAAAGCGAACGAGATTTTAATATGGGTTATGTTTGGTAAGTTTCAGATACATTTTAGAACAATTACTTGAGAATGTCTACTATAACACTGCCGAAAATCAGTTCCTATAAGTAAAGATTTAAAATCGCTTTTAAGCAGCATCGCTTTCAGTTTACTTAGTTTGGTAACAAGACATAATTGCATTTCTTAAAAAAGTTGATCACTGAAATCCAACAGCTTTATTATGTCCAAAAATTATGGTACTATACTTTCAAGGTTCAAAAATAATCATATTTTTCTCTATGAACTTTGTTGTAGGGTTATTTAAACTATGATTCTTGCAAAAAAATTATTTAAATCTTCAACATAAATAACTTTTACATAACAAAATAAAAAGACTGTCACGGAATCATAATATAACGTAAAAAAAATATTTTTAGCTTGCATGGGTCGTCTCACCCACACCATATGGGTAAGATGACCCACATGAAAAGGATAAGATGACTCACTTCTTTTTGGCAATGAAATTACCGCAACGATCACATAAATTGATAAACTTGGAACAGTTTTTGTGGAACCAACGTTCACAGTGCATACACTGAATCCAGTCATCACATTTGAATGTTGCACTGTATTTCTCCTTACATCCAGTCATTCACTCTCGTCAGATTCTTCAACGCTATCGTCTGATTCCTGTGGCACAAAATCTGACGCTTCATTTAAAGAAGATTCACTCATCGAATGTTTAGTACGTTTCCCCCTTCCTTTATCATACTTTCTTTTAAATGTGAAAATGCTTGCTTTCTTTGTTTTAGTATCAGTTTTTTCAATTTTTTCGCATCCATGTTTGCTTTTCTTTGTCTCTTTGCTATTAAGTCTTTTTTTGCTTCCAGATTGGCTTTTTTTCTTCCAAACTGAGGCGTTTCTCAATGTTTCCTGATGATACTAAAATTACGGCGACCTGTCTACTTCGTTTCCTGACTTGATCGAAAGCCCTGGATGTACTAGGTATGAGATTAATTTTATTTAAAAAAGTATCTGTTGTTTCGCTGTCGGACTCTTCACATGTGGTTTAACTACCTTTATGGTTATAGTCTGCTCTCATCGTTCCTTCTCAGCCTCTATTTCCAACTTTTTCCAATTCTTTCTTCCTCTGGTTCAATATAGCCTGCCTGCAAATCGATTCCTGTTTCCTCAGATTGCAAATATGCGTAATCCGGTATGGCATTAGGGTTAAACGGGAACACTCCGGTTGTTTTTAAAGTAGATACAGCGTTTTTCACGATGATGGGATGGATGAGATTTAATGAATCAATTGGTGGCCAAATTGAAATTTAGTTTAAAACTTTTAAATAAGGCTCTGTCAAGTGGTTGTAGGAACTGAGTCGTATGACTAGGCAAGCAAACTAGTATAACATCGTGTTCTTCGGCATATTCAAGCATTTCTACTGAGTTGCAATGAGTTGAATGCCCATCTTAAATAAGAACAACCTTGCCTTCGGGCTTTAGAGGCATAAAATGATCTTTTAACCAACTTAAGAACAATGATGTATTGATATAAGCTGATTCCGGATTCATAAAGACGACAGATCCTGGGGGCATTTCGTCTTCTAATTCTAGTTTTCTGTTTTTGTCCTTGAAAATAGAAATTGGTGGAAAGAACGCTCCTTCTGCATTGCAGCAGGCAATGACGGTCACGGTGTCTCCTTTTTGAGCAGATGTAACAGTGACTACATTTTTCGAGCTATTTTCAGCAATACTTTGTCTGGTTTATTGTTAAGCTGGACACCAGTTTCATCCATGTTAAAGATGTTAGAGGGCTTGTCCACGAGATTATTTTCCAGTAGAGTGGCTTCAAGAATTTTGAAGTAAGCTCGTACATCGACTCTACTTATTCCATTAGCTCGCGCTAAGGAAACACCTTCTGCTTGTCGAATTGAGAGGTCGGGATTACGCTTCATAAACATTTTAAGCCAGTCGAATCCAGCCATCTCCTTCTCTTTGTTAAAGGAATGCTTTATATCTTGTTGTTCAGCGAGTTGACAGGCCATTAATCTAACATCTGCACGTGATGGAGCAAATCCATATTTTTGTAATCTTTTAATGTGCAGAGTCAGTTTTTGTTCATTTTGAACACCTAAGACGGATGAGGGTCCCAAAGACCTTTTCTCAAAGTAGTCATTTTTCCGCAATCGGCGTCTTAAAGTTGGAGCTGGAATGCCAAAATTTCGACTAGCTTCTCTTTTTCCCATTTCTTCGCTTCTTATAAATTCTACAGCACGTACCAGCTGCTCCTTAGACCATGAACCTCTTGTTAAGACTCTTTTTCTTTTATATGTATATAGTTGGCATTTCTGTAAGAATGAATAATATTAGTTTGATACTACTTGACTTTAGTTTTAATTTTTTATTGACTTCAATTTGGAATGGGGATATATGGCCCGGGGCCATCTATCCCGTATAAAACTAGATCATCTCTCCCGGTCGCAATGGGATAGATGGCCCACTTGATTTTTGTAGGTTAGAATTGAAACTCACGAAACGTATTTCACTACCACAACCCACAAATGCAAGTATAAACACAGTGATAGGTTGAAAAATACAGCTAAATGTGTAAATTACCTGTAAAGTACAACACCTGCTAAAATTTCTACAGTTGTTTAAATAATTAACATCGATTTTTACGGCAACGAAATGTTTAAACACTGCTGTCACTCACGATAACTACACCACTGCAGGAGAGATATACTTTATTCCCCACCTTGCTTCTCAGTTTAGAGATGGGCAAAATAACCAGGTGGGTCTGTCATCTAACCCACTTGGGCCATCTCTTCCGGACTTACCCTATCTAAGAATGCCTCCCAAGGGCACTTCAGCCTCCGCAAATGCGGTACAATGAAGATGGTTTTCTGGAACTATCGACAAAACTGTTCTTGGTAAAAAACTATATAGTCAGTAGCGTACTTCTGGGAGCATAGAAAGAACAAGCTAGTTAAAACTTTTGCATGGGTCGTCTCACCCACACCATATGGGTAAGATGACCCACATGAAAAGGATAAGATGACTCACTTCTTTTTGGCAATGAAATTACTGCAACGATCACATAAATTGATAAACTTGGAACAGTTTTTGTGGAACCAACGTTCACAGTGCATACACTGAATCCAGTCATCACATTTGAATGTTGCACTGTATTTCTCCTTACATCCAGTACATTCACTCTCGTCAGATTCTTCAACGCTATCGTCTGATTCCTGTGGCACAAAATCTGGCGCTTCATTTACAGAAGATTCACTCACCGAATGTTTAGTACGTTTCCCTCTTCCTTTATCATTCTTTCTTTTAAATGTGAAATGCTTTCTTTGTTTTAGTATCAGGTTTTTCAATTTTTTCGCATCCATGTTTGCTTTTCTTTGTCTCTTTGCTATTAAGTCTTTTTTTGCTTCCAGATTGGCTTTTTTTTCTTCCAAACTGAGGCGTTTCTCAATGTTTCCTGATGATACTAAAATTGCGGCGACCTGTCTACTTCGTTTCCTGACTTGATCGAAAGCCCTGGATATACTAGGTATAGGATAAATTTTATTTAAAAAAGTATCTGGTGTTTCGCCGTCGGACTCTTCACATGTGGTTTAACTACCTTTATGGTTATAGTCTGCTCTCATCGTTCCTTCTCAGACTCTATTTCCAACTTTTTCCAATTCTTTCTTCTTCTGGTTCAATATAGCCTGCCTGCAAATCGATTCCTGTTTCCTCAGATTGCAAATATGCGTAATCCGGTATGGCATTAGGGTTAAACGGGAACACGGGAACACTCCGGTTGTTTTAAAAGTAGATACAGCGTTTTTCACGGTCGCTGACTTTGCCGACGCGCTTGCCAACAAAGGTCCAAAAGAGAGTCTCGTAATTTTTCTATTTGGATGAGATTTAATGAATCGATTGGTGGCCAAATTGAAATTTAGTTTAAAACTTTTAAATAAGGCTCTGGTCAAGTGGTTGTAGGAACTGAGTCGTATGACTAGGCAAGCAAACTAGTATAACATCGTGTTCTTCGGCATATTCAAGCATTTCTACTGAGTTGCAGTGAGTTGAATGCCCATCTTAAATAAGAACAACCTTGCCTTCGGGCTTTAGAGGCATAAAATGATCTTTTAACCAACTTAAGAACAATGATGTATTGATATAAGCTGATTTCGGATTAATAAAGACGACAGATCCTGGGGGCATTCCGTCTTCTAATTCTAGTTTTCTGTTTTTGTCCTTGAAAATAGAAACTGGTGGAAAGAACGCTCCTTCTGCATTGCAGCAGGCAATGACGGTCACGGTCTCTCCTTTTTGAGCAGATGTAACAGTGACTACATTTTTCGAGGTATTTTCAGCAATAACTTTGTCTGGTTTATTGTTAAGCTGGGCACCAGTTTCATCCATGTTAAAGATGTTAGAGGGCTTGTCCATGAGATTATTTTCCAGTAGAGTGGCTTCAAGAATTTCGAAGTAAGCTCGTACATCGACTCTACTTATTCCATTAGCTCGCGCTAAGGAAACACCTTCTGCTTGTCGAATTGAGAGGTCGGGATTACGCTTCATAAACATTTTAAGCCAGTCGAATCCAGCCATCTCCTTCTCTTTGTTAAAGGAATGCTTTATATCTTGTTGTTCAGCGAGTTGACAGGCCATTAATCTAACATCTGCACGTGATGGAGCAAATCCACATTTTTGTAATATTTTAATGCGCAGAGTCAGTTTTTGTTCATTTTGAACACCTAAGACGGATGAGGGTCCCAAAGACCTTTCCTCAAAGTAGTCATTTTTCCGCAATCGGCGTCTTAAAGTTGGAGCTGGAATGCCAAAATTTCGACTAGCTACTCTTTTTCCCATTTCTTCGCTTCTTATAAATTCTACAGCACGTACCAGCTGCTCCTTAGACTATGAACCTCTTGTTGAGGCTCTTTTTCTTTTATATGTATATAGTTGGCATTTCTGTAAGAATGAATAATATTAGTTTGATACTACTTGACTTTAGTTTTAATTTTTTATTGACTTCAATTTGGAATGGGGATAGATGGCCCACTTGATTTTTGTAGGTTAGAATTGAAACTCACGAAACGTATTTCACTACCACAACCCACAAATGCAAGTATAAACACAGTGATAGATCGAAAAATACAGCTAAATGTGTAAATTACCTGTAAAGTACAACACCTGCTAAAATTTCTACAGTTGTTTAAATAATTAACATCGATTTTTACGGCAACGAAATGTTTAAACACACTGCTGTCACTCACGATAACTACACCAATGCAGGAGAGATATACTTTATTCCCCACCTTGCTTCTCAGTTTAGAGATGGGCAAAATAACCAGATGGGTCATCTAACCCACTCGGGTCATCTCTCCCGGACTTACCCTATCTAAGAATGTCTCCCAAGGGCACTTCAGCCTCCGCAAATGCGGTACACTGAAGATGGTTTTCTGGAACTATCGACAAAACTGTTCTTGGTAAAAAACTATATAGTCAGTAGCGTACTTCTGGGAGCATAGAAAGAACAAGCTAGTCAAAACTTTTTTGTATGTATAGATACACATCGTTTTTTCAACCAAATCGCACGCCCAGAAGAACAGTGACATATCTCAAAATTTATGATTTTTAAAGTAAATACAGGATACAGCTACAAAAATATGAAAGTTTATCGGGAAATAATGACACAACTTGTACTTCTATTAATGGCACAGAGATGGCACTAGTGTCACTGTTCCATTATATTGATTTTGTCTTTTGCTATGGGCAACAGTGTCACTTCTCGTTCCGTCGCGTACACATTGTTTTTTGTCGCTATCAGGCTTGAGGAATAGTGTCACAAGTCTAACCTGTGACTGAGGGGAATATAGTCATATATCGTATAAAGACGTTATTCTTCGAATGCGGTAAGTAATTTTTAATATATTTTAAATTAGAATACTGTCATGTTTTGAGTTGTGACGTTATTTAACTTGTTTTATTTATCTCAGTTGGTGTTGTGACATTGGTACCGAAACTTTCCAGTGTCACATTTTGAGTTAAGACGTTATTCCGTAATTTCTTGTGGCGTTTATTTTTAATTACGTCATTATTTCAAAAACGATATTTAGAAGTATAGCTTGTGGTTTATTTTAAATATTCAATTTTTTTAAATTAGAAAATGGGTTCCCGAGCAATGTGGTTGGCTGAACTAAAACAAAATATAGAACAGTCAAACAAAGTATTTCAAAAACACATAAGACAGCAGGAAGTAGATTTTGACGAGAGTTTTAAATCAGTTGAAGTAGAAATACAAAATAAAGTAAGTTCTAAAAATTCGGTTTTTATGAAAAAAAAAAGAAAATCTACTCATTTCATAACCATTTTTAATATATTGATTTAGGAAAATGTAGATATTTTAAATGTATCTTCTGAAGAAACTTTCCTTATTTCAAACAATACTGTCCAGTCAGAAGAAGGATCTGAAGTGCCAAACACTGACCTTCAGGTAAGACAGTTCTATTAAGCTGGTCTTCGAATACCTCTGCAATTTTCTAATCTAATTTAATGTTGTTTTTTTAGGAACCTGGTTTCGTGATTGATCCAGAAGACAAAAGTGATACGTGGTTCAAAGAAACTGTGGTAAATATATATTTTTAACTACTGGCAAAACAAATAATATATTATTTACTGTAGGTAAATAGTAATTTAGAAGCACAGGATCTTACCAAGAATATCAATGAATTTAAACAGAAGCAAAACACCGAAGATAATATAGAGTCAAATAAACCAGAGGTAGAAAAGACAGATCGATGGAAAGTAGTTACTACAGAAAGGGCAATGAAGATAGTTCGCCTACAGAAATATGAGCATGATTCTGAGTCAGTTTCCGAAAATGATGACGATAGTGTAAAGGATCCAGATTATTCAAATACTTCCCAATCCTCAAAGAAAAAATATTGGCAGCTGGGCGATATAACCAGACAGCGAGATTTTTTATCTAAATGTATCAAAATTATAAAGCCAAAGTATAGATACACAAACACACAACAAGGGCGTCGATATAATAATGCGTTTACCTTTGAACTAGGCAATGATACCATTCGAATATGCAAAACTTTTTTAAAAATACCCTTGGTATTAATGATCGTCCGATTCGTACGGTAATCAGTAAAAAGGAATCAGGATTTGTAGATGAGGATTTTCGTGGAAAACATAAACATCACCATTGTATTGACGAAGAGATAAAAGATGGAATTCGTAATCATATACAGTCAATACCGAAAATAGAGAGTCATTATCTTCGTCATCAGACCACCCGCGAATATATTGAAGGGGGTAGAACATTGACCGATCTATATTCTGATTACAAAAACGACTGCATAATTCAAAATGTGCCATGTGCCATATGCCAAGTTAGCCATGTACTCAAATATATTTAACACCGAATTCAACCTTTCATTTTTCATACCCAAGAAGGATCAATGTGGTCTGTGTAGTACCTACTACAACACTGAAGGAGGAGAAAAGAAAGAACTAGAAGAACAGTACACTAAACATCAAGAAGAGAAAAAGTTATCAAATCTGGAAAAGAATAATGACAAACAAAAAGTAAGGCCCACATTTAGAGTTGTATGCTACGATCTCCAGGCTGTATTTCAGTGCCCAAAGGGTGATTTAGCGACCTTTTATTATAAGTCATAACTAAATGTACTTAACTTCACAATTTGTGAATTGAATTCCGACAAGGTTGAATGCTTTGTATGGCATGAGGGGCTAGCAAATAGAGGTGTTAACGAAATAGCAACTTGTGTTTATAAGTATCTCGAAGATGTCGCCAATTCTGTTAACTCCAATGACTTAGATATTGTCCTGTATTCCGATAATTGCTGTGGACAGCAAAAAAATAGGTACATAGTTATTTTATTCTCCAAAATTTGGGTTGTTACTTTTTTTTTTATTTTTAGATTCATGATGCTTTTGTATATGTACGCTGTTCAAAATCTGAAAATAAAGACTATAACTCACAAGTTTTTAATACAAGGTCACACACAGAACGAGGGGGACAGCGTTCATTCTGTGATAGAGAAGGCGACAAAAAAGGCGCTGAGGTCAGGGCCGATCTATGTCCCCTCACAATTTATTACAATAATACAAAACGCCAAAAAGAAGGGGAATCCATATCACGTAAACGAAATGTCCTTTAATGACTTTTATGACATAAAAAGTCTCTCTGACCAATGTGGAAACGTTTTTAGCAACCGGAGTAATAGTGACTTTAAAATTGGGGAAGTCAAAATACTTAAAGTCACAAAAGAAGATCCTTATACTGTTTTTTATAAAAAATCATTTAGTGAACCAGTCTATAAAGAACTTTCATTTAGAAAACGAAGATTAGCTCAAAATTGCGACTTTTTAAACTACCCACTTTGCCAGGCGTATCAGGGTCCTATACCATTAAAGGAAAATAAAAAATCTGATCTCATGTCCCTTGTTAAATCTAAGCATATTAAACCTTTTTACGCTGATTTTTATAATTCAGTCTGTAGCGTTTGATAGTGTTTGTTTCCTAAATAATAATAAATATTAATAATTATTAAAAAGTTTTTTTTGTATCAATGTAATACCATTAAAATTAATTTGGTATAGTGTCAAAAGTGCTTCAAATAAATAATCCATATTTTGGAATAGTGACACAATTCAAAGTTTTAACAAAAAAATGTAAAAAAAAAACAGACCGATAAGCAATATTTGCAATTCACAATGTTCAATACATAGGTATACAATACTAAAAAAATTGTAGTAAAGCTAACCGCTTAAATGGGCATACTTGTCTTTATATTCACTTTTTAATAAATAACTAATTTTTAAACGCGTTTATTTTAAAATCATAAATTTTGAGATATGTCACTGTTCTTCTGGGCGTGCGAAATGTGAAAACCTTGATACTTTTAAAGAAGAAAAGGTACTCCTGATCCATATCGCTATAGGATGCACTGTTTTCGAGTAAAATAGATTTACCTAAATATTGCGCTGCACACTCGAATGATGTCAAATATTCTGTTTTGATTCAAATCCGACGGAAGATAATAAGTTTATTTACAACCATATATGTAATTTTTACATATATCTTACATTTCAAAAGTTGGAAAATGTAAATTTTTTAACTTCCACCCACGGGAAGAAAGTAAACTTTCCTCCCGTGGGCGGAAAGTGAATAAAAATTGAAATAAAAAAACGTCTACACTTTGCACTGTTTCTGCCGTTACTTGGTGGAACTCTTTAAGTTTATTAATTTCAAGAGATTCCAACGGTTCCAATTTGGTTTCTTTCTTCTCTGTGTGTAATATTTTAAAGTATGGGTCAAAATTATAATTGATGTCTATTAAATGGTTAGCATAATTGGAATTGTTTTCTGACTTGATGTAGCTTGAATAATGTTCTTTTAATTTCTCCCAGATTGGCCTATACAGGGTGTTTCAGAAGTACGGTACGCAACTTAAGGGGGTAGTTCCTTATGATATTTTAAGAGAAAAAGTTCATATGGGTTGCCCCGTTTTTGATATACAGGGTGTTAAAGTTTTTTTTTTTTAATTTTATTAAATATCCTTTTCCCGATTTATTAAAATTTGGTACCGTTATTCATAATGATGAGGGGCCTAATTGGTCCTAACTAGATTAAATTTATTAAGTCCAGTGGCGTCTCGGGGAGCACATTAACGAATATTATTGACAAACAAATGTAAGCCACTGACTACTTTTGATAATTTTTTCCTAATTTACGAACTAATGATACAACTTTTTTGTCCCTTGAATTGTTTTCGTATCTTGTTTCGTCTTCGAGAGAAAAAGTAAAAACAACTTTATTGTAGGTACAAAGAAATTCCTATGTATTTCAAAGTTAATTAAAATATGAGGTAAACGTAAGTCCTGATATCTAATTTACCTGTTTCGTCAATAACAAGTCAAAAATGAATAACTTTACTAACGCTAAATGGCCCAGATGTGTTTTAGTTGTCGCCTAGCAACTGGAAATGCTGAAGAAGCTCGGCGAATTTATCAGGAACGTTATCCAAACAAAGTACCCTCATGTGCCAAAATATTTAGACAGCTTTATGCAAGATTGACTAAAACTGGGAGTTTTAAACGTAGTACGGAACTTCCTGGCAGACCTGCAACAGTAACCACGCCTGAGTTAATAGAGGCTATACTTCGAGAGATAGAAGACGATCCTTCAACTTGTGCCAGGAAAGTAGCAGTGCAACTTCAAACAAGTGCATCAACTGTTTGGAGGGTATTGCATCTTTATCAACTATACTCGTACCATATTCAACGTGTGCAAGCTCTGCTTTCCCGTGATTTTCAGCCAAAGTTTGTTATTAGTAGGTGGTTGCTGCATACAGTAGCACATAACAACAATTTTTTATCAAAAATTTTATTTACTGATGAGGCCTCGTCGTCAAGAGAAGCCATATAAAATTAGAGATGGTCGTTTTCAGCAACACTTTTCGGTGAATGTATGGGCAGGGATTATTGGCGACTATCTTATTGAACCATACTTTTTGCCACCTCGATTAAATGGAAACTCCTATAGGTAGTTTCTCTCTGAAGAACTTGACGTTCGGTTATAGGACGAACCCATGCAAATGAAAACTAATATGTGGTTCATGCACGACGGCGCCTTAGCTAATTTTAGTCTAGTTGCTTGTCAATACCTCGACAATACTTTATATAATTCCTGGATTGAACGCGCTGGTCCCCAGTGGACTCAGTAGTAAAGAAAACTGAAATTCACATTCATTTATTTGCAATAAATAACATGAAATATTATTTCAAATTTTCCAGATGTTTGGGGATTTCCAGTCTTTTAGTTTAATAATTGTTGAATTTTATTTTTTGTTCCGTGTTTTCTAATTCAGGTGAGTAAAATAGTACTTATACCGTTATACATACCTTCAAAAAACTAATATTTCAAATGCAAATATTGGCGTTTATATTTAAAAATTGCTTTATTTCTACGTTTTTTTTTGAGCCGGGCTATCAAAACGTAAAATTTGTAAGTTTAGACAGTCCAAAAAAGGGCGTGGCACCTAAAAAAAATTTTGTCTGCGGCGCATTTTTTTAAGGGAGATAAGTGGACTCCCCCCGTGTCACAATCCTAAATACGCCACTGTAGTTAAAGTTGCAATGCGATACGAAATAATGCAAGCATTTTTGAACGCGTAAGAGAATCAATGGTGAGACGATTGCAATCGTGCGCTTTATCAGAAGGTGGCCATTTTAAACATTTGCTTTGATTAACTGTTGCATTTTTTTTGTATTATCATTAAAAAAAAATAATTTTATTTTCAATTAACTCTGAAATAGAAAGGTGTTTTTTTCGTACATGCAATAAAGTGGTTTTTATTTTTTCTCTCGAAAACGAAATAAGATACGAAAACAATTAAAGGAACAAAAAAGTTGTATTATTAGTTGGTAAATCCGTAAAAGAATATGAAAAATAGAGGAATGTCAGTTGCGTACATTTTCTTGTCAGTAATAGGTATTGGTTAAGGTTCTCACCGGGACGCCACTGGACTTAATAAATTCAATCAAGATATGGCTAATTAAGCCCCTTACCACTATGAATAACGGTACAAAATTTTAATAAGATCGGGGGAAGGATATTTAAAAATTATAAAAAAGCGATTTTTTTTTAAACTTTAACACACTGTATATCAAAAACAGCGTAACTCCGGACACATATTTATAGGAACTTTTTCTCTTGGAATATCATTAGGAATCACCCTCTTAAGTTACGTATCCTGCTTCTGAAACACCTTGGATATTGAAACACTTCTCGTAATGTTTACTGCTTTTTTCAGATAACTATATAAATGTCTGGACAGTAATGAAATACTTCCCACTTCGGTATTTTATTTTATTTAAATATAATTTAATTTAAATGGTATTGTGTTACTTTGAAGCACCTAGACGCAGAGCGTCTGTATGTGCTTCTATATTAGTTTACATCTTATCCTATATTTAAAATGTAAATATAAGTTAATGTTAAGAACTGCAACTTTTTTTTTTTATTTTATTGTTTCTAAGTTAGAAAAGGTTCTTAAACAGAATCTGATTTCTCCAAACGAATGCTTTCGACCTTTTTGAAAACAGTTTTGGTTTTACAACATTTTTCACATTAGCTGGCAACAAGTTGTATATTTTTGGACCAAGGAAATTAATTGAACGTCTATGGAATTCGCTATGGCATTTTGGAACCTGTAAAGGCTGACCAGTTTGACAGCGGGTGTTTTGGCAATGTGACGTAACAGGCTGCATTTTACGGTGCTTATGAATGTAACAACTCACCGAGTTGAAGAATAGCACGTTCAAACTTACGGTTATTTCATTATACAACATATTTGTAGGATACAGACGATCTTTTTTGTATATGATTTTTAAAATTTTCTTTTGAACTATTTGTAACGGTCTCATTGCGTTTTCGTACATAGCACCCCAGACAGTGATACCATAAATGTTAATAACGATTTCACTAGACTCCGATACAGCGTAATCAACAGACTTGATGACAAGATATTTCGAAAAATATAAAACTTATATGTTAGAGATCTAATTTTTTTTGTTAGATATTCAGCGTGAACATCTCACCGCAAAAAGCAATCAATCATTATCCCAAGGTATTTCATATGAGAGACCTCCTCAATTTTTTCGTTCAGACCTATTTCTATGTGGTTAAAAGGAGGACGATTTACATCAATTTTTGTAAGCGCTAAATAATTTGTTTTTTTAACATTAAGGGTTAGTTTATGTATATTAAGCCATTTCTGAATTTTTTTAAGTCCATTTATTGTGTTTATTCTAGTTTCTTCCCATGAGGCGCCACTGAAGATGATAGCCGTGTCATCTGCGTATGACACAATTTTACCCCCAACTCCTATGTCTTTTATTGAGTTTATGTAAAGATTAAACAAAATTGGTCCAAGAACTGTTCCCTGCGGAACGGCTATGTTAATCGTTTATGCATCACTTAAAGTTTCTCGTATTTTAACCTGTTGCTAGCGTCCAGTTAAGTAGCTCTCAAAGACCTTCCACACCGTGCCCCTGACTCCACTTCGTTCAAGAACGTTCAGAAGTATTTTATGGGAAACGGTGTCGAAAGCCTTCGCAAGGTCCAGGAACACCACCAAACATTTATTATTTTGATTAATTATATTTGTGGCTTCACTGATCAGACAACACTTGCGTCCTCGGTGTTACGGCCCTCCGTGAAGCCAAATTGAGTGTCTGACATAAGGTTATTTAATTTCATGAAATTTGCTAGTCTGAGTTTTAGAGTCTTTTCAAAAATGTAGTAGGTATACTATTTTTAACTTCTCTTACCCTTGCCACGTTTATATTCATTTTTGTTGTATATCGTAAGTTTCAAATGCATTGGTTTTGGAAAACATGGACCAAGAATGCCTTTTTCATTTAAAAGTACCTACCCATGTATTTAAATTTAAATTTGCAAATGGTAACATCACTATAAACTCTGTGAATATTGTGACTAAAGGAATTTGTAAAAATTTGATTGAGTAAACTTTTATTCTAAATAAACCGCTTGTGTTATCCGAAACCAATATGCTAAAAGCGATACCGATTTTTAGAATAGTCGCAGCACGAAACCCTTTGTTTGTGCACGCTTTGAGTTATTGCATTAGAGAGAGTCAAAGGGTTATACTGCATTTCTATGATTTATTATCAGCATTAGTTCCAGGTTTTGAAATGTTGGTCAAGGATTTTTAAGAAACACGCTCGATGGCAATATATTATATTTATGGCAGATTACCGTGGCGAATCGCCAAGTTATTATCTTTGCAAGGAGTTTCTTCAAAGAAAAGGTGAAGCCAGAGAAAAATTAATATTAATAACATGAAGGAAAATAAATATTTTTTTTTTATTTAGGAATCATAAAGTCCTCATTATGGCTTTCAATTGGGTTGCATAAGCAATCATTTTAAACACGCATTTTTTATTTTCTTCATGTTGGTAACAACACAACATGACTGTTTTGAAATTTCATGGCACACCTACTTTTTGTTTTAAGAAATATTTCGGTAGTGGTAAACTTAAAGTATCTGTTTTATACCCATGGATGGGACTATCTTTAGAAGCGAGACATATTTTATAAAAAATTTCAATTACAAGAAATTAAATAAATTGTTTAAATTGAAATGTTGTTTTACTGATTGTATAGTACAGAATATACGTAGGTATATCTTTACTAGGATCACGCTCACGCTGCTTTACATACATCCCCAAACAACATAACCTAGAAAATATGCGACTGTGGTTTACGTATATTTATTTATTTCAAGCACGAAACACTATAACATTAGACTATTAAAATAATAGTGAGACAAAAGTTAAATAGTGCTTATTTAGTTTATTTTATATATTATTATAAATATTGTGGAATTTTCCTTAATTTTATTTCTATTAAGAAACAGACTTGGGAAGAGATGAGTGATTATTGTAAATATTTACTGTTACTGTTGAATGTTCAGGTTAGTTCAGGGTAGACACAATATTTTGTGTGAGATCTTGCTCATTTATAATTAATCTAGTCGTTCCACTTAACATTACAGACGCTGTAGCTGTGGTATTTTGGGATGTACGTGATGAGCAAGGTGGAGATACACCGTGTGAAGATTGTGTGGACAAAATATTTGCAACTTTAACCTTGCTTTTCATCGAAGTTTCAATGCAACCTTCGGCCACTGCTGAAGACTTCCAGCCACTATGCTTCCTAATAGTGTTCAAGTCACCCCCACTATTTGCTAAGTGTGTAACACTGAACCGTCTAAAATAATCGCCTGTAAATAACTTGAGATTTTGTAAAGAAGCAATAACAAAAGAAGCTTTGCCAATTGAATTAAGACCAATAATAGGAGTGTTAATGCAGTGTCCATTTCTATAAGTCAAGAAAAATCTGCGACTTGTCACGTGATTTGGTCTGAGGCTAAAATACTGTGTTACCATTTGTACCCAGTTACTACCTCTAATTATAAACTGCCTGGTTATGTAATTTTTAGTTTTGGGCACATGTACAATGATTATATCGTTTATAAATTTAATATCACCTACTGACATATTTGTAATTTCTTCCCTGCGGCAGGCACCATTATAGCCTATTATAAGAATAACCTAGAATTGAAGTTCAAGATCAACTACATTTATTATGGTTAAGTTTTTTTTGTCGATACCTTACGCATTTTTGTTTCAGATAAACATATATCGTTGCTTATGCTGAGAAAGTTATTTTGAAGCAAAGATTTTAGGGTTCATTCCAATCTTGTTAACTACATTCTTATTTAATGCAATACTTACTCTGGTTGCTAGATATATTCTATCATCAGCTTGTCCAATGAAGTCGAAAGCCTTTTTAAATATGCCTGTAATTTTTTATATTTCGATATATCAATATTTC
Source organism: Polydrusus tereticollis (assembly GCA_963920685.1). Taxonomy (NCBI): domain Eukaryota; kingdom Metazoa; phylum Arthropoda; class Insecta; order Coleoptera; family Curculionidae; genus Polydrusus; species Polydrusus tereticollis. The sequence continues at coordinate 85,643,728 of OY987329.1, read as the reverse complement.
TATATATATTTAAACTACTTCTTAACATTGAGAATTTGGACCACATGGATGAAGCCTTTTTAATTTTACTTTCTTTGTTAAAAAATGCTATCAGAACATTTTCTGAAATATCTTTTAGGTACACTATTTTGCTCACACCATAGCTCAAAATCTGCATACTATTTTTGATAGATATTGCAAGATTTATTCGGTAAGAGATTATTTAAATTATTTTCCGCGACTTCTCGTAGTTCTAGTGGGGTATGTCTTCCGTCATGGCTCATTTTTATTCGTCTTTCCTACTAAATTATTAAATAATATTTAATGATCCAATACAGCAACAAATTAATGACAATTTATTAAAAATTTGCATTACTTTTCAAATAATGGCGGCTGGGGTGATCAATTGTTTCTGTAACATAGTGTTGCCAACCTCAAAAAAAAATTAAAATTTTGACAGGAATATATTAACTACATTTTTTTTTTAATTTTCTTAAAAATTACCTCGAAATTACCCAAATAGAAAAAGTATTATAAAATATTTGTTTCATATGACATTTTAGAGCACTCATCTCATTAGGACGCGTGCTCTAAAATTGTGTCTTATGAAACTTATGTTTTAATATACCTACTATTAAACTATTCATTGTTGAACTAAAAAATGTTCCTTATGTCAGAAATAAAAAGTATTATAGGTAAATAAACAGGATGAGTCGGGAGAAATGGATCAAACCATGTGAAAAAACCTAAATATCCAATTTTCATTTATTTTCAAGTTATACAGCAACAACAAATAAAGAAAATTTCATACATTAACATTTTCCTAATTATAGGAAGAGCCGGCACTGGTTTCTGCCATAACCTAACAAATTATTGACACAAACGCCACACCACCTCATACATAAATTTGCAAAAACGACTACAGTCCAGGACTCTGATCGATTTTTATTCTTAGGAAGTAAACAACTAAACTTGATTATTTGCTAAACGCTCGGCGGAAAGTAAACGAAATTATAAATATCAGTTTTATTTTATTCTGCAGCGATTCTTGTGGAAATTAAAAAAGATAAATGATGATAAAACACTATTTTAAATAAATAAATAAGAAATAAAATAGATAAAAAAGACTTTTATTGGCATCAAAGAATGAAAATTACACTTTCTAAAAATCTTGCTTCAGTGTGGCGAAGTCTAGCTTTAAGCTATTCTACTTAACCACTAGAAGTAAAAAAAAAAGATAGAAGATGCTAGTAAATTACAACAAAATAGTGAATAAAGTGTGAAAAGCAAAACAATGAAGTGAAGGCAGCAAAGAAAGAAAAACACCTACACACTATTCATTATCCAAATCTATATGATCTTACTAAAGAGGTACACTGTATTACTACATACTATATATATTTTTTTTCTTTGCCATATTCTAACATTTCTACATTAAGAGTAGATACTTTTATATTCCTTTTTAAATTTTATATCGGATGTTTATTTTTTTAAATCATGTGGCACCGAATTGTACAACATAATTGCATTATAAAAATAGCTTCTTTTGTACAGGGAAGTCCTGTGTCTAGGGGTTGCTAATACGCTATCATTTCGTAGATTACTGCGCACACGGTTGTGATGACGCACTATAAACTTGGCTTTGAGAGGTTGGTTACTCGCTGACGGGTAAAATTTACCAAATGGTGATCTTGGCGCTTCTCCATTTTTAACCAAGCCAATTCTTTTATTTTGGAAGACATATGATCATATTTTCGGAGACCACAAACAAATCTGCAACAACTGTTTTGGATTCTTTGAATACGAATCCTGGACTCATAGATAAAGTCACAGTGGTGAAAATGTGATAACACTAGGCTCTCACATAAGTTACGTTTTAAAGTTTTGTTTAATATGTGTTTATTAGAATACAAAAGCTTAAGGTTATTGAATGCCCTTTGACTTAATTTTTTAACATATTCACGAAATCTTAGGTCTGTGTCCAAAATAACCCCAAGATGGCTAGTGGAATCTACAACATTCAAAGGAACCGCATTGATTTTTAACGATATCCGTTGTTTAACCAAATTACCCTATTTTTTGCAACAAAGAATGGCATATAAGACTTGTCTGCATTTAATTTAAGGTTATGTTCAAATGACAGTTCATAAACACTATTTAGTTCTTTATTAATTAATGACTCAGCATTATGAGCATTATTGACATGAAAGTGAGCATAGAGCTGTATATCATCAGCGTAGGGATGAGCACTGCAATAAGCTATAGATTTTAAAATACTACTCGTATAAACTAGAAATAATAAGGGCCCAAGAACACTACCCTGAGGAACCCCAGACAGTATGCTCGTCTGTAATGAAACTACTCCATTAAGAGTTATGCTCTGAGTTCTTCCAATCAAGTATGATTCGGACAATCTCAAGGCGAGATCGTCAAACTCATAATATTTGAGCTTGGCTAACATCAATTTATGATCAATGGTATCGAACGTCTTCGAAAAATCTAACAAAACGAGCGCCGCAACTTTGCCCCCATCACATTTTGATACGTCCTGTCATCTTCTTTACCAACCATGCTAGCGGAATCAAGCTTTCTGTATATGTATTAATTTTTTTCAAGCTGTAGGATGGGAACTAAGTCTGTACAGTTTTTACACCGAGCAGCAGGGAAACTCACAATATTTGCAAAGAATCCGTAAAGACTGACCTACTGAACAAACTGTATTGACAGGATGCACTCTGGTCGTTTCTGCGCTGCCAAACATTTTCATTAAATTTAAATACAGTGGCTGTGAGAGAGACTAGCTCAAGAAATGTTTATTGTGAGAAGTACTCGCGCTAATTTCTAGAGAACAGATCATTTTATCGTAGTACGACAAGAGCATGTTTGTTATTTAATGCCATTAAAATCATTACTCCGGAAATCTTAACGGCAGTATCTGAAGGGAAGGGTCACTGGGGCACTTAAAGTTTTACGTACAATTTGGAACAAAAATGCATCAGAGTATTAGCAACAAGGCTGCCAAATTTCAAGACAATCAAACTAACACAAGAGGTCTGAAGCAAAAGTAATTTTAAAAATATAATTTTGACAGTCTGAAGTTCTATCATTTTTGACGTTTCGAAAAAATGGCATAAGAGCTTGAATGTACAAGCAAAAAGTATTATCAATAAAGTATGCTTAGCACCTAAGGCTTAGCGCTGAAGTCAACCAAGAAAGTCTCAATGTTATTAGAAAGAAAGGAGTTGGAGAAAAAGAGATTTGAGAATAAAATTAAAGAAACAAATTCAGAACATACTGCTGTTTAAAGTGGAAGTAAAGAAAAATTGGACAGCTACTGTTATAACGTCTCCAAGCATATCTTAAAAAAAAAGGCTGGTTTTATTCAATGTGACGAAGCATGTGACGGAAGTGAACTTTCAGATAGAAGAATCCTTCTTTAATCATCAACGGAAGTAAAGTTAGAGGAGAAAGAAAAATAAGAAGGGAAAATTTAAGTAATATGGAAATGGGACTTCTGGAATCTACTTCGAGAAAAGACAAGACACTGGCAGAGGAGAAAATCTGATCTTATTAAGCAAATTACTGAGGAATACATAGTTCTTGTTGTAAAACCAGATTCTACTTACTTCAGTCATGTGACGCCTACTTCCGGAAGTGCCAGTAGTATTAAGACAAGCCTTTTTAACTTCAAAATAATTTGGTTAAAAATTCAAACAAAATTGCGGCAGTATGTTGTGACGGTACCGTCGTAAATACAGGTTTCAAAAAAGGTGTTGTAAAACCATTGGAAGTTTCCATAGGGAAACCGACTCATTGGTTTGTATGCCTGTTGTACTGTAATGAACTTCCCCTTCGTCATTTAGTTCATGAGAGAGATGGAAAAATTAATAATCCAAGAGGCTTTACTGGCCCTATAGGAAAGTAGCTAAGTAATTTTGAGAATATGCCTGTTGTGCCATTTCAGATAATTAAACGTGTCGTTGAATTGCCTCCAATAAGGTTTAGCGACTCTAGTATAGACCAAAAGTACTTGTACGAAATGGTTCTGGCAATAGGAGAAGGCAAGGTTTCCCCCCAGTTGGCAGCTAAACAGCCAGGAAATGTTTCATGCACGATGGTTAACAACAGTTAAAAGAATATTAGGACTATATTATCACAATAGAAGAACCATCATATAAATTAAATATATTAATTGAGTTTGTCATTAAGGTATCTGCCACAACCTGGTTCTTTGTAAAGTAAAAGTCAGCGCTCGTACGTATGAGCTCCAAAGTTTATTCCATTTAATCCAAGCTTCTCGATATTTACCGACTAAACTCAAAGACATTTTAGATAAGGTTATCCAAAGAAATGTTTTTTGCTCATTCGGAAAATGCTTTAATTGCAATGCTGGGCGATGACAGAAAATACATTAGAGAGTCGGCCTTACGTGGAATTTTCTAGTGAAGTGTCTAGCTTTCAAACTGATCACCAACTTCGTGGTTTTAAAGTGCCAGAACTAAACTTTGATGCTACCGATTATACCAAGTTAATTAATTGGCAATCAGACGCAGTCACAGAACCTCCATGGACAAAAAGTATCCCAAAGTTGGTAACTAATGCACATTGGCGTATTTCGGAGAGTGGGGCGGGTGGGCCGTGCCCACCCCAGAATGGTCTGGTGCGCACTTCAGGATGTTGGGTTACCGATTCAAAATTCTAGGCTAGACCCTTAAATAACTTCACACGAAAAGAATTTCAATGAAATAAATAATCTACAACCGAGAAATCTACATAATTATTATTATTATTATTGCCTACATAATACATTACATTTAGTTACTTTTGAAGTCCCAAAAATATTTTAATCCGCAAATTCACAACGTAGTAAGCTAGAGTACATTTGAATTTCGCGCCTCAACGCAAAGCGCACGCCACTGGTCGGAACACCGCCGCAGCCGCGTTTGAGATACGTGATGGAGTTGGAAGTTGAATAGTTGTCCATGGAATTTATTGATTGCTCTACCAGTAGAGATGCAAAGAGTTTGGCTGCGATGATTTTTGATTTTTTTAATAAATGTGGTTTAGGTAATGTACCCATATTTGCACAGTCATATGATGGCGCGAGTGTATCCGGAAAACACTGCAAACAATCTTCAAGGAGAAGTATCCTCATGCTATTTACGTGCAATGTCAAGCACATAAACTTAATCTAGCTGCTGTGGATTCATGCGCTGATGTTTCACTTGCAACTAACTTTTTTAATAATCTCGAGGCACTGCAAATCCATTTTTCACACCCTGGCAGTCATGCTCATCTCAAAAAATTGCAAGATTCTCTTAATATAAAGACCGGTCGTGAAATGAGCAGTTTAAGTAGGACAAGATGGAGCTGTCGATATGAAAATTGTAAGGCTGTAATAAATAGTTATGATGCACTTAAAACGACACTGGAAGAAAAATTAGTTAAAATAAAGACAAACATGTGGCGGAAGTCGTAGGTTTATTAAGTTCGATTTCAAAACCGTTATTAGTTAGTTAACACGTGTTCCGCTCCGTATTATTAGAAATTCATGTATTGAGTAAATTCTTTCAAAGTAACAACAGTACAAGCTGGCACCATAATAACAGGCATTATTAGTTTCGAACAAACCGGAACAATTTTGATGAACGTTGGAAGAAGATAGAAAAGTTTGCAGAAAAGCATGAAATTTTTTTGGAACCCACAAGACTAAGCAAAAGAAAACATAATCTAGTTGGTGGAGTAGCGGAGACAGAGGCTTTTATATTGACTCTACAGTTGGTAAAGGAAATTGGACTGATTTGCCGTCTGATAAACGCGCCAGTGAATATTGGAAAATTAATATATACTATCCAGTGATTGATAATATAATAGTTAATATGAATAACAGGTTTGAAAGTTTAACTTTAACCCAATCGATCGATGCGGTTTTGAAGTTAGATCTCTAAAATGGAAAGCCTTTTGAAGGTAATTGTAAGGATATCCTTCAAATTGATGAGAATCTTTTAGGAGCAGAATTTTTAATAATAAAAAACGTGTTAAATGAAAATGATGTCACAATTGAAGCCCTGAGGAAACACGTTAAACAAGATTTTTGCCCAAATCTCCATAAATTGATCCAAGCTGCAATTGTCATTCCAGTCAGCTCAGCCGGATGTGAGCGGAGTTTTTCAGCAATGCGTAGAATTAAGACGTTGCTGAGGGAGAAGAGAGGTTCTCAAGCACTACTCTTCTCCATATAGAAAATCAGTACGTCCAGGAAAACATCACGCCAGAAAAAGTTTTAAATATTTTTGCAGAGTGAAACATGACGTTACGTTACAGCAACAAGGGACATAATTCGAAATGTAAAGCTATTTATGAATTATGATGCTAATCGTGCTTACTTATTAAAATAGCCCTACGCCAATGCTGAGGCATCTATGTCAGTATAAGGAAACACCACCAAGGACGGTTAATTCGAGCAAAAGTTGCTTCTAGAAAAGCTGCACCAAAAATAGAGACAAAGAAAAATGTTACCAATTAAGGTTTTAGAATAATGGAAGGATGGGAATCCGTTTTGCACTCCCCTCCCCGTGGTGGATTCTAGGTTTATTTTTTTAATTAAAAAAAAAAGCACGCGAAGAGCTGTAATAAAAATTGCAATTTTTTTTCATTTTTTCCCCCATTTTAAAGTGAAGAAGGAACCTGAAGGACTAATTTCGCACCTATTACCATTGCTCCGCCCTAGTATCCAATTACTCGTGAGAAACTCTGTACCTACCTATAGATAATTCCGAAAACATTTACATTGTTACAGAAATGGTGAAAAGTGTGTATCTTATACGCCCTTGGAGATAATGATCGACTGTCATTACGGCATCGCTAATTCTCTTTATGGTCATTATTAATAATTATATAAAACTATTTGAATAATAGATGATTTCTCAATATTAGTAATACAATCGTCAATTTTCATATCAATAAATAATTGCAGGCAGATATAATGATTCCATTAAACTAGCAAGTTTGTGTATAAGCTTCCTGAGAAACTTTTTTTCAGCAAAAGTCTGTTGGCTATTATAAAGATAGAGCACATAAAATGGATTTGTTAAATGAATATTTTAGTATAGTCTATTTATTTAACGGGAAAACTGATGGTAGGCAAACATTACAGAAGCAAGTACTTTTAATAGAAATTCATTTTTATGGCTTCAGGGGCCAACAACAGTTAAATAATTAAATTAAATAATAAATAATATCGCAGGGAATAGAACACCAGTATATTGTTATACCATAAATATGATTAACTAACATTATTCGCTTTGTTACGAATATTACATTTCTAAATGACTGTGCAAAATTAGTTCCTTCCGTCACTGCAATAATTTTCTTTTAAGACTTATATGAACCGTTTAAGAAGCTTTTCAAACCCAAACAAGACATTTTTGAAATCTACAATTTTTTGCAATAATTAACTAAGCCTCAATTCGCGAATTATTTTCGTATGAATCAGTGAGTCTTCGTAAATATCCAATGGGCTAATCTGAACTCACGTTTCACTTATTTCAAGCATCTTATTTGCTCACATATTATGTCTGCTTATAGATGCAATCACTGCGTGCACCTCATGACAGGAATATACTCTGCAATGCTGTTGTCTGCCAGCATAACTGCGGACGCCAAATAAACGTGGATTTGGTTAATAATAAACAGTAAAAAATAAAATAAATAATATTAATATAAATCCATGTTCAAGAAATAAAATTACTCATTGTAGAAATAAAAAATAAGAATTCGACTAGATGGATTAATTTATTATTAAAATTATTTCACAACCATACAGAGTGTCTCACGGTGACCGTCCATTAGAATATTTCGGAAAGTAATGTCATTTCAATCCTGCAAATTTGGAAGTGGGGTTTAAAGAGGCGCTCTCTTGAGGGGAAATAACGGCGACCTTGTGCGAGTTCCGGTTATTGTGGAAGATGTCTCAGACTTGCTTATTTTAAATGGAACACCCTATACAGACTGTCCACAGATAGGGGTTAAAATAGCAAAAATGGATGAAAAATTTAATTTTTCGGGAAAAAGTCATTCTCGATGAAAAGTTTTGCTTGTAAGAAAAATGCAATTCACGAAGAGAAAATTTTGATTTTTTATACAGGGTTCGAAAAAACTTCAGAAACATGATTTTTCTCCAAGAGTAAACTACCTTTATTTTTCATTTTTGACCAAAATGCCAATTAGAAAACTTATTTAGAATAACGTTTGTAATTTAAATCCGTGATTTAAAATAAATCTTTGATTTTTTTAGTTTTTTCAATTTTTAGAAATAAATGAAATTTTTTTTTGGATACCATTAGCGGTCGAAATACATACATTATCAATGACTTTATATCTTACAGAGGGGCATCAAAAAATTTCAAAAACTGATTTGTGGTGTTACCAGAAATATGTATATTGAATTTCACAAATGAAATGACCCCGGAAATATCACAACAAAGTCTTAAAACAACAACAAATAATAATTTTATAATTTGCTATTCAAACACCCCCCCCTCCATATTCAACACAATTTTCCAGCCTTAAATTCATCTTGTTGAAAGTACATTTCGTTCCTAAATTGGAGAGGCAATTCTTCTAGGTTGTCAGAAAAGAATGTTTCCAACATTTCAGACATTTACTTTTTTGTAATATTGTCTTCTAGCAGGAATTCTAAAACGGGGATTATTTTTGCTCCAGTATCTAATATGCGCAGAAGACAATTTCCCGTTTGTTGAAAATGTCGATTCATCGGAGAACATGATAAATTAATGAAAGCTACTGTTTCCACTTACAATTTTTTCTCCGACCCAAAGACAAAAATTCAAACGTTTGGCTTCGTCTCCTTCTTCCAACGTTTGATTAAAAGTTGGCTTAAATGGGAATATTTTGTTAACGTTATTTTAAATAAGGTTTCTAATTGGCATTTTGGTCAAAAATGAAAAATAAAGGTAGTTTACTCTTGGAGAAAAATCATGTTTTTGAAGTTTTTTCGAACCCTGTATAAAAAATCAAAATTTTCTCTTCGTGAATTGCATTTTTTTTACAAGCAAAACTTTTTATCAAGAATGACTTTTTCCCGAAAAATGAAATTTTTCATCCATTTATGCTATTGTGAACCCTATCCGTGGACAGTCTGTATAATATACTTTTCTTGCGTTTCTTTCTTTATTTCCAATAACTTTTATAAAAAATATTTGTACCCTACTCTATTCTTTTCTGAGATAAAAAATTATTTTCCTCAAAACTGTGTCACCTAAAATTGAATATATTTTTAACGATAAAAGAGAGGATCTTGAAATTTAGGTCGTGGCATTAGATAGTATGGTGCTAGATAATGTATTGTCGGTCTAGTCGGAAAATAAAATTTTATCTACAGGGAAGTGAAAAAGTAACAATTTTTGATCTTTATCAAAAAATTGACAAAACTTCATGTTTTTAAATAGGATGCTATATTGCTAGTTCATTAAATGGATAGGGGATAACATTTCCCATCTATCCATATATAGCATCCCTATACCTAACTAGTATAACGTAAAGTAAAACACACAATCTGCTCCACTAGTTTAATGTAAAAAAATTTTTCCTTATCCATACATGTTTCGGAGGCATAAACCTCCATCATCAGTGGGATTAAATTAAGTCAAATTAAGGAAAAAAATACCAGAAACATTGTGAGAACTTGTGTCGCAGAAAAAACTTCATCATTTTATATTAAATAAATTAAATTAGAAATTGGAAAAGGTTGTTATTATTTAAAAAAACATTTAGTATTAATTTAGTAGTTATAATTAAAAAGCACATATTATTTTGAATTTTTCGTTTTTTGGATAACCCAAAATTTTTGTCCAATGCGGAGGAAATAAAATGATAGATACGAACATCTTGCTAGAGTTGTATCCTGATACATATATAAATACATGATATATAAATTTTTTACATTAAACTAGTAGAGCGAACGAGTGGAGAGATTGTGTGTTTTACTTTACGTTAAAATATCACTCCACTGAGAGATGGACTTCTTCCATAAAACTAACTAGTATAGTTTTGATCTTATTTACAATTTTTCGCCAAAATTTCCAGTTTTATTGATTTTTTGCAAGAAGTCCATGAGAAGCAAAGTAAGTAACTATAAAACTAGTCTCAAAATGGTGTATTACGTAATGGGCGTTGTAAATAGCATATTACGCATAAATAAAAAATTACGTTCGTAGCGGCGCATCGGTCTCTTTTAAGCCCGCCGCTTCCATATCCGTGCGATTTTGATTACCGTGCGTAATGTCGAACTTACATAGGTGGATGGTAGTTCAGGTAGTGCGCTTATTACTATTTGCAGTTAGTAGTGGTCGTAGGTAAACAATTTAATCTAAATGTTCAATATGACCCCCATTGACTCTTAAACACTTTTAATTCCTAGACATAACAGCTTCTGTAGTAGCGCTTGCTATTTCGGCTGGATCAAGTTGGTCGAAGGCTCTTCTTATTCGGGCCACTAGTTCTTCCATCGAATCGTCGGGAGTAGAGTAAACTCTTTGCTTTAGTGTTCCCCAACGATAGAAATCTAATGGTGTTAGGACTGAACTCCTTGGTGGCCAATTCCCCGGTCCTAGGCGTCCATCTGTCTTCAAACATCTCATACAATTTCTGGTTTACCACATTTCCGCAATGTGGCGGAGCGCCATCCAGTTGATACCAATAATCTCTTCTATCCAAAGGCATATTATCAACAAAGTCTGTCACAAGTACTTGGAAAATGGCCATGTATCTTTCGCTATTCAACAATTCCTCATATATATGATAGCTTACTTGATTATGCATAATTAAAGCAAATACATTTACACTGAATTTATCTCGAGAATTTCTTTTTCGAATGACATGAGGATTTTCAGTGCCCCAGAAATGAGAATTATGTCTATAAAAAATATTTTCTTTTGTGAATTTTGATTCGTCTGTCCATATAATTTTACCTAAAAATACTGGATCTTCTTGTGTTCTTACTAAAATCATTTCACCTAACTCTTCACGTTGTGGTGCTTCCCCGGGTTGAAGAGAATGAAGAAGATTGAACTTATAGGGATGCATGCCATGTTCTGCTAAAATTCTTTGAACAGACGGTCGCGATGAAAATAGGCCAACACATTGATAATGTTATCTTAATTTGACGTTATTGGCCTGGGTAAAATTCTTCCTGCATTAATCCTTCCATAATTAAGATGAGTTTTCATAATGTTTCTAAATTTTGTTCTGGTCATTGGTGTTAAATTCGGATACTTTTCGTTGAAAACTCTGCATGTTCGACTTATGATTCTGCCGTACTCGCCATGAATAAAAAATAAATTTAATATGTCAGCATTTGTATATGTATTATTTTCCATTTTTAACAATATTTCTCTGGAATAAGCTCGGTGTCAAAACGTCGATAAATAAATAATTGCAACTCACAATGGCACGCGTCTGTATAGATACGTATTCTTTTTTTGTTTATCATGGCCTTCTTGCCAAAAATCAATAAAACTGCTTGGTATTTGGAGGATTCTGCGAAACATCGTAAATAAGTTCAAGACTATACTAGTTAGGTATAGGGATGCCATATATGGATAGATAGGAAATGTTCAATGATCTAGCAATTGATAAAGATCAAAAATTTTTGATTTTCGTTTACCTATATAAAATTTTATTTTCCGACAATACATTATCTAGCACTATAATGCCACAACCTAAATTTCGAGTTTCTCTGTTTTCTCTTTGAAAAGATATTCAATTTTAGGTGACACCCTGTTAAAGGTCAAAATTTGAGGAAAATATTTTTTATCTCAGAAACGGATAGAGTAGGGTAAAAATATTTTTGATAAAAGTTATTGAAAATAAAGAAAGGAACGCAAAAAAAGTATATTATATAAGGTGTTCTATTTTAAATAAGCAAGTTTGAGACATCTTCCGGCATAACCGGAACTCGCACTAGGTCGCAGTTATTTCCCCTGAAGAGAGCGTCTCTGTAAACCCCAATATCCAAATTTGCAGGAATCAAATTTTTCTTTTGAAAACGGAATATTTCCACAATTCATAAATAAGGTGATTCTGAATCTGCTTCTAATTTGCGACCAATTTCTTTATTTCCAGCTTCTAAAATTATTGCAACAATTGTTAAAAATAGAATAATTATTTTTTAATAACAGAAATATTTTAAATCTAAACCACTACGCGTTTTAAACAAATAAAAATGCCAATTAACCACAACATATTATTAAAGAAGCTTGAACTTTATGGATTTAGAGGTATATCATTAAAATGGTTTAAACCATATTTGCCTGAAAGATCTCAAAGTATTGTTAAATGGTAATAAATCAATAAATCATCAAATTGATTGTGGAGTAACTAAAGGTTCCGTTCTTGGTCCTTTGCAATTTTTAATATCTATAAATGACCTTGCTTTAATTTTTTTAAGTGGCAAACTTACCATGTTTTACTCTGGCACAGAAAATATTGAGTTAAATTAATTAAAGTATTTAATTAAGCTTTAATAAAAATGAAATGTAAAGTGATTCTAATTTCTTTCTTTTCGTATCACTAAATCCAACATATTAATTTTAAAATAATAATAATTAATAATCTTATTTTTAACAATCAACTAACTAACAACCCTAAATTTATAAAACTTTTAGGAATTTACATTACTCAAAATTTTCCTTTTTTAATGGAGATTTCGCTTGTTCTCGTTAAACTTCTAAGCAATCTAGTTTTCGTAAAAAATAAAAGTTTATCCGATAAAAAAAAGAGCTCTTGTGGTTTTACGTATGAAAAAAGCTTATTATAGGTACGATAAATCAATATTTTGATTATAATCCGTCATATTTATTTGCATTTTTTATTCTAATATTTTATGTTGATTACAATTTCTAAATGCTTTGTCGATAAAAGTATTTATTTCTCCAAATGATATTAAAAGCGGACTTTTAATGACACTTGACAGGCTTTAAAGGTGCGTTTTAATGCCTAGGCAGAAAAAGTTCGTTGCTATGCAACGTTCCAGGTAATAATTTAAATCAAACTGGTAATTGAAATGGGTAATACATTCAATTCCATATCTCGCGCATGGTCTCTTACTTAGGTGGTGTTAATGGTAATAACTCATCCTCACTTTCAATTAGATCCATTTCGAACAGTTACTTGACAATTTTTTAAAATTGATAATGACATTAAAGTAAACACAACCAATTGAACAAACGTCATCAGCAGTAAACATAGTAACGCAAGTAATAAATGTAAAAAAGGCGAATTTGCGTGAAATTGGAACAAATTTGGAGAAAGAATTATATGTTTCTCACGGCAAAGAAGCAGATTTAATGCATTGTAAAACAAATAACTATTTTCAGACAATAAACCATATTTTGACTTTGACTTTGACTAATGTCGGTAAAACTCTATCAGAGATAAAGCAATAAATTAGTTTATGTCCTACTTAAATATTATTGTTTCATAATAACATAGTTACCAGACACTTTAAATGGTATATAATACCATAGGGCATTAAGGAAGTTTTTAATGCCCTCGGGCATTAAAACAAATAAATAGGAAAAATCAAAGTAACAACTTTTTATTAACGAAAAAACTTATTTATCATTTATACTAAATGAACACTTATAATAAGACTCAGTAAAAACGAATTTACCGGCTTTTGATAAGTCAATGTTTTCTATTATTTCGTGATTTTCACTAACAGAAATTGACGATGATTGAATATTTTTTGATGTTGATGGTCTTGTTGATGGTATTCCAGCTATCAATTTCGAAATTTTGTTTTTAGAAGACATACTGTCTTCCAAATATCCCTCAACCACAGCTGAACTTTTCCAACCGCCATGTCTTTTCAATGTGGTCATGTTTGCCTCCGCGTCCGCCAACAAAGTTGCAGAGGTTCTGCACAAACAATGACCAGTATATTTATTCGCATCGCTTAGACCCAGGTATTTTGCAATAATGGAAGGAATCTTGCCTATGGTGTTCTTCCCAACTGGCTGTGAAAAACAACGACCGTTACAGTAACACAAAAAGAATCTATTGATGTTGCAGTTCGTCGGGCGTAAGGACCAATAAGTTCTCAGTAGCTTTAAACAATCCATCTCCTTCTCATCAATAATTGTGAAGACACGCTATTTATCGGTTTTTGTATCGGGAATATTAACTATTAATACGGATCCTTTATCCTCTATATGTTCAACCAACATATCGTCGGCTTAGTGAGAAAACCGCGTAACTCCATTTCAGAAAATTTTACAGGAAACAATAAAAACTATATTATTTAGGTTGTGTTTGCGTTTCAACTGGCTAACTTTTATGGTTTCGAGTTTAAGACAAAATACGTCGAAATTTGTTCAAACAAATAATTTTGAGCAAATTCAGGCAATTTAAATGGACTTACGCATTTTTCCAAAAAAATTTCAAATAATCGTTAGGAGTTACGCGATTTTCGTTAAGAAAACCAATAAGTTTATAGGAATCAAAAAATTTATTTCAAACTAAAAACAAATAGGTATTTTAAACTAACATCAATCTTTGCAAACTAAACGAGTGACTTGAACTTAAAAAATAATCCTAAAAATAAACCTAAGTGTAGTTAACAGTATAATAATATGTTTATTTTATTAAATAGCTTAAAACTTTAACTAAAAACTAAGCTTCAAAGTCTTTAGAAACAAATAATATCTAGTTAGGTAGGTTATAATAATATTTCTACTATAAAGCGTTCAGTTTTCAGGAACACAACTTAAAGGTATATATTATCTAGAATCTAGGTACTTTACTCGTATGGAAGTTCATCATAAAATTTATGATAATCTTCTAAGAGCCCTGCTTTTAGTATCTGAAGGTGGTTGTACTTCTCTTTTTTTATTTTTCTTCGTTGGACGTACAAAGGGGGCAAATCGTTGAATTTGCAGGGAATAATTTTTTTAATTACTCTGCTGTCCAACTTACTAAACCCATGAGTATGTCTTAACTTAAAAAATATTTCACCATTAGATAAATATTGAAGTGCTTTTATGTCGGTAACAACAGGATCACCTACAGCTCGACCTGGGCGAATTGAATTGTAAAATTTTAGACCATCAAATTTCTTAAAAAAGGTATGATTTAAGTATTTAACTTCATAAGGCGCAGGATTTTGTCTGGCTTTTATACAATGATAGACATAATCAGCAGGAAGATTAATTTTACAAGCTCGTATCTGGCGCTCAATGGTCGAATGCATCGAGTCTACTTCCATTTGCGTATGGCCCTTACATAGATATTTTTGAGTTATTTTTATATTGTGAGTTATGCATAAATTTAAAAAAGCGTTAGATAAGGTAGAGTTACGATTTTGACCTGTACAGCCATCACTATAAAATATTAGTTCCTGCAAATCATTCTGTGATGCTATTTGAGATTCCACAAAGTAGGATAATATACTAGAGAATTCATTGGATGTTATGCTACCTTCGCTTTCATTCCATAAGAAGCAAAATCCTTCATGACTTTTTAGATTGTACAAGGTAAAGTTGTGCACAATTAATTTTGTTTTGTAATACATGGCTGATACATTTGATTTAGGACTCAACAATACAGATTGCAGATCCATTGCATAAACGTTTACCTTTAAATCAGTTGCAGATTTGTCCTTTTCTTTTTCTTTCCGTGCTTCTTGCTTTAAAGTTTGATGTTCAAGGTATTTTTCTTCAGACAAATTTTGTGTTTTATAAGCTTCACATACGTCACAGAGATCTTTTTTAGGGGTGTACAAAGATATATTTAATTCTTCAAATATTTTACAAAAAGTAAAAATTGACGAGCATTCCAGTTTTTCTTCCACACAATATTTATTTTTAAAAAACCTATACAATTCGGCTTTAGTATGCCACATTGGCTCCAAATACATTTTTTTTGTTGAAGATCGGCAGTAGTGGCTTTCCAATTTAGGAAGCGATTGTAAAAACTTGTACACGGCACCATTTTTTCCTTGAAAATTTATTTTTCGTACCTCACTTTTTCTGCTAATGGTGGCACCATCGGCAACAATGTGATTTTCTTCTCTAGGAAATAATTTACCATTCTTAATATAATTTAGAACCATAGTCTCTTTTAAACCCAGCGTACCAAGAAACATGCGCTTACAAACCCTTGTGGTTTCTAAACCAACTTTTAAAAAGTACTTTATAGATAAATTTCTTTTGGATAATATATTATTTTTACCTCCTCTTCTTCTTTTAACGTTCTCACTTTTTACTAGTGTTTGCACTTGTACCTGTCTCTGGCCCCAATTTAAGTCATTCCAAAAGTGTTGGAAAATTTTTAATCGGTTTTCTGCTGTCATTTTCTGACAAAGTATCACACATTTCTTCTTACTAAGGGTACAGTTACAAGGATTCGCTAAAAATTTACCCGGTTTTTGAATATTATAATCCCAATCTTCTTCATTTTTTTTCTTGCCCATGTAAGGTAATCCTTTTAAACGCTTTTCTTTGTTTTCATTGTTTTTCCATTCTGAAGGCATTTTTCTTTTATTTCTCACTTTGATATTTAAAATATTTTCAGTTCTTTCAATATTCGCGGTTTGATCTCCAACTACTCCAACAGCATCTTCATGTGGTTCAAAATCGTCATCACTTTCAGGATAATCAGAGTTTTCGTTTTCAGGAACAGGAACATAAGTTTTATCAGAATCATCTTCATCAGAAATTCCTGTAATATTGTTTAACTCTACCGGCACTTCGGTATTATTAACATCTAATAATAGAAGATTCTCGGATGTAACTACTTCATCAATGTTCGCCGCTTGATCTGGAACAGGCAGTACCTCTTCTGCTTCTATGATATCAACAATACCGTCATAATAACGAGATCCTTCGAAAATTTCGTCTTCGGGAATGGGAAGATTCGTTTTGCCAGAACTATTTCCTTCATCAGGGTTTTTAGTAATATTGTCTAACTGTACAGGTACTTCGGTTTTGTTAAGATCTAATCCTAATAAAACATGTTCGGACGGATATATTTCATAATTATTTGAGTTTAAATTGTGGGGTTCTCCTAAATCACATTCAATTAATGCAAGTGTTAGTATTCCAGTGTCTTTACTTACAATAAAGCTACCACTCTTCGATGCTTGAATCGCTAATAACAATATTTTTTCCGCACGCGAGGCCATTTCTGTAATTGAAAAGAAAGTAATTTTTAGTTTTATTTTCTTGTGCAGTCTAAATTTTAAAATAAATTCCTAGGTACCGATATCTCTATAATATTTTAAAACATACTGTAAAGATAAAAGTAAATTAAAACGTGGAAGACCACGTATCTCCATCGGTAAGGAAATAAATCTAATTTTGAAAACCGCGTATGTCCACGTTATAATTCAAGTCAAGTAAATTACCTTTAGATTTTATTTTCTTTATTATGTAAAGTTAAATAATATATTAAGAAACAAGTCTGCGTTCTATTAAACTAACTATTTGTTTTAAATATAATATTTTCAAAAACTTACCGGTAAAAATCTCACAACGCGAGCCACACACGCTTCAAACGTATATACCAACTAGGAGTTACGCGCTTTGCTATTTTAAAGACAGAGGGTTGGAGTTAAGTTGTTTTCAATAATTAGCGTTTGAGCGGGAACACGCATCTACACACGTGTGAAGTTTTCTGAATTGATAGGTTAAATAATTTCTTACAAGATGGCACCACAATATCAATTTGCTTAAAAATGGGAGTTACGCGGTTTTCTTACTAAGCCGACGATATTAACTAGCCCGTGACGGCGGCACCCACCAAATACACCAGATGAGAGAGCCACTTTGTACATCAAAAAGTTTTATTGGGAGCTTCACGGATGAATTTCAGCACATCTTCTCGAATCAAAATTTTCGATTTCTTCGCTTCATATCCTTTGGATGCTTGCTTTAGATACGGGCCTAACTTGCAATATTTTGCAATATCTATATTTTTATTAACTATTAATGTCTTCTTTAACATTGAATATTTCGTCCATAGGGAATTAGGAGTGAATGTTCCAGACTATAATCGATAATTATAATTAGTATTTTAATATAATTTACAACAGCATTTCTAACATATCCTGGAAATATCCGAGTAGCACCGTCGCCGCGTTGATAATTTTTACATCATTATTTTTCATCCAATCCCCAAACCTTTGATATTCCTTATCATAGGCGTCTTTAGACTTCTTTGAGACAAGATTATATAATTCTATCCGGATCAACGGAAAATCCATTATTTTATATGAATTTCAGTTTTGACTTTGACACAGCAGAACAATGAACACTTATTACCTTTGTGTATTTAGCAACTATATAGGTAAAAAACCTTTCGTGGCTTTGAATTTTCTTTTAATTCAACTTAGAATTATCTGAAGTAGGACATAAAATATTGTATGTAGCACGGTCATTACCTGATGTCTATTCCCTCGGGCAGCTTACAAAAGGCCCTCGGCTTTGTAAGATTGTTGCCCTCGGAGGCATAAACATCTTCATAATGCCCTTAATACATAAATAACTATAATGGTTCTATATATTATCAAATCGGCATAAATAATTTTCTTAAATCCCCTTTAGCAAGATTTTTCAAGCACCTTGAAAAATTACAAAATAACAATTTTAACATTATTCAATAGCACTTGCTGAAGTTAAAATATAGTACCATAATGCTCTGAATTCTACTTACCCTCTTAAAGTCTGTGCGTTTTAAGAAGTCCGATATCGGATTAAATCACCAAGGGATGTTATCGCTTTTAAAACAGTAAGTCGGTTAAGTTACAATATCTTCGCACCTTCGCTATACTTGATCACACCGAACATCCCACTGGTTTACTGTATTCTATTACTGGGCGAAACCAGAGGTTTCAAAACAAAATTATCTTAGAATTACGCGTTGAGCATAAATAATAATTAAATAGATAATTAAGTTATTTTGCTATTATTATAGTTAAATCTATATAATAATCGCTTTTTGAGCATTGGTTCGAGGAAAAACTTTTAAAAAGTTTAGAAAAACCTTCCTTAATTGTTTTAGACAATGCCTCTTACTATACGATATCGGTAAGCCTAGCGTTATAAAGTGTAGAGTGGCGGGGCTAATTGATCTAAGTGCCAAAATTCGGTGATTGCACATTTTTGCACCAAAATGATCTTTGAACCAAGGCCAATGCAGATCTATATGATTTAAGTGCCGATGCCCTCTCCTTTTCATTGTATAAGCCGTCAAAGGTGGTTCAGCTGCTAAGTGCCTGATATTGTTGCACGTCTAATAGATCTAAGTGCGAATGGTAAACAAAAACGTGTCGAATCTCGTCAGTCTGTAATAGTCTGTATGCCGATACTGTTCGTATTTGTTGACATCAGCTTGTGTGGTTATAAAAAATATTTATTCGGCTAATATGGATGAGATGGCTTTTAGAAGAGAAAATACACAAAAAAAAACGTAAAAGAAAAGTGGAGAGTGAGGCCAGAGTGAGTGGAAATGATTACGTAACTGGCAAAAGTAAGAAAAACAAACCTGCTAGACGACCCCCAACGAATGTGGTAAGTGTGAACTCAATTATATTTTTTAAATTCATTCCTTTTTTTATGTATTATAATATTATCAGAATCTTGTTGAGTTAATGAATATAATTGCCTGTGAGCCGTATCAGGTTGTTGTCAATGTGTATTGAAATTTATTTTTGTTTTCTACTTTTTACTTTTTATGACAAATCGTTAGGATAAAAATTCCTTTTGTTTTAGATCACGTGCAAGTGTAAATATGGTTGCAAAGATGTGGCGGGAATGATGCAGGCTTTGTTTAAATCATATTACAAATTGGGAATGAACGAACAGGGGCACTTAGAACTGGTGGGTCTTATACAAATTCTACCTATACAGAGACGTCGCCACGGCAACTACGAAGAGGAGGCACAGAGCCGGAGGCAGTGCACCGTGAGTTTTACCGTCCCCGATGGGCAGGGAAATATAACGAGGGTATGTAAGAAAACCTTCATGGAAATCTTCGACATCACGCCGCAGAAGATTACCACGCTTGTCAAAAAGAAGAAAGCAGGCTGCGTTACCTATAAAGATAATCGCGGTGGTCTGAGGAATTTCAAATATACCTTGCAGGACAGGCAAACGGTAAGGGATCATATTAATACCTTTCCGCGAGAGGAAAGCCACTACAACAGGACTAAATCAGAGAAGGAGTACTTGAGCCCAGACCTTAATGTGAACAGGTTGTTAGAAGCCTACAAAATAAAACACCGCGGCACCACTGTTACATACAAGTTTTACCGATCCGTTTTCCTAAAGGATTTTCCTAAGTTATCTTTTAAAAAACCAAGAGTTGACACGTGCAAGACGTGTGACTCCCTCAACATAAAAGTGAAAGGCACAGACGTCACTGTTGGACAACACGCCAAAACTGAAGTTGAGTTGCACCACAGACAGGTAGAAAATATGTTTAAGGCTGTAAAGTACGATGCTGCGAGTAGCACTTTACCAGAAAGCGACACTTGTACCGTGACTATAGACTTTCAAAAAGTTTTTGCGCTCCCCAAACTTACACATTCTAGCATGTATTATAGTCGCCAGTTGTCTGGCTACAACTTCGGCATCCATGTTAGTGATACTGCTGATGGGATCATGTGCGTCTGGCACGAAGGACAGTCTGGTCGAGGTGGAAACCAGATGGCTACCTGCTTGTTACAAGCCCTGAACACTGGACTCCTTACCACCTATAAACGTAAGTTGTGTGTGTGGAGCGATAACTGTGCTGGGCAGTTGAAGAATCGGATGTTACTGTTTTTGTACATTTTCCTCATGGCCACTGGCCGATTCGACACGATTGATCACAAATTTTTAATTTCGGGACATAGTTTCTCCGCTTCAGATCGTGACTTTGCCATCATCGAGAAACGTGCGAGAGTTTCAAAATTGAATAATATTAAAGACGTGAAGAAATGTATTGTTACTGCCAGACCGACAAACCCCTTCAAGGTACTGGATATGGCAGAGAAAACTTTTTTTGATTTTGACAGCGCCTCTTCCAAATACATTGACACCTCAAAACTTGGTATTAGCCAGGCTTCATGGTTGCGAATCACCAAAGATGATCCGGAAGTGGTGTTTTATAAAAAGAGTTTTAGTGTTTTGTTGCCATGGCAGAAATGTCGTGTACTGAAGAAGGCATACCACGTTTACCACATCAGATCAGCTGAACTGCCAAGTTTACCTGATGCAGTGCCTCTGAAGCCTTCGAAAAAAAAAAGACATTGAAGCTATGCTAAACTATTTGTCTGAGAAAAACCGAGAGTTTTTTACAAAAATTCTAAGTGCCTAAAACTGCCATATTATATTATTTCTATGAACTTAACTTGGGCACTTAGAACTTTTTCATTTTGAATGATAATTTTTTGCAAAAATATGTTATTTTTCTATTTAAAATTCATGTTATATTGGAATGTTTGTGTTAAACGTTGGCTTAACCGTCTTAAAAATAACAATTTATGTTTGCTTTCACTAATATGCAGTGTTTTTCATTTTCCTGCAAATAATGTTTTTGGCACTTAGATTAATTAGCCCCGCCACTCTACAAGTTATGGGAGGAGGCGCTTAGCCAAGCGGGCAAAGAAGAATGGCGGAAATGCATTGAACACACAGAAAAAATTATTTTTGAATCTTATGAGACAGAACAGGTTATAGACGAAGTAAGACCGTTAATTATTACGAATGATGATGACGATGACGATGATGTTGATTCTGATGAGTCTGAAAGCATGGGTGAAATTTCAAATGCAGAGGAAGACTACTTTTAGTAGTACCTATCTGCAAGTAGGTACGTTCTGTCGCAAGACTACAAAATCGGTTCTTTTTAGAACCAAAACTTTATAAAAAAGAATTCGTAAAACTAATTTGTCTGAATACTACAAAAGCTAAAAAATTATTATTTTTCTTTACCTAAACTAATTTTTTATTTACTTTAAATTATTTTATTTAGAAAATGTAATTCATCAACATCCAAAATTACCTTCAATATAATTTATTGTTTGAGAGCCACCGACATAATGCTCAAGAGCTTTTATGGCTTAGCGGACTTCTTAAAACGCACAGACTTTAGGTACTATTTTTCTGCCCCGTAAATTAAATCATGTGCTACTAAAAGCTACAATAACAGACAAATCGTGAGAATATTAATGATTTTTATGATTTTGTAATAAATGAAATTTTTGACAGCCGAATAGCTTAATCCAGTGAGTTTAACTGACACAATGGTCCCTTAGTAAATACAGGATGAAGAATCGTTTCCAAATGGATGAGAGAAGGTGTTTTCGGAGAGGTTTTGCATCCGGGAATAGGATTTCAGTTTTCAGATCTAAATGTATATATTTTAATGAAGAAAAGAAAACATAGTATTGAACTGCAGAGAATTGCTTGCATTTAATATGACTTAAATATTTAATAATAATAATAATAATAATAAAGGCTTTTGACCTAGTAATCTTAGCGGCACTAGTTGACGTTTTAATCAGCTTTAAAAAAGTTTGTCCCATACCAGTGTTCGTAACAAGCAATCTAATTATGTCTGCACACTAGTTTAGTGTTCTGGTACAAGTACTTCCTTTTTTATATAAACATATTTTCGATAAATATTTAAAAATATATAGGTAGGTGAGCTTGGTAGATATGCTTTGCATCTAAGACTGTACTGGTTAGCGGTAGAGCTTAATACCTGTTGGGTGTCGGTAAATATCAGCATTAATTCACGCAATGGGTTTTACGGAACAGCACAAGAAATTCGTGGTTGAAGCGTATTTTCAAAAAGGGGTTAAAGTAAATGGTGGGTAGCAATACAATCAGCGTTTGTGCAGGGACGATTGGCGAAAATTTTTCTAACGTCGCCTTTACTGCTGGGGATTTTTATCATGGATTTGGTTAAATATATCATCCCCTTATAATTGTGATCTAAACGGTTTTTATATTTTACATATTATGGTTTAACGGAAGGTTAATATTTTAATTTTCTTAGATATGTCATTACCTAACAATTCAAAAAATCTCTCAAATTAGTTGAGATTTATGCTGTTACAACGTAAAAAAAAATAATATTGAGTTTCAGAGAATTGCTTGCATATAAAATAAATTGAATGTTTTGCCCTGTTGTTATAATGAATATTTTCCTTTTTTATTACTTCATAGTCTATTTCTGAATGCGAGAGAGTAATAAATCATTATTAAACTATGAAACCCAGTGGTCCTCGCCGTATTCCATAGGCGTAGTCCAATTATTATTTCATATAACAGTCGGACTTGCAAAAATAGTTGAAATGTGTTCGAACATGACTGGAGTCGGATAGTCAACAATATACCGACTTGTGCACGAAGATAAACGCGGCCCCATCAGGTCACCAAAGAGAAGTACAGAAAGAAAAGGAACTGTAATCAATGAGGATGAAAAGACTGCCATCAAAAGAATCATACATTCGTTTTACTTAAAAAAAGAAATACTTACCTTGGACAAAATAACGTCTGATATGAAAAAGGATGATTTCGTTCCACCCATGGGTAAGAAAAAACTATGGAAACTTTGAAGGAAATGAATCTTTGTTATGAAAAAATTCAAAACAGAAAATCACTTTTAATAGAGAAAAACGAAATCATCTGCTAGCGACGATGATATTTGAGGGCAGTTAGACAGTTTCGAAGGGAAAACAGGAATATCTATTATATGGATAAAACTTGGTTAAATGAAGGTTATACCGTTGTTAAATATGCCAGGATAAACATATAAAAAGCGCAAGGTAAGCTTTTATAGAGGATGGTCCACTGGAATAAAAGCACCCTCGGGAAAAGGTAAAAGATTAATAATTACTCACATTGGGCGCAAGTAAAAGGTTTGTAGCGAGGCATAACACCACTTATAAAATGAGAGACGTGCAAAAAGGAACAAAGACGGTGGATTGTAATAAATGGAGTAAGTGCGTCAAACATTTGATTGAAGTAGAAGATGGAATGTGGGAAGCTGATAACCTGCTAGGAAACACTGTAGAGTCCCTTATTATTTCTCTAGACCCCAACTCGGAACATGATGACAAAAATTTAAAAATTAGGTTGTTGTATTGTACATAGTAGTTTTTTTCATAAATATTAATATTTAAACTACCTGTAGTAACGCCGCTGTTACTACAGGCAGTTTCCATTTTATTCGCCAAACTGGTTTTTCTATGATATGCTAATTAGGGCGACCCTACTTTAGGACCGACTTGGGGTGTGTAGGTCTGTAACACGGAATTTTAAAAAAAGTAACATTGCAATTTACCCAAAATTTACAATGCAACCTTTAAGTTTTCCACCCTGCTTTATGCAAAGTTACATTTTATTTCTCTCTCGCATTACGAAATAAAATATACCTAATGTTTTAAGATTTAATGAATAATCAATCTTACAAAATATTGTTCTGGGAAATAGTGTTGCTAATAACTTCACAATTTCATGTTTGGATAAATGCTTATGTGTGTGGGGGCAGGGTTAAGTCTACCTAATTAGATCCTTGTTGGATCCCTGGCTGACAACTTATTAAGTGGACTTCTTACGTAGAATTATTTCCAGCAAGATTTATTTTAATTAAACTTCAGTTGGTATCGGCAAGAATTTGAAATAATTTCTATGGCCTCGAATATTTCTTAAATCACACCATTAGTATTAAAACTGTGTTGGAAGACCACCGCACCGGTACGACTTGGACGACCGTCAGTAATTTGGAAAATTGAAAAGAAATCAGTGTGAAGTAAATTCTATATTGGACTAGCCCGATAGTAACTAAATGTGACTTTATTTTTTCATACAGAACTCAGTTTTTCTTTTGCTTTTTAAAATCTATTATCGTAAATATTTACAGGGTGTCCAATTGGAGAAAAATGGGTACTTTTATAGACGATATCATTTGTATGTATGTTTCGTGCCGTCTTCTTCGAAGAGGCAGATCCTAATGATTATGATTAGGAAGCAGTTCATTGGAATGATGAACAGATAGACCACATCAGATCGCCCAAGTATGCGCGCTATATCCGCTTCCTTCAAACCTTTTATTTGATGGTTTTTACGTTTACAAAAATTGTTCTCAGTTTGTATGATTAGGTGAACTCTCATTATGTTCAGTACCTACGTTAAATTTGTTGTTAAATTCTTATGGCATTGATAACCTGTCCAAAACAAAACAACTCTGTTGTGTTTCTTTCTTCATTAAAATAGAAGATAGAAGTATCTATAGGTAGTTATTTAAACCAACATAAAGCTACAATTTGTAATAGAATCAAGTCGTATTATTATCAGAAAAAATTATTGCCATGTCATATAAGTGTTTGAATTTTGCTTTACAAGGAAAATTCTAAAACAAGTGGGGCTATCAGCAACCCCCCACTTTAGAAAAAACTAAAATTAGTTGATATTGAGTAGTAATATAAAATATTAGAAAATATATCAGCACTAAAGAAATTGTCTTTTAAAAAATATTTTCTTTGCTTATTCGCTCTTATCTGATACAATTTTCATTCCAATTTAACTTAAAAAAAACATCGTTTACCTAGGTAGGTGGATACTTATTTAAAGTAAGTATATAACAAAAAAATTCTTTATTTAAGACACATAGATTAGAATGGCTTCCGACCTATTTTAGAACGACTTACCCATTAAAACTTCCCCTAGTCTAGTTATTACATTATGACATTTCGATTCATATTTCATCATCAAAAATGACACGGTGACTGTCCGATCCAGTCACAGAAATAACATTTTAGAATCCTGAAGAGTGATTTGAATGATGACGTCACGAAGTAGGAGTTCGCATCCGGGGGATGATTGATTTGATATTTTAGAGTCAGAAGTGAGATGACAGCACGCCCAAGCGATTTGTTTCTTTATTCTATACCCATAATAGTTTAAAGATTGTCATGGTTCCTATTGACAATATTTTGAAGATTGACCGATCAATACCTATATTAAAAGGAATATTAATCATCTATTTATATACCTAAGTACTCTGTTTTATCCTAACTGTTAAGAGCATGACAAGTCTGTTTATTTTTGGATTAACAAGAATTTTAATTGCTAATGATTCTGCTATCGAATCGGCAATAAGATATTAAGGTTTAAATCAGAGCTGGGTAAGCTACTGAAAAAAAGTAGCTAGTTATAAGCTATTAAAAATTTAAGTACTTTAGCTACCTTGTAATTAAGCTACCGTTATTTGAAAGCAGCTTAGCTACAGGTAGCTAAGCTACAAGCTACTTTTTTTTAAAGCTATTTCAATAAGTTACTCTGAAGGTTACTTTACTTTATGTTAGTATATAATTATAGTTTTGGAAAACTGAGTTCTTTTGCTGGTGCTTTTCAAATACCTAAGCTATCCGAAAATCTATTTCCTCTATAGGTAGTAAGCAAAAAAATATTTCTACTGGAGCTGAAGAAGTGGGAGAGTCATACGAATGTGTGTTTAATGATTGGATAACCTCATAACTTCGAATTCAATTTTATTCTTTAAAGAAATGTCTCTTGAGTTAGCATCAGAATCTGACAGCATCTTGTCGGTAGAGTTGATATTTGCAATAGGATAGGTAGTTAAATTATTTATGGGTACCTTAACCTACTAAAAGTAGCTTAGGTAGCTTTTTCGAGTAACTAGGTACTTTATAAAATAGCTTCATGAATACACTGAAAAATAATGTAAACGCTACAGCTATAAGCTACTTGGTTTAGAAGTAGCCTAAATAAAGCAATTAGCTACCAAGAAAGTAGCAAGCTAGTAGCTCAACTACTTAGTAGCTAGCTACTGCCCAGCTCTGGTTCTGGTTAGTTCAGGTTAGTTTCAGATTATTTTTTTCATATTTCAGACAATTTAATGTGAAGATTTGCTGTTCAATAACTTACTGCCGGTACTGATAGTACCTATATAATTGGTACTATCCGTACTATAGCAATCACTCGTTTAGACTGATGTAATATATTTAGTCCATATACTCGTACTTACTTCAGTGCATGAAAGCATTTCCGGCGTGTGCATACCTATAGGGTAAAAGCACGGCAGATTGTTGTATCTGCCGTGGTAAAAGTGCGAGAGACGCCATATGAGGAGAGACGCCACACATTCCTTATCTCGCGATGTGAAAGAGATAGCCCTACACTTTATACTGGAGATAACTACTTATCGACGCTGTCGTCGAAACGAGTCAGTGCCTGTTCGGCTGCCCTTGAGTGCGTTACGTATTATTAAGAAATAATTTTTTCTGCGTAATTTATTCGATGAAGATTTTAAGCATATTGTGTTTTAGTGAATGCCATAAGTACAGCGGAGATAAGTTGAAGTGAGTACCTTTTTTAGTGTTTTGTTCAGCTTGTTTATACCATGATACAAAATATTTTTTATCATTGTTTATATTTTATGTATGGCATCTATCCCCCAAAGTGAGAAGAGACGCCAGGGCTTATATGATATGTGTTTTAATGTTAAATTTGAACAAGGTATTTACCTATTATTTCAGAATGCCCAGAAAATATGTATACTTCCCGTATTGCAATAATTGTAGAGGAAAATAGTACGCAAAAAGAATCTTAATCAGACAAAATAATATGTATGGCATCTCTTCCACATAGTGTGGGAGAGATGGCATCTTGAAACTTTGATATTTTAATTTCAAGACTTCTATTTTTTTGAAATAATCTCGTAAATTGTTTTTTGCCACATAGTGTATAAGAGTAACTTTCCTGCAAAAAATAAACGAATTAATTATATTGCATTTTTTGTTATAAAATTTCATAAGAGGGCTATTCCTTGTGTTTACATGCGCTGCTAGAGGGGTATTCTTTCAGTCCTATTGTGTATGGTGATATTCCTGCTTGATTGCAAAAATGAGGTAAATTTTTTTCTCTTCCTAGGCTTTCTATAATGAACATTTGTGAATGTTTCAGACCAGCCCGCAACTAGCAAGTTTACATTTCGTTATGATATGGAAAGGATTTCAAGAGGTATAATAGCATTTCTCCCTAAAAAGGTTTCAATATGTTAAATTGACACCATCTCATATTATTATTTTGTACAGTTTTTAGAAAACTTTACAAAATTATTTTGTAAACATTTCTGCATCCCTTAAAGCATTATTAGATAGGTTTATAAAAGCTTCTGGTAAACGTTATAAACAAAAATAATGACATAACAACAAAATTATTCTTTAATGTATTGAAAAGTTTTGAAACTCGAATAACTATTTAATGACGTTGTTTGTGATGAAATACTGAAATTTTAACTACGTATTAAATTTAATTGTTCAGCTATAACATAATATACCTATAGGATTCTTGTAATTTGATTCCGTTTGTACACTATCCTATAATAGCTAAATAAGAACGACTTATTATTATTATTATTAATATGTAGCATATTTTCAACGAATTTTAAGCGCGCCCTGTATTTGTCTATTTTCAAAAATATCTTTGTCAATTCTACCATATTTTTTGTAAAAAATCATGCGCCAGCTTCGTCTAGCAATCAATTTTACATATTTTTCCTGATGTGAATATTAAGACACATTATGGCATGTTTAGTAGGTATTTTTAATTCTCGCCATTTTCTAGTTTCAGAATGCTGCTGCTACTAATTATTGACGTCTAATTATTGCCCTTAATCAGTAATTATTGCTTATAGATAATGGTAAAATATTTTATGTATATGCAGATATAAAACAAAACTGTGTTTTTATTAAAGAGATCTAATTTTTATTTTATTCCACATATCTAACATTATTTTGATGGGTTAGACGGTTGGTTAATAAAACGTAGTCACTGATGTCCAAATAATATTATTTGTTCAGGTATAAATTACCTTGTTTACATACGGATTTTTGCTGAAGATAATAAAATTATATTCAGAGAACATCAGGTGGGTATTGTAAAAGCACGTAAAAATTGGCTTTACAAGGTAGGTAGTTAACTACAGCATATTTATGCTCAGGAGAACAATTTCATTTTGTAAGAAGTTTGCTGTAGCTTATGTTATAATATTGTTGCAATATCATAAAAGAGATATAAAGTAGTCATTAAGATAGTTTACTTTGAAAAGCGTTGTGTTTCTGATATCGTTTATCATGAAAAATCTTGGCACTTGAAAATCTCAAAATGTTGTCCCTTCTATAACATCGGCAAACAGATCTGACTTTGATTGCCTCGTAAAACAGAATAGATACTTTATCACCAAATTTTATTGCTGCTTCGAGCAATATTAAATACAAAATGTTTCTTGATATAGGTACAGAACAGTGGTTGAACCCTTACTGAGAAATGGACTAGTTGCCTAGGGAGATGGTACGATATTAACTTGGAGCAGCTGAGAACCGCCCAGAATGACATCGTGGGTAATTTAAAATATCCATATAACATTTCACTTGCATGCTATACTCATTGGAATTATGTAACAAAAAGACTTAATTATTCTTGCAGTGTCCGTGTTTCTATGCGGTCTCATGATAGGCTTAGGTCCCACTATCTTTCTTATTGCCTTATGTTCAATGATTTTCAGTCTATGAGAAGTATAAATTAGCGTTTCATAACATATCTTGCACCTAAACTATACAGGGTGTTACTTAATGATGTGGCGTAATTTCAAGGGAGTATTCCTGAACCAAATTCAAATAGAAAAGTTCATATAAACATGTGTCCTGAAGAGTCTGGTTTTCAAGATACAGGGTGTCAAAGTGTTAAAAAAAAATTGTTTTTTTATTAGATTCAAGAAGTAGTCCATTTTTTGTGGCGAGATTATTAAAGAAAACAAGGTCTGTCTATACCACCGAACTAAAATTTTTATTTGTCCCTTTAAGGTGAAAAAAGGATTAAAGAGTGTACATAATTTAATGTCATTTTAGGTTGTACTAGTTTCAACTTTAGTCAAAGTCATCATCAGCAACCATACAATTAAGAATTATGTTTAGGATGTACCTAAATAAACGAACTAAAACAAATTAAAAGGGGGGGGGGGGGGAACGAAGTGGTTCAACAATACATGGCCATAACGTGCACCTTATGCAGCCAATGGACTCGACAGAAGACAATCACCTACACGATGCTACTTTCAGCAATGAAGGAAATTAGATGCGAAAATTGTAGTAGAGGAAAGATTCCAAATGGAATCATTTATAGTCATGATATGATGTATAGCTGTCTATAATGAAAATTCAATAAAGTAAACGTTTCATGAGTCAACTCCAAGAAAGAACATGATTTATATTTGGTGGGTCAGAATTTTAATAAAAATAGTAATAAAGTAAAGGGGGGGGGGGGGGGGGAGGGAAATTAAAATGTGTTAAAATAAATTTACGTCATTAAGTCAGTTGGGGTATCAAATTCTCCATATTTAGGGATTATTATTTAAATTATGTAGACTTAATCGGGTTTACGTTGTAAATTTTCTTTTTTCTTTTCCTTTTAGTAAAAGAGGCACAAATTAGGAACATGACTTAAGACTTAATGCTGTTCAAAGCGAATGTTGCAATAAAATTCTTTTGTTTTTTTGTTAATATCTAAATGATCCTTTTACCGATTTTGTTGAAATCTGGCAGGGTTATTCATTGTAATAAGACGCTAAGTTGGCACTAACTAAAAGAAAATTATAAGTTCTAGTGGCGCCTCGGGGGGCAGTGTCACGAATAATATTGACAAAAAAAATGTACGCTACTGAGTTTTTTGAAAAATTTAAATTTTTTTCAGATTGGGCATCTACAAGTACAACTTTTTTGTCTCTTAATATCTTTCCGTATATTACTTCCTTTTCGAGGAAAAAAATAAAAACGACTTCATTGCATGTCGGAAAATTGTTAAAATAAAATCAAGTTAACTTTGATCGTTCAGTATATTTATTTCTAAGCCATTTCTTAAAATTTAACAAACGAAAAGTAATGACTATTTACAAGAAATGTTGGAAATGACTACCTCTCGCTTCTATGCAGGCTTCTGCTCTCCTTCTCGTCGAGCGACGAACTCTTTCGAAAATTCCATTAGTGTTACGAATGGTTTCACACCCGTCAATAATAATTCTATTCCTTAGTTATTCTTCTGTCTCGATTGGTGTAACATAAACATATGCTTTTAGGTGCCCCCATAAATAGAAATTTAGGCTGTTTAAGTCAGGCGATCTAGGTGGCCACAATTGTGGTCCTCCACGGCCTATCCAACGATTTTGGTAAGCTCCATTCAAATACTCACGAGCCAATATGCTAAAGTGGGCAGGAGCACCGTCATGCATGAACCAATGTTGTTGACGTAAATATAAAGAAACATTTTCAAGAAGCAGAGAAAATCATTTTGTAGAAAATGACTGTAAGATGCAAGTCTTTGATGATACCATCTACAAAATTGCGTACGCGGTTTAAAATCTCTTGGCAGAAGTGCCTGAACTCTTTGTACGTGATAAAGATACAACAGGGAATCTCTTAAAATTTCCCATGCCATTTTATAACAAATATTTAATTCCCTACCTATTTTTCGGGTACTAGTTGCAGGATTCTCTTCGACAGCATGTAGGACAGCCTCCTTAACTGCGGGAGTTCGAATTGTACGAGGTCTTCCCTCTGAGGTATTACGTTTAAAACTGCCAGATTCAGTCAGACGACGATGAATGTTTATGAATATTTGTCTACATGGAAGGACACGGTCAGGATACCTTTATTGAGAGAGCCGCCGGGCCTCCGCCGAATTACCATTGGCAAGACCATAAAGAAAATGCATTTGTGTCATCTCCAAATTAGAATAATTATTTGCCATTTTTTGAATAGCACAATTATTAACCTTTTGACCAGAGGAAAAATAATAACAAACTGTTACCGAAAGTCAAAACCATTATGTTCATAATAACAAAACAGCATTTCCTAACAACGGTCAAAGTTAACTTAATTTTATTTTAACAATTTTCCGATATGCAATGAAGTCGTTTTTATTTTTTTCCTCGAAAAGGAAGTGATATACGAAAAGATATTAAGAGACAAAAAAAGTTGTATTTGTAGATGCCCAATCCGAAAAAAAATTTAAATTTTTCAAAAAACTCAGTAGCGTACATTTTTTTTGTCAATATTATTCGTGACACTGCCCCCCGAGACGCCACTGGAACTTATAATTTTCTTTTAGTTAGTGCCAACTTAGCGTCTTATTACAATGAATAACCCTGCCAGATTTCAACAAAATCGGTAAAAGGATCATTTAGATATTAAGAAAAAAACAATTTTTTTTTTAAACTTTGACACCCTGTATCTTGAAAACCAGACTCTTCAGGACACATGTTTATATGAACTTTTCTATTTAAATTTGGTTCAGGAATACTCCCTTGAAATTACGCCACATCATTAAGTAACACCCTGTATAGTAGGATTCCTTTTGATATAAAGAGTGTATTGTTTCAGAAATTTGGTTAATACTTCTTTGGAGGTTGGATACACTAATGTAAGTCAAGATTTCGCCCAAATGAGTATAATATGCCAGTATACATTTTAGGATCCTACATCAACCGATCTAATTTGGGCTTTATACAGCATCAAAAGTTGTTGGGGTATATAGAGGTTCTTAGTTCGGAAAAGTATTTAAAGCTTCTGCGAGGCTGCCTTAGCAATTGCCGCAACGTGACTATAGGACAAGACATATGACTGTCCAAACTGACGCGCAATAAATGATCGAATGAATTGATGAAGCCAAGAGAATTGAGTGTCCCGCCATGACTATATCCGGTTCTTCAACATTAACTTTTCTAGGAAAAACTGCCGCCTGAGTTATTTCAGCGTTAAATTCTACTTGTTTACTGTCACCCCAAGACAGAATTTCTTCCAGGTCTTTGTTGAGATGTGAGACCTCTTGCTGCCTATAGAGATGTGCATTGGCAGCCAATGACCGAGCATCCAAAGGGAAAGATGAAACAAGTGTGCTGTCATCAGCGAAGCTATATATAGGATTTTTAGTTTTTTCCAAAAGATCGTTGATGTATAGTAAAAAGAGGGTGGGCGACAATATAGAACCTTGAGGGACACCGGCGTTGATGTTAATATCTTATGAATTTGCAAAGGAAAAGATGCTCCTGCACCAAAGCTGCACTAGCCCCACCTTACCTAAGCAAATTTTATAATTCTGTTATACCTATAAACGTTTCGATGAAAAATTTATAAAATAGTTTGTGGTCTATTACTTATAATCAATTAGCATTTAGAAGTAGCAGCAGGGTCGTGCGGTCCAAACCAAATTCGGCCCTGCATGGCTCCCGGACCAGCGCAATATAAAGCTTCTTACACTATATACTGCCCTATGATTTGCCGGCGAAATAATGTTTTTAGGCGCATGTACGCATAATCTATCGAGTTTCGAGATGGTCATCGGTCTGCAGCGCTGGATTTCAGGTCCACTCGGCTAACGGTCCTATCATGCGCCTTTTAAATTATATTTAAACCAACGAAATATCTTGTTTGCCCTCGATGGATTTGGGAATCTATCGCGATTTTTCTGTCTATGAAACACGACTTCTAGACTTTATTGTATTTGTGTGAGTGAGTTTTGTGAGAGTTTTTGAGTTTTTCTTTATTATTTTGTCATGGAATGGAGCAATAAAATGCTTTGTGTTCGTTTACCACCTAATTACAGACCGTTTCCGTTCAAAGAAAAGCAAGCTGTACCGGGTGTCCCACTAAGAATGGCTGTCGGCCGTATCTCAGAAAGTGTTAGTCGTATGGCCTGCGAAAAAAAATATATACATAAGGTAAAGTGGTCATGAGAAATTGTCGGAAATTATTTTCAAGTTTCTCAGACTGGCGCTAGAGAGCGCAACAGTAATGGTAAATATGAATCACGAAGTTTCCTCAAAAGTCGCCTAGTTAAGGTATCCCGAAAATAATATTTTTGTATATTTCGAAGATTTATTAATAAAATTCACCTATAGAACGTGTTCGTCACTTTTCAAATAAAGTGGTGGGGGAAGGTTGAACATTATTTGTAATAAATGCTGATAACTCTCTCTCGGTCTGGCTTAACATAATTTAGTAAACTTAGTTTTGTTAAAAAGGGCTTTTCTCACTCTATATACCATCTTATGAAATACGGCATTATGTGTTTTACACTAGGCGCTAGGGGGCGCTGTCTTACAACTTCACAAGCATTGCGCGTTTTTTCCATAATTTTAACTATAATAGTATATTCAATTTCACCTAATTACAAGAATAATTAAAAGCCTAAGAAGTCGGCGAAAACCGCAAGTTAATATCTATTTTCAATCCGGAGATATCAACAACAATAATCTTAATTACGGAACATTCACATTATGATTTTATTTTGAAGTTGCCATTGTAAAGGTTTTTTTAAGAGTCAAATAGGCCTTGGAAAAACAAAATATGAATTGAAACTGTCCACGCGTGTCACCTTTCATTATAACGTCAAAATTTTTGTCGTGCCAACAGTGTTGTGTCGTATTTAATTTTCAAAATGCCTCTGATACTTGAAGAAGCGGTTGACATCATTGCGGTGTATTTTTAATGTTTGGGAAATGCAACAATTGCTGAACGGGTTTACGCAGTACGATACCCTCAAAGGCGCCGATACGACAGTAGAATGTTTAATCGTTTAGCTAGCCGTTTTCGTACTACTGGAAGTATTCGTCGCCCTGTATATCGCAGACGCCGCCTAGGTCAAACCGAGGAAAACATTGTAGGGGAATTGTGCTTAAGATGGCATACTTAGGTAAGATGACATACATACTATATTGGTTCAAATATACGCGTCACAAGCACGTCATCGACTTCCACACGTCGGCTCACATATTGCGCGATCACTCAAAACTTTCATGTCTGCCCGCTTGCGTTGTTTGGATCTGGTGTGCATTGTTTTGATTTCGTCACTTGAAAATATTATTTTGTTAAAAGTGTATAAGGCAATAAATATATATCAGGTAAGTTTTTTGTTATATTTGTCTACTTTGATATGAACTGTGGTTAATATTAGTCATGAATATCGAAGAATCATTACAATTACCTTACATTTTTCAAGTCGCAAAATGCGGCAAATATTTTTCACCTCGTAGGGTAAGATAACATAGCAGCCGCCCGTTTAAGATGACATAGTATGTCATCTTACCCTGAACTTCTTATATGTAAGAATATTTTAAAATTATATTTTATTTTCGTTTTAGGATGCCCGGCAACTATCAGAGGAAGTCTACACGTCATTCGTGGTCAAAGGACGATATGGCGAAGGCCATTGAAAGCGTTAAAGAAAACAAAATGGGGTGGCTTAAGGCCTCCAAAACATACAATGTGCCGCAGGCCACATTACGTCGTCACTTCGTGAATGTTTCTGCAAATCTTGGCCGTTTCAAGCCTACCTTTGAATCGGTTATAGAAAAGCAGTTAGTGGAGCATTTACTTCATTTTGAACAAAGGTTCTTTGGGTTTAATACCACTGATGTCAGAAAATTAGCATATCAATTTGCAAAAAAAGCAGGAGTTCCTCATAGGTTTGACGAAGATAAACAAATGGCAGGTTGGGACTGGCTAAAAGGTTTTAGGGAGCGTAACCCAGCCATCTCGTTGAGGGCCCCAGAAGCCACTTCCGCAGCAAGGGCAAGAGCTTTTAACAAGCCGCAGGTCATGAAGTTCTTTGAACTCTTACAGAAGTTGGTCATCGATAATGATATTCCTCCGTCAAAAATTTACAACATGGATGAATCTGGCCTCAGCACCGTCCAAAAACCACCAAAGATATTTGCACAAAGGGGGAAAAAACAAGTTGGTGCACTGACAAGTGCAGAACGAGGCCAGCATGTCTCTATCGCTGTCTGTGCTAATGCTGCTGGGAATTTCGTTCCGCCTGCAATGATTATCCCTAGAAAAAACTTTAAACCTGAATATTTTGATGGTGCACCTCCAGGAACCTTACAGCTATGTTATGAAACTGGCTACATGGTTGGGGACCTATTTGTCAAATGGATGAAACACTTCGTCAGTTCTACTGGCTGCAACCCTACAAACAAAAGAACTGTAGGTCTTCACCAAGTCGCCAGTATTTTTGGGAGAGCATACGGAAGTGCGGCCTCGGTAGGTAATATAATAAGTGGCTTTGAAAAAACTGGAATTTATCCGTTAAACACTCATGTTTTTCCGGATCATTTGTTTCTGCCCAGCGCAGTGACTGAAAATGTTATTGAGATGGAGGTGGATGACGGAGGTCGCCAGGAAGAAAATGATGAAAAAACTAATGGATCAGCAACTGTTACACAACTTTTCCAAGAAGACTTTCCACCAGCTGCTCAATGCCAACCTAATCTTGAAGATGTTGCTGGACCTTCTTTGTCGACCACAGAGATTTTAAATGAGATTTCTCCACTTCCCAAATCAGTGTCTACAGGGCAAGCAAGAAACACGAAGAGGAAAATCACTGGCGCTCAGGTTCTGACTGGTACTCCTTTCATGGACGAAGTTAAAACCCAAGTCCAAAATAAAAAGGAGAAGGAAAATCGCAGGAGCGTTAGAGCTCGAAAGCAGGTGAATCGTGCTATCTTTCAGGATGATTCGGATACCGAACCTGTGGAAGATTTTAGTCAGGATGCTGATGATGTGGATGAATCTGATGCTTCATGCCTTTATTGCATCGGATTATACAGTAAATCGAAGCCAGGAGAGCGTTGGGTATGTTGCCAACTATGTAAGCGATGGTGCCACACTCTATGTGCTGGCGTTGCACCAAGAGCCAAGATGTTCAAATGTGAATTGTGCACCGATAATTAGGCATGTCAACTTATACTGATGTGTGTCCTCTTACCCGTATTGACACGATTTATATTTTTTACTTTGTTTCATTTTTGAAGTTTCCCCTAGCGTTAAGATAATTTTTTTGTATGTCATAAATAAACGTTTTACATGTATAATCTGAGATTTATTTTTTATCGTCTTTGAATTTTGAAATATTTACCTCAAGGCAAAAAGTATGTCATCTTAAGCACAATTCCCCTAAATGTTTTGGCATATGTGGAATTTAATCCACAAATTAGTATTTGATTAATTGTTAGAGACTTGGGCGTTACTCGCTCTACTGTGCATAGGATTTTATTAGAAGAAAAGTAAGTAATTATATCTATATGTTATAACTCTTAAATAGTTTAGAATAATGCCAATATTTCTCTTAATAGTTTTCAAGTCAATGTAATAAGTATTTTGTTTTTCTTTAGGCTACATCCCAACCATATTGTGCTCCACCAGGCTTTGACCCCGCAAGATTATAATAGAAGATTGGATCATTGCTATTGGTTGCTCAATATGATATTGGAAGATAGAAATCTCCTCTACAGAATTTTGTGGACTGATGAAGCTACTTTCCATAGTAATGGAGTAGTAAACCGCCATAATATGCAATGTCTGGTGCGGCATTTTGGGTGGCAGAATAATTTTACCGTTTGTATTTAATGAGTCGCTTACTGGGCAAAGATATTTACATTTTTTAAATTACGAACTCCCAATTCTTCTCGAAGATGTGCCCTTGGATATTCGCAGAACTATGGTTTTCCAACACGATGGATGTCCTGCACATTTTGCGGCAAACGTTTGTCAATTTCTTGACGACACATTTCCTGCAAAGTGGATAGGAAGAGGGAGTATATTTCCGTGGCCTGCCAGGTAATATTATAGGATACATTGTGATACTGTAAATGAAAGTGGTAATTTCTATTTTAGATCACCTGACTTAACATGTCTAGATTTTTACCTATGGGGGAGATTGAAGGATCTTGTTTTCGTTACCAGACCTACCATAAGGGAAAACATGATAGAAAGGATAATGGACAGCAGCCGCCGTATCCCTATGGCAGGTTATTTAGAGGTGGAAACTGCAGTATTATTAACCAGGAAGAGATTGGAGTCGTGTATACAGAACGATGGGCGACAATTTGAACATTTAGAGCGCCTCTGAGAGTTATTGTCGTAACGATATATTTGCTTGAAGCTTACGTACCTTCATATTTTCTTTTTCTAAGGCCTATTTGACTCTTAAAAAAACCTTTACAATGGCAACTTGAAAATAACATCATAATGTTCCGTAATTATGATTATTATTGTTGATATCTCCGGATTGAAAATAGATATTAACTTGCGGTTTTCGCTAACTTCTTAGAATTTTGATCATCCTTGTAATCAGGTAAAACTGAATATACTATTATATAAACAATTATGCAAGAAACGCGCAATGTTTGTAAAGTTGTAAGACAGCGCCCCCTAGCGCCTAGTGTAAAACACATATTGCCGTAGTTCATAAGATGAGATATATAGTGAGAAAAGCTCTTTTTAACAAAACTAAGTTGACTAAATTATGTTAAGCCAGACCGGTGTTATCAGCATTTATTACAAATAATGTTCAACCTTCCCCCACCACTTTATTTGAAAAGTGACGAACACGTTCTATAGGTGAATTTTATTAATAAATCTTCGAGATATACAAAAATGTTATTTTCGGGATACCTTAACTAGGCGACTTTTGAGAAAACTTCGTGATTCATATTTACCGTTATGTTGCGCCCTCTAGCGCTAGTCTGAGAAACTTGAAAATAAATTCCAGCAATTTCTCATGACCACTTTACCTAATAGGTATATTTTTTTTCCGCAAGCCATACGACTAACACTTTCTGAGATACGGCCGACAGCCATTCTTAGGGGGACACCCGGTACATGACAGCATTTTTGTTAAACATTCAATTAAAACTTAATTATATACTACATAATGAATTTAGGTTAGTTTAGGTTAGACCATCGAAAACGTAAAACATCGAAAAAGCCTTTTTTCTAATTTTGTCTCGAAAAATAGATATTTCGAACGCGCTAGCGAGTTCGAAATATATCCATTTCGAACTCCGAATTTTATTTTTTAAAAGTTGGCATTGGTTATATTTAAATGTTTTATTCTGTTGACGTCTGACGTTTCCTGTTATTGTTATCCATGAGAAAAGAAAGTTTTCGGGATTTCTCTGGTAAAAGTTGATTTATCGTTTTATTAGCAATATCCCTTAACTCAGGGGGAGTTAAACTTAGATTATCATGCTCCATATTTTTTTAATTATAATTATGAACAACTCTATGAAATATTAAATCACAAATTTCGTGACAATGACACAAAGAAAATATTATTTATTGTCAAGGCTACTATGATAAAAAGAAATTTAGAGTATTACCAACATAGAATTTAGACACACAAATTTACAAAATTTGAAGGGTTGATTTTCTTTTTAAATATGTATTTTCTTATTGAAAAAAATACAAAATAGAAAAAATAGTATAAAGTACGTGTTTTATAAAGCAGTTAGAGCACTTGTCCCGTTAAAAAACTCGCCGCAAGCGGCTCGTTTTTTAACATGGACGCGTGCTATAAGATGATGCTTTATAAAACATGTACTTTAATATACTATTCTAAATGTCGAGAACAAAAATGTAGCTTGATACCCAACTCTGCTCTTAAGTGAACTCTATTTGGGCGTGGCCAAAAAAAAATTCCGCTTGCATCACTTTGCCTTCGACGGATTTGCCAACAACGCTTCCTCATTCTGCTAACTCACCGCATGCTGAGTAACAACAAAATATCAATAAAACAAAATATGTCGTCGCAGAA
This sequence comes from Polydrusus tereticollis, assembly GCA_963920685.1. Lineage (NCBI taxonomy): Eukaryota > Metazoa > Arthropoda > Insecta > Coleoptera > Curculionidae > Polydrusus > Polydrusus tereticollis. Next base: position 85,604,063 of record OY987329.1, on the reverse strand, counting down.
CATATGAGTTAGATAAGATATTAACTCCATTATTTGTGCTTTAATATTTATTGTACTAAATAAAACTGAATTTCCTCTTAGTTGCAATTTATATCAGAATGCGGAGGAACAGTTTGGGAGGTTAACAAGCTAGGTGGGCTTGAACAGAACCATGAGTCTTGAAGGGTGAGTGTAGCTCGCACATCGAAATAATTGGATATTTTTAAAGTAGATATCTAATTCAGGAGTTTACCTACTTCACGAAACGATGAGAGAATACGTACCTATATGCTTAGAAAAATATTAATGAGGAACATAATTTTAAAACCAATGTTTCCAATATTATCGGTTTGATTTTTGGTGAGCATTGTGGAAATTGTCGTTACGGCGCATTTGTCAGCACATCCACCAAACGTTTGTTGTCAAAAGACTTATCGGGAATGATAACGATTTGTGTTGACAAAAACACAATTAAAAGATATATGGATCCAACGAAAAAAAATATAAAAAAGCCTTTGTACCTATCTATGTACCTAACGAAACTTTGGCATTATAAATATATAAAAAAAATCATTCATATATTAAGAAAAAAAAAACATATATGAATACTCTATCCGCCATCAAACCATTTTCTTGAACAAACACAAGACATTGAAAAAAGAACGCCCATCACATACAAATAGAGGGAGATGCACAACTCACACGTTCACACAGCTTTTGTATTGCACTGACAGCAAAACAGAAAGATGCATTCGCTTTCCTTGTCCCTCCTATAAGTAAGAACGAGACTGCGCTCACGATAGGTAAAACGAACCGATAAGTGGCAGGCTAAAATGGGAGGAGTAACTGGAGAGAAGCCACTCGGAGTCTTTATTCCCCAACCTATGTCGTCAGTCTTGACGCGACATTAAGACAAGTCAGTAAATAAGATTATGAGGACGAACTGTGCGTGATCCATCAGGAAAAATCCGAAGAACATTTAAAAGAAACATTATTTACAAGCAGCAATAGTAAAGTGCTTTGAAAGTAACAGTTGCTTTTGTTAAAGTTTTGTGGTGTCCATTAGTTTAAATTTGTTTATCGCCATACCAGTGCGCCATGCCATAATTTTACATTATAATAAAAACACATTTCTTGGATTATTTTCTTTTCAAATACTCTTCCTAAAACTCTCAAATCGGTCGCACACAAAAATTATTCCTGCATTCTCCGCCTGTCTGTTTACCGCGTGTTCGTTTCTCCCTCCTTCGTCCTCTCCGGCTCGTCATCCATCATGCTCAGTGACGTCATAACCTGGGATTGGTGCTTGGCTTGTCACGTGGTTAGTTAATTGGGCCCAGTGGGCGGGAATCGAGAGTGGAGTGGGGTGAGAAGGGAGGTCGGTTCCCGACAAGTCTTTCCCTTTAGAGAATTCCGGAAAAATTATTAATGACTATGAGTTCGTTTCTGATGAACCCCGTTTCGGGTTATCAACAGCCGCAACACATTTCGGCGGGGGTTGTGGTGGATCCGAAGTTTCCGCCAAGCGAGGAGTATAGTCAAAGTAGTTATATTCCGTCTGCCACTGATAATTTTTTTGGGAGTCACCATCTAAACCAACCTCAACACCTTCAGTATGGATACCATAATCATCACCACCAAGGCACGTACGGATCTTCAGGTCACCCTCTTGCTAATTCTGGATACGGAAGCTATGGTAACTACTATCATCATCAACTTCACCATCCGTCTCCTTCAATTCACCAAGTTCGTCCCGTCCAGCCTTTACACGAACCCCAAAGTCAACTTCTTAACTGTGCCTCTTTACCAAACGGTCACCCCAGTCATCCTCCTCCAACTACGACCCCTTCGAATATTCTCCAAAACATAGCGGACATTTCTCCAAATGTGTCTCAACCCAGTGATGTGAACTCTAGTGTGTGTAGCCCGGCATCAGTAGGGCATGGACAAGATTCCAGGGGTTCTCCCCCTGGAACACATTCTCTGCAAGAGCTAGGATTAAGGTTAGAGGATGGATGTTCTGATGAACACGATGAACTTGATGATGGTCAAGGAAGTTCAACAAATAATGACGAGGACGATGATGACGATGAAAATGGAGAAAGGCAGATATATCCGTGGATGAAAAAAGTGCACGTGGCAGGAGTCAGTAAGTATTTTAAATTTATATTTAAAAATCTAATTATGATTATTTAATTAACAATTCAGGGAAGTGATGTTAGGTATATAGAACAAGCAGGTCAGGACAAGCCGTTACCCTAAAAACAACCCTCAATTCTCGTAAAGTACTTTCTGGTTTAATATTACTATAAATATTCGGCTCTCGTATAAGATCAGAAATATTGGTACATGGTACATTCTATCTCAATATTTATATGTTTTACTTTATAAGAAAAGTCTTAACATTTAGGTAGACTATAATGTGTATGCTTCTAAATTTATTTTAATTATTTTGAATGTGCCTCTTTGACAACTTAGGTTTAAAGCTATGTTAATCTGTCATCGCGCGTTTACTGGTACTTCGCCAAATTATTAGTAATTGGGGTTAGTTATACTTAACTAATGTAAAAATTAGAAAATAAAAAAACTAAGACTACTATCATTGGGAACACAATTCTCCGCAATCAAACTACTTATTGGAAACATTTCAAGAATTCATATATTATATTGATATTTTCTACTTTATAAATGAATATGTAAACATTTGTTCGTATTTTCACATATTATGCATTTATTTTGGTGTTACTACTTTAAACAAATAATTATACAAAAAGCTAGGTTCTCTACGAATCCCATCGCTAAATGCAAGGGTGCTAAAAACCAGCAAATCTAATTTATTAAAAACATTAATTTTGATAAAAACGACCGTTTCAAAAGAAGACTAAAAAAATCAGACGCCAGCCATAGCCTATTAAATCTTTGTGCCAGTCATGGGAAAATAAACGAGCAATATTAATATTTATGTTTACCTGCGCCATGACCAAGCAAATTTTTACCGTTTTTAGTTTAGTAGTATCATGAGGAGCCAGTCAAGTCCAAATATCTTGTGCAAAGTTTAATTACTTTTTTTTAATGGGGTTTTATCCTACCTAATTTAATTTTTACCTAAGAGAATCCCAGGGCGTTTACGAGCGGATGTATTGAAGGCGACAAATTGAATTGAAGAACGTTCACATCATAATAATTATTGAAAACGTTAGAACAACAGATGACGAAAGGAATCAGAATAATGTTTTAAAACCAATATCTTGTTTAAAATAGTAAACACTTAGTATAATAGCTAACAAGCGAGCCGCTAAAAGACAGTAGGTACCTACTTATATCGGGTAAAACAGAAAACCCCTTCATATTTTATAAATGATGAATTTAAATACATTCCTGAAAGTGATATCTAGACTTGTCTTTCTAATTTGGCGATTTCTCAAGCTTCTAGAAACGTTTGTTCTTTTTTTCTACCAACTCTTATTTTCAGGCAAAGTTCCCAATTTGCTTCTTCTTAATTCCTTGAAGTCCTTTCACTAAAAAAGTAGATGCTACAAGCTACATCATACTGCGTAGAAAATTTAAATTTTTAACAGTTATTGAACTGACTTTGTTTCCAACCAAAATAATTCATCAGGACTTTCAATGACACGACGAAATAATTGCAAACATTCCGTGTTTTTGAAACCTGCTCAATTTGCTTCATCGCATAATTTTTTGTCAGAAGAGCAATAAAACACCTGCGTAATTTTATGTAAAACTACCAAAAATGTGATTAAAGCACTTGTAGATGGATATCAACTTTAAGTCTGTACCTAGCCTAATTTTCTTCTGATCTCAAATTAATCAAAATCCTTTTTAATATCTACTGTACATAAGTATCGTAGAAAAATAGAATAAGTAACTGACAATAAATCTCAAAAGAATCTCTCTTCAACTCAATGTTGCCTTTTGCTAAATTAGTGTGGATTACCAGTAGAAATATAACTATTATCAGTAGAAATATAACTATTATAGTGCATAAAATATTTCCGAAAATTTTTGAATGTATTGTCTGAAGCTAATTTTTTAACAAAATCATGAGTGCATGCACCTGAAAAAATCCGGAGCCCCCAGGGTGAGTTCATATTAAATGCTCAGTCCTTTAGTGTGGTATTTAGTGTATCTTTAAACACTTAAAATCCTCAAAAGGGTAGCCTCTTTGGTTGCACAACTATTTAAACTTTAACCAAATGGATTTATTGCTTTTTACTGTATTTACTGTGGTGGTATATCATTTAGAGAAAAAGAAGCACAGAACGACGATGAAACCGCAAAAAGCAGGTACTTTATTTACGGTTGCTATTCTGTTTGACGTCAGTAGCAACAGTCAAATATGTCTACTTTACCAGATTATGTCTATAGTTCAAAATTTTAATAGGGGATACGTTTCCATTGTTACAAACCCCTTAATACCATAATAAATGACAAGTCTGGAAATCTCCTGAGGATATTTCCAAAAACTCTTACTTATTAATTTTCGAAAATTTTCGCGTAAAATTTTTAGTTAAATTTGCACAAGGGAAATTTCCATCTGAAGTTGGCATTTAAAAGAACAATACCAGTCATGTCAACAAGAACCTTTTTTATTTAAAATTTCAAATCAAATTTAGTCGAATACACGATCGAGGTAAAAATCCATCATGATACAAAAGTATAATTATTTGAGCCGCTGGCGCGTCTAGAAGTACCTGGGACCTAAACCCTTCCAAAGCTCAGTCAAAACCACTGACATTTACTTTGGTTCTTATATCGTTGTTGACTTAATTTTTTATAATTTTGATATCAGAAATATCTACTTCTCTATCAGTAATTTGTGACAGAAAAGTCCTGCAGTAATTAAATAAAGCTCATTAGATCTTGGTGATGCAATGATAAAAAAAAAATAAATTTTGAAGTTACAACGGAAATCATATTACTTTGCAAAGAAATCAGTTTTTTGTGTTAAACCTTATAATTACAAATATTGGCTTCCCCTTCATACTTGACGATTGTTAAATTAAATTTTTCATCTGTCATACTTACCTCATTTATACCATAATACGCTATGAATATTTTTAATAAAAGATCCACCAAGTTCAAAGCTTCGAACTATTTCCTTTTCTTATCCCTTATATGTCACTAAATTGCAATCAATTTGTAACAATAAACGTCTATTTAACCTCAAGGTAACTTCTCATTGTCAACTAACAAAAATACCTATACAAATGTTTGGGGTTTAAAAATGAGAACCACTTCAAAATATGAAAGGAAAAACGATTTAAACAAATGGAAGGTAATTTGTATCTTTCTCAGATTCTCTTGTTGTTGTCCCTTCGAACGTGACATGGTTTTTAACAGTTAACCTTTAGGAATATCAAATAGGGACACTCTCCAGGTTTAAAGCTTTTACAAATTTGCCATTTGACATGAATATAATATTAATGTGCCTAAGTATTTTTTATTAAGGTTGCTCGTTCATCATTAAATTTTCGAGATTTTATTAATTCTAGAGATAAAATATTGAACTAGAACGTTAAGAATTGAGAAGAAAGCATTTTTAGCTCCGCTAGTAACAACAACAAAAGAGCAAGTTAAAGTAACTATTAGAAATGTCTCTCGCCTTTTTCGATGCCTAAGTTGTCATGCCTCCTCATGTTCTCAAAAGCATTTTGCAACATTTATGGCGTTGATTGCACATTCCTTAACAATCCTTCCACTTTTTGCAAATTATGTATAATGCATTGACGGCGAAATATAAAAAAAAATGGGCTCAATTATTAGTCTGGGAGTAAAAACCATCCAGATACCAATTTTTTGAACATGAGTTCAGTTTCAATAAAAATGTGCAGATTGTCAATGTCCCACATTCTCAGTCTTTCATTATAAGATTATATGTACCCCTGGAAGATAAAAACTTATACATTATTGGCAAGCTATTAGCAGTAGGTACGCATAACGTCTGGACGTCTATTCTCAAATTTGATAAATGATCAGCCATATTTTTAAAGGGAAACTTACTATTCAATTCCAATAAAAGTGAGGAGAACGGATTCTGTATGAATTTTCACTTTTCTTAATTTGAAGAATAGACCAACGTCCTTACTTTGAGATTGAATGTTCAAGTTCTTCTCTAGAATCGTTTGGCATGCTTCATATGAAAGTTCAACTTCTTGAACCAGATGTTTTTAAGATTTTATATGCTCTTATTCCATTCGTTGACGAATGACATTAGCAACTCCTTCTATTCGAACGGTTGGCCTACCAGCACCATTTTTATGAGCCACTGAGTCAGTTGCACAAAACACATCAACGCAATTATGAAGGCACGCATAAAAATCCTTGGGAAATGCTGCTAAATCTGGGAAGTACTTGTAAAAATCGTCCTAACATGATGCTGATTTTATTCCCAAATTTACTGTAAAACTTAAAAAAAAAAATAAAAAATAAAAAATGGAAATATTGGAAATGTGTAGGTATAAATAAAATACTTACAAATAGACTCTACGCTCTACTTACTACTACACTACTTAATATGGCAGAGTTAGATAATCTATCTTGGGACATGATCGATCTTAAATAATTTTTTATAAGTTTCAATTTTGAAAAAGATCTTTCAAGAAGCACTGGTGACTGGAATTGTAAGAAAAATTTGTAATGCTCTAGCAAAATTGGGATACTCTGCCAGTAGCTAAAATTTATGTAGGTTTTGGTACATTTCCAATGCAGATTGACACTGGAAATCAAAAAGTTCTTGCACTTGAAATTTAAAACTTTCTGCTTCCTGAATAAATTCGTTACAATTGAAGTCGTTTGGATATTTAGCGCACAAATATTTAATGAATTTTTCAGTATCAGAAAGACTCATTTTGGAAAGAATTGCTCCATTAAGAAAACTGAAGTCACTACAAATGTCATGTAAACCTTTATATCTGTTACTTAACTGCGTTATTATTGAATCGATGACTTGAAATAATAGTTGTTTTTGTTTTGTTATTGGGTCTAAATAGAAATCATTAGTAAGCTCACAGCTCTCTTTTTAATTTTTCTTTTTCAAATTTCCGTGTATTCAGTTGAAATATTGCATATTTGACAAATTTGCAAAGCATTTATTTACGATTTTTTAAATTAACCATCTCTATTTGCTTTGATTTCTTCCAATAACCCTTTAATGTATTTACATGCTGTATCTAATGTTAACTCCTTTTTCTGAAGTAAGAGATTTACTTTATTAATTTTATTTAATAAAGATGACCAAAAAAACTAAAAGAATTACAAAGTCGAAATTTTTAAGATTTTTATGAAAATTTTTTGCCCCAATAACGGTTTCACCAGAATATATTGATCATCTCTTCTAAAAGATCCAAAATTAATTTAAATTGAGTGATAAGTGCGTTTAACGCTATAATGATTTGGATGACCGCATTGTATCGCTAAAGTCTTTTAAAGTAATATTTATTGTATTTTTTAATTTATTTCAACGTACCGTGGAATGCGCAAAAAAATTAAATACATTTTTAATTCCAAAAAAGGTTATTATTTCGAGACTAACTAAAGCACTGTGTAATGGCACTAAATTTAAACTATGGGCAGAGCATGGGACAGATCGTGCAGTAGGATTTTCTTACAATACCCTAGCTTATACGCCTTGATATTGACCTGCCATCTGCCATCTATTCTAATAGAAGTTTTTATATTTATCATTATTGAGAATAATTTTATTTATGGTTTTTGAGCCCCTTGTGGCTTGCGCTCGTAGGCATGGGCCTACTCTGCCTATACCTAGTTACGGGCCTGATTACAATAGCAAGAAAATTTACCAGAACTACTTGATAAATGGCATGCTTAGCATTCAAACTAATCTGAACTTAAAACATAGAATTGTTTCAAAAAGTTAAGATATCTAATGCGTTCTCCATTTCATGAACACAACACCTTCGATCACAATTGTTTTTGATATATCGGTGGTATTTATAATTAAACTACTATTTATCAATAACTATTGTGCTGTGCGAGCAAGAAGTATTTTCATCCAAGAGAGCTTGGACTGAAAAACGTAGGGCTTGGTTTAGATCACAATTATAAGGAGACGATATATCTAACCAAGTCTGGGTTAAAATTGTGTCAAATTCATATTATGACATGATATGCCAAAATGATGGATATTAAAATAAATAAGTAAGAATATAGATAATGGAAAATAAAAACTATAGAAATTGTTGAAATTTACCTCAAAGCATAAACTCATACGTCTGTTTATATTTTCGAACGCGTTCACCAGCTTACCAGCATCTCTGGAGAAATGTTGCCACATTCTTGGATAATCTTTTTTTGTAACAGTTCTTAATTTTCAACTAGTGTTTTAAAAATATTGTTCTTTAAATGAAGAAAAGTCAAGTAATCCAGAAGCGTCAAAAAAGGTGGTCAGGGTGGGAATTCAATGTCTGTTCAAAAACTGAGCATTCTGTTGTCGAGAAAATTGCGTAAGAAGTGAATAGTTTGAGCGGATGTATGGGCGGTTCGACCATCCTGTTGAAAATAACCTAAACTTAGTTCATCGTCAAGTAATTGCTTTACAAGTGGATTCAAAATATTGTCCCTATACCGCTGTGTTGTATTTGTGTTATGGAAGAAAATAGGACCAACAATTCTTCTTCGGAAAATAGCGAACCAGACACCAATTTTTTGAGGGTGCAATGTAAACCCTACAAAAAAAATGAGGATTCTCACTACTCCATATGCGTATATTCTGAGAATTCACATAACGGTGAGGTGGAACCAGGCTTCATCAGAAAAAAATGTGGGGTCTGATAAATCATTTATTTTCAATAAATTTTGGGTAAACCACTGACAGTAATTCCTGCGTCTTTCAAAACCTGCAGCTCGTATTTCTTGGAATACTTGCGCATTATAGGGAAATAAATTTAACTGCTTTTTAACAATAGTCTTGCATGTGCCATAAGATCTTTCCATTTTTTGAGACAAGGCGACTTACACATTTTGTTGGCGTATTTTGCATTATTTCAGGGACGTTTGCAATAAGTTCTTCTGCTCTTACAAATTGTCTTTCAGCTCCTTGTGTATGTTACAGTTCTATACAACCTGTTTCCTTAAACAGTGCCGCGGTTCTCAGGTAATGAATTCACAGCAGTAAAAGCGACGTTAGAGAAATTTTCGCTAAAATCGTCCATGCACAAATGCTGATTGTAACCATTTACTCTAACCCTGTCTTGATAATATTTTTCAATCAAAAAGACAAACGGAGGAAAGACAATATTATTTTATGCACAATAATTTTATTAAGCCCGTTAATTCAGATATATGTATAAATATGGTGGATGTTTTGTATTCTCATTCCAAAGGAATTTACATATTAAATAGAACATTTTTACTAGTAAGTAGTTAAAATAATTTCATAATTATATAAATTAGGTACTGTTATTTTTTTAATTTTCACATACATTCTTAAAGAATGATGTAGGTATCTTCGTTTAATGTAAATAAAACGACAATATCTTCCTCCACAAATTTAATAATAGTAAAATTATTGCTCCCTAAATTTCTTTCTTCACAACTTCTAGTTTTTCTAAAAAATCATCATCAAAAATAAAATGCACCTTTTTAAAATAATATATTTCCTATTCAATTCCTATATTTTCACAAAAAATTTTCATTCTATAAATATACAAATTATAATTTTTCACATGTCCACCCAATTTCTGAGGTTCCTACTCAATTTTGGCTGTATTCATTAATTTGAGGCAACCATTTAAAGTTTTCATAGTCAACTCGATTATAGGTAAGTCAATGTTCACCATGATTCTAACTGGTTTTATAAAGATGAAATTCCTTCTAGTATCCCCTGAGGATGGACGTCTAGACGCCCGAAACATGTAGGGAGCAATAATTTTACTATTATTAAATTTGTGGAGGAAGACATTGTCGTTTTATTTACATTACGTAAACTCCACTGCAAGTATGGACTACTTTTTCATCTTCGTTTAAGTTAGTGAATTATATTTTCATTATTACTCAGTATGGTCCCAAAATATTTTTTTCCATTTTAAAATAACCCGGATGTTTCAAATTAATGATGGTTAGGTACATGCTTTAAAAAATAATAAAATAATAATGGTATGTGTCTTGTACAAGCAACACAGATGGCTAGATAATAATAATCGTAGGTAAATAGCAAGTGACAAACTATCTATGTTGTGGACAAGCCGGTAAACCTCAAAATGTCTGCGCCACTCATTAAGCACCTTTAATTATACTTTATCTCATTGAATAATGATACATACTATAGCATAGTACTTGCTAAATTTTTAACGACCGTAACTGTAGACACGCGCAAAATTCACTGCAGTTTCAAGATTTGGTTTGCTATAATTAGCTTAGAAGTTAAAATACTTATAAGTAGTTGCCTTATTCTTATATCTACTAACATGAAATTAGATCGGTTTTATAACTTTAAACCTCCTATATGGCGAATCATCTTGCTATTAGGTAAGTGTAACCGTTAAATCCCACAAAAATACTTTCAGGGTATATGAAATATTACTATGTATCTGTCCAACTTCTAACGCATTGAATTAACATCAGAATGATAAACATAATAGTCTGGCTACAATATTTCAAAATTGTTGGGAAAACAACAATATATAAACTTTTAAAAGAAGAAAAAAGTGTTGGCGTCAAACCTCCAAAAACTTCTGCAGGACGACCAAAACTTGAGCTGGATGACGTTGTCAGGCAGATAATAAGCGAAAAGTTCATAGTTTCTTTTTACAAAAAGAAATTCCCACGCTGGACAAAGTTTCTCCTTATTCCGAGAAGACCGGAACTACCCATTTATGTGTAGAAATATGCTTTGGAAATTATTAAAAAAATGGATTTTTGGTGGAAAAACATAATACGCAATCGATTTTAATAGACATAAGCGATATCGTCTGTTGGAGAAGAAATTACTTAAGAAGCATCCGAAAAACCAGAGAACAAAACAAAAACATATTTTACCTAGACGAAACATAGCTAAATAAAGGCCACACTGTGACTAAATTTTGGCACGATGAAAATATTAAAAGGTAAAGGTAAGGTGTTTTGGAATAATTGTCCACAGTATTAAGACCGCCATCTGGAACCATCCACTTATCACAACCCATATTGGAGGTTCTGAAGACTTGGTTAATGGTGGTCTACTGATGTTCCTATCTAAAAATACAGGAGACTATCACGAAGATATGAATGCCGATGTCTTTGAAGAATGGTTAGAGCAAATGTTCGATCTTATACCTACCAAAAGATGCAATAATTGTATTAGATAATGCCAGTTATCACTCTAGGCTGACGGAAAAATTACCGACAAGTGCGTGGCGTAAAAGTAGAATAACAGAATGACTAAGTTTAAGGTAAATAGAATTTCCATTAGATTTCTTAAAAAAAGAACTATTGATACTTGCCAATTTACATAAAAATGAATTCAAAAAATATGTAGTCGATGAAAGGGCAAAGTTACGAGGAATATATGTGCTCAGACTCCCTCCTTACCACTGCGAATTAAACCCGATCGAACTTATATGGGCTCAAATAAAGACAGATTTCGCCAGAAAAAACACGACTTATAAAATGTTGGATTTAAAAAGACTATTTAATGAAGCTACGGGTAAAATCAGTGCGGAAAAGTGGAAAAAGTGTATCGATCATGTGACAGTGGAAGAAGCGAAAATGTGGCAAGTAGATATAATAATGGAAAAAATGGTTGAACCGCTTATTATAAACGATCGGACAATGATTCAGCCATAACGACAAAGTATTATTCGATTTTTAAAAATGCTTTGTTTGTAAGATTTTATATTAGGTCTTGTTTTTGTAATTATATTATGTAAAATAGTAGCACCCATTGTAATTTATTAGTTATTACAATTTTGTAAATGTTTTCATATGTTATTAATACCTACGAATATAATATAATACAATTTTAGGAGAATAGGCACGTTTAAGATTTTTAATTTAAAAACTTCCTCAATATACGCTCCTGGCTAAGGGATTTTCCCAATAACAATAGTAAATTCTCAAATATAAAAATAGCTTGCGACAAATTCAGGGTGGACTTACCTAAAGAATGCTCATTATTTGGATCGTTTAATGCAAACACAATATATTTTGAGGTATGGTGTTTAAATTGTTCTTGATGCCCTGGTATGCATTTTGCATAATTATTAATAAGCATTTATTACTTCGCGCTATTTAAAGATAGACTATATATAAAAATAATTAGAAGTAGTTGCCTCATTTTTATATCTACTGATATGAAATTAGATCGGTTTTATAACTTTAAACCTCCTATATGGTAAATCATCTTGCTATTAGGTAGTTCTAACTATTAAATCTCACGAAAATACTTTGAAAGTGCCTATATGAATTATTATTACGTATCTCTCCAGCTTCTAACATATTGAATTAATATCATATTATTAAACATAACAGTCTGGCTACCATATTTCAAAATGAACAATTTCTAACCTAAGGTCAGACCTAATAAATTAAAATAATTGAAAATAGACAGCCATTTGGTAATAAAAATGTATAAATTTATTTATAAATATTTATCGAATAACTAATTTTGGGCGGTCTGAAAAATAATTTTATTCGGTCTGACTGCAGACTCCAGTTTTGTGTCTAATGATTTAAGACACTATAAAATGAAATCAAATCAATAAACCAAATGTTATATTATACCGAGCGAGAAAAAATTATTAAATTTGGAGAAGTAGTCCATACTTGCAGTGGAGTGTAGGTAATAAATTAAAACAACACTTCTGTCTTCCTCCACAAATAATATATATTTTGAAAATTTTAACGATTTTCCCTACATGTTTCGACTATATATACAGTCATCTTCAGGGGAACTAAAAGGAATGTGTAAAAATACAAAAATAATAACAGATACCACAAGAGACTTACCTATATCGAGTGTAAATCGGGTAATAAATTAAAACAACACTTCTGTCTTCCTCCACAAATAATATATATTTTGAAAATTTTAACGATTTTCCCTACATGTTTCGACTATATATACAGTCATCTTCAGGGGAACTAAAAGGAATGTGTAAAAATACAAAAATAATAACAGATACCACAAGAGACTTACCTATATCGAGTGTAAATTGGGTTCTAATAGTTGCCTCAAATTAATGAGTACAACATTTGAGATAATCGTAGCAAATGAAATTTGTTTAGTTGAAGACTAACTTGAGGTAACTCAGAGTTGTGGATATGTAAATCAGCACATTTTAGTTTATTTTAAATTTGTTAATAAAAGTGAGAAAATTTAGTTATTTTTGATGAGTATGGTATAAAATAAATTTTTAATAATTGATATATGAGCATTTTTTGATATAACATGGTTTTTGTGGAGAAACCAAAAAAAAAGGAAGAAAAATTTTTTGAATTATTTTATAAAACTATGAAATTTCATGTTTTTGTTGAGTAATAAAACTAAATAAAGTAGGATAGGGGCTAAGCCCCTATGGGTTTAAATAAAACCAGATTTTAGTATGGAGAATAAAAATTTTTTTAAGAGAAACAAAGTTTCGTGCTAACCACTACCACGTTTGACTTAAAAAGAATTTTAAGGAAAGTGTGGTTAATGTATGAAATGAATAAGAGGTGGTTTGACATATTATGGCATAACAAGTATCAGACTGTAGAAATCCTAAAAATTGAAGTGTCGGTATAATATGGAGCAACTCGATAATAAGTTTACAAGGTCTACAAGATATAGTGTACCTGATGATTGCAAGTTAAATTATTATCATCAAAGTGGGGTTTGCATCTAAGGCCGTACTGGTTAGCGGTAGAGCTTAATACCTGTTGGGTGTCAGTAAATACCAGCATTATCAATGAGTCGGTTATTCCGTCATCTTTAACAGTCATTACAACTAATTTGATTGATCGCTAATTTATCCAATTTCTTGAATAATTCACGCAATGGGAACAGCGCAAAGAGTGGTTGTTGCGTATTTTCGAAACGGGATTACAGTAAATGGTGAGTGGCAATACAATCAGCGTTTGTGCATGGACGGATTTCGCGAAAGCGTCACGGGAAGATCTTACGGAACATGCAGGACTTTTCTTCAAAAACAGTTTAATTTTTTTCCCTATAAAGTGCTAGTATTCCAAGAAATACGAGCTGCAGATTTTGAAAGACGCAGGAATTACTGTCAGTGGTTTATCCAAAACTTTATGAAAATAAATGATTTATTAAACCTGACATTTCTTTCCTATGAAGCCTGGTTCCACCTCACCAGTTATGTGAAGTCTCAGAATACACGCATGTGAAGTAGTGAAAATCCCCATTTTTTTGTGGAGTCTACATTGCACCCTCAAAAAATTAAATTGGTGTTGTGTGGTTGGCTGTTTGTGAAGAATTGTTGGTCCTATTTTTTTCCATGACATAGTTACAGCACAGCGGTATAGGGGTAACATTTTAAATCCATTTGTGAAGCAGTTACTTGATTATGAACTACGTTTTGGTTATTTTCAACACGACGCCGACGGTGCAACCGCCCATATACATCTGCCGATTAATTCATTTTTAAACAGACATTGAATTTCCACCCAGTTCACCTTGTTTAACGGTTATGGATTACTTCATTTTATTTATATTTAGTTATAAGAATAGCTTGATATTTTCTAATGACTACTTTATATGATAATTTTTTTTACACTTCTGGAAGCCTGCTAGTCCTGCAGTTACTTTTCGGATGTGTAATCTACAGGATGGTTGACCATAATCCCCCAATCCCTTGACTTTTTTATTTTTAATGCTGGGTAAAAATATAGAATATATTAGTATGTAGCGTGTTTAAAATATATATTGCAGCGGTGTCTACGAAGTTGGTTAGTCAGTTCATATACAGGATATTTCCATTAATTTAATATGCACCTGGTAAAATTTACCTGCGCTTTTACGGCTTTAACTGTGACGTTTTATATTAGATGATAACAACTTACTCTCTTTAGTTAAAATGCCATATTTATCCGGAAAAGGAAAAACAGACTATTTCAATTTCAACATTAAGAATAATTATAATTCAATAGCAGCACAACGAGATCTTCGAGAAGAGAACCCGCACATACACGTTCCGTGTACACAATTACTCAGAATTAAGAGTATTTGCTAAGTTTCAAGAGACATTGAATTTGCGTCGAGAGAAACGACAAGTAAATAGAGATGAAGATATCAGTGACTTCAACATTTTTCTTTTTTTTTTAAGAAAACTATAACAAATCTATTAAAACTGCATTCAAAGAGTTACGGGAAAGTGAAGGCAACCGATCAAATTCGAAAATCTAGAGAACCCTAAATAGGAAGGGGTATTATCCATTTGAAACAAGACCTACCTACCCCAAAATTACGCGACAAAAGAAGAGCGATTGAAGTTTATGTTAGTACAGATAAATAACAATATTGATTTCTTGAAAAGTATTTTCTGAAAAATTACAAGACAATGGGCTACTGTCAATCCGCATTGCTGCAGGGCGTCTGCTGTGAAATACTGGACAATAAAGTACTTTTTGGAGGATACGTGAAACGGTGATATACCAGAATATACTAAGACACATAGTATTTTAGCAGGGACGCCACCATAGAATGCTCGTGTAGTAACTAATCAACCCAACCGAACGATTCGCAGAATGGATTGGAAGCAGTGTTGCCACCCTCGCTTGTAACAAATTCGGTAGATGCTTCGCAGAAAATCGGTAGATTTCGACATTTTTCGGTAGAATTTTAAAATAGTGTATTATTTACTGCAAGTGCAACTGGTAGTTAACATAATTATATATTTATCTGTGGCCAACGTTTAATTTCAAATACTGTGGTAAACCCCTAGAGTTGAAATCAATGTCGTGCCATCTCGTGCGTTCTTATAAGACTAGACGTTCTATTTTCTATTGTTCTATAGTATTAATGTTGCCTACCATTGATAGGCAACCTTTAATACAAACAAGAAACAAGTTTAAATTGAAAAGTGTAGTTAATGTTTAGCCATCTCGTGTGTTCTAATAGGACTAGGGCGTTCTCTTGTTCTCTAGTCTCTAGTATGCTCAACTAAGTTGACAATGACATGTTGACAACAACTTAAATCGTAAAATTAGGTATAATTCAATGTGCTTTCGGTAGATCGGTAAATTGAGGTGAAAATCGGTAGATCTACCGAAAAATCGGTAGGAGAGGCAACACTGATTGGAAGAAACGGCCCAATCAAATGGACAGCTATTTACCCAGACCTTAATCCACATGACGTGCTCAACTTTGTAGAAGGTCAAAAAAATCTGCCGTAAAAAGAATGTTAGAACTTGTGTAAAAAATGATTCCTAAGAAATGAGAATAATACCTTAAAAAATTATCATGCATATTAGATACCCCATAAGGGTCTGATCAAAGTTGAGCTTAGTTTAAGTTTTGGAAAATGAATAAAAATTCGTTTTACACAGAAAGGTTGCTCACAGTCCGTTACTGTAGAATCGATATAAAATAATAATATTGTTCGTGGAAAACAAATTTTTACTATTGTATTAAGTATGTCAGTGTACGTACACACTTTCTGATTTATAAGATACTGATTGGATATGGCATAAGGGCTCCAAAATTTTACAGGGTGGATAAAAAACTGATTTAAAGCAGAGTATGATCTTGTAAAACAATATTTTATTTTTGTTATAATCATGCTTTATTTGTATTATAATAAATAGGTGAAAAATAATATTTATATAAATAAATGGACTATTTATTTATCATGAATATTTTATTTGCGCAATTTTCAGTTTATCTATATATAAGTTAATAAAATAAAACAACTTTTAAGTATTATTTTGTTTTAAAAAGAGCAGAACGTAAAGAAACAGATAAAATAAAATAATATTGTAACAGAAAATCAATAGGTAGGTACTTGGTATACTAAAACTAGATGAACAAAAGAGGTTAGTCGTGGTTAAGGTTATTGTAGAAAGTATTATAATCCTGTTGCATTGTTTTTCTTAAAAGTTGGATTTTTTCGTATTTCTCCTTTCATCATCAATCAGTATGACGAAATTTAAACTCAATAGATCCGTCAGTACAATATTTTATTGCCCTAATCAGTGGCATAGGCAGGTATGTAGGTACCACAAAGAGAATAGAAAGGAAGTAAAACACGACATTGTTAAAGTTGTTGAAAAATTATTTTTTGGGCAGGAATCTGGGGGGGGGTGTACCCCCGAAGAAAGCGCCCCCCCGTGGCTGCCTGGCCTGGCCCTAATATCTTGTACGATAGGATCTCCAGCCTTATATCCCGGTCGAATTGATGTAAAAAAGCGGCATTTTGAAAAATCTTTAAAGAAATTATGCTGCAGATATAGGGCCTTAGTATTTCCCTAGCAGTTTTAGCCAGGTACACATAGTCCGCGGGTACATTAGTTATTTTTCCTTTTAATTCCCTTTCTATAGTGGAGTGCATGGAGTCGCCGCACTCCATCTGGGTGTGCCCCTTTTCTAGATATTTTTGAATAATTGAAAAGTTTAAAAGCGCGTTCGATAACAATACGTTCCTATTTTGAGCTCTGCATCCATCACTATAGAATACCTATTATGTGCGGTGTATTTATTTTATTAATATTTGGTAAAAATTTCCCTTGTAGAAACCTGTACAGAATGGAAGCAAAAATGCATTTAATTCTCCCCATCCTTCATGCCACAGATAGCAGTATCCATCATTATTCTTTACTATGTAAATCGGAAATTATGACGTAATGAACAATTAACTTTCTTCGGTAATATAAGCAATTTAACGCTGATTCGTTGGATTTTTAGCACAAAAGAACATTCTGCGTATCCATTGTAAATACCTTATTTGAGGATCATGTACCTTGCCCTTTCTCAATTCTGGTTTCTTCTATTTTAATAATATGAGTCTTGTACTGCTCTTCATCTTCTATGTGTGGTTAGCCTTTTCTAAAAAGCAGTCAATATTTTCTGCAACAATCATATTCTCTTCATTCTTAAAGCTAACTCTTTTTCAATAAAATGAAAAAATTGTACTAATTAATTAATTTGAATGTAACAATTTAATTTGGACAAGAATTGTTCCTCTCCTTAATTTTCATGAAAAGCTTTCCATCCTGTACATTCTTTCAAAAAGTTATGTACTCCTGAAGTGATGCAATACATTTCTTATTAGTTATCATAAATGTTCGTGGCTGGTAAGTTTTGCTATTCTGTTTTTCTAAAAAGTGAACGTCTGTTGTTTTCATTTTGTATAATAATTAATCTGATCGGCAGGCGCCTGAGACACCAATAACTAATGCAACCTACAAATGTATAAAATAATAAGTTAATATAGAAATTATCAACCTTTTGGCCTAAAATACCTTTCGAACAAGAAATTCCATGGATGTGTTCGATTGTAGAGACCTCATGTACTCGCACCGAGGGGTAAACCACTGGGGTATTTTATTGTACAAGCTGTGGGTATTTTCTGGTATTTTTGGGTATTTTCGAAAATTTATTGGTATTTTTGGGTATTTTTGGGAAATTTTGAGTAGTTTTGGGTATATTTGCAATAGTGCGTCAGGCTTCCTTTCATAGCTCCGTTACTATTCAAAATACATCAAAAATGTTTTAATAAAAGTTGAAGGACGGCAATTGGGCTATAACGCAAAATTACTTTTAACTCTATATGGTGGCATAAAAAAGCGGAACAGGAGAAAATGGTATTATTTTAAATGGAACACCCTGTATATTTTTAAATTTTCAGATTCTACATAAAATTCTAATTATTTTTTATAAAGTGCATTATTAGTATTTACTTAATAGTTTCCGAGATATTGACTTTTGAAAAATGACATTTTTGAACTTTGACAGCTTATAGCTTTCTAACAGTACGCTTTAGAGCAAAACGGCGCACATGCCCCTTCTTTAATTTTTATTATCTTTCCAAAAAAATCAACTTCCGGTTGAACCGGAATAACTATATTTCTTGCTCGATTTCCTGCTTTCGAGTTACATCCGGTTTAACCGGAAGTTGATTTTTTTGGGAAGATAATAAAAATTGAAGATAGGGACATGTGCGCCGTTTTGCTCTGCTAAGGCGTACTGTTAGGAAGTTATAAGCTGTCAAAGTTCAAAAATGTCATTTTTCAAAAGTCAATATCTTGGCAACTATTAAGTATACCTATACCTCGGTATATACTAACAATGCATTTAATAAAAATAATTAAAATTTTATGTAGAATCTGAAAATTTAAAAATATACAGGGTGTTGCATTTAAAATAATAACATTTTTTCGAGCATTTTTCCTATTCAGCTTTTTTAGGCCACCATATAGAGTTAAAAATAATTTTACGTTATAGCCCACCTACTGTCCTTCAACTTTTATAAAAACATTTTTGATGTATTTTAAATAGTAACGGAGCTTTGGAAGCCTGACGCACTATTGCAGGACCCTGTATACTTATGTAACACTTCTATATTTTTTAGTTTTATACTTATTTTATTTAGCCAAAACCAAATACCCACAAAAGTGGCTTAGTTTAAGAATTTGTTCCTACTATGCCAAAGTTTAGACTGTTAAGTTTTGTTGATTTATTTAGCAAATTTCTTAAGTTAAATATTTGTGTTCTGTTATGGTTAATCATAAGTCTAATCATTTTTATCTAGTATGTTTAATTAGTAGGTACCGAGGTACCTAATGTTTTATACCTATTTTATTTCGCCAATACGAAATACCCACAAAACTGTCTTATTTTTAGAATTAGTTCCTGTCATGCAAAAGTTAGGCAGTTAAGTTTTTTTTTTATTTTTAGCAAATTTCTGAAGTTAAATGTTTGTTTTTAAGAAATAAATGCTGGTCTTTAAAATAAATAGTTGTATCTTTATTAAAATGAAATAAATAATACGCAAGGTCATTAGCGAAAGTTATTTTTTACTGAGGTATTTTTAGCTATTTTCGGGTATTCTTAAGTATTTTTTGGGTATTTTTGGGTATTTTAAAAAACAATTGAAGTATTTCGCAATTTTTTGGGTATTTTTTGGGTGATTTTGAGGTATTTTTGGGTATTTTTTGTTAAAAAGGGTATTTTATTGTACAAATTTAAGGCAGTGGTTTACCCCTCGACTTGCACTAACCGAAACAAAGGTCAGATCATCGATTAGTACGGTCAGCTATTTACACTATTGGACAAAAGTAGAGCAACAAAGTGCTTTTATTTCTTTGAATTTAAAAAATTAATTATATGATTGTGATCCCCAGCTAATTTTAATGAAATATTATCCCCGCAATATTAGGAATATTTCACAATATTTTGGTACACTTTAAACAAAATGATGGTAGAGAAATATTTCTAATTATAAAAATCGACGAAATGAAGTGCGACAAAAGTAAAGCAACAAATTGTGTCAACAGTATTTTATTTTACATATTACGATAAAAAAACATTAAGCACATTTAATAATTACAATAGCTAAAAGTATTATGTTAGTAGTTCATAGAATATCCATTATTTTTTATTACTTGCCGACAACGTCGCGGCATTGAGGCAATCAGCTTTTGTACACAGTATTTTCGTAAAGGTTTGTCCAAACTTCATTGATTTTATTTACCAATGATTGTTTATTTCGAAATAATTGTGTACGACCTCCACGTTCATTTTCTTCCCATGGATTTTCAATGGGGTTAAGGTCTGGGGATTGTGCCGGCCACTGCAAAACCCGAACGTTATTTTCTTGAAACCACTCTTGGACAATTCGTGTAGAGTGTTTTGGATCGTTATCCTGTTGAAAAATAAAACGCAACGGCATTTCCCACTCTGCATAAGGCAACATTACATTTTGCATTATACCTCTATAGACAAATCGATCCATGGTGTTATTAATGAAGTTTAAAGGACCCACCTCATTCCATGAGAAAGAACCCCATAGAAAAACACTGCCTTTGCCATGCTTAACTGTGGGTGTAACGTATTTAGGATTAAACCTTGTATTGATTGGCCGTCTTACACGCTTCATTCCATCAGATTTGAAAATTTTATAACGCGTTTCATCGCTAAATAAAACTTTTTTTCCACTCGTCTACTGTCCAATTTAAATGTCGACGTGCAAATTCAAGCCTAGCCACTCTATTTCTTGCCGAAATAAGGGGCTTTTTAGCCGGGCGTCTACTAAATAACTTTGCGTCTACCAACCTTCTTTGAACTGTCCGTGAACTAACCATAATTTCGGTAATTTCAGCAATAATTCTAGGCGCAGTCATCCAAGGATCGTTTTGAGAAATTCTTTTAATGCGGTCTGTCCGAATTGTTGTTTTTCTCGGCCTCCCCGATTTCGGTAGATTCTCTAAATGTCCCCTTTGAATGTAACTTGTAATTATTTTGGATACGCTGTATCTTGGTAAAACAAACCGCCTTGAAATTGTGGCTTGTATTGTACCTTCCAACTGTGCATTCACTACTCTCTGCTTCAATTCTTTCGAAATTGGAATACCTCTTGGCATGATTAATACAGCACAGAAATATTAATTAAACATAAAATAAACTCTGCAAAAATAAGTTAACCTTTACTTTTACTAAAACCTTTCTTTTTTAGGAAAATATTAAAATGTTGCTTTACTTTTGACGCATTACAATACTGTATTTGAAAGTTTACGTCAATATCAGTTCATTTGTAGAAATACACGCTGCAGTGGAGCCTACCCGTATGTGCTTCAGCCTAGTGCCCCTCGAACGGCACTGTTTAAAAACTCTTTCATCTGGAGAACGTTATCAGATCACTCTGGAACGACCTCCCTGATGTCGTGTTCCCCAACGAGTATAATATCCAAAGATTTAACATTAACATGAACTGTTTCCTGCTCACACGCACCGCTCGCAGAGCGCCATAAAGGATTAACCCTGCAGTGCTGTGTCTTATCATAAATAAATATTTAATATTTATAAAAAATACAAACTTTTTCATTTGAAAACTTTTAATAACTTATTAAATTGTTAACAAAATATGGATTTTTCAAGTTTCTTGAAATGTATTTTCAGATAGTACGTAATAATATAAGCTTTCCCGGAAAACTGAGTGACTCCAAATTTATCTTGAATTTTTAAAAACTGTATATTTTGTCGGTTTGCCTTAACCAACCGCATCGATATGATCAACCCCTCACTCGGTTACTCAGAATACATAATTTTATTCAAACTTTCAAAAGACGATCCTCTCAGTCCCATCAGTGAATACCTAAAATATATCCCTTAAAAATAAATTTTGACAACAATGAGATACTAAAATATCACACCAAAGGTCACACAACAAAATGTTGATATTACAA
This sequence comes from Polydrusus tereticollis, assembly GCA_963920685.1. Classification (NCBI taxonomy): domain Eukaryota; kingdom Metazoa; phylum Arthropoda; class Insecta; order Coleoptera; family Curculionidae; genus Polydrusus; species Polydrusus tereticollis. Next base: position 85,581,731 of record OY987329.1, on the reverse strand, counting down.
ATAGGCGGCTGTTTACGAAATAAAGGATAATAAATTGAAGTACTTAAGGAGGTATTGTGGGGTCCAAATTTAAAAGCCAATTTGCGGCCGAGATGTCTGAGAAATCCTTTTGATTTGTGCGGTCAGACTTTAAAGTGATACCGATTTATTTAACTGTATCGTTTCAGGATATGTTTTGGGAACAATGGGATGCTAAACTGTCATATCTGAAGTCACAACAAACGTTGAGAATAATAAATTGACAACCATTAGTAAATGATGAAAAAATGAAAAATAAGCCCTTTGGACTAATGGTGTTAATTTTTGATCTGGTGTCGAAAATATGATGTTGTTATTGATTTTAAAAACGTCTGTTTAGACGGGATAGTCAGTTGCGATAGCACTTTTCCAAGTGACTTGTTTATATATAACCGAATAGTTGGGACAATTTCTCGCAGCAATTGCTATACAGACATTACTGGCTGCATGCTTCCAGCAAGTCATGATGGACCCGTATATACGTGTGAAGTGTCTCGTGGAATGAGAGTTGCATTGTCGCGAATTAAATATAAAGAAAAATCTAAAACGATCATATGGCTTAAAAAAAGGATTGCCAGAAGACCTGTTTCTAGTGTTATATTGTTATCCGAATTAAGAAGCGAAGACCCCAAAGAAATTTATATTAACTTGTTACTGGAACGAGTGTCTAAAAAAATATTAAAATTGGATCCGTCTCTCACTAATAATGAGTCGATAAAAAATTTAAGTGCATCAAAATATTCCTAAGTACTTCTGAATATTTTGTCCGTATCTTGGCCACCACGGATTTTTACGTATCCTCTGAATCTTAGCTTCGGTTGAATCAAATTTGTTTACTTTAAACGCTTTTTGTTTTTTACCTTATCTCCATAAATTTTCGACTTTATTCCTCATAGCTCGGGATATTCTTCAAATGTGCATATTATTAAACACGTCTTATCCTTTGACCAAACAAGTTTTCCATAATTTTCTCTTGCAGACAACTTTCAACAAAATCAAAATAAGTATATGCTTCCTAGAGCTCTCTACCAACTTGTTTAGACCTGAAAGATGATGGCAGATAGTGTTAAAGTTGATATGGTTGAAAGATTATTATATTAGTAAGATTATTAGTGTGAAATGAAAGCGTCTGACATATCTGCAGGATTGCTGGAGTAAATTGGGACAAATCTGAAAAACACGTACATGGCAGAAAGTTTTTAATTAACAATTATTAAACTTCTCTAACTTCTCGATTAGCATATACCTTTATCTCGCATCAATATAATACAAAAGCCTTCCAACAGTTTCATTTTTTTTAAACTAGTCTTTATTAAGCATGACTTTACATTACTGACTACTTAAAAGTTCGAACCACTACTGGTCACAATTCAGAATAAACTTACTCATATCAATTTCAATTCGCAAAACTACTCTGGTTGAGGACTGGTAAGTCCAGTTTACTTTTATTCTCACTTTAGCTTTTTATTGTATGATTTTCTTCTAGTATCCCCTGATGATGAACATTTATGTGTCCGAAACATGTTGGGAGAAAGAAAGTGTTGATAACTTTTAAATATATATTGTGGAAGTTGGCCGGTATTTCATTTGATGATGCAAATAGTAGTACTCTCACTACTTTCAGACATAAACTTATGACATTTTTACTTGATAATTTCCAATAATCAAAATAATCGTATCGTTTACCTGATCTATTTTTAATTAGCGGCAAACATGTTATCGCCGTTTGAGCGTGGGTTTTGTCGACTACAAAACATATAACTAACAAGAGAATTTTAAAGAAACTAAAGAATTATTTGTAAATTTTGTTTAGCTGTTTGTAGGTACAAGGTTTAGAAGGAATCTTCAATATTACTAAATTAACGACGTAATGTTGTGTTTAAATTTTGACCTATACTATATATGTCCCCGAAAAAGCATCATTCAGGAATTTAATTGTTGAATGAACTTAATCCTTATGACTAAAATGTTGGAAAATTGAACTAAAAGCTATGTCAAAGCTACGTTAGTAACTTTAAGAAAACAACGTATGGTAGATTCAAAGGATAGTTATGTGCACCACTTTTAATAATTTTATGTTATTATTTTTTTGTGTTTTTAAATATAAAGAAACTGCGTTAACATTAGTTCCTTCTAACACCAAACCAGTTTATTAAGAATAACTAACCAATTTAGTCTTAAACCAGGTTTAATTATGCCGCAATGCATTATCATTTTAGACTTATTATTAGTTTCTTCCATTAAAGTGTGCGATGTAAAATAATCTTTGTAAAAAACTTTATTGATGATCTTCATTTTTTTTTAAGATATATTTCCATAAAATTCTGAAAGCGCCAAGTTTATGCTCATTTATGGGCATTTTCCTTCGGGATAAGGAATGGACAACGCATCAAATAAGTTTAATGGCTCCTGAAATGACAAATAAAGCAAGGTTAAGTGCCACTCGATCGGTTCCTTTCTCCACCAATCGATCGGTCATACTGAAACTTACCGCCTCACGTGAAAAGTCAAAATGGAATATTTTTGGCGTTAGTTCCTTTTAGTAATCACCAATTCAATTTTATTTTTATTTCTTGCTTTTTGTAAAAAACGGTTTTAGGCGTATGGGTTGATGGGTTTTGAGTGATAAGTATCCAATTAAGTGCCAAACGTATTTTGTTTATAATAGTTCGAATTAGAAAATATGTTTTACTAAATTATGGTGTTTTCTTCAATTGCAATTTTATTGTTTATCCAATCCAATTAACATGCATATTAAAAGTTTAGCATGTAAGGGGAATACGAATTTTGGAAAATTTAGAAAATGGTTTTTATTTAGGTACCGGGTGATCTGTTATATTTTGACCACCCACCTAACTCACTCATTTAAAGAGATATCAAAATGTAGGATTTGTCATGAATTTTTAGGAAATGATATAAGGCGAAACAAATGAATATCAAATGGAACACGCTGTATATTATACGCTCTGCTGGTGGAAAATTTTATTTTTGTTTCAAATATATATGGTTTGTATGGTCTATTTTAAAAGGTTGTGTTAATAATTATAATTTTAATAATTAACATAAGTAAGCCTAGAGAAAATAATAATGGCCTATTAAATATGCTGCAATTGTTTATATTTTACGCATCTGTCATATTATTTACATTTCTTCACAAAATGGGGTATTTGGAAGAAGAAAAGTTTAAAATCTTTGATATTTTCTTAACAAATAATAAAAATAAATACAAGACGCGCCAAGAGTATATGAATTTATATGGTGAGAATCTAAATAGAATACCAAGTCTAAATACTTTTAGAAATATATACAATTTGGTGCATATCACAAAATCGTTAAAAAGAAAAAAAAGAACGGTGATTATAGATGAGGAGAAAGAATTCGAACTTCTTGTCTATTTTCAAAGTAACATAAAATCGTTAGTTGTTGCTAGTTGATTGTGTAACTCAGATTTCAATGTCTCTAGAAAATCCACTGAATTCTATACACGAAGCCATGGCGGATTTAGACAAATCATATTGGAAAGTCTTTAAAACTTTAAAAAAATATAACATGCATCCATATACATTCCATAGACACCAAAAATTAAGTGAAAGCGACAAAGAAAGAAGGCTTAATTTCTGTAGGGATATTTTAGCCAGACTAGAACAAGATGGAGACTTATTTTCAAACATTTTATGGACTGATGAATCCACTTTTTACACCTCAGGATCGCCCAATAACAAAAATTTTAAATTTTGGCCTGATGTTAATCCTCACAAAATCCTGGAAACAAAAAGATCTGGAAGGCGTTCTTTACATGTATGGTGCGATACCTATATTAAGTGACAAGATTATTGGTCCAATATTTCTTGAGCACAATCTGGCAGGAGCAAGATATATGGAACTTTTAAATACTGTAGAAAATCGTCGATGAGTTACCTTTAAACGTGGCTAACTCAATAATTTGGCAACAGGATGGCGCACCTCCACATAACGTTGCCTAGGTTACTGAACGGTTAAATGCCAATTTCGAAGTTTGGATTGGGAGATATGGTGTTATCTCCTGGCCGCTTAACAGTCCCGATATAACACCACTTGGCACGCTTCTTTGAGGAACTTTGAAAGATAAAATATATATTAAAAACAGCGATAATATATTAAAAATTCAAGGACGACTGATCAACGAAATAAATAATATTAATACTAACCATCCCGATTGGATACCTGCGGCAATTAATAAATTAAAAATGGGGTATCAAAAATGTATTGATGCAAAAGGGTGTCGTTTCGAGCATTTATTATAAATGGATTGTTATTTTGCTGCTTTTATTAGGCAATACATTGTTTTACACAAAAAATTTTTAAATATGGGTTAATCATCCACTAGTAGTACCTATCTGCAAAAATTTGTTGTTCTAATGGGGACATAGGTAAAGTTTGTCGGTTTTTGTCTTTTGTTGATATTCATATTAAATTTTATTAATTTTTTTTCTACATTTTTGTAGTATCCACATACTATTTTTAACAAGAATAGTTTGCCTGTAGACAACTTATATCTAGTAGACAAACAAAGACGTAGGTAATAACAATTGCCGCACATTTAATAGGCCTACCTATATTATTATTTTGTCCACGCCTACTAATGATATTTATTAAAATTGTAATTATTAACACAACCCTTTAGGATAGACCATATGAACCATAATATATATTTAAAATCAGAATAAAATTTCCCATCAGAATAGCGTATAATATATAGAAAACATGAAATTGTAAAATATTTGCTATTTTTGATTTTCATTTATTTCTTCTAATATTATTTCCTAAAAATTGATGAGAGGCCCTACAACTTTAGTTGTTAAAGTTTTTTGATATTTCTTTAAATAAATGAGATAGGTGGGTGGTCAAAATATAGGAGATCACCCGGTACGTAACTAATACTATTTTTTAGTCGCAAGATCACTACTTAATGATTTCTCGTATAATTTTCCTTTTGACATAAATACTGTATTTACGCCTATGAAATAAATATGGTACTTACACATAAAAATAATATTTATTACTAAATTAAAAGAAAATAACTTTGAATAATATACAATACTGAGGTACCTGCTAACAATGATAATTTTGTTTATATGATTTTTTCAAATGATATTTGACAGGTGTTAGAGATAAGATATACTCGACTATTTCGACTCGTTATCTATCACGCAGATTCCAAGACCTAAAAATCACTTTTCAAAAGTAGGGGAGATTGGGGTAAGATGACGATAATATGAAGACATTTTTATAGTATACTAAAAATATTTATAATAAATCTCAAAAATACAAAAACGAATATTCTAAATAACAAACATATTAATACCCATAAAAAAAGTATTTTATATAAAAACGATAAAAGAAAAAAATTGCATTTTAGTAATTTTACCCCATACCACGTGTTAGATGACGAATGCAGTGTGGTAAGATGACTAAGTGCACAAATCGCAATAAAAGAACCACAGCTCTCATAGCTGGTACCGTCTTCATGCCACCACGATGAGGAAGAGTAACATTGTATCCCAATTTCTATGGGAGGATCTTGATATATTTCATTGCAGCCTGGGCATGTATACTGGCAGTTTTTATTTGAAACTAATGGCTTGCTAACTCCGCTAGAATCTGCTTGATCAGGTGGTGTAACCATTTGACAGCCTATTTTCTGGTTGATCATCATTCCTTTGCTTTTGTGCTTTGAGGACTTTTTTCGAGTCTTAATTTTTCCTTTAATTCTTTCTGCTCTGTTTCTTTTTGTTTCACCTCAAACGATTCTTCAAGAGGTGGGCCACTAATAACAGATGCGGACATTTTTTTACGTGATTTGACTGTTCACTCCGATGTAGGTAGCGGCTTTATCTTCCGAAAACTTGATTCATATTGTTTATTCACAAATAAAACACGTTTGCTGAATTCCAATTTGTTTTCAGCTGATTAATTGGTTGGATCCAACCTTGTTCTGGAGTGGCAGTCGACTTACTTTTTTTTTTAGCAATATGTTATATTCAAGTCACTATCATCATCAAAGGACCAATTTGCTACCTCTTGAATGAATGGGAAGGTTCTATTCCGCACGCCTTAAACTCATTAACTGCACTATTTACAGTGGCAGCTCTACAGTAAGCTTCTCCAAATAATGTCTGTCTTTAACGGTATGTGTAGGAAAACCAACCAATCTTGTACCTTTGACTCTGCAAAAGTTAATACTAGGTAGTGAAATGTGTAAGCTGTGATTATCGACCAATAACAATATCGGGATCATTAATGAAAGGTCTCATGTAATCTGCAAAATGCTTTAAATATGCGAAGAAACTCTCAGACGTCATCAAACCTGAAGAATGGCTTGTCTCTGCAGATCCAGGCGGACATCCACATAATAGTTTAGGCTTCATTCTTTGCATGCGGAAAAAGAAGGTGGAGTGTATGAGCCTACCGCGTTTATAGCACATACTACAATACACGGAAAAAACAGTATTGTAAATTTAGTTTAGTAAGAATTTTATAGTATATTTCTCTATAAAACCTCTTAATAACTATAAATCTCTATACCAGTCTTTTCCAAAATAAAATTGTAAACTAAATTTATAAAAAAATATGGTTAGCTTTTTTATATAACATAGTATAATTATTATGCCACTACTAAGGTATATATTACATTTTACAAATGCGATTTGGTTAAATTGAATAACTATTTCTTTTAGTTAAAAGTAAGAAACTGTATTGTAAATTTTACTAAATCCTTTTGTGGTTTTTATTATTTTTTATTACATTAACAGACAAGCATAAAAAATGGTTATAAAGGAAACTTAGTAAAAATTACTATATTTCTTTACTAAAATTTTTAATAGAATTTAGAAGGGTGTAATTATAGTAAGACTGTTTAACAATAAACTATTCGAATTTTTATAACACTATATAGCAAAATTTCAAAAAACATAGAAGCGCTTATAAAATTTTCGTAGGAAAATTCGTATTTTACTAAATGAATATAGTAGAAACTCCTAAATAATTTACAGGAATAGTCAAAGCCGCGCTGTCCGTCGCCGCCGTCGTATTTACAGTTATGCCATCAAAGGGGTCGGACCTCTAACTCTTACTCTTATGTGTTTTAAGTTCAAACTGATTAATTTTGTCTCTGATTTTGTGTTTATGGTATTATGGTGCTGTTATGTGGAGTTTGAGTATTTATTAGCAGAATGGAATCTGGAAGACTTAGTTTCGCCACCAAGAAAGAAAGACCAAATATATTGCATTATACCACGTGTAAAAGCAAATAAAAAATGTTACAAAAATCTACAAAAGGAGTTTTAAATATTTACTAAAATATTTAATTAGTATAACAAAAGTTGGTGGTAGAAATTCAACTAAAATTAATAGAATTTACGAAAAAATATTACAAAGTTTACAATATTCATTAGTAAAATGTGCAAAACTGCTTGGTAGTTTTTACAAATAATTACTACAACCGTAACAACAGAAGCTAGAAAAAACAACAACATATTTTTATATTACTTGCACTCCTGTTTAATAGTTTTTACTGTAACGAATTTTTTATTCCTATATATGTTTGTAGTAACTATTAAAAATATTAACTCGTTTTTACTATAATTTTATAGTCTTCCTTAATATACCATATGGCTGTCCTATATAGAACTATAAAATATAGTTACTTCTATTATATTTTTGGATATTCTTATAAATTTTTTTTTTTCCGTGTAGACTTACGACTTTTTGAAGTTCAGTAGGCACTCTCGATAGTCCAGATTCGTCTTAAAATTATGCTTCGTTTTTAAGCTCTTGTAAAATGTTGAAGAATTTTTCGACAGCAAGCCGAGCAAATAAGGTTGCCTTTGGGCTTCTAACGCCGATATTTTTCTCTGTCTTGAAAGATAGTCAGTTCCAGCTGATGATTGTATCTCTGGTTTCTCTGTGTTCAATACCATTTTCTTCCGCAAACTGAAACGCTAAGTTTGTTTATCTATCTATATTTCTTAATTTTGCCGTAAGAAATGGCCACTATATCTTAATACTAGAGGTGGGTTCGTCTATTCAGAACGGAGTTGAAGTAGAGCACGAACAGATTTTTGTTATAATATTTTGGAGTAAAAGGACAGAAAAATAATACCCGAACCACCAGAGCGAAAGAAAGTCAATCTTGTCAATATCAGCTGATTTTGATTTGTTGTTTATTGGTTATTTTGGGGTTATTTTTAAAAGATTATAAAATAAAAATTGAGATATACATTGTCTTCTCATATTCCTAAGTATTTTACTTTTTCCTAATAATTTAAGTTAATTTTTTAAATAATACGAGAGCAAAAATAGTTAGGTACTCTTCCAATTGCAGAGTAAAGTGAACCGTCCACCAAAACACATCTGTTACCGGGATCGGTAACTACAAAGCAAGTTTCCTTGTTAATTTCCAATTATTTCATGTTATCCATACCTATTTTAAAAACACGAAGAAAGAAAAGGGGCATTGTATTAAAAATAAAAACCGAATTAACCTAAAAAATACTTTTGACAGTTTGCTCCTTTCTGCGCAAGTTCACTCTAGGAATCCGCTTTCTCAGGTGGAACTTTTAGAGTGAGCTCGATTTACCTTACTCCGTAATAGTCGAACGCAAACGGATTCACTCTACTTGCACAAAATAGCCATACCCGAACGGCTGGAGCACGTAAGGCGCACGGAGTGAACGGAACGTGATACCCGAACCCAGCTTAGGTTGTGACTCCTAGATCGGACGGCCAACATATATTTTAGTAATGTGTTGTGCATCGATATATTCGTGTTTGTCGTCTTACCCCATTCGTCATCTTACTTCGATACCCCTATAACAAATTTAAAAAAAAAATCAATTATTTTATAAAGGGACTGATAACATTTAATAGAGTTTAAGAAAATTAACAATCACTTAATACCGAAATCAGAAAAAGCAAACTTAACATCATAGCCAATTAGAAAATGATAATGAAAATAACAAATATAATTAAGAAGACGAACTTTTTTATTAGGAAAAATTCATAAAATTATTACGAATAATATTTCTATATAATACGGATTATTATGCACATTTAACATGCCAAAAAAATATAAGAACATCAATTGTAGCAACAGCAGAAAGTATTCCAAAAAGGTGATATTATGATAACAAAATTTTTAGTATGGTGTGTGCTGTCATTGGTAAAAAAAAAATGTTGAATGGTTTAAAAGTAATTTTTAGATGTCCAACGAAAACGTTCTCCTACGTCTTCCCATTTTCAGTCTCCATTGATCTCGGTTTTACCAGAGATCTTCCCCCAGCTCTCTCAACCTCTCTCCAACTTTCTCTGGGTCTCCCTTGTTTTCGTTTTCCTTGTGTGGTCCATTTCAGTATCTGTTTTGGAGTAGTTCCTTGTTTATCCCTATATACCACCCATACCACTTTAGTTGTTGGACCCTAATATCATCCATTATGTCGTGTGTGACTCCCTTAATCTCTCTAGTCCTCTCGTTAGTAACTCTATCCATCCTTGACCTGCCCGCTGCTCGTCTCCAGTAGTCCATCTCCGTAGCCCTTAGTTGTCCTTCCGCTCTTTCTTTGATTTGCCATACTTCACTACTATATGTGACAATACTCTTTATGATTGTATCAAATATTCTTTGTTTGTTTTGTTTTGATACCTGCAGGTCCCACAGTATTCCATTGATAATAGCTGTAGCTCTCCTTCCCTGCATGTTCCTTTCCTTGATTGCTCTGTCCAGTGTACCATCGTTTGTGATTTTTGTTCCTAAGTACGAATAGTTTTGGCATCCTTTTATACATTGTCCATCTTCTAGCATAAGGTCTTGCTGCACGCCCCCCATACACATGTACTCAGTTTTATTTATATTTACTTCTAAGCCCCACTTTTTATATTCTTCTATTAGCTTTCTTGTCATATACTTTAGATCGTCGTACTCTTGAGCCACCACTATCTGGTCATCTGCGAAGCATAGGGTACAGTGTGGTCTCGTTTAGTGGGATGTCCATTGTACTACATTTTCTTTTCCACGGTTTAAGTGCTTGTTCCAGGTATATTTCGAATAACGCGGGTGAAACGCAACACCCTTGTTTAAGTCCTTTATCTGTTTTAGAACCTTTCGAAGTGTGGATTCCGATTTTAACCTGTGTCCTGTTTTCCTCGTAAAGGTTTTTTACGGCTTTTATAAGTGTTGTGCTAATATTTGTTTGTTCGAGGGCCTTCCATAACTGGTCTTGGGGTATACCCTGTCATAGGCTTTTTTAAGGTCCACATATAAAAGGTGAATGATAATTTGCAAGCGAATATCAGATACATTTTCAAATTAAACTGGAATAATTTGTCAATATGTCCAGTGGCGTAGCCAACATTTTGAGGCGGGGGGGGGGGGGGGGTGAACTGTGGGAGGGGGCAGATTGTGGAGCTAAAGCGACGCAGGCGAAAAAATTTTGGGACCACGCCCAAATTTCGTAGGAATTCACCTTCTTTATTTTATTTATTTATTTATTTATTTATTTATTTACTTATTTATAGCAGTACACTACAGGAGCAAGAAAGTTCAAAATGGTACATATATAGTGTAAATTATGAACAATGAGTAAAACACTAATATACAAATAAGTATAAAATAAAATACAAAATACAAAATAGGATACAAAATAGGATACAAAATAAATTATAAATTTCTGGTGGCTGTAGCACAATACACAGAAATAACAGGCAAACAGATTTATTCGTCTCAACATTTGGAATGACAATATTAATAATTATTATTTAACTATCTTTTTAGGGTGCGTGAACTAAAATAAAAAATATCCATGTCGGAAAAAAAAGCATTGTAATTGTGAACCATACGATCAACAAAAGCGCACAGACCATAGTTAGTTCTGTGAGTATGCTCAAAAAACAACTGAGTGTGCCGTGTACGTCTTAATGGTAGTACTGAAAAAAAAATGAACTTAATATTACTTCGCAATTTTATTGATGGAGCCATTGATAAGCCCATGCAAAAACGATAATAGTGCATTGCGGCGACGACAACTCAGGGTGCTCAAACCACACAGTAAAAGTCTGGTTTCATAAGTTATGTTAGCATAGGGAAAATCGAATTTATACAATAGATACTTAATGAATTTGTTCTGCACCCGCTCTAACCTGTCAATGTGACACTGATATTGTGGAGACCAAATCACGGAGCAATACTCAAGAACACTTTGAACTAGGCAGGTATACAAACAGTTGATTGCTCTTGTGGCATTAATGTGCCTTGTGGTTCTCTTGATGAATCCATGCATTTTAAATGACTTTAAAATGATATTATCAATGTGCAAGATAAAGGAGAGATTCTTATCAAAAAGTATACCTAGATCATTAAGAGAAGTCACATTTTCGATATTAGTGGAGTTTATATTATAAACAACTTTAATCGGATTTTGACATTTATAAAAGCTGATAGCTTTACATATAGAGACATTGATCTTTAGGAAGTTTAATTCGCATCACTCAGTAAATCTCATAAGATCAGATTGCAGATTATTACACTGGGGATCAACAACTTCAAAGAACTTAAGGTCATCTGCATACAGAAGAACATTAGATGTGTTGAAACAAGATATCACGTCATTAACAAAGAGCAAAAATAGCACAGGTCCAATGTGGGAACCTTGAGGAACACCCGAGGATACAGTTATTTCACGCGAGACGGAACCGCACACTGACATACGCTGGCGACGATTATATAGGTAGGATTTAATCCATTTTAGGTAAGACCCGTACAAACCTAGCTCAGAAAGTTTGCGTAACAACAGAGGGTGACATACGGTGTCAAAGGCCTTTGACAAATCGGTGTAGACAGAATCGACCTGTTGGCCTGACTCAATTGAAGACACCAAAAAGTTCTGATACACTGCTCTCTAGGGAACGGGGGTCTGGCCCCAAATAAAGTGAAAATCCGCTATATAAAGAAAATTAATATATTATAGTGGGACGCTCTCGAAACCAGTTTTATTAAGTTTATTCCCATCGCTCTTCTTTACTCAAAATAAAATAGGACCGATCTTGTTTTTTAAGAATTATTATTTAAGTAGTAAAAGGGCGCCAGGCCAAGGGGGGAGGGGGGTGGCGATCGCCCCCCTGTGGCTACGCTACTGAATATGTCTAGGTTTAGACTGAATAAGTAAACATGTAAAGTAGAAGAAAACATTTTTAAATATATTTTTTTTAAGAGATTCATGAAGAAAGCAGTATATTATGTTTAGTAGGTGCGTGCAGATCTTATTGAAAAAAAAAATTATTGAAAGTTGATTGATTGAAATATCTAGTACATAAATTATAAATGTCAAGTAAAAGCTATCACTGTCAAAACATAATTGGCGAAAAATTATAACTATCCTATACAAATCGAAAGAACTTATACTTATTGAATCTAATAAAGTTTCTGTGAAAATCTTAGACGTTTCAACTTGCCATCGTTTTGTATTTATATGTATTAAAAAACTAACAACTCTTTTATGATATTGGAACGAACTAAAATTACACTTGTTCGCTAACAAGCTATCATATATTTTAGAGCACGTGTGTAAACAAAAAACAAAAGTGACGGGTGTTACACAAATACAAATGACTTTTTAAGTTGATGAACTTTAATGATATGGAGATTCATAAATTTTATGAAAGCTTATAGATTTCAAATCTAGTAGTCATTTACATAATATTTATTAAGTACCTATTCAAAAATATGTAATTTTGCTATTATTCATTTATTCGATTTAGTTTTCATTTAATATAATTTAATAGGTATCTACCTATATTAAATGTGTTTATTAAATTTATTTAATTTTTTTTATGCTTTTTAATTTTTTGGGTACCTAGTTTTAATTTTTTTTTATATTGTGGCTTGTTGCATTCGTCCACCTAAACAGGGGTGGTTTGCTAATGGCAATTAAAATTAAGAACTATAATTATTTTTTGCAACCTATTTAAAAATATGATGATCTGAAAAACTTTTATTAGAGTGGAAGTTAAACTTGACTTAGGTATACATTTTTGTGTATCTATATCATTTTTCTTTGGCAATTTTTCCAAAGCGCAACATGTCCGCAAGTTAATGTTTCTGAAATTTAATAGTGCATGTTCAATAAAAATAGGAATAATAATATATCATAATCAAGTACTGAAAAGAAATAAGTTTTTCTCATAAAAAAAAGTGTTAATACTAATTATTATTTCTTCGAATTCGGACGAAAAAAAAATTAATTTTTGAAAAATTTATTTTGATATTGAATACCTAAACTTATTCGTTAAACGTTTTCTTGGCAATTAATCACCGTAATTGTTATTTAGGAAATCATAAATTTAAATAATTTATGGCTGTCTGGGGTTAAACTAGGTCACTGCCAAATAAATTTGTTAATTTGCATACATGTGTAGAGGACTTATTAACCAATTTGTTTCTTTTCCTTTTATTAAAAATAATACGTTAAACGAAAAATAAAAATATTATTAAATTATTTTTTTTACTTAGTTATTCGAGTACAATAAATGATAAAATTTAAAAAAATTATCATACGTTTTTTTTATGATTAGGCGCAGCACTGCAGGACTAATCCTTTATGGTGCTCTACGAGCGGTGCGTGAGCGCAGGTGGTCTTGAATCTTTGGAGATTCCACTCGTTGGGGAACACGGCCTCAGGGAGGTCGTTCCAAAGTGATGACGTTCTCCATATCAAAGAATTTGTCGTTAGAGGGAAACTAAGCTGAACCACATACGGGTGTTCTGCAATGGCTCGTCGTGTATTTCTACCATGCAGCGCTCTGGGTGGAATCAAGCGGGCAACCTCAGTTGAGCACTTGCCACGAAAATATTTGTAAAATAGACTCAAGCCGCCAACCTGCCTTCGATGTTCAAGGCTTTTCAGGTTGTATATCAGATCATGGTCACCGATCAAGCGAATGGCTCTTCTTTAAATGGAGTCTAGCAATCTCAGGGTATGTTTAGGAGCAGTGCCCCAAATATGCGAACAGTATTACAGCGATGGTCGAATTTGGGCTTTATAGGGCATCAAAAGTTATTGGGTTATATACAGGTTCTTAGTTCGGATAAGTATTCCAAGCTTCTGTGAGACTGCCTTAGCAATGGCCGCAACGTGACTATGCCAAGACATATGACTATCCAAATTGACGCCTAATAAATGTGCCAAACAAGTGTGCTGTCATCAGCGAAGCAATATAAAGGAATTTTGTTTGTGCCAAAAGATTGTTAATGTATAGAAAACAGAGGGTGGGCGACAATATAGAATCTTGAGGAACTCCGGCGTTGATATTAAATTTTGTTATATTATTTAAAGTAAAACACTTTTTTACTTCAATTTCCACTTTATTTGACAATACGACATGTTTCACTGCACTGCAGCTTCGTCAGGTAATGTACAATTAATTTTAAGTTTACGCTATTTAAGTGCATGGCTAATGACAGTGCCAGTTAGGTATTGTAAAAGATGGGGGTTTTTTCGATAATTAGTATATTCTACAATCTAATTTAAATATCAAATAAAATGCAGTGCAGTGAAACATGTCGTATTGTCAAATAAAGTGGAAATTGAAGTAAAAAAGTGTTTTACTTTAAATAATATAACAAAATTATTATGGATTTCCACCAAGTATCGACCAATAATATTAAAGTTGATATTAAATGTGTCTAAAAGAAATCCGTCCGTCGCCACTCTCAGAGAACGGTCTTTAAGAAAGCTTAACAGCCATGAACAATACTGAACCGGCATTCCGTATGCTCTCACTTTAGTTAGAAGCCCCTCATGCCATACTCAGTCAAAGGCCTTGGAAATGTCCAGTGCTGCCGCTCGGGACTCCCCATGATGTCCTATTGCGTTGTTCCAAACCTGAGTAACATAAGCGAGAAGGTCTCCTGTTGATCTAGACTTACGGAATCCATACTGGCAGTCATTAATAATGTTAAAGCCTTCCAGGTCCAGGTATTTTAATAATTTTGCGTTGATAGCCTTCTCCATAACTTTTGATATAACCGAAAGCAATGCGACTGGACCATAGTTGTTTGGCAAGATCTTCTTGCCTTTTTGTAGGTATGGGCTGGACTCGTGCAGTTTTCCAGCTAGAAGGAAATATTTATTTTTTGTAAGATAAGTTAAAAAGCTTACAAAATAACGGTGTCAATTGATCAGCGCATGTCTCAATTACGATTACTGGAATTTCCTCAGGACCAGAAGCTTTTTTGGTGTCAAGACTCGTAAAGATTCGTTTAACATGGCGGTGCCGGAAAACAATCTCGGGCATTCTCGATTCTACAGGGGGAATGTTCGGTGGAGTTTTCCCCTGAAAATTAACCGTTGAATGTGAAGAGAATAGTTCCGACAGTAAGTTTGCTTTTTCCTGTGCTTTGGTTGCAATGATGCCACCAGAACGTGTTAGAGGTGGAATGGTTGACTTGGTGAAATACTGACTGACATCCGACCAAAATGATCTTGAGCCGTTAGGACATTCAAGAAGTTTAACTTTGATCCTCTGGTTATGTGCTTCTTTGCTTTGGTTTGTCGCTTGTTTGCATTAGTTTCGAGCGTTAACGAAGATGGTACGATTTTCGGCGGTAGGATTTTGATGCCATTTCCGGTATAAATAATTTTTTGATTTAACAACTCGATCGCAATTTTTGGTAAATTAAGGCTTGCCGTTAGAAAGGCACTTTTTGAGAAAGGGTTGAAGGCTTCCATGCCAGTAAGGATAGCCTCCGATACCTCTCTAGCACAGATGGATGGATCATCAGAGGTGAAACAAACGTTCCGCCAAGGAAGTGTCTCCTAAGCTTCGTTTATTGCTTTCGCGAGGCTCTCATGATAAAAGGGAGCGTTGTAGTCGTCATAATTCCATAAATTTAATAGGAAAAAAGAATTTTTGTTTCCGGTTTGTCTATACAGGATGATTCTCGGTCGATGGTACTTTACACGTATATGGAAATGTGGTAATAGGATCGACTTGACAATTTGGTCTCTTACATAAGCGCATATACTCTATCCATCTAAAATATTTTCAGTGTTTCAGTATTGTCGCTCCTACTGAAAAATAGATGCAACTTTGTTATTTTAAATGGAATAACCCGTATATTATTAAGTTTTTAGATTCAGTTTTTACTTCTATACTGTGCCTCTTAATGTCAGAGAGTAATAAGATGTAAATTTTCAATGACAGGACCCATTAAGCAGGGTGGACAACTAAAGGTTGCATTGTAAAATGTCAGGTAAATTGCAATGGTAGTTTTTAAAAATCCCGTATTTCAGACCTGCATACCCCGAATCGGCCCTAAATTAGGGTCACTCTAATTTGCATACAAAAGAAAGACGAGTTTGGTAAATAAAATTAAGGTGACAACGCCGTTGCTTCTGGTAGTTTATTAGAATAAAAAGTATAATACTAATTATACTTGATTATAATTACAGAGATAGGCAGAAAATTGAGATATTAATTATTCTAATATGAAGTAGATAAAAACTTATATAGAACTAAGAATAATATGAAAATAGATAAATTGGAATAAATATTGATATAGTTATAAAAAAAATCTCGTTTTATTTTTGTACAACTGATAGTGTGTCTGAAAAAATAGGTCAACTCAAGTGGTTAAATATGGTCAATTTATTTTAATAGTTGATGCATGAGTTTGGTTTTAAAATGCTGAAATCATCCGTGCCAACATATCTAAGAAATTAACTATAGGTATAGTGAAATTCAGTAAGTTCCTCTCAGAAAAAATATTTTAAATGTACCAAATCATAATATGACATATAAATATGTGACAACTTTGTTCTCTAGCCACTTGCTGAGCCTTACATAATAAGGATTAACCAAATTATGCTAAAACAGCTATACTCTTGGCTACATGCCCCAACGAGCGCTGAATTAAATAGCTAAACTTAGCGTATTTTGACTAACACTGTTAGTACTAAAATACAAACTCAGATTGCACAAACTACCGGAAAAGAAGGGAATGAATCTTTATTTCCAGCGATAGGATGCTACACTGCTGCTACCCATAGACCGGTTTCGAACTCTTTGGTTCTCGTCAGTACAGGGCAAGCATGACAAGCGAGCATACCTACCATTGGAAAATCGAAACACGCTATAGCCATAATTTTGTTCTGCCTAGGCAATAAAATATTGGTGGCATCATCTTCCAGAAGTGTTTAGCAGTCTCAAGTGAAAAATACCGTATGGTACTATAAACACAATAAATAGCAAAAGAATACTACTTGGCAAGTGGGAATCATAATATGACATATAAATATGTATATCGAGATGGTAGTCGTTGCTGACTAGTAGAGAAATACACTAGTAAATATTGGGGACTGCAGCAAATGAAAGAGTACTCTTTAAAGTTATTCCAAGCTTTCGGAAATCGTATATTTTATTTCCATCCTCAGGGAGACTACAAATTTACATAAATTGATATTAGGAGATTTGTTCAAATTAATAATTAAATGTTTTTACTTACAACTTTGTTGAGATTGTTCATATAGATGTTAATATAATTATTAATAAAATACATTCGAGAAGAAAACGTGTTGAAAATCCAAGTCAATCATAAATACAACTACAGTTTGGAGATAATATTAAAAACATTGTATATGGACGAAGAAACACACAATTTAAAATAAAATCAAACTTAGTTGTTCACATTTTGAAAAAAATTCGTTACTTATTTAAAATTATGGAAATATTAAGCGGGAAAACATGACTTGCGTGTCACCATCTTAAGTGACTGAATAGGTTAGGAAATACTGTCGTTTTTATATGTCATTGAGATTTGTCAGAATTATTTTTAATGCGGTTTGTATAAAGATAATATTAAATTGAGAAGATTCGGATTTAAGTGTTATCATGCAGCATACTTGAAAAATCGTTGTAGTGTATTACATGAGGTTCAAAGTGTTATTATTGATATTGGTATCGATTGTGAGTAAATTTTTATCTAAATGAAGCAGGTATAAATAGATTACACTTAAGTGTACTTAAGTACTAAAAGCCTTAACATATTTTATTTTAAAAAAATGCAGGTTTTTTGATATCAGTGTTAATAAAATAGGGGCAAGATAAACTTCTTTAACTATTTATCTACAACCTAAAATGGAATAATCAGATTTGCGGTCGTTTTGTCAAGAACTATGAATTTTGCTCAAGAGTATTTCGAATATATGAAATACATTTCTTATCATTTCTGAAGTAATTTCCTGGCACGTGTCTAAAATGATCCTCTCCAAATGATCAGCATCTTGAAATGGCTCTTGCTGGTAAAGGTATAAAAAATAATCAAGAGGGATTAAGTCAGAAGATCTAGCAGGTCAGTAAAGATCTGAATATCGGTGAATCAATTTTTCGTTGAAATAACTTTCAAACTAAGGTGTTGTAGCATGGGGCACCGTCTTGTTAGAACCAAATATGTTGACGTTCTTGTATGGGTGGTGTGCTCATGTTGATTTTGTAAAAATTGTAAGTAACGTTCGGTATTCATTTTGTTGTCAGATTGTCACTTTCGTTTTTAACAAATATTGGTCATTATTTTTGTACTAAGAGCACAAACATATTTTATTATAGAAAAATGCAGCTTTCTTGATATCAATGCTAATAAAATAGGGACAAGATAAATTTCTTTACCTATTGCGATTGATATACTGAGTGTAATGTAAGTACATAGACAAACTTAAAGGGATCATATTAAGATAAAAAATCTGCATTCTTGAAATAGAGGGCGTTCTTCCTTAATAATTTTGAGTCCGCTATAAATGTTATTTTTAATTTTAGTGGGTTTAACTAGGCATAGCAGCTAACATGTAACATGATTTATGTATGACGTACGATTTTCGATTAAAATGGCAAATTGAATTTATTTGCATATCGCTGTGCGCCCATCAGAGGTTGATATATGATTTTCCCCACTAGGCAACATACAGACTCGCCCGTAACTGGCTCCCACCCTGAAGATAATAACAGGACACCCAAAAACTTTTAAGAATCAAAATTCAAAACAACTCTACAAGCTAAAGCATAGGTACCATCAAATTAACAAACCCGAATAACAATAGTATTCCAAGATATTCCAAAAAAGAGGAACGATGAAGGAGAGGAGTAAAGAACATTGTTCAACTTAAAGAGGAAATACATCATCATGATATGATTGCAAAAGGTACTTTGCATTTATTAGACCTTGAGCTATCTACTGGACTGTTAAGGATCTATATTGGAAAAAACTGTTTGTCTTAGAATCATCATCATCACAAGGAACTTTACCCCTTAAAGTTTGTCAACGTTCTTAAACAACACAGTAAATACGAATTAATACTATCAAACTAATATTTAATTAGTAATTAATATTAGCATAGCTACTGAGCCCTGGCTAAGGCGCGTTGTAATAAAATTAAATTTTTGAACACATATTGTACCATTTTATATTCGCACGATTAAATCCACAGTCAAAGTTTTAAAATCGGGTTGATCATTGTTGATCCCGTAAATATAATACCTATTTTGTCAAAAGAAGAACAAAAAAGTATTTCTTGTTCATGGACCAAACACCGCTTTTGGGATAACCATAGCCGAGTACACCACTATTTTTAATCCGCGGCTAATGCCAGGATAAACTAAACATTTTCAATACACCGTTTTTAATCATTAGGTTAAAACCTTAACACGGAATATATTTTAACCCGTCATATACGAGGAATTAAGATAGAGTTAAAAAATCGCTTGCAGCATTATGGATATGTTAAGCGGACTTATTTAAAAGCAATTAGAAATCGGAATTTCAAACTATTCAAACAATATGCTGCAGATCAAAGAAAAAGTGGACATTTTTGAGAATGGAAATATTAGAACTAAAAAATGTTGGTTTTTCCGGAGAAGTCTAAACATTTCAATTATTTCCTAACGTTGGATGATTTTACTTTCTTCAAGTTGTATCGACTGTATAAAGCTTCTGTCTACTTGTTTACAATATTTGAGCAGTGATTAATTGAGGATGGCATAGAATATCTTGACAATGTGTAAGTTATATCAATGTTTGAAAAAGTACATTTTCATAGTTAGGATACGTATTCATTTTCGGAAATGACAGCGTTAGTTCAAATAAACCAGTTATTTGCTACGCTTGGATTTTTTATTATACTCTATTGCTTAATGCGAATTTGCAATGACAGGACCCATTAAGAAGGTGGACAACTTAAAGGTTGTATTGCAAATCTCTTAACTATCATAAGAGAATGTGGATGGTAATGAAAATTATTTGAGAACGCCTGGAGGAAAATTTATTAAACATTGTTCCAGGTTGGAGATATAATGAAGCGAGCAGCAATGTTAATGGTAAAATTGTTGATTATTGGTTTATTGGCAAAGTCAAAGTCAAAATATACTTTATTGCCAAAGCTTTTAGAAATTTAAATCAACAATAAAACATAATATAGTGAAATTTAAATGGTTAGAATCAATAATGCAAATAATTATGACAGACTGTCATCAGAATATTCATCTATGATACAAAATGCTAACTATAAAGTTTTCTAGAATCATATTTCATAAATTATACAAGATTGGTTCACGAGAAGAAGGAATAGGTAAACATATACAAAAGTATTGTATTGTATTATATTATAAGTAAATTATGTGATAGCTTTGTTTGTTAACCCTTTGCGGCCAAAATTATTTTTTTGTAAAAGTTAGACAAAAACTGTAAAAAACTTACTTAATACTGATGTCTGGAGTGCATTCCTGCTATTTATATTTAATTTCAGGTTTTAATTACTTGTTAATTAGGTGTAGTCACTGTGGAGACACTAGGCAAAAAGCATTGTCATGAAAAACTAATTTTGCTTGCTACAAAACTTATACTTCTAAAATGTTTTCAATATAACAAATGATTATAATTAGTATTATTTTTTGTGGGATTCTAGAAAACAGTTTCTTTTATCCGTGAGGCATAACCCAACATCGCACCTGCGAAAATAAAAGAAAACTGTTATATTTTGAAATAAATATATATCAAACAAATTATTATTACTTTGTACAACCCCATCTTGACTTGTGGGGCTCCGATTTGGTGCTGCATAAAGCACATCTTCTTGGCTTATCAATATGCTGCGGCATGTGTGCACATGATTCGTACCTACTTTCGTAGGGCACAGGTTGCTTGAAATGATTTACTATAGTAGTTGATGGACGACCTCTTTTGATACCTACGTCTTCTGCTCCAATCAATCCTAGCGCAACAGAAAGTCGAAACTGTTTAAAGTTCAACTGAGCTTTTGAATTAGTTCTCTTCTTGAATAAGATAAATGCATTTACCACAGATAAGTCAATAAAATAAAAACAAATTCTGTGCCACCATTTGTGAGATTTTCTGTCAACTTCGTACAAGCTCTTCAGCATGTCAGTCTTGTCCACATAGCCCATATGTTTATTATATTTTCTAATTATTGCGGGGCAAGAAACTTTCTGATTGGTTCCATCTTTCTTTTTTCTAGTCGTAATATCCATATTGGTGGGATCCAAATAGTTAGTCAACAAATATACAGGTCTGTTGTCAATCCATTTTACACACACCAGACCGTCAGTACTCACTCGCCAACCCGATTCCCCTCTTTTCAACTGTTTGTCGTCAGCAAAATCTATAGGTAAGTCCTTCCTGTTCTTTCTTACTGTTCCACATGCGTATATATCTTCTGATTGTAATTTTTTCTGAAGATCTATGGAGTTGAAGAAGTTGTCAAAATAGATATGGTAACCTTTTCCAACCAACGGCCGTGTTAGGTCAACAACTACCCTAAAACCCACATTTTTTTCTGCGATTTCGCTGACTTTCCCAGTATAAATCTGAAATTCACACACGTAGCCGGAGTCATCGGCTCGTATCCAAACCTTATATTCCCTTTTTATGGGTTTGTTAGGCATATACTGTTTGAGATAGCTGCGACCTTTGAAGCGTATCATTGATTCGTCGATTGCCTGATTTTTACTAGGTTTTAAAGAATTTAGAAAGGTTTCGGATAGTTTCGTGAGTAAAGGTCGCAACTTGTATAATTTGTCAAAATGTTGAGAATCTCTGCCTGGTTGCAGCGAGTTATCATTTAAGTGAATATGGGCTAGTAGCCAGGTAAATCTATCTCTTGGCATAGAAGAACTAATAAATGGGTCCCTTAGTTCTGGTCGCGATGACCAGTAGTCTGCAAGGCATACAAATTTGTTTGAAATACTATGTTGTTACAGAGACTTTCAGGGAAAATACATAGAAACATGTCGGTGGGAGTTTCCACATTAATTTCAACTTCTGGTCCGGATACTTCATCAAATTGTTTCATATTTTGCAGACAATTTCTAGAGGATTTTGTCCATAAAGTTCTTTTTCCAATCTCTTGAGCTCGAATAAGAGAAAGAGGTATATCGTCTTCGCTATCCCATTTCATAATTTTGGTATTACCGTTTTCGCGCTCATTGTAATCATCAGCAAAAATAATGGGCATTGATTTAATCTCAAAAATTTCCGACTTTACAAGTGTATTGGAGTTTTGCCCCTCTTCAATATCATCATCGCTGGCATCACCTACTTTACTGACAGTGTCCTCAGGAAGCTCCTCAATGAGATCGAACAAAGTATCCGAACTCATCTCAACGGCTTGTGCATAGAAATCGCGTTTAGCCCCTAGAACAAAAAAAAAAGTTCCTAGTGTCTCCATGGTGAACCCACCACGCGTTTTCCGTGAAAACCCACATTTCCATTTTAAATTATTTATTTACAATATTATAAATCTACTACAAGACGCCTTACGTAACAAATGAAAATAAAACTTACCCGCCATCTCTATAAAATACCGATTTTAACGAAATAAACAAACTGCCAGCGAACACCTGTCGAAACGACATGTAAACACACGCTTTAATTGGATTAAAATGGCACCTAACTGGCCTTACAAATATTGTTAGTGGTGGCGCGCATTTGCAGAACACGTCATCATAGGTGTGCTCGCTGCGAAGACAGTAGGAACTTCAAAATAAATTTATTTTTAGGTGGCTTCACCACGGGGACACTAACCCTCAAAGGGTTAAATTAAAATATAATTAAGAAGATAGGTTTTGACGTAAGCTTCCCCAGAATCAAATTCCATATATCTACGCAAGGTTATGAGTTATCTATACAGGGTGGTGCATCAATCCACGCAACATAGGAAATCCAATGCAAATTTTGAGATGGTAAAATATTGGCTCCCTTGTTTATTTAGGGCCGATAATTTATTTAACTTTATTAAAGGGAATACTTTGGCGAACTAACTGACGAAATTTTAGCGCGATTTATTAAGTCATTAAGGGCTTATTTAAAAAAACGTCAATCTATAATTGGCGAAAATTAACAAATACGGTTCTGAGGCTTTATAATAAAAACACCAGTAAATGTCAGTAACTGACAAGAAGGATGTATTATGACAATACATTTGTTTTCGGGGTGCACAAGTGCATCAAAATTACCGATAATTTTTGAATGAAATGTGCTTTTTTATAATTGCAAGAGTTTGTTTTCATATTTTCGCGAAAAAGCCCGACTCCGCAGGAAAAAAAACACATTGAATAAAAAAATTATCTGGTTATTTTTATGCACGAGTGTAATTTATTTAAATATTTCCCAAATTAATTAAGAACTCGAATCAAGTAAATTTAAATATTTTATTTAACAGAAAATACTAACAATAAAATTAAAATGCTTAAAAATTACAAGAATTGCAATGAAAAGTACAATTATTGTAATTAACAATATTTTTTGTCTGCTGTCACTCAATAAGATGACGTTAATTGTCAGAATATTACATTTTTTGACGTTTGTTAACAATAAAATCCCGCTTTGACGTTTCGTCAACCATATAAACTTGCGATGCAATTTTCAATTTCTGGCAGTGCTGTTTTCGCTGTAATTTTGCGAAAATTGCATTTCTCTTATGGGAACTTTAACATATGAGGGAAATATTCGGGTAAAACAGGTTAAACGCTTCAAGGTTTAAGATTTTTAATACACTTTGGTTTGTCTCTCTGTTATACAAACAAAAATATAGGGGAGGAGATAAATCAATAAAACAGTTTTGGTAAACAAAAAGTACTTTATTTTTCGAGAATTTGACTTTCTAATGCATAATAAAACAACTAAATTACGTACTTAATTAATTATTCAATTAAATGTTCAAACAACCCCCATTGGCTGCTAGACAATACCCCAAACGATCATAAAATTAGTTTCGAACATTTCTTAATTGATACACGGACAGCCTTTCACACTCTGCAGTAATAGCATTCTTTAAATTTTAGTAGATGGTCGTTTTTAATAATAATAAGAAAAAGTCATTCGGCGAAAGATCGGGAGACCTAGCTGACCAATTAATTGTGTAATTTAGTCCAATACCGTTTCCTATAAAAACATTTTCGAAATACTCCCTAACTACTGCGGAGTTATGAGCTGGGCAGCCATCCATCTGGAACCAAATTTGTTGATTTTCACGAGCAACTTCATGCAACGCAGGCGTAATTTCATTTTGAAGCAGTTCAAGAAAATTTTGAGCGGTTAAATTTTGATTTAAAAAGAGTGGTCCGATGATATGATGTCCCAAAATGCCAGCCCGCACGTTGACTTTTTGGGGATACTGCGTCTTTGTTTCAATAAACCGAAATTCATTTTCTTGGCTCCAGTATCAAAAATTTTGTACATTAGGCTCGTTATTCAAGGTAAAAGTACATTCGTCGGTGAAACAAATATTTTGCAAAAATTCTCTGTCATTGTTTGCCCTCTCCATCATATTAAAACAAAAATCAGCTCTTCGAATCATGTCCCCATTTCTTAGTTCTTGAACTTTATGGTATTTATACGGATAATATATATTTATGTTTATGTAGTACTCGTAACTCGGTTGTACGATGTTTCCCCACTTCGTCTCCAATATGCCTAGTACTTATAAATCCCTTATTTTCTTCCACACTTAACAAAATATTTAAGCCTTTATCATTATCTGCAGGATTATTACCTTCGTCTTCTTTTTCGCATTTACATTATTTATTGAGAAGCGTTCCACTATTTTCAAATTTTTTAATTATTCTGGTTATGGTGGATATGGCTGAAATTGGTCTCTCTGGAAAATGTACTGCAAACATATCCGATAATTTTCTGCTGCTGTTTCCTGCATAGTACCACTTAACTATAGCAATGTTTTCAGACGTAGAATAGTTCATAACGAAATAATAATTATTATTATAGTTAAAAAAATTGTCTAACTTGGTTTGAATTAATTTGACACTGACATAATCAATCAAAATATTAAAATTCAGACCCGTATTATCCATTTTAGGAAAATAAAAGATAATATTATTTGCTAAATAACTTTGGATAGACTGCATGAAAATTATTAAAATTTTGAAACTGAGATTAGTTTATTAAATTCTTTAGATAAACTTCTGCTCTAAAATAAATTGGGGAGCCAATATATGACCACCTTAAATTTTGCATGGGATTTCCTATGTTGCGTCAGCCAATGTACCACCCTGTATAGATTAAAAATTGCAAAGGACCAAGAGGTACTCCACAATAAATTTTATTATTTTTTGATTTCTTGCCATTTAACAATACTACTTGAGATCTTTCAGATAAATATGATTTAAACCACCTTATTGGAATGCCTCTAAATCCATAAAGTTCAAGCTTCTTTAATAATACGTTGTGGTTAACGCAATCAGAAGCTCAGAAAATTTTGTTGCGGTGAAATCTCCTTCCTGAAGCTTAAAAATAAAAATGTTGAACAACTGAAAGGATAGCGTCATTCGTATTTTTATTTTATTTTAAATGCATATTGGTTTAGATTTAAAACATTATTTTCGTTTTAAAACAATTTTTTCAATAATTTTAGAAACTGTTGGAAGTAAAGAAATTGGTCGAAAAATTGAAGCAGATTCATGATCACCTCATTTATGAGTTGGAATAACAACACCTGATTTAAAACATTGTGGAAATGTTCCGTTTTCAAGAGAAATATTTATTTCTTTGGGCAAAGCTTTTAAAGCAGGAACAAATAGTTGTGAAAAAATTTTAGTAGATACATTATCTTATTCAGTAAAATTTTAATTTTGTATTTACTTAATGGCTAATTTTATTTCTTGAATATTGGCTGGACGAAAGAAAAAACTCCACTGAAAGCTTAGTTACCTGTGTTAAAACTAAGTTTATGAGGATAATTTCCATTTAACGTCTATTAATCTTTAGTACGTAGTTTATTAAGTTTCTCTGCGTTTTCCAAATCCAAGCGTTATGGATTCGATAGAAAAATTAACTTTTAAACTAAATACTTATATGTGTTACTTATTTGCACTAATGTATAAAGGGTACCAGTATTTTGTAACAAGGTATGATAAATTGCCTTTTTATAAACAACCTGTATAACAGAGATATTCATTAATAATAATTATTTTTCATTTTTGTCTTTCAGTTTCGAATGCGCATGAAATTTCGTCTAATGGCAGTAAGTTATTTATTCTTTTAACCTTCACTAATGCTTTCTATGAACTTGATGCTTTCGTGTCCACAGTTTCGTTCACCAAGAAATTTACCATTAATTTAAAAATCCCAGACACGAAAATATTAAGTTATCTTTTGTACTTATTGGCTTTGGTACTAAATTTTATTTTTTCTTTATTTCTCTGCTTACACTTCTGCATAAGCAACTAGTTACTTTCGCTTCAACACGCATGTTTTTATAGCACTTCATAGTATAACACCATTAATAGAGCTGTAGATCTACAGTGCATTTTTTTTTGAAACTCTGGTTATGGTATTTTGCTTGCTAAATTTTGATCCGCAGGTTGAGTGGAACCTCTTCTACAGTATCGATATAGCAAGTTCAGGATTCCTAAATTAGTTTCGCTCATTAACTTTTAAGACAACTGAACAATGCCGTAACTTTTGAATAGAAAGTATCTTTCAATATACACTGCCATGGATACACTTAGTAGGTAAACGCTGAACGCAAAGATATGTGATTTTTAAAGAAGTTGTCCTATACTATATTTTGCAGTATTCAGATTTAGAAAATAGTTTAAGAGTTACGGTGCTAATATTTACTTCCTGTTGAATTCGTTTCCTGAATTACGTACGTAAGAATTCTCTTGTACCGTTTCTACATAAAGTACTTTTTTATAATTCAGCTACGAAGAGTCATTATTTTGACATTGATCTATATTCAAATGTGGTTCATTTTATCACTACTGTTAAAATAAGTAGTTTTCTAATGAAGTATACCTACACACATAGACACACACCCATACCTACACTTTCACAAGAGAATAAGGTTTTTATTATATAAAATAAATTATTTTATTTATTATAAACATAGGTATTAGAGGAACAACTGGAAAATTTCTAATCTTGAAATAATGTTGGCTATCGTTCATGCGATGATACCCTATTATCGCCATTGCTAAAAATCGGTTTAACGTATAGGAATCTACTGTCATGTAAGTGGACGTATTTTCTTCAAGTAGCTACATTTGCTGAAGTATCTTCACAAATTATCCTCACAGCTGTTTTCCCTTTTATTTTTTATAGATTCTTTCACGTAACTTTCAGCAACAATGTTGGGCTTCCATCCGCCATGCCTTATTAACGTTTGTAAATCGACACCAGAATCTGCTGGTCATGTTGCTGATGACCTTCAGAATGTATGGCTGGTCTATAGCTTAGGACTTTGCAACTCAAGAAATGTTACAATTATTATTCTTCTAGGAATATCAGAAAAAATGGTGGTACCTACTAGCTGACTAATGCATTTTCCGTTTCTATATCCAAGAAACAAATTATTATTATGCATACTTTTTGGGCGTATTTGAAAATATTTTCGTTCAGCTTCAATTAAATTAATTCCAACATTACCTTTGGTTATTGTTATGAGTCTTGCAATCTATGTCTTTGTATATCGGACACTTTTTTTGGTAAAAGTATCGAAGTTTTCGGTCCGCATACATATACTATATAGGTACTTTTCCGACAACCTCCTGATATTCCAACTATCAAGATAACCTATAAACCCAAATAGACTTGATCATCAGCTTCCCTTTAATCTACTAAAGTCTTCGTTATTTAAAGTTTTAGATTTTTTTTTTCATTTTTAAAAACATTTGGATTGTATTTGTGTTCTTTGGTAAAAATATCACTTTGACTCAATTTCTCCCAAAGTGATTTTTAACTAAACCAACCGCCAAAGAGGATCACTGAGATCGATTCAGGTTCAGTTGAATGTTTTGCTATTGAACCTGAAGAGGTTAGAATTTCAATTTTAGCTATTATTTTAAAAATAAAGTTATATTAGTGTATAACTTTTTTTTTAATTTTATTGACTTGGCCGATACTTGCTGGAAATCCATAACTAGTATGTTTTTTGGAAATGTAAAGACTTTTACACACTTTTTTTCAGTTATTTATTAACACATATCTCATAACATGTTTCGCTACACGGTAGCTTCTTCATCTGAAACAAATTTACTTACCCCACCATGCGCAAGGGCGCCCTGAATATGGTGTATTATATATATTTTAATAAGAGCATAAACAATGTTAATATTTATTTAATAAACATATGCAAACAAAATTGGTTAAAAGTGGCCCAATGTTTTTAAAATAATTATTTTGTGATAGCTTGGAAAGAGAATATTAACCGGTGTCCTCGCTAATTCTTAATACCATTTTAAATGTTATTAAATAGGTAGTTATGTTTCTATGTGAATAGCCAAGGTTCATAAAAAATCAGTATTCCGTAAAGAAATATATTGCCATTATTAAATTTTAAGTTTATTATCTTTGACTACTACTCCTAATGATTATGTTAACAATCTAATGAGTCTTGGGCCTGAAATATCCGCTAATTGAGTAGCAAAAACTAACTATCAACAAGTAGTAATTATCACCATCAACTATTAGTTAATGTATACAGCTCTAGATATATTTCATCAGATTTCTTTATTTAATCTGTCATGGTTGGTGTTACTGCAACTAGTATCAAGAGTTTCAAAATAAGTAAACATATTATAATAATAACATATTTGGTATAAACTACAGAAATCTAGAGTTTACTACATGGCATCAGTAGAACGATTAATTTAGGCAATCAAGTTAAAAGGTCCACAACTAAACATAATATTTATGATAAAAGCGTTCCTTAAGTTTTAAAGTTAAGAAAAGATGGACAAGGCAACAATAATTCTTCTTGGATATATATATATATATTTTATGTAATTATATTTTGAACAAAGTGATGGTTTTCTTATGCTAGTGTATTCATTAACACGGCATTTGTCAACCTATGGGGCGCCCCTCCTCCTTAGGGGGGCGTAATAAAACTAAATGAGAGAAAAAATATTATTAAAAAATTGATTTAATTTACTGAAAGAATTGTATCGGTACTGCACAATGTATTTATTAAATAATTTACTTATTAGTGACTCTTTTTCTATATTTAGCTGAGATCTATATTTTGTCTTCAAAGTAGCCACCGCAGAAAATCCGGTTCAGCAAAGGTAGGATGTTGAAAATGGTTATAGTATGCGAAATGTTTTTGTTCTTAGTGCAGAAAACTCATCATCCAACCCTGCTCAAAATTCAAAGAGTGATTTATTACTAAACTGTCTTTTGATTTCGTGAAGTCTATAAACAGTCAATAAAGAGTTCTTCTTCGGCAGATAAGTAACTTTCAGGAATATTTTGAAATGGGCCCATAATCCACTCATAACTTGCTATCAAGTTAAAGTCAGTAAGAAAATACCTTTTCAAAATCTTTCCCAGCATTATTCAGCCTTGTGAGTTTTAACACATTCATCTACATTTTCAAACATTTCTAGGTTTTTTTGCTTTACATTTCTGCTTCACAATTCCAGTTTTCTACAGAAAGCATTCACTTTATCACCCGTATCCAACGTATGTGTGTTTGCTCCTTGCAGTTAAAGATTGAAGGTATTTAGTTTCTCCGATATGTCGACCAAGTAGCTCCATTTCATTACAAATAAATCATCTCGAATCTTCTTGGCTTTTGGTCGGTTTTCCTCTTCTAGAAAAATGGCGATTTCATCTTTTAATTCATAAACACGTCGCAGATATGTCCCACAGGATAAACATCTTGCCTCGCAATAAAATAGTAACGCTGAATGTACTGCATCTCTTTACAAAGTGCAGAAAATATTCTTGATTTTAGGGTCCCATTTTTATATAATTTACTACGGTTACCACCATTGTTAGCACAATATTCAGACCAGGACTTATTTCTTTGGAAGTTAGAGCTTCTCTGTGGATCATGCTATGCGCCCAGGTACTCTGTGGATAGTTTTGTTTCACAAGTGCTTGTACACTTTGGAATCTTCCAGATATTGTACGAACACCATCGGCGCATATTCCGACGCAATTTTCCAACTATGTTTGCCTCGTTTAAAAAAATCCTTTAAGATAGCAAATAATGCAAGTGGTGTTGCTTTGAGTTCTATTAGTTTGCAGAAAAATCGAACATAAGCAATTAAATTAGCATCTTTATTGCTGTCTGTTGCCTCATCAAGCTGAATTGAAAAAAAATTGTCACGCGACTTCCCGGAATGCTAATGCTGCAATTTGATGTGCAACAGTACTATTTGATAGAGGTATGGACTGCAGTTGATTGGCAAAATTATCTCCAAACATAGTTTGTACTATCTCAATTGCAGCTGACAGAATAAGCTCTTCCTCAATGGTGTGAGGTTTTTTACTTCTGGCTATCTGATATGAAACTTTCTAAATGAAGCTTTTTCATTCGCGACATAGTCTTTTTTAAAACGATTTTTGCTTTTCGTATGATTTTAATTTTAATTCAAAGAATTCTCGGGGTTTGCCAACGTACCCACTATGAAGCGTTTCCAAATATCGTTTAAGTTTATTAGGTTTCATGCTGTCTGCTGCCAGAATTTGAGCAAATCACACACAGAGGTCTTTTGTCTTTATTTACTTCATCGTTGGAACCACTCTGGTCTGTGCACTTGTTGATGCTTCACTATCCTCTACTGCTCGCTTATGCCCATTTAAAGATATATCCATGGTTCTGTGTAATTCTACGAGCTACTCAAATATCGTTAATTGCAGATAACACTCAAATTACAACATACACATTCACTGCACACAAGGATCGACTCGACTGAGACTGGCTGGAACTGAACGAGATGCAGCATTTAAATACGCCGCGCAGACGTTTTAAAATATTTGAGACAAATCGGAACAGTGAGCAGTAGACATGCATCGATTCTGGTTTTATTAATGCATCGGATCGGCCAAATATAAATAAATGTACCTATTTTTAGTAATTTTAAACGTTTGTTATCAAGGTCGTAGGGTAGCTTGAGCGTCAAAATACAGTTAAATTAAATATAAACTAATATAACAATTATAGCATGATTTCAGTGAAAATTATTGTATGAGGGGGAGAGGGGCGATGAAAATTGTGATTGTAAGTTGGGTCGCGAATACCAAAAGGTTGAGAAACGCTGCGCTAACAAGAAAATAACGAGATAGCAACAGTAGTCAAATTAATTTTGGCAGTGTGTTGCTTGCACAGCAGTGACTCAAAGTAGCATGACGTTTAGGAAAAAGTGTTTAGTTTGTGTTACGGTAAATTTTCCATTAGTCTATCTTTAAATTAATACAATAACGGCTTTTCAACTTTTGCTTTATAAACCTTGAATAAGTAAAACCTTTCATTAAAACGCTGTTTTCATTTTTAATAGCATTGCATGTTTACAAAATTATAGGTTTGCGTATTAAAAGAAAAGTTGTTCACTCGCCTTTGTTTTCCGTAAATACAAACACATGGAAACAAATATACAAGCTGGAATTTGTAGCTCAAATCGTAAATAGTTATTAACTTGTCAGACTGTTGGTAAATGGTCAAAATATATGGGATTTTAAATCGAAGTTGATGTTGGTACCTTTATTTGTATTTCCTTTTAGAAGCACTGATGTGACAATATAAAATAACGTTTAATTATAATCTAAATATTAGTCACTGGTTTACATAATATTTCATTTAATTTTAAAATACAAGTAACGGCAGAACGTAAATCGTCGCTTCAGAGCAGGACTATACCGGGTGATACATGGCTTAGTTGAACATAGGAAATCCCATGTAAATTTTGAGGTGGCTAAATATTGGCTCCCCTGTACATTTTAGGGAAAAATTGCATGGTAGTTTTTTGAAGACGCCGATATAGTAAACCCATATGCCAAGTTTGAATGAATTTTAATAAGCCAATCCTAACTTATTCAATTAAATGTGATGGCAAAATTACGAAATTTTCATAGTTTAGGAAATACAGCAAACACCTGCAAATAACTTTTATGATGCTATTGTCAAAAATTGACGTAAAGTTGGACATAACGAATAAAGATTATTTCACATTAAAAACACATTTTCGTTCGCACTGTGATAAGTAAATGCAAATGTCAATAGAGCTGAAGAAAGGGATAATAGAGATCTTGATATTTTACCGCACGTGGAGGAAAATAAAATAATTAGCACGAGGATTCTTGGTCAAGCCGTAGGAGAACATTAAAGCTGGATTTATAAACTCGAAAAGTTGGTGAGGTTGAAGTTATGATCAAGTTTGTGAGGTTAGATATTCCGAACTCCGAGCATAAAAATTGGTTATCTCGAACTACCCGGGAAGTTTTAGAACCTTACATGAGCTTTACATCAACAACATTAACGAGTGTATAAATGGAACTAAGTGTTCCCTTTAGTTTAAATTGAACTCCTATTTCCTACACCAACTGAACCTCAAACTCGCCAACTTTTCAAGTTTATAAATCCAGCTTAAACAACAGTGTTGCGCACTTTAAAACAACATACATATTTTCTTTACAAATATGAAAGACATCAAGAGCTACGGTAAGGTGATGAAGAACGGAGAATGGTATTCTCTTCTGAGGTAATGAAAAGAACAATTAATAATAGTGATACTTTGAGGAATATTTGTTTTGCCGATGAATGTACATTTGAGGAGCAGACTTTCTATATGCATTTTGTCCATTTTTTCAAATTTTTAACCAAAGATGGCATCGCAAACTACATACACAGAGCAAAAATATTATGCCACAAAAGACGTTCTAAATGCATTTTCTCTTATGCAAATTAAATGATAAAAATACCTTGGACTTTCTATGTACTGTATGTCCATTGATGGTAGACGAACTAACCGAAGTTTGTCCTTGCGCCGTGGACTAATTGCCATTTGTTTGTCGTTGCACTTGTTGCTGTCTGAGGTTACACGATCCTACAGTACAATAAAAACACCTACACAATAGTATGAGGTTTACTCCAAAAAGGGAGACGTTACACAACTTGGTAAATACTGGGTTGTTTACGATATAAAAACTGCGTTAAATTCTTTAAAGAAAATTGAAGGGATCAGTGCGGCCAAACGGATTATTATTAAAAGGTCACAAAACAACACCGATGTTTTGCTTAAGATCGAGTTGTATTACAGAAATGACGATTCGTCCAAACAATTTCAAACGTTATTAAAACGCGGAAAGAAGCTTTCGACTTTACAGTTACCTGCTGTAGCACTTCAGAACGAAATTAAACCAAAAGAAATCCAGAGCCTCTCGAAACTGTTGGTGGAACTGTCAGGGGCAAATTGGATCAACGATCCTGAGTTAACATGATTACAGCCAATTCTCTCAGACAATCGTGGGCGAAATGACAAATAAGATAACCAAGATGAAACTGACGATGATGACGTTACCGAAGAAGCTGATATGTTATGCGATTGCAATAATGATGACGATGGGGACCTTTATGACATGTAAAATGCCATTATAATTTTTAAATATTATTTTGTATTTCAGAAATAAAATACTATTTTTATAAAGCTACTTAATTTTTTTTAAATCCTTACTACCAAGTCAGTCATGCCGCTTTGTGTAGACAATCAAAATGGATTTTATCCCAGGGTGACAATCTAAATGCAGTTTGTCCAACAGTTTTTTTGAGTTTTTTGGGATATAATCAATACTAAATTTTTCGCATTTAGGTATAATATTTGCATGACTTTTCATCCATTTTTTAGGTATATCATATGTTCGGTTAATTTCTTGCCAAAAACATAGCAGTTTTTCTTTATTTGCCAAATTACAAAAAATGGACAAGATGTATATAGAAAGTCTGCTCCTCATTTAGACTCAACAACGAACCAAATGTTCCAAATTGCCGGTATTGGAGCCAAGAAAATGAAAATCGTCCTGTTCATACTCGGAGGCAATATCCACAAAAAATAAATGTTTGGGCGGGAATTGTAGGAGAAGTTGTACGCGAAAATCAGGAGATCTGGTATCAAATGGATGGCTGTCCTGTCCATAACTCTCTCGTCGTTAGGGAGTACTTGCAAAATATTTTTAACGGAAATAATATTGGCCCACAGCATCTAATCCTTTGGCCAGCCAAGTCTCCTGACCTTTCGCCAGTCGACTTCTTTCTATGGGGTCACTTAAAAAAATTTATTTATAAAGATGTAAAATTTGGAAATCTAGACCAGCTCAAAAACTGTATTTCATTAGAATGTAACAGAATTTCTCAATATCAACTCAGTAATCTTAGAAATGAATTTTATGATCGGTTAGGATATTGTTTGATTGTTAATGGAGGGTTCTCATTTAATTAATGCTTTTGTAAAAATAATCTTGGGGTTGTTATGTTAAATTTAAGGCTTACACCTAGTAAGAAAAACATAATGGTGTCTTTTATTTTGGATGTGTGATTGCGGGATTGGTGAAACGAAAATGTGTTTTTAATATGAAATAATCTTTATTCGTTATTAATTTAAAGAAATAGTCCATTCTCAAAGTGGAGTTGAAATATAGGGAAAAGGGGAAAGAAAGTCAAAAAGTCTTTCTCCACTAATTTAATAGTGAGCTATCAAAGGCTCAATTTTAAAATTAAAACGTCTCTACATGTTTTGAAGGTAGCAACCTTCATCTTCAGGAGACAAAAGTAGTGCTGCAGTTATTATTAGTAATAGAGAGAAAACTGTTTGTGGAAAGTGACGATGATGGAGCTTTTTTTAAAAAATATTTTGACAAGATATTAAAAAATTGAATGCAATCAGCATACTAAAATTATAAATGAAATGTTATATTTAATTCAAAATGTATGTGAAGACTCTGTCAATTTGTGGTCGAATTTAAAAAGGGAAGATATTCGTCATTTGAAAGTCATAAGTTAGGATATATAAAAAGAATCTTTTAGACATTCTTGGTCTAAAAGTTTTGTTTTTTTATTTCATTTTGTAGAAGAAAAGAGAAAGATATTTGTTAGCGTTTTATGAGAAATTCTGTAAAAAGAAAGAAATTTGTATTCCCCAACCTTGTAGAAAATTTTATTATAATACCTTATTTGTATTTTATGTTGTATTCAGGTTTTATGTACGTTTATCTGACTGACTGTAAGAACGATGATTGAGCTTTTCAAACGTTTTTCTTTACTGCAATTATGCTGACATTGTCAACCATTTTGTTCTCCAATCGTCAACGGTCGACTATAAAATGACAGTGAACACGTTTTCCCGTTCTCATTTTAACTGTGTCCGTCTCCCTATTTAGTCTTTGAGGGTATATAAAATATAAGATCTGTGTGTTTTTCACTAATTTTATTTTAAATCTAATTCTATTATTTTCCCTGCATAATGGGACGAACATAACGCAAGTTGACGGGATCTTAGGTCTTCAGTAATTAAATTTTACAAATGAAATTTCAACATTATGTAAGTACAGACATTTTAATACAAATTTCTTTCTTTTTACAGAATTTCTCATAAAACGCTAACAAATATCTTTCTCTTTTCTTCTACAAAATGAAATAAAAAAAAAAACTTTTACAACATGACCTAGAATGTCCAAAAGATTCTTTTTATATATCCTAACTTATGACTTTCAAATGACGAACATCTTCCCTTTTTAAATTCGACCACAAATTGACAGAGTCTTCACATACATTTTGAATTAAATATAACAATTCATTTACAATTTCAGTATGCTGATTGAATTCAATTTTTTAATATCTTGTCAAAATATTTTTTAAAAAAAGCTCCATCATTTCCACCAACAGTTTTCTTTCTACTGCTAATAATAACTGCAGCACTACTATTGTCTCCTGAAGATGAAGGTTACTTCCTTCGAAACATGTGGAGACGTTTTAATTTTATAATTTTAAAATTGAGCCTTTGATATCTCACTATTAAATTAGTGGAGAAAGACTTTTTGACTTTCTTTCCCCTTTCCCCCTTTACTCGTTATGTCCAGCTTTACGTCAATATTTGACAATAGCATCATAGAAGTTATTTGCTGGCCTTTGCTGTATTACCTAAACTATAAAAATTTCGCAATTTTGCCATCACATTTAATTGAATAAGTTAGGATTGGCTCATTAAAATTTATTCAAACTTGGAACGAGGGTTTACTATATCGGCCTCTTCAAAAATTAAAATACAATTTTTCTCTAAAATGTACAGGGGTCAATATTTAGCTACCTCAAAATTTTCATGGGATTTCCTATGTTCAACTAAGCCATGTATCACCCGGTATAGCTCTAAAATTGAATTTTATATGGATGTTTAAACCAAATTATTTACTTTGTAGGAAGTGTGTTTCTGTTATAGTTTAATTTAGGATAATAAATTCAGGATATTCGGGAAGAAACAGGACATATCATAGTTTCTTCTATGCCATAGGTGATAGAGGATGGTTCTGCAGTTAACTAAACCGAGTAATAATTAATTTACATTAAATCATATTGATATAACATGCTTCACGTAAAATAAAGCTCACACATATTTTATGTTCAAACATATTGTTATTTTTTTCTATAAGTGACATTATTAAGTTAGTACAATTAAAAAGCACTGCGGCAAAGAACAGTAAAAACGCATTTTTAGGTTATTATAAAAGAATAATGAAAATTTTAGATTAATAAAAGCATGAACAACCAGTCAGGTTAGTTCTATTGTCTGAATCTCCGGTTTTTGATTTTCGGGCTTTAGAGACTAAGTTAATCCTTTTGAACTCTTCGGATTCATTGTAATTGTGTTTTAAAAATATTTTATTTCGAAACTAATAGTTAGCCTCAACAAGTCGTTTGTTCATGTGAACCCTTGTATAGGCTTTATCTTTAAGTTAATAGTCATCGACGCTTGCAAGTGCTTTAAATTAAAAAGGTCTTCCTGGGAAATTTTTACAACCTTGTACAGCTGATGTCTCTGCCGTGCCGTTTAAACCAAGTATTCCACTGACCATAGTGACATAACTATGCGTTGAATCTTCCTCTGTTTCTGTACCTCCATGTTCCAGAAATTGATGACGTATTACGATTTTGTGTTTTTGGGCAAGATAATAATTGTATAAAGTAAACAAATACTTATTCCTATATTGCCCTGACAATTGTCAGAAAAACATGAGACCTCTTCAACTTTTTCTCTACGTGTTCATTCACAAAAAGTGTTATGCGACTTTCAATTTCTGATGATCCCCTTTGGGCTAAACATTCTCGCCACCTATAACAAACACCATTATTGTTCCACAACGTAGAAATAGAGACATTATAGGTTTGAACTTTTAATTTATAATAAGTCAATCCAACATCAGACTTTGGGATAGGAATAGCTTTCTGGAGTTCAAATGCTGCAACCAAAAATTGTAAATTTTCAATAGCTTTTTTCTTATCCGTTTTCTTAACTTAAGTTCAAATAATAGGTGCATTAAGTATTATTAAACTAGTTATAACCCTCTTAAAAATAGGAGGCATACCCTACTATCACTGATTTTAGAAAAGTAATTCCTTAGTGAAAAATATATGTTGCAACATATTGTTATAAATATCCTAAAAATGATATGCTGAGAGCTGGGGGCTGTGATAAAAAAGTCAATGTTCAGGGATATTTTTTATATTTGCGCACCTACTTTTAAATGGAACACCGTATATATTTTTCACCAGGATAAAGGATCTTTTTCCCCTGATGTTAAAAATATATAACATGCCAACATTTAGCTCAGCCGTTATTGAAATATTTGAGTTTACAATCTTGATAACTTAAAGTGATAATAATCAAGTTGTTGACGCGTTATGCATACTTCAACGTAACATATTGGTCGTCTTACGTTAAATTGACACATTCAGTAAGGAATGGCCGGCTAATAGCCCTGACCTAAGTCGGTTACATATATTTTTCTGTGGATATTTCTAAAAAATGACAGATCTCAAAATATACAACATTCAAATAATAGAAAATGTGGTGAAAAGGATGTTAATTAATGTCATGCAGATATTTCAGGGGGTGATAGTACTTGTCAAAATAAGAAAAAATGCAAATATATGCATGGTCTAAAACGCGTTATTTTTGTTATACAGGGTGGCAAAGTTTTAATTTTTTTTTTCTCGTATTTTGCGTTTTCTCTCTTATATTCTGTGATAATTATTTCAAATTTGGAACATCAACTATTTTTTAGAATCTCTACAATAACAAATATATAAAAAATAATACAGCAAAAAATAATTTTTTTTTTAAATATCCAAATCGGTTAAAGATAGTTTAATTTTGCAAACACCATGTAGAAGGTATTTAAATTGTACAACTTTTTCCTGATTTAACCAACATTGTAATTCCTACCGTTTCCAAGATTCCAATGCTATCCCATTCTTATCTTGGACACACTGTATACAAGTATTCTATAAGGCGGTAATTAAATGCTGTTTGTGCAAGTATACGACTCTTTCATAATATGGTTGCAATACTTATAGATATATATTTTTAATTTTAACGGTTATATCTGGTATTATAATACTTTTATAAAATTCTTAAACAAGCAAGAATCATTTGTTCTACTGCAAAAGTTGTAAATGCCGTTGTAAGGCCCATATTAGACTATAAAACATAATTGATATTTATATTTTATAAAATATTTTGTCTTTAATTTCTTGATAATGTTTATTTTACAAAAGTTTACTAGCAGTATAGTAGTATCACACTGTCAAAGAACTTTATCAATTTTTTGAGGAAATTACAAAGTGATTGTAACTAAAAATGAATGAAAGCCGTGTATTATAATATGTTTGGTCTTAAACAAGGTAAAATGTAACTTTAGAGAGGTATCCACCATAATCTACTTCGGAAGCTACAATCTGAAGACATTAGGAGTTAGAAAAAACTATGTAAGAATTGACAATGAAACATTTAAGTATATTAGTTTAAAGATTGCACCATCTATATCCCTACAGAATACACATTTGAGGAATACTATCACCGTTGAGGAACGCTATATGGTTACCTCTCGATTTCTGTCAACAGGAGAGAGTACATCAGTCGTATACTCCAATGAACTCTTTCATACATAATCCCAGAAACTTGCATGGGAAGATATTTTAACAGTGTCGTTGTTGAAACGCTCCAAACCAAGTAGCCTTTCGCCATATTGTTTTTAAACCCTAAAATCCTTTATCAAAGATAATTGTCTGTTGTTACTTTTTATACAATAAATATTTTATAAAAGTAGAGAGATTACACTATTAAACATTTTATGAAATAGTTTTTATAAAAGATATTTTTTGCCAAATATCTTTAATAGTTAAATACCGGCCTAAGATAATTTGATGCAAATATTTTTCTCAACGAACAGAATTAACGATATGCGCTACAAAACAGAACTATTCTTAAGGCAACGCTATTTAATAATTATAAAATAATTAGCTTCTTTTAAAGTTCTACTTAGCTAGTTGGGAAGGTTTAATTATGAAAATAAAACGTCATAATATTGTCCATAGCAACAGCTTCCAAAGTTATGAGTCAACAGTTATTTTGAATATTACACCTGCTGAAAAACTAGCTCCAAATCTTAGTGATTTGCCTATTTATTTTTCTTGAGAATTTGGTTCGTCAAAAGTTTTAAGCTACATATTAGTCAAGCGTAATTTGAATAAGGTCACTCAGAGAAGATATATATTTTAAACGTGTTGCATGTTGCGTTTCTACCTAAAACAATTAAAAAAAAATAAGATAAACCCCCTATATAAAAGAATAAATAAAAATAGTTAGAGTTCTACGGATACGAACTATCTGTAAACTATGTGGAAAAGCGATAGAAAGTATTTCTCCAAAATATCACGTCAAGAAAACTAAATCATATAGAAACACAATACATTCAGAATATCAACTCATCTGATGCATCTCTCAACTAAATAGAAGCTTTTTTAATCAATAAGCTTTTCTTTAAAACTGTGAACTCATCGCGAGCATGTTCCTCATGTCACCACCTTCTAATATTAGAGAGAACCGACGTTTAACTACACATACAGAAGAAATATTTGAATAACATTTAATTAGACTGAATTAACAATAAAAACGATTCTCATTGTTGATGTGGAGGATGTTTGAGTCGGTCGGCACACTGACGATGAGCAGTAATTTCTTTTTGGATGCCGGCAAAGGGCAGTGGCGTGTGTTGAATCTTTAAAGACATATTGTTTTGTTAATTCACAGATAGATAGAGAATATAAATTTAGATTGGTAGGAGGAAAACTGATAATAAAGCGAAGGGAAAGCAAAGAGTTTTGGAAAAATTTGATAAACTTAAATATTGACACCATTGATAAATTATAAAAATTTAGTTTATCTAACTTAGTTGCTAAAGGCGTTTTGTCGAATCGTGCGTTTATCTAAAACGTCTTTATCTCTACATCAATCTTGGTAAAATGTTGTCCAGATTATAGTACGATGCTACTATGCCATAGGATGTTAAATGATTGTCGTTGAAGATTAATAATTTGACTGGTCTAAAGTTTCTCTACCACCATGCGACTACATCAACAGCTGGCGTATGGCTGCATTTTAGACGCTTGTGAAGTAATTTAGCTACCTTGCGATAATAATGAGTTTTTTTTTTTAGTTTCTCAAATATCCTACCTATTGTCAAGCTGTCGACAGCGGTAGCTTGGTTTCTGCCTTACCATTAAGAGCCTTACAAGTTTTGGCTAAAGCAATAAATTTCTCCTTTCCCGCAGGCATTTTTTTGTCTTGTCTAAAGAAGGCTATAGTTATCCCACGTCACAAGTCGTGCGGCTGAAATCATTTCTAAATAAACCTTTTGTCCATCCAACAGTTTGGATTTCAGGCTTCGAAGGGTACGAGCGATGTCATCTTCAAGTTCCTGGAGCATCTGTACGTATCCCTAAACTCTGGTGAGGCTGCTGCGGTCGTCTTCTGTGATTTGTCGAAAGCATTTGATTTAGCGATTAATGCCGTTGAAGTTGGAGGTGCATGGGGTAAGCGGAACTGCCTTGGAATGGTTTCGCTCGTATCTAACAGGCCGGGTGCAGACAGTCGTGTTTAATAACAATAGATCTAATGAGCTTAGCACTAACACGAGTATTTAACAAGGGTCAGTCTTAGGTCCTCTATTTTTTTTTGGTCTACTTTAACGACGTGCCTTATCTGCCAATATCTGGGACATTTACTATTTTCGCTGATGATACCACCATCCTTTGGCACGGAACAGACCTTGGTAAGCTTGAAATTGGCATGAGTAATTATTTGGACAAAATGAAGGGGTGGTGCGATGCAAATCTGTTTTCCTTTAAGATCTCAAAGACAAATGTGTTGAATTTTAAGTGTGTTATAGATAATGTTTTTGTATAGAGAATAAGAAAATTTCAACACTTCCTGTAAGTAAATTTTTAGGATTATCAATTGACAGCTCTCTGAGATTTAAAACTCATATTAACAATTAATGTAACAAATTTTCTTCTAATTGATATGCTCTGAGGGTAATATCAAACAACTTAGATTTTACTGTAGCAAGGAGCTCTAACTATGTACTAATAGAGTCCCATCTTCACTATGGAATCTGTTTTTGGGGTTCATGCTCCCAATATTTATTTTACTCTATGTTTGTTCTGCAAAAGAGAGCAATAAGATATATGCGTAGCGCTAAAGTTAGGGATTCTTGTCGTTCACTATACCGGGTGTTGCATCGTCGAGCGGGACATAGGAAATCCCATGTAATTTTAAATGAGGTCAATTATTGGCTTCCCTAATTAAATAGAGAAAAATTCTATTTAGGTTTATTAAAGAGCACTAAAACCCACATTCAAAAGAATAACTTTAGATATTTTTGATGAGCCCGTTTACGGGTTATCGCCGATTTCTTTTTAACTATTTCTCCTTTTTATGGCCCCGTATTTGCGGGCACCAGTCAAGGTAAAAGATGACTGTCAAATAAAGTTGTCATTTTGAAATGTGTGCTTTATTGTTATAAGAACTCGTACATCGAAAATATTAGCCATGAATTACACTTCTGGAGAAAAAATATTGATGATTAAGTGGTATTATCAAGGAAATAGTTATCAAAATGTGTCAGACATGTTTGCTGCTCTGTATCCGAATAGACCGATACCTGCAAAATCTACAGTCGAAAGGACTATCAAGAAATTTGAGACAAAAGGCACTGTAATAAATAACTGCAGATGTGAAGAAAGGCAGGAACAAAGAAGAGATGCAAGAAATGATAGGGACTTGCAAGTTTTATTGTGCGTGAAAGAAAATGATGGGAAGATCAGCACAAGGAAACTTGAGGATGACATAGGATTAGATCACACCACAGCGTTACGAGCTTTGAAACGACATAAATATTATTCATACAAATATGAAAAGCACCAAGATCTAAGAGATAGGGACGAAATACGACGACAGGAGTTTTGTTTTAGTATGATGGAAAGAGCAAACATGGATAGGGAATTTTTAAAAAACATTTGTTTCACTGACGAATGCACATTTACCTTAAACAATGAACCCAATGTTCAAAATTATCGATATTGGAGCAAATAAAACCAACACAGGTTTGTGGAAACAAGGACGCAATATCCACAAAAAGTTAATATATGGGCTGGGATTTTCGGAGAAAATATTATCGGGCCATTATTTCTTACACGAAATTTAAATGCAGAATATTTTTTGGAACTACTTGAAAATCATATTTTACCTCCTTTACATGATGCCGCCAGGGAAAATCAGGAAGTTTGGTACCAAATGGATGGCTGCCCGGCACATAGTACCCTGGCTGTCCGGGAATATTTAAACCGTGCTTTTAATGGAAATGTTATTGGCTTAAATCATACAGTAAATTGGCCAGCGAGGTCTCATGATTTATCGCCAAATGATTTCTTTCTCTGGGGCCATTTAAAAAACAGGATATACAAAGATAAAAAATACCCAAATCTAGACGAGTTAAAAAATGCTATTTCTGTCGAATGCAATAGAATTTCAGTTTACCAACTAGCGAATGTAAGAAGACAATTTTATGATCGCCTCGGTTATTGTCTAGCAGTCAATGGAGGAATATTTGAACATCTTCTTAAATCCTAAAGTTCTAACAATTTAATAGTACCTACCTATTAATTAGTAAAATATTGAAACATGTAAAATGTCATAATTAACCTTGTAATTGGATACTTTATTTTAGTTTTATTCAGATTAATTTGTATTCATAAATACACCTTTAATATTTTCGATGTACGAGTTTTTATAACAATAAGGCACACATTTCAAAATTACAACTTTATTTGACAGTCATCTTTTACCTTGACTGGTGCCCGCAAATACGGGGCCATAAAAAGGAGAAATAGTTAAAAATAAATCGGCGATAACCCGTAAACGGGCTCATCAAAAATATATATATAAAGTTATTCTTTTGAATGTGGGTTTTAGTGCTCTTTAATAAACCTAAATAGAATTTTTATCTAAAATAATTAGGGAAGCCAATAATTGACCCCATTTAAAATTACATGGGATTTCCTATGTCCCGCTCGACGATGCAACACCCGGTATATAAAACTTGCGATATTGCCTCTTTGTTGTATCTTCATTCTGGAGACTGCATGTCTTGTTCATAACAAATAGAAAAGTGAGCTGTTGCCTACTCATTATAGTACGCGTAAATCCTTTCTTTTAAGCTTACCTATTCCTTATTCTGTTTATTGTATTAGCTAATAATGACTTTACTTTGTCAACAAGACTAACAAGAGTATTGTTCTTCAGAAAATAAAGTACAGCATCCAGATGCTTCCAATATATTATTTAAAAATGCATGCAAGTAAATGAGGCTAGGGACCCAGTAATGAAAAACACCAAAAATAATCCCTTATAAATAAACATCCTGGGAATAAACATAATATGCTGATAATTTACTTCACCTTTGTTGAATCACTCACAACTCTTATTTGCATAGCAACCATTCTGGTAATGTGATCTTGTTAGGTGAGACCTTTCTTTCTATAAGATCGCGTGTAACGTTTGATACGAAACGAGACATATTTCCGGAAAAGTATCAACCAAAATAT
The DNA here is from genome assembly GCA_963920685.1 of Polydrusus tereticollis. Taxonomy (NCBI): domain Eukaryota; kingdom Metazoa; phylum Arthropoda; class Insecta; order Coleoptera; family Curculionidae; genus Polydrusus; species Polydrusus tereticollis. The sequence goes on along the minus strand of OY987329.1, from coordinate 85,537,227 downwards.
TTTCTTGTAGAAATATGATAAGTACTTAAAAACTTTCATAAAATATCGATTTGTATTGATTTCTTCCGATAATCTTAATTTTAAAAATTTACATTTTAACATTAAAATCGTGTTAAAATATCAAATTGTCACAAATTTTGAAAATCAAAAGTAGCATTGGCTTTGTATTGATTCGCTTGTCACACACATGACAGGGTAATGTTTTAATTTTGCTCGATTTATTCCAAATTAAAACCAAAATGAGTCGTCTCGGCACGAATAAAATTCAGGAAATTACTATTGTACCCATGGAAACCATTGTCATTAATAATCATTAAGAATGCAATGTAAAATGTGGTATTTGTCGTTGAAAATTATTTTGTTGGCTTTTAATAAAAGTTTATTATATACGATTATTTTACTAATTTACTTGTTGCTAAAAAGTGAAAACCTATACAAATTTAAAAGCAAAACAAATCGTTCAGTAAATTATCTAGTGCCTCTTGAATCGTGACCTTATCTCCATACCTCTGTTATTCACTAGTAACTAGATTTTCTTCCTTGAGAATTTCTATACCACATATATATAACCAATATATTGCTAATACCGTGTTACAGAAATGTCCCCAGCATGCGGTGTTTTCCGGAACTGTTGGGCCTGCGCAGTTCGCGTATACGTCAGGTTCGGCTTTAAAATTATTTAACTTAATGTGTTGGAATAGGTATTGATTAAAAAAAAAAGTAACTATAGTAAATCTTGGTATAATATGAAATGTAAGAATATGTAAGGCATGAATTTTCTCGAAGAAGCAATAGGTACACCGTAAAAAATTATGAAAATTTCAGGACTTGCGTATTTTGGGGCGTAAATACAGAAATTGAAATTTCGAATTACAGTTTAGTTTTGTAAGTAATATTGATTGCTTTTAACACCATAACAGGTGCTCTTTGCCGGCTGGTCTCCTTCTATCGTTTTCTATACAACATACGACGAAAGTTGCAAGAAAATTACTTTTTTTTAAGATTAAAAATAAGTCAGAACTGAGGTTTTCAATGTTTATAGTAGACTTGATAAACATGTGCATTTGTCTTGTCTTGGCACATTGTAGGAGAGGAAATAAATATGTTATCATATAATTTTGGAAAGCCTTTATTCAGCGCATTATGAAAATTATAAAACAGTTAAACAAACAGTTATGCTATTATATATTTGTTTATATTATAAAACTATAGTTAAGGTTTTAGTAAAAAAATGTGAATGTTCAGCACACTAAAAGAAAAACAAAAGGAGGGTAATAAAAGTAGTATTTGGATGTATTATGTATTCTTTAAACAAAAATCAAGATTTTTACGTTGAACTATGGAGATAACAGTAAAATAGCAGCCGTATTGACGAAAAACATAATGTTGATTCATAATTAGATATACTGTGAATTATTTTGTTAGGGTGGCAAGAAGAGAAAAGCATTTTTAAAATATTTCACTACAAGACATTCAATAATCAATGTGCGCCGTGAATAAGGATGGTATCCATAGATTGGCACTGGAAAGGAAACAGGCAACCATGACTTGTTCTATCATGTTCTATCACTATCATGTTCAAGATATGCGCCGTTATTGTCAAGATAAAGGTAATAACAACAAAAAATCAGTAAATAAGTTGAACACAACTTACATATTATTATCCCTAGTTTAAACTGGGTCCAGTTTCAAATTGGATATATTTTTGTAAATACTTGAACGCTATGGTAGGTATACCTACGAACAGCTTAAATATTCCAAAAAGAAACACTTACTCAAATAAATACATCATTGTGTTTAAAGCAATGTAAATGCTATGCGGGGATAAAATTTTAAAATTATTTTAAGTAGCCTAGGTACTTACCTGAAGAACTGAATTTGGGTCGCTGGTTTGCAAAGCAACACCATACACTTGTATAAACCTAAACTAGTTATAAAAGTCTAATCTAGTAATAAGTTTTTAACGAAAATACCACAAAGTACAATAAATAACTTTATCGTATCATTGAAGATTAAGTCATTTTTATATGATATCTTTATTAATAATTATTAACATCATTAACGTACTACAACCTACATAAAACCTTAGTTACTCATAATACATTAGTTACCATAATTTAATACGTTAGTTACGAAAACATAATACGTTAGATACCAAATAATATTAGAACTATTTTTCATGAACATGTAAAACAATATTTTGACAGTTTTCAAATTTGATGGATACACCTTTGTCTTTAACGTCCACGATTCTAGGTATGCCCTCTGAAGACTGATTAATGACCGAGAAAGCACTCCTTTCGATTTCGTGCGGTTCCCCAGTGCCTAATCCACTGCCGGAAACATCGCCGATTTGAATTTTGCGAGCAATGAAAACTTTCTTGGTCACACTTTCTTCTAAATACCCTCTAGCAACCTTCGCCGATTCCCATTCACCAAGTTCTTGTAGGTCAAATATATCTCCTCCAGCATTAACAAGAAAATTTGCCGAAGATCTTCTAACGCAGTGACCAGTATACAAATTAGGATTTTCAAGTGAGAGATACTCAGCTATTTTTTGAGGTATTTTAGAGAAGAAATGAATGCCGCAGGGCTGTACCGTACATTTCCCTCTTCTATATGATACAAACAATCTTTGGTGAGTGACACGGTCTGGCCTTAACATTGCGTACTTTTTAAATAAAAGCACAGGATTGACTTCGCCGTCAAATATCACAGCGAAAATACGTTTCTTGTGGGTTTTTGAGTCGGGAATAGTAACAATCAGCTTGTCCTCTAAAACGTCAACATCTTCCGTGGTCATCTTCGCTAATTCATTAGTTCGACAGGCTCCTCCAATTCCAATAATTAAAAAAGCCACTTTCATCATTAAAAACTTCTCGTCTGAGGCAGAACACACAAATTCGTTGACTTGTTCTCTTGTAAATACTTTTGATTTTTTTGCTCTATATCCAACATTTTTCTTCTTGATGAAACGTATTAAGGCGCCGTATTTGTCGATTTCCACTATTTCCTTCAGTTCTAAAGTCGCTCGTAACATGGAATATTTCGGCCATAAGGATGAAGCAGAGTATTCCTCAGAGAGTTTTGCGAAATACGCCAGCAATACCGTTTTTTCTGCACCTTGAACATGTAATTTGTTTCGCCACTCACAAAACTGCCGATATTCTTTTTCATAATGGATTTTAGATTTGTCCGGAAGCAAGTTCAACCTTATAATGTTGGCTGCAGCTAATATATCGTCAGGAATATCAAAATCTTGCATGATTTTAATGATGACTTTTTGAAATGCCAAAATGAAATGACAAAACACCTTGTTTTTATTTTCGCATCGCCGTTGTCAATGATACGATAAAGCTTTGAATATAACTCGATTATTAGCGATTTAACACCGTCTCGGACATTGCGGGTGACTCGGCTGTCGCCTTGTCACCTAGCAATGTCCTCGACTATTATAAATCGCATAATAATCTCGTTATATTAATAGCTAAAAAATCACTCAAAATAACGCTAAGAAATCTCACAGTAAACATGCCAAATACTGTGTAAATAAAAAATTAAGTGATAACCGGCTCTGGACAATATACACGTTAAATATAAAAAAATAGTAGAAATCCGACGTACTGCGCATTAGCCACAGTTCCGAAAAATCACGCATGCCGGGAACATTTTTAGATCGGTTGGCAATTAGCTTTGTTTTACTACTGGTGCGAGTTCAGTGTTCTATACTCAACAATATTTTAATATTTTCGTAGAATCGCTTCCTCGTGAATAACAGAAGTACTATATAAGACGCCACTTATATCTCTATATTACTGTTGATTATATTATGTATTTAGTACAATACATTATTTAAAAATAGGTAGTTATAGTACTAGTAAGTGAGGGGAGGCAAGCGGACCTGGCAAGTAGACCAAATGCGCTCCTTTTTATCCACCCCTGGGTCTATCCCCATCCATTTAACCACCCAGACCCTCGCCAAACCTACCCAACCTTCTCATAAAGGTCAGGACGTTACTCAAAGCAAAAGTCCTGCCTTCCTCCTGTCCTGTCCCAAAAGACTTGCCGTATGAGCCTTCCCAGTGCTTTACAAGGGCACAAGAAGTGCGGTGGCATCTCCTCGTCCTCCAAGCATCCCATTCAGATCGGGTCCTTCTCCACACTCATCATATGCAAGTGCTTCCTTAACTTACAATACCCTGTTAGAAGTCCTACGAGAGGATTTAGGGCACGCCTCTTTCTGTTAAGAATCCATTCTATTTTAGCCTTATTAGGCCAAGTTATGAAATCTTTTGCCTGACTGCAGCCTGGCGTCTGCCGCCATTCCTCCTTGGAGAGGTTGGCTGCCCATTCCTTCAGGGCTATCCCTACCTGCTGTTTTGATATGCCTATTGCTGGTTCGGGTCCTAGTCCTAATAAGTTGTAACAATTCTAATTTGATATCAGAAAAAGATAAACTGTAAGAAATATGATTCACTGGCTTCACAATATTCAAATATCTTACAATGTACATAATAATTATAAGGAACTTCTCTACAATTGAACCACAAACATAAATTAACATGTTCTACGTATTAGTTGTAAATTTGAGAAATATGTATTGGATGATAATAGTGAAGGTAAACAAGTTTTATATTATTATAATCATGGCCATTTTTTACAAAACACTATTTGAAAATATATTGATGTTTTAATAATGTTCTATCATAGGGAAAATGTTTAATAACTCTATTCTGATTTAGTGATTAAGAATTTTGATTTTGCCAGTATCTACTTCATAGTTATTATGATGAGATGATTTTGTATCATCTATTCGATGGAATTGAACTACAACCAGCAAAGATAACAAAAACGTAGTTCCTTATATTCAATGTGTAAACAAGTACAATATTTATTTTGTTAGCACCTTCGTCCTTCATGTGCTTACCAAATATAGAAAACAAAAGGATATTATTGTACACTGGATAAAACCAGATGGTGTTTATGCATTTGTGCACTTTATTGATGCACATGAACTTTGTGCGTGTTTTCACCATATCTTTTTGATAGAATTGAAATAATTTGCATATTTACTTGTAATAAACACAATTCGATTATATATACGTAGGAAATGGAAAATAAAATAGGAATATATACCCAAACGTACTTAACAGTGTGAAATAGAATAAGAAGAAATAGCAAAACATTATTTTTGTACAAACCTACATAGCGAAGCAACAATATTTTCAAGCGATTTCATATACTGGAGTGCAGTGGGTGTTACAATAACTGGTTACGCTACTGTTTAAAAAAATCCAACAAGACCATTGTCGCGTCGTGGTCGGCAAAAAGCTCAAAAGAAGTCTTATGGTCGCTGACATGAACATTCAGCATGACGCTGCACATTTCTGGAGCAAACAAAATTTAACCGCCACTAGACCATATTACCGCAAGGTCATATTTCGTGTGGTCTTCGGTCCCAAATGATGATTTACATCACGAATTGCTTTGTTTTAACTTTTATAAAATCAAGAGCTTTTAAGATACCTGCTGTTGTGGGCTTGCTTGTTCCTATTTTGTTTTTATTGCTTTGTAAAATGGTATTTAAGTTGACATTTAACATGTGCAAATAATGACATGCCAATGTGAATTTTTATATTTTTTAAATACAATATTACATCAGAATTCTGATCGAGTTTTATCAATCATTAATTTGGTCTTAACTTAAATGAACCAAGCAACTGTATCAGCAACTGATATTTCTTAAGGCGAATTTACACGGGTCCAGCAACTGAAGCAAGTTACTAAATTTAGTGAATAATTATTAAGTGTCTGTCTATACAGGGTTAGTCCGTATTCTGTTCTGAAGAAATTACTGATGTAAAAGAACGGGAGCAAAATAAAAAAAGCACATATGTGTCAGACAATTGTTATTATTAATTGATTTTCTGCACTGCTACTGAAAGAGCTGGCTCCTGAGGATCTGGGAGAATTTAGAAATTGTATGGAAATGCCTAAACAAGAATATGACAATTTGCTAGAAAAGCTTACTCATCTCATATTAAAGTGCGACACTTTTATGAGAGATGCAATTACTGCCCAAATAAAACTAGGAATCATTTTATCATATTTAGCAACTGGAAATAGCCTTATAACTTTACAAAGGCAGTTTCGTGTGCCCAGAGCAGCAATCTCTAATTTTATTCCCAAAATATGCGATGCAATGTAAATGATCTTGTGTTGGTCTTTTATTATTCAGATAGTGTAAAATTGCATGTATTTCTTCAAACCACTTTACATGCTATCTGTGCTAGCTTTCGAAATGACCCTGGATCTTCTATCTCTGTTGTTGCTTCAAGATATTCAGGGTAACAGCTATATAGTACCAATATACAGGGTGTTCATTTGAAAACTTCCCACCACGGATTTATCGAAGACCACTGATTAAAAGAAAAAACGCCGAGACACGTCAAAAAATTTGCCAAAGGGGACAACTTTTTAACCAAAAACTACTTCACCCCCTTTTACCCTCTGCCCCCCGGGGTCATCCCCTTAAAAATTTTAAATGACAAGGGATATCAAGTAATAGCTTGTTTGAAAGGTCCTTCAAAGTCCTTTATTTTTACGTTTGAGTTTTTAAAATCGGTCGATTCGTTTTCGAGAAAAGTAGAAAAATCTTTATTTATCTTAATTTGTTCAGATAGAAAAAAAAAACACACGAAAATATCACTTTTTATTTAAATAAGTGTTCAAAATATTGCCCGTTATTTGCCAAACAATGATATAGGCGATGTTCAAATTCCTGACGGACATTTTCAAAAACATGTTGTGGGAGATCATGGCAGCTTTCGATGATGCGTTGACGAAGTTCATCCAAACTTTCAGGTTGGGGAGTGAACACAACAGATTTCAAATGGCCCCATAGAAAAAAGTCCAATGGCGTCAAGTCAGGAGACCTACAAGGCCATTCTATAGGCCCTCTTCGCCCTATCCATTTATCTGGAAACTCCTGGTCTAGCCATTGCCGAACCGGAAGAACATAGTGAGGAGGAGCGCCGTCTTGCTGGAAATATATTTCAGCCTCATCAAGTATAGGGTTTCCATCGTCTTCGATTTGGTTTTCAATGGTTTCAGTGATAAGCGGATTGATCGTATTTTCCAACATATCTAAATAAATGCCTCCATTTAAATTTCCATTAATAAACAATGGCCCAATCACTTTGTTTCCTAAAACGCCTGCCCATACATTAATTTTTTGGGGGTACTGAGTATGCCCTTCTTCAAAAGCATGAGGATTTTCATTGCTCCAATACCTGCAGTTATGCTTATTAACAAATCCATTTAGATAGAATGTGCATTCATCACTGAAGCAGATAATCTTTACATGAATGGTATTATCATTAATCGCTGCAGTCATTTGTTCACAAAACTCAACTCGCCTATCGAAATCATCTTCGGTTAACTCTTGCAATATTTTCATTTTGAATGGATGAAATTTATGTAATTTAGTAACTGTGTGTACAGAGCCTAATGAAATACCAGTCGCATCAACAATTTTGCGTAATGAAGTATTATGATTTATGCCAAAATTACCCAAAACTTCAACTTGAGCGGCTTCATCCAAAACTCTACGATGATTACGTTTTTTATTTGCAACAGATCCAGTTTGAGTAAATTTAGTAACAAGGCCCAAAACATACCTATGCGAAGTTATCTTTTCCGGATGTCTGGCGTTAAATGTGACGGCAGTTTGCCGAGCACATTGATTTTGGGCACCATAAATTAGAATCATTTCCACTCTTTCGGCTAGTGTGTAAGCCATTTTGGAAGTAAAATCTGAATCAATAATATAATTTCCACTATCCCAAGATTGTCACAAAGGTAACTGACAGCAAATTAAATTCTTTCTTTTCCTAATACCTATAAAAAACTAAACAGGTATAAGAATACAGACAGTTCGTCCATATTATCTGTGTTTATAAATAGATGGCTGAAAAAAAGTCGGGTTGTTATTTGGTTGCTGCCACGTATAATCTTCCGAATTGCTGTTTATGTTGGTTTTTGAACACTTATTGAAATAAAAAGTGATATTTTCGTGTGTTTTTTTTCTATCTGAACAAATTAAGATAAATAAAGATTTTTCTACTTTTCTCGAAAACGAATCCACCGATTTTAAAAAATCAAACGTCAAAATAAAGCACTTTGAAAGACTTTTCAAACAAGCTATTACTTGATACCCCTTGTCATTTAAAATTTTTAAGGGGATGACCCCGGGGGGCAGAGGGTAAAAGGGGGTGAAGTAGTTTTTGGTTAAAAAGTTGTCCCCTTTGGCAAATCATTTGACGAGTCTCGGGGTTTTTTCTTTTAATCAGTGGTTTTCGATAAATCCGTGGTGGGAAGTTTTCAAATGAACACCCTGTATATGATCACTATGCTACCTTTTCTATTACCTGGATTAAGGCGTGAAGCGCTGCTTAGCTCGTTGCTCGGTGCTTCACTATGTTTCTACCCTATCAGTGTAAAGAAGATCTTCTAGCTTAAAATCGCGAATATTTCCTTCAATCTATTACCATGCATCATAACACCTTATATTATTATAAAATTGAAGAAATACCTCATACTTTCATCGGAGTCAAAGTAATGTAAATGAAATAATGCAGTTTTCCTCTACAGTTTAACAACTGTAAAAATAAATAAATAGTTCCCTATATGTTTCGGAAGCTGAAGCGTTCATCCTCAGGGGATACTAACATCGAGTTGAGCGAACTGTTAATGAAAGTTGTGTCAAATGAATAAAAATAACTTCACAGGATGAGGAATGTATAGTTGGAGACCTAATATACATATTAAATAAAAACAAAGTCAATTATAGCAAGAGACTTATGGGGAGTATTGGTCCTAAATTCTCAAAATAGTTGCTTAACCTTAGCAGGAACCCACTAAGAATACCAAGGGGAATCCTAACAGGACATATGGCTGTCAAGGATCACCGGAACAAAATGAAGATATACAGTGGAGATCTTAGCTATAGCCTCTGCGGAAAGGATAGGGAAATCGTCTATCATGATGTCTGTTAATGCGAATCCCTGGATCGCAGGCGCTATGCCATATCAGGGAGAGTAAAACTGAATGAATTAACCACTAAATTGACATTGACATTTTGTTTTTGTTTTTAAATATTTATTTATTGATTATAATGGCGCTACAATATATAATATAATACAACATTCATGAATAAATATTTATTAATTATTGTTACTAATAATTATCCTTGTAACGTATTTTTATAAACCTAGAAGGATTCATCATGTCTAGCATTCGCTAAGTTTAAAACTTGACAGTAAGTAACTAGATATGTTTTACCTCATGTGTTCCCAAAAATACGATAATCAAGAAACACTTAAAATAAGAAAAAATAGAGGAAAAAACCAAATAAACAAATTCTATTGTAGTACTGTAGTATTCCATGTTCCTATATAGGAGTAATAAACAAGGTTCCTCGTATGTCCCGGTATGATAATGGTTTCGTCTTGTTTTTTTTTTTTCGAGGAGTCCTTTTAACTGTCTGCTGTGTTACAATATATTAACGATATTCTGAAAAAGCCAGTTATTTAATGTTTTTTTAAAGTTGCACAAAAAACATCATTTTTCATGTCCTGCGGTAGCACGTTGAATAGCCTGTATCCAACACTGACAAATGCGCGCCCACCTATTGTTTTTTTGGTTTAGGCGTTCTCAAGTTTTTACTAGTTTTAAATCTAGTTTCATGGGAATGCGCAAGACCTAATGTTAGAGTTATTGTCTTAATTTTTACAAGGTGAAAGAGACTATTTTTGTAATATAACTGTCTGATGCTAAGAAGTTTTGTATCCATATAATAACGTTTCCGTACTATATAATATGTTCAGTTTAAACATGGACTTAATGATTCGTTTGTGAGCCGATCTTAATGGTCGTAATGTATTTTCATACAGTCTTCTCATATTTGTGTTATTAGTTATTTTGGATGGCTGCTTAAAAACGCATATTAAAGATCTAAGTTTTTTTTGTTAAATAAATTGATAGCATATTGGTCCCACTTTAAGCTAGAGTCTATACAGATTCCTAGGCAATCAACGTTATTTTTGCGCTGTATTATCCAATTTTGATGGTTTCTAACTGGAATTTTAATATCTATGAAGTTAGTATTGGGCAAGTTTGTTTTGTAAGAAGAGAAGGGCAGGTAGAATGTCGTGTTTATATTTATTGTTAAAAGATATTTATCGAAACTTTCAATTATTCGTGTTATTCCTTTAGAAATTTTTTGCTCAACATCAACCTAATATTTTCGTTGCACAAAGAACGCTGTGTCATCAGCAAATGATATTATATTACCTGGTAGCTCCAGGATCAGTAAAGGGTTTAAGTAAATTATAAATATAATTGGACTTAAATCTGTGCCTTGAGGTATCCCGTAGGCTACAATTTGTTGCTCACTTAATGTGCCCTGTATATCTACTCTCTGTGTCCTGTCCTTTAAATATCTTTTAAAAAGTGAATATGTTTGTCCGCGTATACCAACTGCATGTAGCCTTGACAACAACTCCCTATCGCACACCGTGTCAAAGGCCTTTGCCAGATCGATGAAAACGCCTGCACATGGTTTACTTCCATCTATACATTCATATACCCTATCCACGAGATAGGCAATTGCATCATTTGTTGACTTAACGGGCATAAAGCCGTATTGTGAGGGAGATTTTATTTTGTTTTTGTTAAAAAGGGTAAGTAATCTAGCTTTTAATGCCTCTTCAAATATTTTTGCGATATTCAATATTACACTTATTGGATGATAGTTCTCTAATAGTTTCTTATCGCCTTTCTTACAAATTTGTTTAATTATCGCTACTTTAAAGTGTTCTGGACATATTCCTGTAGAAAAGGACAAATTTACTATGTTGCACAAGGGCATGCTCATATATTTTGCAGTTTCTTTTAGAACTTTAGTTGTTATTTGGTCGAATTTGGCTTTAGTGACCTAATAACAGATTTTATTTCATTACAGTCCACCGGGCTTAGGAAAATAGAATTTGAGTTATTTGCCTCTCTTTGCTAGTTTCTTTTTATTGAACTATTTGTTTTGATAAGATTTGCCATTTTTTCTCGAACTGAAGCATAGTGTTTATTAAAGATATCTACGATATTTTTTAAGTTATCTTTAGTTGCATTTTCGTCATTTTGGATTTTCCTAATTCCAGTTACTTTGTCTTTTTTATTTAAGCAATTATATTGATTTATAACTTGCCAAAGCTTTTTTGCGTTGTAACTGTTTTCCTCTATTTTGATACTATAGAATTCTTCTTTTGCTTTTATCAGTAGGTGTATTATTTTATTTCTATATCTTTTATATTGATTGTATATGTCCATATTTTTTGTTAATTTAAATTTTCTGTACAATTTCTCTTGTGTTTTTATAGATTGTATTATCCCCTTGGTAATCCAGGGTTTTTTGGCGTTAGTTGTAAAGACTTTTTATAGGTGCACTTTTTTATGTGTTTATTCATCTTTGCTGTATAAACTAATACAAGGAACCAAGATAACTGAGTGGATACAATAATCGAAGGTTTGCACAATAGGCCTACTTATGGCCGTAGTGCTCCGGTTAAGGACGGGCCTAAGGAAACCAGGAAACAAAAAAAAAATAGTCATATTAACATATTAATTGAATTATCATTCGAATATAAGTGAAGTTTTAATTATAAATATGAAACTTTAATTAGTGAAGAAACTGTGTGGATAAAAGATATATACAGGGCTGCCCAGAAGTCCGGAACAAAATTAATATAGCCTTAACCTGTAAATTTTGGGAAAAATGCTCGGACACGTCAATTTAGTTTTATATGATATGCTCACGTTTTGACGTTATTCGTTTGTTTTTTTTTATAGACATTTGTCAAAGATATGATGACATCGATCTTTTTTCTAAATGGAAATATACAGCTTGTGATACATCACTTGAAAGCCAATATCTCGTACAGTATGCTCATAAATTTTGACGCGATTCTGTCAAGCTATTTCAAAATTACGACTGTTAAAAGTTTTAAAAAAATCCCTATTTAAATAAGCGGAAATGGATAAATCATTGATGTTTTGTTTTACCTTTCAAGGTAAGAAATCTTCATTGTTTCACGTTCTAACATTTTGTGACATTGTGAACTTGAAAAATTAATTTAGGTATTTCCAAAGTATTATTTTACAATTTTCTAAACAAAAATGGTTTTGTAGGAAAGGCAGCGTATCGAAGAAGTCTTGATATTGTTAGGATGTGGAGATAAAATAAGAAGTCAAAGTGAAGTGTGCACTTTATTTAATGCTAAATATCCGGAAAATCAAATTTCACAGGGCACTGTTAGTAAAATATTCCACAAATTTGATGAACATGGCACAGTAAAGGACTTGCCTAGGAATAGACGGCCACGTGTTTTAGGCGACCATGAGAAATTGGATATTGCATTATCTCTGCAGGATAATCCGCATGTTTCAACAGTTTAATTGGCTCAAAAACATGATACATCTAGAGGTACTGTTGAAAGATTTTTGAAAGCAGAAAAATACCACCCTTATAAAGTATGTCTTGTCCAAGAGCTTATAGAAGATGACTATGATAGGTGTTTGCAATTTTGCGAAGAAATGATGAGACGGTGTGACGAGAATATATATATAGGTTTCCACAGAACATATTATTTTCGGATGAAGCTACTTTCTATTTAAACGGGGTGGTTAACAGACATAATTATCGTTTCTGGGGTCAAGAAAATCCACAATGGATATTTGAAGCGCATACTCAGCGGACCCAGAAAGTAAATGTATTGGCAGGTATCATTAATAACTGAATTTCAGGGCCATTCTTTTTGGAAGGAAAACTCACAGCTGAACGATACCTGGATTTTTTAACCTTCGAGTAATGAAACAATTTGGTTTCAGCAAGATGGTGCTCCCCCGCATTTTGTTGTCAATGTGAGAAGATAATTAGATCAGATATTGCCAGTCCCCAGACTTAACGCCTCTAGACTATTTTCCTTGGGGATATTTAAAAGAAAAAGTTTACCAAAATAGGCCAAATAATATTGAAGATTTGAAAAACAAAATTAGATTGGAGACACATAACATACCGGCTGAAGCCATTCGAAATTCCGTCGACGGATTTTACCATCGTCTGGGAGCATGCCAAGTAGAGGGTGGAGGACATTTCCAGCATTTGCCACGCTAAACCACCTTTTTGTTGTGCTTTGTTTTGCTTCGTTACATGTTTATTCTTTTTGACAAAATATTTTATTTTATTTATTTATAAGCTCTTTATTGGTTTCCCAACAGGCCATCGACCTAAGGTCCTTCAGCCTATAATATTTACAATATGCCTCTCATTTCATCTTATTACCTATTACAAAATAACACTCAATATATTGTATCTTTTCCCTATCTTACAAAAAAAAACGAAAAATATACATTCTCTTGTTCCCCTAAAAAACAACTCTCATCCAGGTTAAACTTAAAACTTGACAAAATAAATAACAAATAAACCATAACTATTTTTAAGTCACAATGTCACAAAATGCCAGAATGTGAAACAATGAAGATTTCTTACCTTGAAAGGTAAAAAAATCATCAATGATTTATCATTTCCGCTTATTTAAATAGGGATTTTTTTTTTAAACTTTTAACAGTCGCCATTTCGTAAAAGCTTGACAGAATCGCGCCAAAATGTATGAGCTTACTGTACGAGATATTAGCTTTCAAATGATGTATCACAAGCTGTATGTTTCCATTTAGAAAAAAAGATCGATGTGGTCATATCTTTGACAAATGTCCATAAAAAAACAAACGAATAACGTCAAAATGTGAGGATATATAAAACTAAATTGACGTGTCCGAGCATTTTCCCCAAAAGTTGCAGGTTAAGGCTATATTTATTTTATTCCGGACTTCTCGGCAGCCCTGTATACAGGGTGGCGCACCGAAAACTTTCCACCCAGGTTTATTTTCGTGTTAATAAATAAATTAAAATTTGCTCGAACACGGGAACCTTAGTTCTCAGGGGGAGATATTTTTTGCCATTTTCACCCCCCCCCCCCCTGCTCTCGCCCTTAAAATCTTAAATGGAAAGGGGGTCGAGTAATATCTTATTTTAAAGGGAATTAAATTGCCTTCCCAACGCGACCTTTCTGGTTTAAATCGAGTGAAAAGTTACTGAGAAATAGGGCTAAAAAGAAAAGAAAATATAAAAGTAATAAAATTTATTACCGCTTTTATCAATCAAGTACCTAAATGTTCAAAATGTCCACCTCCAAGCTCCATGCAATTGTAAAGGCACTGTTCAAAATGTTCGCGAACATTATGGAGCATTGCGGGAGTTATTTGTCGGCACTCGTGCACCATTCGTTGTCGCAAGTCTTCCAGGGAATTGGGTTGGGTTGCATAAATTTAGACTTTAAATGTCCCCACTAAAAAAAGTCCAGTGGCGTCAAATCAGAAGATCGTGCAGGCCATTCAATAGGACCTCTTCTTCCAATCCATTTTCCTGGAAAATTTTCATCCAGAAACTGTCTAACAGGGAACGCATAATGCGGGGGTGCTCCGTCTTGCTGAAAGTAAATATTCTCTGGCCGATAACGGTGATTTTCTTCTATGGCATTCGTTAAAGCAGGGTTAATAGTGGTTCCCAACAGGTTCAGGTACATTTTACCTGTTAAATTTCCAGGTATAAAATACGGCCCAATAATACGGTCCCCAAAAATTCCAGCCCACACATTTAATTTTTCGGGATGTTGAGTATGCACTTCTCTAAAAATTCTAGGGTTGGAATCCGACCAATACCTGCAATTCTGTCGATTGAGAGTACCGTGAAGAAGAAAAGTGCATTCATCGGAGAAACAAATGTTAAAAGTAAATTGTAAATTGCTAATGATCATTTCACTAATTAACTCGCAAAATTGCAAATGGCGATCGTCATCGTCTTCATAAGGTTCATGAACCAGTTTTATTTTATAGGGATGGAACTTATGCATTTTTAAAGTACGCTGAATCGTTCTACGCGAAACACCCGATACATTCGACACTTTCCTCCTGCTAAGTGTGGGATCGATGGCAATATGACCCAAAACTGCAACTTCTACAGCTTCATTTCTTACAGGATTTCAACAATCCTTTTTTTGTTTAGCACTGATCCTGTTTCACGAAACTTTGCCACTAATTGTAGCACGTAAGTATGAGACAAGTGTGCATTCAGATGGAATTCATTATAAGACAGCAGGACGGCAGCTCGAGCACAATCGTTACTTCTAAAGAAAATTGAAATAATTTCAACCCTTTCTTAAAGAGTATACGTCATTTTAATCCGTTATTGAACACACTGAAATGTAAAGCAAAATGAAATTTTATTCTTACTATAAATTTGATCGATGCCAAAAACAAACTGAGCTTTTACGGCAAGTGAAATTCCAAATCCCTTTTGTTAAGATAGTATCCTTTTTTGGGTATGTTTTACCATTTATTTGTTTACATTTAAGCACAAATTTGTTTACTATTTAATTTCTCGAAAGGTACTCAGCCATATTCAACGAGCAAGGTTCCGTTGGAAAGACAATTAAATTCCTTTTATAATAAGCTATCGCTCGACTTTCCTTTTTATTTAATAGTGTACGAGTGCCGACAAATAACTCCCGCAGTGCTCCATATTGTTCGCGAAAATTTTGAACAGTGCCTTCAGTGCATGGAAGTTGGAGGTGGAGATTTTCAACATTTACTTAATTGATACAAGCGGTAATAAATTTTATTACTTTTAAATTTTCTTTTTTTTTATCCCTATTTCTCAGGAACTATTCACTCGATCTAAACGAGCAAGGTCGCGTTGAGAAGGCAATTGAATTCCCTTTAAAATAAGGTATCAATCGATCCCCCTTTCTATTTAAGATTTTAAGGGTGAAAGCCACCCTGTCGTAGGGGTTTAAGCAGGGGGAGTAAAAATAGCAAAAAAATATGTCCCCTTGAGAACCAAGGCTTCCGTGTTCGAGCGAATTTTGATTTATTTATTAACAAGAGAATAAACCTGGGTGGAAAGTTTTCGGTGCGCCACCCTGTATATAACGGATTTCTTGAAAGATATATGTAGTGACGCGAAATGCGAAAAATTAGTATTGAGGTATCCCGACGAATATTCATCTTTTAAGCTGAGTATTCCGTTTAATAAACTAGAAGCAGTAAACAAATCGGAACTGTGGCCTAAAGATAGTAAAATAAACATATTTTTTCTTGGTAGAAAGTGGCGGTCAAGAAATAGTAACCAGTCGCGAGTGCACAGAAATTCCAATAACGCAAGTTAATTGTCAATGTCTCACAAATAAAATTGACCAGATGAAGGTGTATCTCAAATCTAAACAACCCGATATGTTATGTGTATCGGAGCATTGGGGTAATTAATTAAATTGTAACTTATTTCAAATTGAAGGCTACCAGGTAAAGGCTATCTCTTATAGAAAGAAGCATATACATGAAGGCACCCTTATTTTTATAAAAAATAACGATGATTTTAAGGTGAGCGAATTGTTGTGTGATTCTGTCGAAATGCATTTCGAGTGTTGTGCTGTAAAGTTTAAAATTTGTGATTTTGAGTGTTGCATAATAAGCACCTATCGACCACCGGATTGTAACTATAATCTATTTTTTAAAAAGCTAGCGCAGAGACTGTATCATACATATCATACATCATATATTATAATGTTTTTATATGCGGGGATTTTAATATAGACTACTTAAAACATAGTACGTATAAGACCCTGCTTAACGATTTAATGCGTTAATAGGGGGCAAAATGGTTAATCTACTAAAATTAATTATATTATCTTGAGTAATGTCGAAAGGACCCTGATTCGCTCTGAACTATCACAACCTAACCTAGGTGATCATCTGGCTATTAGTTGTTATGTATCATTGTCTAAAGATCAAAAATGTCAAGTAATAAAACATAAATCTTTTAATACTAGTATAAGGATGATAAATGAACACAATTTTAACAATTTTCGATTGCATGTTGAAAATTGTTCTTTCTTAAATGCGTTTGAAATAAATGATGTTGATGAATCATTTCGTGATTTTGTGGATACAATTTTATGGGGTATTGAGGTAAGTTTTCCGCTCAGGCATTATCATTCTGGAGCTGGTAGGAATATGAAGAAAAGCTGGTTAAACCCTGACATAGTTAGAGCGGGCATTGAATTAAAAAATAGTTTTTGGTTGATGAAAAACTTTAGTAATATAGAACTTAGACAAAGTTATACCAAACAGAAAAGAGAATACGCAAATATGATCTTGCATGGAGGCTAAAAAGGCATATTATACTAACATGATAAATAAAGCTGATAATAAAAAAAGAAAACGGGGGAAGTTGTAAATAAGACACTGGGACGAGCAAAAAATAGTTCAAATATCAGACTGGCTTATAACGGATCTTTCCTAGATAATCATTAAGACTTGGTCAAATATTTTGCCGATCATTTTTCTCATACAACAAATAAAAAACTTGTTGATGCCTTCGGCAACAACATGTCTGATACGTGCACTATTACTCGCCACATTAATAATTCGTTTGTATTCTCGCCTGCTGAGGTGGCTAATGTACAGGGTGCAATTATGGGTCTAAAAAATGTAAAATCCGTTGGTGGTGATGGGATTAGCAATAGACTTTTAAAGGCAACTAGTAATTTGATTGCGGAACCATTAACTTACTTAATTAATCATTCTATCAACATGGGTCACTTTCCCAATATACTAAAGTTAGGGACTATTATCCCAGTTTTTAAAAAAGACGATCCAACCGACATACATAATTATAGGCCAATGACTATATTAAGTGTTCTTGCGAAAGTGGTCGAACGAGTTATGTACGATAAAATTGTTAAGTTTTTAACTGAAAATCAGTTTGGATTTAGGGCTTAAATGTCAACAGAGACTGCCGCAAATTCTTTTCTGGAATTTACATATAAAAAACTGGATTCGGACTATGAGACTGCTGGATTGTTCTTCGATCTGTCAGCTGCTTTCGATACCTTGAATATAGACTTTATGTGTGACACATTTTTCGCTCTGGGATTCAGAGGCAACATACTAAATTGGTTGCGTTTCTATTTAAGTGATAGAAAGATCTGTGTTAAAATAAATGGTGTCGAATCTAAGAAATGTAAATTGGATGTGGGGGTACCACAGGGGTCCGTGCTGGGACTATTGCTTTTCTCGATTTATGTAAATGATTTACCAACCTGCATCTCAGCAGAGAAAATTGTAATGTTTGCCGATTATATGTCTTTTGCAGTCTCAGCACGGACCGCTGAGGAACTTGAGCTTAAGATAAAAGATATTTTTGGGACCTTTCAGGAGTGGTATAGATCAAAGTCACTGATTTTAAATGCGAAAAATACAGTAACAATTAAGTTTTCACTCCGGACTTGTGTCCATCCAGGTCTTCAAGTCGATGAGAATTTAAGGCTTGAATCTCAGAAAAGCGCACGACTATTAGGTATATACCTTAATAATACCCTTGATTGTGTTAAACAAATTGATACTGTTTGCAAAATAATTAATAAGTCGTATTTTGCCTTATCCAGAATGAAAAAGCTTCTGGATCATAAATCCTTACTTGATCTGTACTACTCCTTAGTATATTGTCATCCGACTTATAACATTATACTTTGGGGAGGTGCTAGTACTATAAATAGAGTTTTTATATCCCAAAAAAGTGCATTCGATTAATATTTAATCTGAAACCAATGGAGTCGTGTAAACCCAACTTTATTGCTAGTAACATTTTGACATTGCCATGATTTATATACTGAAATGTTTGCTATATGCTAGAGAAAATCTGCATCACTATTCAAAAAATAACTTAAGTCATACTTACAATACTAGATCTGGCTCCTTACTGAGGGTAGTTGCGCATAAAACTAGAAAGTATGAGAATACTCCATCTTATGTATGTGTGAAGCTTTTCAGTAGACTTCCCAGTGTCTTAAGGGTAGGACATTAAAGAGCTTTAAAATAAAAATTAAAAAACTCCTGGCTTCTAAAATATTATACTGTGACCGAATTTTTAAATGACAGTTTTTAAATGTTTGTTTGTTTGTTTACTGAAATGTTGTAAAATTTATTTTAAATTTATTAGTTTTCTGGCTGTATTAATTGACGTGTACATCCATTGTAATGTCTTACGTATGAATAAAGGATTTATTATTATTATTGTAATAAATTGAGTTATAAAAGTTTTTTAAATTTTTATGTGGAAATTTAGAAATACTAACTTAATTGTGGAAAAAAAATGTTGTTTTGTGTTAGTGTTGTTAACTAACATGTAGATATGGGGCTATGCTGTGTATAAAGTTAATATATATAAATGAAAACATATTACCCAATTATTTTGATATATTGCTCCAAATATTTATATGAAAATTTAAAAACAATTTAACAATCCTGCTCAAAAAAGCAAGCTAATAAAAGATATTTTGCAGCTGTCCCAAGTTATGTTTCAAAGGAAATTTCAAAAAGATAACACATCCGTATGTGTGACCCTACTCAGCTGACACCTTTAATAACTTGAACGGTGAGGTGAAAAATGATCATGCTTGTCTAGCTGGCTTTTAAATGAATTGAAAAGGTTTTGAATACCTGGCCAATCGCGATTAAATATTCATTGAAACCCCACTTTTCTTCACTAATGCACTAAAAAAAAAAAGCGAGAAAGAAAATATTTGGAAGGTGTGTAGGATAACCACTTAGTCACTGCATAATAATATTATGATCCAAAAGAGACCTACACTGATAAAAAAAAAATGTAAAAATACACCCTCACACATTGGTCACTTTTGTGCCACACAAATATGTGTTAAATTACATCGTGTCCGAAATTCTACATTGTTCATAAAAAATTTTAAATTGTAAATCTACCACTAAGAATGGATTCTTACAGTAAGAGTGTAATAATAAAATAACAATAATTCTTCAATTACATGTAAATTTACATTAAAACTTCACGCGATCTATTAGAAATCAAACAGAAAATTAAGCAAGAACTCAAGATTGACATCTCTTAGGTTGCTGTCTGTTGACTCAACTAGTGGGTATTAGGTAGGAACAATTATGTATATAGGGCGTTCCATTTAAAAAAGTAAGTTAGTCTCTATGGGAACCAAACCAGAAATGACAGAAGAAACTCATTCAGGTAGAGATGTGGGGAATGTTTTACTGAACAACTTTCATAAAGGTCACTTTTTCGTATACGAGGTAATTCGAAAGTTACAGGCATTATGCGAGACTGTCTTGCCACTCTCTATATATCCATAGCACGTATAAAGAATACAGTAATTTTCGGTAAGCGTGTGGTGTGTTATATATGCTTGATGGTTATTTAATTGGCCCTTTTTTTGGAGAACCGCCTGACAGGCGACAACTACTTCAATTTTTTACAACATGAATTAAAGGGACTCCCAGAAGATGTTCCTATAAACATCAGAATCCAAATGTAGTATGAGCACGATGAAGCTCCTGCACATTTTGCTCGTCAGGTCAAGCAACATTTAGGCGAACTATTTCCAGGGCATTGGATTGGTCGCGGTAGTCTTATTAATTGGCCTCTGGTTTAAGAACGAAGTATGTAAAGTAAAAATGGACACTCGGGATACACTTATTTGACATATTAGAAATACTGCAGCTAATATTAAAGAAGAAATACATGGAGCAATTAGAAGAGCAACAGGCCAACAGGCGCTCTTCGTAGACGAAGCAGAAAATGTTTAGAGTTCAATGACGGTATTTTTCTACATTTAAGCTATGATTAAGGAAACGTTAATGTATGAAATTTTGTTAAATTGTTATTACGTTTTAACTAGAAAACAATTGAAAATCGAATAGAACATAATATGGGGTTTTCACATTGTTTTCGTATGTATAATACACTCCTGTAGTTTAGTCCGTTCCTTCCAACTCATCCTACATAACCTGGCCAATTGATGGTTGTGAAGCATAACACCTAAGTTAAGGTTTAAAAAGTAACCCCAACCTTTTTATTTAATAGATCAATTAATAGTTTAATATTACTGTGGTTATTTTATACAGCGCTTTCCAGTTCTCTTCTTACTTCTCTCTCTATTGTTTGCGTGGTGTCAAGCCCCACGTTGGGCGCCAAAATTGCGACGCGCACTTCGAGTCGAGTTTTAGTAGGAAAATAACTATATTTATATTTTTTAGGCAAGTTTTATTCATACGATGACAAATTTTAAGGTATGATTTTACATAAAAAAATATGGAAGTAGTTCATATTAACGTATGTCCGCAAACGCTTCAAAATATCAGGTGGCATGTATTGCAACCAGTGGCGTGGTAACAAAAGGGGGTGGTTAGTTCAGGTTAGTTAGTGGCGTCGCAACAAAAGGATGGTGGATTATTTAAGGTCGCATTTTTTTCGCCGAGTATATTTTGGCTTCTTTTAAAATGAATTATGGTTCCTTTAACATTATTAGGTAAAAGAGTAACTAAGTTTTCAAATAGCACCTTTTAATTTTGATTACTTGTTTCTTACGTAATCTGCTTACTAAATTTACGCACCACAATCGTCCTTTTATCTCCAAAACGGTCGAATATATGCGAGGACCTCTTTGACGTAAAAACGTTCATAGAATCATAATTAATTTGAAAAATAGCTAGCGAAAATACACCCGGCAAAAAAAAATACTTAAATAAGCTACCACCCTTTTGTTACCATTTAGCTCTAATAACACTAACTTATGCCTACAAGTTTATTTCGGTATTGTAACCAGAACCTAATAAATAAAAAAAAATTGATCACGACATCTTTAAGGGCCTGAACTCCGTATGGAAGCATTTGCGGATCTACACGGGGTCTTGATTGGGTTTTTACGTCAGGATATTCCTTTGACATCTGTTGCTTCATCGAAGACTTTTTGAGTTTTGTCGCTTAGTTTTGAATTTTGATTCGGCTATTGCTTTACCTATTTGTGTCGTGTGTCGCTTATGAAGGCTGGAAAGCTGCATAGTTCTTGGCGCCTCTTACCTGTCTATTAGACGATCATGGTAGTGCTTCTTTACAGTATACTCATAGTGCTTATCTACTGTTAGAGATTTATGTCAACGGGGAGTCAGTCTTTTGGTAGGTCTGGTCGTCGTATGCGAGCCCGTTATTAGTATATTGATCGATACGTCCGTACGCCTGTAATAGTCTGTGATTATTTTTAAAAATAATTCGTTGATTGTCAGTTTTCAATGCACAGTTCATTGTATATCTTGGAGCATTTGCGATGAATTTCAGCCCCTTATTTTGAATCACCTGGAACTTATTCAGTTCGGACCAAGATTGTGCCCCATAAGTAAGTACCAACCCGACCAAGACCTTATAGAGGTTAACTTTCTAGCGATTATTAATAGTGCTAGGAAGTTTAGTTCACTCTGCCGATTTCAATCTTTCGATCTTGTTCAATTCTGATTTATATTTGCACACGCACAATGAAGCAAAAGAAAAATATAAGGGAAATATTTCAAAGTAATATTATAAATAACGAAGAAACCTACTAAATACATAAAAGAGAAGCATGGTGCTTCGTGGATAGTACAGTGCAACTATACCGTTCTTTGCTGTATGAAAGTCTCGATAAATATGACAAATTTTGTCTCTAGCCACAGCGCATCGAATGAGCGGTACATACAATAAAGGTTAGTTCACACGCTATATTCTACAAGTTGTACGTGAGGCAGCAATCCACCTGTCCGACAGCCGATACCATCGGTCGATCTTCGAGCTCCGGGTAGTTCAGGATCTGCTTCACGGTCGTTTCGCTCTCGTTCTCGTTTTGCGTATAGTACTAGGCTTTAGTTCGCGTTGATTCAATCTTTAAAGAATTACTGATTGAATCTTTTGGTTCAGTTATCAGATTCGATCTTTTGAACTGGTTCGTTCGCGAACTGCACACCTCTAATTACTAAGTCTACTCCACCTGTGAAGCAGGGGGTAGATTGAGCTTAATTGACGTAATGCTGCCCTGAATTTAGTTATAGTGTTCCACTTAAGGATAGCAGAATTTTATTATTTAAAATTATTTTTATTATAGGTGCATTAAGTTTGTGCTACATAGTACAGGGTGTCTTGTTTTCGATGGTTTTACGGGGTATCTCCGTTATTAGTAAAAATAGAAGGATACGGTTTTCGCAGCACTGTGCTACTCTTTTGTGAAACAAGAGATGCCGCAGTCAGAATTTTTCTAGTCCTCCTTGTTTTTGATATACGGGATCTTTTTGAAAATTTTACATTTTAGGACATTTAGGTTACCCTGTAGCTTATCAAAGAGGAAACAAATGCTCTTTTTGTAGTTTTTGACGTAGAATCTAGTGACGTACTCAGATTTTTGCTAAAATCACTAGTTTTCGAGAAAAAAACAAACCTGCAGCCGAATAATTACGAACATCGATATCGACAAAACTCCCTTGCTTCTCTCCTCGTCTTGCCGTAGTTCGGTTTAAATCGACAAGATGGGAATTACAGACAATATATAAGTTAAAACATGTCGATTTTCTCGACACGACAATAAGCGACTAGTTTTATGGACCCGATAGCCATATCGAGCCAAAAGATAACCTCAATTTTTAGCAAGAAAATAGTAGTTTTCCTATTCAGTGCGCAAAGTTATGTTTTCCCGCACGCGAAAGCAGTTAGACGAACGACGCGAAGCGGAGTTCGGATAAGCTTTAAGTGC
Source organism: Polydrusus tereticollis (assembly GCA_963920685.1). Taxonomy (NCBI): domain Eukaryota; kingdom Metazoa; phylum Arthropoda; class Insecta; order Coleoptera; family Curculionidae; genus Polydrusus; species Polydrusus tereticollis. The sequence goes on along the minus strand of OY987329.1, from coordinate 85,513,465 downwards.
GGGAAAACTACTTTGCGCACGTGTTAGGAACAATATTTTTTCTACGAGTGAAATAACTATATATTTTTTTAATTTTAAATTTTTATTGACATCAAAAACAACTATATCCCCCTTTGTTCGCACCATTTGGAAAACAACTCGTACTGTTTCTCGTATTTTTCTCGCGATTTGGCAGGCAGCAATTGCAAACTAGCCATGTTGGCGGCTTCTAGGACATCTTCTGGAAGTTCTTCTTCAGTGATATCCATTTTTAAAACAGTTTTTTTTTATTTTAAATAGGTGAAAATGCTAGTGAAAATTTTGAAGAAGACCTCTAAACTGACATGAAAGCGTTGTATGACAATGTATTTTGGTTGCTAAGGGAACAAACCGCATTTGACACAAAAATACTTGATTTTTTTTAACTTGAACAAAATTAGAGGAAAATATAATAATGCAGATTTCAAAAAAATTTTGAGCCGCACGGCACAATACTTCGGTATAGTTTATAAGGCAACACATAAACCACCTGTCAACTTTGTCTTGTTACAATATTTTTGTATAAATATCTAAAAAAATTATAAAATATAAGAAAAAAACGCGTCTATAATATGGTAATTTTGCTTTAAAATAAGTGTGCGGGAAAAAAAATTTCCCGCACAGTGTGCGGGAAAGTGCTACTTTGCGTATGCAAAAGTGTGCGCAAAGTAGCTTCTTTGCGGTCACTCGTAGAAAAAGTAATTTTTAGTGCCGATGTTTTGATTTATCCATTTTTCATTTTTAAATTAAATTCAAATTTGTTTAATAATTAATTAAAGTAGAAGCGAATAAAACGCTAAGTATTTTTCATTTATTGGGAGAAATCAAATTGTTCTAAAAGGTACCTAGAAATTTTTTCCAAAAATTAGTCTTGTGCAAGTTAAATGCTGTACAATATTTATGATTTAACTGTGAGTAAATTAAGCATAATATCGCCTATACTACACTCATGGACAAAATTATCGAATATTTTTAATGTTTCATAATTTCTTTTTGAAAAAATAAATTCTGATGAATCAAGTCATTTAAATATTATCATTTACGAGAAACTGTTTATTTTAAAATATTTTAGTGAACAATCTTAAGTTTTTATCAGAAGAAAATCGTGAAAAAAAAATTAATCCTAAATGTTATGAAAATTAAGGATATTTACATCATATTTAAATACTAATTGGAGGACAATTACAAGTCTTTTAATTAGAATTAGAGCACAGTTAGTAACGAGTATTTCCCCCTCGAGCTCTAATTACTGCTTCCATTCTTCTCGGCATGCTGCTAAGGAGGTTCTGGATATATTCTTGAGGAATTGCATTCCACTCTTCTTGTGCAGCAATCCGAAGCTGGTCTATTGTACTTGGAACGGGATTTCTTCGTCGTATGCGGCTTTTAAGATAGTCCCATATATGTTCTATTGGATTTAAGTCGGGGCTATAATAATATGGTGGCCAATTTAATCTTTAAATTTGGACCGCATCAAGGTAATTAGTCACTATGTTAGCTGCATGCGGTCGAGCATTATCGTGCATTAATATGAATCCTTCATATCCAATATGGCCGACATAAGTCAAAACATGATCTTGCAGGATGTTTTCAATATACAAGTCACTTGTCATTCGTCCAATCACTTCCACGAGTTCGGTGCGTCGCTCCCAAGAAATACCGCCCCAGAGCATTATACCGCCACCGCCAAAACTAACGGTCTCTATAAGATTGCAGGCAGCATACCGTTCTCCAACTCTTCTGTAGACGTGGTTTTGCCCATCTGGCTTCCATAACTGAATTCTAGTCTCATCCGTAAAGAGAACATTTTTCCAATTCTCGATATCCCACTGAATATGTCTTCTAGCAAATTCTAATCGTCGGGCTTTGTGATTTTGGAGAAGACGTGGAACTTTGGCAGGCCATCTTGGCTTTAAACCTGCTTCTTTTAATCTTCGCCTAACTGTTTTTGAACTTACATTAATTTGTCTTACATTTAGTAAGTCATTTTTGAGATGCGTCGATGTCAATGTACGATTTCGTGTAGAATTAAGTATCAAAAATCAATCATCAATTGCTGTTGTACACCTCTTGCGCCCTTGACCAGGTCTACGTACGAACTTTCCGGTCTCTTCATACCTTTTTAAAATATTCGATACTGTAGATTGACCTTTCCTGAGACGTCGTGCGATATCCTTTTGTTTATATCCTTTGTTATATAGAGTTACAATTTGCACCGCTTCAACTTCATTGCAGTGTCTAACTGGTGCCATACTGATGTTTTCAATAGCAACAAACACAAACACTATTTGCTATTACTTAGCTAATTACACTACAGTAACATAATTCCAAGCTTAATTCACTATAATTCATAAAATACGTAATTAATTGTTTTTGATAAAATGCACAAGAGACAGTAGTATGTGCCATTAATGTTAATTAAACGTCAAAATATGTTAAAACAAGTGAGTAATCAGCCTACTAGATAACTAATATCAGCACATGTAAGTTTACGGCGATTATTTAAATTTATTTTGAAATAATAATGATTACAAAAAATATTCGATAATTTTGTCCATGAGTGTATATATATCAATAAGTATTCAATATTGTTTATTCCTCATTATATATTATACATACTATTTCTACAACCATTTAAAGGAACTTTACGAAACTGCATAGTATTAGATGAGGTTTTTTAATGGCATCAAGTCATTTATATTTGTTTATAAAGAAAATAGGTACTTAGTTCGTTTGCTCGTCTGAGGTAGTTACCTTCCTACTGGTGCTACTCCAAAGTCAATATTTTTAGGAATAGCTAAATGTCCACTGTCGATTGACCGAAAGTAACCGAGCACATATCGATAATTACCAATAAGCGATTGGTCGTACTCGCAAATGTATCCCGACTCGAGATGCCACTGATCGACTTCGATATCTTGATCGACAATTAATAGAGTGTTTGTAATTCGGCTGCTGCTTTTTTTAAAATATCACACTATATATTTTTTAATAATATAATTTAGTTTATAACAGGCTGCTCAGAAATATATAATGTCTTATTTTTATTTATAATATTATGCACGAAATTAACGTTTTATTAAAAAATATATATTTTTTGTTAGTAGACCATGAGAAGTATTCAAAAAAAACTATTAGTGGTATGATCATTACTGCAGAAGAAATATTTTGGACTCCTTAATCTTATTAGCAGTTATATTTCAGTAAAAATAATAACAATTCATAAATCGAGTTGTGTTTAACTGCGTAAAACATTAAGAACAAAAGCTGAAAATTTATAGAACTTTCTCATACATATTGCTCAAATTGTTCTCCATTATGCCTTAGACATGTTTCACACATAGTTCTTATTCGCCTTAATGAATTTTATCGACAAGCGTGCGGTAAGTAACTACTTACCGCACTGATTTGAGTGCGGTAAGTATCACTTTACCGCACTAGTGCTGTAAGTAATTACATACTATAAAAACAAGTGTTTATATTATTCAAGTGTATTTTTTATTTAAAAAAAAAACTCTATTAAACATTATATGTATAACAAATACTTACATATTTAAATTTCTAAACTAATCCAAACTTATAAATTAAGAAATATTAATATTAATTGTAGAATTTGTAGCATTTCCAAACGATATCGATGAAGGAAGTGTTTTCCTATCCGATGAGACACAAGAATTGAAATTTACAGATTTACTAAAACATGAGGTTCTCGCATATTCTTCTACACCATTTATTTGCTTTGCAATTCCTATTTTATTTTGCACCGAATTTTCAATATAGCCCTCCGCAACACTGGAGGACTTCCATCCACCATGTCTTTTTAAACTCATGATATCCCCGCCAGCATCTACTAATAATGTAGCTGACGTCCTTCGATAACAATGTTCCGTATATTCTTTGGGACTGGACAAGTTTAAATATGATGCAATTTGAGAAGGTATTTTTCCAAAAGTATTTATACCTAGTGGTTGGATAGTGCATCTCCCTTTTTTTATATGCAATAAATAACCGTGTATGGGCATGGGCAGTATGATCGGGTCTAAGGGCTCTATACTTCTTGAAAATTGAAATATTATTAATTTCTGATGAAAATCCTTCCACGTAAACCACGAACTGTCGATCTACATGTGTCTTTGTATCCGGGACAGTTACAACAAGGTGGGTTTGAAGTTCCATAATATCTTCAATTTTCATTTTACATAACTCCACTCGGCGACATGCCCCAGCGATGCCCACAATGACTACCACCTGAAACAAGCAAATAAGTTGTTATTTAAAAGTAGATTTTAAAAAAATCGCAATTAAGTGCCTTCATTAATAAAAAACTCCTCATCTCCTCATCATCCTCGCCGTAACAAGGAATTTTACAACCTCACTTCTTGGAGAATGCCTTTGATTTCTTAGCTTTGTATCCCACAGACTTCCTTTTTAAATATGCCATCAGTTTTGCATACCTGCTTATGTCGACATTATTTTTGATACTTATAGTAGATCTGAGCATTGAGTAATAACTCCATAAAGAGGATGATTTACTGTCCTTAAATTTATCCACAAAATAGGCAAGCATCACATCTTCACTAATTGCTTTAACTTACTTTGATGAACACCAGTCCATGAAGAGCCCATATTCCTTCTCATATCTATGCCGTTATTTATCCGGCAGTAAATTAAGGGTAGCTGCTTTAGCAATGTCCAGAATTTCCTTCGGAATTTCATCATCACTGCAGCTACTGACTTCCATTTAAAGGACGTTAAACATACTTTCACGAAATTGTTACAAAAATAAATAACGTTTATTCCGTTGTCAAGTTTTACATCTGTCATAAAAAAGCCAACTATTAAATTTCTATAATTTATTTCCCTAGCAACCTGACGTTAATGCATTGTTGATAACGACTTACGAGGCACCTACGGGGTAAATTAAAACAGTGCTCTTTTAGAGTTTTTAATATTGGTGCCCTAAAACATGCTTGTAGATAAAATATCGTACAATACACTTATGGTAGGTGTCTTTACCGCATTTGCGTGATTTACCAAACTCGCCTTCGGCTCGTTTTGTTAAACATCACGCACATGCGGTATAGACGTACCTACCGTACTTGTATTGTAATATACTATAAAATAATAAAAGGCCGCGTTTGTAACTCCCTTAATGCTCTTTCAGTGGCATTTCCTAAAATGTAGTTGTTTGGTATTGAATAGAATAAATTCTATTTTGAAGAAGAAATCCAAAACCGACAAGTCGGGTGACTTTAGTCTTACGAGTCCATTATGATTTTCCTGAGACCAAAACCTCGTATTGTGCCGATTAAATATACCAGCGCTTGTATTATTATTTTCCCTGTTGATATTTTGTAAATACCAATTACAGAACTCTGTGCGGAGCTGTGCATCAACAAGTTTTGTACTATGTTAAATACCAATTACAAAACTCTCGCATCACCATAATGTAAGTTTTGTACTATGGTGGAATTTATATGGCTTAAAATTGTGTTTTTTTAGGATTGCTTGAACTCTTGATTTAACTACTTCGACCGAACCTTCAACCATTCTGCAAGAACTGAACTGATTTATTTCAATTGAAGCTAAAACATTTATTTCATCAGTCTCGCGGTTTTCCGTAATGCAGATTTTAGGTCGAGGTTTAGAAAATGAACCGTGTTTAATTAAATTTGATTTCATCCTTAGAAAAATTATTTTATGCGGCTGTCGTCTTTCGGGATATCTACAAGTAATTTAAGAAATTTAATAAATCTTCATAGAGATATTACAAAAAGGCGTATATTTATTTAATAAAATACACTTCTAATGCTTCATCTGCATTTTCATTACAATGGCATTACAAAGGAGCATGTCGTATTTTTCATTATTTTTAAAGTATACATTTTCTGCCATAATTGGGACCAACTGATTTTTTACTATTAATTAGATACTTTAAAACAACTTAGAGGACCTGAATACTCTGACAGAAACTAAAGAAGTTTTTAAAATGACATAAATAACTGTAGGGCAAGGAAAGAAAGCCAAAAGTATTTCTTTCCTTCCCCTATATTTCAACTCCACTTTGAGTATGAACTATTTCTTCAAAATAAATAACTATGTTCTTTTCTTTTTTTAAATACCCGTCATGGCCTATTAACAAAAAATGTATATTTTTTTAGTAAAACGTAAGTTCCGTGCTTAATATTAAAAATAACAATAAGGTGTCATATATTTCTGAGAAGCTTGTTATTAACTAAATTATATTATTAAAAAATATATCGGGTGACCCATTTAAAAAAGCAAGTTTGTCTTCTTTCTCGGAAACTATTGAACGTAGCAAAAACCTGAGTGCGTCACTAGATTTCACGTAAAAACCTACAAAAAGAACATATATAGGGGGTGTCCCAAAATGTAAAATTTTCAGAAACATCCCGTATATCAAAAACAAGGAGGACTAGAAAAATTCTGATGGCGGCATCTTTTGTTTGACAAAAAAGGAACAAGTGCTGCGAAAACCGTATCCTTCTATCTTTACTAATAACGGTGATACCCGTAAAACCACCGAAAACTGGACACCCTGTACTTGCATTATTAATTATAAAATAGCGTAAATAATTCATATTTGTTATTTTACCACACAAATATATTTTACTGCAAGGAATAGAAATAAAATTCATAGTCTGAGGTTATTTATAATAAATGCTTAATTAGTAGTAGTAGGTACTTACGCTATATTGCTAGACTAAACTTGACACTACGACTAATTCTAAAAGCATTATTTAAAATACCTAACAGTAGATTCCCTGCTGAGAACCTATCAAGGCAAGGTATAAAGATATATGAGCCTCACTCCTTAAAATGGAAATTTTTACATTTTCCTATTCGTTGCAGCAAAAAATAAAGGCATATCTATTACCGCTACACGCGGTTGAATTAATTTGCAAATTACACCATGTACTATTTCCGTGTTACATAAATAACATTTAAATTTATGATAAATTATTCAGACCAGATAATTAATCATTTTTATGTATTATTTCTCATCGCATATTAAAATTGGAAATTATTTTTCTAGCATTGAGTTTTTTATATAATTCTGTAGAATTTCGATGGCGAAAAAATTTAGGTACGTGTTGTGCATTGTCTGTCTAAGACTATCCAGTATTTCTGTTTTTTTTTTGTGGAACGGCAAGTCATAAATAGAATTATATTCCTTAAGCTTTGTCAGTAGAAATTTGGTTCTTCAGGTTAGCCACTTGAAGTTTTTGGGATTGTTTGAGAATCACTCTGTAAAAGACACAGCTAATGTTGTTCGGTACTTCTAAACCTCCTATACTGGAAAATCCACTCTTTTAAATCTCTATAAACGACAGCGACATAGTACCTGTCAATAAATATGGGAATCTGGGATTGTTGATTGATTCTGAGCTGAGATATTCTGACCATGTTTCATCCTTAATACAGAAAACGTATGGCAAATTGAAACTTTTATATATGCATAGGGACATCTTTAATACAGCTACCGAACTTCGTCTCACATACTTCCTTTTTTGTCTCACCTTGGTTACTGCGATATTGTTTACTGGCCTGCCTTACTTCAGAGGAATAGTGACAGTTTGCAGAAACTCTAAAATGCTTGTTTAAGATTTAGCTTTCGTGTTCGTAAATTTGACCATATCACTCTCTCGTTGATTGAGTCGAGGTGGCTTTCACTTTAGGAGAGATTCAAATTGCAAATATTACATGTCGTCTACAAGATTGGGATCAACAATGTTCCCAAATATTTTCCAGATAAACTTATTAAGCGTTCTGATCTGCACAATCTTTTTACTAGCCATATGGACTTGTATAGTGTGCCCAGACACACTCATGCATTTTTTCAGCGCTTAGTTATACCGCTGTTGGCGCGTTCAATTCCTTGCCTGATCAGATTAGAGCTGCCCCCAGCACGTCTTCATTCTGTACGGGTATAAGGAAGTTTTTGCTGGCGAGTCGCCGGTCGCGCTGAGAGTAGCACTACTTTTTAATACCTCTTATTTTGTTTATTATTTATTTTTCTCAATGTAGGTACTCATTATTATCTCTACCATTACCCCTAATTAGTATAGTTCTTCGCAAATTGTATTTATTAATTTCGCTTAGGAAAATATCTGTTTATACCTTTATGTCTTTAAACTCTTTAACAATTTCTGAGAACCTTCTCTTTTTCAATAATTCTTCTTTTTTTTCGCTTTTGATTTGTATAATAATAATATATCATCTATTTAGCCATTAGAATTAGTAATCACTTTCTACATGGTAAGTAACCACTTTCTAACTTTCTATTGTACTTCTCGTATCTAATTAAATGAAGATATTATTATTATGATTATTATTATTATTAGATGATGTATTATATTACCTACATATTATTATAAATTTTTAATATGCATTTAACTTAGTTCAAGGCATAACTAAGGTGAACGTACCAGTAAGCGACACTGTCCCAGTTCTCGACATCATCATTTTCCAATCTCTATAATGAGGAAAAGAAGATGATATTACACCCCGTCTATTGGGGTTATATTTTCACGTGACACTTAGGGAAAGTGCGTCCTTTACTGCTTTTCTATCAATAGTTCTTTAAGAAGGAAGCACAAAAAATAATCAATATTATATGAAACACTCTTTAGCAGCTCTTAAGCACGTTAAAAACCAGTGACTTATTTTGGTGGTAATCACTCAAAATCAATTTTTTCGCAAATATTTCTAAAATTTTGTATAGTGTATGGGGTGTCGATTTCCAGGTATCTAAAGTTGTAAAGTTTCCACAGTCGACATGAGTATCGACTATAGGTCTTAAGAAATATATCTGTTTTTTTGCAGTTTTAGGGTTACATTTTCCTTAACAAATCCAAAGCTCTACGAGTCGATTATTTAAAATACTCCAGCGCTCGACAGGTATGCCAAGAAATTAACTCGACATTGAAGTAGCGTGTAAATATGTTATTAATTCCGAAGCTAAAATATTGAACTACAACTTTAAAAATTAAAATGAAATACTAATAACGTTTTTAAGTATGTCTATTCCTAATAACAATAAAAGGCAAGTTAAGTTAATTGTTTGAAGTGTCCTCCGCGTTGGGGACCATTAATTAATTATGTAATGATAATTTTGGCCATTTTTGAACACCCCCCCCCCCCCAATGTAAGAGAATATTATATTTCACGCACCCCCGCTCCCCCTTCTTACATAAAATTTTACCCAGAGTTTCCCTAAAAACCGTTAAAGTTTCAGGTACACTAAAACACGTTATTATTTGACATACATCAAAGATTTTTATTTTTTAACAAACATTTATAATCGTTTTTAGCGATAAGTGTGACCCGTAAAAAAACTTGTTATAACTTGAATAGCGAAATGCGTTGTTAATATTTCGCCTGGTTTTCACGTGGGAATCCACGATTTAGTAAACGGTTGCTATAAATATCATCATAATATCATAGGAAATATTAGCGGGCGATAAAGTTCATAATGCCCGGTGATTTTCGTAATGCCCGGTAATTATTATTAAAGAAAATATTGAACAGAATTTGTATTTATTTTTAACAATTTTTTTACATAATATTATTCTGTTTTTCCTACGTTAAATGCACAACCTTTGAATTTTCCTAAGAAAGAAGCTGGACCAACTATGATATTTTGCGACTCGATTGCTAAGTTTCTCGATGTGCATAGGGATTCCTGCTCCATTTCAACATTAATTTTCTTTTTCGGTAACAAAGCTAGCTATCATTTTTGCTATTTGGTTTTTCGACGTAATGCTTTCCTCTATATAACCCTCCGCTACGCTAGTACTCTTCCACTTTCCATGTAGCTTAAAGGTTGCAAGGGAAGCACCACCCTCGATAAAAAGTGTGGACGAGGTCCGACGTAGGCAATGTCGTGTATATTCCTTGGCGTTTTCTAAATTAAGAAATTTTGCTATGATTGAAGGAACACGTCCTAGTGACCCTAGTGTATTTTTACCCACAGACATAGCTATGCATTAACTATTTCGGTATGTAAGGAAAAATCTGCGCTCCTTAATTCCTTTTGGCCTTAATGCAAGGTACTGTCTAACTAATTTGAAGGCATCTGCTTGTTCTCCTTCGATTATAGTAAAACTTTTTGGCGTAGCAGTTTTAGTTTCTGGTACCTTGACAAGCATAACAGGCATATTATCCTCAATATCATCAATGGTGATTTTTACCATCTCATCCGTCTTAGGCCGCCAAAAACTCCCATTACGAGTACCACTTTATGCGGCAGGAAGGTATCATGCGGCGCATTTTTGATAAAAGTTAAAACTTGTTTACCTTCCAAAACTTTTTACATTTTAGGAATATATCCCTTTGATTTAACTTTTAAAAATGCTATTTATCGACAATATTTTGAAATATTAATGTTTTCTTTACTATAAGTTCAAACTTCACCTGGGAATATTTTGTCCAAAGGCTATTTGGGGTATATTTTTCCGACTAAAATAAAGTGAAAATTATTAAAAACTGTTATTATCAATGAGCAAAAGGGTTACATACCAATTCCTTCAAGTAAACCATAATTACTGTTTCAGTAATCACCGTAATTTGGTTTTTACTTTCCATTGTAGAAAATTTTCATGCCCCTTGTCGTACAGGGCTTTAGACTCGGCTTTAGACTTTGACGGTAATAAGTTTTTCTTAGCTTTTTCAGCATTTTTCGACAAAGCTCACTAAATACTAAAAATTGGCGAAAATAGTTAAAAAAAATGCAGGAGTTGAAGTATTTATATTTTAAAATTAATGAAAAATAAAGAATTGTATAGGTACACCACAGGCGTTACTAGACTATAATGCGCATCAGGCGAAAACTAACGCCATTGGTACTAAAATAACTATTATGTTTATTTAAATCTGTTTAAGTGTATACTTTCGTATTTATTTGTGTTTAAGTAAATACCTTTTTGAGATTTGTACGTCTATTTATGAAGTGACCTCCCCCTCGATTATAACTACTATTGTTATTTGTAAGAAATCGAAAACAATTGAACTAATTAATTTATAATGATGTTTATGAAAGAATTATCGCATTTATGAGCCTCAGCATGCTGAACTATTTTTCTTATTAATAAACGAGTAGCAACACATACCGGGTTTTGACATTATTAGCCTGAAAGAAATTTTCTATATTTACAAATTCTTTTATCAACTCAAGTGACTAGGAACTAACGCAAATAATTTATTCTTAAACTGTAACCTACTAGAGTATAAAGTAACCCTAAATTTTAATTATGAGTAAGACATTTAATTATTTATTATTTACAAACTATTGCCACAAAAAACTCTAGTCGTCATCCATTTTAAACTTAGTTAAAAATCCTCGTTCTTAAGCCCATAATTATTCTCACCGGTGGTTTTCTTGTTTCAGCAAATGGACAGTTCGCCCCAGGCATGGAACCCAAACGGCAGAGAACGGCGTATACCAGGCACCAAATTCTTGAGTTAGAGAAGGAGTTCCACTACAATCGCTACCTGACTAGGCGAAGGCGGATAGAGATCGCGCATACGCTTGTACTCAGCGAAAGGCAGATCAAAATATGGTTTCAGAACAGGTAAATCTTTTATTCTTTATAAAATATTGGATGCGGTCTGTTTTCGGTCAATCGGATTTACTGTGGTGGATTTAATGGAAAGGGTCCGATAAGCAAGCAGGGAACCCAGGCTTGTTCTTCAATAGGCATAAAGTTTTGATTCGATGATCATTAAAAATGAATCGTGTAAAAAATTCATCTGGCCACATGTTATCTGAATTTGAGTCTTATTCGCAAAGCCTTTCTTCCATATAATTAAGAGCTTCAAAGAGTACCACCTAATTAGTTAAAAGGTTTCTAAGATTTCGTCCACAGGATCTGAAAAGTCATAGTTAATCAAATTTTCAAAATCTATTGTTTACCTTTTCGATTCATTTTGTGCAAGTTGGAGGGTACCAAAGAACTGGGCACATAAAGTCTCGCCCCTACGTTAAAAAGGGTAGCACAATCAACAAAAAATGAATTTGTTTAAACTGAAATACGGAAAATATAATAATTTTAAACAAATAAATGTAACAAGAGCTTTTAGTATACAGAGTGGCAAAAAAGTCGCGCATAATGCCTTTAACTTTTGAATTACCTCGTATACGAAAAAGTGACCTGAAAGTTGTTCAGTAAATTATTCCCCATAGGATTTCTAACTGCATGAATTTTTTCTATTATTTCTGGTTTGGTTACTTTTTTTAAATGGCCCTACATATGATAGCATATTTGGATTCTACTGAGAAAACTATGAATTTCTTGTATTTTAAATTTTCACCTATCTTCAATATTTCCGAGATAATGACAGCTTAAAAATGAAAAACTTCCTAATTATAAAAATTATTCCTACCTAATACCCATCAGTTGAGTCAAGATGTTTTGATGACAGCAACGTAAGAGGTGTCAATTTTAAGTTCCTGTTTAAATATCTGTTGTCTGATTTCTAATTTGTTTACACTACGGTTCATCTGAATGAGAAACAACGAGTTAAAATTTAATAATGTGCGGTTACGGAAATATGAAGAGATCGCAAAATCAACTTTTCAATGAATTATATCCAAATAGGCCTCCAACAAATCAGTCAACGGTGTGTCAAGTGACAAAGAAATTTCGAGAAACAGGCAGTCTTAGAAGCCGCTAGATCAGGTCGACCTAAAACAGCAACCGCCGGAGACAAAGCTTTGGATATCATGCTCTTAATACATGAAAATCCAACACAATCGTCCAGGCCAATGGCAGTAGATTTTAATGTATCTCATCAGCCAGTGAAAATTTTGTTTAAGCAGGAGAAGTTGCATCCCTACAAGATAAAGTTGGTGCACGAGTTAAACAAGGACCGTTTTGATAGATGAGCTGAATTGTGTGAGCTGATGATGGAAAGATGCAATAACAATAATAACTTCGCAACAAATATAATTTTCTCGGATGAAGCTACTTTCCATTTAAATGGCATTGTTAATAGACACAATTATCGTTATAGGTCTGCTGAGAATACTCACTGGTTCCAGGAAGGTCATACTCAGAGGCCCGAAAAAGTTAATGTTTGGGCAGGCATAGTTGGTAGACATATTATTTCGGGACGTTTTTTCATAGATGGTAATTTGAATAGCGAAAAATATCTTAACCTCCCCAGGAATCACATAATTCCTTCTTGCAGAATGGTTTTACCGGGTGTAAATAATGGCATAAACGAACAGGTATGGTTCCAGCAAGATGAAGCACCTGCGCATTATGCGGCAAATGTTAGACAATACATAAGCGAACAATTTCCAGGACGTTGGATAGGCAGAAGGGGTACTATTGAATGGCCAGCGCGATCCCCGGACTTAATCCCGTTCGACATCGTTTTGTAGGGACACTTAAAGAGCAAAGTCTACGTTAACCGTTCAAATGACTTAGAATCTATAAAAGTAAGAATTAGTGCTGAAATTCGGACCATTCCAGAGGACTTCCCGCTTGATTTCACCCAGAGCAGTGCATGGCAGAAATACACGACGAGCCACTACAGCCTACCCGTACGTGATTGAACTTAGTGTCTAACGACCTCCCTAAGGCTGGGTTCCCCAACGAATATAATTTCCAAAGATTTAAGTAGTCATCCTAGTAATTCGCTGGCTAAAAAGCTCTTACAAGAACTTTTTAGGCAGCGAAGTACTAGGATGACTACACGACCTTATCCCATGCGATTTATTTTTGGCTCATGTATAGAATTAATTTTTTAAAATCCCATGTTCAGAATTAAAGGAGCTGCAAGTCAACATTTCTCCTGAAAAACTGAACATTATTTCATACAGGTAAAAATATTAACTAAAATTTTGAAATTCAAATAAAAATTACATTTTTTAAATCACGTATGTAGGTGATATGAAAATAATTTAAATTTCTGCCAACAGGTGTAGTTTTATAAAGTGAATTAATTTTTATTTTTATTGGCTTATATTGTTTTCCTAACGGAAATTTTAATACGAAAGGTTTGCTGACGTCGGGAAGGCTCTAAATTTGGTTGCGACAGTCTAAAAAGATCAAAGGTTGAAAGACGTCCCAAATATCGGTGACCTGGTAAATTGGCCACTGCATTTTTCATCGAATATCTAGAAATTGATGTCATAAAAATATGCTAAACAGCCATAATAACGGAAAGTTTACATCTAGAAGATATTTTGCAAGTCAAGTGTGAAAAACTAACCCGTTTCTATGTTAACAATTATGACGTAAAAAAGAAATATAACAATAATATATTACCCCAATATGGATTGAGGCTTATATTCTTTTAGTTCAACTCATATGCAACCTAGCTCATATTCAAATATTCCGTTTAAAAATATGCTTATCTGTAAACAAAATCAAAAATATTTTCTTCCTTGTTTCAGACGAATGAAGTGGAAAAAAGACAACAAGCTACCAAACACCAAAAACGTGCGAAGGAAAACGAACCCGGCAGGCGTCACGACGACGACACCAGGGGCAACAGCTCCTGCAAACAACGGCAAATCGGCAGGAAAGGGAAGGGGAGTCAAGGCGCAGAATAGCGCGGGGGCCGCCGCTCAACAACAGGGAAACAACAATGATAAGAGGAAGAATAACAACACACGGTGAGTAAGCGATAATGATGCGGTGGCGTGACAATGTATTTTACGTACTGAAAATGTGTTTCATTCTAATAGATATATTCTATTGATTTATGAAGTTTGAAAGGCAACTAATGCCTAATCTTATCATAATATGTAACAGATATTTAAAAAACGGTAATATTATCCTTCTAGAGTGACCGGAAACCTAACCAGATGTGTCCCACTTGATAATGTATGGACGGTTTTTATTATCGAAATGGAAATTATAAAGTTTTGTTTTTAAATCACGTACGTGTCAGTTGAAATCAAGCGAGCAATGATACCTCACCATTTTCCATCAAAATATTACATTTGGATGTAGCAGCAATCTCAAATTTATATTTAAAAGCAAAGCGTTGAATATGTAAGCGGTACTCCAACGATGATTGACATTTAGCACTTCAGAACATTACTATCTTAAAGAAAGATTAATTAACATGGCTGTCTACGACTTTGTGAAAATGATCTTGGAGGCACTTGAGAGCATTACGCTGGATGAGATCCTACTTAAGTAATCGGAGACAAGGGCCGTTGTGGAGACATGTGGGGAAAATTTTTCTTCGAGAAGGATTATCTTCAGATAGTGTCATTGGGCCCCTTCTCTTTATATACTATGTAAACAATCTAGACTCTGAAATAACACGAGGAGACTCCCACTCGATAAACTTTGCCGATGACACCAATATTCTCACAACAGGATTAGATTTATCCAATCTTCTTAATCTCTCAAATGAGCGCCTTCAAACAGATTTAAATTAGTTTGTGAAAAACAGATTGATTCTCAACGCAAAAAAAAACACTTTCTGTTTTTCAGAACAAAACAAAGGAGAGAGAAATATTCCCGATGAGGTCCAGCTGGGCTCCTAGAAGGTGTCGTTTTCTGAGAGCCCGAAGTTTCTAGGAATTGACATTTATCAAAACAGCACAGAGGCCCAACGGGTATTTATTTTGCAGATCTACTCATTATCAGTTACAACCATATTTAATTGCTGAATTTTTGGAAAGAAGGTTTAATTATTAGGAATTTAAATCATTGGTGGATAGTATTGCAGTAGCAGCAGTGAAAATAAAATCAACGTTCTTTTTCATTTTAATGAGTAATTTTAGCACAAATTTTATCAACAATTTAATGTGTTATTCATAGTATTGTATTCTTGGATAGTATTGTTTATAAAAGTGATTGTATAACTTTCATTTCTTTGACGCTACATCATTAAATAATTGTGTATTTCCATTGCAGCATGTTATAGTATTACAGTTTTTTAAATATAGAATTTTTGAGAACTCTGACTTTACATTATTTTTTTTTCTAAATCGTCAAAAATTATCCAGATGTGTAGAAATTCTGGGTGTTAAGAAGAACCTCAAGTTTCTGCATTATGCAGTAGGTATTTGTAAGAAAAAGAGAATTTATCCAAAGCATAATAAAAAAAATTGTGCAATGTAAGCAGTAGCCAAGGACTTCAGTGCGATCATATCACATTGCATCCAAAGTCGCAAAACTAAAACATTTAAGGTTGACCAGGCTTACATTTCTTACAAAACTCATTAATGGACTATCTTATAGTCAATACATCGCAAATAAAATATGTAGTTTGATTAAACCTAAGGCATCTAATGTGCCTACAGGGGTTTTCACTTGAAACTCCGAAAACAAATGGGTATATCTTGATTTCGTAAAAAGCCTTCGTTAGGTAGGACCACTTTTCATTTTATAAAGATAACATTTTTGGCGCGACGCTTCAAAAATCGATTGCAGGGGCTTCGAGAGTACTTTAAATTTTAAGACGTTTTTGTCATTTATCCTTTTTCGATTACTTCGTTTTGAAGTAATACAAGATTTTAGATGTCTCTGTGTCTCGCAAAAGTAAATTATTTACTTTCCCTAAGGTAAGTGAAACACCTCGATTATGACATTGGATTGATTGCACTTGTGACGTTGTCAATTATACCAATACGTAATAATATACAGTGTGTAAATAATGTATGGAATAAATTCGATTAAAATTCAGATAACATATTTTGAGACAAGCGCTGAAACCTGTCAAGTAACTTATAAAAATGCGCTTTCTTTGACACTTAGAACATTTATACAGGGTGTGGCGTTTAGAAGATATGATTGTATGGATTATTTTTTTTAATAGAATATCCTGTATATTACTTCAAATTTCGATACATCGAAAAGAGCCGCTTTCAAAAACCTAATACACCAGAATTTGTAGTTAAGAAACCAAAGCCACTTAATGAAAAAATCCTTAATTTATTTTTATTATTAAAGTTATAATTAAATTGTTTTTAATCAGGTTACCTGTATGTGTACCTCCCAGGTATAGACTTGTTAGGATGCTTTGACAATGACATTTCTTTTCTTGTGCTGTACCTATAGGGCTCACCGTATCAAGTAAATTTCAGTTGTAAATTATTTTATATTCAAAAAATGCAATGCGTTTGTCTGTGACGCAAAGAATTGAAATACTCATGACAATTTTGTGTGGTGATAGAATTCGGATACAACAGCAAGTATGTATGTATGCTGTTTAATGCTAAATATCTCGAAAGGCCCATAACTCAATCAGTTGAATAAAAAGAGAAAGACAGTTTCGAGAAACTGGTTCTGTAAAAGATCGACCCAAGACAGGACGCCCAGCTCTTGACGAAGGAACCAAATAAAATATTTTATTAACCATTGAAGAAAATCCTCATAAGAGCACATACGTCAGGTTGGTCTAGAACAAGATACGTTTTTATGTCAGTGCATAATTTACTGGGGATAGAAAAATGGCACCCGTTTAAAGTAAGAGTTGTCGGATGAGGATCCTGGTAGAAAAATGGAATTCTGTTAAGCATTAATGGATATGGGCAATGGTAACCCGTTTTTGGTAAAAAAATATAATATTTTCGGATGAGTCTAATTTCAAATTAAACGGTGAGGTAACCAAACAGAAATGCAGATATAGGGCGAAAGAAAATCCTAGGTGGATGCGAGAGCATCATACACAATATCCCAAGTAAATAAATGTGTGTGCGGGTATTGTCAGAAATACAATTTTGAAGCCATATTTTTTTGACGGAAACGGGCAAAAGTATCTTCAGATTTTGCAAAACTTTCTTATATCTAAACTGGTTAATATATTTTCAAGTAGAAATAAACCTGGGGTTCATTGTGGAAATTTATGGTATCAACAAGATGGCGCAAGTCCACGTTATGCTGTAGTGGTTTGAGCATAATTTGATCAAGTTCTTCCCAACAAGTAGATTGGAAGGCGTAGTACCATTAAGTGGCCACCCGGGTCCTCGGATGTTACTCCCATGGACTATTTTCGGTGGGATCATTTGAAAAATGTGGTATACAAAAGAAGACCAGGTACTATCGAAGATATAAAAAGTAGGATATGAATCGAATGTGCCAAAATGTCTGAAAAGACTGTAAGTAACGTGCAACGGGAATTTGTTTATCGATTAGGATATTGCCAGGCGCAAGAAGGAAGACAATTATCATTAATCATAATTAATTGTTTGATTTTAACTTTTTTTAGACTTTTGGTGATTTCATAGAAATAAGTAGCGCTTTTTTCATTAAGTGGCTGTAGTTTCTAAACTACGAATTTTGGACTTTAAGTGTATTAAAATTTTAAAAGCGGCTCCTTTCGCGGAATCGAAATATGAGATAATATACAGGGCATTCTATTCAAAAAAATCATCCATACAATTATTATATCTTCTAAACGCGACAGTCTGTTTAAATGTTGTAAGTGTCAAAAAAAGCGCATTTTTTTTAGCTACTTGACGTACTTCAGCGTCTTTTTGAAAACTTATTATTTGAATTATAATCGAATTTATTACATACATTATTTACACACTGTATGATAATGTCCCATGAAAATGGTTCAATTACATTATTTATTAATTTATTTAAAATCGAAAGGCCCAAGTGTGGCACCCACGAATTACAATGAGGTTTTCCCATAAATTATTACATTACGCCTAGGTAATACTTAAGACAGTGATATGGCTTTTTATAATTCTGAAAAAAGATAAATTAAATAAGTCAATATCCTGATAAAGAGTGTTATAAATACAGGGTGTACAGGGATATGCCCTAACTCCAAGAGCGCATTCCTAAACCAAATTCAAGTCGTAAAGTTCGAATAAACATGTGTCCTAAACGGTCTGGTTTTCAAGATACAGGGTGTCAAAGTTTAAAAAAAAATCGTTTTTCTATTAATATGTTAAAGTTCCTTTCGCCGATTTTGGTGAAATTTGGCAGTGTTATTCGTTATGACAAGACGCTAAGCTAGAACTAACTAGATGTTACTTTTGAGTTCCAGTGGCATCCCGGGGGGCAGTCTCACGAATAATATTGACAAAAAAAATGTAGGTACGTTAGTCACTCGTTTAAAAATTTTCTATTGTTTTCGAATTAAGCAGCTAAAAATACAACCATATTGTCTCTTGATTTTTTTCGTATCTTCCTATTTGAGAAAAAAAAAATAAAAGCCATCTCATTGCATGTCGAAAATTTTTTTTCTCGATAACGAAGTAAGATACGAAAAAATATCAAGAGATAAAAAAGTTGTATTGTTAGCTGCTTCATCCGAGAACAATATGGAATTTTTAAGCAAGTCAGTGGGGTACATTTTTCTTGTCAATATTATTCGTGAGACTGCCCCCCTTGACGCCACTGGAACTAATAATTATCAACAGACGGCCTGTGTAGCCTATACCGACCGAACTGAACCTCGCCCATATATAAATATACTACCATTGTGTTTGAAAAAAAGATGTGTAAATAAAGACCATTAAACCCGTTTTTTTTTAGACTTTGACACTCTCCTGAAAACCAGACTTTTCATAACACATGCTATTATGAACTATTTAACTTCAATTTGGTTTAGGAATGAGCCCTTGGATTTACGGCCTTTCAATAAGTAACACCCTGTAGAAGTAATTCTATTCATGGGCGAGTGTTTACCTGGTTTCGTTCTACAAAGACAGGATACTAAAACAATTGTCTGGTAACAAATTTAGAGCATCGATTTGATTGTCTTCTTTATGTATGTATGTATGTTTGTTTTATGGCTCTGGTTGAAACCAAATGGCCAGCATCTCTCCTTATTTTATTTTTTCTTCTGAAAATTTTCCGAAATTTTTTCCTTTAGGTATTAACTTTAACTTATCATACATATTTCACTTCCATCTATATATTTTCATATACGAATTTTTATAATTTAATGTTTTTTTTCTTTTTTTTTCGAATATTTTTGGTTTTTGGGTGTTTTACGGTTTGTTTTGTGGTACTATTTGATGTTTGTTTTTTTTTTCTTTTTTTTTCTATTTTTTCCTTTTTTTTTTTCAACAAATTATTACAATTTTTATCCTAACCTACTAAATTAAGTATTGGTTCTTTTATATTTTTATTTGTGCTTCTATTATAAACTGGTATAAGTATCTATAAATTTTTATATTATTAAGTGAAAGTAAATGGTGTAGGTTATATGGCAATTCTACCAGACCTGCTAAATTACTAAAAAATGTAGTTCTATAATTTTTAAATCTAATGCAATTGAAAATATAATGTTCTAAATCTCCCATTTCACCGCATTCACAATTTTCCTCAGTTTGCAAACCAATTCGTTTCATATGTTTAGGATATAAGGCATGAAAGCTTCAGGTACGTGAAATTGTTCTAACAAAATTTTTACTTGACTCCTTACAGAACCATGTTCTTTTACATATACATATTTGGAAACATATTTTTATAGGCTTGTCCCTTAGCTGAGTTTGTGTATTGCTCCTGCCAAGTATGTACCATTCTTTCTTTAGCTTGACTTACTATATCGCTATAAGGTATTTTAAAATTTGTTGGAGAGCCACTAATAGTAGCTTCTTTGGCGGCTTTGTCAACTAATTCATTTTCGGATATGCCTATATGGGCTCTAACCCACCCAACAAAGACGTCTTTATTTAAATTCCTTAAATAGACATATAAATTTGCTATATCGCTAATCAGGTAATTAGCAGGTGCAATATTCAAACAATCTGAAATTTTTATTAATGAGCTCTGACTGTCGGAAAAAATAACAAATTTATTGTTTTCATTAAAATCCCTACAATACTTCAGTGATTCCAGGATAGCCCAGAGCTCAGCTGAATAAATTGAAGAACCATCGGGTAATTTAAATTTTTCCACAGTTTTAGTTTTTTTGTGCTAGAAGGCACAGCCTGTCTTTTTATCTAGAACTGACCCATCAGTGAATATTTGTTCATACGATGCCCAAGTAGTGACTTGTTCTTCTAAAAATTTATATTTTAAAATAAATTGATCTTCTCTGTTATTATTTGAGATAATTACTTTTGGCCTATTATTAATTATTGAGTAGTTTAATTGAAAGAAAGGTAAAGCGTTATTACTATATATTGTTTCTTTATTCTGAGTTATCCAGGAATAAATTTGTACTAACAAGGGTAATCGTTTAACTTTCCAATAGGAGTGTGTGTAACATAATATGGTAGATTGGTTTATTTTATTTATTATTATGCTATCTTTAGATATAAGTTTAAGCAGGAATTTATCAGTGACAATGTTCCTTCTCAAACATAATGGTGTTTCTTTTACTTCCGCTTCCATTATCGATACAGGCGTACTTTTTAAAAAACCAATGCTTTGTCTAATGCATTTATTTTTAATAATTTCCAACTTTTTTAAATGAGTTTGTGCTGCTGACCCATAAAACACACTGGAATAATCTAATATCGAGCGAACAAAGGCTTTATAAAATAAGAGCGAAATGTTGATCAGCCCCCCATTTTTTGTTGCTGAATGCTCGGATGACATTTAATCCGTTTTCTGTTCTTTTTACAAGATATTGTATGTGGTCTTTCCAATTTAACTTTCTGTCTTAATAAAGGCCCAAATATTTAGCAGTTGTTTTTTGTGAGATTGTCAATCCTTCTAGTTGGATGGTATTTGGCTCTTGTTTTCGACTTCTTAAAAAGTTACATAATACTGTTTTCTCCGCTGATATGCTAAGCCCGTTATCTTGAAACCACTTTAAAATATTTTTCATAGGTACTTGCAGTTTTTCCTTGCATTTTTGCGAGGATTTGTCTGTCGTATATAGACATATATCGTCAGCGAACTGCAGGATTTTGGTATTGTCATCAAACAGGTTTTCAATATCATGGGTATAAATTACATACAGGATTGGACTTTAGATGCTACCTTGAGGCAGGCCAATTTTTGATTCCTTAGCTCGAGTTATTCCGTCATTTGTGCGTATATAGATCACACGAGTGTTATATATGTCATATAGGTTCCTTACTATTTGATCTGGAATTCCCATTTTAAGCATTTTCTCAGCAAGTATGCTATATATCACATTATCGTATGCTCCTTGTATATCCACGAATAGAGCGGTTGTGCACTGATTTTTTGTGTATCCTAATTGTATATCTGTTACCAAATTGGCGATAACCTCCTACGTTGATGTTCCCTTTCTGAATCCGAACTGTGTTTGTGGAAATAATTGATTTTTAACCAGTCAAAATTCGAGTCCATTTTTTATAATTCTTTCACATCTTTAAAGGACACATGACGCCAGTGCAATCGGTCTATACGATGATGAAAGACCTATTGGTTTATTTGGCTTTTTAATTGGCACTATAATATATTGCTTCCACTCTTCTGGTATTGGATGATTTCCAGAAAATATATTATTAAATATTTGGAGTAGATTCTGTTTTGCATTGTATGATAGGTTAAATAGCATTGAATAATGCAAGTGATCCTTTCCGGGGGCTGAATTATTATTATTTGTTAGTGCTCTCGTTAGTACATCGAAATTAGTACGCCGAACATCTAGACTAATAAATTGAAGTCCCGAGAAGGTTTATCAAGTTAACACGAGGACGAAATACGCCATCTATTTTAAAATCTAATAATTTTAAGAATTTGTTCTAAATGCTTTCCAATCTGCCCTTATATGCGGCATATTGCGGTGACCAGATGACAGAAGCAAAGCTTAATCTACTATAGAAGACATTGAGACATTGTAAAGATGATACATATGATCTAAAGATTAAACCTAACATTCTGTTATATTTAGCGGTGATATAACCAATGTGCTCTCCGAAATCATTTTCTTGTCATATATAACACCTAGATCTTTTCTTTTTGTTCACTTGTTTAAGTAAAATTCCGCTAAATTTGTAATCATAGGAAAAAACACATACATTTTTTGAAAAAGGTATAAATGTACATTTATCTAAGTTTAGAATAAGCTTATTATTTTTGCAGTACAGTGAAAACTTATTCAAATCATTCTGTAGCAGCAAACAGTCACCAATACTTCCTATGGAGGAGAAAATATTCATATAGTCCGCATAAAGTAAAATTTTACAAGACTTAAAGCATCGTTTCTTGTCATTTAAGGAGATAATAGTAGTAGATAATAGAATAACTCTATGATATGGGTTAAACTTCGCCTTTAATATTATAATCCCAATTTTAATATTGCAAATAAAGACGTTTAATAATAATAAATAATAAAGAGTCAATGCCCCAGATGGGAACCTTGTGAAACTCCAGAAGTGTGGCTGTAGGCAGTAGAATAATGGTCGTTTACTGCCGCATACTGTGATATTTTGAAAATATATTAAGTTAATTATCTAAGGAGGTCCCCGTATACGCCGATGTGTCGCCTAGCTTTTTTATTAAGATGTTGTGGTCGATTTTATCGAATGCCTTGGTAAAATCAGTATAGACAGGTCCACCTGAATTTGATGGTTCATTGACGAAAGAATATGTTCAGAGTAGCTTACTAAGTTCGATTCAATAGATCGTTTAGGGAAAAGCCGTGTTGTTCTTCAATAATCTGATGTTTTACGGTATTGATCAAACCAAGAAATAGTAGGTATGTTACGGTGAATCCAGGTCAAATGTTAAAAATGTGCAGAGTATATGGGCATCGTTAGAATTCCTGAAATTTTTGCAGATCTGTGCAGGAACTTAAGGGAGCATATCTGCTTTGTAAAAGAGATGGGAGGAAAATTGCTACCAATCATGAAAATACAGCCCAAGTTTTACATCAAGTTATTATTAATTATCCTAAAACCTAACTAGCCAAAATTCAAGAAAATACTTGGATTTCCATAAGCTCTTCATGAAGGATTCTACATAACAACAAGTTTCATCCAAACAGAACTAAATGAATGCATAGATTGGAGCCAGGGAATCTCACACGAAAACTGTAATTCTTAGCAAGATTTTCCGACTTGTATTGTCCAAATGTAAATATCTTGGCCAAAAATTTTTTGAAACGATGAGAGTCGCTTTCAGAATAATGGAATTTTGAACCGACATAATTGTCGTTATTGGTCCCAGAATCATTGTCTTTGGATTAGAGAAAGAGGAAGTCAAAGCGTTTTTGGAATTAATGTTTGCTGCGGTTTATTAAATGGAGTTACACTTGCAGAACTGTTAGAGAGGTGCCCCTTGAGTATAGAACGAATACATGGCTCACAAAGCTGAAAGCATTAAGGGCTATTTGGACAGACAGTATTAGAATCGATGGTTTGGAACTAACAGACCAATAAGATGGCCAGCAAGGTCACCAGATATAACACCCTTAGATTTCTTTCTTTGGGATCACTTAAAGGATATTGTATACGAAATACCAGATGAAGATATGGCCGATCTACTAAACAAAATAACAGTGGCATTTACTGTTATTACAAGAAGAATGAAAAAAAATTTAAATAAAACCTTGTAGTACTTAAAAACGAGTGTAGTAATCGAATTAGGGAGAATGACAAAGAATGTATAGTACTTTCAAATGTGCCCACTTCCGAAGGCCCTGCAATCGATTTATATTTTTGAAGCATCGATGGGGTCATATTGATCTTTAGAAAATGAGAGGTGATCTTACCTAACGACGGCTTTTTACCACTACTAAGATATTTAAGTAAACACCCCTGTATAGTATTACAAAGTTTCGATTTAATTAAGTTAAATTGCTTACATCCCTTTTTGTTTCAGAGAATCAATTGACGGTCTCGGTGAAAATATGCTAGATATGTCCCTAACCACATCTCACCAGTTACCTACTACAATATCCGGACATTCACATGCTCATCCAATGTCTCTTTCATCTCTTCATCATACCAACCCTATGATTGACTCGTCCATGAGTCATATGGGGGGTTCTATGGGGGGACCACCCATGCCACCATTAGCGTCCTCACCGGGGTGTGGCGGTATTCCAGGAGGTGGAGCGCTACCAATAGTAATAAAGTCAGATTATGGATTAACGGCATTGTAATGGTAGGATAATTAATTTTGGGGATTGTTTTGTTGTTAAATTTAAGGTGTCTGTGGTAAATATTGTAATAATAGACAATTTAAAAAATGTTGGGAAAAATGGTGCATTAATTTAATTAGCTGTTGTGTATCCTTCACATCAGTGTAGGATTAAGAGCAAACTTTATAAAGTTAATAAATTGTTTAATAAAACTAATTCACCAATTAATGTGCATAATTTTAAAAAGCGACAATCATACATTCTGCTATTATGTATGACTTAAGTTTCAAACTAAACATTATCTATAATATTTTGTTTCAGTCATATCAGTCCGTCAGTAATTATCAGGTTAGAAAAGTACTAATTTATCTTTTGTAATTAATTTTTCTTCTTTTTTTGTTGTGGCCAACAAAAAATGAATACTAAAAATGTTTTTAATAAAAAATATTGACACAAAGTATTTTAAAGAATTTACTAATTCAGACGAATATATAAATAAATATATATAAATCCAAGAAAACGATTTTCTAGTAATGTCTTTGTAGCCTGGGTTTTCCAAGAAAAGTAAAAAATGTTTGCTTAAAGTATAAACGTATTAAATAATTTTCGATTAATACTCGTGAGTATAAGTTAAAGATCCCGTTATAACCCTTTAATCGTAGGTGTGTCCATAAATTTGGGTCAGTAAAGTAAGAAGTTTGTTTGAATATGCATGATTTCTTAGTTCAATGGGCTGTTTTTTCAATATGTAGTTGACTACATTTATACCATAGATTATTCCTAAATAAATCCATTTTACAACCAAGTTTAACCCTAACTTGTGAATGAAGTACTAGTTATACAACAATCTATGGTTTAAACTGGAAATTATGAGAATTTTGTAAAGCGAAAATGATTTTTTTTTAACGACAGTCGAGATATACGCAAGGAAATAGTTAGTTAGGAAGAGAAATGCTTCATCAACAAGCGAAACCGTACAACAAATTAGAAATACATCTGTATTTATGGAAATGACATTATTGACAATAAATAATATTCTGGTAAGAGAATATTGTAAAATGGCATTTTTAAAAAGATGGACTAAGCAAGCAATGGTTACAACATTGGTAAGTCGCCCCAAGAACAATAACATAATAATAAATTTGTTTTTCTACTACTAACCTAAGAAAACCCTATTATTTACCTCATTTGTCTAATGAGAAGTAGTTCATTATTAACCTAGGTAATAATGATGATTCATTATTTATCTAGGTTAATAATGAAGATTTTTTTTATCTTTTTAAAGAAATTGACTGAAACTTTATTGATTTAACGAAGTGAACATGAAAAATAAACTCCATTAAATGTCCTAAGATAACGAAATTTATCAAAAACTATGAAAATCATTTAAAATAATAGTTGATTGTACAGTTATTACAACTCATGCGCACTGCTGCATTTCCACTATTAATAGAATTATCATTATTTATTATAGGTAAAGTTACCTCAGTATTATTAATATTTTCGATAATTTGTGAACGTTCATTAACAATTGCCTTTTCAATTTCTTCTTTCGAGAATACACGTGATTTTTTAATTTCATAAGCGACATTTTTCTGTTCAAAAATGCTACTACTTTAAAATACTTCGAAATATCGATATTTTCTTTCAGTGAAAGAGTTGATTTCAACATTAAGTAGCTTGCCCACAACGTTGATATCTTATTGTGTTCCAATTTTTCCTTAAAATAGGCCAGCGTGACATTTTCAGTAATTTTAACGACTTCTTTTTCTTCACACCATTTCTTTAATTGATTGTACGCCTTCACATAAAGTCGCTTTGAGTTTTCAGGCAACAAATCATGGCTCGCACTAGCCGTTTCCTCTCGGAGCTCGGGCGGGGTACAATTTTAAATTTCTAAATCACTGTCGCCTTGGTCGCCATATATAAATATTTTTTCCACTACTAACCTATAACATCGCCATTATTGACCGATTATTAACGTTAGAAATCGTTTTTCTCTACCTTATAAGTTATTATTAACCATGGTCAATAATAAGGCATTGAAATCCATTATTGACCGATCTTGAAGAATCTATTTGAAAGCAGGTAACTTGATATTTTGATTCTACAACATGAATTCATAAACATGAATAACCTGAAAGGTGATTTCTTTTGGTTAGGCAACCAGATAATTATCAATACATATTAGATTATTAGAGGTGCTTGATATTGTAAAATATCGATACAATCAACATTTTTCTGCTTCCATCCTTAATTCTGGAGGTGTACACATAATAATATCACTAACATTTTCTTCGCTCATTTTTAAACAAAAAAAACGGAAAACTCGTAAAATCTGATGACATAAATGAACAAAAATTGACATTAACAAGCCGCCTGACAAAACAACAAAATATTTTGCCAATTCCAAAGCGCAGGTAACTTGATTAAAAAATATACTTATACCTACCTATTACCTATAATTTTTTATAATTATTAATACTATAAAGATAAATGTCTTACGCTACGCGCCTCAGGTTATAAAAATGCTCGGTCAATAATGGCTCACTTCTCACCCTTGGTATATAATATACTAGGTATTAAGTTCTTTAATTTTTAATTTTTATTAAAATACCGAAGGGCTAACATGTAGAATGGTACATAAATATTTTTTGTCTTTTCAACCTCATAGTTGAAATAAAATTTGACTGACGGAAAAACTAAATTAATATTAAATTTTGTACAGCCAAGCTTTGTATTGTACCATTTTTCCTAAAATATCTTTATACCATTTTAGGTTGCTGACTTGTATGTAAATAAATAGATTTTTTGTATAAACAAATCAAATTGACAATATTTTTAATGTATAAATAAAATTATAGTTGTTGTGACAAGACAATGTTTATAGTAATGGAGTTTTATAGTAGCATTATATAGCGATTACTTATAAATCTGATGGATTACAATAAAATTAAATCTCTTAAAAAAAACTTTACAAACTAACAAAATAAAATTATCTCTATTTATAATGAAGAAAGCAATTTCTCTTCCCTTCACCAGATGAGATGTTTTTAATTGCACAAAATTTTTAAACATTTTTATAGAGTTGATTTTAATGTAATTAACTCATCATATTTATAAAAAGGTAAAGCTAAAATAAATTCTTAGCAATGCCCAATAAAATTGTAATCAACAAATGAACTTGGGACATCGTTAAATCAAGTCTATTAAATGTTGCTATTATCCGATCGAACCAAATCAAATTAAAATATTCTAATTCTGGTATTACACTGAGAATTGCTTCGCGAGTTGATTCATAAAGTTCTTCGCGACGTCATAAATTGTGAAGAAATTGACGAAGGAGCTTGCGAATTTGTTTTACGTCAAAGGTATCGTATTAAAAACTATCCTGGAGATGCGACTTTGTGAATTAATTCGCGAGAAATTTCTCGGTGGAAACCAGCATTCCTCCAGGTAATTTAAACAAACGCCACTCTAAACAGGTATATACATTTATTTAATTTTATTCTTGGTTTTAATTGAAACAATTGTATCTAATTTTAAATAGAATAAAAACAAAGGATTTTATTTAGATACTTCACCTTCAAATTCTGCTCCAAGTTTATTGCAAACAGTAATTGAATATCTATTTATAATAATAATAATACTGAAAACCGATTGTTAACAAGTAAAAGACAATTTATGTTTGTCCGTTTTTAGCAAAATAGCAGTAAGTATAATATAAAGATTATACCTAGTGGTATATGCCATGTAAATAGAAGTAAAATTATTTTCCTTTTGTAAATACTTTTTTTTAGGGACAAAAGCATGAATAGATCATCAGCATTATTTTAATCTAGTCGGTGTTTATATGTTCAATTAAATGAAACGTATAAAATTCAATGATTGATTGCTTTACTAGGGGGCAAAATAGCATAATATAGCCAAATTAAATTTGGCTATATTGCGTTTCATAAATTTGGTAACATTTGGTTTTCAGTTAGTTTATATTAACAGAGATAATGACTTTGTGCCATCTTCCTGTTTTTTACAACCATCAAGATTAAAATTTTTATGATCGTATTATTGACTTTACATTTTGTCTAACAAAAGATCAGGGACATATTATTTACATATTTTTTCGTTTTCTTAAAGAAACTGGGGTGTCGTATGACGGAAAATTACTAGAAAAGATAATATCTTCTACTACATGTGTGATTACAACCGCTAAATAATAAAGTTTACATAGACAGCAAAATACAAATATTTTCAGAAATTATTTTTAAGGATTTTGAGATAAGGACACAAGTTTTCATACGTACTCTCAAACTTTTAGACAATTTGGGGTTATTGGTTATTCTTACAATTTGTAATTGTGTGAATAATTCTATGTTGAATAAAAACAAAATATTAAAAAAACAGTTTACCTTCTTTTGTAAATACGAACACACATTAATTGTAAGTTTGTGAGCCCAGTGTGATTTTTTAAATGTGTATAGTATCGATAAGTATCTAAATTGTATATATTATTAATAGAAATAAACCTGTATAATTATACCAGATATCATTGTGTTTTATTTTATCTTTACTAACTCTTTAAACGGATATACAAACAATATAAAAATAACCTGAATACAGAGAAAATGAACACTTTGTTTGTCGGCCGGTATTGCAGTTATATAGATACATGAAACATGGTGTTGTTAACCTAATAACTTTGACGGGCTGTTTTTCTGAAACTGACAACTTTTGGACTAAGGTAAGAGCATTATATTTTAGCCTTAAGAATTTATGCTAGCATTTTATAACTGCCTTTTTAGGGACAGTGAGTATTACAGAAAATAAAAAAAATATTGTCGTAGTGAAACAACTGTGAACATAATTATTATGAAAAAATAAACGTCACATTTTTTTTCATGGTAGAAAAAATAACATATTCTCGGTCAAAGACCAGAATACGATTTTCGTATGAGGTGAACATACCATTAACATGCTTCTTTTCAGTCCTCCATCTTGATTCTGACCAAGATGAGAGGAAGTTTCTTTCTATTTATTATTTTTCAACCTGCTATAAAATTCAAGGCTCAGGATTTGCAATTGCTTTAAAAGGGTAGTCACGATGACTGGCTATCTATGGCAAATATTTTAGTCGCAAAGTTTTAATAAGTTTTAATAAGTTTACTAAAAGAAATCTTGTATCTACTCACATTTATATCATCCTGCCGAAAGTGCAACATTTTAAATTAACTCCAAACCTTTTTTAGTCAGCTGTTTTTGCAACCTTTTCTAAATTTCAAGAGTTCCAGGTGTTGACGTTCAAGGGTAGTAGTAGTTTCTACTTTTATTTCCAAGTATTTTTTTTAAACGATTTTTTTAAATGTTTTTTTTTTCTTTATCATAGTTAACAGTGTACTAATTGCATCCTTGTGTTTTTTGCAGTTTCATTCTTTTCTTAAACAATGTCGAAAGATTTCTCTTCTATGAATTAATTATTAACTTTAAGAAATTTAATTTTCGCTGAGGATGAAAGCCTTTGCGTTCGAAAGATATCCGGAATAAATTGATCAGTTCATCAACTCCAATATAAGTAGTGGAACACAATGAGTGTTTTACTACCCCGTCTTAAAATTTTAACACAAAAATCTCTTTAAACAAGTTACTAATAACACAATATAATTTATTCAAATCCAACTTTATTTAGAATAAATATTTATATTAAATTTTTTAACGTAGCTTTTGCCACGACTTTTTATAACACCCTCTATGTTCAAATATCAGATTTAGGGCTCCCATTTCATTGAATCTCATCCGTAAGACCTAGTTCAAATATTTTGGGGGGTGTATTCTTAAATTGAGCCATTTATAACTAAATAAACTATTTTAATATGTATTTTTATACCATCAAAAATAGTAACATCGGTTCAAGAATACATCTACTCGGCGCGAACAAATGCAGTACGAATCTCAAGAAAGTATGGCACTCTGATTGGCCAGGCAAGACCAAATTTCCATACCGCCTCTAAGTTTTATTAGGGATGACGTCGAAGCAAAGGGTCACCCCCACGTTAGTGTTACTTTTTGGTTGATATATCGACTGTGAACGTTCGGGTGACGCATATCACGCTGCTTTTCAACAGCGGGAACGAGGTGTGCGAGTTAATAGTCGACGAATTCGTACGTGCATAAGTATTGAAATACCATAATAATATTATAAATTCGATAGGCGTAACTTTGCCAAAGCAATAACAATTATTACATTACTATATTTTAATAAGTCTTGACCATTAACGCTGCTCTTACAAATAAAGAGAAATTCGATATGGTACGAATTTTTTTTCATGTGGAGAGATCGCTACAGTTGCCAAAAGAGGTTATAGTTTTTCATTTCCTAAAATTACGTATTGAATAATTCAAAATGGCGTCGTATCTGTCAGTGGCGGCTCCTCAGTGTAGGCCTCTGAGGCCGCGCCTCACCCTCAATCTCCCAAACTCCTCTAAAAAAATACAAATAATTATGTTTGTTTTAAATTTATAAATTTTCAAATATAAATTCCATATGAAAAATAATTTTCATACTGCTTTACCGAGCGCCGCGTTATAAGCGACTATTTTATTCTGTAAACTTTCGTCGACGGCCGAGAGGCTAAATAATTTCAGCTTCACTGCTCCGAGTGTTCGTACCTATTTTGGCAAGCCTCATACGAAAATCTCAACGTTTTTTGTTTGGGCTGTCTCTCTCTTGCCCGGGGGTCATTTCGCGTTTGTTTCTCTCATTGAGGCTATAAGATCCTAGCTTAGCTGGTTGTTGATTGGCTGTTTAAATCACATGTTTTATTCTGCGAATTCTGTGATTACCCGGCGCCCGGCGCCCGACTTATATCGTAGCAGGTGTGTGAACTGTGTGTCTTGGTTTAATTTAGGAAAATTACAAATTGTCATATTTTATTGGTTTATTTTATATTAATATTCTTGTGAGTTGTGACTGTGCAGGGTAGTCAGGATACAGGTGCGATGCAGGTAATGAAGAAGTATTGGCAGTGTTTGTTTGGGCAGTTAATAATTTCGTGTTCGGCAAATTAAGGTTATATTTTCAAGATCCGGTAAGTTTTAAGATTTCTTTATTATGTTATTAATTATTAAACGCTAAATTTTATTGTTTTAAAAAAATATAAATCCTGTTCATGATATTATTCTCTCAGTCATTGAAACGCTATTTTTAAGGAGAAACGAAACGGAAAAAAGACAGATATTATGTAGTCGTCCGACACCAAAAATTTCGGCAATATTTAACGATAAGAGACAGGGTAAGCAATATTCTAGATATTTTCGGGTAACTTGGTACGAAACCTACAAGTGGCTGTGCGGAAGTATTTATAAGGAAAGCTTATATTGTTGGCTTTGTATTTTATTAGGCAGCGTAAAAAACAATTGGTGGGGTTGGGGTGGGTATTCTGATTTAAAAAAATTTTCACGGGCGGTAAAATCACACGAAAGTTCCAAAGAACATATTATTAAGAATTCTGTCAATTCTGTGGCGCTTACGAGAATAGAGCAAAATAGAGACACAATAGCGGATGCACTGAGAGAAATTAACCCTGACCTTGCAAGTTGAATATTTTTCTCGTGAAACCTAGTATTTCAAACTAATTATATTGCTGGTTGAATTTCTAACTATTCATTTTAAGCCATTGACCTTAAAATCGCGAAAAATTTTCGCCTGCGGCGCTATTTTGTAGCCTCACCCCCTTATACACCCACGAGTCGCCACTGGTATCTGTCACTGTCTGACATCTGTCGGATTTGATTATAGCGTAGATAGCTTGGTCACAGAAAATTATGTCACTGTGAAAAGAATTGCGGTGTTCAGCTTAAAAGGTCTATTTATTAAAGGATTGAGACCCTTAAAAGACAATATCGATGGAGGCAATTTAGGATCCCGTATTTTCGAAACAGCCGAAAATAAATATAAACAACTTTAGGTTTTTGAAATCAGACCGTGAAATGCAAATTACTCGTGTGGTTATTCATGAGGGTTGCCATTTAAAATGACGTCGTATCTGTCAAATTTGTGAACCTATATATTTTTCGAAATTAAGTTTGGCTTCCTTATCGAAAATCATTAAAAAACACCTTAATTGTTTTTTAGTAGATATAGTCAGCAGGAAAATCGCCAATTGGGTGAGACACTTAAAAAAATGTCCCTGTACAAAAGAAATACCTATGTATTTCAAAGTTAATTAAAACATTTAAATTAAAAATCTAACTACTTTTTTAAATAATGATACAAAAATAATGCAACAGTTTATTAAAGCAAATGTTGAAAATGGCCACCTTTTGATAGAATGCACGATTGCAATCGTCTCACCATTGACTCTCTTACACGTTCAAAAATGCCTGCATTATTTCGTATCGCATCGCAACTTTCAATTATTCGAATTCTTAAGCCATTTTTATCTAGTACAGGCATCCTGTATACGAAAGACTTTAGGTGAACCCAGAAATAATAGTCTAGAGGATTCAAGTCGCGACTGCGAGCTGGCCAACCAGCGCGTCCAATCCAGCAATCAGGGAAAGTGTTGTCGAGGTATTGACGAGCAACTAGTCTAAAATGAGATGGGGCGCCGTCGTAACCTGAACCACATATTAGTTCTTATTTGTAGAGGTACGTCTTCTAACATAACCTCAAGTTTTTCAGATAGAAACTGCATAAAGAAGTTTCCATTCAATCGAGGTGATAAAAAGTATGGTCCAATAAGATAGTCGCCAATGACCCCTGCCCATACATTTACCGAAAATTGCTGCTGAAAACGACCTTTTCTAGTTTTATGAAGATTATGATCCGCCCAAAAATGTTCGTAAAGAAAATTCATAATGGCTTCTCTTGAAAAAGAAGCCTCATCAGTAAATAAAATATTCGGTAAAAAACTGTTGTTATGTGCTACTTGACTAAAAATCACGGGAAAGCAGAGCTTGCAAACGTTGAAAATTGTATGGGTATAGTTGATAAAGATGCAAAACCCTCCAAATAGTTGACGCACTTGTTTGAAGTTGCACTGCTACCTTCCTGGCACTGATCGAAGTATAGCCTCTCCTAACTCAGACGTGGTTACTGTTGCAGGTCTGCCAGAAAGTTCCGTACTACATTTAAGACGCCCAGTCTCACTCAATCTTGCATGGAGCTGTCTAAATATTTTGGCACATGGTATTACTCTGTATGGATAACGTTCCTGATAAATTCGCTGAGCTTCTTCAGCATTTCCATTTGCTAGGCCATAATTGAAATGCACCTGGGCCATTTCAGCGTTAGTAAAGTTACTCATTTTTGACTTTTTATTGACAAAACAGGTAAATTCGACATCAGAACTTACTTTCAAAAGCAATAAAGTGGTTTCTATTTTTTCTCTCGAGAACGAGGCAAGATACGAAAACAATTGAGGGAACACAAAAGTTGTATTATTAGCTGGTAAACCCGAGGAAAATTAGAAAAATATTTAATAATTAAGCCTCTTGTCATTATGAATGACGGTACCAAATTTCAATAAAATCGGGAAAAGGATATTTAAAAAAGTTATAAAGAAACGATTTTATTTTAAGACTTTAACACCCTATATATAAAAAACGGGGCAACTCCGGACACATGTTCATATGAACTTTTTCTCTTATAATATCATAAGAAATCACCCCCTTAAGTTACGTACCGTACTCTTGAAACAGCCTTTATATTAAAATATGCAATTTCGAGTTTTTGAAAAATACATTAAACCATAGATTTTACTCTCCCCGTCATTGTCGGCTTCTATGTTCTGTCGCGGTATTCGCGAAAGTGAATAAGCGGTGCAAAATGCCAAGTTAAACTAGCGACAAATGCTGAAAATATCGCCAAAATACTTACTACAAAATATGGCATAGCATTACACATTACACCCCAAAAATGTAAATACCGCCAACTATATATAGCAGTTTTATTTAAAATTTTAAATTTGTACCGCTCAAATACCCTAGTAAATCGATCGAAAATTCCATTATGTAACTAAAAACGTTACAATCTAAGTTTAGGTAAAATGTGCAGTTAACGCCGTTGTGCCTAGCAGGGCAGTATACTTCTTATCACTTTTCTCTTGAGATTTTATATAAACAGACTTGTTTTGAAGTTACAGAAAGTAGGTAGTCCCATCTCTCAGTGGTTATAAAGTTTTAAATCGTAGGAATAAAATTATGTCTTAACCACAGACATCTTTAATAGGGGAAAATTAGGGGAGTAGATCACCACATTAAAGTAACCGATTTAAATAAGTAAGGATATGGTTCGACCTTAGGGAAGGTTTCGTTCAGCAATAAAATATAAATTATATAAGTTCGAGAAATAAGCCTAACATAGTAGAACTATTCTGGAAGAAGGCTACTTAGACTACTATAGTTTGTACACACTAAAATGAGCAACACTTATATCGCATAGATATTTTAAATGTTTGGTAATATGAGAAATCAGATATGAAGGAGAGTATTTTACATTTTCTCCGTTATTTAAAAAATATTTCCAATGGAAATTCACAAAACCCTTTGGGCAAAAGTGGATTTGATAGTAATAACACGGCAGAACCTCAAGGCACCTGACAGTGTCGAAATTTTACAACATTAAGTGGTGCAATTTGGTGTAATAATTGCAGGTCATGTAGTTTAAGTTTTGAATTTCTTGTTTTTCCACTCGTGTGACAAAGAAAAGATTTATGGAATGATTTGCTGAGGTAAACTATTGGCAAAATTGCTGATTTTAGAACCTAGTCGAAAAGTAGGGAGAGAAAATTTCAAACTGTCCAATTTATCTATCATATTTTAGAAGTTACTCACATTTTAATTATTTTTCGAAGGCAATCCATAATCCATAGATCCCACAATAGTAACTAATACCTCTGCAAAAATAAAAATCAAGGGCCACTATTAAAATTTTAAATTCCTGCTGGGATCGAAATCTTGATTTCGTATTATTTTTATATCTTAAAAATGCGCCTACTAAAAAAAGCTTTATTTCTGAATCTGTTTTTATAGGCTAATAAATTGCCATATTTAATGCGAATAGTCGCAAATAATCCATTTACAGAAGACAGTCGGTTGCAATAAAACCATATTTTTTTTTTATCGAAATAGACTAGGGGTGGAAAGTTAAAAAGCGGTAACTAAAAATAGTTCGACTTATCAACAATATTTAGACAACCTAATCTAGGCTGTACTATACAGAGTGGCAAGAAAGTCGCGCATAACTTTTGAATTACCCCGTATACGAAAAAGTAACCTTTATGAAAATTGTTCAGTAAACTATTCCCCACATTTCCACCTGCATGAATTTTTTCTATCATTTCTGGTTTGGGTGCCATAGAGACTAACTTACTTTTATTAAATAGAACACCCTGCATATGATGGCATATTTGGATTCTACTGGGAAAACTCTCAATATTTTTTATTTTAAATTTTCACCTATGTGCAAGCGTTTCCTAGATAATAACAGCTCAAAAATGAAAAACTTTCTAATTATAATTATTCCTACCTAATACCCACCAGTTAAGTCAAGGTGTTTTTATGACAGCGACTTAAGAGGTGTCAATTTTGAGTTCCTGTTTAATTTTCTGTTGTCTGATTTCTAATTTGTT
Source organism: Polydrusus tereticollis (assembly GCA_963920685.1). NCBI lineage: Eukaryota > Metazoa > Arthropoda > Insecta > Coleoptera > Curculionidae > Polydrusus > Polydrusus tereticollis. The sequence continues at coordinate 85,476,857 of OY987329.1, read as the reverse complement.
TACGCTAGAGTTCATCTCAATGAGGAACAACGAGTTGAAACTTTAATAATGAGCGGTCACGGAAATGTTAAGATTTCGCAAGATCAGGTTAGTTAGGTCATACTCAGAGGCCCGAAAAAGTTAATGATTGGGCGGGCATGGTTGGTAGACATATTGTGGAACCTTTTCTCATAGAAGGTAATTTGAATGGCGAAACATCTGGACCCCTTCAGGAATCACATAATTCCTTCTTGCAAAATGGTTTTACCGAGTGTAAATAATGCCATAAACAAACAGGTATGGTTCAGCAAGATGGTGCACCTGCGCATTATGCGGCACATGTTAGACAATACATAAACGAACAATTTCCAGGACGTTGGATAGGCGGAAGAGGTGCTGTTGATTGGCCAGCGCGATTCCCGGACTTAACCCCGCTCGACTTCTTATTGTGGGGGCACTTAAAGAACAAAGTCCTCTTTAACCATCCAAATGTCTTGTTTATTATTCCGATGTTAAGTTGTTCAATTTTCTAGGCTATTTATTTTGTTATTATAAAGTTTGTTACAATTTTAAATAAAAAAAAATTGAAATACAAAAAATTCAACAACAAGTTTTCCCAGTAGAATCCAAATATGCAATCATATGCAGGGTGTTCCATTTAAAAAAAGTAAGTTAATTTCTATCGCAACCGAACCAGAAATGACAGAAAAAATTTATGCAGGTAGAAATGTGGGGAATAATTTACTAAACAACTTTCATAAAGGTCACTTTTTCGTATACGAGGTAATTCAAGCATTATGCGCGACTTTTTTGTCACTCTGTATATTTATAAAATAGGAAAAAAGCAATACATCTCCAAGAAGGAGTTCTAAATTTATATACCCATCCAATTACTCAAAAATTACATTAGATAGCAAGAAAACTAATAAACGTATGCCTAAAAAAAGGGTAATATAAATTTAACAGTATATCTCAAAAAACGAAATTGTTTCTACCATAATAGGACACGCTGTATATTTTTCATTTTTGACAACCTATTAGTATTGCAGGAATTTTGTATAGCTTCTTTTATATCTACTATACTATACTACTTGCATATTGCATATAACCTTAATTCTGAGCAGTGGCGTATTTAGGGGAGGGGGGGGATCCGGGGGGTCTGGACCCCCCCCCCGTGGACTCAGTAGTAAAGAAAACTGAAATTCACATTCATTTATTAGCAATAAATAACATGAAACATTATTTCAAATTTTCCAGATGTTTGGGGATTTCCACAGTCTTTTAGTTTAATAATTGTTGAATTTTATTTTTTGTTCCGTGTTTTCTAATTCAGGTGAGTAAAATAGTATACCGTTATTATACATACCTTCAAAAAACTAATATTTTAAATGCAAATATTGACGTTTATATTTAAAAATTGCTTTATTTCTACGTTTTTTTTTCTACGGGCTATCAAAACGTAAAATTTGTAAGTTTAGACAGTCCAAAAAAGGGCGTGGCACCTAAAAAAATTTTGCCCGCGGTGCTTTTTTTTAAGGGAGATAAGTGGACCCCCCCCCCCCTCCCCGTGTCACAATCCTAAATACGCCACTGTTTCTGAGATAATCGTAAATGAGAAAGACTAAATTATTATTTTTTCAAATGTGAGATGCCATAGCGCCCTACATTTCCAAGCCGTGAAGTAAGAAAGGCAACGTCGCAAATCCTGTCAGAGGTAGACCGATTTTTAATAAGTAACTAACGCAACTTCCGTGCAGATTCGCCCGTTTAGGCGATAAAAATTACGGTTTATTTCAAATTATTTATTGAACTTCTTGCATTTTACTTCAGTATAGATATGTCTTATAAGTAACAAGAATATATTAATATAATATAATATTAGGAAATTTAAATTAACTTAAAAAAATTAGTGATTTTAAAACCTATTTTGAAGTGGAAAGCTTTCTTTTTTTTGATGATGTATTTTGGTGTTGAAGGCATTTCTGTTTTTTGTGTAATTGTTTAGTAATATATTGCTAAGAGTAAGTGCTACTTTATAAAACAATTTTCGATAGCTTTCTCCACAGGGACATGTCTCATAAAGCGGTATCAGAAAGCTACCACTTTCTAAACTAGCCAAACCTAGTTTAGCTAAAAGAACTTCGTGATTTTGCCGATTCAAAAATTTAAGCTTAAGTTCTTTAGTAGCTATAATAAACTGAAAAGCTGCAAATATATGAAAGTACATAATATTGACTTCATTGGCAGCGAGACATAAACCCCCCCTTTGCAAAGAATCAAAATATTCATCCCCCACATTTAAACCTATGACTCGAACAATAAGGTTTTCAATAATAGTCCATATACTTTCAGTGGAGTCAATGTAATATAAATAAGACAATGCAATCTTCCTCCACAGTTTAATAATAATTAAACTGTGAAGGAAGACTGCATTGTTTTATTTATAATAAGCTTTTTGCAATCCATGCATTTTAATTTCCTATTTTTGTAGATAGAATGGGCTATATAATACCTATACATTTTTTTTTTTTTATTTTTTTTTTTTTTTAATTTTTACTTTTTTACGGTTCGTCGGCGTATCTGAGGCCATCTAGAACCGGTCATCGACCGTACGGTTTTTAATCGTGCGGTCTACCGACTGGGGAGTGTGAAACGGCACCTTCATCCTACGAGATATCCGATCTCATCCGGCCTGTCCGGCGTGAATAGGATGGTTTTGATGTCGATTCATTTTACACTCTTCCCTAAGACAACAGCACGCGGTGTTTCCCAAGCGGTCACCCATCCAAGTACTAGCCGCGCTCGACACCGCTTAACTTCGGTGATCTGACGGGAACCGGTGCTTTAGGTGTCGCTAGGCCCTTGCCCTACCTATACATTTAAACAGACTCATCCAACTGGTAATCCTTAAGATAATCCGATTGAAATATGTAAGAAAACTCTAATATGTCTGTACTTTCAATATCATGCTTAACAGAGTATTTGATTTTAACACTGTACAATTTTTTAGCCCTGACTTTACAATACTTTGAAGTCTAATTTTTTTTTCTGATTCGAGGATCTGTTTAAATGATACATAACAGTTACAACCAGAAAGGTTCCTATATCGGCCAAATCTTTTTTCAAGGGTATCTGTTTGAAATTTACCAGCTAAAATGTATTTTATTTCAAAATGGATAAATGAGTATTCTATAATTTCTATTAGAACTGTGGTACTGGTACCTACTACGTTTAATAGCATCATGAGAAGTGTCCCTAGTTAAACTCACCCCCTCTGGATCGTTATGCCATATATCAAGCCAAATCACAAATTTCTTTAGCTAGTTTACCTTCAAATCATTCTTTAAATATATTGGGGTAGTTCAATCGTCCCTTTTTTAAACCTTGCCGTACGTATATAAAAACATTTTGCCAGTTAAACAAACATTGAAACTAACCTTAAGATTTTCCTGTAATGATAAGATTGATAACTAAAACTCGGGAAAATAACAAACAACGTATGCGTCAAGACTTGTCGATGCACTTCACAATCACAAGCACAAGAGCACAAACAAAAATAGCGAATCATCGGTCAACCTGCAACGTTGCCAGACTTTGTCCTTCATAGCTTGGAAGTAAAGGAAGTTGTGGAAATGCTCATTAAAATATATTACAAGTAGTATTATGAATAAGTTGCATGCACAACGAAAAGCTTAATTGTACTATTTCCTAACTCTTTTAACAAATTAAAAAAGCAACTAAGTCTTGCCTAGACACATAGTTGTTTGTTTCTATTTCCTAGCATATTCTAGCAACAATGGCAAAAGATCTTCTTAACTGACTGCAATCAAATCGTATTTAGGTATATACAGTGTGGCCCAAATTGGACCTACATGTATGGGGACCTTGGAAACTATAGAAGATAGAGAAACGGTTAAATGGGGAAAGTTTTTGACAATTATATTTCTAACTGAAAACCGTTTAGTACGCGGACCTATCTTTTTTGGTTTTTGAAATATGTTGAAAAAACCAAAAAGATGTATTTTCGAAAATATGCTGTAGATTTCTTATTATTCACTATTTTGGCAATCTGTAAAAACATTTTTAAAGCAACTTTTTAAGTAGATTTCAGTTCTGCAATTTAATTTTGAACACGACGTTTCAGTTATTTTATACTATCATCAGGTTCATTTTTTCTTATGGGCGCCATATTGTATTTTATACTTAAAAGGTAGCTTATGACGTCAGCTTTTCAACGATGTATTATTTGTTGGAAAATAAATGAAATTGACTTGAAAAATAAAGAAAATTAATTTTCGCAACACGTCAAATTTGAGAAGAACACATTAGGCAGGGTTAAATTTGTTTAAAATATCATAATATTATAATACATTATTTTATTTTTTCCTTATGGTTAAAAATCTCATATTAACATTTCAAATAAAGAAAACTAAAAACGCAATGAATATTAATTATTGTTTTGAAAAGAAAATAAGAAAAAATATCTAACTTACTATACTTATTCGAAATGTTGGCCGTTTTTATTAATACATTTTTGACACTTTTTAACACAGTATTGATGACCCTGCGAAGCGTGTTGCCATTTATGCTCGTAAACACATTCCTCACTCTCTCTTCTAATTCTTTTACAGATTCCGGGGGTTCAAACTCATATACTTCATTTTTTACATAACCCCATAAATAAAAATCGAGAGGAGTTATATCAGGGGATCTAGCAGGCCAATTAACTGGTCCGCCGTTTGAAATTAATTTGTCATCAAATATCTGTCTTAAGAGAGTTTGAACTTCCCGAACATTATGTGCGGGACAACCGTCTTGTTGAAACCAAATATGATTCAATTGATCTTGAGGAACTCTTGCTCTAATTGCCGGTAATATTTGATCTTCTAACAGCTCCAAGTAACTTTGGCCATTCAACGTATGATTATAAAAGAATGGTCCTATAAGTCTATTGTGTAAAATGTAAGGAGAAAAGTAAAGCTGGGTTACTTAATACCTGCTATGTATTTAGCAAACTAGGTGACATTACTTACCATACATACCACACCATACATTAAAACCAAATCGGGTTTGCAGTCTTCGTTAAGCCAATTGGTGAGGGTTTTCTGTTGCCCAAAAATGATGGTTATGTCTATTAAATACCCCGCAGTTGGCAAAATGTGATTTATCGGTTCAAATTACAAGACGACTGAAATCATGATTTTGTTCGCATTGATTCACATACCAATTTGAACTGCATTCTTCTTGGATAATCCGTTTCTCGTAAACCCTGAACTATAGTTGGCTTGTATGGTCGATATTTATTTTCCTTAAGGACTTTTTGTATGGTACTTCGCGGGGTTGGTAAGTCTCTTGCCGACGCTCTTGTAGATGATGTCGGAGCGGCATTAAAATAGGCTCTGACATTTTCGTCACGCTCGTTATTACCTGCTTTTTCGTAACTCTTGGGGCGCGGTTTTTCAAAACTTCCATGGTTTCTCAGGTTCATAACAGTTTTTGAAAAAAGTCTGACACTTGGCTGCGGTCTTTCAGGAAAATTTTCAAAATACCTTTCTAATGCAAGGTTTGCATTTCTGTTGCAATGAATGTAACATTCTAGCAAATCAAATTTTTCTTCGTGAGAAAAACGCAATGCCATTTTCTTTTAAATTCAGAATACACAAATAAATCGTTATTATTAGATAATAATAATAAAAACTATTATACTTTTACTCGTTCTGACAAATAATATTTTTGTTTCATTTTCGAACGGTAGTGGTTGGTCATAGGCTACTGGATTTTATTTTTGATTCATAGGTTATTGTAAGGTCATAGGCTACTGGATTTTATTTTTGATTCATAGGTTATTGTAATATTGTTGATTGAAACAATGCAAGCAGTGTTTTGTGAATACTACAAAATGTAAACCTTTTAATTGGAATTCAATTTAGGGAGTTATAGTGCAGTTGTCAAATTTGACGTGTTGCGAAAATTAATTTTCTTTATTTTTCAAGTCAATTTCATTTATTTTCCAACAAATAATACATCGTTGAAAAGCGGACGTCATAAGCTACCTTTTAAGTATAAAATACAATATGGCGCCCATAAGAAAAATGAACCTGATGATGGTATAAAATAACTGAAACGTCGTGTTCAAAATTAAATTGCAGAACTGAAATCTACTTAAAAAGTTGATTTAAAAATGTTTTTACAGATTACCAAAATAGTGAATAATAAGAAATCTACAGCATATTTTCGAAAATACATCTTTTTGGTTTTTTCAACATATTTCAAAAACCCAAAAAGATAGGGCCGCGTACTAAACGGTTTTCAGTTAGAAATATAATTGTCAAAAACTTTCCCCATTTAACCGTTTCTCTATCTTCTATAGTTTCCAAGATCCCCATACATGTAGGCCCAATTTGGGCCACACTGTACATCTATGATTTATTTTAAGCATGCATCGGTTACTTATACAACAAAACCTCTGCTTGCGACCGCCTCTGTAATGTGACCACCTATATCCAAAATATTTTAGCTGTGTAAGAGCATGTCCTTTTATGCAACAACCCAAATTTTTGGATCATTCCATTAACTGGTTCGCCAGATACGTCTAATACGCCATCGTCGTGAATCACCCGGTATACCTCGCACATTATATTAGGCGCTATCTCTCTATACAATAGCTCATTTCTTAACCTTGTAATGCACTATTTTTATTACTGCATCTCTTATCCAGAAAGGAAAAGAAACCGTGTTATTAAATCATCCAAGTACGAACGAGGAGGTGGTAGAATCGCAGCATCAGCACTCAAGCGACGAAATATGTGCAAGTAAAGTGACTGGCTTACATAGGAGCAAAGTGATATTTTTAACTGATGATTACGGTAGAAATAAATAAACGACCAGTTATGAATTCCTCATATTTTTAAATAGAAATTCCATTATTTTATACTCTTCTTTCCGATCCATCTGTTAAACGACCGCGGGCACTCATCATCGGAATTTAGTAAATATTAATGCTAAAAACACCCTTCACTAGGGACAGTAAAGCCCGACCCGAGAATTCTTAAGATATGTAGGTACATACACTAATTACTATATTACAGGTTTTGTTTTGAACAGTTTTTGTGTTTTGGAACTAACGTGAATATTTGAAGATGGCGGGAAAAAGGAAGTGTCTTTCTTTAAACGAAAAAATCAAAATAATCGAGGAAAGTGAAAAAACTGGTTTAGGCTGAAAAATTTAAAGTGGGTAAGACCCAAGTGACTATGTTGCTTCAAAATAAAGCAGAAGGTAGAAATTTGATGCAATAAGGTGGTAACGGCGAATAAAAAAGAAAATTTCCCAAAACCGAAGGATTGGCAGTGGACCAAGTTGTTTTTAACTGGTTTTGTAAGGCGCGAAACAAACACTTACCAATATCCTTAACCATAATTCAAGCAAAAGCCCTCGAATTTCCTCAATGTCTAGGACTAAATAACTTTAAGGCATCACATGGATGATTAGAGAAACTCCGTTAGTCGGCACGATATTACCTTCAAGAAAATATGTGGCGAATCTGCCGATATCAAAATGGAAAACGTAACTGCTTGAAAAGAAAGGCTACTGACCATTTTGAAGGATTATACCCGAGGGACCTATTTAATGCAGATGTGACAGGTCTTTACTCTCGTGCATATCCAACGAAAACATATGCATTGAAAGATGACTAGCGTATTGGAAAAAAAACAGCAAACTTACATTACAAAAAATTACACTGGATAATGACAAACTTATTTTTCTTCCACCCAATACTACCTTACATTGCTAACGTTTGGACCAATACATTATCCAGAATTTTAAAATGTCCTACAGAACAACTTTATTAAGAAACTTTTAACATGTATAGACCGTGGTTGTTCTTTTTAAGAAATCGAAAATAATATTACCATAACCAACGCCTTGAAATGGGTTTCGGTGGCCTGGCACAATTTGTCACCAGTGACAATAAAAAAATGCTTTATGAAATGAAATGTATGTGTAATATAGATAATAGTGACGACTTCGATCAAGAAGCGGATGAAAATACCCCCAACTCTGAGACAGAGGAAGAGGAACCTGAACTTGCTGCAGTGTCAAAAATATCAAGCCTATCTGAAGCCTGCGTAAGTTTGAGAACTTTTTTAGTAATGTTAACAGTTTTGACAAGTCTAAAAATATTTCTCAGTTGCTATTAAAATGTGAATCTGAATGTTATATTATAGAATTTTAAGACTTACTTTTAAACTTAACACTATGAGTAGCTGTATGCCAGTTTTAATAGAAAAGAACATTTTATCCTTGTCTTTTTTATATATCTACAATACTCTGCTGTATGTAAAACAGAATTTAAGTGGTTTTAATACCATTGCAGATTTTTATTCTTATAATACCCGAAACACAAGAGCGTTGGTTCTGGATACACACAGCTTAAAAAAATTCGAAACAAATCGTCCGTACATAAGTAAAAATTATATAATAAGCTGCCGTTGCGGGTTCAATCACTTGGATTTAACAAATTTATGTATGTGGTGTATGTAAGGAACTATTGAAAAGTGTTGTATTGTGTAAGTCAGTATTTGTCAGATAGCTTAAATTGACTAATTAATTGTTTTATTTTTTCTTGTTTTGTTAAAATTTTGTTTCTAATAATTGTTTTGTAGATTTTTTATTATCTTAAAGCTATGTGAAATACATAATCTTTGTAATTATTTGACGTGTACATCCATGTTTTTGGCAAAAGTACAAATTAATATATCTATCTAGCAATCTATCTATAAAAATAAAATAAAAAATATGAAGCAATCATCAATTTCTGATTATTTTAAAAAATAATAATGCCAAAGCAAACATACAGTACATTGTATAATATATATTAGTATGCACGTGCAGTATATACATATTCGTATATTGGCTTCCTCTCATTTAACTTTAGTTCTGATAAATTTAAACAAAAATATTTAAAATTATTTACATATATGTTCATTGGAAAACTTCCCACCACGGATTTATCGAAAACCACTGATTAAAAGAAAGAACGCCGAGACACGTCAAAAGATTTGCCAAAGGGGACAACTTTTTGACCAAAAACTACTTCACCCCCTTTTACCCTCTGCCCCCCGGGGTCATCCCCTTAAAAAATTTAAATGACAAGGGGTACCAAGTAATAGCTTGTTTGAAAGGTCTTTCAAAGTGCTTTATTTTGACGTTTCATTTTTTTAAATCGGTTGATTCGTTTTCGAGAAAATTAGAAAAATCTTTATTTATCTTAATTTGTTCAGATAGAAAAAAAAACACACGAAAATATCACTTTTTATTTCAATAAGTGTTCAAAATGTTGCCCGTTATTCGCCAAACAATGATATAGGCGATGTTCAAATTCCTGACGGACATTTTCAAAAACATGTTGTGGAAGATCATGGTAGCTTTCGATGATGCGTTGACGAAGTTCATCCAAACTTTCAGGTTGGGGAGTGAACACAATAGATTTCAAATGGCCCCATAGAAAAAAGTCTAACGGCGTCAAGTCAGGAGACCTAGCAGGCCATTCTATAGGCCCTCTTCGCCCTATCCATTTATCTGGAAACTCGTCGTCTAGCCATTGCCGAACCGGAAAAACATAGTGAGGAGGAGCGCCGTCTTGCTGGAAATATATTTCAGCCTCATCAATTATAGGGTTTCCATCGTCTTCGATTTGGTTTTCAATGGTTTCAGTGATAAGCGGATTGATGGTATTTTCCAACATATCTAAATAAACGCCTCCATTTAAATTCCCATTAATTAACAATGGCCCAATCACTTTGTTTCCTAAAATGCCTGCCCATACATACATTTTTTGGGGGTACTGAGTATGCCCTTCTACAAAAGCATGAGGATTTTCATTGCTCCAATACCTGCAGTTATGCTTATTAACAAATCCATTTAGATAAAATGTGCATTCATCACTGAAGCAGATATTGTTTACATGAATGGTATTATCATTAATCGCTGCAGTCATTTGTTCACAAAACTCAACTCGCCTATCGAAATCATCTTCGGTTAACTCTTGCAATATTTTCATTTTGAATGGATGACATTTATGTAATTTAGTAACTGTGTGTACAGAGCCTAATGAAATGCCAGTCGCATCAACAATTTTGCGTAATGAAGTATTAGGATTTATGCCAAAATTACCCAAAACTTCAACTTGAGCGGCTTCATCCAAAACTCTACGATGATTACGTTTTTTTATTTGCAACAGATCCAGTTTGAGTAAATTTAGTAACAAGGTCCAAAACATACCTATGCGAATTTATCTTTTCCGGGTGTCTGGCGTTAAATGTGACGGCAGTTTGCCGAGCACATTGATTTTGGGCACGATAAATTAGAATCATTTCCACTCTTTCGGCTAGTGTATAAACCATTTTGGAAGTAAAATCTGAATCAATAAATTAATTTTCACTATCCCAAAATTGTCACAAAGGTAACTGACAGCAAATTAAATTCTTTCTTTTCCTTAGCAACTATAAAAAACTAAACATGTATAAGAATAAATACAGTTCGCCCATGTTATCTGTGTTTATAAATAGATGGCTGAAACAAAGTCGGGTTGTTATTTGGTTGCTGCCACGTCTAATCTTCCGAATTGCTGTTTATGTTGGTTTTTGAACACTTATTTAAATAAAAAGTGATATTTTCGTGTGTTGTTTTTTCTATCTGAACAAATTAAGATAAACAAAGATTTTTCTAATTTTCTCGAAAACGAATCCACCGATTTTAAAAAATCTGACGTCAAAATAAAGCACTTTGAAAGACCTTTCAAACAAGCTATTACTTGATACCCCTTGTCATTTAAAATTTTTAAGGGGATGACCCCGGGGGGCAGAGGGTAAAAGGGGGTAAAGTAGCTTTTGGTTAAAAAGTTGTCCCGTTTGGCAAATCTTTTGACGTGTCTCGGCGTTTCTTCTTTTAATGAGTGGTTTTCGATGAATCCGTGGTGGGAAGTTTTGAAATGAACACTTTGTATACAGGGCTGCCCAGAACTCCGGAATAAAATTAATATAGCCTTAACCTGTAACTTTTGGGGAAAATGCTCGGACACGGTAATTTAGTTTTATATATGCTCACGTTTTGACGATTTTCGTTTGTTTTTTTATTGACATTTGTCAAAGATATGACGACATCGATCTTTTTTTTAAATGGAAACATACAGCTTGTGATACATCATTCGAAAGCTAATATCTCGTACACTATGCTCATAAATTTTGACGCGATTCTGTCAAGCTATTTCAAAATGTTTTTTGTTGTTTTTCAAATCTTCAATATTATTTGGCCTATTTTGGTAAACTTTTTCTTTTAAATATCTCCAAAGAAAATAGTCCAGAGGCGTTAAGTCTGAGGACCTCGGTGGCCATTCAATTTTAGCACGTCGTCCAATTCAGCGACCTGGAAATATCTGATCTAAATATCTTCTCACATTGACACCAAAATGCGGGGGAGCACTATCTTGCTGAAACCAAATTGTTTCATTAGGTATATCTGAATCTACTTCGTTGGGAAAAATTACAGCTAGAGCAGGCCTCAACTCGAAGGTTAAGAAATCCAGGTACCGTTAAGCTGTGAGGTTTCCTTCCAAAAAGAATGGCCCAAAAATTCGGTTATTAATGATACCTGCCGATACATTTACTTTCTGGGGCCGCTGAGTATGCGCTTCAAATATCCATCGTGGATTTTCGTGACTCCAGAAACGATAATTATGTCTGCTAACCACCCCGTTTAAATAGAAAGTAGCTTTATCCGAAAATAATATGTTCTGTGAAAACCTATTATTTTCGTCACACCGTCTCATCATTTCTTCGCAAAATTGCAAACGCCTATCATAGTCATCTTCTAAAAGCTCTTGGACAAGACATACTTTATAAGGGTGGTACTTTTCTGCTTTCAAAAATCTTCCAATAGTGCCTCTGGATGTATCATGATTTTGAGCCAATGGAACTGTTGAAACATGCGAATTATCCTGCAGAGACAATGCAATATCCAATTTTTCATCGTCGCCTAAAGCACGTGGCCGTCCATTCCTAGGCAAGTCCTCTACTGTGCTATGTTCATCAAATTTGTGGAATATTTTACTACCATTAAATAAAGTGCACACTTCACTTTGACTTCTTATTTTATCTCCACATCCTAACAATATCAAGACTTCGATAGGTACGCTGCCTTTCCGCCAAAACCATTTTTGTTTAGAAAATTGTAAAATAATACTTCGAAAATACCTAAATTAAGTTCACAATGCACAAATCACCGAAATAAATTTAGATACGCAAGCTGGGCGTTCCCGCCAAACATTATTATTTTGTTTGGATCGCATTTCGTAGATGGCGCCGGTAGTGGCATCGCACAATTTGGTTTAGTTAAGTTCGTATGAGGGCACCACGTCCATTTGCGATTTGCAATCGAGAAGAAACACCCTCCCATCACCCATACTATTAGCGTGATTTTTGATAGTTGTTTTGACTTTGTGTTAAGTTTTAGTGTGTTTTCGGTTTGTTTAGTTAAAGTTCGCGTATTTATTTCCGTTATGGAAGACTACGCACCTCCGTTAAAACCTAAAAAATGTTGTGTTCCAAACTGTTTAAATAAACATGGCATGCGACACCGCTTGCCAAAAAGAGATCCGATAATTTTTGGTCATAAAAATAATGTTTTATTACCTATTTTGCTTTATTTTAGTCAGCTGTATTTTTTTGAATAGGTATTGCTTGGTTTAAATAATTCGTTTTTTCCTGCTTTCTATTTGAGCTTTTAGATATACGTTATTTGTTACTTTACCAACAAGGTATTTACTCCAAACTTAAAAATAGGAGTTACAAATAACGTGTATCCCTGAACTAAAAATGAAAGCAGAAAATAATGAATATTTAAACCAAGGAATATTTTAAATTTTGAAGCGGCACCAATACCTACCGATAAAACAGATTTTATCAAAAGTTGGCAAAACAGTTTTCTTTATTTACCCATAGTCGCCCCAACAGATTCCTTTCTTTTTCGCGTGTTTCGGATCGCAAATACTAGGACATCAGCGCCAATTAGTTTTTGACAGTTCTAAGAGTCCAGTTGCGTATCTAAATTTATTTCGGTGATTTGTGGTTCACAATGTCACAAAATGGCAGAACGTGAAACAATGAAGATTTCTTACCTTGAAAGTAAAAAAAAGTATCAATGATTTATCATTTCCGCTTATTTAAGTAGGGATTTTTTTTTAAATTTAACGGTCGCCATTTTGAAATAGCTTGACAGAATCGCGCCAAAATGTATGAGCATACTGTACGAGATAATATTAGCTTTCAAATGATGTCTCACAAGCTATATGAAGACCACACTGCAAAAAGGATGAAGGTTACCAAATCCAAGTTTTTGGCTGGAGCAAATTTAAAGTTTAGACCACTGGTATAAAATTATACAATATTTTTTTTAAATATTACGACCAAATAATTTTTCCTTAACTATTATACTATCAATTCATACCTAAAATCGCTTGTTTTTTTTTTTATTTTTATGCCAAAAAACAACAAAACCAAAAAAAAATACGAACTTTTTTCTGCAAAAAAGATGAATGTCCTGACCGTCATCCTTTTTACGCAGTAAAATAAAAGGTTTTACCTTTCAATAAAACGCAGTATTTTTACTGTAACTATTTACTTTATAGCGAACAATAATAAGGTCATTAAAATTAAACCTGTACCAGTAGAGAAATACTTTTAGCCGTCAGTACACCATTTTACTGTGGATTTCTTAATTTTGTAGTTTTAGGTTTTGCCTTTGTCGTTTTAGGTTTTGCCTTTGTAGTTTTAGGTTTTGCCTTTGTAGTTTTAGGTTTTGCTTTTGTAGTTTTAGGTTTTGCTATTGCAGTTTTAGCTTTTGCTTTTGTAGTTTTAGGTTTTGCTTTTGCAGTTTTAGCCTGGGATTTATCTGCTTTTGATGCATGAGGTAGATTATCAAAATAACTTTTTGTAGCTGGACCACAAAACTGTTTCAAATGTTGAAGGTCCTGAAATTCTTCTTCAGAAATTGGTTTAGGGTCTGAAAAAGAACATCTTTGTCAATAATTTATTATATAAAAACGTAATGTCACAAGATAAGTACCTTTGCGAAGTGGGTTTGGCAAGAAAAATTCCTTTCAGTTCCAGTCTGGACAAAAGAGTGGTGCAGATGATTGTTGAGGTCTGATTGGAGTACTTTCCCAGTGGCCGTTAAAGGAGGATCTATGCTCCACTAATCTACTATGTTCACATTGAAATAGAATTTCTCTTAGAGGTCTCGTGGCAATTGGATTTTTCTTCATGTAATGTGGCTCAAGAAAGGAGTTCCAATCCCTAAAGAACTCGTGCATTTTGTACCACATTAACCCAATCTTCTGGTACTTCACAAGGTGATTTCTGATTAATGACAGCCATATTTCTATCGCAGTCCATATACGAATGACCACGGATTGGAAACGTGATTTTGACAGATTCCAGACGTTTAACAATGGCAACTACGTAGTGGCAAAATTTAATCACTAGATAGTTTTTATTTTGTCCACTGCAAGAATCACAGAAGATTTCTAGGTGTTTCACTTCTGGGTCCAAAATATAAAAAATAAAATGATGTAACATTGATGTTACTTCATCCGCCCCTTTTGAGGCCATTTCTTCTGAGTAGCAATAAAAAACTGAATCCCCACTTGATAAAATATGAATGTTGAACATGTAGAAGCTTAGCTGGCGCCGATAATACACATCATTGGTTGCTATATTCGGTAAGCTCAGATTTTTTTGATAATCCATCGTTATCGCTTCTTTATCTGTTCTCTTACTTGAATCTGTTCTTGCAATTTTTTTTCTGTCATAAAAAACTTGAGCTCTCTTCTTATGAACCAGGTTTTCTATTTCTAGTTTCCTTAATTGTTCTAATAACTTAACTTTACATTCTCCTTCAACCGTTATTTCTTGCAATTTACAATTTATAAGTTTCACCTCAGCTTGATATCTATCGCAAGTACTACACGTATCGCTCCGGGGATATCCAAATCCTAGATTAAATTTGGTTACAAATATTTTACGGTAGTACTCATATGAAACACGAGGATGGTTATCAGCTAAATAAAGCTCGTACATCTTTTTCACGTTTAGTGATTCAGGTAGGTATATTTTTCTCGTTTTAGTCAAGCTATAATGACTCTGCCGCCCCTTAAAGGAATCAATGTGACTGACTACATTAGCTTCAACGTCAGGAGATGTCCGGCAATGTTTATGATCGTACGTACCCCTTTTATCTACTGGGGCTTTTCCACTAATTTTTAAGGACTTTTGAATATTTTGAATCCTTTTAGCTGACACACCATGAAGGGATAGAAAGGCTTTATAACATACTGGGATGTCCTTAGCTTCGTTATTGTCGTAGATTCTAACTTTGTATGTAAAAACATTGTCATGGAACTTGGCATCCTGCTCGTTTTTTCTAGGTCTACGATTTTTAACTTTATGTACCGCGATCAAGCCTGTTAGATACAACGATTGCTCATTATAAGATGATAGCTCATTAAAATCTCTAATAATCTTTTTAGCATTATCCTTAGATACTACCTGAAAACATTTGTAACGTTTGCAGTCACAGTCAGGCCCAGTTTCGTGTGAACATAACCTCATTTTCTTCATAACATCCATCGATCGTCCGTGACATTTTCTTTTCCTAGTACCTGCCTTAACCGAATTATTGTCAATTGATTCACCGTCACTGTTTTCATTATTTGAGCCACTAACACCCTTATCACTCTCCATTTTCCCAAGTTAGTTCAGATAATTCGTCAAAACAATGAAAATGACACTAGCCAATATATTTATTACACGACATTGAACTAAACGTAAATAAGCCAGGCCAGCAGTGCCTACGTGACTAACGATGCGAGCGCCGTTACGGCTCTCATCCTTGTTGCGTTGGACGGGCTGACGCTCATCCTTCTTGTAAAATATACGATTCTTTGAAAGTATTATAATAGCTAAACCATAATCTTTTTTGCATAAAACGACCACCCTGTTACTTCTTACCGTCCTTGGCTATGGGTTACGAACATAATCTCGGTTTCGAAAAAAACCGACATTCATCCTTTTTGCAGTGTGGTCTTCATATGTTTCCATTTAAAAAAAAGATCGATGTCGTCATACCTATCTTTGACAAATGTCTATAAAAAAATAAACGAAAAACGTCAAAACGTGAGCATATATAAAACTAAATTGACGTGTCCGAGCATTTTCCCCAAAAGTTTCAGGTCAAGGCTATATTGATTTTATTCCGGGCTTCTGGGCAGCCCTGTATATAGATACTTAATAATAAATAAACAGTGTAAAATGCAGACCAGTTGTTTTAATTTTTCTCTATTAACCGACCACCCCTGTTAACCGACCAACATTTGATTTTAAATTTTAAATTTTTTTAAAAAAAGGAAGGTTGGTTATAAAATAATTTGATATAACCTGTGCTAAATCACAAGAGCAGTTCTCGCCCGCAACGTGCAAGTTTCAACTTAAATCAAATTATTTTATAACCAACCTTCCTTTTTTTAAAAAAATTTAAAATTTAAAAACTTATAAATAACTTTCAAAAAACAAAATAAAATGCTTATTAGTTACATATATTCAAAAATATGAGGTATAGCCCCATACCACCACCATATCAGCTAAGACTAATTTTTCCATAAATCTCTTTCATAAATTATTGTAATTTTAATTTTCTCTTAAATAGCTTAACTTGCTCATTTAAATAAATATAAAATAAAACATTTTCCTTCATATGTTTTCAATCAGTTTGTTATTCTATCAAACATGTTTCTTCATCAATTAAAATTTTAAAATTTAATCAAAACTTTAATAATATATTAATTTCAATACAAGTAACCTGTTCGTACCAAGTCTTCAACCTTTACATGTATCATACCCTATAAGTTGTAATCATGAATTTAAGACAACCAACATTTCTGTTAAACTCGACGTTAGCACCGTATACGACTTGTTTGTATACGGTGACGTTAGTATCCCCTGATGATGAATGCTTAGGTAAGCATTCAAAACATGTCGGGAGCTTAAAATTTAGTTTAAACAATAAACTGTGGAGGAAGACTGCATTGTTTCATTTACATTTCTTAGGTTAGTTTAGTTTACTTTGAGGGTCATTATATCTAAATTTAGATAATTATTTATTTCTATTGGTCTAAATAAGCAAGGCGCCATATAGCCAACAACAAATAAATAATAGATGATGCCAGTACAATATTAAATTGTGGACAGTGAATAAAACGCCATCAAAATTATAAATTATTCCATAAAAAGCAAGCAACACACCATGTTACTTTTTTATTTGCCCGTTCGATATAATAACTCAAACCAGACTGGTATAGCGGCATAGCATGCATGATTTCATGCTAGGGTCAAATATATTTTCTGTCAGTCTCCTTTGATGCCCGTCTGCATGCCGACCAATTATGTTTTGGGCCTGTGGGTCGGTCGATCCCGCCGCCATACCGAGGGAAATATTAAATTAACTTTGTTTAATAAGAAAAAAATACGGATGATCCGGTCGGGCTTCGACTATAATGATTGGACTTTAAAGCGTTAAATTACAAGGTCACGAAACGCACGCTGAGTTAGTTTGATCGTTAAAAACAAAGAAAATTTTTAATATTTTTATAAAAGCAGAATCAACACAATTTAGAGAACCTCAGAGATGTTAAGTTATTTAAGTTAGTGCCGAAAACTTCGAAAAACAAATCAAAAGTTCCCGACTTTAAAAAACTTGTTGTTTATGTTTCTCTTTTGTTATAAAATTTCTTTGTAGCAACTACTTGCCGGTTTTTTGAAAACTTTAGTCAGTTGAGTAAAACTAGCTGTTGGGTTGTCCTTAAAAGGCCATTTGCATACGAATCAACTGGTTTGCAACCAGAGTTTCAAACCGGTTTCACAATAGTCACACGCACAACTAGTCTGCAACCAGAATGAAATATCCATCTGTCCACACAGCCCAACTGATTTTGCACTAGTCTGTGTTCTTTTCCATGGTTTGTAGTCGTTCATCATTAGGGTTTTCTTAAGTATAGTCAATGACTTTAACTTCTTTTTGTTTATATTATTGCTTCATCAACGGGTCTTTCATGGGGAGGTTTGTTATTGAACATTTGTTTCTTATTGTGCTGAGCAGGTACAATGCAGTACGGAATTATTCACTTTTAAGTCACTTAATTCTATTTATTCGGAAGCAAGTTAAGGTGCAGGAGGGGGAGGAGATGACGAATGAGCCAGTCTCTCGGTAATCTGTGTGGTTTTAAAAGGTTTGAATGTATCTGTGAGTGTGTTATTAAGGGGTTCAGGGAAGTGTTAGTCCGTTTGTAGTAGTCCACTATAATTTTGTCAATGTACTCAGTTACTGTCGGTAGGTATCTGTAAGTCATTATCGATGTGTACGAGTTATCGTATAGCGAGGCGCCCCCGTCGTGAGTCTTAAACATTTATTCTAAAACCTTTGAATTTTGAGAAAGTTTGTCTTCTTTATCCTACTCCAGGTGGTAATGCCATATAGAAGTACAGGCCGAACGATAGTCTTGTAGATTAAAGTTTTTGTATGCAGATCCAAAGTACTTTTGCTGCTTATCAGAGCATAAATGGCACTCATTTGACCGTTCGCTTTTTTCAAACGAGAGTCGTTCCAGTTTAGCTGCTTATCGAAGAGCTGACCCAGGTATTTTATATTTTGACACCAGTTTATCCTAGTGTTTTTGACAAGCAATCTGGATGTAGGTTGAATACTTCTGCCCTTAGAGAAATAGATAGCCTGTGTTTTGGTATCATTGAGACGAATTTTCCATTTATCAAGCCACGCTTCGATAAGTTTTATATGACGTTGCAGTTTTGAGATTACTAACCTAGGTTTTTTTGGCTGTGGCGGTAATAGCAGTATCGTCCGCAAACAGGTATAATTGTGTTTGAGAAAATTTTGGAATATCGCTGGTATAGATATTGTACAGAGCCAGGGCAAGGGGGAAACCTATGGTACTCCGGCTCTGACGCGTCGCACAGTTGATAATGCATTTTCCGACGAAACTGCGAAAATCCGGTCCGACAAGAACGAGTGAATTACCTTAATTAGGTAGTTTCGCATACCTAATTTTATTACTTTAGTATAAGTCCGTTAACCCAGACCTTATCAAACGCTTTACTGACATCGAAAAAGACGACGGTTGAACCCTGTCAGTATATTTGAAGCCAATCTGTTGATCTGGCGCACCGTGCGATGATGAGAACGGAAACTGAACTGCTCAGGTGGTAAAATATTGCTTAGAAATATGAAATCGTTTATACGATAGAGTGGCGATAAAGTATAAAGCTTTTCAATAATCTTGCCTACACATGACAGAAGGCTGATGGGTCGATATCCTGAAACTAAAGTTTGGTCTTGACCTAGGTTTGGAATCAAGTTAACTTTAGCGTTTTTCAAAACTGGGGGAAGCAGCCCTTGTCTAAAATAGCATGTGCTATAACTACTACGTCCATTAATACATTGTCAGGCAAATTTTTCAAAGCTTTCATTTTTATACAGTCGAAACCCGGAGCCTTTTTAGGTTTAATGAATTTTATAACGTCTTTAACTTCTTCCATAGAAATATTGCGAATATTCTGTATGGGGTGCTCGATAAAACTATACATTCATATTGTTCTGGAGATCCTTGCGTCCCTCTCAGGATTGGTTGTTGGGTATTTGTCGAGCTGCTCGTAGAAATTGTCCGCGAACAGTTCGACTTTTTTCCTGGGATCGGAAGTTAGTGCTTGTGTTGTAGCTTGTCTAATAAAAGACATTGGCTTTTTGTCGCCCCTTGTTAAAGTTTTGTCAACTTATAAAGGCTGCCGTCTTCGATGTTGAGTCCAGCGACCAGCGACTTTATTGTTCCATAGAGAGGCTTCGTGAGTCCTTAGGATATAAAACAAATTTAGCACACATAATTCTGGAGTTTCTTCTGTCGCATCACACATATCTTCCACCGTTTCTGGAAGTTCTGTATCATCTGTACGACGACCTTCACAATAAGTGAGAAAATCTATGTAAAATTTTAAGGAATGATTCATTTGTCACTCGGTTCCAAAATGCCACTGAATGAGCCTTTTGACGTCACACACTTTTTTGAAAAGAAATGACTTTGTACCAGGAAATTAATCTAAATTTATTTTACATTATTAGGAGCTTGCAGCACTTACCATTGAAGCATAGTTTTGTTCCTATTTTGTCGGCCACATCCGTCAGCTGATAGTTTTATACTCGTAATCTTAGTTAATTTTAAGTTCTGCAGACAATGGAAAACACATGAAGCTACCTCGTCCGAACCTTTTGGGTAGGTTACTGTAATCCATACCTAGCTACTGTCTACCAACAATAATAGATAAATTAAACAGATAAAGTTGACGCTGGTTGTAAGCATCTCCAACTGGAATTTTCGAATTGGATAAATTTTTCTGGCAATCAAATAAGAGCGTTAGATATCCTGGTTCTTCTTCCCTCAGTAATGAGAAAATGGATTAAGTTTCTTTTTGTGATCTGCTTGGGTTGCTTCCTGAAAACTTCTAATAAAAAACCGGTCAGCAAACTGTTTTTCTTGGCGGCTTAGCTCTGTTAGTGGCGTTGGGATGGACCTTTTCCTTCCTCGCCTTTGACGAGATACTACTGAAGGTGACTGTTCCATTTTCGATTAAAATCACAATGGCACAACTCTACTCAAGCTAAGTAATCCTTAGAAAAACCTAAAAGTAACTTAAACGTTTATAAGTTACTGACAAGGGTTTGCTTTTTCCTTCGGCCAGAACCTTCCCCAGACGCGTTTTTGCTGTATAACAGGCGCAGGTAGCTTAGAAATTGATGTTCTTTACCAGCACCACGAGATGAAGCCATCTGGTTTCATTCTCTGTTTCATCCTGGTTTATAAGTTAGATAGCCTTCACAAAATGAAAATTTTGGCATATCGCCAAGTTGGTTGACATGTGGTTAAAACAAGCTTGTGATTCGTTGCAGCGGAATTTACCTGTTTTGTGTTTAAGCGCATGGCACTTTATCTGATTTGCTTCCACGCTATGATTTCAGGGACTAAAATGTAGTGGATTTTATCCGTCTTGGTAGTTATAGATTTGTTGCGCTCGTGAAACGCAGTTTTAACAAATTATTTTACTGACTAACTCTCTTTTCACCAAAAGTGGACTTTATTCGTTTTGCTTTTAAGCCCCTCATTTGTCATAAACTCTTGAGTCCTACCATCTCTTAATATAATAAATTGTAATTAACTTACTTTAATAGGAGTCCTAAATGAAGATAACATTAGAAAATGGGGACCCACAGGGTCAACCATGGGTCAACACACTATTGATATTTTTAGATAATAAAATTCTTTTTGTAGTTTTTCTTTTTCGGTTTTTAAATTAAAGATGTGCAATAAATGTGCATGTCTAAAATATTAATTGGTTAAATTACCATGTTTGCTTTAATCCTTCTTCCAGAAGTACTGGGAACAGAATAAACATTATTCATAATTTTTACAGTAACTATACCTAATATCTCGCAAATAGAGTATCTTAAACACCATCAGAAGCAATAAAAAAATGCCTCGAAAATCTGCGGAATGCTACAATCAATGTGACAGTTTGGTGACAATCAACAGACGGCATAAATAAAATACGTCCGAATACGATTCTGTTTTAACTAACAGTTTCTTTTGATTTTTGGGTTGCCCTCTCTAATCCCTAAAAAGTGATACATCCCGTAAAATTCTAACGTCACCTAACTTCTTTCTTACGTGAAAAATCCTATGTCAGTATTTCTTCACTAATTGTACTTAACGTAGTATATAATAATATACTCAAAGCGACGAAGGCTTCCTGTGTTTTGAAAGATATTCGAAATATGCGGGAGAATTTTTCATTGCTGCTGTTCTTGATTCCTTCCCCTTTACACTAATCTTCAAGTTTTTTATAGGTTTGCTCGTACGTCTGTCTTGATTTCTTGGGCAGTAAAGAACCGACAACGTTTAGCCCAAGGCCTTCGATATCCGAGTGGACACTCTCGGAATCCCTTTTTATCCCAGTTTAATATTCTTTTTTACTATAGTATGTTGTTTAATGTGAGAGAGTAATAAATCATTATTAAACTATACAACCCAGTGGTGTTCACCGTATTCCCTAGGCGTAGTGCAATTATTGTTTCATATAACATTCGGAGTTGCAAAAATAGTTGAAATGTATTCGAATATGACTGGAGTCGGGCAGACAGTATACCGACTTGTGCACGAGAATAAACGCGGCCCCATCATAGAGAAGTACAGAAAGTAAAGAAACTGTAACAAATGAGGTTGAAAAGACTGCCATCAGAAGAATCATACACTCGTATTACTTATAAAAAGAAATACCTACCTTGGACAAAATAATGTCTTAAATGAAAAAGGATGATTTCATTCCACCCATGGGCTAGAATAAATTATGGAAAACATTGAAGGAAATTAGTTTTTGTTATGAAAAAATTTAAAACAGAAGATCACTTTTAATAGAGAAAGACGAAGTCATCTGCTGGCGACGACGATATTTGAAGGCAGTTGGACAGTTTCGAAGGGAAAATAGGAATATCTATTATATGGAAGAAACTTGGTTAAGTGAAGGTTATACCGTTGGTCAAAAATGGCAGGATTAACATATAAAAAGCGCGAGGCAAGCTTTCATGGAAGGAAGGTCCACTGGAATAAAAGCACCCTCGGGAGAAGGTAAAAGATTAATAATTACTCACATTGGTAGCAAAAATGGATTTGTATATGGCGGCTTACTAGCATTTAAATCAAAACGAACTGGGAGACTACCATAAAGACATGAACGCTAATGTCTTTGAAAAATACTTTCAGCTAATGCTAAATCTTATTCCTCCTGGGTCTGTTATGGTAATGGATAATGCAAGGCTACCACTCAAGGAAATCCGAAAAAATACCAACGTCTTCTTCATTCATCAGCTGAAAAAGGAACTACTGGAGATTGTAAAGCTGAATAAACCTCTTTGTACAAAATTTGTTGTCGATGAAATCGCTTCAAAACGAATGATAATTTGATAACTGTACTTTGCCTTCCGCCATATCACTGTGAATTAAACCCATAGAATTGGTGTGGAGCAAGTAAAAGGGTTTGTAGCAAAGCATAACACCACTTTTAATATGAGAGACGTTGGAAACCTCTTGCAAGAGGGAATAAAGACAGTGGATTGTAAAAAATGAAGTATCTAAGTGCGTCAAACATGTTATTGAAATAGAAGAGAGAATATGGGAAGCTGATAACATGCTAGAAAATATTGTAGAGCCCCCCTTTTACTTCTCTGGACTCCAACGACGATATTACATAGGACTACTCGGAACATGATGACTAAAATTTAAAAATTAAGTTGTTGTATTTAATTATTCTAATATTAAGTAGATAAAAACTTATATAGAAGTAAGAATAGTAGACTATTTTTTATAAATATTAATATTTATTCCAATATATCTATTTTCATATTATTCTTACTTCTATATAAGTTTTTATCTACTTAATATTAGAATAATTAATATGTCAATTACCTGCCTATCTCTATAGGGTAAAGTAGGGACAGATGACGCAGCAGGAGAGACGACGCACCGTTTAAATTAGCCGCGATTTTGCATAAAATCAGGTGGTTTAAATATTAGTCAAAAGCTCGCAATAGCCGCTACTTGTTAGTGTGAAAATATTGATAAAATATGCGTAAATAAAGTAGTAACGATAAATTTATAATTTGGTAAGTACCGCAAAGTTTTTCAATAATGTTAATTATACGTTTGTAAAAGAAAAAATAGCGATTTTAACACAATATTGAGTAATGTTCCGAAAAATAGGTTAGGTTGGGGAGTGCCTACATTCACTTAAGCTCAGTTTACACTTAGGAATGTATCACAATATGGTGCGTCGTCTATCCCTTGGTTTTGGGACAGACGACGCATGTTAATTTGGGAGAGATGACGCGGTTAGTTGAAAGTAAATAGCATATGTGTTTTTTTTCTTTTTAGATAAAATATAAAATGCCAACATTTCACGGCCCAAGGAAAAGTAGTTGGGGTCAGTGGTCAGAAGACGATCTCCGTAAAGCTGCTGATGCTGTAGTTATTCATAAGGTTCCCATTAGGCAAGCAGCTAGGGAAAATAACATTCCCGAACGAACTTTAAGATTTCGCATAATAAAGAACAATTTTAAAAAGGGAAGCATGGGTGGACAATCTAGCCTAAGAATATTTTTTCTTTTAATTTCATGTGTTTTTCATAAGCAATGTGCCCCATAGCTGATGCGTCGTCCCACCTATACAATGTGGGATAGATTGCCAAATACAAATTTTTTTCTTTTTTTTGTTTAATGAATAAACTTAAGTTAATTTGTTTATTTTTTTAAATAAATGTATTAACAACCAACTTATGGTTATCTATTACTTTCCAATTAAACCAAAATTAACCATTGTGCGTCATCTGTCCCTACTTTACCCTAATTATAATCAAGTATAATTATTATTATACTTTTTATTCTAATAAACTACCTGTCACCTTAATTTTGTTCATCAAACTCGTCCTTCTTTTATATGCAAATTAGAGTGACCCTAATTTATTGCTGATTCGGGGTGTGTAGGTCTGAAATATGGAATTTTTAAAAACTATCATTTCAATTTACCTGAAATTTACAATGCAACCTTTATGTTGTCCACCCTGCTTAATGGGTCCTGTCATTGCAAATTTACATTTTATTACTCTCTGACATTAAGAAACAGAGTATGAAACTGAACGTACTGCATAAAATTGAACACCAATAATGAAATTGCTAAAGTCCGGTTACCAAATCGTCAACTAATATGGGCAGTTGGGCACCTAATAATTTTGAATTTTTAATTTTGAATTTTAATTTATGAAGACGTTTCTGATATTTTAGGATAAATCGAATCGATGCAAATGAAATATATTTGGACCGTTGTAGATTAAATTAATGATTCACATTCGATATGAACTTTGTTAATGAAACTTATGTAACTAGGCTAACGCCTCGTGGTTTAACGTTAGACGTATTTCATTACAGTGCTCATATCGAACTAGTATCATTAATAACTATTAGTAGTGTAATACAACAAATGCAAAATAATATAAAGATTCAAGAAGTAGTCCATTTTCTGTGGCGAGATTATAAAAGAAAACAAGGTCTGTCTATACCACCAAAATAAAATTTATTTGTCCTTTTAGGGTGAAATAAGGGTTAAAGAGTGTACATAATTTAATTTGACATTAGGTTGTACTAGTTTCGACTTTAGTCAAAGTCATCTTCAGCAACCAAGTAATTAAGAATTATGTTTTTTTAGGATGTACCCAAATAAACAAACTAAAACAAATTAAAAGGGGGAACGAAGTGGTTCAACAATACATGGTCATAACGTGTACCTTATGCAGCCAATGGACTCGACAGAAGATAATCACTAACATGATGCTACTTTTAGCAATGAAGGAAATTAGATGTGAAAATTGTAATAGAAGACAAAATTCTAAATGGAATCATTTATAGTTATGATATGATGTATAGATGTCTATAATGAAAATTCAATAAAATCAACGTTTCATGAGTCAACTCCGAGAGGGAACATGATTTATATTTGGTGGGTCAGAATTTTAATAAAAAAAGTAATAAAGTAAAAAAGGGGGGGGGGGGGGGGAGAGGGAAATTAAAATGTGTTAAAACAATTTACGTCATTGAGTAAGTTGAGGTCATCAAATTCTCCATATTCAAGGCTTATTATTTAAAATTATATAAATTTAATCAGGCCTACGTTGCAAATTTTCTTTTTTTCCTTTGGTAGAAGAGGCACAAATTAGGAACATGACTTAAGAATTGATGCTGTTTAAAGCGCTGCATAAGGTACACGTTATGACCATGTATTGTTGAACCACTTCGTTCCCCCTTTTAATTTGTTTTAGTTTGTTTATTTGGGTACATCCTAAAAAAACATAATTCTTAATTACTTGGTTGCTGAAGATGACTTTGACTAAAGTCGAAACTAGTACAACCTAATGTAAAATTAAATTATGTACACTCTTTAACCCTTATTTCACCCTAAAACGACAAATATATTTTATTTTGGTGGTATAGACAGACCTTGTTTTCTTTTAAAATAATATAAATTTTGTTTGTATTATTATACATCAATTTTTTTAATTATTAATTGGATTTAATATGTTGTAAACTTTTGGACAATAAGTTGTTCTTATTTGCATTCTTAAGATTTAACATAATTGTTTATCTAGGTTGGTTATTGGTCCCAACAGATCCAAGTTAACAAGATCAACGTTCTCATGGTCTCTGCATCTAGTTCTCAATATTGCGAACAACAATATAAAAATTAATTCAATTTATTTCAAACAGCAAGCGAGTCTTGCCGTTTTGATCAAATACATTTTAATCAGGTTAATCTTTAAGTCTTTGAACTACCAGCTAACTGACTCCATTGCTGTATTTAGAATAGGTGGTATTTGCAAATCATTAGTTAAAAGTACAAAAAAATTAACTTTTAATTTATATTTTATAAAATGGCAAACATAGTAAATAAATTAATCTCTAAATATTAATTTAGGTTTTTTATCTTCATAGAGTTATTTTTTAAGCTTTAGTAATCGAAAACATTCCTTTGTTGGTTTCAATTACAATTCCATAAATAAGTTTATCCTTCACAATAAGAAAAATCTAATCGAAAAAACTTTTATTTGTGGTCCAGCTAGCATGACGAAAAACCTCTTCATTCGGAGTTTTCCAGCTTTTCCCTTTTTTCCTGCTAAGTAAGTAACTTTTCCTTAAATCTATATTTCTTTCTTGGGGTCAATAAAAAAGTGGCAGCTTTTCGGTCGACTGTACTTGACGACAGGCCAAATGGCGAAATCAATCGAAAAGGGACCAACTTTTCCCTACAGTGCTGTGCAGTGGGTAAGTGTGGGGTTTTCACACAAACAAGCCTATTATACTGCTGAAATTGCTTTTTTGATTAGATAGAAACTTGCTACCATTTTCGCTTTGTGTAATTACATTTTTCTTTATTATTAGAAGCTAAAATTTGTACGATTTGTAAAGGGTATTATCGAAATTTCTTGGTATTTATTGCGGTTCATTTTTTTAGGAAATAGTTATGACATCAGATTAGTCGAAATATTTACAGGAGAAAGAAATAGCACATGCTCAAAAGTGGTGGAAAGTTCGGTCCTACGAGACATTACTTAAGTCCGATTTACAGGGGTTTTCACTTAAAACTTCGAAGGCCTATATCTCGAAAACGAATAGATTCTTTAGGGATAACACGCCCTGGTCGTCGGAACCGCTTTAAATTATAGATCCATGTGCACGGACTTCGAAAGTACCTTAAGTTTTATGGCTTTTTCGTCATTTACCTTAATTCGATTACTTTACTAGTTTTTAACTAATACAAGGTTCTACGAAATGTAAAACCTAATTTGGCTATATGATTCAGGTGAACTTGTGTCAGAAAGTAAATTATCTGGGAGTTATCTTCGATCAAAGACTGAATTGGAGGTTAAATTCAATTAACAAAATCAAGGCAGCGTTGCGTCAATTAAGCTCAATCTGCCCCCTGCTTCACAGGCGGAGTAGACTTAGTACTCGAACCAAAGCTAATGTCTACAGGGTCTTACTCAGGCCAGTATTTACTTATAAAGCGCCACCTTGGTGCAATATAAAGTCCGAGTTGAATTAGTGCCAGATGATTTAAAACAGGACGCTGAAACTCATCGCAAATGCACCAAGATGTACAATGAATCGTGTTTTACATCAAGACGTTTGATTACTGACAATCAATGAATACTTTATTAAAATAATCACAGACCTACGTCACGACTTCCGATTATCGAAAATCAATTAATTGTTAGCAAAAATAATGACAGACTATAACAGATGCACGGACGTATCGACCAATATATTAAACGGACTCAGACACGACGGTCAGACCAAACTCTACATATAAACTGCCGTAAGATTGGCTCCCTGTTGGCATAAATCTCTCACAGTAGATCATCGTCTAATAGATAGATAATAGACACCAAGAACTATGCAGCTTTCTAACCTTCCTAAACAACACACGACACAAAATCTAATATTTATCAATAGCCTAATTAAAATTCAAAACTTGAGCGACAAGACCCAAAAAGTCCTCGATCAAACAATAAATGTCAAAGGTTAGTTACTGCTTATGTCTCGCAAAAGTAAATAACTTACCTTCCCTAACGTAAGTGAAACACGTCGAAGATTAGGATATTGGATTGAATGTACTTGTGACGTTGTCATTTATATTAATTGATAATAGGCTTAATCCAACCAGCAGTCCAGGACTAGACTTTAATCAGAAATAGAGTTTAGCTGATGAATATTGCATGTAGACCCCAGGCTGCGTTGTTAAGTCTGAAACTGTCAGGGACTGATGGTTGGAACAGACCTATAACTCTATGTAAAAGTTAGATGCTAAGGAAGCACAAAGAGTATATAGGCATCGTCATCCTGGTGAAAAAACTTTTGCAACTCTGTGCAGGAACTTAAGGGAGTATTGCTGCCTTGTAAAACCGAAAAAAGGTGAGGAAAATTGCTACAAATAATGAAAATGCAGCCCAAGTTTTTGAGCTAATCTTAAAACTTTACCAGCCAAAATCAAAGAGAATACTTGGGCTACTGCTCATAATGCTTAAATTGTTATAGACCATTTGGACAAACAGTATTCCATTTGACGGTTTGGAACCAATGGACCAATAAGATGATCATCAAGATCACCAGATATAACACCCTTACATTTTTTTGTTTGGGGTTACTTAGAAGATTTGTCTACGAAATACCAGATGAAGATATATCAGATCTAATAAACAAAATTACAATGGCATGTACTGCTATTACAAGAGAAACGCGTTTAAAATTTATCCACAGCAAACTTTAAAAAAATATTGACATTTGTGTTTGCGCAGGAGAAATAAATTTTGAACAAAATTGACTGAATTATTATTAAGTGAAGAATTAATTTTTTAGTTTTATTATTGACCGGTTTTCAAGATTAATTTAAAAAATTAAAATAGATTGTAGGTATCACTTAGAATCCAGTAAAGTGATCGATTCAGGGTAAATGACAAAAAAGTCTCAAAAACTACTTTAAAATATATCTACATTCGAAGTCCCTGCAATCAATTTTCATTTGGGAGCGTCGCGACGC
Organism: Polydrusus tereticollis; assembly: GCA_963920685.1. Classification (NCBI taxonomy): domain Eukaryota; kingdom Metazoa; phylum Arthropoda; class Insecta; order Coleoptera; family Curculionidae; genus Polydrusus; species Polydrusus tereticollis. The sequence continues at coordinate 85,447,569 of OY987329.1, read as the reverse complement.
CCAGGTCGTCCAAGGAGTCGCATTTTAGTATTATTACCAATAATCTGAAACGAAGAAACAGTTTCTTTACATTTTTTTGATTTTAAACACAGATACTTTACAGATGGAAGTTAAAAGAAACAATATCTTTACACAAATATTCTTTAGTACGGTCCAGTTTAAATTACATTACAGTTTCTAGAAAGTTTCGTTTATATTTTAGTAGCTAATGCTGCATTTTCTTTTCGGTGTCCCCTTAAACAGCATTAGCAGAAGCAATAGTATAGATTCGTCACGTCAGCATAAGAGAAACCGGAATTTTAAAGTATATCCTCGTATATTGGCAACAGTTTGAACCACATATTATTAAACTTATTCATGTTATTTGTTTGTTTTAAACATATTATAGATCTCAAATGCACAATAATTATTATAGTGAAAACCCAACGAAAAGACCACAGAAAATATACAAAGGCTTATAAACATTCAATTGATAATTTTAAAAAATGTTGGGAATTTTTAAGATCTCTCAAACGAATAAGAATCTTATCCACCTTAACCAAAAACATATACCTATATATAATAATTGTTTTATAAAGACAGATGCATTAATTAAATAGCTAATGTAATTATGTATAATATATAAAAATGGCCTGGCTCATATTTACGTAGGCCTCTTCTTCGAACCCATGGCACAATGGTCTCCGTCGGCAGACCCTTCCGCCTGCCTGCACCCTTGGCTCTCGTTCCGCTGCCAATCTGAACAGGGGAACATGCTTCACTGAACTATTTTTACACACAACGAGGCCCTGATCTAAAATGGCGACCGCTTGCCGGTTATATGCACAACAAAGGCAGCGTTTTTGCCTACCGAAAAAGGTCGTACAAGAAAAAGTTTGAAAGGTTTAATATTTGGCGCTCGGTCTCGCAAGGATGACTGGTATGTACGAAGAAATAGGAAATTCTTTATAGCATGTTGGTGAATTCAGAGAAAATTGTTATCGGGGCATACTACCATATTCTCTATACTTTTCTACTTATATATTCGCTATATATCTGTTAAAAGGGTCCATATCATGACATTGATGCACCAAAGATTGCTTAGGTAATGGTTCCCAAACCTGGCTAATCACCTGAAGATAGCCAGCCAATCCTTCTATCCAATTGTATCCATTTGTCTTTTTAGACCTAGCAGAGGCATCGTAAGCCTCGATTTACTACTACAGAAACTAATCGCTTATGGCAAATGACTTCATTAAAAATTAGTTTCTTCTCAATGCTTTCAAAAGTAAGAATCTCAATCAATCAAATCTCCGAGAAAAGTGATCCACAGGGAACTATTTTGGGTTCAATCTTATGCCAAATATATGTTAACACAATCTTCAAGCTAAATGGTTCTTGTGAGATCGTGTCCTACGTGGATGGCACAACGCTTCGTGTTGCTGGTTAAACGTGGGGCTGGAAAGAAACTAAGAATATAACGCAGCTTGGATTGCAACAAATATCTGTCCGGCTACGGTGTAATTTATCGACAATTAATACCGACAAAACAAAATGTTTGACCTTTTCACTCAATATTACAAATACCCCGAAATTTTAATAGTTAAGAGTACATAATGAACTGTAATAATTCTGGCATATACAACAAGTGCATAGATCTGTATAATCGGTAGTATATACACATATATTATGTTAGTGTAATAAAATCAAATATATAGAATTCAGCGTATAATTTGTACTTTTAGCCTAGCGCTTTGAAAGAACAAACTATTACGCTGAATACCTACTATATATACAGTGGGTCCCAGATGCAATGTCTAAATTCATTTCAAATTCAGCGGGGTGTTTTTTGGAAAACCCCTTGGACCAGTCGATTTTTATTTCTTAATATGTTTTATTTTATGGTATATTCATGTACACAGGGTAGCCCAAAAACAAGTTACGACCATCAACTTCATTTTCTCAAATATAAATATACAGTGTCACCATTAAACTCCGCACCAGATGGAACTTTTTATTATTAATGAGGTTAGTTCAAATTAAATAAGGGCAATCGTTTTTGCTTCAAATTAGACTAAAAATTATATATATTCAATTGTCACCATCTGTCATTCGGTATGTGTCAAAAATTACATTTTTGTCAAAGAATGCTGAAAAATGACATTGTTTCCGAATCTCAAAAAATGTTATAAGAAAAAGTTGTTTCTAGTATAATTTTAGGCTTATGTACAAAGTTTCAGATGTCCAGCGCAAAGTTGAATTTTATGCCATTTTTTCGAATTAACATGTTTTTATTATAATGTAAGTTGACTTAATGGATATTAAACTATTTGCTTGTACCATACTCAATATTTTATTTAGTTTGTATGCTTATTTTTTTACTAGAATTCCATTTTTTTTCGAAATATAAAATTAGAGTCAAAAAAATTTGACACGGGTGGTGGCAAAGTTATCATATTTTAACAATTTTAACAGATAGACGTCAGATGTTCCATTTTTCAAATGAGAAATACATGTAAATATTTGATAAAAATTTTATTTTATACTAAATATAGTTTAATATAACTAACATTATTATTCAAAGGAACAAAAAAATTCACATTTCAGTGTGACGTCCTTCTCGCTCTATACAAACAGTCGTCCGTCTATAAACGTCTTTGACAGCATTTTGTAGAAAACTTGGTTTTATATCGACACAACACTGTCTGATCGTTTGCTCCAAATGCTCGATATTTCTAAACGGTCGATTCTTATAAACTTTCTGTTTAAGATAACCCCACAGGAAAAAGTCTAGTGGTGTTATGTCAGGCGATCTGGGTGGCCAGTAACATTCTCTATCACGCCCTAGAACTCTGTTTTGAAATAGTTGGTTTATGCGTTCTTTCACTGTTGTAGTTTGATGTATGGGTGTATCATCAAGCTAATACCATAAGTTATATCTATTGTGTAAGGGCATGTTATCCAAAACTTCGGCAATCTCATTATCAAGAAAAGTCAGGTACCTTACACCAGTTAAGTTTACTCTAAAAAAGTATGGTCCAATAAGCTGATCTTTCAGAATCCCACACCATATATTCGTTTTAAAATGATACTGGTCGCGACATTCAATTGTGAAGTTGGGATTTTCTTGGGACCACCATCAGCAATTTTGTGAGCTCACGATACCATTCGAAGAGGAAGTGGCTTCATCTGTCCATAAGATCTTGTATGGAAAAAGAATATTTTCCTCGTATTGACCCTGATACCAAAACGAAAAATCTAGACGGATATCAAGATCGCGTTCTTTCAATGTGTTTATAAACTTGGGTTTATATGGCCGAAATCGATATTTCTGAAGAATTTTTCTAACACTTTCCCTCTTGTACCCTGTTGAATCACTTATCTTGGTTATACTAGTTAGACCGTGGTCACTAACACTTAAACAAACATCAAATTGTGCTTCCTCATCGTATTTACGTGAGGTTTTTTAAAACAGATCTAGTTTCTCTAAACTTTGACATTATTCTTGAAACGGTGCTATGCTGCAAATTTCTTTCTGGATGCCTCTCATTAAAAATGTCAGATACTTGCCGGTAAGGCATATTTTCTCCATAAATTAAGACAATTTCTATTTTTTCTTCAATGGACAACATTGCGATAACAGTGGAAACTATAACTTGCCAAAATATTCCAACATGATATTTCTTTTATTTATTCGGCACTCTAATTCCTTTTCTTTCCATAGCCTACTTATAAACTTCGAAATTGCCCTGATATTTTATTGTGGATATAAGAAAATGCGTTTAAATTGTGAACTAATCTGATATCTGCGAATTTTGTTATACGTTTTTTTAACTCTGTAAGTGCATTTACTATAAGAAAATTGTTAACATATGATAACTTTTCACCACCCGTGTCAAACTTTTTTGACTCTGATTTTATATTCTTGTTATGGCATTCTAGTAAAAAAATAGGCATACAAACTAAATAAAATATTGAGTATGGTATAAGCAAATCGTTTAATATCCATTAAGTCAACTTACATTATAAAAAAAAAATGTTAATTCGAAAAAATAGCAAAAAATTCGACTTTGCGCTAGACATCTGAAACTTTGTACATAGGCCTAAGATTATACTAGAAACAACTTTTTCTAATACCATTTTTTGATATTCGGTTAAACAATGATATTTTTCAGCATGTATTGACAAAAATGTCATTTTTGACAGATACCGATTGACAGATGGTGACAATTGAATATATAATTTTTAATCTAATTTGAAGCAAAAACGACTGCCCTTATTTAATTTGAACTAACCTCATTAATAATAAAAAGTTCCATATGGTGCGGAGTTTAATGGTGACACTGTATATGTTTTTTAGTATAATTTTAAATTTTGCATCAAATTCCAAGTATGTTTCATGTACCATGTCCTATACCTAAACTCAACAGTTATCGAAAAATGTACAATTGAACATATTAATAAGTAAGACCGTATTTCTGAGGATTTATTTGGAAATCGAGCTTTGCTGTCCTTGGAATAAAATCCATGTACTTCTCTGTCGCACATTGGGCCAATTTACACATGCGGAACTCTGTTGTTCATTGAATAGTTTAAGAGCACAAATATCACCCATACAAAGTTATTCTAGTGCATGAGTTATTTGAAGATAATTTCGATAGGCGAAATGAGTTTTGTAAACGCAGCAAAATATGTGCAATCTAGACAATAATTTAGAAAAAAATATTATTATTTTTTCCGATAAAGCTACGTTCTGTTTGAATGGTAATTTGAACAGACAAAATTGTCGTTATTGGGCAACAGAAAATCCGCATTGGATGATGGAGGTTCACAGCCAGTACCCTCAAAAATCAAATGTGTGGTGTGGAATAGTGCGCAGAAAAGTAATTGGTCCATTTTTCTTTAAACGGTCTTTAACTGGATAAATATATCTCGAATTTCTCCAACTTGAATTAATTCCAGCATTAGTGACTTTTTTTTCGAATTCATTGGACCCAGACTCCCCTGACGAAGAATTGATGTTCCAGCAAGATGTTGCTCCTACGCACTGTGCGTACATTTTTGGATGAAACCTTTCACAATCAGTGGATAGGAAGGAAAGGACCTCTCAAATGGCCTGCTAGGTCGCCAGACCTAACTTCGCTGGACTTCTTTTTGTGGGGTTACCTCAAATCGAGAGTATTTGTTGATAGGCGAAAGAATCTGCAGGAGTTTAAAGAGAGGATCCGAAAAGAAGTGCGTGCCATAACTCCGGAAATGGTTGAAAACGTTAAAGAAAGTTTACTGATCGCCATGGATATCGTCAAGCCGTAAATAGCGCACATTTTTAACATTGAATTTGATTTTTTGTTCTGTTCTTTTTATATAAACAGGCCTTATTTATTGATATGTTCAATCGTAACTTTTTCGATGTTGAGTTTAGGTATAGGACATGGTACATGAAACATATTTAGAATTCGATGCCAAATTCATGAATTTAGACATTACTTCTGGGATTTTGAAACTGGGAAATTGATTTAACAAGACTTTATGTTTATGCAGCTGTTTGTTTTGTAAAAAAATGTAAATAACTAAATCAATGTCAGATGTGCTCAACTAACTTGTTTTCCCTAAATCAAATAATACAGCTTTTCTTAAATTAATAAATTATGTGGGAATGTGGAATATTAGATATACACAACCACGGAAGCTGAGCTGCGACTAAAGAAATTTATTATATTTATTAACATTTCCAATCAGGGCGCCTAAGGTATCTTGAAGCTTCTTCAATGGGCTAAAGCTTTAAAATATGGCCTGAATATTAACAGTCAATCGCAAGGTTGTATATATTCGATATGAATAGATCTAATTTTGAAAAAAGAGGACAAATTTAATCCCAAAAATTATCGCGAAATTAGATTGACATTGACATTGACAATTCCGTGCAAACTCATATAAAAACTAATCGTAGAAGATCTTACTAACTTCATTCTCCAAAACCATATACTAACATTTAACCAGCATGAATTTTTACCTGGTCGTTGTCCAACCTATTAGAATGTGTAAACTCGTGGACTTCTTCATTGGATCAGAACAACCTCCTTGATGTCATTTACCTGGATTTTAATAGGGCTTTCGACCTAGGGTCACACTAAAATTTACACAAATCCTATCACACATTATAATATGTTAGCATCAGATCTGAAGATAGTTGAACAGTGGTGTGACAAGTGGCTTCTGTCTTAACAATGAAAAACACGCAGTCCTCCACATAGGCCACAATAATTCAAATAGACGTTATGCTCTCAAAAATGTGACCATCAAACATATTAGCCACCAGAGAGATCTTGGAATCATCATCAGTGATTATTTAAAACGGGCAGTTCACATTGGTAACATCATCTTAAAAAAATTTCCAAAACATGCATAAGACCAATCCTAGAATATGCAGCCCCAGTCTGGAACCCCTATCATGTAAAAGACATCTATGCCTAAAACAGACCCGAAGAAAAACCACAAGCTTGTACCCTCAATACGTAGTCTGAGCTAGGAAGAAATGCTAAAGAAGCTCCACCTGACAATGCTTCATGACAAGCGAATAAGAGGGTACCTAATAGAGACCTACTAAATTCTGCATGGTCACTACAATGTCAATTTGAACTTATTTACCTTAAACCAAAGAAACTTAACTATAAGCTCACACGAGAATGTTTGAAGAAACTCGGCAGACAGTACCTATTTCCTACCCAATCGAGGCAATCGATAATGGAAATCTCTACCAAGAAACTGTATGAGTGCGTTTTTCACCAACCTTTTTAAAAACCAATATGAACTACATCAATGTAACAAATTAAGTTTCAACTGCTCCACCCGCTATACTGATTTTTAATAATAATAATAATAATAATTTTATGTAGGTTAGGTAGATATACAGGGTGTTCTATTTTTGATAGTTTTATAGGGTATCTCGAAAATCATAAGGAATTTCATAAATCTGATATAGATGTTATGAGTTCTTTTTTTAAGGAAACAATTGCTGCGAAAACAGATCATGGCTACCTTGTTCCCCTGGACAGCTACAGGGTGATTTTCAAATTTTGACGGTTATTAAAATTCCATGTAACTTCTTTGTTATTATAGATACGAAAAAACTGTAAATAGATAAAATATGTAGTTTTTTCCGTAAAGTTCAGTGGCGTAGCCAGTTTTTTTCTATCTTGTTTAATTTTTAAGAAATTGACCCAACTTATATTTTTTCTTATGGGACACCCTGTATATTTTCAATTACGTTTATTCTGCTTACCATTAGCTTTCCAAATATATATACATTTTTGCAGTTTTCTAAAGAAATAGCTGAGTAATTTGCAAATTACTTTAGATAGGCCTATTTTGCACATAGCAAGCCCCGATAGTAAGAAAAGGACAAAAGAATATGTATGACTAATTATTTTTTTATATGTTTAAAACTCTGAAAATATTTACCTCATCATTTAGTGTCACCAACTTTGGAAATACATCGATTTTGTATTTTTTAAATAAAAGATAAAGCATAGAAATATAGATCTACAAAACCATTTTTATTTTAAATAAACAACAAAAAAATATACATAACAATTACAACAAATGCTCAAATTGGAGCCCATTGGCATCGATACATAGCTGGCATCTTCTACGAACACCATTCAGGGAGTTCCGAATATTCAGGTGTTTTATGCTTCTTAAAGCGGCTTCAAAATTTTGTCTTAGTTCTTCAACCGTATTACTTCTGACGCTGTAAATTTTATTTTTTAAAGATCCCCAAAAATAAAAATCTAATGGGGTGATATCAGGTGAACGGGCTGGTCACCTAATAGGTCCATTATTTGCAAGCCATTTTTCTCCAAAATTGGTGTTTAGGCAATTTACCACAATGGCTGCGTTGTGGGATGGTGCACCGTCATGCTGAAAAAAAAGCTTTTCCCTCTCTTGTAATGGTATATTGTCTAAATAACTGATGATATGTCTTTCCAAAATATTCAAGTAAATCTCGGAATTTAGATTTCCTTCAAATATTTCATAGGCTAGAACTCTATTTCCCAATAGAGCCAGCCACACATTAAATCCAAATCGACCCTGATATACTCTATTTACTTGCTGATGAGGATTATGATCGGCCCACAGATGATTGTTGTGGCGATTAAATATTCCGTCGCTTGTTACTCGTGTTTCGTCGGTCCAGATTATTTTGGTAAAAAATAATTCATCTTCACGCAACATATTTAAATACAAATTGCAAAACTGAAGTCTCCTCTCTGAATCACCAGGATGCAAATGATGAGTTTTTCGAGGTCTGTAACATTTAAATTTGTTAGTTTTTAACAGATGATTTTGAGGGTACCACGCCAATATCTTTCTCAATATTTCTAAGTGAAGTGGTCGGATCCGCAGCCACGCATGCCAATACATTAATGGTTTCATTTGCTTTATTTTCCTTCTGATAGGTCTTTGGTCTTGCTTTTGAAAACGATCCATAATTAATAAGGTTATTTTCAATCCTTTGAAAAATTCTTAAATCAGGTTGCTGCCGCTCCGGATATCTTTCAAAATACAAATCAGATGCTGCCCGACTATTTCTTTGACACTCAAGAAAACACTCTAGCATATTATATTTTTCAAAATTTTGGAACTTTTCCATTCTTAACCGCGTATATTAACTTTGCTTTATGACAAATTAAAGACAGACTGACATGTCTATAAATAATTTAAAAAAATGATTTAGTTATCCATGGCTTACTAAGAGATTTTTAAATTATTATCTGGTAAAATGTAAAATTTGCAAATGCAAAGAAATTAGTAGATAAAAAGTCATCATGCATTTATAGAAAATTTCACTTTTAATACAAAAAATATAAAAAGAATTAAATAATTATACGAACAATTAAAAAAATTATTATTTTTAATTCTTTTAAACATAATTTTGGAAGAAAGCTATTTTAACAAATTACAGAAAATTGGTCGAGCCTTGGACATAGTGTTGATAATAAAAAATTAATAGTTTTTAGAATTTTGTATTGCATGTACTAAAATTGAGATATGACATTTTAGAAATGGTGAAATAAGACTTACTCTTTTGTTTTGCTCCTACCTGCCATCGCCCGCTACGAAAAATGAGGAAAATTTATGAAAATCGCTTATTATCGAATTATTTTATCAAAAAACTGATTACAAATATATATATTTGAAAAGCTAATGGTAAGCAGAATAAACGTAATTGAAAATATACAGGGTGTCCCATAAGAAAAAATATAAGTTGGGTCAATTTCTTAAAAATTATACAAGATAGAAAAAAACTGGCTACGCCACTGAACTTTACAGATAAAACTACATATTTTATCAATTTACAGTTTTTTCGTATCTATAATAACAAAGAAGTTACATGGAATTTTAATAACTGTCAAAATTTGAAAATCACCCTGTAGCTGTCCAGGGGAACAAGGTAGCCATGATCTGTTTTCGCAGCAATTGTTTCCTCAAAAAAAGAACTCATAACATCTATATCAGATTTATGAAATTCCTTATGATTTTCGAGATACCCTATAAAACTATCAAAAATAGAACACCCTGTACATATCTATATAAAATATTAACAATTAATAAGTATTACCGGTGATAGTAAATCAGTTCAGGTCCACTAACAGGGTTGTTTATTAAAGCACTAACTTTTTAGTTACCAATCAATAGATATGTCGTATTAACTTTATTACTGCAATTCATGTGGTAATACCTGGCGTTTATGATGGTCCTGCATCACAATCATATAAAGCACCAATTATTAAGTTGGCATTCAATTATTATTTTTTTTATTTAGATAACGTGCCGAATTATTTCCTCGACTCTCCGACTAATAGGATACTAAAAATAAAATTTCACAAGCACATTACTTACGTTACTAGTTTCTAGAAATTTAAATTAATATTATAGTAGCTATTGTTGTACTTTCTTTTCTGCATCGCCTTAAACAGCATTGGCAGAAACAATAACATGTAAATCATTTAAAACTTAAAAATCCTTGGTTAATAACAATAGTTTGAACAACATATTGAACTTATTCTTGTTATTTTTATTTAGGGTATATTATAAATCTCAATAGCAAAATTATTTGATGATACGTGATAATTCAATAAAGAAAAACCAACCAAAATACCATAGAAAACCTACAAAGGCTCATAAACAATTAATTTATTATTAAAATTTTTTCCTTGGAATTTCTAAGATATCCTAAAGTAATAGAACTCATATCCAACTCAACCAAAATACATATTATGTTATAACTATTGTATTATAAACAGAGTCTTACTAACTAAATAACTCATTACTTTAACTACATAACTAATTTTTAAATATAAGTAGATCGAAAAACCTAAACAACTTGAATTAAAATGAAAAGCTCGCTATGCCCTATTAGGATCTTTAAAACATTTGACTAATATTGGAATTAGCATTTCTTATAAAAATAGATCGTAAGGCTGAAGGACTTCGGTCGATGGCCATTTGGGAAACCAATAAAGTTCTTTTTAATAATAATAAAAAATAGATCGTACACATGAAACCTTAACTAACCTATTACGTTAAACATGATCCCTAAATAAAGTATTCCTTAAAATTATTAAAGTAATTAATATGGTGTCTCGATCTAATCTAATCTCAATTTATAATGTAGAGAGTGGCAAAAAAGTCGCGTAAATCAAATAGTGACCTTTATGAAAGTTGTTCAGTAAATTATTCCCCACATTTCTACTTGCATCAATTTTTTCTGTCATTTCTGGTCCTGTTGCCATAGAGTCTAACTTGCATTCTTTTAAATGGAACACCTTGCCTGTGATTGCATATTTGGATTTTACTGGGAAAACTCTGAATTTATTGCATTTCAGATTTTTACCTATCTGCAAGCGTTTCCGAGATAATGACAGCCCAAAAATGAAAAACTTCCTAATTATAATTATTCCTACCTAACACCCACCAATTGAGTCAGGGTGTTTTCATGACAGCGACCATGATAGAGAAGAGGTGTCAATTGTTTAATTTTCTGTTGTCTCATTTCTAATCTGTTTATACTATGGTTCATCCGAATGAGAAACAACGAGTTGAAATTTTAATAATGAGCGGTTACGGAAATATGAAGAGATCGCAAGGTCAGGTTTGTCAACTTTTCAATGAATTATATCCAAATAGGCCTCCAACAAATCAGTCAACGGTGTGTCGAGTGGTAGAGAAATTTCGAGAAACAGGCAGTGTTAGGGAAGCCGCTAGATCAGGTCGACCTAAAACAGCAACCGGGGGAGACAAAGCTTTGGATATCATGCTCTAAATACATGAAAGTCCAACACAATCATCTAGGCCAATAGCAATGGATTTTAATGTGTCTCATCAGTCAGTGAAAAATTTGTTTAAGCAGGAGAAGTTACATCCCTACAAGATAAAGTTGGCGCACGAGTTAAACGAGGACGATTTTGATAGAAGACCTGAATTTTGTGAGTTAATGATGGCAAGATGCAATAACGATAATAACTTCGCAACAAATATAATTTTCTCGGATGAAGCTACTTTTCATTTAAGTAGCGTTGTTAATAGACACAATTATCGTTATTGGTCTGCTAAGAATACTCACTGATTCCAGGAAGGTCATACTCGGGGACTCGAAAACGTCAATGTTCGGGCGGGCATAGTTGGTAGACATATTATGGGACCTTTTTTATAGATGGTAATTTGAATAGCGAGAAATATCTGAACCTCCTCAGGAATCACATAATTCCTTCTTGCAGAATGGTTTTACCGGGTGTAAATAACAGCATAAACGAACAGGTATGGTTCCAGCGAGATGGCGCACCTGTGCATTATGCGGCAAATGTTAGCCAATACATAAGGGAACAATTTCCAGGACGTTGGATCGGCAGGAGAGGTGCTATTGACTGGCTACTTCCACTCACTTCTGTTCGTGGGAACACTTAAAGAACAAAGTCTACGTTAGAATCTTTAAAAGTCAGAACTAGTGCTGAAATTCGGGCCATTCCAGTGGACATCCTTTTAAACGTTGTAGACAAGTTCAGGGATCGACTGGCGCTCTACTTAGCAGAAAATGGTGGTCATTTTGAACACCTGATCCACTGAAAATGTTTCACTTGTTTATTATTTCGATGTTAAGTTGCTCAATTTTCTAGGCTATTTATTTTGTTATTATAAAGTTTGTTACAATTTTAAATAAATAAAAATTTGAAATACAAAAAATTCAGAGTTTTCCCAGTAGAATCCAAATATGCAGTAATATGCAGGGTGTTCCATTTAAAAAAAAGTAAGTTGGTCTCTATGGCAACCAATTCAGAAATGACAGAAAAAATTCATGCAGGTAGAAATGTGGGGAATAATTTACTGAACAACTTCCATAAAGGTCACTTTTTCGTATACGAGGTAATTCAAGAGGTACAGGCATTATGCGCGACTTTTTTGCCACTTTGTATAGAGTGCGAGTTTATAACTTGTAATAAATTGAGAAAGTCCAGTATGGTTCTTTTTTGTGGGCATAGATATTGATATTTTAAGGTGTGGTATTTTTTATTAAAAAAATATGAATACCGTGTGTCCTAAATTAGAGATATTATGATTTCACCGAATTTTTTTTTAAATAGCAACCTTAGTTTTTATTCATTATTTTTAAACAGCATATTAAAGCCAAATTTCAGATTTTTATTCCTTTTCATTTATGAGATGTGAAACAAAAATTAATTTTATTTACTTTAAACTAATAAAGTAACATTCATTAAAAAAGATAGTATCCGTCGTTTGTCTACTTTTCTGTGTCAACTTATACCTTTTGACATTTCTTGACAGACTTATCGTATTTATACATTGGTGCGCGACACATCTTAAACTTTTATTTTGTCCTTGGTTAAAAGTAAGTTGTTTAAAAAAAATGTTTAACGTGATGCCTAACTTTACTGAAAAACACAAAATTTAAATTTTAATGATGATTGGATACGGAAATACACAAAACGAAGTTCTTCATTTATTCAGAGAGATTTACCACCCAGTTTCTGTTTACAGTAAGCAAAATTAAAAAGCAGTTTCAAGAAAATTGGCATGTTAGAAAGACAGATATTCATCGAAAGAGCGTCAATGAAGATGTCAAAGTAAATGTACTATTAGGTATTCAAGAAAACCCTAATATTCCCACCAGGTAACTAGCTACCGAACACGAAATAAGTAAATTTGCAGTAGTTAAAATTCTTCCAGCACATAAATTTTATCCTTACAAAATGGCAATTCTCCAGGAATTGACAGAAGATGATCCTGAGAGGAGACTTCACTTCAGCGAGCTAATAATGAACCTACTAGAGAGGAGTAATCTAAACACAGAAACGTTCTTTTTTCTGATGAATCAACGTTCATGTTAATTGGTAACGTAAAACGATAAAATTGTCATTATTGGGCAGACGACAATCCATACTGGATGAGAGAAGACCCCACTTAACATCCAGAAAAAAATCAATGTTTAGCAGGTATTGTTGGTGATTGAGTTATAGTATCAATTTTCTTTGAAGAAAATCTCATGACGCAAAATATTTTGAATTCTTGCAGGAAGAACTGGTTCCGAATAAGGCTCTTCTGTTTCCTGATCCTGCCGACTTTGATGTCCCGAATAGAGACATCTGGTTCCAACAAGATAGTGCGCCTTCCCATTTTGCAAGAGCTGTGTGTGAATATCTGGATGCAGAATTTCCAGGCAGATGGATTGGTAAAAGAAGACCCATTGAATGGCCACCCAAATTTCCAGACCTTACTCCCTTAGACTACTTTTTATTTGGGTACTTGAAAAGCAAAGTTCTTTTAAACGTAACAGGCAAATAGTGAAGAGTTGATAGCATGAATAAGACATGATTGTAGAAGAAAGAAGGCTGCCAAACAGCTAAGTTCAATTTACTGCTTGCTTCATAAGAAAAGTAAGATTGGTTATAGAACCAAAGTTAACTTGTACAAAGCCTTGATCAGGCCAATCCTGACTTATAGTGTACCAACATGGTGCACAATAAGCAGGGCAGAGCACAACAAGTTCCAGGTACTGCAGAATAAGGTCTTAGAAATCATTGCGGATGCCCCAAGTTAAGCTATGACTAGGGTACTTCACAGGGACTTTGACATACGAACATTGACTCAATTTTATGACAAAATTATAACGGATTACTACAGATGGACGGACCTCGCTACAAATCCACTAATTAGACAAACTCACTTTCAATCTCCGCCAGGCTCCACCTACAAGTTTCCGAAGAATTGGCTGCCCCCAGCTATTGTAGAGAGGCACTAATGCTGGTGGCCTCGACAAGCCCAGCTCTCCAGAACTACACGACATATTAAGTAACTTAGGGCTTTGCCCAAACCAAATAATGATAAGAAGATTGGCCGACATAAGCCTTAAAGAATGAAAGAAGTTAAAGGCTCTGCCTGACTTAGAAGCCAAAGAAGATCCAAAAGAAGACATGATTGTAGGTAAATTCCTCCCGAAGTTATCAGAAATGTCCAAAAGCTTTTCTTCCGTTATAAAAATTTTAAAAACGAACAGAAGTATTTTTTTATGTTTAAAGTAAATATAATTAATTTTTGTTTCATATCTAATAAATGGCTAGGAATAAAAATTTGAAATTTGGCATAAAAGAAAAATTAGGGTCGCCATTTAAAGAAATTCGACCACGTCATATCATTGTTTCAGGATACACTGTAACAATATTTTTTAATTAGAAAATACCACCATACCTTAAAATATCAATACCCGTGTCCGAGCATTTTTCAAAAAATAAGCCATACTGGACTTATTCCAAGTTACAAACTCGCACGGTAAAGCATCAATTCGATCAACAGTTATTTTTATTTTAATTACGTAAATAGTTTCATCGGCTCCCCGACTATTACGATACTAAAAATACCATTTCACAAGCCCATTACATGGGCTACCATATTTAAACAATCATTTAATATTACTACTTCCGACTCTCTATGACATCTAAACTACTTCAAAACAAATTTTCACTTGTAACGCTCCAACCATAATCAATCTCTTTATTTTTTTAGAATGACTCTGCAAAATGGTGCTGTTAATAGAATCACTTTTGATTACGTTAAGTTTGAATAATTGTTTTATTATATTAAGGGCGCTTCACCATTTTCATTGGTGATTGATATGATTTTAATTCAGCGAAAAAATAACATTTACTGACGCTTTTTTATTTTTATTTGTTTGGAATCTCCTAATGACTAATATGGGCTGCTTTGCTTACTTAATGGATATTTTATTACTTTATCATATAGTCATCGACGATTTAAAATAAACATTCGGTATTTAGGGACTGGAGCTTAAAATACTATGTCGGTAAAAAAAATTCTGTTAATTTTTTGAATCGTTATTATTGATTGTAACTAATTGTTTCAACGCCAAATGCGAACTCTCAATGAATAATAAGGCAATTTTTAGAATACTATCCCATGCATGGAACCTGCACTAAAATCCTGAAATGTGGCATAATATACACGCGTATTATTTAAGCTCAGTTCAGGACAAAAGGTATTGAATATTAGAAAAGCCACAAGTTTTGACGGTCTGAAGAGTGCTGCGTTGAGAAGTCTACCAGACAAAGCTTTGGGAAACAGCAAGCATATCTCAAGCAATAATCAGAGAAGGCGACTTCCCGTCCTCCTAGAAGCATGCCAAGCATACCAAGTTGACGTATGTTTTAAATCAGTCGAACTTATTTTTGAAAACAGTAATTTTTACCCCAATAAAATAACTTTAGTCCAGGAATTATCAGAAGACGATTTCGAATGTAGAATGGAATTTTGCGAAGTAATGATGCAAAAACAGGAAGAAAATAACAGTTTTTTTAATCCAATAGTTTTTTTCGGATGAGACAACATTCATGTTAAACTGGAATGTCAATCGAAATAATTGTCGTTACTGGGCTGATCAGAACCCACATTGGATAAGAGAAACACACACTTAACACCTCCAGAAAGTAAATGTGTGGGCCGGTATTATTGGCAATAGATTAGTGGGACCTTTCTTCATAGAGGGGAGTTTGAATGCAGAATATTATCTCCACATGCTGCAAAATCAAATTGTGCCAGCAATAACCAATACAGTAGGACCACTATTACGACATAATATGTGGTTTCAGCAGGACAAAGCTCCTCCTTATTTTGGGCGAGCTGTAAGAGTTTACTTAAATAATACTTTTCCTAACCGCTGGATAGGACGAAGGGACCCGCTAGGTCGCCAGACTTAACGCCCCTTGAATATTTTCTCTGGGGACAACTAAAAAATAAAGTGTATGTGACAAAAGCTGCAGATCTGAACGAATTGAGAAGAAGAATTATTGAAGAATGTGAATCTATTAACGAAGAAATGTTACAAATCGTCATTGACAAATTTTATTATAACCTAGCCCATTGTCAAACTGTGAGAGGGGGACATTTTCAACATTTAATTAAATAACGAATTATTTAAATTTATTTTTGTTCTTGTAAATTTGTTATTAACTTTACTGCTTGTATTTAATTTAATTATTATTAAATTTTTGACCAAACTTGCGTGGATACATTTAGTACAATTTTTATGTTTTTTTTTGCAGTTTCAACGCAAAACATTCTGGTGCCGGCTTGCAAAAATTCAAAATGTAGGTAATATCTTATCTAAATAATTGACCGGCCCGGGACTTTTTACACACTGTGTATATCAAGCCATTATTGCTACCATCGCGTCGGTCGTCGAATGTTTGAAAGTAATAATAGCTATAATTATTTTGAAGTTGCCCAGCATCTACAGGGTGTCTTTAAAAGGTACGGAGAAAATGGGACCACGAATTCCTGAGGCTCAAATATGACGATATAACCTACCCTATAACTTACCTTAGTCCAAAAGTGGATGATTTCGGAGATACAGAGTGTCAAGAGTTCAATTTGGTTTTTGTTTTTCATACATAATTTTTTAAATAATTGGTGTATTTTCACAATATTTGGCTAGAGGGGATTTTGTGTATCAACAACAAAAATTTAATTTAATTTGATTTAAAAAAAAAATCTTTAAAGAAATGTCCAAAATGACCTTCAAACATTTTCGTGTGAACAAAGATTAATACGGTTTAAAGATTAAATTGAACCCTGGAGCATTTCGTCCTCATTTCTTAAAGCGCCAAATCCAGTTTGAATACGTCTCCTTATTTCATCTTCAGTATCCACTGGCCTAGAATACACAAGGGTTTTCAAAGTTCCCCATAAAAAGTAATCCATCGATGTCATATCAGCGGATGAGCTCGCCAATTTGCGAGTTCATCATTGCCTCTACCTGTCCATCTATTTGGATACTGTTCGTTATTAAAATAATTACGTACGATTAACGAAAAATGTAGAGGAGCACCGTCATGCATAAACCATATTCCTCTTCGAAGTTCCAACTACAGGGGATCTAATAAGTTTGGTAATTCGTTTCGCAGATGTTCCAAATAATTGTTGTCATTTAGTTGAGGTGGTAAAATGACAGGACCAACTATGACAGACAGTGTCTATTATTCCTGCCCACACATTGATCTTAAAAGCTGGATTTATAAACTCGAAGCCGGCGTCGGCGCTCGCGCTGGCGTGGGCGCTGAAAGTTAAACAAGTGAATCGTAATGGAGCGATTTATAAACTTCGCCGGCGCTGGCGCTGGCGCTGGCTGGCGTTCGACATAAACCATCTTTATATTGCCAGCGCCGGCGTTCGTAGGAAATCCGTACCGCCGCGTCATAACCAATGGGATTTTAGTATTTCTATCAAGTCATCGATGGCATCTGCCAAAGTGTCAACGACCAAGCGTCATTTTAATTTTTGTGTCAGCTTGGTATTTCTAGATTATTTGTTTTTGTGGTTCTTATCTCGTTTGTGAAAAGAATTGCTCCTAAATACTGTTAAATATGAGTGAAATGGAGACTGAGACCCTTGGTAAGTACAAACATACTTTAAAGTTAGTTTTATTTGCTAATTTGCATCTGATTTTAGGTGAATCTGAAGTTCCCAAGGAACAGAAATTGATTTGGGGCTCCTGATAGATACGATACAAAACTATGAGTATTTATACAACGCAACGTTAGCAATAGATATTACAAAGATGCTAAAAAAAGAATCTTGCATGGGAAGAAATTGCAACGATTCTAAATACAACTGGTTAGTAAAAAATTATACCAAAATAGAAAATGCATAAAAATATATAAGTCAAAAAGTTAGCTGCTTTAATTACAATTAGGTATCTGAAGTACTATGTTTACCAATTCGTATATGTATTTTGTTTGTAGTTGAAACATACCAAAAGCATTGGAAAGCCCTTCGTGACAAGTTTGTTAAGGAGAAGAAGATAACGTTGGAAAAGGACAAAGGATTCAATACTGTTGACTTATCGTAAACAAATCCATGTTGTTGAGCATTAATATAATTCTTAAATGAATCAGAAATATTTTTTGATAATATAATTTCAAACATTTTTGCTATGGACGACAATATATTGTTAGGTTGATAATTATTGACGGTTGATTTTTTCCATTTTTAAATATAGGTGTTATGGCTGTATATTTATTAAATAGTAAATAAATAAAATAAACAATACCATTTTTTATTATAATATACTCATTACATGAAAAAAAGGAACTATCTGATAAATGCTACAAATTAACAAGGACAAAAATATACAAATAAAATAGCGCAAAGGAACAATACCCAACACAAGACTGCCTAAAATAACTAATCCTAAAATTACTGTTGGAAAAAAGTACAAATTATGAGAAATATATGAAAAATATAAGAAAAAAGTAGACCAAATTATTTCTCACAGAAAATCACAGAAGCTTGCTTGCACAAATCATACACTTTATTGTAACAATAAACCTCTATTCATGACTTGCTCCTGCCAAGGTACTTGTCCTTCCTCAGAAACAAGGTACTCTGCCAATCTGTCCCTAATTGCATATCGTTCCCGCTTGGAAATACTGGCTGCCATTCTTTTCACAGGCTGTAAAGGAGTTTCTTCATCCCTCCAACCTCCAGTTTGATCTTCACCATTATCCACATAATTTGGTGGACAATAGTCAGTAGCAACTTCGTTCTGGCAGTAGTTGTGCAACACAACTACTGCTTTAATAATACTATCTACTGTTTCCACGTTGGCATTTATTATTGTTTTTAATATCCGTCAACGAGCAGACAGGATTCAAAAGGTATTTTCAACCACTTGCCGAGCCCTAGATAATCGATAATTAAAATACGTTGGTTTTTGGATAGATTTTATCTTGGGTAAGGTCTCATGATGAACTTTTTTAAAGGAAAGGCCTCATCTCCTACGAAAAAAAATGGCATTTCTGTATCTGAATTGGGCAGATTTGTTCTTGTCGGAATATGCATGCCTTTATTCTCTAATCGTTGGCCAAAAATACTATTCTTAAATATACCCCCATCACTCTGAGACCCTATGTCTACGAGAGTGAATTTATATGTACTATCACAAGCTGCAAGTAATACCACACTGAAGTTCTTTTTGTAATTAAAGAATAAAGGTCCACTATTAGCAGGTGCTTTAATATTTATGTGTTTGCCATCTAAAGCGCCCAAGTACTTAGGAAAATTCCACTTGCTATAAAATCCATTGCTGATAGTGCGCCAGTTCGCTTCACTGCAGGGATTCTTTAAATAAATAGGGCTTAACGTTTCCCATAGTGCCTCACATGTTTCTCGGATAATTTTATGAACAGTCGTAAGGCCAACATGAAAGTTCCATGCTAGGGCTTGCATACTGCTTCCTTGGGACAAATATCTAAAATAAAAAATTATATATATTAGGTATAAATACACAAAAGAACTGTGGCTTCTACTGCTAACTGCACTGCGTTTACTAAAAAATATACATACTGTAATGTTATTATCACTCTTTCCTCGGGCGATATTCCATCGGATCTCATGCCTCTTTGGATTCGTAGAGAAACAAAGTTTACTAGCTTATCAAAGGTAGGAACATTCATTCGTGTATACTTAAAAAACTGCTGCTTATCCATCGCCTTAATCTTTTGAAAATATTTAAATCCACCTTCATTGCGTCTGGCTCTATTTATGGGTCTCGTTTTGAAGCGACGAGTGCGTTTCCTGAGAGATGCTACATATAAGCATAAAACTACCCCTAAGACACCGAGTAACTTCTTCTTCCTTGCTAAATCCATTTATTTAACTCTTTTTTTTGTTCTAATAACTGCACTAAAAAAAACACCACCATGAGTACAAACTAAAATGTCAGAAGTGTCAGATGATGTTTTTATTTGTCATTGTCAATACTGCGAACGCGAACGCCAAGTTTATAAATGCCTACTATGCACGTCTACGACGAACGCTGGCGCCGACGCCAGCGCCGACGCCGGCGAGAGTTTATAAATCCAGCTTAAACTCTTGCTGCTAATGGATTACTTTAGTGGCATATGAATTTCTTTCAGCATATTCATTGTGCAAATTAGTTATGCCACTCTGCGTGAAACAGGCTTCATCTGTGAATAAAATTCTTCGTGTAAAGTTCCTATCTCGATTTTTGTGTTCTTGGATAAACCGACAGAAAGCTAGGCGTGGTTTAAAATCATGGGGTAAAAAATCTTGTACCCGTTGAATATAAAATGGATGCAGTAGTTGTTTTCCCTGTTAACAATTTGAATACCCCGAGCTCTAAGCTCAATCGTCTGCTGCTGAGTTTAGGATTTTTTCCAATCCTATTTAGAATATCTTCCTCAACCTCTGGAGTTCTTACCATACGTGCACGACCATAATTATTAATAGAAACAGGCACAAACCTACCCGTTTCACGAAGACGTCTTTCAACTGCCGAGAAGGTTTTATGGTTTGGTAAGCGATGATTCGGAAATCTTTCACTGCATACTCTGCAAGATTCTAAACCATTTCCTTGGCATTATCCAAAAACCAATAACATATCGGTAATTTTTTCGTTGGTATACTGTACGGCCATGACAAAAAGAAATTTGTAAATTGTTTGACAATTCAAATGTATGCTTGAATTAGTTTTCAGATTCGACTTGACCCCAGTCACTTTTTAGTGACAGATGTTGTAATTTAACGCCTTCGCTTCAAATTATGTTCAATTATTACAATAATTTAGACCTGGTCAGGTTAGTTTAGTGAAAGTTTGAAGTAAATTTTTTAATCCAGATATCTCGAAAACGGCTGCTCAAATCAACTCTTACCACGTATTGACACTCTGTATCTCCGAAGTCATCCACTTTTGGACTGAGGTAAGTTGGGTAAGATCGTCATATTTAAGTCTCAGGAATTTTCGGTAGCATCTTTTTCGCACCTTCTGGAGACACCAGGGGCGGATGGGCTACCTAAGACCGGCCCGGGCAATCACTTGCTAAAACCGGCCCACAAATTACAACAAAAAATAATACCATTCTTTATTTTGCGATGTTTATTACTAAATTAATAAAATAGTAAACAAAACTAAAAATATTTCTAATAGAATTAACTCCTTCTATTATAATTTTTTTACAACAAAATCTAAATCTAAATTTAACAACTGAGATAAAATAGTATTTGTGTAATAGCAGTCAACATTTTATCAAAATAGACAATTAAAGATAAAGGATATTTTAAATTATAAGATTAACAATCTACCTAAGGAACTAGATGATCCTGCTAGCTCATTAATGACCTCCTCATTGTCGATTGTCCATAAGATTTCTTTTTCAATATTCATTATCATAAATGATTCCAAATGTTCATCGCTTAAAGAATTGCGTAGTCGGTTCTTGATGTATTTTAAAATAGAGAAACTTCTCTCGCATGACACTTGGGTGACAGGCTAAGTTAAAATATATTGGTAGACTACAGATAAGCATGGATAGGCATTCTGATACATATTGTATTTCATTATTGCTAGATAGTAACAATGTACACAGCTTCTACAGAGACTACTAGGACTTTTTTCTTGACGTTTATAGGTTGTTTGTGAATCTATAACATCTTCGTCAGGTATCTCCTCATAATCTGCCAAAGTATCTTTTTGGAAGAATTCATATAAAGTCATCTTATAAATATCCCAATTCAATACAAAATGGCACAATTCTTCCTTAATATTTGACACTTGGGCATCTTCTTTAAATTGTAAAATTTTCTTTAAAATGCTCTGCAAGCTACTTTCAGAAATACCATTGGTTTTGATTTCATTAAAATGTATAGGATTGAAAATGGACATATCAGCACATAAGTTTATATTTCTGTTATATCGGTTTTCCATTGACATAATGGCGGTATCCATTATAACATTGAACGTTTCTATTTTAAATTTGTCTTTCCAATTACTAACAGCTTCATCACTGCAATTTTCGTCGAAGAATTTCTTGACTTTTCGTATTTTCGTAACTGGAAACTTATCTTTGATGTCAAAACTAATATCTCTTTTCTCCATTTCAATATTAGCCCAAGTTAGAAAAATTGGTGTTGACTTTTCAAACGCCTCAAAATCTCGTTGAATTCTTTTTAACTCGGCCGTTGACGTTATAGTCATGGCATTTGCTTTCAATAAATCCAAACCTCTAGTCTGTAGATATCTCGAAAGTGGGCCAGTGATAGAAAACAGTTTTAAAAACACCTGGAAAAGAAAGATATTTTCGTATTTAAGGAATTGTTGTTTTAAGTTTTCTGCAGTAGATTGGATATCAGGATTTAGGTCAAGGTTTTGTGAAATACTTGACATTGATTCAAGAACATCTAAGTATAATGGGCTATCTCCAAAAATCTTCTCCAACTCTTTTTCTTTAGACCACCATCTAGTTTGTCCAATTACTCCTAATTTTCTCCTTTTTTTGTCACAATAAATGGATGACCAAACATCAATCCTCTTATACGATTCACGAAAGAAGGTGGCGACTGAATTCAGCAAAGAAAATAGTGATGGGGCTTTCACTGCACTAAACAACGTGGGAACGAATATAAACTGAATTTATGCATTTCTCCATTTATATTTTCCAGAACTATCTTTGACTCCTTTTTGAGAAGAAAAATGTCAGTCTTAACATTTAGAGATCGACCGGTCCACCGGGCATTTGCCGGGTTGCCCGGCGGGCCCATCCGCCCCTGGGAGACACCCTGTATAACTAGCCTTAGATTTATCGTAACTTCTATTAATGTTTTCAAGAAGGCATGTCAAATAATAACTTTAGGCTTTAGGTGACAATACAGGTGGACTCTAGTAGTAGTATGTATTCTCTTCTAAAAAAACTACTAACATTTTAAATGTATTTCAAGCTAGTTTAGCAAAAAGCACCCTACCAAACTCTATTTTTTCCAATACTGAAATTGCAGGAAAGCGTGGGTGCGTGTAATAATTTGACGTTGTTTTTCTATTAATCATTATTTAAACTGTCGCGGTAATCGCATGATGTAAACTTAATGTAATTACAAGTTAATATCTCCATTCCTGGACGCATCTGTTTGGAAAATGCTAATTTAAATTCTCTCCTGCCAGGCTGGAGTTACGCCGAAAATTCGCGCCAGAGCCAGTGCCCTGAGGAGAAATTAATTGACTTAAATTCCAGAAAGCGGGTTAAAGGAATAATCTAAGTCTCCGCTTAAATTCTTTACGCTATGCAACGAGACGTTAACAAAAGCTTTTACTATAAAGGGGCAAACATCTTTCTTTTACTATAACATTCAGGTTTTGTTAATTTTGTTTGTTCAACAATTTATAACATCAGTATTAGTTGTACTTGTATAAAATATTTTAGTAATGTAGTGTGTAGATGCTAAGGGCAACAAGTAGAGACTAGAGAGTCAAAAACACCGAAACTCTTTTTAACATGAAAAAACAGTATAAATTATTAGTTATCCGGTCAAAGTAGTCGAAAAAATAGTGGTAGGTTTACAATAATTCGCATAGAGTTAGAAACTGGTACAGACTTTGAGGACATTATTACAAATGAAATACTAAAAGTCCCCACCGATCCCACATCTGCAAAAAAAGTTATTCAACGTCAAAGGTCACAAAAAAATTGTATTCCAATTTTTCCGATAAACGGTAAGTTTTTTCATAAAAATAGATCAGACATGAAGTTATCTACAAAAATTGATCTTATACTTTTTTTTAGAATCACCATTCCTGAGATATTGCGATTCTAAATCACCGAAAACAATAATATGTACGCTGAACCGCCTATACACACCATCGGATGTTAAATATGAGTAAAAATATTGGTTTGTGCAACTTATACATACAAATTATACGATTATGAGAATATACACATAAAAGAAACTCAGTACCAGTATATTCATCAAAAAGTTTATCTGCTTATCCAAAATGTCAGAATCACATCTTATTTTACATGCAATAACTAACAGAAGGGGTAAAACAACAGTATTTAAATAACTTGAAAAGCATGATTTAATTTATTGCGCAAAAGTATTTTAAAAGATCGGCTCTTCTCCACAAGACATCATTACAAACGGGACTCTCTTTCTTCTTAATCTATATGGAGCTCCAAAAAAAATTGATTTTTTAGACAAGTATAGATATTTAAGGTTTGTAAAAAATACACGGAACAATAAAAGAGTGCGATTATCTTGTATTCTTCCAACATCTGCTTCTGCTAGTCAACACTTGTGTTGAGTATACTATCAAGTTCAAGTAGGGCTAAGCATCCAACTGGACTCAGAAGACTGGGGTTGGGAATAAGTAGATAAAACTTTGGAGCCAATTTAAACTTTATTCCCACCTGCTCCGGAAAGACTTTTCTCAACACTATCTTCTGCGATTGCAAAAAGGGTTGCAGTGCAAAATGTAGCTGTGAAAAAGTCGGGTTGTTTTGTTCACCAGTATGTACTAATTGCCAAGGCCAGTCTTGCCCCAATGTTGATGATGATGAAGATTTTTATGATATCGATGAGGAGACAACTGATGTATATTTTTCACATATTGAGCTAGAATGACAGAAACAAGAAGAAAGCGACGAAGATATAACTGTTAAAGGGGCATTTGAAGATTATCAGTCAGAATAGGATTTTCGCGAAACTAACAATACTTCGTGCGATTTAAATCATTTTCAGTAGTACCATTTTTTAGTTAATACAGTATTTTTTAATAAAACTTAGTCACAATAGATCGTGAACTATGCCTACTGGGGACACCACGTTAAGAAAAATTGCGCCGAGTACACTACCTCACAGGTGGTGCGGAAATGTGTGCATATTATGTAGAATACGACTTCTTCAACTTTTAGAACCGAAATATCTCCGGAAAGGTGATTATTAAAAAAAGAAGTATATAAACAATTTTTCTGGGTAACTTCATGATCTACAACTTCTGTCTGATATATTTTAATGCTAGAGTTTACCGTTTATCGGAAAAGTTGAAAAAACCATTTTTTTTACCTTTGACCTTGAATAACTTTTTTTTTGCAGATGTGGGATCGGTGGGGACTTTCAGTATTTTATTTGTAATGATGTTTCCAAAGCCTGTACCATCTTACAGCTCTATGCGAATTATTGTAAATTGAAATGTCTACTTTGACCGGATAATAGATTGAAAACTATAATAATTAAGAAAATTACTTAGTTAGCTACAAACGCAAATTTATTAAAGTTATGGTCAACTCAGGTGTTTTCACTGCAGCTAACGTAAACGTAAAAGAATTTTCTTTAATTCCAATTCCAAAATTTTTCTCAATATGTCCATTAAAATGGACAAGAATAATTTACTGTGATATATTTTATTATACCTAACAACTAGTTTTCGTTATTCTTTTGTCGGCAACCACAAATAAGAAAAAGGAAACAAGTTTTATTGACATGCAAATCATGCGACTCCCATCATAGCACTGTCACCCTTTTGCGGCAAATGTCCGAAACCGCCCCCTTTGTCACAAGTTTATAAAATAAAGAGTTGACAAATTTACTTCTGTCCCTTAGGGAGTTTCCTCTGGAATTAGCTGTTCACCGAACAATTATCGAGGAGTGACCAGACTGGCCGAAAGCATTTAAATATAAGCTGCGAAGGATGCCCCACGGGAGAGTACAGCTTTCCCGGATTTGTGTCTATCAACCCTTTGTCAACTGACCGCCACATCGCTACCTGTGTTAGCCTTACCAAAAATATTTTTATTGTCAGGTTTTGTATTTGCTCTGTACCCCTTAATAAAATATTTTTTTTTATATTTTGTAAATTACAGTCAAATCCTCCACAGCACATTGGTATACTAGAAACAGTGTATACGTTCTGATAAATTACCACTGTTAGGATTGGTTTTATTTGTATCGAAACTTATCGAATTTGTACGATTGTACTTAAAGGCAGCTAAGACAAGATGTGTTCCTAAAAGCATTATATGTACACTGTGGCTCAAATTAAAGGAGTACACTTTTTAATTGTGAATATTTTTTTTTATTTTGCACTAATTTAATTTATTTTTGGAGTCATGATGAACTGAAATCGTCTCAGTAAAATGTGTAATTTTTATCAAAATATTTTGAACAGGGCCGGAGTGACAGGTTATTTTTCAACAAACGTGCGCTAATGTTCGTTGCAAGCGGAAACTGATTTATTTAAATTTCAGATGATACGTTTTTTTGGTGGTTTAACTATCGAAAATTCTTCAGTATGGGTCTCATTGTGAAAGATTTTAAAATTCAAGAAATACAACTTATTTTGTTCATTGATGTACTAAAACATTGCGGTTATGATTTTGGAAATTTGAAGTCGTTTGAACCATGATCGCAGCATCCATGACCGTTATTAAAAATCAGAATATCCGTGACTTTTATTAAAATAATAAACAATGTTATTTTTGATGTTTTGTACGCTTCGTGACAGCTAATCCGTACACGATGGCAGTCTTAAGTGAAGAGGATCGAATTCTTCTCAAATATTTTCCACAAAAACATACTTACGGTGCAAGAAGAATTATAAAGGAATTTCCTGAAAAAAATTGGTATGTTGGAACAGTTGGAAAGTTTTGAAGACATCTTAGAGAAAATAATGGATCCATAAAAATAAAAGTTGGAAGGGGAAGGAAGAAAACTTCAAGAACTCAAGGAAATATTACCATGGTAAGAAATATTATAGAAAATGTACGACCTGAAGAATCTGTAGGTACCAGAAAAATAGCGAAAAGAACAAGAATTCACCGTTCTACAGTTCAAAGAATTATAAAGAATCATTGCCAACTTAAAGTATTTAAAAAAGTTTACTGTCAAAAACTTAAAGCCAATGTGAAGGAGAAACAATTAGAAAGATGGAATCTATTACTACAAAGATTCCGTTCTCGGGAAAATATCGCAAAGATATGGTGTTCAGATAAGAAAACGTTTTACCTGAGGCCGCCAAAGAATACCCAAAATAATCGGGTATACGCAAATGTGCGAGTAACGAGGGAAATCCCTTTGGAAAATATTTTAATCGAGAGAAGTCACTTTTCACCTGGTGTAATGGTCTCTGTGGCAGTTTCCAAATTGGGGAAGTCAAGTCTCATTGTTGTAGATGCCGGAGTAAAACTCAACTCGGACGAGGATCAACAACAAATTTTACATCACTTGCTTCCTGAAATTAAAGTAATCTGCGACCATTACATGTTCCAACAAGACGGTGCTCCTTCCCATACCTCTTGGAGCACAAGAATGTTTTTGTTTGAGCAATGCCCCGATTACATCGAATCGGAGATGTGGCCACCCAATAGTCCAGACTTAAACCCTGTTGACTATTCCATATGGGGAATTTTAGAGGCAAGTGTTCACAATGGTCAAAGGTTTAACACCACCGAAGAGCTAAAGGAAAGGTTACAGTTCTGTTGGAATAATTTTAACCAGGACATAATCAATGCAGCTATTGACCTATGGTGAAGGCGACCGCAATCGGTGATAGAAAATGATGGTGGTCATAGTCATAATGTTCTCCCGTAAATATTTAGACTACTTTGGATTTTAAGTGATAGTCTTGATATCATTAATTGTTAATATTAATTAATTTGTTAGATTGGATTTAACAAAATAAATTGTATTTCTTAAATTTTAAAATCCTTTACAATGAGACCTATACTGGAGAATTTTCAATAGTTAAACTACCAAAGAAACGTATCATCTGAGATTTAAATAAATCAGTTTCCGTTTGCAACGAACATAAGCGCACGTTTGTTGAAAAAAAACCTGTCAATCCGGCCCTGTTCAAAATTTTTTGATAAAAATTACACATTTTACTGAGACGATTTCAGTTCATCATCACTCCAAAAATAAATTGAATCAGTGCAAAATGAAAAAAAATATTCACAATTAAAAAGTGTACTTCTTTAATTTGAGCCATAGTGTAGTCGGTTACGTAAAAAGTGAGATAGGTAAGAACAGATCGAAATTGAAAAGCATCTCGTATTAAAAATGAAATAATTATATTATTATCAAACTATTTACCTGCCAATACAAAAGATCCTTCTCCCTACTTGTTTAGGAGATCTGATTAATCGAATTCCAATACTGGGTGAAGGCACGATTTATTAGGGACATAAATAAAACATTGCAGCCAGTCGATCCGTAGGGAAACAGCAAGAGTCCGAGGAATTGGAATTCAGCGGGAGTCCGGCAGTCGGAGCGGCATAACTCCCTGAGAACCACTGTAGGATTGCCTGCCAATCTTGGAGAGTTTACCCTTCTCAGATTTATTTAGTGTTAAGATATTTTATGATGAATAAAATTAATATACGCAGATGCACATGGCGGATATCGTGTCGAGAAATGATAACGAGGCCTCAGACAATGCAGTCGCTTACTTCTCCTTATTCTTGGGATCTTCTGTGGGTTTTTAAGTCAGGAACACTTCTTTCACTTCTATTGGTTTAAAAGAAAGATGTTTTTGCCTTTTGTTTTCGTCAGACCCAATCCTTGGACGCGTTTCGCCGTATTACGGCTCATCGGCAAGGCTATAGAGTCTGACGAAAAGGAAAGGGATCTTACAGTGTTTTCAACACATAATGTATAAATACATATGCGAGATGTTACTATTATTAAAGATAGTAAAATAAATTTATTCATGTTTTCGGTTCACAGAAACCGACGATTGGCTTTCAGCGCCACCTGACATTAGATACCTGCTTATGCGGGATCCCTTCCAGCGTTTGGTCTTCTCTAAGACCTCGCTGGTTTGGTTAGGTGGATAGCTCGATTGCTACGAGATGTCGCCACGTGTAACATCTCGCATATGTATTTCTATTGGTTTGTCGAAAACTGTTTAGGTCTTGTCAATTCTAGAATTTTGAAATCGGTTCTTGCCTTGATTATTGTGGTTCGTGTGTAATTGATTTAAAAATTTTGTTCTGCATAATTTTGGCGCCTTTTCCATTAATTTTGTTATTGATAGTGCCTCTCTACTATTAGTGCCTCACAACTATGGGTTTGGACCGACAGGGAGCCAGCCTTCCGGTAGTTTGTATGTAGCGTTTTGTCTAGATCTCGTGTGTGAGTCTGTAATTAGTGGGTTTGTCGATACGTCGGTGCATCTGTAATGGTCTGTTATGATTTTTGAAAAAAATTCATTTATCGACTTTCTGTAATTCAATGCCAGTAGAAACGCGAATTTATTTTTATTTCAGGAATATTTTCTTTCATTGCAAGTAAAATTGCATCTCAAGTGGGAATTTTGTTTTTAAAATAAAATGATTGTACAGGGTTATCCAACCAAGACTAGACAAGGCGATTTTTTGACTTTTCCTGTACTTTTATAAAAAAACTGAAATAGCCATCTTAAGTCATTTTCTCCCGCGAATTCGAATATTTTCAGCAAAAAACAATTGAACATCAAACAAAAGTACTAGGGGTCACTTTGATATTTTTTTAAATGGAACACCCTATATCTTCGAATATTTTTGGATTTAACATAAAATAGCAATTATTTTTTAATAAGTGCATTATAAGTCTAAACCTAATAGTTTCCGAGATATCGACTTTTGAATAATGACATTTTTCAACTTTGACAGCTTCTAGCTTTCTAACGGTACGCTTTAGAGTAAAACGGCTTACATGTCCCTATCTTACTTTTTTATGATCTTTACAAAAACATAAACTTCCGGTAAAACCGGAAGTACTGTATTTCCGGTTTTTGAGTTACATCCGGTTTAACCGGAAGTTGATGTTTTTGGGAAGATAATAAAAAAGTAAGATAGGGACATGTAAGCCGTTTTACTCTAAAGCGTACCGTTAGAAAGCTAGAAGCTGTCAAAGTTGAAAAATGTCATTTTTCAAAAGTCGATATCTCGGAAACTATTAGGTTTAGACTTATAATGCACTTATTAAAAAATAATTGCTATTTTATGTTAAATCCAAAAATATTCGAAGATATAGGGTGTTCCATTCAAAAAAATATCAAAGTGACCCCTAGTACTTTTGTTTGATGTTCAATTGTTTTTTGCTGAAGATATTCGAATTCGCGGGAGAAAATGACTTAAGATGGATGGCTATTTCAGTTTTTTTATAAAAGTACAGGAAAAGTCAAAAAATCGCCTTGTCTAGTCTTGGTTGGATAACCCTGTACTTTTCTTCTTATCATATTTTCTACGTCTTCGTCTAATGGCTTCCTATGCCTTCCTAACGACGGTTTTGATTGATTAACGGTTAAATTTGAGCAATACAAAGGTGTAAAAATTATAGCAGCTTCCGTAAATTGTAAATTTTCGAAATTCCCATAATAAACACAAGCAGCGGCAACATTGCGATGAGACGTTTTATGTTTAATAACTTTTTTATTTTTTATCTGATTCTCATGATTTTGTTATCAGTTTGTAGATCCATTTATTGTGTTTTTCTTTAATTGAAAACAAGCACTAGGTATATCATAAAGTTAATTAACAAAAACAATTTTAATGCCTTGTATATCCTCCTCTCGTAGCGATGACAGCTTGCCGTCTTTGTGGCATCGAATGAATGTTACTTATTCTTTCTTGAGGAATAGCCTGATATTCTTCGGTCAGCGCCAGTCGTAAGTCTTGCAAGGTTTGTGGTTATACAGGACGACGGCGAACGGCCCTTTCAAGTTGATTCCAAAGATGTTCGATTGGGTTGAGATCCGGGCTACATGCGGGACATTCCAATCTTGGAAGTCCAACTTCATCCAGATATTCGCTCACTACATGTGCAACGTGAAGTCTAGCATAATCATGCATTAATGTGATGAATGAGAGGAGCAAATCGAACAACAAGTTCTTGGAGGATGTTCTCAATGTAACGGTGGGCGGTTAGAGCTCTATTTTCAACAAATACAAGATTGGTGCTTGCTTCGGTAGAAGCACCCGCCCAAATCATGACTGGACCGCCATGATATGAGATTTGTTCTGACATGGTACAGTCGTTTCATCTTTCATTTCTACGTCTGTATGCCCGCTCACGACCTTAATCAAACCCTGGATTCATCTGTAGATAGTACGTTTCCCCACTGTTCTGGAGTCCAGTCAGAATGCGATCTTGCTAATCTCAGTCGGTGTTGTCGATGCCGAGAAAGTAATTGTGGACATATTGTTGGCCTTCGCGAATGAAGCCCAGTTTCTGCCAATCTTCTACGTATCGTTCTTTCACTTACATTTACTCGACGAATCATTTGCAAGTCATTTTTTAGACACACAGCAGGAGATCTTCAATCTCTTAAAGAACTAACAGTGACAAAGTGATTATCAGCTGCAGTGGTAATTCTCCTTCTGCTAGAGCCTTGCCGCCTAATAAAAATTCCCGTCTGTAAATACCTATTCCAGGCATCTCGAACTATCGACCGCGCAATTCTCAGAGTACGGGCGACATAACTTTTGCTACGGCCATCCTCTATTAACGCAACCATTCTACCCAAGTCTGCTCAAGTTAATAACATATTGACACACAACAAATTATAATATTGTCACTGTCAAATATTCTGTCACAATAATTGCGTACTTAGCCAACTTCGATAATTTTTAACCGAAAACTTGACATACATTTTCTAAAGATAACATCGTTTTAATAAAAATTTCTCAGCTCGCAGCAGAAATGATATAATGCAATGAATCAAAAGACGAAACGTTTAAGAATAATGCAACGCGTATTTCGCTTTTTTTTTTATTGAAATCAAATAATTAAATGAAAACAAAAATTATTTATTTTATCAAAGAAAAAAAAAAGAGGAGATGTTACTCTTCAGCGATGCTGTGATGAGCACAGCCGAACCGTAATTTTAAAATTTAATACAGTAAAAAAAAAATGAAATTGACGATAAAAAAAAGAAAAACTAAAGTGGTGGCCAGAGAGCACGCACAGAACCAGCCGTGGAGCACGCGTGCCAATTGCCTAGCTCGCGGGTGGGGGTTTTACAAGCGCCACCAGCTTTACCACAGGAAAAGCTGGAAGCCTCCTAGATGGTCGTGGGGCTAACTCTGATCGTGTGACCTGACACCACACAAACACAAGTTAAAAAAAAGGCACGGGGGAGCTGTATAAATAAAACAAAAGAAATGAAAATAATTGCTGGCTTTATTAAAAAGAAATGGGGGGTTAGTACTTAATACTACACTATTTATCTGTACACTACTAAACAGTGAAGACGATCTTGAAATGGAGACGGTAAAAAGAAGAGAAGACGGTAGATGAGGTAAGATGGTGGAACAAAACTTGTCAGGGGGAAGAAAGATCTTGACGAAAGAAAAGACCCTATTCGGAGCTTTTATAGGGCCCTAATAACTCTTTTAGGGGGTTCACAACGTGGTGAATATAAGAAAGATAGAAGAAAATAAAGCCTCTAAACCCAAAATTCTCTAAAGATGACTTGAACAGTCGTGGATTTAGAATGGCTTGTTGCTTTGTCGGCCGCTGGAAGTCAAGTGAGGTGTGAAAAACGATTAGGTTAAGTGTCATTCCGTCTCCGGTACCATAGAGAGGTGAGTCGTCGAGGATTCAGCAAAAAACTCCAGAACAGTGCTGCTCGGACCAAAAATAGGCCGGTTCACATACTAGCGAGTGATAATGGAATACGTGTAATGGGTTCGACTAGCCAGTTGCAAGTATTTAAGCTAAGTAAAATAAAACAGAGGTACCCAAATTTAGTTATTCCTGTATAATACATGCAACCTCACTATAGATTTTAATTTATTTATCATGTTACTTAAGAATTTAAAAACAATGCATAGCCCCAGTAGCTTCTGCCTTCAACAAACCTGCCAGAATCCTTCTTGAAATACAGAAGTTAGCCTAGAAAGTTTTACAACCAAACTGACAGGTAAACATTAAAATCCAAAAGAAGGAATGCTGTTTTATAAGAAAAGATTGGATAACTACTGCAAGAGATATTAGATAAATTAAGATATGGGCAAAATGTAATTCCGCCTGGCCAAAGACAATGAAGGGAAGGTCCTCAACATAAGATAGGTGTCCAGTTTCATATACGAAACACAACATTGAACGTTTCACTAGTTTCAAAAGCTAAAGTTCAAGTCAAGATATGTGATATAAGGTACTTAAAGTAAGTAAAGTAAAGTACTTAAGCCAGTTTTATTAACTTATTAGTGACAAAATTGAATTATCACAATACATCAAAGATTACAACGAACAGTATATAAAAAAAATTATCAACCCCAATTTTTCTACAGGGTATTTTGAAATTCCGACAAAAAAACAACAGTTTGGCTTACTCCTGTATAATGTAGCCTAATCGAAAAAATGTAGGATCAGAAGACGTCCCCGAAATAGATATCGGAGAACTCAGGGCAGCGTTACAAGGCATGAAGAACAGAAAAACCCCGGGCGAGGACCAAATTACTAATGAAATGATTAAAATCGGAGGAGAAGTGCTGTTGGAGAGTGTGCGAGTTTTGCTAAATAAATGTTTAACCGAAGAAAGAATCCCAAACAAATGGCAAAATGCAGAAGTCATCCTGCTGTATAAAAAAGGAGACAGAAACAACATAGAAAATTATCGCCCCATTAACTTGTTATCTCATTTATATAAGCTGCTAACAAAAATATTAACAAACCGGTTGACCAACAAAATGGACTCGTACCAACCAGTCGAACAAGCAGGATTTCGTAAAGGATTTAGCACTGCGGACCACTTGCAGACTCTCCGAACCCTCATAGAGAAAAGCACTGAGTATAACATACCACTCCATTTAGCCCTTGTGGACTACCAGAAGGCCTTTGATTCTATCGAAACCTGGGCAATCATTAAATCCTTGGACGACGCAAGAATCGACTCCAGGTACACAAGCCTTATCGAGCAAATCTACGAAAATGCCTCTATCCAAGTCAAAATAGATGAAGATCTAAAAACCGACAAGATCCCAATTAAAGAGGAGTAAAACAAGGTGATACAATTTCACCGAAGCTATTTACACTAGCCCTGGAAAATGTCTTCAAAAAACTAGACTGGAAAGACAACGGAATCAATATCGATGGAATACGTTTAAACCATCTACGATTTGCAGACGATATCGTGTTCATCGCAAGTACGGGTGAAGAAATTAGGAACATGCTTCAAGAACTACACCGGGTATCATTACAAGTTGGACTGGAGATGAACTTAACTAAGACAAAGATCATGAGTACGGATAACATCGAGGTAAATATCAACAACCAACTATTGGAGAATGTCCCCGAATATATCTACTTGGGTCACAAAATTCAGCTCGGTAAAGAAAACCAGAATTCCGAGATATCAAGAAGAATAGGCCTTTCCTGGGCGGCTTTTGGCAAGCTGGGATTTATTCTCAAATTCAAAGAAACTCCGATACACCTGAAAAGGAAAGCATTTGAGTCCTGTGTGATGCCGGTACTTACATATGGACTCGAGACCATGTCGATTACTCGCAAATCTGCAAATAAACTACAAACTACACAACGAGCAATGGAAAGGGCCATGCTTGGAATTACTCTGCGAGATAAGGTACGAAATGATGAGATTCGGAGGAGGACTCGGATGATGGATGTATTGAGAGTGGTGGCGCAGTCAAAGTGGCGATGGGCGGGTCATATAGCACGGCAAGACCACCACAGGTGGACCAACAGAATACTGGTTTGGCGCCCGAGACAGACCAAGCGAAGCGTTGGCAGACCCCAGAAGCGATGGCGGGACGATATCCAGAAAGTCGCGGGAGTAAACTGGATCCAGACCGCGAAGGATAGAAGGGCGTGGAAGGATTTGGAAGAGGCCTACATCCAGGAGTGGATGAATCCAGGCTGAGGATGATGATGATGATGATGAATCGAAAAATGTTACTTTATAAAATAATTAAGGAAAAACACAATAAATGGATCTACAAACTGATAACAAAATCATGAGAATCGGATAAAAAATAAAAAAGTTATAAAACATCAAACTTGGCCAAAATATCAGGGTGGCGGAATCTTGTGCCGGCGAGTGTATGTTTGCTATGTAATACTTCTGTCTCCGATGCTAAAAAAGAAAATATTAAGAGGCATCATAATACTGTACATTCGAATTTTAAAAAATCATTCCCTTTACATTCTGCCACGAGAAAGGAAAAACTGAAACAATTTAAAAAACAGTTAATAACAAAACCTAATCAAACGCGATGTCAAGCATTTTCGTATTTTTTTAGAAAAGATATCTCGAAATCCATTGGAACCCTATGACATTAAATATCATGTAGAAATAGTTTCCAACTTGAAGGATTACTTCAAAAATCGTTTTAAGGATTTCAACGAAATGTTAGTGGCGCAATTTGTTGTTTCATCCTTCATGGAAATTGATATCCAACAGTTTGCAACTTGTGTTATGCAGAACTTTGGCGAAGATATCGCTGTAACAGAAATGGAAGGGAATGCGTTTTAAAATGATTCAGTATTGTATCTGTCCTATATCAAGTAAAGACAAATATTCAGTTCTATGTCGCGTTGCCTTGAAAGTGAAAGCGTTATTTAGTTCAACCTGTGTTAATCTTCCGTCTTCAGTGTGAAGTTTAAATAACATATACCGCAATGGACTTACAGATGAACATTTGGATAATTGTATTCGAATATATTATACTATACTGCAAACATTAAAAAAAATTATCGATGAGTGTCAGCTTTCTCACTGAACCTGCATTTTATCTGCACATGTTTACATTTAAAATAATGCGTTACTTTATTTTTATTCGCTCTTATTAAATCTTACGTGGCATGCCATTGGGGCTGCATAAAAATTTTGTTTATATTTCAAACGCCTACCATTAATAGGTATAAAAGTATTTATGTAGTATATTACTAATAATTAAAAGGAGGAATATATGCACTTAAATTGAGTTAAAATATGCGCACATACAGGGTGTAACAAATTCGACATACGAACATTGGAATCTCCGAAACCATAAGAGTGAGAGAAACGGTTAAATAAGGGCAAAGTTGTGCAATTCGGTACTGATTAAAATGCCGCTTTAAAAGTTTTAAAATTCCGGATACAACCAATTCATTATTATGAGAAAGTAATACTGCCATTACATTTTGAGGGTGGGAGGGTTTAAAAATCGGAAAAAAAAATCCAGGTCCGTATTTGAAAAAATAAAGTTGATATTGGCCGCTCGGAGACGAAACGTCGGAATTTAAGTTTAGTAACGTCATATTGTAGAGGAGAAAAAGTTGCAATGACAAAGTGTCATTCATTCTTAAATAGCTATTCAAATGAGCTCAGGAAAAAATAAAAACGATTTTGCAAAATTTCGGATTTTTTCGAATAATATCGGAAGTATTCGGAATTTTAAAACTTTTAAAGCGGCATTTTAATCAGCACCGAATTGCACAACTTTGCCCCCATTTAACCGTTTCTCTAACACCTATGGTTTTAGAAATTCCAATGCTCGTATATGTCGAATAACACCCTGTATATGGCTTGTTTGCCTTTAAAATGTGGAGTTATATGCATTTTTTTGACCAAATATGCGGACTGGTATGCAATATTTCTTAATTTATTATAGTAAAATCGGGTAAAGAAACACACTGGGTTCTAAAAAAGATGTTTATTTACAAAAAAATGCAGAAAAAACAAAAAAAAAATTAAAGTAAACAATTTTTTGACTTGAAATTGTATTAAAGGCATTTATTACCAAATATTTTTCAAAACTTTCAACTAAAAAGGATTGTCTTTTATCAGTAAAAATATGTTTATACAAAGAGAAGCGTTTTTCAACATCTATTGATGTAATCGGACAATACTGCAACTTAGGTAATAAAGTATAAGGCCAAGATACAACTTCGTTGGATGGTTTATCCCCATCGATGCTTTTTACTGCAGTTAAGTATTTAAATCCTTCATTCTTTTAGTATTGAAAATACTTATGGGCGCGCTTATATGGGAATAGTCGACGGGCAACAGAAGAAAACGACATGCAGCGGCGCCCGGCGGCAGTCGGCAGTGGGATATCATCTGTCTTTGATTCTAGTCGCTATTGCGGTTACGGGCTCGAGACTGCTTAGCGTATCTAATATGAATGAACTTTAAAATTATTTAATCGGTGACAAATTTGTCTAATAAATAAACATACATAGTTTGGTGTTTGGGTGTTTAATAGTTTTCAAATTGGTATAATATAAAATAAATAAAATTTCGTAAAGGGGTAGGCTATTATCCTGGTGACTGGATCGAATAGTAATTATTTTACTATTTTAGATGACGGGATTTTGTCAAAAAACGGAAATTTTATAGGTAGGGGAACACAACTAAAAATACTAAAGTCGAAATTGTACCCATTTGTAACATCATAAAAGACAAGTGACACATAATTTTTTTTTAATTAATGCGATTTAAAGCAATTTTAAAGTTTTACTCAAATGGAGCGCGAAGAGGTATTGTTGGCCTTTCTGGCCCGCATAGAAGTATATTAGTAAAATGTTTACATTTTTCATAGGTACTTTAAGAATATTAAAATGCGTTTATTTTATATTTGTTTTTCTGATTTTTTCATCTTAATTGAAGGGTATTTTGCAAAAACAACCAATGTAATTTTTTAATAATTTGCTTAAAATGGCTTGAATAATGGGTTGTTATTGCCAAACAAGGTAATTTTTCAAAGGTATCATTTAGCTCACTATGGCAGCTGTTGCTACAATAATAATTAACCAGGATAATATGGCAATGCGATTGAGATGCTGCAAACAGCACCAGTTTTAAAAAAATTAAATTGGTTGTTTTGGCAAAATACCAAGGTTAATGCTGACACAAATCAAAATCTTGATAATAGTAACGAGTAATTAGATTTAAACATCAGAAGGTATAAGTCGTGTCTGGCATTATTTTATTTAACTTTTGCAATTTTGCATTCTCCTTAATATTCAAAAAAAAAAAATTTATGTAGCAGTAGCATACATTGTATGGTTCTCATTGCGTTGAATTTCCTATCGCCAGCTTGGCGATTCACCACTCGGTATAAGATGCTGCCAAATAACAAATTAAGATAAACTTAGTAAACAGTATATTATTATTACCTATATTGGAAGGGATTTTTATCACATCACATAGAAAAACATTAAAATGTAAAAGTTGTGTCGGGCATTTTCAATACATAGGATGGTTGCGTAAGATGCAATATCTGTGAATTTTTTATATTACATAGTTACATCCAATTTGTTTCTTACTTGATCTCCTATTTTACCGGGAATGTTGTTACATTTAGCGGAAAATTCAACATTACTAATCGAGTCTCTTAAACTTAAATTTCTACTCTTCAACGAGGATATTATGTCCGGTATAAAACTGAAATTAACCTTAATAAAAACAAGATCTTAAACCACACTTACACTTTTTAGCAACTCTTTACTTTGCACAACACACTGCGAATCATCATCTAAATGCAAAATTGGTTCTTTAATGGCCTCGAAATGTACTGCGTAGAATATTGCGGCCTTAATCCATGTTTCCCAACGAGTAATTACAGGTTCTGGAGGTAAACTAACTCCTGGTTATTTCTCCTTATACATCTGCTCCCGTAGAGGTGCTTTTACAAACACTTTTTTACATTTAAAATTAATTTACGGTTCTGCGACTCAGTTCATTCCATATAAAAGACAAGGCACATGTACCATATTGGGGTAAAGGCTTCTTAAGTTTTGTCCTACCTTTACCATATACGGTGCTGCATCAGACAAAAGCACTAAAAACTTCTCATTTGGGACTAGATTTGGTTAGAAATAGCCCGTTAGGGACTGCTGAATAAATCGGGTTACGGCTACATTATTAATTTTGTCTAACTGCTTAGGAGCTATCAAATATGGGTTTATTGCTGTATTTTCTTGAAGTGCTTTAATCATAAGATGTGCGATATATCTGCCACAAGCATCTGTGCTTTCATCACAATAATGTAAATTTTATCACCCAGTGAAGCTCTAAGTTGTTGTAAAAATGTTTTGTATACTGAATATAGACATTCTCCTTTCTAAGCGTGGATTCGTCGGGAATGGTTTGTTGACAATATTTTTGCAAAAATCCTCTAAACTGCGGATTTTGCAGTTTTCTTAAGGGTATGGTTGCTGCGACCAAAGCCTTGCATAAGTCTTCTTGAAAAATTTCCTTTACAGATTTCCATTTTTCTCCAATGTTTTGAAGTGCGTTTTTTATACTCTGCTGAACTGACTCAGATTTCATATTTTGTAAGTTTGATTTATGCAGCGGTGTTTTCAAATGTTGATCGATTTGGGACTTCTTTTCACAAACAATAATTCTTGCACAAGCTATACAGAAGACTCTCCACTAGACTCTAACTCTGAGAAATTTTTAATCAACGAAGACGTTTTCGCCACTTTAGACATTTTGAACGCAAATTTGAAATCACTAGTTTCACACTGAAAATACTGAAATCTTTCGACAAACTAAAACAGAAATACATATTTGAACCCGATATAAATACAGCTTTTTAAGCAGGTAATAATAAGGCACTATTCAATGACAATAAAATAACCCCTACCAGTCCTACCACTATACCTGCAAACCCCGGAAACCCCCAATAAATACCTTGTGTATAACCAAAATGTAAATATTAATTATTATAATAATATAATTATCTTCAGATTGGAAAATCACTGAAACAAGTGCCGGACTGGACATTAAACCTATGAGCCTAGGAGTTTTCATGGCCGGGCGTTTTCAATTTTTTGATAACGCCGAAAACATAAAAATATGCTCATAGAATAATAATTCGGGGAAAATATGCATTTTATTATAAATTTGACAAAATCTGCAAAAAATGCATATAGGTATATTCACTTTGCGTATATTCAGCCCTTTACTAATAATTAGTAATATTAGCTAGTCTTTTATTAGTTTATTATTAGTATGTATTAGTTAATTGTTAATTAGTAAAATAAATACATGTATGTCGAATACAACTAACTGTGCATTATTTCATTTAGGTTGGCTTACGTCGCTTACGACTAGGTAGCTCACTGTTTATTCCAAAATTATTAAAGAAGCTCAACACACTGAAAAGTTTAGCGACCATGACTGCTGTAGATGATCGACTATATTTTGGTATTTTAGTGCATTAAATACGTTAAGTACAATTAAGTTTTCGTTGATACATAATGGCCACTTGATCCTCATTTATTACTCTCTCCCAAAAAATAAATAAACAGAGTATAGATAGCTCAGTCTAGCGTGGTTTGCAATCTTAAACGTTTAATTTCATGTCATAAAATTAATGCGAAAAACGTTCTTAAATGTGATGATGTTATGATATGGTACTAACAGTTTTTCCTTATTTTTCTTTGAATTTTTACTTTTACAAATAAATATTCTATAGGTATACTCTTTGCTGTACAGCGCTACATATTGAAACCAAATAATTCACACGTCGTTTCCCCAGTGGCTTATATGACTTTGGTCCCCTTCATGCGAATCAGGAAACAAAGAGTAGCAAAAACAATTAATGAAACACATAATCCCACTGATTACTCTGAACTACCCCTTGATTAACAGCAAAACCAAGGGTGACCATTAGTGATTGCTAGTTCTAGCTGACAAATATATATTGGGTCTAGACGAAATTGAGAAGAATAACTAAACGTGAATATAAATCTATAAATATTTCTGAAATATTTGATTGATTTTAGAGCATTTTGTGTTTTGGGGTTATGTAGCTATAAATACAACTTTTTCGTCGTCGCATATTAATAAATATCGATTTTTGTTTAATTTGACACTGTGTATCTTGAAAACCAGACATTTTAGGACACATGCTTATATGAACTTTTCTAGTTGAATTTCAATATAAATATTCATATAAAAAGAACTAGAACGTGCCTAATTTTGTTGTACTTATGAGTATTATGAAGAAATGTGCTTTATTTATTTTTATTGCACACGATTTCGCCGGTGTGTACAAAACATGCCCGAAAACCGTTTTTTTTTTGGACTCCCAAACTTCTTGTCTACTCTTCCCACAAAGCAGAATTGTCCGGACTTGTTAAGTAAATTAATATTTTTAAGCAATAAAGTAAATGCTAATCGATCAGTATTTTTAACACCCTTGAACTATTATAGTTCGCAAGACTTGATATTATCTAAATTTTCTATTTAATTTTGTTATTTAGTGATGAATTTAAAATAATATTTCCTTGAAAATAACAAACTACGAATACGAATATATTCTTTCCGAATCCATTATTCATTTATTTTCCTCCATTCTCAACTAAAAGGTAATCTACTTACTGATGACAGGCTAGACGTGTCCGCGCTGTTCTCCCATTTCAAACGAAATTAGCCAATTAAAATGCCTTTGGCCGTCTCTGATCATTCTCTCAGATTGCAGCAGCGGCCAGAATTACAGACCGGAAATTGAAAGGCAGAAATTGAGCTGTTGATTTCCGGTTGAATGCACAAATTCTCTATTCTTATTGGACGTTTCAAGTCGAGAGGAAGTTAAAATTATATTACAAGGGGCATTTGTCTATTCCGAATGAAGTTTTCTTTCGTTCTTATTGTTATCAATTGTAATTGAATATTTGTAACCACTGGATGTATCGTGAGTTTTCACGAGACGAAACAAATTTGTGAAATAGAGAAAATGAAGAAAATTCAGAAACTAATTGTTTTATTTAGGGGTTCGCCCTGGCCTCACATAGACACTGTATCACCCACAGTATAAGTTTGGCTCGTTTCATTATTGCTAGACCAATTAAACACGACTTATTTTGCTGTGTTTTCTTTATTCTTCCATTTTCACCACCCTTACATTATTACATTTTTATATTGATAAACATGAGTTCATCGCCCTAACAACCCTAAAGCCCTGCACCGAGGTGCCGTTAGGATTTCACTAGTTTTTACCGTAGAGAACGAATCAAAAACTTAATTAGTTACAGCCTCCTTGCCGTCTGAATATCACAAGGGTTATTTGAAAGACATGCCTGAGAAGCAGCTTCGTGCACGTTTTAACCAAACATAAAGAATGTAGTCTATTTTACTCCGAAATTCACGGTACTTGACTGTACGTTTAAAAGAATAGCAACCTCTGTTACCGGGCACGCGTCCCCAAAATATCAATTACTTTAACATTAGAAAATCACTTTATCTGACACACATATCAGATCAAAACACGTGCTATTATTGTTTTAGCCACGTGGATCATCTGCTTGCTTTGAAGTCTAACAGGACACTGGTTTGTATATGACGCTCTAGTCTGG
This sequence comes from Polydrusus tereticollis, assembly GCA_963920685.1. NCBI lineage: Eukaryota > Metazoa > Arthropoda > Insecta > Coleoptera > Curculionidae > Polydrusus > Polydrusus tereticollis. The sequence goes on along the minus strand of OY987329.1, from coordinate 85,404,924 downwards.
GAGGTCCACCAATCACATGTGGTCACGTGGACACTCTTGACCAACGAACGGAGGTGGCGTCCACTTAGGTTAGCAGCCATGCTTGTTTACTGCCACTAGGGAGATTGAAGCATTAAATAATAAGTTGCCCTTTGTCGGTTAAAACAGCACAGAAACGATTTACATATGCTTGAAGCCGCAAACCTTCCGGTTAATGGTTTTCATAGACGTGAATTAAATAGTATTTAGTTTAGAATATAGCACGTTTCTACGTTTGGAGAAGGCTTGATGTTTTCCGTGAACTAGAATACTGCGGGCTATTATTAGTTTATTAGTTTAATTATTAATAAACGTGTTTCCCAAACACTAATCTTATTCTTGGCTTGGCGAAGTGTCCAAAAAAATCCTGTAGTAGTTGGTTTAAAGTGTTCTATCAACAAACACTATTAAAGTATACTTTTTAATCATCGTTGTCAGTGTCTAAAATGTCATTTTATAACATTCGTGTTGAAACTGGATAACTTTAAACACTAGTGTTAAAAATAAATTTAAGGATCATTTTAAATTTTATTATTAACATTAACGTTTATTGTACAATTTGAGCAACCAGACATATGAATTCCTTCTGCAATTTTACTGTCCAGGGTTTGGTAATCATTTTGTATGACTGTGCTTATGGAAAGAATAGCACTGATCGGAAATAGAGTAGAACAGGAGAATGGAATGCTTTGAAATATAATAGAGTTTGGGTTAGTTCGCTAATCAAAGAATATTGATGCTAATAATTGAGAATTAGCTTTGCAAGAAGCCTTGCATTATATTACATCATTACTTTGCAATGCTACCAACGCCACCCCTCATGAAAAAATGGTTGCATATAAGAGAAAGTCTGCTAACGGTTGTTCTATGAAAACATGGCTAAGTATACCAGGAAAAGTCTTAATAAAGAAAAATGTTCATTCTAATAAGTATGAACCCCTTGTTGAAGAAGTAGAACTATTAGAATCTAAACCTGACTATTCCCTTTTAAGACACTCAAGATGGAAGGGAAACTATAGTATCTAATAAACATCTAGTACCCAGAGGAAATGGAAATAAAAATAGAAAATCGAAACAAGAATTACTTAGATATTCATGATTTTCAAAACTCTACAGCTATTTCAGAATTCTAAGGTATGGCGACTGAAATTCAGACTGAGGGGATATTCTATAAAAATCAGACTTTTGAATCGTCTACTGCACCACAATACTTAAAGAAGGATCCAGTAGACACAGAAACTCCCTAAAATATTAATATGACTATTGACTATCAACGATTGTAAATGAAGGGAAGAATGTGATGATTATTATTATTACTGGCGTTAATTTGTCAATATCCCAGTTTATATTTGTATTAGGCTAGGACTGTATACAGGGTGAGTCGGGAAGAATGGGCCTAACTCTAAGGGTGTAATCTATGTATCAAAATAATAAGAAAAAACTCAAATGTTGTTATCCAATATTCATTTGTTTTCAAGTTACAGCGTTAAATAAAATAATAATATTGGTAAACCAAAATATCCAACATTAACATTGTTTTAAATAAATCATTGGTTTAGTAAGTTTTCAAAAATACCGCCATTGACTTCCAAACATTCCCTGCTTCGTTTACGAAGGGCGTGCGTGGATCTTCTAATTGATTCGTACCTTTCTTTAATATTGAGTACAGCATTTCTAATGCGTCTAATTAATGCATCCCTAGTATCTTCTTTTACTTTGTAAACCTCAGTTTTAACCCAACCCCATAAATTGTAGTCCAACGGCGTGAGGTCTTGCGATCTAGGAGGCCAACTAATAGGACCACCGCGACCAATCCAAACCCCTGGAAACCTTTGGTCTAAATATTGCTTGACCCGACAATCAAAACAGGCAGGCGCTCCGTCGTGTTGATAATACATATTAATTCTAATGTTTAAAGAAATCTTCTCCAGTAGCCCTTGCAATTCATTTTGTAAAAAACTTAAGTAGTGATCCCCTGTAAGGCGATTTTCCAAAAAAAAGGGCCAATTAAATTATTATCGATCATGCCGCACCACACGTTTACTGAAAACTTGTGTTGAAAATTACTTTCGACTATTGCGTGAGGATTTTCTTCCGGCCATACATGGGAGTTTCAATTATTATTGATGCCGTCACGGGTGAATGTAGCTTTGTCAGTGAAAAGTATGTGCGGTAAAAGATGACGATTATAACTCACAAAATTGCATACGCTTGGCATAGTCTCCAGGTTGAAGATTCTGTACACGCTGTACATGGTACGGGTATAAGCCTTGCTCGTGAAGCGTATTGATTACTCTATTTTGGGGAATCCCCAACTGAATTCCAATTCTTCGTGAGCTTGTTGTCGCATCTTCTTCTACTAAAACTGAAACATTTTCTATTTCTTCTAAATCCTGTTGAATGGCTCGTTAGGATTAGCACTTGGAAGCGTTTCGGTCTCGCAGAACTTGTTGAAAAGGCCTCTCTGTTCGGTGTTCTTTCATGTGGAAATCGTTCACGATATTCTTCAGCAGCCGCTGTAGCATTCCCATTACACAAACCATAAATAAAAACCATATTGGCGTATTCGAGATGTTTTTATACTGACACTAATAGGATAGTGACAGCGCAACAATCAAAAGCAAACAATAATAGATAACATTTATTATAGGAAAGCTAAATTAATGCAATATTTTGTTTTTGCCTTATAGCTTAAAAACAAATGAATATTGGATAACAACATTTGAGATTTTTCTTATTATTTTGATGCATATATTACACCCTCAGAGTTAGGCCCATTCCTCCCGACTCACCCTGTATATACCCTTACAGTCGAAATGGTTGATCTTTGCCGCTGAGTCATGAATCAATCTTTATTTATTATAGCCTTAAAAGTAAATATAAACATAATAGAGTGACTCCGAGTTTGCGCAATACGTCTCGAATTCAAGGTATCGTGCTAGACAAAGACAAGATATATTTGGATTATTGTTTTAATATGTTAACCTTACTTTGGTTTTAAACGCTTTTGTGCCTTGAAATTCAGTTTAATCCTATAAACTGTTCTTTTCCGAGTCATTTTATCGTACTTATGTGTTGGCGATAAGGAATTATGGATATTTGTTATTATTATTTAGTCCAAATGCTAGCCCCTAAAATTTTGACGTTTATGAACTTATACTTTGTTTTGACTTTTTGAGCCTTGTAATTTTGAGTAGATCAAGTAATAACGCATTGGCAAAGAACCACCTGTCACACTAGCATATTTTTTTTAATAATAGAAAAATATCCTTAATCTTTAGCAATTAGCCTGAGATAGTAAAAATTGAGAAGAAGAAAGTGAAACTGAAGATGATTTTTCCTAGACCAGGGACGGAAAAAGGTTAAATCCGTTCCTGAAGGGATGTATCTATATCTTAAGAGGTAGTCAAAGCAATAAGTCGAACTCTTTACATTAAGACTCAGTTCTAGGTACTGAAGAAATACTCTGTTTTAATATACTTAGTACTGGGCCCCGACTTAACAAGTTACAGAAACAAATTACACTTAAAATTCGTCACTCATTTACTTTCAATTTGCTTAAAGACATGTGTTTAAAGATATAGAATAAAATTATGCCATAGAATTAGAATGAGCTATTCTCCAGGATAATTACCTTAAGGGTCGTGATGCAATTTATTTTCGGCAGACGAGTCGTAGTAACGTAACAGTCTATCCGGAGCATCATTAAGCCATAATTAATTACACGTGATTGTTACAAAACCAGCCCGGCTTGTCGCATGGCTTGTAATTCTTATTCTGTGTAATTTCCCGTGCGGAAAATAAATATGTTTTTTATTGCGTCGCTTTTAGGGCTATTAGAAGGTACTTAAACAATAACGTGACAATTAAATTATACAGGGTAGCAATTTGAAAATGAACAGCGTGTCATATTTCTTCGGCTGACGACTCTCACTTTTGTGAAACACGTCAATTTAGATCTAAGGTGGAAAACTTTAGAGGTATTTGTTGTTGAATTAAATTCAACTCCCTAACCCCCAGGGCATCTTCCCTTAAAATCTTAAATGAGAAGCCCCACTTATTAGGTCATTTTTGAATTCCGTATATAATTTTAGACAAGACGCTCAAAAGCGAAAATCTAGTAAATTTAAACTTTAAATACCGTACCGTTTAGGGAGTATGCAACCCCCTAAAATTCACAACCCTTTATTTTAAAATATTGAGTGAAACAGTAGGCTAAGTGATGTTATTTCAAAATTATTTTGCTTGTTTACATTTTGTCGCTTCTTTGTGTTATTTTGCTTATCACTTATTGTATTTCGGAGCGATAAAAATACTGCCGTATTTGAAAAAAGATGGAAAATGAGATAAAAGTTCTAGGCTTAATAAAATACGAAAAGCTTTAATTTTTTCTACGATATATGTCCGTAATTACCCAGAAGGTTAAAAAAATAAATCATCTTCTACCCCGTATTTGCACAAAATATCTAATTTGCTAAAGAAGATCCACGTATTTTTCATTTGCTAAGCAACAGTCCCGTATTTGAATGTGGATGCGGGGACTTTGCTAGGTTTCCTTAAAGGTAATTTTCCTTAAAGTTGGCTCTTTCAATTACATTCGGCTTATTTAATTTGCCAGCTACCTTTATTACAGAACTCTTTTATTCATTCAATATGTTTTTTTTTGCTGCTTGAGTCAGTTGAGAATAGATTGTTTTGAAATTTTCGATATTTTTCTTCTTTTATTTCTCGGTTAGTTAATTAATAATGAAATGTACGTTTGCTGAATATGACAACATGCATTTATTATGTATGGTCTTGCATCATGTAATGTGCCCTCGAAGCAAAAAAAAACTACGATCTTTTATTTTTTTCTTGTACTTATGGGATGATAGAGATTTAATGTAAAGTGTCGTAAATTCTTTTAGGAAAGTTTAACGAGGCCATCCACAATTGTGGAAATCAAATCCATCGCGGTGAGGGTGTTGAAGAGAACATCCTAAATACCGTAGAAGCAGATCATTCTACAGTGTCCGAAAATTTACTGTCGATTTTGATCCCAGTATGAAGGACACCATTTATCAGGAGGGTTTCTGGCCAAGTGGTGTTGCACTCCAAAGATTGAACTTCTCTATGGGCAGAAGTTTTTTAGTGAAGGACTAACAGGATCAATCCATGTCTAGATCAGAACAAGGAAAAAACAGAATCTAACCTAAATCTACGAATTCTACATTTAAATATATGTTCCATAAGAAACAAGATAGCAGAAATTGAAGCCTTCCTCGAAACAACAGATGCCAAGAAGCAATATGACATTCTCTGTTTTAGTGAACACCATCTAACCAATGACGAAATCGACGTGTGTAAGGTTTAACATTATGAAGTTCAATCCTTCTATGCTAGAAATCAGAAAAAGTGTGGTGTGACCATGATCATGACAAAGACTATGATGAAATGCAAACCGATCGACAAATGTCGGCAATAGAACTGAGAGACTATAATATGGTAATCCTCACGGTCTATCGCCCTCCAAATGGAGATTTTAATATTTTCTTGAATGTTTTAGAGAACACGCTGCAGTTTATTTCACGTAATTCTTATAAATATTTGATTATGAATGGCGACTTCAATATAATTTTTAACTCTAACAATCAAAGGAAAAAAGAGCTTATCGACTTGACAAGCAGTTTTGGACTGACTCAACAAATCTATTTAAAAACAAATCAGGTAAATTGCATCGATAATATTTTTGTAAATTTCACAGATACTCTCGATTTTCTTACTAATGTCTATGATCCACTATTATCGGATAACCTAGTGGTTGATATAGCTGTGGAGGTGAGCGGAGTGTCCTCCGTGAACGGGTATCATAAGTGTAGACCAATTACAGCTATGGGTATGAATGAAATGTATGAATATCTTGAGAGACAGGATTTCAGCTTTGTGGGAAACGAGGGAGATAATATAGAAAATAAATTCAATATATTCTTCCTTATTTTGAAAAAGGGCATAGACTCATGCTTTCCTGTAGTCAAAAAGAAAAATCATACTCCTAAAATACACTGGTTTAACAACCATCTAAGAGGTATGCGGGAAACGTTACGACTTCTTACAGAATTTAATGAAAATAGACCATCAGAAAATTTAAAACAGCTTATAAAAGATTTTAAAAAGAATTACATACAAAGTATCAAAAATGCAAAAAAAGTAGGTTATACCAATTACATTATCAATTCTTCAAATATTATAAGGGCATCATGGGAGGTTATGAATACTTATAGGGGCAAAGCGGGCGCATCCAAAGGGGAGGATGGCTTATCGCCAGACGATTTTAATGTATTTTTCGCAAACATTGCCGCAAATCTTGCCAACAGATAAAAACCATCGGAAATACCTAGCTAGGAAAGACATAGGAACTCACAACAAATTCAGGTTCAAGGAGGTAAGTTATAACCAGGTAAGAAACGCCATAGACTGGCTTAAAAACAAGAGCAGCAAAGATATCTATTATATGAACGTTTCCATGATAAAGCAACTAAAAAATATCTTAATAATTCCCATCACTAAACTAATCAACCTAAGCATAAAATCAGGTATCTTTCCTACAGGGCTGAAGATGTCAAGGGTGATTCCAATCGTTAAAAAGGGGGATAAGACCAACCTGGGCAACTATCGTCCTATTTCATTGGTACCAGTCCTATCCAAAATTTATGAGTGTCTAGTAAAAGAGCAATTGTATGACTACTTCGAAAATCACACCCTATTCACCAACAGTCAGTACGGCTTCAGACAGGGCCGGTCAACAATATTGGCGGTTCTCGAGCTTGCGGAAAGTATAGTCGACACTTTTGAGGGGGGGCACCATGCGGACGTGGCGTACTGCGACCTGTCTAAGGCTTTTGACTGTGTGTCTAGACCTTCTTGGTACCTACCTAAGAGGTCATAGACAGAGGACGGTGCACAATAGTAGGATCTCGAATGACTGGGCAGAGGTAAAGCATGGTGTACCCCAGGGTTCCGTACTGGGTCCCCTGTTGTTCCTTGTATATATAAATGATATTAATACTGCCTTGCCGGGCACCAGAGTTTTTTTGTTTGCGGATGACACGTCTATCGTTGAATGCGGGGAGGACATAAACACCCTCAAAATAAGAATGAACGATTGTATACATGACCTGAATGAATGATTTAGAGTAAATAAACTAACATTAAATGAATCAAAGACAGAAAAAATTGTATTTAGCCTTCGGAAGGTGGCTGACGCGAATGCAGTGAAGTTTCTGGGCATATACCTTGACCCGGGTCTAAAATTTATAGCACATGTAGATCATGTGGCGCAGCGACTTTCCAAAAATATTTTCCTATTGAGAAACCTGACAGGTATCATACCGGAGGCCTTACTGCTGCAGACGTATCACGCTTTCCTCCAGTCGGTAGCGGTGTATGGTGTGTTGGTATGGGGCCACTCGGCACATCTTCACAGAATTTTTGCATTACAAAGAAGGGCTATCAGAATAGTGGCGGGTATGAAGTATAGGGAGGACGTAAGGACAACCTTTGTAAGGCTTGGAGTTATGACCTTGCCATGCCGTTACATTTATTAGTGCCTCTTATATTGCCATAAAAACCTACACCTATACAATCCGAATCAACTTTACCATCAGTATCCAACTAGACAGGGACATCTTATAAGGGTGGAATATCTACGATTGGAAAAATCACGCACAGCAACCAACTACTATGGTCCTGTATTTTATAACAAACTTCCCATCCGTATTAAAGATTTGCCAGAGAGACAGTTTATGGGTGCTGTCAAAAAGATTCTGACCCAGAATCATCATCATCATCATCATCATCCAGCCGTTATCTTGTCCACTGTTGGACATAGGCCTCCCGTAACATTACCCAATTTCTTCGGTCTTGGGCCGCTTGTATCCAATTTGTCTCGACTCGCTTTAAGTCGTCTGTCCACCTAGTTGGTGGCCGCCCTCGATTTCGGTACGCTTCTTCTCTTGGCCTCCATTCAACAATCTTCCTTGTCCACCGTCCATCGGACATTCTTGCCACGTGGCCGGCCCAGTTCCATTTTAGGTGGTTTATCCTCGTTACGGCATCGGCCACGCCGGTACGTTGCCTTATTATGTTGTTGGCAATCCGGTCTCGCAATGACACTCCCAACATCGCTCTCTCCATCTTTCTTTGTGCTATTTTGATTTTATTTCGAGATTGTTTAGTAAGTGTCAGTGTTTCAGCACCGTAGGTCAGAACCGGGAGAACACATTGGTCAAAGACCTTGCGTTTCAGGCATACCGGAATGTTGGATGTAAAGATGTGTTTCAGTTTTCCATAAGCAGCCCAGGTCAAACCAATTCTCCTGTTAAGTTCGTGTGTTTGGTTGTCTCTATTTACTTTTATTTCATGACCCAGGTATTGATAAGAGGAAACCTGCTCTATTGGGGTACTGTTCAACGCAATGCAATTGCTCAATACAAGGTTTGTCATATATTTAGTTTTGGACAGGTTCATTTCCAACCCCACCTGACGTGAAACGTTGTTAAGTTCTTCCAACATTCTACATGCATCGTCTATTCTGTCGGTAATTAAGACTATGTCGTCCGCAAATCGCAGATGACTCAACTGCTCTCCATCAATATTGATACCGGATAAGTCCCAGTTGACCCGTCTGCATACGGACTCCAGAAGGGTCGTAAAAAGCTTTGGTGAGATCGTATCTCCCTGTGTGACTCCTCTTCCTATTTGGAATCTGTTGGTGTCGGCATGTGCTCTGACGTTAGCTGTGGCTGTTTCATATATATGTTTTATCAGTGAGATGTATCTGTGGTCGATTCTACATTCCGCCAAGGCTCTCAGCATTTTGTCGTGATGGATGGCATCAAAAGCCTTCCGGTAGTCCACGAATATTAGGATCAGGGGTTTATTGTATTCTATGATTTTCTCGATCAATATTTTCATTACCAGAAGATGGTCATTTGTTCCAAAGCCCTTTCGAAATCCCGCCTGCTCTCTCGGTTGATAAAAATCGAGTTTGGGGCCTAAGCGATTGGTAATTACTCTGGTAAAGAGTTTATAGACATGAGAGAGAAGACTGATTGGGCGGTAATTGTTCAAGTCAGTGTTGTCACCTTTTTTGTGTAGAACGATGATAACAGCATTGTGCCATAGCTCCGGGGTTGTTCCTTTGAGCAGGCACTCCGTGAAGAGTCGGCTAAGAGTCTGCAGGACACATCTTCCGCCTGCCTTGATCGCCTCTATCATCACCCCGTCGTCTCCTGGTGCTCTATTGTTCTTCATTTGGCGTAGAGCACTATCAATCTCAGATATTGTTATATCTGGTATGTCTTCGGAGCCTTCATTTTGCACATATGGAATGGTTTTGATGCGGTGTCCGGGTCGTCTATAGAGCTCCCTATAGAACTCCTCTAGAATCTGTAATATTTCCTCTTTATTCGTAGTGACTCTGCCTTCTGTATTCCTCAGCGTCGTTATGTTTTTTGAGCCTGGGCTGAGATTTTTCCTTAGTACCTTTCCATTAGGTTTTTAGTTTCTATGCTGAGCTTTTCTGGGGCTGGCATTCTCTTGTTGCAGTATTGTTCTTGGGCATTCTTTAGTGCATGGATTAAATTTCCGTTCATCCTGTTTATATCGTGTATGTCCGTTATGTTTTTATCTAACAGGTCTTTCCTAATCTGACCCAGAATGCCTTCTATAAAATAGATGACTTTCTGAGTCACATATTTTAACAGAATTAAATCTAATTGTTTGTTTCCTCATCTAGCGTGAAAATTGCTGTGTGTCCTCTGAACAACTAAATGCTAGTAATTATTTTATTTTTGTGTGCTGTAAAAGTAAACACTGAGACTGATATTTTTATTACCAAATTTTAATATGTTGTATATTGTAAATCTGTGTTAATTGAAATTTTCTTTGTGTTTAGTATAAGATTTTAAACAATTATTTTATTTTATCTTTATTGTGATTTTAAAACATCTGTTGACGTAAGGAATGATTATTCATTGTAATCAATTACTTGAATAAATGATCTGATTTGATTTGATTTGATTTTGATTGCCCAAAATCGACAGTCTCTAGAGATCAACAGTTGCATCCGTACCATTTTCAAAAGGTCCATGCGCTTCTTCCTGAAGACTTTTTGTGGAGGATGGAGTTTTCTAACTGGGTTTTAGATCGGAACAGAAACGATGCAAATTTTATTGGTTCAGTTCTATTTACGGACGAAGCTGGATTTTCTAAAGACGACACCATAAAGTCCCATAATTTGTATTTATGAACAGAGAAAAACCACCCTGCTTCTATTGTAACACATCATAAGCATCAATTTGAGCCCATTAACGTGTAGACCGGAATTATCGGTAATTGACCCATTTATATTGTCAAAAAGTTAACTGGAGAACTTTATTTAGAATTTCTTCAAAACAATTTGCCAAAACTTTTAGAAGATCTACCTCTGCCAATACGACGCGATATGTAGTTCATGCACGACGGGGCCCCGCCACATTTTAGTCTAGTAGTTCGAAAACACCTAAACAGGAACTTCAAGAATCGATGGATTGGAGAAGGAGAACCAGTGGCTTGGCCTCTTCAATCACCTGACCTAAATCCATTAGATTTTTGTGGACTAATGTTGAGGCATTGTGGACAGTCCAACAATGTTCAATTCTTGGAGCTAGGGATTGCATAAGAGTAGAAGGAGCTCATGTTGAACCGACATACAAGGTTATTCAATAAAAACCATAATTAACAAGAAATTTTGTTTTTCGTAAACAGTTCATTTTATCGATGTCGGTCAAGAGTACCTTTTCTTTAGTTTAAGGTTTAGCCTATCCAAAAGTATTATCTTTGTGCCTTTATCGTAAAGGGTGCAAAAATAGCATAACTGTGTTAGAGCTAGTCCGTTCCTGGCAAACTAAGTAGGCTGAATGTGATTAAAAGGGCCCATTTTAAGGAGACTTACCTAGTTACCATCATGTTAGAAGATGACAACTTTAACTGGCATGAGTATGTAAATAGCTTAGTAAATAGGGTTTCATCAATTACTATGACGCTTCTATTCACATGTAGAGACACAAAAAAATCAAAACGTAATCATGGCGGGGGATGGGACTATTCGCCGTCGCCGTTTCGCCGTCGCGACAATTCGCCGGCAGCCGATTCGCCGTGGGCCGTTTCGCCGTCAAATAGAATATAAGTCTATAATTATTACAATTTTTTTATATCTAGCATATACCGAATTGGACCCAAAAAGGTGGATTAGATGCCGTGTTAGCGCTGTTTAACCAATATAAGTCTATAATTATTACAATTTTTTTATATCTAGCATATACCGAATTGGACCCAAAAAGGTGGATTAGATTAGAAACGGCGACGGCTGAACGTCCTAGACCCGAATTCCAATAACCCTAATTATTATTATTGACTTGCCTATGTAGGTATATTTTTATCAAACAATTTTGTTAAAATTTAGCAATATATATTATAACCTTTTTTACGTATTTTATTAATTTCTATTTGACGGCGAAACGGCCCACGGCGAATCGGCTGCCGGCGAATTGTCGCGACGGCGAAACGGCGACGGCTAAATGTCCTAAACCCATCATGGCGCGATTGAGATATTTACTTCCAGTTTCGGGACACATATAAAAAAGCTGTTTTTAAAATAGTGAAAACCTAAACTACAAAATAAATTTCTTAAAATTCTTTTTAGCTGCAACAGACTAGCCAACAAAGATGCAGTGAACCAGAAACTTGGGTTTAATAGACTAAATGAGTTGATAAAACTATAACAAGGAGAATTAATAGACAAAGTGGTAAATAGAAAACAAAAGTGCAATTCTAGTATAGTTATTCAAATAATGTACATAATCATGAAACACGAGAACCAACGTGCGCCAAAAATTTACAATTCCAAAGAAAATCAACGACATATAATCCTATAATTTATTTGAAAAAAAATTAAGAGGCCTTCCTGCTTAGTTAAACTTTAATTAAGGGACTATAAAAATTGTTTGAAGTTGATCATAATTTTTTATAGTTGTAAAATAATATTTTCGAGGCCAGTGTTTCAACACTGATTAAAGTTTGTATAAAAGATGTATTCTTTTCAATTATACTTATTCTCATAACATTGTTTAAAAAATGAAATGAAATCAAAAACATATTAAACTTTGACTTTTTCATCCTGACATAGACTAATACGGTTTTAGAAAAATGTAAATAGATAACGAAAGTGCAAATTTCTCTTTATGGAAATAAAAGTTAACTATAATATTTTTAATTAATAAATATTAGATATATTGTTTTCAAGTGCTATATGCGGCACACAAACCTATTATTATAATCGGCATTTAAAATTGAAATCGATTTACCATGGATGAAATTATGTAAATTTCACCCGAGATATAATCTTTAACCCTTTCCCAAAAGTAGGTCATAAACCACCCAGTTAACGAAATTCCTTTCTTTGCATTTCTGTGCTATAAAACCTAATGAAAGTCTTACGGCCACAAAGTAATTTCGTCAAAAGTGTGTACGAATAAAAGCGAATTTCTTACGGTAGAAAAAGTCCCGGAACCGCACAATAGATAGCCTATTGCCAATTTCATGAAGAGCATCAGAATTGCCATTTGTCATCTGTTAACCCTCTAACTATTTTCAGTCAGATGATAATAAATTAGCTCTAAGCTGTGTTCGCAATTCCCCAAATGAATGGAATGCTTTACTACCCATATTCATATTTTCATTATTATCTTAAAACAGCAATTGAGGAATATTTGTAGACTTGTCAAAATTGTTGACATTATTAAAAAAGTTTTCTCTTAAACTTTCGCAGGCTTCAGATAGGCTTGATATTTTCGACACTGGAGCAAACTCAGGTTTCTCTTCTTCTGTCTCAGAGTTGGGAGTAGTTTTAATTATCCGTTTCTTGGGTCCCTTCAATACACTCGATGATAGTCAATTCTGCACTTTCTGTTGGCAAATCGTTATCAATAGAGGCAAATTGTTTCAAGTTCACAAATGTGTCCTTAATGTTAGGAAGCAGTTGTGCGAGCGGAATATTATCTTCTTCTTCGAAGTCGTCAATATTATCTGTAATTCACATAAATTCGGCTTTCATAAAGCATTTTTTTATTGTCCCTGGGGGCAAATTGCGCCAGGCCACCAATACCCATATCAAGGCGTTACTTATGGTAATATTATTTTCGATTCTTTATAGAGGACAACCACCATGCATGTTAAAAGCTTCTTGATAAGTTGGAAATGTAAGGTAGTATTGGGTGGAAGAAAAATAAGTTTTACATTATTCAATTTAATTTTGGCATGAGATGTTGCATTATCCAGAAACAATATCACTCTTCTATTCTGCTTCTTCCTCTTGGTATCAAATCTGTGAAACCATGTTGTCATGATGTGTGCTGTCATCCACACTTTTCTGTTCTAGACCCATTCGAGAGGTAACTTATCGATATGTGCGCCCTTAAAATATCGAGAATTTTTGCTTTTGCCTATTATAAGTCGTACTTCCTTCTCACTTTCCATATTTGCATAGAATAGAATTGAATCGTTTATTATTAAAACATGCTAAGTGACATTTTGCAAACTTTTGAGTAAATGAAAAAAACGTTTAACTTTCGAAATTGAGAGAATATGTTACTCATGTTAGACTTTTTGCATACCTGAACAATATTCAAGACGTTTCATGAAAAAAAAATATTTTTTTTTTTAAATGAAGGCTTCTAAAATTGACATTGAAAAACTACACATGACTTGTTTCTGCAATAAATAAAAGAAATTTTTAACATTATTTTTTTAATTATCTGTAACTAAGTTCACAAAACGTGTTTTTTTATTTTTATGTTTTGTTCTTTTGGCCTCTTTCGTCTTTTGGTGGGTGGTTTTGTAGAATATCATGATAATATTCCTTATGCTCTTCCTCAACCCAGCGTAGTAGCGTTTTTAAGTTGTCAAGCTTGACAATTCCTATAGGTAATGGACCTTTGTACGCATGTTCTGTAGGAAGTTTAACCACTAATTTGGATGTTCGTGGCTGTAGTAAATCCGAAAAAGTGTGCCACAAAAGTCCATTCACATATTCGGAGGCCTTGATCACATGGTCTTCTTCGTAAACTAAGTGGTGGAACTTTGAAATTGAGAACTGAACCTTGTCCTTTTTATTTTTCTCCATCTTAGTTTCATTTGATATGCAGTTGAGCTTATAATACTTTGGCCACCAACTCTTAAAGTTTATAATGTCTTTGGTTTCTATTTCTTTAACGGTAAAAAAATATTTAGCACTGGCAAGGACAATAAGCTCTGTATATTGGTGAATATTATACACTCTATCAAATCTTCGCAATTTTCTTTTTATTGTACCAAATGCGCGATCGCACGGTAAAAATGAATGGCCTCGTATTGGATAATATTGCACAATTTTCTGAAACCTACCAGTTGCTTTAAGAGCCATACACATTCTAACAATGGTGTGGTTCTTATTTTGCCCAGGGCAATTGTCACAAAACAAGCGCAACTCGGTTGCTTCTGCGGGAACCATATTTTTTATATAATCTTGAATGAAAGAACAAACTTCATTTGGGCCCTTAGCTGCCAGTCCCTCATGATAAATATAAAAGAAGGACTTTTGGGTTTTTAAATCTGTTATGCAAAACAAACTGACAGTAAGCTGTGACAAGTAAAATTTATCCTGGGTAGGAAACTCCGGCAACTGTAGGTTCTGCATAAAATCAAAGGAAAATGCGGCTAAATCTTCACGCTGGTAGCATTCTTCCGTTGTCGTCCTAAGAGCACTGTAGAATTTTTTTGCCCTGCGCTCATGCACGATTTTCTCAGCAACTGCAGCTCGTTTGGCCTCATCGTTTAACTTCGGGTTTCTTATTTTAAGAGATAAATCTTCACAAATATTACATACGTCTACTTGAGGTCTTCCAAAATGTAAATCAAAATTTTGTTTGAAATATTTAATATAATAGCTGTATTTCACAGGTGAATTTGGGAATTTCTCTATAAAGAGGCTGTACATAATTTTAACATTAAGTTTAGCATCCAGGTACTTGTATTCTTTGTTACAATAATGAGATCCTTTCACTGGAAAAGAAGAAATATGTTCCCTTATTTCTTCTCTGTATTGTTCACCTACCACATTAGATTTAACATTTTTTCCTCTTTTATCCTCAGGAGTTTCATTATTACTTAATAATAATTTTATCCTTTGTACGCGTTGTTTCGAAATTGCATGAATACTCAAAAAAGCTTTAAGGCAAACTTTTACCCTTCTTCCATCTATCCTAATAAAATGATTGTAGGAGCGAGTCCTCTTTTCGTTTTCTTGAGGATTAACCCTTCGTCTTTTAACGCCATACATTTCTATTTGACCCTGTAAGTAAATGTCCTGTTCATTTTTAGTTGCGATTTTGTAAAATGTTTCAAAAACTATGTTTCGGTTTTCTTCACAAACTTTATCAAAACACTTCAATGGACAACTAAAAATAGCTCGGTTTAGCATCAGCAAATAGTGTATTATAAAAATAATCTCACCTGCAAGAATTCCCAATCACTTTGGCATGAACAACATGCCCTTTGTAGTCTAGGTACTCTTTTCCTTTGGCTCTAGACGCCTTTATTCGATTTCGTAGGTATCCTGATGGGTTAACTACACCCCTTTTTCTTTTAATCGGTTGTTCTTGTATTTCCTCCATTATTCTTTTACTCAAATGTTAGATAAATCTTATTTTTAAACGCTACGGTTACACTGACAAGAAGTTAACGTATTTATAGGTTATGTGTCAAAACGTACGTGCCTTGTCTAAGCACACGCCTGTTTATTGCAGAAACAAGCCAAGTGCTGGTACTTGGATTATTTCTGCAACAAACGACTTGAGTGACACATCGAAAAAAAGCACATCGGATATGAGTACTTGGATTCTTTCTGCACTAAACGATGCGTCTGTAAATTAAATGTGTATTTCCGACAAAACAAGGAAATGACCGAAAATGTTACTTGGCGTCTTTTAACAATAAACGATTCAATTGTAAATCGTTGTTTTGCTGTTTTCTTTTTTCAGTACTCTTGTCATCTTTCAATGCATATGCTTTTGTGCGCGATAGTAGAGACCTGTCTCATCTGCATTAAATACGTCCCTTTAAAATGTTCAATAGCCTTTCTTTCCAAGCAGTTACGTCTTCGATCTTGATATCGGCTGATTCGCCACATATTTTCTTAAAGGTAATATTGTGCCGACGACGGAATTTTTCTAACCATCCATTTGATACCTTGAAGTTATCTAGTCCTAGAGATTGAGCAGATTCGAGGACTTTTGTTTGCAATATGGGTCCGGATATTAGTTAGTGCTTGTTTCACGCCTTTCAAAATCAGTTAAAAATAACTTGGTCCACTGCCAGTCATTCGGTTTTGGGAAATTTTCTTTTTCGTTCACCGTTGCCACCTTCTTGAAACAAATTTCTAACTTTTTCTTTATTTTGAAGCAACACAGTCACTTGGGTCTTACCCACTTTAAATTTTTCAGCCGATTTCCTGGTACTTAAACCAGCTTTTTTCACTTTCCTCGATACTTTCAATTTTTTGCTTAAAAAAAAAACATTTCTTTTTCTTACCATCTTCAAATATTCACGTTAGTGTATGTATTAACCTATATTTCTCAAGAATTGTCGGCTCGGGTTTTAATGCCCCTAATAGAGGGTGTTTTTAGCATTTATGTTTACTAAAAATTCCAATGATGAGTGCCCGCGGTCCTTTAACAGATGGGTCGGTAAAGAGTAGTATAAAATAATTATTAATTCAATTAATGATGCACTAGATCATAATAAAAAGCCTTTGGTAATATTTCTATAAACTCTTTGAAAGTTATCTTGGGGGTAGAGAGCAATGTATAAAAATTCAGGGTGAACTGGTGGAGTTCAGGACTGTAAAGTGTGGTATTTCACAGGGAACTGTACTGGGACCTGCTCTCTTCTCTTTGTACATAAATGAACTTCTTTTCATGCAGAGCAGTGCCAAAATAATATCATACGCTGATGATACTGTTCTTAAATTTACCGGTAAAACGTGGCAGGAGGTCTTTCAACTTGCAAGTTTGGAATTTTCTAGGGTTATCCAGTGGTTTGGAGAAAATCTATTAACTTTAAACATGAAAAAGACTACGTATGTATGTTTTAGCATCTATTATACAGGGTTGGGCAAATGTTCCGGAACGGCTTAATTACAAGCGAACGAAAAGTGATATCGAATCGGGGTTTTGGGCAATCTATAGGACAAAAATTTTACTATTTGACTGGTATACCATATGTCAGTAATGTCACCAACTGTCAAGTGTCGACGATATTTTTTTATTTTTTTAAATGGAACACCCTGTATATTATCAGATATTCTAGATCTTCAATAAATTACAAATATTTTTCATATAGCATACCATATGATTAAATTCAACTTATTCGGAAATACGGGCAAATGAATCTAGAAAGCCCATATTACATTTTGTTTAAAAATCAAGCAACATATTTCTTTTATTATGACATTCCAAATAAAAGTCTTAGTTTCCATGACTCCCAAGTGTCACTCTGACACATTTCCTATTTAATTTTTATTTATTTGTATTAAGTGAGTTGTGCGAGTTTTTTATTTATCGACTAAACCTCTGATATAACTGATAAAACTATGGTTCAGCTAACTGAACAAGAACGGATTACTCTGCTTATGATGATAGGATATGGGGATAGACGGAGATTTTTTCAAGAAGCAACCGACCTTTTCAATCAAAGTTTTCCTGTTCGAGATCCCATTTCTAAATCAACTGCTAATAGAATATTCCATAACTTTGAGCATACGGGTACGGTAAAAAACTTGCCAAAAACAGGTCGTCCGAAAACTGCTACAAATGACGAGAAATCCCTGGATGTTTTGCTTGCCCTGCAAGAAGAACCACAGACGTCAGTTCCAAAGCTTGCTCTTGCACATGAAAACAGCGAAAAATCAATTAGAAGAATCCTCAAAAAAAATAAAATGTTTCCTTATAAAGTCAGCTTGCTTCAAGAACTATCAGAGGACGATCCTGATAGGCGTATGCAATTTTGTCAAGAAATAATGGACTACATAGACCTACAACCTAACTTTGTAAGTCGTATTTTATTTTCTGACGAGGCTACATTCTGTCTTAATGGTTTCGTCAATAGGCACAACTGTCGATACTGGTCAGACCATAATCCCCATTGGATGATTGAGCACCGTACGCAACACCCCCAAAAATTAAATGTGTGGGCAGGTATAATTGGAAACCATATTATTGGGCCTTTCTTCCTTGATGGAAACTTGACATCTATTTACTACTTAGATCTGCTTCGAAATAGAATTATACCAAATTTGATTAATTTATATCATGATCAGGTTAACGATCAAATACTAGCGAATGACATTTGGTTTCAGCAAGATGGGGCGCCAGCTCATTTTGGTATACATGTCAGAAATTATTTAGATCAAACTTTTCCTGGAAGGTGGATAGGTAGGAGAGGGTCCATTGAATGGCCTCCAAGATCTCCAGATTTAACACCTCTAGATTTCTACCTCTGGGGTCATTTAAAGACTGTCGTATATCGTACACAACCTAAGACTTTGGAGGATCTTCAAAACAGAATTTTAGATGCTGTGCATGTTATTTCTCGTGAACATTTGCAAAACGTGCGTTCTGAATTTTCCGACAGGATTGGACACTGTCAGGTGGCTGAAGGACGACATTTTGAACATTTAATTAAATAACCATTATTTTATATTATTGTGTTTTAAAGTTATTACCTTGGTTTTGTTTAAATAAAATGTACTACATTCATTTGCCCGTATTTCCGAAACAGTTGAATTTAATCATATGGTATGCTATATGAAAAATATTTGTAATTTATTGAAGATCTAGAATATCTGATAATATACAGGGTGTTCCATTTAAAAAAATAAAAAAATATCGTCGACACTTGACAGTTGGTGACATTACTGACATATGGTATACCAGTCAAATAGTAAAATTTTTGTCCTATAGATTGCCCAAAACCCCGATTCGATATCACTTTTCGTTCGCTTGTAATTAAGCCGTTCCGGAACATTTGCCCAACCCAGTATATATCAACCATATCTTAACGAACTGAAAATTCATTCATTTGATTGCATTCAAAATAATAAACAAAATTGCCAATGCACTACAGCTATAAGTAAAATCAATAAAATAAAATACTTGGGTATAATTGTTGATCAAAATATGAGGTGGGAGGAACATATTAAGCAATTAAATGCTAAAATTCGGAAACTTGTCTGGAAGTTCTATAACATTAGAAATGTTATGCCTACAAAGGTATTGCGGACGTTGTATATCGTTTTGGCTGAATCTATCATTAGTTACGGCATTTCGATTTGAGGTGAAACTTTTCCCTCAAACATGAATTACACAACTCCAAAATTTCTCTTAAAGGTTCTTCTACAGAAGCAAAAACGATATCCATCTGATTTATTGTTTAAAGAGGCAAATGTATTTAGTGTTCCTCAACTTTATGTTAAATCAGTAATTTTATTTACTTATAAAAACCCAGTACTAAGAAAGTCAATTTTTACTATGAAACTAGAAGCAATACTCGGCAGGACCTAAATGTGCCACGCTCGCGAAGACCACCACACAGAGATTTCTTAATTATTTTGCCACTAAATTTTACAATTTGTTGCCGATTGAATTAAGGCGTATAAATAGCATCTCTCTCTTTAGTAAGAAAATTAAGCGGGCTATCAGAACAAAAGAAGCTGATTTTACAAAAATTCTAAGATTTGATTGAACGTAAATTTTAATACTCTAATTAAAACAGTACCTCTTGTTGCATTTTTGGTGATTTCATGCCTTTCGTTATCTACATGGAATGGTTTATTTATCTCATTTGTTTGCTGCATTCTATGCATATATTATACATATAAACTACTATTATACACTACTTGCATTCTTATATTATATAAACTTAATCTTACGCATAAGGTAAAATACACATACGGACATTACAGTTTAGGTGTACTTTGATAACCAATTGTTATTTACATTGTAATTTATCTAAATTATGTAATATATATTTCATTTCATTTCATAATGGAATGTCCATTTTTAAATATGAGGAATTCGTAACCGGTCGTTTAACACTGGTGGCCACTTTATAGAGGCGGTCGCAAACAAAGGTTTTACTGTAATATTATTATTATTATCATTTATATTATGACATATATCTAAAATATATGTCTTAAAACTTTTACCTTGCAATTCAATAGTTAAGAGGCTTCGGACATAACTATACGTTTATTATAAGATTTCTTATGGTCCCAAGAATCACGCCCTTAAATATTCAGCATATCATTAACGAACAACCTGTATAAATATGAATATTTACAAATGTTATTGAATATTGCGTAAGAAGAATAATCAAAATATATATTAGAAAAACTACAACACATTATTCTCATCAAAAAACGTCCATCAAATTATCAATTATGCCGACTTATACTTGGTAAAAAAAAAATTATACATCGTAAATGAATATTTTAAAACACTAATGAAGCAGTCAATGGTAACTTATAATGCAAAACTTCTCTAAATTCTAGGAGTAAACTCGGAATATAATATACTTCAATGCATATTACTCGTATGCTCTACGATTAACCTTATGGAAGGAATGAACCGATTTTAATAATCATTTTGGTTGGGGCAGAAAGTAAAAAATATTTGTGTAACCCCATTATTAATATATTTCGGGCCAAAACACGGTAACTGTCTCATACTCTTTACATGGAAGAAAATATTAGATACACCTGGATACAAAAAATGTATGGATAGTTCACATCCTAAACGCACAATCAGTCAATTTCTCAAATGATTGTTGCATATACTGTAATTATCTGTGCAAGTTTTGTTCCAAACTGACCTAGTAATTTTACCTATGTATAAATAAAAATAAAATATTGAGTTTTGTATTTTATGCAATATTTAAATATATTTAAAAAGTACAACCTTAAGATACTTTATCTCTAAACTTGATCATATACATATTTACTTTTATACAATTCTTATGCTCATGATGAAAATATAATAAATATCGATGACTTTATTTTCGAACATAGCTTATTCCGTAACCCCATCCTATTCTTATGTAGATGATCATAAATAACTGCCAAAGGTGCAACAGTGAGAGATGTACGTCCTTTTGACAATGCAATAAATATCATTCTTTCGTTTGCATTACAAACTAGGTCAGGCGGGTATAAATGACTGATAGGACATCCATTGCAGTTGTTTACAAAGTTGATATTCAAATATTAAAAGCTATAGTTATTACGTTTAAACAAGGCCAATGCGCGATGTACATTTTGGATGCAGGTTTGATCCATTAAACTAATTAAGTTTCTACCGATGGTGCGTCACTCTTAACAACAAACCGTGCTTTGATTTTAAATCATAATTTTGTAATCTGAAATCGACGAAAACAACAACAAAATAACAATTTATGTTGAAAACTCGAGAAAGGCCGCTTTTCAAAGTTCATATCAGCAGCAAGTTAGAGTGACAGGCACGCTGGATTACCGCCCTCTCATCTCATCAACGCCGCAGCAAAGGGGCGGCACATGTGATGTCATTGTGACAGACACTTGTATTAAAGTTCTTAGCTGCTGTCTGCTGACGATGCTGATATTACGTTATGGAAATGCTCGGTCTTGTTGTGTTGTTTTACTTGCTACTGAGGGATATACAGCAAGAATGATGACTAAGCTGAAAATAGGCTCTTTATCTATTATATTTATTGAAGGTATACAGTATTAACGTATCCAACCTGATTTAAAAATCAGAATTGAGGTCAATCTGCGACAGTTGAAGTACTGGAATTGGATTTAATATAATTTAAATTGACTACAGTGACAAGGAATTGGATCGATAGATATTCTTTCCGCAAAAAATTTGTACCAGGCTTTAATATACACAAA
Source organism: Polydrusus tereticollis (assembly GCA_963920685.1). Lineage (NCBI taxonomy): Eukaryota > Metazoa > Arthropoda > Insecta > Coleoptera > Curculionidae > Polydrusus > Polydrusus tereticollis. The sequence continues at coordinate 85,382,870 of OY987329.1, read as the reverse complement.
AAAATAAAAAATAAATCAGTTTTTACCAAATCGTTTTGCTTCCACTTTCCGAAAAAATATTTTTATTAATCCTCAAAAAAAACAAAAAACTTAAGATGTTCGAACAAAACTACAAGTAGGGGAACCTGGGGCAACAAGAAATAGGGTTTATTATTGATTTGTGATGGGCTACATGCTTGGTGAAATGGATATTCCATGGTAGAGAAAATTAAAGTCTTACTTGTTATATTTCACAATTTCACAATTTTAATTCGGTAGCCTGACACGTGTTTCGACCCTTGCGGATCATTATTATATTAACAACATTACATTAACAACATTAGCAATCAAAAAAGCCTTAAAAAATCGATGTAATGTTGTTAATAATCAAATTGAAATACCTTTGGGTGCCAATCTAATACTTAATAGTCCAATAGCTTAGGATAAATATGCAATAAACACTGTCAATAATTACGAACGAAAAAAACCCATAATTACATACACAAAATAATTTTCTTAATTTTATTACTTAGATGTAAATACCTCTATAATCGCACCTGTAATTTAGTTGTACCTTTGGCCAAAACCTGTAAATTAAGGACCAAGATAACCCGTCATCTGTCAATTCACTTCATCTCCCTAATTTTATTTTAATTACATGTAGAATTTAGTATTGTCTTGTATTCCTTCGATAATGATCCGTAAAGGTCGAAACACGTGTCAGGCAACTGAATTAAAATTGTGAAATAAAGTTTGTTTTAACAAGTCTTTAAATAACATCTATAGCTCCCTTGGCATAAAAATGTTGCCTGGTTTCTAACCTTCATCTACCACGGCGCAAAAATTGTGAGACCACATTTTTGACATATTTCACAGGCAAGGCAACCCATTCTTTAGTAAATTCCGAATAACATATCACCACAGTGTAAACATTCTGTATTATCTTCAGCTGCTTTTGGAGGAACATCATGTATGTCCATATATGTCGTTTATTTTCTTTTGAGCTTGTCCTTTCTTCTGCATCACTTCTTGCTTTTTTTCCATACAGAAGGATAACTTTTGATATCTTCAAGTTGTATTTATATGACGTAGAGGTAATGCTTGTCGTTTTGCCTCGACGGTGATTGGTTTCTAGCTTTCATTTCTACCCTATATGTACAGTATTCAAAACTGCTATTTAAGTTACAGCAAGCCTTTTTTGTAGGGGTGAGAAGCAGAACAGTATTACATGGACAGGCATATGGCGACGGGGCTTTATATATCGGACTATGCGATGTTGCCGATATACTTAAAGGAATATTAATTTTCAACATCATCTGAACTTTGGGAGCTAGTAGACGAAAGCACATCAGCTGTTATGTTAGGCTGAACATCTGTGTGGGCCTGATAGCTGGTAGATAGACGAACATCTTTACTTTTATTCATACTGAAAAGTGTGGTTAAGGAGATTGATGAAAGCAGGTAGATGGAATAGCATCGCTAATTAGGTTTGGCTGTGGCGTTTTAAAAATCCTCGGACCCAGTCGACATCCGCGAGTTTCTTTGTTGTATTAAACCTATATGTTTTTTGCCATTTTTGACGGCAAGTCAGTAAGCTAAACTTCTTAGTTCTGTTAAATATTTGACTAATTCATTTTGTTCATCTTTACTGAGAACTGTTGTAAATGACCCTAACGATGAATCTAAATTAATTTTAACGGATTTACATGCCTTGACGTGTCTCTCCATGCAACGTTGTTTGTGGTACTGAGTTTAATTATATTACAAATTATAATGCAGTTTGCGGTAACCCATTTATTCGTTCAATACCTTTTCAACTGCTTGTTTCATATTTTCTTTGGGTCACTGTCTTCTCGTTGATATTTTTATATTTGCGAACCATTCTGCTGCGCAAAAAAAAAACAGATTTAAAACATAATGCATTTATTAATAATTTTTTACAAAAAAATAATATTGGGTGGGGCAAGATTGGGTATCCCTCACATATAATACGTCATCATGCTCCAAATGACATTTTCTTTTATAGATTTTCCTTTTTCCTTTCATTTTCCAGTCGACTTCACCAAACAAACGATTTTACCAAAAGATGCCTTTATACTGGTACACTGCATATAAAATAACGTATTTTGCTTAAACTTGATGCACACTTTTTGACACACGTTGTTTTAAACCACAAAATAAGATCAATTCCACGTGAAACTACTAAATCAATAATAACTCCGAACGATATTCTTTGAACGGATGTTCTGCAATGACTGAGCGATGCTGTTGTCTGGCGGATCCATCATCTTATAATAACGCTATACAAACACATCAGTTTTTGAAATAACTAGAGTACCCTCTCTTACCCCATGGCCCCGTCTTGCCCCAGGTTCCCTTACAACTCTTGAGTTGTACTCTTAATGAATTAATCCGGTATACATAACATGGCAATAACTCTACTCATTTGTATCTTTTATAAAAATAGTAGAAACTTTTCATTAAATATCCGCTTTTACTGCAAATAATGAAAAGAATAAATAAATAAGGGAATAAATACTACTTGACAAGTAGAAATCATAATATGGCATATAAAGATGTACAGTGACTCACAGCTTAAGTGATACAGTTGCAATTAAAACTAATTTTTTTTTCTGCCTGAGACAAAAAAAAACTGTTTAGCGGATTTTATATATATCAAAAATGTGTATTTGCGAGCTTCTTGAAACATTATTACTTTATTTTGACCAAAAGTTAAACACGTAACATAATTAAGTGTTACAATATAAAATATGGATGAATATTATGTCACAGCTTAAATGATTCAGAGTATAAAAGTAACAAAATGAATAAGAACAAAACAATTCTATTTATTGAAAATCAACTGCTAGTATTTTGTCGGTCCTTCTTCATTGTCAATTATATATTGTAGGGGTCTAGGGATTGATTCGACTAATTTAGATCTGGTGACTGGGGTGGTGTTTTAACCACTTGTGGGCAGTTATAAAGCAACCAACTACGGACCCGGTATGCCGTGTGCTTGGGATCGTTGTCATGATAAAAGCGGTAATTGCCATTTACCCAATTTTTCAGCACTAGCTCCAAGATGCTGCCTCAATATATTCAAATACAAGTATTGCTCCATAATCCCTTTAATAAAATGTATGTTACCGGCTCCAACAGACGACATACAGCCCATAACATCACTCCAGCTCCACCGTGCTTTAGCGCGGGTTTCATATTTTTTAATTTCAGTTTTTCATTTGGCTTTCTCCACACTGAAATTTTCCCATCCGATCCAAATAGATTTATTTTAGTCTCATCAGCAAAAATTACTGAATTCCAGAAGTCCAAATCTTTGGTAACATGCTCCTGAGCAAACTGTAACATTTTTAGCCTATTTGTTTGGCTAATAAAGGGTTTTGCAGTTTGACCATTAAAATTATTTTTCCGTAACACTCGCCGAATTGTTTCGGGGTTACACCTTTTTCCAAACTGTCTTTCCACCTCATCTCGTAGTTTTGGAGCACTTTTTTTTTTTGGATTATTGGCGATTTCTCTAACAATCCATTCTTCTCGATCGTTGAAAATTTTATTTGGAGTCACTCTCGATTTATTGGCGACTCTATTTTCCTTATTATAGCGTTCAATTATATGTTGCACAGTTGATGGACATCTATTTACCATTTTGGCTAAATTTCTTTGGCCATACCCATTTCTAAATTGAGAAATGATTAAATTTCTTTCTTCAATTGTAGTTCTACGAACCATTGCTAAAAATTTAGTGTCACTGTTAAATAAACGCATTTAAATGGCGAATGTCAATAAAAAAACAACTGCAATAAGAATAAGTCAATGTAACGCCTGCTTCATAAATTTTAAGTTAATAACTTTTGTACTGGCCTGTTTTATCTGCATCATTTAAGCTGTGACATAATATTCATCCATATTTTATATTGTCACACTTAATTATGTTATATAAATATTGGTGTTGTAACGACGGATCTCAAGAAAATACTTCAGATTGGCACTTGGAACGTTAACAGCATGTACATGCCAGTAAAGACCCATAACATAGAGCAGGAAATGAAAAGACTGGGAATAAACATTCTAGGAATAAGCGGGACAAGATGGCCTGGGCGTGGAAAGATCAAACTAAAAGACGCCGTATTATTTTACTCCGGTAACGAAGACACTTACCACTATAACGTAGTAGGCATCATTATGGATTTAGCGACCAGTGGGTCTGTCATCAACTTCATACCACTCTCCGACAGAGCAATGATGGTGCAACTAAAGGCAGCACCAAAAAACCTAAATATTACTCAAGCATATGCCCCAACAGCCGACAAAGCACAAATAGAGATAAATGCATGGTACTCAGAAGTAAAACAACTAATAGCCGCTACCAACAAGGACGACATCACTCTTATACTCGGGGATTTCAATGCCAAGGTGGGCAGAGGAAGAAGCGGGGATACTGTGAGGGAATATGGTCTGGGAATTAGAAATGACAGAGGAGATGCCTTGGTCCAGTTCTGCCAGGAAGAAGAGCTGCTGGTTTCCAACACATGGTTTAAGCTACCTGCACAATACCTCTATACATGGAAATCCCCACAGGACACCCCGGATCATCCAGTCAGGAATCAAATCGACTATATATTAGAAATATATTATATGTCTATTTACAATCTCGCCACAGAATATGGACTACTTCTTAAAGACTATATATTAGTTCCAAAAAGGTATAGAAATGGAGTTCTTAGTGTTAGGACGTACCCAGGGGCAGATGTCGATTCGGACCATACTCCCGTGGTTGCACGCTTTCGTATTCGACTTAAGAAACTTAAGAAAACATTCTCCAACAAACCAAACATAGCACTATTACAGAGCGAGCACGAACGTCAAAAAATCACTTATAAACTTAACAATGAGCTCGAAAAGATCCTACAAAAGAACGAAGACAGTTCTTATACCGAGAGCCCTGACAATATCGAAGACACCTGGAAATTATTTAAGAATGCTGTGTTAGGTGCACAAAAGCCGATGGAAACAACAATCAAAACGAAACAACACAAAGACTGGATGACAGGACCGAACAATTCTCGAGACCATAAAAAAGCGAAAGACAGCTTACCTTGGCCATGTAATGAGGCAGGACAAGTACAGATTCCTGCAACTAATTATGGAGGGCAAGATTGAGGGAAAGCGTGGTCCGGGGCGTAGACAGTGCTCTTGGCTGAAAAACATAAGGAATTGGACAGGCTTAGATTCAAACACCCTACTGAGAAGAGCCCAAGACAGAGACGAATTTGCCAGAATTGTTGCCGACCTTCATTGAATGGAGAAGGCACTTAAAGAAGAAGAATTATGTTATGTGTATAATTTTTTGTCAAAATAAGCTAATAATATTTCAAGAAGTTGACAAATATATATTTAAGATATTTAAAGTCCGCTAAAAATATTTTGTTCAATCTTGGCAGCACATAATTAGTTTAAAATTACAACTGCATAATTTAAGCTGTGAGTCACTGTACACTTTGTTTTCTAGCCACTTGTGAAAACAATAAGGACTAATGCAATATTACAAAGCACAATTTGGCATATTTTGACCAAAAATGAAAGAAATTAATCTCTGTTTCAAATGACTGCTACATGTAGACCGGTTTCGAACTCTTTACTTCTAGTCTTTCTAATATTGGTATATATTGTTACATTTAATTACCTAACTAATTGCATCTGAAACATAAACCATACATTGGTCATCATTTTCCAAGAATGATCTGTATAAACTACCATGGCGGCGTGTTTATTCTTCACTGAAAAGCGTACTGTGATAAATTAATTTAAGTTTGAGTTATTAAACTGTTTGATAACTTCAAAGTGAAGGTCTGATGCATGATTGACATGGGTTTATTACTCACTGATATTTCTCGATTCTTTTGTATAATTAGTTATAGAAAAGCTCATGCCTTACAACCGTAAATTCGTTCCATTGTAACTATACTATGTTAGAAAATAGAGGTGAAAAACACGTGCATCCTTAGTATATTGGTTAGTGCTTTTTGAAGCCTGTATTACATTAATGTAAGTAGTAACCCGTTTATGGTAAAACAAATAATATGTTCGGATGAGTCTACCTACAAACTAAACAGCGAGGTAAACAAATAAAATTGCAGATACTGGGCGGAAGAAAATCCTAGGTGGATTCGAGAGCATCATACACAATATCCCCAGGAAATATGTGTGTGGACGGGTATTGTCAAAAATACAATTTTGGGGCCATATTTTTTTGACGGTAACGTAAACGGGCAGAACTATCTTCAGTTCTTGCAAGACTTTCTTATACCTAAACTGGGAAATTTATTATTTATAAGTAGAAATGAACCTGGGGTTCACTGTGAAAATTTATGGTATCAACAAGATGGCGCAGGTTCCTATTTATTATGCTGTATAGTGGTCCGAGCATACCTTGATCAAGTTTTTCCCAACAAGTAAATTGGAAGCCGTGGTACCATTTAGTGGCCACCTAGGTCCCCGGATCTTACTCCCGTCGACTATTTTTTGCGGGCTCATTTGAAAAATGTGGTATACAAAAGTAGACCAGCTAGTATCAAAGATGTAAAAAGTAGAATAAGAATCGAATATGCCAATATATCTGCAGAAACTATAAGTCATGTGCAACGAGAATTTATTGTTCGATTAGGATATTGTCAGGCGCAAGAAGGAAGACAGTTGCAACATCTAATGAATTAATTGTTTGGTTTTAGCTTTTTTTAGATTTTTTTGTGATTTTATAAAAATAAATTAAGGATTTTTTAATTAAGTGGATCTGGTTTCTAAACTACGAATTTTGGACCTTAAGAGATTTTTGAGAGCGGCTCCTTTCGAGGAATCGAAAACTGAAGTAATGTACCGGGCATTCCATTAACAGAAATCATCCATACAATCATATCTTCTAAACGCGACACCCTGTATAAATATTGTAGGTATCAAAGAAAGCGCATTTTTATGAGAGACTTGGCGTATTTTAGCGGTTTCCTCAAAACGTATTATTTGAATTATAATCGAATTTATTCCATATATTATTTACACACTGCATGCAAATTTCCTACTTTTTCACATAGAGTGCTTGGATTGATGATTTTGAACACATTAAATCATAATAATATATGCCATGATACAAAGTGTTGCGCATATCAAGATACCATAATTTTCCCGCATTTGAACGAATTTGATATACAAGGTGTCTTGAAACAACGTCAGGAAACTTAAGGAGGGGATTTTAGGCGATAAAATAATGGTAGGAAGTAATTTACAAAAATGTCGAATTCCCAGTGACAGCTGACAGCTTCAAATAATATACTCTTCTTTTATATTGATAAATCGTTTCGTTTGGCCGCAAATCGGCATTAAAATGTGAGAAACAATTTTTTCAATAACATGATAGCACAGTAACAATTATATGCAATAAATTAGTAATCTTAACCTATAGCATGAATTCTGAAACTGTCCACCATTCTATATCAGCAGATATTTATAAGTATTACTTTTCATTCTCGAAATAAGAAGCACCGTTTCTTATACAACGTTGGCGTCTTCATCGCATCTCATTTCCGCCTTCACTATTTCTGCTTTGAATAAGATGGTATCGATCTCGAACTTCCTCATTGTACACCAGTTTCTTCATTTGTCCCCAGACACGATTGTCGACGGGAGTCAGGTCTGAAGATCCAGCTGACCATATATCGGTCCGCTTTGCCATCGTTCTAACTTTCAGGAAATTGATTATTTAGAGACTCTTACAGTTCTAGGGTATAGGGCATGACATCCGACGCCTTACTTTCTTATATCCAAAGGCACTTCATCCAAAATAGGTGTAAGATAAATTATTTCTTAAAAATTCTCGATAACTTTTACCATTTTTATTGTTTAGCAAAAACTATGGACCGATCAAGCATCTGCCTATCATACTGGCCAACACGTTTACATTAAATGTTCGTTGGGACGCAGTTTGTTTCTTTATATGGGGTTTCCACTCTCTGTTCAATAATGCAAGTTATGACAGTTAGTAGTCCCTACACGAGAAAACTTGGATTGACCCGTCCACAAAATCCTACGTAAAAATGTTGCATCTTCTATTTCGGCATTTCAGATGGATCGACCAAAAATCGTTCTTCGAACTGAGTATCCCTCCTCAAATCCTTGCACGGGGTTGTAGTGGATTGGGTGCATTTTCTCAGAGTTAAGAACTGACCAGACCTTTCATGTAGATAGATTTAGTTGTTCTGCTACTTTCCTGGTGCTCACGGTGGGCCCTGCTCTAAGAATATCCAAAATTTGAAGATGCATTTCAACCCGTTCTTGTTGGTTGTTCGTTCTAGGTTCACTCTTATGCTAATTATCAGTTTTGCTTATTCAGTGCTATATATTAGCGAACATGGTCACACAGGGTACTCTGATTTGAGGAAATCTTTCACGATATAATCGCTGAGTAAAAGATGCGTTGCCGTATATAAAAATTATATCAGCATATTCAACATTCGAAAAAGTAACCATTATGCCAAATTCGTGAACGAAGAAATCACAAAACAAACAAAATAAAATACAGCAATTGACTAATAAAATTAAGAAATCTTTAATAAAGTTTGTCCGTCATGGAGCAACGCTATTTAGGAACAACATCAATAGAAAAAATATAGTTTTGATAACTGCGCCATATTACTAAACCGCCGTCGATAAATAGAACCAGCATATAGTCATGGAATGTGACATTTATCAATAAACAGGGAAAAGGTAAAGTACGTTTTCAAAGATATTTAAACCACAATTTAATTTACACACTGTATTTTATTTAGTTATAAAGTCAAATTAGGATGTTACAGTAATTTTTATAAATTCTACTGCGCCACACCGTTTTTATTTCATGTAGATCCCATTACGTGTCTTATATCGATGAAATACATATTAACCTTTATGAAAAAAAAGATACAATCAATAAAACAATAAAATGTTTGACAATAGTTATTTGTTTTACTAGGCAGAAAAGCACAAGCTTTCCTCGGCTATGAAACACCAGCCGCGGCAATAAATTTGCTTTTCTGCCGTGAGAAACATATACTTTTTTCTCCCAATTTGTTCCAATTTCACGCAAAATCGTCTTTTTTTAAATTTATTACTTGCGTTTTATTATCAATATCTAAATAATTAAATTATTTTAATCAAGGTAACTGGCTCTTCATTACTATAATAAATAATAAATAAAGACACACTTGGTCTCGGTCTCAGGCAAATTATAATTTTAGTTAGGTAGTGGTGGTTACATGCTTCGCCCAAACAATGGGCATCATCAGACCTAAAACCAGAGTCGTACGGAAACATCTAATTTATACATATAAAGTTTAAAAGCCTAACCTACCTTAGGAATAATAATTTAAAAACCAATGGAAACACAATCACAAATGACACATAACAGATTAAAATTTTTTAAAAAATGTTACTGAACTATTACAAAATGTAAAACGATACGAAAAAATAAATAAACAATCTAAAAAATTACTCGACAACTATGGCGGGTTCGGGAGCAAACCAGACGCTTGCGGGGTAATAATTTACCTCTCAGGCGCGGAACCCTAAAAATATAATTACATTACTATGTTTACCGCTGATGACGTTTGTTAAATTGTTTGTGTTTACTTTAATGTCATTGTCAATTTTAAAAAAATGTCAAGTAGCTGTTCGGAATGGATCTAATTGAAAGTGAGGATGAGTTATTACCATTAACATCACCTGAGATAAGAGACCAGGCGCGAGATGTGGAATTGAATCTATTACCGGCTAAGTCAAGAACTGTATATGAATTCACATACTACAGCAGATTCATGGAATATAGACAGAAGAAAAATGTAGGATCCTTCTCTGAGAATGTGCTGATTGACTATTTTTCCGATCTTTTAAAGAAAATGAAGGCATCAAATTTGTGATCTACCTATTCGATGTTGAAAGCTACTCTGAACATAAAAAAATAACATTAATTTGGCAAAATATCTAAAGTTACTAGCTTTTTTGAATCGACAGTCAGATATTCTCATGCAAAAAAATCCCGAGTTTTTCAAAGAGGTGAAATCGAGAAATTTTTATCGGAGGCCCCAGATAAACTGTATTTGAGCACGAAGGCATGAATATACTGAAAAATATCTATTATGGATTAAAGAACTATTTTCTAATTTAAATGTTAGGTTGTACTTATTGTTGCAGTCGCTGGAGCTTGTAGATGTGATGAGCTTTTTCAAATGAAAACGGATGATATAAATGATATGGGCGACAAATTGCTAATTATGCTACCAGATACTAAGACCAAAAGATCAAGATCTTTTCTGGTAATGGAATTTTTAACCGGTTTACAGAAAATATTCAGCCTCCAGATCCTTGAATTTGAATAATCAGCATTTCTTCTATAAGTATGCGAACGGTAAGGCACATCAACAATGCATTGGCATTCACAAGTTTGGAAAAATGCCAGAAGAAATTGCTACTTTTTTGAAACTAGCCCATGCGAAAGAGTATACTGCGCGGTCGCGGAGGGCCATATCGAGGACTAGCTAGCTAATAAAATAAAAATCAGCAATAAAATATTTTCAGGCGTTTCTGGAGTACCAAGTAGGGTGGATAATAATAATGTTAATTTTATGAGAAAGGAGGGAAGTGGGGACAGTTCAATTATTGTATTAAATAATTGTTCACATGTCACCATAAAAAATATTTCTAATAAGTAAGAATTTTATGTTGTAGTTTGTAGTTGTAATGTAATAAAACCAGTTTTGTGTAAAATTGTTTTTTTAAAACTACATCATTTTGTGTTTACCTAATGTCATGTCAATTTTAATTGCCAGTTTGATTTAAATTATTACCTGGAACGTTGCATAGCAACGAACTTTTTCTGCCTTGGCAGTAAGAATACACCTCTAAAGCCTGCCAAGTGTCATTAGAAATCCGCTTTTAATGTAATTTGAAGAAAAAACTATTATTATAGCTTATATGGACCTATTCACCAAATTCGGTAAAATTCGGAAAAACGATGATGCATCCATATGCGTAACACCTTGTATGCAAAGGACAGTCTAGCGACTGGAAGTGTAAAAAAATGGCTTCACTCTATAAATCAACCGATCTCATTCACTTTCATAGGATATTCAGAATTGGAATAATTTTACACTCTCATTAAACAATAAAAATAACTTCCTGTACAGAGGTGACCATGCATTGATGATTTATTATTACTTTATCGCTAAGCGCTCCTTATACCTACACGCATACAAAAGAATAGGAATTCGAATCTCAATAGCAACTACAAACTATATAGGCAGATAAACTTATTTTAACATGTTTCTAAAACTTATAGAAACTCTTCTTCTTCTTTTATGATCCATGGCATGTTTCGTAAATACATTTCCTGTTTTCTATCTTGATTTTATCGGTAAAACACCCTATGACATATTATGTTCTTCTTTCTCTAATTGTCTATCTAATGTTTTAATAGTTATAATATTCGTTGACCTTTACTGCAATACATCAACTACCTTATTGTGTAGGTCCCAACATCTTCAAACCGCAATAAATGGGTGCAGGGTTGGCTTCAAAATATATCTACATAAAGTGACGTTAGTTATCGACAGTGTTGCCAGCTTGTAACCAAAATATCTGAGTGACGGAATTACTCAGTTTTTTTTTCATAAAAACAAGATAAATATACAAAAAATTCCCATCGTTTATATATTTGTTTACTGCATAATACGTTTTACCATCAACTTTAGTAGATCTAACACTTCTTTTATTTTCATCTTGCCTAGATCGAGCAGTACCATTCGGGAAAATCCATGTTTCATCGAAGAAAACGAATTGGTACAAGAATGCTTCTTTTTCTTTAAAATATTCTTTTAAAAATACCAGTCGTTTGAAAGCTACATGGGAAAGTTCCATACGCCCTCGCCTCAGTTCATATTTTATCATCCCACACCTATCTTAAAGAACTAAGACAACCATCACACAGTTCTCTGTCTTTCAACTTCTAGCTTAAAGTTGTCAAAGTTACATGATGTTCTAAAAAAAGTTACAGCTTATGAATAACCGATGTAAAATATTATAATTTATATATAATTTAACTTACTTGTTTCGTACATTCCATAAATAGTGTCAGAGATAGAACGTATACCCAATCTCTATATCCTATTTACAACTCTCTTTGAATTAGAACGTTTGTTTTAAGGTGATTCTAATAATTTATTTTTCTTAACTGTTGTTGAAATTGCGCTTACAATGGAGATATTCAAATTTAGGGCAGCTGCTACACGCTAAAAATTAGTAAAGTAGAAATAAAATATCTAGACCTTAACACACTTACTCTTTAAATTTACTCCTCTGTACTGCTGTCAAGGGTAACAATAGGCCATTGTTGTTAAGTCCTTCCTGAAAATTGCGTCTTAGAGAAGCTATTAGGTCTTTGCACCGACTATTTAAATGCTTCGGCATTTTTCACAAATAGTAAACAACGTAATCGACAGAGATATGTATGTGCCCTTTTGTTTCTCTTAATAGAACAATTTTTAATGCTATTTTAGTTTCTGTCAAAAAATAGACGAACAGCAATACAGAACCATGAACAATTGGACGTAGTTATGCAGAAACCTACCAACCCACAAAAACATTATTCTGAGAAAATCGATGTTAAAGATTTTAAGATAAATTTGTTATTAATTCGGTACCAAAGCAAAATTTAATATCCAGCTTTTGGTATATAATGGGCATTCACATGCTTTCCGAGAATGAAAACAATTTGGTGACTAATTTTTTTAAATCGACTGAATTTTGTGGGTTGGTAAGTTTCTGCAAAATTAAATTTTTAAATCGACTGAAGTTTGTGGGTTGGTAAGTTTCTGCAAAATTAAATTTTTTTAAATCGACTGAAGTTTGTGGGTTGGTAAGTTTCTGCAAAATTAAAACTGTCATTTATTTAATTAAAACATTGCATATAATGAAAAATTAACTTTATTCTTGGGATGATATTCTTCTGCGTATTACGCATGCATTTATGCAGAATGCTACCTACCCACTTGTGCATATAACGGTTTGACGTTTGGTGAAAATCTCCTTTTTGCAGTAACCTACCAACCCACTTGGTTGTTTTAAATATTATAGATATAGCTACCAAGTGGGTTGATATTCTTCTGCGTATGTTAAATAATCGAATAAGATATAAATGGATTGGTAGGTAACCCAGCTGTTCATTATCGGGACCTTGAATTAGATGGTAGGTTTCTGTAAATCACAGAATACAGTAAGAAAAAGTTCGTTATGTGCTTAACTCATTTTTGGCGAAGTTGTGGGTTGGTAGGTTTCTGCATAACTACGTCCAATTAAGGTTAGTTTTGCATGAAACGTCAAACGAAGCCAACGAACGAGCTGGCGCCACCGCACCGTGCACAGTCGTGTTGTTAACTTTCGGCCAATAAAATTCAAACTATATTAATTTTTACAAGCTCAAATAAACAAAATATTTGCTATAAGTGGGTTCGTATCAAAGAAGAATACTTTAAGTGCGTAGTAAATTCAATATCGCATAAAGTCTTAATACTTTCTGCCCAAATTTAATTTCCTGTTGTTTTCTTACGGATTTACAATTATCAGCTGATTGATGATGTGCATCGGTTTTTGTTTTGCATCAACTATATATTGTTTAGTATAGCCGCTAAATATATATAATGCCATTTCCGTAAACGTTGAAATTCCATTATGGTTTGTCTTTTATCAATTATGTAATATTTAGGATACATTTTAAGCAAAATTTTGCTTATGCTTGAAATGCTACAAGGAATGTTTATTTCGTCGTTGTTTGGGGGAAACCAGTATAGGTACGGATTGTTCTCCGTACATTTGATAAATTTTCCTTCTTAATAAATTCAAATCATTCTCGTCAATACTTCTAAATGTGTCGCAGTCACTTTACTTCTTTCTGGAGATGACATGTTTTAGTACTATATCCTTTACTGAAGATAAAGAAGTACTTGCTAAAGCAGACGTCTCAGCTAAATTAAAATTGCTACACAGTTTTAATTATTTCTTTAGAATCGGGAGATGAATGCTTACTTTTGAAAGTGACACTAGAAGATCCCCACTTTCAGCACAAGCCCATGGACGCCACATTCTAATAATAATACAACAACAAAAAATATCACGCGCCGGTAAACCGAACACTAATTTATAACAAAATTCACTGGTCGGAAAACCAATTGGAAGTAAAGTTAATAAAAGTCGAGTTGCTATTTATATATTATTAGGTATTAAAGATGGTATATAGTTGGGGTCAAGCAAATATTTGACGCGTGACACTTCAAATACGGCAAGCAACTCATAATACAAAAGTTACTAATGGCTAATTTATATTATAATAATTACAACCCACTCGAAGTATTTGTATCTTTATCCTTTTACATGACTAAAAAGAGATATACATAGACCGAGTTACCTCACGTGAATTCTCGTCGATTTGGTCAAATCATATGGGCTGCAGATCCGCATTTTATTTATTCCAATTGCTTTTGTTAAGACCTGTGATATTAATGGTCAATCCTGAATCCCACCATTACAATGCACAGAATTTATCAAAACAAATTTATTTATATTATAATTCATATTCTTAGACCAATTTCCCAGCAATCATTTTCTACAAAGGTTTATAAATAACAATATTCGTCAGTCCGGCCCTGACTAAGTATCAGCTGTAATAAAGTTGGTGAAATCGAAATAACTAGTATTGGACAAATATGACAAGATGGAAGTGTCACGCGTCAAATATTTGCTTGACTCCAACTATAGCAATTAGTGTAGAGGTAATTTATACTCTGACTCTGTCCGTAAAAATCTAAATTTGGGGCACTTAATGGCCAGAGGGATAATAAGGGCTTTATGACAGTCAATATATCGACAGTATGATGTAAACTTTACTATTCTCTCTTTAATTTATATATCTCATACCCATTGCCAAGATAATATCATTGGTATAATAAGTAGTAACCAAGGAAATGCCTTTTTTTTCTCAATTTGCTATGGCTAATAGCAACCAAATTATTTTCTTTCAAATTAAGAAGAGTGTAGGTAGGTATACATTTCCTATAGAAGCAAAGGCTTTCAGTGCTTTTTAGCTAATCCTCAGTATTTATGGTATCGTTTGTATACCGCCTACTATATGATATGCATCTTTGAACAGCCAAATGAACTATATTTCCAAGTCAATAATATTTCCTTATTTTCTTCACAGAAGCCACGTGTTAAACTGATGTTATTATATAACAAGTTTGTGAAACATTATCTGTTTTAATTTTCATTTAACAAAAAAAATGTCACTTTGAATTTGCTTTAAGTTTAGCTACTGTTATGATAAACTCTATGCCAGCTAATTCTTTAATGGCGATCGACGTTTAAACATATTTGCCAACCTGAGATTTAAAAGTTCCTCATTTCCAAAAACATCTAGCGGACCCCGGCAATAGCTGCGTTAATTCCAGGGCTACGTGCACCAAAATTATCTTTAAGTTCTTTTTAGTTGGGAATATCTTAATAATTTAACCTAAAAATAGTCTGAAACGGAAAATGAAACCAGATGGCTCCATCTCGTGGTGCTAGCAAAGAACACCAATTTCTAAGCATACCTGCGCCCTCTGACATGTACACAATAAAGTCACAAATATCACAGGAAAGCCTGCAAAGACAGAACGTCACAATTGCAGGAGTCCTCACCAGGCAGCGCTATGCCCGAGCTGGGCGTCTTGTCGGTTTAGTAACTTAACGCAATAACAAGGGTTTGCTTTTTCCTTCTGCCAGAACCATCCCCAGATGCGTATCGCTATATAACAGCTCGTCAGTGAGGCTATAGGTTCTGACAAAAGGAAAAAGGATCGGCGTCTGTTTTAAAACAGAAAAATTGGAGTGAAACAGAGAATGGATCCAGATGGCTCCATCTCGTGGTGCTGGTAAAGAACACCATGGTGGATGGTTCTGGCAGAAGGAAGAAGCAAAGCCTTGTTATTGTGTTGAGTTTTTGGTTACTAAACCGACAAGATACCCAGCTCGAGCATAGCGCTGCCTAGCGAGGACTCCTGCAATTGTGACGTTCTGTCTTTGCAGGCTTTCCTCTGATAGTTGTGACTTTATAAGTCCATGTCGGAGGGCGTAGGTATGCTTAGAAATTGGTGTTTTTTTACCAGCACCGCGAGATAAAGCCACTGGTTTTGTTCTCTGTTTCATTCCAATTTTTCTGTTTTAAAACAGACGCCGATGCTTTTTCCTTTTGTCAGAACCTATAGCCTCACTGACGAGCTGTTATACAGCGAAACGCGTCTGGGGATGGTTCTGGTAGAAGGAGAAAGCAAACCCTTGTTATTCTTAAAATATTTTATTTCGCTCTAACCAACTTTTACACAAAGTCCCACAGAAGCCAACAACACTGCTTTATTCCCTAGTTATGTTTGGTAATAGACAATCATTATGCCATTATTTTAATAAAGTAAATGGAATGGAATCAATAAGAGGTGTCTTCAGTTTTACTGGCTACTCATAAAACAGACTTAAAATGAAAAGAAAATTTTGAATGAGATGGTCCTGATCTTGAATTTCCTCACTACACACCAGTTCCTTCATTCGTCCCTACATATAATAGTCGACAGGAGTCAGGTCTGGGGATCTTGCTAGCTATAATATCGGTCTATTTTGCCCTATCCATCTTTCAGAAAATTGAAAGATAGACATAGCTTCAAAGTAGTTCATCCTATGAGGAAAGTATTTATTTACTTTAAACTACTATTACGCCGTTCCATTTCATTAACAATATCATGAAATGTATGTACAGGTATTACAAGTATACACATTACCTACCTATATAATATTATAGCATATTCGCATTGCCGGACGAACTTATATACCAAAAATCTTGCTGCTATATCTTTTGTGGTCTCCACCGCAATAATATGAATTAGGTAGTATTTAAAATAAACTGTTTATTCTCATTATAATATGGTTTGATGTTTTATGTTCAAAATACGTATTATATTGATTTTTTAAATTTACTTTATTTAAGTTGATGTTACAAGATCCTAAATAGATCGTACCACGCCGGCAAAGCTGTAAGATTCCCAATATTCGATAAAATCGTTTATTTCTACTCTAGTCTATCCAAAAATAATTTCCTACATTTAAGGCTGATTTAAAAATTTTATATACTTAATATACAACCTAAACTATTGACTTGCTTATGACGTGCACATTCATTGCAAATACCCTGCGGCTTACTCTTATATATTTTTTATCTCAGTATATCTCTAATTTTATTTAGAAATAGTTTGATGTAATCCACTTGTTCTTATTCCGTTTTCTTATTTATTGCTATATTGATTTTTAAATATCCAATATGTATCCCTAATGTCCGGTAATCATTGTCTTTTTGTTTGGGTTTAGTCATGATTTAATTTAATTGTAAAGCTACAAAAAAAACCTTCCAATACACTTTAGCCCTATTTTAAAAATTTCAGTTAAAACACTTTTTGTGTATCGTTTCGCTGAAACATCAGCCCTTACTCTGGCTTCCCTTCCCGATCTAAGGCCTTCGAGGGAACTCGCCGGCTGCTCAGTAGTGATTAATGATGGCCGTCAGCCGCTCCCGAGCTTTAGACATGTCTCTGGGCCTCTTTGCCCCCCCTGCCCCTACTCCCCGTCATTGTGCCCCAGAACTGCACACGATATTTAAATTCGTACATAAAAGACGTACTGTGTTTTTCATTATCGCCGTTTTGGGCCTGAAGGATTTTGAATAAAGGCGCTCACTGCGAGCTCACAACATTCTGTCAGAGCATGCATGGTTGCTTTGGATTCTTTTTTATGAAAATAGATAAAAAGTGGACCTTATAATATATCTGCTTGAAAATAGAAGTATTTATGAACCTTCTGCATTTCTTATGAAAGTGGACTGTCATGCAGTGCGGTTTAAAAATTCACTTGTTATCTTAATAAATCCAAGAAGGTGTCTCACTGTCTAAGTCCCGTTTTACTAAAATATAAAAGCACGCCTATTAACCTAAACTACCTCCTGCTTTCAGATATGGAGTGTTTTTTATAGCAGGTTGGCATTCATAATTTTGCTCTCGCGTAACAATCTTTAAGGGTAGCAATTAGCAAACATAAAGGTACAAACATATCAGCTTGCCTCGTTCTACCGTATTGCCTGAAATAGGTAAAGCCTGTCCAGAGATATAAGAAAGTTACACTTTTCCTTTGAATGGGATTATCCAAGGGTGGCCATGAACAAACAAGGAATGGATGAATAAATGCAGGTTAATTATGGTCCGTAAAAACAAAAATGTCTTAAAGTAATCTGCAAATTCGGAAGACGTAATTTCATTATTAAAGTAATAGTTTGGTGATTTTAAACCGATTTTTACCTGATTCAAAATAAGAGGGTTAATCCCATAAAACAAATTATGTTCTAAAGACTGTATATATAGCCACTCTAGTTAGTTTTAAGCTTAGTAATTATTCTTACTTCGTGTGTAATACAGCGTTTGTTTAATCGTGTGTAAGTCATGAAAAATATGTGCGAGCCCAATGTATCTCAGAAGATAACCCCGTCAAAAAGCAGAAAATACTTTTCTGTGGAAACTAAAAAAGTTATAAACAATGTTTACTCAAATCTCATTGAACGTGCGGTCAGCAAGCAAGCAGCGTTAGAAGAAGCGGTCACATTAACAAAAATTCCAACATCCACTGTATGGAAAATTGTGAATAATCCCATTTTAGCGAAGAAAAAAAGAACAGATACTGGTATTTTCTCGAAGGTACATAGAAGTGATCAAGATATAATTCGGCGTAAAATTTACAAGTTATACGAGGAACAAAGCGAGCCTACATTAGATAATTTAATTTAGAGGCTTAAAAAAGATGAAACCGGCGTAAAATGTGGCAGAACAACGTTATGGAAGTGTATAAAACACATGGGTTTTAGATTTAAAAAAATTAACAAGAGACAAGTTTTAATGGAATCCAGTAGAATTCGGGAATGGCGATACGAATATCTACAAAAAATTAGGATTTACAGAGACCAGCAAAGGCCGATTATTTACTTGGATGAAACCTGGTTCAATACATATGATACCCCGGAAAAAAGTTGGGTTGACTCAAACGGCAAGGGTAAAACAAGTGCGCAAACAGAAAGAGGTAAACGTATCACGATTTTGCATGCTGGATCTAAAGACCCAACAAACATTTTAAGTTAAATTTACCTTTATTCGACCTCTAAACGGGTCAAATATTTTGCATGACCAGTTATTTATAGGGATAATTTACCTACATTTGTTTTCCTATTGCCCAATGTGGGGAAAGAAACTAAAGTAATTTGAAGACCGAAAATAGGTTGATAGGGTTTTTCTGTCCAATGAATTAAAACGAAGTAAAATAAATATAGACCTATTTTACGTCTAAATGTGGAAGGTGAGACCAAACTTTTGACCTAAATATAACCTAAAAAGGAGCAATAAGACACTAGACAAAAATACAGGGAAAACATATTATATCTAGCTTTAGAAAGAAAAGACAACAACTTATGCCAACAGGACAAAATAAATTATAAAATGGAGTTCGACTTAAGTAGATATTTGGAATGACCGCTTATTATAACTTCAACCATAAAGTGATATAATTAAGTTTTATCATTTTTCTGGACCGAAATTTGTATGCGAAAGAAATGTGTTTGTGAATTATGGTGATAATGCTTCGAGAAACAAAACGCGCCCTTAAAATATGCGTTTTTCTATGTATTACTACGATAATTTTAAATATTTTTACCATTAGGTAACCTAAAAACAGAGTGTCTTCATTATAAACATTATATGTACCTAAAGTTTTAAAAAAAACTTTCGTTAACGAAAGATATCGTAGTATAATGGATTTTCCACTCACCTTATGTAATTCTTAAAATTTTAGTTATTGTTTTTTTATAGTTGTCCATAAACAGGAAAACTAAAAATTATTAAATATGGCTGTTTTTATATTTTTAACCTTAAAGTTATTTTTTCCTTTATTATTAATTGTACAAGCAATGTTAGCCTTTGAGGTTAATCATTTAACCGAACCACAAAAGGTCTATAACTTTGGGAACAATTTATATGGTAAAATTATCCAAAATATTACTTGTTTCTAAAACTACATGGTCAGTAAGTATTTGGACTTTTTTTATGCAATAATTAGGTAATGTTTACCCAGCGTAATAGCCAAAAAAGTCCTTAATTATTAATACATATATTAAGTAACAATTAAGTAAATTTATGACTTAATCATATTCCTTATTACGATTAAATATTTTTAATGTCTCAAAGAGGTAATTTATTTGTAATTTTTAACTAGGTAAATTGAACTAAAAGTAGATTTTTCTATAACAAATTATTTAAGTTGTAGATATCCAAATTTTGACTTAGATTTTAGAGTTCGAATCTTTTGTGACTTTTAAGAATAAATAAGAAAATAAGTAAATATTTGCCAATTTAGGATTATTTTCCTTCCGTTCTGGTCTACATTACTTAATATGTTTGTTGGGGACGGATGGATTCTAAATGGACTTTCTCTGTCTGCAAAAAACATTTAAGATTCATCTCTGGATAACCATAAGGACACCACTTCTGATTTATTTGAAGATTGGTTTAAAAACAAGCTAATTCCAAATATTCCTCCGAATAGCGTAATTTTAATGGAAAATGCAAGCTACCATAGTAGGCAGTTGACTAAGACTTCCTCCTCAAATAACACAAAAGCAACAATCTCAAACTACATGTATGATACTAACATTAATTTTCAGGAAGATTACACCAAAAGGCAATTAATTAAGGTTTTACAAAGTTTAAAACTACAGAAGGAATACTTCTGTGATAATTATGCAAAAAATCCAGGGCATACAGTTTTAAAGCTTCCACCATACCTCTGTATATTTAATCCCATCGAACATGTTTGGCACCACTTGAAATCTGCCATTTGTCGTAACAATATTTGCCCTACTATTAACTCGAGATCCAGTAAAGGCACTGAAATTTGGCTGCGAGTCAGGCCATACCCGGAGGCCTTTTACACTATGGCCAAATTTTAGTTGCGTTACAGGGGGTGCTGGTTTAAAAATACAGGTATTTTGGTTACCGAATTGCAAGACTTACGGCCTGCCTACAACAAAAATATTTTGGCCAGTCCTGTTAGAATTTCGCAGAAAATGTGAATAATATGCTAAGTATATCAAAATGTTCAAGGGACTAAAAAGATATGAATATTTCTAGAAATGTATCGTTAAAACCTTCTAGATCTTTTTTTGACCAGGTACAAGTGCTACATATATACTTTAGAATGACTTGCAAGTGCAGTGTGCACCAAGTTCTTTAATGATTACTTTACGAATTGGCGCTTTAGTACCTGAACTAAACAAATAAAACAAACTGAAATCTTACCATTCCAAGTATTGTTGATTAAAAATTTGAATGATATGAACTTTAGATCTAAGCATAGTATAGTTCAAAAATAACAATTAATAAAAAATATTACTTAAAGTCCCTCCTAAATTTCCATAAAAAGAAAATGTTTTGATGCTACAGGTATATTATTTCCGACAACACCACAGGGACTCATGCATGACCGACAATGAAAATTACTCTTAATCAGATGAAAAGTAACGGCAAAATTTGACACCTCAGCACGCTACCAAATCCTGATTAATGATTTCGTCAGGCACATTTATAAATACCGCAATTACACCTATTAATTTTAAAGAGACCGTATCGCTCAACATGCATACTAAAGAATCAGAAAATAATAATTAAGGGTTTAAAGGTATAATTATTCTTTCATGGGCATAAAGGCCGAATTGTCTGAGTTATTGGCATTGGAAATATACTTGTTGATATTTTTTACAAAAAGTAGTACCAAGTTTAAATTTAACGAGAATTAGAAAGATTATAAACTAGTCCAAAATAGTTAATTTATACAGACTAATCTGCCCCCTATATTGCCCAACATTAAAAACTCGCTACTTTATTTGATTTCGCAGATCATCGTTATATTGAAACCAGGTAAATAAATCCTACCGATAAATAGCGCCTAAAATTCTTGAAATGCTAGTGCTAATAGAACCAGTAGATATTAAAAAAAAAAAAAACATGCAGAAATTTTACAGGAGTGTGCTTACCAGGGGCTAAACCCAAAATGGATGACTTGGTTCGTTCCACCATAACATTTAATGCGATAACTATACCGCCAAAAGCAGTTAAATACGTTCTGTGATTCACCATATCTTTCCAAACATACGGTCTCTTTATTTCTGGGTTCAGGCAACAGTTTACACATATTCCGAAGATACTGCCAACCGTAGGGCTAATGACGTAGCTCCTTTTTTATAATGCGTGCATTGGACAAAACCCGAATCATCCTTTATTCGATTTATTTTAAGTCTAACAATGAGCGGACGATTCACGAGAATATATCAGTACTTTCCAGTACGCAGTAACTAATTTTTATCTTGTGACAGAGACTTTGGACTAATAAAGAGATCATTTCAACATCATGATAAGATTTATACACCAATGGAATATGTTTCAGTTGTAATAAATGCAAAAATATCGAAGCCTTACTTTCTGGTAAAACTGGTTGGCTAGAAGACGTGGTGGCCTGAATACTTTAAGAAAAACTCCAAATAAATTTTCCGCAAACGCAAAGAAGGAGAATTTTAGCATTTCTAAACACAGACACTCGACCTATCTAAGACTTCAAGTTATATTCTCGCATAGGAATTTATAGATGGTCTAGACACTTCAAAGTTCAATTTATTAAGAAACGCGGCTAATCTACCTTTGCCACCAGAAAAAGCCCTTGTAGGAGAAGTACTTATAAAAACCAAAAAAGCAGAAGATCTTGCTCTTATTGTTATATATCTCAGAAACTTTAAAACTAATTAAAAATATTGTGTTATAAGTACAGCATTAATTTATTTCTGAGATATTTATTGCAACAGGCTTAATCATTGTTTAAAAGAAACAAGTCCATTAAAAAAAATTGATATACTTGATATCTTTTGTGGAAAAAAATACATACATACTGTTTCAAGCTATTTACATTTTTGGACTTGATCCCTTGACAATGACCGCTTTAATTGTAAAAAACAACTTTCGGGGTTATTAAATGAACATCCTAGTTTCACAGTAAGATACAGTAAAAAGATCTATTTGCGACCACCTGCGTTAAACGACCGGTTATGAATTTCCCATATTTAAAAATGGAAATCCCATTATTTTATACTCCTCTTTGCCGACGCATCTGTTAAACGACCACGGACATTTATCATCGGAATTTTTAGTAAACGTTAGTGCTAAGAATACCCTCCTTTAGGGGCAGTAAAACCTGACCCGACAATTCTTAAGAAGTATAGGTACATACACTAATTATTTTATTGCAAACAAATCGATTCAATTTGCCTTAAAGGCTAATAAATCGGTTGTTAACATTAGTTTTGTTTTAAACAATTTTTGTGTATTTTGAGACCAACGTGAATATTTAAAGATGGCGGCTAAAAAGAAATGTCTTTCTTAAAGCTAGAAAATTGAAATAAAGTGAAAAAACTGGTTTACGTACCAGGAAATTGGCTGAAAAATTGAACGTGGGTAAGACCAAAGTTACTATGTTCCTTCAAAATAAAGCAGAATTTAGAAATTTGAAGGTCTGGAAGTGGACCAGTTATTTTTAACTGATTTTATAAGGCGCGAAATAAGCACTTACCAATATCCGGACCCATAATTCAGGCAGATACCCCCGGATTTGCTCAATGTCTAGCACTAGACAACTTCAAGGCATCAAATGTTGTCATACATCACGCCTTATTTAACACCTTTCATAACCTTCATTTTAAATAGTTGTTTAAAATTGTCAACTTTCCCAACAGCATGGAAAAGTGCTAATGTTATTACTGTGCCCAAGGTTGCGAATCCAGATAACATCTCACAGTACCGTCCAATTAGCATTTTGCCTACAATATCCAAGATTCTGGAAAGGATTATCCATGACCAAGTTAGTCAGTACGTTAACATCAACAAAATCTTGCCCCCGACGCAGTCTGGCTTTCGCCCCCAACATAGCACTTCAACAGCTTTATTGCATGTATGTGATGATATCTATCGAGCTTGCGATATTCGAAAAAATACTGCTCTTATACTTTTGGATTATAGCAAGGCCTTCGATACATTGAACCACTCGATTTTATGTACTAAATTGAAGTATTTCGGCTTTAGCAATGATGCTGTTTTATTCTTTTAGCATTATCTTTCGGGGAGACAGCAACCGGTGTGTATTGGTTCGGAGTATTTACAGGGGATAGAGGGGTGCCTCAGGGTAGTATCCTGGGTCAACTTATATTCTCTCTGTACACATCTGATTTTAGTAAGTATTTAACAATATGTCAAACTCATCAGTATGCCGATGGTAGTAGGTATTCCCTTACTTGAGACCGTATCTCCTAAAACACATGTATTTTCTTATGGAGAAATTTCCATTATTCAGCCATGCGCATTCCGTTATGATGGCATCCATTTCAACACAAACATTATAATGTACTTTTTTCCTTTTTGTGACATGCGTAATTGATATAGTAATTGTAGATATGCTTTTTAAAGTTCCTGTACAAACCTGTTTAGGACTCTGTTGACTGATGCAGTGTAGATTAAAAATATTATTATTTTAAAATTATTTATTACATTTAAGGCACAAAACTTTGTTTATAAGTAATTGGTATAATTAATCGGTGTTATAATCATAAGCCTCTTGATTAAGAACGACCATTTTAATTTAATTGTATATTATGTTGTTAATGTTACATGGTATATTTTACGTAGAATAATAGTTTTAGATTTAGGATTAGACAATCTCCTTGTATTTACATTAAATCATTAAACAAGTTACATAAAAAGGGGGGGGGTTTTACGTTTTAATATTTAAGTTAAACATACGTGTATGTCAAGGATAAAGCTAGATCAAAAGGATGGAACGAAATCGAGAAAAGTATTCAAGTAGTTGGGATAATTTTAGGGTTTTTCACAGGGAACCGACCTAGATGTCTAGGTAGATTAAATAGCAGTTGCTTGTACCTGATCGCAAAATGTGTTTACCAATCAAGTTGTAGTTAGTTAAAAAAAAGGCATTGGTTTTATCTGGATTAAACCGTTCTGATTTAAAAATAATTATTATATCAATGAAATATTCTTATGAAATATATAGTGTAACATACACAAACCTTTATATTATATTCATCGAATTGAATGATTTTCACACTTACCTAGAGTGGACCTTCTATTGGATGGCCGAAGGCAACATAGATTTTTTTTCTCTTCAATAAATAAAAAAAAGAACCACATGCGGACGCTGAACTCTAATCAGCATATTTTACTAGTAAATGGACCTATTATTGTTGTGTACAATGATTCGATGATTTATCATAGTTTTGTATGCGATCTACGAGGGTTCCACCCATATGCTATTAACGACTCCCTTTTTAAATATCACTCGATGTCAGTGTTGTAGTTCTGGTTGCGATAACACAGAGTAATTGGCTGTTGACAGTGTTTATAAAATAAAAATAGACTAACCTTTTCTGCAAACGTTCTTAGGGACCGTTGTCTTCTTTTTTTTTTTATAACGAATATTGACACAAAAACGGCAGTATAGTGGTCTTTTGTTAATTTCGGATTTATTTGATGTGTTGATTGACGAGGCAAATATCATTGATGATCAGTGGTGATGATTGATATTTACGTTTTACCTGTTAGCCTGACTTTGTAATCGTTTTCAAAATTTCTTCACATTACGACCCTGATGATGAGCTCGCAAACGCATAGACAAAAAGTTTTTTAAATATAAAAGGTTTAAGGAGAACGTTTGCCCTTAAACATTATACGCTTATTTAAGACAATATTAATTTAAACTACAAAAAAGTATATTGTTTTTATTAAAATTGTACTATTTATACTTTAAGTATGTATAGATATTTTTATTATTTTGTAACTATGGTGAGTTCTTTGTATTCCAAAAAAGTGGATTTTCTGAATTATTTTATTTTACTATTATTATACAGTATTAGTATTTGTCTATCATTAGTTTGCTATAGCGTTAAATAAGGCCACTGCATTTTATGCATTTTTAATTATGAATTCAAGACATATTTCAATTCAACTAACAATTTGCATGTTTAAACATGTGACTGTTTAAAATAACCACCTGAAAAGTAATAACATGTAAGAACTAGGTCCAGTAAAAAATACTACAAAAACTAAGATTAGGGTAAAAATCACCTTCTAACCAAGTATGGCTGATTCCAAGAAGATATCACTTCAATGACCCTACACTCCCAGTATAATTTACTTTTAGTTCATTACCTCATTAATTCAATCTCGCGAATTAATTATCCCCTCCCGCTTCATTTTTGAGTAACCCAATAAGTTCTTTTCCCCCACCCCTACAATTCACTACCCCCACTCCAATCTCGACAGATCCTACATTATAACTAGGCGTCTGCAGAAAGACCTTGTCATATCTACTTTAGACAGGCAACCGGACAGACACATCTTGTAGAAATTTACAGAAAGATGGAGAAGTTTATTATTGTTAAAGACGTTGTTAAAAAGTTACGAGAATTTAACCTTACAGGACGCACTCTAGAGTTTAAGTTAAAACCTGTTCCACAGGGAGTTGAACCAGTTGGTTGGGTGGAAAAAGGAATTAATCAAATTATTCAAAACGCTACAGTAGGCCTACAACCCTTAGATCGTGTGGGTTTTAGTTTTTGCTCTAAAGACTTCAACCGAGGAGAAGGTTGGATTCGCTTCAAAGCAGCTAAAGACATAACCTTTCAAGATGTTTGGAGTGTTATAAGTGGCATTTATCAGTCAAACTCAGCAGGTCTTAATACAGAATCATTTTGTCTTAGTGTGACAACTGTTAGATTACCTGTTGGTGGGGGCAGAGGAAAAAATTATAACAGCTTTCACGAGGAATGTGACAAGCGACGAGGTATTATAAGTATTAAAAATACCGATAACCTGTGTTTACCACGTGCTTTGGTAGTCGCCATTGCCCATAATAAAAGAGATCCCGAATTCAGTAAGGTTAGAAGAGATATTAGTAAAATTCAAACCGAAAGAACAAGATCATTGTTGGAGAGAGCTAAAATTAGCATTCCTGAGGCAGGAGGTGGAATTCCCGAGTTAATACAATTTCAAAATCATCTAAAAGAATATAAATTAGTTGTTTATAGCTATGGATCAAAAGGACGAAATATTATATTTGAAGGTTCAACTGAAAGCAATAAACGGCTGAACTTATTACATTACAAAAGCCATTTTAATGTAATTACATCGCTGACAGCAGCTTTTTGTTCTAACTATTTTTGTGAAAAGTGTTACGTCCCATATGATCACAAAAATGAGCACAGATGTGGTGGAACCTGTCAGGCATGTCAGCAAGCCCCTGCTTGTGAAATAGCAATAAAAATTAAATGCCAGGACTGTCTACGATTTTTTAGAAGTCAAAACTGTTACGAAAATCATAAAAAGGATTATTCGTCAGGCAAATTTACAGTATGCGAACAAATTAAACTATGTTCTATTTGTTTAAAAACCATTAAAGCCAAAAGAGCACATGTATGTGGTGAAATTTATTGTAAAATTTGTAATAAACATGCACCCGAGGATCATCTATGTTATATTCGGCCTGATAAGGGAAAACCTAAGATTAAAGATGTTCTTTTTGTATTCTACGATTTAGAGACGAGCCAAGACAAACTATTGGAAAATTCAACGTTTTTACATGAAGTCAATCTCTGTGTTTTCAAACAATACTGCGATGAGTGCATGGATTCTGAAGCAGATACTTGTAAAAAATGCGGTCTAAAGTTACAAAAAGTCAGAGGTATAGACCCAGCGGGGACATTTACTAACCATTTGTTACAAATGAGGAAAAACTTTAAAGAAATTATTGTAATAGCCCATAATGGTCAGGCTTTTGATCACCAGTTTATATTAAACTACATTATGACAAAGACAGATTTTACACCTGAGTTAATCATGAGAGGTACCAAAATAATTACGATGCAACTTGAAAATGTAAAATTTATCGACTCACTTAACTATTTCCCTATGCCTTTAGCCAAACTACCAAAGGCATTTGGACTTGATGATATTTTTAAAAAAGGCTACTTCCCGCACCTATTTAATACAAAGGCAAATGAAAACTATATAGGACCTCTACCATCAATTGAATATTACTCCCCAGATAGTATGAAAGAAGAAGACAGAGCCAAATTTCTTAAATGGTTTGTAGAGCATGAAAATGATGGTTTCGATATGCAAAGAGATCTGGTAGACTACTGCGTATCGGATGTCGAAATTCTTGCGCAATCATGTTTAAAGTTTAGAGAACAACTTATACAAACTACCAATGTATGTCCATTTACTGAAGCCACAACTATTGCTTCAGCATGCAATAAAATTTTTAGAAGAAATTTTTTGAAGCCTAATACTATAGGAATCATACCAAAAAATGGATACCGATGGAGAAACAGGCAGAGCAAAATTGCCATAGATTGGTTACTTTTGGACCGAGAATCACAGAAAAATCAACATCTTACATGCTGCTAATGGTAAAGAAGCTGTTTTAAATGGTGTAAAAGTCGATGGTTACTGCTCCGAAACAAATGAGGTATTTGAATTTCAAGAATGTTATTTCCATGGATGTACTGTATGCTACAAGTTCGGCAGGAACGATCCTCTTTCCGAGGACCCCTCAGAAACGCTAAATTTAAGATATGAAACCACAAAGGCAAAAATTATGAGACTAAAAGATTTCGGTTTTTTAGTTAATGAAATGTGGGAGTGTGATTTTAGAAATTTATTAAAAAATAATCCAGAGATAAAATCCTATACTAATACCCATTACAATAAAATTTTGACAAAACTAAATCCAAGAGATGCTTTTTATGGAGGACGAACAGGAAATACATGCGAATACTATGAAATAAAAGATACGGAAAAAATTAAATACGCCGATGTTTGTTCCCTCTATCCGTACATCTGTAAGAGTTCTAAATTTCCACTATCACATCCAGAAGTGTATGTAGGAGATGCGTGTAACAAATTAAACCTAAATAATATAGATGGTTTAATTAAATGCACAATTCTCCCACCAGAAGAGTTGTACCATCCAGTACTCCCTCAAAAAATAAACAATAAATTGATGTTTATTCTTTGTCGAACATGTGGTCAAGACATGAATTACAACGAATGTAAGCATACCAGCGAAGAAAGGGTACTTGAAGGAACATGGGTTCTGGACGAGGTACTTAAAGCCATAGAAAAAGGATATAAAATACAAAAAATACATGAAATCTGGAAATATAACGTACGAAAGTTTAATAAAGAAAACGGTGAGGAAGGATTATTCACATCCATGATGAATAAATTCATTAAAATCAAACAGGAAGCATCAGGCTGGCCTAAAGATTGTGAAATAGAGGAAGACAAAGTTAAATACATTGATCAGTTCTTTGAAAAGGAAGATGTTAAACTAGAGTATACCAAAATTATTGAAAATCCAGGGCTAAGATCACTGGCGAAATTAATACTTAACTCGTTTTGGGGAAAATTCGGTCAAAGAGAGAATCAACCAAAGACGAAAATTGTAAATAAACCAGCAGATTTATTTGCAATGTTTATTAACCCTGCAATTTATATCAATGGGGTTATACCCGTCAACGATAAAACATTACTTGTCAATTATGAATATATAGAAGAAGCCAGCGATCCGTTGCCGACTGTTAATGTTGTTATAGCGGCTTACGTAACAGCGCAAGCGCGCCTTAAATTATACTCCTATCTTGAAGCTCTTGATAAAAGAGTCTTATACTATGATACAGATTCCGTGATTTATGTTTCAAAAAATAATGACCCCGATATATCAACGGGGCAATTTATTGGAGACATGACAGACGAGTTGGAGAGTTATGGCTCTAACTCATACATAACTAAGTTTGTTTCTGGAGGCCCCAAGAATTATGCATTTAAGGTTCACTCGACGAAAAGTAATTTAGAAGAAACGGTCTGTAAAGTTAAAGGTATAACTCTCAACTATGCCGCATCACAAGTAATAAATTTTGATGCAATCAAACACATGATTCTTCAAAAATCCGAACCGATCCCCATCATATCCAGAAGCATACGGCGTAGCAAGGAGCACATTGTGACAACTTGTACTGAAGTCAAACTCTATAGACCTATTTCAACAAAGAGAAAATTTCTATCGGATGGAAGCTCCGAACCATATGGATATAGAAAAAGAAAAACCCATTGAAAATAAAATATATTGTATATTTTGTATGTATTGTATATAAAATATATTATAAATATTGTATATCTAGAACCGCTATGGAGTTTAAAAATGTAAATTAAGTAATAAACAATTTAAAATATCCATTTTGGTTTTATTTTTTTCTTTAACAGTAAGAGTTTTCAAAAGTATTTAAATAAGTAATTATGTACATATTAAAAAAATATGTTTTTATTTTTACAAAGACACTTATAATTTAAATAGTTTGAAAATATTATCCAGTCATTTAAGTACTACACTTAAACTTAAAGAAAAGTTCTCCGAAGCCACAAAAAAACACTAAGGGAATTGGTTCTTTTCAGCTATTTTTCTGTTATTCTTATAGTAATCCATAATCGTTTCAAATTTGAACGACCCACATGATAGTCTTTTTTTTTTTTTGTAATTTATGCATATTTAATTACAAGGTTTCATACAACTTTAACAAATAGAGTTGTTTTTTCTTTTATTTTTTTCTTTTCTTTTTTCTTTTTCGGTTCTTAAGAAATGCTAAAGAATCTGTACAAAACAAGTCACGAATTAACTAAATAGCCACCATTTCACTAAATACTTAACACTCAGTATACAATTTTCAGAAATGACATGATTAAGAACGGTTCTAGTCATTTTATACAAGATTTCACATGATTTAACAAATTTAAAACATTTTTTTTAATTTTTACTAAATTCTAAACACTCAGTATACACTTTTAAGAAAATAGGACGATTTGCGACTGTTTTAGTCATTTTTTACAAAGTTTCATAGGGCTTAATAACGTTAAAACATTTTTTTTAATTTTTTACTAAATTCTAAACACTCAGTATACAATTTTCAGAAATGCCATGATTAAGAACGGTTCTAGTCATTTTATACAAGATTTCGCATGATTTAACAAATTTAAAACATTTTTTTTAATTTTTACTAAATTCTAAACACTCAGTATACACTTTTAAGAAAATAGGACGATTTGCGACTGTTTTAGTCATTTTTTACAAAGTTTCACAGGGCTTAATAACGTTAAAACATTTTTTTTAATTTTTTACTAAATTCTAAACACTCAGTATACAATTTTCAGAAATGTCATGATTAAGAACGGTTCTAGTCATTTTATACAAGATTTCACATGATTTAACAAATTTAAAACATTTTTTTTAATTTTTACTAAATTCTAAACACTCAGTATACACTTTTAAGAAAATAGGACGATTTGCGACTGTTTTAGTCATTTTTTACAAAGTTTCACAGGGCTTAATAACGTTAAAACATTTTTTTTAATTTTTTACTAAATTCTAAACACTCAGTATACAATTTTCAGAAATGACATGATTAAGAACGGTTCTAGTCATTTTATACAAGATTTCACATGATTTAACAAATTTAAAACATTTTTTTAATTTTTACTAAATTCTAAACACTCAGTATATCATTTTCAGAAAATAATACAATTCTGTACAGTTTTACAAATTTTCACAGGTCTTAATAACATTAAAACATTTTTTTAATTTTTTACTAAATTCTAATCACTCAGTATACAATTTTCAGAAATGACACGATTTAGAACAGTTTTTACAGATATTTACAAAGTCTTAATAACATTATATTAATAATTATCTAACATAATGTATACAATTTCAAGAAATAGTAGATTTTTAATCCATGTACAAAATTCAAGAATCTAAAATACAATTAAATGTAGGCTTTTTTAATTGGCATCTCAGGCAAATTATTTCCCCCAAAATTATCTAAAAAAGATATACCAAAAACATTCTAAAGCGGTTTTTTACCTCTATAAGTATGCAGGCTGATCCGACCCTTGTCGGTTTTATTACCCGCATAAATTAACACAGTAGAGGAATATGGACAGAGTTCTGGGGCAGCGGCGTTTCACTAAAGCTTTGGTTTCCTACAAAGCGGTACCGCAAAAGAGTTGCCGTAATTTGACGGCGAGCTTTGCCGCGACAAAGCGTGTATGTACTTGCAAATCGGAGTGTGTTCCTCCAGAGCGTTCGGCGCAAAAAATACGGCACCGTATTTTCTGAAGCGGACGCTCTGTACGTTGGGATAGTGCAAGCACGATTTTTGACGGTGCGCCAGTGTAGTGATTGTATGTTTTAATTATAATATTTGGAAATTAATTGGTCTAGCGAACAAGATAAAATTTTAATCGAGTTTTTTTTACTATATCGCTTTAACAGCGGCGTTTGCACTAAGGTTAAATCATAAAAGGTCGGGTTTTATCTCGGGTCAGTTCATAAATATTCAGGTTCAAGTTAGGGTTAGATGAGAAGCCGCCTCATGAAAGCATCCGGGTTAGGTCGTAAAAAGTCGGGTTTTATCTCAGGTCAGATCATAAATATTCAGGTTCAAATTAGGGTTAGATGAGAAGCCGCCTCACGAAAGCATCCGGGTTAGGTCGTAAAAAGTCGGGTTTTATCTCGGGTCAGTTCATAAATATTAAGGATCAAGTTAGGGTTAGATGAGAAGCCGCCTCATGAAAGCATCCGGGTTAGGTCGTAAAAAGTCGGGTTTAATTTCGGGTTATTTTGTAAACAGCACCACCGAACCACCCGGGTTAGGTCATAAAACGCACCACCGAACCACCCGGGTTAGATCATAAAACGCACCACCTGCACCACCTGGTCTCGTAAAACAGCACCACCAGCACCACTGGTCTCGTAAAACAGCACCACCAGCACCACTGGTCTCGTAAAACAGCACCACCGAACCATCCGGGTTAGGTCATAAAACGCACCACCAGCACCACTGGTCTCGTAAAACAGCACCACCGAACCATCCGGGTTAGGTCATAAAACGCACCACCAGCACCACTGGTCTCGTAAAACAGCACCACCAGCACCACTGGTCTCGTAAAACAGCACCACCAGCACCACCCGGGTTAGGTTATAAAACGCACCACCGAACCACCCGGGTTAGGTCATAAAACGCACCACCGAACCACCCGGGTTAGGTCATAAAACGCACCACCGAACCACCCGGGTTAGATCGTAAAACGCACCACCGAACCACCTGGGTTAGTTGCACCACCAGCACCACCAGCACCACCTGATCCAGAACTCTCCGTTTCTAGCTACTGATGATTTCCAAATATATCACTCGTTTGAATCCGCAAACATATTGCAATCACTGCGTGATATTAACAGGGACCTTGATATCGTATTTGGGGTGTCCAATGCACATGCGCTGCTGTTGAACAGTACCCAATCTAAGCTTTTGCTTTTCGGTAAGGATATTCAACAGATGGCTTCTAGGAATGATGTAGAGGTACGCATTAACAATGTGCCGCTGCTGCCTTCAGAAAATGGTAAAAACTTGGGCCTCGTCATTGATAACAACCTAAGGTTTGAAACCCATGTAGCTCAACTGGTACAAAAGTCTTATTATAAACTTAAGGTTCTCTATATTATGCATAAAGATACTTTAACAACGAATATCAAGTTGAGACTTTGCGACTCTCTTATTCTGTCTTTATTGTCATATTGTGATGTTGTGTATTGGCCGGCTTTGACTGTTCGTGAAAAAAATACTTTACAAAAATTACAGAATTCTTGCTTAAAATTCTGCTACAACTTAAGGAAATATTATAATGTTACTCCCTTGTTTGGGGCCTCCAACTGGCTCAATTTAGATAAAAGGTTTTCTTTGCATATGCCCACTCTGGTCCACAAAATTGTCTTAACGAATAATCCAGAATACCTTGTCGGTAAGTTGATTCGAGGTAGCGACAATCATGAGAGGCACACACGCCACCGCCAAAGGTTTACTATTCCAATGCATAGAACTCTACAATTTCAACGCTCCTTCACGTACAATGCTGTAAAGATCTATAACTCCCTGCCACTAGAAGTCAAGTCTCTCACCAATATTATTACCTTTAAAAAGGCTGTCAAAAAGTCACTTATTTGTTAAAGCTTTCTCATGCTCTTTATCTGTCTAGAGATAATTTTTCTTTCATTTGTTTAATTGTTTTCTTTTTCTTTTTGTTGATTTTTTGTCTAATTTATATAGTGTAGTACCTACTTATTAGAAAGGTTTTGTTAATAATTATTATAATTTATATTGTCGTTTTAGCAATTAACGTAAAGTAAAACACACAATCTGCTCCACTAGTTTAATGTAAAATTGTCAAACCATACATGTTTCGGAGGCATAAACCTCCATCATCAGTGGGAATAATTAAGTTAAGTTGAAGAGAAAAGGACCAGAAACATTGTGAGAACTAGTGTCGCCGAAAAAACTTCATCACTTTGTATTAAGTATAGTTATGAAAATAAAATAGAAAATGGAAAAAGTTTCTATTTTATTTTTACGTTACGTTAAAATATCACTCCACTGAGAGATGGACTTCTTCCATAAAAAAGTTTTAGCAATTTCTAAAAACAGACGGTTAGATAGAATAGCCTATGCTAGATCTTGCCGTCTATTTCCGATTTCCGTACTCATTTATTGAGAATTAAATAAAGGCTTTATTTATTTATTTATTTATTTAAATGGATGGCTAGAAAAGTTTCGTTGTCGGTACGATATTACCTTGAGGAAAATATGTGGCGAATCAGCCGATACCAATATCGAAGACATAGCTGTTTAAAAAAAAAAGCTGTTATTCACTTTAAGGAATTATGCCTCAAGGGGCGTATTTAATGCAGATGAAACAGGTCTCTACTATTGTGCGTTGTCAACAACAATATATGCATTAAAAGGTGACAAGTCTACTGGAAACAAAACAGCAAAACAACGATTATTCTGTTCTGTGCAAATATGGAAGGTGAGAAGGAAGAACCACTTATAATAGGCAGAAGCAAAAATTCTCCATGATTTAAGGGCGCACATATCGATAAGTTACCTCTTCAATAGATCTCGAGCAAAAAAGCGTAGATAACAGCAGACATCATGACAACATGGCTTCACAGATTTGATACCAGGATTAAAAAGCAGAATAGAAGAGTGTATTGTTTCTGGATAATGCAACATCTTATCCAAAAGTTCCACTGGATAATGTTAAACTTATTTTCCTTCCACCCAATACTACCTCACATTGCCAACCTTTGGATCAAGGCATTATCAGAATTTTAAAATGCTCTACAGAAGCTACCATATTGAGAGGCTTTTAACATGTATAGATAGTGGTTGTCCTCTTTAAGAAATCTAAAATAATATTATCATAACTAACGCCTCGATATGGGTTTCGGTGACCTGGCGCAATTTGTCCCCAGTGACAATAAAAAAATGCTTTAAGGAAGTCACATTTATTTGCAATCAGATAATACTAACGACGTCAAGGAGGATAATATTCAGCTCGCACAACTGTTTCCTGACATTACGGACACACTTGTGAACTTGAAACAATTTGCCTCTGTTGATAACGATTTGCCAACAAAAAGTGCAGAATTGACTATCATCGAGTGTATTCAAGAGATCCAAGGAACGGATGAAACTACTCACAACTCTAAGACAGAGGAAGAAAAACCTGAACTTGCTCCAGTGTTAAAAATATCAAGCCTATCTGAAGCCGGCGCAAGTTTGAAAGACTTTTGTAGTAATATTAACAATTTTGAAGTATACAAATATTTTTCAATTGCTATTGTCAACAAAATGGCGGGCTCTGCATTATAATTATAAACACATAACACTCACGCACCAGATACAATAACTATCGATCGCTGCGATATCACTGACAACATGATCTAGACTCCATGGTACGGGACAACGAGGATCGACGGAACCACATAACCCAAGCCACACGGTAGCCACGAATCAGGAAAACACACATTTAACTGTACGTGACATGATCACCACGTTTTCAGTAGGAATAAGATAGGAATTATACAGGGCAACTTAGAAATAAAACAGGCATTACAGAGCGACGACATATATGTATATATATATGTTAAGTGGGTTAAAAGAAAAGAAGGGGCTTAACTTTCCAATTGACCATAAGGCAAATCGAACCAAGGGATTATAACGCTGAATATTCAAATCGTTTTTTGGTTAAACAGGTTGAAAACAATAGAAATAGGTATAAGAGGAATTGAGACAATAAAATTAGTAATATCATTGAATAGATTAGAGGGAAAAAGAGTATACAAA
Source organism: Polydrusus tereticollis (assembly GCA_963920685.1). Classification (NCBI taxonomy): domain Eukaryota; kingdom Metazoa; phylum Arthropoda; class Insecta; order Coleoptera; family Curculionidae; genus Polydrusus; species Polydrusus tereticollis. The sequence goes on along the minus strand of OY987329.1, from coordinate 85,346,338 downwards.
ATTTTAGTATAATAAAATAAGATACTGCATAATTTTTTCTTTCTTGCATGTAACAAACCCGATCCACCAGCAAGGCAGAGCGGACAGGCAAGTTCCGGCAACAGTGAGGACATCGGCCAAACGTAACCTAAAGCACATCCGATAGTCAAGTAGACAGGGCCGGCTCAAGCAATCCGACTAGCCTGGTGGAACGGCATTGAGAAGATAAAAAGAAAAGCGAATATCTGGAGTAATATGGGAAATACACTTAAGGGGTTAAGACTTAGGAATTGTAAGAGAAAGCCTAGCATGTTCCAAAGCGTTGGGGGCCAACGCTTATCAGAGGGGGGCATGTCAACAAAATAGCGGGCTCTGCATTATAATTATAAACTTTCACACTTCTAGATCACTGTGCGTTGAGGTCGCGGACCACTGTGCCACCCAATGTCAAGTTTAAATAAACAAGAGTCAGCACTTTTGGGGTATAAACACCCGAACATTGGGTGGACACGGTACCTTCGTCTCAACGACTGGTCACCTTCCCTGAGATCAGGAGCGCCCATGTGTCTTAAAGACTCCAGGCCAGTCTCCTGATCTTTCTTCAATTACCCCCCAGGAGCGCCCAAGTATCTCATAGACTCCAGGCCTCTCTCCTGGGCCCCTGAGCTACTCTCGTCCCCTGGAGACGGAGCCACGTAAAGCCCCTCAGGCACATCTCTTGAGAGCCCCCATCGACAGTGCTGATCAGGTCCACCGCCCCCGGAGACATGCTGGGTTTCCTCCAGGCTACCTGGTAAATGATTGACGAGTATCAATAAAAGTCTATATTGTTTTCTAGCCGGATCGATTTCATTCTCCCCCCGTTAGGGAAACCCACCCCCAAGTTGTGACACTACTAAAATGTGAATTTAAATTTTATAAAAATAAAATAAAAATTGTGAAGCAATTATTAATTTCCGATTATTTTAAAAAATAAGAATTTCGGAGCAAACATACAGTACATTGTATAATATACATGTTAGTATGCACGTGCAGTATATGCATATTAAAAAGTCGGCTTCATCTCATTTAATTTTAGTTCTGATAAATTTAAACAAAAATATTTAAAATTATTTACATATATGTACTAATAAACACACACTGTCAAATGCAGACCAGTTGTTCTATTAACCAACCAACACTTGATTCCCCGAGGGTGGTCTATATGATTTTACTGTTATTACCGATATTTAAAAAATACATAAACGGCTTCACGAGAAGTCCACCACAATACCGAGAACGGTATCGAAACAGCTCTATTATAAAACCAAAACAGTAACTAAAAATTTTGTTTTAACCTTGTTACGCTCCAACGAAAGTAATATTGAATGAATATGACCCGACTACTTACCAAGAACCTTAACGGGCACATCGTGTCAATTAGGTCCGATAGAATCTCCGATCTTTGTGAAACAAGATGAATTTCACTCTTTCAGATGACAAGACAGGCATCTCCCGTAACACGTCTGGCAGATAAGAAGTCCTCGCATCAGTACGGATAAAAAATAACCGTCCGATATGACCGACCCTTTAGCATGTTGCTGCCAGAACGCGAACAACGAAAAAATACGTGTAGATTAAAAGAATTAAAACTTTTTAAACCTGAAAATAAACTGTTTCTATACAAAAGTGCACCCAGCGATATAATATGTAGGTATATATAAATGGGTAAATAATACAGTTATATACACTATGCTCCAGTTTTTAATTACAATACTCGATTCGAGCTCAAATGACTTGATCCTCATGAAAGTTTAAACAAGTTGTTGACTGCCCGGCAATAGAAGTGTATCTGCATTGATTCCCAGTAAATCATTGTTTTTTTTTGTCGTAATCATCAATCAATGGTTTCACTGGTAGACTGTTGAAGAAAATCTTTCAGTTATATCAATGAGACCTGTGTACTGTGGTCTTAGATTTTAGGGCTTAAAGTTTATAAAAGAGGTATAAAAACATCAGAATGTATTATTTTTTAAAGGAAAGAACAAAAAGCAGGATAAGGAAAGCACCAAAAGCAAGATAAGGCGAAGTAGGTCAGGTTATGGTAGTTTTCATTTGGTGACTAAAGAAGAGGTAAGAATGGAAGTATACAGACTGTAGAATTATACGTCACCTTCTAGGGGATATAGCACTGGACATACGCTCCTATGCTATACCATAAGGGGACCTTAGTTAAAAATGATATCAGACCATATAAATCTCAGGTATCGCTATGACATATCATTCAAGACCATAATCGATGAACGGGATCTATAAAATAAAAAAACATCGGTTACGCCTGTGGCAATTATCTGGTACCCAGACATCTCAAAAACCAAAGAAGGCACCGGAGCAGGGGTATACGAAGTAAGTCCCGAAAAGGGTGCTTATTTTTCCATGGGTTAGCCTCCCGCGGAATTAGAAGCAGATATCTACGCCATCCTAAAGTGCGCGTATGAAAACAACAGGAGGATTTATCTTGATAAGCGGATTTATATAGGTATACTCCTAGAGCCCTACTGGCCCTAGCAAAAGCTAACAAAGTAGAATACTTTATCCAAAGTCAGTCTGATGACCTAAAAAAGCTTCTAACTAAAACATGACCGCCTGTGTAACCTATCAGAACGCATTTGTTAGTTGGTTGTCATAACAGCGGGGGCGTAACCTTGCTATCAGATGATATAGTTTTCCATGTATAGTCACTGCACTTCTAGCTGTAAAAGAGTAAAGTTGCATGTCAACAAACACACGTGGTTTCATTCCGTCGGATTGAAACAAATTAGCATTGCCTAAAAAAGCACCCAGTAAATGTACTAAACAAATGTAGTTACTAGTTATTTGATAATAAATCAGTAGTGTTGTTGTGTTATAGTATGTTATTGTGAAATCGTGTACTAAAGAAGTTTTGTGTGATTTGGAGAAATAAACGCCAAATTACAATAGTGAAAAGCTCGTTTAATTCCTTCACTCAGTACATAAAAGAATCAGTGAAATTAACCTATAATAATCGAGGAACATAAAAGCCTCATGAACTGTTGACGCAAGTTAAATAATAACACTTGGCTCGCTCAACAGGCATCATAATCGGGGTTGTCAGATCTTTTTTTAAAAATTCTTTTAAGTTTTTATTATTAAAAATGTTCTTTTATATCAGTACCAAATAGAAAGTTAGTAACTTCCCTTGAAAGCTAGTTTGCAAATGGTACTTTGAAGCAAAAAATTTCGAATGTCAAAGAAAAAAGGAACAGGCCATTCATGAATAATATAATAACTTCTTTAGTGCTTAAGAAATAATATTTATACAAATATAATTGCAATCAAAATAAAAGGGATTTTCACTGTTAACAAACCCTCACGTTCCTCCAACAATTACGAAAACTGCGTAGAACTGGCAACACCCTGGAGACAGAAGGTGGAGGCCCACTCCCAATTTAAAGAGCGAATTATTTTGTCGGAGTCAGACAATTAATATAGCAGCATATAAATACAAATTTTTATGCTGTAGACAAAAACAGCAAATAGTTTAAGTTCTGTCAGTTGAGTTGTCACTTATCAGCTTTAAAATCACTTGATGTTTGAAGTGTGCGATATTATGAATCGAACAGTGGCGTGACTTGCTTGAAACGATTAGCTGTAATTTGCATAATATTTGATTTTGTTCTATAAGTGTGTGTTTTGAACAAGTACGTTTTTACTTGGTACCTATATTTCATTCTATCAGTATTGCTATTTAGCGACCATTTGAGACAGAAGGTCAAGTGCCAGAGTCGGTAATCGAAAGCGAAACAAGTCCGGTATTAAGAAACAAAAATTTACATGTTCAATGTTAACGCATTATTTTAAATATTTACGCTTGTTTAAAAAACGACAATCCGGTAAAAACTGAAAATGCGCTTTGTACAAGAATTAGTGAGTTAACACAACTAGGATTTTATAAGAATTTATAACGTAATTAAATTGGGGACTGTAACCGCTCATTTCATAAAGCGCAAACAAATAAATCAAAAATTCAAAACGGCTGACAATACTACAAGGGATTTTGTTATTATATTTTAAAAGGATAATATAGTGCTAACTCTAAAACTAGTTCGTGATAAATTGTGAGGTTACCCTAATTATAATTACCAATCTTTAGAAACATTGCGTCGTGTTTTGTTAAGTTGTGGGTTTAAACATACAAAATTAGATAATCTAATGGTTATAATGGAATTCAGGCGTATCATTCAACTACGACAGGGCTATTTGCGCAATATAAATGAATTCAATGAGTAAATAACATGAATCCGATAAAAGTATATTTTATTTAGACAAAGCTTGGTTTGATACTTATCATGTTGTTAAGTATCATTATGGTTGGGTAGACAGTACAAATTATACTAAGTGCACCATGTTCGAGAGAAAGACGCGTTATTATTCTTCATGCCGGCTAAGTAAAGATGGCTTTGTACCTAATGTGTTGCTCCTATCAGCAAAGAATATCACTCAATAATCGATCGCCAACTTTAAGCGCAGTTCTCCTTGATAATATTCGGCAGGTAATAACGAAATGAGCAGCCATGTATAGAAAAGTAGCTCATGTTATAAAAACAGAAAATGGATATTCTATTTCACCACCTATAGTGCCAGTAGTTGTCCAATCTGGAAACGATTCTACTTCTGAAAGTTCTGACGATTCCACTGATTAAATTATTTATGAATTTTAATTAATTATGTTCGTTTAACACGTGTCTTAAAAACTTGTTATATTACAGAACGTTTACTATGATTTTGCTGATGCGATCAATTTGTTGTTAAAATATATATAGTGAATTCTAACTACTAACTGTATATTCTAACTAACAGTGCCTGCCCCTATCATCGCTTGGCAAGGAAAATACATACCTCCTCGCGGTTCTTGCTAGACAAAGACAATTTTTTTAAATTGCTTTCGGCAAAATGGGCATTTTCTTACCGAAAGCCCATTTTAAAAATATTAAATGTATGGGTTTTTTGCAAGCAAAGTCACGGCTACAAACCTCTTATCGATTTTAACTATATTTTAAAATTCAAGAAGTAGTCCATTTTCTGTGGCGAGATTATGAAAGAAAACAAGGTCTGTCTATACCACCAAAATAAAATATATTTGTCCTTTTAGGGTGAAATAAGGGTTAAAGAGTATACATAATTTAAATTTGACATTAGGTTGTACTAGTTTCGACTTTAGACAAAGTCATCTTCAGCAACCAAGTGATTAAGAAATATGTTTTTTAGGATGTACCTAAATAAACTAAAACAAATTAGAAGAGGGGGAGGAGTGGTTCAACAATGTACGGTCATAACGTGTACCTTGTGCAACCAATGGATTCGACAGTAGATAATTATGAACATGATGCTACTTTAAGCATTCAAGGAAATTAAATGTAAATAAGTAATAAAGGCCAAAATTCTTAATGGAATAATTTATAGATATGTTATGATATATAGATGTCAATAACATGTTAAATTAAAAAAGTTCAATAAAATTATCTTTCATGAATCAACTCAGTGAGGGGACATGATTTATATTTTGGTGGGTCAGAATTTAAATAAGAAAAAAGAGGGGGGGGGGGGGAAGGGAAATTAAAATTAGTTTAAAAAACCAGTTACGTCATTGTGTAAAATTGGGGGGTCATCAAATTGTCAATATTCATAGCTTAATTTCTCAATGAATTTATTTTAGATTGTTAAATAAATTTAATGAATGATTTAACAATCTAAAATAAATTCATTGAGAAATTAACCTATGAATATTGACAATTTGACGACCCCCAATTTTACACAATGACGTAACTGGTTTTTTAAACTAATTTTAATGTCCCTTCCCCCCCCCCTCTTTTTTCTTATTAAAATTCTGACCCACCAAAATATAAATCATGTCCCCTCACTGAGTTGATTCAGGAGTTTAATGCTTTTTGAGGTAATCAAATTAGGCTTGGAACAACTATACTATACTGGTTATCAGGATATGAAGGTGTTCCAGAAAACGAAAAGGCTGACGAATCTGCAAGAGAGGGTTCGGAGAAAATATTCATAGGGCCAGAACCGGCACTCAGAGTACCAAGGTGCACAGTATGAGATGGCATGAAACGATAGACAAGGAATGAATACCAATGTGACCCAGACCCGAATCTAACGAGACGACTACTTCTGATGAGCAAAAATCAGCTAAGAATTACCACAGGACTTCTGACAGGACACATGGTCGTTAAGAAGCACTTGCACCGCATGCAACTGATCAACGGAGACGTAAGCTGCAGGCTATGCGAACATGAAAGACAAATGGTACAGTACAGAATTTGCCACTGCGGGCCATTGGATCGGAAAAGGCAACAAATACTCGGGCAACCAAGACTAGAATATTAGGATATCCCGGCACCCTTCTCAGTTGACATGCACAACCTAGTGCAAGGAACTGTGATCAGTGAGTGGGTGCAAGACCAAACTATGATGAGCACAATGGGTCAAACCTGGCCGAAGTGCATACGGCACTTGGATAGACCCTCGAGGAAAAAAAGAGGTAGAGGACGCTAGGAGTTAAATAAATAAAATTAGGGAAAGGATATTACGACTTTCAACCCTATACAAATGCTAAATACCAAATAAAACCACAAATAAAAGGAAAAATGCTGATGACGAAGGAAAACATTAAGTTAAGTCAATAACAATACTACGTAGCAAAACAAATTTGGATAAAAGATAATAAATAAGTAAAAAGTCCTTTATGAATAAAAATATGGTTAATAAAGTTTTTTTTTAATAGCGTTCCAAGAATAAAAGTGATAAAGTTACCTTGCATTTTCATGTACACATCTCTTAGTGTAAGACCTCAGTCATTTTGAAGTGTTGTAGGTTTACTGTTGTGTCTCGAACAAGAGACAGGAGCATATTTAACATGCGATGGTACGCGTAGGCCATGGATATGAAATATGACTGCAGTCACTTCGTTAGGTAACGTAACCAAGATTGGAATCTTTACGTGGTGCTGTTTTGTTTTTGAAATTATATAAAACAAGATATTGTTTTCTTACAATGAATGTGCTTAGTATGTTGAATGTTAAAAGGGTTTGCTGTTTAAAATAAATAATTAAAGATACTTAATGCGTTTTATCAGTACGGCTTTTGTAAATCTAGATTACCAAAATACTTTTTCGTTTATTTTGCTTATTGTTCGAACAGCAGAATTCAACATCACATGTAACAATATAAGGTCTATTAATGGGTATTAGAAGGTATTTATTTATTTATTTATTTATTTATCTCAATACACTGTTTTACAGTTTCCCAGTTACAATACAGGTACAAACCAATTTAATATTATAAACTTAATAACTAATGTATTTAACCTGAATTCTTACATTACACAATATACATGTCAATAAAGTTATACAATACATAGGTAATATAAAAATAACAATCAACAAAAAAAGAAAAAAAAAGAAAAATGGCGGCAGAAGGCCGACACAGGGTGGCTGTAAAAATGATTCTTGATCGTGCCCGGGCTGCAGTTGAAAATATCATATACTATGATGTTTTCATTGTACAAGCTACAGATTCTATTGAGAGGCGCATATTTAAATACATTTGTTCGAAAGTTAGGTAGGTAAAATGTGTCAGCATACCGCAAAATCAGGGATGGAATTCTAATGTTTAATCTGTGTAGTAGCTTTTCACAGATTAGTCGATTATTAATTAACTTGTATAAAAACAACTGGCCGAAACATCTGCGCCTGTCAGACAGGTTGACGAGCAAAAACCTCTGCAACAGCCGATCGTGTGAAAAGCCCCTAAAGGGGTAGACCCCATCCGATCTAAACCACAAAGCCTTCGCGAATCGTCTCTGAATGGATTCAATATTATCTATATATGCTTTATAATAGGGAGACTAAACCACCGATGCGTATTCCAATTTAGATACAACAAAAGAGAAAAATAAAGTTTTTAACGGAACATCACTCTGAAACTCCCTTGTGGCCCTCAAGACAAAACCAAGTAATTTATACGAGGCAGACACAGTGTCTTCGATATGAGGAACAAAGGACAGTCCCTTATCAAAAGTTTCTCCTAGATCTTTGAACACCTCAGGTCGTCGCAGATTGACGCCATTTATGTTATAATTGAAATGAATAAACGTATTTTTATTAGTGTAGGTCCTAATATGTGTAGTTCCTAATATCACATCTCGAAACGTTTAAGTTCAATATTATCTTTACACACCAATCATGCAAAATATCCAAGGTATGTTGCAGATCCAAGCAATCACCATCACTAGAAATTGTTGAAAATAATTTTAGGTCATCAGCATAGAGCAAACAGCGGACTGAGAGATCAGCAACAATATCATTAATAAACAGCGTAAATAGCAAGGGACCAAAGATGGAACTCTGGGGAACTCCAGATGTGGCAAAATACTCCGTAGATCTGACCCCGCCATAAGCCACGAACTGACTTCTATTCTTTAAATAGGAATCAAAGAATAACATCAACTGATCGGAGAATCCGAAGTACATCAATTTCTGCAGTAAAATGGCGTGGTCAAGCCGATCAAAGGCTTTAGAAAAGTCCGTATAAATCACGTCTGTCTGCTTACGCCGACCAATACCTTCAGTCAAACATTGGGTAATGCACACTAGGTTTGTAATTGTTGAACGACCCTTGACAAATCCATGTTGCTCCGGAATAATAATTTAGTAAAATACAAAATGTCAAGTTCATTTTACTATTTTTGATCTCCATGAAAACTACTTGTACTACTAATGATACTTACATGGTTAATTAATAATCAAGGAATTTGCCCGCTGTCATTTTATTTCCAATCAATTCTGCATCACTACGTCATTGCTTTAATGGCGAGAATAAGTGGCAGGTGACATTCGAGGGGTTGATTGGGCGAAATTGAGAATTTGTAACATCGCGCTCCGGGACTCCATAATTAGCTTTTCAACTCATTCGATATGCATTAGTTTCTTCCTTGCGAATGCGAGTGGGTCTTGTCTGTCTCTGGATTACATTAATCATGCTGTTAACTTTCCACTCTGATATTTTTATGCTACAACAATGTTAAATCTGGAGAAACTTTACTCATATGACTTATTACTACTAAAATTTGTATTTAGGATCAGCTGACAGTTAATAATACATATAATATTGAAGTTTCCTCTGAATTAGACTTGTAATGTAAAATTGTCGGAATGATGGTGTGGAAGAAATAACAAATTGATTAGTTAAGAAGCCTGTATGTTTGTGGTTGGGATTATTTAGGGCACTAGTGCAAACGGACAACTTAAATGTCAACATTATATATATATATATATCTATTTTAAAAAAAAGTAAGTATTTTGGTAGTCTTCTATTTAAATACTTTTTAAACTATTTTTAGTATTTTTGCCATATTCTGAAATGTTAAACAACAAGGCAGTAAAATTGAATGACGAAACAATGGAGCATTTTTCTTATTACAAAGAAGACAAGTGGCCGTGTAGATCGCCCCGTCGCCGTTGTTGGGTAACGGAGTTGACAACGCCAGAAGAGAAAAAATAATTTTTAATAATTTCTTTTTCTTTATTCTAAAATAGTGTTAAAGTCTAAATAGTCTGTTTCTTAATGGGAGATAGTAATAAATCAATATTGAATTATAAAACCCAGTGGTCTTCGCCGTATTCAATAGGCACAGTCCAATTATTATTTCATATAACATTCGGAGTTGCAAAAATAGTTGAAATGTGTTCGAATATGACTGCAGTCGGACAGTCAACAATATACCGACTTGTGCACGAGGATAAACGCGGTGCCATCAAGTCACCAAAGGGAAGTACAGGAAGAAAAGAAGCTGTAATAAATGAAGATTAAAAGACTGCCACCAGAAGAATCATACACTCGCTTTACTTAAAAAAAGAAATATCTACCTTGGACTAAATAATGCCTGAAATGAGAAAGGATGATTTCATTCCACCCATGGGTAAGAAGAAACTATGGAAAACTTTGAAGCAAATAAATTCTTGTTATGAAAAAATTTAAAACAAAAAATCACTTTTATTAGAGAAAGACGAAATCATCTGCTGGCGACGACGATATTTGAGAACAGTTGGACAGTTTCGAAGGGAAAACAGCAGTATCTATTATATGTACGAAATTGGGTTAAATTAAGGTTATGCCGTTAGTAAAATATGGCAGGATAAACATATAAAAAGCGCGAGGCAAGCTTTCATGGAAGAATGGTTCACTCCCAGCAAACTAAACGCAGTCGGCAAACTAGCGGCCGCCTGTCGGCACATACGGTATCATAGTGGCTAAATTGGCCGTGATTTGGGCCGCCTGCGATCCATTCATGGCACGCCGAACGCGGGACTTCATATCTCGGACCGAGACTGGCTTCCCTACGGAACGCCGCAAGCGCAAATCCGTTTTTCGGCCCGAAAACGGCCAGCAAGCGGTTTGTCGGACGGTCGGACTCGGTAGTTTGTCGTTCGGCCCCTGTTCAGTGAGTGAATGGTTAACCACCATTTATTTGACATTTGACATTGACATTAACAAAAATGGTTTTGTACTTGGCGTTGGCGTCCTTTTTGTGTTATACTGTGCGTTGCCGCATGTAATGTTAATGTGATCTCCAGTCACACAACATGAGCATGCATGTGAACGGTCCAACACGTATTTCTAGACAAACTGGTACCTTCATTGACTATATTATTATATGCTCTAATTTTATGAAAGACAATAATCTGTGCCGTATTATAGACTCCGGTCTCTCTGATCACCAGGCTGTTATTGGAACTATCGATACTTTTTCCCGAGACAGCTCGGTCCGACGCATTCATGGCAGAATTTTTAGCGCTCAGAACTATAATCGGTTTTACCAGGAATGTTTTAACAGTGACTGAACTAACGTATATGACAGACCCCCTTAATGAATTTTATGTAAACCTGACAAGCATTTTTAATGAGACATTTCCTATTAAACACATAAACATTAAATATAAGAAACCGTGGGTCACTAAAGGGCTAAAAATATCATCTAAAAACCTTAGATCCTTGCACTACATAAGAAAATTCACAACGAGTGAATTTTTCTGGAACTACTTTCGCTGTTACAGAAGCATATACAGAGATTTGATTCGGACGGCGAAGCAGTCTTATTCGTAGATTGAGTGAGTCGAATAATACACAAAAGGAGAGTTGGGCGATTGTTAGGGAGCTCACCGGATCGCATAATCGTCTCATACATAACTTGAACCCAGACTTCGCCAATGAGTACTACTGCACCGTTGCTGGGCGGCTTACTGCGAACATTGCACCAAGTGATGATCCTATGCAATATCTTTCCCACGTGTCGATTAAAGATTCCTTTAGTCTTTTTCCCACTGATATATCTGAGCTTCGTATGGTAATCTCTGGTATTAAAAATAGAACATCCACAGGCGAGGATGGGATGCCTGTGAAGATAATTGAATCCCTACCAGATTTCTGTCTACAGATTCTAACTGACCTAATAAATAATTCTTGGTCGTCTGGTATATTCCCCTCACTGTTAAAAAAAGCTAAAGTTGTGCCCCTATATAAGGGGGGCGACGCTGAGCCGATTTCCAATTTTCGACCCATTTCTCTACTCTCTACGTTGTCGAAGATCATTGAAAGGCTGATCAAGGGAAGGATGGTGTCATTCCTGAAGAGCAAGTCCATTATGAACAATAGACAATTCGGTTTTCAGGCCAACAAGAACACAGGAGATGCAATTTTTTAGTTTCTTGAAATGGTTTATCGATCTGTCAATATTGGGGGGGGCTACCGCGGCGGTGTTCTGTGACTTATCCAAGGCTTTTGACTGTGTTAGTCACGGGATTCTGCTGCGTAAGCTTCAACAGTATGGATTTAGAGGAGTCGCAATGAGGTGGTTCGAGTCGTTTCTTGGTGGTCGGAGTCAGCGGGTGCTTGTTGGGTCATCTGCTTCGCAGAGTAGAGGGATTGATTGTGGCGTACCACAGGGTTCTGTATTGGGACCTATTCTCTTTCTGCCTTATAAATGACCTAGTTCACGTTAATATTCGGGGGACGTTCACTCTTTTTGCGGATGATACGACAATCTTATGGCACGCGGAGGCAGTTGATCGGCTGAGCGAACAGATTTCGGATGATATGTTAAAATGAGGAAGTGGTTTGACTCTAACCTTCTTACACTAAACATGGACAAGACCCACACAGTTGGATTTAGATGTGGGCTAGATCCTGCTCAAATTAAAAGTGACTCCCTTATTGTTTCCGTCAATAGCGCGAAGTTTCTTGGAATAAGATTGAATATGAATTTAAAATTCGATAATCATGTTCTGTATCTGAGTGGGAGACTGGCTTCGGCGTATTTTGCAGTTCGGACAGTTGTTAGATAATTAGATATGTCGACTGCAAAAGGTGTTTACTATGCACTGGTTGAATCGGTAATTCGATATGGGGTTGCATTTTGGGGGCTATGTAATCAGGGACTGTTCGAAACAATATTTATTTTGCAAAAACGTGCAATGAGATATGTATGTAAAGCTAGACCCAGGGACTCCTGCAGACCATTGTTCATATCCCAAAAAATATTAACCGTAACCTCCCTTTTCATATTGGGGACAGTCAGCCTTTTCTTTAAAAACAAAAATAGGCTTTTGAAGACGAAACCTAATCATCATACGCGACAGACCCACGACTTACCATTACCCATACCAACCTCTACCTTTACTAAAAGATCCTTGATATATCAAAGTCGGAAAATATTTAATCATCGCCTTCCTACCGAAATTAAAACTTAAAATTCCATAACTCTATTTCGTAGAACGGTAAGGAAGTACCTGTTAACTAGGGCATATTATAGTTTACACGAATATTTTTCCTCCAGCTTGATTGACTAGAGATTCTGTTCGTCGGGAGGTTTCGGGAACAAGTGAGAGATCTGCCTCTTACTTTTTTACCAGTGGTTAGTGTATTTATTGTATACATTTTGATTATCTGTCAGCTGTGTTGTTTATGCCTTTATTTGTTCAATTGTTTAATGCTGTGTTATATATTATTTTAGTTATTTTATGTGCTTTGTCAACAAAATTTTATATTTTTATGACAATAAAGCTATTTTGAATTGAAAATTGAATTGAATTGAATTGAATTGAATAATAATTATTGTCAAATAATACCTATTCTATTATTGTACTTATAGAGAGATTTTATTCGTGGCTGGCGGTGGTGACAGTGGCCTCTAGTGGTTTTTGTGGTGTATAGTGTATAATATACATATAAAGTCTGCTACTACGATTTATTTACCTACGAAATTATGTATTAATGTGCTTTATACATAAACTGGGTTCAACCAACATGTATTGTTTTCTTACCTGTTACCCAGTTTATGTAACTATCTCTCTCTAGACTCTAGTGGAAAACTTAGAAATGTTTCCAAATTGTTATTTCTCGCCCATAAAACAATTTTCATGCAATATTATTGAATCACCCTCCTATGTAATAGTGTGATAGTGTATGAAATGGAATTTGCAGTTTATGATTCCATATATTATAGTCTAACAAGTATTATGTTATTTTTTTTTGTCCTATCTTCCCACTAAGTGGGCCTGGTTTTTTTCAAAATAAATTTTAATATTACTGAAATTTTCTCTTTTTTACTTATCATCCTTTAATCATATTCATTATCAAAACCTATTATGCTGCATGTATCATTTCAACAAAAGTTGTACAAGCTTTTGTATTGTTTTTCAATAAAATTTCAATTTTTTAGAAATTATAATAAAAATATCTACATAATATATATAGGTAAGTACAAAGTCTTTCTACATATTAATAATACAAAAAATTTATTACACAACAAGCATTCATCACCATTTTAAAAACTATTTTTCCGCAAAGAGTTTATATGCTAAAAAGTCAATTTTATACAAAATTTAAAATTTATGTTTTTTGTAAAATCTAAAAATTATTTTGATTTTTATTGTCATTTATGCAAATCGTTTTGTATATGAGTTTAAAAGTTTAGTATACAGGATGACGATAGATTTTGCAGAAATATGATAATAAAAAGATGGCATTTAACTTTTAGGATTTAATAAAGCATAATTTTAATAGTTATAAATTTTCTTTTTAGGTTTTTTTGGGGGAAAAAATATTTTTGAAAACCTAAAAATGCAATGCTTTCGGCAAGCGAGAGGGTTGTACCAGCGGCCCCCGCCAATGGTAGGTGCATGGCCTGCCGCTGCCTAGTTCGGTTGCCCGACTTTATGCCTCCTTTCGGCCAGGCGGACATGCCCTACTTACATGCCGCGTCGGCAGCCATATGCGGGCCGAATTCGGCCATTCGGCAAGCTGCGTCTGGGCCGTTGCCGAACCAGCTAGACTGTGTTTGCTAGGCTGGAATAAAAGTACCCTTGGGAGAAGGTAGCATTGATAGCAAAAATGGATTTGTCGATGGCGGCTTACTAGCATTTAATTTAAAACGGACTGGAGACTATCATGAAGACATGAACGCTGATCTCTTTAAAGAACTTCCAGCAAATGCTAGATCTTATTTCTCCTGGGTCTGTTGTAGTTATGGATAATGCCAGCTATCACTTAAGAAAATCCGAAAAAATACCAACATCTTCTTGGAAAAAAAAATGACATCATTCATTAGCTTACTGTAAATAAGAAGCCATTTCATAAAGATATGAAAAGGAGCTACTGGAGATTGTAGAGTTGAATAAACCTCTTTGTACGAAATTTGTTGTCGACGAAATCACTTCACAACGAAATATAACGGTACTTCGCATTCCGTCATATCTCTGTGAATTAAACCCCATAGAATTGGTGTGGGCGCAAGTAAAAGGGTTTGTAGCAAGGCATAATACCACTTGTAAAATGAGATACGTTGAAAACCTCTTGCAAGAGGGAATAAAGGCAGTGTTGTGAAGAATGGTGTAAGTGAGTCGAACATGTGATTAAAATACTATTAAAAGTAATAATATTACGCTTCTGCTTTAACTGAACAAAGTAGCAGTAATGTTGTACATGCACAGAAAGACCGGTGCAAAAGTTCAAAGTGAAGGAACTGTGGGACTTAATGACATCACCGCCTTGCGAGCGTTTTATTTCATTTTGATCTCGTATATTTCGAAAACTAATAATCCGATTGACTTATACCTTGACCATACTATAACCATACCTTATAAATGCTTCATAAAAATTAGACAAAGAGTGTAATTTGAGGTTTGACCCAATGCAATGAGCCCATTGGCGGTCATTGCTACCGGCTTTTGTCTTTGGGACATGAACCTTTTTTAATAGCCTAAATGACACAATAGTTTGGCCCAAAGCGCAGCAAGCGGGGACAGCCAACCCGCCCCCACCCCAGAGTCCTTCTGATCAACTCCAGAAACTAAAAATATCGTTAATCTTTTCCGTATATCGTAATGTAGACAAAAAATTAGTTCAAGTTAAGTGAATTCCTAAAAAAAATCTGGGTGTGGTCTCTACCAACAAATCGTCGCCATGTGTATGGTTGAACTCCCCAAAACGTAATCCTACCTAGACAAGACACTTTTTGCTTATTGTACTTATGTTCCAAAACACCACAATGTTAGCCATAAACAGGAAATGCTTTCAAGTTAGAAACAGAGTAGTGACTCAGTGTCACTACATCTTCATAAATGCTTTCATACAAAAAAAAACACACAACTATCACGAATCACTGTAGCTCCCATTTAGTGGATACACTGTAAAGATATCCTCGTGTATACGTGAATATCGCGCGTCAAAATGGGAGCATTTAAATATAAATGACATAGACGGAAATATTATTTACCAAATACATTCAGTAATAATTATTTGATTCGTCTATTGGGCTATGGTTAGTTCGAGTTAATCACAAGTCTGAGTTAAAATAGCTTCTCAACCAAAGTCACAGGGAGGATCTAGATACAGAAATGCAGATGAAGAAACCACTTGTTAGTAGTATTAAGTAAAAGTTAAAGTAGCTTATTAATCAAGGCCGTAGGAAGGATCTGCATAGAGAAATGCAGATTAGGAAATCGCTTCTTAATGGTATTGGCGTAGAAGTGGATGTGACATATACCCACAGAATGCGAGAAGGAAGAAGGTTCTTGCAAAAAATTGAGAGGTGATGTTTTTAAAATAGCAGGAGTATGATAAGAAGGGAAGCAGAGCCCTTTATAGTAAAGTTGAGAAGGTTCAGTCAAGTTCAATAAAGTCGAAATGGTTCAGTCAGAAAACCCGTAAAAAAGGAAATATTTGGAATATACCAAATGGCTAGTTTTTGGTAGGTATACTCGCTATGCTCTTCTACTACTATGATTCAAATTGTAAGCGAATATATAATATTTTACGTCTCATTTATCAATCGCGTGGTCATTTTTGGTTGACAGTTGAAATCAGACGCCATCTGAAATTCAGAACCAAATGTTTGATAAATCGCTTACGCATATTAACCACTTATTTATTATTGGTATTTCAGCAGTCAATGACTTCACTTTAAGTTTTAAATATGTTATAGTTATTACCAAACATAATTCTGTGGTTTTGACGAGAGACTAGAATATAAAATAAATATCAATAATTTATTTAATAACTTTAAGATCGAAGTAACGTCCAGGTGTGTTATTTAGGAATAGAGAGCTTTTTTGGACAGTTTATTACTAATGTTATTTAGTCTTTGCCATCGTTTCGCTAGTTTGGTTTCTACCTTGCAGGGCTACAAAAAATGAAAGAACAGATTTGTAACCTTCATTGCTTTTTTTAACTTTGACACTAACGAAAACAGAAAATTTATTATATTCACAATCAATTAGTTAACAGTGTATGACCAATGTAGGTCGGATTAAAAATTATTTTTTAATATTATCTATTTTAATTCTTATTTTGTTTTATATCGCTGATCATAATTTTGAGCAACTGCGGTTAAGTCGTATTAATAACCTAAACACATATACCTTTGCGTACATAACCGGAGATAAGTCCTATTAGTTAATACAATAAAGAAATTGGAAATGTATAACGGGGTTATGTCGAACGAGTGGTAAATAGTTTTGTGTAAAAAGAGTGAAGTCACCTTAACTCTTTATGCACAAAATTAAAAGACGTACTTGAGGTCGACATAAGGAGATAAGTAGACTTATACCGCTTTACACAGAAGCTGTCTTGGTCTCTACTCTAACTTAACTTCTTACACATAACCTCAAATGTGACACCGACCACATTCTCACTGAAAAGGAAAAGTGCATTTTGAAAACCGAACGTTCACATAATTAGGCCTAGCTCAGGGGTCTAGTAGGAAAAATGAAACCTGTTGTGGTGTGTGAACTGGGGAAATCGGATTTCTTCGACTTAGCTGGTCTGTACTCGAAATCTTGTTATACAAAAACTCCCTTAGTGAGAAGAAGGCTTTCAAGGTTCTCAGCTTGGAAGCACAAGGCCTTAATGAAGTACTACTTGATCCGAAAAAGGCATACGACAGACTGGTCTCGATATCGGTAGGAAAGAAGCAGCACCTGGTAGAACTTCTTCCATATATATTTCTGAGGAAAACTAGGACTTTTATAGAAATCTGAAAACCTCTAGAGATCAAATTGATGTATATCCAAATGCAAATGCTACTTGTGATAAGGAACAAACTAATTAAAAAATCTGGATAATAAATAATTTGTTAATTGCATCTTTTAAATAAACCTTTATTTCTTCAACGACAGCATTTTTTTCACAACGTGCTTCCAATATTGTTGTCGAAGACAAACCTCAGAAAAACTAAACTTTATTTTTGTGTGAACGTTAGTTTGACGTGTATACAGCAAATTTGATTTTGTGTATTTTATTAAGTTATTGTTGTTCAATATGTGTTTTTTCTGTTATTTATATGTAATAACATTTAAAGTTGGTGACGTTAGTTTGACGTGTAAACAGCGAATTTGATTTTGTGTATTTTATTAAGTTATTGTTGTTCAATATGTGTTTTTTCTGTTATTTATATGTAATAACATTTAAAGTTGGTGACGTTAATAATGGCAAGTATATATCTACACAATTTATCGAGGGAAAGCCGTGAAGTTAGTGAAAGATACTTTTAAAGTGTTTATGGAATTTGTTTTAAAATCCTCAGAGTTTAAACCTGACTGAAATGTGGCTTGGGTGTTAGTTAGGTGTTTCGTCATTTTGGGTACTTACAGAAGGTGAGCATTATTGGGAACAGCGATCCTTTTACTCTTGAGGACAGTGAATTGGATTTTTCTATCAAAGGAGTGCCACCAGTGTGATATTGTTTCGTTAATTATTGTACCAAGGAAGAAATGAAAGCTTTTGAGAATCTACAATCGTATAAATATTTAGAGGCAGGATTATGAAAGTGGGCACAAAGTTAGTTCAGGTTTTCTTCATTTTGGTTGAAAAGGTGTGTCATTTTATTTTCTAGCATTTTAGAGAGCTAATTTAAAACCCTTAGATGTGTGGACACAAAAATTATTTCAAGGGATGGAAGTATATGTAATATGTACGGCTCACATGCATGGTAGGAAACAGTGAAATTTGTAGTCATGTTGGAGCTATACTGTTTGCTGCAGAGTATGCTTATAAAATTATGGAGGTTACAACTTGTAGAGACGTAAAGTCTGCCTGGTCAAGACCATTCTCGGTTAAATGTTTCTATTGTTCCAGCTAGTGGCATGGACTTAGAAAATACCACTGTACAAGAAGTAAAAGAAATTCCAGCGATGTCTAGTATAGAAATAGACGGTATGTTAACGCGAGTTGAAGAACTTGGTTACAGCTCTGCACTAATGTGAAATATGGAGTTTTTTGCTTCCAAAATATAAGCATCGACTGTTGAAATTTACCTTTGGAGTTAGACATATATCAAGAGAGTTATTTATCAAATTTTTTCTTGATGAAAAGTTTTTTAAGAAGTATTGTGAACTTGCCTTAAAATTTCATTCTGAAGTAATTATGCCAGAACTGTTGTGAAGAGACTTTACTAGAAAAGCTGGGACTGTGAAACTACATTATTGGTGCATTTGTAAAGATGTTAAAGGTGGAAGGCCTATGGTAAAATGTTATGGGAGTAAGTGTAAAATCGAATGGATTCATATTACATGTGTTGAGTTAAAATCCGCTTGTAGGAAATGACAATCTATTAATTTTGTATAAAAATGTTAATAATCTTACACACTGTAAAGTCCTTACGGCAAACGTAACAGTAACAAATATTGAGCAATACAAACGTAAGGTATTATGAGTGTATTTGCTAGAGAAACGGGGGCAATTTTGTAGTTCAAATAATAAGGCTTTAGTAAATAAGTGTTTCTTCTATCGAGTTTTAAACAATGTGTTATAGGCATGCATACAACTCATTTTCTGAATTATTTTTTTTTTAAGCCTCGTCAACCTTGATCTGTAGTAATTCCTCCTGACTGGATGTAAATGTATATTCCATAATTTGTAAAGGAACGCAATCGGATTTATTTTGTTCTTCTATAAGCTAGCAGGATTTTCTTAAGTTACAAACATTGCATTTTTATAAATTAAAATTATTGGTGCTAAATGCTTTTACCTGTTATGAAATGCTTGCAGCAAACTCTGATATTTCAATATGGTGTCTGTGAGATCCTCTCTATTTAGAGCAGCCAGCCATCCACCACTCTGCTCCTGGATAAATCATTTAGGAGTGTTAAGAACTTATGGTTTAACATGGTAGGTACACAATAAAACTTATGAATAGCCCTGTTGGAGCGACTTTTACAACCGACAACTAGACAAGTCGTACGCATATTGTTTCAGAATTAAACACTCAGACTAAACAACCAACACTTTTGAATAAAAACAGACGCATAAAAACCGTTAGACGAGGGAGATGCGCTTAAAGGTCGTTAAAAATCAAACCAAACAGTCTAACCAACAATTTGGCGAATAATCGATTTTTAGGATTTTAAAGCGCACAAGACTCGACTGTAAACTAAGCATTGAATCCGTGTCATTTGCCACATATTTTTTTCCACAGCCATATTGAATTGTTCGTTGAATGTTTTTGAGTTCTGTGGAACGAATTCAATATGGCCGTGGGGGGCAAATAGGGAATTTGACACATCGTTGGATTGCCTGATTGATACTTTAGAATTCAAACCAAACAATTTAAGTAAGAACGTCAAAATACGGAAAAAAGTTAAAATTAACCAACTTTTATCCGTTATGACCTTGACCAGCTGTCAGCTCCCTAAACAGATATTTGATTGACTACTGATGATCACGTAACGTAACAAATATCTTTCTCTTTTCTTCTGCAAAATAAAATTAAAAAAAAACTTTTACAACATGACCTAGAATGTCCAAAAGATTCTTTTTATATATCCTAACCTATGACTTTCAAATGATCTTCAATTTTTAAATTCGACCACAAATTGACAGAGTCTTCACATAAATTTTGAATTAAATATAACATTTCATTTACAATTTCAGTATGCTGATTGCATTCAATTTTTTAATATCTTGTAAAAATAATTTTTAAAAAAGCTCCATCAGCGTCACTTTCCACCAACAGTTTTCTCTCTACTGCTAATAATAACTGCAGCACTACTTTTGTCTCCTGAAGATGAACAAAACATGTAGAGACGTTTTAATTTTAAAATTGAGCCTTTGATAGCTCACTATTAAATTAGTGCAGAAAGACTTTTTGACTTTCTTTCCCCTTTCCCCTATATTTCAACTCCACTTCGAGAATGGATTATTTCTTTAAATTATTATGATAATGTTGTACTGAAATAAAAATTTCATATTTTGTCCAGAGGTAGATTACAACATAAACAATACGATAGTGTCAAGAAACGCAATACTGAAAAAATTTACTTAGAACACTCTGGCTTTCATAGGTTGAGATACCCCTACCAAGCACTGAATTATAAAGTCAAATTAGACGTATATTGTTTTGACAGAGTTGGGGAGTATAATACCAACTCAGATTGAAAAAACTACTAAAAAAATATAATTTAGCTCTCTTAGTTCCTATGGCATGAATAAGGGTTGGGTCAATAGAACAATAGTTTCTCACATACAACAATTATATCCGACCAAAGGAAATAGCTCACATTTTGGGCCACCCTGTAAAGTAAACACTGTTAGTAACACAACATCACTAACTTTTTCTTAATTCTAATCATAATAAATGGTTTCTGTAATCTCAAACACCCAATGAAAGTTGACTAATTTGCTGCTGCTAGGTGGCCGTGTCACCTGACTCGGACACGATCTCGCTCATTTTCATATTGATAAGGCCATCATCGCAAGGCCCACCGGCCGTTAATGCGTGGGTTTACGTACACAATCGCAGACAGGTAAAAATAGGCTTCTGTACGATTTTTTTAACTGAAGATTTATCAAAGAAAAAAGAAGACGTGGAAGACTGAGCACTTGTGTATGCGTATAATAGATACTAAGATACTCTTGCAACACAAACATTTTTTGTAAGGGGTTTCTTTCCATTATCGTAATACTATTACTTGATTACGACAATACGAAACTTGTAGGAATTCCATTTCAATCACACGAACATTGTCCGTAGATCGTTCTCAATTATTAAAAAATTTTTAGTTCGGTAGTTAATTTAATCTGCGTTATTGTATTGTACCGTCTTTGGTTTTTGAGCCATCTGTGTACCAGATTATTACCTGAGGTTACAGAATAGAGGAGAAAGTACCCGCCTGCGGGCTCCCCCTGTCACCCGCTCTGGCAGAGTCTCACCAAACAGATCCGTATATACAATTCTGCTTTGAAGCATACCTTCTATCTACCTGAAGCAGGTTTCCTCCACTCTGATGGTTGCCGTAGGGATTGATGCGAAGGATGTGTTCTAAAATGCTCTGTCTACATCCAGAAAAGCTCACTGTTTTCTAGAGCCTTCTCCACCCTGCTGACTACCTAGTGAAGATTTTCCCATTCTGTAGGCATGCTGGTCTTGATGAAACAGTCTGTGTTCCAAGACGTCATCCCTTATATGCCTGTCAATCAGTGTTTCAATCGTTTTGAGTACGAACGACATCAGACTGATGGATCTGAATGCCTTTGCTGCCGAATAATCTGGTCGTCCAAGTGTAGGTATAAATACCGCCTTTGTCAGTCTTCAAGATTTCGGAATTTCTCCTGTAACCAGACTGGCTTTTAGTATGAGGCATAGCTCATCGATTAGCAGGACCGTTCCCTGCTGAAGCATTGCTGGGTAGACTCCGTCTAGTCCCAGTGACTCAAATGATTCAAATTAGTTTATTGCCCATCTGATCCTTTTCTTTGTCACCACTTTTTTGGCAATTTGCCAATTTTCCTTGCGAGCTCTATTAGGAGTCCTATTTTCCTCCCTTAGCTTCCAGGTCTCCGGTAATTCGTCTAAAATTCTCGAATTGAGAAAGTGTATTGAAGAAGTTCGGTCATTGTTTCTTTCCCGGATTTTGTGTACTTTTGTGGCTGTTTTTAGGGAATTGATGGAGTTTTGCGGATCCTTAGAGAGTATTTATCTGGGTCTGGCATATTCTGGAGTGCTTTCGATAGCCTCACACTGCTTCCTCCACGATGCTCTCTTAGTCTTCCTTAGCTTCCTTTTGTAATCAGTCAAGGATGCCTTGTATGCATCCCAATTACCTAAAATTTTCGCTACGTTAAAGTTTTTACTAGCTTGTCCTCTTCTCACTTCCAGATATTTGCTCCACCTGGGCACGTTCCTGTTCTCTTATGGTTGAAGGGGAGTTTGCTGTAAAAGCCGATTATAGCGCGTCTGCTATTTGATCCACGATTAACTCGACTTCTAGTGTACTATTTATCGTATCTTTGATCCCCGCAAGCTTCTCATCAAGGTCTAACTTATAGTTTTCCCAGTTCGCCTTGTAATGGCTTCGGTAAATATTGGTTATACGCTTTACGCATGTTGTTTCAAAGTGAATGTATCTATGACCCGAACAGCAAACCTATTTAGATACGACATGCCAGTTTTTGACTTAGTTACCGATATAGTTCGTTTCTATTGTTATGTCTAATACTTCCTACCTTTGACTTTTGACATAGGTAGGCTCATTACGCGTATTCATAATGTCTAAGATATTTACCATTAAGAATTGAAAAATTGACTCATCTCGTTGGTTGGTGTTAGTGCTTCTCCAGATGTTGTGGTGTGCGTTGGCTTCGCACCCCATGATAAGCGGCGATCCGTTTCCTCTGCAGTCTCTCACTGGGTGGTAGAGCTTCCGGGTCGTTGTGAGGAAAGTACCCTGATCCGATAACTTAAGTCCCTAGAACAGAAATTGATAATTGATATCTTTTTCGACTATGATACAGCATCTCGGCCTATCAGAGGTTCTACTGTAGATCAGCTCACCTCCAATACCCGAAAATTAATATAACCTTGGTGTATCTATGGCTCTTGAATCAAGGCGATGTCATAGTTTTGCATCGCCCTGCATAGTGCAACCGATGATGCGCTGCTATGTGGAGGTTGACCTGCACCACCGTCACTTTTCCTGACACTGCTCGCTATAACTAGGAAAGCTGTCGTTTCGAGCTTGTAGAATGCCCTGAACTCAGCTTGTTCAACGCATTTAAACGATATCATGTTCAGTGAGAAGGCCAAGGCTTGTTCTCTCTCTTCCATCTTCCTACTTAAGAGTAGCCAATTCCAAAAGTCTTAAGTCCAGGGTCCACCTTGACTTCCAGCCTTCTTAGTAGGCTGCTTACTTAAGGAAGAACTGCTGAAGTCTGAGTGTGGTCTTTTCTTGGCCTCACCCTCCTACGCCTTTTTTCCTCTTTGGGAGTTTTTGTCTGGCGACCGAGCTTGTGTATGGTCCAAGTGCCTGCCGCCGTCTTCTCGGCTTTCATGAGCTCTTTGAGCCCCGGAAAGTTTTTCTGCTGCAGTCCGATTTTGACCATATCTGCAGCATCTTTTCAACTTCGGCGGATATTTCGATGGGACTCTCACCTGATCTACAAGCGTCCGTCTTAGTTTTGACGACAGATATGTCTTCTTCTGAGGAAAGATCCATCTCTGTTGGGATTTTGTGAAATAATCGCTTACTTCAGAGTTCTCTTCCAGGAGTTTGTTTTCATTTGTGTCCATTTTAACCCCACAAGTTTAGGAGAAGGGGTTGGTCGACATCGGCAGCGCTCGTTTGACCGACGCAAGGCAGAATGTTTCAGCAGATTGCTCGGTCTACTGGAAGCTCTCTTTTTAACGCCTCATTCCGGCCTGGCGCCATTCATCCCTTAGGCACGGGTCGCCTTACACTGTAGGATTAGGCCGTTCGAGTATTTTGTTTGCGTATCGTGTGTGAGTGATGTGGTAAGCTCGCTGCTGTACCCGGCAGTGTCAGCCTTTGCAGCCGCCGCCCAGCACCGCAGCGAGCCTGTGATTGTGTGTTATGATGTGCGTTGTCTAGGCACCACTGCGCTGTTGTATTAATTAATGCTCTCAAGCCCTACCGGTACGTTAAATCGCGGATACAGCGGGGGGTGCATCCAGAGATATTTTGAGACTACTGAATTCATTCAATAAAACAATCTAGCAAGCTTAGAACACCGGAGGCAGGTCGATGACTTGAGCCTCTTCAATAGATATTTTATGGTAAATGTTCAACTGACGCTTGATTGATTCCACATAAAGCGGTATATGTTAAAAATGCACGACGACCTACTTCAGTCTTTTTTTTTTATGATAAGGCACAGCACTGCAGGATAAACTCTTTATGGTACTCTGGTAGCGGTGCGTGTGCACAGAAAACGATTCACGTTAGTCTTGAATCTTTGGAGATTATACTCGTTGTGGAACAGGGCCTCAGGCAGGTCGTTCCAGAGTGATGACGTTCTCCAGATAAAATAATTTTTAAACACTGTCGTACGAGGGACAGTAAGCTGAAGCACGTACTGTTGGACTGCAGTGGCTCGTCGTGTATTTCTACTATGCACCGCTCTGGGTGGTATCAAGCGGACAATCTTAGTTGAACACTTGCCATGAGAATATAGACTCAAGTCGCCAGCCGCCTTCGATGTTCAAGGATATCCACGTTGTTTGTCAGATTATGGTCACCGATCAAGCAAATGGCTCTTCTTTGTATGGAATCTAGCAATCTCAGGGTACGTTTAGGAGCAGAGCCCCAAATATGCGAACAGTACTCCAGCGATTGTCGAATTTGGGCTTTATAGAGCATTAAAAGTTGTTGGGGTGTATAGAGGTTCTTAGTTCGGAAAAGTACTCCAAGCTTCTGCGAGACTGCCTTAGCAATGGCCGCAACGTGACTATGCCAAGACATATGACTATCCAAATTAACGCCAATTAAAAGAATTGATGAAGCCAAGGGAATCAAGTGTCCCGCCATAACTATATCCGGTACTTCAACAATAACTTTTTTAGAAAGAACTGCCGCCTGGGTCTTTTTAGCGTTAAAATCTACTTGGTTACTGTCACCCCAAGACAGAATTTCTTCCAGGTTTTTGTTGAGATGTGAGACCTCTTGCTGCCTATAGAGATGTGCATTGACAGCCGATGTCCGAGCATCCAACGTAAAAGATGAAACAACTGTGCTGCCGTCAGCGAAGCTAAACATAGGATTTTTAGTTTTTTCCGAAAGATCATTAATGTATATTAAGAAGAGGGTTCAGATAGCAATATTGAACTTTGAGGGACTCCGGCGTTGATGTTAAATGCGTCTGAAAGAAATCAGTCCATCGCCACTGGCAGAGAACGGTCTTTAAGAAAGCTCGACAGCCATGAGCAATATTGAACCGACATTCCGCATGCTCTCACTTTAGTTAGGAGCGCCTCATGCCATACTCGGTTAAAAGCCTTGGAAATGTCCAGTGCTATCGCCCGAGACTCCCCATGGTGTTCTATTGCGTTGTTTCAAACGTGAGTAACATAAGCGAAAAGGTATCCTGTTGATCTAGACTTACGGAATCCATACTGGCGGTCACTAATAATGTAGAAGCCTTCCAGGTATTTTAATAAGTTTTCGTTGATAGTCTTCTTTATAACTTAGTCTTACCGTTAGCTTAGTATTTCTCGAATGACACTATTCAAAAATTACTTTATCTGCAGATCGTTATCTCTCTGGAACAATCTGCTTACGGTCGTAGTCCTCAGTGTTTTTATTAGTAATATCAAAGTAGGTGGTTGTTCAGAATATTAATTTTATTTGTTTGTAGAATTAAATCCGAGTAAAAAACGAAACATATACAGGGATGAGATAAATTAAGGAAACAATTCAATATCTCGAAAATTGAAAAAGCAACCTTAAACCCCGCGGACACGTCGATTTAATTTTACTTTTGCGCAGACTATAAAATTATTTTGAATTATACAGGACCACTCACAAAAGCTCTACAACTGTCAACTTTGGTTTTTTTAATGGAACACCCCAGTTTTTTTGGCTGTTTTGGATTTTCTGCACAATTCTAGCCAAATTTTGTATAACATAACATATGACTAAAATTGACAGTTTTCGAGATATTTATAGATGAATTACAAATTTGATACATTAAAGAAATGTAAAATAAAATGACTTAAGTGAAGGAAAAGTTGTATATTCTACCTTATAATTTAATGAATTAAAATTAGACATTTAAAATGTCAAATTTATCAAACAATTGAGAAATATATTAATTCAAGCAACATCACAAAACAGAACTAAATATTAAACAGAACTACTACTTTAGGAACTATTGAAAATGGCCACCATTTACAGCTCTGCAGTGCCATACTCGGTCAACAAATTCCTGTTGCACATTATTAACTACATCAGGTTGAATACTTCTTATCACATTACGAATTCGATCTTTAAGAATTTCGACGGTATCGGGCTTATTTTTGTACACGATGCCTTTAATATATCCCCAAAGAAAAAAATCTAAGGGAGTTAAGTCCGGCGACCTTGGTGGCCACTCTATTGCGCCACGTCGCCCTATCCATCGCCCTTGAAAAGTATTATCTAAATATCTTCTGACGTTAGCCACATAATGGGGCGGTGCGCCGTCTTGTTGATACCACAGATGTTCAATTGGGAGGTCAGGATCGTTTGGATTAGGCTATAAAGTAGCCAATGCTGGGATTAGACTATCTTCTAAAAACTTCAGGTACAGCTGCCCTGTTAGTGATGCATTAAAAAAATATGGACCTATAACTTTAGTATCAACAATACCAGCCCAAACGTTCACACTTTGACGATACTGTGAATGACTTTCCCTGTACCAGTGAGGGTTTTCTCTCGCACAATATCTAAAATTTTGTTTTTTAACTTCACCGCTGAGACAAAATGTGGCTTCATCCGAGAAACAGATCCTTTTAACAAAAAATGGATTATTATAGCACATGTCCGTCATTATTTCGCAGAATTCATTTCTGCGATGTGGATCATCATCCATTAACTCTTGAACGAATTGTAATTTATAAGGGTGAATTCACGAACTTCCTGTTGTGTCCTAGTCTTATCACCAGTACCAAGCATTATTAAAATTTCCATTCTTTCCTTCTCTGTTAAACGCATAGCCAATATTTGGATCCAAAAGAACAGCAATATTTTATTGACAACTATTGACAGTGACACACTCATTAGAACTAGGTGTTGATACCTCCTAAAACAATTGCGTAAAGGTATGTGTTTATAATCGAATTATTAAGGCGATATGGCATAGGTTATTATGTTTTATAAATATTTAAATATCTCAAAAACTGTCAATTTTAGTCATATGTCATGTTATACGAAATTTGGCTAGAATTGTGCAGAAAATCCAAAACAGCCAAAAAAACTGGCGTGTTCTATTAAAAAAACCAAAGTTGACAGTTGTAGAGCTTTTGTGAGTGGTCCTGTATAATTCAAAATAATTTTATAGTCTGCGCAAAAGTAAAATTAAATCGACGTGTCCGAGGGGTTTAAGGTTGCTTTTTCAATTTTCGAGATATTGAATTGTTTCCTTAATTTATCTCATCCCTTATAACTCTAAAATGTAACTCTTTATGTATAAACAACGTTGTTTGTAAGGAGCATCAATCGACTTTCACACAACCACAACAACATATAAATAAATACTACAAGTTAGCCAATTACTCCTTAATTAGTTTAATACCTTTTTTCCTATTTACCTGTTAACATCATCCTAAAAAGTATGCCCTGGGAGCCAAAAATAAATTTATGAAATATTAATAATGTTGCAGTGTTCGTGCCCATCCCTTCTGGACAGCGAAGTGAAAAATGGATCACGACGAACCTGAAATAAAATGGAATTTCCTGAAAATAATGCACTACAGATGCTACAGGTATGTCAAAAATATAACACAACAAAGAAAAATGATTGTAAGATTTACCAATATTTTTGTTAAGGGATTTTCTGTATGCCTAGCTCGTTATTTCAGTTTATTTTGCTGTTCCATTTGTATTATTTATCCGTATTGTCTGATTTTAATTTTAATAAATATTGAATGTTTTTGAGATAAAGATAAATGTGGTAACACTCAGGGAAAAATTTGACACGTAATAACTAAATAAAATTAATTTTAATGAAATAATATTATGTCAATATTATAAATCCCATCAATATGTTTCTTATCTAAACGGAGGCATCAAGAATGAGTTCAATGGTAGACGACTACACCTAAAAAGTTGTAAACTGGTCTTGCAACAATAAATACCGTTTAATATTTTTGTTGCAAAATTTCAATGTGGATACCGGCCCATTTTTAGCAATAATAATATAATTATGATTCTAAAATAAACGTTAGCAGTAAATATATACAGTATATCAGGATAAGGATACGGAGCGGTCATATTTCGAAAACGATACGTCTCAAAAATAATTTCAAGTTAATGGCTCATTAATTTTTAAAACTTCATTTTGTGGCAAAAAGTGTCACTTAACCGTGAGAAAACAAATAAATAATTAATATCAATAAATCGTTCACTTCAACTTTTATTATTGGTATCTTTTCGAATCTCGGCTAAAAAAGGAGTTGGGAAAGCCTTTAGGTCATTTTAAAAAAACATGTGCGCGGGGGTTATTGGGAATCATTTCATTGGACCATTCTTTATTGAAAGCTAATTAAATAGTGTCATCTATTCGCCATTCTTGCAACAACTTAAAGAGTCTATTAGAAAATGTTCCCTTAGAAATTAGAAATCAGATGGTGGTATATGCACGACGGTGCACTCCCCATTTTAGAAATTTCATTCGTTAGCACTTTTCAAATACTTTTGGTAATTGATGGATAGGTCGAGGTGGGCCTATTTTATGGCCACCGAGGTCGCCCGACCTGACTCCGTTGGATTTCTTTTTATGGGGCCCTTTAAAGAGGTTTGTATATTCGACGTCAGTGCATACCAAGAAAGATCTGATAGAAAGAATAACACACCATTTTAACGAATGTTGTTTCAAGTACAACGAGAAAACATTCATCGGCAAAGGAAATGTATAGTTGTTGTATGTATATATGTTCAGGGCGCCCATTTCGAGAATCTGCTGAAGTAAACAAGAAGAAGCATATATTTCCCATTCTGAACCTTCTAGAGCATCTTATATAAAGAGGAATGACCAGAATATATAAAAACTCAGTTTTAAGTTCTGTAAAATGACACCTGTCAATATTTTGACCCAACGAGTGTGGTGGTAAGTCCGTTCCTGACTTCCCTGACGATATAACCATACTGTAGTATGGTTTAATGAGTCTTTATGCCCTACGTAAAACATTAATATTTCAATAAATTATACATGCCAGTTCAAAAGTCAGAGCCGAAAAGGTAAATCGGTGGGTACCCCTTTGGGGCTCTTATTCAATCTAACTTATTTCCGATTTTTCTCGGTATATTTAAATTGGATGGTATAACTTTTTTTTTGATAATATAGGAGACAATTTGCATTAAAAATAACAACAAAAGAGTCAATATCACCAATGGTTTAAGCGGTACTTTGATATTTTCTTGAAAAAGTGGGTCAGTTTTTATGTACCGGTACCTAGTATATCCTAAGTAAGTAAGATAACAACTAATTTCATTACCTGCTGTGTAATAAACTATAAAAGGTATACCTAATAAAAGGCCAAGAGGCAACAAACTCAATAGCACCGAATAAAATATGAATATGAGTTATGAATATGAAAATATGCACAAATCTTAGAAGTATGAAAAATTATAAATTTCTAGAGAAGAAATCACAAATTTTCAAAATATTTTTCATCATTTTCCAAACACTTAGTTATTCTTCTTTCAATAGAAAACACGGCTGTCTCAATTTCAGCCGTGGATAAGCTTCAAACGGCATTTTCTATTCTTTCAATGATGTTTTCACTGGTTGTTTGTCTCTCTTGGAAAACCAGATCTTTTAACCTACCCCATAGGTAAAAATTCAGACAAGTAAGGTCCAGTAAACAAGCTGGACGGGGAAACAACAACTTCCTTCTCCAATTACACGATTCGCATATTGCTCACCTAGGTATTGGCGTACGTTCCGATCGTAATACATTATCAATAGACGGCAAAAATATATACAGGGTCGTTGTTATGTATGGAAACGGTCGATTATTTCTTAAAGCACAACAGCTAGCAAAGAATATTCCAGATAGAAGGTTTGAGGTTTTTTGTAGTCTATTAGAATCTAAAAAAATTAAGTATACAGGATGAGTCAGAAAGCCGTAGAGAAAAATAGTTACTTTCTTTTTAATGAAACACCCTATATCTCAGAATATATTTGGCTTTTACATAAAATTACAATTATTTTTTATTAAGTGCATTATAAGTCTAAACCTAACAGTTTCTGAGATATCGACTTTGGAAAAATTACATTTTTGAATTTTGACAGCTTCTAGCTTTCTAAGAGTACGTCTTAGAGTAAAACGGCTTACATGTCCCTATCTCAGTTTTTAACTCTCTTTCTAAAAGTGTCAACTTCCGGTTATAGCTCAAAGGCCGGAAATATAGTACTTCCGGTTTAGCCGGAAGTTGATAATTTTGGGAAGATAATAAAAAAGTAAGATAGGGACATGTAAGCCGTTTTGCTTTATGGTATACCGTTAGAAAGCTAGAAGCTGTCAAAGTTTAAAAATGTCACTTTTCAAAAGTCGATATCTCAGAAACTGTTAGGTTTAGACTTACAATGCACTTAATAAAAAATATTTGTAATTTTATGCTAAATCCAAAAATATTCTGAGATATAGGGTGTTCTATTAAAAAAAAAGTAACTTTATTTCTCTACGGCTTTCCGACTCATCCTGTATACTTAATTTTTTAAAATTCTAATAGACTATAAATAACCCTACAACTTTTGTCTTTATTATTTTTTGCTAGCTGTTGTACTTTAAGAAATATTCGACCGTTTCCATACATACCTACACTGATAAAACTGAGCTCCCTTAATCGAATAATCTGATTTATTTGGTGAATAATTATTGGTAATAAATAAATGTGATTTTAATTAACTAAATTTTATTTAACTGAAATAAATGAGAGTATTTCGTTTTATTTGCAAAATTATTTGACTGTTGGTGAATTTGTGTCAAATCATAGAACCCTTCAAACAAATATCTTACCAAAAAAAAACACTAAAATAACAAAATCTAAATAACTAATTATTTAATCGAACCTATTTTTATTTAGGAATTAAATCCCGTTAATCGCTAGTTAAATCACCCAATAGGGAACTATTTAAATGTCTAGGTCATTTAAACTAAATAATTATGTATTTACATTAAATCCTTAATATAAAACAACCAAATATTTACAAATAACTAATTATTTAATCGAAGTACATTTCAAGTTAAGAACTAAATACCTTTAGCTTTAATTTAAATCATTCATTGCCGAACTTTTCAAACAATTTGGTCATCCAAACTAATAATTAAGTATTTAAATGAACTCCTGTCGCCTACTTTGGGCTTTGAGTAATTTGATTGGTTATACAAAAGTGTGGTTATACAAAAATTTATGAGTGAGGGTGAAATACTCTTTGTTAGTGGCACAGAAGTTAGTGGTTCCATCAAAAATTAAAACGAAGATATGGGGAATAAACGTAATATGAATAATTATTTAGAAGATTGGTGTATATCGAGGGGTATATCCCATATGTTAGATACTTTTCAAGGTAGGAAACTATATTTGAATATTTTGGTTACGCATGAAACGAGTTAAAAAGTAAGATAAGAGGCAAAGAAAAGGTACTTGTAATACCTAATTTGAAATTTCGAACACAAAATCTTTTTAGAAAAATGTAGCCAAGTATTTATAAATCATGACTACCTAGGTTACAAATAAGACAGTTTTTCTCAATTTTCATCATAATTCAATACCTATCAAACCTCCTAACGTAAAAAATATAATATAATATTAATAATTATTGTACTCAATATTTGCAAATTTGCCTTTATTTAATTTTTTATCAGAGTTATTAACTTCTCTATAATGTTTTATTGACGTATATTTTAAGAGGACCAACAACTAATGGTGGGTTTATACAGCAAGATAACATAACATAAAAATAAAATAAGAGTCGAATCTACAGATCTGCCATAAGACGTTTATAGAAACACATAACATAACATAACATAAAAATACGAAATAAAATAAGAGATGGTTATCTTTTAAATTTTATGTTATTTTTATGTAAAAATCGTTGTGCGCGTGCGCGTAATTTGTCATAACTTTTATTTTCGTCAAAAATGTGTTTTTTCTGTTGGTTTGCCTTATTATTTCAACACTATAAACGATTTGATAAGGTTTGTGATTATTATGGTATAGGTACTGATTAAACCATATTCAATAGCAACATTTCAATATTTCTTATTTTTATGTGACGTCTGTATAAACACGTTCTTGGATAAAATAAGAACTGATTTGAATGAACATTCTGATCTATTGAAAATTAAGAAAAGGTATTTAAACCAAATAAATTTGTACTTGGTCTAAATAAATATAAAAGACAAGTTAAATAATTATGTACTTGAATAAAAAATCAATCACTTTGATGGAAATTACCGGTTTATTTAAATCAAATCACTTAAATTGTTTAATTAAATAACGTTGTTGTTACGGCAAATACATATAAAACAAAAGTAAAATAAATATATATAAATATCAATCAAATAAACATTTTGTTAACTTAACTTTTAACCTATTTACCTTAAGTTATTGAAACGGCTTATTTCAGTTAGGTTAGTGTTAAGGAAATAAATATTTGCTTGAATTTTGTATTTAGTGATTAATTCCAAATAAAAAGTAATTTGTATCAAATCAGATGATACCAATTGAGGCAAATAATCCCTTGGTATTTTTCAAATACATATTTGTTTGGCTAATAGGAAACAAATATTTATTTGAGTCAATGGTAAATGTTTTTAACTCAAATAATTAATTTTATCAGTGTACGACCCTGTATAATATAATAAAAGGTCATAGCTCCTCTTTTTGAAGCTAGCTCAGGGGTACCGCAGGGCTCCAATTTGGGGCCATTGCTGTTTCTCTTATTTATAAATGATAATGTGAATGTCGTTTTGGGTTGTGGTGTCGACTCTTTGCCGATGATGTAAAATTATATAATTAGAAATGTCGATGATTGGTTAATAGTACAGGAAAATTTAAGTACATTGGTGGAATGGTCACAGGTAAATGGTCTTTAATTTAATAAGGGTAAATGCTATATACTGAGCCATCATAGAAAGAGAACCCCAATTAGTTCTGAGTATAGAATGAATGAAAGGGCTCTGACGCGAGCTGAAAGCATATGGGACCTCAAGGTCACATTTGACTTTAAACTAATGTTTAAATTTCACATCTCTAACATAACAAGCAAAGCTTCTCAGATGTACGGATTTATTGTTAGAAATTGCAGACCGGTTAGAGATCAAGAATACATAAAACTACTTTACGTTTCATACATTAGAAGTATTTTATAGCATGTCTCAATTGTGTGGAGTCCAAAATACAAAATTCGTCAATATAGCGTGGAGCGAATTCAAAATAAATTTCTCAGCTACTTTAATTATAAAGCGACTGGAGTATATGATATAACAATCCCCAAAGTGGAATTAAGACAGAATTATAATTTGCCAGATTTGGAAAAATGTAGATCATTTATTTCTACATTATACTTGAACATATTGTTAAATAACCTTGAGTTGATGACCCCGTTATTTTATCACAAATAAATTTCAATGTTCCATATTATACTATAAAAAAAAAACCTTTAACATTTTATATAGAAGCTGCATGCACAAATAATTATTTTATTAACTCTCCTATTAGTGCAATGTGTAAAAATGCAAATGACATGAATTGTGAACGAATATGATATATTCAAGGTAACTCTGAATTAATTTTAAAAAAATCTTGGTATTTTATGGATTGTAATAATTACAATTATACGGCATTACAACACCCTTAGTAAATTTAGTACCTAATTGGTATTCCTTCTCTGTAATTGGATTGTCAAATCTGTAGAGTTTGTAATAAATTAAATAAATAAATACAGATTTTAGTGTCTTAATATGCCTCTTGAATTTCAAATTTAAGATCTACATTCTAAAAATATCCTGCGCTTTAAAATGGTAACCATGGACTTTGAAAAATGTTTAAGAATATTTTGAAAGAACAATGTTAAAAGGCTCTAAGAAAAATGGGAAAACGATTGTGTAAAAAATGTCGCTCCAATAACCCTAATTACGATCTCTGGGCTTTCAGAAAACCTCTAAGCAGGTATAATTAAAGTGGGGTGGAATAGACAGTGGCGGGTACTGTTTTATTTTACGTAACAAATTTACTTTGCGGATAGTTCAAGACGAAGTCAGTATTTTTAAAAGTGCGCTATTGCTAGAGATTAGATTTGCAGACAATTCAAAGTTCAAACATATATAATTAATAGTGAATAAACGAGAGTAACAAAACAAATTATGTTTACCACAAAATAGAAAAAGAACAGTAAATCATACTATAGCTGATATACTTACATAGAGTAAGAGAAGTAGTCTAAATTCAAGACGCTTGGACCCGTCGATTTTTATTTCTAAATGTTGTTTTTTTGATGGTAAATTCATGTATGCAGGGTAGCCTAAAAAAAGTTAAGACCATCAACTTCATTTTTTCAAATAGAAACATCTATTTTTTGTTTCATTTTTTAATTTCGCATCGAATTCTAAGTATGTTCCATGTACCAGGTCCTATATCTAAACTCAACAGTTATCGAAAAAATGACGATTGAATATATCAATAAGTAAGAGTAGGTATACCCACCAAATTTAAATGTGTGGCGTGAAATAGTGCGCGGAAGCGTAATTGGCCCATTTTTCTTTGAACAGTCTTTAACTAGAGAAGTATATCTCAAATTTCTCAAATTTGAATATTAATTCCAGCATCAGTGGTTTTATTTCCGAATACGTTGGACCCAGACTTCCCCGACGCAGAACTGATGTTCCAGCAAGATGGTGCTCCTCCGCACTATGCTGCCACTGTGCGTACATTTTTGGATGGAACCCTTCCCAATCGATGGATAAGAAGGAGAGGACCTATCAAATGGCCTTCTAGGTCGCCAGACCTAACTTCGCTGGACTTGTTTTTGTCTTCGAAATCAAAAAAATACATGTTTTTATTTGAAAAAGTGAAGTTGATACTTATTCTTGGGCTACCCTGTATACATGAATTTATCATCAAAGAAAAGACTGGTATCAGCGTTGTTTCAAAACTAACCACAGATCGGATAAATGCGGCATGTTAAAATAAATTATTTTAAAACGGACCTTAAGACAATATGGACCGTTATTAAGACATTTTTGTTCAAAACCACATTTGTGAATTAGGAAACAAATATTGATCGAATAAAACTGGATAATGAAATTACCTTTTTTTAGCTTTATGACCACTTGCTCCTTCCCTGAGAAAAATATCGAAAAGTGCGTAATCATTGCTCTCTTTTAATGCCGTTCCCGATGATCGGGAGTCTATCTGACAGGCGAAAGGCTGCTGAAGAAGGATGAAAAATGGCCCTAATATTTTATCGAGAGATCAGATGGCTGCTTGCATACGAACTCGGGGATAATGAGACGCGTTAGAAAGCCCGATACCACCGTTATAAGGATATTTCACCCGCTTTGTGATCGCTTCAAGGCTTCTGACGTAAACAACGTGGCTGATAATATCAGGTTTTTAGGATTTAATTTTCATAGAAAAATACCAGTTTTATCCTTTAAAAATTGGGATAATACCTGGCCAAACATACAGAACCGACAAATAATTCAATTAAAAAATATTTATTATAACATTGAGATATACCTTATTAATCAAGGTGTAAAATAAAAAAATACGAATTTTGTACGCAGTAGTAATAGTCATATTGAGACTGTAAAAAAGCTAATATTATAAAAAAAATAACATGTAAGTATCTATACAGCCAGTACAACAGACATTTCCTTAATTCTGACCCCTTCGGATATCTAATTAATTAGTATATTTCATTAAAAACCTTGAAAATATGGTACAAGAAACAATAGAAAATACTTAATATTGCCGTTTTTAATGTAAGCTCTTAACAAAAATTAGGAACTAAAATATCGATGTCAATATGGTGCGGCCACTACGAATGAACAGAAACGCATGACAAAGTTTTTACAATGAATGCGACCAATATTTAGTTATACAATAAGTGTGAATTGTGTTTTACTTACATTCAAACACGGTTGTTAATATTTCCATGTCCCAAAATTTTAAAAGTACGTTAATTTCAGCCATCGTCAAATATAATACGCATCACAAGTGCACCAAACAGCATGTTCTTGTTATTTCACAGCCTGCAAGATGCGGCATGAACCGACATGTTATTTACTTGGGGGAATACCTGGTTTAAATATCCAAAATAAAATTTAATTCGCTCAATTCTGGCAGAATAAATTTATTTTATAATCCCTGATTATTATCGCTATAACAGAACGTTGTATTATTGTTGTATTGTATTGTGATATATTGTCTCAAGTTATATTTGGTTTAGTAAAATAAACTTTTATTTTTGTAAATAATTTTTTTTTCAATTAAGAAGTTTCTCTCTGTGTAGATCTAGTAGAACAGCACTGTTCAGTTGAAGATTGACAGTCATAACCAAGAAATGGAAGCCTTCGCTGAGAGGTGGTGTAGTTTGAAATGGAGGAGGAATTGCTAAAATATTATAATTTTTAAGTTTACGGGAACATCATTACGCAAAAATTACGAACAAGGGATATTTATTCTATAGATCATCTCTTGGTAAGAAAATTGTTTCCCTCATGGGGTTTAATGAAGTGGAGTACCACCTGGTGACTTTACTGGTTATTTCAATCAATTGTAAATAAATAAATTAAGTAGATT
The DNA here is from genome assembly GCA_963920685.1 of Polydrusus tereticollis. Taxonomy (NCBI): domain Eukaryota; kingdom Metazoa; phylum Arthropoda; class Insecta; order Coleoptera; family Curculionidae; genus Polydrusus; species Polydrusus tereticollis. The sequence continues at coordinate 85,308,992 of OY987329.1, read as the reverse complement.
AATTAAAGATAATAGGATTTTAAAAGATTTTCTTACCGAACGAAATTCTTAAAAACCGTGCAGCAAATTGGTGTCCAATGTCTGTTTAAAGGTGACTTAACTGTCACCTTTCTAATAAAATTATACATTACGTGGAGACAGGCCGTGTTTGTTTTACTTCATGAAATATATTATTTGCACAAAACCTCAATAATACCCCGAAACAGAGGGCCTCATCTCAGCGACCAAGTGATTCTTGAAAATAACACTTATTTAAATGAGGATAAAAAATGCAAAATATATAATATTTTTACAAAAACCATCGATTCTATGACCTCAGGATATAAACGAATCGATAGCGATGATTATACATTCATTACAAAAATTATTTATGAAGCAATAGTAATAAAATATTAGTTCCATACCGACAGACAACCATACTACACATACCTATTCGCCATAGACAATAGTAAATTATACAAAATATAAGATGTACTAGAACCTTGCCACACATACCGATAAAGCAATCATGGACAACGGACCGGATATCATCCTTCGATACGCAGTATCGACTGATCAAAAATGTAATAAAACAGTCTTTGGTAAAGAAAGAGAAATATTAATAATTAGCAAAAGAAATGGAAAAAATCTGGAAATCAAATCAAGTAAGCTTCTCATCCTATCAGCAGCAGGAATCACAACATATTCGTTTACGACGAGATATTTCCTAAACCGAAAGTAACATACTAATAGACTTGGGTTTGACCTGTTTAGGTCAGGTTTAATTATCAACAGACTCTTACCAGCGACTCAACTTCCATGACAACAATTGTACTTAAACATACGCCTAAAGCATTTTAGAATCGATTCTAAACTTAACTAACTAACTACCTTTTTAACTTAAATCTAAAATATCGAAAATCCCTCTTTTCATTTCTAACCACTGACGACACCAATTGTACTTATTACTTATTATAGAATTATCTTTTGTTATCTACACCTAGAGGACGAAGAGACACCGTTGCGCTTCATGTGAGCTTGTGAAGCTCTGAGAAGATGCAGAGGATTGGGAGAGTGTTGCTTCGACTAAAGCAAGTCAGGACCATTACCTGGAACGATAACCTAACCTTCATGAGAAGATCAAACAAGTTTGTCTGGGTGGTTGAGTGCATAGGGGAAGACTCAGCGTTAGGTAAAAAGGATCGCTATTGATCTGCCGACTGTGTACCTCTCCTCATATACGACTGCTGCTACTATGTAGATAGTATAATTATTTATAATAACATTATCACTTTCTTTGCGATTTATTTTTAGATTAGAACGTGTAGGTACAACTTTATTCCATTTTCTACTTGCATGTAGTGCGCACTGCAGTTCCTCGTTAAAGAAATACAATTTCTAATAAAACAACATGCTTCAGTCACGATTTCGCGATAAAATGAATAATGATGTGAAGGATATTTTAAAGGAACAATGGCAGATTTTTATTAATAGAACTGGGAGGAAAAAGCCGCTGCTCAACGAAAATTATATCTGCCAGTTGATTGACGTTAATTAGGTATAGGTACCTAGGTATATTATATTATGCTAGATTACCAATGCATAGAAAATTGTTTTAATGCAGGTATAAATTGGAAGCAGCGGTAAAATATAGCGGCTTGATGTACAGATAATTCCTCATATGAATATTCTGCAAAGCATACACGTCGTTCCTGAAAAAATTCAACAAAAAGCATTATGCCTAAATTCATATCATAAAACTAAATTCATCTATAGTAACTTTTGCGATATACAGTAAGAACATCTAACTTGGAATATATTCTGTATTGTTGATTTTTCTTAAAATAGCTCGGACACGTAAACTATTATTTTTTACTGTACATTTTATTACTTAAGTATACAAGGTAAACCAAAAAATACTTATCATGGCCAACTTTTTTTAAAATGAAAACCCCGTATATTTTATCACATTTTTAAAGAGTGCCTAAAGTTGTATATTGGTGCCGAGTTTAACTTTTCTATCTTTAACCGTTATTTATACAGAGCGACTAAAAGATTTGCAAGAATTTAATAATATCTTTAATAAAATGTATTACTCTTAATTCAAAAGGTTAGTTCAGGTGAGTTGCTGGCAGCAACTTAGTTGTAAATAAAATCCATTTCTCACATTCTGAATAATTACCTTAAGGGAAAAAAATCTGTATCACTGTCTTTGAACATTGACGTATTTCAAAATTGTGTACAAGATCAGGCTTAAAATGCGTCATTGAACAGAAATCCATGGCATTGAAATATTAATGATTGCCGGATACGGAGATAAATCTAGAACGTTACAGGAAGTGGTTTGATTATTTAGGGAAGAACATCTAGACTTTATTCAGGGTGTTAATGTGACCATGTTACAAGCTTCTAAGGTAGATGAAACACAGGGAAAAAAGTTCATATGAACATGGGTCCGAAAGCGCTTCCTCAGTAGCGCCATTTGAAAATGGCCCTCATAAACTTTCGTTTTGTAGCTCCGGGACTACTTCAGCTATCGCAACCAATAAATACATAATTTAATAACATAATAATTAATAACATAAAATACTGTTAGTAAGTTCATCTATTTGAGCATATTGGACAATATTAACTTTAATCAAGGGCGTGCGAACCAGGGGATATTAGGGTAAATTTCCCATTCTTCTAAAGCTTCAATTTCTTGCCATTTTGACATGAGATTATGATTTTCCTGTGCCTTTTACATAAAAAGTCGCTATACGTCACCGTTTCTTCGGAAAGTGGCTGAAAACAAGTTAAGAGACAGAAATCAATTATTGATGTCTTAAAGAAATTAGGTCAAAAGAACAATTAGGTTTAGTTCAGATATCAAAAGATAAATTAATCAGCGTTATTATTATGGTAGGTACCTAGTACAGAAAAAAACTTAATATAGTAGTTGCTGAAAATGCGTGCTACCACGTTCGGTACATATATTGCACCTACGCAGCTTAATAATAAAAATTTACCTTATTTTATTAATAAGGTAAACTCACTGTTGTCAAGAATTTGTCACTAAAGTGTCACGGTTAACTCATGGAAGATTACCCTTTCGCTGAATACGCCGAGATGCTATTAATTTATGGGTAAACTCGATGTAATGGCAGAGCCCAGCTCACACACTGTTTGAAACGGTCAATAAACGGCCAAGGGAAACTGGCTCCGTAAAAATAAAACGGTTGGATACTGGCGCGCAAAGGGCTATGCGAACCCCGGATTTTGAAGAAGAGCTGCTTTGGCGATTTGAAAATAATTCTTGTGTAAGTACCAGAGCACTCGCAGATGCTACAGATGGGATAAGTAACTCTTTTCGAAGAGACGGATCTCTAACTCTGGACTCTGGCTCACCTAAAATACTCGACCCACTGAGCTGACTCAAAAGAGGCATGGGGCTTAGTTTTATTTAATGCATGAACTATTCCGCGCTTACAAACTTTACGAAAGTGGTTGTGGCTCATCGTGGAGCTTCGGGTTTTGTGAGCACACCACACAGCGCCGCAATGCGTGAATCAGCGTTGCTAGACTCTTAAATTTAAATGCCAGATTTTAAACAAAATACATACTCTATTATTTTAATGGCTTCAGTACACAACCTGTTCCGTATTTTTATTTTATACATGCACAGATAGATAAGTTCAAATCGACTGTTGCTGCAAATAAGCCGATATTGTATATTTTTCATTATATTGAATTTTAAGAGTAACGAGTAACACCATTAATATTCGGATAGATCAAATACACTGCAGTTTACTAGGGCAATCCCATGCTTTGTGCTTGTACTGCTTGTCACAGAACTCAATTCCTTGTCCTTATAGTTCCCCGGTCCCTGGGCCGCATTCTCTTACCAATGTGCAACCATAATTAGGTGTAGGGCTGTAAACTTCTACTTTAATTATTCTAATCTTTGCATTTATAATTATGGTTTTTTATGATTAAGAAATTTATAATTAATGAATATTGTGTATTTCTAATTATCCCCAGATTTGAGCATTCTTCTTTAAAACAGACCTGGCATCCGTAGCGTGAGCGTCCCTAATCGAGAAAACAAAATAGTCGAGAGGCAGTTCATTCGGTTGGGTGATCTATAGACCAGTGACTCACTACACTGAGTAAACTCTTCGAGTCAGCTCGCTCATGAGTTACACATCTCCAGCAGATGCCATGCATGTAAATCATGTCAGTATTTAGGAGGTTATTCATGAACAGCTTCTTCGCCCTTACCATCTTCAAAAAGTGCAAGTAAGGGACCAAATGATTTTATGCCACGCGTAGAATTTTGCCAGTGATTTCTTGACTAGTGTACAGAAGAACCTCAATATTCAAAATATGTACTTTTTACTGACGACGCTGTGTTTACAATAGAAGGCATTCTTAATTCGCGAAATAGTCTTGTGTGGGCTCATGGTGTTCACATAAGGGGATATCAACATAGGCTCTCGGTTAACATGTGGGCCGGCATTGCTGGATAACGATTAATTGGACCTCCTCGTTTAACCGATATTATTTATCTTAGTTTTTTAAGAAATGTGCTTCCAGAATTGTTCCATGATCTGCCCCTAAATATACGACAGAACTTATGGTCCCAACATAATGGAGCGCCAGCTCATTTTTCACTTTTATCCGCGAGCACCTAAATGAAAATTTTAGAAGACATTGGATTGGCAGCGGAGGCCCTGTCACCTTGCCAGCGCGCTGCCCAGATCTAACACCTTTAGGTTTTTTATCTTTGGTAGTATAAGTCTTGTTTATGAAACCCCAGTCGAGTCAGAAGAAGATCTGGTGGCTAGAATTTCCGCTGCGGTTGAAGTAATACAACCCATGCCTGAAGTTCTTAACCACTTCAACTTATATATGCTGCGCAGGTTCAATAAATGTATCGAGCGTGGTGGCAGGCATTTTCAGCAACTACTATTTTAAGTTTCTTTTTGTACTATCTACCATAATAATAACGCTGGTTAATTTACCCCTATTACACCCTTACAAAATTCAGGAATTGGTAGACGATGATGCAAATGGAAGACTGCAGTTTTATGAGGAAATGATGGATTTAATTGACAGAAATGTCGTAAATTTAGAAAACATAATATTTTCTGATTAAGCTACGTTTACGTTACCCGACTATGTTAATCGACAAAATTACCGTTATGGGGCAGATATGAATCCCCATTATTGGATGAGGACTCAAAAAAATTAATATTTGAGTTGGTTAGTATTACACTCTAAAAATAAATCTTGTAAAATTACAGCAATAATTGTTGGTTATTTGTTGCCAGCAATAGTGCACGTAATATACCAGTGACACTGTAGAGTTACATGATTCATGTGAATTGTTTGTAAATAAATAACTGCAGAAAACCATTTTTTAATGTATTTTTGCATTAAATATACTTAATATTCATGTGAATTTACAAGGGAATCACAATAAATACGGAATATTCCTTTAAAAATTGGGTAGTTTTTTAGTAAAATCACAGCTACCATTAGGTAAAATTACACGTTAATTACACTTAAAAAAAAAATAGAATGTATATTTTTAGTTCCTATAACAGTAAATTATCTGTTCTAAAACTGAAATTTTACAGCAATAATTAATGTAATAAATTTGTAATACTACATAATAATCTATGTATTTTAATTTTTGGTAATTTGTTTGTCGAAGGAATTAAATAAAAATACAACATTTTTATATAGCTCGTTTTATTTCACGTTAGAAACAAATTAAAAAACAAGTGGAAAACGGTTACTGTAAATAAAAAATATTAAAGATTACTGGTATTATTCCCTGACAAATAATAAATACATTTGCAACACTTAGGTGCTAATAAACTTCATGTAAATATATACCTAATATACATTGTGTGTATACAGTCCCGAACCCCATCAATATTTCAAAAACGTGACGTTTGATCAAAAAGTGTTTCATATAAAGTTCATAGATCTTTTTCCAATGCATATGCACATTAGGAAAAGTTTTTTAAATATACATAAGGATGGTAGAGAAAAAAGTTACATTTTCTCAAATGGGAGACTATACTTTTTGATGTATTTTCGAATCCTACACAAAATTGTAGCCTAACACATGTAGCATGTGCTTTACCTAAATTCACTAGTTTAAAAGATATACCAATTTAAAAATATATACTTGTTAAACATTTCTTACCATTTACTTTAAATAAAACACCATCAGTATTGTGGCGATGGCGCTGATATTTTTTGACATTGTCAGTTCTAATATTACTAGGTTAAATCAAAAATGTAAAGACATAGCAGCACCACAATGCTGGTGCTTTTTTTCAAGGTGATAAAATGATATAAAATGTAAATGGTAAAAAATAATGTTTTGTAATACTTTACGTACCTACATACCTATATATAATTTTGTATAGAATTCGAAAACATCAAGAAGTAGATTATCCTATCTAAAAAAAATTAACTTTTGTCTCTACTATCCTTATGGTGCACCCTGTATATTCGAGAAATTTTTTTTAATATACATTGGAAATAGATCTATAAACTTTATATAAAACACTTTTTGATTAAACGCCAGGTTTTCGAAATATGGGGGGGGGATCTGGGACTTTTTTTACAGTGTAGATATATTTATGTTAAACGTATAAACAGCTTGTCCATTATAACCGACTATAACAAAAACTATAACTAACAAATATAAAAAATCTAACATGTGTCAAGTTATTTTTTTTTAAATAGAAATAGTAACATAAAACCCAAAAAAAAGTCTCCAACAAGGATTTTAAAGTTTTTAAATAGCTTTTTGCTAGTAAAGAAAAAAAACTTTAAAAAATGCCTATTTTTTGGTATATAAGTAGGTATCTACGGAGATCTTTGGAACGCTAAAATAAATAGTATACACAAAAACATTGAAAAACGACCTATTTTATAATATAACTAGTTAAGCTTAACTATTACAATGTTTTTATTTGGGAAACAGTTTATTAATACTATTAATTAAAGTAAAACCACAAAATGAGCATTTATACATAGTAAAACTATACAATACTTACTTGTTAAGTACTTTTTTAACCACAAAATAAAACACTTACAACTGTATACGAGGAAAAAACAACAAACCGATGCCGGCAGATGTAATGAAAGCCAAACAATGGACGCGACGGACGCGTCTCTTTCGTTGTGCCGAAAAGTGATGGGGAATCCCACAGACTGATATCGTAAGTTCACATCAGAATCACATAATTTTTACAGTGGCGTGTAATATTCATGTGATTTTAACATTTTATATGTATTTTTTTGTGATATTACACTACTTACTGTAAAAATTTTTTAAAAACACTTTAACGTGTATTTTTAAAGATAATGTACAGAGTGCATGTAAAATTACAGCATATATGTAAAAATATTACATTATTTTACTTGTAAATATCTATTAAAATTACCCCTAATTTTTAGAGTGTATAGTAAATAGAGTGATTAGGTCCATGTTTTTTGACAATATGTTAACTGGAGTGCAACATTTGTCATTTCAACAGCAAAAACTTGTTCTAAATTTAGCAGTTCTGTTTTCCCATGCTTTGGATCCACAAGTGCCAAATTCGAATATCTGGTTCCAGCAGGATGGAGCGCCCCATCATTATGCGAGGTGTGATTATCTAAACCAAATATTTCCAAATTGGCAGAAGGGGTTCAATCGAATGGCCACCGAGGCCTCCGGATATTACCCCACTTGATTTTTTCTTATTGGGTTACTTATAAAGTAAAGCTTTTAAGACAAAACAAGAAAGTATTAGGGTATTAAAATAACGAATAAGTTATAAGTGTGAACTTATTACACCAGAAACTATTCAGAATGTGAGAACTAGATTTTATTTAGGACTAGGTTGCTACCAGCAAGTGAACGGACGATATTTTCCACACCTTTTAAACTAACTATAATATCAAGAGATATTTTTGAATTCTTTTACTCGCTCTGTATAAATAACGGTTAAAGATGGAAAAGTTTAACTTGGCACCAACATACAGCTTTAGGCGTTCTTTAAAAATATGGGAAAAAATAGGGGGTTTCCATTTAAAAAAAAAGTTAATCATGATAAACATTTTTTGACTCACCCTATATACCCGTATTTTACTTCATAAAATGCGCAATAACAAATTATAGTTTACGTGTCCGAGCGACTTTTAGAAAAATCTACCAAAGTGATAATGCAGAATTTAGTCCATGTTAGGTATTCCCACTATATACATAAATAGGTACGATATGAACTAAATACAATTTGAAATAGTTTTATTATATATAGGTACTATTACACTGATTCATAACCATATTAATATAATATTATTATTAAATATTTTATTGCCCTTGCTGTAAGCACAGCCACCTAGTGAAACCCAACCAAAGCAATCACGATCAATAAAGTAAATAAGCCTGTAACGCCCTTACCCAAAATTATGGGGGTAAATAGTAGGGGTCGCTTCAGCGCTCCAGTTTTGGTGACTTTATACTCATAGTGAGGACAGTATCGCTTTTGTGTCGTTATCGTTACCAAAGGCAGCACAGAATAGTTAGCTGTGCAGGCTTCTTTTTAAAAGAGTAAAACGTAGTTCATATAGATTCGGCTCTCAATGCATGAAAATCCAACACAATCATCCAGGCCAATGGCAATGAATTTTAATGTGTCTCATCAGTCAGTGAAATTTGTTTAAGCAGCAGAAGTTGCATCCCTACAAGATAGAGTTGGTGCACGAGTTAAACGAGGACGATTTTGATAGAGCTCTTCTATCTCTATCTATGTGAGCTGATGATGGAAAGATGCAATATCGATAATAGCTTCGCAACAAATAACATTTTCTCGGATGAAGCTACTTTCCATTTAAATGGCATTGTTAATAAAATAAATAAAGACACACTAAGTCTCGGTCTCAGTCAAAATATAATTTTAGTTAGGTGGTGGTGGTTACATGTTTCGCCCAAACAATGGGCATCATCAGACCTAAAACCATAATCGTACGAAAACATCCAATCTACACATATAAAGTTTAAAAGCCTAACCTACCTTAGGAATAATAACTTAAAAATCAATGGAAACACAATCACAAATGACACATAACAGATTACAAAATATAAAACGATACGAAAAAATAAATAAACAATCTAAAAAATTATTCGACAACTATGGCGGGTTCGGGAACAAACCAGACGCTTGCGGAGTAATAATTTACCTCTCAGGCGCGGACCCCTAAAAATATAAGTGGCAGGTCGTAGCGCAACAGTACAACACGCCACTGTGTTCTATCACCTTAAACTGAAGTAAGAAGAAGACACTCACCTGAACGTTACTTTATGATCGATAATAATTAATAATGTCAATATCCACACCAAAATAGTAGGAAAACAGAAAAAGGTTATAGGGACCCAAGTTATTTATTATATTTAAATCAGGTCTCTTTGAGAATGGCGGACTATTTCTTTGAATTGTTAATAAACACAATTATCGTTATAGGTCTGCTGAGAATACTCACTGGTTCCAGGGAGGTCATACTCAGAGGTCCGAAAACGTTAATGTTTGGGCGGGCATAGTTGGTAGGCATATTATGGGACCTTTTTCATAGTTGGTAATTTGAATGGCGAAAAATAACTGGACCTCCTCAGGAATCACATAATTTCTTCTTGCAGAATGGTTTTACCAGGTGTAAATAATGGCATAAAGGAACAGGTATGGTTCCAGCAAGATGGAGCACCTGCGCATTATACGGCAAATGTTAGACAAAACATAAGCGAACAATTTCCAGGGCGTTGGATAGGCAGAAGAGGTGCTACTGACTGGCCAGCGCGATCCCCGGACTTCGGCAGACTTCTTTTTGTTGGGACACTTAAGGAACAAAGTCTACGTTAACCGTCCAAATGACTTAGAATCTTTAAGAGTCAGAATTAGTGCTGAAACTTGGGTCATTCGAGAGGACTTTCTTTTAAACGTTGTAGACGGATTCAGGGATGGACTGGCGCGCTGCTTAGCAGAAAAGGGGGGGTCATTTTGAACACCTGATCCACTGAAAAGGTTTCACTTGTTTATTATTCCGATGTTAAGGTGTTTAATTTTCCAGGCTATTCATTTTGTTATTATAAAGTTTATATCTATGATTCAAGTATTATAAAGTTTGTTACAATTTTAAACAAATAAAAATTTGAAATACAAAAAATTCACATTTTTCCCAGTAGAATCCAAATATGCAGTCATATGCAGGGTGTTCCATTTAAAAAAAGTAAGTTGGTCTCTATAGCAACCAATTCAGAAATGACAGAAAAAAATTATGCAGGTAGAAATGTGGGGAATAATTTACTGAACAACTTTCATAAAGGTCACTTTTTCGTATACGAGGTAGTTCATAAGTTACAGGCATTACGCGCATTTCTTGCCACTCTGTATATAAAGGTATGTGATATTTTAATGACCGTTAGATTCTAAAGCGCGTTAAAACTTTAGACATGAAAAGGCTCGCTTATTTGACACAGATTGTGATGATGACAATAATTTATAATTTTCCGGAGCGGTGTTTTAAAATAAATTCTTATACGTTGTAGGTACTGTAAGCTTGGTAATAATACATTTTTTCCAATTTACAAATATTAGCGGCTTAGCCTGGCATTTCTAACTGAATCTCTGTGTTACAAAAAGTGGTCCTCGGACAGGACCATTGTTTTTTTATTTTACTTTCTTCATCGAATGGAAGAGAAGACGAAACTACAATGAATATGATCCCTTTTTACATCAGTTTCAACTTGGATTTTTCATGTCATTGCGTGGTCTGTGGTCTTATTCAAATTTTAAAACACTTACCTAAAGCCCTAATCCTAAAGAAACCTATAAACCAAACCAAAAGTTTTGTATTTCAACAGATCACACTCACTCTGACTTATTTTACACTAATTCAGTCCTTTCCTTTCAAGAATAATAACAAACGAATAATAACAACTAACTAACTAACCTTGCGTTCTTTAAAGGTTTGTTCCAACCCGCGATTCTATGCCCGAACGATTATTTTCAGCCTGTCAATTAAACTTTGAACTCGGCAATCGACTGTTGCAGTGGTAAATTATTTGTGCGACCGTTCGGTGGACGATTATTGGTCGGGTTGGAATAAATCTTAAATTTACCAGCAAATATATTTTTGCTGTTTTTGACGGTGAGTGAAGTTATAAAATATATTACTATTATAAATATTTTATATAAGCATAGGTCCGGTAATGCTTCGTTTTCAAGATACAGAGCGTCAAACTTATAAAGTTTTTTGGTAAATATCTTAATAATCCTTTAGCCGACTTTGTTCAAATTTTATTAATTAGGGTAGTAAGTGGTTAATTTAGCCTGGGACAACATAATAATTGCAACCGGTTTTTTTCAAAAAACTTTAATACCCTGTATATCAAAGACGAGGCAACTCCGGACACATATTCATGGAATATCATTAGAGATCATCCCTTTAAGTTGCGTACCGTACTTCTGAAATACCCTGTATATTATAATATACCTAATTTCTAAGGTTAAACATTTTTATAGTAAAACATAATTGTTTGTTGCAGTGGTAAATTATTTGCTTTGTATTTTGATAATTTATTGTGTCACCTTTCTCGTAATTTTATATATTAATTAAATAAAACATTATTTTGAAGAGTTTTGAAACACAAAAATAAAATATCAAAATGAAAGAAATAGCAGATTACAAAATTAAGCTTACATCATCATTTTTTTATATCTAACTTTTCAACTCTTGAGAAACCATATTATTATCTTGTAATTTCAACATAATTTATTAATTTGTTCTAATATAATAAATAATTGTAAATTGATTTCTTTTCCAGTGCAATAACCAAAGAAAAATAATTAATTTAAGGATAATAGGTTTGTGAATGCGATCACACACGTGCCGTCAAAACATACTGTTCTGGAAACACACACAATTTAAATATGTATTTTATGTACCTACGAATAAATGTATTGTTTGGGCATGCATCTTTAAATATCGAATCTATATTTCTTCTTTTATTCTGGTTATTTAGATAGTTCCTATAGTGCTTGCCAAATAAAAAAAAATGTTCTGGATCTCCCGAGGTGTGTCAAATGAGACTAGGATTAGTAGAAACAGGAAAAACCTAAAAATGACAATAAAAGTAAATCGTTTATGAACTTTCATAAGTCTTGTAGTAGGGGAAGTACGGACGTTATTAAAAATGTTTTCTAAGTCTTTCAAACTTGCACAGGCTTCAGATATGCTTGATATTTTCGACACTGGAGCAAGTTCAAGTTCGTCTTCCTCTGTCTCAGAGTTGGGAGTAGTTTCATTCAATTCTTGGATCTCTTCAATACACTCGATGAAAGTCAATTCTACACTTTCTTTTGGCAAATGGTTATCAATAGAGGCAACTTGTGTCAAGTTCACAAATGTATCCTTAATGTTAGGAAACGGTTGTGCGAGCGGAATATTATCTTCCCCTTCGAAGTCGTCAATATTATCTGTATTACACATAAATTCGGCTTTCATAAAACATTTTTTTATTGTCACTGGGGACAAATTGCACTAGGCTACCGAAACCCATATCAAGGCGTTGGTTATGGTAATATTATTATTACCGATTTCTGGAAGAGGGTAACCACTGTGTATACACGATAAAAGCCTCTTAATAAGGTAGCTCCTGTAAAGCATTTTTAAATTCTGAATAATGCCTTGGTCCAAAGGTTGGCAATGTGAGGTAGTATTGGGTGGAAGAAAAATCAGTCTGACAGTATCCAGTGTAATTATGGGATGAGACGTTGCATTATCCAGAAACAATACCACTCTTCTGTTCTGCTTTTTTATTGGTATCAAATCTGTGAAGCCATGTTATCATGTTGTCTGCTGTCATCCACACTGCAAAAAAGTAGTGTAAAATTAAATTTTTTTTCCGTAACACTTTTGTCAAATTTCCGAATAAAACGTGTATTTTCATTTTTAAATAATATTTTTGGGATTTTTCAGATGTAGCTAAAAATTCTTAATATATTACTAAAATTTACTAGGTAAAACAGAATTACACTTTAAAATTCTTATAAAAATGCCAAAATAAATAATTTACATAAATAACAAAAAAATTTTAAAGTATATATTATGTAATTGCGTCAAAGCCGCTTCATGTCAAAATACATTTGACGAAGTTGCGTTTTACATTTTACTGAAAATGAGAAAATTACAATTTAAAACCCATTTTATTATAACTGAATAATATTTTACGGCACATATTCGGTAAAAGTCTTAACAAGTTTGACAAAATCGCATAACATATTACTGAAAATCACAGAACTCAAAAATTAAAATGTTCTATTTTCGCCAATATTACCATTGATGCATGCAAGCCGCGACGGCGCACTGTGACTATAATAATTCGGCATCTATCTTTCGGCATTCCAGTAGGAGACAGGCTTTTTCCCGTTGTTTTAGGGTGCTTTTAATTGATTTACAGTGGTTGACTAAAATACTTATTGTAGTACTCGGAGTATGAGGTAAGTACACCTTACTAATATACTATGATAAAATGTGAATTGTGTGGTGTTAGTTTAAGTTGCATTGATATTTATAATAAACATCAATATTTACATCGGAATTCTCTTTTTTCTTCAAAAGCACCGATTGTACATTACAGTTTAAAACTTATAAGGGCTTCAAACAACATGTAAGTCATTTACACTGTAAAGAAAAAGTAAAGGGTGCAGAGAAAAAGCAATTCTTTTCGCATATTTACGAACATATAAATAATGGGTTGGAATCAAAATGTCCCTTAAGAAAAATATGTAAATGTAAAAGATTTTTTTGCTACTTAATAAAGTAAGGTAGCTTTTATATACTGTAAGGTAGTTGTTTAGTGTTTGTGGAACATTTTGTTATTTTTACTATTATGTTTAATTAGGGTATTATATACATAATATGTATATCACGGGTGTGTGTGTTATTTTTTTAAGTTTATATTTTTTTGTTATTCACATATTATTAATGTTGATGGTGTGAATAAAAAGTATAGTTGAAGCTGTGGCTAACTTTTTATTTATCTTACTTTATTTTATATTAATATTTATTTTGTGTTAAATCTTATTTGTATATGACATACAATAATATTGTTTAACGTATGTCACTGTAGAATAAAATATTTAATATTTAAGTACTTATATTAAAATATATTATATAGAATATAATATAATATGCAGACTTAATAAAATTTACGAGAAATCGCGTATCAAAAAACCTTTGTGGTTAATTAGTTGTTAAGTCTGCATTAAAAGTGTGGACTTATTAAATAATAATATAAAAATTATAAGTGATATACATAATATATAGTGCTATAGTTCAGTTACATGTTTAACTAATGGTTTATATTGGCCTTAGTATTGTCTTTTTTATTATAGTTAGGTAGGTATCTATAACCAAAATAATATTTCTTTAAATAAGATCAAACATCTGACGAATGTGTAAAGTCTTTTGCGGTAATGTAATATTTCGTCAAATGTGTGACCGACTGAAGGTTAGTTACAAATTTTGTTTTTATTATTATACCTATAATATAGACCCCACTTTTTACAGTTAAATTGACAGTAGTTGTAGATTTAGTTTGCATAATTATTAAACTAAAGTCTATAAAGCTCAAAGACAACTATGTAATCACACTTTATTTTATTCACTGATAAAGTCAAATTTGGATGTTACGTAATTCATTTTGTAAATTCTACTGAGCCACAAAATTTTTCATCACTTGTAGATTCCATTAAGTATCTTATATCGATGAAATACGTATTCAACTTTATAGGAAAAAAAAAATACAATCAGATAAAATGTTTGACAAAACTTTTATTATAACTTATATGAACTACTCCCTAAGTTCGGTAAAATTCGCAAAACCGATGATATCTCGATATGCGTAACACTTTGTATAATAGTATATATGGTTAAATATGTTCGAAATCATCTTACCTATTACCCCCTTTCAGATATACGTCGTGAACCAAACACCCTGTATACCTTTTGTCCTTTAAAATTTAGTACCCTGTAGTTCAAAAGTTAAGATGCTTAAGGCATACGTTCATAGTTCAAATTTTTTTCATAAAATTGTCCCAAGAATCCCACCCCGAAATGTTAACATATTATTAACGAACACCCTATATGGGGTTGTTTCAACAATATATATATAGATATATACAGTGCGTCCACGGATAGAGTTCGGAAGAGGAAAAACTTTTTTATTTGTGGGTTTAGACGAAAAAGTTATTCTTTATAAAAACGTCTGCTTGTGTTGAAACTACAATTTCGAATACCAAATTTACGATTAGTATACAGATTACATTAAAAATAACATTTTTAATGATTTTGATTTCGATTTTTTTTTGAAATTATATGAAAATATTTTCAAAACCGTGATTTATTGCACGAATTGTGCAAAAAAGTCTAATTCACATTTTTCTCAAAGTGGCTAATTCATCATTTAAACGAAATCCAAAAAACTAAAAATGTTGTTTTTGACTAACCATGTTTTAAAACGTTTTTTTTTTTTTGTAGTCTTAGAAGAAAAAGTCACTCTTTATAAAAATGTCTGCTTGTGTTAAAACTACAATTTCGAATACCAAATTTACGATTACGATTATTAAAATAAATTTACGTAAACTATTGTTGCTTTCCTAATTAGAATATAATTTTATATCTGGCCGAATAACGATTTTGTTGTAAGAAAACTATTTCTTATTTGCATTTTTATTATTACATGTCATAGGTATTTCTTCATTTTATTTAATCATAAATTATAAAATATTAAAATAAATAACGTTCTATTCGAACGTGGTACCACCGAGTTCAGCGCATAGTTCAACTCGATATCTGAATTCCCGATAACAATTCCTAATTTGCTGTATTGGGATATTTGCAATGACTTCTCTTATGTTTTCTTTTAAGAGATCTAGGTTATTATTGAAATTGGTTTTATACACATGTTGCTTCAGATATCCCCACAAATGAAAGTCCATAATTGTGAGATCGGGACTCCTAGGTGGCCACTCATTTGGACCATACCTTCCAAACCATTTGTTCCCAAACTGATGATTTAGCCAATCACGAACAATTATCGTGAAATGAGCGGGACAGCCGTCTTGTTGGAAATGTAATTTTATTAGATCAGCTAAAGGTACCTATATCTTGCAAATGTTCATAAAAAAAAAAGTTCAGAAGATGCAAATAAGTGTGTTGATTTAAATTGTTTTCAATAAAATATGGTCCAATGATTCCATTGTAAGTAATAGCACACCACACGTTAACTTTTTGTGAATACTGTCTTCTAGAGCGGATACGGAAATTAGGATTGTCGCGGCTCCAATAGCGACAGTTTTGCGAACTAACTATCCCGTTTGTGGTAAACGTTGCCTCGTCCGAGAAAATAATATTATTAACACAACTTATTTGTCTAAGGATATGTTCCCCTATCAACAAACAAAAATCCAAACGCTTCATGTCGTAATTTTTTTCCAGAAAATGATTAAATTTAGGTTTGCACGGACGAATTTTATTGAATTTTATATTTTTTCTACTAGAGATTTACTCTCATTACCAATTTGAGAAGATCTTTTTCTTAAAGACAGTTTGGGAAAATTTCTAACTGAATCCATTGTCATTACAGTTACAGCATCATCTTCATCATACTTTTTTTTCTCCCTTTTTTTATTTAAAACACTACCAGTTCTTATGAATTTTATTACAATTTTTTTTAAACCTTTGTCCGTGAGAGAAACAGCAGGCCATATCTCATGGAATTTTCGAAGAACTGCCATATAGCTGTTTCATGTCCTAAACCATAACTTCGCACAATTTAAATTCTTTGTTCTAACGTTAGCATTTTCTAATTTCACTATTATGCAGATTTATGAGAAAATTATGACACAAATATCAACAATTTGAAAGATGCAAAGTAACTAAAACATTTCATTTAGTTAGAACAGGCTATACTTGATATTTTATTATTTTAATAGTAGCTTTGAAATTACCCACTTTGAGAAAAATGTTTATTAGACTTTTTTGCACAATTGGTGTAATAAATCACGGTTTTGAAAATATTTTCATATAATGTCAAAAAAAAAATCGAAATCAAAATAATTAAAAATGTTGTTTCTGGCTAACCCTGTATACTAATCGTAAATTTGGTCGAAATTGGAGTTTTAACACAAGCAGACGTTTTTATAAAGAATAACTTTTTCTTCTAAACCCACAAATAAAAAAGTTTTTCCTCTTCCGAACTCTATCCGTGGACACACTGTATATATATTTTTAATAGATATAATTTTGTATTGGGTATATCTTTTAATTAATTCTAATTTTCTTAATAATGTAATTTCGTGCTTTTCGAAATAATTTAGGTACTCTTAAATGATTTTCATATTTTTGGTCCGCCCTGTATGTAGTATAACTTAAAGTCATTCTAAGTACACCTGATATTATTATCGGAAATGCATACACTTTTGGCGATATGACATTATATTTTTGCATATATCAAGACCTATAACAAGAATACAAATTTAATTCTGTTTTTAGCTTCATCTAATCAACAATTTAATAGCTCTCGGCGCCATTTGCAAAAGGAAATAAAGCAAACCCACATTTTAAATCGGATATGCCGTTAATAGCTTCTCTCGACAAGTGCGTGCGATATCAAGATACGAAGCGTTGAGAACGTTATCACAACACGCCCGCGATGCCTGCAGAGAGTCTTAGGAATTTATCTTTCAGTTATCTTTTGACTGAAAAGCAGTTGGAGCTGTTTATTGGATTATGTTGGAATATTAATTTACTTCTTATTTGACGACCTATTTTTCCAACGCCTTGAAATTCCACGCAAATGGGGTAAGAAAATAATAATAATGAGGGACATTTTCTGGATACCGCAAGAAAAGACAAAGAGAAAATGAAACTGCTAACATTTTAGGTTTGACCTCAAACCTCAAATCTTCTATAGTACAGGGTGTTTCATTAAGGTCGAAGAGCGGCCATATCTCGGAAACTATTGGGCATAGAAATTCAGGAAAAAAAAATTAATGACTAAAGTGGCCATGAGAAAATCCTGGAAATAATTTTTAAGTTCCGCATTTTACCGCAAGGGGGCGCAATTGAAAAGTAAATTTTTAAATTTTAGATATCTCCGAAAATTGCACGTTAAGGTATATTTTTGATAACACCATTAAAAAGCTTGGTCAATTTTGCATAATTTTGGTCCCATGCTTATTGGCGTACCGACTTTAGTAAGAGTGGGGGAAGCTGTTGAATGTGTAATCATTTAAATCGCTGTAACTTATCAACGACTTATCCGATTTTAGCAAACTAAAACTTGTTTGGAAGAGAAATGTAAGTACTTTTACCTATCGTCTTGAGTGGTCCATGATACTTCTCAATAAAAATACAAGAGGGCGCAATTTGCAATAATAACACATTTCTTAACTTTATTCATTTATTTCAAATCATACGGTATAATTATGATACCATAATCGAAAAGTAGATGAAATTTGCTACAAAAAATGTCAAAACCGCAGTTCGATATCTCGATCCGTTTCAGAGTTATTGCCAACCGCAGTTCGATATCTCGATCCGTTTCAGAGTTATTGCCAATAGAATAATTTTTAAAACTTTAAATGAAGAAGCGGTTGTTTTCATAGTTTTGTGATCAAGCATTCCATGACAAAAAATATTTTTAAACTTTATGATTAGGTAGGTTTGTTTCTCATTATTCCAATGGCCCAGAAACCACTCTAGAATTAATGGCAATCATGGAAAACGTGTCATTTAGGCGTAACTCTAACAATATGATGTGTTTTAAAAAATAAATCTAGATAGCTGTGAAATAAAATCTGAAAGTTTCCATGGAGATAAGACAAATAATGCAAATAGTTGTCAACTAGTTTCATTTTGAAAGGTGTTGACAAAAGTTTATCCGTAATTCATCTTAAACTTCTTGATAGAAAATTGTGATACGTACCTTTCAAAAATGGCTTATACCAATGCCGAAGCTTACGATATGCTGGCCGTATATTTTGAATGTTTTCAAAATGCGCCTATAGCGGAACGCGAATATGCTCTCAGATATCCTGAACGAAGGCACTATGGCAGAGCAGTATTTTAGCGACTGGCAATATGCGTAAGGCAAACGGGAAGTGTACGACGCATTTCAGTTGCTTTTAGAAGACGTCCAGTAAGAAATGAAGTCAACATTACAAACGTAGAGGCCGATCCGCATTTAAGCATAAGAGCAATTTCTTTAGACCTAGGTATAAGTTGTACTTCAGTGTTCCGAATTCTAAGGGATTTTAAGCTGCATCCCTATCATATAGTTTTACATCAGGCGCTATCAGAAAGTGATTATGACAGACGGCTCGACTATTGCTATTGGCTAAGAGAGATGTGTAACGAGAATCCTCAATTCCTCTCCCACGTGTTATGGACTGATGAAGCCACTTTCAGTAGCTGTGGCAAAGTTAATTTACACAATATGCACTATTGGTCACAGACAAATCCTCACTGGATGCGCGAAGTGGATCACCAAAACAGATGGAGTGTTAACGTGTGGTGCGGAGTATTAGGACACAGAATTATCGGACCGTTTATTTTTAATGATTATCTAAATGGTGAATCTTATTTAAACTTTTTACAAAATGACTTGCCTATCCTTTTAGAAGATGTTCCTATTGGCCTAAGAACATCCATGTGGTATCAACATGATGGATGCCCGGCACACTTTTCGCATATGGTCCGTGATTTTTTAGATATTGGATACCCAAATCGCTGGATTGGAAGGGGTAGTTTGTTTGTTTGGAGGTCATTTTGAACATTTATAAAGTCTCTCAATTGTTTTCCTAAGAAGCTTTCCATGAATATTGTTTCCTTCAATAGTTTCCGATAATTATTTCAATACTGTTTTATGGCCCGTTGGCCTTGAAACACGCTCCAAATTTTGTATTTTACATGATTTGGACTAGTCCTAAGCCTAGATAAAGTGTGAAGGAAGGCACGGAGTTTGACATTGGAATAATGAGAAACAAACCTACCTAACCATAAAGTTTAAAAATATTTTTTGTCATGGAATGCTTGATCACAAAACTATGAAAACAACCGCTTCTTCATTTAAAGTTTTAAAAATTATTCTATTGGCAATAACTCTGAAACGGATGGAGATATCGAACTGCGGTTTTGACATTTTTTGTAGCAAATTTCATCTACTTTTCGATTATGGTATCATAATTATACCGTATGATTTGAAATAAATGAATAAAGTTAAGAAATGTGTTATTATTGCAAATTGCGCCCTCTTGTATTTTTATTGAGAAGTATCATGGACCACTCAAGACGATAGTTAAAAGTACTTACATTTCTCTTCCAAACAAGTTTTAGTTTGCTAAAATCGGTTAAGTCGTTGATAAGTTACAGCGATTTAAATGATTACACATTTAACAGCTTCCCCCACTCTTACTAAAGTCGGTACGCCAATAAGCATGGGACCAAAATTATGCAAAATTGTCCAAGCTTTTTAATGGTGTTATCAAAAATATACCTTAACGTGCAATTTTCGGAGATATCTAAAATTTAAAAATTTACTTTTCAATTGCGCCCCCTTGCGGCAAAATGCGGAACTTAAAAATTATTTCCAGGATTTTCCCATGGCCACTTTAGTTATAAATTTTTTTTTCCTGAATTTCTATGCCCAATAGTTTCCGAGATATGGCCGCTCTTCGACCTTAATGAAACACCCTGTATATAAAATATTTAAAATATACTTTTAGTAGTTAAGGAGTTAATGTTTGTGGGGTCTCCTTTATACTATTTCTAAATACGACTTTTATTTCTTTAATGTACATAGCTGCATGATAGTGGTCATAATTTTAAACAGAGTCTAACATGAAGTAGCCTGATCAAAATGCCAGAGAATTTAAGGTCATTGCCTTACATACTATATTATTGTCTAAAAGTATTATGGTCGGATAAGTTTTTTTTTAATAATCGAGGACTTGGCAGTAGTTCTCCCTATGTTGGATGATAAGAGCGAATTGGTTAAGGTTTAGCGGATCAGCTTTATTCCAATATCCAATAGCGAACCTGCCAAATGCCATTTGCTAGAATATTTAGTTTCCCGAAGTTAGATGCGCGAGATAGCACACATTCTAATTGCATGACTCTGCAATAAGAATACTATTTCAGTGTACGTGTAGTTAAGGTTAGTTAATAAGAAATCCTATCGAGACAACGTTGTGACTCTCCTAAAAACTATTTTTCCTATCGAGCAGGAAGTCATCCAAGATTGAACCCGTTGGCACAGGACCCAGCAATCTCTATGAATCTGGTAATTTAACAAATGTAACAGGTGCCAGCAATCAAGAATTTGCTACATATACAGAGTGGCAAAAAAGTCGCGCATAATGCCTGTAACTTTTGAATTACCTCGTATACTTACGGAAAAGTGACGTTTATGAAAGTTGTTCAGTAAATTATTCCCCGCATTTCTACCTGCATGAACTTTTTCTGTCATTTCTGGTTTGGTTTCCATAGAGACCAACTTACTTTTTTTTAAATGGAACACCCTGCATATATGATGGCATATTTGGATTCTACTGGGAAAACTGAATTTCTTGTGTTTTAAATTTTTATTTATTTAAAATTGTAATAAACTATATAATAACAAAATAAATAGCCTAGAAAATTGAACAACTTAGCATCGGAATAATAAACAAGTGAAACATTTTCAGTGGATTAGATGTTCAAAATGACCACCATTTTCTGCTAAGCAGAGCGCCAGTCGATCCCTAAACCCGTCTACAACGTTTAAAAGGAAGTCCTCTGGAGTGGCCCAATTTTTAGCACTAATTCCGACTTTTAAAGATTCTAATTCTAATTTGGACGGTGAACGTAGAATTTGTTCTTCAAGTGTCCCCACATAAAGAAGTCGAGCGAGGTTAAGTCCGGGGATCGCGCTTACCAGTCAATAGCACCCCCTCTGCCAATCCAACGTCCTGGAAATTATTTGCTTATGTATTTGCCGCATAATGCGTAGATGCTTAATCTTGCTGGAACCATACCTGTTAGTTTATGCCATTATTTACACCCGGTAAAACCATTCTGTAAGAAGGAATCATGTAATTCCTAAGAAGGTTGAGATATTTTTCGCTATTCAAATTATCATCTATGAAAAAAGGTCCAACAATATGTCTACCAACTATGCCCGCCCAAACATTAACTTTTTCGGGCATCTGAGTATGACCTTCCTGGAACCAGTTGGTATTCTCAGCAGACCAATAACGATAATTGTGTCTATTAACAATGCCATTTAAATGGAAAGTAGCTTCATCCGAGAAAATGATATTTGTTGCGAAGTTATTATCGTTATTGCATCTTTACATCATCAGCTCACAAAATTTAGCTCTTCTATCAAAATCGTCCTCGTTTAACTCGTGCGCCAACTTTACGTTTTAGGGATGCAACTTTTCCTGCCTAAACAAATTTTTCACTGACTGAGACACATTAAAATCCATTGCCATTGGCCTGGATGATGGTGTTGGATTTTCATGTATTGAGAGCATGATATCCAAAGCTTTGTCTCCCCCGGTTGCTGTTTTAGGTCGACCTGATCTAGCGGTTTCCCTAACACTGCCCTGTTTCTCGAAATTTCTTTACCACTGGACCACAAATCACCGAAATACATTTAGATACGTAAGCTGGGCGTTCCCGCCAAACATTATTATTTTGTTTGGATCGCATTTCGTAGACGGCGCCGGTAGTGGCATCGCCCAATTTGGTTTAATTAAGTTCGTATAGAGAGCACCACGTTCATTTGCGATTTGCGATCAAAAAGAAGCACCCTCCCAGATTTCGTTGTCGTCAAAAATTTGAAGCGTATTGTCAATTTTCTATTCTCGATCTCCTTTTAAGTTGTGTTGAATTTTAATGCCGTTTGTGATCGTTCGATTTCTGTGTGTACTATTAGCGTGTTTCTTGATAGTTGTTTTGACTTTTTGTTCAGTTTTAGTGTGTTTTCGGTTTGTTAGTTAAAGTTCGCGTATTTATTACCGTTATGGAAGACTACGCACCTCCGTTAAAACCTAAAAAATGTTGTGTTCCAAACTGTTTAAATAAACATGGCATGCGACACCGCTTGCCAAAAAGAGATCCGATAATTTTTGATCATAAAAATAATGTTTTATTACCTATTTCGCTTTATTTTAGTCAGCTGTATTTTTTTAAATAGCTATTGCTTGGTTTAAATTATTCCTTTCTTGCTGCTTTCTATTTGAGCTCTTAGATATACGTTATTTGTTACTTTACCAACAAAGTATTTACTCCAAACTTAAAAACAAGAGTTACAAATAACGTGTATCCCTGAACTAAAAATAAAAGCAGAAAAAAATGAATATTTAAACCAAGGAATATTTTAAATTTTAAAGCAGCACCAATATCTACCGATAAAACAGATTTTATCAAAAGTTGGTAAAACAGTTTTCTTTATTTTTACCCATGGTTGTCAAACAGATTTCTTTCTTTGTCACGTGTTTCGGATCGCAAATACTAGGACATCAGCGCCGATTAGTATTTGACAGTTCCAGTTGCGTATCTAAATTTATTTCGGTGATTTGTGCACTGGACATACCGTTGACGTAAATTCTCTATGGCAACCAAACCAGAAATGACAGAAAAAATTTCTTGCAGGTAGAAATGTGGGGAATAATTTACTGAACAACTTTCATAAAGGTCACTTTTTCGCATACGAGGCATTTCAAAAGTTACAGGCATTATGCATGACTTTATTGCCACTCTGTATACAATATCGTAGAGTGGCATGTGATAAGTTTTTTTGTTTCATTTTATTTTTTGGGTAAAATTGTATTTCTTTGTTGCTCATACTCTTGTAATATTCTGTTCATGAATAATCTATTTAGATGTCGTAGAAAAGTAAATCACTTCGCAGAGAGATAAAACGCATGTAATTCTATTAATAATAAAATTATGTTAATATTTCTACATAAGATAGTCTTTAATAATTAACAAAATAGCGCATCAGAATTGCCCTCTTTTATAACGAAAACTAAGCTGGCTTGAAAATAGTGCCGTGACCTTTACAGAATTTTCTTCAGATGTGATAACTCTCATAATATTTAGCAGATATTTTATCATGCGAGCAAAAATTATTATCATCAAAGTATGCTTTGCGCCTAAGACCGTACTGCTTAGCGGTAGAGCTTAATACCTTTTGGGTGTCAGTAAATACCAACATTATCAATCAATCAGTTATTTCGTCATCTTTAACAGTCGATACAAGGAATTTGATACATCGCTAATTTATCCAGTTTCTTGAATAATTTACGCAATGGGTTTTACGGAACTGCACAAAAAATTTATGGTTGTAGCGTATCTTCGAAATGGGCCTAGAATAAATGGTGAGTCGCAAGACAATCAGCGTTCGTGCATGAACGATTTTCGCGATAATGTTCCTAACGTCGCTTTTACTGCTCGAGATTTTTGTCATTGCTTAGGGAAACAGATTCTATGAAACTGTAGCATAAAAAAGGAACTGGAAGCCCATCTGTAAGAGCAGAAGAACTGATTGCAAACGTCCGTGAAATAATTCAAAGTACGCCAACAAAATATGTAAGACACATGTCTCAAAAATTGGGAAGATATTAAGGAACATGCAGAATTGTTCTTAGAAGATAGTTAAATTTGTTTCCTTATAAATTGCAAGTATTCCAAGAAATACGAGCTGCAGATTTCTACAGACGCAGGAACTACGGTCAGGAGAATTGTTGGTCCTATTTTTGTCCATGATACAGTTACAGCTTAGGGGTATAGGGACAATATTTTTAATCCACTTGTGGAGCAACTACATGACAATGAACTACGTTTATCCTTAACAGGACAGTGCAACCGTCCATACATCCACCGAAACTTTTAACTACTTACGAAATTTTTTCGACGACAGATTGATCAGTTTTCGAATAGACATTGAATTCCCATCCAGATTACCGTGTTTGACGGTTATGGATAACTTGATTTTTCCTCATTTGAAGAACGATATTTTTAAAATATCAGTTGACAATTGAGAATAGTGACAAGAAAGAATTATCCAATAATGTGATAACATTTCTCCAGAGATGCTGATCAACGCTTTCGAAAATTTGAAGAGAAGTGTGAATTTATTCTTGGAGCAATGGCCAATTTTAGCAATTTCTATAATTTTTATTTTCCTTGCGCTATATTCTTACTGTATTAATTTTTTAAACAACAAAAATAAATGTGTACTTCTTTACTTCTTTTAATATTCGTCAGTTTGGTACATCATGTCATAATATGAATTTGACACAATTTCAACCTAGATTTGGTTAGATACAGTGATGGGCTAAAATATAAAAAAGAAATTATACAGGGTGTGTCAAGAAGTAGATGTAGCAAAAATTTTTTGTATTTTAAATAGAACCCTATTTTTTTCAGTCAAATTTTGAATTTTACGTCAAATTCTGCGCATAATTCATGTAGCATACCCTGTCCTTATCTCTAACGGTTTTAGAGAAAAATTACATCACAAAACGAAATTTTTCTTTAAAAAAAGTTGCATGTACCTACTTAAAGGTAAACAGGTAAATTTAAATGAATTGTTACTACGATAGAAAGTCATGTGTCAATCAAAAATAATTTTAAGTATAATTTTGAAAAACGGTGATCATGGTGCATTTAAATGAAACTCAAAGAATCTAAATTTTAATTTTAATTGGATGTAGAGACAAAACAAGAAATCAAGAAGAAGCTTGTAACTTGTTTAGCGCTAAGTATCCAGAACGACCGACTACAAGATCTACAGTGAGTAAAATTGAGAAGAAATTCAGGGAAACAGGGAATGTAAAGGATCGTCTACGGCCAGGTCGTCCAAAAATGAGTGAAAACACAAAATTGAACATTTTGTTAGAAGTTGAAGATAATCCCCATAGTGCATCCACTGAAGTAGCCCTTAATAATGATGTGAGCCGACGATCTGTTTTGCGGGTATTGAAACAAGAAAAGTACCATCCGTACAAAATTAGGTTGCTGCGCGAGCTAAACGAAGATGATCCAGACCGCCGACTACAGTTTTGTGAAACTATGATGGAAATTTGCAACCTTAATCTATTTTTCCATCGCAACATACTTTTTAGCGATGAAGCCACGTTTTGTTTGAATGGTTCGGTAAGCAGACAAAATTTTCGGTATTGGAGTACAAATAATCCCCGTTGGATGAGAGAACAGCACACGCAAAACCCACAAAAAGTAAATGTTTGGGCAGGGATATTAAATGATAGAATTATTGGACCCTTTTTCTTCGATGGAAATCTTACAGGAGACCGGTATTTACAATTTCTTCAAAATTAATTAATTCCCACACTAGCAGCGGATTTTCCAAATCCGAATGAGCCTAATCTACCAGAAGCATCTATTTGGTTTTAGCAGGATGGTGCTCCGCCTCATTTTGCTCGACAAGTACGAGAGTATTTGAATACTGTATTTCCCGAACGATGGATAGGTAGAAGAGGACCCATAGAATGGCCTGCAAGATCTCTCGATCTTACACCAATGGATTTCTTTCTTTGGGGTTATTTGAAATCAAAAGTGTATAAGGATAAACTACAAAATGTGGAAGACTTAAAATTTAAAATTAGATATGAAATTAGGCAAATTAATGAAAATACTGTATATAATGTTTTAGAAGGGTTTTTAAGTAGATTGGCATTTCAAGAAGTTAATGGTTGGCATTTTCAACACTTAATAAAATAATTTTCGTTTTATGATGTAATTTTTCTCTAAAACCGTTAGAGATAAGGATAGGGTATGCTACATGAATTATGCGCAGAATTTGACGTATAATTCAAAATTCGACTGAAAAAAATAGGGTTCTATTTAAAATACAAAAAATTTTTGCTACATCTACTTTTTGACACACCCTGTATAATTTCTTTTTAAGGCAAAAAATTCGGAAGAAAAAATTATAATCGACGTGTCCGAGCGTTTTTTCAAAAAATTAATACCTGATTTTGAAATGAATTTGTTCCATATTTTAGCCCATCGCTGTATATCGCCCTATTATAATTATTGTGATCTAAACCAAGCCCTACGTTCTTCAATCCAATCCTTCTTGGATGAAAATAATTTTTGCTCGCACATACAGTGATCGGCAAAGAGTTCGCAACATATGGGAAAAAATTTTATTAGCGGAATATCGAAAAATCTTTTCTGGAGGATCGGATGTGCATGTCCCATAACCTTAAAATCGATTTTGGCATTCGTCACGTGACCACTGGTATGGCGGGAAAGTTGAAGAAACGAAGATGAAATCATCACAAATCAGATTAGTTGATGAGATATCGAAAAAATTACATATACTTAGGTATGATATATATCTACTTGAAAAAATATATGTATAATCGAATTTTTTTCCAAATATTTTTTTACCGAATTAAAAATGTCCATATTTTTCCTTTCTAATAGCTTCATTAAAGTAAAACTGACTTCTGTTGAACACAACTAGAAATATTCTTTTGTTTTTCCGACAAGTTGGAGCAATAATTCAAAAAATTCGTTTACACTTGGATGCCAGCTGTTGCAATAGTCCATTTCTAATAACATTATCGATATTTTTTATATCGAAATAATCAGTGATGTTAAAAAATCGTTAAATTCATTAATCCAAAACTAATTTTATTTATAACCGTAAAACAAAATTTTGAATTTCGCAGATAAACTTAAAAAAAATCTAAAAATTAATAAAATTAAAATTATTATATTGAGTCAAATAAACAACAATTTGAGTCAAAAAACTATATTAGTAATAAGTACCAAATAATTTTATTAATACTAATAACATCAAAATTAACTTAAATTAAGAAATTTAACCGAGTATTAAAAGTCGGTATGACCGCCATTTCGCTCCATACATAATATTGTTCGAGATACTATTTCTTTTGCGAATCGGCCTATCCACTGATTGCCAAACTCCTCATTTAACCAGTTCCTTACTTCAATAGTGGAGTGAACACTAGCGCCATCTTGCTGAAAGTACAGATGCCTTCTTTGTATTAATGGAAGATTATCTAAGAAGCCTGACAGTTCATTCTGTAATAGTAATAAGTACCTAGCAGCATTTAAATTACCACGTAGAAAAAAGGGTTCCACAATTTTCGTATCTAAAATTCCGCACCACACATTTACTTTAAAACTTTACACTGAATAACAAATCCTTGGTTTTCAACGGCCCAGTACCTACAATTTTGCGAACTCACGGTGCCGTTAGAAGTAAAAGTAGCTTCATCTGAAAATAAAATTGTCCTTGGGAAATTAAAGTTTTCTTCGACCATACCCTGAAACCATGCACAAAAGTCAAAACGCGCATCATAGTCTCGATTTTGTAACACTTGCACAAATTTCGGTTTGTACGGGAAAAACTTCTTTTTCTTTAATATTCTTCGTACCGATCGCCCTTCGATATTTTCATCATTAGGCACCGTTTTCTCGTGAGGTAGTTTGTACTGATTTTCTACACTACCAGTCTCCTTGAATTTCTTCAAGAAGCGCGTAACTGTAGAGTAATGCAAAGTTCTATCAGGGTGTCTTTCACAGAATATTGCTAGTGCCTCTCGAGCACTCTTGTAATTATCCCCACAAATTAAAATAAGTTCTATTTTTTCTGCGAGGGATAGTGATGGGGGCATTTTAAGTACAAAACTTAATATTTAAGTAGAAAGAGTTAATAAAATACTTCACAACGCGACAATACAGAAATACCATAAAGTTGTCAAAATAATAATACATTTATGTAGAACAAGATGACCGAGTTCCTATTAGAAGTGTCTTGTTTTAATTTCAATGCCTACTTTGTCAATTTTTTGTTTTGTATGTGTATAAATTGTTGTTTATTTGATTAAATAAAATAATTTTAATTTTATTAACTTTTAGATTTTTTTTAAGTCTATCTGCGAAATTCAAAATTTTGTTTTACGGTTATAAATAAAATCTGTTTTGGATTAATGAATTTAAGGATTTCTTAACATCACAAATTATTTATAAGTGTAAACGAATTTTTTGAATTATTGCTCCAAATTGTCAGAAAAACAAAAGAAAATTTCTAGTTGTGTTTAACAGAAGTCAGTTTTACTCTGATGAAGCTATTAGAAAGGAAAAATATGGAAATTTTTAATTCGGTAAAAAATATTGAAAAAAAAATTCGATTTTATGTTTTTCAAGTAGATATCCCAAACATTGTATGTAAGGTTCTAATGGAATTCTAAACGCTTTTTATTCTTGGAGCTTCTTTGATATCTCATCAACTAATCTGATTTCTGATGATTTCAAATTCGTTTCTTCAAATTTCCCGCCATACCAGTGGTCACGTAACGTATGCCAAAATCGATTTTAAGGTTATTGGACATGCACATCCGATCCCCCAGACAAGATTTTTCGATATTCCGCTAATAAAATTTGTTCCCATATGTTGCGAACTCTTTGCCTGTCACTGTATATACAGTTAATGCAATACAATTTTCAATGCACGTCATCAATCAGTTAATAATTACTGTAAATCCGTAAGAAAACACGAGAAAAGTAAATTTGGACAAAAAAAATTGAATTTACTACAAACTTAAAGTATTCTTCTTTGATAGAACGTACTATAGCAAGTATTTTGTTTATTTAAGCTTGTAAAATTTAATAAAATTTGAATTTTATTGGCCGATAGTCGGCAACACAACTGTAAAAGGTGGGGTGGCGCCAGCTCGTTCGTTGGCTTGGTTTGACGTTTCATGCAAAACCAATCTTAATTGTTCGTGGTTCCGTGTTGCTGTGCATCTATTTTTGAACAAGAACTTCAGATCTTTTCATAAATAGCATTAAAAAACTGTTCTATTAAGAGAAACAAAAGTGCACATACATATCTCTGTCGATTACGTTGTTTGCTATTTGTGAAAAATGCCGAAGCATTTAAATAATCGTTGCAAAGAGCTTACAGCATCTCTAGGAAGTTATTTTAAGGAAGAACTTAACAATAAATGCCTATTGTTACCCTTGACAGCAGTACAGAAAAGTAAATTTAAAGAGAATGTTAAGGTCTAGATATTTTATTTCTATTTTACTCATTTTTAGCGTGTAGCAGCTGCCCTAAATTTGAATATCTCCACTGTAAGCGCAATTTCAACAACAGTTAGGAAAAAAAATAAATTATTAGAATCACCTTCAAACAAACGGTCTAATTCAAAGAGAATTGTAAATGTGTGAAGACTGGATGTAAGTTGTATCCGTGACACCATTTATGGAATGCGAAACAAGTAAGTCGTATTATTTAAAAATTATAATATTTCACATCGGTTAGGGCCATCCATAAAGGACGTCACGGCTTGAAGGGGAGGGGGTCTAGCAAAATGTGACCGTTTATGACAGGGAGGGGGGGGGGGTCATGAAAATGTGACTTCCTGAATAATAATTCCAGTTGAGTAATAATTTGACTTCAAGCCCTACATAGTCTTCCCGCGTTACGCGAGACGGTAGCACTTTACGGAGTGCGTGCAGTCTACTTTCGATATAAACGATACAAATCGTTTAGTTTGACAACTCGAGTTATTCAGCGATTTCCAACCTCCAAATATCGTGCGCCTCATTTACGTGTTGTTGTTGATCATTCGCAATTTTCGCTCTCGGTTCTGTGACGTGACATTGGGGGGGGGGGCTGGAAAAAAAATGTGGCCATTTGTGACATGGGGGGGGGGGGGGGTCAAATATCCTCTGAAAAACCGTGACGTCCTTTATGGACGGCCTCTTATTTATAAGCTGTAACTTTTTTTTAAAAATCATGTAACTTTGACAACTTTAAGTTACAGACAGAGAACTGTTTGATGGTTGTATTAACCCTTTAAGGAGCCTCTTCAAGAAAATAGGCTTTGGATGGTAAAAAGATGAATTGAGGCGAGGGCTTATGGAACTTTTCCATGTAGCTTTCAAACGACTGGTAGGTACTTTTTAAAGAATATATTAAAGAAAAAGAAGCATTCTTGTACCAATTCGTTTTCTTGGATGAAACATGGATTTTTCAGAATGGTACCATTGGTCGATCTTGGCAAGATGAAAATAAAAGAAGTGTTAGATCCACTAAAGTTAATGGTAAAAGGTATTATACAGTAAACAAATATATAAACTATGGGAAATTATTGTATATTTATCTTCCTTTATGAAAAAAAGAACTGTGTAATTCCCTCACTCGGATATTTTGGTTACAAGCTGGCAACATTATCGATAACTGACGTCACTCGAAGGGTATGACGTGCATCGGTCTCTGTTTTGCAAAGAGTATAATTCAATATTGATTAAATAGGACAATAAAAAGCACCATCCAGGAATTACTTTGACATTTGATATATTTTTATGGAGACAGAGGGACGAACGTTTTCCCATCCGTAAGATACCTGTAGAGACGAGCTTCTGATTTCAAATCTACAAAAACCCGGATCTACAGGGTAGATCACGAATGTGCTAGTTCTTATGTCCTGGTGTCACTGGTTGATTTATTGATTCTTATTATATGAATATCAGTGAATAATTTTTAAAATTTCTTGAATACTTAATATAGCTAAACTAACTAGCGCATCTTAATATTACTACCTACAGCTTTATCTTGAATAGGCCCAATTTCAAAAATAATTCGTTCCAGTCTTCCAGTGCTTCCTTGCGTGGGATTTATGAAAGATACTGTTTTACCTGCTGTCCTTAGACTACTTTTTAGTGGATTGGTGTCTACTCTTTTATATGGATTAATATTCTTAGTTTCTTAGAATCCTCAATATTGCATTATTACCATGGAATTCTCAGAACTGAAAAAAAAGTGTAGATTAGAAAAAAAGCGATCTGAAGATGACGCCGAAACGTCGGACTGAAAACGTCAGTATATACACGAAACAAGCGACACGAAGGTCAAATATTTTTTTGTTGTATACAGGGGGATTCATCGTGAATTAATCGTCAGACTTTTATGATGAACAATTCAACAAAATCAAACTTGCCATCAGAATTAAAAAAGCAAGCTAATGAGGATGAAGATCCAAAAGAATTAGATCCCGATAAGATTAAAAACTAATCGAGCCATTGATTCGGAAATGCAAAATTTATTAAAAAATTAAACTAAACATTGGCGCAGTGTCATTGAAAGAATAATTTATACTATTCAATTTTTGGCTGAAAAAAACTTGGGTTTTCATGGTCCTAGTTACAAATTATTTTAAAAAAATTCCATTATTTCTTTCAAATAATGGAAATTTTTTAAAATGTATAGAAATGATAGCAAAATTTGATGCAGTCATGTCTGAACATATTAATAGATCTCAAATGAATATTCCACTTTACCTTGGAGATAAAATTCATAACGAAACCATTTAATTAATAGGTAACAATATAAGAAATAATATTTTAAACGTAGTTAAAGAAGCAAAGTATTTTTCTATATTACTTGATTGTACTCCTGATATGAGAAACCAGGAGCTGATTTCTGTTTGCTTAAGATACGTTAATTTAAAAAACAATAAATTTAGTGTCGAAGAACGTTTTTTAACATTTCGCCCTATAAGTGATTAGTGCTCGGAATCAAACTCGAATAATTCGACTATTCAAATATTCGAATACTCAAATACCGAATATTTTTCTTTAAAATTATTCATAATATGTTCGAATATTCGACTATTCAAATATTCTAATACTCAAATACCGAATATTTTTCTTTAAAATTATTCAAATGTTCGAATATTCGAGTATTCAAATATTTGAATACTGGAATAAATGCATATTTAAATGTTTCAATATTCGAGTATTCAATTATTGAATATTTTTACTCTAAAATTAATCAATGTTTAGTGAATACGTGCACGAGCCTTTCAGTTTCGGCGCGGCGCGGTGCCTATTACTTTATTATTATTTACAGTAGGGGAAATAACGAGTTTCTCAGTAAACCTATTTTATTTTATTTTCATCAAAGACAATATATTTTGGAACTATAGCCAGCGCAAAACGAGCATGTTTAAAATCTGAAAACGTGAAGAAGATTTGTTTTCTTAGCACTAATTTATAAACTATGTTTTATTTTTGTTCTATTTTCTGTTGACTTCTTGTTACCTATATACTTAAGAAAATATTTTTAATCTGTTAGAA
Organism: Polydrusus tereticollis; assembly: GCA_963920685.1. Taxonomy (NCBI): domain Eukaryota; kingdom Metazoa; phylum Arthropoda; class Insecta; order Coleoptera; family Curculionidae; genus Polydrusus; species Polydrusus tereticollis. The sequence goes on along the minus strand of OY987329.1, from coordinate 85,275,770 downwards.
ACCAATATTTTGTTTTTTGTTAAAAAACGCGTTTTAATTGTACTAAATAAATGTTGTATCTCAAACGTTTTTTTTTATAACCAAATAAAAAGTGTGTTCACTTATTTACTATATACTATATATTATATAGTGCCTATAAGTAAAAGTTTTCATTTTTTTAAATATGTAAAACCTAAAGCGTCTTTATTTCAAATTAAAGGTAGGTATTAAAAAGAAAATATTCAAACCATTCAGTGTTCGAATATTATCTATGAGTATTCGAATAGTCAATTTCGAATATTCAAATATTCAATTTAGAATATTCAAATATTTCAATATTTATTTTTTATATATTTATATTCGGATATCGAATAATTTGAATATTTGAATAATAAATAAAGTGAATATTCGAATACCTAAATCTCGAAAATTTCGAGCACTAAGAGTGATACAACAGGTGAAGGTTTAACTAACTTTTTACTAAAAACTTTGGAGAATTATGGTTTAGACATTTATAATATGGGCGGCCAAGGTTATGATAATGGTTCAAATATGAAGGGTAAACATCAAGGTGTGCAAAAAGAATTTTAGACATTAATCCACGAGCAATGTTTGTACCTTGTTTTAACCACAGTTTGAACCTTGTCATAAACGATGCTGTGAAATCCAATATTTCTAGTACTATAAATTTTTTTTCAACTGTTCAAGAATTATATAATTTTTTTTCTGCCTCAACCAATCGGTGATCTGTTTTGAAAAGTGACATTTCAGGTCTGACATTAAAGCCTTTGTCAGACCCTAGATGGTCTAGCAGAATTGATGCAATAACCCCTCTAAGATTTCAGTTGGGCGAAAGTTACGATGCTCTTTATGAAATTTTATCCGGAAATAATTTTGACAATAATTGAAAACATCTAGCTACCTCCCTAAGAAAAAAAATTAAAAATTATGAGTTTGTGTGTATGGTAGTCTTGTGGTAAAAGATTCTAAGAAATGTGTATGTTTTTACTAAGATTCTGCAATCAAAAACGTTTAATATTTCCCAGGCTTGCGAAAGTTTATATAACCTCAATGAATTTGTAAACCAATATTGATCTGACAAAGGCTTCAGTGACATATTAGTAGATGCCAAAGAACTAGCTTCTTGCTTAGAAGTTGATGCAATATTTATATCCGCAGAAATTTTAAGGCCACGAAAGATTAAAAAATAATTTTCTTACGAAGGTGACGACTAGCCGATTGAAAATTAAGAAATTAAATTTAAAGTTAATTGCTTTTTCGGAATGGTAGACATTACTCTTTCATCCGTACATGAAAGATTTAAACTATTATCGTGCCATTCTGATGCTCTTAATTTATTGAGGAATGTTGAGGATTTCGGCAAATATTCTGACCAAGATCAATTTAATTTTTGTAAAAAACTGGAAGAAACCTTAACTGACAAAAATCGAAACGAGAAAGATATAGACGGAACAGAACTTTTACGCGAATTACAATTTCTTCAAAATGGCGACAATAGCTCGACGTCTGTAGTAGAAACACTTAATTACATTGCAATAAATAGGTTATTTATTCAATCAAAACAATTCAATTTAATGTTTGTAAAAAACTGGAAGAAACCTTAACTGACAAAAATCGAAACGAGAAAGATATAGACGGAACAGAACTTTTACACGAATTACAATTTCTTCAAAATGGCGACAAAAACGCGACGTCTGTAGTAGAAACACTTTATTACTATGCAATAAATAACCTAACCCACTCATTTCTAAACATTACGATTGCATTGCGCATGTTATTAACCATTCCAGTTTCTGTAGCTACAGCCGAGAGGTAATTCACTAAATTAAAGTTGACTAAAATTATTTACGATCTAGAAACCAACAGCGGTTAGAAAATCTTCCTGTCATTTCCATAGAGTCTGACTTTTTAAAGCAACTTGAAATGGAAAATCTTGTTAATGAATTTGCAAAAAGTAAAGCTAGAAAAGTCCAATTTTTATAAGACCTGTCCATCATGTATCATGATCATGTATTATCTATTTTAAAACAATCGCTATTGTATTTCTTTATGTTTTTTTTTAATATTTTAAATGATGTTTTGTAACTTTGATACTGTTTTTGTTGTGTTACTGTTGTTTCGTATTCTATTAATATTTTTTGTGTACTTTCTGTTTGTCACAAATAAATATAGACATTCGTACTAAAAGTATAAAGTTTTCTTCAAAAATTTCAACGATCAACTATGAGAGAAGGGTGATAATTTTAGCTGAATATTGTAATATTGGTTAAAGGCGCCTATCATTATTTCGCACGACGGCGACGGCGCCGAAAATAATTGACGCTTCCCTGTTGGTACGTATAAGCATGTAGATGTTAATGTTGCAAATCAATTAACTAAATTTATTTACACTATAACAGATAATTACTTACCCTAACCTTAAATTTAGATTAAAAGATCGAAATTACTTCTATTGTTGGGATTCCGTCTCCTTTTTATTTTTCTGAAAATACAAATCGCTATCAGGAACAATGAAAAGTATCTCATTCGTCTCCATCGAAATTCTCTGCAGACACCTGCTGTCAAAGCGACCTCAAGCTCATTTTTCTGTGTCCGTCGTTCGACGGGATTTCTTTGATAGGCTGACGTTTCGACTTGGCCAATTTATAACGTGCTTCTCTTTTTTGACGGATCCTTTTGATATTCGAACACAACAACGGAACATGTATGGAAAACCTAAAAGTCGTGGGTTAGACAAGAAATAATATTAATTAAACTCTCTTCTTTGGAGGTATGTTAATCAGTAACAATGAATTATTTAAGGGAACTGGTACAGGTGTTATTAAGATAAGGATACATATACAGGATATTTCCTAAGTGATTTAAAATATTTATAGTACCTATTACGCACGTATTTTTATGAATATCAGCATATTACCATATTATATTCACAGATATTGAATTTCTTTGTTGCAGAAGAGATAATACTGTACTTTTTCTACAATCATGAATTTTCAAGTATTTAATTACACTCTATTTATAAGAAAATCTAAATGTTGCTTCCTTTCGCCGGATTCGTTCATAGGCGCGTTTCGCCATACAACGACTCGTCAGTGGGGCTATAGAATCCGACGAAAGGAAGAAACACCAGAAGAGTTTAGTTGACCCTGAAAAGTCGATGGAGAATGGCAGATGTAGCTTTCGAGCGACACCCTTTGGCAATCAAATGCATCACATGGCCCGTCCGACAAGAATCAGTTAGAAACGGAGAAGGAAACTCTTTGTCGATAAAGATATTTATTTTCTTTCAGACAATAAAGCATATTTTGACTTAAACTTTGACTATACTTAAGATAGCTTCTCAAAATTTTTAGAAAGAATTGATAAAATATTTTTTATTCTAATATCATTTTTAAGCTATGATTGTTGTAATAACTAATCGCAGTACTGCGATCTGAAACATTTTGTAAGAATTTGCCAAAAATATAATTTATGTCATTTAGATCAGCCAAGTGCTCAGGAATGTTGCAATCCCTACTTAAATCTATATTGAACGATTTAAGGGTATTCCAAGTTTTCTTAGGATTATTCTCTAAGCATATGACATCAAGGTATTTTCGTTCTTCCCTTTTCACTTTGACAGTAAAATTTCTTAAGCGTTTAATATTTTCCCAATCATGTAGAGCCCGAGTTCTTTCAAATTCCTATACAGCTTGGTCCCTTTCTTTTATAAATATTTTTAGGTTAGGTGTAAGCCAAGGACTTTAGGTTTAGTAATTTTTGATTCCCTAAAAGGAACATGCGTATCAGAAAGTGAAATAAGTAAATAATTGAACATATTAATTGTCCTTTCAATATTTCGCTCAACAATAGGTCATTCCACTGAAGTGAGTGAAGATCAGAATTAAGTTAATGATGATTTTTAAAATATTCGAATTATTTATTGTAACTGTAAAGTATTCTTTTAAGGATTGTATTAGGGTGATTCACGAAGATGGCATATTAGACATCTCTGGCGAACCAGTCAATGGAATGATCCAAAAATTTGGTTTGTTACATAAAAGGACATGCTCTACACAGTTCAAATATTTTGGATAATGCAGTGTTACCGCTTTTACTAGAAAATAGTAGTAACTTTGATATTTTAAATGGAACACCCTGCATTTTAACTTATTCTTACAATCGCTAGTAGTTGCTTAACACATTTCCTTAACACTTCCCTATACCTATCTCTTGCCGATTTTTCCATTTCCAAATGTGTAAAAGTCGATTTTTTCAATGAAACACTCTGTATATTATTACTAATTTGAAAAGCTGATAAAATTTGCTAATTATTTATGTATACTATACCTATACCCTAGTCAAGTTTCTAATTTAAAAGCATTTTTATTTAAAAAGGTTCCTTGAAGTGTGCCATGCATTCTCATATGTTTTGTGTCCTATCATTGTTGTTATGGTTTCGATAATTCAGTTTCTCCAACCCTTGTTAGCCGAACAATAATTAGTTAAAAACTTTGGAAGAAAACTATTCAAACGCGGTTCTAATATTTATTCTGTTTGGAGAATGTGATAAAATTATAAGCAGGACATGTAGAAAGTTTAATGAGACGTATTCGAATCTACCGCTAATGAACAACAAACCATTTGTACGAATTCAATAAAATCAGTAATAATGTATAGGGTGTTTCATTTGAAAAAATCGACTTTTACGCATTTTCTCAAGTAACCAAAATATTTGGATTTTTAGACCACCCTCGGTATTGCAACTTAGCTTGGGCCATAGCATAAAGGGCCTCTGGGTATTGCCTAACTACCAACCGAATTTCAGTGACTTAGCATCTCAAAGTTTAAAAATATCACCATGTCAGGTCATGTTTTTTGAAGAAAAAATGGAAAATAATTAATATTTCAAAATAGGCAAACGATAGGTACCTATAGGGAAGTGATAAGGAAATGTGTTGTGAAAAGTTAATATATATATGGTGTTCCATTTAAAATATCAAGGTTGCTACTACTTTCTAGTTGAAGCGGTAACACCGCATTATGCAAAATATTTTAGCTGTGTATAGTATGTCCTATTATGCGACAAACCAAATTTTTGGATCATTACACTGACTGGTTCGCCAAAAACGTCTAATACGCCATCGTCGTGAATCACTCTGTATGCGTAGACATAAAATGGTAATTTTGTTTTCAATTATTTTTAAATCTAACTATCACGAAGCTTAGAACTTTATTCTTACTAGCTTTCATTTTCTAAGTAACCTTTTTGGATATCTATCTATTAAAAAGTATGCTACATAGTATTCAAATTGTTTAAATTACCAGATAAATCATCCAAATTTATCCATCACGAAATATTTGAAATTGACAGGTAAAAAATCGGTTCCAAAGTTTAAATTAATGAGAGATTGCTCATGTACACTTTTATTTATAACCCTTTTAATGCTTCATTTCTGAAATTCTATTTTATTGTATTTTGTATTTCAGTTTTTCAGTAGATTTTTTAATTTATGCCACAACACAGAACTTTTTTATCTAAATTGTTAAGAAAAAATTAATATATCACAATAGGCAACGTTATTATTAATAAACCACTTTCGCCTGCTACTTGCTAAAAGTATCCCTAATAGTTACTGGCATCAAAACCCATGACATACCATTCAAGACCGTAACCGACGAACGAGAGGCGTGGAACAATAAAACACCAGATACTCCTAGGGCAATAATCTGGTACACAGACGGCTCGAAAACCAAAGACGGTACCGGAGCAGGGATATACGGAGTAACACCGAAAAGAGATGCTTATTTCTCCCTGGGTAAGTCTCCCACGGTGTTCCAAGCGAAAATCTACTCCATCCTACAGTGTGCGTATGAAAACAATAAGAGGACCTATTTTAATAAGTGGATCCACATATACTCCGACAGCCAAGCAGCCCTTAGAGCGTTAACATGCAATAAGGTGACATCAAGACTGGTATGGAAATGCCAGGAGAAACTAGTGGTCCTGACATAAGCCAACAAAGTAATACTACAATGGGTACCAGGACATGAACGTATTACAAGAGTCGAAAACGATCCGACACTCTTAGTCCCAAGCTGCACAGTACGAGATGTCATAAAACGATTGACAAGGAATCAACACAAAATATATTGGAACAACAGACAGGGATTAAATCATAGCAAATCTTTTATTGGGGACCCAGACCCGCACCTAACAAAACAGCTACTTCTGGTGAGCAGAAATCAGCTGAGAATTACCACAGGATCTCTGATAGGACACATGGCCGTCAAGAAGCACCTGCACCGTATGCAACTGTACAACGGAGACCTAAGCTGCAGGTTATGTGGGCGAGAAAGTGAAACGGTACAGCATATTATTGGCCACTGCGAGTCATTGGATCGGAAAAGGCAACAAATACTCGGGCAACTAAGACTAGAACCAGAGGAAATTCCGACACTCTCCCCTGTTGACCTACATAAACTAGAGTAAGGAACTGGAATCAATGCGTGGGTGTAAGAACAAATTAGGGTGAGCACAATGGGCCAAACCTGGCCGAGTGCATTCGGCACTTGGACGGACCCTAGGAAGAATAGAAAAAAAAACAAAAATATTCGCCTAAAATTGGGACATGCTTGCTAACCAGAACATCTAAGGTCCGTATTTTACCCTCTGATAAATGTGTACCAAGTTAGATGTGAACAAGAACATATCTTTCTCGAATGCAGAAAATATTCTGCTTATACTTTACAACTACCTAATCCAGGTATGTATCATAGAAAAGTATATAAGGTCCTTGTTGTCTGTTTACATACTATTACATAATAAGTTAAGACTACTATCCATGCTATTCCCTAATGTGTTTTCCTGCCTTTTAGTGGGCCTTGTGGTTTGTCGTTGCGCATGCTCCTTTATATATGTGTTTTACTTTTCCTCTATATAAATATTGTTTGAAATATTAAACATTTTCTCTGTTTGACTGTATGGCATTTCAGCTGAATGCCAACAAAAACAAAACAAAAAAGAATTATTTTTGCTTAAATCTGTAAAAAAATCGTAATACATTATAAAATTTACTATTATTTTTTTTTATTTACCTATTAATTATTAATCATATTATTATGATATAAAGCTTGGTTAGAACTTAATTGAAATTTAATAAATAACAAATCCGTATTACTATACCTAAGCCTAGAGCTATTCGAATCAAAAGTGTTAATTTTCTATAACAATCAAAAATGTAATGGTTACTTTTTGGAACAATATAGCAATTAGAGAGTTATTAAAAAGCACTTTGTTGGCATTTTGCAGGCCAGTACGCATCGCATGCAGTGATTTGTCATCATTTACAGCTGTCAAAAGAATAAATCGAAGGTTTTTTATAACTGTTGATCCCGCCGGCACTGACCAATAATTAAGTGAATAGAGACAATTACTTACAATGGAAACGGTTTTTTATTAAAAAATGTTATTTAACTCTAGTGAAAATGATGACAGAAATTTGATATTTGGATATAGAACCTTGTTCATTTGAGAGCGGCAATGGAGGAAAGCGCTCCCTTATATGTTAAATCGTAATAATAATAATGGTAATAACTTTTCTATAGAGACGGGGGCGTGGAACTCCTATATTATAAAATCATATTTAAAGTTTGGTAAGATAAAATCATACCCCTCCTCAAGGAAGATGATTTAGCTCAATCAACCATAAATATAAAATATTGTACAGGGTGAAATTGAAAAAATACAAAAACATACGATAGAGGATCTCAGGTGAATGTAAAAAGTTCCTGTATACTTTTTTTTTGTTTTCCAGGTACAGAAAATTGTATTTAATTTAATTATTAAAAAATACAATATCCTGCATATCGAAAACAAAATAAATGTATATATAAGTGTATAGGAACTTTATACATTCTTTTGAGATTTTCTATTGTGTGGTGCTATGCAGTGTGCTTTTTTCAATGTCACCCTATACCAGGTGTCCACGGAAGGTGGCTTGTCCCTATAACTCTTTTTATTTTGAAGATAATGGAATGAAATTTGAAGGATTCGTATGCGATATAAAACTGCATTTTTTGACGTGTGATTTAACTTTATAGAACTTCCGGTTTTACCGGAAGTGACAACAACTTTCGATTTCCCAATGAGACACCTGGTATATTTTTACTTTCTTTGAATCCACATTATGACATTCTAAATACAACCATGTGTCACTTGTCACTTTTTGTCACCATTTTTTAATTTTTTTTTTATTTAATTTTTTAATCTAGAAGGCTATGAATACGTTAAAATCACCAATTTCAGTCGTAACATCTTTGAATACAACTTTTCTGTTTTCGGTCAAAACCTAATTGCTGTGTCAAATAAAATTTTGAAACCTGTATTACTCATTTTTTTCAAGTAGCAACATGGTGGCTCGTCGGGTTAGGAAAAAAGAGCATTTTATTACGATTAATTTGATACCACAAACTGTTAGGTTTTAAACAAACTTTCTTTAAAAAACTGTAAAAATTTTACGTTATGTACGACTTTCCTAATATAAAGCGCCTTTGGGAATAGAATAAGATTTATTCGAGTAGCCTGTGACCAGGCGCGGTCATACGGGAAGGGGCCATGGGGGCCATGGCCCCCCCCTTGGCGTCGATTTACATTATAAAAGCCCTGCCTCCATAAATTGAAATCGTGTCAAACCCTTAATTTTTTAAAAATATTAATAAAAATAATTAAGTAAGTAGGTATAATATAGGTATCTATAATTTTCTTAAAATTTACTTAAGGTAAGGTGGGGCAAGTGCATCCCCAAAATACATAAGTAACGCTTTATGAGTTAATAAAAAAGCTATTTTTGTGCCATTTAATTTCATTTTTTTTTCTTGATCCGTTGTGGGGGTTTTCTAGCTAACCACTTAATATCAATTAAAAACGAGCAAAATTTAAATTTTTATAAATTTTAAAAAATGTTTAGTCGTGAAAACGCACTTGCCCCTTGTGATGGGGCAAGTGCGACTTTGTAGATCACGGGTCCATCTAAGTATATTAAATTAATTCACGGGGCAAGAGCACTTAGCTTTTATGCACAATTTTCTAAAACTTTTTACAAATCTGGATTATCTTTAATTTTTTGCAAGTTAAATACTTTGGTATCAGGGGTAAAGAGTAGACACAAAAAATAAATTTTTAAAAAGTTTTTATTTTGTCCAAAAAAAATATATTAAGGTAACTTTAAATAATACAGTTAGTGCAAAAACATATTATTCTAAAACTAATCTTCTAAGGTAGATAAAAAGTATTTTTTCAAACCGCTATTTACTGGATATTGTACATATCAAATGATACTTCAAAGCTTATTTCACCTCTGCGACTAATTTTCGGGTTAGGTAAGACTGAAATAATGTCATTCTTAGAAACCGGCCAACAATCTTGGACAACAGGGAAAATAAACATAGAGTTTCTCTTGAAAAAAATACTTTTTCTGGCAAAATTTACAGTAATCTCGCAATCAGACATATTATATAGTTACTTGACCCACATAATATTTAATTATTTTTTTCTCGGGAAATTTAACTAGGACCCAGTCATTGATAATCATGTCATTTATGTTTTTTGATGTATTTTGTAAGTCTTGTTCTTCTTGCTCAAAATCGTCAAAGCTCTCCAAGTTATCTTCGCTTTCAGTTAAAAGTTCACCAACGGATTCGTCTTCTTCTGATGATAAATCCGTTTGAAGTTTTTTCTTCTTCTTGGGTTTTCTTGGTGGCTTCCTCTTTTCATTAACCAGTTTTTGTTTTATGTGAATCAACGGAAGTTCGTCATCATCATCGGATACTGATTCGGTTGATGATTAGGTTTATTTTTTTTATTTTTGGACTTTAGTAACAATTGGTCTTTTTCGTTTAGTCGTTGCAATACCTCTTGGCTTGTTATGACTTCTGCCCCATGGCATACTTTCCGTTTTCTTATCTTTATTTTTGAAAAAAAATCCACAAGGGGCAAGTGCGCCCACAAGAACGCACTTACCCCACCGGTAAAAGTCGCACTTGCCCCAGTCGCGTATTTTCATGGGGCAAGTGCGACCCCGAACATAACTTAAAATCCAGCAAGCAAATCCAAATAAATTATATATGCTATTATTCCATTACATATAAGTTTCATATGAGATTTTTTTCTACCAGCTATTTAGAATTTATGCACACAAACACTTACCGCCAATATATTATTTGTTTACTCACCACAGTAGCAAAAACACAGCACGGCACGTTCGTTGTCGACAGACTGAATGCAGATGCATTTGGCGCGTTAAATTCTAGAATGCGCTGTTGCTAAGAGTACAACGAAAGTAAGGGTGCCAAGAAAATGAAGCATTTAATGCCTTATGAATTTACAAAGGAAATAGATGCTCTTGCCCCAAAGTTGCACTTGCCCCACCTTACCTTAGCCGTTTTTTGCGTATTTTTCCTACTTGAAAACCAAGAATCATCAACAAAAAAGGGCGTGGCACCCAAAAATTTTTCGCCTGCGGCTCTAAGACTTTTCCTGCCACCGCCTCTCTAAATTGGCATGAGCCGCCACTGCATGGCCCCCCCCTCAAAATGTTGATATGACCGCCCCTGCCTGTGACCAACACAAGTGATAAAAACAAAAACGTTAAGATGTCTTGTAAAAAATTGACAAGTGAACATCTTATGGAACTTCGCTTCTGCAAAAGTAAATTATCATATCAAATTCTTTATACTGACGAAATCCGTTTGACTAATTTGGGATATTTCAACAGAAATAATAAGCGATATTGGTCCCATGAAAATTTACACTTATATTCAAGAACGGTTTGGTTTTGACTGTTGGGTTGGGATTTTATGGGACAGAATTTTAGGCCCTATATTCTTTGGCCGTTCGCTAACAGCGGCGAGATATCTAGATTTCCTCACGCAAGAAATTGAGCAGTTCTTGAATGAGATACCATTAGTAAATCGAGTGGGACTATTTTACCAATGGATGCTGCCCCACCACACAACATGAGGGCAGTTACAGAATATTTGAACGAATCATACAACGAAAACTGCATTGGAAATAGAGGTCCAGTTATTTGGCCGGCTAGATAAAACAGAATTGTTTTTAATTTATACCTTTACTAAGACTTATTCCTTTTTCAATCTTTTAAGGTCATCTGACCTTACGCCTGTAGATTTCTTTTTATGGGGATCTATTAGAAACGAGGTTTATGATGTACCTTCTGCCACACGGAATGAATTAGAGGAGAAAGTAAGGACAGATATTCATATAATTACACCACAGCAGATAAGAAATGTTTCCAGAGCGACAGTAGAAAAAGTTCGACTATGTCAGCAGCAAGACGGAGGTCACTTTGAACATATGCAACCCTAAAAATTAATATATATGTGGATGTAGATTTTTAGTTCGTTTTTCTTTTATTTATTTATTCTTTTTATGACAAAAAGTGACAAGTGACACATGGTTGTAATTAGAATGTCATATAGATTCAATGAAAGTAAAAATACACCAGGTGTCCCGTTGAAAAATCGAAAGTTTATGTCACTTCCGGAAGTTCTATAAAGTTGAATCACCCGTCAAGAAATGCAGTTTTATATCGCATACGAATCCTCCAAATTTCATTCCATTATTTTCATTACCCTATTTGTTGTAACTAGGATTTGACCTCTGGTATTGCCTTACTTACAAACACATTTTAGGGCCTTAGTATCTCAGAGCGAAAAAATATCAGCATTTGTCGACATCATGTTTTCGACAAAAAAAGTATCTCGAATACCAAAATAATAATTAATGTTATTAAAGAACTGATAAAGATATTAAAAATTAAATAATATTAAAAGTAATTTATTTAAAGTTATGAAGCTGCTGTCACTTTCAGGATGATCGAGCAATACCCCGTCATCCAAAGTATTCTAAAACCGTTGAAAAAATGTCAAACAACAAAAATTTCAAAATGAAGTCTGATTTAGTTCTCGAGCTACTTCTATTGGGTCACTTTATGGGTGCACCCTGTATAGAAAGTTAACATTCCAGTTTACCTCTGACCTAGACTACGTTTAAATTTATCTTTTTTATTTTAGATTGATTTAGTAACATTTCATTACCAATTAGTTCGACCATAATATATTGGAAATCCTTCCAATCGACTTACAATTTAATATAGCTACCCTCAATCTATATAAAATCAAAGATAACCTATTCTGATAACCAACAAGTAGTAAAGGCTACAAATACTCAAACCATCTTTAACTTTATCGCTAGCTCGTAAGCATGCAAACTCAATATTATTAAAAAAATTAACATAAACGTTACTTATCTAAAGAAAATCTACGACGTTGAAACAAACAATTCTGATTTGATGACACAATGATGACAGCGACGCATTGCCCCCGACGCCGACGACGACGCCCTCTGAGCGTCTGCAGCAACTGAACGGGATGCTGATTAAAGAATGGAAAATCAGATCGGCAGAGGCGGAGCACTGAAAATGGAATACTATATTAACTCGAGCAAATCTAAATTAATTTTGGTATTAACATACCGTTCAAAGAAATAGTCCGCCATTCTCAAAGAGACCTGATATAAATATAAGAAATAAAGACACAGTAAGTCTCGGTCTCAGTCAAATTATAATTTTAGTTAGGTGGTGGTGGTTACATGTTTCGCCCAAAAAATGGGCATCATCAGACCTAAAACCAGAGTCGTACGAAAACATCTGATTAACACATATAAAGTTTAAAAGCCTAACCTACCTTAGGAATAATAACTTAAAAACCAATAAAAACACAATCACAAATGACACATAACAGATTAAAAATGGCGGGTTCGGGAGCAAACCAGACGCTTGCGGAGTAATAATTTACCTCTCAGGTACGGAACCCTAAAAATATAAGTGGCAGGTCGTAGTGCAACACGCCTTGAGGTTAATTAATAAACTTTACTACAAATTCCTCAACAAATATAAACTATCATATAATATTTTACACTTCAATACACAAAATACGACAAACAATTACAGATCTTTAACATTTTTTGGTAACATTTCTCTACAATTAGCAAAATTTTTTAAACCTTTTAATATTTTCTTAAGTTTTAAAACTGTAAATACTTTGAAACAACACATAGTTAAAACCAAAGATAAAGTAAATCCTCTGTCGAGATCCGGGGTGTATTCCTTAAATTGTGGGGACTGTTCTACCATTTATGTAGGGCAGTCAGGAAGAAAAATAGCCACCAGAGTTTAGGAACATCTTAGTCTTGTTCACAAATATCAGAACACAGATATAACTAATACCAACTCAGCTTTCGCAAACCATTCATTGGAATCTGGACATCAATTCTCAACACTTACGAATGTAAACATTCTTCACGAGTGCCAAAAGGGTAAAAGGTTGGATTTATTGGAAAGACTACAAATAACCAAAACAAAGAGGAGTCCAATACTTAACTGCGTAAACGAAGTGTTTAATTTTGAGCCATATTTTATCTTTAATAACTTAAATAATTAACTTAGGTCTCTATAACCTTTCTCTGTTTTCCTACTATTTTGGTGTGGATATTGACATTATTAATTATTATCAATCATAAAGTAACGTTCAGGTGAGTGTCTTCTTCTTACATCAGTTTAAGGTAATAGAACACAGTGGCGTGTTGCACTACGACCTGCCTGCCACTTATATTTTTAGGGTTCCGTACCTGAGAGGTAAGTTATTACTCCGCAAGCGTCTGGTTTGCTCCCGAACCCGCCATAGTTGTCGAGTAATTTTTTAGATTGTTTATTTATTTTTTTCGTATCGTTTTACATTTTGTAATGGTCCAGTAACGTTTTTTAAATTTTTTTAATCTGCTATGTGTCATTTGTGATTGTGTTTTAATTGGTTTTTAAGTTATTATTCCTAAGGTAGGTTAGGCTTTTAAACTTTATATGTATAAATCAGATGTTTTCGTACGACTCTGGTTTTAGGTCTGGTGGAGCCCATTGTTTGGGCGAAACATGTAACCACCACCACCTAACTAAAATTGTAATTTGACTGAGACTTAGTGTGTCTTTATTTCTTATATTAATATACCGTTTTTAAAAAATAGGATAGTTAAATAAAAAATATATATATTACAAGTGTTATTAATTAATACCTGAAAACTCTCAAAATCGACTTATTTTATCAGACGAAATTGGGTGTCAGGTCACTTGCAATACAAACTAACATAATTTTAGTCGAAAAAAGCTTTCCTTACTGTTGAAGTAGGAACAAGCATCGTCCAACAACGCTGTTGGTGCGGAAGAGCAAGACATAGAACACTATGTCTTTAAAACGGCGAATAAAAATAAGGAATATCGCCGGTAATAACTTTACAACATCTCTGACAGGGGTATACCGAGTGATCTGTTATATTTTGACCACCCACCTACCTCATTTATTTGAAGAAATATCAAAAAACTTTAGGAGCTTAAGTCATGAATTTTTAGTAAATAATATAAAAAGAAACAAATGAACATCAAAAATGGCAAATATTTTAAAATTTCATGTTTTCTTAAATGGAACACCCTTTATATTATACGCTCTTCTGATGGGACATTTTATTCTGATTTCAAATATACCGGGTGTTGCATCGTCGAGCGGGACATAGGAAATCCCATGTAATTTTAAATGGGGTCAATTATTGGCTTCCCTAATTATTTTAGAGAAAAATTCTATTTAGGTTTATTAAAGAGCACTAAAACCAACATTCGAAAGAATAACTTTAGATATTTTTGATGAGCCCGTTTACGGGTTATCGCCGATTTCTTTTTAACTATTTCTCCTTTTTATAGCCCCGTATTTGCGGGCACCAGTCAAGGTAAAAGATGACTGTCAAATAAAGTTGTCATTTTGAAATGTGTGCTTTATTGTTATAAAAACTCGTACATCGAAAATATTAAAGGTGTATTTATGAGTACAAATTAATCTGAATAAAACTAAAATAAAGTATCCAATTACAAGGTTAATTATGAGATTTTACATGTTTCAATATTTTACTAATTAATAGGTAGGTACTATTAAATTGTTAGAACTTTAGGATTTAAGAAGATGTTCAAATATTCCTCAAAATGACAACTTTATTTGACAGTCATCTTTTACCTTGACTGGTGCCCGCTAATACGGGGCCATAAAAAGGAGAAATAGTTAAAAAGAAATCGGCGATAACCCGTAAACGGGCTGATCAAAAATATCTAAAGTTATTCTTTTGAATGTGGGTTTTAGTGCTCTTTAATAAACCTAAATAGAATTTTTCTCTAAAATAATTAGGGAAGCCAATAATTGACCCCATTTAAAATTACATGGGATTTCCTATATCCCGCTCGACGATGCAACAACCGGTATATGGATGCATGTTATATTTTTTTAAATTTTTAAAGACTTTCCAATATGATTTGTCTGAGTCCGCGTATTGAATTCAGTTGATTTTCTAGAAACATTGAAATCTGAGTTACACAATGACACTGACGATTTTATGTTACCTTGAAAATAAAGAAGAATTTCCAATTCTTTCTCCTCATTTATGATCACCGCCTTTTTTTTTCTTTTTATTGATTATGTGATGTGCACCAAATTGTATAAGTATATTTCTAAAGGTATTTAGATTTGGTATTCTATTTAGATTCTCACCATACAAATTAATATTCTCTTGACGCGCCTTGTATTTATTTTTATCATTTTCTAAGTAAATCTCAAAGATTATAAACTTTTCTTCTTCCGAGTAGCCCATTTTTGTGAAGAGATGTAAATGATTTGACAGATGCGTAAAATATAAACAATTGCAGCACATTCAATAGGCGATTATTACTTTGTCTAGGCCTACCTATGTTATTTATTAAAACTGTAATTATTAACACAACCTTTTAAAATAGACCATACAAACCATACCTATATATTTGAAACCAGAATAAATTTTTTTACCAGAAGAGCGTATAATGTTTAGCGTGTTCCATTTAAGAAAACATTAAATTGTAAAATATTTGCCATTTCTGATATTCATTTGTTTCGTCTTATATCATTTCATAAAAATTCATGACAGATCCTACAACTTTAGTGCTTAAAGTTTTTTTGATATCTCTTCAAATGAGTGAGTTAGGTGGGTGGTCAAAATATAAAAGACCACCAGGTACAGACCGGACGTTATGCGCCGCAACACAGCAACAAAGTAAAATTTGTGCAAACCGGGTTTCGACGCCATTTCGATGTTACCTACTGTCAATTTGTGAAGTGTACGTCAACATGGGTTTAATGTGATTTGGTATAATTTATTATAATCAGCGCATCTCAAAGTCCAAAAAAAAAAGAGATAAAAATATATATTAAAATAACTTGAATTCAACATTGTTTTATCTTTCACCGCCAGATCCTCAAGCGATAGTGCAATGTTGTTTGCAACAATTTAAAATGTACCTATCCGAGAATCACCGGTTGCTCCTGTGTGGCGTCGATTATCTTCCGGTCTATACATCGCATACAACAGCAGTTTCCATATTGCAACGAACTTATTATTCTGTTTTATCTTTATAAATTCACTGGGCGACAAGATTTGCTTACAATTAAAAAAAATCATTTTCCAAGTATTTTAACCCTACATCGATAATATTTATAATTTATGTTAAGTTAACATCTAAGAACAAAGCAAACATCAAAGACAGTTGTTTTAAACACACCAATTATATTTTCCCTATCTTCTCTCTTCAAAAGTTAACAGTAATCACCCATCATGGCTGGATCCCATCGAATTTGGTACCGAATTACAATTGTCCTGATATCTTAATGAAACCTTTCGCCCTGCGCGTCGCTGACAGCCCCAGATTCTCAGGAAAAAGTGATAAATGGAATTGGAGAAAGTGAATCTTTAATGACATTCGGCAACCAAGCGTAGTTTGCATCCATATTGTTGCCTAAAAATCCCCTCACAACACTGACAACTGAGTTGCAAGCTCTGAGTTCTTTTGTGGTGAGCTTTTTTATAAACTTAACATCATCCAGCAATTTCTTAATTTATGGCCCAATAAAAATGCCTTCTTTTAATTGGCGCCACTTAACTAGGGAAAGGCTTGTCTTTGGTATTTAAACCCTTCACCTTCATTATTCATAGCCTTCAAAAGGTTTTTTATTAGTCCAAGTTAATGTGAAGAGGAGGCAAAATGACATTTTCTGAGTCTATAAGGGGCACATGCTTAACGTTGTGAGATCCTGGTTGAAATTCACTCCTTTCCAGCCAAATTTTCGTTACATAATGTTCATTTACTGCACGACTGATCCACAAACAAAAAAAGCAGCAATCTTTTGTAAATCCTCCCTTAAATTACCACATATCTGCCGTTTGTAATAGTTTTAGTTTAATTTATTAAAAAGAGTCTCTTTCATTGTCACTGAATAGGCAACTGGAGTAGATGGTTTTGATTTCCATTATGTAATAACACAGCTTTTAAACCATATTTCGATAAGTCCGTGCCCAAGCACCATTCAGAAGGAGAATGATCGATATTGAGTTTCTATGCATTAAACCATCGATATCAGTACACGCACATAACGAATTTTCTATGTTGTAAGTTGCAGAAAACGTAGCACTTCTTTTCCTAAAGGTCGTAATTTTTGTTTCTTTGGTTAGTAAGTTCTACTCCTTAGAACGGGTACTAATAAGTTCCGACTGTTGCTTTAACAACCCCATATCCCATAATAAATCATTTAACTCACTTTGAACAATCAAATGTGGCTCGCCGGAACTAGCACCTAGAGTAAACGTGGTGTCGTTCACTGTTCTTCGGAGCTGTCTGATGATGCTTTATAATCTCCATTATCTTCCAAAACAATATCTTGCCAATCTAAAGGCTAAGTCTGTATTATGAGATCTTATGGCAGAAGGCAAATTCGGATATTCGATCTGACACTTTCCTTTTTTGGAATAACCTTCAGACTTTGTCATGCAAAAATAGCGATCGTCAAAATGATCGGTGGGTTCTTGCCTTACCACTGGAACTGCAAAAGGCATATTTTTCTCTTCCCTTTCATCCACTGCAACAATCACACCCTACAGCTGGCACAGCACACATGAGGAGCCCACTGTTTGTCTTGATCAACGATTAAAATACCAAAATTCATGAAATAGGCTTTTATGCATTTTCAAAAAATAGTCTGGTTTCACAAGAAATTGTTCACAAATATAACAAAACTTTTCAGTAGAAATTTTGAAACTGCGGCGCGTTTTACTTGACATTTCCGTCGTTAAAAAGCTTTCTTAATTACACAGAACCACTTAATTTGAAACTAAAAAGAAGACTGAATATGAGAATAAGTTTAGTGTTATAAACAGTCCATTTTAGGTTATCTGTCCCAACTAGCAAAGTAGAACTTTAAAAAAAGCAAATTATTTTATAATTATCGAATAGCGTCGCCTTAAGAATAGTTTTGTTTTGTAGCGCATATTGTTGCGATAATTTTGTTCGTTGAGAAAAATACTTGCATCAAATTGTCTTATAACGGCTTTTACAACTTTTGCTATAGAACAAATTATTCTTGTTTGTTTAACAATTTTATAAATGTATTATAGCACGAGATACAACCTTTAAAAATATATATCTATAAGAATTGCAACCATATTGTGAAAGAGTCGTATACTTGCACAAATAGCTTTTAATTAGCGCCTTATAGAATACTTGTATATTATACATGTTTCATTAAGGTTATATAAGGGAAATGATAAAATTATGGTTTAACGTTAATATGCGCTGATTTATAAAATCGTTTTTAGTTATGTTTAATCTAGAAAAATGCTTAATCTTTTATAAATATCCTTTTTTAGGTTAAGTTTAGATTTATCCTACTATAAAGTTCATTGAAACGTTATGGAACAGAAAGATTGGATAGTGCGCATACCCATGCATTATAGGACAACCATTTTCTGTAACAATAAAGTTTAAATATGCGTTATATAGTTTTATCGAAGTTTTAGAGTCAATGTTGCCAGATTGAATTGAAAATACAATGGTACAAGTGAATTTTATAAATATTACTTCGAAATCGTAAGATTAATACAAAGACAACTAATTAATCTTTGAATTAAAGTCAATCCGAAGTTCAAAAAATATAAAAAAGTACCTTGTATGAAATAAAATAACCCTGCCAAAATGGACGCAAATGGTTTAGCTCTCTCTGTCATGGATAGGCTTAGAAACTACGTAGTTAATAATTACAATGTGATAATACACGAAATATCGTTGTATGTAGGGAAACATATTAATAAAAATATAATAAGGATTAGTTTATTTCAAGTCTTGGCTTTACGAAATCTGGCAACTTCTAAAGCGTTGTACCTAACATAGGGCCTATACATCTTCCTTTCACGTTACAAAAAAATTTAAAACGCTGTAATATGCAACAGCATAAAACTATTTTATCGTATATAGTTCTAATTTACACTAGAATATTACTTGACGTTTTTATTTGATATAAAATGGTTGTATTATAATGCGCCATGTTTAAATAATGATTTGTTGGATCCGCGATTGTCGCCATCATGCAAAATTAAGTCGGAGACGTAAGAATGTAGTCTTACCGTTAATTTATTAGTTTTGGAAGACATTCTCTAACGTTATTCTTGAATAAAATGATAACTTAATATTATATATAAAATATATCGAAATAATAAAAAAAAATGATACATATTTTTTTTTTAATTTTAAAGCAAACGTGACCAAAACTAAAGCGCATCTTTTTTGTGCCACAAACATATTATTATACATAGTTTATCAATAAAGTTTCCGGCGCAATGAAGTTTGAGTTATTAACGTTAATCCGAGATTGTTAAAATGATAAAGGTGATATAATATCAATCATTTTTCACTAACGAGCGCCATTAAGTTTCGGCTGATCAATTATTAAATAAGTAGGTATATATTTATAATCTCGGTTGTTATACGCCACTTTCAAAATAATTTGGTTCTAAAATTCTGCACTAAAAAATTAAATATGCCTTTAAATTGCTATATTATCAGACTGCATTATACAATCACTATATAATATTTGTGTAAGACTTTGATAGTGTCGATAAAATATTGTTGTATAAATATCACAAAATACACACTACAAAACAATTTTATAGTTGTTGCATTAAATTGCTTTAAAGGTGTGGTATACAACTTCTATAGAACTCTTATAATGTCAAAATGTTTTATAAAAGTGGCCCTTTTCTGATCCTATAAATATCATAAAAGGGTATTTAACCACGTTATAGGAATTTTAAGCTTCTATAAAATTTATTGTATAGCAGTTTATACTACCCTTATAAAATTTATTTTGCTGGTTGGGTCCTATTTTAAAATACACTTCTTTTACATGACCCCTCATAAAATTTACTACCTTACTAATGAGCCCATTGAAAATGATATTTTTGCTATAATTAGAAAGGTATTAGCATTGTGAAAACAATGGGCTAAACCAGGGGCGGATGGGCCCACCGGGCAACCGGGCAAATGCCCGGTGGGCCGGTCGATCTCTAAATGTTAAGACTGACATTTTTTTTCTCAAAAAGTAGTCAAATATAGTTCTGGAAAATATAAATGGAGAAATGCATAAATTCAGTTTATAGTCGTTACCATGTTGTTTAGTGCAGTGAAAGCCTCATCACTATTTTCTTTGCTTAATTCAGTCGCCACCTTCTTTCGTGAATCGTATAAGAGGATTGATGTTTGGTCATCTATTTCTCGTGACAACATAAGGAGAAAATTAGGAGTAATTGAACAAACTAGATGGTGGTCTAAAGAAAAAGAGTTGGAGAAGATTTTTGGAGATAGCCCATTATACTTAGATGTTCTTGAATCATTGTCAAGTATTTCACAAAACCTTGACCTAAATCCTGATATCCGATCTACTGCAGAAAACTTAAAACAGCAATTCCTTAAAGACGAAAATATCTTTCATCCCAGGTGTTTTTAAAACTGTTTTCTATCACTGGCCCACTTTCAAGATATCTACAGACTAGAGGTTTGGATTTATTGAAAGCAAATGCCATGACTAAAACGTCAACGGCCGAGTTAAAAAGAATTCAACGAGATTTTGAGGCTTTTGAAAAGTCAACACCAATTTTTCTAACTTGGGCTAAGAAAAGAGATATTAGTTTTGACATCGAAGATGAGTTTCCAGTTACGAAAATACGAAAAGTCAAGAAATTCTTCGACGAAAATTGCAGTGATGAAGCTGTTAGTAATTCGAAAGACAAATTTAAAATAGAAACGTTCAATGTTATAATGAATACCGCCATTATGTCAATGGAAAACCGATATAACAGAAATATAAACTTATGTGCTGATATGTCCATTTCCAATCCTATAAATTTTAATGAAATCAAAACCAATGGTATTTCTGAAAGTAGCATGCAGAGCATTTTAAAGGACATTTTACAATTTAAAGAAGATGCCCAAGTGTCAAATATTAAGGAAGAATTGTGCCATTTTGTATTGAATTGGGATATTTATAAGATGACTTTAAATGAATCCTTCCAAAAAGATCCTTTGGCAGATTATGAGGAGATAACTGACGAAGATGACCCAGATGTTATAGATTCACAAACAACCTATAAATGTCAAGAAAAAAGTCCTGGTAGTCTCTGTAGAAACTGTGTACATTGTTGCTATCTAGCAATAATGAAATACAATATGTATCAGAATGCCTATCCATGCTTATCTGTAGTCTACCAATATATTTTAACTTTGCCTGTCACCCAAGTGTCATGCGAGAGAAGTTTCTCTATTTTAAAATACATCAAGAACCGACTACGCAATTCTTTAAGCGATGAACATTTGGAATCATTTATGATAATGAATATTGGTAAAGAAATCTTATGGACAATCGACTATGAGGAGATCATTAATGAGCTAGCAGGATCATCTAGTTTCTTAGCTAGATTATTAATCTTTTAATTTAAAATATCCTTTATTTTTAATTGTCTATTTTGATAAAATGTTGACTGCTATTACACAAATACTATTTTATCCCAGTTGTTAAATTTAGATTTAGATTTTGTTGTAAAAAGTTATAATAGAAGGAGTTAATTCTATTAGAAATATTTTTAGTTTTGTTTACTATTTTTTTAGGTTAGTAATAAACATCGCAAAATAAAGAATGGTATTATTTTTTGTTGTATTTTGTGGGCCGGTTTTAGCAAGTGATTGTCCGGGCCGGTCTTAGGTAGCCCATCCGCCCCTGGGCTAAACTGTGTTACAAAAATCGTGTCGGCCAGTGTTATTAGTATATTCGTTTAGAACTTGACCGGTTTTTTTATTTATCAATGACGTAATGCCTAGAATAATCATATTTATAGGAACTAATTGTATCCGAATAAGTGACGAAAGAAAGAAGACGAACTTTTACTAGAAATGTAATGCATTCGCATGTTCTTTCTATGAGCTGATTCTTTATTTTTCAGCTGCGCCACTGTTAAATTAGAAGGCTCCCTAATACTGAAAGGTAACTTTTGCGTCCAGCTATAGCTAGGGTAAGGTTGGTAGAGATGCCCCAGTGGTAGAGTTGGCCAGCGTTTATATCACTAAGGTTACATTTAATATGATCTGATCGTGCAATAATTTGTCTCTGACTAATGAGCTACTGAAATATCATGTGGGAATATTATGTAGCTCCTTAAAATATAGATGTTTTAGTCAAATTTTAAAAAAATTTTTTCAGGTAGGCTTAAACTTTTCTACATAGATATTTCATTGCTTTTGTTACGTCATGTACCTATTTATCAATAAAAGGTCTGTATTACTACTGACAAATAACTTTTGTTCGGCATTCACAATATAAGAACCACAAATATTTATAAACATTTCTCTTTGGTATCTACATAGATGCTGTATATTATTAGGTACGTGTGACAGTCATCAAAATTCATTGATTATTCAAGATCATATTATATAAATTCATTTATTTCTAGAAAGATTATTCACATTTTATCTTCGTTCCATAATACCAACTCTAGAGTATTGATCCATGCATGCATGGCGAAGTAAAGTCAAAGTTTAGGTAGAGTATAGCGGGCAAGAGCGTCAAGAATTGAATGAGGGTGAAAATCAAGCGATTGTCCTGCGCAAGTGCTGGCTAAATCGGCATCAAATCAAAAAGGGCTCACGGGATAATACTAACTATCTATATCCCTCTACATGTCGGAGTGATCAGTACAAATGTACAGTGTGCACATGAAGTAAGGAACAAATTCATTATTTAACAATCCAAAAATATTTCAGAAAAATTCTCGGACACTTATATAATAATTTTTATTTGTGCATGTTTGGCATACAAATTTACTATACAGGATAACCCAATATAGTAGATATGACATCACCTATACTGCTTATAGTATGTTGCTTAATGCGAGAGGGTAACAAATCATTATTGAATTATAAAACCCAGTGGTCTTCGCCGTATTCCATAGGTGTCTTCTTCTTCTTATCACGCCCTCTCCTCACGAAGGTTGGCGATCCATATGGCTAACATTGTCCTGGATACAGCAGCTCGAAATATCTCAGTCGAAGTGCACCCAAACCATCTTCTCAGGTCCTTCAACCATGAGTTCTGACGTCTTCCAACAGATCTTCTCCCATGGACCTTTCCCTCAATTATCAGCCTTAGCAATTCGTATCTTTCACCTCTCATGATGTGGCCTATGTATCTTGTTTTCCTCTCTTTAAGGGTGGTTAATAACTCTTTCGACTTTTTCATTCGTCTTAGAACGTCTTCATTTGTAACTCGGTGAATCCATGAGATACAAAGCATACGGCGATACACATACATCTCAAAGGCCTCAATCCTTCTCTCAGTCATCGGATCGAGAGTCCAGCCTTCACAGCCATAGAGCAGTACACTGAAAATATAGCACCTGACCATGCGCATTCTGAGCTCCAAGCTCAAATCAAGACTGGTGAAAAACTGTTTCATTCTGGTGAAAATTTTCCTGGCTTGCTCAATTCTAGAACGTATCTCCCGCTTGGGGTCGCACAGCGAGTTGATTATGGTGCCAAGATATTTGAAGGATGAGACTTGATCGATACTTCTGCCATTGATCAAAATCGATTCGATAATATGTGCCTTGGAGAAAACGATCAATTTTGTCTTGGAAATGTTCAGGTGTAGTCCGAATCGTTCACTGTGTTGTGTAATCCGGTCCATCATTTCTTGTAAGTCCGATTTGTTATCGGCCAGAACCACGGTGTCATCTGCGTATCTTATATTAGTGATGCGGACTCCATTCACTTTAACACCTCCCATATCCTCCAATAGAGCCTCTCTGAAAATGGCTTCCGAGTAAATGTTAAACAGGAGCGGAGACAAAATGCACCCCTGCCGTACTCCCCTCCTTATTGACACGGCGTCCGAAGTGTCCCTGTCTACTCTCACCTCCGCAGTCTGGTTCCAGTAGAGCTGTGCTATGATTGTAATGTCTCTTTTGTCAATCCCGGTTGCTGACAATATCTCTAGCAACTTCTGATGCCTAACGCAATCGCGAATGCTTTACGATAATCTATAAAGCAAGCGTATACATCTATGTTCATGTCCCTACATCTCTGTGTTAACACGTTCAGGGAGAAGAGAGCCTCTCGAGTACCGAGTCCACTCTGAAATCCGAATTGAGTGGCACTTATTAGGTGTACTTCGATTATTATTATTTAATTATGCTTATTGTCAGGGGTTTTGAGACCGGGTAGGTAGAGGCACAGCTAGTTTACCTACTGTTTCAAAAATTTGAAATATTTAGTTACTTTCCGGCAGTTATTGAAAAACTTCGTTCTTAAAAATGGCTAGTGTTTGTTGCTGAGAAACGGATTAGTAAAGTTGCGCTTACTAAAAATGAGAATAGTATTGTTCAACGCTCTTCGCCACCAAAATTCAATATTCGTAGTTGCAAAAATAGTTGAAACGTGTTTGAATATGACTGGAGTCAGACAGTCAACAATATGACGATTTGTGCATGAGGATAAACGCGGCCCCATCAGGTCACCAAAGAGAAGTATAGGAAGAAAAGGAACCGTAATAAATGAAGATGAAAAAACTGCCATCAGAACACTCATACACTTGTTTTACTTAAAAAAAGAAATACCTACCTTGGACAAAATAATGTCTGAAATGAGAACGGATAATTTCATTTCACCCATGGGTAAGAAGAAACCTAACTTTGAAGGAAATTAATTTTTGTTATAAAAAAAATACATAACAGAAAATCACTTTTAATAGAGAAAGACGAAATCGTCTGCTGGCGACGACGATATTTGAGGGCAGTTATACAGTTTCGAAGGGAAAACAGGAATATCTATTGTATGGACGAAACTTGGTTAAATGAAGGAAGCGCGAGGCAAGCTTTCATGGAAGGATAGTTCACCGGAATAAAAGCACCTTCGGGAGAAGGCAAAAGATTAATAATTACTCACATTGGTAGCAAAAATGGATTTGTCGATGGCGGCTTACTAGCATTTAAATCAAAACGGACTGGAGACTATTATAAAGACATGAACGCTGATGTATTTGAAGAATTTTACTCCTCCTGGCAGTGGCGTAACTAGAATTTTTTGGCCCCGACGCAAAATATATAAGAAGTCCCCCCTTTCGGTCACAAATCACAAATACTAAATAAAAATAAAACAGCGAGCTTTTTTCTTATTTGCTTTGCTTTACATATATAACTTAAGAAGATATTTCTTTTCATCAAAGAATAACTTTAAATTTAAACCAAGTCCAATAATTAGTTATTAACGAAGTTGCAAATTGTAATAAAATTTCTAGAGTTTAAAACAAAACTCAACCTAAATTTATTAAACCCCAAAATAATTTTTTTCTCACTCTATACAGGGTGATTCACGGTGGATGGAACATTAGACGTTTCTGACGAACCAGTGAAGGAATCGTTGCGAAAATTTGGTTGCTTACATAAACGGACATGCTCTACCCATCTAAAATATTTTTAACAATACAGTGATGCCGCTTCCACACAAAAATAATAGTAACTTTGATTTTTCAAATGGAATACCCTATATTTTATTTAATTTTCGAAACACCCATTACTTTTCTTACAATTTTTGTTAACTCTATTCTACACTTATCTCTTACCGTTTCTAAGATATAAATTAATTTCCGTTTTTTTTGGCCGAAAACTTCACTTTTAAAAATGCTGATAATTTTGAACTCTAAAATACTGAAACCCTGAAATTTGGTAAATAGTTAACTAATACCATAGGGCTCTTTGCCCTACCCTCAAATCTTAGTTGCAATATACAGGGTGGTTAAAAAATACACTTATTCTGGTAACTTGAAAAAGTGACCATAAGTCCTTTTTTTGAAATGTAACACCCTGTATATTATTACGTATTTGAAAAGCTGCTGAAATTTCTCCTAATTCTTGTATATTCATACCTGTACCTAACTAACTCGTTTAACCATTTTTTTGACGTATTAAGCATGATTTGTAAAATTTTCTATACAATTCAATTTTCATTCGGTTATTAGTAAGTTAGCCATGACAAAAACAATGATGTTGACTTATGTTACTATGGTTATCGTTTTGACATTTCATTAAGTTTAGATACAAGATAGTTACAGTACAAGACAGTTTAAAATCATGGAAGAAACCTATACAAATGCAGTTCTTATGAATTTATTTATTTTATTTGGACAATGTGATAGAATTATCACCAGGACATGTATAAAGTTTAACGAAATGTACCCTAATTTACAGCCAATGTATCTCAGAAAATTCATAAGGATCCAGAACAATTTTACTGCCTTTGGTTCAGCTTTAAAAGCGCCAAGAAACTTGCCTCGACCCGTGACTTCTAATGAAGACAACGAGATTAATGTTTTGGCATATTTTCATGTATTTCCCCAATCTTCAATACGATGTGCTCAATACGATTTAGGTATAACATATTCATCAGTTCAAAGAATTTTAGTAAAACATAACATGCATGATTACAAGTTTACAAAAGTTCAAGCCATGAAGCCTCAAGATCCTCAACAGAGAGTACAATTTTGTGAAATGATATTGGTGCGCACTCAAGAAGATCCAAATTTTTTAAATAGGATAATTTGGACCGATGAATCAAAATTTTCAAGGGAAGGGATTTTAATTAGACGAAATAGTCATTTCTGGTCCAGAGAAAACCCGCATGTAACAAAAGAAGCCGGATTTCAAGAAAAATTTAGTTTTAATGTTTTTTGCATGTTAATGGATAATCAATTAAATTATGTAATATACGAGGAGTCATTAAATTCGAGAAACTATGTTAATATTTTGAGGACAGATGTCGAAAATTTTGTAGATAATCTGCCACTTGCAGATTATCGAAGCTGTTGGTATCAACTTGATGGAGCTCCTGCACATTGCACTAGGGAAGTTAGTGCAGAACTTGATAGGATTTTTGACGATCGTTGGATAAGACGTTTGGGACCTTGGAATTGGCCTCCAAGGTCACCCGATCTCAATCCATTGGATTTTTACTTGTGGGGCATGTTCAAAGAAAAAGTTTACAAATCACCCGTAAATTCTAAAGAAGAGCTGCTACTTCGAGTCACTCAAGTATTTAGAGATCTAAACCCAACCGAAATTAGATCTGCAACGACAAATGCAGTCAACACCCGCATATTAAAGTGTTTGGATGTAAACGGCCAGTGTTTTGAACATTTGTTAAAATAGCATTTTATTAGTTATAATTTTAGTAGTCTTTTATTATTTCACTAGTTAACATTTAATAAAATTGTTCTGGATCCTTATGAATTTTCTGAGATACATTGGCTGTAAATTAGGGTACATTTCGTTAAACTTTATACATGTCCTGGTGATAATTCTATCACATTGTCCAAATAAAATAAATAAATTCATAAGAACTGCATTTGTATAGGTTTCTTCCATGATTTTAAACTGTCTTGTACTGTAACTATCTTGTATCTAAACTTAATGAAATGTCAAAACGATAACCATAGTAACATAAGTCAACATCATTGTTTTTGTCATGGCTAACTTACTAATAACCGAATGAAAATTGAATTGTATAGAAAATTTTACAAATCATGCTTAATACGTCAAAAAAATGGTTAAACGAGTTAGTTAGGTACAGGTATGAATATACAAGAATTAGGAGAAATTTCAGCAGCTTTTCAAATACGTAATAATATACAGGGTGTTACATTTCAAAAAAAGGACTTATGGTCACTTTTTCAAGTTACCAGAATAAGTGTATTTTTTAACCACCCTGTATATTGCAACTAAGATTTGAGGGTAGGGCAAAGAGCCCTATGGTATTAGTTAACTATTTACCAAATTTCAGGGTTTCAGTATTTTAGAGTTCAAAATTATCAGCATTTTTAAAAGTGAAGTTTTCGGCCAAAAAAAACGGAAATTAATTTATATCTAGAAACGGTAAGAGATAAGTGTAGAATAGAGTTAACAAAAATTGTAAGAAAAGTAATGGGTGTTTCGAAAATCAAATAAAATATAGGGTGTTCCATTTGAAAAATCAAAGTTACTATTATTTTTGTGTGGAAGCGGCATCACTGTATTGTTAAAAATATTTTAGATGGGTAGAGCATGTCCGTTTATGTAAGCAACCAAATTTTCGCAACGATTCCTTTACTGGTTCGTCAGAAACGTCTAATGTTCCATCCACCGTGAATCACCCTGTATATTGCAAATTCATTAATTAAACCTTTAAGGTCTAATTTGTTCGCAGCTTCACTTTCGACGGAAATTAGACAAGAACTACAGTGGGCCCCCAAGCCTGGGGGCCCGAACGCATTGCGCTCACTTGTCTTATGGTAGTTACGCCACTGCCTCCTGGGTCTGTTATAGTTATAGCTACCACTCAAGAACATCCGAAAAAATACCAACGTCTTCTTGGAAAAAAAATGACATAATTCTTTGGCGTACTGTAAACAAGAAGCCATTTCATAAAGATATGCTAAAAAAGGAGCTACTGGAGATTGTAAAGTTGAATAAACCTCTTTGTACGAGATTTGTTGTCGACGAAATCGCTTTAAAACGAAATATAACATAACTTTGCCTTCCGCCATATCACTTGTCACCGCTGTCACTTTAATTTCATTCACCAAACTCGCCTTTCTATTCTATGCAAATTAGGGTGACCCTAATTTAGGACCAACTCGAGGTGTGTAGGTCTTAAATATCTGAAATACGTAATTTTTAAAACCTATCATTACAATTTACCTAAAATTTACAATGCAACCTGTAATTTGTCCACCCTTCTTAACGGGTCCTTTAATTGCAAATTTACATTTTATTACTCTCTTAAATTAAGCAACAGAGTGTACCTAGTTTAGATATGTCATATACAAAAAGAGCAGATTCCAAAAACATAACACGCTCGTAGAATAAAGTTGATAGTTTCGTAGCTACAGGATAAAAAAAAATTGTATTTAAAGTACAGCGTTTTTTGAATTTACAAATTAAAATTTAAGACGTAAACTACTTAATTAAGTATTTAACGGTCCCCCTACTTGTGCCTGGCTCAATTTAAAGTCACTTTTAACGCATTTTAGTATTTACTATTCATATTCTTGAAACTGCATTTTTTAAATTTGTTTGCTTGTGGATATTATATTAATTAAAAAATTAAAATTAAAAAGTGGATTTGCTTTCATTAGGTCTGTCCGGTATAAGAATATTTTGTTTCCTTTATTTAAATTGTAAACGAAATATTAATAAACATTTTGTTTTTTTTTTTTAATCTTACTATATTTAAATTCTATTTTTTATAAAAAGAGATATGCAAGCAGGTTGATAAAACTAGTACCATAACAACGTTTTGTACCTTTATAAATTTTAGCACAATCATAAAGGCAAGGCAGTTCCAATTCAAAATTAAGGTATTACTGACTCCACCTAGGATAAATGACTTAAAGCATCTAGTAATACAGTTGCCTTCTAGAGGGCGACGCTAATACGCAGTCGGAGATAATTTAAAGAACATTGTTGCATTACAAGCCAGGAGTTTGGGTCGGAGATAAAAAATATTTATCTCCAGAAAAAATTCCTTTCTTTGCTTATTAAATCTAAAAAATAGCCTGCTGATAAAAAAACACGCACAATAAGGTCGTCATGATAAAAGAAAATTTGAAGAGACGCGTTAGTTTTCAAGGTAGTGAAAAGAAAAATACGCCGCATAACCTGAAATAACCAAAATATAAGAAATGGTTACGTGGATACATTTCTCGACGACAACCCTCGCGTCGGCCTAGAGGAGTAACTACTTGCTTACGCGCCTAAACCAATTGGATATGGGACATGATTAATTTAAAAATTTGTGAAACCCGACCTTGTTCCATTTTCCATAGGTAACTTGGTTTTATCTCGTTGCGAGCCCACATCGCATTAGGTGAGAGTGAAAAAAAGTTCCATAACGGTTAATTTCTTCCACTCTGATCTACTTTGTGTTTATAACGAGCGTAGTAACTTCTAACAGTTCTTTTAGTCTTTGCATTTACACAATATCGACTTGTGTAGATGCATAGAAAGGTGCTATAAAAAAAAACGATTTTGAGCCATTTAAAATACTTAGAAGAAATAAACCCAGGCGGCACCTACCCGTAATTATTCATCGGGAGGATCTGAAATGTATGAGTTAGCTACAACAAACGAAAACTTCATATAAGTATTTTAAATTGTTGGCACGAAAATTTTAGGAAAAGTAACGACGCTGCAAAGTTTTACCAACAACTCTTTGTGCAACAAAGAAAATATATATATATATATGCTCGGTATCCATTTGTGAGGGTCATAGGGGGTAATTAAATAATTTGTACACTTCGGTTTAGTCGAAGTGGAGGTTGCAAACAGCAATCGATAATAAACATGCTGGTTTGATCTTGATGTTAAAAAGGTTTACGTTATATAGGCAAGAACAGGGAAACTATGGTGTTACAATACAGGGTGTTTCTAAATATCATGTACCGGGTGTTTCACCTTAGGAGGTAATCGGCTATATCTCAGAAAGTAATAACACTAGGACTTTGGGAATAAATATATATCGATAAAAGAGGCCAAGAGAAATTGCTGGAAATTATTTTTAAGTTCGAAAAGTGACCGCTAGGGAGCGTAGGAGAACTTTCAAAAGAGAAATGCCGATTTTCTCTTGATTTTTCTTAATAAAAATATATTAAAAATATAAGCATTGTATTCTTCATAAAATTATGCAACTTTATGTTAGGAATCGTTTTTTCCTATTTTCAATAATAAAGTGGTGGGAGAAGGTCAAACTTTTTTTTCTTTCAAATGCTGATATCTCTGCTTTGGATAAACCGATTTTATTCAACTTGGTCTTGAAAAAAAGCCCTTCTTTTCCTCTACACGTATATCTATTAACTATACCATATTGATTCTGATGGTGGCCACTAGATGGCGTTTTTCCGTAATTCCAGAGATTTAATTGATTAATTAATGTTTTAAAAAATGGCCTATTTTTCCATATTAATTATTATTATCCCTAATTCTCTAGTTTAACAAAAGATATCACGTTGCGGTTTTCAGTTCCTTTTAGTATCTTTTCCTCCTCTACAAGCTGATGGGGTTAGTTTTTTAATCCGAAGTTTCGGATTCGAGCGACCATCATCAACTTTTTTATTTTAAATTCGGACCTGGATTTTTTATTCTACTATTTAATAGCCTTTATAAGCCTAAAATAAAATATGATGAAAAAGCCATATCATAACATTTGATTTTTTTGAGAAAATCCTTATTCATTGAGGAATTACGGAATAACGCCATCTAGTGGCCACCATCAGAATCAATATGGTATAGTTAATAGATCTACGTGTAGAGAAAAAGAAGGGATTTTTTTCAAGACCAAGTTAAATATAATCGGTTTATCCAAAGCAGAGATGTCAGCGTTTGAAAGAAAAAAAGTTTGACCTTCTCCCACCACTTTATTATTGAAAATAGAAAAAAATGATTCCTAACATAAAGTTGCATAATTTTATGAAGAATACAATGCTTATATTTTTTACATATTTTTATTAAGAAAAATCAAGAGAAAATCGGCATTTCTATTTTGAAAGTTCTCTTACGCCCCCTAGCGGTCATTTTTCGAACTTGGAAATAATTTCCAGCAATATCTCCTGGCCGCTTTTATCGATATATATTTTCTCCCAAAGTCCTAGTGTTATTACTTTCTGAGATATAGCCGATTACCTCCTTAGGTGGAACACCCGGTACATACGGAAGGGGGTAATTCTGAATGAGAGACCATTAAGCCGACCAGGCAAAAAGAAGGGACATATATTTAATGAGAATTCCTCTTGAAAATGTGTTTCTACAATTTCATGTGGATTTACTTCAGCCCATATGAGGTTATTGTTGTGAAAATTTAAATTTGAATTTCTTGAAAAATTGCCTTCGTCGGTGAAAAGGATTTTGCAATCAATGGGGTTTACTGCTAGCCTACTAAGGTACCCCTGGCAGAAATTAATCCTTAAAGGAAAACCTCGAATGCACCTGCACCCTTTGAATGCGGTAACGGTATATAGCAGAGAATCACGCAGGATACATCAAACAACTTGATGACTAATATTTAAATGTTTACACATTCTTCTGGTGCCAGTTTCTATATGTTCTTCTGTTTTATTTAGAACAGCATCTTCGATCTGTGGTGTTCTAACAGTACGTGGTCTAACTACATCATTGGTATCCTTATTAAGAGTTCCAGCTTCCACAAGACGCCTATGAATGTTCGATGATCAGGTGTCATTCTTTGGAATAGCGCTCCATGTAACAATTTGCAACTTATTCCTTCAATTTATAAACACATGCAAGTTACAATATCAAATGTGAACTATCAAGATTAATAAAAACAAGAGATTATCCAAATAAAGCCAGATCCTACTAGACCATTTTAAAAATTTTAATTTCATGTAGCGAAATACAGAAAATGTTTTTTTATTTTTTTTCTCGATAACGATCGCAGATGCGAAAAAGCTTACAAGATACTAAAAAGTTTTTAAACAAAACAGATTAGAGGGCGAAAAAGAGGCATGACCCCTGAAAAAAAAAACTCCCTGTACATTATCACTATTATGCTCAATGATGTAGGCCCTACAGCGTAATCTATATTCCAAATTTGAGCTAAGTATCTCCAGAACTGCAAGAGCTATAAAGAAAAAACTAAAAATATCTTGCCATTTTAACACCCTGTAGGTCGGTAACGAAACGGATGCGGACCTATATTTGTATGAATTTTTACTCACGAAATAAGCCAAAGAAT
Organism: Polydrusus tereticollis; assembly: GCA_963920685.1. Classification (NCBI taxonomy): domain Eukaryota; kingdom Metazoa; phylum Arthropoda; class Insecta; order Coleoptera; family Curculionidae; genus Polydrusus; species Polydrusus tereticollis. The sequence goes on along the minus strand of OY987329.1, from coordinate 85,242,504 downwards.
TACCCCCTTCCGTGTGTTTATAATATTTAGGAACACCCGGTAAATACGCAATGCGATCAATCAAGTTATAATTATATTATATTTGGCAAGTTCTTATGTTGCGAAAACTAATAATTGAGAAAAAACAGCTTACAAAATTGTTTTAAGGACGCACCCACACTATAACTTACATTTGTTTGTGTTCATACATCGTAAGCACAAAAATTGTTAAAGGTTATCCCTTGTCAATATATCCAGTATCTAATAATAATTTGTTACACTCAAATCAGCAAATTCACAAATGTTTCAAATATCAAATCGCAAATAAACCCACACAAAATATCAACCAACTTTCAAACCTAATCAACGAACACTGATCCTGGCATTGGCAAAAAGGCCAAACGGTGGCAGCAGCTCAAGTCATAAAAGGAATCATTGTCAACTCGGGAAAATTTATGGCCGTCCTATCGCGACCTTTCCCTTTTGTGCAACGGACCCACTGGCATTGTGGTGAGAACACGTCGTGCGAACACGCGGGAGTGCATACAGTAGCACCCTTAAGGGTCTGAATACTTATTGCAGGGCCGAGAAATGAAGGGTCGAGGGTTGATAAGAAATATTAAAATGGAGAAAGAAGATTAAATACTTATATATTTTATGTTATTCTAGAATTGAAATAAATAATTAATTGATCTAACTTGAACTTAATGATGAATGTGCCAATTTAGTGAAAATGAGATTATCGTAGTAGAAAGGTTATAAGAACCATGTTGTAAGCAGTTCTCTAAAGATGGCGCTGCCAGGATATGCCGGGACATTTCCACTAGAAAGGTGATAAGAATATTTGTCTTTTTTGGTGATAACTGCCAGCATGGAGCAAGGTATGTTTGTGCCGACACTTACACACTCTACCAAGTTCTATTTATCTCAGCTGTCGGTGGGCGAGGGTCTAACGAAGTAGCTTCATGCTTACTTACTAACATTTCAACAATGTTCTTATACACAAAAAGAACGTGGAGCCGGGTGCTCCTATTTACATTGATTATCTTGGTGCCAAATAATGGAGTGGAATCCATGAATTGAATTATTGAATTCTGCCATATGATCGCGACTATGCCCTTATCGAGAAACGGGCACAGGTCGTGAAAGCTATTGTTGTTAAGATAAAACCCTTTATTTAAAGTAGTGGACATGACAAAACATGGATTTTGGGATCCTAAATCGGCAGTGAATACCACCAGAGGCACCGGGACCCCGGAAAAAATCTGGGTGGACTGGGGTCCTAATGGTTAGCTCTATAAAATTTTTAAAATATTTTACACCTCTTCAAAGAATACCACCCCACAGGAGTAAATTTTGGAGGGACTAATTGAGAATCTATTAAAATGTAAAAAATTACATCTGATAAATTCACTCCTAGAATGTATATTTGACATTTGCATTTTTATCACTTTGACATCGATAAAAAAAGGTGCATCCTTTTTTATCGCGATAAAACCCTCTCCAGCTAAAAATTAAATGGTAAAAACCTCTCCAGCTCTCAGCTTTTCATTTTCATTGCTCGGCAACCTGACATATTGTTACAAATTAATTTGATGGTGTCAAACATTTTTTTAGTAAAGTGTTATTATTTTTTTAGTATCTATTAATGCCAAAATTCGTGAATTTCTCTAGCTAGAAATCACTCGATCTTTTTTTTAAGATCGGATAAACTTTTATTTTTTAAACTCAAACTAGATCACTTTTTAGCAATTTAAACTCCAGCGTTTTTATCATTCGTTGGTTCTTGTTAAATTTCTAAGCAATCTAGTTTTCGTAAAAACTAAAAGTTTATCCGATAAAAAAAAAGCTCTTGTGGTTTTACGTATGATAATAATTCAATAACAGAGTGATTACTGCGGGCTGTTTGTTTTAGTATAACAATCTACTTCACTGTATTATACAAGACTCTGCTGTAGAAAATGTTGACAAAAGTACGTCAATACAACCTGAAGAAGAAAATACAGTTGTTTCATCTGAACCGTCTACACCGGAAAATGTAAACTTATTTAAGCAACCAAGACACCAAGAACTCTAATGTTTTTTCAAAATCTTTCCTAAGCAACAAACTGACGACTCTAAACTTCCTTTTAACTCAAAAAGGTATTTTATCGAGAAGATGACATTAATCGTTCTTGGTTAACATACGATAACTTATCTGCAAAATTATACTGTACTGTCTGCTTGGCGTATACTAAACCAACCGAGAAAGAGAAAAGTACTTTTTTTCTAAGGTCTGAATGATTGGCAACATACCTATCAACGAACTAAGAAGCATGAAAATAGCAAAATGCACATTGCCTGCTATGAGTCTTATTTACACCTTTCAAAAGATAAGGACATGGGAACTATGATATTTTCTAATCAAAATAAGTTCAAAAATAGTAAGTTAAGAAAAAACGACAAGTTTTGGTGAGAGCTATTGACTTTGTCAATAGGAAAACGAGGTTTAAGCTTTTGAAGTAAAAAGTCAGAAGCTGCTTATAGGTGCATTAGAAGGCTAAACTTTAGACCATGGCAACTTATTAGAAATGATAATTTTGTTGGGTAAATACGACATCGTAACAAAGGAACACTTAAGCAATATTCTAAAGAACGTAAAATAAATGTCGTGGAAATTTATTAACTTTCATGTCGAAAACAACGGTAAATTTGGTTATACATTATACAGTCCATCTCCTTTACAATGAAATGTGTTATATGAAATAAAATATAATCCACTTGCTTGTTTCCAGTACAAATAGATAACACAAGATATATCTATACAAGATCAATATTCTATAACTATAAGATATTTGAAGGGAGGCAACATCGAAGAAAAATTACTTGCTGTTGCCACCTCCAACAAAACAACTGGTAAGAGATTTATGAAACTGGTGCAAAAAGTTTTGGTGTCTGATAAATTAAATATCCGAAACTGTCTGGAAAATGTTACGGATAGAGCGGCCAATATGAATGGCCAATACAATGGATTTACTGCATGGTTAAGTTCGGTACATCCTGGTCAAGTGAATTTAGTTTTATGTGCAACTAAATCGCCAATTGCCGCAGCATCGTTTCTTAAATTGTTAAATTCATTAGCAGTATTTTTAAAGAAGTCATATCAAAGAATGAAGAGATTTAAACAACAAAAAAATACACGACATAGAAGATTACAGTTAATATGCGAAACTAGATAGTGGGCTAAACATACTGCATTAAATATAGTTCTTGGGTCATATGGCACATGTGAAAAATGTGATTATTATAATTTTATTGCACTTATGGCTATATAAAATAAAGAAAGCATCAGTCCAGAAGCAAGAGTAAAAGCTAAAAACCTTAAAGATGCACTTTTTAAAATAGGAGACCGTTTTAATTACTCATATTTACTTAAGATTATTTTTTTTAACTACCCTATTGTCGATATATTTACAGACCAGTGGACTTGATTTATTATAATGTCACCAGATGGTGGCTTCCACTCTGTCTCAAGTAAGCAATGTTCAAAGAGATGTCGAAAAGGTTATTAACAATTCAAGAAAAATTATTCAGTGGGCAAATGAGGATTGAGTTAGAAGACTGTTATCCAAATAAACGTTTAAAGTGGGTAAAAGAAATGGATACGAGTTTCTCCGACTCATCATCGAAGGAAAGATAGAGGGTAAACGATCTGTGGGCAGACAACAGAACTCATGGCTGAAGGATCTGCGTCGATGGTTAGGACGGGCATCTATAGAGATTTTCAGAGGCGCGGTTTCACGCACCATTATAGCCAGTTGGATCGCCAACCTTCGTAGGGAGACGGCGTCCTAAGAAGAAGAAAATAAATGGCTGATGAACTGCTGATAACGATCCCATTAAGAATCCTTTAAAAAGGTTTACCATAGAAGAACATAACAGGATTTTAGATGCAGCTGTAGGAAGTATGGTCAAGCGGTTTTAATATAATGGAAAGTTCTACATGAACTTTAGCTTTTTATCGCCACAATACTTTAGTGAAACTATAAGTTTACCCACAGATGATTTACAGTCTTTGAGTGACAAATTAATTAAATTTAATGACCGGGTGACAAAAGAAAATATAGGAAATGAACTGAATAATTTAGCCAACCGCTGGAAAGTTTCTATAGGTAACTGATCAATATCACTATTTTTCGACAACCGATGAAGAATATCAAGAATACGGTAATAGTGAAAAAGAAGATACGCTTATTACGCAGTTACCTACCCATGCGGATGTTGCCACAATTGTTCAATTTGTTGCTACAAAAATTGGATGAACCAATAACATTATGAGTTCAAGAAATGTAGGGTAAAGTTGGTAGAGATGCCCCAGTGGTAGAGATGGCCTACCTTTATAACTCGAAAACATTTACATACACGATTATGTGGTTTGTCCAAACCCAATCAGTTGTTTATGCTAAGGTCCGAAAAGTAGTGTTGCTGCTGACAATTGTCTGGTTTTGACAAAGTTTTGTGATCTTTTTTTGAGGTAGGTGTAAATTTTTATACATGATTACGCTATAGTCTGTAAAATCATTAATATTTTTTTATTTAATTTGCAATTTGGCCAAACAATTGTGGAATGCATGTGCTACAATATTCTAACCTCAAAACACATGTACCTGTTCATTTATAAAAACTACATGGTGGGGCATCTTATACCATCTTTTGGTATAGATGCCCCAGTCAAAGTGGGTAGAGATGGTCTGTTAATATAGTACGTAATTTTTTTCAGTTTCAAGTTCATTATGGCGTCCACCGAAGTTGAGGACCTTACGATGCTAGACGACGGGGACTCTGACAATTCAACTGAAAATGATGAGTGCGCGGGATGTGGAGAGAAATATTCACAAACCACCAGAAAATATGACTGGGTAAAATATATACACTGTGAGCAATGGTTTCACGATGGATGTAGCAAATTTGTTAATTTTTGCGATCCCTGTGGACGAGTAGCTACTAAAAAGAAGACCTAACTTATTTTGCTCGTTATTTTGTATTCGAGTACATAGGCCATCACTACCACCCTGTGTGGGGCATCTTACCCAACCCCTGAGGGAGAGATGGCCAATTACAAAAATTTTTCTTTATGTATTTTCGTGAAATAAAACTTGTTATTTTTGCATCTTTTTATAAATATCGTAACTGAATAAAGTTCCAATTACTGAAAAACATGCGCATTTTCTTTATTACTTATTTGTTTAATGCTTAGGCCAGGTGAAAAAAAGGTGGGGCGTCTCTACCAACTTTACCCTACAGAAAGAAAGTCAAAGCATACTATAAGATCCTCTGATGGTCAAATAAAAAATCAACAAACATAGGTACACTCTTGTTAGCCAAACTCATCTATGCATGTGAACAAAAATCGATCGGAATACTTTTTCCTTATGGGGCCCTTAAAATTTGCGCCCTTCAACAGATCTCCGGCAACTGAATAAGAATCATGGGTGAATCTGTTTAGCCTTCGGATAATCAGGTTATGCGCTCCCCAATATTGCCAACGTGTGTGCAAAAAATTATTTAACATTTTTCTTCTCTCTTTCTCTTCTTTCTTGATGCAAAGTATCCCCAGTTTACGGTATAAGTCTTGCCCATACAGCTGTTGCTGAAGCGTATTGCAGTATGGATGAAACCTGTGCAAGGGCAATATCATTATAACTGACTTTTGACTCATTCCAGCATCTCTAGCAAGCCGCCTGGAACCTACATAAGAAGAGTTAATAGCTACCACTCCAAAAACCCCAACTGCCATATTTTCGTTTGTTTGAGTTCTACTACGAACTCGTGGTATCGCCTACAAACTGCCAGTAGTGCGACATCTGGTTTTCAGCCTTTTAAATACCATGTGAGATTTCAGGTTGTTAGGAAACCTCTCTGCCCACACTAGTACAGTTTCGCTGTAGTTCCTTCTACACTACTCCAAAATTGACAACATATTAACTTGTACATTAAAATTCGCTTTCATGTTTTGACCAATAAATTGAGAAATAATTATTAAAACAAAATTTTCAATTGACCAGTAAACATTACGCATTTCCATGGGCACACACATTAATTCTGAAATAAGTGAGCTTGATTTAAGTATTAGTAGAATTTATTTATTTATTTAAATTCAATCAAAATTTGGTTAATTATAATTTCATAGATTTAAATTTTAGCAACAAAAATACATAACAGGGGAAGGGGAAATATTTTTTATTTGAATTTGCTTACGAAATTTCACATATTAGAGTGAACGCCACCCTCCCGAAGTACACAAATTTCCCAAGTTTTAATCGTGCTATATTCAACCAGAACCTAAGTAAATTTCCAAATTATTACAAGATTTACACGAACGGTCAAAGAGTCAGAATGGAGTTGGCAGTGCTTTTGCTATCCCCGAAGCTAATATTGTGTATAAGTAAGTGCGATGATAGAACGTCAATATTAACTGCCGAAGCCCAGGCTATTATAAACGTCCTAGAATATGTAAGTGATTCCACAATATGTCAAAGGGTAGTTATTTTGTCAGGCTCTCAGTCAGTGCTAAAAGCAGTATATCGTAACAACGGTTGTAATCATCCTCTTATTGCAAGAACTCTAAACCTCATAACTATTCTCTATACCAAAATATTCCAGGTAGAGTGGATTCGGGTCAAAGAATATACGGGATTGAAAGGTAACGAAGAGGTTGATAGGGCTGCAAAGGAAGCAGTGGAAAATGATGAAATTTTAGCCAAAGTACCTACAAGTGATCTATTCACCTTACTAAGGCAGATCTGCTGACATCTTGGAAGGCAATGTATCAAAACTACGTACTAAATAATAAAAACCTTTACACCTCCATTTATTTAAAAATTACAATAATTAATCCACTAATAAAAAGAACGCAGCTAACGTCACTGGACATGGCAACTTTAATAAGCATCTCTACAGACTAGAACTAAATGAAACACCTCACTGCTCATTGCTCTTGTGATAATCAATCTATCGACGACATAAACCACAAGATTTTTCACTGCGACCTTAACACAACAGACTCCCTCTGTTCAGAACTCGCCAAACATAATTTATTGCCTCTCAATTTTACCTCCCCAATGTCGATGGCTAATATAAACATAGTTATAGAAAGTATATTTATTAATTACATTAAACTGTCCAGATTTAAAGCATACATTATTATACATATAAAATCCCCTGCGCAGTCCTTGCTTATCCTTAGATGTTTTTTTCCTTTTTAAGTGGTCTTTACTGTCCCGGGTAAACCAAAAGTCGCCCTGATAGACCCCGGTGGCGTGAAGCGAGTGTCTCCGTGCATATTTCTATATAATGTACCCTTAACTACTTTATTTATATATAATATAATAATATATTCTGCTGTGGCTAAATGAGCTATGCTCAAGGTCAAAAGAAGACGAAAAAAAATAAATTTTAGCAACAAAAATACATAATATCACATAAAATTCCAAACTTGCCCCCTGCCCTCAAACTTAAGAAAGAGGTAAAATGTAAAGAATATGGTTAAATATTTCTCACCATATCCCCTTTACCTCACCAAGATTTCATGACCATATTTAAAACCTTAGATGTTGCCTTATAACACTTTAAAATACTCGACTTGTATATATATTTTTAAATTTTCGTGTCAGTTAAGTCCTAGTGTGCATTTCAGTGTGCACATTAAATGTCAGAATTTGGATGGAAAAAAAAAATTTCTGGAAAAAAATAAATTAATATTGACCCAAATACCGAAATAATAAATTTTTCTCGTGTTCGAAAAAATCATTACGGAGACGGTTTTAGAGAGATGCATTTTTTTACCATTTTAGAGGTCGTTTTCTTCCAAACTACTGAACAAAATGTTTCAAACTAACCAACGTTAAAAACCAGGCCTTTTAAAATTGAGGTATCACTTAATCCCTGGTCCCATTTAATTTCTTAAGGGTTGAAATTACAGGTATATCTACAAAGGTCTCTTCCTGGCGCGATTTTCTTAACACTGGCAATAATAATTATGAAAAACAGGACTTCTTCTGTTATAACTTGCCGACCCTGTACAATAATCTATATACTGATTGGGGAAATCATGTAAATACCTAATAAAAAAAAAGAATTTTAAAGGTAGTGCGGTGGAAAGTTGATAATAGGAAACATTTCCTTTCAACAAACTAGAGGTATATCTAGAAAGTAGGTTTTTTCTGTTAGTGTGCCCAAATCCCACTTTAACTTATGTGCGTTAAAGATTTCCAAGAATCGATTGGACATGTTGACCCCTATGAAACAAATAAAAGTTATTCTTGGAAACAAAATGCGTAGCGTTATCACGAAAAGCGAGAATAACCAAAACTCGCATGTCCAGGTGTGATCTCTTATCGCAGACAACCGGTATAACTAATTTATTTTTAATTATACAAAAAAATGTTACTATCCTTACTAGAAGAAAAGAAAACAGATATTATTTGTGAGATATCATGAACTAATTACGTGCCTATTATATTTGGGTCTCCAGCAAATCAGGTTTTTTAGATTTTTGACCCGGTATCACAAGTTTTTGATATTGTCAATTTTGAGAAATCTACAACCTGTACTTTATGCAACAATATTTTGGGATTTTAAAATTGTTTACAAAATACCTATCCTAGTGGAAAAACACATCCAACTAGTATAAAGAAAACATTGGGGTTACAAATAGTCCAGTTAAAAAAATGTTCGGTTCGGGCTTAATTTAGTTGAAATACAGGGTGTTACAAATTCGACATACGAGCATTGGAATCTCGGAAACCATAGGAGTTAGAGAAACGGTTAAATGGGGGCAAAGTTGTGCAATTCGGTGCTGATTAAAATGCCGCTTTAAAAGTTTTAAAATTCCGAATAATTCCGATATTAATCGAAAAAAAACGAAATTTTGCAAAATCGTTTTTATTTTTTCCTGCGCTCATTTGGATAGCTATTTAAAATAATTGACCCTTTGTCGTTGCAACTTTTTCTCCTCTACAAAATGACGTTATTAAACTAAAGATCCGACGTTTCGTCTCCGAGCGGCCAACATCAACTTTATTTTTTTAAATACGGACCTAGAATTTTTTTTACCGATTTTTAAACCCCTCTACCCTCCAAATGTAATGGCGGTATTACTTTCTAATAATGAATTGTTTTTGCTTATTTCCTTTTAAGTTCGTATTTTACATTTGTTAGTCCGGTCCTGGCAACGAATCACAATATTAATTAAACACTTTATTTTATTTAAAATATTCATACATAAGTAACATAATTTATTTTATAAGAATTTTCTAATAATTATAAATTTCTTAATTATAAAACTAAAATTATAATTTTCTAAATGTTCAAAAATATTGCCGTTTTGCTCAATGCAACGATCGATTCTTCTTACAATTTTGGCGACAGCCCTTTCAACCGATCTTCTCCTTATCCTACCAACTGCAACCTGTATGCGTTTTTCCAGTTCCTCCTTGGTATCTAAGTCATTTTTATAAATAACATTTTTTAATGCCCCCCATAAAAGAAATCCAAAGGCGAAATATCTGGCGACCTCGCTGGCGACTCTATTGCCCCACCATTTCCGATCCACCTATCAGTAAAATCAACTTTAAACAAACTTTAAAGAATTGGAAGAATAATACAACATACAGTTCGTAGGCTATAACAATTGAAAGGGGGTAGTATAGCAAGGATCATAAGAAACATCGATCTGTGCATAGGTAGGTACCTATGGGTTAAAGGAAATATTTTTGAACATTTTGGAAATTAGAGCTTTCCTAATAAACTCAAATTTTCATGAAACCCATTCGTAAAGGTTTTTATAAAAAATAACGTCTTTAATTAATATTGTGATTCGTTGCCAGGACCGGACTGACAAATGTAAAATACGAATTTAAAAGGAAATAAGCAAAAAGAATTCATTATTAGAAAGTAATACCGCCATTACATTTTGAGGGTAGGGGGGTTTAAAAATCGGTAAAAAAAATTCCAGGTCCATATTTAAAAAAATAAAGTTGATGTTGGCCGCTCGGAGACGAAACATCGGATCTTTAGTTTAATAACGTCATTTTAAAGAGAAGAAAAAGTTGCAACGACAAAGTGTCATTTATTTTTAAATAGCTATTCAAATGAGCTCAGGAAAAAATAAAAACGATTTGGCAAAATTTCGGTTTTTTTCGAATAATATCGGAAATATTCGGAATTTTAAAACTTTTAAAGCGGCATTTTAATCAGCACCGAATTGCACAACTTTGCCCCCATTTAATCGTTTCTCTAACTACTATGGTTGCCGAGATTCCAATGCTCGTATGTCGAATTTGTAACACCCTGTATCTACAATTCGTTTTTTGAATGAAAATTGCACTATGTCTTAATTTAATGTGCATCGCTTAACTGGTGGACAGTTATGTTTATATGTTATGTTATTAGTTTCTTTATTTGAATTTACTAAGGTAGCTAATCTTTAGTGTCGGTTACAATAATTTACCCATTTAAGTGAAAGGTTTGACATTTTTTTGAATTCTTTCATTTATTAGTACCCCAAAACCTACAAATTTTTGTACTTTGTTTCTTAATAGGAGAGAGTAATAAAGTGTAAATTTGCAATGACAGGACCCATTGGGCAGGGTGGACAACTTACACGTTGTATTGCAAATTCAAGGTCAATAATTGTAATGATAGTTTTTAAAAATTTCGTATTTCTGACCTACACACCTCGAATCGGTCCTAAATTAGCCTCAAGCTAATTTGCATACAAAAGAAGGACGAGCTTGGTGAACGATAGGAAGGTGACAGCGGCGTTACTTCAGGTAGTTTATTAGAATAAGAAGTATAATAATAATTATACTTGATTATAATTATAGACATAGGCAGATAATTGAGATACTAATTATTCTAATATTAAGTATATGAAAACTTATACGGAAGTAAGAATAATATGAAAATAGATAAATTGAAATAAATATTAATATTTATAAAAAAAATCTACTTTGTACAGTTGTGTGCATAAAAAACTCGTACAGCAGTTATAGGCTATTGTAAGTCAGGCTTGTCAATCTTAATTAATCCTCTTATTGACTTGAGTAGTGTCAAAATACTCAAAATTAAAACAATTTTTTCAGTAAACGAGCTTTTAACATTTTTCTAGTGCAAATAATGCAATGCCTCAGCTAGATAATTTAAAAAGAGCTTAAATAATTGTTTATTTACAAGATGGTATGCCCATAAGAAATATAGCCCATATTATAAATGTGAATAAGAAGACCGTGCAAAACATAAAGCACAGATGGGAGATCGAGGGTAACGTGTACCCAAGAACAAGATAATGCAGTTTTGCGGTATTTGGAGGACAACCCCTTTGAAGTAGCGCGGAATGCTACTCGACTTACAGCATTTCCTGCATCAAGATCGACAGCAAGTCGCAGAATTAAAAAATCGGACCTAAAAAGCTATGCTGCTGCCAAAAAGGTAATTCTGGGAAATGAACATAAACAGGCAAGAGTCATTTTCGCTTTAAGTAACATTTTATGCGAAAACTGGAATATTGAAGTATTTACCGATAAGAAAGTTTTCCAGTCATGCTTTACAGGTAATATAAGAGTGTACAGACCTAGAGGAAAAAGATTTAATGAAGAATTTGTTCATAATTCAGAAAAATCCGGTAGATTTTCGGTAAATATTTGTGATTGGTTAGGCTTTCGAGGATTGGGCGTGTGCTGGATTGTTAATGAAAGATTTAACGCTATTAAGTATAGGAACATTTTGGAAAATATTATGTTACCAAGTATTTCAGAACATTTTCCCGATCAAAATTTTATTTACGAACAAGATAATTTCCCGGTCCACAATGCAGCAATCATAACAGAATGGTTTGAACGGCACAATATAGAGCGACTAATGTGGCCCCCCAAAAGTCTCGACATTAATATTTTGGAAAATGTTTGGGTCTTATGACTAAAAAAATCTACAAAGTTAATTTCCGACCAAACACATGGGATGAGCTGATAAATTTCATAGAAGAAACGTGGGACGATCTAGCCAATGACATCAATCTGATAAGAAATCTTTATGCTTCGATACCAAATAGACTAAACAAAATAATAGAAAATAATGGCGCTATGACCAAATATTAATATAGCTTTGATAAATTTTTGTTCTTAAGTTAATTGTTATAATGTTATGTATTATATTTATTTCATTTTTTTAATAATGAATAATCATTTCGATACTTCAGGACAAAATGTAGCATGATTTTTTTTTAATATAATAGATGTAACATACGTGTACTACTTTTTATTGAAATCTAGAACATCATAGGCAGGTTTACACCATACAAACCTTGTACGACTTTTTTATGCACACAACTGTACAATACAACAACTTAATTTTCAAATTTTAGTCACCATGTTCCGAGTAGTCCGATGAACTATGGTCGTTGGGGTCCAGAGAAATAATAAATATTTCAATCACATGTTCGACGCACTTCACACGTCTCTCATTTTAAAAGTAGTGTTATGCCTTGCTACACACTTTTCACTTTCGCCCACACCAATTCTATGGGGTTTAATTCACAGTGATATGGCGGAAGGCGAAGTACCGTTATATTTCGTTTTGAAGCGATTTCGTCGACAACAAATTTCGTACAAAGAGGTTTATTCAACTTTACAATCTTTAGTAGCTCCTTTTTCAGCATGTCTTTATGAAATGGCTTCTTATTTATAGTAAGCCAATGAATGATGTCATTTTTTTTTCCAAGAAAACGTTGGTATTTTTTTGGATTTTCTTAAGTGGTAGCTGAAATTATCCATGACTGGAAGTATTCTTTAAAGACATCAGCGTTCATGTCTTCATGATCGTCTCCAGTCCGTTTTGATTTAAATGCTAGTAAGCCGCCATCGATAAATCCATTTTTGCTACCAATGTCAGTTGGTGGCGAAGAGCGTTGAACACATTGAGAATAATAATTCTCTCATTTTTAGAAAGCACAGTTTTACTAATCCGTTTCTCAGAAACATATCCAGATACACTAGCCATTTTCAAGAACGAAGTTTTCCAACAACTGCCGGAAAGTAGCTAAACATTTCAAATTTTTGAGATAGGGAAGTGCAGGTAGGGAAACTACCTGTACCTCTACCTAACCGATCTCGGGACCCCTGACAATAAACACAATTAAATAATAATAATTTGACTACACCTATAAAATATGACAAAGACCACTTTGTTTTATAGTTCAATAATGATTTATTACGCTCTCGCATTAAGCAACAGATTAAACCTCTGTGTGTTCTGATAGTGTCTAGGATTTTTAGACATACATACTAATACACAGGGTGTTCGGTAAGTATATGGCATATTCTCGGAAGCGTATAAGGGAGGTCAAAATAACCCTAATTTGTCATTAAAAAAAAATTCCTAAAGTACTCCTTAACGGAGATAAAGAGCCTCAAAGGGGTACACACCGACTTACCTTATCGGTTCTATTTTTTTTCCACTACTAACCTATAACATCGCCATTATTGACCGATTATTAACGCTAGAAATCGTTTTTCTCTACCTTATAAGTCATTATTGACCATGGTCAATAATAAGCCATTAAAATCCATTATTGACCGATCTTTGACCTTAACCGAATTTTGTTTGAACGCAGGTAACTTGATTTTTTAATTCTACAGGATCAATTCATTGTGGTTAGGCAACCAGATAATTATCAATACATATTAGATTACTTGATATTGTAAAATATCGATACAATCAACATTTTTTCTGCTTCCATCCTTAATTCGGGAGGTGTACACATAATATTATCACTAACATTTTCTTCGCTCATTATTTAAAAAAAACGCAAAACTCGTGAAATCTGATGACACAAATGAACACAAATTGACATTGACAAAGCCACCTGACAAAACAACAAAATATTTTGCCAATTCCAAAGCGCAGGTAACTTGATTAAAAAATATACTTATACCTACCTATAATTTTTTATAATTATTAATACTATAAAGATAAATCACATATAAAAGTTTGTAGTAGTGGAAAAAATAATATATTAACCACGGTTTAGACAGCTTATTATAGCCCTCGCGTCTTAAATCCCTCGTCGCTTCGCTCCTCGTGATTTAAACTCGCCGCTCGGGCAATAATGATGGCTGTCTAAACCTTGGTTAATAATATACTATTATACCGATATGTACAATTTAAAGAAATTATTGTGTAGGCCATACAGACTCATAAAACGATACTACAGTAGATGTTTTACTTAGTCAGGGATGGCCTTGCTCACACTCGTTGTGCCAAAATTTTGACAGGTGTCATTTTACAGAGCTGAAAACTGATTTTACCGACGTTTACCGCACCGATGAACTTTTAAAAGGGTTGATCGTAGCTTAGGAGAAACATGTAAAACGTCCATGAAATAAAAAAAAATACTTAATGTTGCTAATCGATTTTAGGAAGTTTTTGCCGCATCGTGATAGAGATGAGCCAAGAGCCTCCAAGAAGAACAATGAATCCTCAGTTAGAGGAGAAAATTCTGGATGTGATTGCTGAAAATTCCTCTGATAGTGTAAGAAAACTGACGGTCCAAGTTCATGCGACAAAGTGGGTTATTCTTGAGACCCTTCAAGAACAACTGCTACATCCTTATCACATCCCAAAGGTACATGCCATGTTACCATGTCTCCCGCTAGTTATCCTGCATGAGTCAAATACGCAATTTAGTTTTTGCAACGATTTAGGCAAAATTATAATTTTACTAATATTGTTTTGTTCATGGACGAAAGCGTTTTCACCCGAGATCTAGTTATAAATTGTCATAACCTTCATATCCAGCATAAACCCCATGCAACAGTACAGACAAAGCACCAACAAAGGTTTATGGTTAACATGTGGACAGGGATTATTATAACAAAACTTAAACGACTAATTATGAAATGTGCCCTTACAATTAAAAATCGGATGTGGTATATCTATGCACAACGGTGCACCGCCCTATTTTAACAGTTTAGTTCGTCAGCACTTATATATATAATTTTCGAATAATAAAATTTGTACATTTATAGCATAGTACAGCATATATTTTCCAATATATTATATTATTTTTTTATGACCATTAAGCACACCACTGGGCGTTATAGAGCGGTTTTTAATTTGGCGTAATCTTTTTAGTTTAATCACCAACTGCTGTAGGGTCTATTATAAATGTGTAATTTAATTTTATAAATACTTATGGTAATAGAACTTGATTGAGAAATCTTAAAAAAAAAATTACGGCATAATGAAAAAAGTTCATTTGTGCATTTAAGCAACTAATTAAAACTAAGGAAATCGGTAAATCTATTCCACGCTGCAAACTTTAAATCAGGTTTAAGGGTCCTACTTCTACAACCCCAGCTGAAGTCATCAATCATGTCGAGACAATTGCACGGTAGACAGATGCCGCACGCCTTATAGCGTTATGTTACCAACATTAAGGGCTCCAATACTTAAAAAGTAAAGATTATTGATTATATTTTACTAACCTGATTCATAAAGGAGTGTAATATCTAAATCTTTGGAAATGGGAAGATAGCAAACTAAGTCTTGCACTTTGAATAAATTAAGCAGTTAACTAGAATTGCATGAAATAGTCTGTGAACCTAATCCGTTCAACCTTATATCATTTAGCTTGTTTTTTGAGGAACCACTTAATTTTTCAAAAATATAGGTATCTACAGGAATTTCCATTAAAAACTCAAAAGGTGGTGCTCTTTCTTTAATTATAATCAGGAAATTCTGGAATTTTTGTTTTTTGCCTTAAGAGAGCACTGTAAATATTATCACTAGGGTCTACATTGGTTCTTAGGCACTTCCCAGAACTGAAAGGGTTTAAAATAATTTGTTTACCACCTTCACCTGTTTTATCGCTTAATTGAATTTTTTTAGGGCGTCCAGCTTTATTTTTAATTTGACCTGCTTGATCACTACTTTTAGTATTTAAACATCCCAAATTTTTTGTATGTTGACTTAAATTATCGGCAATCTCTGAAAAGTGATTAAAATCAGAAAATTGTCGCATAGAACTGTTGAAATTATCACTTTATATAGCGTCAATTTTGAAAATTTAATTCCGATAGTCCAGACTTTTCTGACACTCCGTATAAGGCGTAATCTAGTTAGCAAAAAATAATAGTTTCTCGAGCAATCTATTCAGAATTTTATTATTATTCATGAAAGAAGCATTTAGCAAGAAGCATTAAATCGGGCTTAAACTTCTGAAGAAATACAGTGAATTAACTTCTCCGGATTGAGATCAATGGTATTTAGCCCAATATTTTACTTAGTTATTACTACGAATGTAGTTTTTAATTATTATAGACGGGGTATTATCAAGGAATTGAAGTACCTAGGCCTTAGTATTCTCATTACTGGTCCTTGACTTATATTACAGACATAACAGCAGGTAACACAAACGATTAGAGTTTATTTTTAAACTTTATAATCCCTTTGTCAGGTTTTAAACTAATTTTGTATTATATTTTAATAGATTAATAATGTCATAAAGATGGCCCAAGTGGTTCAAATTTGAATAAAATCTAATCGTTTTTGGGGCAGGTACTCAGGTAAAGGTGGGTAAGTTTAACAAAAATGTTCTGAAATTATTCTAAGTAAAATCATAGATTTTGCCCAAAATTTCGTGATATTATGATTGCATTCACTTTATGTTAGTTATGAAGAAGTCTATCAATGAAAAATTATTAAAGTACCTGGAAGGTGTTAACATTTTTAGTGACCGCCGGTATGAATTCCGTAAGTCTAGATCAACAGGAGACCTTCTCGCTTATGTTGCTCACGTTTGGAACAACGCAACAGAACATCATGGGGACCCCCGGGCGGTAGCCCTTGACATTTCCAAGGCCTTTGACCGAGTGTGGCATAAGAGGCTTCTAACTAAAGTGAGAGCATACGGAATGCCTGTTCAATTTTGTTTATGGCTGTCAATCTCTGCGAGTAGCGATGGACGGAATTCTTTCAGATACATTTAGCATCAACGTTGGAATCCGTCAAGCTTCAATATTGTCGCTCACCCTCTTTTTACTATACATTAACGATCTTTTGGGAAAAACTAAAAATCCTATATATAGCTTCGCTGATGACAGCACACTTGTTTCATCTTTAACTTTGGGTGTATACACCCAACAACTTTTGATGCTCTATAAAGCTCAAATTCGACCATTGCTGGAGTACTGTTCGCATATTTGGGGCTTTACTCCTAAACATACCCAGAGATTGCTAGATTCCACTCAAAGAAGAGCCATTCACTTGATCGGCGACCATGAACTGACAAACAACCTGGAAACCCTTGAACATCGAAGGCAGGTTGGCGACTTGAGTCTATATTACAAACCTGGAAACCATTGAACATCGAAGGCAGGTTGGCGACTTGAGTCTATATTACAAATCCTCTCATTGCAAGTGCTCAACTGAGGTTGCTCGCTTGATTCCACCCAGAGCGATGCATAATAAAAATACACGACAAGTCACTATAGCCCACTTGTACGTGGTTTAGCTTAGTGTCCCTCGAACGACACTGTTTAAAAATTCTTTCATCTGGAGAACGTCATCACTCTAGAACGACCTCACTGGAGCCGTGTTCCCCAACGAGTATAATCGCCAAACATTTAAAACTAACGTAAATCATTTCCTGTCGTTGTCTAGTCATCTAAGCATCTAAGCATTCTTACGACCTAAAAAAAAGGTCTACAGATATATCCTAAAAAGTTCATTGTTTTTTTAATTTTTTTATTCTTTTCTATACAGGGTGATTCAAAAATACTTCGACAAACTTCGGGAGGTAATTGCCGGCAATATTTCAAGATGAAAAGTTCTTATAAACAGTGGTCCCTGGCGACTTCGTTACGGAGATACAGGGTGTTGAAATGTTAGAAGGAATGGTAATAATTTTTAAATAACTCCTTAACGAGTAATTTTTTTTTATGAAATTTGGTGAATTAAATAAGCATCTCAGGACACTTATTTTCAAAGTAAAACACATTCGTAAATTTAACCAGTGGCGTCGGTACAAAATGTGGCTATCATATTTTTTGTGGAAACTATGCCTAACCTAACCACACCACTGACTTATTTGATTTTAACTTTTTTTTATGAATCCCCCATTCAATTACAACAAAAAAGTTCACGTGTGTTATTTTGCTACGAGGGCCAGTTTAATGTCAAATGATTATTTTATTTGACTATACACAAATATTAAAAAATATGTTTTAAATTCAAAGATTTATTATGTAAGGGGTAACATTTAATTTAATTATAATTAAATAAGTGCGTTGCAAAAATTAAATGATTTTTAAATAAATTGTTCAAAATGTCCACCTTCAGCCAAGATGCAGGGATCTAATCTCCTTTGCATGGAATCTCGTACGCGTGCTAAGATATCTGGTCTGTTTCTTATTGCCTCAAAACCATCGATTATTCGGTTTTCTTAGCACTTCTGCATTTTCGACTGGCGTCTTGTAAACGATTGACTTCAAATGTCCCCACAAATAAAAATCAAGAGGATTTAAATCTGGGGACCTTGGTGGCCACGGTTGATTTCCTTCCTCAACTCCCCTACCTATCCATCGATTTGGATAAATTTGATTAAGATGGGTCCTGGCCACTATGCTGAAATGGGCGGGAGCTCCGTCATGCATAAACCATATACGTCTTCGAGTTTCTAAGGGCACATCATCCAGTAAGGGAGGAAGTTCATTTTCCAAAAAATGTCGGTACGTCTCGCCATTAAGCCGAAGTGGAAGAAAAAAAGGTCCTATTAAGTAATCGCCAACTATTCCCCCCCACACGTTTAATGAAAATTGGTATTGAAAATTTCGTTCACTAACGGCGTGGGGATTTTCCAAAGACCAGATATGGTTATTGTGAAAGTTTGTAATCGCACTCTGAGAAAAATTTGCCTCGTCCGTAAAAAGTACATAATTTAAAAATTGGGGATTTTCAGCAAATTTTTCCAAAAACCACTGACACAAATTAATGCGCTGAGGAAAGTCCCTGGGTAAAAGAGCTTGTACCCTTTGAATATGGTACGGATACAACTGCTCATCGTGCAGAATTCTCCAAACTGTGGCTTGGGTGGAATTGAGAGCATCAGCAATTATTCGAGTGCTTGTATCTGGATTTTCCACTACAGCATTTAAAAAGGCTTCTTCTAATTCTGGAGTTCGGGCTGTTCGCGGTCTTCCAGGAATGTCACGTGACCTCGCAAAACTCCCTGTTTCAGCTAAACGTCGGTGAAGATTTGAAAATGTTTCAGCAGCAGGCAGTACTCTGTTAGGATATCGCTCTTGATAGATTCGTCTAGCTGCTCGTGCATTTCCATCGGCAAGGCCATATACAAAATGCATGTCAGCTAAATGCGCATTATTTCTTAAGTAATCCATACCTTTTAAACAATACTATTAATATTCAATGAAAATGACAAAACTGAGAAATAAACCACATAAGCAACTAACTGTCAAATATGTTTTAATTCACGACAAATGCATTTCCAAAGCCGCCTTATCAAAATACAAAATATCAAAAAAGTATTTCCAAAGCCGCCTTGTCAAAATAGAAAATATTAGAAAATAACATACTATTCATACTAATAAATAAATATGCATGTCACTGAGAACATGTTATACTTAAATAGGCATCCTCAGATGCCTTCCTTTGGCATATACCTACATATTTGTTTATTGTAAGTATGTATAGATCTTAGTTAATATACTTAAATTAATATTTGAGTGTTTGATCAATTATTTAAAACATATTTTTTAATATTTGTGTATAGTCAAATAAAATAATCATTTGACATTAAACTGGCCCTCGTAGCAAAATAACACACGTGAACTTTTTTGTTGTAATTGAATGGGGGATTCATAAAAAAAAAGTTAAAATTAAATAAGTCAGTGGTGTGGTTAGGTTAGGCATAGTTTCCACAAAAAATATGATAGCCACATTTTGTACCGACGCCACTGGTTAAATTTACGAATGTGTTTTACTTTGAAAATAAGTGTCCTGAGATGCTTATTTAATTCACCAAATTTCATAAAAAAAAAATTACTCGTTAAGGAGTTATTTAAAAATTATTACCATTCCTTCTAACATTTCAACACCCTGTATCTCCGTAACGAAGTCGCCAGGGACCACTGTTTATAAGAACTTTTCATCTTGAAATATTGCCGGCAATTACCTCCCCAAGTTTGTCGAAGTACTTTTGAATCACCCTGTATACCTCATTATCGATAACATTCTTTCAGTCAACTGAATACTCTGGAAAGAAATCTGAATAAAGAAAAAAGTTCAAGATCGCTCCTCTTTCTTTAGAGTACCTATTCATATTAACAAAGTGCAATATTAACTCATAAATAAGTGTATTGGATCATTAACGCTGCTAATTATAATAATCAATACGTCGCGTGTCGTTGACATATCCACTAAATTGTGCATATCCGGTGGTAAATTTTAATTTCTACTTTAATTTGTTTAATTTTTGCACCTTTATCTCAATTGTTATTTAATGTTAATAATTTTACTCGATGGACCTGCTGTCATAATAATTAAAGTTAAATTATAACTAATTACTTTTCTAAGATATTGATCAATTTATATAAAGTTTCTAAGTATCATTTTTTAAGAAAGGATCCTCCGCTTGAGAGGGAGCCTTTTACAAGATTCCCAATAATTAAACAATCTAATATTATTTATTTTACTTTTTGATTTTTATAAAATAAATTAAAATGTTATTTGTGTCGCAATTTATTTGTTTTTACACCTTTTTTAACTTCGAAAGTCAAAGAGTATTTAGTTAACACCAAAATCAAAATATAAATCTGTATTTCGTAATGGCTGAAATGCAGCTGTCAAAGGTTATCGCATGTGATTATTTAATAAAAGTTATTTCACAAAAATAATTTATATTAAAAGCACATACACAAGGTGCCTCGAATAAGATTGCACTCTATAGGGTTCTCGTAAACTGTAGGACATAAAGATATTATAGTTAAACTAGAAAAAAGTGTTGCGTTACTAAATCCTGCACATACGTCATGCTTTCAAATTTAAAAACTACTCTGAAACCGAATTTTTGCAATTTTGTTGTTTTCTTATTCTATTCGAAAATATTCTTAAAATATATTTTGTATACTTATTGCATTTTTTTCTTTTTCACAAAAATCCAACAAGTAACAATTTAATTTAATTTAGTACAACTATTTTTAAAGAAATTCCATCCTCATTCTAGAAACATTACAAATATCAATTTCTGCAGTATAATAATTCTGGAGTTTTTTTTCTTATTTCTTGAGCTTCAGCCTTCAATTCATCATTATTTTAAAAAGTCTAACTTGCAAACTTCATTATCAAGGAATCTCCAAACAAAAAGTTCATCGGTGAAATATCTGGTGATGGCAGAGGCCCGCTTATGGGACCACGTCTGGCGGTTAAATTAATTTAAAAGCGGTCTTTAAAATATTCCATATTATTTCTGGAATTATGAGGAGGAGCCTTAGCTTGTTGAGACCACATATTATTGGTTACTGTTAGAGGAAGGTCGTCAGGAATATCGTCCACGTCGTTTCGCACAAGATGTCCGGATCTTCCTGACGTCAGTGTTCCTTCTTAAACTATGGTTCCAATAATTCGAGTTGCCAAAATACCGCTAACACCTAAAATTAAGTATTATTTGTAGGATTTTTTACATAGTTTCTATAAGTTCTAAATTGTCCACTTATGTTCACAATGGTTTGTTAAAACGTATGTAATATAATGTTTAATATTTACGCCATTTAATACAAATTTCTTATTGTAAATAATATAGACTATAAAAAAACTTATGATCAAATCCAACTAATGTTGCATTGATGGTAAATCCTAAGAGTAATATCCCGTTGGATTCAGAATAAAAAGTAGAATTTTCAAAGAAATAAAATAAAATTTTACGACTAATTATTAAACAAAGATGAACATGGTTGCCAAAAAAATTAACGTCGAATTGGACATATAATTAAATCATCTTGTAGGGGACAAAAGGTTGCAATTTTGACATGTCTCTTTAAATAAAAAACTGAACATTTTTTAGATTAAAAACATAATGTTGCAGGATTCAGTACTGATCAACCTTTTTCTAATATCACTGTTATGTCCTATCGTTTACGAAATCCCTGTAGAGTGTATCCTTATCCGAAATAGATTGTCTCTGTATAAATGATAAACGGATAAAAAACATATAGGGCTTTCATTTCCAACCGAACCACACTAAATATCTCTTGATTTTAAGGAAAATGAGATTTGACAAAAAACATGTCAATTTTTATATCAAGGAGGAAGGTAAATTTAATTTAATATAATTTTACTGCTGAGCTCCACACCTCCACCTCTAAGAAATGCAAATGGCACTACCTATTGAGTCAAATTCAAAGTCCAAAGCAAAGTATGCTTTATTGTCTGAAAGAAGTGTCTATATCAACAAAGTTTTTAAAAATATTAATCAACAATAAAATAAAATGTAGTAACATTTTATATATTAAAATAGAAAATGCAAATACTTATGACAGAATGTCAAGAAAATATTCATATAGGTATGGTATAATAAGCTTTTTTCAATAATAAATGTTTAACGTTTTTTTAATATACTTATTTTAAATTTTACATTTTTTTAATATAATCTGGTTGGAGGAACTGGGACCTAGAAACCACTACACGCCATTAGAAGCATTTTTATTATTTTTTAATAAGTAAGTTTTTGAAATGCTCATACACTTTACCAATCTTTATGCCTTCCAGAAAAATATAACGGGGGATATAACCACAAACGAACTTGGATGTTTTATTGGATTATTGATGCTAAGGGAATATTCACCCCATCCTAGGCGTTACATGTACGGGGTGTCCAGTTTTCGTATGTTTTACGGGTTATCTGCGTTATTAGTAAAGATAGAAGGTTGCGGTTTTCGCGGCACTGTGTTACTTTTTTGAGAAACAAACGATGCCATCAACAGAACTTTCATACCCCCCTTAGTTTTTTAGATACGGGGTTATTTTGAAAATTTTGCATTTTGGGACACATCTCGGTTACGCTGCAATTTATCAAAAAGGTAAAAAATGGACTTATTAGTTTTTTTCACGTAGAATCCAGTGACTTAGTCAGATTTTTTCTATGTTTAGTTATTGTTTTCGAGAAAAAGAGCAAACTTGCATTTTTTAAATGGGACACCCTATATATTTTTAGCTATTATGATTCAGTTAATCACAAGCTTTTCAAAAATATATAATACTTTATAGCTGTTTTCAATGTGAAGCTCAAAATTTACATTTTTTAACAAATTTCATTTTTTTTTTAGTGGGCCATGATGGGAATTTAGGAAAAGAAAAGATGACAGGCTTGTTATCTGAAAAAATCTTTATTTACTGTCAGAATAGGTTATCCATTTTCTGTTCTTTATTTCTATTCAGTTTCGATAAATGGCAGTTTTTTCTTAATTATGGCTGCGAATGCAAAATTCGAGAATTTTTAAATTTATAAAAACGTAATATTCGCAGAATCCCAGAAAGAAGACAGCCCGATAAAAGAATATTTTAAAAAATAAAATCGACCTTAATTGAAGTCGGTTCATTTTCCAAACCCCCACATAGTATTTACAATAAGGAAAACCAGGACATTGATGAAGTAAACGTTTTGGTTTCAATTGAAACAAATCAAAGTAGTTCTTGTAGAACAGTGGAAGGTTCTGTCGGAGTTACAAAATCAAGGGTTCAAACTATTCTAAAAAAACAGAAGTTTAAGCTATACAAATTTCATGTCGTACAAAACTTACATCTCGGTGACGCAGAGCGCCGCGTAGAGTTTTGTAATTGGTATTTACAAAATGTAAATAGAGAAAATCATTTTGAAAGCACGAATATATTGTCTGATGAGAGTAATTTTACCAGTGCCGGTATATTTAATTGGCAAAATACTAGGTTTTGGTGCCAGGAAAATCAACATGCTATATTTCCACGCGAACGGCAAGGCAGATTTGGGTTTAGCGTTTCATGCTTCATACTGGGAAGTAAAATTTTATATAATATATTTGAAGGCGGTCTTACTGAAAATAAATATTTAGAAATTTTGGAAAACATTGTGCCCGAAATAGTAGAGAATGTGCCCCTAGCTCATCTTAATAGCTTATATTTGCAACAGGACGGAGCTCCCGCTCACAATGCTCAAATTGTAAGAGCATATCTTAACAATCATTTTTCTGGCCGCAGGATTGGAATACATGGACCTGTAAGATGGCCACCCAGGTCACCCGATTTAACGGTTTTGGATTTTTTTTTGTGGGGCCACCTAAAAATAAAATATATACCGTCCAGTACCAAACGATGGCAGATTTAAGAGAAGCCACTGAAAGAGCCTTTAGGGAGTTACAGGCACGGCCCTTTATTATTTTAAATGCACTGAGGCGAATCAGAACAATGTATGAAACATGTCTTAGGCATAATGGAGAACAGTTAGGGCAATATTTTTTTATGAGACAGTTTCCTAAATCATCAAATAATTGCAGCTTTTAATTTTTGAACGTATAACACAACTGAGTTAATTGTTATTTATATTTATAAAAGTTATTGTTATAGGTATATATTTTTAAAATTAGTGTTTTATATTTGTGAGAAGCTTGTGACAATTGTTTAATCTTAAAATTTATACGGTGTGCCGTTTAAAAAAATGTAAATTTGTTGAAAAATGTAAATTTTGAGCTTCAGATTGATAACAGCTATAAAGTATTATATATTTTTGAAAAGCTTGTGATAAACTGAATCATAATAGCTAAAATATATAGGATGTCCCATTTAAAAAAATGCAAGTTTGCTCTTTTCCTCGAAAACAATTAAACATGGAAAAAATCTGACAAAGCCACTGGATTCTACGCGAAATAAACTAATAAGTTCATTTTTTACCTTTTTGATAAGTTGCAGCGTAACTAAGATGAGGGGGGGGGGTGGTGGCCCAAAATACAAAATTTTCAAAATCACCCCTTATCTAAAAAACTAGGGGGGCTATGATAATTCTGTTGATGGCATCCTTTGTTTCTCAAAAAATTAACATTGCCGGTAAAGTAAAAAGTCAAGTATGGAACAAATTGAATGTAACTGTAAAAAAGAATGAAGGATTTAAATACTTAACTGCAGTGAAAAGCATTTTTAAAGGTGAACCATCCAACGAAGTTGTATCTTGGCCTTATACTTTACTACCTAATTTGCAGTATTGTCCGATTACATCAGTAGATGTTAAAAGAAGCTTCTCTTTGTATAAACATATTTTTACTGATAGAGGACAATCCCTTTTAGTTGAAAACTTTCGAAAATATTTAGTAATAAATGCGTTTTATATAATTTCAGGTTAAAAAATTGTTTACTTTTATTTTTCCTTGTTTTTTTTTTTGCATTTTTTTTAAATAAGCATCTTTTTTAAAACCCAGTGTGTTTCTCTATCCTATTTTACTATAATAAATTAAAAAATTATGCATAACAGTATGCCTATTTGGTCAAAAAAAATGAACATAACTGTATAATATTTTAAAGGCAAGCAAGGCATATACCGGGAGTTGCATCGTCGAGCGGGACATAGGAAATCCCATGTAATTTTAAATGGGGTCAATTATTGGCTTCCCTAATTATTTTAGAGAAAAATTCTATTTAGGTTTATTAAAGAGCACTAAAACCCACATTAAAAAGAATAACTTTAGATATTTTTGATGAGCCCGTTTACGGGTTATCGCCGATTTCTTTTTAACTATTTCTCCTTTTTATGACCCCGTATTTGCGGGCACCAGTCAAGGTAAAAGATGACTGTCAAATAAAGTTGTCATTTTGAGGAATATTTGAACATCTTCTTAAATCCTAAAGTTCTAACAATTTAATAGTACCTACCTATTAATTAGTAAAATATTGAAACATGTAAATGGATACTTTATTTTAGTTTTATTCAGATTAATTTGTACTCATAAATACACCTTTAATATTTTCGATGTACGAGTTTTTATAACAATAAAGCACACATTTCAAAATGACAACTTTATTTGACAGTCATCTTTTACCTTGACTGGTGCCCGCAAATACGGGGCCATAAAAAGGAGAAATAGTTAAAAAGAAATCGGCGATAACCCGTAAACGGGCTCATCAAAAATATCTAAATTTATTCTTTTGAATGTGAGTTTTAGTGCTCTTTAATAAACCTAAATAGAATTTTTCTCTAAAATAATTAGGGAAGCCAATAATTGACCCCATTTAAAATTACATGGGATTTCCTATGTCCCGCTCGACGATGCAACACCCGGTATATGCGCATATTTTGACTGAATTGAAGTGCATATACCATTCCGCTCTTTAGTGATAAGTAGATATTGGTACGTTCTTCTCAAAAATAGTATTATCTAAACATTTAGTGCTTTGTAACTTTATTCCGAATTTTAAAAATGACCCAATAAACCCATTAATGATTTTATTACCTATTAGTTCATGCACCAGGTATAATAAAAGGGTGGTTCTTAACAAAATTCTGCAATCGTATTGGTCACATAAATGAATAAAATACCTGATACACTTAAAGGTACTAAGTTAACAAATATGTTAAAATGAAAACGTTTTTATTAGTTTAAAGCCAACCAGCATTATCGGTATATCTTATCTTATCTCTCGGGCCCGTGTTTTTACGTATCCAGTGATTTTAGTTGCTACTTAAAAGTTTCGTGGCACTTTTGTTGAATTTATAAGACAAATATTCCTAAAAATGGAGCCAAAAACAGAACCAGTGGAGCAAATATTCTTACCGGATTACAAAAATTATGTATTACCCCCGACACCGAGCGGTAGCAGTACTGATACTGCTCATTCACCCTCGTATTCCGATCATGGGGGACAAAAGATGAATTTTTACTGTGATCATTATAGTACTCATTTGACAGACATGCCCGCTGGAGAACAATCAGGGGATAGTCAACAGGATAAAATAATACTCAATCATCAATCAAACAATTTGCATTTGGTAAGTATGTTTTTAAATTTGAAATGAATAGAAATTATTGGTCAGAAATATAAAATGTTGTAGAGTAGAAACTCGATAAGTTTTTCGGTTGTTGTCGGTCCAAAACATACATAAATATGAGATTGTAGGTATACTGTAGACATACGGTAAATCTATAATAGAATATCCCACTCTTTAACTTTCCTTTCCAAGCCTTTCCAAAGAAATACCAAAAATCACTTTTTTCAAATGAAACACCTCGTATATAATATGGCAGAACATTTTCAATGTATCAGTATAACATGTGCCTTTACCTTTGTTCAATCGATTTTGACTTAAAATGATTTCTATTGATAAGAAATTAGTGTTCACTACTCAAAATTTAAAATTAATGTAACTAGGTTAAAATTTGAAATAAATAACTTTTGGTATAGCCCTCCGAAACATATTTTTTTGGCGCCCTGTGAAAAATATTTTCCAAGTTTATTATACAACCGAAATACCGGTATATTGTTTAAATATTTCGAAAATTTGGGATCGTTATATCCATGGATATTTGATTTTCGGTTATTCCTGTTGTGGCTGCAAAAAATAACAAAATAATTAATACCTTCAGTCAGGTAGTTCCGTACTACGTTTAGAACTTCCAGTCTCACTCTATCTTGCATGGAGCTATCCAAATGTTTTAACACATGGCAGTACTCCGTTTGGATAATGTTCCGCCGAGCTTCTTTAGCAGTTCCATTTGCTAGGCCATAATTGAAATGCAGCTTGGTCATTTCAGCTTTAGTAAAGTTATTCATTTTTGACTTGTTGTTGACAAAACTGGTAAACTAGACATCAAAACTTACCTTTACCTCATATTTTAATTAACTTTGGAATACACAGGTATTTTTTTCTTACATGCAATAATGTGATTTTTATTTTGTTTCTCGAAAACAAAGCAAGATACGAAAACAATCCGGGAAACAAAGAAGTTGTAGTTTTAGTTTGTTGTTTTAGATAAATTCGAGAAAGAATATCAAAATTAGAAAAAAGTCAGTGGCGTTAATCTTTTGTCAATAATATTCGTTACGGTGTTCCCCGGGACGAAAAAAGGAGCTAATAAATTTAATCTAGTTAGGTCTAACTAAGCCCCTTGTCATTGTGAATAACGTTACCAAATTTCAATAAAATCGGGAAAAGGATATTTAAAAAAATTATAAAAAACCGTTTTTTTTATAAAAACTTTAACACCCTGTACATCAAAAACGGGGCAAATCCGGACATATGTTCATATGAACTTTTTCTCTTAGAATATCATAAGAAATCACCCCCGTACCGTCCTTCTGAAACACCCTGTATTGAGGGCATGGTTAACAAAAGTTACTCAGATTTAACCGCAGAATCAAAAAATCGAATAATATACAAGGGGGTCGCATTTAAAATTTTAAAGTTGGTATTCGGTAGAGAGAGAATTGACAACACCGCATTATCAGAAATAGTTTTAGAGGCTAGAATGTCTTATCGCTATTTTCAAAATTTCAGCACGATATTAATATTCGTTTTCTAGACTCTCCTAATGTACCATCGAGTTTGGGATACCTGTACCTGTATACATATTATTATCGTTGATATAGGGAGGGCGTATTTAATAAGAAATATCTAGATCTCAGATCTGATTATAGAATTCGAAAATGTAAAAAAATTCAGGCTATATTTTTAAAGAAATTAAACTTGTTCCTATTAGTTTTCTGATGCATCCTGTATAATTTTTTTTCTAAAAAATGTAATTTGGAGGGTACGAGGTCTTCTCAATATTCAATGGTTCGACTCGCAGCTTAGGTCGAGCGACTCTTGATGAAAAAATAGGCTGATCCGTTTTTCCATTGTACAGGGTGTCCAGCTTTCGTATGTTTTACGGGTTATCTGCATTATTAGTAAAGATAGAAGGTTGCGGTTTTCGCGGCACTGTGTTACTGTTTTGAGAAACAAACGATGCGATCAACAGAATTAGCTTTTTTAGATACGGGGGGTGATTTTGAAAATTTTGCATTTTGGGACACCCCCCGTATCTCGGTTACGCTGCAACTTATCAAAAAGGTAAAAAATGAACTTATTAGTAACTTAGTATAGTAGTATTAGCCACTGGATTCTACGTGAGAAAAACTGTTTTTCTCACGTAGAATCCAGTGGCTTGGTCAGATTTTTACTATGTTTAATTGTTTTCGAGAAAAAGAGCAAACTTGCATTTTTTTAAACGGGACATCCTTTATATTTTTAGCTATTATGATTCAGTTTATCACAAGCTTTTCAAAAATATACACTGCGTCCATAAAGTCTTGCACAAATTCATTTAAAATTCAGGGGCTTACTTTTTTTTAAAACGCTCGGACACGTCAATTAGTACTTTTGTTTGCGCATTTTTAACGTAAAATGTTTTTATACAGGGTGTCGCACGTATGAGGTATGAGGTCATCAAGGATTTTTTTTAATGGAACACCCTGTATATTATATCAATTTTGAATTCTATGATGAACACTTAACACCTCTGGAAATCACGGTTTCCGAAATATTGACGTTTAAAAATTTATTTTAAACACATTTATTGATGACCTCATACCTCATACGTGCGACACCCTGTATAAAACATTTTACGTTAAAAAATGCGCAAACAAAAGTACTAATTGACGTGTCCGAGCGTTTTTAAAAAGTAAATACCTGAATTTTAAATGAATTTGTGCAAGACTTTATGGACGCACTGTATAATACTTTATAGTTGTTTTCAATGTGAACCCCAAAATTTACATTTTTCAACAAATTTAAATTTTTTTTTAGTAGGCCATGACGGGTATTTAGGAAAAGAAAAGATGACAGGCTTGTTATCTGAAAAAATCTTTATTTACTGTCAGAATAGGTTATCCATTTTCTGTTCTTTATTTCTATTCAGTTTCGATAAATAGCAGTTTTTTCTTAATTATGGCTGCGAATGCAAAATTCGAGAATTATGAAAGATATGTTTCTTTGTTATATTCAGTGTAACGAAAATTCGGATGAAGCATTAGAAGTTTATTTCAAGACGTATGGGCATCTTTTTATATTTTTCATCATATTTTAAAATTTATAAAAACTTAATATTCGCAGATTCCCAGAAAGAAGACAGCCGGATAAAAGAATATTTTTAAAAATAAAATCAAACTTAATTGAAGTCGGTTCATCTTCCAAACCCCGACCTAGTATTTACAATAAGAAAAACCAGGACATTGATGAAGTAAACGTTTTGGCTTCAATTGAAACAAATCAAAGTAGTTCTTGTAGAACAGTGGAAGGTTCTGTCGGTGTTACAAAATCAAGGGTTCAAACTATTCTAAAAAAACACAAGTTTAAGCCATACAAATTTCATGTCGTACAAAACTTACATCTCGGTGACGCAGAGCGCCGCGTAGAGTTTTGTAATTGGTATTTACAAAATGTAAATAGAGAAAATCATTTTGAAATAACGATTATATGGTCTGATGAGAGTAATTTTACCAGTGCCGGTATATTTAATCGGCAAAATACTAGGTTTTGGTGCCAGGAAAATCAACATGTTATATTTCCATGGGAACGGCAAGGCAGATTTGGGTTTAGCGTTTCATGTTTCATACTGGGAAGTAAAATTTTATATAATATATTTGAAGGCGGTCTTACTGCAAATGAATATTTAGAAATTTTGGAAAACATTGTGCCCGAAATAGCAGAGAATGTGCCCTTAGCTCATCTTAATAGCTTATATTTGTAACAGGACGGAGCTTCCGCTCACAATGCTCAAATTGTAAGAGCATACAATAATTTTCCTGGCCGCTTGATTGGAACACATGGACCTGTAAGATGGCCACCCAGATCACCCGATTTAACGGTTTTGGATTTTTTTTGTGAGGCTACCTAAAAAATAAAATTTATACCGTCCAGTGGGTCCAGTACCAAACGATGGCAGATTTAAGAGAAGCCACTGAAAAAGCCTTTAGGGAGTTACAGGCACAGCCTTTTATTATTTTAAATGCACTGAGGCGAATCAGAACAATGTGTGAAACATGTCTTAGGCATAATGGAGAACAGTTTGAGCAATATTTATGAGACAGTTTCCTAAATCGTCAAATAATTGTAGCCTTTAATTTTTGAACGTATAACACAACTGAGTTAATTGTTATTTATATTTATAAAAGTTATTGTTATAGGTATATATTTTTAAAATTAGTGTTTTATATTTGTGAGAAGCTTGTGACAATTGTTTAATCTTAAAATTTATACGGTGTGCCGTTTAAAAAAATGTAAATTTGTTAAAAAATGTAAATTTTGAGCTCCACATTAAAAACAGTTATAAAGTATTATATATTTTTGAAAAGCTTGTGATAAACTGAATCATAATAGCTAAAAATATATAGGGTGTCTCATTTAAAAAAATGCAAGTTTGCTCTTTTTCTTGAAAACAATTAAACATAGAAAAGATCTGACCAAGCCACTGGATTCTGCGTGAAAAAAACTAACAAGTTCATTTTTTACCTTCTTGATAAGTTGCGGCGTAACCGAGATACGGGGGGTGTCCCAAAATGCAAAATTTTCAAAATCACCCCGTATCTAAAAAACTAAGGGGGCTATGAAAATTCTGTTTGTGGCATCGTTTGTTTCTCAAAGAAGTAACAAGGTGCCGCGAGAACCGCAACCTTCTATCTTTACTAATAACGCAGATAACCCGTAAAACATACGAAAACTGGACACCCTGTATAGTTAAGCTTTAATTAGAACAATGTTCGACCACAATGGATCTTGATTGAAATATTTTGGTTCTGAGCTTTTAAAGCCTTGCGAAAGAATTTAACATCTTGGTAAATGGTAATGATAAATGGTACTTTGCCAATGATCAAAATTCACGTTTTAATTCTTTGCAACACCTTGTACAAAAAAAAATTATATTTTTCTCATAGTTAATAATATTTTTTAGCAACGAGTAAATTTGATGAAAAATTACTTTATCTACGACTATTTAATAATAGAAGCATAATGTGTTTGTTAGTACATATATAATGTGGTTCATATTACCATAGTTACTCATATTCCACAGCCGTGGAATATGAGATTTCATATTCCACGGTCAAAACAAAACAAAGTTACCTGAATTACGATAAAAACGCACCAGATCTAGTTTAAGCAGGCGTGAATGGTAGAGGAGATGTGCCATATATGGAATATGTTCTTTATATGGAATACCCTAAAATTTCACAAACCAAAAGTGGCAACACCGCAACAGCATTACCAATAATATTCTTCCTGCTAGATGTGACTTATGAGAGTCGTTTATAAACCGCCGAACGTACCTGTCGTTATTTCGGAGTGCGATTTGTTTTTACCCGACATTGTAATTTATTGGAGGTATGTATTTGAAGTTTTGATACACCTAGTTAGAATAAACACGGGAATGTTTGATTGTGTCTTGTATGTTTGTATAACATAAGTTTAAGTTTCTTATATTGCAATTTAAGATTAGCTTCTTGTAAACCCATGAGTTTGGTCAACAAAAAGAAAGATGGCCGGGTACCTTATATGGAACATATCGATGTTTCAATTATGGAATATTCCATATTGCGTACACACCGTTTTTTAAAATTTAGTGAAAAAAAATGCAAAATCTTTATGAAAAGACTATCCAAAAATTAATTATTATGTAACCTTTTTTTACAGAAAAGTACCATGGGTCGTAAAAAATGGAGAAAAGAAGACATGGTTCGTGCAATCGAAGCTGTGCGAAGTCACGAGATGGGATACAAAAAAGCGTCAGATACATTTAATGTTCCACGAACTACATTATTCCGTCTATCAACAAAGCGAGATGCAACACCAGCCCAGGCAGTTGAAACAAAATTAGGAAGATCCGCGGTTTTACCACAGCTGTTAGAGGAGAAATTGGTAGATTATCTGCTTCTGATGGAAAAAAAGTTTTATGGATTAACACGAAGTGATGTCAAAAGGATGGCCTATCAGCTGGTTACATTAAATAAACTACCAAACCCATTTTCCAAAGATAATGAAAGCGCTGGAAGAAAATGGTTGGATTTATTCCTGAGGCGACATAAGGACAGAATTTCTATCAGAAAGCCAACTGGGACATCCATCCATAGAGCCAAAGGCTTTAATAAAGAAAACGTTACCCACTTTTTTAATATTTTGGAGGCAGAATTCGAAAAATACGAATACCCAGCGGATAGAGTATTCAACGTGGATGAGACTGGCCTATCTATTGTTCAGTCCAAAGTACAATATGTTCTTGCACTTAGAGGAACAAAGCAGGTAGGAGCCTTAACATCTGCAGAAAGAGGTTCCTTAGTTACGGCAGTCTTGTGTATGAGTGCGGGAGGATGTTTTGTTCCACCATTTCTAATCTTCCCTAGAAAAAATGCCAATGCTCTATTGGAAAAGGGTGCTCCTCCTGGATCAAAAATTGTTTGTCACTCTAGCGGGTGGATTCAAACCCACATTTTCACTCAGTGGTTCCAACATTTTATTGAAAAGGTGAAACCATCACAAAACGACCCTGTGTTGCTAGTGTTAGACGGACACCATACTCATTGTCGCAATTTAGAAATGATAAACTTGGCAAGGCAGAATTTTGTTCAAATAGTGTGCTTGCCCCCTCATTCTACACACCACATGCAACCATTAGATAAAACGTTGATGGGACCTCTGAAAGCTCATTATAGTGAGGAGTTAAGATTATTTTTAAGATCGAATCAAAGAGCAGTCACACATTTTGACATTGCTGAACTATTTGGAAAGGCTTACCTAAAGGTGCAAACTGGGGCAATTGCCGTTAACGGTTTTAAAAAAACAGGAATATTTCCTCCAAATCGTCATGTTTTCACAGATAGCGATTTCCTTGCTGCAGAACAAGAAAATATCGAGGAACAACAAAATATTGAGGAAGGAGCCACAGCAGGTGAAAATATAACCGACAATAATGAAGAAGCAAGGGACTTTATTGGACCCGAGAATATTTCTCCGGTGCCAACCTTTAAGGCAAAAAAAGGGCCGCAAAGAGGAAGGGCGCCTGGAAAGGCCGCAATTATAACTTCATCTCCATTTAAAGATGACCTAGAAGCTTCAATAAATTCAGTCTCTTCAAAAAAAGCCAAAACAGTGAAGCGTAAAGTGTTAGCGGAATCATCAGATGCCCTAAATCGACCATCCTCTAGTGGCCTTCATCTTCGTCAAGCAAATCCTTCAAAGAAGAAGGCGATCATTCAAGATTCCTCCTCAGAGTCAGAATCCGTTAATTTCAAAGACAATTCTTGTGAGGATGATGACATGGAGGACCTTGGAGTAGACAAACCACAGCAAGATAATGCTACTTGTTTCTATTGTAATGGACAGTTTTTGGAGGATAGAAAAGGAGAGAAGTGGATTGAATGTATTTTCTGCAAAGAGTGGTGTCATATTGACTGTTCGGGATGTGAAACTGATGTTTTCATCTGTGAGTATTGCAAAGACAATTAGTTTGTTTTGACAATATCTACTCATCTCTTGAGTATCGAAACGTTCCGATACCTTATTCCTACTCTAAAAATTGAGAATCTTAATTTGATTTTTTTTTTAAATTATTTTTTTATATTTTTCTTGTTCAAAGTTGAATTATTAATATTTGTTTTGTTAATTATGTTTTTTTAAATAAAAAATGTAGTTTAAAATCGTTTACTTTTTTCTTTTAAATAGCATTACCCGATTCCATATTGGGATCATAGTATATACCATATTAGGATCCTATTCCGCATTAGGTACAAAATTACCCTTTTTTAAAGGTTATTTTTTAAGGCTCCCGATATACGAATTTTCTCATTTTTATAATTAAAACCTGATAACTAAACCACTAAACCATGTGTAAAAAAAATAAACAAAAGTTCTTTTAAGAAACAAAAAAATTACAAGGTAAAAACAAAATGATATTCCATATATGGCACATCTCCTCTATTAATACCATAGCAACCGATTGACAAGTAAACGAATCATTTTTTTCCTCAGTCATTTAAGTTTCGCTGTGACATTTTGTTGTTGATTTCAAAGTAAAATATCATGATTTCGGATGACGAAAACGAAATCCAAAGTACCCCTCCAGAAATTCGGGCTGCAATTGTATTTTGTTTAATTATGGTTAACATCGTTGAATTGTATTTTTTAGTTAAGAAATACCATTAATAATAATCCTATTGTAATAAAATGTGTTGCTCTGAATCCATTTTCTAACTTCTTGAATACTGAATAGTCGTAGATAAAGTATAGTATTTGACTCGCGTATAATGGCTATATTACACTCGAATCCTTAAAACACTCGCCTTCGGCTCGTGTTTTAAAATCTCGTGTAATATAGCCTTCATTATACGCTCGTTAAATAATGTACTATTTTTTCAAAAGCTGAAATTTTTGGTTCATTTGTCCTATCAGCTCTCTAAACATTATA
This sequence comes from Polydrusus tereticollis, assembly GCA_963920685.1. Classification (NCBI taxonomy): domain Eukaryota; kingdom Metazoa; phylum Arthropoda; class Insecta; order Coleoptera; family Curculionidae; genus Polydrusus; species Polydrusus tereticollis. The sequence goes on along the minus strand of OY987329.1, from coordinate 85,207,024 downwards.
CATTATACAGGGTGTTTCAAGAAAGATGTGCCAGCCCTCGTGTGATGACTCTTTACCCAAAAATACGACAAATAGTTCCTATCAACATATAGGTCCGCAACCGCTCTAAGAGATACAGGCTGTTGAAAATTTAAAAAGTAACTGTTTCTCCTCAATCTTTTTGAGACTACTTTAGATATCATTTTAAATTTTACGAGGCAAAAAAAACTCATTTATTTCTTACAAAGGACTTGCTCTACTTCTACCAGTAGCGTCCGCGCTAACATTTATTTTTCTTCGTGTTTTCGATTAAAAAAGAAACAAATGACATATATTTGCACATCGCTATATTATGTCCATATCAGAGTTTGATAAAATTCCATTTATCTCCTAAACTAACTCCTAAAAAGGTATCTCGCATTATACATTAAACTGCCTATAAAACTGTGTTATCAGAAGAGAAAACGACAGTGGCGTACCTACATTTTTTTTTCCTCCGCTTAAAAATTGTAGCCCCCTGTATCTCGAAAATAAAGCGGTTGGGGACCTATGTTGATAGGAGTTATTTGTCCTGTTTTTGGGTACGAAATAACTACAAGCGCGATAGCACATATTTTTTTAAACACCCTGTATAGTGGGTATACTAGACGGCAAAATTATATTTTATATTGTAAATTGATTTATTTCTTATCTTTTAGGGTGCCTTTCCATTATATCAACCAGTGGTGCAACATCCAGGAATCAACGAATGGATTAAACCTAGTAAGTATTATTAGTAACATTTTTGATCACAACCTTCTGGCCCACTATCTACAGTACTAATTTTGCCCAATGATTTTTAAATCCAAATATAAAGCGACTAGATATAAAATGCATAGCCCAAAATGCAAACGTCTCTTAAAACTTAAAGAAAAAAACCGTCAATAAATATGAATTTACTATGTTTAATGTGACCAATATAAGCTGATAAACAGCCCTATGATCAAATACACAAGGTAACTCTAGACAATTACTTCAATACTAACTGTAGTTTTCAACCACAGTGAAAAATTAACAAGTAGGCCTATTTCGGTTGTTGTCATGGAAACGGCACGTTAAAAGTTAATTTATGTGTTTGATCATAGGGCTGAATCTCAGCTTAAGAAATAAAAATAGAATTGCAAATTTAAAGTCAGAATTTTATAACGCCACACATGTTAATCACATTTGTACAGAGTGGGGATTTAAATGGAACACTGTTTATAGCGGATCTGGCAATAAAATTTCTCTAAAATGCAAAAATACGTCCTCAAAGATTTTTTATGGGCTTCGCTTTTGTCACGTGAAAAAAAAATTGGGCTCCAAAGAGAGAGCGTGGCAGTAACTAACTTTTTTAAGATTGGAGGACACCACTAGTGGCACCTTTTTGGAAAGCTCATTGAAGAAGAAATTTGCATTTAATTTTTTTTTAGCCTCAGTCAATTCATTTGCCGGAACTTTAATAAAAACTAATTTTTAACTGTTAAATGAACAATTACATTAACAATAACATAAAAACTGTAAAGTCACCTTATTGGCGTAACAATTATTGGAAATGTGCCCCATTAACCTGTTGACACAGACCCAACCTATGGTGGAACTCTTCCCAAAGCTTATGGCGTAATTAAGCTTATCTCCTTGCCCGACGCCTTGCCTTCAACTCTTCCAGATTTCTAGGTCTGGTGACATAGACCTTTTTTTTTTAAATCACCCCATAAATAAAAGTCCAAGGATGTAATATCCGGGGATCTAGGCGGCCACTCTACAAATCCTCGACTTCCTATCCATCTATTTGAAAATGTTACATTTAAGAATTCGTTTACATTTCCTGCAAAATGGGGAGGGGCTCCGTCCTGCTAAAAAAATATCCCTCGGTCTAGATTTCCATAATTAGGGAATATTCTTAGGAGTTGTGGCATTAAAAGTGTTTGAAGAAAATTTCAATACAAGTCTCCATGTAAATTGTATTCATACAAGATTTGATCAATTATTCTGTCGCCTATTATTCCAGTCCTAACATTTACTTTCACTTGGCGTTAAGAGTGGTATTCAACAATCCAATGACGATTTTTGTCGGCATAATACCGGCGATTTTGACGATTAAGCTAAAATGAAAATTAATTATTAATAGGCTTAGAGATTTAGATTTTGCCCAGTGATTGTCTAGGAAAGGATTGTTTAACTTTCAAACTTACCTGACCCTCTAAAGTAGACGTTGCTTCATCAGAAAAAATTATCCAATCTAAATCAATTTATCGGTTGTCCAATCACCCATCACAACTTCACAAAATTATATTCTTATATCTAAGTCATCATCCAATAACTCTTGTACTGGCGGCATTTGGAATGATTTTATGCCAGTAGATTTTGTGATCTTCGTCACAATTTACTGATCAATAATGTGGTCACGCGATAAGTGCATTGCGGGTTTTCTTGATAACTCAATAGAATATCCAATATAGTTTCATCTCATGCTCTTGGGGGTCTTCTTCGAGGAACATATCTTACATAACCAAATTCTCTAAACTGCTTTTCAATCTTGCTGACTGTACTTCGCGACATATAGGTGTCAATTTGGGATTACTCTCATGAAACAACACTTCTTCTTGATTTCGTTTTCTCTCACCAAACCCGACCATCATTAGTATTTTAATTTTTAACCATTTCCAGATCCGCTGTAAGCAGCGTTCCATTTAAAATCCCACCCGTATACAGACTGACCTAACATAATCACCCTATATCTCTTACTTAATAGAAGTAGTAAAAAGAACAATATCATCTATACGAATAAACGATGGACATCATATCTTTTTGATTTCATAATGTAGTCTTGATGATTTGAAGGACAAAATAAACTTAACCCGCGATTCAAATTAAGTCTCCATATTGCAGGCGTAAAAATTTTTTGTACGCCACATATCTGTGTAATATCCCTAACCTAGACGTAAGCATGAAGAAAATTAGTCCTAAAGCCATACACCACCGAAAAATGTGTTGAAATAATTGTGCAAATCTATTATAAAAATGGACCCTAATAATTGTTGTGTTCATGTAGAGGTCTTTTATATATTACCATTTTTAGGATAATATCTACGTAAAATAGTCGACATAGAACCCGCAGAAACTGGTTTGAGCCGTAGAGTAATCGAAAATGTTTCCAAGCGGATTTATGTCATGTCCATTGAGTGAAGACAGCCCATGTAGGACATTGTCATTTACAAATAATTATTGCTTTGAAGTGAAACGCACAGTTAATAGTATATTAAAATACAAGTTTTATAAAGCTCATTTTAGCACACGCGTCCATGCTAGAAAACGAGCCGCTTGCGGCGAGTTTTATAACGGACAAGTGCGCTAATACCTTTATAAAACGTGTGCTTTACACTATTTTTTTCTATTTGGGCATATTTTTCAATAAACAAATCCATATTTAAAAAGAAAGTAAAACATACAAATTTTCAAAATTTTTAGGACTAAATTTTTTGTTGGTAGGTACAATCAAATTATTTGTCATAGTAGCCTTGAAATCAACAAATAATTTTATTTCGGTGTCAGCCATTTTGTCACGAAGTTGTCTAATCTTTCTAACATAACTACATAATTTTTTTTTTTTAATTCAATAACTACATAATTTTAAAATATGGAGCAAGATAAGTTTAGTTTAACTCCCCCAAAGTTAAGGGAAATTGCGGTAAATTTTATAGTTCTATGTATTATAATATAGTAAATTCGTAAGATTACTTTTCTAACTCATCTCCATTTTATAAAATTAATGCAACCAAACATACACGACAGCAAAATAAAACATTTGCGAACATCATTACCAACCTTAGAAAAATAAAGAAAACTGTTTCATAAAAAGTTCATTACGATACTGAAAACGATATCGAAGCAGCTGTTTTATGAAACCAAATTAGAAAAAAGTTTTTATGATTTTTCAAAATTTTTTCAGAATACCAACCAGGCCTCTCGTTGCCATCCGACCCTTGTCCAAATCAGGTGATTCCAAGTGAACAACTACCAGATCCGTTAACCCCGTCTTCTAGCACTTTCGCTGATGATCAAGTACAAGAAACCAGGACGCACAAACGACTTCGCACCAAATATTCATCTGTTCAAATAGCAGAAATGGAAAAAGCATATCGAACTTCCCAATATCTTACAAAAGTACAGAAAGTGGAACTATCAAAAAAGTTGAACCTGGATGAAGTCAGAATTAAGGTTTGGTATCAAAATCGAAGAATGAAGGATAAAAAACTGGGGTTAAAGGAAAAAACGCTAAATAAGAATGAGAAGGCTATTTGGTTCGCTGAAACAGCAAAATTGTTGGATGATAATAGTCCAATTTATATTAAGCAAGAAAACGAAACTTCCCCAGCTTCTGAGTCCGTTACAAATAGACTATTAAATCATTCTGTTTGGGCGAAAGCATATCCGTCTATTTCTCCAGCACTAACAAACTATTTATCATGTATTCCGAATAATAATTACCATTGGAACCATGCTAGCGGACCATACTCTAGTAACCTACATAGTGCAGCTATTCCCGTACCTACCAGCTACTTGAATCAATATGAACAACAGTATAATACGGAATATTTAAACCCACATCCTTCTTATCAGTATAACCTCCCCCAACTACCAACTAATGTTAAAGATGAAGACAAAAACTGCGAAAATGGAACAAGTTTGCAAGAAGATTTTAATTTTGCGGTAGCTCAAGAGTTCTTGGCTAAAACTCCACCATTTTAGTTTAGTTGTATTACACGATTCCTATACCTAAAAGTCTTTTTGTGGAAAATGTAATTAAAAAAGCGGCATATAATTCACGTCTTCAAGAAGAATACGAAAAATATTTTTGCGTATCCAGACTAAAATAGGAAAGAAAACAGAATTCCTAGTATTAATATTTATAATTTTAAAAATTGACCAAAATATAACTTTGCATATTAAGGTTCTCTAGTTCTCTATATTTTATAACTTAATTTAAGTACTTAAATTTAACCAGTGTAATTGCCAGTTTAATATATTTTCTGATTTCTTTAGAACTGCAATGTATTACTAAGGGCTAAACTAGGATAATACAGCAAGCCTAATCAATCCTGAAATGTAATAATTGTTTTTCCTTGAGCTTGTGTATATTGGCATATACGCAGGCCTATATTATTATTTTATTACTGTATATAAGTGAGGAATAAATACTTTTGTATATACATGTTGTATTATACAAGTTGTTTGTTCCCTTAATTTTAATACAATAAGTTTAAGAATAGGACAAAAAAATGTAATTTAGTTTTTAAAAATTAAAATAATATGTGGTTAAACATTTTCATATAAATGTTAAATGACTTAACATAATATTTAAAGCGTTCAATAAAAACTTTATTTGATGAATATTTCGGATTATCATTATTAGAGCGCATTCTTATCTATGTTTTTGCAGAAAAGTAGGTGTCAAACAAAAAAAAACTGTCTATACAGTAATAAAATTAATTATTTGAGTTAAAAAAATTTTTCATTGACTCAAATAAATATTTGTTTCCTAAAATACCAAAGGATTATTTGCCTCAATTAGTATCATCCGATTTGATACAAAGTACTTTTTATTTTGAATTAATCACTTAATACAAAATTCATTTTATAGAATTATTTTCTTAAGAATAACCTAACTTAAATAAGCCGTTTCAATGACTTAAGGTAAATAGGTTAAAAGTTAAGTTAACGAAAGGTTTATATGATTGATATTTTATCAAGTATAAATTTATTTTACTTTTGTTTTATATGTATTTGCCGTAACAACAACGTTATTTAATTAAACAATTTAAGTGATTTGATTTAAATAAACCGATAATTTCCATCACGGTGATCGTTTTTTTATTCAAGTACATAATTGTTTAACTTGTCTTTTATATTTATTTAGACCAAGTATAAATTTATTTGGTTTAAATACCTTTTTTTAATTTTCAATAGATCAGAATGTTCATTCAAATCAGTTCTTATTTTATCCAAGTACGTGTTTATACAGACGTTGCATAAAAATAAGAAATATTGAAATGTTGCTATTAAATATGGTTTAATCAGTACCAATACCATAATAAGCACAAACCTTATCAAATTGTTTATAGTGTTCAAATAATAAGGCAAACCAACAGAAAACACACATTTTTGCCGAAAATAAAGGTTATGACAAATTACGCGCACGCGCACAACAGAAACAGATGGGATATACCCCTCGATATACCCCAATCATCTAAATAATTATTTATATTACGTTTATTCCCCATATCTTCGTTTTAATTTTTGATAGAACTACTAACTTCTGTGTCACTAATAAAGAAGATTTCACTCTCACTCATAAATTTCTACAAGACAAAATCGAACACCAATAACCAAAATCGCGATGATGATTTATCAGGCCACTTTTGTATAACCAATCAAATTACTCAAAGCCCGTTATTTTAGCGGTTTTTTGGTAAGATATTTGTTTGAAGGGTTCTATGATTTGACACAAATCCACCAACAGTCAAATAATTTTGCAAATAAGACGAAATACTCTAATTTTTTTCAGTTAAATAAAACTTAGTTAATTAAAATCACATTTATTTATTACCAATAATTATCCACCAACTAAATCAGATTATTTGATTAAGGTAGCACAGTTTTATCAGTGTACAGTGTGATTAACGACGATGGCGTATTAGACGTTCCTGGCGAACCAGTCAATGGAATGATCCAAAAATTTGGTTTGTTGCATAAGAATATATGCTCTACACAGCTGAAATATTTTGTATAATGCGGTGCTGCCGCTTCTACTTGAAAGTAGTAGCAACTTTGATATTTTAAATGGAACACTCTGTATAATAACTTATTCTCACAATCGCAAGTAGTTGCGTAACACATTTCCTTATCACTTCCCTACACCAATCTCTTGCCGATTCTGAGATATTAATATTTTCTATTGTTTTCCCGAGAAACATGATCTGAAATACATGGTGATATTCCTAAACTTTGAGATGCTAAGTCACTGAAATTCAGTTGGAAGTTAGGTAATACCCGGAGGCCTTTTATAATATGGCCAAAGCTTCGTTGCAATATACAGGGTGGTCTAAAAATCCAATTATTTCGGTTACTTGAAAAAATGTGTAAAAGTCGATTTTTTCATATGAAACACTCTGTATATTATTACTCATTTGAAAAGCTGATAAAATTTGCTATTTATTTATGTATCCATACCTATAACCAATTAGTCAAGTTTCTGATTTATAAGCATTTTTATTTGAAAAGGTTCCTTGAAATAGTTATTCATATGAATTTTTAGCTAGTGTGCCATGCATTCTCATATGTTTTGTGTCCTGTCATTGTTGTTATGGTTTCGATATTTTAGTTCCTCTAGCCCTTGTCAGCCGAATAATAATTAGTTAAAAACTATGGAAGAAAACTATTCAAACGCAGTTCTAATGAATTTATTTATTCTCTTTGGAGAATGTCATAAAATTATAAGCAGGACATGTAGAAAGTTTAATGAGATGTATCCGAATCTACTGCCAATGAACAACAAAAAATTTGTACGTTTTCAAAATAATTTCATTGCGTTTGGTTCAACTATAAAAGGGCAAAGACCGCGGTCCGTAACTTCTGATGAAGAAAACAAGATTAATGTTATGGCATATTTCCATGCATCAATACGAAGTGCTGCAGATGATTTGGGTATAACTTATTTATCAGTTCAAAGAATTCTGGAAGACTGTAACATGCATGATTACAAATTGAAGAGAAGAAGATCCGCATTTTTAAGTAAAATAATTTGGACGGATGAATCAATATTTTGAAGGGAAGAGATTTTTAATAGAAGAAATCGTAATTTTTGATCAAGTGAAAATCCGCATATCACGAGAGAAGCAGGATATCAACAAAAATTCAGTTTTAACGATTTTTTCATGTTACTAAACAACCAGTTAAAGTACGTGATATACGAGGAGACATTAACATCAATAAACTACCTCCATATTTTGAGAACAGTTGTCGATATTCTGCCACTTGAAAATCGAAGCTGTAGAAGTATCAACTCGACGGAGCTCCTCCACATTGTACAGAAGAAGTTACCTCGGAACTGAATAGGCTTTTCGATTATCGTTGGATAAGGCCTTTAGGACCATGGAATCGGCCTCCGAGATCCCGCGATCTTAATTCATTAGACTTTTACTTGTGGGGTATGTTCAAAGACAAAGTTTTCAAATCGCCAGTAAATTCACGAGAAGAATTACTCTATCGGGTCAACCAAGCATTTTAAGATCCAGATCCAAATGAAATTAGATCTGCCACGACGGCTGCAGTCAAGAAGCGCATTTTAAAGTGTTTAGAAGTAAGCGGACAGCATTTTTAGCATATCATTTGAAATTTTATTTAATAAGTTTATTGTTTTAGCATTATGATATAATTATTATTCTTGCACCAAGCGCAACCTAATTGTTTTAATATCGTACAAATTTTTTGTTGTTCATTGGCGGTAGATTCCAATACATCTCATTAAACTTTCTACATGTCCTGCTTATAATTTTATCACATTCTCCGAAGAGAATAAATAAATTCATTAGAACTGCGTTCGAATAGTTTTCTTCCACCGTTTTTAACTAACTATTGCTCAGGTGACAAGGGCTAGAGGGACTAAAACATCGAAGCCATAATAACAATGACAGGATACAAAACATAATATGAGAGATGAGAGTGCATGGCACACTAACTAAAAAATTCATATGAATAACTATTTCAAGGAACCTTTCCAAATAAAAATGCTTATAAATCAGAAACTTGACTAGTTGGGTATTGGTATGGTATAAATAAATAAATAGCAAATTTTATAAGCTTTTCAAAATCAGTAATAATTTACAGGGTGTTTCATATGAAAAAATCGACTTTTATTGCAACTACGCTTTGGCCATAGCATAAGAGGCCTTCGGGTACTGCCTAAAAGCCAACCGAATTTGAGTGACTAAGCGTCTTAAAATTTAAAAATATCACCATGTATTGCAGGTCATGTTTTTCGAGAAAATAATGGAAAGTAACTAATATCTCAAGATCGGCAAGAGAACGGTATAGGGAAGTGATAAGGAAATATGTTAAGCAACTACTAGCGATTGCAAAAATGAGTTAATATGCGGGGTGTTCCATTTAAAATATCAAAGTTGCTACTACTTTATAGTAGAAGCGGCAACACCACATTATCCAAAATATTTTAGCTGTGTAGCTCATATCCTTTATGCAACAAACCAAATTTCTGGATCATTTCATTGACTGCTTCGCTAGAAACGTCTAATACGCCAACGTCGGGAATCACCCTGTATACAGTATGTCCCCAAGCCGAGGTCACAAGAGAACAAATAGGCCAAAAATTTCACTGTTACAAAAAATTATCTTTAGTAAGCTTCTGCTTCACAAATATTAAATCCTTTCATTATTCTCAATCTTATATTACGTGGCTGAGTCATTTTTACATACCTTATAAAATGTGCTAATAAACAAAAACGCTATTTATTCCAAGAGGCCTCTCTCGTATTCCACACATTTTTTCAAACTGCCGTCTAATGTTGGCTTAACTTTTTCTTTCTTCTTCAAGCGATGTGATTTGCCCCGACTCTAAAATTCAATATATCAATATTATATTCAATGAGTTACTGAAAAGTAAGTTTTTTTTTTTAATTAAATTTTCTGAACGATTTTGTAATTTTAGTGTGAACTGCAATAGTATATTACAATACAAGACGGAAAATGTTTCATTGCTGGTTGAGGGATCGAGACGCGTAGCGTCGAGATAAACTATAATCTCGAGACCGCAATGAAATTTTCCGTCGAGGATTGTATACTATTTTATTTTCAGCCATGAATTTATGATTCAAGTAATATTTATAGTAATATTCATGATTTTGCACGATAGACTTCTTTGAAATAATAAATTTTGTCGCACCGGTTATTACCTTACCTTTCATTTCCATTGTTAGTCGTTGTCACCAGTTAGTTGACAGCAGTTGTCGCTTAAAATTTTTTGAAAGTCAGCGTTTTTTTAAGAAAAAGAATACAGATTAAAGATGTTCTCCGATAGTGACGACGAGTTAATTAGCTGTACTCCGCCTGATTTGAAAGAAGCAGCGGATAAGATTGAAGAAAGTCTGCTACCTACAGGAAGTAAGCTACGTTATGAGAAAGCTTTTAATACATTCCAGGCGTGGTGCAGCAGCAAAGGAACAACCAATGTTACACCAGAGACCGTTTTGTTGGTCTATTTTGGTGAGATCTCTAAAGAAAAAAAATCTTCCACTTTATGGGCTACCTACAATATGATAAAAAGTACACTGAAACTTAGAGAAAAGGTCGACATTTCCAAGCATTCAAGACTTGTGGTTTTTTTGAAGCGAAAAAGTGTAGGCTTTCGGCCTAAAAAGTCAAGTGTTTTTTCAAGAGAAAACATCAGAGATTTTTTGGTTAAAGCACCTGAAGAATTTTTGTGTATTGGGCTTATTGTTGGAGTCTCGGGAGCATGCAGGAGTGATGAACTAGTAAAGATGAAAATTTCCCATGTTAATGTTTTGCAAGAAAAGGTCGTCATCGAAATTCCTGATACATCATAAGTGACCCAAATTGGATTGACGTCTTTCAGAAATATGTGACTTTGCGAAACAACATTCAAAATGACAGGTTTTTCGTCCAATGAAATGGAAAATTGCATAATCAGGCTATTGGATATCATTCAATCGCGAGTTTTCCTCAAAAGATAGCTACTTTCTTGAAACTTCCAAATGTAGGGTCTTTCACGCGTCATGCTTTTCGACGAACAGCCGCTACTTTATTGGTTGATAATGGAGCTGATGTTTTGCAGCTAAATAGACTCGGCGGATAGAAATCGAGTGCAGTTGCGGAGGGATATGTAGAATCCTCACTAGAGAACAAACGAAAGACTGCTAAAATGGTATCATCTTCCTCTAAAACTGTTGATTTACCAAGTATTTCAAGTGAAGCTGCATCGCATGAAATACGAATTTCAAATCAAACTCAACTTCAAGAGGGTTTGAAAATTTCTGTAATAAATAACAATGCCAATTTAACAATTAACGTGTATAAATAAAAATACGAATAAATAAAGAATCGGATAGTTCCTGTGTTCTTATTTTACCCCGTTTTTATAAGACCTACTCAAAAATACCGGGCAAGAAAATGAGGATTGAAATGTATTAGGATGAAAACGCATTTTCGGTCCTAGGATGGAAACGCATTTTCCGTCCTAAGATGGAAAATGTGGATCGGAAGTAAGAAGATAGAAATGTCACATTTTCAAATTTCTAAAAAGACAGGAATGTCAATATTACATACATGGCTGAAAATAAAACATTTTAATTTTCTGACACCTCTAAAGCCTTTAGAATGGTTTATGAACATAGACTCGCGGAAACCGCTGTGTGATGTCACTAAGACTAAGAAAACAGGTGGCCATACAGATCGCCATTTTTCCATTACTGTTTAACGGAATTGACATTGACAGGAGAGTAAAAAATAAATTTTAATAATTTCTTTTTCTTTTTTCTAAAATAGTGTTAGCGAAATTATAGCTTAGAACTCGTATGGAATGACATTTCCTACGTGTTATGGAATATGCTATTAAAAGTAATATAATATTCTGCTGTATCTGAACAAAGGAACAGTAACCCTTGTATATACACAGAAAGACCGTTGCACAAGTGAAAGCTGGATTTATAAACTCGAAAAGTTGGTGAGGTTGAAGTTACGGTCAAGTTGTGAGGTTAGATATTCCGAATTCCGAGCATAGAAATTGATTATCTCGAACTACCCGGGAAGTTTTCGAACCTTACATGAGCTTTACATGAACAACATGAACGAGTGTATAAATAGAACTGAGTGTTCCCTTTAGTTTAAATTGAACTTCTATTTCCAACACCAACTGAACCTCAACCTCGCCAACTTTTCGAGTTTATAAATCCAGCTTTAAGTGGACGAACTGTGAGATATAATGACGTCACCGCCTCGAGAGCGTTTTATTTAATTTTAATGTCGTATATTTCGAAAACTACTTATCAGTTTGACCAAATTAGCCCATTCCCGTTTAAAAGGGCACATTTTCTCTAATTTAATCCACTTCGTAGCAGCTACCGTTTACAAGATACCAGTAGTGGACAATTAAATAGTTGCCACCCTGTATACAGGGCTTTCATTTCAAAACTAGCCACCCGGAATAACTTTTGAATTTGAAGAAGAATTTAACAAAAAAACACGTCAACTTAGATTTACTGGGGGACATGTTTTACATGTATTTGCGACTCTGTAGTTTCAACCCCTAACGAGGGGAGAAAGGCACATAAAAAATTTCAAATGGTAAGGGGTATTGAGTGATAGTTCACTTGAAAGCCCTTTTCATTAGCAGTCTTTTGGTGCTTCATTTTTTAAACGCGGATTATTTGTTTCCAAGTTATGCCCTTTTAAAATTTAAAAAAGGTAACCTTGATATTTTTAGTAAAATTTTACTTACTTATTTTAACAGATGTTCAAAATGCCCACCATTATTGGCAAGGCAATCGTAAAGCCGCTGCTCGAACTCCTCATGCACGTTTTGAAATGTCTCTTGGGTAATCTGTTCACAGGCCTCCCCTATTCTACGCCTAAGATCAGGAACATTTTCTGGTTGAGTTCTGTATACTATTGTCTTTAGATGCCCCATAAGAAAAAGTCAAGGGGCGTTAAGTCTGGTGATCTCGCTGGCCATTCTATAGCGCCCCTTCTTCCAATCCATTTGCCTGGAAATCTGTCATTAAGCCAATTTCGCACAGGCATAGCATAATGTGGAGGGGCTCCGTTCTGTTGAAAAATTAAATTTTCTTCATCTAGTAATAAATTTCCATCTTCATCAATTTGATTTTCCAGAGAGTCAGTTATAAGAGGATCTATCACATTTTATAATACATTTAAATACAGTTCACCGGTTAAATTTTCTTCCATAAATATCGGACCAATAATTTTATTTCCAAGAATTCCGGCTCATACATTTATTTTCTGAGGAAATTGTGTATGCTCTTCACGAAAAACATATGGATTTTCATTGTCCCAATATCTGCAATTGTGTTTATTAACAAATCCATTTAAAAAGAAAGTTGAATCATCACTAAAGCAAATGTTTTTAATTAAATTAGGATCTGCATTTGTTTTTTCACTCATTAATTCACAAAATTCCATTCTTCTGTCATAGTCATCCTCCCTAACTGTTGTAAAAGTTGTATTTTGTAAGGGAAAACTTTATTGAATCGTAAGGCTTTATGCACAGAACCGACTGAAAGGTTTGTTAATCTTGACACTTTCGGTATGGATGTTTGGGGATCTATGGCAAAATGACCTAAAATTTCTACTTGTGCGGCTTCATATAAGACTCTAGGGTTCTTCACAATTTTATTGCGTACACTTCCAGTTTCTTGAAATTTACTAATCAAATTTAATACATATTGGTGGCCAACATTTTTGTCTGGATACCTTTGATTAAACACCCGGGCTGTTCTACGTGCACAGCGCTGTTCTTCCCCGTAAATTAAAATTAGTTCAATTCTCTTTTGTAACGAGTAAACCATTGTCGTCGAAATTCGATGGTTAATACACAACGAAATCAAGTTCAAAACTAAATCGTTTTAAAATGTGGCAAAACTAACATTTGCTATCAAACACCTCTAATTTTTTTACGTATTTATCTGAATGTTTACATTTAAGGAATTTGCTGCTTTTTTAACAACCTATAAAAGTTGAAAATTTAGGTTTTTTAGGTTCTCATGGTATAATTTGGACAAAAAATTTCTGATTAAAAAACGGATAATCACTCAATACCTCTTTCTATTTGAAATTTTCATGTAATTCCCATCCTCCATTAGCGGTGGCTCAGAACTTCAGAAACGGTTTTAAGTGGGCATTTTGAACACGTGTTGAAGTAAGTAGGTAAGCACCAGTTCATTCTAAAGCTAATATTAAATAGTTTTCACTAAAATGTCGAATTTTTATTTTTAAACTTTAAAGGGGCATAACTTGGAAACAAATAATCCGCTTTTAAGAAATGAAGCCCCAAAAGACCGCTAATGAAAAGGGCTTTTAAGTGAACTATCACTCAATACCCCTTATATACCATTTAAAAATTTTTATGTGCCTTTCGCCCCTCGTTAGGGGTTGAAACTACAGAGTCGCAAATACATGTAAAACATGTCCCCCAGTAAATCTAAGTTGACGTATTTTTTTGTTAAATTCTTCTTCAAGTATTTTAAAAGGTATTCCGGGTGGCTAGTTTTAAAATGAAAGCCCTGTATATAAGTATGCTAAAAACTATCAACCAGATTTTACATTTTTCTAAAACTGAATATTTTTTTTGCTAATTTTAATTTGTTTTTAAAATGTTTTAATTTAATATTAAACACTTTTATTATGCCTATAGAAATAAACAGAAATTAGAAACAGTCCTTCTTGGAGCAAATCCAATAAAACTTTGATTTAAAATAATGCAACGAAAAAAATACAGGGTACATTTTTGTCTACATTCAGTGCATTGATTTATTGATTTTAAACGTGATTTCCAAAATTTGTTAATTGAATTGTAATTACATTTTCTTCACCAGTAAGCATGTCTAGAGTGTATATACCAAAAATGTTTAGCACGTGTCTTGTCTATATTTAATATAAATAAATTAAAATAAATTAATATTCAGGTGCATTTTAAATACAATTTAATAGTTTGTTGTCTGCCTAAATCATTTAGTAAATTACCAAATTAGCAACAATAATGATTGTTTCAAATTATTACGTATCTAGAACGTAGAGAAAGTTGCATAATTATATAGGAATTAGAAAAATGTTACCAAAGGTATTAATTTTAAATTGACTTATAGTACAAATCATTAGAAAGTTACCTACGCATTTTCTCAAAAAGTTATATTATTTTTTTTTACGCTCAGTTTACATAGCCTAGTTAGTCTGTTTGGCACCAAGATTTAAAGTTTGGATATAGTATGTCTGGTCAGTAATGCAGTCAGAAAATACCTACGCTTGGATTAGGGCGTCTAATCAGAGCCATAACTACCATTAGAAATTATTAAATAATTAATCTACTTAAAACTATATATCATATGAATTTAGTACTGAATTTTGACTGAATGTCCATTTTATTCACTGTATAGTCCAATTTATTCCATTGTAATTAAATTTTATATTCAAACCTAAACCACATTTGATTAAAGTTTAATTACTTTTGCAGCGCAATTATTGATTCATTGTTTGAATCAATATGCAGTGTTAATTTTAAATAAATTTGGCATAAACCTAGTTTAATCAGTTATATTCAAAATAGTTTCAATATACAGGGTGTTATTTAATAAGTGTCCGATATTTTACAGGACGATTCCTCAGTTCATATAAGCATGGGTCCCTGGGCCCTTCATTTTTGAGATACAAGGTGTTAAGAATTTATTTTTATTTTTGTGTTTCGTAAATAATTTTTGAAATAATACCTATATTTGGACAAAAATTGGTATCTAGAGGTTTTTTGAAATAAGGAATTCGAATTTGATGTTAGTATGGCTCTCACTTATAAAGGGCGCTACCTACGTGTCTTTTTATTCATTTGAGGAGTCATAACTTTTTTATACATACTTGTATTACATTTTTTAGCAAAAGAAATGGATTTCTTCATAATTTTTACATATAAAAGTCATACTTAGTATAAGTCGCTACCCGCAATCGTTCTCGAGAAAAAGAATAACGAAGAAATAAATGGCATTTATTTGCATATCGCTATGCCCAATTGCCCATATCAGAGTTTGATAAAATAGCATATATCTCCTAAACAAAGCCGAATACAAAAAATTATGAAAATGTACTTTGCATTAGCCAATAAAGTGCCTACATGGCAGTGTTATCAAAAGAGAAAATGGCAGTGGCGTACATATTTTTTGTTCCTGTTAAAAACTGTAACTCCCTGTATCTCAAAAATGAAGGGCTTGCGGACCAACGCTTATATGAAGTTTTCACCTTATAAATAACTGAGGAATCGTCCTGTAAAATATCGGACACTTATTAAATAACACTCTGTATACTAAGTTTTTACTAAATTATGGTTACATTCTGTATTTAATCCTAAATCACCTTTGATTCTAATATCTGAGTCATTGCTTCAACCGATATGAAGTATTCATTATTAAATGAATCTGATGTAAATATTGATAAAATCGGTTTATTACATTTAAAATAGAGGTAATGATTTTTTTTATGAATTTTTATAAACTTTCTATTTCGTTTTAATAATATATTTTTTTAAATCCTAAATCACATTAAATAATAGTTTAATTACTTTTGCACATTGATTAACTGATTAAAAAAATATGCAGTGTTAATATTTAAGTGCCGATATTTTGGCACTGATTAACTCATTCGATAGACGATTAAAATAATCATGGTTTGTAAAGTGCCAAGACTTTCAAATTTATATGGACATTGGCATATTCAAAACCCTGATTATCCTAATCATCTATCAAATGAGTTAATTAGTGCCAGAAGTACCCTCACTAAATCAATCTAATTTAATTAATTTGTTTATTTATTAATTTGCTATTCATTTCCAGTTACATTTTTTATTTAATCCTAAATCACACATTATTAAAGTTTAATTACTTTTGCAGTGCAATCACTGAATCTTTGATTAAATCAAAATGCAGCGTTAATTTTGAAGCGTGGATATAGATTTAATCAGTTAGATTTAAAATATTTTAAATTTTAGTCAATTTATAATAATTTTTTATTTATTTCTAGTTACATTTTTTATTTAATTACAAATCATATTTTATTAGAATTCAGTTATTTTGGCAGTGCGTTCACTGACTCATTGATTAAATAAATATGCAATGCTGATTTTTAAATTGATCTGGCGTAGACATTAGATAAATTAGAAATACAATTATTTTTTAAATAGTTTCCTTCTTAACGCAGTACTAGTGACGTAGATATAGAGAGATGCTTGCATTTTTTTCGATAGAAAATTGTATTTTTTTTTGTTTTCAGTGCTTACCTAGGTCAAATTTTAACTATTTAAAGAAGTAAGTGAGTGGTGTGGCTTGACCAATCCAGGTGACTTTGCCACAAAAGACACTTACAATTCTTTGATGCCTAAATTTAAATTTGGTAACGTTGAGTTTTCAAAAAGTTCTTAAACGCTCAATGAAAGCAGGCGAGGACAGGTTTTAATTATTACAGCGTTCGTTTAGTTTGCTTGGGCACTGAAGAGGGTGTCCATTTTTTGATGTAATTGCAGGATATCTCGGGGACTAGTAAAGGCAGAGACTTGCGGTTTTTACATTACTGCGTTACTTTTTCGTGAAACAAAAGAGGCCGCAAGCAGAGTTGTCACAGAGAAAAAGGAAGCAGGTCACTGAATTCTACTTACAAAAACTCTCATAGAAATAGTTTTCAATTCTTTGATAAGTTAATACATTACCGAAATACAGGGAGTGGTCAAATATCAAACATTTTCGAAAACATCCTGTAACTTAAAAACTAAGGAGGCTATGGCAATTCTTTTTGCGGCATCTTTTGTTTCACGAAAAAGTAACGCAGTAATGTAAAAACCGCAAGTCTCTATCTTTACTAGTTACCGAGATATCCTGCAAATACATCGAAAAATGGACACCCTGTACTGTGCTGGTCAATGACACAGGTGAAATTTTTCTCACAAAATGCTGGAGTGCTGATGTGTAATACAGAGTAGGAAATTTTTGTGACTATATGGGGAGGTACAATATTTAATAGGATGTGTAACTTCATACAATATATACAATTTTAAAGCTAAATAATTGTGATTGGTTTTATTTTTTTTGTTTTTTTCATGACTTTCGCCAACTGAAAAAAATTGAACAACATTTCTTTGTTTTTAACTTAGAGATGCTATGTACCGTGAGTACAAGAGAACAGATTTTACTGGAACTACTCAGCTATTTCTCTAAATAATGCTGATGTTCAAATAAAAAATATAACTGATATTGTCATTTTAGTAATGCATTCTTAAGGTACCTAATGTCAAACTGATACTGATCTCTAAAATAAAAAAAAAAACAATACTTAAGGCGTTACATAAATATTGTGTGAAATAATGAAGGTGATAGGTAAGACATTGTTTCATCGCATGTTTTACTCGTTAGCTTTGATAAAGAAATTAACGAAATATACCGTGAACTCTGTTATAATCGTGTTCTAAGACTCTACGGTACTTATATCACTGTAACTCCCAACAACGAAAGACATAAAAAACTTTTCTCTACTGACGTTTTATAATAACCCCTTTTTGATTGTCGTTTTGATTTTTAAATAACCTTCTTTTAGGCACAGCGTGGTTAAAAGTTTTTTAAGCACGCTGTGCCTAAAAGTAATTATTTGCAATAAAAACTGAACACAGACTATAATTTTACCTATTTATTAAAAATATTAAAAGTACAAGTTATTAAAATTAATGCTTGGGTAACCTAAAACAGTACGTCGAGATATTTCTCTTTGTAAAATAGATGAGGAATTTGAACTAAAACAAGGTTCACCATTGCCCGATTTGCGGCATTTTCAATGTCTGAGTCTTCTAAATTACTCATTTTTTACTTTTACTTTACTACATTTGCCGCAGTTTTTGACAAAAAAATTCTTTCAAATTTTTTTTTGATAACTGTCAATTTTTTTGACATGAAAGGTGTAAATGAAACACAGGTAATAAAATGTTTGATAAAGTAAATTAAGTTTTTTATTATAAAACGCCCGTAGAAAAAATATTGGATACCATTCGTTACGAAACAATCAGTATCGAGCAATTTATACTGTGGAAAAATTATTGTTTTGAAGTAACAATGACGAAATGTTAAATGAATTATTCAACCAGAAGGATGTATTAGGAAAGGTTTCCTACATAATTATATTGAACTAGTTTTTACTGTAAATCCATCAAGAGATTCTAAAACAAAAGCTTATTTTTTTTTTTGGTACTTTGTACTATGTATTTTCCTGTGACCTTTGTAAATCAAATAATGTTTCGCCTTGAGTTAACTTGCATTATTTATTGTTAAAAATATTTTATTTTAAAACTAAAACTGTTTTGGCTATGTCATCTAGTTCAATATTCGCCAACAAAGACAGAGCTATATACTAACAAAGATGCAGTTACTTTTACGTTATAGTGAGCATGACTAAAATTGGAGAAAACCCACAAGAAACGAATCCTGGCATCACCTATACAACAAAGGTGCCAACAGACTAACCAGGGGCTAATGAGACAAATTCTCCTGCAGTAAAAGGTTACAGATGTTGACACCTAGGTACGTAAGTTCATGTCGTCATATATGCTTAGTTTAAGAAAAATGTTTAATATAGGCAACCTACCCCTAATAAGATATTACACAGAAGCTCAATTCACATTAAATATTTCTGACGAGACAATTTTATGGTGAAAAGTTGGAGAAGAATAAACTTATTTAATTAATAATCGTAATCAATTTGTCTAAATTGAAAAGGCAATCAAAAAATGCTTTAGTACCACAAGGATCTGTATTGGGACCGGATCTATGTCAAATTTACATCAATTTAACAGAAAATTTAAATTTAAAAGAAATATTGAACTATTTGCAGATAATACACCTGGAACATATTTTTCAGATAATATTTTCCAACTGGGAAATTACATTAAATATGATATATTTTCCAACTGCGAAATTATATAAAATATGATATAAATATTGTTTTTAAATTTCTAATCTAATAAATTTTAAAAACATATTTCAAAATTATTTTTTAACAAAAAACTTGTCAAGTATGCAAAAACAATTAAATTTTATTTAGTACTATAATAATATACAAATGAAACTCTTAGTTGGATATATCACAATCAAAACGTAAGGACTAATATATCTCTATTAATATTAATTTTATATAAAATGCTCCCCTAAAACACTTAAGAAACATATATTTTTGTCTTTTTTATTCGAACATCCAATACTTGATATCAATCTGGGGTTGGCTCTGCATGTAGAACTAATTTAAAACCATTACATAAAGTACAAAATAAAGTAGTGGTAAAAAAAATTATGGAATAATGATTTTCTTAAAAGTTTGTAAAATATTTTATAGTGAAATAGTTATTGTTATGCAACTGTCATATGATGACTATGATTTGACACATTTTGAAATGTCATAATAACATCTATTACCGCACTAGTGTGTTAACACCTAGCATCTTAAATGAAATAAGCTAAAGTATTCTCGGTATTTCTTCCGTGATTTATATGGCACAAGATTCAAAACAACATTGAAAGGTTCGTTCTCAATCAGATTGCAGATCATCGTTTGAACTCATTTTAAAATGTGCAGTTTTCAGACACAACTGTGACAATGGTTAAGAAAAGCAATTTTTAATATAATTATTTTTACTCAAATAATCATTATAGTAATAATAATAGTTATAGTTGTATATACAATTTTGTACGTAACAGGTAGGATACTCTATTACTAAAGTACTTATATAATTACACGACTAGGCCTACGGCCTGTTGGGAATCAACAATTGAAACTGAATAGTGATGAAAATGTTTGCCGATGCCTCGCTGATGCGTTATATTGCTAATGAGAACAGACCTTCTACATCTTGTGATGAATCAAGAACCGACTAATTTAGTATTTCGAAGAAATCTACACTTCATTGTACTTTTTCTATCAAAACAAATCAAGTACCAAGAAACAATCTCTGTGCAGCAGATAAAAAAATATTTTATCTTATTAAGAGCACGAATACAATAAATGTTCAATAGGTTAGGTAAACATAAAGGAATAATAAGATATTTAAGAGCAAATTTTAAATTTGTGGATTTTGGTAAATATTTGATAAAGATTTAGAGAAACAAATAGTTGTTTAGAGAAGCCAGCAAGTAACAACAATACATGAGTCATTGGTTAAGGAAAGAACATATTTATTGGAGTATCATAAAAATAAAGAACAGAGGTCGTTCTTGGGATTTATGATCCTATAATATTATCAGTAAATACCTACATAAAATACAAAAATGAATACTTTGCTAAATTTTGTTTTTAAAATATGTCCAAAGCCTGAATCTGCAACTACAATTTATTTAGCAATAAACGAAAAAGATATAGGGCTTTGTGGGGGGAAATTTATAAAAGAACATCTTCTGCAAGTCTCCGCTCTCCTAAAACTTATTCTCCAGAAGTATGTGTCACTTTTTATGACGTATTATTGAATAGTTATTAGTAAAGTGAAATAGTGATAAATGGTTTTGGGCACGTTTGTAGAAAACAGTTACTTTATTCCGAACTTGAACGATGTGAACATAACTTCTCGACTGTGTTAATCATCAAGAACTGTTGCAGATGCTTTAGTACTATGGCATTCATAACACGGCACACATGGATGGTTTTCATCCTATCTCTTCGGGAGATCGCAGGTTGTGTTCAGTGATGGAAGATGCTCTGATTTGTCGGGTGTCGAGTTTGGGATACCTCAGGGTTCTGTGATGGGTCCTATTAGTGGGCAGCTTACACTTTCGCGGATCACACCACTCATTTGTGGCATTCAAGCAATGGTGAACTTTTGAAGAGTATCATAGATCAAGATCTTCAAGAAATTAGAACTTGATGCGACTCTAACTACCTCTGTTTAAATGTACATGATGATCTTATCTTGGACAACAGTCCAATTGAAAATAAAGCAATAATTAAATCCCTTGGACTATTCATAGACTCTAAACTTAAATTTGGAAAACATTATCTAGGAAGTTTGGTGTTTTAATGTTAATATGAGTCTACTAGTTTTAAAATCAGCTAAATCCATTAATGTCAAATGTTGATAAATTGCCAGAAACTGATTTCGCATATTCCCGTTTTTTATTTTGAAAATATTTTGCAGTCTTTTAATGAAAAGGGTCATAAACTTAAAAGTTTACCTGTTTTTTCAAAAAGTATAACAAGAATCCGAAAATTTAAATAAGTAAAATGGAGTTGTCGGGTATTGATCCTGATCTTTGGATTTGTCGGATTTTGCAACTTCCTTGCATAAACAAACGGGAATTTTCCAAAACAAATAAAGGGTGGTTTATTATCTAATTTATAAACAAAATAGGAAAAAATACATGAACTTTAAACGAAATTATAGTAATACCTACACTACTAAGTTGGGAATTTGGTCCGTTGGCTCACATATAGTGAGTGAGTAAGCGTTTTCAGGTTCGGACACAGTAACAGTATCGGATGTATGATCGTACTTCCTTAGAACTTCCGCGTAATACTTCAGGTTTTGTGATGTGTTTCATTTTTACCTCAATGTTTTTCTAATAATTATACGTTTTTTAATTTTTCTTTACTAGGACTGACACTACCGGATAGTTGAGGTTGCATGATGGTACTGACTGTCCCTTCTTAAACAACGACTTGTACTCTCCAACATCTGACTTATAAAATTGTTCGCCTCGAATTTTTACTATTTTATTTCTTACTCTTCTTCTGAGTAAGAACCTTTTACTCATGTTGAAACGAAAGTGCCACTGTGCAGAAGATTTTATTGCATATTAAGTGTCTTTCTTCCAGTCGTATACCATTACATGACGACCCAAATTAAAAATAGTTCTATGGTCTTGAAATATTTCGACAAACTCTTCTGCAGAAATAATTGTATCTTTTTTAATACTAACTTTTTCGATACGAGCAAAAACCCTATATGAGGGAATAAATGAATGTCCAGCTACGGGAAATATAATTACTAAGTTTTTAACAGCTGGGGGTGAAAAATAATAGAAATATTACCATTTATTTAAATTAAGTATTAATATATTAATGACACCATTAGCTATAAATGACTAACTTGTCGAAATTAAATAGATGTGTGCTGTAGAGTCATAATATGACCTTACACGACTGCTGTGATTGGCCGATGCGGAATTGCCGGCATTTGATTCCAACGCTGCTCGGATTTGCAGACTTTTGAATCCAACCTTATATTTTAAATGTAAATAGCGTATGGAGATGCTGGATTTTGCATGTCAAAGAGTTTACTAAATATAGAGGTCAAGAAGAAGAAACCATTGCCGTATTAAACTAATTTTTTGTCAAAAATAGATTTGTCGGGTTTTAAAACTAGGGGATTCATATGCCTGTTCATTCTAGAAACCGTATGATTACTACATAATCGAGCTTCAAATAATAATACTCAAAACGTATACAGTACTAGGCAAAGTTCTAACCTTCGGCTTCCAATTCCTAGATCGACTCTGACTAAGCGCTCTCTAATTTACGAAAGTCCAAAGGTGTATAATCATTTGAGTGTTTAGTGTAGACTTTTGGATTATGTCCGATTCCGCAGAACAGTGACAGATATTTTAGTTCAAAAGGCATATTATAGTTAGAGTTACTTGTTTCATTTATAATGTGTATGTATTCTGGAATCTGGACAGTAAAACATGTTAAATAAAATAAATAGTTAACGTGGCAAAAACTATTGCACCATAGTTTAGACGGAAAAAATTGAACGAATAAAAATGCTTTGAAAAAGAACGATGATTCTTATTCTGTTATTAAATAGGTATAAGTAGTCTTGCAACAAAACAAAGTTTGGGTATGTTAAGATTATGGCACAAAATGAGAGCCACTTTCTGTAGATAACTTTAATAGCTACTAACGACAATTTATATCTATTATTGAAAGTATCATAGACCAAAATTTTCTTTATAAAAATACGTGAGAAATAAATTGAAAAAAATATTTAGTAATATCAATACCTCAACAACTATCAAAACTGTGCACCACCGGACGTTAAATGAGTAAAATGGAATGATTAAAAACAACTTAGTAGATCGCTACGTAAATAAAATCAACACACTTAAGAATGATTTTATTTTTCTTTGGCTTGGTGTTTAGTTATCAACATTAAACTCGTTAATTTATTATAAGTTCCCGATATTTACTGAAATGAGGTATGAAAATCAACAAAATTAAAATCAGTTTTACACCAAAATATAATATTATGTATTTGGCGGTATGTCAATAAAAACACAATTTGTCAACCATTTCTTTAATTTCTTTCTAATGTTATAATTAAAGTTAAGTATTAATTTATCTATGGATAAATATAATTTACTACAATTAAAGTGTAATGAAGAATTTAACTAAGAAATTATTTAGTTCTTAACTGTCTTTTGCAGTTATTATACAGCTCGTCGGTAAGCTACAAATGTAGATCAAGACATCCAGTTGTGCATTGAATAGGTATAATATGGAACTTAGTGTGTAACTGATGTATGAAGCTGTTGAAGTTTGACAGAAATAGTGTACTTTGGGATACAGTAATTTATGTGCAGTGCCAAGACATCAACGAATATGAGATATCACAGTAAGCTGTGCGATACAAAAGGTCGGTACAAGACTATGTGGATTTTGGTGGTTTAATTACAGTGTCTCATTAAACTGCAACTTTCTTTAAATATTAAATATAGATATCACAGAATTTAGTACGGAAAAATAATAAAACTTTTTATGAACAAGACTAGAATATACCCTGATACCACAATAATTGGCAGTGTCTCATTTTTACCTGGGTGTGCCACACGTAAGGGGAACGCCAATTCCAATGACGTGTCATTTTAAATAATAATTCAATAATACAAAGTATGAAGATTTTGGGTATTATTATAATAAACTAATATTGTTATAATTTACTTTAGGTTCTTTCATGAAAGCTTTTATAAAAATAATTTTAACTCATATAAATAGATTAAGAACTATTAAGCTTCTAGATCTGGACTAACAATACGTTCGGCTTAGTTTAGGAGATAAATGCAATTTTATCAAACTTTGACATGGGCTTAGCGATATGCGAATAAATGTCATTTATGTTTTAATTATTCTCTTTCTGGAGAACGGTTGCTCGTGGCGACTTCTACCAAGTATGTCGTATTCATATAAAAATTAAAGAAAAATTTATTGTTTTGCTTGAAATGTAATACAAGGACGTATAACAAAGTTGTGACTCCCCAAAAGAGAAAAATACCTGTAGGTAGCGCCGCCTACAATTAAGGGCCAAACTAAGATCAAATTTAAATTTCTAATTTTAAAGAATCCCCAAATACCCATTTTTTTGTCCACATATAGACATTGTTTCAAAAATTATTTACGAAAAACAAGAATTAAAATAAATTTTTAACACCCTGTATCTCAAGAATAAAGGGTTTGCGGACCCATGCTTATATGAACTTTTCACCTTATAAATAACTAAGAAATCGTCCTGTAGAATATCGGACACTTATTAAATAACACCCTGTACCTATATGTGTTTCGATAAAATTAGCAGTTCTTGAAGAAAGACATTTAAGTATTGACTTTTGAAATTTATTTAATGATCAGATTAATTAACATAAGTTAGATCCTCCCTGGTGTGAACTGGCGTCGAATATACAAGGGTTTTTAAGTTTCCCTATAAAAAAAATCCAGTGCTCATTTCGGGCGTCCTCAGTGGCCATAAAATAAGCCCAACTCAACATATCCACTGATTACTAAAATTATTTGATAAGTGCTGAGGAACTAAATTGCTAAAATGGGGCGGTGTACCGTCTTGCATATACCACATCTGATTTCTAATATCTAAGGACGCATTTTCTAATAACCCGTTTAAGTTTTGTTGTAAGAATTGCAAACACATTTTTTGCATTTAATCTGCCTTCAATAAAGCACGGTTCAATGATATGTTTCTCAATAATCTCCACCCACATGTTAAGCGCTAACCTCTGTTGGCCTTTGGCTGTACTGCTGCATGATGATTTTCTTCATGCAAATTATGGTAATTTATTACTCCGTCCCGAGTGAAACCGGCTTAATCCGTGAACAGAACAATACTAATAAAATTGTAGAAGCAGAACCTCAATATTAAGAGAAAAAAGATGGATTAAAACAGTTTTATAATCACACAGTGGATTAAGAAAGTTTTGAATATGTCGAAATGGGAATAAAACATTATTGAAAGAATAAAAAAAAGTTTTATTATTCGAAGTTATTTGGTACAACATAAAACTCGATAAAAGCAATTCTTAAACATTTTCTTTATTGTATTAAAATTAAATTCAAAGTTCATCGTCTCTTCCACTGCCATGGCAACGAAACTATCATCCAAAGTTTTAGTATCGCAATCATCCATATAATTATCTCCTGCATTGCCAATAACATTTTTATAGAACGTTAAATCCACGTCATCAAGATTTCTCCAATCCGGTCCAAGGTGTGTTTTTAAAACTTTATCTACATCATTTAGCTTTTTTAAGGAATTAACAGATCGTAAATTTGCGTCACCATCGCAGCATATTCAAACAATCGCAGTCAACACGCCTCAGATTGCTCCAAATTTAACAACTTCTTTCAGTGAAGCATTAAAACATATTTCAGCTATACCGGGTGTTGCATCGTCGAGTGGGACATAGGAAATCCCATGTAATTTTAAATGGGGTCAATTATTGGCTTCCCTAATTATTTTAGAGAAAAATTCTATTTAGGTTTATTAAAGAGCACTAAAACCCACTTTCAAAAGAATAACTTTAGATATTTTTGATGAGCCCGTTTACGGGTTATCGCCGATTTCTTTTTAACTATTTCTCCTTTTTATGGCCCCGTATTTGCGGGCACCAGTCAAGGTAAAAGATGACTGTCAAATAAAGTTGTCATTTTGAAATGTGTGCTTTATTGTTATAAAAACTCGTACATCGAAAATATTAGCCATGAATTACACTTCTGAAGAAAAAATATTGATGATTAAATGGTATTATCAAGGAAATAGTTATCAAAATGTGTCAGACATGTTTGCTGCTCTGTATCCGAATAGACCGATACCTGCAAAATGTACAGTCGAAAGGACTATCAAGAAATTTGAGACAAAAGGCACTGTAATAAATAACTGCAGATGTGAAGAAAGGCAGGAACAAAGAAGAGATGCAAGAAATGATAGGGACTTGCAAGTTTTATTGTGCGTGGAAGAAAATGATGGGAAGATCAGCACAAGGAAACTTGAGGATGACATAGGATTAGATCACACCACAGCGTTACGAGCTTTGAAACGACATAAATATTATTCATACAAATATGAAAAGCACCAAGAGCTAAGAGATAGGGACGAAATACGACGACAGGAGTTTTGTTTTGGTATGATGGAAAGAGCAAACATGGATAGGGAATTTTTAAAAAACATTTGTTTCACTGACGAATGCACATATACCTTAAACAATGAACCCAATGTTCAAAATTATCGATATTGGAGCAAAGAAAACCAACAGGTTTGTGGAAACAAGGACGCAATATCCACAAAAAGTTAATGTATGGGCTGGGATTTTCGGAGAAAATATTATCGGGCCATTATTTCTTACACGAAATTTAAATGCAGAATATTTTTTGGAACTACTTGAAGATCATATTTTACCTACTTTACATGATGCCGCCAGGGAAAATCAGGAAGTTTGGTACCAAATGGATGGCTGCCCGGCACATAGTACCCTGGCTGTCCGGGAATATTTAAACCGTGCTTTTAATGGAAATGTTATTGGCTTAAATCATACAGTAAATTGGCCAGCCAGGTCTTCTGATTTATCGCCAAATGATTTCTTTCTCTGGGACCATTTAAAAAACAGGATATACAAAGATAAAAAATACCCAAATCTAGACGAGTTAAAAAATGCTATTTCTGCCGAATGCAATAGAATTTCAGTTTACCAACTAGCGAATGTAAGAAGAGAATTTTATGATCGCCTCGGTTATTGTCTAGCAGTCAATGGAGGAATATTTGAACATCTTCTTAAATCCTAAAGTTCTAACAATTTAATGGTACCTACCTATTAATTAGTAAAATATTGAAACATGTAAAATGTCATAATTAACCTTGTAATTGGATACTTTATTTTAGTTTTATTCAGATTAATTTGTACTCATAAATACACCTTTAATATTTTCGATGTACGAGTTTTTATAACAATAAAGCACACATTTCAAAATGACAACTTTATTTGACAGTCATCTTTTACCTTGACTGGTGCCCGCAAATACGGGGCCATAAAAAGGAGAAATAGTTAAAAAGAAATCGGCGATAACCCGTAAACGGGCTCATCAAAAATATCTAAAGTTATTCTTTTGAATGTGGGTTTAGTGCTCTTTAATAAACCTAAATAGAATTTTTCTCTAAAATAATTAGGGAAGCCAATAATTGACCCCATTTAAAATTACATGGGATTTCCTATATCCCGCTCGACGATGAAACACCCGGTATAGTAATAATCCAACAGCTACAGTGAATAAGCTTGAATGAAAAACTCCACCACAGAAATCAAAGCATGAAACTATCATAAAAATAAAAAGACTAAACAACTCTAGAATTGTCATGAAAGAAATTAGAAATAATATTAAAATTAGGGACTTAGACGGAACTTTCAAAACCTTTACCCCGTGGAAGTGTTATTATTGAATGCCGAAATGAAGCTCAACAACAGAAGCTAAATGACAATTTATCAAAAGTAATTAAGGATGTCGAATTTAAAAATATCACAAATATAGACCCAATGATAACGATAACTGGTATATTCTTAAGGAATATTCATCTGAAGAATTTGTAAAATTTGTGCCGAAAACTATGAAATAATCAATACATTTGACCAAGACATTATAAATAGAATTAAATTTATTACTACAATGCAGAAACAAAGCAAAAGAAAATTGGATTTTCCAGACAACCTCTGAAATATTTAAGTGGCTTATAAGCATAGAACTAATACACTTATGTTTGACATGCGCCCAGCATTCGTACTGGAATATACCAATGTCGCATTGTTTGGTTGTGTGGCTAAATATTGCAAAGGCAAAGAATGCTGTTGTAAATATGGAGACGCACATCATGCTGCAGACTGCTCTGTTACCAACTGTGATTGTCCAAACTGCAAGAGATCAAAGCAATCACACAGCTCGAGACTCAAACTGTCCACTTTTTATCCAAAGAATAAAAAAATTGCAACAGCAGACAATTTCCTTACATTCCGAAAATTTTCAATCAACTCAAGTAAAAACTTTATTAATGATTATTTAACAACCCCCTTAGTTTTAAAAGAACAGAACGAAAACACAACATTTAATATAGCACATCAAAATGTGCATGGGTTGAACAGTAAAACCGCAGAGATATACATTACTGTATGCCTGACGACAAATGAAAATGATGTGAGACCTGGCTATCAAATGATGTTTTTGATGATAACCTGAACTGTTTCCTGACAACTTTTTAGTTTATAAAAACCGCAACAGAGAAGTCAATATGCGAGGTGGAGGAGTCTTACTAGCAGTCAAAAAGACTTAGAAGAGTATGTTATTCAAAGTAGATCTTAATATACCCGAGATAAACTTACTAGGAGTTAAGATATTTACTAATGATATAAGTTATATGTATGTATTCGTTGTTTATATTACACCTAACTGTATTGCTTCTAAACGGGATGAGTTTTTTTCTTATTTGGAAACTTAGAATTTCCTTATCGACATAAATTTATCGTAGATGGGGATTTCAATATTACACATTTGAGCCACTACTCCACAAGAAATTATAAGGATCGTCAAATAGAGACGTTGTTTAACTTCATAGAATTTTGATTGTCAGCAGTAGAATCGTGTTTTAAATATCGACAACCATATATTGGACATTGTTCTAACTAACTTAAATTGTAATGTGCATGAAAGTACATAGTGCTTTGTAGAAATTGATCAACATCATCCCCTTCTTACCATCAAAGTAATACTCAATAGTCCCAAGCAAAAATGTTTGACAAACAGTGGTCATGTCTCTAAATTCAAATTTAGGAAAGCAGATTTTCAGGCTATGTGTCAGTTATTTCAGAGTGCTAATTGGAATGATCTTGAATATTTTAATGACGCTAACTTAGCCGTAAAATGTTTCTATAATAAAATCAATAATATTTTTGAAATATGTGTACCAAAATACACACCCAGCCAAAAATTCCCTGTTTACATTGATAAAAATATTATTAAAAACATTAAAATGAAAGATGAATTAAGAATTAAAAGTAAAAGGACTGGTGATTTGGGCATAAGAAATCAGTTTTTAGAACTTTGAGGCAAAATTAAAAGAGACATACAAATTGCACATGCGCAGTATGTTAATAAAATTCAGGTAGATATTAATGAGGTCATTTTGGCAATATATCAAAAGTGGTAAGACTGGCATTCCAAACAAAATGTGTATCAATGAAGTTGAGTACACTGAAGGCAGGACTGTATCAATCAAAACTCATTCTAATTAGGTTTTCTTCTGGCAGTTCAGCATTTCATAAAATGCCTTTGATTTTAGTTTATGCACTCATAATTTGCATATTAATTTAGTCTTGGTCTCTGCATTTAAACAGTTTGGGTGGCAAAATATTCTAAAGGATAAAAGCAGTTTTGATAATGTACAGAATTCAGCGCATTACAGTTCCGATGGATAAAAAGGGTTCTGATAACAAATTTTATAATTGGATGTAGATAGTTTTGGAACAGTACGTGTGATGGATTAACGTGTGATGGATTAAAATAGTTTTGGAACTACAGACAAGGTTTATATGCAACTTTTAATGGGATCTAAGACGTTTTGATAAACCATATTTTAGACATAGAAAAACGTCATTTAAAAAAAAGTAACGCCACCGCTAACCCATTTATTTTCTTTTAGGGATTAAAGCAGTTTTGAAATTGGGTACCACATTTACTTAGTGGATACCTTGTATATTATGTTTATTAACTTGAAATATGACTTTACAATTACATAAAATATAAGTAATGTTGCTGATTGTAATCAATAAGTTGAAACACTTCAAAAAATATCCCTGCACAAATTCTCCTGCTAGTTACAAAATATACCATTTCCGTATTGATATTCGCGTCGACGATATAAATTAGTTAAAATAAAATCCCTTTGACTCCGAGTTCTTCGACTCATGCCTCACAATTACCAATATTCTTGTGGCGCCCTGTGATATCTTCTGGGTTGCTTTAGGTATTGGCTAAGGCTTAGTCTATCCATGAGATATTGCTATTAAAATGCTTATACCTAATAATCTATTAATCTGCCTTGCTACCTGATACAGATATGTCAAGATAAAAATATTGTATTCTTATATTCTTGCATTAGGGTAAATGAGGGCAATGAGAAACATTTTTATTTCGGTCACCCCTAAGTCAAATTACCCAAACTTGACTTAAGTACACAAGCCTAAATTTCTATGGTTTGGTGTCAAACGTACTTTAAGGGTTATTAATAAGATTTTATTTCTTGCCACAATGTTAATCTTATAAAAGGTCTAGACCTGATGCCAATGGCGTCCGAATCCGCGACTTAACTTTTTCTTTAAAAAGTCTAGACGCTACGGTCGCATACAAATATTTATAGGATATAGATTTAGCAAAGTGAAGCGTTGCAGTAATGACAATTTTACTAAAATATAGATGGGTTTGTGGGTATGTATTTTGTATTTAAAAAATCCTAAAATCAGTAATAGAAACGGGGCAAAGAAAAATCTAGTCTATGTTCAATGATTTATAACTTTAAGTTGATTAATCAAATTTTAAAGCACTAGGCAGATGTGGAAAAGCCAATTCATACTTGTCTAAAGGATTTGTCTTCATTTAAAAAACGGAACAAAATTTTTAGCCTACTTCTCCCTTTTAACCAAAAAATTGAAGAGAGTGCATGTTTTAGCAAGAAACATGAATTATTCTATTTCAGTTTCAGAGTTTTTGTACCAAAATTGATAACTGCTGTTTTTCCTGAAGTTGATAGATGCAAACACTGTAGAAATATGTTTATCAAAGTAATATCGCTATGAGATAAAAAATTATCATCGAATTACACACATAATTTTCTTTTCTATAGCATATATTTTAACAAAAAGAAAATATATTTGACAGCCACTTAAAAATGAAATTAAAAGCAGATGCCAGAAATTTTGATATTTCTTTTGGCTGTCATTGAGTTACAATAAAATATAGATTGAATAGAAATGGCAAGAGCCGAATAATTGCATCTTTTTTTTTAATTAAATCCATAAACCATAATCGTAATTATGTGGCCCCCATTTAAAAATGAATTACAATAAAAAATCTAAAAAAATTTGGAATGTTTCAAAAGAGAAAAATAACTAAATAAAAACGTCATTAAATCAGTACATTCTATTTGACAATAATCGCAAAATAAGCAAACCTGCATAATGGTCATTTTAGGTATAGCTGAAAAGATTATTTATAATATATAGGTAGCTATTTAGTTTTATTAATTATTTAATGCATCGAATCTGGAATATTCCGTGTTACACTCAAAATTGCTAGAATTACACCAGCATATAAATCTAATGATAAAAGTGATGTATATAATTACACACCTATTTCTGTTT
This sequence comes from Polydrusus tereticollis, assembly GCA_963920685.1. Classification (NCBI taxonomy): domain Eukaryota; kingdom Metazoa; phylum Arthropoda; class Insecta; order Coleoptera; family Curculionidae; genus Polydrusus; species Polydrusus tereticollis. Next base: position 85,174,523 of record OY987329.1, on the reverse strand, counting down.
GACTAATATTATCAAAATCTTAGATAATGTGATGTTTTTTATAACACATAAATTTTATTAGCGAGAACCAACATGGGTTTCAAAAGAAAAAGATACGAAAAGAACAGGTACAACATTATTAGAATCCATTTAGGTATATCGAACTCGATAAGAAAATAGTATATACGATAACAAGTATGGAATGGATAAATTTCACACGAGCGTAAAGTTTGTAGGCCAATCAATATTTTGTAATAAAACTAACCTACCTTGATTAATCAAGCACTGTTAAAGTCGAATTTATAACCTGACAGCGTAAAATAAGTAATCCAAGAATATCATGATCTTCAAAATAATTTGGTTTCCCCATGCAATTTAGATGGCTGAATTGAAAATCTAGTTGGCTTTGACTAGGTGATACAGAATGATTCCATTCTGTACTAGTGTGTTAGAATGAAGCCATTCCATAACACTTTCTTAGTTAAGAATATGTTGTTCCTAAAATAGTGTTAGAAAATAGTAGATTCTGTAACGAGGTTGGAATGAAAATTCGACCCGAGTATCGAGTTTTTATTCTAACCGAGTAGCAGACCATATTTTCTCCACGACCAAAAAGTACGAATAAAAACAAATAAAATCTGTACAAAGCAATTAAGTTATTTATTCGCAATATTCGTAATTTCAGGTGGAGTATTATCCAGTTCCATATCTGATTCATCCGATTTTTCACTCATTTTTTGACTTGCACTAAAATTTGTCTGAAAATAATTATTACAACGCGGCCATTTTTATCTGACACTGACAGTTTCGAAATTCATGGCAACCTATGTCGTTTAGATCAATTACAGAATATTCATTCCGTATCTTGTTATGGAATGAAAATACACGCAAAACACATAAGAAGCAAGTGTTTCAAAATAAATATTCCAACTCAAGAGCGAGAATTTTTACATTCTATTATCAAAAATGATTTTGGAATTATTGCATTCAGTAATGGTCGTGAAGAAAAATTATTAGATGTTTATTTTTACATTTTCGTAAAGCCTTTAATGTAGTGAGTCATGACATTCTTCTAAAAAAAATAATAATGTAGGTGTAAAACATAACTAAAACAGCTTCAAGACCTCAAGGAAGAACTGCAGCTTCGTCGTTCAAACGGAGAAGAAAACCTGATTTTGAGGTATATTGGCGGCGTGCCCACAATAACTACAAAAAACTTGGTCCCCCCAACACCTCAACCAACGAGTTAACCTGCACGTATCAGAATGTTCGAGGTCTCCGGACCAAAATACACAACTTCTACAGTAACGCTGCTTCCTCAGATTACGATATCATCGCTGTTACCGAATCCTGGCTCCAACCGGATATTCTAGATTCGGAACTTTTTCCCGACTGTTACTTAGTCTATCGCTCTGATAGAAGAACAGACTTAATGGCAGCTTCGAGGGGAGGCGGTGTCATGCTCAGTATTCACAACAGACTCAACTCCGAACTGCTGGATGTCCCCGATATTAGTGTCAGCGCGCCAAATATAGACTTTTTAGGTTGTAAGATTACTTATCATTATTTTGTGTTTTATGTATTTATTGTATACATTCCTCCCAGCACCGCTAGCCTCGAGGTGGAAATTTTTTTCGAAATCCTTTCGTCACTGGATACAATGCTCCAAAAAAATATAATCCTCGTTGGAGATTTCAATGTTCCTTCATTCTCAGGGCCGACCCCTCTTGGCCTCAGAAACAAATGCCTACTAAATCTTAGCGAGTTTCTTTGCCTTACACAGTACAACACCATCCCGAATTCCAATAACCGGCTTCTCGATCTCGTCTTTGCCAACTTTAAAATCAATTTGGCGCACAATGATTCGCCTTTGGTCGCCGAGGATCCACATCACCCTGCTCTAACTTTTGATTTTCAAGCAGCACTTCCTCCCGTTGTCAACTTTCCCGTAAACAAATCTGAACCACTCCACTTCAACTTTCGCAAATCTGACTATCCTAAATTATTGTATGAGCCGATGTCGCACACCGACTGGTCCCCCGTTATTGCTTCTTCTGATGTAGCTAATGCTTGTCAATCTTTTTACGAGATTTTGAATAACAACTTTACCGCCTGTACACCTCTAAAATCCCCTAGGCGAAGACGATTTCCCCCCTGGTTTACTAAAGATTTAATTAACAATATTTTTAAAAAAGAAAGAGTACGTCGTCGCCTGCAAGTTCACAAATCCAATGCTGACCTCGTGAAGTTCAAAGCCTTCCGCAGCCTGATTAAGTTACAGTCTCAGGAGGCCTACAGGGGTTATATTAGGAACGCTGAGTCAAACATAAAAAACAACCCTTCCAATTTTTGGTCCTTTGTCCAAAGTAAAAAGGCTCAATCTCGAATCCCAGCCACCATAAACTATGCAAATCAACAAGTCCACGGGCCCCATAACATCGTCTCTGCTTTCGCGAATTATTTTAAGAATGTCTATAAAACCTCTGGGCAACCTTGGCAATCTGAGCCTTTTAATCCAGCAGACCAATATGAGATAATCGGTATACCCAGTGTTACATCCGAGGACGTTATTTCGGCCTGCAAAACGCTAAAAAATAAAGCTACGTCTGGCCCCGATGGTATTCCCAGCTTTCTGGTGAAAGACTGTTCCTTTGTCATGAGCGCTCCTCTTTGTCATATCTTTAACCTGTCATTGAACAATGGCGTATTTCCAGAAATATGGAAGGTTGCCAAAGTTTGTCCCATCTTTAAAAAGGACGATCCATCTCATATTGAAAACTATCGAGGTATCTCAATCCTATGTAACTTCTCCAAGGTATTTGAGATCATCTCTCAAAAGTCCCTGTTTTTCAAAATTCGAAACCGACTCTCTATATATCAACACGGTTTTTTTTCCGAAAGATCGTGTATGACTAATCTTTGTTCGTTTTCCGTTTACGTCTGTGACGCCATTAACAAGAGGAGCCAAGTCGATGTCATTTACACGGACTTTAGTAAAGCCTTTGACCAAATTGACCACCACATTCTACTCCATAAGGCGTCTGACCAGTTCGGTTTCTCTAACAGGCTTGTCTCACTATTACAATCCTACCTTCTGGATCGTACTCAGTTTGTTGAGTTTGAGGGGTTTAGGTCGGACTTGTTTGTACCTACGTCGGGTGTCCCCCAGGGTTCTAACCTGGGGCCACTTCTTTTCAACATATTTATAAACGATCTTGTCTCGACGCTTGACTGCAACAGACTCGCCTATGCTGATGACCTCAAAATATTTAACCGCATCGACGCTGTCGCGGATTGTGTATCCCTCCGCGACAGCCTCGATGTTCTTAACCAGTGGTGCCTGGATAACAAACTGAATCTCAACATCTCTAAATGTAACGTCGTCTCTTACACTCGGACAAAAACTCCATTTCAATTCAATTATTCTATAAACGGATCCACACTGAACAGACTCACCACCATAAGGGATCTCGGAGTCGTTTTCGATGAGAGGTTCTCCTTTATTCCACATATTGATCAAATGGTTTCTAGCGCCTCTAGAACCTTGGGCTTTGTCTTGCGAAACTGCAAGCATTTTTCTGATGTATCTACATTTAAACTGTTGTATTACTCCTATGTGAGGTCAAAGTTGGATTATTGCTCAATCATATGGTCCCCCATTTACAATTGCCATAATCAATCTGTGGAGTCCGTCCAAAGGCGATTCCTAAAGTATCTTATGTTTAGAGAGGATGGTATCTATCCGCAACGGGGTTTCGAGCATGGCCACATCCTCGCTAGGTTTGGTGAGTTGCCCTTAACAGTACGTCGCGACTCACAGTCACTATCGATACTCCATAAACTTCTTAACTCTAAAATCGATTGCCCATTTCTACTGGAGCAACTATCGCTTCATGTTCCCCGCACAGGTGCCCGACATCGGCCTACATTTTTCCTTGCATTCGCGAGATCCAATATTTTGCCTCAAGGTCCCATTCACAAAATGTGCCACAACTTCAATCGTATCTCAGCCCTCTCCGACATATTTCATGACAGCCTCCCAACCATATTAAAACACTTGCGCAATATGTCCGGCTATCCTCATTAGTTCCTGTTAACTTAGCTTTAGTTTCTTACTTTTTGTTATTAGATTTTAAGTATAGCAAGGTCATTACTTTTGTAAGATTTTTGTTTATAATTCGATTAATTTGTTTGAGTTTCCTGTAAGTGGGCTCCGGCCTGTCGGAAATAAATGGCTATTTATTTATTTATTTATTTATAATTGTTTTAAATTGTCTCAAAATTATTTACAACAGAGATATCAAATTATGCAAATTAACGGAATTCAAAGTAAAAGAAATTTAATAAAAAATTAGGTTCCTCGAGGCCAGGCTCGGGACCACTCCTATTTTTGATTTAAATAAATGACATTATTTATTCATTTAAATTCAGTTGGTAAAATTTTATTATATTTGATGATATTTGTATTTTATACTGGAAATAAAAAAGACAATATTGAATCTAGGAAAAATGTTATTGATATTATAGAAAAATGGTGTAATTGTAACAATTTCTTTTTAAATGTGAATAAATAAATGTTTAAAAATAGGAAGACTGAAAAATAATAACATCAGATATTGAAATAAGTTACTCAAAAATTAAAATAGTTAAATATTTTAAGTATCTAGGATTAATTCTTGACAGTGATTTAAATTTTATTGAACAGATTAATCAAATCATAAATGAATTAAATAGGTTACTGTATTATACTTATCAACTTACACATCAATTTAACTTATTTAGCATTCTTAGGGGGAGAAACTAACAAATATAATTTAGATAAATTAATAAAAATTAAAAAAACATAATTAACAAAATTTACAAAATTACGAGATTTTCATAGTTTAGGTAATACAGCAAACACCAGCAAATTATTACTTGGCATTAACAAAATGAAAAGTAGCGTCAGTGACAACATTTTTATTGAAGGCGCTTTAGTTATAGCTAAAAATGAGCTATTCCATTAAGAAAAAAGTAACTATGATTAAGTGATATTCTACAGGAAAGAATTTACGGGCAGTGTCTGAAATGTTTTCAGTTCAATTCCCCGATAAGCCTCTTCTTCCCATTTCATTAATTAAACTTATCATTAGTAAATTTGAGTCTAAAGGCACTGTAATAGATAACTGTAAAGGCTCAACTCAGAATGTCAATAGAGCTGAAGAACGGGATAATAGAGATTTTGATATTTTACTGCACGTGGAGTAAAATAAAATGATTAGGACGAAGATTCTTGGGCAAGCTGTAGGAAAACATCAAACCACAGTGTTGCGCACTTTAAAAAAACATAAAAGTTTTCAATAGTAATATGTTAAGTGCATGTAATATTGCTGAAAATCATGCATGAAGGTTTGTTGCCCTAGAAACAGCTTGAATGCATTTTTATTGTTATTTACCAAAAAGTGCCCGACCGAAGGGAGGGCACTTTTTAAGGTAAATAACAATAAAAATGCATTCAAGCTGTTTCTTTAGGACAACAAATCTGAGTGCATGATTATCAAGCCATTTTACATGCACGAAATATATTTTTTAGACTATTTCCTGAATGAAAAACTAGTAGGTGCAGAAATATAAGACAACATTTTTATTTCGAGCAATACAAAGTATTACAATTGAAAACACAATTATTATAATAGATGGTATTTGCAGAAGCAGTAGTTGCTGATTGAAGTCCTTCAGGATTCATTCATTGTAGAACTTTTCCATAAGTATTTTTGAGGTAGTATTCCATACGGTTTTTACTGTGCTTTCTTTGTAGTCCTGGCCATCCATTTTCCGCATGTTGTACGCCCAATCTTTCAGAATATTTGCTAGATATATATCTGTAGTTTCACCATCGAATTGGTAGTTTCTTTCACTGCAGAAGGCAGTAAATTGTCCCCAGATGTAAGCTTTTGATCTTTTTGTGTTGTCTGACACGCTTTTTCCGATATTTTCAGATATGTCGTTCAAGGAAAATGCTCCGAAACGAATCATTTTGATAAATTGACGCGAAATTGTCAAAGCAGAAATTTCAACTTGTTGTGACAGTGACGGTTATTCTCGTAGGTAACCAACAATGAAAAACCAAAAGTTTTGATAATGTACAGAATTCAGCGCATTACAGTTCCGATGGATAAAAAGGGTTCTGATAACAAATTTTATAATTGGATGTAGATAGTTTTGGAACAGTACGTGTGATGGATTAACGTGTGATGGATTAAAATAGTTTTGGAACTACAGACAAGGTTTATATGCAACTTTTAATGGGATCTAAGACGTTTTGATAAACCATATTTTAGACATAGAAAAACGTCATTTAAAAAAAAGTAACGCCACCGCTAACCCATTTATTTTCTTTTAGGGATTAAAGCAGTTTTGAAATTGGGTACCACATTTACTTAGTGGATACCTTGTATATTATGTTTATTAACTTGAAATATGACTTTACAATTACATAAAATATAAGTAATGTTGCTGATTGTAATCAATAAGTTGAAACACTTCAAAAAATATCCCTGCACAAATTCTCCTGCTAGTTACAAAATATACCATTTCCGTATTGATATTCGCGTCGACGATATAAATTAGTTAAAATAAAATCCCTTTGACTCCGAGTTCTTCGACTCATGCCTCACAATTACCAATATTCTTGTGGCGCCCTGTGATATCTTCTGGGTTGCTTTAGGTATTGGCTAAGGCTTAGTCTATCCATGAGATATTGCTATTAAAATGCTTATACCTAATAATCTATTAATCTGCCTTGCTACCTGATACAGATATGTCAAGATAAAAATATTGTATTCTTATATTCTTGCATTAGGGTAAATGAGGGCAATGAGAAACATTTTTATTTCGGTCACCCCTAAGTCAAATTACCCAAACTTGACTTTTTAATTACAATAAAGGTTAAGCCTAAATTTCTATGGTTTGGTGTCAAACGTACTTTAAGGGTTATTAATAAGATTTTATTTCTTGCCACAATGTTAATCTTATAAAAGGTCTAGACCTGATGCCAATGGCGTCCGAATCCGCGACTTAACTTTTTCTTTAAAAAGTCTAGACGCTACGGTCGCATACAAATATTTATAGGATATAGATTTAGCAAAGTGAAGCGTTGCAGTAATGACAATTTTACTAAAATATAGATGGGTTTGTGGGTATGTATTTTGTATTTAAAAAATCCTAAAATCAGTAATAGAAACGGGGCAAAGAAAAATCTAGTCTATGTTCAATGATTTATAACTTTAAGTTGATTAATCAAATTTTAAAGCACTAGGCAGATGTGGAAAAGCCAATTCATACTTGTCTAAAGGATTTGTCTTCATTTAAAAAACGGAACAAAATTTTTAGCCTACTTCTCCCTTTTAACCAAAAAATTGAAGAGAGTGCATGTTTTAGCAAGAAACATGAATTATTCTATTTCAGTTTCAGAGTTTTTGTACCAAAATTGATAACTGCTGTTTTTCCTGAAGTTGATAGATGCAAACACTGTAGAAATATGTTTATCAAAGTAATATCGCTATGAGATAAAAAATTATCATCGAATTACACACATAATTTTCTTTTCTATAGCATATATTTTAACAAAAAGAAAATATATTTGACAGCCACTTAAAAATGAAATTAAAAGCAGATGCCAGAAATTTTGATATTTCTTTTGGCTGTCATTGAGTTACAATAAAATATAGATTGAATAGAAATGGCAAGAGCCGAATAATTGCATCTTTTTTTTTAATTAAATCCATAAACCATAATCGTAATTATGTGGCCCCCATTTAAAAATGAATTACAATAAAAAATCTAAAAAAATTTGGAATGTTTCAAAAGAGAAAAATAACTAAATAAAAACGTCATTAAATCAGTACATTCTATTTGACAATAATCGCAAAATAAGCAAACCTGCATAATGGTCATTTTAGGTATAGCTGAAAAGATTATTTATAATATATAGGTAGCTATTTAGTTTTATTAATTATTTAATGCATCGAATCTGGAATATTCCGTGTTACACTCAAAATTGCTAGAATTACACCAGCATATAAATCTAATGATAAAAGTGATGTATATAATTACACACCTATTTCTGTTTGACTAATATTATCAAAATCTTAGATAATGTGATGTTTTTTATAACACATAAATTTTATTAGCGAGAACCAACATGGGTTTCAAAAGAAAAAGATACGAAAAGAACAGGTACAACATTATTAGAATCCATTTAGGTATATCGAACTCGATAAGAAAATAGTATATACGATAACAAGTATGGAATGGATAAATTTCACACGAGCGTAAAGTTTGTAGGCCAATCAATATTTTGTAATAAAACTAACCTACCTTGATTAATCAAGCACTGTTAAAGTCGAATTTATAACCTGACAGCGTAAAATAAGTAATCCAAGAATATCATGATCTTCAAAATAATTTGGTTTCCCCATGCAATTTAGATGGCTGAATTGAAAATCTAGTTGGCTTTGACTAGGTGATACAGAATGATTCCATTCTGTACTAGTGTGTTAGAATGAAGCCATTCCATAACACTTTCTTAGTTAAGAATATGTTGTTCCTAAAATAGTGTTAGAAAATAGTAGATTCTGTAACGAGGTTGGAATGAAAATTCGACCCGAGTATCGAGTTTTTATTCTAACCGAGTAGCAGACCATATTTTCTCCACGACCAAAAAGTACGAATAAAAACAAATAAAATCTGTACAAAGCAATTAAGTTATTTATTCGCAATATTCGTAATTTCAGGTGGAGTATTATCCAGTTCCATATCTGATTCATCCGATTTTTCACTCATTTTTTGACTTGCACTAAAATTTGTCTGAAAATAATTATTACAACGCGGCCATTTTTATCTGACACTGACAGTTTCGAAATTCATGGCAACCTATGTCGTTTAGATCAATTACAGAATATTCATTCCGTATCTTGTTATGGAATGAAAATACACGCAAAACACATAAGAAGCAAGTGTTTCAAAATAAATATTCCAACTCAAGAGCGAGAATTTTTACATTCTATTATCAAAAATGATTTTGGAATTATTGCATTCAGTAATGGTCGTGAAGAAAAATTATTAGATGTTTATTTTTACATTTTCGTAAAGCCTTTAATGTAGTGAGTCATGACATTCTTCTAAAAAAAATAATAATGTAGGTGTAAAACATAACTAAAACAGCTTCAAGACCTCAAGGAAGAACTGCAGCTTCGTCGTTCAAACGGAGAAGAAAACCTGATTTTGAGGTATATTGGCGGCGTGCCCACAATAACTACAAAAAACTTGGTCCCCCCAACACCTCAACCAACGAGTTAACCTGCACGTATCAGAATGTTCGAGGTCTCCGGACCAAAATACACAACTTCTACAGTAACGCTGCTTCCTCAGATTACGATATCATCGCTGTTACCGAATCCTGGCTCCAACCGGATATTCTAGATTCGGAACTTTTTCCCGACTGTTACTTAGTCTATCGCTCTGATAGAAGAACAGACTTAATGGCAGCTTCGAGGGGAGGCGGTGTCATGCTCAGTATTCACAACAGACTCAACTCCGAACTGCTGGATGTCCCCGATATTAGTGTCAGCGCGCCAAATATAGACTTTTTAGGTTGTAAGATTACTTATCATTATTTTGTGTTTTATGTATTTATTGTATACATTCCTCCCAGCACCGCTAGCCTCGAGGTGGAAATTTTTTTCGAAATCCTTTCGTCACTGGATACAATGCTCCAAAAAAATATAATCCTCGTTGGAGATTTCAATGTTCCTTCATTCTCAGGGCCGACCCCTCTTGGCCTCAGAAACAAATGCCTACTAAATCTTAGCGAGTTTCTTTGCCTTACACAGTACAACACCATCCCGAATTCCAATAACCGGCTTCTCGATCTCGTCTTTGCCAACTTTAAAATCAATTTGGCGCACAATGATTCGCCTTTGGTCGCCGAGGATCCACATCACCCTGCTCTAACTTTTGATTTTCAAGCAGCACTTCCTCCCGTTGTCAACTTTCCCGTAAACAAATCTGAACCACTCCACTTCAACTTTCGCAAATCTGACTATCCTAAATTATTGTATGAGCCGATGTCGCACACCGACTGGTCCCCCGTTATTGCTTCTTCTGATGTAGCTAATGCTTGTCAATCTTTTTACGAGATTTTGAATAACAACTTTACCGCCTGTACACCTCTAAAATCCCCTAGGCGAAGACGATTTCCCCCCTGGTTTACTAAAGATTTAATTAACAATATTTTTAAAAAAGAAAGAGTACGTCGTCGCCTGCAAGTTCACAAATCCAATGCTGACCTCGTGAAGTTCAAAGCCTTCCGCAGCCTGATTAAGTTACAGTCTCAGGAGGCCTACAGGGGTTATATTAGGAACGCTGAGTCAAACATAAAAAACAACCCTTCCAATTTTTGGTCCTTTGTCCAAAGTAAAAAGGCTCAATCTCGAATCCCAGCCACCATAAACTATGCAAATCAACAAGTCCACGGGCCCCATAACATCGTCTCTGCTTTCGCGAATTATTTTAAGAATGTCTATAAAACCTCTGGGCAACCTTGGCAATCTGAGCCTTTTAATCCAGCAGACCAATATGAGATAATCGGTATACCCAGTGTTACATCCGAGGACGTTATTTCGGCCTGCAAAACGCTAAAAAATAAAGCTACGTCTGGCCCCGATGGTATTCCCAGCTTTCTGGTGAAAGACTGTTCCTTTGTCATGAGCGCTCCTCTTTGTCATATCTTTAACCTGTCATTGAACAATGGCGTATTTCCAGAAATATGGAAGGTTGCCAAAGTTTGTCCCATCTTTAAAAAGGACGATCCATCTCATATTGAAAACTATCGAGGTATCTCAATCCTATGTAACTTCTCCAAGGTATTTGAGATCATCTCTCAAAAGTCCCTGTTTTTCAAAATTCGAAACCGACTCTCTATATATCAACACGGTTTTTTTTCCGAAAGATCGTGTATGACTAATCTTTGTTCGTTTTCCGTTTACGTCTGTGACGCCATTAACAAGAGGAGCCAAGTCGATGTCATTTACACGGACTTTAGTAAAGCCTTTGACCAAATTGACCACCACATTCTACTCCATAAGGCGTCTGACCAGTTCGGTTTCTCTAACAGGCTTGTCTCACTATTACAATCCTACCTTCTGGATCGTACTCAGTTTGTTGAGTTTGAGGGGTTTAGGTCGGACTTGTTTGTACCTACGTCGGGTGTCCCCCAGGGTTCTAACCTGGGGCCACTTCTTTTCAACATATTTATAAACGATCTTGTCTCGACGCTTGACTGCAACAGACTCGCCTATGCTGATGACCTCAAAATATTTAACCGCATCGACGCTGTCGCGGATTGTGTATCCCTCCGCGACAGCCTCGATGTTCTTAACCAGTGGTGCCTGGATAACAAACTGAATCTCAACATCTCTAAATGTAACGTCGTCTCTTACACTCGGACAAAAACTCCATTTCAATTCAATTATTCTATAAACGGATCCACACTGAACAGACTCACCACCATAAGGGATCTCGGAGTCGTTTTCGATGAGAGGTTCTCCTTTATTCCACATATTGATCAAATGGTTTCTAGCGCCTCTAGAACCTTGGGCTTTGTCTTGCGAAACTGCAAGCATTTTTCTGATGTATCTACATTTAAACTGTTGTATTACTCCTATGTGAGGTCAAAGTTGGATTATTGCTCAATCATATGGTCCCCCATTTACAATTGCCATAATCAATCTGTGGAGTCCGTCCAAAGGCGATTCCTAAAGTATCTTATGTTTAGAGAGGATGGTATCTATCCGCAACGGGGTTTCGAGCATGGCCACATCCTCGCTAGGTTTGGTGAGTTGCCCTTAACAGTACGTCGCGACTCACAGTCACTATCGATACTCCATAAACTTCTTAACTCTAAAATCGATTGCCCATTTCTACTGGAGCAACTATCGCTTCATGTTCCCCGCACAGGTGCCCGACATCGGCCTACATTTTTCCTTGCATTCGCGAGATCCAATATTTTGCCTCAAGGTCCCATTCACAAAATGTGCCACAACTTCAATCGTATCTCAGCCCTCTCCGACATATTTCATGACAGCCTCCCAACCATATTAAAACACTTGCGCAATATGTCCGGCTATCCTCATTAGTTCCTGTTAACTTAGCTTTAGTTTCTTACTTTTTGTTATTAGATTTTAAGTATAGCAAGGTCATTACTTTTGTAAGATTTTTGTTTATAATTCGATTAATTTGTTTGAGTTTCCTGTAAGTGGGCTCCGGCCTGTCGGAAATAAATGGCTATTTATTTATTTATTTATTTATAATTGTTTTAAATTGTCTCAAAATTATTTACAACAGAGATATCAAATTATGCAAATTAACGGAATTCAAAGTAAAAGAAATTTAATAAAAAATTAGGTTCCTCGAGGCCAGGCTCGGGACCACTCCTATTTTTGATTTAAATAAATGACATTATTTATTCATTTAAATTCAGTTGGTAAAATTTTATTATATTTGATGATATTTGTATTTTATACTGGAAATAAAAAAGACAATATTGAATCTAGGAAAAATGTTATTGATATTATAGAAAAATGGTGTAATTGTAACAATTTCTTTTTAAATGTGAATAAATAAATGTTTAAAAATAGGAAGACTGAAAAATAATAACATCAGATATTGAAATAAGTTACTCAAAAATTAAAATAGTTAAATATTTTAAGTATCTAGGATTAATTCTTGACAGTGATTTAAATTTTATTGAACAGATTAATCAAATCATAAATGAATTAAATAGGTTACTGTATTATACTTATCAACTTACACATCAATTTAACTTATTTAGCATTCTTAGGGGGAGAAACTAACAAATATAATTGAGATAAATTAATAAAAATTAAAAAAACATAATTAACAAAATTTACAAAATTACGAGATTTTCATAGTTTAGGTAATACAGCAAACACCAGCAAATTATTACTTGGCATTAACAAAATGAAAAGTAGCGTCAGTGACAACATTTTTATTGAAGGCGCTTTAGTTATAGCTAAAAATGAGCTATTCCATTAAGAAAAAAGTAACTATGATTAAGTGATATTCTACAGGAAAGAATTTACGGGCAGTGTCTGAAATGTTTTCAGTTCAATTCCCCGATAAGCCTCTTCTTCCCATTTCATTAATTAAACTTATCATTAGTAAATTTGAGTCTAAAGGCACTGTAATAGATAACTGTAAAGGCTCAACTCAGAATGTCAATAGAGCTGAAGAACGGGATAATAGAGATTTTGATATTTTACTGCACGTGGAGTAAAATAAAATGATTAGGACGAAGATTCTTGGGCAAGCTGTAGGAAAACATCAAACCACAGTGTTGCGCACTTTAAAAAAACATAAATGTTTTCAATAGTAATATGTTAAGTGCATGTAATATTGCTGAAAATCATGCATGAAGGTTTGTTGCCCTAGAAACAGCTTGAATGCATTTTTATTGTTATTTACCAAAAAGTGCCCGACCGAAGGGAGGGCACTTTTTAAGGTAAATAACAATAAAAATGCATTCAAGCTGTTTCTTTAGGACAACAAATCTGAGTGCATGATTATCAAGCCATTTTACATGCACGAAATATATTTTTTAGACTATTTCCTGAATGAAAAACTAGTAGGTGCAGAAATATAAGACAACATTTTTATTTCGAGCAATACAAAGTATTACAATTGAAAACACAATTATTATAATAGATGGTATTTGCAGAAGCAGTAGTTGCTGATTGAAGTCCTTCAGGATTCATTCATTGTAGAACTTTTCCATAAGTATTTTTGAGGTAGTATTCCATACGGTTTTTACTGTGCTTTCTTTGTAGTCCTGGCCATCCATTTTCCGCATGTTGTACGCCCAATCTTTCAGAATATTTGCTAGATATATATCTGTAGTTTCACCATCGAATTGGTAGTTTCTTTCACTGCAGAAGGCAGTAAATTGTCCCCAGATGTAAGCTTTTGATCTTTTTGTGTTGTCTGACACGCTTTTTCCGATATTTTCAGATATGTCGTTCAAGGAAAATGCTCCGAAACGAATCATTTTGATAAATTGACGCGAAATTGTCAAAGCAGAAATTTCAACTTGTTGTGACAGTGACGGTTATTCTCGTAGGTAACCAACAATGAAAAACCAAAAGAGTGCAATTTTCAGCTCAATCGCGACCGAGGGCTGATTTTCACCGAAAATCGAGTGAAAAGCGCATTGTAGTTACAGTATATGAGGGAAATAGTCGTTACAAGTATGAAAAACATCAAGAGCTATGGCAAGGTGATGAAAAACAGAGAATGGTATTCTGTTTTAAGGCAATGGAAAGAGCAAATACAAATAGGGATTTTTTGAGAAATATTTGTTTTACCGATGAATGTACATTCACCCTGAACGAAACTGCCGGTATTGGAGCCAAGAAAATGAACATTGTCTTGTTCATACTCGAACGCAATATCCACAAAAAATAAATGTTTGGGCGGGAATTTTAGGATATCACATTTTTTATGGAAGGCAACCTTACAGCAGTAACCTATTTGAACTTACTACAAAATCGAATTGAACCGGCACTAGCAGAAGTTGTACGCGAAAATCAGGAAATCTGATATCAAATGGATGGTTGTCCTGCCCATAATTCATTCATGGTTAGGGAATACTTGCAAAATATTTTTAACGAAAATATTATTGACCAACGGCATCTAATCCTTTGGCCAGCCAGGTCTCCTGACATTTCGCCAAACGACTTCTTTCTGTGGAGACACTTAAAAAATTTTATCTATAAAGATGTAAAATTAGAAAATCTAGACCAGCTAGAAAACTGCATTTCCCTAGAATGTATCAGAATTTCTCAATATCAAATCAGTATTGTTAGAAATAAATTTTATTACGGTTAGGATATTGTTTAGCTGTTAATGGATGGTTATTTGTACATATAATTAATTAATGTTTTTGTGAAAATCTGTAGCCTTAGATATGTTATGTTAAATTAAAGGCTTAGTAAGAAATACATAATGGTGTTTTTTAGTTTGGATGTGTGATTGCCGGATTGGTGAAACGAAAATGTGTTTTTATTGTGAAATAATCTTTATTCGTTATGTCCAGCTTTACGTCAACTTTTGACAATCGCCTCATAGAAATTATTTGCTGGTGTTTACTGTATTACCTAAACTATGAAAATTTCGACATCACATTTAATTGAATAAGTTAGGATTGGCTTATTAAAATGTATTCAAACTTGGCACATGAATTTATTATATCGGCCTCTTCAAAAAATTACAATACAATTTTTCTCTAAAATGTACAGTGGAGACAATATTTCAGGGGATTGGTTCACAAAGGGCGGATGTCACAAAAATACAATTTTTCAGGAAAGCTAAAAAACAAATTTAAATGCATTAAACCAACCAAGGATATTTAGACTCTTTTTATTATTAAAAGATTTTTTTTGTATTTGAAAACTATTTTATTTATACTTATAATTTACAAAAAAAAAAATAAATTTAAAATGAATAACGACAAAAAAGATGGCGTAGGACATCCGACTTTTGCATACTAAAATATTATTTGTCTGAAAGGCTGAAGTCCCTAATTGCCAAGTAAGAATTTTGAAGAAAGTAATTTAAGAAACGAATTTTCTTTTATGAAAAATATGGAAAGTAGGTGAAAACTAACTTAATAATACGGTTTATTTATTTTCATTCCATTTTTAGTCGTCTTCTTCGCTCTCTACCTGATCTTGATGTGAAAGATTTTTATAATAATCTTGCAAACTTCCTGGAATCCACTTTAATAGGTCCTGTAGGTGTTGATATTTTTTAGTCGAGATTCTTAAAGGCTTATTTGATATTACTGGGATATAATCAGGAAGCACCAAGATTTTTCTGTTATTTCGTATTATGTTAAATTCTTTAAAATTTTCAGAATCAAAACTTGTTTTATGGAATACAGTTCCCACAGATTCTCTTCGAAATTGTAGATGAACTACTTTTGACAATTGAAAATATTCTCTTTGTTTTCTGTTAACCAGAGGGGACTGATAAGTTTTTCCCAGGAAATCAAATTGAAGAAAGTCATTTAGTTCCATTTCGTAAACATAATACGGGTTTTTTTGACATGCTAAGCGCATTAATTGAGCCCAGTCATGAGTGTTGCAAATAGCCATAGTCCTAGTGCGCCTTTTCCTGTGTTCAATCACTGAGTGTGCCACATCTACCTTCATGTGTGTATGTCCTTTCAACAAAAATTTGTGATTAACAGTTTTAATATTTGGAATTTTATGTAAAAGTCATGTATAAAAAAATAGGATATTAATATTTCTGTTTTGGCCCGCACAATTATCAGACCAAAATGTAATTTCTTCGACATCGTCGGGCAAAGAAGTAATCCATTTAAAAATGCAAGACGCTATTTCATTACTTCCTCTTTTACCTAAAGTTTCATTCCAAACCATGCAGGAAACCTGATTTTTCGTCATGTCGCAAATGGCAAAATTAAAAGTCCACAGTTTAAGCTTGTAAAAGGTTTGTGCTTTAGAAAGGCATGGCGTTGGTAGACATTTCTGGAGGTCTATGGTGCATACTCTTTCTTTAGAGTTTTCAAATCTAGAACTAAGTTTATCTTCTTCCTTCATTTGATACCTTTTGTCTGACTCTTTAAAATGTAAATCTCTTTCATTTTGAATTGTTTCTTTTTCGGCTTCTTGTCTACCATCTAGTTGTTCTGAAATTGTTGTATAGCATTTTAACCTGCACTTACAAGAATCCCTAATTGACTTTTCTTTAACTTTTTTACCTCCACGATTCACATGTTCTTCTCCTTTTAATCTTTTAGTTTTTTTTTTCATTTTTGTTCCACAACTTTGGTGTCAGTTTTCTTTTTCTGCCTTTCTTAGTTTGCACATCTCTGTTTTTTTCACCATCACCTATTTCGTCTAATGTTAATGCAAGGTTTCTTTTCACATTTTCTACTCTTTCTGTAGGTTCGTTTTCGTCCGAGCAGTCTTCATCTTTACTTGGATAATAGTTTGCGTCATCTTCACTCCAAAATATCTTCACAATATCCGTCTAAAATACAAATAGCCAAAATATAGGAAACTCAAAATTTTTGTTATTAACAGTACTTAAACGCTAAATCTAACATAGTTTCAAAAATTTATTTTTACCTTTAGAATAGGACGGAGTAACATCAATTTCCAAATTTATATCTGAACTGGCTGGTTCTTGTTTTTGATTTATAGCCATACAAGAATTGTAGGAGTTGTTCTCTATATCTATTAATTTCCTTGCAAAGCAGGGTACTACAAAAAAATAAGTTAAGAAACAAAATAAATAATAAAATGTAAGTACGCATACCATTGTCATTGGACGATAACGCAAATTCTTGGCATGCTTTTCGGGTGTTTCTTACATTAGCAGATGATGATTCGGGCGTTTGCTGTTTCTGAGTATCTGTATGGTTTTCTATGTAAATCTCCGCCATTGTTTCATGATGTTCTAAAAAATAATACGAAAAAGTTTCATTTGATGCTGCAAAGTAGTAATGCATTAATTTAAACATAATATAGGTTAGGTTAGGTGTAACTACCTACCTTTAGAAGATGATGGGACCTTTAGTAATTGCATTTTTTGAAATTCAGTAATATGTTCCTCTAAATCAGACTCTGCGGTTGTATGAGGCACTAAAATTTAAAAATACGATTTATTTTACCTCCGTTTGTGGAAATAAAATAATAGCCCACTTATATACTAAAATGTGGGAGTTAAAATATTTATTATTATTTACCTTCACATTGAGACTTATCACGGTTATTTTTTAATCCTTTTAGTGCATTTAAAATTTTTAAACCTCTACCAGACATCATTTTTGCGAGCTATATCGACACTTAACACTCACTTGGTTTTGTATTCATAACCTACAAATTAACATTACAATAGGCGGATGTCCATAATTCTAACTTAAGAATGGACAACCGCCAGTTTTTCTTCTGGTTGATGGACAACCGCCTTAGGCAAAAAATTGTGAAAACACGGTTGTCCACATATGTCTTTTGTGTTCCAAATATTATATGGACATACTGCTTTTGTTAAGTCCTTAATATGGAATTGCGCGGTTGTAGGACTTCCGACTTTAGACAGATAGATCCGATATGTCGGCCGCATGCATAAGCCACATAAAAGTACATTTTGCAAAATATGTGACATCCGCCCTTTGTGAACCAATCCCCTGATTTAGCGACCTAAAAATTCACATGGGATTTCCTATATTCAAGTAAGCCATCACCCGGTACAGTACACAAAATTGTAAATAATTTCATTTTGACACACATCACCTTTATTAAAACAACAGACAGACACAATTATTATAATCGTTCTAAAAATCAATTTTTTTTCAACTCTACGAAAACAATAAGGTGTAAAAGTGCGATATCTCATAATAGATTAATTGAATACAAGAAAAGTTCTCAAAGTTTAAAGGCAATAAAGAATAAAATAACATTTATTTTAATAAACATCTAAAAACATATGTATTTAAATCATAAATTTAAATTATAAAAATAAAAATTTAAAAAAATAATAATAATAATGAATACGAGAACATAAATAGGGCATATAATTATAAACAATATTATAATTAATGAGAGTCCAATATAAAATCTTTGTATTTTCATAGGATTCTAAAAAAAAATAAATATCTATTACTATAAATGCTAAAACCTTTCAGACAAACGCTCAACGGTCGGGTGCGAAACGTTAATAAGTCATTTAAATGGGTGTCACGTGGAAAGCGACTATGTCGCACCACTTTGTGGTACCACCTAGTCGCACGTCTATTCTTGGTCTAAAGTTAAACGAGCCAACACCCTGTTTTTGATGATCAGGTTAGTTCAGGGCGACACTGCAGAATAAATCCTTTATGGCACTCTGTAAGCGGTGCGTGTGCGCAGGAAATGATAACCATAATTCATTTGTCTTCCGAGAAAAAAACGTTCGAACGAAATTTAAATAAGTCATATTATTCTTTTTATAAGTTTGACGCATTTTCTAAAATATTTTATCCTAAAATAAGAAACTCGTTCGCAAAGAAACCCGGAAATACCGAAATAAAAAGTGATAAATCATATTTCTTTAACTTGACGAAAAGTTGACAAATCTGTGATATGAACCAAGGATAGAAGAAGCAAGCAAATCTATTTATTTTGTTTTAAGGTTCTTTAAAATCAACCGGACATGTTCCTGATACCACATTCTTTAACATGTTATTTTTGTTAAAAGTCCCTGATAATTTCAAAATTCCATTACCTTGATACGTATTTTCTTGGATTTTGGCGCCTCACACAATTCAATTAAGAAGTAAAAGTGTGTTATAAGAATAATAGTTATACAGGTTAATTCACATTAATCGTTTTGAATTGCAATTTGAATAGTTAAATTGGAACCACAAAAGAAAGATAATAATTATGCACTTATTTATTTCTTTTTTTTTTTAATTCTACTCTATAGCATAGTATAGTGTATAAATATTAATCATTAGTTATACAGGGTGTCCAGCAAGTGTATGCCATACTCTCGAGAGGTTGTAGCGGAAGTCAATTTAACCGTAATTTTTTATTAAAAAATCCTAAAGGGTCCCTTATTGGAGATACAGAGCTCCAAAGGGATACTCAACGAGTTACCTTTTCGACTCTAACTTTTGAGCTTACATGTATAATTTAATGAAATTTTAATATTTTATATAGGTCATAAAGACCTATAATTATTATGCTTTCAATGGTTTCGCTGTACAGCACACTTTGATTTGAAAATGTATCATAATAAATTCTTCTTGCGTCTACACAATTGCCGAGTGCTTGTCCATCAGTTAGATGCATGTGAGTATTAATGAGATGTAATAGTGACAGATGTTATTCTCTTAACGCGAATTATTAGTTACTTTGTTATTCGATTACCTACTTTCTGTGTTTAAATAACTTATGTTAATAATTAAGTCAATGCTTGTACGCGTTATAAAAAAAAATTATTTTCTTCGAAAACGGCTAATTTTCTCCGAACAAATGTAGAGTACCTTTTTTAAAGATGAATGACCAGAGTGTTTAAAAAATCAGTTTCCAGCTCTGTAAAGTGATATCTGTCAAAGTTTTGGCCCAACGAGTGTGGTGACAAATTGGTTTCTGGCATTCCTGATGTAAAACTTCTACTGTAGTATGGCTTTGTGGGTCTTCTTCTTCCACGCGTGCCTGAATAATGTTAGGATTTTCTGTAACTGTCAACAAAACTGCTAATTGGTTTTCATTGTAACCTCATTTGTAACCGTTATGGTTCTTTCTTTTTTTTTGTAATCTACGATCCCTGTTTTAAGAAAACACGTAAGCAGTCTGCTAAAACTTATTAGTTCTAGATGGCGTCTTTGGGGAAACTAATTCGCATACACCCTACTTGCTAGAAAAGCACTTTTATCACTGTTCCCCAATACAAAAATCATGTCAAAGAGCTTCATTTTTTAAAATAAAATATTATCCGATAAAGTATACTTATGTCTCTTTCATAAGGGTAATGTCAAAGTCTATTTATTAAATAAACATGGTTGTGTTTCCATGACTCCTCAGATCTTTTTTGTAATGCTTTACTAATTAAATAGGCATATTTATTGTTTTTGGTAAATATCTTGAAAACGGTGCACAATTTTAATACATCTGTAATACAAATAAATATTTGTATTGAAATTCGTAATTAGACAGTAAAATAATACACAGGGTACATTATTTGAAAATTTTAAGAAAAACTAGTTTGAAAATTGCCATTTTTGGAACCAAATTTTGGACACCCTGAATAAAATAAGATAAAACTATTTAATGTCAGAGTATCGTTAGGCCTCTTATATTTAAATTCGCACTATGAAGCTTGGACAGAACAGATCTAAAGCCCGTTTTTTTTATTATTTTTTTCAATGCGTGCAAAACGATTTTCTATTGTTTTTAATCTATTGCTCGTAAACGACTATAAAAAAATAAAAAAAATAAAATTTTTGGAAATAGGAAAGGATACTAAAGAAAACCAAAATATACAAAAAATATAGGGGGTATCATTAAAAAAAATTTGTCGTCATACCTTTTTCGACCATTGCGTATAATATGCGAAAATATTTTCCCGAAATACACTCATATACAGTGTGTTCCGCTTTTCATGAATACACCCCAATATCTCAGTTATTAATAATGAGATTTTCTTCAAATTTTGGTTGTAATTGTATGTTGGAAAAGTAAAGTATTTGGCATAGTGAACATTTTTATTTACCATTGGCGTGCGGTGTTGGTGGGGTAAAAAGGCTTTTTTTTTGGAAAAGGATATAAGGGCTTATTTTAGATAACTGTTTCTATCAGATTTAGAATCAGCATCACCAAAAACCCCTTAATTCATATTTTCAAAATCTCAATTACCCTAATTACGATTTAGGTTTTTTCAAAATTTTGCTAAAATAGGAACGCTCTGTTATCGTTGGCATGCTGACCTGTTTTGTTTTTAAACAAATTAAGCAAAGAGTGCTTTGAAACAAAAACTTTTTGTTTGACATTAAGTAATTCGTACGAATTGTCAATAAGTGAAGCAGTGTTACTTAACTGTTAATAAGATGGCACAAAACCGAAGAGTAGTTCTTACAATTGGAGAAAAAGTAGAAAATATCCGCTTATTTGGTAATAATAAAAGATCTACGCGTCGGGTTGCTGGAAAATTCAATGAAAAGCATCAGGATCGAGCACCAATTACTCACGATACCGTTGCCAAAATCAACAGATTGTTCGCAAGGACTGGGAGCGGTTTTCAAGACGAGACCAAGGAGGTACAATTTAAATCAGAGACATTATCCAGACGACGAACGTATCTTAGCAGAATTTCGAAACAACCCAAATGGTAGTATGAGGGTAGTTGCGAGGATACTGAATTTAACGAAAAACAAAGTATGGAGGTATTTGAAACGCAATAGGATTAGGAGATTTAAACCCAAATTTCTACATAGTCTGTTAAATGGTGATTTTAAACGGCGGTTTAAATTTTGCTTATGGTTGCAAGGTAACTATCTTAACGACAGACTTTTTCTAAAGAACATTATGTTTACTGACGAGGCAACGTTTACGACAAACGGTGTCAGGGGCGGATCTAGGATTTAACAAAGGGGGGGGGGGGGATTGAATATTTTTTTTTTAAGTTTTTTAATTTGACAAAAAAATGTATTATAATATAGTACATATATACATAAATACAACAAATTATATCAACGATAAGTAGACCAATTACAAGTTTCAATTCTTCTGGACTTCATTTGACAAAAAGTTTTAACTATATCATTTATATTAAGTTCTCTAGATTTATTAATGTATGCCAAAGCTAGCCCATTGAGTCTCTCCTGTCCCATCGTTGATCTCAAATAGGATTTTAGTAGTTTTAGCGATGAAAAACTTCTCTCGCCCGTAGCACTTGTTACAGGGATTGTGGCAAAAATTTTTAGTAGTATCTCTATATTGGGAAAGCATTCTTTGGACATACTTTTTAAGGTTTCTGTTGATGATTTTGGTAGATCAACACTGACAGTGTCACTCCACTTATGTCTCCATATCGCTAATTCCGCCTGTAATTCCAGCATGGATCCTGACATATCATTTTCATATATTCTTGCAGCCTCAACAATTTTGGCATCAGTATATTTTTTAAGATGTATTGGAATAATACCTTCTATGGGTATTACAGTAGAAAGTTGATTAAATCGGTCTTTCATTTGGATTATAATATGATCCAGGAAAGGTATGAATATCACCCTTCTGTAATATTTTTCTTCGTCATTTGCCTTTATATTGCTCCTGTTTGTTTGTTTGTTGCAAAGTCTAGGCATAGTAATAGTCGTACCAATTCTCTGAAGAGCGTGATGGGCCTCCAAGAAAATTGGTTTAAATTGGAGTTCTTCATTTTGCCTTATATTTTCTAGTTTGCTTGTAATATCGTTTATGTATGAAAAGGCAGTGGAAAGGTCAATTTCAACACTCTGTAAATACTTGCTTAAATTTACAGTGTACGACAGCAAAAACGAGGCGACTTCTAAAGCTATAACAAAATCACTTCTTCTAATGGCGGCAATAAAAGCCATTGCCTTACTTGAAGTCTCTGTATCGTTGTCCTGTTCTAAACTAGCAAGAGCATTGCAAATTGCTTCATATAGTTCTTTAAAAGTTATTACGCTATTATGACGCTCAACCCAGCGCGTAGCACACAGAGGTTTTAACTTCTTTTTTTTAGTTTCGGTTATTTCTAAGTCATCAACGGCTTGTTGAAAAACTAAAACTCTTTTTGCAGAGCAACTAAAAAAAGAACATACCCTACCCAAAATACCCATCATGTTCCTAATTTCAGAAACTTCACAACTTTTGGAAATAGCTAAGTTAAGGCAATGACTTAAACAGTGTAAATACATAGCCAAGGGCTGTTCTTGTCTTATTAAGGCTTGGACTCCATTGAACCTTCCAGCCATATTGCTGCCTCCATCATATCCTTGTCCACGAAGATTATCAATAGAAAGTCCAAGTTGCTTAATTTGATTTTTTATGGCCTCTTTGATGCATTGGCCAGTTGTAGAGTGCAGCTCAATAAAACCCAAAAAAACTTCCTTTATATCATACGTACTATCCAAATACCTCACACAGAATGTCATTTGTTCTTTGGTACTAATATCGGTTGTTTCGTCGCAAATTATTGTAAACAATTTTGATTGTTTTATAGCATTAACAATTCCAGTAGTTATAACCTTCCCAATGCAAAATATTATTTCATTTTGGATTGTTTTACTAATCATTGTACGGTTCTTTGGTGCTGTTAGTATATGATTTTTAAGGTTTAAATCTCCAGAATCTGTACGAAAAGTTAATACGTTTCTAAAAATGCCATCATTACTTTCTGCAGTGTTTTGGTTTGAGCTATCTTTAATATCTATATTACCATCATCTCTATGAGCTCTAAGTGGTAATTTGTTATGGGCACAAAATAGAATTGTTTTAATAATCGGCACTAACCGCTGTCTATTAGCTTCAATTATTTCTGCTTTTCGTTTGTCTAATTGCACAGAAATACTGACAGACTTTTCAGACATCTGTATGTTTAAAAAATCATTTGCTTTTTTAACTGAAAATGTATGGTAGTTGGTGTTTTCATGCTGCCTAAGCATTTCTCGGGCTTTTTTAAACTTAGTTAGCGGTTCCCTTACAAGCATTTTAAGAATCTGAAAAATAATAAGCTTACGTTACGTTAGTTTCAGTTAGTTTTTTAAAACCTTATTTTATTAAAACTTAAAACAATTATATAACTATTTTATTCTTACTTGGCTACCCATTCCTGCGCCATCTGGTGCAAATAGCACACAAAATTTACAAAATCCTCCAGTTTTACTTTCGCTATACGCAAGCCAGTTATACTGTTGTAGCCAATGAATTTACGCATTTGTTGTTTCCCTTCTTGTTTCAATGGAAAAACATATTTTGAGTCAGGGATCCAAGTATTGCTTAGAAAATTTATTTTTTCATGGACACTTAAAGATTGTCCGACTGCATTCCCAATATCATATAGCTGGCTGCCATTCTTAAAAAAAAATAAACAAATTTAATTTCATAGTTATCATATTTTTATACGATATTTTTGACGTATTGTATTGACGTTACAATATTTAAAAGCAAATTTCTTTGACTTTTGGTTGACCTATACATTATTTAACAAATAGGTAAAGCAGGTCATAGGTATTAAATTCAAAAAAGTATATTATTTATAATTTTATTTAAATTAAGTTAAAATTACATACCAAATTTGAACTTTACTAACAAATATGACAGAAAAAAAAATAGAACGAATAGTACGAATTCAATAAAATCCCTTTTTTGCCTATGTAATTAAGATTTTAAACTCAAACGCAAAGACAAAATACCATTACCTTACCGTTACCATCCTATAAAATGCTTAAACCAAAATCAATATAAATTCCTTTTTTTCGCTCTAAGAAGCTTCTAACCCAAATCAACACTTAACAGTTTTCACATATTTAAAAATAACGGTAAAGTAAAACTAAAATACAAAATGTTAAAATAAATTTTTTTTAGATCTAACTGTACGTCACATCCTGTAATTCTTTGAACATACAAAAAAATATTGTTTATTTTTATCCCTTTTCCTTTTTATCATTTATTTTTATTACGAAATATGCGTATCAAATTAAAGACCAAAAGGCATATTATAATTATATACTTACGCTTTGCTGCGAGCGCTCCTCAGGAAAACGGCTAGGTTGACTACTACTACTTGCCTCAAATTCTTGCGAGCCACTGCCAGTACTGCCACTACTTGTTGATGCTACTATAACGATGTTTTCATCTATAACACTACTACCACAATGTCCCACCCCCACAACCGTATTATTTTTTGGCTTTTTTGTAAAAAAAGATGTTAATGTCGTTTGTGATCGCTTCATTTTACGCAGGTCCAAATGAGACAAAAAATAACTTGTATTCGCTATGAACGTCAAACACAATCTGAATACTTAATAAAATAAATTTCTTCTTATCTTCCAGAAATATAGATTTATTATTTAAAGCCATTTCTTCGCCATTTCACAGAGAAAAAATGCATCAAAACACATTTTTATTTCAATGTTCTGCAAACCAAAGACGCGACCCGCGATTGTCTTTATCTTCAATCGGGAAGCGCCGCGTTTGAGCATTTTGCCGACTACCTAAATTCAGACGCTCTCCGCGCGGCTGGTTTTGTGGACGTAAAATAAATAAAATTAAATTATTATTTTGATAAAATCATATTTATTTTATTATTCTCAAATAAAGCTTTTGTTAAACATAATATATAATTACTGTATTTATTATTTATTATTAGTATTTATAGCAATGTTTGACTTTTTATGACATAACAAGTCTTCTTAAAGGGGGGGGGGGGGACTTGAGCCCCCAAAGCCCCCCCCCCCCCCGTGGATCCGTCCTTGAACGGTGTGGTATCTAGTCAAATTTTTAGGTTTTGGGCAGCCGAATTGGGTAATTTAATTGTAAAAACCAGTACAGTGAAAAAGTGAACATGTGGTGTGGCATATTTAACGAACGAATTGTTGGCCCTTTTTCCTGGATAACTTGTACGGACAAAATTTTCTAAATTTTTTACTAAATGATTTTTATGATTTTTTCATGGAATTGCCTTTAGCACAGAGACAAAATCTAATCTTTCAGTTAGATGGTGCCCCCGCACATTATTCTATGACAGTTAGGAACTTTTTAAATGCAACTTTCCCTATGAAGTTGATAGGTAGAAATTCCCCTTTAGAACCATGGCCCCCCAGATCGCCGGATATTACCAGGCCCTTGTGACTTCTTTTCTGTGGGGGCACTTGAAAAATAATAGTAATAGAAAGGAACTTTGCATTAGAATTAGGCAAGCGTGTCCGGAAATTACTCACCAAACTTTAAGAAAAGTGAATGTACGTTTAAGAAGAATTGTTGAAAAGTGTATTGTTCTAGAAGGCAGTTTTGTTGAAAACACAAGAATCTAAAATAACGTAATTTTGCTAGCACAGTTACAAATAAAAAATGTATTAAAACAAGATTCTTTTTTTCTGATAACATCAGCTTTTGAGATTTTGAAAATATAAAATAAGAAGTTTTTGGGGATGCTGATTCTAAATCTGATAGAAACAGTTATCTAAAATAGGCCCTAATAGCCTTTTCCAAGAAAAATAGCCCTTTTACCCCACCAACACCGCACGCCAATTGTAAATGAAAATGTTCACTATTTCAAATACTTCATTTTTCCAACATACAATTACCACCAAGATTTCAAGAAAATCTCATTATTAATAACTGAGATATTAGGGTGTATTCATGAAAAACGGGACATACTGTATACGGTGTAGGTTTGTGTTCGAACGAAATTCCTAACTTCATTGGTATAGAAGTTATGGATGCCTGACGCCCTATTGCAGGTCCCAGTATATATTTTTTTATTTCGGTGACTCTTGAGACTAATAAGATATTATCTTGTTCATTAGAAAGATCGAATTTAGATTAGTGAGATACATCCTATAACTCAATTTTGATAAAAATGCACTTGACCAAGCCAAATATTATTGCTGTGCTTTAAATACAAATAATTGCTCGAAAAGCAAATATTAAAATGCTGAAAATTTGGGAAAAAATCTCAAAAGCCCATCCTCCCACCCTTCACCCTTTATGGGAGCATTTTAAGAATTTTTAATTATTAGAAATTACAGAAAACTATACAACTCTAAAATATGCATAAGGAAACATTTTCCAACACTTTCTTTTTTAAAACGAAACAGGTAGCAGCTCCAGCCTTTCTGTACTAAGATTATTTATCAAATTGCAAACAATGAAAAAAGAATTTTTGTTGACAACTACATAGCAAAATAAATTGATAATTTTGTTTTACTTTTGGGGTCAACTATTTGGAAGATTGAGATAACGATAGGGAGCATGCAAATAATACAAAGATTGTAAAACAAGAGACAAGAGAACGACTTCCGGTTTATCCCTTGTTAAATTTAGTTAAAAATAAATTTTATTATATATTTTATTCTTGTCCTAACAAAAAGTGTGTAGTTATGCTACAGTTAAAACTCGAATTCACTTCCAACCGTTTTTTTTTCTAGTTCAAATTACATCCCACTAAGTACTTTGTTAAAACTATTTTTACCAAGTGAAAACTAGAATTTACGATAAACAAATATTTTATAAATATTAGCTTAAAAGCGATTTGAAACTGGTTGACACCTTGCCTTTGATGTTAGTTTAATTTAAGTATTTACTTACTTTTTTTGCTCTTTATTACTTACATAATAAAATCTTGTCTATACATCATTTTACACAGGGTGTTCCCTAATGATATGCCAATATTTAAGGGTTTAAATCTACTGGAAAAATTAATGATAGTTTGCTTTATACAGGGTGTTATTTAACAAGTGTTCGATATTTTTTGGGACAATTCGTCAGTTATTTATAAGGTGAAAAGTTCATATGATCATGGGTCCGCAACCACTTTATTTTTTAGATACATGATGTTACAATTTTTAACAGGAACAAAAAATATGTACGCCACTGCCGCTTTCTCTCTCGATGACACTGTTATGTAGACACTTAAGAATGTAATACCGGGTGTCCCACTAAGAATGGCCTTCGGCCGTATCTTAGATAGTGTTAGTCGTATGGCTTGCGGAAAAAAAATATATTAGGTAAAGTGGTCATGAGAAATTGCTGGAAATTATTTTCAAGTTTCTCAGACTTTCGCTAGAGGGCGCAACAGTAACGGTAAATATGAATCACGAAGTTTCCTCAAGACTCGCCTAGTTAAGGTATCCCGAAAATAACATTTTTGTATATTTCGAAGATTTATTAATAAAATTCACCTGTAGAACGTGTTCGTCACTTTTTAAATCAAGTGGCGGGGGAAGGTTGAACATTATTTGTAATAAATGCTGATAACTCCGGTCTGGCTTAACATAATTTAGTAGACTTCGTTTTGTTAAAAAGGGCTTTTCTCACTCTATATATCGTCTTATGAACTACGGCAATATGTTTTTTACACTAGGCGCTAGGGGGCGCTGTCTTACAACTTCACAAACATTGCGCGTTTTTTCCATAATTGTAAATATAATAGTATATTCAATTTTACCTGATTACAAGGATGATTAAAAGTCTAAGAAGTCAGCGAAAACCGCAAGTTAATATATATTTTCAATCCGGAGATTTCAACAACAATAATCATAATTACGGAACATTATGATTTTAATTCCAAGTTGCCATTGTAGGCGTTTTTTAAGAGTCAAATAGGCCTTGGAAAAACTTGGAAGCTGCCCGTGGGCACGGTACTGTTGAAGCTGAAAATAATTTCTGTTTCGAAAAATATGCATCTTTATTAACTGTCGCTATGTACTAAATATCACTGAAATATCTCAAGTTTCGAAAATATTAATTAATTTCCATTTTTTTTTCTAAAACTTTAACACCCCCGTATTTTCGTATCGGAACATTTTTGGACCATAGTTTATGAAGCAAACTAACATTAATTTTGCATGTAGATTCACACCCTTAAATATTTGCACATCATTAAAGCAACAGTCTTATTATCTAATTTTCACTATCTACTTTTGATGATGCATGGCTACGTGTTCTCCTAAAATTATTAAATGAGTTTGGTACCATAATGTAAAGAAGGTACCAAGACTTTCTTAATGAACAATTGATCAAACACGTGTAGCCATAGGTTAATTAGTAGAGTTTGTTTTTTATACGTCAAATTCCACACCTCAACATTTATGCGCCCAAAAATCTAATTTCAGTTTAAATTTCTTTTGTTCGAATACTCAAACAACACTAAAAAAAATTTTAAATGGGACAATACAATAATTGTTATGTTAGCTATACAGGGTGTTATTTAATTACGCGGCCAAACTTCAAGGCGTAATTGTTTGAGTGATTCTAAGACGAAAAGTTTATATAAACATAGGTGCGGTAATGCTTCTTTTTCAAGATACAGGATGTCAATCTTTTTTAAAAGAATCGTTATCTCGCGCGTAAATATATAATAATCGCCGATTTTGTTGAAACTTGGCAGCGTTATTTAGTTAGGGCTAAATTAGCCCCTTACTACCCTAAATAACATTGCCAAATTTCAGCAAAAGCGGCTAAATGATTATTTAGATATTTACGAAAAAACGATTTTTTTTTTAAAGTTTGGCAACCTGTATCTTGAAAACAAAGTATTACCGGATCGATATTTATATAAACTTCTGGTACTAAAGTCACTTAAAGAATCACCCCCTGAAGTTTGGCCACGTACGTAAAAACATCCTGTTTTTAGTTGACCGCAACATTAAGTTAGTGAAGCCTTGGTAAAGTTAGATGTATGTAAGCGAATGTAAAAATAATTTTAACGAAATATTTCTTCCTATTACGATAATATAGGTATTATAGCCTTTTTCATTTTTTATACATAAGGCCACCAGAACATCGTTTATGATGTACAGGGTTATTTTTTATATTTGGATACCCACCTACAGGGGTTAATACAAGTGACAGAAAAAAACTTTTAATATAAAAGTTGCATAATTTTTCCCGTCATATCTTTTAGACTTATTAAAAAAATCATACGCGCATCACAAAGGTAAAAAACAAATGAAGTTTTTTTTTAAATGGAGCACCCTATATATTTTCCACCAGGAGGAAAGATCTCTTTCTCCTGATTTCAAAAATATATAACATATCAACATTTAATTCAGTCGTTTGTGAAATATTTGAGTTTTGATAAATTGAATTGATTATAATCGAGTTGGCGTTCAGCATACTTCAACGTGACATATTTGTCTGTTTACTTTAAATTGAAACATTCAGTAAGGAAAATGGGATATTCGGAAGAAGAAAAACTTCAATTAGTACGTCTTTTCTATTCTAATAACAACCGAATAGCTGTAGTTCAACAGCAATATCGTCGAATTAATCCTGGACGACGGGTACCATCGACTAACACAATCAACCGTATTATCCAGCGATTTAATGAATCCAAAAATCTCGGTCGAAAAAAGAGAACCGTTGTTAGAAATGACGAAGAAGACTTAAATATTTTACTATCCTTTGAAGGTAACAGAATTCTCTTGCATTCTAATAATTATAAATAAAATAAATTAGAAATCATATTTTAGAAAATCCCGAAAGTTCGATCTCAACGGTCGCCGCACAATTTGGAAAGTCGTTCTACAAGATTCAGACCACTTTGAAACATTACAAATATCATCCGTACAAATTTATGCCAGTTCAAGACTTATCTGAAAGAAATATAATT
Organism: Polydrusus tereticollis; assembly: GCA_963920685.1. NCBI lineage: Eukaryota > Metazoa > Arthropoda > Insecta > Coleoptera > Curculionidae > Polydrusus > Polydrusus tereticollis. The sequence goes on along the minus strand of OY987329.1, from coordinate 85,143,620 downwards.
CAACGGTTACATTATTGTCAAGAAATATTAAGGCATATAGCAGAAGATCCCGAGTTCTTAACAAAAATTATTTTCACCGATGAAGCTACGTTCACGACGGCGGGGATGTTTAATAGAAAAACAAACACTATTGGGCAAGTGAAAACCCACATAAAATTCAACCAGTCAAAATCTCAGATGAACAAATTCGTCAAAATACAGGGACGGCGGTCAGTTCATGTCTGGTGCGGCTTGCTGAACAACCAAGTAATTGAACCTATTATTTTTGATGGGTATCTAACGGGCAATCGATATTTAGATTTAATTCAAAATATTATTAAAAACTATTTAAAAGAACTTCCAGTTCGGCATACAATAACCTTGCTTGGCAACAAGATGGGGCACCACCCCATAATATCATTCAAGTTACTGAATACCTTAATGGCAGATATGACCTTTGGATAGGCAGGAATGGCACACTTCAATGGCCGGCTAATAGCCCGGACCTAAGCCCGTTAGATATTTTTCTGTGGGGATATCTAAAAAACCGTATTTATTACGATAGACCTCAAAATATACGTGTGTCGAGACAAAGGATTGAACAAGAAATATTCATGCTCAATACAGATCACCCAGATTTTACTTCGAACGCGATCCATCACAAAATGAGAGAAAATATTCAAAAATGTGTCAGAAGTCGTGGCGGGTATATAGAAAACATATAGTCATTTACTTCACTTTATATTATTGAAATTGTAATATAAAACATAAGTCATTTTTTCTTACTGATTGTTTCAATTTAAAATAAACAGACAAATATGTCACGTTGAAGTATGCGGAACGCCAACTCGATTATAATCAAGTCAATTTATCAAAACTCAAATATTTCACAAACGACTGATGTTGATGTTAAATGTTGATATGTTATATGTTTTTGAAATCAGGAGAAAGAGATCTTTTCCCCTGGTGAAAAATATATAGGGTGTTCCATTTAAAAAAATGAAACTTCATTTGTTTTTTAACTTTGTGATGCGCGTATAATTTTTTTATTAAGTCGAAAAGATATGACGGGAAAAATTATGCAACTTTTGTATTACAAGTTTTTTTCTGTCACTTATATTAACCCCTGTAGGTGGGTATCAAAATATAAAAAATAACCCTGTACCTACATGATTTCCAATTTCTTTATTTTGGCCCTCATTTTCCCGGTTATAAAAAAGTTTTAAACGTAAAAACTGCTGTTTGTAGGGAGATCCGTTCAACTTTTAAGTCCGCATTGCAGTTGGGGATTTTTTATTGCTGCAACAAATAATTGCAGCAGTTTTTATTGCGAGCATGTGCAAAACGTGTTTAGCAATCAGCTGTTGCAATCGTAATTGCAATTGCGAGATATAGTTCCGGACCTATTTTTATTGCCGTTGCGAGCGCAAGTCTGGAGAATTATATGGTAATTTCAATGCCACTAACCTGAAAAAATTTGAGTATCTTTGGTTCTACCATTCAAACCTACATTTTTATGTTCTGGTTTATTTTTTTTTGTTATACTTAATATTTACATGAGATTTATCTATGTTAATTCCTGGAAATAAGAAAACGTGCATATATTCAAAACAAAGCGAAAAAGTTAGGTTATATGCCATAATATTTTATTTAGTGAGCAGAAAATGGTAAATAATTGCACGCTGTAAAGCGATTAGCAATTTTTATTGCCGCAATTAAAAATTGCTGCAATCAAAAATTTCTTCAGAAAGAAAAACTTGCCAACTGTAATGCCACCTTTAGAAATTATATTTCTAAAAGAAATGTTGAGGATATTTCGTTTTATAAATTAATCTTTAACGACAGTTATCATACATTAAGCTTATTTAGGGATGGTGAAAGTCGTTGTTTGTTTGTTTATCTGTCGCACTGGCTGTCTATCTGCCGGGCGACGGTCTAAATGAATTTTATTAGGAAAGGACAAGACAGAAAATATTTAGATGGGATATTTTTAAAATTTAGTCTTATTTTAAATATCAAATTAATATACAAAGTCTCCCGATATTAAGGGGACATACTTAAATGGCGTGGTCTACTTGCCGAAGTAATCACATTTTTCCTATAAACGTATATCGAGAAATGTCCCTTAAGGGAGCTACAGCCCCCAAATTGGGTACCCTTAAGATGGTTTTCTTTAATTATCGACAAAACTGTTCATAGTAGAAACTTGAAATTTTAGTAGGGTATTGAGCATTATGCGCCTAATCTTATTTCAAACTCAAAATTCTTAAAATATACTCAGCGGCGCAACGTTCGGGGGCATAGAGAAAAGAAAACTGGTTATTATTTTTTTGTGTATTCAGGGTGTTTCAGAAGTACGATACGTCACTTAAAGGGGTTATTCCTCATGATATGCTAAGAGAAAAAGTTCATATTAACATGTGTCCGGAGTTGTCCCGTTTTTACTATACAGGGTGTTAAATTTTTTTTTTTTAAATAATCGGTATTTTATAATTTTCTTTAAATATCCTTTTCCCGATCTTATTAAAATTTGGTGCCGCTATTCATAATAATAAGGTACTTAATTAGCCATAACTAGATTAAATTTATTAAGTCCAGTAGCGTTCCGGGGAGTACCTTAACGAATATTATTGACAAGAAAATGTACGCCACTCACTTTTTTCTAATTTTAATATTTTCTCTCGGATTTACCAACTAATAATATAACTTTTTTTTATTCCCTGAGTTGTTTTCGTATCTTGCCGCGTTTTCGATAGAAAAAATAAAATCACTTTATTGCATGTACACAAAAAATACCTTGTATGTATTTCAAAGTTAATTAAAAAATTAGGTAAAGGTACGTTTTGATGTCTAATTTACCTGTTTTGTCAGTAACAAGCCAAAAATAAATAACCTTACTAAGGCTGAAATGGCCCAGATGCATTTCAATTATGGCCTAGCAAATGGAAATGCTGAAGAAGGTCGTCGAATCTATCAGGAACGTTTTCCAAACAGAGCACTGCAATGTGCCAAAACATTTAGATATCTACATGCAAGATTGAGTGAGACTGGGAGTTTTGACCGTAGTACGGAACTTCTTAGCAGACCTGCAACAGTAACTAGGCCTGTATGAGTTAGAAGAGGCTATACTTCGAGATATAGAAGATGATCCTTCAACTGATGCCAGTAAGGTAGCATCGCAACTTTAAACAAGTGCATCAACTGTTTGGAGGGTTTTGCATCTTTATCAACTATACCCATACAATATTCAACGTGTGCAAGCTCTGCTTCCCCGTGATTTTCAGCTAAGGTTTGATTTTAGTAGGTGGTTGCTGCATACAGTAGCATATACCAACAATTCTTTACCAAACATTTTATTTACTGATAAGGCCTCTTTTTCAAGAGAAACAATAAAATTATGCATTCTCATAATGAATATTTTTGGGCGGACGATAATCCTCATAAAATAGAGAAGGTGGTTTTCAGCAACAATTTTCGATGAATATAGGGGCAGGGATCACAGATGGCTATCTTATTCAACCATACTTTTTACCACCTCGATTGATTATTATGAATAATGGTACCAAATTTCAGAAAAATCCGGAAAAGGATATTTAAAAAAAAAAATTTATCACGAAAACGATTTTTTTTTAAACTTAAACACCCTGTATATCAAAAACGGGGCAACTCCGCACACATGTTCACATGCATTTTTTCTCGTAGAATCTCACAAAGAATCACCCCCTTCAGTTGCATACGGTACTTCTGAAACAGCCTGTATATTCGAAACGTTTTTTGGACCAAATTTGAAAGCTTTGATGCTTTTAGATAAAGAAAAAGGTACACTTATTTAATGTCAATGGGATACACCGTATGTAGGTAGTTAAGAATTACGCCGCATACCAGAGGGATGTCAAATATTCGTTTTTTTATTAAAATCAGGCCAAGAGTAAAAAGTTTTCCTAACTTTTCTTGCTCTTATCACATTTTCACTCATATTTGTTATGCAGCGTGATTTTCTAATGCTTTCTTTTTTCGAAAACGGTATACCCTAGCGACAAAGAGTACTTTTTTTCGTTTAAAAGTATTAAGGTTTCTAAATTTGTTTCACAGAACGTTCCGAATCCATACACAAAAATGTTATGAAAAGTTTGTCCTCTCTCTGCCCCCGAAAAGTACACCATTGACTATATATTAACAAATTTTTAGAAAAACAGTTTTAGTTTCTAACTTAAATAGTTTCGTCGTTTATTAAAGGGTATTTAGGGGCATTCTCGATATACGTTTATAGGAAAAAAATTTGATTATTTTGACACATAAATTACACAATTTAAGTATGCCCCCTTAGTTGTGGTACACCCTGTATAATACGCTTCTCTCAACGAGTTAAACGTTTGCTTCTGTAGCTGATATCAAGTCTGTTTTTTTTTAAATAAAAAAAAATAGTTTCTTTTCTGCTAACTTCAGATGGAAATTTGTTTATTATTTTATGACAGTCTTCTAATTTTAAGGCCAGCAAATGATCTAGAAGATTTTACGATAAAATTTCGCAGAGTATGCAACTTTTTGCCACAGGCTGTGTGAAATATTCTGCTACTACAACTACAAAATTAACCATTTATTCAGACTACAAATGGGTCTCCAGATGGGTCTTATTATAAAATATTCTTCAGATTGTAATGAGTTAAAAAAAAATTGCTCATCTTCTTTTACTTTTAGGCTTAAATATTGAGCAAGCTTTTGTTCTAGACAGCGATTTTGGATTTAACCAGGCTTAGGCAATTGCTGTAATCCGTTGGGCGCCAATGCAGCCAAAACTCGTGGCGTCTATTGTTTTACTTACAAATGAGGTAAACTTCTATTTGGCATTTACTAAGTTTAACTTTAAATGATGATAAAAGCTTTAGACGATTGGTATAAAAGGCGCCAAGTAAAACATTATGCAGAATATTTTTCAAAATTATAATATATTTAGTTAAAAGTTACAGTGCATGTAAGTTTAAAAAGACTATTAGGTTTTTACTATCTTTTAGTATTTTAAATCACTGATTCTTAAAAGAGGACTATGACAACTAGAATACTATAATTGATTAAAAGACATGCTTTGGCATCTTTTAAAATGGTCCGAAACTCATCTGATATTAAATTTTTAAATGTTTCCCACTTGTCATGTTGTCACAATATGGAAATTCCTTTGGTTACTTACTAAGTACCTGGTTTGGAAAAGTTTGACAATTTTGCTTAAAAGAACAAAAGGTTAAAGTTAGTTCATTAATATCGGCATTTGGAATTTTAATTTCCATATGTACATAAAATCAATAATGGACGTCTGTACAGTGAGCAAGGAATAAAATCGATTATATTTGTTTATATACAGAGTGGCAAGAAAGTCGCGCATAATCTCTGTAACTTTTAAATTACCCCGTATACGAAAAAGTGACCTTTATGAAAGTTGTTCAGTAAATTATTCCCCACATTGCTGCCTGCATGCATTTTTTCGGTTACTTTTACTAAACTTTTTTTAAATGGAACACCCTACATAATATGATCGCATATTTGGATTATACTGGGAAAACTTTGAAATTTCTTGTATTTCAAATTTTCACTGCAAGCGTTTCCTGCTCAAAAATGAAAAACATCCTAATTATAGTTATTCCTACCTAATACGCACCAGTTGAGTCAAGGTATTTTCATGACAGCGACTTGAGAGGTGTCAGTTTTGAGTTCCTGTTTAATTTTCTGTTGTCTGATTTCTAATTTGTTTACACTATGGTTTTTTATGCAGTTTTTCTCAAAATCTTGTAGAAATAACACCATTCAGTAGTCGTAACATTATTCATTTTATATCTTTGATAATAATATATTACTGTATTTGATTTTTCTTGCGTTCAATAATAATTATTGAACGAAAACCTTGAAGTACACCACTAGGTATTAATTTATTTTTTTTGGATATATTTTGGCTTTTCCGTTTTATACGTAACTGTATAAATTAATCGACTCTCTAACAATATTTCTTACCCATGACTACTTTCTTATTAATCTTATTTGACACTTTGGTATAGTAGTTTATGCAACATAATATTCATTAAAACAATAAAATGTGTTCACTTGATAAATTGCAAAAATAAATTAGATAATTAATATTCTTAAAATTTTATATTTTTATATACAGGGTGTTACTTCATGATAGGCCGTAATTGCAAGGACGCATTTTTGGACCAAATTCAAGTAGACAAGTTCATATAAACATGTGTTCTAAAAAGCCTGGTTTTCAAGATACAGGGTGTCAAAGTTAAAAGAAAAAAATTAGTTTTCTATTAATATCTCAAAGATCCTTTGGCAGTGTTGTTCATTGTGATAAGACGCTAAGTTGGCACTGACGATAATAAAAACTTTGATGATAGTTAGGAGTTCCAGTTTTTATTTTATCAATTTTTCGACATGTAATGAAGTGGCTTTTATTTTCTTTCTCGAAAACGAAGCAAGATACAAAAAAATATTAAAACATAAGAAAGTTGTACTTTTAGCTGCTTAATCCGAAAACAATATAAATTTTTCAAAGAAGTGGGTGGCGTATATTTTTCTGTCAATATTGTTTGTGAGACTGCCCCTCGGAACGCCACGGGAGCTTATAATTCTCATCTAGTTAGTGCCAACCTAGCGTCTTATCACAACTAACAACACTGCCAAATTTCACCAAAATCGGCAAAAGAATCTTTGAGATAATATTATAAATCCGATTTTCTTTTACACTTTGACACCCTTTATCTTGAAAATCATACTTCTTAGGACACATGTGAACTTTTCTACTTGAAGTTGGTTCAAGAATGCGCCCTTGGAGTTACGGCCTATTATCAAGTAACACCCTGTAGATGCATATATTTGTAGTCTGACATACAATAGGTAGGTTCCTAAAGAGCCACATAAAAAAATTAAGATTTTGACAATTCTCTAGATTTTTTATGATACGTAAAACCACAAGAGCTCTTTTTTTATCGGATAAACTTTTATTTTTTACGAAAACTAGATTGCTTAGAGATTTAACGAGAACAAACGAAACGATTATCTATTACCGTTTGTTCGAGTTTAAATTGCTAAAAAGTGATCTAGTCTGAGTTTAAAAAATAAAAGTTTATCCGATCTTAAGAAAAAGATCGAGTGATTTTTATCTAGAGAAATTCACGAATTTTGGCATGAATAGACACTAAAAAAAACAATACTTCACTAAAAAAATGTTTGACAGCATCAAATTAATTTGTAACGATGTCAGATTGCCGAGCCATGAAAAAGACTATTTCCCTCATATACTGTAACTACAATGCGCTTTTCACTTGATTTTCGGTGAAAATCAGCCCTCGGTCGCGATTGAGCTGAAAATTGCACTCTTCTGGTTTTTCATTGTTGGTTACCTACGAGAATAACCGTCACTGTCACAACAAGTTGGAATTTCTGCTTTGACAATTTCGCGTCAATTTATCAAAATGATGAGTTTTCCATTCAGGAAATAGTCTAAAAAATATATTTCGTGCATGTAAAATGGCTTGATAATCATGCACTCAGATTTGTTGCCCTAAAGAAACAGCTTTCATGCATTTTTATTGTTATTTACCTTAAAAAGTGCCCTCCCTTCGGTCGGGCACTTTTTGGTAAATGACAATAAAAATGCATTCAAGCTGTTTCTAGGGCAACAAACCTTCATGCATGATTTTCAGCAATTTTACATGCACTTAACATATTACTATTGAAAAGCTACTCGATTTTGAGCTGGAGAGGTTTTTACCATTTCATTTTTAGCTGGAGAGAGTTTTATCGCCATAAAAAAGGATGCACCTTTTTATCGATGTCAAAGTGATAAAAATGCAAATGTCAAATGGATACTTTATTGTAGAAGTGAATTTACAAGTAATAAATGATATTACGCTACTTTTCAGTTGGTGGGCTGTAATGATTTTACAGAAGATATGGAATGCATAATAAGTAAGGGTTTACGTGTAACTACTTACATAGTCATAATATTGCACCTGTTTTGTTTCAAACATTTGGACATGTTTCTAAATTTCTATAAGAACTATTAAATATACAGGGTGTCCGCAAACAGCGTCAGGAAACTTAAGGAGGTGATTGTTGGCGATAAAATAATGGCAGTTAATGATTCAGAAAATAGTCGAAATCTCCATGGTTTTTCAGTGACAGCTGTTTAAGTTTTAAAATTTTTTTCTTATTAATCTATAGAGACGAATGGTGAACAGTTTCAGAATTTATTGTATGTTATGATTACTAATTTATTGTATTTAATTGTTATCGTGTTATTAAAAAAAATGTTTCTCACATAAGATATTTTCGGGCAAACCAAACGATTTATCGATATCAAACAAGAGTACATTATTTGAAGCATATTTCGTTGCCTTTAAAATGACTCCTCCACTTTGATAACTTCTCTCAGAATAAAAAGTTAAGAGAGAAATAGAATTAAAATTTTAGTAAAGTGCTACCTGGTGGCAAGTTTGTAAAACATTTTTACATCCAGATGCGGTTCATTGAGCTTAGGCTCTAAACAAAATTTTAATTTAAAGTGTCGAGAAATAATTGAGATATGAAATTAATAAGAAATAAATTTTAAAACTTTAATCAGCTGTTATTGAGAAACCATGGAGATTTCGACGTTTTTCTAAATGACTTACTGCCATTATTTTATGGCCTAAAATTACCTCATTATGTTTCCTGCCACCTTGAAAAAGTACAGGGTGTTTCACTAATATTGCGAAAAATTCAGAATGATACGAAAAAAAGTTGCTATAAACCTATCTCTGAAAATGACTCGTTTCCGAGATACAGGGTATTAAAGTTTTACTTTTATCTTTGTTCTTTCCAGATAATTTATGAAACAAAGTCGATATTGGAACTAAAATTGTTATCTAGGTGTTATTTGAATTGGGAAATTTAAATTTTCTGTTAGTATGGGTCCTACTTGTAGAGGGCGCCACCTACATGTCTTTTCACTCTTTTGAGGAATCATAATTCTTTATACGTGCTTGTATTACATTTTTAAGCAAAAAAAATAGATTTCTATAATTTTTAAGTGGAAAAAACATACTTGGTTCGAGTCGCTATGAGCAACTATTCTCGAGAAAAATAATCATAAAAAAATAAATGACATTTATTTGCATATCGCTATTTGGCCATATCAGAGTTTGATAAAATTGCATTTATCTCCTAAACAAAGCCGAAATCACAAAATTGTCAAAAAATACTTCGCATTAACCATTAAACTACCTACATAACAGTATTATCAAAACAAAAAAGGGCAGTAGCGTACATATTTCTTGATCCGCTTAAAAATTGTAACACCCTTTATGTCGGAAACGAAGCATTTTTGGACATAAAAGATTTTTTAAAATATTCTTGAGCAGGAAAACTTATTCTAAAGTTCTTCGCTATATTAATGAAACACCCTGTATGTAATAATTTTAGTACACAGCTGATAATCCTGCTAAAAGCTGAACTAAACAAGAAACCAAAAATTTGTACAAAGTTTTTATTTTCCGAAATATTCTAGTTCCCCTTTTTTCTCCAGCAGGCCAAAAATGAGTTAGTTGTTGACCGGGGAGTATTTGGATAGGAAAAAATATTGTAATGTTAACTATAACATAGCTACACATTCTACAACTCGAATTTGAAAGATTCCAGTTTTAAAATCTATAAGAAAGTATAAGGTAAATATTTCATATAGGTACATAATATCATACAAAATTTTACGTTATTTACTGGAAAAAGAATCAGTTTTTTATTTCAAAATCCATCAACACTAAATCCTCTACCTTCCTTGCCCTAAGTCAATCCCAGGTAGGTCTACCTCAAGAAGGATGGTACTAAACAAAATTCTTGTACCTGATTGGCCAAATCGAAGGAGCTTTTAAAATATGACTGATAAACAAAATGTATAAATAATTCTTGCAGACCGATAATAGCATTAGTTAACCAACCGGTTCCCTAGCTTAAAGTTCACTTTCTTAGTTCATTTCAGTTCCTTAAATTTAAAGTTTTTAAAACTCGAATGGTTTTACCGCTACTTCTCCATAATTAGTGAATTAATTTTTTGATTTTCGTCCACAAAGACTCTACGTTACATCTTCTATACATTCTTCTTTGAGAGCTATCCTAAAAAGTGTGATTAGTTAATAAAATGGCAAATTTAGAACTCAACAGTGATAATATGCTGGACATTCCGAGTCGTAATAGTATCGTTGATGTTATTACTGAACCAATTACTCCAAGTGATAGCAATGGAACTGCATCTCCCCAGTCATACACGGAATATGGAGGATATAACATGGCGCCTTATGGAACCTATAATAACAATAACTACGTTCTGGATGTATCTCAAACTGCGGGACTTCCAGAAGAAGATATAGTGCGACAAAATAATAATCAGCAAATTGTAAGTTTAACCCTTTTATAAATAGATAATTTTGATAATAGTAATACTACAAAGTCTTATTAACTAACCTAAACTAGCAATATCATAATATGAAATCTAATACACCTAGTGTTAAATTGGGCAATTTTTAATTGAGTCGATTTGTGATAGTAGGTATCAGGGGTATGTGTACCAAATAATTATAAGGAACAAATAAGATCTATCACATCGAAAAATATGTATGTCCTGTAATATTCTTCTTACCTTTTCGTCACCTATAAAGATAAATTTGAAATCGTATTGCTTATTGTCCTTAGCTCGCTGCAAAAATAACTAATCAACTCAGTTAGCATGTAAACCACTACTTAAACAGGATCATAAATATCTTTATTTGATAAGCACTACATTAGATTAACACCAAAATTAAACGAAACCAATAATATGATGTAATAGCCAAATCTAAAACAAATTAAAAAATGATGAGACAGATTTTATCAAAAATTGTTAAAAAACACTTAAAATTGAAGAAAGTTGCCTTTTTATTATTAGCAATAACTAATAGAAAGATAAAGTCAATGTATATCTCCTTAATGTGTTTTTTTTTTGTTTCAGGAAAATGGAATACATCTGCCTCAAGATCAAATCAACTTGCCATACGATAACAGATGGAGTCAAATTCGTAAGTATAATTTCTGCATAAGTTTTAATTACTAAAGGATTAAATTATTAACTAAAATATTAAACAACTTTCTTTATTAAACTCATTTTTGCCTTAATTATTGAATGTCTGTTGTTTTTATATTTTTACTAAATACAAATGTTCTTCTTTTCAGAATATTCACAAAGTCAGAACATCCATAACTCCCCACCTTCACCAGATAACTCTCCCAACCAAGGAAAACATCCTAAGCAAGTAGTCCCAAAACGAGCGAGAACCCAATATTCGTCAATTCAATTAGTCGAACTGGAAAAAGAATTTCAAAACAATCGGTATCTCTGCAGACCAAAACGAATTAATTTGGCACAAATTTTAAACCTAAGCGAGAAGCAAATTAAGGTCTGGTTTCAAAACAGAAGAATGAAGTACAAAAAAGAGAGTAAGACGAAGACAAATCAAAACAATAACCAGGACAGAATGTCTTCACACGAAGACAGCAGCCAATCAGACAACAGCTCTCCTCGACCAGTGATCAAAACCGAGAGACCATCGATTGTTAACAGACTTCTCACACACTCAGTGTTGGGTCAGAGTCATCAATATTCAAGCTTTGCCAGTACTTCTGGATCCGCTTTCCATACTCCAACTTCTCAGTGGGGAAATGGGCTATACTCTACCTCCCACCAAAGCTTTCAACAACCTCCAACCTATAGCTTACCTTCTGACAGTGTAGACTTCGCTGGCCCTTATAGTTTACCCACTGGTTATACAAACCCTCACCTCACCTACGCAAATGAGCCCAGTCCTCTGCAATCCGGCCTCCAGAACTTAAGGAGTGACGATTACTATTATCTTACTGAAAATAGAAGAAAAAGCCCCCCGCAATATCCAACACATCTACAGGATACTCCTTCCTTAAGTGTTCCGTGGAGTGAAGATTCTTACATTCATGATAATATTTCGTCAGCTAATCATGGAGGATTAACACAGCTGTAAAATAATTGTATCCCACAAATTGTTCATATTATTGTTGTTGTACGATATTGTATAAATATTTAATATTAAGTGGATCTAAAGAGATGTGTTTATTTTGTACAAAAGACTAACAATAAATAGTTTATTTCCAAATAAGCATATAAAAGATGTCCACACTTTTTTGTAAAGGTAATTTATTAACTCATTATGTAGAAAGTTGTATGCCTAGATCCAAATACCAGATGCTGTATGATACATTTACCAAAATTAAAAGCAAAACTGTAAATATATTGTTTTAAATTTGAAATTGGATGGATTTTAAATAAGATTGTATTATTTTTCCTAAATGTAAATAAATGACTATAAGAAAATAAAATAGCCTTATATTTAAATATAATAATATTTTTGGCCTTTTATTGTCTTAAAAATATTTTAAAAAAGCATTCTACCTACATGCCTACACCTAAAAGCAAGGGCGTATTAGGGGGTGGAGTAATGGGGGTAATTGCCTCCCAAGGATTTGACAAATAAAACATCATAATACAAGGAACATAATTTTTTTCAAAAAGTTATTTTTAAGTACGCCTATTGACAAGTATTTACCATGAATTATTGACCAAATTTGGGAAACTTTGGGCGTGGTCAAAAAAAAATCTTCCCCTGCACTTTTTAGCCGGTTTATCCCCCCCCCCCCCGCCCCCCCCCCCCCCAACACACTCTTGCAAACTTGTAAATACCCACTCGCCTACAAGTTGATCAAACGGAAATCTGGTGGAGGAGTGCTGCTGTGCGAAAGCTTTAGCACTGTGGCATTCGTAACACGGCGCATGTATGGATTTCATCATATCTTTGTGGGCGATCGCAGGTTTTGTCCATTGATAAAAGATGCTCTGGTCTGTCTAATTTTTGAGTTTGGGGTGCCCCAGGGTTCTATGTTGGGCCCTATCTTATTTTTATTGTATAGCAATTAGTGGCCAGTTTACACTTATCGCGGATGACACCACTCTTCTGTGGCATTCAAGCAGTGATGAACTCTTGAAGAGTGTCATAAATAAAGACGACTTTTGGCTTTGACTATAATGATCTTGTTTTGGATAATAAACAAATTCAAAGTAAAGCAACCATAAAATTTCCTGGACTATTTATAGACTCCAAGCTTAAATTCGAAAAACATGTCATTGAATTAAATAAGAAGTTAGCATTGGGTTGCTTTGCTATTAGAGTGGTGTCACAAGAACTAGGTTGTTCAGCGGCAAAGATGGTATACCACTCGCTGCTTGAGTCTCATAATGTTCTGTTTTCGTTATTCAGAAGAGAGCGCTTAGGTATATGAGTGGGGCAAAATATCGGGACCATTGTCGGCCATTGTTTAGAAAGTTTGATATTTTAACGGTTATATAATATGCCTATTTATTTTAGAAACGGTATGTTTAATATACAGGGTGTCCCACGACGATTTTCTCAGCATATTGCTCGGAAACGGAACCAGATATAAAAAAAAGTTCAGGAACAAAAATTGAGGGCTTGTAAGGAAGCATCTAGGAAGCGTAATTTTAGATATGCAGGGTATTTTAAAAATAGTAATATTGCTGCCAAGTCAATTTTTTTAAATGGAACACCCTGTATATTGTTAGTTTTTCGAAAAGCTTGTTTCAAGAGAAATTCAACCATACCATAGTTGTTACGTTTCTAATTTGAAATGACTGAAATATGAGCGATTTATAACACTTTATTAAATTATGTAACAATCAATCGAAAGTAAGAAGATAACTAAACAAAATTAATTACGACTTCTTCTCAAAATATGTTTAAATTGGTTACCACTCTCACTAATACAATATTAAGCCACAATAGATCATTCGGTCGCAGTGGAGGGTTAATTGTAACCCACTCACTTTCAACCTAATACAATATTAAAATCTGTTTATAATATAAGATTTCTGGTACACGCTGCTGTAATCATAGCTGGAGTAACAGTTCGACAAGCTGCTATGATTTTGTTTTGCAAATCTTCGACATCTCTAGGTTGGCTTACATACACAATTTCTTTAAGATATCCCCAAAGAAAAAAATCTAAAGGGGTCAAGTCCGGTGACCGTGGTGGCCACCGGATCACACCATTTCGGCCAATCCAGCGCGCAGGAAACGTGGTATCTAATCCATCTTGCTGCCACCACATAGAGGCTCTTTCATTGATTGGGATATTTTCAAGTAATAAGGGAAGTTCGTTTTGAAGAAAATTTAAAAATCGTTCTCCATTTAGTGTCCCTTGGTAAAAGTAAGGACCTATAAGATAGCCATTAAATAAACCGCACCAAACGTTAACCCCCCAAACTACCTGAAAATTAGTCTCCTTCAGTGAGGATTTACAGATGACCAGTAGTGGCAATTGTGGCGATTTACTATGCCGTTGTTGTGGAACCTACTTTCATCGCTCCATAAAATTTTGTTGAAAAAAAGACGGTCTTGTTCAAATTTCATTGACATCTCACCAATGAAATTTAGGCGGCGTTCAGGATCTTCAGGTGTTAAGCCCTGCACCAGATGAATTTTGTAGGGGTGGTATTTATAATCTTTTAGTATGCATTCAACTCTACTTTTTCCAATACCTAATTCTTCCCCGAGGAGTCGAGTTGATACATGTGGATACACTTGAACATAGGCCAAGATGCCAAGATGTTAATATTGTTGTCTTCTGTTCGGACTCGTTTTCTTCTTGGTGTTTGCGCCCTACCACTGGGAAAGGAACCACTTCTTAATTTTTGTTCAACATTACGAAACATTCTATAGCTTGGTATTTCACGATTCGGGTATCGTTGACTATACGGATTTTGAGCACGTCTTCCATTCTTGTGACATTCTCCGTATATCAGGAGCATGTCGACATACTCGTCATATGTTAAAAGCGAATTCATTTCTCACTACTTAAAATAATTAACAATGAAACTACTTCTGGCTCGTGACATGACAGCCCCCGTCATACTCTTCAATATTTCGCTGGTGGTTATTGTTATTATTGCATATCTGTTCATGCTTACGTAATTGATCATTTAATCGCTCATATTTCAGTCATTTTAAATTAGAAACGTAACAAGTATGGTATGGTTGAATTTCTCTTGAAACAAGCTTTTCGAAAAACTAACAATATACAGGGTGTTCTATTTAAAAAAATTGACTTGGCAGCAATATTACTATTTTTAAAACACCCTGAATATCTAAAATTACCCTTTCTAGATGCTCCCTTATAAGCCCTTAATTTTTGTTCCTGAACTTTTTTTCTATCTGGTTCCGTTTCCGAGCAATATGCTGGGAAAATCGTCGTGGGACACCCTGTATAAGAGACCTTCAAGCAACAATTCTCAAAATGTTTACAGTACCAGGCAAAGCTCTAACCTTCGGCTTCCAATTCCTAGATCGACATTGACTAAGGGCCAATTGTATAGGTTTCGTTTAATCTAGAGTTTAAACCAAAGTTTAATCATAGGTTTAAGCTAAAGTTTAAACCAAAACTTGCAACTTGTTCCTTGTATACTTTCTGGTTAACATTATAGAAGCTTCACTTCATATATATTTGTCAATACTAATTTCCACTTTTGACAGTTGACAGTCTCATGTGTTTTTGTTAATTTTAAAACCTTGGATTTTTCTAGTGTTTTAAGAAAAGCTTTTAAAGTTTTTCTCAGTTAATTTGTTTTACGTTATGGATGTTGCTTCTTATAAAGTCCCTAGAACAACCAATTTTTCAGGCCGAGAAATAGAACTATTAATAAGGCTTACAACAAACAAATGTTTGTCCCTTATCCTTTCCATCAGACCCAATCTCTGGACGCGTTTCGCTGTATAACAGCTCATCAGCAGAGCTATAGGGTCTGACGGAAAGGAAGGGACTGTCTGTGACTTTCATCACTATATATAGAAAACAATATAGGAATGAAGCACAACGGCGACATCCCATAGTAATCGAGCGTACCACCGAGCGAGCCGGTGAGGTTCTATAAAGATCCATACACCAGCACGGAGCCCATCGCGTCCAGAGATTGGGTCTGATGGAAAGGATAAGGGACAAACATTTGTTTGTTGTAATCTTAAGGTCTCGGTAACCTAAACCGAAGAAATGGTTTTCGGCGCCACCGAGGTTAGATGCCTGTTACTATGGGCTCCGTGCTGGTGTATGGATCTTTATAGAACCTCACCGGCTCGCTCGGTGGTACGCTCGATTACTATGGGATGTCGCCGTTGTGCTTCATTCCTATATTGTTTTCTATTAATAAGGCTTATTAAGCAAGTAATTGAATAAAAAAATGTGATGTAACTACCTGGAGGGAAAAAAAAGAGGCCTAGAACAAACTTTCAGAGGATTTTAATAAAGACCCTATATGTATGGGAAAGAGAACTGCAAAGGCCCTCAAAGGAAAAAGAGAGAATTTAAAAAAAGATACCAAAAAAAAATTAGCCTCTGAGAAAGAAGAATTGTATAAAACTGGGGAAGGAAAGGGGGACTTTCCCAAAATAAACCCTCAGGACAATGACATAAAAGAACTTATTGGAGTTGCGGTTACAGTATGAGTGCTTAAAACTTTTGACTCTGAACTTTATACCGAAGGTAGCTATTTTTTCTGTAACCAAAGTGAAAAGTTTTGCTTCATACAGAAAACTTTTTTGGCCATCCTGTCTAAACACATTGAAGTACGGGTTTCTATCTTAAAATAAGTGCTTTTTTGGTGGGAACAAAATTCATTTCACATTGCCCTTCACAAAGTTGGGTACATACTACATAGCGTATTATTTATTTAAATTAAATTAGCAAAATAATTATTTATTAAATTCTGCCGAATTAGATTTCCATTTCCCTGGGGTAGATTTTAAAAATGATCTTCTATAGTATTATCCTTATTTTGAACACAATTGTCATTAAGTGGTTCTGGATCATCCGTAGCTAGTGCTATATTATGAAACACGGCAGTAGCTACGATAATTGCTAAAGTTGTATCTAACAGAACTCTCACCTTATCAATTTTTTCAATTTACAATTAGGTACTAGCACAACACCAAAGAATTTAACACGAAGCCTAACGAAAGAGCTTAGCATACAAATGGCAAAAGCTAAAAATTCTAAAAAGGCGAAAAAAAATGCACAGAAATGTCAAAATATTGAAGTTTAACTGGTGTTCACTCTGTCAGTTGATACTTAAACTCCAGATGGTCGTTACAGTTGGGTATACAAAGGACATTTGACACGAAACTACTGTCTAACCGTAGCTTGCAGTTTAAACAAAACCTACACAACTGGCCCTAAGCGCTCTCTAATTTACGAAATCATTAAAGTGTATAATCATTTGAGAGTGGAGTATAGATCTCTGGATTATGTGCGTTTCCGCAGAGCGGTGAGAGACCTTCTGGCACAAAAGCGTATTAAAGCCTGGATAAGTACTATCGGAATGAGATTTGACATGCACTTCTTATGGACTTTATGTTATGTTTTTTGAAGTTAGGCTATTCTTTTTTTTTAACTATTAAACTGTTGTTTGGTCTATTTTTTATGTTTGTTTTATTTCTTTAAACTTTCTGATATCTATTTTTTCCAAATGTTATTTTGTCTATTTTTGATTTTTTACCTTCTGACATCGTCTTAGATCGTAAGATAAATTTAGCATTAGTTGCTTTGTCTATAATATGTAATGTATTCTTGATAATAAAGCACGTTAAATAAATTAAATAAATAAATAAATAAACATGTGCCTAAAAGGTCTGGTTTTCAACATACAGGGTGTCAAAGTTAAAAAACGGTTTCAAACTCACGAATAATATTGACCAAAAAAAAGTACGCTACTGACTTGTTTAAGAATTTCATATTGTTTACGGGTTAAGCAGCTAAAAATATAACTTTTTTATCTCTTGATATATTTTTTTTTGTATCTCGCATTGTTGTCGAGAAAAAAATGTTTCGACGTAAAGTGGCTTTTATTTTCTTTCTCCAAAGCGAAGTGAGATACAAAAAAATATCAAGAGGTAAAAAAGTTGTATTTTTAGCTGCTTAACCAGAAAACAATATTAAACTTTTAAACAAGTCAGTGGCGTACATTTTATTTGTCAATATTATTCGTGGGACTGCCCCCCGGGACGCCACTGGAACTCATAATTATTATCTAGTTAGTGCTGACTTATCACAGCGAACGACGCTGCCAGATTTCACCAAGATCGGCAAAAGGATCTTTAAGATATTAATAATAAATCGATTTTTTTTTAAACCTTGACACCATGTACGTACAGGGTTATCCAACCAAGACTGGACAAGGCGATTTTTTGACTTTTCCTGTACTTTTATAAAAAAACTGAAATAGCCATCTTAAGTCATTTTCTCCCGCGAATTCAAATATCTTCAGCAAAAAACAATTGAACATCAAACAAAAGTACTAGGGGTCACTTTGATATTTTTTTAAATGGGATGCCGTATTTTTAATGAGCTTATCCGATTTCTCATATAAATTTTGATCTAAAATGTTGGATTTTTAATTCAAAAACGCCTTTTTTCTTCAGTTTTAAATTCGGAAAATGTTCGTCTACCGTAAGATTATTACCTGATAGATGGATACCCGTTTCACCTGTTCACCCTTTAACCTGCTTTAAAGCGTCCGTCAGTTAGACAAAATAATCAAGTTTCAAATTTCTATATATTTTTCACGAATTAATTACAAATAATGAAATATTCTTTAGAAGAACGGCTAAATGTAATAAAATTATATTACAAAAGTGGAGAGAATGCTCGACAAACACAAAGAACATTTTTTGAGAGTTTCCAGAGACACATTTCAGTGGACACAATTCTCAGAATTAAGACCCTATTTGAAGAAAGTAAGACATTGAAAGATAAGCCAAGAAAGATGAAAAGACGGAATATAAGGGATCGAGCTATTGTTCAATCTTTTACTATAAATCCGAAGAGTTCTATTCCGCAAGCGGTACGAGAAGTAAGGTATGGTCCAGGGCTCCGGAGAGTAAGCTATGGAACAGTTCACAGAACTTTAAAAAAATGTGGTCTAAAACCATATTGCATCCTTTCCGTTTAATACTTAACACAGCTTCAAAAAGAACTGCGATTTCGATTTGTTGCTTCAATGCTGATGAGAGAGCAAGACGAAGATTATAATTTATATAATAAAATTCTATGGAGTGACGAAGCATCATTTACAACATCGGGGGTATACAATCGAAAAAATACAAGATACTGGGCAGCAGTTAACCCTCATAGATATGAAATGATAAAGTTTCAAGGTTGGAGCTCACTTAATGTTTGGTGTGGGATGTTAGAAAATCGAATTATTGGACCACTATTTTATCGTGGCTCTTTAACAGGCCAAAGATACCTCCATTTTCTTCATAACGATATCGAGGATTTCTTGGAAAGGTTGGCATTGCAAGCCTACAACAATATCATTTGGCAGCAGGATGGTGCTCCGCCTCATGCAGTTCGAGAAGTGGTAACATACCTAAACGAGCGTTACAATCAGTGGATTGGCCGTAACGGAACAATTCATTGGCCACCAAATAGCCCCGATATCACGCCAATGGATACATTTTTATGGGGTCATTTAAAAAATGTAGTTTATCAACGACCCAACAGAAGTCTGGAGGACATTCAGCAAAAAATTATAAATGAAATTAATAGACTTAACGAGGACCAAAATATTGTAAGAGATTCTTTGGAGAGATTGAAAAGGGGGCATCGGTCATATTTTGAAAATAATTGAGGACACATAGAACAATTATATAATTGAGATTAAAGTTATTCACTTTAGTTTATAGTTTTTTCTAATATGTCATACTTTTTTTATACGTAAGCAATAATAGATTTGCAAAAACTACTAAATTTGTAATTAATTCGTGAAAAATATATAGAAATTTGAAACTTGATTATTTTGTCTAACTGACGGACGCTTTAAAGCAGGTTAAAGGGTGAACAGGTGAAACGGGTATCCATCTATCAGGTATTAATCTTACGGTAGACGAACATTTTCCGAATTTAAAACTGAAGAAAAAAGGCGTTTTTGAATTAAAAATCCAACATTTTAGATCAAAATTTATATGAGAAATCGGATAAGCTCATTAAAAATACGGCATCCCATTTAAAAAAATATTAAAGTGACCCCTAGTACTTTTATTTGATGTTCAATTGTTTTTTGCTGAAGATATTCGAATTCGCGGAAGAAAATGACTTAAGATGGCTATTTCAGTTTTTTTTATAAAAGTACAGGAAAAGTCAAAAAATCGCCTTGTCCAGTCTTGGTTGGATAACCCTGTACCTATCTTGAAAAGCAAACTTTTTAGGACACATGTTTATAGGAACTTCTCTACTTGAATTTGGGAATTATGGCCTATCAATAAGTAACAACCTGAATACAAAAACTAAAGAACGCCAAAATGTTTACATGTTTACATGTATTATAATTTGAGTGGTCCGAAATTTGACCATAGCGTAGAAGGCCAGGTATTACCTTAGTACCTCAGAGTTCAAAAACTGCAAAAAAAAAACATGAAAATTAATTAATCTCAAAAACGGTTAGTTAGCAATAGGTAAAGAGAATAAAAAAAAAACTTTGCAAAACAAAAACCGATGCACGTCACACCCTTCGGGTGACGTCAGTTATTGACAGTGTTGCCAGTTTGTAACCAAAATATTCGAGTGAGGGAATTACACAGTTTCTTTTTCATATAAACAAGATTAATATACAAAAATGTCCATACTTTATATATTTGTTTCCTCCATAATACCTTTTACCATCAACTTTAGTAGATCTAACACTTCTGTTATTTTCATCTTGCCAAGATCGACCAATGGCACCATTCTAAAAAATCCATGTTTCATTCAAGAAAACGATTTGATACAAGGATTCTTCTTTTTCTTTAATATATTCTTATAAATATATTAATCCTTCGAGTGACGTCAGTTATCGACAGTGTTGCCAGCTTGTAACCAAAATATCCGAGTGAGGGAATTACATTTTTTTTTTATAAAAACAAAATAGATATACAAAAATGTCTCATACTTTATATATTTGTTTACTGCATAATACCTTTTACCATCAGCTTTAGTAGATCTAACACTTCTTTTATTTTCATCTTGCCATTCTGAAAAAAACATGTTTCATCCTAGAAAACGAATTGATACAAGAATGCTTCTTTTTCTTTAATATATTCTTTCAAAAATATCGGTCGTTTGAAAGCTACATGGGAAACTTCCATAAGCCTTCGCCTCAGTTCATCTTTTTACCATCCGAAGCCTATTTTCTTAAAGAGGCTTCTTAAAGGGTTAAGACAACCATCAAACAGTTCTCTGTCTTTTAATTTGCTTTAAGTTGTCAAAGTTACATGATGTTCTAAAAAAAGTTACAGCTTATGAATAACCTAGGTAAAATATTATAACTTACTTGTTTCGTACATTCCATAAATAGTGTAACGGATAGAACTTATATCCAATCTTCACACATTTACAACTCTCTTTGAATTAGAACGTTTCTTTTAAAATATGTAATTCTAATGATTTATTTTCCTCAAATGTTGTTTAAATTGCGCTTACAGTGGAAATATTCAAATTTAGGGCAGCTGCTACACGCTAAAAATTAGTAAAGTAGAAATAAAATATCTCGACCTTAACATAACATACTATTCAAATTTACTTCTCTGTACACTGCTGTCAAGGGTAACAAAAGCCACTGTTGTTAAGTTCTTTTTGAAAATAGCCTCTTAGCGAAGCTATTAGCTCTTTGCACCGACTATTTAAATGCTTCCGCATTTTTCATAAATAGTAAACAACGTAATCGACAGAGATATATATGTGCACTTCTATTTATCTTAATAGAAAAGTTTTTTAATGCTATTTATGAAAAGATCAGAAGTTTTTGTTAAAAAATAGACGCACAACAACACGGAACCACGAACAATTAGGGTTAGTTTTGCATGGAACGTCAAACCAAGCCAACGAACGAGCTGGTGCCACCTCACCGTTTACAGTTGTGTTGCCAACTATCGGTCAATAAAATTCAAATTATATTAATTTTTACAAGCTTAAATAAACACAATATTTGCTATAAGTGGGTTCGTATCTAAGAAGAATACTTTAAGTTTGTAGTAAATTTAATGTCGCATAAAGTTTTAATATATTTTGCCCAAATTTAATTTCCTCGTGTTTTCTTATGGATTTACAATTATCAGCTGATTGATGACGTGCATTGAAAATTGTTTTGCATCAACTGTATATTATCAGTTTTACATTTAGTTTACACTAACCGAAACCATCCTAATGGCCATCTGACATTTATTCACAAAATATGGATGTTCAATGTATCAGCGAATTGTATTAATACATCAAATTCATATAAAAAAATAGTTAAGAAGTAGTTGCTTATAGGTGCTTATTAAAAAAAGCTTTTTATTAGACTAGAAGTTGAAGAATTTATTCTGGTGTAACCAGCTTAAATATATTATCAAAAAATAAATAATATTTACGTTCGCCATATTGTCCTCAATAAATTCGTCAAATATTTTTGTAAGCAATCTGATGTAAATCAACGAGTTAATTGCAATCCATAGAAATGACCTTAAGAAAGTAATTTTAAGGGCCCATGTTATTGCAACTTTACTGCAAGATACATACCGAAGAACGATTTTTGCGACTTGCTTGAAGAAAATTATAATAAGTGGACCAATGAATTGCCCCAATAATGTTAAATTCTGCTCTATGTAGGTACGTCTTTTACATTTTGGTTTGGTACACTGTTTAGCGATAGTTGAGTTCAAATGAGGTTTTCACTTTAAGACCATGAGAAACCGGTCAGATTTTGATGATCATTGAAAATACATAATCTTTTATTGCCTATTAGCATACCGCGGTCCGCAATATCGGATAAAATTTTGAAAGTAATTTCCTTTTACAAAAGTGGTTGCTGTCGGGCATGTGACTATAGAACGAGGGGCTTTTATTGCTCCCTTGCATATGTATTGTTTTTCAGTGGAAACGTCTGCAATAACATCCACTTACTGATAGACGACAATGAAGTGTCTGAGGCACAAATTTAGATAATAAAAATTGAAACCAATTTTTCTCTGTTCTAAATCATTTGTAAAATATACAGAATGTTCAGGAAAATGTGGGAAATCTCTCGGATTCAGGTAGAACATGGATAAATAAAATGACAAGTCGCTATAAAAAATTTTCTTACAGGCCGTCCCTACGGAGATATGTGCCCCTGAAGGACACCGCTGGAAATTTTGAATAACTTTCAAAGTACTTAATATAATTTAATAAACATTTAATGTGATGGACACAAGTAAGGACCTCTTAAAATAGTGTCCTTGAAACATATTTAATTTTTTTAGTTTACCAGGGCAGGACTCAGGTTAACAACTTAATTCTTAAATTTTTAACACCCTGTATGATAGAGACTTAAAAAAAAATCTGGGTAGGTTGCACCTTAGACTAAAAAAAAAAAAATCTTGTTCATTGTCGATAAAATAAACCGTTTTCGAGAAAAATATTTATATACGAATAGTTGTAGGTTGTAGAAGACCTACATTCGCAAAAAGTATACGTTGAATTTATTTATCGGCACCAAAAAAACATATTGTTGTTGCAAACGTTACTATAGTTGGGGTCAAGCAAATATTTGACGCGTGACACTTCCATATTGTCATGGGTGTCAAATACGGCAGGCCACTCATAATATAAAAGTTACTAATGGCTAATTTATATTATAATAATTACCACCCACTCGAAGTATTTGTATCTTTATCCTTTTATATGACTAAAAAGAGATATACATAAACCGAGTTACCTTCTCGTCGATTTGGTCAAATCATATGAGCTGCAGATCCGCATTTTATTTATTAATTTAATCGTTATACACTACTAAGATTGCTTTTGTTAAGACCTGTGATATTAATGGTCGATCCTGAATCCCACCATTACAATGCACAGAATTTATCAAAACAAATTTATTTATATTATAATTCATATTCTTATACCAATTTCCCAGCAATCATTTTCTGCAAAGGTTTATAAATAACAATATTCGTCAGTCCGGCCCTGACTAAGTATCAGCTGTAATAAAGTTGGTGAAATCGAAATAACCTAGTATTGGACAAATATGACAAGATGGAAGTGTCACGCGTCAAATATTTGCTTGGCTCCAACTATATAGTACGAAGTAAATAAAATATCCTGCATTTTAGAACTTGTCTTTAACATCGCTGACACATTGATCCTTTACTTCGATATTAATGTGCTGATTTTTGGAATTCGTGGTGAACTTAATTGTGAATCAATTCGAACTATGGAATACACGTTTGTGTATGCAGATATGCATCTGATGTATGGTTTTGCGTCTTGCAAGGCTTTGGAAGCCAGAAGGTTATATCACGAAATATTTCCTAATCGTACTATGCCAAACATTTCAACTAGTTGACCGACGTCTAAAGGATAATGATGGGCGATTCCAGTTAATATAAGGTAATACACGTTATTGACTTTCTTCAAAATTTTAGGAAAGTGTGAAAAAAATAGTACTGATGCTGGTGTGAGAAGAACCGCACGTACGCCGCAATTAGAGGAAAATATTTTGAATGCTGTAGATGATACTCCATCAACGAGCTCCCGAAAATTATAAGCACAGTTTAATACATCCAAAACAATAATACATGAAGTTCTTCAAGAACAGCTCTGTTATATCCATATCATTTGCAAAAAGTACATGAACTGATTCCTGAAAAATTTCCCTGTGGAATGCAGTTCGCAAACTGGCTATTGGATCAGCAACGAGATAATCTAAACTTCGTTAGCATTATTCTTTTCACGAGTGAAGCTAGGTTTACCAAAAATGGTATCACCAATTAACATAACAGACATGTATGGGTGACAAAAATCCTCATGCCACTATTGTTTTGCATCATCAATACCAATTCCAATCAATTAATATCTGGGCAGGAATCATTGGCAATTTTTTGATTGGACCACTCGCATTGCTGGAACGCTTGAATGGACAACTTTGTTTGGAGTTCCTCCAGAACGCTTTTCAGGATTTTATAGAGCACTTACCACTTGAAATCCGCCGAAACATGTACTTCATGCACGATGCGGGAGCACCTAAATAACGTCTATCCAAACCATTGGATAGGTAAAGGAGGACCTATTGCCTGGCCTCCTCGATCTCGCGACCTAACACCGTTGGATTTTTACCTGAACTAACCTGAAAACTTGGTGTATTTCACTTTAGTCGGCATTAGGGCGAAACTTCTACAGAGAATCACGTTTCATTGTGATGAAATAAAGACCAAGGCTGGATAATTGTGGCGGGTACAGCAGTCCTCAATTCGTCGTGCCCGTGAGTGTATCAGACTTCACGGAGCCCATGTTGAACCCTCTTATGTTATGAAGTTTTTCAATAATTTCATTAAGGTGCCTCCTATTTTATCACTGTGTTTCTTTAAATTTTTGTATTTTTCCGGATTAAACAACTTGAAATGAAACTTTTCTGTTGTTTAAATGACTTTCGTATCACACTTTGTTGTCAAGAAACAAAACAGAAATCATGATCTTTTTATTAAAAATAAACCATGAATTCGTTTCTTATCTCTTCCTCAAAAATGATTCATTTTATTGACAATAAACAAGAGTACCTATTTAAGGTGCAAAGCTATCCACATTTATTTATTTTTAAGTTTTCATCATGCAGGGTGTTAAGAATTTAAGCGTTAAATTGTAAAGCTTAGGATGCCCCTGGTAAACTAAAAAAACTAAGTATGGTTCAATGACACTATTTTAAGAAGTCTTTACTAGTGTTCATCACATTAAATTTTTATTGAATTATTTAAGTACTTTGAGAAATATTCAAGAGAAACCAACTTCAAGCGACGTCGTTCAGGGGCACATATCTCCGTAGGGAGGATCTGTAAGAAATAATTTTATAGGAAATTGTCATCTTATTTTCTAATTTTCTAACCAAATCCGAGAGTCTTTCCACATTTTTCCAAACACCCTGTAAATTACAGTTCATGTTCATTGTTTAAATTAGTAAATATTTTATGCACGTCTTATCTTTTAATAGGAGTTTATAGAAGTTTATTAAGTTATAACAAATCTTCTTAATAAAAATTAATTATTACTAACTTTAGCCACGTTATGTCTATTTCAGAATTTTGATAGGTGATACGTTTTTATTGTTGCAAACCCGTCAACAGGCTAGGATAACTTAAATGGTGAAGATCGTTCCCCGTTCGGTTAGTTCTTCAACCAGACGATGATGGCGCTATTGTAGGGATTTTCTTTTATAAGGTTGTTCATATCCTAACGTTGGTAGCGGCAAAATATGTATTTAGAATGAGCGTGGGGAACGTTCTCTATCTATCTCTCTGTGAATTCAACCGTACCAGCTAAGGTGCGATAAAGATAAAAATATGGCTTATGCGCTGATCCATAATAAAAACATCTTCCGGAGTCGGACCTAAGCGATATTGACATTTTAAAATTAAATTTTTAAACGAAACTGCGGAAGTTTATTAAGTTAATTCTGCTAAAATGGTGATTTATTGTTGCGTTCCCGGATGTTAAGTACAAAGCGAGAAACGTGTGAAAATGCACAGGTTTCCAAAAAGCGACCCGGTGAGTTTTTGGTTGTTTTAGCGAAGTAATAAAAAGATTGTATTGTGAAGAGCCAAAAAGGCACCTTGCGCCTATACTGTACGCAAAATATTGTTGCTATCTAAAAAAATGTATGCAGGACACCTTTTGATCCTGAATAATCATAAACATTACTAATATACTGATATTCTTAGAGTTATGACAGTTTACGATCTTAGTATAATGTCCGTGTATTTTTAGACGCATAAACGTTGGGTGAATGCTATTCAAAATCCATTACTCTGTGGCAAAGACAAGATTTGCATTCAAAAAACTTATAGAGTTTGTCACACACATTTTGGATATGACGAAGAAAATGAGCATGGCAGAAGAGGATAATATTTAAAGCTGAACGCTGTTCCTATGTTATATCTTTACAACACAATCCTAGGTAAAACTTGCCTTGTTATTATATTAATTTTATGTAAATATCTAATATTAATTAAGCTTGTCGCCATATTAGAAACGTTGTTACAACTTCCTTTTGATCTCCCAAAATATATTGACTTTAATTCAAAAGGTTCGGGCTTCTAACTTTTCCATCAGAGTTAGAAGCACGAAAATTTGAATTCAAAGTTGTAAAATTTAAATTTACATGCGTGGCGCCGACCCACCGCCCCTCGCCCACAGTGCTACATTTAGTTCTTCAACCAGACACGAATGGCGCTAGGGAACCAATTTAGTATGTTAAGTTGCCTATCTATCCCTACCATAAGCGCATCTCCCTTGTCTATGCCTGTCAATGCTAAAAATTGACAATTTTGAAATTTTCCCGGGGATATATCCAAAAATTTCCACTTATCAATTTTCGAAAATTTTCAGGTAAAGATTTGAGTTAAATTAGCACAAGGGAAATTTTCACTTATAATATCACAAGAGCTTAAATTATTTCCGGAAATTTTCTTTAGGGCACGAATATTTTGAAAATTATCCCGAGTCGCGAAGCCTGTCTAACCTGACATTTTAAATTAATTTCACTGTTTCTCAAGTTGGCCAGGGTATTGTTGTTTTTGACATAATATGTTGATTTGTCATTTTTGTTTAACCGGTTCTGTCACAAAGCTTAACAATTACTAGTTTAAAACGTCTGTACGTTGAGTTTAATAAGTGTACTTATAGCGAAATTTAATGTCGCGATTTGGTAAAGAAAATCAACAAGTAATTAGACAAGAAATTCAATATATAACACCAGATAACACCCGAAAATCAAAATCAATATGTTTATATTTATATCATATGTTTACCTTTTCAACTGTCAAAAAATTTTCGGGGGTAAGTGCACAAGTGCATCAAAATTACCGATAATTTTTGAATGAAATGTGTTTTTTTATAATTGCAAGAGTTTGTTTTCATATTTTCGCGAAAAAGCCCGACACCGCAGGAGTAGGGCATTTTCGTAAAATATGAAAACAAACGATTGCAATTTGTAAAAAAAACACATTGAATAAAAAAATTTTCTGGTTATTTTTATGCACGAGTGTAATTTATTTTAATATTTCCCAAATTAATTAAGAACTCGAATCAAGTAAATTTAAATATTTTATTTAACAGAAAATACTAACAATAAAATTAAAATGCTTAAAAATTACAAGAATTGCAATGAAAAGTACAATTATTGTAATTAACAATATTTTGCTTTGAATTCGTAGACATGGTGGTTGATGCAGTCAACGAGCGAGAGCTTATTTCGGCGGGGGACTCTCTTGAGCTTGACGGTTGGTCATTGTCCCGCATTTTTTCAATCAAAAGCATATGGTAAAATAAAATAAAAAAATAAAATAAAATTACGTCTACGGAAAAGTTCAATAGCGTTGTTTACAAAAAAACAAAAAAATTTACGTTGCCACGGGTTATCCCAATGCAAAGAGATAGTTATTAACAATTCTTGACAAAATGAAAGGAAAACATTCGTTGACATTGACTTTTTTGTCTGCTGTCACTCAATAAGGTGACGTTAATTGTCAGAATATTACATTTTTTGACGTTTGTTAACAATAAAATCCCGCTTTGACGTTTCGTCAACAATATAAACTTGCGATGCAATTTTCGATTTCTGGCAGTGCTGTTTTCGCTGTAATTTTGCGAAAATTGCATTTCTCTTATGGGAACTTTAACATATGAGGGAAATATTCGCTGTAATTTTGCGAAAATTGCATTTCTCCTATGGGAACTTTAACATATGAGGGAAATATTCGGGTGTAATACCACGAGTGCTTTAAAATTACCGATAGTTTTTTATGAATTCGTGTTTTCTTTAATTTCACGAGTCCGAAGGACGAGTGAAATTTGTAAAGAAAACACGTATAAGTGAAAAATTATCCGGTTAGTTTTAAAGCACGCATGGTATTTAAAGGAATATTTCAAGAATCCAAAAACATTCATGTTGTCAACTTTGAAATAATAAATAGAAATTTGTCAACAAAGTGACACTGACAAGTGGTATTTTCGTTTTGGTGTTTTCGATTTTGTATATCCGCTGTAAGTTTTCGAAAATACCACTGTCCTTATGGGATTTTTTATACGTGAGTGGAATGAATATTCACTTAAATATCGTGGCGCCTCGAATAAATTTCCGGAATTTTTTTTAGTTGCCATGGTAACTAGTCAAAATTAAGGTATCTTATTGGTTAAAAAGTAGAGGTGTGAAATTTTCATATAAATTTTGAAAAAGTTTTTGAAGAAACTTGAGTAATCACTCGAGTAATCCTGATGACATGTATTTATGAAATTTCAAAAATTAGTAAATACTATATATATAAACCTTAGGAAAAACCTGTATAATTAAGAAAAATTTTCGGAAAATTCAAAGAAAATTTAAGACACTGCTCTTTTCAACAATGTATTTGTAATCAGTGGCCCGAAAACTTTTCAGCCTTATGTTTCCTTTTATGACCATACTTAATAAATAAAAACTTAAATTTCGCAAAATTTTCCAAAGCTTTTTCGGCCATCACGGTTTTTCTGATATTAAATAATTGACAACATCAAACATTTACAAAAAAAAATGAAACAAAATCGGATCGGCTTCTGAGGGTTTGTCCGCTTATAGTTCACTCAACTACTATGCCAAATTTCAGTTCTACTCTTTGTTTACTAGTTAGAAATATTGTGGAAGGCAGACAGACGTCAACTTGATTCCATAATTGGGTACTTGCAATCAGCTTCTTTAGATGCCCCTTTAAAAAAAATTCTACTACCTCTGTAAAATTTAACAGATTTTTAAAATATTGTAAAAATATAAGGAAGTGAAACAAACTTGTATAGCATTATGAAAATTAATATATTATAAAAAATTTATTTTATTCTAGAGTCACGCAATTTTAAAATAAATAAAAAGCTTAGTCATTTTTTGGTTTACACAATCACTCGTTAAACAATAGGATTTAATTAACATTAGATTTAAAATGGTAATATAAAATACCATAATTCATTTTGAATGTGAAAATTGTTTACCGAAAATGTTATTATATAATATATTATACAATATAAGATTATAGAAGATTAAAACTAATCAAAATTTGTGACCTTATATACTTAAACTCTTACTAATGTCCTAATAAAGCAAAACTAATTTACAATAAAATATTTAGATGTATACAAATACTTAAAGAACTATGTTAACCACAAACTAATCACACGTAGTATTTTACTTAGTACAATAATAATAACTACAATTAGGTACGGTATATCTTTTAAAAATTTACAATTAATTAACTGTATTTTTATATTAGAATCCAACGTTCTTGTTGGTACCGAAAAAATATTTTTTTTTAATAAAACTTTTTTTGTAACAAAATTTGTATACATAATTACTTTATGTATATAAATGAATGCACTATATAGACCTATACAAAAATAAAATAAAAACGGGGGTACCTTTTTCATATTTAATTTTAAGTTTTTGATTTTCGCTAGGCTTTGACCACACAAAATTGTGGACAGTAGTTCACTGGGGATCCGGAACAGTGGTTCAGTGGAAGATTGTGGTTTTTAAGACAGAATCAGGTAAAATGCTGATGCTGGTAAGTCGGGATTGACTCAACTTGTACAGGGTAGTACATGCTAACATTATCAGGTCGGGTGGTCAAGATGGGTTGCCAATCCAATTTTTGTTTGTCTTGATTTTCGACAGTAGAGGGATGCTTGTGAGCTGAAAACAATTAATTTGTTGGCTTTTAGTTTTTAGTAGTTTTAAGAGTGTAATTTTTGTAGCGATAATTTAAAATTTAGAAACCAAATTATTTAATAGCGAAATTTTACTAGGCCTAGGTGTATCCTCAAAAGTTAAAATATTTCTTTATTAATGTTTTTGCATTCCATTGTTTTCTTAATACAATTCTTAATTGCTTTTAGAAGTATTTAATATGTTTGGTCTCTCCACAACTAAAGAATTTGTACGACAGCTAAACTAATGTAAATTGAATGTACAGAAAAAAAAAGTTAAATTGCAACAAAAGAATTTACTTTAGGTACAGGACATACATACAGTGAGAACGTAATGGTTGAAACAAATCCATAAAATTCATGAGTTTTCATTTTCGGAAAAACGCTCGGACCCGTTAGTTTTTTATTTCTGTTGTGCATTTTTTAAAACTTATTTCATTTATACAGGTTATCCCAAAAACAAGTTATGACTGTTTACTTTATTTTTTTAAATATGTACCCCTATTTTATAATATTTTTTTGGATTCTGCATAAAATTGTAAACGTATTTCATAAAATATGTTATATTCCTAAATTCAGCCGTTTGCGAGAAAATCGTTATTCGAATTTTATCAGATGATTTTTTTATTATTACTTAATTCATGAACACTATGTTGTAAATAAAGCCTTTGGTTGTTAGGTTGTCACACAGTGACGGTTATGCCTCGAGTCTCTGGGGCAAAAGTTATTTTGATAATCTTGTAATTTTAAAAAATGGTACGGATAAGTTAAAGAGAGAGATTAAAAATATTAATGATGATTGGTTATGGAGATAGAGTGCGCACACAAATGGAAGTTTGCGAACTCTTCAATAACAAGTATCCTCGCAGAGAACCGATATCTTGATATACTGTCAGTAAAATAGGAAAAAAATATAGAGATTTAGGTCACGTTAGAGACAATTATACGAAAAGTCGCCCTGCGGTGTTAGAAGATACACAATTAAGTGTGTTGTTGTCGATTCAAGAAGACCACCATAAAGCGACTAGCACTATTGCCTTGGAAAATCATATCTGCTGAACATCCGTCCTAGCGTATTAAGACAAAAATAAATTACATCCTTACAAGCTTCAATTGGTTCATGAACACAGTTTTCGAAACGAATTGTATTTTCGGATTAGGCAACGTTTTGTTTAAGTGAAAGTATAAACAAACAAAACTGTCGGTATTGGGCTACAGAAAGTCCACGCTGGATTATGAAATGTCACACCCAATATCCTCAAAAAGTTAATGTTTTGGCCGGCATTATTGAAGATAGGATTTGGGACCTATTTTCATTGACGGAAATTTGACAGGTGAAACATATTTAGAATTTTTAGGAAATGAGCTAGTACCGTGCCTTGTCACATTATACCCTAATCCAGGAGACCCTGATACACTGTGCCATCAGCAAGACGGAGCTCCGACTCTTTATATTCGCCGTATGCGTGAGTACCTTTATACAGTTTTTACCGAACGATGCATTGGCCGACGAGGTCCAATTGAATGGTCGGCCAGATCTCCAGATTTAACAACTTTAGATTTTTTTGTTATCTTAAGTATAAGGTATATGCTAACCGACGAAACAATAGGTATTAAAGATTTAAAGAACAGAATAAGAGGCGAAATAAGATTGATAGAACCTTACGTCGTTAATAACTTTCTGCAAAAATTTAAAGATCGTCTCGGGTACTGCCAGACTATTGGTGGAGGTCATTTCCAATATCTGATAATTTAGTTTCTTTTGATTTTCCTTTTCTTTTCGCTAATAAATAGTGTTTTGTTGTTTTAAGTTAAAACGCAGTTTTCTCGCAAGCGGCTGAATTTAAATATATGACATATTTCATGAAATTTGTTTATAATTTTATGCAGAATCCAAAAAAATTAAATAGGGGTATCGATTTAAACAAATAAAGTAAACCGTCATAACTTCTTTTTGAGACAACCTGTGTACCGGGTGTCCCACTAAGAATGGCTGTCGGCCGTATCTCAGAAAGTGTTAGTCATATGGCTTGCGGAAAAAACATATATTGGGTAAAGTAGTCATGAGCAATTGCTGAAAATTATTTTGAAGTTTCTCAGACTGGCACTAGAGGGCGAAACAGTAACGGTAAATATGAATCACGAAGTTTCCTCAAAAGTCGCCTAGTTAAGGTATCCCGAATATAATATTTTTGCATATTTCGAAGATTTATTAACAAAACTCACCCGTTCAGCAATTGTTGCATTTCCCAAACATTTAAAATACACCGCAATGATGTCAACCGCTTCTTTAAGTAACAGAGGCATTTTGAAAATCGACACAACACTGTTGGCACGGTCAAAATTTTGACGTAATAATGAAAGGTGACACGCGTGCACAGTTTTAATTCTTTCTTAAAAAACCTTTACAATGGCAACTTGAAAATAGAATCATAATGTTCCGTAATTACGATTATTGTTGTTGATATCTCCGGATTGAAAATTGAAATTAACTTGCGGTTTTCGCTGACTTCTTAGACTTTTAATCATCCTTGTAATCAGGTAAAATTGAATATACTATTATATTTACAATTATGGAAAAAACGCGCAATGTTTGTGAAGTTGTAAGACAGCGCCCCCTAGCGCCTAGTGTAAAACACATATTGCCGTAGTTCATAAGATGATAGTGAGAAAAGCCCTTTTTAACAAAACTAAGTTAACTAAATTATGTTAAGCCAGACCGGAGTTATCAGCATTTATTACAAATCATGGTCAACCTTCCCCCACCACTTTATTTGAAAAATGACGAACCCGTTCTATAGGTGAATTTTATTAATAAATCTTTGAAATATACAAAAATGTTATTTTCGGGTACCTTAACTAGGCGACTTTTGAAGAAACTTCGTGATTTATATTTACCGTTACTGTTGCGCCCTCTAGCGCCAGTCTGAGAAACTTGAAAATAATTTCCAGCAATTTCTCATGACTACTTTACCTAATATATTTTTTTTCATCAAGCCATACGACTAGCACTTTCTAAGATACGGCCGACAGCCATTCTTAGTGGGACACCAGGCACATGAAATAAGCTTCAAAAAATGCACAATAAAAATAAAAAGTTGACGGGTTCGAGCGTTTTCTCGACAAAAAAAAACACATGAAATTTAAATGAATTTGTTCCAACCTTTACGTTCTCACTATACTTATATGAAATGATAGAGAATTAAAGTCTAAATCAAAACAAATTAAAATATATATGGTGTCCCATTTAAAAAAAGAGAAATAACGTACTATGCATGTTTGAATATTAACAGAGCAGGCAGAAACTGTATAAAAAAAGTTAATCTAACCATTTCTTAAGCAGCTTACATCATCGGATCATCTGAATGTAAGTTAAAGTATGTAAATTATCGATCTACAGAAACTATGATTTTCTTTTTAAATATATAAGCATTTAATTTACTCAAGAAAAGTTACGAATTTTATAATTCAGGGTATCCCAAGCTTGATGGTACATTAGGAGAATCCAGTAGCGATTTTAGGGGTGGCAAAACTAGGTAACCCCCAGGGCCTCGCGCTAAGAAAGGCCTTGCGCTTGGATAAAAATTGAAAAAAATCCAAACATGGATATACTATATGGTGTGCATTTGTTAGTGTTAGCAATGGACGTTTAAATCGAAGTTACTTTTAAAAGGATTTTCTAAAAAAAATCGATTATTTCAAGGCGTGTGTCTCGATAGTTAATATTTGGTCAAGATATCACCTTTCACCTCTTCAGGTCACAGGTGAAATTGAATCTTACCCGTGAAGGCCTCGCAAAAAGCACACGGTACAGGGCCTCGCGTTGGTTACCGCCGGCACTGGGAGAATCTAGAAAACGAATATTAATTTCGTGCTGAAATTTTGGAAATTGCGATAAGATATAGCTTACTAGCCCATAAAAATATTTTTGAGAATGCGGCGTTACCAGTTCTACCTCTACCGGATACTAACTTTAGAATTTTAAATGTAACGCCCTATATATTATTGCATTTTTTTATTCTGCGGTTAAATGTTCGTAACTTATATTAATCATATTCTGTATCTATCTTCCATTGTTCTTTAAATATTAATTATTTTTTAATTTTTTGCGGTTAAAACAGGAATAACAAAAAATCAAATATCGTAGGTACCTATAGATTAGATCTACCGATCTCAAATTTTCGGAATACTTAAACAATATACAGGTATTTGGGTTGCATAACAAACTTGGAAAACATTTAATACAAGGTACCAAAGAATTATGTTTCGGTCGTCTTTTCAAAAAAAAATACCAAAAGCCAGTTTTTTTCAAATGAAATACCCGGCATATTATTAGAACAGATGATAAGGCAGAAAATTCTCAATGTATTAGTTTAGCATGTTTCTATGCCTATGTTCAATCGTTATTGACTCAACAGGATTTTTATTGATACAAAACTATTGATTGCTACTAAAAATTTAGAACTAATATAAAAAGGTTGTCATGACACCATAACCGGTGTAAAGGTAGTAAATCAAAATATACATAGTAAGAAGTAATTTTTGTAATTTAGAGTTATCTAAATCCCGCATCTCTATACATATAAGAACAGTTTCAATTATTTAAATATGCAAGAACTGCAGGGTACAATAAAATGAAATTAAAACATATGAATAACATTTTCTCTTACAACTATTAGCTTAGTTATTTGAAGTGCTGGCCATTTACAAGTAGTTGTAGCTCTTTGAATTTCAGCTAAATCCAATTCTTGAAAGGCGCGTATTAGCCTATTTCGCAGATTCTCTCCACAGGTGTCATATACACTTCTGTTTTAATCTTCCCCCAGAGATAGAAATCCAGGGGTGTAAAATCTAGAGATCGCGGTGGCCAACCCAATGGATCAGTACGTCTTATCCATCGATCATCAAACCAATAATTGATATCAAGAACTTTGGGTGACAATAAAAGGCAAATTATCCAAAAAATTGTTGGCGTTAAAATATCTAGATATTTTGGGGACATTAAACTTTTGTCATAAATGTAAACTGAAAATTTATCATTCATTGACCAAACTAAATTTCTGCTGATATTTCCTATCTTTAATATAATGTGGATTTTCCTGAGCTCAAAAATGATTGCTGCGCCGATTAAATACACCCTCAACTTTAATATTAATGATACACTGCAAAAATAAATACTTGTAATGCATATTTCTTGTTTCTGAAAGCAACCTGTCATGGTATCATGGCATTCTATTAATACATATTAATTTAAAATTATTAGTAGGGACCATTTTCTTATGAATAGAAATCCTTATAAGTCAAGAACGATTGAACATAGGTGTTGGAACATGTTATACTGAGACATTGAAAACTTTCTGCCCTATCATGTGGTTTAATAATATTTGAAAAAAGTGGTTTTTAGTACTTTTTTGGAGCCCCACCAAAACGTATTTTTTGGGTACCCTGTATAAAATATTTTCCAAGTTTATTTTACAACCGAAATACCTGTATATCGTTTAAATATTTAAAAAATTTGAAATCGCTAGATCCATAGATACCGATATTTCATTTTTTGTTAATCCTTTTTTAGCCGCGAATAATTACAAAGTAATTACTATCTAAAGAACAATGGGCGATAGATATGGAATATGGTTGATAAAAGTTACTCAAACTTAACCGCAGAATAAAAAAGTATCGAATAATATACAGGGCGTTGCATTTAAAATTATAAACTCAGTATCCGGTAGAGGTAGAACTGGCAACGCTGCATTCTCACTTGTGATCGTTATTAACCTCGTTCACAATAATTTTAATAGGAATATTTCGTTTTCTATGCAGATGTCTAAATATATAAGAAAAACTAACCGCTCTTCGTAGCAGTGAGGGCCGTAGAAAGCACAACGTATTTCATTAGAAAGGCGGCAAAACTTCATGGGGTACCATATGCAACATTATGGTATAGGTTGAACAATCGATATCAATACAAAACTTAAGTTAGGAATAAAACCGGTATTCAATGAAGAACAAAATGCAGAATTGGCGAGTCATGTTCTAAATATGGCAAAAATGTTCTATGGGTATACGCATACTCGTACCCATATCTATCACCTGAAACAAGCTCAAATAGTATTCGGAAGAAACATGTAGACGCAACGAGTAACTTCTTCATCTAGTAAATCTACTTTGGAAATAACTGAAATGATTGATGATCACGCAACTGATGATGAAGACAGAACTATTCACGTAAAGCATAATATTTCGTTTGAAGAAATTCACCCATTGCCTGTACCAAACCCAAGAATGTCAACAAGAAGAAGGTAAAAATCTAAAATACTAACGTCTACTCCACTAAAGTCGGAATTAGAGGAGGAAGAAAGCAAGAACGCGGAGTTTTAAAAGCCACCAGAAAAGTTTTTAAGGAAAGAAGAGGAATATTAATAAACCTATTGAAAACAGCGTCAAAAGCAAACATCCATCGATTTCACAGAATGAAGTTAAAGAACCTAAAATAGTTTGCTCAGCTTGCGAAGAATTTGGGAAAAATTAGGTCTGGTGGAGATGCGGATCTTGTGGAACGTGGTTACATGCCGGGCGCAGTGGAGAGAACCTCACTTCGTGTGTGAAATGCGAATAATTGAGCGATCGATATTGGCTTACTCTGTGATCGATATTATCCGACCACGGGGGGCTAATATCGATCATGCAGATGTCTCAATAATATTTTCCTACACTTTCACTTTTATTTTATAATAATTATTTTTATAGGAATATGTTACTAAAAGATGAACGTCTATGTTTCCGCTATTAAAAGGGCATTTCACTTCATTCTGTTTTTCTACTTCAAATTTTTCTCTTAGGTGGCCGATATTCGACCTCTTTCCCTACCATCGAGTTTAGGATACCCTGTTTATGGATTAAAGCAAAATTCTTATATTAATGTACAGAAATTAAAAATTGTCTTAAGATCATACATAGATTAACCCCCTTCAATATTGACATACATACTTTCATAGTTTCTTGTTGGACTAAAATCGAACATAAAAATGCCACAAAAAAAATTGCAGTATTTAGGTACCCGGCTAATTAACTAAATAACAACCCCATTTATTTACAGAACCTCCCTTCCTTTAAAGAACATACGCCTTTTCCATATTGAAAGTCATAAGTAGTGCCGACTCATAGTACAAATATGTACCTTGGTGCCGACTATTTTCATATCGATGCATTCGCGTCCGCAACCATAAAATGATTAATAGACACTAATCGTAATCGCGCCTCCCAACGCAACAAGTCAAATACAAACAGCGAGAAAATCGGCTCTGGAAGAATATGTCACCACCTATTCCCCGACGAGTAGATTCGGTTCTCGCCGCGACCGTCCATGCAAACCTACCGTAGTCGTAGGGATGTTACATTTAAGAAACCAAAGTTGGTATCAATCAAAGCCAAACGACTTACCTTGTAGAGGTACATAAAAATATAATAACATGCTAACTTACCAGTATTCTTTTTGTAGAGAGCTTCTAGACGACGTTTTTTTACCAGCTGCCGCCTGTTTTGAAACCAGATTCTAACCGTATCCACTGTATGTCCCGTTTCCTCGGAAATAATTTGTTGTTCATTGTGGCTTGGATAAGGTTCGATGTCAAACCATCTTTGGAGTATCTGAATGGTTTGAGAATTAATTGTTGTCCTACTTCGTTTCTTTCCTGAAAAGCAGAAAACCAGGTAATTTTAATAGTAAAAGATATTGACCGAATACTAGAAATAATCACAATTACTACTAATACGTACGGGCTCGTTCGGATTTCAGAACACTGTTGAAGTCATGATATTGTTCTAGAGGGGTGAGTTGGATGGTATTCAACAGATCATCTATATCAGTGCTTGCACAGCTCTCGTCGCTTGTTGGTAAATATATATCATCCTTAGTTGTATGATCAGGTAATCCTGTGGGATAATATAAGGATCATACTAGAAATTGAATAAAAATAAACCAAAACAAACTACAAATGAAGGTGTGATTAAGTCGAATGAAAAACTTACCACCATAATATCGGGAATGCTCGGATTGGCACGAATTTCCTGGACCTCCAAGAAAGTTATTAGGGTATAGACTTTGGAAATTAGCTACTTGGCCATTTGACCATATGTCATTTGAAGTATAATGGGGTAGCATTTGAGGAACTACTCTCTGGGCAACTGGCGCTGAATGACTCTGCCCAACGACTGACTCTGATGAAGACAAAATGTTACCAGGTTGGTGTACATGTACATTGATGCTGTTTATATTATTGATGTTTATCGATGGGTTCGTCAAAGCGGTTCCAATGTATCTATTCATGTTATTAAACTGTTTAAATCGAATATTTTTGATGGCTTCAGAGATATTGATAGCTTGTTCATATTCATTGGTAGTTTCTTGACCATTTGTTATGTAATGATTTTGATCCATATTGAGATCATACTGATTTGAACTAATTTTAGGTAAAGAATGGTTATCTTTAACATCATAAAACTCATTGCCTTTTCGGTTATAATAGTTTTCCTTTACAGCAGTATCCATAAAAGGTGGATCGCTTTGCACCTTGTAATTTTCCTTCATGTCAGGCTTGCATTGATTTATAAAGGCTTGTCTCGGTGCAGCATCTTGATTATATGATGTATTGCCAATATTAATAAAAATATTTCCCAGTGGACTATGTTGATTTGCAATCGTTTTATTATTTGCCGATACTTGACAAATTGGTAAGGGATTGGTGTCATTAAATATACTTTTAGGTGCAAATTGATGTGTAAAGGCATCGTCGCCATGTTGAGGAGGACATGAAAAGGAATTCGTATTTTCAGGGTTTTTGGAAATATGTTTTTTTCTGAAAGATTTGCTGCATAAATGTTGAGTAGTTGATCTAACGGGTACTTCAACACTTGCAGAAGGTTGACAATAGGGCAAGGAATTGATACTTTCAAAGCTGTTAAGAATGTTCTCCCAGCGCGAATTAAATTTCTTGGTCCCATTGTTCAGACGTTGACTACTTTCAATAGGTTGATATGCTGAGAAAACTTCATTCTCAGGGCTGTATGAATCTTTGATTAAAAACGAGTTGTCTTGAATGATTTTGGGGGATTGACTACTTTCAAAGTTAGACGAGCAACTTGTTTCTTCACCTGTCAAGGTGGATATAGAGTTTCTGGGTTCACATCTTGGCTTGTATGGTAAATCGAGTCCATTAGCTGTTCCAACTGGTTCTGGACTAGACTGAAAAATAAATATGGTGTTAGACACTTTTGAAATGGTGAATGAAATCAAATATATTATTGCGTTGATCCTTTAGGATGTGAGCTATTTTATAGCTTAGGAGGCATTGGATATTGAGAATAGGAATGTCACCAGTGGATTAGGAACTAAAATTTTCTAATTTACCAAAACACTGAATGTTTTCATTTTATTTAAATTACTAATGAATATTTCAGAAAAATGTTAATAAACAAAAGTACTTCAGAATGGAATAGAAAAATAATATTCTGTTATTGCAACATAATATTAAACGTAAACAAAAGCAAATTAAAAAAAAAACACGCAAACAAGCTATCCAATATGAAGTTTAATTGGGAGATATAAATCTTAAATATGTCTATTTTGCTTGGGGATTGTTAACAAAATTGTACCGAGTGACACAAACAGAAAATAAGTTAGGGGGGTGAGGGCTGGAAAAAAATAACACCACAGACGAAAAACTTTTGGGTGCCACGCCCTTTTTTCAATGATAATGCTTGGTTTTCGAGTAAGAAAAATAACAAACACAACAGAAAATCACAAAAACAGCCAGATCGTTTTAATTTTTGTGTAATTTTACCTTAGTTAGTGATGAGTTTATTATTTTTCTTGTAAAGAGGTAGTTAGGCCACCCGAGCTAAGCTCTCTCGGGGAAGGGGGGACTGCAGCCCGGTAGCCCCCCCCCCCTTGGTTGCGCCACTAATTGTACCCCTTTACTTTCGTTGACATTCTTTTCAGCAAATTTACTAAGAACAATTTTTTGAATAATCTAGAAAACACATCTAAAGACAAATAAAAGGAAAAAATCTAAACAAGAAAAATTAAAAATAATATTATGAAGAAGTGGAGCAACGAAGATACAATATAAAAATGTTAACCATGATTGCGTATAAGAATTATACAGGGCGGTTCAAAAGTACGGTGCGTAACTTGGGGGGGGGGGGGAATGATTCCGTATATTATTCTAAGAGAAAAGTTTATATTAACATGTGTCTGGAGTTGCCCCGTTTTTGATATACAGGGTGTTAAAGTTTCTTAAGAGAAATAGTTTTTTTATATCTTCTTTAAATATCCTTATTCCGATTTTATTGAGATTCTGTATCGTTATTCATAATGATAAGGGGCTTAATTAGCCCTAACAAGATTTAGTTTATTAAGTCCAGTGGCGTCCCGGAGAGCACCTTAACGAATATTATTGACAAAAAAATGTACGCCACTGACTTTTTCTAATTTTGATATTTTTTTTTTTCGGATTTGCGAACTAATAATACAACTTTCTTGTTTTTTGAATCGTTTCTGTATCTTGCTTCGCTTTCGAGAGAAAACTAAAACCACTCCATTGCATGTACAAAAAAAATACCTATGCATTTCAAAGTTAATTAAAATATTTAAATTATTGTAACTGATTTTTTTTTAAAACTTTAATACCCTGTATATCAAAAACAGGGCAACTCCGGACACATATTCATATGAACTTTTTTTCTTAGAACATCATAAGTAGTCACTCCCTTAAGTTATATACCGTATTTCTGAAACACCCTGTATACAAGCAGATACTAGAGGCAAAACTAAGTATAAAATCCGAATTGAGCAGTGTAAACAAATGTAAACTATGTAAAAAAAATCCTAAACAAGAGAAAAAACTAAATAGACAACAACAGCCAGAATATATGAAAATAATATTTATTTTAAAAAAACTTGGAAACGCAAGTTTGAAAATATGAGAATTCCTGACAATGATGTACAATGAACACGTTATGTTTTGCTGATAATCAAATTATTATAGATCAAAAATACGACTATATCGACGCTTTAAAGACAAAAGGGGATAAGCGACATGTTTGTCAAAATTGAGATATGCACACTAGGGGGTGGAACCAAAATAAACGAAAATAAAAAAAAATTAAATAGCGTTGTATCATAGCTAAAAAAATGGGGTACTAGGAACCAAATTATCTGTATAAGAATGAGGAGTTCAAAGAACGAATTAAATAAGAATATCAAAACAGATTATGCACTAGAGCTCTCGTGGTAGTAAGAAACGGGGAAGTCCACGGAGAAGCTCGTGAGAATGCACCGAAAAGCAGACAAGAACTCTACAGACTTGGACGATAATATGTGGAATGACGACGAGACGTCGTAGAATGTTTCCAAATCGATCGATAATAGTTCATTGGTAGAACTAAATCAATTTTCCCAAGATCCCCCTTTAAAACTGTATTGATTGGGGGGATTCAGTATTTACTTGGTTACTAAACCCATATTGGCATTAGAAGTAAATTGTAAATATTAGCGTCCTAACCTAAAATTTTAGCACAGTATTAGCGGATTAAGGACAAAATGAACAAATCCTAATACGTTTCGACCAATGTTGGGTCTTTCTCGAGGCTAAAAGCAACAGCTAATAATGAGAAAAATTACTCCTTGTATGTTACTTTGTGATTTTTTTACTATAGACAGTTTTTTTGACCCTAGTAATTAAGACATACTTAGAGCAAATACAAAAAAGAATTACCCAAAAATCGAGGAAAAACAATAGATCTTATTTATATGGAATACACAACGTAACCTCGTAAAAAAAAAAAAAAAAACTAACACTTATTTCTTACAAAGAAGGAAACCAAACATATTTTTAATAGACATATATATATATATATATAAGTATCATTGTAAATCCTAACTTCAATGAACAAAAACAGATCAACTCGGCAACCACATGTGAAAAAACTATGAACAAAAAACAGTAAACACATGGAGTTTCTTATTTCTTATTTATTACGATTAATATTATTAAACCCACAACAATTTAGGTACATACCTAAATTTAAAAAACCAGGGAGTTACGCTAAAAACAATCTTCTGCATAGTATGCTAACAGGGACACACAACATTATTTTATTGTTTAGTGTATTGTTATTTTATTAAATTGTTTTGGTTTTTTATGTTTGTAAAGGGGAAAAAAATAAGGATTAATACCACAGATAAATCAGTCATGATAGTATTGTACGCTTTATCCTCCAGTTCTTATTGTGCTATTGATGCATGTTAATGCATATTTTAGTTAATAAAATAATGGCGTGTGTATAATTTTATTTTACGAGCTAAGTTAATAAGATCTATTGTTTTTGCTTGGTTCTTACGTAAGTGTTTGTTGTATTTGTTCTGATAATGTCTTAATTTCTATGATTAAAAAAATTGTTTGTAATAAAAAATTCCCAAAATAACATAAAAAGAGTAATCTTGCTCAATATTAGCAATGAGAAAGACCCAATATAGGTCGTCAATTTTGAAGTTATAGGAATTATTTTATTTTGTCCTTAAACCACTAATACTGTGCTTAAATTAAAAGTAAAATAAACACAAACTTTGTGCACAATTCCACTGTATATAAACACTTTTTTGTCATTTCATTTTACAAAATCGACATATTTCACTACAGGCGTGAATTCATGAATGAATTGTTATATAAAATAGTTAAGAATGAAATCCTCGAAAAAAGTACCGTTATGCACCTGTAAGATAAAATTAAAACAGAGGTAACCTAAAAAAAACATACCTAACCTGAACGTGAACAATGTACAATATTATATTCAAATATAGTGGAATTGTGCACAAAACTTATGTTTATTGTACCGTTAAACTCTACCATGTAAAAAAGTAAACGCAAAAACAATACAAAACAAATTTTAACCTAAAGTGTTATTTTTCATGTCAAATACTCTGAACTAAATCTAAAAACTATTGGTTGTTAGATGGTCAGTAAACAATGTTTTCTTAAGAATTCCTTACCAATTCGCTGAAACTTTCGTAAAACTCTTTAATGGACATCGCCTCAATATTTGTATCACACATTTTAAGAACTAGGACTTCATACAAAACTAATATTAAAAATGTTCACTTGTTCTTGCAAAACACACAGTAATAATTTATTTATCGTCACGTCAACATGAGACTAACAATGATTTTTTCAAAAAAATGCAAAGGTTTATATCGCCCATCTGAACTGTATTATTTGCTCTAAGTAGGTGGGACTTAAGATGCGGAAAATTACCTGTTAAGCCCTTATTATGCATGTAGTAAATAGCAATAAAT
The DNA here is from genome assembly GCA_963920685.1 of Polydrusus tereticollis. Lineage (NCBI taxonomy): Eukaryota > Metazoa > Arthropoda > Insecta > Coleoptera > Curculionidae > Polydrusus > Polydrusus tereticollis. The sequence goes on along the minus strand of OY987329.1, from coordinate 85,099,426 downwards.
CAAGATTACTAAAATAAATTTAGTAGCATTATTTCTCTATACAATAGAGGTCACAGATAATTATTTAAAATTTGGGCAAATAATTGTAACAGAAGGGTTAATTCGATGTTGTAGGTAAATCTTCAGATAATTCTCAGAGAAAACGTGTATAGACTTAAACTAATGGCGTAGTCTTGTTTGTCTAATGCGATTTTTAACTAAATAATTTCATTCTGTGGTTCTTAAATTTTAAAAAATTTCATGGCACTGAAGGATTTTCATATTATCATTTTGTACCTGTATTTTAGATGTTGTGTTCTTTTATTGATCGATAAGAGTATTAGGTAAAATGACAACATTATTTTAAATTTTTTTCAAATCATTTTAATGAAGAAATATTGATGATTTCTGTCATTGAATATCTTAATATCTTAATAAATTATAATTTAATCTAATTATCCTTAAACTCAATACATCCAAAAAATATTTGGTGTGCTATGGATCTGAGAAGCGTCAGGCTGTTGATTGTTTGTAATTATCGTAGTATTATAAATGCGATTTTAAGATGAATGAGTAGGTACACGCGTTACGTGTTGTAGTTCTTTTATGTTTATAAATTTAGAGATATCTCAAACGAGATGTTGCGTCTACATTATTCTTTTTCATAGTAGGTACCTATAATATACAAATATTTGGTGATAGATTAAATATTTTTTTCATTGAAAATGTTTATATTATCGCACGGGCACGTTAGTATGGGTACGGAATTCAACGAAATTCTTGTGTTGCATTTGTCCCATACGTCACACAGTCTAACGACACCGAATTAAAATGATCCACAAGTGGAAATACGCGAACCGCCGTCGCCGAGCCGGTGGCCCGATGATGACGGGGAAAGGAGAGGGGACGAAGGACGACCGGATCAGACCAAGTCGAGAGTTAAATGCGCGTTAGAGTTTATAACCTTTATTTTACTATTTTTTATATTATGAATCAATAAAACTTATATCAACTACCTAAATATTACATTCAAATTTATGAATTTTCACAGATCTCAAATCCACAATAGTCACAAGCGTTGCACTCTGCTTCGACATTTTCAATGTCCTTCCCTGCATCTTTGTAAAAGACTGTTCATTTTTTTAGTTAGGTTGTAGTCTTCACTTGGAAAGAGAAAATAAATAAAAACATCATAATTATGCAATGTACAGGGTGCCCAGTTTTCGAAGGGTTTACGGGGTATCTCCGTTAATAGTAAAGATAGAAGGATACGAGTTTCGTAGCACTGTGCTACTTTTTTTATCAACTGATTTTTTAATAATATAATTCAATTTATAACAAGCTTGTCAGAAATATATAATGCCTAATTTTTATTTTTAATATTAAGTACAAAATTTACGTTTTATTAAAAAATATACTTTTTTTGTTAGTAGGCCATGACGGGTATTTAAAAAAAAAACTATTACTGGTATGATAATTACTGCAGAAGAAATATATTTTGGACTCCCTTAATCTAATTAGCAGTTATATTTCAGTAAAGATAATAATAATGCATACATCGAGTTGTGTTTTACTACGTAACACATTAGAAACAAAAACTGAACAATTTTAATGATTCGCCTTAATGAATTTAAAATAATAAAATGCGGCGATTGTAACTCCCTAAATGCTCTTTCAGTGGCATTTCTTAAATCTGCAACTATTTGGTATTGAATAGAAGACATGCATTTATTTTCAAGGCATCCCCACAAGAAGAAATCCAAAACCGACAAGTCGGGTGACCTTGGTGGCCATCTTACAGGTCCATTAGTTCCAATCCAGTGGCCTGGGAAATCATTGTTTAAGTATGCCCTCATAATTAGCGCATTGTGAGCGGGTGCTCCATCTTGTTGCAGATGCAAGTTATTGAGACCCGCTAAGGGCACGTCTTCTATTATTTCCGGCACAACGAATCCCACAAATTCCAAATATTTATTTGCATTAAGGCTGCCTTCAAATATATTATAAATTAATTCGCTTCTTAGTATAAAACATGAAAGCCAAACCTGCCTTGCCGTTCGAGTGGAAATATTGTATGCTGATTTTCCCGAGACCAAAACCTCGTATCGTGCCGATTAAATATACCAGCACTGGTACGATGAGCCTCATCGGACCATTTAACGGTTCTTTCAAAAGTATTTTCCCTGTTGATATTTTGTAAATACCAATTACAGAACTCTACATGGCGCTGTACATCACCAGGATGTAAGTTTTGTACTAGGTGGAATTTATATGGCTTAATGTGTTTTTAGGATTGTTTTAACTCTTGATTTAACTACTCCTACCGAACCTTGAACCGTTCTGCAAGAACTAGTTGGATTTGTTTCAATTGAAGATAAAACATTTATTTCATCAGTCTCGCTATTTCCCTTGTTGTAAATTTTAGGCCGAGGTTTAGAAAATGAACCGTGTTCAATTAAACTTGATTTCATCCTTAGAAAAATTATTTTATCCGGCTGTCAACTTTCGGGATATCTACAAGTAATTTAAGAAAGTTAATAAAGCTTCATAGAGATACTACAAAAAGGCGTATATTTACCTATTGAAATACACTTCTAATGCTTCACCTGCATTTTCATTACAATGGACGAAACAAACGAGCATGTCGTATTTTTCATTATTTTCAAAGTTTACATTTTCTTCCATAATTAGGACAAACTTTTTTTACTATTAATTAGATATTTTAAAACAACAAAACCTAAATACTATGACAGAAACTAAAGAAGTTTTTAATATGACATAAATTACTGTGTTGTTTTCGTTTTTTAATACCCGTCATAGCCTACTAACAAAAAATGTATATATTTTTTAATAAAACGTAAATTTCGTGCTTAATATTAAAAATCAAAATTAGGTATTATATTTCTAAGAAGCTCTTTGTAAACTAAATTTAATATCAAAAAATATATAGAGTGACCAATTTAAAAAAAGTTTGTTTTTTCTCTCGGAAACTATTGAACGTAGAAAAAAATCTGAGTACGTCACTGGATTCTACATAAAAAACTACAAAAAGAACATTTGTTTTCTTATCGATGAGCTACAGGGTAACCTAAATATGGGGGTTGTCCCAAAATGTAAAATTTTCAAAAATATCCTGTAGGTATATCAAAATCAAGGAGATACCCCGTAAAACTGTCGAAAACTGTTGGTAATAAAGTATCAAATATTAAATTGTGACCCATGCAGACAATAAAAAATTGAATTTAAATATATAAGTTATATCCAATATAAATATAAATAAATTAAATCCAACAATTGTTTGTATAGTCATAATTTTTGTCCACTCTTCAAAAAGTACATTAATTCTAGATGCTAATTGATTACTCGCCACCATCTCTCTGTCGTTGTATTTTTCTATTTTACAATAATAAAATAAATTAATATAACAACAATACTTACCTAGTATAAATTCGATTTGCATGCCTATTCATAATGATTTGTAGAATCTATTGATAACCTTATTAACCTTCACATCAACTGTGATATAATTCTATAAGTAGCCTAGTTGGACAAATTTCAATAGCACATTGACAAAAACTTGGTAATAATATCTTTTGTATATCAGGACCCTTATACCTGTAAACCCCTCTTTAAATTAATATACAAATTACATTATTAAAACAGTTAATAATAATAAAGACTTAGTCACCTAATGAATTGGTTGCTAACGTTTTAAGTATAAATGCATTTCATAAGAGTAGCTGTAATGTAATGTATAAATTAAAATTTATAGATTTTAGAAAAAAAAAGCAATTAAACCCTTTTCTAGGAAACAGGTATAGTAACTTAACTGAACGTTATTAGGAATCAATAACGGCCTACACCTTTTGTATGTTAATTGCAATCTACCACTAAGAAAAATCTTATTTGTTCTACTTACCCATAACTTAGACATTTATCAAAATATATATTAGCTAAGGGTCAGAATGGGTTGGATAGACTTTTAGGCTTCATGTCTAATAAAACTTGTTTAATAAAATACCTTATTACCTGTAGCGCCTAGTAAAATCCCATTATGCAATTAATTATAAAGTAAGTAATAGTTAAAATCAATCAAAGTTCCACTTTTACTTTATCTCGTTTCTTTAAAGCCAATGAACTAGTATAAAACTTTAAATTAAGATTTAAATTATTATTTCATAAACTAACAAAATAGGTAGCTGTTATTATATGCATCCACACATAGAATATTAATAATACCTACTGGATGAAGACGAAACACATTTTTGACAATGTTTCAATCAACTACATTTTTTGGAAGAGCAACCATCTTCAAATGATGCGAAGTAATAAATCAAACAAAGCCGTCTTCTCCAAGGGCATGTATAGATTTAAGTAGGCCTGAATTTTTTAATTTGGTCAGATTAGTACAAGTTTCGATGTTAAATTCAAGTTTTGTCTTCAAATATATATTTTAATGTTAAACTTTTTAGGTTAAAATTATGTACAGCCGTATCATTTACCTGGAATTTTAGAAAGCAATTTTATCAAAACTAATTAGAGTCTAGGTACTTATTCCGTTTCTGCTCTAATCATTTTATTCCTTTTTTTTTGTACCGAATCCTGTTTGCTAATTATGTGGTAATAATGCCTTTATGGGTGCCTCTATTGGAATAATACACATATTTATATCTATACATATGCTCCATTCCACAATTATTCGTTGATTTCTCGATCGCAATAAAATTTAAATGACAACCCTCAGTCGTAATCCCAATCATAAATAAGTTGCCTATTGTGTAGGCACCGGACCTTTTGAAAAGGTACAGGTCCTGATTACCTACTAATTTCAATAGTTTAGGTTAGTTATCTTCAACAAAACAACGAATATAAAATAATAGGTAAGTATCTTTATTTTAATCATGTAATTAAATAGCTGTTAATATTTATACAAAAATATTTCTTCTTCTTCTTTAGCCTGTTCTCGTCCACTCCTGGACATAGGCCTCCTCCATGTTTTTCCACCATTGTCTGTCTTGAGCACTCAAGATCCAGTTCTTGCCGGCTTTCCTCTGGATATCATCTCTCCACCTTGTTTGGGGGCGCCCGACGCTACGCCTAGTTTCTCTGGGACGCCACTGCATTATGGTCTTCGTCCACTTGGTGTCATCCCTGGCGACGTGCTAATCTACAATATTATAATAATACAATATTTAACTTAACCTACTCTATATTTAGCTCTCTTCCACTATCACTATCGTCTTCATCTATGCCTAAACTAATTATTAAGGGCCTTACGTTACTATTAATTATGTTATAGGAATCTTCGACTTGGATCACGTGTCTCACAGAATTTTTCCAACTTTCTACTGGGATATTATTTACACATTTTTTAATTAATTCTATAACAGAACTACTTAGTGTAGGGGATGTGTTGTCTCTTCTAATCATCGTCTTTAACTGGCTCCATATATTTTGTTCTATTGGGTTAAAAATACACTGATACGAAGGGAGGCGTAAAACTGTCTGACTATTGCGAGATTGTCAGAGATATATTCTTTGTCAATATTGAATGTTATTAAAACATTTAAAAGGTCCTTTTTTGTATAGGTTTCCTCGAAATATATATTATTTTCCATCAAATAGTTTTGAATTTCCACTATTGTATTATTTAAATTCGGCACTTTACTTAATTGGCGACTGTGGTAACTCTCGTTGTCCATCACAATAACACTAGTTATGGGCACATTCGGAAGCAGACGATTCTGAAACCAATCTTCAAACAATCTAGCATCCGTGTCTTGATGGTAATCCAAAGATGAATTGGCAATTTTCTTCGCAGATAATAATAGAGCGTTCGGAATAAATCCATTTTCAACCTGCAATTTGCCATTAACCTACCTAATATACCAATATAATAACATAATTAATAGTAACGTGAGGCCCTTAATAATTAGTTAGGCAAAGATGATATTATAATATTGTAGATTAGTATTTTTGTATAAATATTAATAGCTATTTAATTATATGACTAAAATAAAGATACTTACCTATTATTTTATATTTGTTGTTTTGTTGAAAATAGCTAACCTAAACTATTAAAATTAGTAGATAATCAGGACCTGTACCCTTTCAAAAGGCACTTATTTATGGCTGGGTTTAAATTTTATTGCGGTCGGGAAATCAACGAATTATTGTGGAATGGAGCATACCTACCTACGAGACACGACTTATAAAATGATGGAGTTAATGAAGCTAAGGGTAAAATCAGTGCCGAACAGTGGAAAATGTGTATCGATCATGTGATAGAAGAAGAAGCCAAAATGTGGCAGGTAGATATAATAATCGAAGAAATTGTTGAACCGCTTATTATAAACGATGGTAATAGGAGTTCATCTTCCAAATCGGACTATGATTAAGCCATAACGACAAAGTATTTTTCGATTTTTGAAAATGCTTTGTTTGTAAGATTCTATATTATATCTTGTTTTTGTAATTATATTATGTAAAAGAATATCACCCATTGTTATTTATTAGTTAATACGATTTTTTAACTTTTTTCATATGTTATAAATACCTACGAAAATAATATAATACAATTTTATGAGAATAGGCATGTTTAAGATTTTTAATTTAGAAACTTCCCCAATACACGCTCCTGGCTAAGAGATTTTTCCAAAAACAATGGTAAATCCTCAAATATAACAATAGCTTGCGATAAATTCAGGGTGGACCTACCTAAAGAATGCGCAATCTTTAATGAAAACGCAATAGATTTTAAGGGATGGTGTAAGTTGTTCTTGATACCCGGGATGCGTTTCGTATATTTAATGAGCATTTATTACTTCGCGCCATTAAAAGATAGACTATAACGACTTTGGAAAAAGCATCAATTAAAATAAAGAGATTATTTTTTATTTTCCCAGGTGCAGGTGGTACGAATATAAAAAAAAACTTAATGGATTATGGGAATTAAATTTATTATTTCAAAGAAATACCCAATTAGCGAATCTAATAAACAACGTAGTGTTTATTAAACTGTCACAACACACACACACAAAAACGAGCAAAGCCGAATAATATGGCACTAATTTATATTACTATGTATTTGAAAGGAAATTCCCACAAAATCTATAATACTTCGATATTAGTGTGTGTGCAATATGTCGTGACAGAGCGGAATGATTAAATTTATGTTTGCCGTTTTTTAAAAATTTTAGATAAAAGGGGATCAAATAAAAAAAAACATTTTTTAATATATTATTGCGGCCAATTCTCGAAATAGCAGTGATTGCGCTCAAGGTGCTAGCTACTATATAGTTAATACATTGAAATACATTGAATGCTTAGAAATTGGTGTTATTTACCCGCACCACGAGATTTAGCCATCTGGCTTCATTCTCTGTATCATATACTTAATACCTCCCTGCGTTGAATGTTTGATTTGGCATGTACCTCAGACCAGGTGGCCCACGCAGGAATCGATGCGAACCTCGTCGCGTAACTTTGCCGCGTTCACCGCGTGTCATCGGTCCGTTTGGCTCTTAAAAAAATCTTTATAAATGGCAACTTTAAAATAAAATCATAATTATGATTATTGTTGTTGATATCTCCGGATTGAAATAGATATTAACTTGTGGTTTTCGCTGACTTCTTAGACTTTTAATCATCCTTGTAATCAGGTAAAATTGAATATACTATTATATTTACAATTATGGAAAAAACGCGCAATGTTTGTGAAGTTGTAAGACAGCGCCCCCTAGCGCCTAGTGTAAAACACATATTGCCGTAGTTCATAAGATGATATATAGAGTGAGAAAAGCCCTTTTTAACAAAACTAAGTTTACTAAATTAAGTTAAGCCAGACCGGAGTTATCAGCATTTATTACAAATAATGTTCAACCTTCCCCCACCACTTTATTTGAAAAGTGACGAACACGTTCTATAGGTGAATTTTATTAATAAATCTTCGAAAAATACAAAAATGTTATTTTCGGGATACCTTAACCAGGCGACTTTTGAGGAAACTTCGTGATTCATATTTACCGTTACTGTTGCGCCCTCTAGCGTCAGGCTGAGAAACTTGAAAATAATTTCCAGCAATTTCTCATTACCACTTTACCTAATATATTTTTTCTCCGCAAGCCATACGACTAACACTTTCTGAGATACGGCCGACAGCCATTCTTAGTGGGACACCCGGTACATTAGAAATTTTAGAAATTCGTTTTTGGCGGAAAGAAGCTGTGCAATTTTATATCCAGAGAAAATTCAACCTTCAAGGAGAATATTTCATCGAATAAGCACATGCATGGTAGAATAAGGTAGAGTTTTAAAGAAAAGAAATAAATATTATGTAAGACCTAATGCAAACGGAATTAAAGTGCTGGCCCAAATTTATATTAATTCTAAAAACTCAACGGTCCCTAAAGCCAGAGAATGTAATATGACTTCTGCAGGAGTAAAGAAAATATTAAAAAAACAAGTTTCATGACTATAAATTTCATCCTGTGCAGCAGCTTCATGCAGAGGACCCCGAACCCCGATTAATCTTTTGGAATTAGTTTTACATTAAAAATAGTGATTCAGAATTTTGTTAATCAATTATATGGAGTGACGAGAGTTCATTCACTAACTGCGGTATATTCAATAGAAAAACTAAACATTATTGGGCTACCGAGAATCCTCATTTGGATCAAGAAATTAGACCTCACGTGCGTTTCAAAATAATTGTATGATGTTGGCTAGTTGCGGATAGAGTAATAGGTCCAGTTTTTTTAAAAATAATGTAAGAAGCGGAAGATATTTATATTTATTACAGTACGATTTGGAGTCTTTGCTGGATGAAGTCCCATTAGCGGTTATAAATAAAGTTAAATGGTTCCAGCAAGACGGATGTCCAGCTCATAATGCCTTAATCGTTCGTAATTACCTAAATAAACGGTTTCCAGAAAATTGGATGGGAACCTACAGTCCTGTTCTATGGCCACCTCGATCACCTTGTCTTAATCCGCTGGATTATTTTTTGTGGGAACATCTGCAAAACAAGGTCTATTACAACCCTTGTATTAATATTCAAGAACTGCAGCAACGTATATTTGATGCCTTTCAAACAGTTACACCCGACATGGTGAGACACGCTATTCAAGTAATGGAAGAAAGAGCCAACCGTTGTATTGAAATTCAGGGAGGCCATTTCGAGCATTTAATGAAATGATAATAATATCTTTTCAAGTAAATTATTTTCTAATTTTTTTATTTAATATTTAAATGTTTTATTTTTGTGCCGTTTTTAAATTTAGTTGTATTTAGGTTAAGTTTGGTAAACGGCAATTTAAACAAAATAAGATATTTTTACTGGTTTCTATTTTGAGTCGATTCTATTTAAATGAAATGAAAATAATATTTGAAAAAAACCATAGACATACTGAGATTATTTTAAAAATTCTCCTGATTATGTATTATTTGTGTCGAAACGTAAGTAAATAGGGTTGAGCGATACATCATTGTATTTGGGGTAAAATGTACTTTCAAAAATGAAATTAAAAAATCCAGGTTAGTTCAGGTTAGGTATTTAAAGTAATGAAGTTGATCATGATAACTCAGTTGCACCAAGTGATTCGAAAAAAGTGATAACGCCATTTTGTAGAGAGGAAGAAAATATCAAGTTTTTATTTAAGAACGTTTTTCTTAAACTAAAACTTTTTCAGTTATTACAGGAATTAGTTTTAGACGTTTTTAACGAATGACCCTGTATTTCAGGAATGAAAAATAATTAGGCAACGCTGCTGTTAGTGATCTTAAGAGAGCATTGAAATAGGACATTTCCTCTAATTTAATCAACTTCGTAGAAGTTACCGTTTCGAAGATACCCATAGTGGTCAATTAAATAGTTATATATTATATTATATGGTATATTATGGTTTTTGATTTTTCTTTTGATGACACCAAAATCTTGGTCATTTGGCAGAAAGGAATTACCCCGAACTGGAAAGTAATGCTTAATTTGTCGAAAACAGTGGGTATCTATTAATGCCATTAAAATTCGTAGTATGACTTTTATTCTGTCCATCATACCTCTAATAACGTTCGCGGAAAGAACTACATAAGTCAACGAGTTCTGATGTTTTTATTACAAACACAAAATAAGAGTTCGCGTTATTTCTGTAAGGAGATATGGAACGTGTAACGTTTGTATATATAACGTGCGTCTTCAAATCAAAAACCATTCATGGTAAAAAGCAAATTACGCCAAAAGTTGTCCTAGGTCGTTTTTGAAACGAACGGTTCAATTAAAGTTTGTAGAATATTTAAATACTCGTCGCATATAATACGATTTTACCTTTCAAGCTGAGAAACTAAAATCTAAACTACTAACAACTTCAATGAGGATAGAAAATAAATAGGCATTTAAGTAAGAAAATATTTGCAATGCAATTATTTCCCAATCAATCAAGAATCAATTAAAAAATCCTACGTTTGAGAAAAATGTGACTGCTAATCATAAAACACGGTAGTTATACGCCATTATTTAAAAATATTGGTTGCATCGTGAATGAAATAATAACTAATTAAGTTAACCGACTCAAAATAGATAAATGTCCCTCGACTAAAATAATTAGTTTTGTTCGTTTGTTAACTGGATTAATTCCGTGAGTGCAAGAAAGCCAGAACTAACTAAACTTCGGGTGCACGTTAAATGAGAGATTTAAAAGCACGGTTGTCATATTTATGAAACCGAATTCCTTAGCTGTTTTAGCTAGTTTATTATAAGGCTAGTCAGTTCCGGTTAAAACAAACGATAAAAATTAGGAAGTAATAACAGATGTACTTTATTTCTCCATATTCTTAAAATAATAGCAACCTGAACGAAATAAAAGATTAAGCCTTAAAAGTAATTAGCTTGAAATGATGTGGATTTTAATATTATATAATTTTATCCCAAGGAGGTATTAAATAATATTATAAACCCCACAAAACCAAAGGGCTGCAAATAAGCAAACTATATCATCTGATAAAAACCGCCTTATTATAGTTACTTTTTTATAAAGGTTAGGTCGACCAAAAGAGGATTTAAGATATGCACTGATGCAACGCAATCATTTGAAAGTAATAATTTTAATATAATTCTTTACTGGTATAAAGTGTGGTTTTCTCCAGCTCTATATTAAATCAAACATTGAACCTGAAATTAAAAAAATGCTAAAAGTAACTAGTCTTTTGCTAATCCTAGGGAGTTTTTTGCCGCATCGTGGTGGAGAAGGGCCTCCAAAAAGAGCAAGGAACCCTCAGTTAGAGGAGGAAATTCTGGACGGGATTGCTGAAAAACCCTCAAATACTTTAAGAAAACTGTCGGTCCAAGTTAATGCGACAAAGTGGGTTGATTATGAGACCCTTCGAATACAACTATTGCATCTTTATTACGTTCAAAATAGTTATGCCATGTCTCCCGCTGATTATCGATGTGACGATTTAGACAAAATCATAATTTTCCTAGTATTGTTTCGTCTAAGGACGAAGCCGGTTGACCCGAGACGAAGTAATAAATTGCCATAATTTGCATACTTGGCATAAAGAAAATCCCTATTCAACAATATAGACAAAGCATCAACAAAGGTTTATGGTTAACATTAACATGTGGGCGGGGATTATTGTGAATCACCTCATTGGACCGTTCTTTATTGAAGACAGACTAAATGGTGCCATGTATTTGCAATTCTTGCAATGAGACTTAAGCGGTTTATTAGAAAATGTGCTTTTAGCAATTGGAAATCAGATGTGGTATATGCACGACGGTGCACTACCCCATTTTAGCAATTAAGATCGTCAGCACTTATCACTTTTGGTAATCGATAGAGAGGTTGAGGTGCGCCTAATTTATGGCCACCGAAGTCGCACGACGTGACTCCATTGGATTTGTTTTTATGGAAGAATTTAAAGAAGTTTTTGTAATTTCGACGCCCGTTCACACCAGACAATAAGTGATTTCCGAAATGTCAATCCTTTCAATGGTTCCTTTATGCGACACCCTTCGATTTGAAAATGTATCGGAATAAATTCTTGTAGCAATGACAAATTTTGTTATTTAAATGCGAATTATTAGTTATGTTGTTATTCAATTAGGTAAGTACTGTGTTTAAATAACTTATGTTAAAAAACTTGAATATTAAATATAATTCGAAAGTGCTTAAAGGTGTTATTCAAAAAATGTATTTTCTTCGAAAACGGCTAACTTTATCGACACAAATGCTGAGTACCTTTTTTAAAGAGGAATGATCAGAGTATTTAATAAATTTTCCGCTGTGTAAAATATCACCTGTCAAAATTTTGGAACAACGAGTATGGTGGCAAGTCCGTTCTTACTTTCCCTGACGATTGGTCTAACTTATTTCCAAATTAGCAATAATGAGCATAGTTACAGTAACAACGTACACTTTTAAAATGTTCTGTAGTAATTTTACAAAAAAAAATGTTGACATTTTTTACGCACAACAATAGAGTAATAATAAAATTCCGTTTTGTAAATTTACTACATGATTTATTCCAACTCAATTTAGAAAAATTACAAAACATTTGTTGAAATTTACTAAACAACTATCGGAAATTCGCTTAGCAAAATTACAACACAAATACCAGCACCACGAGATGGAGCCATCTGGCTTCATTCTCTGCATTATACCGATGTTTCTGTTTTAAAACAGACACCGATGCTTTTTCCTTTTGTCAGAACCCATAGCCTCACTGATGAGCTGTTATACAGCAAAACGCGTCTGAGGATGGTTCTGGCAGAAGGAAAAAGCAAACCCTTTTCAATGTGTTAAGTTTTCGGTTACTAAACCGACAAAACGCATAGCGCTGCCTAGCGAGGACTCCTGCAATTGTGACGTTCTGTCTTTGCAGGTTTTCCTCTGATATTTATGGCTTGATTAGTCCATGTCAGAGGGCGCAGGTATGCTTAGAAATTGGTGTTATTTACCAGCACCACGAGATAGAGCCATCTGACTTCATTCTCTGCATTATACCAATTTTTCTGTTTTAAAACAGACACCGATGCTTTTTCCTTTTGTCAGAACCCATAGCCTCACTGATGAGCTGTTATACAACGAAACGCGTCTAAGGATGGTTCTGGCAGAAGGAAAAAGCAAACCCTTTTTAACAAATATCGTAATTTTAACAAAGAAATTCTGTTGAAAATGGTTGGTAATTGCAGTATGACGTATTGTAAATTTACTATACAATTCATTTCTACTGAGTTTAAGAAGATTACAATACATTTTTAGTATTTTTTCTAAACATTTGTCAGCGATTTGTTTAGTAAAATTACAATACGTGTCAGAAAAATAAAAATTTTTGGTAGAATTACAATTCATCATGCATATTTCAAATTTGCCTAATAAAAATAATAAACATATTTGAGAACTTTTAATAATTTCATAGTAATTTGAGTATTAACATTTTTACGTAGTTACACAAAAGAAGTATTGTAAATCAAATTGCAAATCAGAAATCTAGAGGTTAGTTGCTTCCTTTCGCCGGATTCATCCCCAGACGCGTTTCGCTGTATAACAGCTCGTCCGTGAGGTTAAAGAATCCGACGAAAGAAAGCAACGCCATAGAGTCTACTTGACCCTGAAAGATGGATGAATAATGGAAGATGTAGCCTTAAAGCGACATCTTATGGCAATCAAATGCATTACGCGATATGTATCGCCGGGCCTTTGCACGAGCTTGCTTCTCCGTTTCTGACAGATTTCTGTTAGACGGGCTAGGTGATGCATTTGATTGCCATGAGATGTCGCTTGAATCCTACATCTGCCATTATTCAAATTACAAATCATTTTTGTAAATTTTAAAACCTTATTGTTGGAAATTTATCAACGGTTTGAAAAAACGACAATACGTGAAAGAGAAATAAAAATTTTTGGTAAACTTACAATGCATCATGCAATTTTCAAATTTGCATTATAAAAATAATAAAAACATTTGTAAAATTTTAATGATTTTATAGTAATTTGAATTCCAACATTTTTTCGTTGTTTCACAAGTAAAGAGTATTGTAAATCAAATTTTAAACAGTGTTTGTAAATTTACAACCTTTTCATTGGAAATTGAACACCGGTTTGGGAAAATTACAATACGCGTAGGGTTACTACATTAAGATTCCAAAATTACAACTCATTAGAGTAGGTTTCTTCACATGTCTTGGATTATTACTCGAATTGTATTATATTTTATATTAGCACACGTTGATTTGTAATTTTGCTCATATTTTGTTTTGTAAAACATTTGTAATTTTACAAAAATCTTTAACAGTGTAGTGTGCAAACACTAAACAGTTCTATTTACATTCTGTCAAAAAATCGACTCTCCTGACATTACAAAGGTCGCGTTCATCATAATATAGCACTCGAGTAGCGCTATATCATTGGGCGATGTGAAGAAGCGCTACTCGCTATTCGAGCATTGCGGTTTGATCAAAACGACCTAACTACTACAGTTATTCATGTGACAATTAGCATATTCTTTCATCTGTTAATGGTACACATACAACTTTTGTAAGATTTAACTGTGAATTAGTTGTTGGAAGAAGTTATCCATTTCATTCTCAGAGAGACCTGAATTATGATATTTCAGAAAAAAAGACACAAAGTCTCGGCATCAAAAAAGCTTTTCTTTATTAGGTAACATCTGTTTCGCTCTAAAAGCGCATCTTCAGAGCTATAAATAATACAAAGTATGATATAAAGATATGCATTGTAGAAAAAACCAAACAAATAAATTATCTTACAAAAACAGCGTAGTCAAATCAGCAAGAGAATACATACAATAAATTGCATTTAGAGAAACAGACATGAAAAAACGTTGTAAAATAATAGTATAAATATACGCTATCCTGACTGTATACCAAAGCTGCCCACCGCCAGACTTCGACGACTGTCCGTTCTGAAGGGCGGAACATTATCATGTAATTTATTTTGGCCATGAGTTATATAGCCAAAAGGACACTAAATCGTTTTTAACACACATATCTAGCAAATAGTTATTACATTCAGCCGCTTAATGGGACAACAAAGAATGAAAATTAAATCCTAACGCGCGCTGCTTTTTCCTTCTACTGCTATTGTCTGCCCGTTCACATCTCCGACATTGACTGCCCAGTTGCATATCTTGCGCATTACGTTCCCTTCTCTCTCCGTTAAATGGCTGATTATATTTATTTCTCCTTATTATATTTATCTAATGCCGACGTCTCTCTGATGCAGACGTTTGCCTATTACCGACGCGACGTCTGTCCAGTGCAAACCAGGGATATGAAGCTTTTTATTGGGCGCCCGCCAACTTAGGGCAACGGGGGTAACCACTTAGTTCCACCGGTGAGGTAAAGTAATAATTGATGCTGTCGTACCAGATTAAATCCAACTCGAGTGCTGCTATCTATATCTACTGATAAGCGTGACTCAATGGTGATTCTCTTTACTACTCCATCACATAAGGTCAGAGTAACACAGGGCTGATTCAGATATTCGGTATATTCAGTTAGCAGTCTGACCATATAAGCATGCCATTTTGTTTAGCTGTTTCTTTCTGATACGTAATATCGGTAAGTAGTGTTGGTCTTGACTACTCCGAGAATATGATTTTAAACTAGCACTGGATTAAACAACGAATTTAGCGAATTACCCGTTACGATTTTGTCCATGCATTCTTGTCATATGTCAGTTGTTACCATATTTATTCCGGAGAAACTTTCGTCAATTTTTAATATTTTATTTTTATTAAATTTGTTGTAATTTTTAGGTGGAGTCCTGAGTTCTGTGATTTATGTGTATTCATTCCACTTCTTAACATTTAGATTACAAGATCAGGAATTTCCGAAAGACAACATCAGTGTTAAGTTTCTAGAGTTCTTTAACCTATATTCTGTACTGTTGGGTGATGCCTGGAAGTTAGGCACTCCTTGTATGAGTGTATACTTTTTTTAATATAAGTTTTTGGTCAGCACTCCTACTTAGCGGCTAGTATATCTGATTCAGAGCTTTCATATTAACAATAGTTTTCTAAAAATGTCTGTCCTTGCTGCTGCTGCGTCTCTTTACAAAAGTAGAAAAAGTTTAGCTGCAAGTATCCCTTGTGTGAGCGCTCCTATTATCTAGAAGCGAAAAATAAGAAATTTCATGTTTTCCCCGAAAATCCTGTCACGTTACCTTCTTGGAACTCTGCATACAAGATAAGCCCAAAAAAAAGTGTACTAACTTCTATGTATGCGAGGATCGTCCATTACGTCTATGTACAGGGTTATCCAACCAAGACTAGACAAGGCGATTTTTTGACTTTTCCTGTACTTTTATAAAAAAACTGAAATAGCCATCTTAAGTCATTTTCTCCCGCGAATTCGAATATCTTCAGCAAAAAACAATTGAACATCAAACAAAAGTACTAGGGGTCACTTTGATATTTTTTTAAATGGGATGCCGTATTTTGAATGAGCTTATCCGATTTCTCATATAAATTTTGATCTAAAATGTTGGATTTTTAATTCAAAAACGCCTTTTTTCTTCAGTTTTAAATTCGGAAAATGTTAAAAATAAAAAAAAATAAAAAAAAAATAAATTAAAAATCCAACATTTTAGATCAAAATTTATATGAGAAATCGGATAAGCTAATTAAAAATACGGCATCCCATTTAAAAAAATATCAAAGTGACCCCTAGTACTTTTGTTTGATGTTCAATTGTTTTTTGCTGAAGATATTCGAATTCGCGGGAGAAAATGACTTAAGATGGCTATTTCAGTTTTTTTATAAAAGTACAGAAAAAGTCAAAAAATCGCCTTGTCTAGTCTTGGTTGGATAACCCTGTACTTATGATTTTAACATATTGAATGCCCCTTCCCCGTTAATATTTGGTTGTTCTCCTAAGTCACCCTTTAATTGCTAACTTGAGACAGAACACAACCATGCAGGTAGTATCAAACCTTCCATATGTCTAATATCGGTAAAATAACTTCAAATCTAGTTGAGGATGTAAATAAACTTATTAGTTGTGTCCCATCCATCGATATTATGTAAAAAGAAATATATGTATAGTAATTTTCTTTTTTCTTGTTTCAGGAAACTGGTATTGACCAATCTGAGTATGCCTAGTAGTCTGGAACTTAGCGGCAGCTATCTAAAATGACATACACCTTACTAGAAATAATGCATTTCAGGTTAGTTTATTGCTGGTCCTTATTTCTTATAGTGAAAATATAATTAACTCATATTTTGTATAAGACTATAGACTAAAGACCTATAAATAAAGAGTATTATATTATAGTAGCAATTTTCTTTCTTCGTTTCACGAAACTGGTATTATCTGCAAACTGAAACTCGGCGATAGCTACGTAAAGTGACGTACGACTGACTAGAAATGTACAGTTTTGTAGGAGTATGTTTGTTTGTTCCTATACGAGAGCTTCACATTGTACAAGGATCAAAATTATATGCACTGTCGTGATGCCAACGGCTTACCTTGTGCTAAAACTCACTACATTCATATAGGTATTATTATTATATAAACTATTTTAAAATATTTACTTTGGGTGCATTTTTAATTAAAACAATTTATTTATTCTTTATTTATTTTTTCTTTTCTTTTATTATATAATATTTTATTTAATTTTTGTTATTTCAAACAAATTTGATGCATTTTGATTTACCTACTTTTCTTGATACAATAGAAGGAATTTTAAATTTCTCGCTCTGTTTTAACCCTCCTCATTAACATTTAAAGTTATTATTCATTTTCTCAAAAACTCATCACGAAATATGTAAACCGAAAAATGTTAATATTGGCAACGTCGCCAGATCTCCTCCTGTTGGCGGCGTACGACAGATGTCCTTGTACGGCTGTCGGAGGGATGATTGATGAGATGGCGGCTGCGACAGGGCGACCGCGCACCCCATCCCCATCTAGATACATTATAAAAGATTCTTACTTACTATTATTTTAAGTTACTGGAATTAGAAAACTTTAGATGTAATTATTTAGGGGATTTCTTGGGTTTTCAGTCAAAATTGAGAAGAATAAAAAAAAATTGGTTACATCGTCGATGTTTCGGTTTATAAGTCTAAACCATCTTCAGAACTTAAAAAAAAAACAAAAAAAAAAGGAACATTTTTTACATGATACTTAAAAGATATAGTATCTATAAAAATTGATATACCATATTGTTTCAATGGCTCTACTCTTAAAACTAAGCATTAGCTACATGATTAAATGGATGTAATAGGAATGCTATTTATCTTAAGACTAACATATTATTAACAAGGCTGCTATTTATTTGTAAAATTAGGTTGTTGTAAATGCACCTTAAATTCTTTGTATCAGTTCTATGATTGAAAGTGTTTTTAGTTTTTTTAATGTGAACTATTTCTTTTATGTAAGGTTTTTATGGTTAGGTTCATGATCTAATATATGGACATTGTTGAAACCAAAATTATAAAGATTGTCAATTGCATGTTGGGAAAGTGCTCCTAAGTCTTGACTGACAAACATATTAAGAAATAAAAATCGACTGGTCCCAGCGTTTTTCCAAAAAACACACCGCTGAACTTGAAATGAATTTAGACATTACTTCTGGGACTTACTGTATAGTAAGAGTGAAATGTAATTATAGGGTTCGGATTCGTTAGGATTGATTTTATTTAAATTTTAAAGTTTGTTTTCTTCGTTCATAGAATTTTTTAGGATAATTGAGGGGGTCAGTGGAAAAGTAGTACAAGTAACATTTTTCAATTATGGGAGATAAGTGCACCACAAGTTAGTTAAAGTGTATATCTGTTTAGAAAAAAAATGGTACAAGTGCTATTCCAACATCTTAGCGTCATCTATAAATCACTAGCTCAAGCTCAAGTCTTAAAAGCTCTTTTCGTTTGGGAAAAAGTAGTACAGGTGCACTTATACCATTTTTAGCCGGCGCACACTTACATGGAGTGCGATAAAGACTTTGCATTAATTGAGAAGCACAAGCGCCACGTTGAGTACGTATACGTAGGTACCTAGTGAATGGAATAGAGCCATTAAAGAGAGTTGCAAGAAATTTTCTATACCACAAATGACATCGACAGACTTTTTTGAGTTTTTCTCATTTTCAGAGCTTGAAGGTATAACTTTCATTGTTCGCAGTGACAAAGAAAAAAAGAAGATTGCCTGGAGACAAATTAGATGGATAAGAGTTGAAAAAGATTAACCATTTACAATGAAATTTAAAGACACGCTAAGTGAATCTTTCGAATTTTATGAAGCAGACTGGGCCCTAAAAAGAAAAGGAAGACCAGCAGCACAAAAACTTTGCCTATTGTATAATGAGGCACCAAAAATTAAGTTCCTAAAATGGCAAAATCTTCAACAGCTGTTGCAGTTTGTTCCTCCGGTGTACCACACTTTCTACAAAAATCTGTCACATCAACTAAAAACTAAATCAAAAGCAGGTGCTGGCAGTATTGAAGAGAAAAATGACAGCGACGAAGACATAGTAGATGAAAGTGACAGGATTATTTTGGAGTCTGATGAAGATTAGTCAGGGTGTCATTATGTACTCTTTTTCACTTCTTTAAATCAGAATTTTTAAATAAAGTATTTTTTTATGTCACTTATACTTGTTTTACTACAAATCATCATGTATGGAAAAGTGGTACAAGTGAGAAAAATTAATTTTTTCAGCAAAATGCAATTTTTTTTAAACCCAAGTATACAATTCCAAATTACATTAGAATTTTTTAAATAGATATACGTAGCCATTCTTGGACTTACTTTTACTAGGATTTTACTAATAGTCATTAACTTTGACCTTTAGTTACTCTAAATCATGTTAATGTTTATTGTACCACTTTTCCACTGACCCCCTCAATTATTACTTTTTAGGATATTCTTATTTATTCTTTATAAATATCGTCTAAACAAGATTGAGTCAGTCCGTATACCAGTTTGTGATGATGTTGCCATCATTATCATATGACATATTAAGGTCCATATATAATTTATAAAAAGAATTGTCTTAAATGCCCAGAAATATACATTGGATTAACAAAACAATATATAAAAAACATCATTAAAGAACGTAAAAACAGTTTTAAAAATGTCAGACAAAACTTAACAGCACTTTCTCAACATGCAAAATGAGAATTTTACTGACCCAAATCTGGGTTTTGCAATAACCTCTGTCTATATCTAATAAATGGCAGCTTTGTTAACAAGATAAATAGCATTCCTAATATATCGATTTAACCATGTAGCTAATGCTTAGTTTTAAGTGTAAGGCTATTGAAATAATAAGGTATGTCAACTCTTATTCTATATCTTTAAGTATCAGGTAAAAAGTGTTTCTTCCCTTGTTTGATCAAGGTCTGAAAATAGTTTAGACTAAGGAACCGAAGGAACAACATATTGATTTCAAGTTTCATCGTTATATTAGGAAATTTCCTAATTAGTTAATACAGTAATAATAGTAATATAAATTCACAATAATGCTCATTTTTTACAGATTATTTTGAGGAACGCAGGAGAAAACCGAAGCAACATGAAACTACATTGGATTTAACATTGGTGGTGATGAAATATCGGAAATAAAAAAAAAAAACTGTTTCTAAACACGCAAAGAGGATTATCGTCAAATGAGGAGGATAAACAAATAAATATTTCTAATTTGGTCAATCAAGTGCTTACTAGTGAATAAACATGTGTTTATCTAAGCGATTGGATTAGGTTATGCTACTATTATCAATATAATGTGTTTTTTTTTTAATATTAAAAGGTAGAGGAAAACGGGGATTAGGAGTTAGCTGCACAGGCTAGACCGTTCTCTACATCTCTCTATTATTTAGACAGTTTTATTTTGACACTAGTCGTCTTAAGTTTCTAATTATTATCATACTTTATACTAGATTAAAAGCTCCTATGCGAGTCTACTGGTATTCTATTTAAATAATTCGACTTAAAGTCTGTAACATTCGGAGGTATTTACTATTCCTTAATAAGTGAGGTCATTAACTAATTTTATTTGCTACTATTGTAGACACTTCTTTTTTTTTTAATATTTTAAGACTTACTTGAATCTAAAACACTGTCTTTATTTTTCCCTTCTAATTGATTTGAATGATGGCCGCTGCTGAGTAGCGCCCCCGATTTTGATCCCCAAATAGGGTGAACATCGCATCACATTATTCTTATAACGCCATAGTTATCTTTCTCGGATCGTTGACTCTGCACTTATTAATTTATTTCTGCGTTTAGAATATCCAGAAAGTGATATTTTGTTACATTATACAAATTCTCATAGATGCAACGATGTTTTAACAAGTTTCTGTGGCAAGTTAAGAACGATGTGTATGTACAGGGTGTCCATTTTTAGATGTAATTGCAGGGTATCTTAGTCAGACTAACTAGTAAAGATAGAGACTTGCGGTTATTACATCATTGCGCTCCTTTTTCATAAAACAAAAGGTGCCGCAAATACAATTGTCATAGCTTTCTTAGATTTTAAGCTATACAGGGTATTTTCAAAAATGTTTGCTTTTTGACCAACCCCTGTATTTCAGTTATCCTTTAACTGATTAAAAAATTCAAAACTGTTTGTAAGAGAGTTTTTTAAGTGGAATGCAGTGGCGCACTTACTTTTATTCTAGGAGTCTTACTTTTCGAGATTTAAGGCAAACATATAATTTTTTTATGGGACATCCTGTATATTTTTCTCTTATTTGCAGGGTGTTCCATTTAAAAAATCATATGTTTGCTTTAAATCTCAAAAAGTAAGACTCCTAGCACGCCACTAAATTCTGCTTAAAAAACTGTTTTAGAAACAATTTTCAACTTTTTGATAAGTTAAAAGGGAACCGAAATCGAAAACACCCTGTAGCTTCGAAACTAAGAAAGCTATGTCAATTCTGTTTGCTGCATCTTTTGTTTCACGATAAAGGAGCGTAATAATGTAATAACCGCAAGTCTCTATCTTTACTAGTTACTCTGACTAAGATACCCTACAATTACATCTAAAAATGGACACCCTGTACATACACATCGTTCTTAACTTGCCACAGAAACTTGTTAAAACAACGTTGCATCTATGAGAATTTGTATAATGTAACAAAATATCACTTCGAAAAATGGACACCCTCTACACTGAGTAAAATATTTTTCTTGTGCCAATCAAAATGCCCAATTGATTTTTTGTTAATTGTGGTAATGCATCCTATATTTCATCAAGTGATATATATATATATATTGCAGGTAAGATATTTTCCGAAAAAAATTTAGGTCATTCAATAAAATTATTTAATGTTCGAATATTTTCTTAACTTAAACGGAATTTTATTGTTCCAAATAAATTTTTCTAATATAGTTTTCTCCGGATTTTCTTTTAGTAGGGCTTTGCTATAAGAATAAACTAATAGTTGCTTCAAACATTAGATGTAAAAATAATGTTATGAAATTTTTAATCCTCGTGTAATTCCTCTGGTTGACGACAGTTTCCAAAATTATAATTTAATTTTCAAATAAATATGTGGTTTCCCGAAAAATATGCTTATGATGCAGTGGTCATATGACCATCTTCTTCCTCGGTGACAATTGTGCATAATGTATTTTCGATTGCTTTTAGTAGGAAAACAGTTACATTTAGGTATAGGACATGTTACATGAGTTATGATCAGAATTCCATGCAGAATCCGAATATGCAATAATATATAGGGCATTATATTAAAAAATGTATAAATTTGATTCGGTGCGTTTTTGTGGAAGACCCTGTATTATACTTCTATTATCGTTAAAAAAATTCAGACAATGCCCCACATTTCAGTAAAAAAATCAGCTTTCTATCTTAAAAAATGAAGAGGCTAGAGTAGGGTGACATTTATTAATAACCAATAACCCTGTACCTGACTAATGAAATTGGTTATGCCATTCTAAAGCTATTTTTACATAATTTTGAAAGAAAACAATGGATATACATAAAGAAGTATTTTATAAAGAACCCGAATAAAATGATTTTCCCTCGCATGTCTGAGTTGCCCATGATTTGTTTAAAATAATCCTTTAAACAAAATACACCATGGCTGTCTCGACTGATAGCATCATATGCGTGACTGAAGTTGTCGTGTCCAAATGAAAATGGCTGCCAAAGCGAGTGAACGAACTGTGGCCGTTTTTATTTTTCCTTAAAAATTATGCAAATAACATGTTGTGTCGATGTGTTTTCTTGATTAAAAGTTGTACACAACCTAATATTAGAGTGTATTATCGTAATAACTTTGGGGCATATAACATGTTATGGCAGGGAAAAATAAATAAAAAATATCGAAATGATAGAGAACAACTTTGTTTTGTGTTCGTGACGATGATACCTTCTGGGCAAATAGAAAAAACTAATAATAATGGTTTCGTGTCTGGTTGTCGACACAAAATTGGATTGGAGTATTGAGTGGTCATATTTCAATGAAAAATTTCTAATAAAATACACTTTTCACAAATACGTTGATTTGAAATTTATAGCTCTGCATAACTGCCTCGAAAAAATAATACCCCCTTGTTTTATGCCAGTAAGAATTAGAATTAAGAATTCTTATATCCTAACAAACGCTTGGATTCTCTCTTAGGTTGCAGAAATGAAGCATATAATTTAATAAAGAAAACTTTAAATTGGTAAAGGTTAGGGTTAGGTTTAAATGGTTATCGTTTTCCAGATATTAATTAATTACAATTATTTTTTTGAAAACATGACCTGCAATAAATGCTGATATTTTAAACTTCTGAGGTACACTAGACACTAAGATTCAGTTGAAGGAGAAATGCTCAAAGTTACAGGTATTTTGAAATCGAAAGAAATCGTTCATTATTCTCAAAGCGGCCTGGTTGCAATTTAAAGGCAATAAAAGACACAAAGTCTCGGCATCAAACTAATTTTTCTATATTGGTTACATGTTTTGCTTCAAAAGGAGCATATTCAGATCTAAAGACTGTTAATAAATAATAACCCAGTATGACCACTTAAAATAGGGTTGCCATCTCTACAATATAAAAACCCTGACAAGGCTACTTAAAAGTCCGGACAAAATCTGGACGGTACGGAAGTAAATACTAAAAGCACTTGTACCTAATGACTTAATTAAATAAAAAATTATTTAAAAATAAATATGGGTATATACAGGGTGGCCGACGAGGTATACTTAATGCAAAACAAAAACCGATACACGTCATACTTCGAGTGACGGCAACGTTATCAACAGTGTTACCAGCTTGCAACCAAAATATCCGAGTGAGGGAATTACACAGCTTTTTCATAAAAACAAGATAAATATACAAAAATGTCCCATGGTTTGTATATTTGTTTACTGCATAATACCTCTTATCATCAACTTTAGTAGATCTAACACTCCTTTGGTTTTCATCTTGATAAGATCGACCAATGGTACCATTCTGAAAAATTCATGTTTCATCCAAGGAAACGAATTGATAAATTTCTAAGATACTTCTTTTTCTTTAATATATTTTTTAAAAATACCAATCGTTTCAAAGCTACATGGGAAAGTTCCATAACAGTTGTCTATCTTTTAATTTCTTACTTCAAGTTGAATAATACAACTAACTTGTTTCATACATTCCATAAACAGTGTCACTGATAGAACCTATATCCAATCTTGACACATTAACAACTCTCTTTCCTTTTAGGTGGAGTTTTTGTTAAAAAATAGACGCACAGCAAAATTATATTAATTTTTACAAGCTTAAATAAACAAAATATTTGCTATAAGTGGGTTCGTATCAAAGAAAAATAATTTAAGTTTGTAGTAAATTCAATATCGCGTAAAGTTTTAATATTTTTTGCCCAAATTTAATTTCCTCGTACTTTCTTACGGATTTACAATTATCAGCTGATTGAAAGCGTGCATCGGGTTTTGTTTCGCATCGACTATATGTGAGATATTTCTTATATAAATTCTATGACTAATTCTAAGCAAAAATTATTCTATTCACTTTTCCCGAATTCCTAACGATTCTTGAAATATTGGGGGTTGAAATTGAACTAAATTACTAGAGGGCTTAGGAAGAAATCTGGTTTATTTCAATAAAAGCGTAATGACATTATAATTATTGAAGCTGCTCGATATGACCACCGCCTTGTGCAATGAATAACTCGATCCTCCGTCGGAGTTCTTGTTCCCAGTAGTTGTAGTTCTCCATATTGTCATTCACCTCATAAAACAATGCATGAATATTCTGGGTGAGTTGGTCCTTGTTATTAGGCTTTTCCATTGAATGGGTAAGTATCTTCACGCGTCCCCACATGAAAAAGTCTTGTGGGCTGAGATCCGGAAATCGCCATGGCCAAACAATAAAACCACCACCAAGAATCGTTAGGATTGGAAAAAATTGAATAGAAATATTTTTGCATAAAATTAGTCATAGAATTCATATACGAAGTATCTCGCACACCTTGGGGGCCACCCTGTAATAAGATTTGTTGGACGAACCATGGAAAAAACTTAAAAACATTAATAAAACAAATAAATAAATTCTCAACATTTAGAAACTTAAAAAAAATATTAATAAGTATGTGTCACATAAGTGAGAAATCTACAAATATTTAATTTGCGAGTGGACATCATTTAGTAGTATTGATTGTTCTGGTTGTAGCAGAAAATCATAATACTCTAAACAAGTGCAATTTAAATTGAACCTTCTAAAAATAAAATGTTTTGTAGTTTCCAGTTTAAGTCTATTTCGTTCTTTGGTCCACTGAGCAGCAATTAAAGAGAAGATCATCTAGATATTTGTATTGTGTGCTGTTAACGCATAAAAAAGCGGGCATATTTTTATTAATTCAGAATATTCTTGTAAAAATTTGCAGGACGAAAAGTATTTGAACCACTTCTTGTGAGGGTTCCGATCACTGTTCTGCAAAGTATGTTTTTAATGCCGTGAACTGATCAAAGAGTTTTGAATAATCAATTTCTGCTTCTATTTTTCAAAGGTAGGAAATTGAGGGGATGAAATCAGTTTCCGACTACCTACTTCATTTTTTTTTAGGTCGTTGAAATATAACCAATTAAATACTTTAAATTCATCAAATAGTTTAATCGGAGTATTTAAACATTATATTACTTTGTCGTAAATCCAAAATCCATTATCCTTGAAAACAAGGCACTCATTTTTAAAACCATCATCAGTTAATTTTTTTTTAAATATCTCTAATTTA
Source organism: Polydrusus tereticollis (assembly GCA_963920685.1). NCBI lineage: Eukaryota > Metazoa > Arthropoda > Insecta > Coleoptera > Curculionidae > Polydrusus > Polydrusus tereticollis. The sequence continues at coordinate 85,073,240 of OY987329.1, read as the reverse complement.
AGTGCGTAAAAAAATGATTTTTTTCTCTTTCTTATAAAGTGGTTGGGACCCCGAAAATCCGGTCAAGTTATTGAAACCCGCCTGGTCAACCCCGGACGACGGACTTATCCGGGGAAATTCCTACGGATGACAACCCTACTTAAAACCTAATACTAACACTTACCCTACTGTAACAACAATATTGGAAGAAAAAATAGCACAAAATTAGCAATTACGTTGACCAGCAAAAAGCAGCAAAAACAAAAACTCTAAAAACATCCTGCACAATATATTTTATATAATATTTAAAAATAAAAACTAATGTATTTCGGACGAAGTTGACGGGTTGCATACTATTTAATAATAATAGTAATAATAATGATAATAAATGACTTTATTGTAATGATTAGATTATAGACGGCAAAGTTATAGCAAAGCTTCCTCACTTAACCGCTACGATATATTTAAATAGTAGGTAATTAATAATCACTGTACTAAATAACTAATTAACCAAATAACAGAAAATTAAACTCTATAAATTCAAAGTAACCTTATAATATTTACTATAGTAAGTAATATTTAAGTAATAAGTACTAAGTACTTAACATTATTACAAGTATCAAGCTATATTCAAAATATAACTCAAAATAGTATCAACTTGATTTGCGTATAATTGAGAGTAAATTAAATAGGAACTGTTATACAAAAGTTTGTACCTATTATTTTTTTGACTGACAGCTTAAATTTGATGCCAGTAGAAAATTTCACGCTGGTAGAAACCTTACTATAAAGATTGGCTACATTAAAACTGAAGGATCTTTCAAAATATGTTGTGTAATGCAGAGGTGTAGTAATTGTAGATTTGTGGCGAATATCCAGGTTATGTTTATCATCGCGGAATTTAATTTTTGGATTTAAACACTGAGGGCGTCGTTACAAAATAATTTTGTTATAAAGAACAAGTGCATGGAAAGCTCGCCTTTCATCCATTCTCAGTAATTCAATATAAAATAATAAAAAAAAAACAGCAAAGAGATCTTCCTTCGGAACTTAAAGTATACAAAAATTAGTTCATAAAGTAAACAGAAAAAGGGCTTAAGAACTAAAATTTATAGTTTATTAATAGTATTATTTATTTCAACTTTGTTTAGGCACTTACTTAAACTCTCTGGATCAGCTGCAAGTAGTTTCATGGCAGGTATAACTGAGGTTGAAGAAGTTTTATGTTCTTTTTTACTCAGGCATACCTTTAAAAAGTGCCTACGTTTACCACATCCATTGTAAATGGAATCTCATGCAAAGCATAAACTACGTAAATGCTTTTTATTCTTTCCACAGAAGTAACATTTATAAGCAGAAGAAATTCTATCTTCAAGTTTCTCCTATGTTTCTATGCTTCCGGACGTCACAGAATTTATAAAACTTGACAGTAACATAAAATATAAGCTTCTGAGTTTCTCTGTGCAGCTTCTAATAATTGGGCTTAGAGTTGCAATATACAGGGTGTCTGTAAAAGGACTTTAAAAAAACCTACCACATATTCTTCAGACCAAAATTAGCCGAATTAAGTAAACTTACCTTAGTACAAAGCTTCTTAGTTTGGGCGCTAGACGGCACTGAAATGACAATCTTTAAATAGTTTTTCTGTATTATTTCAAAAACTGTTCATGCTATTTTGCCGAAATTTGGTACGTTGGCATAGCTTTATGGGACAAAAAACCCATGTTACAATTCTGATTAATATCAGTCCATGGGCGTAGAATCTGGATTTTTTACTAATTGCTTGTCTCAGATTTCTATGCCAATGGAACAAGAGGGGGTTGCGCACAAAATTCAGATGAACCAACTCATTTGCTATAAAAAAGGTACTCTTGATAAGACTCGATTCCTCTGACGGTTTTCGAGAAATTCGCATTCTATTACTTAACACGTAGTAGTTTTTACCACGTAGTACTTGGGTTTTATAGAATTTTTCTGTTTTTGATTTCTACGCCAATGAAAGATAAGAGGTTTAAGTTTAAAATTTAGATTAAACCAACTTATTTATACAAAAAACCTGTTGAACAGTTTTCTTGTCATCTGCTTTTTGTTCGCACAGTTTTTTTCAGGTATGTACAACACGACCTTACACCTCACAAACGATTGTTATTGTTGGTTATTATTAGTTTCATCTGACAACATAATATTATTGTCAAATTTGTAACATTTAATATTGTTGCTAACGTTCAATCATTTTATCTGCTTGCATTAATTATTAGAAAACTTTAATTGTGGTGAACTATCATGGCGGTGTAATACACTAAAGCAGAATATACCGATATGATATTGGTATTTGGGTATTGCCAAGGAAATGGTCGAGAATGTGTCAGAGCCTACTCCGAAAGGTTTCCAAATCGTCGTATACAAAGCCACCCGACGTTTGCTGCTGTTGAAAGACGCCTGCGGGAAAACGGCCAATTTACTCCTAAAGCGATTGATAATGGAAGACAGCGTTTTGTAAGGGTTCCTGAAGTCGAGGAAGACATTTTAGAACGTATTGCAGAAGATCCAGAAATAAGCACCAGGAGGCTAGGTAGGGAAATAGGCGTGTCCAAAGATATTGTTCATGAACTACTTCAAGAACAGTTGCTATATCCATACCATAAGATGCCAGTTCAAGATCTTTTACCTAATGATCCTGAAATGCGCCTGGTTTATAGTTGGCTTGTTCATAGGCAGAGAAAAGAGAATCCCAACTTTGCCAACAATATTTTGTTTACCGATGAAGCATGTTTCACAAGAAGAGGGATTACAAATTTTCATAATGAACATGTTTATGCGGATGAAAATCCACATGCTATCAAGGTAAAACATTTTAGAATTAATGTGTGGGCTGGAATAATTGGTAATCACATTGTTGGTCCTGTCATTATTCCACAAAGATTAACCGGGGAAATTTATTTGCAACATCTACAAAATACGCTGCCAGATTTTGGTGTAAGAAGGTGTAAGAACAGTCAGCCATACTTCGATATCGCTGACTGAACCTCGCCCAGTAAACTCATTATAATTTATTTCACAATTTCTGTAATATTATTAAATAAAAGACCTTTATTATTATTATTATTATTATTTTTTGCTAGAAGATTTACCTTTACAACTTCGGAGAGATATGTGGTTTATGCACGATGGAGCTCCACCACATTTTGCATTAAATGTTAGAAACTTTTTGAATCATCAGTACCCAAATAAATGGATTGGTAGAGGTAATGCCCCTGTAAATTGGCCACCACGATCTCCGGACTTAAATCCATTGGATTATTTCTTATTTATTATATCTTAAGACAGTGGTTTACAGGACAACTCCAGATAACGCAGAACAACTATGGCAACGTATTCAAGATGCAATAAATATTCTTAAGGGCGATGAACAAGTTCTGCAAAAAGTGTGTTTTAATTTTCCTCGACGTATAGATCTTTGTATTCATGAAAATGGTGGATATTTTGAGCAATCTTTATGATTTAGTTATTTTTTACTTTCCTTGTAAACACTAATACGTATTAAGTAATAAAATGCAAATTTCTCGAAAACCGTCAGAGGAATCGAGACTTATCAAGAGTACCTTTTTGTAGCAAATGAGCTGGTTTATCTGAATTTTGTGCCCAAACCCCTCTTGTTCCATTGGCATAGAAATTTGAAACAAGCAATTTGTAAAAAACCCAGGTTCTACGCCCATGGACAGGTATTAATCAGAATTGTGACATGGGTTTCTTTGCCCCATAAAGCTATGCCAACGTATGAAATTTCGGCACAATAGTATGAGCAGTTTTTGAATTAATGTAGAAAAACGATTTAAAAATTGTCACTTCAGCGCCGTCTAGCGCCCAAACTAAGCAACTTTGTACCAAGGTAAGTTTACTTAAATCGGCTAATTTTGTTCTGAAGAATATGTGGTAGGTTTTTGTAAAGACCTTTTACAGACAACCTGTATTATTTGCTAGTAAACGGTGTCCAATATGATTTGAACTCAATCCACTGATAAAAGAATGTGTTAGGTATACTGTATAATATTTATTGCAGCTTTCATCGGCAGCCTTAAAATTGTAATATTTACTAAGTTGCTTCAACTCCTGCAAATATTTTCTAATTTTCTCACCGGGTTGTTGTTCTCTAATAGTCAAAGAGTGTCTAGAAAATACCTCGTTTTTACGCTTGCTAAAAATAGAATCCAGAGTTTTAAGAGGTTCTTTATCCGTTTTACAACCGATGATAAATTAGTAGTTTGTATGACTTCGTGATAAAATTAATTAAAGGTTTCAGTTTACCATCATCATCTATGTTTTTGATAGGTGACATAATACTTTCCAATGGGTCCATTTTTGAGCAGCTTTGGGAGAGTTCTGATCAGTGTCGAATCTTTCAGGTCGTAGAAGTTTATACATTCTAGTTAAATAAATTCGATAATATGCTTTATTCAATTAGAACATAGCATGACATTAAATAATAGATTTTGACATCAATATATAACAATTTAATCAACTTGTACAACAAACAGGTGTATTAAATATAGCACAGTCGCTGTTAACGTTAGGATATGAACAATCTCATAAAACAAAATCCCTAAAATAGCGCCATCAGCGTCTGGTTGAAAAACTAGAGTTACGGGGAACGACATTCGCCATTTAAGTTATCCTAGCCTGACATTCACCATAGAGAAGGGAGATGCGCCTTCTGGTTATTAACATTAATTTTTTGGTTAGTCATTTCATTGTCATATGTCTCATCTTATTGTTGTTATGGTTTCGATATTCTAGAACTTCTAGCCCTTGTCAGCTGAAAAAATCTTTAGAAATTATGAAAGAAAATTATTCAAAAGCAGTTCTAATAAATGCATTTATTTTTTTTTGGAGAATATGATAAAACTTATAAACAGGACATGCAGAAAGTTGAATGAAACTATCTCCAAATCAACCGCTAATTAAGAACAAGAAATCAAAACAATTTCGTTTCCATTTAAAATATTAAAGTTGCTGTACTTTATAGCAAAAGCGGCAACACTGTAGAAAATATCTTAGCTGGGTAGAGCACATCTTATTATGTAAAAAAATATCGTTGGATTGACTGGTTTGCGGCAAACGTCTAATACGCCATCTACGTGATTCACTGTGTATAACAGTATCCCATTTTATCCTAAAAAAAATATTAAAATTTTTATTTTACCATTTTTATCTTTTCATTTAAACGTTTAGTTGATAAAAAAAACCTTTTTCCGCACTCCATCCACTTCAAGGAGAAATAGGAAATTAAAAATTTAAATCGTTATTCCATTCCAGTCGCTTCGCATCATCCCGTCCGACATTCGATAAGGGGAGGCCCTGGCTGTCACTCAGCGTTCGTCAACTGTCACAGGCCCAGGGAGGCAACATGGCGGCCAGAACCCCACTTGTCCGATGATTGACATATTCAACAATCACATGTTTATCTCCGCATTCTCACAGAGTATCGCGTATCTCGTCTATACCCGTCGGGCCATTTTCTAATATTCAATCATGTCCTGTCGTTGTATTGCTTGTTTGCATGTGTTTCGATGACACATAAACTTTAATTATTGCTTTTGGTCTGAAAGTTAATTAACATTAAATTTCTAGAATACCTAGTTTCATTTTAAAAAACTTCAACACTCTGTATAACTATAGTATGGAGATATTGAATCCTAATTAGGAAAGAAATGTGTCTTAATTGCAACTTTTTGGTAGCTGCCAAATCTCAACAACTAAAAACGACAAAGCTATCAAACCATATACGGTTATAAACATATTTTATTTTAATGGACATTTTGTATAAAACTCGGGGTGTACTTCAACCTTTTTCCCTATTTAAATTCTGTAATATGTAGAAATAAGGTGTGTTTAAGCTGGAATGGTATTTTAATTTGTATCGCCTCGACTGTTCCAGTTACTTTATTTTGTTCTGCTCACCCCAATTTCATTAATAAAAAAGGCTGAAAGACACCATCAAGTTATATTGTGGTTGATCATGCCCCATCTGTAGAGTAGTCACGATTTTGGTAGTTTTTACCTCTTGTAGAATGAAATTAATAGACAGAAATTAAATACATTTCATAACTATCGATAAATGAAAACCTATTGCGACACGAAATATATTTTCCTTCTTTGCAGTAAACCGCTGGTCACACGCTGGTAAGGATTGTCAGGCCATACAATGGAATTGTCCAAACTGCAGTAAAATGAAATACAAACCGGAAGAAGGTATACATTCTTCAAGGGATGCTGAGTGTCCAATATATCAAAGAAGACTATCACTTCAGAGGAACCACATAAATTATTCTAATGATTTTTTAACACAGGCGTAAAAAATAGGACACACGTAAAAAATTGTGATCAAAAAGCTTTGATCAAAAAAGCGATAAGCGTAATTCACCAAAACGTCCAATCTATTGGTTACTCAATAGTCCGAATTAATGACATGATGAAAGACAATTTAAATTGCCAAATTTTGTGTTTAACTGAACACTGGAAAAGTGAAGACCAGTTGAAAAACTACTTAATAAACGATTTTTGTTTAGTATCAAGTTTTTGTCGGGAGGAGGGTAAACATGGTGGATCGGCATTGTTTTCTAGAAAAAGTCTAAAATGTAAGGAGAGAGCAGACATTACGCAAATGGCAATGAGGAGTATTTAAATGTGTTGCAATAGTATGTAACTTCGGTAAGGTGGAGACCACCATTATTGGTATATATAGGCCACCCTTGGGGGAGATTAATCTTTTTTTGGACAAAATTGAGTGTTTGTTAGTTAAAATTTTTCAAGAAAATCGATTAGTAGTCATTATAGGCGATTTTAACATAGAACTTCTTAAGATCGATAAAATAAAAACAGAGTTAATTTCTATACTAGACTCGTTTAACATAAATCAAACTATTTTTGAAAATACTCGAATATCAAGAAATAGTGCTAGCTGTATAGATAATATTTTTACAAACGGTGAATTTTTTAGAACTAGGGTATTTGAGAACTTTGTATCTGACCATACTGCACAAAAAATTGAATTTGAGTTAAATCTACCTAAAGAAAATCCTCCTGTATATACTAGATTCTTCACTGAGGAAAAGAACGTCAATTTTTTGAGCAATTTAAATGAACAAGACTGGCTGGAAATATATAGAGTAGAAAAATATAATGCCAATGAACAATGGAATATTTTTATAAATACAGTGCTGGCCTTATTTAATCAGAATTTTCCTCGAAAATTAATAAATAAAAAACCGCGTAAAAAACTCCTACAGATATGCAGTATAAGAATGTAAACGCAGATTGGATATTTTATTAATGCTATCTAGATTTGATGCAAACTTTAAACAAAGATACAATGAAGGCAAACGAGTATATGATTCAACATTAATATCACTAAGAAAGAAAAACTATAAAAGTCGCATAAGAAATTTAGATAATAAGACTAAATGTATGTGGACAACATGCAGAGAGATAACAGGAAAAAATTCCAATTTTTCTGAAATTAAGATTGAGGGAGATTCTGAAGATATAGGAAATAGGTATAATAAATTTATATTATCAGTTGTGCCAGAAATTTTGAATAATTTAAGAGATATACCTTTTTCTTGTAGTATAAATAACAATGTACGATCAATGTTTTTGAAACAAGTAGAACCAGGCGACATTATAGAGATTGCTAGCAAACTAAAAAATAAGCACAGCAGTGGGATAGATGAACTTCCAATAAGCATTGTAAAGATGGCAACTCCAGCATTAAAAAATATATTATCATACTTAAATAGCAGCTCTTTTAGCTTTGGAGTGTTCCCAGATAACTTAAAAACTGCACTTATTAAACCACTATATAAAAAAGGAAATCCCGAAAGTCTGGATAGTTACAGGCCTATAAGCTTATTACCCGTATTTTTAAAGATCCTCGAACATGCAATGAACACCCGATTAATAAAGTTTTTAAGTGAATGTGACATCCTTGTAAATTGTCAACACAATACACAAACGGCAATTTTTGAATTTATAACATATATATTGGATCTCATCGAGAACGGGGACTTAGCACTGGGCACGTTTCTAGATTTATCTAAGGCCTATGACTGTCTAGATCGACATATACTTTATTAAAAAATTAGAATTGTATGGTATTAGGGGTAACACTAAAAAATTTCTAGTGTCTTATTTAGAAAATAGAAAACAATGTGTCAGTCTAACAAACAATGAAAAAATATCGGGATCTGACATGCTTCAAAACAATATAGGTATAAATTGAAAAAGTAGTCCATACTTACAGTGGAGTTGATATGATAGGAAATAAAAAACTTGAAGTCTTGTTCCACAAAATAAAATTTTGTGGAGGAAAACTTCAAGTTTTTTATTTCCTAATATAGGTATATCACAGGGTAGTATTTTGGGTCCTCTTCTGTTCATTGTATTTGCCAATGATCTGTCTACTGTAGTCAATGAAACTTTTCAACACATTGTTAAATATGCAGACGATACAAATTTAATTATAGGTAGTAAAAAAATAGAAGATTTGCTTCAGAAATCAAAACTCTTCTTTGAGGTAGTCACAGAGTGGTTTCACAAAAATAGACTGGTTTTAAACAATGCAAAAACAAATGCTATCGTCTTCAGTACAAAACAGGCTACAATAATTAAACCAGAAATCATCGAAACCGAAAATGTAATCATTGCAGTATCTGATAAAGCCAAATTCCTAGTTGTATATATAATATTGATGAGTATTTAGACTGGTCGGATCATATAAATAGTACTGTTAAAAAATTAAACTTAATTTGTTATGGTATACGAATCATGGGTAAATACATGGACGAGAGAACACTAAGAATAACATACATAGCAAATTTTGAATCAGTGTTGAAATATGGCATAATTTTTTGGGGACGGCACAGTTTAATGCAAAGTGTATTTGTAGCGCAAACGAATATTGAGAGTAGTTAAAAAAAAGAAGTATTTAGAAAGTTGTAGGGGTTTATTTAAAATTCTAGAAATAATGACTGTATATGCAATTTACATAATATATGAATGTCTATTGTCCTTTATTAAAAATAAGGATCGTTTTGGAATCCAATCTCAAAGTAGATATGAAATACGTACTTTAGAAGTAATGTATCCTATTCATAGACTTTCATTAACTAAAAGATGTCCTCAATACATGTGTTTAAAGTTATTTAATGCATTGCCTTGAGAACTAAAAACAATAAGCGAACCAAAAATATTAAAAAAAACAGTTGAGAAAGTACTTGGTAGAATTAGAACCCTACAGCTTGAAAGATTTTTGTAGTAGTTTGTAAGAATAATGTATTGGTTGGAATTCTTGTACGACGCTATTTCACTTTATGCTGCATGTAACTTGTAAACATAATTTAAAATAAAGTTTTTTATTATTATTATTATTATTATTATTATTAAAGAAAGTAAATAAAAAAAAAATTTAAGCAAAAACAAAATATAACTATCCAGGTACTGAAACTATCTATGTCTATCCAGGTGAAAAATAGCTTGGTAAGGTGTAAAATGTCGTAACCAAGTGCAAAATGTCTTAGTCATGTACAAATCAAATATTGCATCCAGATTTAAATTGTCACACAGTATTTGGGTTCAAGAAGGCGTCCCGGCAATAGAAACACATTTTTATGATTAGTAAATGCCCAACAGACTAAACAAAATGTAATTTTTAAAGTAAATACTGGAGAAACTTACTTAAGCAGTGAAAAAAACAATGAATTAAATATAAAATGGCTAGGCGAGACTGATTTTAAATCATTATGTGTTTAGTTCATTTTACGAACCCCACATTTACTTGAAAATGAGAAGAAAATAATATTTTCCACATTGATTACGAGTGCCTACTCCAGGACTCGAATAAACAACATCTGGAATATCGGGATCACCTGTGTCAAAATATGGAGGAAGTATACAAGAACTGATCAAATTGGGTTCGCCTTCAACTTGGTATGAATTTGATAGTGTACTTGTGTCAAAGTTAGAATGTTTAGAGAATTGAACGAAATCTATTGGGGTGCTGGTAAAAAACTTCGAATTACTAGACAATACGATATGTAGAAGTGATCCTAAAACATCAGCAGGCAAAAGCTTAAGGACCAGTTTGGGAACAGCATTCTAATTAGGCATTTTTAAAACCGAGTCTTTAAATTGGCATTCATCAAAAGCCAAATCAAATCAAATTAATGCAATGGCATTTTTGCAATAATCAGGATAACTACAGGAAAACTTGATTTTGCTTATTGAATTAGTGTATAGGTGACATAATAGGCCATCTTAGATAATAATAGAGGCAAATAAGGAGCATACACCTATGGTATTAAATGGCAAAAGATAAAAATAAAAACGTGCATAAGTCTGAACATTGAAATTCTTCGGCATAGCCCTATCTGCATACGCTTGGACTGTGGATATATATCATTTCTACAAATTATGGTTGCTAGATCTCTTTGGAGAGTTAGTTGTAACAGTATGCTAAAAATGTTAGAACAGGACCAATTTGAGTTCCAAAATACTTACGGCATATTGAACCTTCAAAGCGTACATTTTACATTTAGGTTGTATACCTATGATATAAGGTAATAAGGTAGCTTAACTATCCTAAAATTCTTCAAAATTTGTAAAAACAGCCTGTAGAGGATAAAACAAGGACTAGGACAGCAAATGCTGATATAAAAATTTAAAAAATATCTTTAGGCGTCGTTACCATCAACAATTCGTTCGGAGATTTACAGTTCACAGAACTTTTCTGGTTTGGTTGAAATAAAACAATGATTTTATTTAATTTTTTACATCAAATTTAATTTAAACCTAACAATTAAAAAAAAAATTTAAAAAATTTTTTCCCCTTCATATGGTTTAAACTATTCCATTGTCTTACTTAAAATGTTTCTTTTTTGATCAGAAAATCCGAATTTAACCAAAACTTTATTCATATCTAAATATGATTATACATCTCACATACCAAGTCTTCAACCTTTAAAGTTACTTATGAGTTGTACACATTAATTTGAGACAACGTTTTTTCTACTAAAGTCGATGTTAGTATCCCCTGATGATGAGTGCTTAAGCGCTCGAAACGTGTAGGGAACATTTTTATTTACGATCATCATTATTAAACTGTGGAGAAAGACTGCATTGTTTTATTTACTTTACATTACCTCCACTGAAAGCATGGACTATTTATTCAACTTTTTCTTCTTCTTCTCCTTCTTTTATACACAAAAAGGACAACCAAACAGTTGAGTGAGTTGCCGTAATCTAGATTGGGGTTTTAACAACGTCTGTTTTTTTATACATATAGTATGAGAGAGAAAGATAGAAAGGGATAGTCTACCATATAAAATATGTATTAGTACTACCTATATGGCTATTACCCTGAACAAGTTGATGCAGCAACTGAGATAGAACATCAGGATCCTTTCGACTTCTGCGCATGCTCTGTAAGGGCAGGCTTATTTCTTTAGAACAGCCTAGAAAATAAGAGCAATGATGAAATTAGCAAAAATCTGGCTAGAAAATTGCAAAATAAGCATTGAGTTGGTAATTACATGTGTTTTCAAATTATTATGTTTTCTGTTGTAAACTAAAACACGTCAAATAAATATTTCATAATATAATAGAGGGTGACAGCGTAACAACGTCTCATTTTTACACAACATAACCTCAAAAGTCAAAATCTCTAGCAAAAGTTAATTTGATTGAAAGTTCATTTCGTCGAGTTGTATTGTTATTATTGCTAATTGTTTTTGTGTCACTGTTTATCTTTACTTTTCTGCAAATTTTGATAATGTGTGTGAAGTGTGATAATTTTGTGACGATGCCAAGGCAAAACAGAATATTTTGCGTTATTTGCAACAGGCGTATAAACATGAAGAAAGATTAATCTTTCCACAAGTATGTACCTAGACGGGATGTTTCTTTCTTTCTTCCTTTTAACTTAATTACATTAATTTGATGAGAAAACAATAATTAGGTAGTCTATTTCCTAAAAATTATAATATCCTCTGCTGCTGTTGATATAATTAGGTACCTACCTAACGTTTCTGAAAATTGCATGTAATTCGAAGAATCCTACAAGAACCTATATTTTACCTGTTGAACTCTAAAAATAATTGTTTAATATCAAATAAGGTTTCATTAATATATTTTTCTGCAGCCGTCTCAAAAATAAAATTTTCGGTTTGATTTATTAAATCGAAAATACCACTTAACACAAATGGTACCGAAAGTAGCTAATTTCGGGACGATTTTTTTCACTTTCGAAACGATTTCTTGACTTTCGGGACGATTCTTGCTACTTTCGGGACGATTTGGGTATCTATGTAGCTTTGACAATAACATGAACTTTGTATTTTATTATGACAGCGCTTGTCATGTAACATTGGTGTGTGTTTCTCGCTTTTCAAATCCAAAAAATGGAAATCAGTAGTGAAAGTGGGGCTGAAATGATTCCACATGAGATTATTGAATTTGCTATAACGGCTACTTATGAATTATTGCAGGTAAAGTCAAGAGAGAGGTATAAATTGGTCTATAATTTATTAACTATCGTATATGTAATTGTTTATATAAAGTTCATACGTTATTATCCATCGATATCCTTTTTTACATACAAAACAGATACAGAAAAAATATTGTACGTAACACGATCCAAAAGTGATTTTACAGGACTCGCAGGATTCCCGGACTCACCTACGGCTTGTCCTGGAAAGTTCCTACTCATTCCGTAAAATATCACTTTCGGAAGTTGTTACGTAAATTACTATTACCTGCGTTCTTTTTATTTTTTCAGTCGGAATATACAAAATTTTAATCAAACCAAAAACTTAATGCTGTTGTCAAAGTCAAATGTGACTGAATAGCAGCATAACCTCATTTTTCTTTCCATAAAGACAATAGTATATTTATTTTTTCTTGCGCATGCGCACTGTGCGAAATGACCCGGACCTAACAAGGACGTTTCGGTTTCATTACGTTTACCTTGGTTAAATGAGGCACATATTATAGTACTAATACATATAATGTAGACTACAGACTAATATACGAGTCTAATGTGTCGGAAAACAGCAGATGCTAGAAGCCGTTAGTGGTCCCCTGGTGGACTGCTGCTTCAAACTATTCATACTAAGTTTTATAACGTATTTTGTTGCGATGTCGCCCATATGAGTTTCAACCATGTGGTCTGGTCGATTGTACTCAACTGCCAGGTACAAAGCTAAATTGAAACCTCCGGTAATTACAGCAGCATTTCTTCCCCGTTTGGCAAGACAAAGAAATAATATATAAGGTGTCTCATTTAAAAAAACAAAAGTTTGGATCATAACTCAAAAACAAAACTTTTTAGAAAGCAACTAATCGCTCTGTATGTTAGAAACTGAGAGGGCTATGAAAATTTCGTTCCATCAAAAAATAGAACAGTAAGCCGCAAACCCCATATTTCTATATTTTACAATAAGGCAGCTGGTATATTATGAAAACACACAAAAACTGGACACCCTGTACTGGTACGGTTTGTAAACCTTGAATTTACCGGCAAATCGATTTTTGCCGTTTCTGACGGTCTGTGAAATCTTCAAATGTATAGTAGTGACAGTAGTGTATATTTGGTTGTATATCCTAAAGCCTGGAATTTTGAAGTTCTTGGTTATGGCAGGGTCGACTTGCCAGACCTAGTTCTGACACAGATCTATATAGTTTTGCATATATCTGTGGCTCTGGTTACAAATTTCAATGCGATCCTCAGCTATAAATTTTACGTGCATTCGCAGCATTGTCGTCTTGCAAGGGACTGGATGATCGAGATAAATTGCAGCAAAGATACCGGCTACTTTACGATAAGATAGGGTAAAACAATTTCAATTCGTTATCTATTCCGTAAAGTTTTTTTTGTTTTGTTTTAATTATTGTTTGTTGTGTTTGTGTTGTTGTTAACATATTATATAAAATTTACTAAGAATGCGAGCATATTTTTCTGGATTGCATCGAGAGAACGGCTTTCGCGATTCAATAGAATATTGATAGTTCTTAAAACTTTTGTTTTATTCATAAGTCTGTACTCGTCCGCGTGCAGGCGGCCGCCATGCCATGATTCCACCCCTCGAATTTTTCTTCTTTTATTGACTGATTTCCAAGCGGCACCGTTTTCCTCGCGATCCGATATTTATGCGCCTCCGTCGATTTTCAATGGGACCGGCTACAAAGAACTTCAAACACGGCGATGAAAGAAATATCCCGGATATTCCGGGATATCTGATCTATACAACGCACTTTTATATTGGGGGAGTTGGTGGCAAATTATCATATTTTAACCGCAAAAGTTACTGTATTAAAGAAAAATCCGGCTTACCATAAAACAGTAGGTACTTAAAATCCCCTTCACTTTGTAGCACCAAAAAAATCAAGCTTATTGGAAACGCTTTAATTTTGCCAGCACTATTAATAGGTCAGTGCAGTTATAACATTTTATATGGTATGCCTGGAACAAAATTACATAAAGCTGTTTTGTTCGGGCAAAATCTAATTGTCGTGCTACTTATCATACTAAAAGTCTAACCTAACTAACCTAAACTAACCCCCCCCCCCCCATTGTAATTTTTTTTATAATTTTTTTAAAATTATTTCAGTTATGGTTAATTCTGCAAAAAAAAGTGAAGGAAGAAAAAATAAACCCCATAAAATTTTACACAAGGTAACTGTATTAAAAATTAATATTTTGAAACAGCAGCGTACCACAGAGACTTAGAAAGTCAAATAATCTCACTGTTTTTTTCAATTCCAAACTCGTCGTCTACCCATTGCCGAACCGGAAGAACATAGTGAGGAGGAGCGCCATCTTGCTGGAAATATATGTTAGCCTCATGAAGTATCGGGTTTCCATCGTCTTCGATTTGGTTTTCAATGGTTTCAGTGATAAGCGGATTGATGGTATTTTCCAACATATCTAAATATATGCCTCCATTTAAATTCCCATTAATAAACAATGGCCCAATCAGTTTGTTTCCTAAAATGCCTGCCCATACATTAATTTTTTGGGGGTACTGAGTATGCCCTTCTACAAAAGCATGAGGATTTTCATTGCTCCAATACCTGCAGTTATGCTTATTAACAAATCCATTTAGATAAAATGTGCATTCATCACTGAAGCAGATATTCTTTACAATCATGAATGGTATTATCATTAATCGCTGCAGTCATTTGTTCACAAAACTCAACTCGCCTATCGAAATCATCTTCGGTTAACTCTTGCAATATTTTCATTTTGAATGGATGAAATTTATGTAATTTAGTAACTGTGTGTACAGAGCCTAATGAAATACCAGTCGCATCAACAATTTTGCGTAATGAAGTATTAGGATTTATGCCAAAATGACCCAAAACTTCAACTTGAGCGGCTTCATCTAAAACTCTACGATGATTAAGTTTTTTATTTGCAACAGATCCAGTTTGAGTAAATTTAGTAACAAGGTCCAAAACATACCTATGCGAAGTTATCTTTTCCGGATGTCTGGCGTTAAATGTGACGGCAGTTTGCCGAGCACATTGATTTTCGGCACCATAAATTAGAATCATTTCCACTCTTTCGGCTAGTGTGTAAACCATTTTGGAAGTAAAATCTGAATCAATAAATTAATTTTCACTATCTCTAGATCAGCGGTTCTCAAACTTTTTTGGTGACGGAACCCTTTTGGGAAGCAAAATACTTGATGGAACCCTACAATAAAACAATAGTTTTTAAAAGTGTATTCTTTATTAATAAGCATAATAAAAGTACAATGTAACAGTTACTAATTATTACTTACTTTACCACATGGCAAGTACAATAATAGAAGATATTAAAAAAGAAAAAATCTAACTAATGGGAGGTATGAAACTGTTTTTTATTTTTCATCAATTGGTTGATATCAGGTTTGATAGAAGACAGTTGAAGTCTCATATCAGGTTCGGCGTCCAGTCTATTGCGATATTTTATTTTCGTGGCTGCAAAGGTTGAGAATCCTGTTTCGCACAAATATGTTGTTGGGAACGGGAGAAGAATATTCAGAGCCATTTTGCCAAGCATTGGATATTCATCACGGATTCTGCACCAAAAATCGTTGAGAGGCGTCGTTTTGAACAGTGACTCCATACTTGTGTCTGATGACATTTCTAAAAGAGATTCATATATCTCGTTTGACATACTTTCGGGCTTTTCCAAGTTGGGTAAAAAAAGATTATGAATCCATGAATTCAGTTTCATTTTTGTATTCTGTTCTTCGGGAAAATACTTTTCAAAAGATGCGCGCATCGAACTGAGATATTGGACCAACTCTTCAAACACATCATCTTGACACATTTGTGAGTCGTTATCGCTAACAAACTCACTGAGTGACGTAAAGCTTTCTATTTCTTTCTTACCAACGCAAATAATCCAAAAATCTAATTTTCTTTTGAAGGCAGTTATTTTATTATTGGCCTGAAACACTGTTGTCTGTTTACCTTGCAATGTTAAATTCAATTCGTTCAGTTTTTGAAAGATATCCGCCATAAAAGACAATCGGAACAACCAAGTTTTATCATACAAACGGTTCTTCAAATTAAAAGAAGTATCTGCTGAAAGAAACATTTGTAACTCGGCTCTAAGTTCAAATAGCCTTGTTAAAGTTTTACCCCGAGACAGCCATCGCACTTCTGTATGGAGCAGCAGTGTTTTATGTTTGCTGCCATAATCTTCACACAATAATGAGAACAATCGGGATTGTAGTGGTCGTGATTTGATAAAATTAATTATTTTTACCGCTTCATCCATAACTAATTTTAGATTTGACGGCATTTGCTTCATCGCAAGTGCTTGTCTATGCAGAATACAATGGCTGGAACTACAATTAGGCGCTTTATTTTTTATTCGTGACACTGCTCCTGCTGTTTTACCTGTCATCGCCTTGGCCCCATCTGTACAAATGTCAATGCAATTGTTCCAACTGAGATTATTTTCTTCAAAAAATATATTTATTTTATTAAAAATTTCTTCCCCGGTAGTGTTTGTGAGCAGCGGTGAACACATAAGCATGTCTTCTTCAAAAGAACTTTCATATGGATATCTCACGATAACCAGCAAGATAGCCAAACCAGCGACATCAGTTGACTCGTCCATTTGCAAGGCGAATCGTGTTTTTTGTAGACGTGTAACTAGTTCTTGTTTGACGTAGCTTGCCAAATCATGGATTCGCCGTGAAACAGTATCGTTTGATAGCGGCACAGTAGAAAGATGCTTTGCAGATTTTTCATCGAGCATACATTTTGTTATGTCTAATACACAACATGGCTTTATTAAATTCTCAGCGATAGTCTGCGCTTCACCTGCTTGTGCAATGCGATAGCTAACTAAATATGATGCCTCCGTGGCCTTTTCGTTGATAGTTTTTGTTACATGCATCATATTTTTTTGACTTTCCAATAACTGATCTTTTTTACGAACAAAAAATTCTTTATTCTTGTCTTTAGACTCGGGGTGTACAGTTTGTAAATGTCGGCGCAATTTGGCAGGTGCCATGGAACTATTAGGAAGCAGTTTACTACATAGCATGCAGAGAGGTGAGCCGTTGGAATCAACAAATCCGAAACTGATATATGATTCATCATACTTCCTTTTTTTCGTCTTTGAAACCGTCGAGCTTGACGTCGTGGCATCATCGTCTGGATCGGTGATTGCTATATTCTCCGCGCGTACTGCTTTTGAACATTCAGCGTCATTAGAAGATGTTGTTGCAACACGTTTAACACCTTTAAGCCAACGTTCCATTCTTCTTTATTTATAATGTTACACGTCAGGATGGTGGGGTCTAAATAATGCACAATCGTTACTGCGTATAAGAGACTAAGTTTAGTACAATGAAGAAATGTATAAAACTGAGACAACAGAATACAGCAGGCAGTAGAACAATGAACACTAGTTTCTCGCTAGCGAGCTTGTAAGTAGGTAGGTAGGAACTTATCGCTCCGAACGCTAATCGTCAACTGACTGACGAGGCGCGACGCGCGATCGCCGCTTTTATACTTAGTCCTAGACTCGATCTCGAATATTCTCGAAAATACTCGAGTCGGCGCCTTTGATAAACAAAAAGCAAAAATAAAAAGAGAAATATAAAAATTGCGTTGTAAACAATTCAGAGGCGGCTTTTATCAAAGGGACTGCGCGCTCACAAGTATACAAGTATACATGTTGATACCAAACTTATGAGATATTGTACCAGCTATTGTAACACATGTTTATACAAATACAAATAAATAAATAAATATACCTACGCGCGGCCGCGAAGTCAAAACGTTCGACCAGAGAGAGGTGCTTTGATTTTTTTTTCTAAATTCTTGAGGAACCCCTACAGAGGTATCGCGGAACCCTAGGGTTCCGCGGAACACACTTAGAGTATAGCTGCTCTAGATTGTCACAAAGGTAACTGACAGCAAATTAAATTCTTTATTTTCCTTAGCAACTATAAAAAACTTAACAGGTATAAGAATAAATACAGTTCGCCCATGTTATCTCTGTTTATAAATAGATGGCTGAAAAAAAGTCGGGTTGCTATTTGGTTGCTGCCACGTCTAATCTTCCGAATTGCTGTTAATGTTGGTTTTTAAAAACTTATTGAAATAAAAAGTGATATTTTCGTGTGTTTTTTTTTCTATCTGAACAAATTAAGATAAATAAAGATTTTTCTAATTTTCTCAAAAACGAATCGATCGATTTTAAAAAATCAAACGTCAAAATACAGCACTTTGAAAGACCTTTCAAACAAGCTATTACTTGATACCCCTTGTCATTTAAAATTTTTAAGGGGATGACCCCGGGGGGGCAGAGGGTAAAAGGGGGCGAAGTAATTTTCGGTTAAAAAGTTGTCCCCTTTGGCAAATCTTTTGACGTGTCTCGGCGTTTTTTCTTTTAATCAGTGGTTCTCGATAAATCCGTGGTGGGAAGTTTTCAAATCAACACCCTGTATTTTTATTTATTCTATGCATTTTAATTTTAGTTAATGTTACTGTTACCAGTTGTTCATATTTGTACCAGTTTCTAATAAGTTTGTTAATTGTTAAGTTGTTAAGTCTTTTTTGTTTTTGTTTTGATTGTAAAAAAATGACATGACAGTAAAAAAAATTAATAGAATACTTTTGACACGAAAATTTAGTTTTACCTGAAAAAGTTCTTCGACGCCAGATTAATGGTATACTTTTAGGTAAGAATCTTACAAAACTGGTCCTTGTCGCCTTTAAAGAATAGGCCCTGTGGATAAAACTGATTATCGCCTTGAAAGGCACTTTGGAAGAAGCTTTTAGAATGTCGTTGCCTGTAGATGCCTTAAGAAGAAGCGACCATCATCATCATCATCATCAAACAGCCGTTCGCGTCCACTGCTGGACATAGGCCTCCCTTAGTGTCTGCCACCGCTCTCTGTCTTGTGCGCTCTGCATCCAGTCTCCCCGGACTCTCTTAATGTCGTCCGTCCATCTTGTTGGTGGTCTACCTCTGTTCCTGTAGGCTTCGTGCCTTGGCCTCCACTCCAGAATACGCTTTGACCATCTTCCATCCATTGTTCGTGCCAAATGGCCTGCCCAGTTCCACTTCAAGGTTGCTACTCTCTCCACGACATCAATTATACCCGTCCTCTGTCGTATAGTCGTATTGGGTATTCTGTCTCTCAGTGACAGTCCAAGCATCGACCGCTCCATAGATCTCTGGGCTACTCGCAGCTTGTGCGCCGTTTTTCTGGTAAGAGTTAGCGTTTCTGCCCCATAGGTTAATACTGGCAGTATACATTGGTTGTATGTTTTCCGTTTGAGACATATAGGAATGTTTGATTTGAAAACATCCCTAAGCTTTCCAAATGCCGCCCATGCCAAGCCTATTCTCCTGTTCAGCTCGCAGGTTTGATTGTCTCGGCCTAACCTAATCTCGTGTCCCAAATATCTATAGGTGGCAACCTGCTCAATATTCCGACCGTCAACTGAGATATTCTCGCTCATGACAAGGTTGGTCATACATTGCGAAGAAGCGAACGGCTTAAATTAAAAGCCAAATGCAATGACAAGTATGAAGCAGAGCGTCGGTTCACGACTTCAAGAGCAATGTCCACTATCGAAGGTAATGAAAATCAAAGAAAAGCAGCTACTATTTCCAAGAGTAAGACATCAAAAAGTAGCAGCAAGACGTCAAGAAGAGAACAGCTTCAGTTAGAAATGGAAATGAAGAAAAAAGAACTCGAATTCAAGCATCAACAAGAAATGATGGATCTACAACTTGCACTACAATTAAGGAAGATAGACGAAGAAAGCAGTGAGGGTTCGGCGGTAGATTGTGAGTTAGAGAGTAGTCATCATCCAAATATTGAAAGGTGGAAAAATGGCAAAAATCCATGTCAAAGTCCTGACGTGGAACTTTCCATTCCTGACACGGAACTTTCAGACAAAAATAAAACGAAAAATAAGGTAGGATCAAACAATTTATTTAATAATGGTGAGCAAATAGCTTCGTATCAGCTCAATAAAATTTTGACCCGACAATCTATTCCGCAAGATTTGCCAATTTTCAGTGGTGATCCAATGGAGTGGCCAAACTTTATTTTTAATTTTAGAAATACGGCAGCTATTTGTGGATATTCTCCTGAAGAGAACCTATGTAGACTACAAAAGTCGTTGAAAGGTCATGCTAAAAAAATTTTTTGAATGTTTACTCATTTTACCTTCAAATGTTGACAATGTAGTTAATCTTTTGGAACAAAGATTTGGTCGACCCGAACAAATTATTATGTTGCTTCTAAATAAAGTCAGAAACTTTCCAATTGTACGGTCGGATCGGCTTGATTTATTTATTAATTTTTCGGATGAGGTAAAAAATGTAGTAGGTACAATAGAAACTCTCGACGGTACCGATCATCTTCGAAATCCAATTCTTTTACAGGAATTACTTGACAAATTACCCAATAATTTAAAATTGAATTGGATCGAATACATATGTAGCAGGACATTTCAAACACCAAAAATAGTAGAGTTTTCTTCATGGCTGGAAACAAAAGCATCTTTTGCTTGTCAAATTCAAAATTTAGACATTAAATCTGACAATGATAGGCAAAGACCGACAGCAGGTGCAGGTAATAAACGATATACTACCTTGTCAACCGATAATATACAGAGTCATAAGAGATGTTATGCCTGCAATAAAAATGAAATTCATCATTTATCTACATGCCAAACATTTTTGGAAATGAATGTTAACGAACGTTGGAATTTAACAGGTTAAATGCCAACAGAAAATATGCATTCCTTAACCATAACCCAAAATGCCATATTAACATATCTAACTAGCTTATATCTCTAAAAGTTTATTATGACACTCAGTATCAGTTTGATATCAATTTGACAGCTGTTTGACAGGTGTCAGTATACTGGACGCTGGGGTATTTTTAAAACTTTTATTCCACACACCACCGTCCAGTAAACTGGACAATCAATTATTATACAGAAAAAGCAAATATGATCTATCAAAAATGTGAAGTAATCAATTGCATTGTCTGCATCTTAGCATCGCACTCTTGTCCTTTGCGGTGGGTCGAACCTGCACCATGTTCTCCAATAAGGGCCATAATAATATGTTCTCTAAATTTTAAGAGACGGATATTTCGATATTTTAATTTTTTGTATATGTAGCACGAGTTCCAAATGCAAAGGTCAATTAAATGAAAAAATATTTTCCTATACCAACGCAAAGTTTTTCTTGGGGTTGAGTAGTAGGCCAACATTTGGTCAGATCTGTCGATCCCAGACATGTTTTTATTATAGTCTTGCACACATAAAGGTTTGATTTTTACTAATCCCCTCTTTGTTTAAACCCCTAATCATCTTGACATTTCGTTTGTCTTTCCAATTCGTAACTAGTACTGGACCCTTTCTCTTCCAAATTACTTCGCCCTTTTTCATTTTTTCTTTACCACTTCCTTTGGATTTCCTCTCCTATTTTCACGCAGCGTACCCACGCATGTTGTTTTCTCCTTAAAAAGTGCTTCCGCCAAACTTACACTGCTATAAAAATTGTCTATATATATTGTGTGACCCTTCCCCAAGTAGTCAGTAAGCAACTTTTTAACAACAGACACTGAATGAGAGGTGTTTTCGTCTTGGAGCGTGCCCTTTTCTGTGTAGACAAGGACATTTAAAATGAAACCATCATATGTCGTTAGTTCATATAATTTAATCCCGTATTTGTGACTTATTTTTTCATCCATTTTACGAGAAAAAAGTCACAAATGTACCCGCAAAGCAATACAACCACGCATCTCAGTGAATATCACTGCACTGTTGACACGAGCCTTTTGCTTAACTGAAATTGGTGCTCTTGGTAAAATCCGATAAGAATCGGAGTAAACTGTTTGTCTTTGTTCGGATTTATTTAAAATTTTGGCGCGAAATTATACATAGCCCGCAGCCGAATTTACAATTCATTCCCCGACCCCAGCTTTCTGCGATTCTCATTAAAACCACATTACAAATGTGTCCAGTTAACTGGACGCGGGCTCTCAGAAGAAACCAATGTGTCCAGTATACTGGACGTTGGCACTCAACCTGTTAATTAGATCTAAATAATTATGCTTTTCTTGCCTACTGCCAAAACATAATATAAAGACATGCAAAAATATTAAAAAATGTGACAAAGATGGTTGTGTAAAGCCTCGTCACAATCTTTTGCATACAGGGTCATACGAAAATAAGCCAAGAAATGATTCCTATCATACTGGGCCATACGAAAAAAAGTCAAAATATAATTCTTCTATTCAGACTGAAATAAATGGGTTTTCGTTAACGTCTACTACGGTTTTATTAAAAATTTTACCCGTTGTGTTAAGTAAAGGTTAATACTTTTGCATTGTTGGATGACGCATCGACTGTTACCCTAATTGACCAAGACCTAGCTGATGAATTAGGCCTTGAAGGACCTAGACATAGTCTTTGTATTCAATGGACCAACAATCAAACAAATGAACAGGACAATTCACGAGTAGTCAGCTGTGACATTGCTGCTGCTGCTGCAGAAGGTAGAACCAAGTTTCAACTACGACGGATGAGAACAATAAAAGGAATGTCACTGCCTACACAAACGGTAAATATGAATGAAGTTAATAAAAGATACCCATATTTAAATAGTTGTAATTTACCATCATTGTTTAATGCTAAACCTCTGTTACTTATTGGGCAAGATAACTGGCCTTTAATTGTAAACCGCAAAATTATTACAGGACCTTGGAACAGCCCAGCCATGAGTAAGACTCTACTAGGATGGACGCTTCACGGAAGCATACCTGAAGAAATACGCCAACGACAAGGGGAGCACCAGGTAAATTACGTAAAACATGGCGAAAAGGATGATCTCGACATAATCCACGACATGGTTAAAAAATAATGGCAACTAGACAATTTTGGCCTAGAAAAGGTCAACAAACCCATGTCAAAGCAAGACGTCAGAGCTCAAAACATTCTCGATAAAACCATGCACCGCACTACGACTAAAGACAGAATGGAGACAGGCCTACTTTGGAGGGATGAAAACTTAATTTTACCAGAAAGTAGGACAAATGCATTAAAAAGATTATTTTCGACTGAAAGAAAAATGGATAGAGATAAAATATTTGGTCAAAGTTACTGCGAAAAGATCCGTGACATGGAGGAAAAGCAATATATAAAAAAATTGACATATGAAGAAACAAAAATGACTGATCAGAAGGCATGGTATTTGCCCCACTTCGGTGTTACTAATCCCAATAAACCAAACAAAATTAGAATTGTATTTGACGCTGTCTCTAAATCACATGGCGTAAGTTTAAATGATTGTCTTCTTACAGGCCCGGAGTTATATAACTCTCTTTTTTTTATTCTGTTAAATTTTAGAATTAAAAGATGGGCTTTTACTGCGGATATTAAAGAAATGTTCCGGCAAGTAGAAGTGCGCAAAGAAGATAGGTGTGCTCAACGAATACTTTGGCGAGCAATGGATCGAGACAGAGATCCGGAGACTTATGAGATATCTGTGGTATTTTTTGGGTCAACGTGTGGACCATGTCTTGCGCAAGAAGCAAAGAACAAAAATGCTAGAGAATGTATGGATCAATATCCCGACGCATCGAAAGCAATAATCGAAGATCATTATATGGACGACTATCTTGGTACTGCAGACACGGAGGAAGAAGGAATTAAACTTGTACAAGACGTAATAAATGTTCATAAAAATGGAGGTTTTGTTATTTGCAATTGGATTTCTAATAGCAAATCAATTTTGTCCTCAACCAATAATAGTTTAAAGGTACAGGGTGAAAAAAATTTGGACGAAAACAGTAATCTGATTTCAGAACGAATTCTTGGAGTTTTGTGGAACCCTGAAAGTGACAGCTTTAGTTTCCAGACAAAATTTCATAAAATTGATAAAGACATATTAGAAAACAACAAAAGACCGATAAAACGGGAAATTCTAAAAGTGGTTATGTCAGTATTTGATCCTCTGGGATTTTTAATAAACATCCTAATTCAAGGCAAAATGCTGTTACAGGATGCATTTAGAAATAACTTGGGATGGGACGACGAAATTCCTGATAAATTATTTGAAAGATGGACTTGTTGGCTTAGTGATTTCAAAGGTATTTTTAATTTCCAGTTACCCCGACAATATTCTGACCTTGACCGAAATCAAAGCAATTTACAGCTTCATATTTTTACAGATTCATCAGACAAAGCGTACAGTACAGTGGCTTACCTAAGAATACAACACCGTAGTGCTATTCGGGTAGCGTTTGTTACTGCAAAAGCACACGTGGCTCCTCTAAAGCCCTTAAGTATGCCCAGACTTGAATTACAAGGTGCTTTAATGGGTGCAAGATTAGGAAATTTTCTTGAAGAAAACTTAAGAATTAATATTTCAAATGTATTCTTTTGGACTGACTCCCAAACGGTACTGCACTGGATTCGGTCAGACGCTGGACGTTTTAAAGTGTTTGTAGCTCAAAGACTGGGTGAAATTCAAGATCTAACCAATACTACTCAATGAAAATATGTCCCATCAAAACTAAATCCTGCCGATCAAGCAACAAAAAGAGCCCACTGGACTACTTTTCTGAAAATAGCACTTGGCTGTATGGACCAAAATTTCTAAAGGAAGAGTATGAAAATTGGCCTCAGCAAAAAGAAAAATTTGAATGTCAGAATATAATGGAATATAAAAATGACACCGTTTTATTGACATTAAGAAAACAAAGTTTAATACTACCGGAACCTCAACGTTTTTCAAAATGGAATAGAATCAGACGTGCCACTACTTGGATGCTACGATTTGTTAAAAATTGTAAAGGACAAAGATGGTTTGGCGAACTAGATGCTGATGAAATTAAAGATGCAGACATTTTGTTATTTAAAAAAGTTCAACTTGACTGTTTTTCAAATGAACTAGAACAGTTCAAAAAAGAAGAAATGGTTCAAAAGAATTCGCGACTTTGGACATTGTCACCTGAATTAGATGAAAATGGAATTATAAGACTAAAAGGAAGACTAAACAATTTAAAAATAAATGAACGACGACTTTAAAAATCCTATTATTTTGGATCCTAAACACCCAATTACCAGTCTCTTAGTAAACTACTTTCATGAGACTTGTTTTCATCAAGGACAAGAAGTGGTGATAAATAAATTAAGATAAAAATTTTGGATTTTAAAAGTTCGACAGGCTGTAAAATATGCATTTAGAAATTGTCAAAAATGTAAAGTACGGAAAACTTTACCCCAAGCACCATTAATGGGTCAACTACCTATGTGCCGATTAGAGCCTACTATAAGATGTTTTGTTAAGACTGGAATAAACTATTTCGGTCCTATAAAAGTATCGGTCAAAAGAAGTTCAGAAAAACGATATGGAGTTATTTTTACATGCATGGCTACAAGGGCTATTCATTTGGAAATAGCAAACGATCTGTCGGCAAATAGTTTTAAACTTGTTTTGAGACAATTTGGTTGTCGAAGAGGATTTCCTTCCGAAATATACAGTGATAATGGTGGAAACTTTAAACTAGCCGAAAAAGAGTTGTTTAATGAATTACAGTCTTTAAATCAAACCATCATAAAAATTTTTGCAGTCTAAATAACATGAAATAGAATTTCAACCCACCACTGGCACCACACATGGGTGGAACATAGGAAAGACTTATACAATGTGTCAAGAAAATTATGTACGAGCTACTAAGTACCAGATTCCCCCAAGAATATGTACTTAAAACAATATTCGCTGAAGCCGAAAACATGGTAAATTCTCGACCTCTAACTCACATATCTGTCGACCCCGATGATTTGGAACCTTTAACTCCAAATCATTTTCTTATTGGACCATCATATAGTGCACTGCCTTGTGCTGTTACCGATGAGACGAATTTAAATCTTCTCTCAAAGTGGAGAGCTGCACAAAAATTATCAGATTTCTTTTGGAAAAGATGGCTCACTGAATATATGCCTTTCTTAGTAAAAAGGACGAAGTGGCATGAAGAAAATGTATCACTCAAAGAGGGCGATGTGGTGGTTGTAATGGACCCTGACGGTCCAAGAAATATATGGCCCAAAGGACGACTTGTCCATGTCTACCATGGGAAGGACGGAAGAATACGAACTGTGGATGTAAAGTTAGCAAATGGTAGTGTATTAAGAAGACCAGCAACCAAAATATGCCTACTTGAAGTAGAGGCAAAGAAGATTGAAGAGTAATTGCTTATCCTTGAAGCAATTACTGCGGGGAAGAATGTTACTGTTACCAGTTGTTCATATTTGTACCAGTTTCTAATAAGTTTGTTAATTGTTAAGTTGTTAAGTTTTTTTTGTTTTTGTTTTGATTGTAAAAAAATGACATGACAGTAAAAAAAATTAATAGAATACTTTTGACACGAAAATTTAGTTTTACCTAAACAAGTTCTTCGACGCCAGATTAATGGTATACTTTTAGGTAAGAATCTTACAGTTAATACACTTTAAAGCCCACTTTAAACAATAATAGTACGCCAAGGTGTTAAATACTTATATTTAAGAAATATTTAAAATGTTAGGTTAATATTAGGAATTGAAAAAATAAATAATAATTTCCACAATATAAAGTTTAATTTTTTTAAAAGTATTATTTGACATTTTGTGGTACGCGACTGTTTCGAAACACAATTTTTTAATATACCTGGTAAACTTGTTAGTTATTATTTGTAGAGGGACGTCTTCTAACAAATCGTCAAGTTCTTAAGATAGAAATGAAAATGACCTTCCCTAATTTTATGAAGATTATCGTGCGCCCAAAAATGTTCGATAAAAAATTGTTGTTATGTGCTACTGTACACAGCAACCACCTACTAAAATTAAACCTTGGCTGAAAATCACGAGGAACAGTTGATGCACTTCTTTGAAGTTGCACTGCTTCCTTCCTGCCACTAGTTGACGGATCATCTTCTATCTCTCGAAGTATACTTAGCCTCCTCTAACTTAGGCATGGTTACTGTTGCAGGACTGCCAGGAAGTTCCGTACTACGCTTAAAACTACCAGTCTCAGTCAGTCTTGTCTATTTATATAACGCTTCTGATAAATTCGGCGAGCTTCCTCAACATTTCCATTTGCTAAGCCATAATTGAAATGCATTTGGGCCATTTCAGCATTAGTGAAGTTATTAATTTTTGACTTATTATTGACAAACAAGTAAATTAGACATCAAAACTTACCTTTACCTCATATTTTAATTAACTTTAAAATACATAGGTTAGGTACCTATTTTTTTTGTACTTGCAATAAATCTATTTTTATTTCTCCTCTCGATAACGAAGCAAGATACGAAAGCAGTTCATAGATTGAAAAAGTTGTATCGTTTGTTGGTAAATTCGAAAAAAATATTTAAGCTGGAAAAAACTTGGTGGCGTACATTTTTTTGTCAATAATATTTGTTAAGGTGCTTCCCGGGACGCTACTGAACTTAAGTCATATGAACTTTTTCTCTTAGAATATTATAAGGAATCTCGTACAACTGAAACACCCTGTATATTACAGCTATTGAACATTAGCGGTAAATAGCTAAAACTTCTAATATTTTTTACTAGTTGTTGGCCAGCCCTAATTTAAAAAATAATGTTTAAAAGTTTACATCCTACAAACAAAATATCGATTATTAAACATTGTATTAGCATCTATAACGATACCAATAAGTTTTTAACACAAAGTTAGTTTTTAGAACTTACTTTTTGAACTCTGCTTCCGGCCAAAAAAAATAAATTTTAATAGAAAACACAGTTAGAACAATAAACACATGTTTGCTACAATTGACACTTTTTTACTATATAAGTATATTTATTAAAATAATTATTTATTTCAAGATTATAAAAGATAATAAAGAAGGTTAAATTTTAGCGTCCATGAAAGAATTATAAGAGAAAAAGGTGTGTATATGTCGTACTACCAACTTTGGCTGGAAAATTGCATCGCATTCAAATACGCAGTAATATCGGGTGAAGTTTAAATATCGTTCTTTTCACTTAATGTGGTTTTCTTTTGATTGCGGCATAAACTCTTGATGACGCTCAAGTTGTCCATTACTTTTGAACTCCTCGTATGCTGTTATGCGAAAGAAGACTTTTTACGCAAATACATTTCGTTCGATTCACCGCAATTCTTTCTCTTATAAAAATATTCGCTAAATAACTTTTGGCAAAGTGCACGAAACCAATTAAAACTTTGAAAGTGAGTTTGACTTATCACACTTAGTCTTAAATAAATAGTGAATATATGATCACCTAAAATAGTGCATGGAATGTCCTATGATGCGCCAGCCAATGCATTACCATGTATAAGCTTTTTTTTGCACAAAATTTTAACAAAATCACTCTATTATTTATGATTATTTCCTTTTGTAGCTGAAATACAAACCAGCCTGTTGCAGAAGAGTAGATTTACGACCATACGAGAAGTTTATCGCGTACACATACGCTCAGACGCTGTTTCCCAATTCTCCCCATTTACTTAACACTTTATTAGCTGTAGATTTATTTGTTGTACGACTTCTGAATTTAGGGGGAAATGAAACAAACACATTTTAGATATGGGAGAATTTTTCTTTGTTTATGTTTACATAATGGATTTGGACTGTTTATTATGACATACCTACTTATTTTTTACCGCTGCTTTAACTATAAAACTATAGAAAATATAGATATTCAATGTGGCTTTATTTACTTTAAAAAAAAATACATTACATGTTTTTAAAGTAAACTAATGCCAAATTAAACATATTACATTCACAATCATGCATGTAATATTGACATTTCACCTATCTTTGAAAGGTAAAAAGTAGACGCTTTTTTACTTTTACTTTCCACCCGGTTGGAAAGTAAAATTATTATATTTTTGTAATTTTATTAAAAATCGATATCTCGAAATAATATACGAACACAACAACGTAGACACTGTAATAGGCTCACACTCATTACACAATTTTAACGACAATAAATGTTTATTTTTTTTAAATGAATTATAATGACATTTATAAACTACAAAGAATTAACATGGTTTATGTTTTATTTATTTAAATCAATTATTGTATTAGCATTATTGTAGGCAGCCACTGATTCGTTTAAACCTTGCTGAATTTCGTTTTCTAAAAGGTTTAATTCATGATTATTTGAAGTTAAAGTATTGTTGGTAAAATTTGAACTTGGTTTGAAATCAAGTATTAGCTTGAGTAGCGACAGAACTATCTATGTATCCCTCAGCTACTGTGCTAGATTTCCAGCCTCCTAACCGCTTAATTTGCATGAGGTCGCCAGCGTTATTTGCGAGCAAAGTAGGCGCTGTTCTTCTGAAGCAGTAAAACTCTCAATATTCAGCTTCAGCTGCAATATTTTTTGGGAATTGATTTGAAGCGTTGTGTCCAATATATTGTTTAGTGATTTTTTCATATTTGATTTGCAGGAGCATTTGCATTTAGTGGTGCAATCCATTTCTTATTAGTCATAAATTATCGTGGCTGGTACGTTTTGCTGTTTTGTATTTCAATCGCGACCATTTCTTCTAAAAAGTGAACGTCTGTTGTTTTTATTTTGTATAATTCATCTGATCGGCAGGCGCCTGAGACACCAACAACCAATAAGTTAATATAGAAATAGTCAACCTTTTGGCCTAAAATCCTTCTAAACAAGAAATTTTATGAGTGCTTGTTCCAAAAAAGTTTCAATATTTTCCATGGACAGTGTGCTTGATTTTTTCGGCTTGTATCCTATGTTTTGCTTTTTTAAAAATGCCAATAGCTTTGCGTCCTTAGATATGTCGACTTTTTCCCTAAGTGATAGAGTGGTCTTCAGCATTGAATATACTGACCAAAGCGTTAATATCTTCTTTGTCTTAGCATTTTTGCTAAAATAAGAAAGTAGAACCAATACAGAACCAAGATTTTGAACTTTGTTTTTCGTACACCATTCCTTAAAACTGTTATATAGCTTGTCATATCTCGGGCGGTTTTTACTTGGCAGAAGATCATCTTGTACTATTTTTGCTGCTTCCCGAATTTTTGGTGGAGTAGTAGCAACCTCAAATTGTTGACACTACATATGTTTCAAAAAATAATATATTGTTTAGAGACATGGAAACCATATTTAAAAAACGACATTTGCCATCATGATGTGTATTATTATTTTACCACCTGCGGTTATTTGAAATTCTAATGTCTGTCTAATTTTTAAATGAAAAAGTCAAAATGACATTTTGCTTTTAATAATAATTTTAATTCGAAATAATAAGAAGTGGATCAAGTGGTTGTAAATATATAATAGTATACAATCCTCGGTGTAAAGCTTCATTACCGTCTCGAGATCTAGTTAACCTCGCCGCTGCGCGCCTCGATCAACTACCGAGGCTCTGGACAGTAATGAAACACTTTCCACCTCGGTACGTAATGTACTATAACATAATTTCAGTTTCGCGTTGTTTGAATACATTCATAATAGTTTGAAAACTTAAGGAAGAAAAGTAAACGTCATTTGAAAAAATAGTTATTTACATTACTAGATGCGAAAGTAAATTTTTTGTGGTGAAGAGGTTTTTGAATAGCCGAGGCAAAGCCGAGGTGATTCAATACCTCCGAACATCAAAAAAGGCTTCTACATCGTGTGATGTATTAAATTTTTTCTAGTACTGTTCTCTGATCAATATATTATTAAGTAATGAACTTTGATTTTATTCAAATTAAAATGATAAAATAAGGTTTTTCCACCTGTAAAATAATCCATGACATCAGTTTGACATATAATGTATTGTCATATTATGAATTTTACACAATTTTAACCTATATTTGGTTAGATATATCGTCTCCTTACAATTGCAATCTAAACCAAACACTACGTTTTTCCGTTGACCTCCCTTGTTAATAAACAAAATTATAGTAATTTTTTCCGCCGACATCCTTAACAACTATATCACAAACTGACACTTTAAAAAGCAGAATTTGGGGTGATAACGAACCAAAATATAAACTTTCTAAATCTAAATAATGCGTACTATGCTAGGAAAAGTTTTAAAGAAGCGGATTTAAGGCGGATACTGTGAAAATTCCGTATAAGTAATATTATTTAAAACTGCTTTTATTAAAAATAAATCCTAGGTACGTTTTTTCCCATATTCTTCAAAATATCAGGATGCCTAATCCTTTTAATATTTTTAATAGCAAAATGATAAGGGATTTTAAATTAAGCTGTATTGAAATTGGTTTTACAAACATATCAACCAAAATCTGCGTACAAAATTGCTTTAATCCCTGTAGGATATTTAGAGATTAAAGGTTGTGAAGACTATTGACATAAAAAAGGGGACGGACCAATAATTATGGTTTTCGTTATTATAATTTGTTATACCTACAAGGTATCCGGAAAATATGTATACGACCTTTGATGATATACTATTGTACTCAAAATAGAAAGTCCACCTACTTTATAACTTAATCGATTTGCTTAGCTGCTAAACGCCTAAATGAATTGAAGACAACATTTACTTGTCCTACATAGCTCGCGGTTGTCAATTCTTATGATTTTTCAGTGCTACAGAGCAACACTTGTGCCGCCAAATGCAGGGTTGTTCAAAAGTCGTGCATAAAATTCATATTTTTTCTATAAATATTTTCAGAAAAACGCTGAAATACGTATATTGTCAAATCTCTCTCTAATATCTTCAGCCCCCTTCCTTTAACCTCTAGCTAGGTACCCCAACTTTTTTTTTAAATGGCATTCTAGGCAACAAGGGGGCTTAATGATTACAATCATCATTAATGAAAAATTGAAAATAAAAATTGTTTTCAATATATTCTTATATCTATCGTAAACTACTATCAAACCAAAAAAAAAAATAATTCCTACTTGAAATACTATGGTTCTCTAATTCACATAGAACATTTCGACTTCTTTTAATCAACCCTTCATTTTTTTATTAAGAATGATAGTTCGACACTGTCAAGTTCGATCGGTAAGTTTCCCCCTGGTTCCTTCTTTCGATTGCACTACCACTCTTCAATTTCTTAAAATTTAAACACTCACCATAACAATAATTTTCTAATTTTATTACATATTATTATACAGGGTCGTTGGAATGTATGGAAACGGTAGATTATTTCTTAAAGTAAAACAGTCAGTAAAAAATATTTTAGGTAAAAGTTTTAGGGTTTTTTAAGGTGTATTAGAATTAAAAAAAAATAGGAATACAGGTTGAGTCAGAAAACCTTAGAGGAACAGAGTTACTTTTCTTTAAAATTTCTTAGAGTATTTTTGGATTTTGCATTATATAACAATTATTTTCCAATACGTGCATTAGAAGTCTAAACTTAATAGTTTCCGAGATATCGACTTTTGAAAAATTACATTTTTGAACTTTGACAGCTTTCTAACGGTACGTCTTAGAGTAAAACGGTTTACATGTCCCTATCTTAGTTTCTTATTATTTTCCTAAAAGTCTCAACTTCCGGTTAAACCGGATGTAACTCAAAAGCCGGAAATACAGTACTTCCCGTTTAACCATGATGTTTTTGGGAAGATAATAAAAAAGTAAGATAGGGACATGAAAGCCGTTTTACTCTAAAACGTACCGTTACAAAGCTGGAAGCTGTCAAAGTTCAAAAATGTCATTTTCCAAAAGTAGATATCTCGGAAACTATTAGGTTTAGACTATTAGTAATGCGCTTATTAAAAAATAATTGTTATTTTATGCTAAATACAAAAATATTTGAAGATATAGGGTGTTCCATTTAAAAAAAGGTAACTTTGCTTCCCTACGACTTTCTGACTCATTCTGTATACTTATTTTTTTTTAATTCTAATACACCTTAAAAAACCCGAAAAGTTTTATCTAAAATATTTTTTGCTAACCGTTATACTTTAAGAAATAATCGACCGCTTCCATACATACCAACGACCCTGTATAAGCTTGCTATCTTTAACATTAATAAATGATCAGATCTGTCCTATTTGTACAGGGACATTTTTTTAAGTGCCTCACCCGATTAGTGATTTTCCTGTCGCGATGTTAAAAAATATATAGGGTCACAAATCTGGCAGACACGACGCCAGATTAAATTTTTTTAAATGAAAACCCTTATCCATCTAGGTTCTTAAGGGCTACGGTTGTGGACGGTACATAGCAGAAAATGAATTCTGAGTTTATGTATAATCCAATGGATTTCAAATTTGGAATGGAATAGGTAAATATAAATGTACGCCGATGCGTTGTAAGTCTTTTTTAGACGACCTAGGGCCGACGTACTCAGTATTTTTTTTCATAAACTATTAAAAAAAATTATAAACTGTTCCGCGGCGGCATGGCTGTTACCATTTTCTGTACAACAAAACTAAAAAAAATAAAAAAAAAAAAATTTAAATGTGTCTAAATTATTTTCCCTCCGTTTTTAAAATCCGCCCGTCGGCTGGAAGGCGGAAGGCGGAGTCAACTATATGCGAACGGACTCGAGGATTTCGGAGCGTTTATTAATTATTTTATGCTGAAACTTAAATGTAATTTTGCTGGCTAGTCGTGCTTGCAGCTTAAAGGCGTGTTTAATAATAAGTTTAATGATATTTCTAAAATTAGCAGTATCGTAGGGTTTGTCAATGCCTACATGTTGCAGTTTTTGGTTCAAGTTTCTGTTACAAGAATATACAAATTTCATAAAACAGCGGATTTTTAGCAAAAACTATAAAAGTATGTTCACATCTCTCGCCCTTGTCACTTATAATAGCTAGTTTGTACTCAAAGATGCTTAATAATCTACGAGTGTCACAACGCATCAAGCTAAATACAAACAGTGAGAAAATCGACTCTGGAAGAATATGTCACCACCTACTCCCCGACGAGTAGCTTTGCCGCTCACCGCGACCCCCCAAGCAAACCTATCGAGAGTCGTAGCCCTTAAATATTTCTTTACGCCAGTAGCCCTTAAATATTTCTTTACGCCAGAAGAAACTCATCTGACATCCATCGATTATTCGTTATGACTATTTAGCTCTATGATTTGTAGAAATTTATAATTAACTATTTGCTCGAATGTTTGTGATTCTTACGGATTTAATTAAGAAGTCATGTTGCAAAAATTTTGGCGCTATTTTGTGGGATGGGATTTCGATCAATAGGGAGCCAATCTTTAGGTAACTTGTACGTCCCGATTTGTCTCGATCTTGTATGTAAGTAGTACGTCCGTAATTATTTGTAATAATTTTCAAGAGAAACTCGTTAATTGTCAACATTTGAAAGTCATCATGTAACACTACATTCATAATATATCTGAGCGCGTCCGCAATGATTTTCAGCGTCTCTATCTAAATCACCTGAAACTTATTAAGCTCCATTCTGCTTATGCTGCATCACGTAGGTGCACCATAAGTTAAAATCTGCCTGACCTATATCTTGTAGCGGTTGACCATAGCCTTATTAGCAAGTCTGCTCCGCCTGTGAAGCAGGGGGTAGATAAAGCCTAACTGTCGCAATGCAAGTTTTATTCTATTAATTGAATTTTGCCCCAATTCAGCCTTTAGTCGAAAATAAGTCAGACATTTTACTTCTTGGCACCAGTTCACTTGAACACCATTGCCTTGTTGCAGGCTCGCGGACTGTGCTTTTCGAAAAGAAGATGACCCTCATTTTGGCAAGATTCAAGAGAATCTTCTAAGCTCAAAGTCAGTTTTCCAACTCGATATAGTATTCGAAGTAATTGCTGTATCATCAGCGAAAAGATAGAGTTGAGTAAATCTATCTCGCGAAATATCGTAAGCATAAATGTTTTACAACATCGGAGAAAGAGGTGAGCCTTGCGGCACTCCCGCCCTGATGTGTTTATTGGAAGAAAGTGCGTTCTCTGAGGAGACCGCAAAACTTCTATTCTCCAAAAATAAAGCTACCACCTTGATTAAGTAGTTCAGAGCACCAAGCTTTATCAATTTTAACAAAAAACCATTGTGCCAGACCTTGTTGAATGCTTTGTTTATGTCAAGGAA
Organism: Polydrusus tereticollis; assembly: GCA_963920685.1. Taxonomy (NCBI): domain Eukaryota; kingdom Metazoa; phylum Arthropoda; class Insecta; order Coleoptera; family Curculionidae; genus Polydrusus; species Polydrusus tereticollis. Next base: position 85,037,693 of record OY987329.1, on the reverse strand, counting down.
GACCGCTCCAATGTGCGCCCTCTTGTTCAAGCCTTGATAATGTTTGCAGTTAGTCGCGTGGTCTGCCTAACTGTGCAATGTTCGGACCATAGCACCACGAGTGAATTGCATTAGGCGATCCGATTTCAGAAACATATAGTTGTTGATATTTAGTTTCAACCGTTCCGGAAATACGGGGTTTCCTGAATTGCCTTTATCGATTTTGTCTTTTAAGTATCTCACCTCTTAAATAAATAGACCATTAGGGCTGAAAACTCCAATTTTTTTCCGAGTAACATATTTCCTGTGGCCGAGCTATTTACGCTATGATTGAATACGATAAATGTCAACTGTACCGGTTGCAATTCATTCGTGTGGTTACGGAAACATATATAGATTTTTACATCAAACTTGGCTTTCCTTCCCTTTCCCTTTTTAATTTCTATTAAGAGTTCTGACAGACTTTTATTCCTATATTTTTAAACAATTTTTGCCACTGTGAGAATGGATCACTTCTTGAATCTATTCTTATATCTCCCTGTAGAGGTTAAACAGGCACAAAAAGAAAACCCATATCAGCCATACTTTGTTTGGGTATTTTAAAAATTTTAACTGACGAAAAATTCCTTTACGACACTCTACAAACGGTACGAGTCCGAAGGAAACAAGTCACGTTAATTTTAAATCTTTGTTATAACTGAGTCTTGCACATACTCTAGGTGGTATGAGTAGTTATGAAACTTTTAACTTACCTAAAGTAAAAGTTTACGCTCCGTCCCGATTTCTTACATCGATGCTCTTAGGATCCGACCCTCCGCTAGGGTGGTTTTTTGGGGCTGCCCGCACCCTTTCGCTCTCGGAGCACTTCCGCCGCTTGATTTCCATTCAGCGGCCATCCATCTTGTTTGAGACGGTTTAAACTGACAGACGACAGCCCGATCCGAGAGTGGTTCGGTTCCGCCACCGATGACATGCCATCCTGATGCGTGTATGCGAACTTTGATGTTGCTGTAATAGATACAGAAGACATCGATTTAGCTTTCTTATAATTTTTCAATTAAAAAATAATCCGAAATATTTTAATACAAACAGATCTTTTTGAATTGCGCATCCATTGTGAAGTGATTTTTAAAGCAATGAGTAAATTATAAATTTTACACACTGTTCAAATGATGGTACACAGTAACAGTTGATATTGGTAGGTACTAATAGTAATAATAATAATAATAATTAAACGTTTAATAAACTAATGCATTAAAAGAAAATCAGAAGAAAAGAAAAATATAACGGCTAAAAGAAAGTGATTGAATGATGCAAAAGTTGTTGCAGCCGATAAACAATCCAGAATATACTATTGTAGATGGTTTAAATGCATTTAGTATTATGAGGTTACTAGATTACCTGAGATAGTAAAATGAAAAAGAACATGCAGTGGGAGTGTGAAATAGGGAAGAAGAAGAGGAAAGCGAGGAAGGAGCACAGGGAGAAAAGTAATAAAATTACTCTACCTACTCGGTTATATCAAAAGTTATGGAGAAGGCTATCAACGAAAAATTACTAAAATACCTGGAAGGCTTCAACATTATAAGTGACCGCCAGTATGGATTCCGTAAGTCTAGATCAACAGGAGACCTTCTCGCTTATGTTACTCATATTTGGAACAACGCAATAGAACACCATGGGGAGTCCCGGGCGGTAGCACTGGACATTTCCAAGGCTTTTGACCGAGTATGGCATGAGGGGCTCCTAACTAAAGTGAGAGCATACGGTATGCCGGTTCAATTTTGTTCATGGCTGTCGAGCTTTCTTAAAGACCGTTCTCTGCGAGTGGCGATGGACGGATTTCTTTCAGACACATTTAACATCAACGCCGGAGTCCCTCAAGGTTCTATATTGTCGCCCACCCTTTTCTTACTATACATTAACGATCTTTTGGAAAAAACTAAAAATCCTATATATAGCTTCGCTGATGACAGCACACTTGTTTCAACTTTTACTTTGGATGCTCGGACATCGGCTGCTAATGCACTTCTCTATAGGCAGCAAGAGGTCTCACATCTCAACAAAGACCTGGAAGAAATTTTGTCTTGGGGTGACAGTAACCAAGTAGAATTTAACGCAAAAAAGACCCAGGCGGCAGTTTTTTCTAAAAAAGTTAATGTTGAAGAACCGGATATAGTTATGGCGGGACACTCAATTCCCTTGGCTTCATCAATTCATTTATTGGGCGTAAATCTGGATAGTCATATGTCTTGGCATGGCCACGTTGTGGCCATTGCTAAGGCAGCCTCGCAGAAGCTTGGAGTACTTTTCCGAACAAAGAACCTCTATACACCCCAACAACTTTTGATGCTCTATAAAGCCCAAATTCGACCATCACTGGAGTACTGTTCGCATATTTGGGGCTCTGCTCCTAAACATACCCTGAGATTGCTAGATTCCATTCAAAGAAGAGCCATTCGCTTGATCGGTGACCATAGTCTGACAAACAACCTGGAAAGCCTTGAACATCGAAGGCAGGTTGGCGACTTGAGTCTATTTTACAAATATTTTCATGGCAAGTGTTCAACTGAGGTTGCCCGCTTAATACCACCCAGAGCGGTGCATGGTAGAAGTACACGACGAGCCACTGCAGCCCACCAGTACGTGGTTCAGCTTAGTGTCCCTCGAATGACACTGTTTCAAAATTCTTTCATCTGGAGAACGTCATCACTTTGGAACGACCTCCCTGAGATCGTCTTCCCCAACGAGTATAGTCTCCAAAGATTCAAGACCAACGTGAATCGTTTCCTGCGCACACGCACCGCTCCTAGAGCGCCATAAAGGATTTATCCTGTAGTGCTGTGCCTTATCATAAAAAAAAAAAAAAAAAAAAAAAAAGATATTACCCATGTACTTGCACACGAAGAAGGCATATTATTGTTCTAGTAATAGTTACTGAGTGCAAAACTAAGTCTTAAAGAGGCATTGCCATCACTGTTGATTAAGCAATACACTTTTAAGTTTCCTTTTACGGATGCACAAGACGCTGAAAAGTTTGAAGCATATTAAAGAATATACGAAGCTGCGCAGAACATTTAAAAAGTTGCTTGCGATGGTTTGGAAATGCTAATATATGTTTACGACGAACTTTAACGTTATGTACATCCGTTTTCATGCCAGTAACAAAAAGTTTTCTACTTAAGGATTAAAAAAGAAAGTTGGATAAAAAAAATTAACTTAATTCCACGGGTAGCCTCGACGTGAAAATGTTTGATAATTGCTAAAATGCCAATTTAAAAACGACCAGCATGTATTCCTTCCTCGGCTGATGACACTGTGAAAATTTGGTGAAACACCTCAACTTAGGTCTGAAGGGGGACAACTTTATAGGTAGGTATTTAGTTGTTGTATGAAATTCAACCCTCTGACCCCAAGGGTACCTACCTCTAAAATCTTAAATGACAACCCCCACTTATTGGATCATTTTTGAATTACTTATGTAGTTTAAGACAAGTATCATCTTTTTTATCAAACAATTGAGTACCTAACCGCACATCTTCACGAAGCGCTCAAAAGCGAAAATATAGTAAATTTTAAATTGAAATACAGCAATTTTTAGGGAAGTGGCTAAGCGGCCACAACCAACCCCATCAAAATATAATGAGAAAAGAAGTTAAATGTTGAAATTCTTTCCTGTGTGTTACTTTATGAATTGTTCAAAATGATTACCATTGTTCTGTAAGCACAAGTAGAGCCGATATTGAAACTCTTCGTAGACCCTATGAAGTATCTGAGGTGAAATAGTCCTTTACTCTTGGATAATCCTTTGCTGGAGTTGTTCAATTGAATCTGGTTGTGTTTCGAATACTATAGGGCTTAAGTGATCCCACAGAAAAAATCGAGTGGTGTCAAATTTAGTGACCTAGGTGGCCATTCAATAGGTCCTGTTCTACTAATCCACTGCTACGAATAATGATTATCCTACCACTCTCGTTCTCGACGTAAATAATGGTGAGATGCTCCGTCTTCCTGGAAGTGTGGCAGATGTAGACGGTGACCATTTATAATGTCCCCCTCTCTTAACTTTTTCGTTTTTTGCATTAGATAAAAATATTAAATATAAAAGTTGTACAGAATAACGTAAGCTATTTGCCGAATAATATATGAATATACATACATATTGCAGAAATGAGTCACAGGTTAAAATATTTTTTCTTTATATGGTACACCCTATATATTGTTAGCTTTTTAGAATATCCTAAAACTTCTTAATATTTTTCTTATAACATGTCCTATACCTAAATATAAAAGTTTTCGAAATAATCGCATTTTAACTAAGCGGCTACAGTCAAAAATAAATATTCTAGATTTCAGTAAAGTTCTTAGGTGGCTATAAATTATGCGGTCACGGAGCAACAAGAACTATGCACATTAGTGACAGTTACCGACATATTAAGTAAATATTACATTTTTTTGATAACTTTGCCTTATTCAGAAAGGGAAAAACAAGTAATTTTGCAAACATTTATTAAAGCAAACAATAGCGTTAAATTGGCTCGACGGGAACTGCGTAGAACTAATCCCCGGATGCACGTTCCAGACAAAAAAACATTCCATCGAATCCATGAAAAGTTTCAACAAACATCTAGCCTAGCGAGAACGAAAAGAACAATGGAAGAGACGAAAATAGTGATTTAAATATACTAATAAAAGTTGAAGAAAATCCAAACATTTCTATAAGAGCAGTATCGAAAAGTTTACAGGAAGAGCTTGATGATTTAAAAAATACCTCTTATGGAAGGGTTCAAAACACTCTTAAAAAATGTGGATATAATGTTTTCAAAATTAAGCCTGTAACAAAATTAACGCAGAGACAGCGAGAAAAAAAGGGTTGAATTTTGCGAAACTATGTTGGAAAAAATTTATTTAAATCCTAGTTATTTCGGACATGTATTTTGGACCGACGAGTCATCATTTTCAACTGGTGGCATGATAAACAGAAAAAATAGCAGACAATGGGACACAGTAAATCCCCACTGCTACAGAGAATTTAAATTTCAAGGTTGTTAAACTATCAATGTATCAATCAAAATAATAGGTACCCATTTCTTTAACGGTACTTTAAATGGAGAAGGTTATTTGAGTTTTCTCCAACACGAGCTAGAGGACTACTTTGATGAGCTTCCGTTGGAACAAGAGCGAAACATCGTTTTCCAACAAGATGGCGCTCCACCTCACAGTGTAGTAGCTGTTACAAAATACCTTAATCGAAGGTTTAATGAATGGATTGGACGGGCTGCACCAATACAAAGGCCACCTAACAGCCCTGACTTGACGCCGATGCATGGTATTTTTATGGGGAACGCTAAAGGATCGAGTGAATGCAAATACAATTGATAGCACTGAACATTTAAAAGAACTTATTAGAACAGAAATTCAAATTCTGAATGAAGATTATTCCCAATCTATCACCGCCGCATTACGAAGGTTTCGAAAAACGTATATGAAATGAATTCAAGAAAACGGTGGCCCAGTTGAGCAATTTAATTTGTAATTACCACAAGTCCTACTTTATTGTTGAGATCTTAATTTTAAAAATTATATTTTAAATTTTTTATTTCTTATATTTTAGTAGTATATTTAAATCAATATTTTCGTCTCTTTCCATTGTTCTCTTCTTTCTCGCTAGGCTAGATGTTTGTTGAAATTTTCATAGATTCGATGGAATGTCTTTTTGTCTGGAACGTGCATCCGAGGATTAATTCTACGCAGTTCCCGTTGAGCCAATTTAACGCTATTGTTGTAACGATTTTCGGCTCCAAAAGTAAAAACAGTTTCTACACGTTCAGCAATAATGTAATCATTTTAAGAAAGGGGTACAACACTAACAAAGAATTACCCTATTTTTCCTTACATTAAAACACTTACACTAAAAAGTACTTTATTGTCTGAAGAACAACATTATTGTTGACAAAGTAAAGTCATTACTAGCAAATACAATAAACACAGACCCAATCTGAAGGTCCTAAAAAACTATCAATAAATAAAACTAAAATATTACAGAACATGTATGCAATCGTAACAGACCTACATTACCCATATGACATTATATTTCTTACCACCATATATTAAGGACTTCTTCATTTGTTCAGAATGAGAAATGGGTAAGGTTAAAAGAAAGGATTTGCGCGTATTATAATGAGTAGGCAACAACAGCTCACTTTTATATTTTTTATAAACAAGGTATGCAGTGTCCAAAATGAGGATACAACAAAGAGTTAATATCGCATGTTTTATAAATAGTGAACGACAAGAATCCTTAACTTTAGCGCAGGTTTAAATTTTCTCATTCTCTATACAAACATCATCTATAACACACTTACAATTCAATACATTTGTCTTTGAGATATTAAAGGATAACAGATTTACATCGCACCACCCCTTTATCCTGTCCAAATCATTACTCATGTCAAATTCAAGCAAGGTCTATTCCATGCCACAGGATAGTATTATCATCAGCAAAAATAGCAAATTTCCCAGATATTGGTAGATGAGGCGTGTCGTTGAAATAGACCAAAAAGAGTTAGGGGCCTAAGACTGACCCTTGTTGAACACCCGTGTTAGTGCTAAGCTCATCAGAGCTGTTGTTATTCAATACGGATGTCTTAACCCGGCCTGTTAGATACGATCGAAACCACTCCAAGGCAGTTTCTCTTACCCCGTACGCACCCAGCATCAACAGCAGTATTAAGTGATCCACGCAATCAAATGCTTTCGACAAAACACAGAAGACCTCGCCAGAGTTTAAGGACACTTGCAGATGCTTAAGGAACCCGAATAGTTTAGCAAATAAACCAGAGAGAGATGTGGTCAATTTATAAGTTAACATAGTTCGTTTATGTTACATGTTTGGATAAGATTGGGATGAGTAAAGTTATTGATCATTTAAATTCTAACATCAACAATAAATAATAAGAACAGCAACTATTGTTAAACATTAATATTTACCTTAATAACTATGTTATGAAAATAAACAAACAACACTTTGCTGATACGCAGCATAAAGTAATATTCATTAAAAACGAATAATAATTTTAAAAATTAAGACATTTAGGAAATACATGGTATAACAAAACTGATAGGTTAGCATTGGCATTTCAGTAGCAAGTAGCCCCCATTCCAGTAACAGTATTTTGTAGACCATGTTTGCGCGCTTATAAATAGATACAAGGAACACATCCACACTTACTTAACCTATGATGCACTGAAGACTGAAAAGGGAAGCAAGGAGCTTTATGGTCAATTTTAGTTGTCAAACTTAGTTATCACATTTAAACGGTTTGTAATAGTAAGTGAAACGTCGTATTACCATAATAAAGATATATTTTAGCAAACTTGATAATGTGTTTTTTTTATTACTGTTACGAAATTTCTTGATTACCATTATTAAAAACGTTTTAGTACGATGATAATTAATACGACTTGAGTCTTAACTAGAACTTCCTATTAAGGTTCTTGGATAAATGGCAATGGCAATAAAACAATTCCAGCTACAACTCTTCCAAGATAGCGTGAGATATGAGAATATCAAATATGTTTCGCCCATTGGCTAGAGACACAACTTGTCATATTTATCGAGACTTTCATAGAGCAAAGAACGGTATAGTTATAGTCCTCGCCAACTGTAAGTGAGTTAAAAAAAAACTCGATAATACCTCGTAAATACCGACAAAGACCCCGCCAGTGTCCACTTCAATAAATAACAGGGTCGGATTCGTTTCGTTAGTTTTGCAATATTATTTTTAATTTTTAAATTACTTACTTGGAGGTACATCTTTTAATTGACATCTGCTAGAGCCACCAGTTCAATCTTTTTTTATATTTATATCTGTCTTTTCTTTTTTCCAAGTTCATTTATTTTTTCTAAATATTCTATTCGCCATTTTACGTTTCTTCTACTTTCCATTATTGCAGCATGGTTATTAACATTTTTAAATTTGAATCCCAGTTTCTTACGCCTTTGTCGAAAAATGCTTTTTGAACAAGGGTTTTCGAGCTCTTGAAGTTTTTTTTTACTATTATAGGAACTTCATTATTTTTATATTTTTAATTAAGTAAACTTCTTAATAGTTTGGCTATAGCCAAATCCAAATATTTAGGTTTACCTAAATCGGATCGTTTTTCCTTTGTTTGTAGACTTACATAAAGTACTATAAGGAACCTCTTTCAGCTCGGCAAATTTTACTACTTCGGATTTGTTATATCGTATGTGCATAGGGTATCGTTTTAGGATTTTATGCGCATTGAAACAAATGTCCTTTGGCTGAAAGCTTAAAAATCCTTTACGCTTTTTTCGTAACGTTCCTTTTCCTAATTACTTGCTTAGATCTAAATCAACAGATTCAACCAAACTCTCGCAGCAGGGTCATTTAGAACATCTTCAGGTTCACAATAATTCTCCTTCCATGGCCTCCAAAGCCTATGAGAATTTTCCTTCCACGGTCAAAACATTGTCTTCCAATAAAAAAATTAAATCTTTCAAAATCACGAAACACGAACACTGAACAAAAGTGTTTTAACTTAAGGAATATAAATCCTTAATAAAACACTAAATTAATAATTATTACTATTAACTGTACAACAACAAACTGTATCAATGGCGGTTTTAGCTTTTCAACATGATAGGGGTAATTTTTTTTAAAAAATGGTATCAATTACCTATGCATTTAGATAGGTAGATTTTTTTTTAAACAATCATGCAGTAATAAATAAAGCTCTTATTAACCTGAAGTAACAAGAAAATAAGTATGAGGGGAGGGGGCAGGAAAAAATAGCGCCGCAGGGAAAAAATGTTTGGGTGCTACGCCCTTTTTTTCAATAATGATGCTTAAAATTCTAAATTCATGGGGGGGGGGGGGAAATTACCCTATTACCCCCCCCCCCCCCCCCGTAAAACCGCCCTTGAACTGTATATAAAAATACTAAGTCAACACAATGTTAAGATGCCAGACCGCATAGCAAATTAAAACACACTCACACACTTAATAATACTACTCCGGCTCTGGGACCGTTTCTTTACAAGGCACAGGACAATTAAAGTATAGCACCGCAAAAAATCGGGAAATGAATTTAATATTTTAGTGCGGGAGAATATGTTAAATTAAATAAACTTTAGACCTTCTATACTGTTCCAGTTTTTATTGAAAATGTAATAAGTCTGAAAATAGCATTTATTTTAACTATTGAGAAAAGCTATGCGCCCGGTCTAAATACCGACGGTAGGTTTTAGAAGATAAAAAAATATGAGTTTTTATAGGAATCTCACTTATATCTGGCGACAACTATACACCGATCAGTCGCGCGATCATGCCTCCCTTTTCCTCCGAATGCGTTCTTTTTCTCGTTTGTGCGCAATCAGCAAAATTTTCATATCTCACGCTATCTTGGACGAGTTGTACTTTTTTTTAATTCATGCATTAGGGGTCATTCAAGTATTACGTAAGCACTACAGAGGGACGGCGGGTCTTTGCTTTGCTTATTTTTGATGACATGGGGGATAGGGGGGGGGGGGGGGGTCTGTATGGTTATTACGTTAAGCAGTATTTACTTTTTTTACTTTTTCGGATTTTCTACAAAATTTAGTCGATTTTGGTTTGAACACATAATATGGCAACCCTACTTGTCTACGCTTAAAAACGAAACGCAGATTCTCTAAAATAATACGTTTACTCGCTTAGAACCGAGTAAAAGAACCGAGTAGGGGAATTTTTGCGCGCCATTCACTAGTCTAAATTTCTTCCGCCAATCTATTGTTTCGTTTCGGTACGATTGACGATTTGACGTGTTGTAAGGTAATGTTTGTTTTACCATTGATCCACTGCTTGCTTCAAATTGTAAAATGTAGAAACACGGAATGCTGTCGTCCAAGAAGTGGCTTACTTAGATTACTAGACAACAGGTTTCTCCCATCACCAGTAAAAGTAAAACAAACAGTTGATGACTTGGTTTTGTATGATGGAGGGCAATTTCTCAATATTCCAGTCAATTTAGCTCAACACTTGAATTCTTCACTCAAAGATTTTCTGCAAATGCCCTTCGATTATTTTTGTCCAACGGTAAAAATGAAACCTTTTAAAAAATCCATTTTTTCCGTGCGTGTACCTTAAATTAATATCTTCGAAACTTCGTTCAAAATATTACCACATTTATCTTGTTTCCCGTAAAATATTAGGCATTTTTATTTTTTTATTCATGCCTTAAAGGATCTTCCAATGGAAAAAATTTTTGGGAGCTACGCCCTTTTTTTCAATAATGATGCTTAAAATTCGAAATTCATGGGGGGGGGGGGTAATTACCCTATCCCCCCCCCCTGTAAAACCGCCCTTGAACTGTATAATAATATAAGAATACTAAGTCAACGCAATGTTAAGATGCCAGACCGCATAGCAAATTAAAACACACACACACACACTTGTTAATACTACTCCGGCTCTGGGACCGTTTTTTTACAAGGCACAAGACAATTAAATTATAGCACCGCAAAAAATCGGGAAATGAATTTAATATTTTAGTGCGGGAGAATATGTTAAATTAAATAAACTTTAGACCTCCTATACTGTTCCAGTTTTTATTGAAAATGTAATAAGTCTGAAAATAGCAAACATACTGATTAAAATACATTTTTTGCAATAAATATAAACAGTATTTTTTGAAGAAATAACGAATTTATTTCAATATTTATTTAAACTATTGAGAAAAGCTATGCGCCCGGTCTAAATACCGACGGTAGGTTTTAGAAGATAAAAAAATATGAGTTTTTATAGGAATCTCACTTATATCTGGCGACAACTATACACCGATCAGTCGCGCGATCATGCCTCCCTTTTCCTCCGAATGCGTTCTTTTTCTCGTTTGTGCGCAATCAGCAAAATTTTCATATCTCACGCCATCTTGGACGAGTTGTACTTTTTTTTAATTCATGCATTAGGGGTCATTCAAGTATTACGTAAGCACTACAGAGGGCCGGCGGGTCTTTGCTTTGCTTATTTTTGATGACATGTGGGATAGGGGAGGGGGGGGGTCTGTATGGTTATTACGTTAAGCAGTATTTACTTTTTTTACTTTTTCGGATTTTCTACAAAATTTAGTCGATTTTGGTTTGAACACATAATATGGCAACCCTACTTGTCTACGCTTAAAAACGAAACGCATTTTCAGGGATTCTCTAAAATAATACGTTTACTCGCTTAGAACCGAGTAAAAGAACCGAGTAGGGGAATTTTTGCGCGCCATTCACTAGTCTAAATTTCTTCCGCCAATCTATTGTTTCGTTTCGGTACGATTGACGATTTGACGTGTTGTAAGTTAATGTTTGTTTTACCATTGATCCACTGCTTGCTTCAAATTGTAAAATGTAGAAACACGGAATGCTGTCGTCCAAGAAGTGGCTTACTTAGATTACTAGACAACAGGTTTCTCCCACCACCAGTAAAAGTAAAACAAACAGTTGATGACTTGGTTTTGTATGATGGAGGGCAATTTCTCAATATTCCAGTCAATTTAGCTCTACACTTGAATTCTTCACTCAAAGATTTTCTGCAAATGCCCTTCGATTATTTTTGTCCAACGGTAAAAATGAAACCTTTTAAAAAATCCATTTTTTCCGTGCGTGTACCTTAAATTAATATCTTCGAAACTTCGTTCAAAATATTACCACATTTATCTTGTTTCCCGTAAAATATTAGGCATTTTTATTTTTTTATTCATGCCTTAAAGGATCTTCCAATGGAACGGAATATCGAATAATACAAAGGGTGAGAGCGGGTATCGGCTGCACGAAAACTATCAAATATTGAAATAAAATTCATCTCCGCACATCAAACGCAGCTGCCACTTGTTTTAAGAGTTTGTAAAATCGGGGACATATTAAAATTCTTCACCAGGAGTGCCGACAATGGGCCGGAGCTACGTGACTGTTAATCCCCAAGGATTTCGAGGTGTTTATGGATTTAGGGGTTAAAGGGTTCTTACTTTTTAAAAAGGTAAACATATTTGGCATTGATTAAATGCTAGCATAAGTTGTTTAAATTTTGTGTAAAACATGTTGTAAGTTTATCAAGAAATATTCGAATGTTATTTCAGATTTGGAAATTTGATTTAGACTGTCTACATTATACAGGGTGTTTCAGCAGTACGGTACGTAACTTAAGGGAGTGATTCCTTATGATATTTTAAGAGAAAAAGTTCATATGAACATGTGTCTGGAGTTGCCCCGTTTTTGATATATACAGGATGTAAAATTTTTTAAATGGTGAGACGATTGCAATCGTACGTTTTATCAGAAGGTGCCCGTTTTTAACATTTGCTTTGATTAACTGTTGCATTTTTTTTTCTATCATTATTTAAAAAACATTTTTATTTTAATTTAAATGTTTTAATTAACTTTGAAATACATTCATACCTAGGTATTTCTTTTGTACATGCAATAAAGTGGTTTTTATTTTTTTCTCGAAAACGAAGCAAGATACGAAAACAATTTAAGGAAGAAAAAAATTGTACTATTAGTTGGCAAATCCGAAAAAAAATATCAAAATTAGAAAAAAGTCGGTGCCGTACATTTTCCTGTCAATAATATTCGTTAAGGTGCTCCCCGGAGCGCCACTGGACTTATTAAATTTAATTTAGTCACGCCTAATAAAGCCTCTTATCATTATGAATAACGGTACCATATTTGAATAAAATCGGGAATAGGATATTTAAAAGAATTACAGAAAACCGATTTCTTAAAAAAAAATCTCTAACACCCTGTATATCAAAAACGGGGCTAATCCGGACACATGTTCATATAAACTTTTTCTCTTAAAACATTATAAGGAACTACTCCCTTAAGTTACGTACCGTACTTCTGAAATACCCTGTATATCAATACATGCATCAAATAACATCGTCATTAACATTTTTACCAATTTCACTTTTTTATACACTCAGAACTACTCCAAAGTAAATTTTAATATTTGATACCCAAAGTTATGTTTTATAGCTTAATTTTTTTTAAATGTCTCTTTAATCTGCATCTGCATATTTTGGTAGTTTATAGAAAAAATTTACAGTCCTTTACAAAGATGCAACCGGGCAGGACATTGAAAATGCCGAAGCAGAGTAGGTACAACGCTTGTGACTATTGTGAGATTTGAGATCTGCGAAAACTCATAGATTTAAATGTAGTATTTAGGTAGTTGATATAAGTGTTATTGATTCATAATATAAAAAATAGTAAAATAAAGGTTATAAACTCTAACGCGCCTCTAACTCTAGACTTGGTCTGATCCATCGACTTAACACAAGATGGACGTAGCCAGTCATTCATAATAAGGTCTATCGTCTGCCTCAAACAACAAACAGGAAAGGGGGGGGGGGTGAGGGGTATTTACTGTGGCTTCTAATTAGAAGCTGGACTCAAACTGTAACGAGACAAAAAGCGCAACGCTGTAAAGCATTGTCATGTTGGTAAAATTATTCAGTGGCGTAACAGCTTCGTGTTAATTTGTAATCAGTTTGACAAAATATGATCGAACATTTTAGGTGAAGTATTCATAAATTCAAAATACTTTTACGGTCTCTAAGTAACATGAAATTGCCTTGCGGCTGAACTATCCTGCCAAAATTCTGACAGTAGACGTTTAGAGTTCAAAGAAAACTGATGGTGATAAAATATTTATACAATAATTGTAGTATTTGAATGGTTCCTTTATTTTTATTTTTTTTATCAATAAAACCGCTTCTTCTTTAAAGAAAACAATGGACCTAGCTCTAGATATAACTAATTTTTTTTTTTGGTTTAATAAAATAGGAAAAAGTAGGCAGGTATGGGGTTTTTAAATAAATTATGTAAATCAAATCAGAGTAATTTGCTTTATTTATAAAACAAGTGTTTCACAGGGTGCCCGGAAATTCCTTTCGTATATTTCAAGGGGATATTCTACATATGAAAATAAGTTCCTATATCCTTAAATGTCTTATAAGTAAGTTATGTCTGTCTAAAGGTGACCTCGAAAGACTACTTTCAATTGTATTTCTTTGCAACCGCTTGAAGGACCAGTGTGCCTTTTAGCATGCAAACTAATATTAATAAACGCTATTTTTTGATATTGCGAGTTAGGATTAAATTTGATCAGTCCTTAAAGGACCTACATTTATATAAACTTTTTTTTCATGTAGAATATCCCTTTGAAATATACGAATTTAAATTGAAATTGAATATACGGATAACCTGTATATAATAATAGAATGGAATCGAATTTATTCGTAATAAAACACATAGTTTTAAAATAGTATGTAAAGGTATTTAGTAAATAATTTATGTTAATTCTAAATTTTTAATTTAAAAACTAATTTATTCCTAAACTATATCAAAAAAAAAAAACAGACTTGTTTAAGAAATCTTATAGCAAGATTGTGAGTTTATATTATTTAACAAATACATAACAATAATTTAGGCCTACCACCATAAGAAGAAGCACTTCTTTTGCCTCCGGTAGTATCTAAATTACTACCAATGTTCACATAATCAGTAACTTTTGTTCCTGTCCACCCTCTTTGAGAAACTTGAGTTATCCAGTTAAAGTCATAATCCTTGCTCTTAACGTTCACATGGTGGTATTAAGTCCCTTAATTTTTTTCTTTGTTCTAATATTGTGTTTTTTATCACCTTAAAATTCCTTTTGGGTTTACTGTCACAATCTTTCAATGACATATCTCCAAGGTAGTTTCTTTTCCTACAACAATTATTTTCCCTTTGTCAACTTCATGCATGGATGGACACACTGTACATTATATTATGTTTACATAATATAATAAATAGGCTAACCTGTGATCATTATTAGTCATTATTGTTACCAAAACTGTCAAAAAATATTTACCTCTTTCCTGATCTTCCTACAAGACTAAGCTTTCCTTTAAAACCTGATTTTAGCTCCACAAGCTCTTCGTTAGATATACTGTTTGAAGCTTTTCATATTTTTTTTAATATCTGAACTTCTGTTCCTGAACCACTTTAGGTTGTTGAAGATCCTACTGAACTAGGACTTTGATGTTCAACCTTTGAAGCGGATGGGGAACCTGGGCTTCGATGTGAACTTTCTGAGATCCACACCTTGCTGATGGTTCGAGGTGGGCTAAAATCATTATTAGTTAATTATATTAGAGATATTAATGTTTTATTATGCCTAAAGTGTTTGCCTTGTCTATTTACAAATCCGAGCATCCGGAACGCACTACTGACAGTGTTTTGTATATGAACGTCGAACAACTTGTCATAAAAAAATAATCATAAATTTATCTTTTTACAAGTAAAATTTCCATATTAGGAACTATCGATCACCCGCTGGGCCCCCTATACGCTACGACACTGTGTATGATCCAGATATACCATTAGTTACAATGTAATTGCATCGTGTCAATAATAATCTAAATTTGTTTACTGTTAGGTCACATAAAATTGAGGTAAAGTTATCATTAATTTTATTGTTTTACGGGTGAATTATCTAGGGGATTTGTAGTATTATTACTTTTCAATTCAAAAAGGCAAAAGAAGTATTGCCAATGCCATCCAATGTAATAAATTAATGATACGGGATATTTCTTTTTGAATATTGGGTAGGTATGGTTTCTTATTTGTTTTCTTGTAATACGGAGTACACAAAAGTTGCCCTAAAGACTATAAGTTAAAGTATAACATACTTTTTTATAATTTATTTAAATTTATTTCTATTTAAATAATAATAAAGGACCATTTTTAAAATATTATTGTTTTATTGTATCCTAAGATACCTTACTTACGTGCTTTTCAAAAATAATGGTAAATAAGGTTACAATGTTATTGCTAATAAAAGTTGTACTTTCTGAAAATGGTAAACGACAAAATTATTGGTTATAACATAAATTAGAACTAAACTGACTTATTGAATAGAAAGTAATTGTAAAATCTTTTACTTTTGTAAATACGAACTTTCCAAAAACCGCAATGGTATATAGATATTACAATTAAACATACACCCAAATCTATCATGTTTTCTCTTGTAAAAGCACAGTTTGCCCTTACAATGTTATTCGATGTACGTATCGATATATCAAAATAGAAACAACGTACTCATGAATATGCGGACAAAAAGGCCTCATTTTTGATATACATGGTGTCAAAACTTAATTTTTTTTTCGTTCTTGGAATTTGGAACACTCATTATTTTTTTCGAATCCCTACAATAAAAATTGTCGGGGGCAGTATTCAGAGTGATACATTTTTGCGCTACAAACACTTCCACTTTCCATTTTTTTCTGGACATCCTGCATGAATACTGATATCACATTTTGACTTCCCATTTATTTTTGATCCTCTACGTTTTTATCGTACCTGTCATCGTTTTCTAGTTTATTTTTTTTTTAGTTTAGAGGCAAAATATTGCAAGTTTAAGACATGAGCACACCTGTAAATAGAAATATGAATACGTGAGCCAATTTTTATTCAATAATAATGTGCAGTTCTTTTATATCAATTTTTGAAAAATTGCTTAATGTTGTCATATCAAAAGTTCCCTTAAAATAGGGAAATGTACGTCGCCTTAATTCTGACGTTACACAACAAACTAAAAAAATTATAAAATTTGCTGAAAATAACCTCCTAATATGCTAATATGCAGGGATCAACTCTTCGTCTCATCGACGGGCGAACTCTTTCGAATATCCCAGAATTATTGCGAATTATTTCAAATGAAGCTATAATTCTCTTCCTCAAATCTTTCTCTGCCTAGATAGGAGTCTGATACACCAACGATTTTTAGTGTTCCCAGAAACAAATAATTTAGACAATTTAAATATCGGGAGACCTAGAAAGCCATGGCTAAGGTCCACCTCGACTTAGTCAACGGTTGTAGTGTTGATTTAAAAATTCTCTTGCCACCAAACTGAAGTGTGGTGATGCACCATCATGCATAAACCAAAATTGGTTCCTTAGTTCAAGTGATACCTCTTCTAACAGCATCGGGAGTTCTTCTTCTAAAAATTGACGATAGTATTGGCCATTTAATCTTCTTGGCAGGAAAAATGGTCCCATGCAGTAAATAGTCTCCAATAATGCCAGCCCACACATTTACTGTAAATTGATACTGGAAATGATTTTCTACTATCGCATAGGAGGAGAGCTTGTACTGTCTGGATATGGCAAGGATACAACTAGCACAGATGATATGTTTAAAGTTGCCGCAATTTTTCTTGTGCTTGGACCTGGTTCGTTTTCTACAGCATTCAGGACTGCTTTCTCAATTTCGATAGTTCTTACAGTGCAATGTGCCCTTGCTTATGAACGGATTTATTTGAAAGTTCCCTTTCCGTACATTCGAATGTCAACCTGTCCAAAAGTTCGTGAATCAGGCTGTCTTTGATTTGGATAATGCTGCCGATAGAGTCGTTTAGCTTCAACAGAAGACCATAAATAAAATGCATATCGGCATATTCTTGGTTTAAGAACTCACCCATCATCATCAATTAGCTCTAACTAACTTTGGAAACATCAACTAATAAAATTATTTGACACTAAACGTCGAAACGTTAAATTACGGAAAATAAAAGTTGAGGAGTGAAATTATTGGTAGCGCAAAAAATGTAACACTCTGTATCCTGTCTCTGAAAATTTAGACATTTTATTGTAGAGATTCCAAAAACTAATAAGTGTATCAAATTTAGAATAATTTTCTCGGAAAATGTGGGAGGAAAACGAAGAAAAACTTGTATCTTTGACATATTAAAAATGTAGCCTTTTTGACTGCATGCTTATCAGTAATTTTTTCCTAGTTTGACAAGCACTATCACTGCCTTAAATATCTACGTGACATTCATTAGCACCCTGTATATCTGATATTTTGATACGGTAATTAGAATGCCAGTTCAAACTATAATTTTTCTTTCCATAAAATTGAGATGAAGCAGATAGTTTTAAGGTTTCGAATGGGCCAGTTGTAGTAAGGGTTTGAAACCCAGAACATATTTTACTATATAGGAGTAAATTCAACAACAGTTCCTAAAAAGGGGAAGATGTTTTGTTCACTTCGTTAAAATTCATCGTAATTAAGAAATTTGGAAGTACTAAATTGTAACAAGGACAGAAGATACTGAGATATTCCAGTCATCGTAATTAAGACATGCGCTGACGAATTGACACCGGTATTTTGTAGGCTTTTTAACTGATCGTAGAAAAAAGGAATATTTCCTTCTTGCTGGAAAACTGCGCGTGTCCAGCCCATACCCAAAAAAGGCAAGAAGACCTTGCCAAACAACAATCGTCCAGTCGCATTGCTTTCAGTTATATCAAAGGTTATGGAGAAGGCTATCAACGAAAACTTATTATAGTACCTGGAAGACTTCAACATTATTAGTAACCACCAGTACGGATTCCGTAAGTCTAGATTAAAGAACCGGATATAGTCATGGGGACACTCTATTCCCTTAGCTTCATCAATTCATTTATTGGGCGTCAATTTGGATAGTCATATGTCTTGGCATAGTCACGTTGCGGCCATTGCTAAGGCAGCCTCACAAAAGCTTGGAATACTTTTTCGAACCAAGAACCTCTATACACGCCAACAACTTTTAACGCTCTATAAACCCCAAATTCGACCATCGCTAGAGTACTGTTCGCATATTTGGGGCTCTGCTCCTAAACATACCCTGAGATTGCTAGATTCCAGTCAAAGAAGGGCCATCCGCTTGATCGCTGACAATGATCTGACAAACAACCTGGCAAGCCTTGAACGTCGAAGGCTGGTTTGCGACTTAAGTCTATTTTACAAATATTTTTATGGCAGGTGCTCAACTGAGGTTGCCCGCTTGATTCCACCCATAGCGGTGCATGGTAGAAGTACACGTCTAGTCACTGCAGCCCACCCGTACGTGGTGTCCCTCGAACGACACTATTTAAAAATTCCTTCATCTGGAGAACGCCATTACTCTGGGACGACTCCCTGAGGCTGTGTTCCCCAACAGGTATAATCTGCAAAGATTCAAGTTCAACGTGAATCGTCTCCTGCGCACACACACCGCTCGCAGAGCGACATAAAGGATTAATCCTGCAATGCTGTACCGTATCATAAAAAAAAGAACCAAGTCTTACCTGATTTGATATTATAGTACGTTCTCCTTCTTCTCCTTAATTCAGGTTAGTTTCTAGATGATCTCTAGTTTCTAAACCAACCTCATTATTTTATTGATAGACAAATGAATTAATTTAACTCGTTTGAAAAATTGATTTATTCTTAAAAGCCTAATATTGTTTTTTAATATGCCTCATAATGATGTAAAACACAACCTGGTCAGATCTATTCTTGTTGATCGTAACCGCATCATTAATAATATTATCGCCGATAAAGCGTATCGATGAGTCGTCGGGTTTTATAATTAATGAAGCCATTTATTGCGAGATGACGCCACCATCAAGGCGTTAAAATTGTAATGTTTTTGTTACCCTGTTCTAATTAATTAAAAATTATATCTATAAGGCGCGAGAATCGCTTATAAGTGGAAGCTATCCTAAGATAACCTACCTAAGCTGTAGCTGATGCTAAGTTTGGAGGATGATGTAAAGTTCTGTTGGCGTTCCGTATTACTATCAATGCATTTGATAATTATAAATACAGCATTTTTGCCATTCACAAATGATTATTCTACCAACATTAGAAGCGGTAAAACAATATTCTTATTATCAGCATATATTTATGTATTTTTAAGTAACCGAGCTTATATTATTTTATATTTGAAGATCAGACTCAAGCGTTGAACAGCAATGGATTTTGTTTTGCTGAACGATGTGCCATGCTAATGATTTTCTATGAACGCATTCAGGATGGCAGTATAGTTTACAGCTATGTAAGAACCAGTTACTATAGGTACTTTATGCTTTGGGACTGTTCTTTAACAACGGGGTCGCATGACACTTACATAACTATAGCATATCTAGGACAATTTAATGCTAATATGCTTCGTTGTCACCTTTTCTCAATATATTTTATACTTTATGGGTGGACCAGATAACCTTTAGGTATCTTTTTTGACTGTCATATGGATCAGTCATCTGGACTCCTCAACACGATGTATATATTGGTAAAATTGAAAACAGTTCGAGAAAAGTTTATAAAATATGCAGAGTGTCCCGAAATTAAGGGGCAATACTTTACCATTATATTCTCCGGCTAAAAATAATAGAATTTTTTCATATGGACATAAGTGCAGAAATGCTTGTTAAGGGAGCTCCCCCCCCCTCGAATGGGGAACCCTGAAATAGTTCTTTTTCTAATATTTTCAAACTTGTTCATAATTAAATTTTGAAATTAGCTATGGTTATAAACTTTTAACGATAAATTAGTTTCTGAATTCAGAATTTTAAAAACTTAGTCATAGGCGTCACATTCCGGGGTGGTTAAGGGTTAAAATAATCCCATTTTTCCAACCAGTCGCTTTCTTTTTATTATTTTCTCAATAATTATGAAATTTCAAAGTATTCTGCATAAAAAGGTACCCTTAGTTTACCTTGATAGGACTTACAGTTTTTGGGTAAAATCGTTTTAAAGAAAATCACGTCCATAAAGGAAATAATTAATAACAATAATTATCAAAGTGAAATTTGTGAATAGAAGGCCATGGATTAAAATTGATATTTGTTTTCTTTGACATTTCTGTGTCACATATTGTCTGCTGTTATTACTGTTGTAAAATTAGACATAAGAAATAAGAAAATGCAAAATCTTTCAAACCACGAGCTTACCGATATTCATTTTATATACGGATATTGTAATGGACGTTCCTTTGGTGCGGTACAGGAATATCGCAGACGTTTCCGCAACGGAGACTTCCTGGACGCAAAGTATTTGAGAGGGTTCATAGAAATTTGATGGAGAACGGGTCGTTTCAACGCCTTCGTGTGAAATGACGTCCTAGGAGAGACTATGATTTGGAAAATGCACTCCAACAAATAGTAGATAATTCTCAAGTTGAACTCAGACCATGGGCTACAGAAGTCAACATCCCGAAATCAATTATTGTAATGTGTTTTACTTTACCACATTGCCATCCATAATTATAACGAATATTTATTTCAGATAGGAAGAATGACTCCGATGCAAGGTCTTCACCCATATCATTACCAGAGGGTTCAAGAGCTGTTGCCTAGAGATTTCCCACCCAGAATCGAGTGTGTGTCGGTGAATTTTAGAACATCAAACTTTGCTAATCAAAATTTTGTGGTCTGATGAGGCAACAATCAGTAGATCTAAAGTGTTTAATACTCG
Organism: Polydrusus tereticollis; assembly: GCA_963920685.1. Taxonomy (NCBI): domain Eukaryota; kingdom Metazoa; phylum Arthropoda; class Insecta; order Coleoptera; family Curculionidae; genus Polydrusus; species Polydrusus tereticollis. The sequence continues at coordinate 85,016,403 of OY987329.1, read as the reverse complement.
TAACATTCACTTTTGGCACGATGAAAATCCAAGAGCAGTCCGAGGAACTAATTATCAATATAGGTTCTCCGTCAATTTGTGGGCGGGAATAATTGGAAATCAGTTAATTAGTCCAATTGAAATGCCTAATAATTTAACCACCGAGAGATATTTGGCCCTTCTTCAAAATCAGTTAGCAGGACTGTTGGACGAAATAGTCTTAATGTCCAGGTTGGGGATGTATTTCCAACACGACGGTGCCCCTGCCCATTTTGGACGGCCTGTTCGTAACTGGTTAGATGAGAGTTATCCCGAAAGGTGGATGGGCAGAGGTGTGGACCAGTATCCTGGCCAGCGAGATCGCGGGACCTAAATCCACTCGATAATTATTTTTGGGGTCATATGTGCAACATAGTTTATGCATCCATCGGAGGTGGATACCCGTGAGGATCTGCTTTAGCGAATTTTTCAAGCTGGAAATGAAATGAGAAGAAATCCTTTTCAGATTCTTCGGGCATCTCACAACATTCACCATAGAGCTGGACTTTGTATCAGAGAAAATGGGGGTCTATTTGAACACCTTCTCAAGGAGTAGTTCTTGGTTTAAATTTAATTCTTCAAAAAATTTTTGTTAAACAACCCCATTTCATGTAGCATTATTACTCTCTAAATAAGTTGTCATATTTATTTTGTTTTCAATATATTTAGTTTCGTAAGAGGCGTAACAATCATTTCTGCACTTATGTCCATATGAAAAAATTCTCTTATTTTTAACCTTAGAATATTGTGTTAAAGTATTGCCCCTTAACTTTGGGACGCCCTGTATATGCTATAGATTTAATTAAACGGAACCTAAGGATATTATCAACTGAGGATAGATTTGTCCCCAACAAGCACGTCTTCTGGGGAATTTATGAATAAGTTTATTCAAAAATAAAAAAATTTATTATATTGTAACTAATTAAAATAAACTTATTATTATTATTATTAATATTTAGATTTCATTATGTTTTTTAGTGTTGTCCCACAAGTGATGGTGCTGCAGCTGCTATTGTTGCGCCTGAAAGCTTCGTCAGGCGTCATGGTTTGGAGTCCCAGGCTGTGGAAATATTGGGCATGGAAATGGCCACAGACTTGTCGTCTACCTTTACGTAAGTATTAAACTAAACAGAGTGGTCTTTAACGTTCTGACTTGTTTTTGTTTTATTTTTTAGTGAAAAAAGCGGCATGAAAATTATAGGATGTATGACATAAAATTTGCCAACAAGGTTATCAACAGATTGATTCAACGGCAACCATTAATTTATTAAATATTAACGTTTCATTCTACAATAAGCAAAATAGCTTTTTTCCATATATCTACAACCAAGTATGTGTATAATAATAATACACTCCTGAAGCTTGGTCCGTTCCTCCCTGTCTAAATATACCATTAGCCCTGAATGTAAGGTATTATTTTGCAGTTTTTAGGATAAGTAGAATATGCTTTAAAAATAATCTTTAAGGCGGTAATCTAATGTAGCGTAATAAACAGGCACCAAAAAATAATATAGCTACAACTTTCTTTGGTGGCATGAAGTGTTTTAAAATAATTTAAAAAGTAATAAACTTACCTTTCTGTTATTAACAAGAGCGTGCGATACGGACCTGTTTAACTTAACGATAAATCCGATGCAGCAGTCGCATTTTAACGACTTCTTAACATCTAACTTTATACTTGTCTTCACATTTTAGCTGATCATGTTAACCTGGATTTATTGATTGAAATTGACTCTTAATACTATCACATTTAGGTACAAATTGTCAATGTTCTGTTAACTCAACAATAAGGTAACTTCTAAGAATAGTATTATTAAAACAACTAAGAAGCAACCAAGCAAAAGTCTCCTTTAGTAAATTACAAGTTTTTTTTTCCATACTTTGTGGAATTCTTTTTTTGATTTGCAAACTAGAGAATGATACATTGCATTGTTCCGCTTTTCACTCGTGCAATCAGCTTTCAATTAAATTTAAAAACACCCCTTAAAAAGGTATTTTTTTTGCAATTATCTACTTTTTTGCTTGAAGGTTATGGTTCTATCAAGTTTTGATTGAGAAAGCTAACGAATATATTAAGTTTTGATTGAACTGTATTTATTTAATATAATGTTGCAAAAACCTTGTAGTGAAACAAAAATTTAGATGTATGACTGTAATAAGCATTTAAATATGAAAACCATCCCGGCATAAACGTAATTCTTACAAAAGTTCCTTGTTAGAGTTTTCATTATTACGTTCATCTTGTGGGGTCTCAAAAAGGATTTATACCATTTCATCCGTATCTGAATCCCATTCTACTCTATATTCTGCTTTTAATAAGGACTTAATGTTTTTAGGTTTTCTTAAAGGTATGGACGATCAATTTTCATTTCTCGAAGGTTAAGGTTGGATAGCCATATAACCTCATTGCACTGCTAAATTAAAAAATAATTTTAGTTCATATATAGTACTTTTTTCTCTTCCGTGTTATGTCACTTTCTTTGATCGCTTTCGGGATCCACTACTACTTTCCCGCAGTGATATTAAGTCTATTCTATCATCGTCCATAGTAATAATATTCTTTCCTACCCTTATCACAAAAGAGGGTGGCCGCCGAGGTATGCGAGATACTTCGTATATGAGTTATATGACTTATTTTAAGCAAAAATGATTTTATTCCCCTTTACCGAATTCCTAACGGTTCTTGATGGTGATTCCATTGCTTGGCCGCCGCGATCGCCGGATCTCAAGCCACTAGATTTTTTTATGTAGAGACATGTGAAGACACTTACCTATTCAATGGGAAAGCCTAATAATAGGGACTGACTTATCCAGAATTTTCATGTAGCAGTGAGAGAGGGTTGGGTTATGCACAAGGCGGTGATCACATTGAGCAGTTTTAATATTTGCAATTGCATTACGCTTTTATTAAAAAAAGAACATATTTTTCCTAAGCCCTCTAGTTTTTAAGTTCATTTTTAAACCCCGATAATTTAAGAACCGTTAGGAATTCGGAAAAGTGATAAAGAATCATTTTTGCTTACAATTAGTCATAGAATGCACATACGAAGTATTAGGATTTATTCAGTTTTGTTTAAATGCGCTCACATACCCAAGTAATAATCATTTTTAGACACATTTGATAAATGTATCTAAAACTATGTTTCTGTTTCCGACAAAAATTGGGAGCTGGCTACAAATTTGAAACTACCTGCAAAACGTATACATTTTGTGTTTGCACGTGTTTTCGAGTGGTTGGTACTAGCTGTTTCGGCGCATAATCGATACCCGTTGTTATCGAAAATGTTTCCAAAATATTTCGAAAATATTTCTAAACTGTTGCGACAGTTCAACATCTTAGAGGGCACTGTAATATTGAAGCCTGCGCTAAACCAGGGCGAAAGTTTTTAGCAAAATTCTTGTTTGTTGAGTTATTTCAGATAGTTATTGCAAAAGAACACCACAAATCATTGTCGAAATAAGTTTTATTTTTCAACTTAATAATTTAGCTTTACATTTTTAATGCGCACTCAATTTATGTGTATTCACACAATAAAATAATAGTTTGTTAATAAATTAATTTTAAAATAATTTCAAAATTTTATTTATTTCTTTTTAAACTGAATTAGCTAGCCAAATAGAACTAATGTGACAACTTTTTGAGCTTTCAAATGATTTAATTTTTTAGAGAGAATTTAATTAGAATCAGTTTTAACAAAATACAAATCAATTTGTCAAAACGGCCGCCAGAATGCGAAAAATTATTCTGGCCTAGAATGGAGTCAACACACAATTTCTAGTTAAGTAAAATATCGGAAAAGCGACCACCCTCGGGGATCAAATGCTGGTCGGTTAACAGAGAAAAATTAAAACAACTGGTCTGCATTTTAAAATTAAATGAGATGAAGCCAATTTACCAATATGTATAAACTGCCAGTGCATACTAGCATATACCGGGTGTTTCTCAAAAGACGCTCACCCCTATAACTTTTTTTGTATTTATAGATATTAAAATGAAATTTTGGAATTGTGCATAAGAGATTAGTCTGCATTTATTGGCATCGTTTTTGATTTGTTAGCACTTCCGGTTTAACCGGAAGTGACCTTGACTTTGGTATTTTAAATGGCACACCCTGTATATTTTTACTTATTTGGATTCAGCATGATATTCTGAGTAAAATGACATCCCACATTTCATTTTTTGACGTGTTATAACATTTTTATTCCAATTTTTTGTATTGAATCTAGAGGGCCATGAATCAATTAAATTAAATAGGTTAATTTATAGTCAAGTAGTTTACGAAAAATGAAGTTATGTCATATTAATTGACTTTCTAAGATTCACAAGCGTTTAAAAAATGAAATGACGTTTACTCCATTTTTAAAAATGGATCGATAGTGGTTCACTAGGATATTTGAAACGAGCATTTTTTCCCAACAATTTGATACCATACACTCCTACGCTATTTTAAAATTAATACGAAAAAATTTACCCCATTCACATATTTAAAAGCGTTATGTATTATTATTGTCGCCCTGTCCTTTCTAAAGAAAAGAAATATAAAGACGGCTTTGAAAAACAATTAAATTGAATATCAAAACCAATATGGCTCTAATTAAAAGTTGTTCAAATGTCATTCGTTTATAAAACTTAAATTGTAAATCAGATAAAATGGTTAGTTTTACTAGAAATGAACAAATTGATATGCTCTTAATTTTTGGACAGACCAGAAAAAATTCTTCTGAGGCCGCATGATTGTATGCAGAGAGATTTCCAGGTCGTCGACTTCCAATCCGGCATTATTTTTCAAAACTGGAACAAAAAATGCGTACAGAACCCAATGAGGATGCGGTCAATAACTATGTTGTAAGTGAAGAGAAAGAAATTGACGTACTATCATTAGTTAACATAAATATTACTGCCTCAGTCAGAGAAATTGCTGTTGAATGTGATATTAGTAGCTTATATAAATACAAATATCATGCATACAAATACCAGATTCATCAACATCTCTATCAAAATGACGATGCCAGAAGGCTTGAATACTGTAACTGGTTTTTACAAAGACATCAACAAGATCCAACATTTCCGTCGAAAATTCTTTATTGGGATGAGAGTCGATTCATAAATTTGGGCATGTTTAATAGAAACAACAGGCGTTATTGGTCACCAGATAACCTGCATTTAATGGAAGAAGGCAATTTTCAAGAGCGATTCGGATAAATTGCTGGTTAGGTATCATGTGAGAGAATTGTGGGACCAATTATTTTTGATGGTCACCTTACCGGCGAAAGATAATTAGGTTTCTTGCAAGTAGAAATAGAACAATTTCTTGAAAATTTGCCTGTAGTTAAACAAATGGCTTGTGTCAATGAAGTTTCCTGTTTCTTGACAAAGAAGCACTGAAGATGGCCTAAGGCCGAAAGCGCTCTGCAAATATAAAAATAATTTCAAGATTATACACTTAATACACAAAAAACGACTTTCCTTCCTTCTTTTTTCAAAAAGTGTACACAGCCCTACCTAATCAAATGGCTATTATTTTTCAACAAGACGGGGCTCCACCACATAATTCTCGTGCTGTTAGGGAGTACCTTCATAACACGTATGGGGAAAATTAGATTGGCACTAACGGACCGATAAGATGGCCAGAAAGGAATTAAGCTTTTTGGTAGGTATGTCTTTTCATCCTTTAACATTTTCTAAATTAGATCCCCCGACCTAACTCCGTTGGACTTTTTTGCATGGGGAACCTTCAAAAACAAAGTCTACAACGTTCCACCAGTCACCCGTGCAGAACTTGAAAATAAAGTGAGAGCAGCAATTAAAGAAATTAATGTAAACCAGTTGAGAAATGTAATGAAGGCAACTGTCGAAAAAGTGGAAAATTGTTTTCGTCAACAGGAAGGACATTTCGAACACTTAGTACGATGATAATTGGTATTATAATTCTGCGCCCCTCCCATAGCTCGCCCCCCCGCCTCAAAATGCTGGCTACGCCACTGCTTCCCACCTTCCATATTTGCACAGAACGGAATTGTAAATCATTGTTTTGCTCTTTTTTTTTTAGTACACACCTGTCCTCTTTCACAAAAATCAATATAAAAAAAAGTTAGGTATATTTTGACACCGCCATCCCCTATTTCTGGCGTCACTTTTAGATTACTCACATATTAACCATAACAGTTCGATTCGTCGTGTAAATCTTACTAGAACACCTAAACTTTAAGTATGTATCTCCATTAGTTTCGAAAACATTAAGAAAAAAGCATCTTCAGGGTCTCCCCTTTGGGACCCTGCAGCTTGGATATGGGGGGATACAGCACAAAATGTTACATGACCCGATCTAGCTGATCCCTAATTATTGACCATACCTTTCAGGACACTCTGTATAATGTTTCATACAGTATGTAGCTATAATTCATAGAAAATGTGTCGCAACAGAAAAAACATTGTTTCGATAATGTATGTATTAGTGTCTTGTAAACCCTTGAGGGAATGTGTATACTGTTGTAGTCTTCCCGCTTTTTTTAAAAACAAATAAAGGATGGTTACATAGATGATTTAAAAATCCAAATTAAAATATTATTAAAATCAGGCTGTGTATGCTCCTGGAATTTTCAAAAATTGTTTTTATCACAAGTTTCTTAAATGAATGGATTCCATTGATTAGTAAATATTTCGAATCAGAAAAATGAATGGATTCCATTGATTAGTAAATATTTCGAATCAGAAAAATGATAGTTTGTTTTGATTAAGTTAATTCGAAAATGTGCCGCCACAATTTGGGAGCGCCTGAGTCTTATGCACCTACAGAATTTTACCTAAAAATGTTTGGAAAAAGATTAGTTACAACATGTCCTAACTGTATTGTAAAATATTTCGAAACAAACAATTAAGTATTTCTAGTGACTGAATTCTATTCTATCTCGAGACTATTTTATAATTTCAATCGAAAATCTTTTGAAACGTTTCGCAGCAAAGACTTTGTGTCCAATTTGTATCTAAATATGCTACTTAAGTAAGAGATAGGTGTATTTAGTGCGAAAATATTACCTATTGCTTGAATTTCCTGAATTCCATATTAATTTGCATGGGAAGCTTGAATTTGGAAAAAATAGCAGATAGATATTGACAAATTGGCGTCGAATTCAAAAATCGTAAGTTTGAACTCATTAACGTTTCTCAACTGTTGTCATATATGTAACCAGTGTGACAATTTAGGCATAAAAGTAAAGATATCTCCTATTGAAAAGAGGTGTGACAAAATTGCTACAACAAGACGATTATTAGTAAGTATTAGTAAATTAAAAAACATAACTTTTGGTTGTTGTATCTACGATTCCCTGCTGTTTAATCTTAATATTATTATATATTTTTTATAGGCAAGGGGCCAAAGCTGATAAAAAGATTTTGGCAAGAAACAATAAATTATCCAAGGCTAACATGTTTTTGACTTACAAATTTATTCTATGCTTGTGAAGCATATAGAAAAAAATTAACGATTCCGGAGTTTTTCCGGTCGTTTAATTGGACCGAATCGGCGAAACGCGGCAGCGACTTTAAAAACGGCAGCACGGCTGCATTTTATGGCAAGCCAGAAATTTTATTTATTACTTTCGTGGTCTACATGCTCCTAATTTATATTTATTCTATTGCAGTCTTAGTGTTTAATTGTTTATTTTTCCTTTTCTCGTTATTGAAAATTTGAAAGGGATGCATTGGTAATTCTTCAATCCTTCATTGGATTTCTTTGATAGTTCATTATATCATAGCCTATATCTGTATACATCCTGTTTAAAATAATATAAAATAATAATCTTACTTTCCTGCTATTAAAATGATCGTGCAATTTGGACCTGACTAACTGAACGATAAATCCGATGCAACACTCGGATTTCGACAATACTCCCTGGAAATAAGTATAAACTATTTCCACGTTAACGCTAAGTTAACGCCTAACAGTCAGGTTAATTCGTAATTATCGGCACCAGAAAAAAGGTATTGTTGTTGCAAACTTTAGTACGAAATAAATAAAATAATATCCTGCATTGTAGAACTTGTCATCTTCCACATCGCTGCAACATTGAACCTTTGCTTTGTTAATTTACTGATTTTTGGATTTCGTGGGGAATTTAATTGTGAATTCATTCGAACTATGGAATACACGTTTTGTGAGTCCGCAAATATGCATCTGATGTATGGTCTTGCAATGCTTTAGAAGCCAAAAAGTTATATCACGAATTGTATATAATATATATAATAATATAATCGTACTATGCCAAACCAGAAGACATTTCAACGACTTGAGCAACTTCTAAGGGAGAATGGTGGGCGGTTCCAGATAATAAGGTAACATATTATATTATTGACTTTCTTCGTAATTTTAGGAAAGTTTGGAAAAAATAGTACTGATGCTGGTCTGAGAAGAACCGTACTTACGCCGCAATTAGAGGAAAATATTTTAAATGCTATAGCTGACACTCCATCAACGAGCACCCGAAAATTGTCAGCACAGTTAAGTACATCGAAAACAATAGTACCTACATGAAGTTCTTTCAGAACACCTGGTATATCCATAAAATTTGCAGAAAGTGCGTGAACTGATTCCTGAAGATTTTCCTTGTAGAATGCAATTTACAAACTACTACTGGCTACTTTATTAGCAACGAAATAATGTAAGCTTCATTAGCATTATTCTTTTCACGGATGAAGCAAAGTTTACCAAAAATGGTATCGCCAATTTACACAAGAAAATCATCATTCCACTATTGTTTCGCATCATCAACATCAGTTCTAATTAATAAGGATCTGGGCAGAAATCATTGCCAAATTTTTGATTGGACCATTCGTATTGCCGGAACGCTTGAATGGACAACTTCATTAGGAGTTCCTCCAGACGCTATTCAGGATTTATTAGAGCACTTAGCACTTAAAACCCGCCGAAACATGTACTTCATGCACAACGGGGCACTACCTCATTTTAGCGTTGGTGTACTGGAGTACCTGATTAACGTCTATCCAAACCGTTTAATAGGTAGAGGAGGACCTATTGCCTGGGCTCTTCGATCTTCCGACCTAACTCTGTTGGATTTTTACCTGTAAGAACACCTAAATAACTTGGTGTATTCCACTCCGGTCGGCACTAGGGAGGAACTTCTAGAGAGAATCATTGCGATGTGATATAGGGACCAAGCCTGGGCTACTGTGGCGGGTACAGCAGTCCTCAGTTAGTCGTGCCTGTGAGTGTATCGGAATTCACGGAGCCCATGTTGAACCCTCTTATGAATAATTTCGTTAAAGTGTATCCTAATAAGTACATCACTGCTTTTCTTTTTTAAACAATGCCAGAAAAAATATGCTACAGCGACCAACGGAGAACAACATAGCGGAATACACAAGAACAAGACCAACAACAAGGAAACTTATAAGAAACAAAAAGAGAGTTTTAAAAGATAAAAGTCCACGTAATCCAAGAACTTCAACAAAACAGGAACGCAATAGCCTACTTCAGCGAAATAGCGGGTGTGAAAAGAGGATACCAACTCCGGGCACAAAACTTTCTAAGAGAAAAGAACAGCGGACAACAGGTAAAAACGAAGTAATGAACACCTGGGCACAATACTTCCACAAACTTCTTAACATTGAACACACAGAAATAAAATTAGAAGCAAACTTTACAATCAGCAGAAAGACTCACCACCGACCTATCTCGAGATCAAGCAAGCCATACAGAAACTAAAAAATAATAAAGCCCCTGGAAGCGACGGGCTCCCCGCGGAATGCTTGAAACACGGGGGAGAGACCCTGCACAGAGCAATACACAGGCTTGTCGCAAAGATATGGCATACGGAGAAGATCCCAAATGAATGAAGGAGGGTGTAATTGTACCAATTCACGATTAAACAGATAATGTAAAAGAGCTGGGAATTTAACCGAGAACTACACCTGTTTGTAGATTTTAAACAGGCTTACGATAGTGTTGCGAGGGCACAACTGTGGGTGGCTATGGAAGGGAAAAGAGACTGGTGAAAAGCACACAAGTTTGTGTCAATGGATCCAGAAGTGAAGTTAGAGTGGGACAGGAGCCCTCAGATGTTTTTAAAATTAATAATGGGCTAAAACAGGGCGACGCCCTTTCACCACTGCTATTTAACATCGCACTAGAATTATCAGAAAAGTCTAGATACGTACAAACGCATACACGCAAACCTTTTTGGAAACAATGAACCAAAATTACTACTGACGTTTGCAGACGATGTGAACATGGTAGGCAACAGCAGATTAACCATTAAGGAGACCTTTATCGGATTTAAAAACAAAGCACACACCATTGGGTTAAGAATTAACGAGGAAAAAACTAAGTATATGTACGCAAGCAGGGATAGCAGGAACAGAGATAGAATAGGACAAGGAGACTACAGTGGATAGGGCACGTAAGGCGTCTTCCTGATTATCGTCGAGTCAAACTGGTTTTTGAGAAGGCTCCTGTGGGAAAACGACCGCTAGGCCGCCCACGCCTGCGGTGGAAGGACAATATTGCCAAAGATCTGGAGAGCAAGGAATATAAATGGAGTGGGTCTGATGTTAGATCGGACACAATGGAGGCATGTAGTTTTGTTGGCAAAAAACCACCCAGGGTTGTAAGCCACAAAATAACAGTAAGTAACTGCTTTTTTTTAATTTTTGTATTTTCTGAGAATAAGCATAAAACAAAGTTACACTTTTCCGCACTAGTGCGGATAAGATTTTTATCCGCACCGGGTGCGGAAAAGTAGCACTATTCAAAAATCTCCTCGGCAGGGAATATTTATATTTATTTTAGTAGCTGTAGACAATTTTATGCAATGCGCGAAGTCGTTGCAAGTGTATTCTCTTTTACCTTTTAATCGTAATTCACGATATTCGTATTTCAGCCTAAAACGAAAAAAAAATTTATTTTTTAAGTACCTCGTATAGTGATTGCCAAGCAACAATAAATGTACATGTTGATTTTGGCACATGATGTCAGATTTTTCCTCCGTTTCTATGTCAACAAGAATCTACAAACACCGACACTTTACCAACCTGAAACTAGCGGCCAGCGGCCAGCGGCCGATTAAGTAAATTTTTGACGCGGAGTGTACCGTATCGCCTTTTATTTATTTTAATCGTATTAATAAAACTAAAAGACAATAATTGTTCAAACTTTGTCAGATGCCTCCTAATATAAGTAGATATAACATGTATATAGGATTCGCCAAAAAACATAGGGTTCATTCAAAGTCCTTAACTTCAAAGTAAAAATAAAATAGTAGTTTCCACCAGTTCACGTTCATACTTTATACGATGCTTTAAACTATTGCTAGAAACAACATATCTTCAGCTTTTGCCAAAAAACAGAGGCTACGTGGTTCATTCAGAAGTTTCGGAAATTTTATACCTAGTTAAATTGGCAAGAAAATTCTAGTTTCTACCAGTTCACGTTTATACTTTACACGATGCTTTAAAATATTACTCGAAGCAACATATCTTTGGCACTTTCCAAAAAACAGAGGCTACGGGGTTCATTCAAAAGTTTGAAAATTTTATATTCAAGGTTGGAGGAAAATTCCAGTTTTCACCAGTTCACGTTTATACGTTATACGATGCTTTAAAATATTGCTAGAAGCAACATATCTTTGGCACTTTCCGAAAAACAGAGGCTACGGGGTTCATCCAAAAGTTTGAAAGTTTTATATTCAAGGTTGGAGGAAAATTCCAGTTTTCACCAGTTCACGTTTATACGTTATACGATGCTTTAAAATATTGCTAGAAGCAACATATCTTTGGCACTTTCCGAAAAACAGGGGCTACGGGGTTCATCCAAAAGTTTGAAAGTTTTATATTCAAGGTTGGAGGAAAATTCTAGTTTTCACCAGTTTACGTTTATACGTTATAAGATGCTTTAAAATATTGCTAGAAGCAACATATCTTTGGCACTTTAAAAAAAACAGAGGCTACGGGGTTCATTTAAAAGTTTAAAAATTTTATATTCAAGGTTAGAAAAAAATTCTAGTTTTCACCAGTTCACGTTTATACTTTATTCTGTGCTTTAAAATATTGCTAGAAGCAACATATCTTTGGCACGTTCCAAAAAACAGAGGCTACGGGGTTCATTTGAAAATTTTATATTCAAAGTTAAGAAAAAATTCTATTTTTCACCACTTCACGTTTATACGTTATACGATGCTTTAAAATATTGCTAGAAGCAACATATCTTTGGCACTTTCCAAAAAACAGAGGCCACGGGGTTCATCCAAAAGTTTGAAAGTTTTATATTCAAGGTTAGAGGAAAATTCTAGTTTTCACCAGTTTACGTTTATACGTTATACGATGCTTTAAAATATTGCTAGAAGCAACATATCTTTGGCACTTTCCAAAAAACAGAGGCTACGGGGTTCATTTAAAAGTTTAAAAATTTTATATTTAAGGTTAGAGGAAAATTCTAGTTTTTACCAGTTCACGTTTATACTTTATACGATGCTTTAAAATATTGCTAGAAGCAAGATGTCTTTGGCACTTTCCAAAATACAGAGGCTACGGGGTTCATTTAAAAGTTTAAAAATTTTATATTCAAGGTTAGAGGAAAATTCTAGTTTTCACCAGTTCACGTTTATACTTTATACGATGCTTTAAAATATTACTAGAAGCAACATATCTTTGGCACGTTCCAAAAAACAGAGGCTACGGGGTTCGTTTAAAAATTTGAAAATTTTATATTCAAAGTTAAGAAAAAATTCTATTTTTTACCAGTTCACGTTTATACGTAATACGATGCTTTAAAATATTGCTAGAAGCAACATATCTTTGGCACTTTCCAAAAAACAGGGGCTACGGGGTTCATTTAAAAGTTTAAAAATTTTATATTCAAGGTTGGAGGAAAATTCTAGTTTTCACCAGTTTACGTTTATACGTTATAAGATGCTTTAAAATATTGCTAGAAGCAACATATCTTTGGCACTTTCCAAAAAACAGAGGCTACGGGGTTCATTTAAAAGTTTAAAAATTTTATATTCAAGGTTAGAGGAAAATTCCAGTTTTCACCAGTTCACGTTTATACTTTATACGGTGCTTTAAAATATTGCTAGAAGCAACATATTTTTGGCACGTTCCAAAAAACAGAGGCTACGGGGTTCATTTGAAAATTTTATATTCAAAGTTAAGAAAAAATTCTATTTTTCACCAGTTCACGTTTATACGTTATACGATGCTTTAAAATATTGCAAGAAGCAACATATCTTTGGCACTTTCCAAAAAACAGAGGCCACGGGGTTCATCCAAAAGTTTGAAAGTTTTATATTCAAGGTTAGAGGAAAATTCTAGTTTTCACCAGTTTACGTTTATACGTTATACGATGCTTTAAAATATTGCTAGAAGCAACATATCTTTGGCACTTTCCAAAAAACAGAGGCTACGGGGTTCATTTAAAGGTTAAAAATTTTATATTTAAGGTTAGAGGAAAATTCTAGTTTTCACCAGTTCACGTTTATACTTTATACGATGCTTTAAAATATTGCTAGAAGCAAGATATCTTTGGCACTTTCCAAAATACAGAGGCTACGGGGTTCATTTAAAAGTTTAAAAATTTTATATTCAAGGTTAGAGGAAAATTCTAGTTTTCACCAGTTCACGTTTATACTTTATACGATGCTTTAAAATATTACTAGAAGCAACATATCTTTGGCACGTTCCAAAAAACAGAGGCTACGGGGTTCGTTTAAAAATTTGAAAATTTTATATTCAAAGTTAAGAAAAAATTATATTTTTCACCAGTTCACGTTTATACGTTATACGATGCTTTAAAATATTGCTAGAAGCAACATATCTTTGGCACTTTCCAAAAAACAGAGGCCACGGGGTTCATCCAAAAGTTTGAAAGTTTTATATTCAAGGTTAGAGGAAAATTCTAGTTTTTACCAGTTTACGTTTATACGTTATACGCTGCTTTAAAATATTGCTAGAAGCAACATATCTTTGGCACTTTCCAAAAAACAGAGGCTACGGGGTTCATTTAAAAGTTTAAAAATTTTATATTCAAGGTTAGAGGAAAATTCTAGTTTTTACCAGTTCACGTTTATACTTTATACGATGCTTTAAAATATTACTAGAAGCAACATATCTTTGGCACGTTCCAAAAAACAGAGGCTACGGGGTTCGTTTAAAAATTTGAAAATTTTATATTCAAAGTTAAGAAAAAATTCTATTTTTCACCAGTTCACGTTTATACGTTATACGATGCTTTAAAATATTGCTAGAAGCAACATATCTTTGGCACTTTCCAAAAAACAGAGGCTACGGGGTTCATTTAAAAGTTTAAAAATTTTATATTCAAGGTTAGAGGAAAATTCTAGTTTTCACCAGTTCACGTTTATACTTTATACGATGCTTTAAAATATTGCTAGAAGCAACATATCTTTGGCACTTTCCAAAAAACAGAGGCTACGGGGTTCGTTTAAAAATTTGAAAATTTTATATTCAAAGTTAAGAAAAAATTCTATTTTTCACCAGTTTACGTTTATACGTTATAAGATGCTACGCGTCGTTCGTCTAACTATGCTTGCGTGCGGAAAAGTATCACTTTGCGCACTTGTTAGGAAAATAACTATCGTATCGTATGTCAAGAAACAAAATAGATATCATGGTCGTTGTTATTAAAAATAAACCATGAGTTCGTTTTTAATTTTTTTTTATCTCAAAAACGGTTCATCTTGTCGACAATAAACAAGAGTACCTTTTTTTAGTCTAAGGTGCATGATACATATATATTTTTTTTTTAACTTTTTATCATACAAGGTTTTCAAAATTTAAGCTTTAAGCTTAGTACGCCCCTAGTAAACTAAAAAAGCTAAATATGTGTCAAGGACACTATTTTAAGAGGTCCTTGCTAGTGTCCATCAAATTAAATTTTTATTCAATTATTATTTTAAGTACTTTGAAAGTTATTGAAGAAAATCCGATTTCCGGCGGCGTCCGTCAGGGGCACATATCTCCGTAGGGAGGGTCTGTAAAAAAAATTATAAGAACTTGTCATCTTATTTTTTCATATCCTATCTGAATCCGAGAGGTTTCCCATATTTTCCCAGACACCCTGTAGACGTTGATCATTGTTTATCGTTGTCTAGGAGTTACAATCGTTATCACACCAACCTAGACTAACCTAAAACTTTTGAAAAATTGAATGTGAATGGAGCAGTTTCCTTAAACTATTCCACTGCGACTTCTAACCAATGACTACAGTTCTGTGAGCCGTTAAATTCAGTTGCATGCACAGGAATAAAATTGTTTTGTTCTTTTATTTTAATCAAAATGGAAACGGTCGTCGTGTTCGGCGAGTCGTCGGTAATTGTAGGTTCAGTTTAAGCGAGTTAGCTGGTTGGGCAGTGCAGCGTGTCCTGGGCGGCACCTCTGCATGTCATTGCCACTCCGTGACCGCTTAAGGCCTTTGATGCCATTTAACACAGACCTTCCTATAATGTATGCACGCATATACTTACTTATGTACTCTGAGATGTGAGATAGTGCTAAACAATATCAGCGCACATTACCTTACATACAACCACAGAATATATGCCTAGCAGGAATAATGTTAATATGAATGTTACAAGGATGTAAGATGTACGAAGTAGAGACTTGGAGTTCAACTGCAGTTATTAAGGCCATGCGCAAACGGATCGACTGGTTTGCAAACCGAGTTTCAAACTGGTTAAACACGCAACCACAGTATAACGGAACTATACAGTAGCGACACGAGGCGATTTAGACAGACCCAAATTTCTCTGCGCAATGCGCGTAGCGGCCATCTTTTTAGTGACAAATAAGTCAGTCAGAAAGATAAACAAAGCTTGTGTGGATTGTAAATTTATTGGTTTTTATCGTGCGTTTAAGTGTTTGAAGGTGCTTTGAAGTGTTTGTGCCGAACTTTTGCTGATTTTCGATGGATTCCCAAGAAAAAATAAGGAGCAGATGTGCTTTAAATTGACTTACTTTCAGTGTAAAAGCGATTTCAACATAAAATTCCATATGTTTTCTCAGTGTAATAAAGGACAATACCGTCATCCGCGTCATCCTTCTGTCACTGAAACTGACCCCTGGAGATCAAAGGGACCGACAGCTCGTGTCGCTACTGTATAGTTCCGTTATACTGTGACGCAACTGTTTGGTGACGTTACCCTTGTACGGAAGTAGAGGTCCGCACACCGCTCGACCAAAACGAGATTGAATTCAAATCAGTTCCCAATTAATCGCGTGCGATCGTTCTTGCCGGTCGCGAAACAGTTCAGTTGCATAGTTTTATGCAATTGTGCATGTTGTCGAAATGAACATACTGTCAAAAGCGATTACAAACTATGGAAAGAGTAGCGCTTGCGTGCTGCGGAAATACTTTCCTTTTACTTTACTTTACATCTGCTTTATTGTCAGAAATTGTAACAATTCATCGACAAAGCGATTTTATTGTAACAATAATATAATAATTTGGTAATTAAAATTATAATAATTATCCTGGGCATGACAATATATTATAAGAATATGCCTACTTAATCGAAAAAATGTATTTTTAAAACACTAAAACCCAATAGGGGTAAACAATTAATAAAATACTTAAGAATAATTGACAATGTGTAAGTATATAAAAATACAAATACAAAAAACGAAGTCAAAAATGTAAAACAGCACACAAATTAAATAAATGAAAATAAAATTGCAAAAATTAAAATACGAAAACAAATATGTAATCTAGATAGGTACTTGATTAAAAAACATTTTTAAAAGTCTTCATTGTAAAATTCGTTTAAGCTTTAATATGCCTTCCGGAGTAAAACACTCTTCACCCTCCCGCGGAACTTGAGATATGGCAATTGTCTACACTCGATACTCAAGTGGTTGTAGATCTTAAGACTTTCATAGATTATTGACCGTTTGATCAAAGTGAGCCTAGGTATAGAAAGGCGTATATTTTGGTTTTGTCGTGTATTATATTTGTGTGATTTTGGTGCGTTTTCAAGTTGATAAAAGTATTTTTCGTAAAGCTGAGAAACTGTTTCTAAGATAAATAAACATGTTAATGTTAAAATGCCATGTCTGACAAATAATGGTCTACAGTGGTCTCTACTTCTTAACCTGCACAGTGCACATATACCTAATAGCTCTTTGTTGCAACACAAAGATGCTACTGAAAAGTTGCTGGTTACAAAAGCCCCAGAATACTATACCATATCGAATATATGATTCAAATAAAGGAAAATAAAATATATATATATAAAAATAATAAATAAATAAAATATACCATTCTTGCCGTGGAAGTGTCCAGTTTAGCGGACACCACCCTAATTACAAAACATCCAGATGATAACTTGCTACTCAGCCCAATAATGTGCTCCTCAAACCTCAACCTATTATCGATAGAGATATCCAAGAAGTTAACTGTTGTTTTGTTTTCAATTTCATCATTTTCTATATGAAGGCTGATGTTGTTAAAACCAAAAGTCAGTATTTTGGTTTTATTAATATTAAGCCAGAGAGAATTTGAGTTACACCATTCCTTAACCCTTCATGGTCCTTTCCAGAAATTCGACACTACTGAACGCCACAAACGGGTAGAGTCGTCAGAAAACAGCATTAAGCCTCCCTGTATGTTTAAATGTGTTATGTCATTCAAATATAAAAGAAATAAAATGGGACGAAGTAGTATAGACCCCTAAGGAACGCTACAACTAACACTTAAGGGCTCAGAAAATTCACCATTTACCCTCACTGTCTGCACTCTCCCTGAAAGATAAGTAGAAAACCATTTGTGGGCCACTCCACTTTAAAGAAATTTAACTAACCCCCTTGACGAGCTTTTATATATGTTTCATTCTGATTGCACTCTGGTTGTGTATGTGACTATTGTGAAAATGATTGTGCGAAGGCAGGGAGAACGTAAATGGAGACAGTTGCTATATTATGATTCTGCCAGATTAACCCCAATGACACTTACCTGGAAAATATGCAACCTAACGAATGCAAGAATACCAGGCTTGCAAAAGGTTAATTCCGATTGGAACTACGCCAATATTTACTAGAACCTATCACTCGCACTGCACCCAAACTTTCAAGCACAGAGAACCACTAAAGAAAAAGCTAATATAAAAAAGTTACATAAGAAAATCTATTATAATATTTTTTTCTGACTTAATGGAAGGCAGTAGCGATTCCGATGAGAAGCTTAATAATTGACGGGTCGCACGGCCTTCTTTGTCCATGGCCTTGACAAAATTCTTTATAAGTCCCAATTGTATATGAAGTGGCGGTAGTAAAATCTTTTCTGGGGGAACTAATGGCGCGCTGGCTACATTTTGCTTTCTTGGCTCAAAAGACTCTGGATGGCCAAATTTTTTTTATGTAGTGATCCGATCGTGCTCGACTGTCCCATTCGTAGAGGAAGCAGCAGTACTTCGTATAACCCAGCTGCACTCCAAGCAAAATCGCCACAACTTTTAAATCGCTACAAATTTGCCAATTATATCTTTCATATAGTATGCTCTCCAGTAACAATTTCAAATTGCTATACGTTTTTTTCATGTGGACGGCATGACCAATTGGGACTAAAGGCAACTTGTTTCCATTACATTTTGGAGTAACACAGCTTTAAGACTTACTTTTGAGGAATCAATGAAAAGTCTCCAGTCTTTTGGATCACAGTCAAGATTTAAAGCTGCCATTAATCCCTCAATGTCTCTACAGGCTACCAAATTGTTTTCCATGTTAAAAAGTAGTGTTAGGTTTTTCTGATGACTTCGGTACACAGAAACTTTTACTTTATCTTGAAGTAATTTCGATTGTCGCAATCGAGAGGCAGATAGTTCGGATTTTTTCTTAGGCAGTTCCAAATCCCTTATAAGGTCACTTAATTCACTTTGACTTATTTTGTGAGGCTTTTTACTGGGAAGTTCACAGAAAATATCGGAGTCTTGCCAGGTTGATGGGCCGGCGGCCTTGTCCGGTATACTACCGTTTGAATCCATTGGATCATCGTCAGAATCAAGGCTATATTCCTGAGGTGGATTGAGTACAGGCAACTCGTCACTATGAGGTACCAGGCGTATGGCGGATTGTAAATTTGGATACTGTATCGCAGACCTTTTTTTCTCCGAAACGCCTTTTGTGATGGGAGGTGTCAAACAAAAGTAACAGTCAGTAACGTGGTCTTTCGGTTCTTGCCAGATCATACGAACAGCAAAGGGCATCTTACGCTTTTTTCCACTTAACCAGCCGCGAATGTTGGACGCACATTTGTAGCAGCAGATATGGGGAGCCCAATTTTTATCCTGGTCTCCAATTTTACAGCCAACATACAAGTGGTAAGCCTTTTGTATTATAGGGCTAAGTATGCGTTTTTGTTTCAAAAAAGTCACTTCACCACATATATAACAAGAAGGATCCCGCTTTATTAAATACGAACAGCTCTCAATCAACTGTTGGTTGAAATACAACTAACTAACAATTACTTAGGATTTATGTTGTGTATATTTAAACCCCTTATAAAATATATCTGCTATAATAAATCCAGGTACTTCTCATTTAATAGTCGAATTTTCCCATACATTACGGGCAGGTAGGTAATTATCATAATTAGCATGGATCTATAAAACCGCAGCTAACTGAGACTTTTGCAAGACAGATGTTAGTTAGTATAATAAAATAAGTAAGATTTTGCTATTTTGGTCTCGGAAACATTTTTGCTGCTCCCCAGATTTAGTTGTACAGAAAAATTATCGTTTATGTAAGTAGATACATTTATAGGGTGTTTACTAAAAATACGGCAAAAACTCAAGAGGTTAGTTTAGGTTAGTTTTAGTTTCGAAGAACGTCTTTGCCTTTTAATAACATTCGAAATTCTTTGGCGCTCACACCAGGTTAGTGCGGATATAAACCATTGCTTAGTTTACGAATGTAGACTGTTGATGAAAATTTATTTAGTCTTTAATTTTCTAGCTTTGATAGTTAAAATTTTATTGGTGAAGTTCTCTATCATAAATTGTTATACCTATGGTAAGCTGACTGATATACAGTGAGGACATAAAGTCTGGAAAACTACCTTTTGCAAGTAAACGAAGCACCTCAATAAAAAACGCTCGGACAAGTCGATTTTATTTAATTGTCTTCTATCTTCTAAGATTTCTGAGATATATACAGGGTGCTTCAAGAAAGCTGGGCAGCTGTTAACTTCTTTTTTTTTTATGGAAAACCCTGTATATTATTGCATTTTTGGATTCTACGGACAATTCTAAGTATATTTCATATAGGATGTCCTATACCTAAATTCAATTGTTTTTAAAATATTGCCAGTTGAAATTATACAAACTGTAGATACTGGTCCACAGAGAATACTCATTGGGCTCAAGTGCCTCATACGCAACATCCCGAAAAAATCAATGTTTGGGCTGGAATATTTCAAGACAGGATTATAGGTCCGTATTTTTTCGACGTTAACTTAAACGGCGAAATTTATCTTGACTTTCTGCAACTAGAGTTGATTCCTGCCTTAGTTCAACTGTATCCAGGTAATGAGCCTGATATACCAACTCCAACTATGTGGTTTCAACAAGATGGAGCACCACCTCACTACGCTCTTACTGTTCGGCAGTATCTCAATGAGATATTTCCTAACAGGTGGATAGGACGTCGTGGCCCCGTAGAATGGCCGGCCAGGTCTCCGGATTTGACTCCCCCAGATTTTCTGTGGGGATATTTAAAAACCAAAGAGATGAAATTCGACAAATCCCACCTTTTTTCATTCGAAACGTGCAACAAGAGTTCATCGATCGGTTAGGATATTGCCAGGAAGTTAACGGACAACAGTTTCAGCATTTTTGTTACGTTAAAATGTGTCATTTAAGTTATTGTCATTAAAAATTCAGTAAACTAGTAAGGTGTGTTTTATTTTAAAAACAATTGAATTTAGGTATAGGACATTCTATATGAAATATACTTAGAATTGTCCGTAGAATCCAAAAATGCAATAATATATAGGGTGTTCCATTAAAAAAAAAGAAGTTAACAGCTGCCCAGCTTTCTTAAAGCACCCTGTATATATCTCAGAAATCTTAGAAGATAGAAGACAATTAAATAAAATCGACGTGTCCGAGCGTTTTTTATTTAGGTGCTTCGTTTACTTGCAAAAGGTAGTTTTCCAGACTTTATGTCCTCACTGTATATTATATTATATGGGCTTGCCAATAATGTCAATGATAATTCGTTACAAGCTAAGTGGTTGTACAATAAACGATTTCCGAATCGTCATGTTAACGTATGAAACCTGAACTAACCTAACGAAAAGCTTTTCAAAGTATGCATCAACGTATTTGTGTTACACTTAAACAAAATGAAGGGCCAGGAAGGAAGAGTAACAACGGTAGACCTAGAAAAAACTGTGAAAAAAAAAACAACAAAGATCCAGGCACTTTCGCTAGAAAATATGCAAATGCTCTAAATATATCTACCTAAGTATTAGGACTGTGTGGAAAATTTTGAACCGGCGCGGCAGTTGTTGTACTTTCACAGTTATTTAATAAAACTTTATTGTGATGGACACTAGTAAGGACCTCTTAGAATAGTATCATTAAAACATATTTAGCTTTTTTAGTTGACCAGGGGCGAACTAAGCTTGACAACTTACTGCTAAAATTTTTAACACCCTGTGAATGTGGGTAGCTTGCACCTTAGACTATAAAAAAATACTACAGTTTATTGTCGACAAAATGAACCGTCCAGAAAAAGAATAATAAACGAATACAAAAATTAAGGATGTAATAGGAGGCACCTTAACGAAATTATTGAAAAACTTCATACGAGGGTTCAACCTGGGTTCCGTGTAGTTAGATACACTCCCGGGCACGACTAATGGAGGACTGATGTACTTGGTGACTCTGACTTCGTATATTCTGGCACCCCCGTAACTTTTTGATTTTTTATCGTAAGGGAAAAATAAAAAAACTGACATACATTTTTAATGGAATGCCCTGTATATTTCCGGCTAAAATAAAAGATCTTTTTTTCTGATTTCAAATAGTTGACATCTGGTTAAGCCGTGTTTTTGCGTTATTAAAGTTACTAAATAAATAAATAAATAAATAAATAAATAAATAAAACAGTCATGCAAAGATTGAAATAAGAACATTTTACTAACTAACTAAGTACAGTAGTAGAGATTCAATAAAAGAAAACAAAATAACTACATAGAATATTAATCAGAATGAATAGTACCCCCCCCCCCCCTCATTATCTATGCATTCATGGTAAACGGGTTGTAAGTGCTCAACTGCATTCTCCAGAAAATTACTATTTCTTTCATTTAAATGTCTTATTTCTTGAGTAATAAAATGTTTCATGTCCTCAACATTGTCAATATCACGCTCATAAACTTTAGACCACCAAAAAAAATTATCCATAGGCGTTAGATCGGGACTATTTGAAGGCCACACTATAGTTCCGTTTCTTCCAAATTATTCATTGTGATTAATATTTAAAAAATGACTTACTCCACGTGTCACATGTGGTGGGGCACCATCATGGTGAAAAATTATATTCATATCCTGCGGGGCCACGGTAAGTTTTCTAGCACGTCTTGCAGGCGTGTTTCCAGAAATTGGTTATATAACGGTCCAGTCAATCTGCCTTCGAATTCTATTTTTCAATAGTCCGCACCATACATTAACTGTCCTTCGACCTTGAAATCGAACTTCCCTGGCGAACTGAGGATTTTCTTGTGCCCAGTGTCAGTAACTTTGACGGTTTGGTAATCCACTTGTTGAGAAACTTAACTCGTCGGTCCATAATATCTTTTCGAAGAAGTCTGTTTCGTTGTTCAATCTATTCAACATTAAGTTTCAGAAATTGAGTCTTTGATTCTTATGCAATTCTGTTAATTTTTGAACTTTATGGTATTTGTAAGGTATAAATCCATATTTTTTCAAAACCTTCCGGATATACTCACGCGAAGTTCTTCGTGGTCCGTAACGAACACGCATTTACTTAGAAGTAGTCCGTATTGACTTATTGGGGGTTTCCACACAATCCAGAAGAATATTAAAATCGTGATTGTCAGTATTTTCATTTAGTTTCCTTTTTTTTCTTGGCAAATTTGATGTTATTCTAAATTTGGTAAAAAATAGTTTTCATTGTCCATCTTGTGGGAATCGGACCATCGGGATGTATTGCCGCGTAGGCACGTCGCCTAGCAGACGCATTATAATTATTTTCAGCAAACAAACAGACATATCTAGTTTTCAGCCACAGAAAACCGCATTTTAAAGAGATAGAAGGAACTGAGTAAGTTGTACTGACAGATATTATTTTATTGACAATGTCAATTCAGAAATATTTGTTATTATTGTTTTCATGGCCCACTGTTCAAAAAGTTGTTGTACTCATGGCAGCGTATATCAAGATAATGTAAATTCAATGCAAATGTAAATTTAAATAACGCAATAACGGCTGAACCAAATGTCAACCTGTATGGTAGGTATATTTGAAATCAGATCTTTCATTTTAGCCGAAAATATACAGGGCATTTCATTAAAAATAATACTTTTTGTCGTCCACCGTATATATGCAAAGTTACCGAAAACTACAATGCAGATTTGAAAACAAAAAAATGTTTCCTGTATGTCAGTTTTTTTTATTTTTCTCGTGCAATGAAAAATAAAAAAGTTACCGGGGGTGCTAGTTTATACGAAGTCACCCGGTACACGCCACAATAACCCAGCCTAGGTCCTTATCACATCACAATGAATTTTTTTAGGTGTCTCCACAGGTTAAAATCCAACGGTGTTAGGTCGGGAGATTGACGAGGCCAGGCAGTAAGTTCTCCTCTACCTATTCAACGGTTTGGATAGACCAAGGCTGTGGCCCGCCAAGACATTTGAATTTGCCCGCCCAAACTTCGGTCGGCCAGCTAGAAAATTTTCCAACATTGCGCGACCTTGCTATGCAAATTTTAAGCAGGTTTGGTTCCACCTATGTGTGTGAAAAAACATTTTCAACTTTATCATACATCAAAAATAAATATCGCACATCTCTCACTGCAAAACACATTTCTGATTGTATTAATTATCCTTATTAATTAATATTAATTGTCCTATCAACATCAGACTTAAAACCAAATATCGACAAATTAATATCAGGAAAACCTCTTCACAGCTCACATTAAAAAATAGAAATAATGTTTTCATTATTATGTTACTTAATTTAATTTACCAATAAAGTAAATTAAAGCATATTTTGCCTTTTTGTGTATAATGTGGTATTTGTATAATAAACTTTATGTGTACCTATATAAAACCTTTGTATATATATGGTATTTGGCCCGGCGCCGCCGCAGACTATGAAATTTTGCCCACCCGGAAAATCTATTGGCCAGCCTTGGGATAGACGTTATTCAGGTACTCCCGCACACCAACACTGAAATGAGGTGGTGTTCCATCGCGCATGAAGTACATGTTTCGGTGGGTTTCAAGTGGAAAGTGCTCTATCCTTAATCCTGAAAAGCGTTCTGGAGGAACTCCATGTGTCAGCCATGTGAGAGATGACAAGTTCTAAAATGCAGGATGTTTTATTTATTTCGTACCATAGTAACGTTTGCAACAACAATATGTTTTTTTGATCCCGATAAATAAATAAAACGCATATTTTTGGCGAACAAAGGTCTTCTACAACTATTCGTTTATTATTATTTTTCTCGAAAACCGTTTGTTTTATCGACAATAAACTAGAGTATTTTTTTTTAGTCTGAAGTACAGGCTATCCAGATTTGTTTCTTCTAAGTCTTTATCATACAGGGTGTTAATAGTTTAAGCATTAAGTTGTAAAGCTTGGTCCGCCCCTGCTAAACTAAAAAAGCTAAATATGTTTCAATGACACAATTTTAAGAGGAACTTATCATCTTATTTTTTCATATTCTATCCGAATCCGAGAGATTTCCCACATTTTCCCGAACTGTCTGTAAAAGGTCTTTACAATAACCTACCACGTATTCTTCAGACCAAAATTAGCCGATGTAAGTAAACTTACTTTAATACAAAGTTGCTTAGTTTGGGCAATAGACGGCGCTGAAGTGACAATTATTAAATCTTATGGAAGTAGTCCATCTCACAGTGGAGTAATATTTTATTTATGGAATAAAACTCAAAGTCTGCTCCACTAATTTAATAAAATAAATTCATATCATATGCCCATACATGTTTTGAAGGCATAAACCTTCATCCTCAGTGGGTCATTATTAAGATGTAATAAAATATGAAGAGACCAATGACATTGTTACATTGTAAACTTGTGTTGCAGAAAAAATTTTTCAATTTTTATAAGGAAACATATTGACGTAAATTAATTAACTAATGCATTATAACTAATATTAATAAAAGCTTTTTTAAAAAATTATGTTTTTGGATTAGTTTTATTTTTATTTAATTTTGAACTTGTTATAAAATCCAAATATGGCTGGGAAAATAAAATCAAGAGCAAAATAGGGTACGATCATCATGGCGAAGTCGTACCTGTAATTACCTAATGTCATTGGTCTCTTCATATTTTAATACATCTTAATAATGACCCACTGAGGATGAAGGTTTATGCCTTCGAAACATGTATGGGCATATGATATGAATTTATTTTATTGAATTAGTGGAGCAGACTTTGAGTTTTATTCCATAAATTATTAAATCGTTTTTCTGGATTAATTCAAAAACTGCTCATACTATTTTGCCGAAATTTGATACGTTGGTATATGAGGCAAAAAAACCCATGCCACAATTCTGATTAATATCAGTCCATGGGCGTAGAACCTGGGTTTTTTACTAAATGCTTGTTTCAGATTTCTATGTTAATGGAACAAGAGGGCTTTGGGAACCAACTCATTTGCTACAAAAAAGGTACTCTGACGGTTTTCGAGAAATTTGCATTTTATTACTTAATACGTAGTAGTTTTTACCATGTAGTTCTTGGGTTTTATAGAACTTTTCTATTTTTGATTTCTACTCCAATGGGATAAGAGGTTTAAGTTTAAAATTTAAATTAAACCAACTTATTTACTACAAAATACCTCTTGAACAGTTTTCTTATCATCTGCTTTTTGTTCGCACGGTATTTTTCAGGTATGTACAATACGACCTTACACCTCACAAACGATTGTTATTGTTGGTTATTATTAGTTTCATCTGACAACATAAGATTATCGTCAAATTTGCAACATTTAATATTGTTGCTAACGTTCAATCGTTTTATCTGCTTGCATTAATTATTAGAAAACTTTAATTGTCATCAATTATCATGGCGGTGCAATAAACTAATGCAGAATATACCGATATGATATTGATATTTGGGTATTGCCAAGGAAATGGTCTAGAATGTGTCAGAGTATACTCCGAAAGGTTTCCAAATCGTCGTCGTTTTTAGTCGGCTTGTTCATAGGCAGAGAGAAGAAAATCCCAACTTTGCCAACAATATTTTCTTTACCGATGAAGCATCTTTCACAAGAAAAGAGATTACAAATTCTCATAATGAACATGTTTATGGGGATGAAAATCCACGTGCTATCAAGGTAAAGCATTTTCAAAATGAGTTTAGAATTAATGAGTTTAGAATTAATGTGTGGGCTGGAATAATTGGTAATCACATTGTTGTTCCTGTCATTAATCCACAAAAATTAACCGGGGAAATTTATTGGCAACATCTACAAAATACGCTGCCAGAATTGCTAGAAGATTTACCTTTACAAGTTCGGAGAGATATGTGGTTTATGCACGATGGAGCTCCACCACATTTTGCATTAAACTTTTTGAATCAGCAGTACCCAAATAAATGGATTGGTAGAGGTAATGCAATTGGCCACCACGATCTCCGAACTTAAATCCATTGGATCATTTCTTATGGGGGACATCTTAAGACAGTGGTTTACAGGACAACTCCAGATAACGCAGAACAGTTCTGCAAAGAGTGCGTTTTAATTTTCTTCGGCGTATAAATCTTTGTATTCATGAAAATGGTGGACATTTTCAGCAATTTTTATCATTTTTCTATTTATTTCTGTATATGATTTAGTTATTTTTTTCTTTTTTTGTAAAAACTAATACGTATTAAGTAATAAAATGCAAATTTCTCGAAAACAGGTAGAGGAATCAAGTCTTTTCAAGAGTACCTTTTTTGTAGCAAATGAGCTGGTTTATCTGAATTTTGTGCCCAAACCCCTCGTGTTTCATTGACATAGAAATCTGAAACAAGCAATTAGTAAAAAACCCAGGTTCTGTTCGCATGGACTGATATTAGTCAGAATTGTGGAATGGGTTTTTCTGCCCCATAAAGTTATGCCAACGTACCAAATTTCGGCAAAATAGTATGAGCAATTTTTGAATTAATCCAAAAAAACGATTTAAAAATTGTCACTTCAGCGCCATCTAGCGCCCAAACTAAGCAACTTTGTACTAAGGTAAGTTTACTTAAATCGGCTAATTTTGGTCTAAAAAATATGTGGTAGGTTTTTGTAAAGACCTTTTACAGACACTCTGTATATGTTGCATTTTGTCAATGGCATACTGGTTAAAATGCCTCAACTACCTATCTCAATTTTGATTTTACCGATGGAGCAAATTTTTCAAGAAATGCAATTAGGAATTCCCAAGATAACTATGCATGGACTAAAGAAAACTTTCTATAAGATCGATATCTTCATCAATTTTCATTCAACGTTTATTTTTCAATTGTGTGGTGACTGACTAAGAAGTATTTTGTATAATATTCAGTAGTTATAATAGTATGTTTGGGCAATTGTGCCATACAAAATTGTAAAATTAGAGAAGATAGAGGAACTTAACAGTCTTGAGAGTTAATTAAAAGAATGTAGATTAGGTGGAATTTTTCTTTACAAGCTTAATATTTATATATAAAAAATATTGCTTATGTCGAAAAAGTTTTATTCGACCAAATTAGTATTCTTAAAGCTTATGCAATCACTCCTTCAATTTAAGCCGTATGTTTAATAAACATACCCCCCTTTAAGTTGTAAAAGTGATTTCAATTACCTATTTATACATTAAAATAACACGCATTATTTCCGACTTCTTAGGGTATTAAGGAATCCCAAGAAAATACGATTGCTACCAAGTGCTTTATTTTACCCAATATTTCCATCAGTAATTGCAACGCCTTGTATAAAAGTTTTTTCTAACGTATTTCATCCCATGTTAAAGCTCCCAATAAAAGGCAATCAGTGGCTTGTCATTTGGCGTTACTTCGCCCCTGTGACGTCACGGCCCGGGTGATGGATGACTGTTCTTGCGGCCTTTCGCCTGGGCCGCCAACTTGTTGGAACAGCAATGTTTAGGCCGATTTGGGGCGAAACGTCGGTTACTGACTGTTAAATATACACCAAAGTGTGGGAGATCTCTTATTTAAAGTACGGAGTTTGAAACTTTGACCAAGTTTTAAATTATTTAATGATATACGGGAATTTCTACTCTATTGACTATTAAAAGAGTAAAATGTGCTAACAATGTAAGATATATCATCATTAGAATTCCAAGACAGCTAATTTTTATAATCCTTTGGTGATTGATTACTTCAAAATGCAGAAAATAGCATCTACAGGGTGTCCTGGAAAATGTGGGGTGAAATCTCTCGGATTCAGATGGAACATAATAAAATAAGATGACAAGTTCTTTTACAATCTTTTCTTACAGGCCCTCCCGACAGGGATATGTGCCCTTCAAGAACGCCGCTGGACATAGGTTTTTCTTGAATAACATTCATTCAACGTACTTAATATATGTTAATAAAAAAATAATGTGATGGACACTAGTAAGGACCCCTTAAAATAGTGTATTTGAAACATATTTAGCTCTTTTAGTTTACCAGGGGCGGACTAAGCTTTACAACTTAATTCCTACATTTTGAACACCCCGTATGATAGAGACCTAAAAAAATAAATCTGGGTAGCTTGCACCTAGGGCTAAAAAAAGGTACTATTGTGTACTGTCGATAAAACGTACCGTTTTCGAGAGAAAGAATAATCAACGAATTCATGGTTTATTTTTAGAAACAGGACCATGATATCTTTTTTGTTTCTCGATAAATAAGTGTGATAGGAAAGTCATTCAAACGACAGAAAAGTTTCATGTTAAGTTGTTTAATCGGAAAAAATACAAAAATTCAAAAAACGCACTGATGTAATAGAAGGCACCTAAACGAAATTATTTTAAAACTTCATAAGAGGGTACAACATAGGCTCCGTGAAGTCTGATTTACTCGCGGGCACGACGAATTGAGGACTGCTGTACTCGCCACAATAACCCAGTCTTGGTCCTTATCACATCACAATGAAACGTGATTCTCCGTAGCAGTTTCTCCCCAGTACCGACCGGAGTGGAATTCACCAAGCTTTTCAGGTGTCCCCACAGGCAAAAATCCAACGGCGTTAGGTCGAGAGATCGAGGAGGTCAGGCAGTAGGTCCTCTTCTACCTATCCAGCTGTTTGGATAGACGTTATTCAGGTGCTCCCACAAACCAACGCTGAAATGAGGTGGTAAGTGCTCCATTAAAATGAAAAGCGTTCTGGAGGAACTGCAAATAAAGTTGTCCATTCCAAGCATTCCGGCAATCCAATCAAATAATTGCCAATAATTCCTGCCCAGATATAAGTTGATTGGAACTGATGTTGATGATGCGAAACAATGGTGGTATGAGGATTTTCATCAGCCCATACCTGTCTGTTGTGTAAATTTGTGATACCATTTTTGGTAAACCTTGCTACATCCGTGAAAAGCATAATGCTAATGAAGTTTACATTATTTTGTTGCGGACAATAGCCAGTTTGTAAACTGCATTCTACAAGGAGAATTTTCAGGTATCAGTTCATGTACTTTTGCAACAACAATACGTTTTTTTGCTGCCGACAAATAAATAAAACGAACATTTTTTGCGAAAATAGGTCTCTACAACTATTTGTTTATTATTCTATTTATCTATGAAAGTGATTGCAGTAATGGGAATAGCTGGAGCATGCCGCACCGATGAGATCCATAAAATGAGGATGAAAGACGTCGAAATCAAGGGTGATGTAGCTATAGTTAAAATCCTCCAGAGCAAAAACAAGGTTCAAAAAGTTTTGTGATAACCGATGATGGAGATCCAGTTTCTTTTGTGAGGTTACTACAGGATTACTTTAAGCTTCGGCCAAATAATGCACAAGACGAACGCTTGTTCTATCACTATGAACGAGGTAGGTGTGTGAATCAGGTGATTGGAAAACACACTATTTCGAATGTTCTCAAAGAAATTGCCAAATTTTTGAAACTTCAAGACATAAATAAATACACTGGTCACTCGTTTAGAAGAACATCAGCTACGTTTCTCGCAAATGCTCCAGGTGTCGACATTTTGGATTTGAAAAGCCATGGCGGTTGGAGGTCTTCATCCGTTGCGGAGGGATATATTGGTGATTCGTATACTAATAAAATCGAAATTTCCAAAAAGATCTTAAATGCAACTCCTACTTTTATTCCATCTAACGACGTGAGAGTGACAAATAGAACAAGTTGTAATATGGTCCTAGTCCAGGATATTAACGAGACTCTAATACGAAGCTGTGAAGCTATTGAATCGAATAATATTCCATCAATTTATTTTTCCAACTGTTCAAATTTCACTATTAACCTTAATGGCAATAAATAATTATTATTTAAGTTTTATATTATTGTTATTATACCACTTGTTTTCTCCATAAATATAAGAATGAGTATTCGTGTTTTTTTGTCCCGGCACCGAAAGTAATACTTTCGTAACTAGAAATATACTACTTTCGTAGCTAGCAACGTATAATATTCAGGTAACTCTAATGTTTACTTTCGTGATCTCTCGTGTTGCTAGGGCCCGAAGGCTAATTTATTTATACAGTTGAAGAAAAAGTTCTTTTTCATATAAAACCTGGCAACCTTTAACTTGGGCACCTTCTTATCAATGTAAACCGAATAAGATAGATAAGATAAGATTATTTCTTCTTTACTAAAATTTGTACACAAATGATCCAAGAAGGACAATGACGCAGCTGAGATATAAGGGGATATGACTTTGTTTCGCCCTTACACTTTGAGAAATATGTCACTTACTTTAACGTTACTTAAAACCAATAAGGAAGTAATCATTACTAAACTTGTCCTAAGGAAAAATAGAAATTTAGGACATATCTTCTGACTTGAAAATCACATATTATGAACCCAGAAATTATCTTAACATCCATTTCATTTATTTTCTTTGACCAGTAACGGACGAATAATTTTCGTACTTGCTATCTAAAGTAACTAGCTATTTTTAAAGTAGAAAAATGTGTCTTTAGAATATCTTTTTTATTTCAAAAGAAACTGACAGACGCCAGTTTCCTTTTCCATCAAAACTCAAAAACAGTTTATTCAAAAATATCACATGTGTACCCGAAAAACAAATAAAAAACCGAAATACAGGTAGCACGTCGGAAATTTTATCAACATTGTTCCAGTGAGGTTTCTAAATAGATGCTTCGCGTAATTAGCGTCATGATCCACTTGACAGCGCTCACTTAACAGATAAATGTTTTATTTTCGGTTCGGATGACAGACGTATTTAATTTGGCAAGGAAGACCGGTATTAAACTGTATTTATACGTATAAATGTAAAATAGTTACGGTCAAAATAGAAATCTTTATTATTTTGTGTCTAATTGGGAAATTTAAATATTAAGAATGCCATTCCAGAACTTTAAAGAACAACCCCCATTTCGATGGTGCTTTGGTTAAAGAGCGAATACGCCAATTGTGAAATTTTACAGGAGAAGCCAAAAATAATTTTAGATAAATTTAATAACATCAGTCCAATTTGAATAGTAATAGATAGTACTTTTAAATGTTATCTACAACATTACTATTCTTTTTCTAGGAAAAAATGGGTATAAAGTGGATATTCGCCCTTTTGCTTGTATGAGCCATCAGTTCTTGGTAAATTCGCCCTTTTACGTAATTCTGTGTTATATTTTTATCCTTTATTTGTGTAAAATATTAAGAAGAAAATAAAATATACCTAATATAAGGAAGCAAGTTTCTTGTAAGGTTTTAATAACATATAAACAAAGAAATATTCTTAAATAAATAGAACAAGGGTATACAGGGTGAGTCGGGAGGAATGGGCCTAACTCTAAGGGTGTAATCTTTGCATCAAAATAATAAGAAAAAACTCAAATGTTGTTATCCAATATTCATTTGTTTTCAAGTTCCATCGTTAAATAAAATAATAATATTGTTAAACCAAAATATTCAACATTAACATTGTTTTAAATAAATCATTGGTTTAGTAAATTTTCAAAAATACCGCCATTGACTTCCAAACATTTCCTGCTTTGTTTATGAAGGGCGCGCGTGGATCATCTAATTGATTCGTGCCTTTCTTTAATATTGAGTACAGCATTTCTAATACGTCTAATTAATGCATTCCTAGTATCTACTTTTACTTTGTAAACCTCAGTTCTTAACCAACCCCATAAATTGTAGTCCAACGGCGTGAGGTCTGGCGATCTAGAAGGCCAACTAATAGGACCACCGCGACCAATCCAAACCCCTAGAAACCTTTGGTCTAAATATTGCTTGACCCGACGATCGAGATGGGCAGGCGCTCCGTTGTGTTGACAATACATTTCAATTCTGATGTTTAAAAGAATCTCCTCCAGTAGTCCTTGCAATTCATTTTGTAAAAAACTTAAGTAGTGATCCCCTGTAAGGCGATTTTCCAAAAGAAAAGGGCCAATTAAATTATTATCGATCATGCCGCACCACACGTTTACTGAAAACCTGTGTTGAAAATTACTTTCGACTATTGCGTGAGGATTTTCGTTCGACCATACATGGAAGTTTCGATTATTATTGATGCCATCACGGGTGAATGTAGCTTCGTCAGTAAAAAGTATTTGCGGTAAAAGATGACGATTATTAATTATCCACTCACAAAATTGCATACGCTTGGCGTAGTCTCCAGGTTGAAGGTTCTGTACACGCTGTACAGTACTGTACATGGTACGCGTATAAGCCTTGCTCGTGAAGCGAATTGATCACTCTTTTTTGGGGAATCCCCAACTGAATTCCAATTCTTCGTGAGCTTGTCGTCGCATCATCTTCTACTAAATCTAGAACATTTTCTATTTCTTCTAAATCCTGTTGAATGGCTCGTTCGGATGTTACATTAGCACTTGAAAGCGTTCCGGTCTCGCAGAGTTTGTTGAAAACTCTGATAAAGGCCTTTCATTTCATGTGGAAATCGTTCGCGATATTCTTTAGCAGCCGCTGTAGCATTCCCATTACACAAACCATAAATAAAAACCATATTGGCGTCTTCGAGATGTGAATAAATGTAAGGCATTTTATAAAATTAAAATGATACAAATCCGAAAGTTAACGGTGAATCAATGTAACATTTTATACACAAATCACAGAAATAAATTTTAGTGATTTGTGATTTTATACTGACACTAATAGGATAGTGACAGCACAACAATCAAAAGCAAACAATAATAATTTATTACAGGAAAGCTAAATTAATGCAATATTTAGTTTTTGCCTTATAACTTGAAAACAAATGAATATTCGATAACAACATTTGAGTTTTTTCTTATTATTTTGAAGCATAGATTACACCCCTAGAGTAAGGTCCATTCCTCCCGACTTACCCTGTATAGTAAACAAACACTGTCGTGATTTCTATTTTATAATTCAGTCTTCTGTACTAGAAACCTAAAAAGAAGACCAAAGTGACTACACAAAAGACATAAAAAAAGGATTTTTAATGCTTACTTCGTCAGTCTCCATTAAACAATTAGGCACATTTGGTTTTGTGGGCAAAGTCAAGTATTCGTCCTGATGCATACTTGGACCTGACTATTTCATTTAATAATGGTAACTCGTAGCTTCTTGTCAAATATTTTTCGCTTTCGACATTGGCAACACGTCGTCTTTTTACTTCCCTAACTAAAATATTAGCTGCAAAAAAATCACGCTAAGCTTGATATGAACTCCCAATAATGTTTAAATAGAGTTGTTCTTGTCTTTTCGTCAAAGTTTCGGCATTTATATGGACATTTTCCCACTAACCAAGTATGAGGCCTCTTGTTTTTCTATTCCTTTTTACGTCATGTACAGGTGACAACTCTGTTTCTTTTTTTCTGTTGCTGATGTCTTTTAATAATTTTTTTTCGCTTTCTGTAGCCAAATATTCGTCTGTCCTCATTTTGGCTTTTTTTAGTATTATCGTTGTTTTAACTTTTGTTTGTGAATTCTAAAGTTGTCTCTGTATCTGAAGAGGTGGAAGTCGTCTTCTCATCAAAGTCTTTGTCCGAATCATCTGAGCCAGAAGAGGGATACACAGTAAACTTATTGGATTTTAGCTGCGGCCTTATAGCAGATGAACCAGTGGCATTAGGGGACTTATTGCGTGTAAATTTATTTAGTATAATTTCACTTAAAGGCGCTCTAGAGTCAGAAAAGGAATACTTAAGACAGGTATTTTCATTTCTCTTATTTGGTAAAGTAAGTGAAACCAACCCGTTTTCATCTCATAAGTCGATGTCTAAATCATCTAGTGTCGCCTGGAAAAGTACGTGATCTAAACTAGTAAAAGAAGAATCAATATTTTCTTTGCTATTCATCGAGTTATCAGCATTTTCTTCGTCGCCTCTTAACGCCAATTCCATACTTTTTTTCGTTCGCTCGGACATAATCTTTATGAATCTAAAATACCAACAAATAAAACAACAAAAAGCAGACCAATGCTATACCGATAAAACAGCAAAAGGGCGGACATGCATTTTTTTAAAGGGGAAAAAGAAGAATACACCCTAATTTTTTATGCAAGTATTTCACATGCATTACACTAAAATAACCTTTTTAGCCCGAAGCGAAAATATTTCATCACTACAAAAGCAAAACTTTACTTACCAAAAAGGTGTCCCTTCTCGTACTTTCAACACAAATATCATATAATATTTTTTCTCCACGACCATTACTGAATGCAATAATTCCAAAATCATTTTTGATAATAGAATGTAAAAATTCTCGCTCTTGAGTTGGAATATTTATTCTGAAACACTTGCTTCTTATGCGTTTTGCGTGTATTTTCATTCCATAACAAGATACGGAATGAATATCCTGTAATTGATCTAAACGACATAGGTTGCCATGAATTTCGAAACTGTCAGTGTCAGATAAAAATGGCCGCGTTGTAATAATTATTTTCAGATAAATTTTAGTGCAAGTCAAAAAATGAGTGAAAAATCGGATTAATCAGATATGGAACTGGATAATACTCCACCTAAAATTACGAATATTGCGAATAAATAACTTAATTGCTTTGTACAGATTTTATTTGTTTTTACTCGTACTTTTTGGTCGTGGAGAAAATAAAGTCTGCTACTCGGTTTGAATGAAAATTTGATACTCGCTCGCGTTCGGAATCTTCCACTCGGATCGACTTTTCATTCCAACCTCGTTACAGAATCTACTATTCTACAATCGGCAATAAAAGGCATACAATAATTAAAAATTAAGTGTTTAGAATCCTTTGCATCCAGGTAGTTTCTAATAGCATCTCATTATTAAATTATTTCAAATTTGTCAATAAAACCTAGCAACCATCATTGTTAGCTGATTTGTTTACAGAAAAATTGAAAGTTTGAAAGATCCTGTCAGTTTTATTAAAACGCTAGCGCTGGCTCTTGTGATCTACCAAAAATGCAAGAAATACAAGAAATCAATCCACTTAAAGACATAGAAGAAGCTGCTAACAGAGCTACCTTGGATTTACTGCCACGAAAATCAAGAATTGAATATGAGATTCCTCATAATAAATTTATAAAATGGTGTGAAAACAAAGGCGTTTCTGGAAAGTATTCCGAAAACATATTCCTGGCCTATTCTGAGGAAAAGGCAAAGGTATAGAAGTCATCTTCTCTTTGGTCCCATTATTCAATGATCAAAGCTATGCTACGTGTAAATAGCGACGTAGATATCAGCAAACATTTTAAACTGATTGCCCACTTGAAGCGTCAAGGAGAGGGTTACCAGGCCAAAAAATCAAAAATTTTTACTAAAGACCAAATTGAACAGTTTCTGAAGTGCGCACCGGATGATGAGTACCTTCTGATGAAAGTAGCTACGATTGTAGGAGTATTTGGTGCCTACCGCAGGGAGGAGCTTTATCAGTTGACTTTTGACAACGTGGAAAATATGGAGACTTCATTAGTTATTAAAATATCAGATACCAAAACCAAGGTACCACGAAATTTCACTATCGTTGAAAAATTTTATTTGGATTTTTATCGAAAATATACTAATCTTCGTCCAGCAGATGTCGTACATCGGCGGCTCTTCTTAATGTAAAAGGTAAATGTACCAGAAATCCGGTCGGAATTAATACGTTCGGAAAATTTCCTGCTGCTATAGAAGATTTCTGCAACTTCCAAATTCAACACTCTATACGGGGCGGGGCATTGCTTTCGCCGTTCCTCTGTGAGCTTACTTGCCGATGCTGGAGCAAATTTGGCGACCATTAAGCGGCATGGGGGATGGAAATCCTCAACCGTTGCGGAAGGGTACATCGTGGATTCCTTGGAAAATAAAAATTCTATTGCTCGAAAATTGCTTACAGTACAAACGACATCAGCCGATGATGCTTCAACATCAACTGGATATGCTGCTGTTTCTGTTCAATCCTCCTCAACCGCGAAGAACAGCAGAACTGAGGAAGGAGTTCATTTTTCAAATTTTTTAAATTATACTATTAATATAAGTGTAAATAAATAAAATAGAAATATTTTTTGACGTTTTTTTGAAAAAATTGACATTTTACTTTAAACGCTAGTGCCTTAAAGTATGTATTTTAAGGCACTAGTGCCTTCAAGTAACATTTTTAAGGCTAGTAGACAGTGTAAAAAGTTCCATTTTTAACACGTTTGTAAAAGAAATGCTTTAAACGTACAACGATGGCTATGCCATGAAAGATGTTTATTTTATGTGGCAACTCTGACAACGGAAATAAGTAAGTATTGTCGCGTTATCCAATACGTAGTTGTCATGTACGCTATAGTAGTCATAGTCATAGTCATAGTCAAATATACTTTATTGTCTGAGAAAAAAAAATTTCTATTGACAAAGCGATCTAGCAAACTAATCTACACATTTATTTATTTATTTATTTGTACTTAACAGATCTAATACAAGAATAAATCCTATTATAAAGTACAAGTAGTAGGTACAGTACATAGTAGAGTCTTTAGAGTATTTCCCTAATCACTGCTTTAAAGTGATTGTATTTCATATAGAATAAATCCACATTATCCTGTGGTATACGATTAAAAATTCTACAAATATTATGCAATGGTGATCCTAGTTGGCGGTTATTGTGGGCTACATCAGGTATGTAAAAAGATACTGGGTTTCTGGTATTGTGGATTGGAGCATTGAAATTTAAATTTCCCAGAAATGCAGTATCATTTAAATGTCCATTCACTGCTTTGTGCAAATAGAGCATGCATGCTACCTCTCTACGTTTTGTTAGAGATTCGAAACCATATCTATTACAGAGTGTTGATGAGGATATAGAAAAATCATAGATGCCCACCTCTTTAAAATAAAGGTATCGGGCCATTTTATTTTGTACCCTTTCTATAGAGTACTTGTGACATTCATAATATGGGCTCCAAATTATACATGCATACTCTAATATGGTCCTGACAAATGAGAAGTACAACTGCCTGATGCACTGGAGGTTTCTAAAGTCTTTGGTGTTTCTTACTATGAAACCATACATTCTACAAGCCCTAGTTGCCACATCTGCTACATGAACATTGAAAAATAATTTGGAATCAAAAACAACACCTAAATCTTTTATTTGCGTTACTCGGGAAAGTGTAGAGTTATTGATTGTATACTTAAATTGTATAGGGCTTGGTTTCCTAGTATAGGTAAGACACACACATTTTTTAACATTGAAATGAAGTTTATTTTCCAATGACCACATGGTAACGCCGTCTATATCGGACTGCAAAGTTATGCAATCTTGCAAGGTTTCGATTTCACAATAGATTTTCAAGTCATCCGCGAACAGCAGGCATGAAGCATTCTTTACAACCTCAGTAACACTGTTTATGTACATTAGGAACAACAGTGGACCCAGGTTAGATCCCTGCGGTATGCCTGAGGTTGGATTGAATGGATATGACATATAGCCTTTTATGGATACTATGTGCTGACGATCATAAAGATATGTTTGCAGAAAATTTGTCAAGTTAGGATGAAAACCAAACTCTTTATCTAGTTTGTCGAGTAGTATTACAAAATTTATTTTATCGAAAGCTTTCTCGAAGTCCGCATAGACAACATCCACCTGGCCACGCCTATTCAAAACATCCGATATATACTGAGTTATTGACAATAGATTACTTGTGGTTGATCTTTGCTTCATAAATCCGTGTTGATACATTGATATATTGTGTCGCACGGATGAGTAAGTGTACTTAAAAATAATTGATTCGAAAATCTTAGCGGGAGTTGACAGTACTGCAATTGGACGATAATTGGTAATATCTGTTTTATCACCTTTTTTAAGAATTGGGCATATTTTGGCCTTCTTCCATTGATCAGGAAACATGCCAGTCCTGAGACTTAAATTAAATATGGTTAATAATGGCTGTGCTATAATGTCTTGAAAGCCCTTGAATATAAACGATGGAATACCATCTGGTCCAATTGCTTTACCGTTTTCTAGATCATTTAAGGATTCCAAAACATCCTCAATCCCAACGATATTCAGTATTACCGGCAAAGAGGTAACGTTCTCTGTAATATTCGGATTTAAATTGTTTTGGGGATCTTGTGTGTATACACTATTAAAATACTCTGCAAATGCATTACAGATATCCCTACCTCCTTGATATTCAATATCATTTAAATACATTCTATTAGGAATATGAAGGGAACCCCTTTTATTGTTAATGAAGGACCAAAACGAGCGCGAATCCATACCAATGTTATTTTGTATTGTATTCAGATAGGTCAATTCTGCAGCTCTAATGTCACGTTTTAGTTCTGCTCGAACTTTTTTCAGTTGATTATATATTGCATTGTTTTTATTTCTATTGTATTTTTTTCTCAGTTTTTCTTTAAATTTAAGTTTATTTATAATTGATATGTTGAACCAAGTGGGGTATTTTTTTGTGTTTTGTTTGGTTTTAGGGATATGTTCATTGAATATTTTGTATATTTTATTATAGAAATCATTAACCGCTTCATTTACATTGGTATGGGTTTCGAGGTACGCCCAGTCTGTTTTATAAAAGCTATAGTACAGAGATAAATAATCAGCCTTTCTAAAATTAAAAGAGGAAGGGGTGGGGTTAAGCTCTTTTGTCTGAGAGTTGGTTACAGAGATATATATCTTTAAAGTTGGATGATGCTTGTCCTCCGACACTAGCCCACACTCATTGCGAAGGACACGACAGTTTGATCTCGAAATTGCGACGTCCAATAGGCGATCCATACTGTTTGCTATGTGATTAAACTGTTTTATATCAAAAAAATTGAGAAATTGTATAAAACCATCTATGAATTTATCTGTTTTGCCAGTATCATAGTTTTGTTTTAAATATGTTGTCAATTGTCTATCTAGTCAACTTAAAATAAACAACAAAATAATGAAACAATATCAATAACATTCTGTATAAGTAAAACACGTTCAAACATTTACATATAAATAAAGTAAAATAAAAGTAAAATAAAAGTAAAGTAGGTTAATACAAATGTCAAGACTGCAAGACCTGCATTTGTCAAAAACAATTGAATTTTAAAACAAATTTACAAACAACATTAGTGAGCCAAGCACGCAAACAAGAGAACTAAGAAAATAAACTCCACAATCAAAAAACATCACCGTAATATTCCTCCAAACTGTAATAGGTCCTTTGTATTAAGATGTTTTTAACACTACGACGAAACTGCCTATAGCATGAAATAGATTTCAGGGCAGTACCAAGATGGTTATACGTTTTCTTACTCTCATACAATATTGAATTCTTAGCGAGGGAAGTTTTAGGTATAGGCATTCTAAGGTTATGATTTTCATGTGCTCTGGTACTGTATCTAACCTGATCCGATTGCATCCCGAAGTACTTTTTATGCATGAGGCAAACGGATTCCAAAATAAACAAACATGGAATAGTCAATATGTGTTCCCTTCTAAACAGAGGTCGGCAGTGTTCCCGACATTTAACCCTACACAGTAATATACTAAATGGTAATTTGGTCTTCAACTAGAAGATAAATTAACGATTAAAGTATTGAGCAAGCAAGATTTCAACCTGACACAAGTTACTAAAAGCACAAAATAGAACTTTTAACCTTAAACATATAAAAACATTTCTGTGAAAATGGCTGACTAAATGCTCTAGCTATGATGTCCATAAACAGAAATTTAGTACATGAAAGTCTTGGAGAACTTTATTTCAATGAAAGACCGTAGAGCGGATTTTCACTTTGTTTGGAGCCAGACCCCCATTCCCAAGAAAGCATAAGAAAGGTGAATTTCTACGAAATTTGGACATGGTCCCAAAAATTTTTTGCCTGCGACGCTTTACCTCCTCGGTCTACGCACACATAATTCGCCCCCCCCCCCCCAAATGCTAGCTACGCCACTGACAAAAGTACAAACAAAGCACCAAGAAAGGTTCATTGTTAACATGTGGGCGGGGATTATTGGGAATTATCTCATTGAACCATTCTTTATTGAAAGCAGATTTGCAATTCTTGTAAACTTAAACGGTATATTAGAAAATGTCCCCTTGGAAATCGGAAATCAGATGTGGTGTATGCACGACGGTGCACTGCCCCATACTAGCAATTTAGTTCGTCAGCACTTATCAAATACTATTGGTATGCTCCGTTCCACAATAATTCGTTGATTTCCCGACCGCAATAAAATTTAAACCCAGCCATAAATAAGTGCCTTTTGAAAGGGTACAGGTCCTGATTACCTACTAATTTCAATAGTTTAGGTTAGCTATTTTTAACAAAAGAACAAATATAAAATAATATATAAGTATTCTTATTTTAATCATACAATATTATAATATCATCTATGCCTAAACTAATATAGTGGCGATAGTGATAGTGAAACAGAGCTAAATATAGAGTAGGTTAAGTTAAATATTGTATTATTATAATATTGTAGAGGGGTATTTTTGTATAAATATTAATAGCTATTTAATTACATGATTAAAATAAAGATACTTACCTATTATTTTATATTTGTTGTTTTGTTGAAAATAGCTAACCTAAACTATTGAAATTAGTAGGTAATCAGGACCTGTACCCTTTCAAAATATCCGGTGCCTACACAATAGATATTTGTCAGGCAAGTTATTTATGGTTGGGATTACGACTGAGGGTTGTCATTTAAATTTTATTGCGGTCGAGAAATCAACGAATAATTGTGGAATGAAGCATAATCGATGGATAGGTCGAGGTGGGCCTATTTTATGGCCACCGTGGTCGCCCGACATGACGCTATCAGATTTCTTTTATGGGGAAATTTAAAGAGGCTTGTTTATTCGACGCCAGTTCACATCAAGGAAGAACTGATAGAAAGAACAACACTCCATTTTAACAAAATTCGAGATAATCCTGGAATGTTGTTTTAAGTAGGACGAGAAAACATCCGTCGGCTAAGGAAATGTATAGACGCACGCCCATTTCGAAAATATGTTGATGTGAACAACAACAAGTAAATCTTTCACATTTTCAACATTCTTGCGTTTAAGCGATTTCCGAAATGCCAATTCTTTCAATGGTTCCTTTATG
Source organism: Polydrusus tereticollis (assembly GCA_963920685.1). Taxonomy (NCBI): domain Eukaryota; kingdom Metazoa; phylum Arthropoda; class Insecta; order Coleoptera; family Curculionidae; genus Polydrusus; species Polydrusus tereticollis. Next base: position 84,974,496 of record OY987329.1, on the reverse strand, counting down.
CGGCACAATTTACACAATTTTTCTTGCATCCACACAATTGCCGAGTGCTTGTCCACAAGTTAGATGCATGTGAGCATTAACGAGCTGTAATAATGACAAATTTTATTATTTTAATGCGAATTATTAGTTATGTTGTTATTCGATTTGTTACTGTGATTAAATAACTTATGTTAATAAACTCGATTACTAAATAACTTTCGAAAGTCAATGCTCAAACGTGTTATAAGAACAAAAAATATTTTTTTTTCTAAAACCACTAATTGATCGAAACAATGTAAAACTACATAAAATATTAAAATTTCATTAAATTATACATGCCGGTTTGGGGCTCTGGATCTTTCTGGGTACTTTAGGAATTGTTTTTATACAAATCTAGGGTTATAGTTACCTTCCCTATACGCTCCAGAGAGTATGCCATATACTTACCGCACACTCTGTATTGCTAAAGATATTGACCCCATAAGCTTTAAGCTACGTGATCCTTGCTTACGTGATTCTTGCTTACGTGATTAAATCTAAATCTAAATGTAAAGTGTACCTAAGTGCAAATACAAAGAAACTAATAGAAATTAGGCTGAAAAACAAGAACTTAATTTTAATGTGGAAAACAGGCTTCTTTTTATCAAAAGCAAATAAATGCGAGCTCATAAATATAACAAATATCCCCCTTTAAGAACGTGTTACAGACACACTGCCGCATACGCAAATCAAGCTCCAGAAAAAGAATTAGCATAATCACAATAATTTTCAACAGCTGACAGCATTTTTCTCTCTTTTTCTATCTTTCAGTTTTCGACTGGAGAAAAAGCTGCTTTTTCATTTTCGACGAAAAACTTTTGAAGTGTTTTCAATGTTTTAGTAAAGTTATAGCTCGAAAACGTTTTGCATATAGAGCGAGGCGCAGTCGAATCAACAATTTACTTCTGCTATTTGGTTTAGAGTTACGACTGCGGAAATCGGATAAATTTCACCGAAAGTCGCTTTAGTACCTGAAATAAAGCATATTGCTTTAGTGATATCATTTTTAGCTTTGATGCAGCCACTAATAATAATGTTCACAAGTATAGTCCGTCTTATGAATCTGTGGCTACGACGGCTGAGGAGACAGGGGGGTAAAAGGTATAAAAAAAGTCAAGTTTAACTATAATGGCATAGGTGTGCGGTTCCTCATTTCAAAAATGCCTCTAGATTTATATAACACGTCTCAAGTAGTGCAATTTCATTTTAAAAAGCACAGTAATAGTAAGTACGTAATAATATTATGATACCGAGCGCTTTTATTTCAAGGAGAGTGCGAAGCGCGGTACTACTGCTGTCTGTATCGTCACTATCGCTGCACTCATCATCAACTGAAATAACTAATGGCGCCACTTTTTCCAATCATTGATCATTTACCCAAAGTCTATTCTCGATGTCTATGACATGGTTACGATATTTTTCCCGGTCTTGTTGTGATATAGACGCAATATCCGTTTCAGTCCATTCCTTTAATGACATTATTGTGAACCCTACCGTAGTGTTGTGCCTTCTTATAAAATGCTTTAATTGCGCCCAAACCATTTCTATCGGATTTAGTTCACACATATATGGGGGTGTTCTTAGTGGGTTATGTCCGTGCGATCTTATTATTCTGTCAGTGACATAATTTTTTTGATTGTTTGGTGATTTATGTACCTGAATTAATTCAAATAATTCCCATTTCTTTTATTTCGATCATGATTTATTCCTTAAACAATAAAAAAAAAATTTTAAAAATGCATTTGGATGAGACCTATGATCGTTTGGAAGATATAATATTATTATATTTCAATTTATTTACGCTGGCCTTTCTTTATTTTGCAAAAAGGTGGCAACCCTAATCGAAAGTTACGTTATCTAGTTGATCACTACGTTACCTTTCTTGGACAACGAGGCAATTATATCCTTTTTAAAAGATTACTTTGTTGGCGTCTTGTATACCTGGACAGAGTGATAGGGGCGTTATCTAAGGTAATTGTGGAATTATCGGGTATATCAGGGAGTAGTTTTTCTTCAAGCCATTTCGTCGAATTTTCCTTGTTCATTTGACCGTCGTAGTCGCCCGTAATTTATCAAGCTTTAAAAATTAAAGAGGCATTTGGCACTAAACCATTTCTAGATCCAGTATGAACAATTATTAGGCAACCTATATAATAATAAAAAAAAATATTAAGCTGTTGTTTACTGATTGTTAGATTTATTTATATTATTGCACATTAAAAAAGGATATATACCTGTTAAACTAATGTTGTTGACCATACCACATACACTGTCACTTTGCCAGCATTCGTAAAATTTAAGTCGTTATCTACCCATGTTTCATCTATACAGGGTGAGTCGGGAGGAATGAGCCTAACTCGAAGGGTGTAATCTATGCATTAAAATAATAAGAAATCATTGGTTTAATAAAATTTCAAAAATACCGCCATTGCCTTCCAAACATTTCCTGCTTCGTTTACAAAGGGCGCGCGTGGATCTCCTAACTGATTTGTGTCTTTCTTTAATATTGAGTCCAGCATTTCTTATGCGTCTAATTAAGGCATCCCTAGTATCTACTTTTACTTTGCAAACCTCAGTTTATAACCAACCCCATAAATTGTAGTCCAACGGCGTGAGGTCTGGGGATCTAGGAGGCCAACTAAAGGACCACCGCGACCAATCCAAACCGCTGGAAACCCTTGGTCTAAATATTCCTAATCTATCGAAGTATTAGTTTTTTTTTACAAACCTGTATTTTGAATAATCATATAGAGTAAAAATTGAAAAACCCGTATTTATTGTTCAATGTTTTAATATCAAGCCCAAAATGTGTTAAATTCGTATTCGTTTATATGTAGCAGCGTATTTAGGACATACTTTATATTATCAGATGATCTAACCACGATATTATCCAATCCTCATCTGATAAACCAATTCTTAACATGGAAGGATCTACAGGGTATCCGGGAAAATGTGGGAAATTTCTCGGATTTAGATAGAATATAAAAAAATAAGAGATGACAAGTTCCTAAAAAAATTTTTCTTACAGGCCCTTCCTACGGAGATATATGCCCCTGAAGGGCGCCGCTGGAAATCGGTTTTTCTTGAATAACTTTCAAAGTGCCTAATATAATTTAATACAAACTTAATGTGATGGACAGGAGTAAGGACCTCTTAAAATAGTGTCCTTGAAACGTATTTCGTCGCTTTAGAGCAGAACTAGATTAACTCCAAAAATTGAATTTTGCAGGAGAAGGTTTTTTTTAATTTTTGTGACACAGTTTCATACTATGGATGTACAAACCAAATTATTTACTTTATAGCAAGTGTCTCTATTATAGTTTAACGTAGGATTATAAAGTCAGGATATCCTGGAAGAAACGGGACATATCATAGTTTGTCTCATGCAATATGTTATATAGGATAGTTTCGCATCTAAATCGGATACCTATGCAAATATTATAAGGAACATAGGGTAATTCTGCATCTAAATAGCATACATGGTATCTATGATAAGGGACGATAGGATAGCTCTACAGTGTCTAAAGTAAACCCAGTAATTTTTACATTAAACATATTGGTATAGTATGCTTCATTATAATGAAACTAACACATCTCTTCAAACATATTGGTTTATTTCAATTAGTGACAATACCAATTTATAACAAAAAAAAATACCACTGTGGTAAAGACCAATAAAAACGCTTATTCAAATAACACGTTAATCAAATACATAGGTACTAATAATGAAAACATTTATAGGTAAATAAAACTATGAACAACTAGTCAGAATCTAAATTTCTTCCTCCCTGAGCTGTATAAGGAAGGTTTTGGAAAAGTTCATGATATTGCGGCAATATGACTTTTTTATCACCCAAAAACTTTAAATGGTCAATTTTTTTTTGTGATCGGTATTTTGCCTGAATAATAATTAATTCAATACTTTCTAAATCTACAACTTTTCATTTTCTGCCTTTTTGGACTAAGTTAATCCTTTTGAACTCTTCAGATTCATCATAAGTGTATTTATTTAAAAAATATTTTATTTGAAAACTGGTAGTTAGACTCAACAACTCAAAATATGTTCATATGAACCCTTTCATTGGTTTCATCTTATTCCCACTTAATAGTTATCGACGCTTGCAAATGCTTTAAATCAAAAACATCACCCTGCGAAATTTCCGCAACCTTGTATGGCTGATTTCTCTTTGTAGTTCGACCCAACGTATACCACTGATCTGGGGTGTAAATAGGGACATATCTTGCAGCCTTTTCAATAACGCTGTGCATTGAATTCCCCATTGTTTGTGTATGTCCGCGTTCCCGAAATTGAAGACGTATTACGAGTTGGTGTTTTTGGGCAAGATAATTTCATAAAGTAAACAAGTACTTATTCCTATTTTGCCCTAAACAATTATCAGAAAAAAATGAGAACTCTTTAACACCCTTTTGTCCGTGTTCATTTACAAAAATTATAATGCAAGTTCCAATTTCTGAAGAAGCCCTTTTGGCTAAACACTCATGCCACATGGAACAAACACCATTATTATTAGTAGTAGTTTTGATTTATAATACTAATCTAACATCAGACTTTGGAACAGGAAGAGCTTTCTGGAGGTCAAATGCGGCTGCCAAAAAGTGTGAATTTTCAATAGCTTTTTTCTTATCCGTTTCCTTAACTTTTCTTCCTTTTAACCTGTTTTCTCTATGTAACTGGTATTCTTCTTCCTGCTTTAATTTCTCTTCAGCTGTTGAGTTGTCATAACAGTGACACATATCGCAAATATTTCTTTTTGGTGTGAAAAACGAAATATTGAACTCTTCAGTAAAAATGGTGCGATACATACTTTCTGTGGCAATGTCTTTGATGTCATTATCTTTGCAATATTCTACGTATAAGACAAACATCCTGGATACGTTCAGAGTTGGTGGTAAATACTTACGGGTCGTATTTGACCTGCAATAATGGCTGTCTATACATTCGAAAGAATTTATATGATCCCCCTAACACGTTGCTTCACAGCTTAGTCAATTTGCGAGTTTTTGCAAGCTTTCCTCTTCTGTCAGCAGTTACAACACCAGAGGTTCCAATTTTGTTTATTGCAGTCTTGACAACTTTCCTACTTATACAAAGCGTGTTCAGAAAAAGTATCTGACAGACTGAAATCTTTTTTACCTGTGTGGTCAAATAATAGAAATTGGTATAGGTACGTCTGCTTCATTTTTCAGGTAAATATTCATCCGCATCATTATCTGGGCTCAAAAATTTCTTTTCTAACCTCATTCTTGCCTTAACTTTCACTTCAACATGTCGTGAAATGAAGTCCCTCTGTCTATTAATGTCGGACAAACACCAGTATTCCTTAGTGACTCATTCGTTCTACACACTTCTTCTTACAATTTTGACACGACTGTTTTAATTTTCTTGCCTGTTGAGTATTTCCTTTCCAGTTGATATATTCCTTGCCTGAATATCTTCGTGATTTGATTTTATTTTTCCTCCAAACAAGGATTTTTCATTTTTTTTTCTAGTTTTCTCTTTTTTTCGGTTTCATAATCTTGGTCTTCATCCGTCGCATATTATGGATCAATTTTAGAAGACGAAAGATATAGATCAGCTTCTAGTGTTCTTTTATCATAAGCGTATTTATCAATATTATCATGGAAAGAACCAAAAGGTTGATTGTCCACTTCACGCAAATCGGATGCCTCAGTACTTATACCGCCTAGATTTAGATTATTGTTAAAAGTTATATTCCATGATTCTTAAGAAGATGGTACGGTGTTCACCTTGGGATCAAATACCATGCATTCTCGAGGTACCAAACATTTTGAATAAGTGATATGATAAAGAAGCCATTGTCGAACATTTAGCAACTTGACTGCATGCTTTTCGAGTCCGAACAAATCTATCTTCGAAAAGAATATGAAAAAATTGGTACAGTGAACTAACTCCACGCTTAGCTGGATATAAAATAGTTCTTTTTAAAATAGAACCATTCTATCTCCATGAACAATTGTACTTAGGTTTATTCAGTAGTAATTGTTAATGCAAGAATAAGCCTAACTCTATTTTAAAATGTAGTTAGGCTTTTTATTTCACGTATGATACTTCTGTTCCAGAATTGAGATGTACCTCTGAGATAGGATACTTTTTCATTTGGCTCTAATTTTATAGGTATTATACATAGAGATATCCTATTTTTGCACCAAATCCGTGGTGATATAAACTACCCTAAGTGATAAAAAGGAGAAAAAGCCAAATATTGGAGATAGGCTAGTTCTGCTCTGAAGCGACGATTTAGCTTTTTTAGTTTACCAGGGGCAGACTAAGCTTTACAACTGAGTGCTTAAATTTTTAACATCCTGTATGATAAAAACCTAAAAAAAATAAATCTGGTTAGCTTGCACTTTAGACAAAAAAAAGATATTCCTGTTTATTGTCGATATAATGAACCGTTTTCGAGAAAAATATTAATTAACGAATAATTGTAGAAGACCTATGTTGGCAAAAAATGTGCGCTTTATTCATTTATCGGCACAAAAAACGTATTGTTATTGCAGACGTTAGTATGGTATGAAATAAATAATAAATTCTGCATTTTACAAATTAAAATGGAACTAAAATTAATAAAAATCAATGTTCTATTTATATATTATTAGATATTTATACCTATTTAAAATGGTATATCAATTAGGAATGCAAGTAATTTGTACTCCGGGTCTGCCCGAAAAGATTTGGTGCATTTTATGGCCAGGGGGATAATTTGAGTTTTATAGCAGTCAAAAGATCAACGTTATAATGTAAACTTAACTATACTCGTGGTCAACTCGCCAACATTGACATATTTATTTACATTTTATCGGAATTTAGAAATGCTAAGCGAATTGGACAAACAGGCATCTGTATATTATTAGTATCTCTAATAGACTCAGCTTTCTCAACTTTAGTCAAAATTCGTAAAATTATCTTCTCTGCACCAAAAAATCACAAAACAACCAATAATTGAAAATGTTTCCATGTCGTCAACTCCTCGATCGTTGATTCATTGAACACATGCTATTGTACAGTTTTACAATTTGCGATATAATTTCGAACCTGAAACAAATTAATCACGATAGATTTTTAAGTTAACTCAAATAATATATTAGTCATAATTTATTTTATAATCGTTGGTTAATTTGAAGACATGTGCCAAATTCTTTCTTAAAAATTGTTTAGGCCTATTCCGACAAGTCTTAAGTAAAAAAAAACTCATTAATCATCAGTTATTTCACGGCAATGGTTTTTAATAATTACAAATATCTCTGACAGGTAACTAACATATAACATAAATAAAAAAATTTAAAAACAATTTAAAATCTATAAATCATTGCCATTTTAACGGATTAAAATAAATCAATTACTACATTGGAATTGTCAATATATTTTTAGGTAGGTAGGGACATAGGTTATTACAAATTCAAGGCTAAGTACAGGGATCTCTGAAACTATAAAAGATACAAAACCTGTTAAATTGGGATAAAGTTCCAAAACATAGTGCTAAACGAAACGCCGCTGAAAAAATTTGAAAGTTCCGAATACCATCAGAGATATCCGAAAAATAAGGGAAATTAGCAAATTGGTTTTTATTTTTTCCCCATTACATCTGTTGAAATAATTTCAAATATAGGTCACATTTCCATTACCACTTTGTCTCCTCTACAAGTTGACATCATTCATTTTCAAATCCGACGTTTCCTTTTCGGGTCCCCATCATTAACTTCATTTTTTCGAATACGGACCTGCAATTTAAATTGCATATTTTTGATTCTAAAGCTGGATTTATAAACTCGAAGCCGGCGTCGGCGCTCGCGCTGGCGCATGGCGTGGGCGCTGAAAGTTAAACAAGTGAATCATAATAGAGCGATTTATAAACTCAGCCGGCGCTGGCTGGCGTTCGACACAAACCGTCTTTATATTGCCAGCGCCGGCGTTCGTAGGAAATCCGTAGCGCCGCGTCATAACCAATGGGATCTTAGCATTTCTATCAAGTCATGTTTGGCATCTGTCAATGGCCAATCGTCATTTTAATTTTACTACCGCTAAGACACCAAGTAACTTCTTCTTCCTTGCTAATGCCCGGTTTCCCAGCACACATTAAGGTTAGTTTAAGGGTGCCCTTGTGCAAAGTAGCCCTTAGTGGTCATTGTTGGGTTTTTCTGCACTATACACACAACTTATAGGCCACTTAACTTAAGTGGCGAAAATTGGCGTTTTAACGTTTAAAGTAGGGGATTCTAACCTATATTCGTGCTTCACAGTGTGTGTATTTATTTTTCACTCTTATTCAGTATTGTATTAAAAAGAAATGGAATTTTTAAACGATGATTTGGATATCTTTGATATTTTTGGACACGGATTATTCCCACGCAGAATCTATCAAAGATCGAATTATATTGATGATATGGATAATTTAACATTTTTTAAAAGATTTCGATTGACCAAACAAACAGTACAACATATTCTCCCTCCTCAATTATTAACGGATGAAGACAGGTTTGGGTAAGTAAATTGTAGGTACACTAAATACGCTGTTAGCAGAAATCGAGTTAAATTCCGTTGTAATTTTAAACCAAGCTTGGTTTTTTTCCGATACGTTAACAGCATCGGTTTTTTTATTCTCGATAACATTTTTATACTTTGATGCCCGAGACAAAATTACCTCCCTTTCTCTGGTGGTATAATTTGGTGCCCGCTTCTTTTTTGGGTCCATTTTTAGAAAAATCACACAAAAAAGACAGAAAACAGGTGTTTGGACTTTTAAAAGTTTACAACACAGGTTTACAATTTTCAAAATAATGTACGAAGTAAGGTTAGGAAAGGCTGTTGTCATAAAATTATTGACATAAATGCAATGTTGCCAATGTGTACTCTCTTCTTTGTTAAGGGATGGTCGTTAAAACGCAGAACAATGCAGAAAAGTCTAAGGGCTACTTATAAAATAAGTATTCCTTAACAATTCCGTACTTAAGGCAATCGCTGGGAAATCGGGCATAAATCCCGTAGATACTAGGGATGCCTTAATTAGACGCATAAGAAATGCTGGACTCAATATTAAAGAAAGACACAAATCAGTTAGGAGATCCACGCGCGCCCTTTGTAAACGAAGCAGGAAATGTTTGGAAGGCAATGGCGGTATTTAACTCTTTCTTTTTGTTGTAATAACTGGCTAGAGAAAATACCACCTGAACTAAAATGTCAGAAGTGTCAGATTATGTTTTTGTTTGTCAACACTGCGAACGCGAACGCCAAGTTTATAAATGTCTCCTATGCTTGTCTACGACGAACGCTGGCGCCGACGCCAGCGCCGAGGCCGGCGAGAGTTTATAAATCTAGCTTAATGCCCCTATGACCTAATATTTGAAGTCTTCTGAATGTCATTTGGACATTTCGGTTCTTAAACATACATCACCAAGGTTTTTGGATTCTTACAAATGTTACCCTGGTGAAAATTAGAACAGGAACAGATACATATGGTTGATATAAAACAAAATCCGATGCAGGTCATCAATCAGCTGATAATTGTAAGTCCGTAAGAAAACGTGAGAAAATTAAATTAGGGCAAAAAGTATTAAAACTTTATGCGATACTAAACTTAAACTTGTAAAAATTAATATAATTTGAATTATATTGGCCGATAGTTGGCGACACAACTGTAAACGGTGCGGTGGCGCCAGCTCGTTCGTTGACTTTGTTCGACGTTTCATGGAAAGCTAACCTTCTTTGCTTTGTGCTTCTGTGTTGCTGTGCCGTCTATTTTTTAACAAAAACTCCAGATATTTTCATAAATACCAATAAAAAACTGTTTTCTTAAGATCAACAAAAGTGCACATCCATACCTCTGTTGATTACGTTGTTTATTATTTGTGAAAAATGCCGAAGCATTTAAATAGCCGGTCCAAAGAGCTTATAGCTTCTTTAATAAGCTATTTTCAGGAAGAGCTTAACAACAATGGCCCATTGTGACCATTGACAGCAGTTAGAGAAGTAAATTATTGGAGTCACCTAAAAGGAAACGTTCTTATTTAAAGAGAGTTGTAAATGTGTCGAGATTGGATATAAGTTCTATTCGTGACACTATTTATGTATGAAACAAGTAAGTTGTATCATTCAAAAACCAATATTTTACATTGGTTATGCTCAAGCTGGAACTTTTTTTAGAACATCATGTAACTTTGACAACTTTAAGTAAGTAATTAAAAGACAGAGAACTGTTTGATGGTTTTCTTAACTCTTTAAAAAACCTCTTAAAGGAAATAGGCTTCGGATGGAAAAAAGATAAACTGAGGCGAGGGTTTATAGAACTTTCCCATGTAGCTTTCAAATGATTGGTTTATTTATAAGAATATATTAAAGAAAAAGAAGAATCCTTGTATCAAATCGTTTTCTTGAATGAAACATGAATTTTTCAGAATGGTACCATTGGTCGATGTTGGCAAGATGTTGGCAAGATGAAAATAAAAGAAGTGTTAGATCTACTAAAGTTGATAGTAAAAGGTATTATGCATTAAACAAATATATAAACTATGGGAAATTTTTGTACATTTATCTTGTTTTTATGAAAAAATACTGTGTAGTTCTCTCACTCGGATATTTTGGTTACAAGCTGGCAACACTGTCGATAACTGACGTCGCTAGAAGAGTATGACGCGCACCGCTTTTTGTTTTGCATTAAGTATATTAGATAAACTTACTTAAATAATTTAATTTAAAATTAAGTCATTTGAAGCCCTTCAAAATTCATGTCCCTTAAGCAGTACATCCTGGAGATGCAGAGAGAAGAGCTACTTTTTACCAATGGATAAGGGATTAAGCCACAACCAATCTGATTTTATTAAATCGCATTGTCTGGACTGATGAATCAAAATTCACAAACTGTGGTTTATTAAATAGAATAATGGTACGAATGTTTAGGCTGTAGAGAACCCCAGAGAACTTCGTCCTCAAATCAGGCTTTCCATTAAAATATTTGGGGCGGATTGTGTGGGGACAAAATTTTGAGGTCATTTTATATGATCATAATTTAAATGCATGTCCAATTTGAAGATCTTTTAATGGCTAGATACTCTACCACATTTCTGATTTCAACATGACGAAGCACCTTGCTATAATGGTACAGATGTGCGTGCAATTTTACATCGACATCTTACAGAAAAGTGGATAGGAAATCGAGTTGTGGTGAAATGACCAACGAGATCACCCGATCTTTCACTCCTGGATTTTTTTTCAACTAACCTGAAAATGTTCCTGTTGAAAACTTCTCACAATTACGTGAAAAAATTAAAACTTCATGCCGATCTTTACGCAGAAGATCAGTCTTAAGGGCAGTAAGAAAAGTAAATAACAACTCAGTTAAATGTTCAAACGTAAACAACAGTCTGTTCGAACATTAGAGAGATATAAATATAGACATAAATATTAACACTACAGAATCACTAGAATATCTCCAAATATATTCTGAATACGGGTTTACATCCACTATAAATAGTTCTACAAGAAGAACGGCAAGGACAAAATCAGGTTTCGACCATACATTTATAAAAAGCAAAGGTATACATAAAAAACACATACTGGAATCTTGCAAACCAATATTACATATCACTATACCACAGCGCTTAACCTAGTTACATGTATAAATAGGTACAGAAGAAATGCCTGAACCTAAATTTTACGAAATCGTAAACACAGAAAATTGAAAAAATATCTTGGAACAAGAATCTTGGAAAAAACCCTGAGGAGTGTGTGAAGCTTTTGATTGGAAAAATTCTGTACAATATTAGCAGATGTATATATAAAAAATACTTTGATAGTAAAAAAAAAGGAAACTGTGGATTAAAAATCGAATAGTCATTTCAATAAACAAAAGAGATAAATACTACCTAGAACACATTAGACATTCAGATGATCTAAACAAAAAAAATTAGTACACAAGATATAGGAATACAATAAATAGATTAATAAAAACGGCAAAAAGTACCTATGTAAGCAATCTTATCTACAACAATGCTATACTCTGTTGCTTAATGCCAGTGAGTAATAAAATGTAAATTTGCAATGATAGGATCCATTAAGCAGGGTGTACAACTTAAAGGTTGCATTGTAAATTTCAGGTGAATTTCAATGATAGTTTTTAAATATTCTGTATTTCAGATACTTAAGATTTACACACCCCGAATTGGTCCTAAATTAGGGTCACCCTAATGTGCATAAAATAGAAAGACGAGTTTGTTGAATGAAAGTAATGTGACAGCGGAGTTACTACAGGTAGTTTATTAGAATAATAAGTATAATAATAATTATACTTCATTATAATTATAGAGATAGGCAGATAATTGAGATATTAATTATTCTAATATTAAGTATTGTAAGTATATTAAGAATAGTATGAAAATAGATAAATGGGAATAAATATTAATATTTACAAAAAAAATCTACTATGTACAATACAACAACTTAATTTTTAAATTTTCGTCATCATGTTGCGAGTAGTCCGATGAACTATCGTCGTTGTGGTCCAGAGAAATAATAAATATTTCAATCACATGTTCGACGCACTTACTCCATTTTTTACAATCCACTGTCTTTATTCCCTCTTGCAGGAGGTTTCCAACGTCTCTTATTTTAAAAGTGGTGTTATGCCTTACTACAAACCCTTTTACTTGCGCCCACACCAACTCTATGGGGTTTAATTCACAGTGATATGGCTAAAGGCGAAGTACCGTTATATTTCGTTTTGAAGCGATTTCGTCGAGAACAAATTTCGTGCAAAGAGGTTTATTCAATTTTACAATCTCCAGTAGCTCCTCTTTCAGCATATCTTTATGAAATGGCTTCTTATTTACAGTAAGCCAATGAATGATGTAATTTTTTTTTTCAAGAAGGCGTTGGTATTCTTCAGGATTATCTTGAGTGGTAGCTTATCCATGACTATAACAAAAAAATAAAAACAAGTTTGATAATTTTCGTTTTTTTTCGGATATGTTCGAAGGTATTCAGAACTTTCAAATTTTTTCAGCGGCTTTTTGTTGACCCCCGTATTTCGTAACTTAGTCCCCATTTAACCGATTTTTATCTCTTAAGTCTCAGAGAGCCCTGTATTTAGCCACGAATTTGTAATACCCTGCATACAGGGTGGCCGTTTAGTGTGGCAAAGTAGAATAGCTCCGTTTGTATACCGGGTGTTGCATCGTCGAGCGGGACATAGGAAATCCCATGTAATTTTAAATGGGGTCAATTATTGGCTTCCCTAATTATTTTAGAGAAAAATTCTATTTAGGTTTATTAAAGAGCACTAAAACCCACATTCAAAAGAATAACTTTAGATATTTTTGATGAGCCCGTTTACGGGTTATCGCCGATTTCTTTTTAACTATTTCTCCTTTTTATGGCCCCGTATTTGCGGGCACCAGTCAAGGTAAAAGATGACTGTCAAATAAAGTTGTCATTTTGAAATGTGTGCTTTATTGTTATAAAAACTCGTACATCGAAAATATTAAAGGTGTATTTATGAGTACAAATTAATCTGAATAAAACTAAAATAAAGTATCCTATTACAAGGTTAATTATGACATTTTACATGTTTCAATATTTTACTAATTAATAGGTAGGTACTATTAAATTGTTAGAACTTTAGGATTTAAGAAGATGTTCAAATATTCCTCAAAATGACAACTTTATTTGACTTAAAAAGAAATCGGCGATAACCCGTAAACGGGCTCATCAAAAATATCTAAAGTTATTCTTTTGAATGTGGGTTTTAGTGCTCTTTAATAAACCTAAATAGAATTTCTCTCTAAAATAATTAGGGAAGCCAATAATTGACCCCATTTAAAATTACATGGGATTTCCTGTCCCGCTCGACGATGCAACACCCGGTACCTATACAATACACAAAAAATGCTAATATAAAAGTTGAAGGACAGTAAGTGAGTTAAAACGTAAAATTATTTTTGACTCCATAGGGTGGCTCAACAAAGAGGAACAAGAAATTTTTTTTTAATAGAAAGTCTGAGAAAAATGTTTTTTTTTTAATTTCACTTATTTAAGGTGCTTTAATCAGTTTGTCTAACTGCTTACATGAACTATCTAATCAAATGTTCAAAGTGTCCTCCATTAGCCTCTATACACTTCTGGACACGATCTTAAAATCTCCGCTTAAATTGTCGCAGACATTTTGTACAGGGCGGCCAACTAAGGATGCGAGGTACTATATCTGGGAACTATCCATCGTAGAGGCTTGCGGCAAAAAAAATTATTACTAAAACGGCCAAGGGAAAAACCTGGAAAATATTTTCCAGTTTCTGAAATTGCCGCTAGTGGGCGTAACTGCAATCTTGAATCTAAAAAAGTGATGTTTCTGTAAATTCCGCTATATTAACCTAACAAAAAAAATCCTGATCTTTAAAGTCGAAAACGACATAATATGGGTGCTTCTAAAAGTAATTAAAAAAAGTTTAAACGAATACCTAACTTTGATGGCCATTAGAACTTACCTATGGTCCTTCAAAATATTTTAACCCGTTGTTCGTGATATGTCCAACTCAAGGGATAATGCTCTTGTGCCAACATGAGGATTTCCTTCAATATACCCCAGTACGTAGTTAATATTTTCTTGTGTTCTTCCAATTCTTTGCCGTTGAAACTTAGGCCGAAAACAATCATTGGCTCGTAAACTCGCCACTAATCGGGGAAAAACTCTCACATCGCAAGGACGCCGATTTGGATATCGAGCGGCATAAACTCTTTTAGCTACTGCGGCATTCTGAAGACATTCAAAATAAACCGGAAGCATATCAACAGCTTCATCATTCGTAAAATGCATTTTGTAAACACAAAAATTACTCAAAGTAACGCAAAACGTTGACAACCATTGACAATTTGGGTTATTTTTATGTTTTGATGAGGTATTTGTTTTGTTTCCATGGCCTGCTTCTATTAATTGTCTTTTTTGTGCCTAGAACGTGGTGGTTAGCATTTCGAGCATTTGCGGAGGCATTAAAAATCTTCCTTTTATAAATCGGTCCTTTTTAGGGCCACAACTTACATAATAGAAAGAATTCCAGAAAAATATAGTTACAAAGAAATGAAAATTTAAGGGATTTTCGTATAAAATTTTCTATTGCCGATATTTTGGGTTAGGAACAAGATATCGAGATGCGGTTTTGGCGAGCTAGTTTAGGCATCATTCAGCTACTTTTGCGTAAAAAAATTCATACCAATGCATTTTGTTTTGTTGAGAAAATTAACCAATTCTGCTGGAATGTCGAAAAAAGCCCTCTAGCGGCGATATGTGAAACTTACAAAACTTCAAATATAAGGATGTTTGTACCCCAAGAATAGCTCCTTTTAACGAGCCCAAGTTTGTTCAACTCGACTTAGTCGTTTCGAAGATACAGGATGTTATTTACGGAAACGTTTGAATACGCCCCACCACTTTATTTTTAGAGATACTGCAAAAAGTGTCAAACAAAAAAGGTTCAGATTATCCTCGACTTTAAAGATCAGGAATTTTTTTTTATGTTAATATAGCGTAATTTACAGAAACATCACTTTTTTAGATTCAAGATTGCACTTACGCCCACTAGCGGCAATTTCAGAAACTTGAAAATATTTTGCAGGTTTTTCTCTTAGCCGCTTTAGTAATAATTTTTTTTGCCGCAAGCCTCTACGATTGATGGTTTCCCCGATACAGTACCTCGCATTCTTAGTTGGCCACCCTGTACACCTGATCTTTAACAAATCCCCATATATAGAAAAATCCATTTTTGTCATATGCCATAATATATGTCCTCCTTTTCCAATCCATTGCTGAACATAAGTTTCGTCTGAGAATTCCCTAATAAGCCTTGTGGAGTGCACCGGGGCTCCATCATGAAGAAACTACATGCGTTCTTGAACTATGTTTGGTATATAAGCAATAAGCTGTGGTAAATCATTTTGGAGAAAGTCCAAAAAGATCTGTTAAAGTTCCCTCGAAAAAATGTGGACCAACTACGTAGTCTCCTACAATCCCTCCCCAAACGCTTAGAGACCATCTGTTTTTTGAGTGAAATATAACAAAATGAGGATTTGTAGTGGTATAATAATGAAAATTATGTCTATTGACGTTGCCATTTTTATGGAACGTAGCTTCGTCGCAAAAAAAAACTAAATGCGCAGAATTATGCTGCTCCATTATTTTATTTTGCGCCCATGCACAAAATTCAAGTCGCTTACCATAGTCCTCATCATTAAGCTCTTGCAGCAACTGGACGTGCTAAGGATGTAATTTGTTTCAGTTGATTATTTTTTGAACCGCCGTTCGTCCAATGTCCAGTTGGTGTGCAAGAGGACGCTAACCAATATGAGGATTCTCAGTAATACTAAACAGAACGTTGAATTCATTTTCTTCGGTGCATACCTGTTTTCTTCGGTCATATATTTTATAAGCCACATTCGTGTAGTTTCAAATCTATCCATTAGCTTTTCGATTGTCTTTTTATCAGGGTGTCTTCTCTCTGGGTATCGTCCTTTATAAATTCTTGTAGCTAATAAAGCATTTTTAGCACTAGCACCCAAAACATAAATCATATCGATCATTTCTACATTGGAATAATTCATTTTCGTCACAATATAAATTTAACTTGAAATAAAGTAAGAAATAAAATGACAATGACATCTTAATAAAATTTTACTATTACTTCTGCTATTATTTGCTTTTATCTGGCATGGCTAACAAAACAATAAAATTTAAAAAAAATCATTTTTCTCAGACTTTTTAAAAAAAGATATTCCGCCAAAATGGGCAAAAATAACTAATGAACCTTTTAACAAAAGTTGTAGAGGGCAAAAAACTTTACAAGATAAAATATTAAAATACAGGGTGTTCCACTTGAAAAAAAAGAGTAAATGAATTTTAAAATATGAAAAGTTGACACGTTTGTAGACCACACCCTGTACAAAATATTAAATGTTCTGAGGATCTCAGGTCTTGATTCAGTCTTTATCTTTGATATCCTCATGAATGTTTCGAATGTCTTGAGTTACTTGAATTAAATTACAAATTTTAAGGTGCCAAGTTTTCTCTTCCAAAACAGAATATTTTTAAATAACTTTGCAACATTGCAAAATAATTAAAAACTATGTTTGCCACGATACCCGGAATATCGAAGGGAATTTAAATGTGTAAAAATATACAGGGTGTTCTATTTAAAAAAAATATATTTCTCTACCCCATATGTAGGGTGTTAAGAAAATGGCTAAATATATTTTATTCCTGTCATGGGATTGCACAAAAATAGTCTCAAGGGGGCGCTCCGCGTTAAACTTAACCTCTACCCCTATACACTACTGATCAAGTAACCCTATCAAAAATATACTTTCTCTCTATCCCAACGCAGACAATCTAATTAGTAAAAATGTTAAGAGTTCTTACCTTTAAAGAAAAGATGTTTTAGATTACATACATCGCTTGAAAAGCCTTTAGATTTAATATTTTCTTCATGGCTTATGACAGAATGTTACATAAAGGTATAAAATAAAAGCATAGGCACTTTAGTAACCAGTACATACCAAATACAACAATAACTAAATAATAATCTAATTACTCTTCACTGATAAAATTGATATGCATCAGTAATGCATCACCTTTGCATAAATACACCACTAAAACTAACATCTGTCTATTTTAAAACGATTTTAAATTAAACAGTTCTAGTTACCAAAAAATAATATTTAAGAATAATAATTATAAATATTTTTCTTGGTCAACTAATTTTCGGCGACTTAAAACAAAACCTTAAAATGATTAATTGTTTTTATATGGCTGTGATCTAGATGAATATCAAAAATAAAATTAAATTAATCTTGATACTTGACACCTTTAATTTATTTTTGACGTAAATATATTTTAAGCTTCGAAAAATATTACTACTGTATTTCCTGTGTGTAACCTGATTTTTTTTTTCGTGTAGAGTAATTTGAGGGAAAAAGTCCAATGAATTAAAATGAAATGTTTTTAAAGGCATTAATATTCTAATTTATTTTTACTTTTCTTACGATTATGACCTTCATCTTAATTTAGATTATAACTAATAGGTTTATAACAAATCTAGTTAAAACTTCGGATATTTGCTAAAAAGCTATCATTGACCTAAACTTGTATTACATTTTTAGATGACCGTAACATTGTGTTGTCTCATTGTCTTCAATTATTAATGTATTTTTTTTTCAAATATTTTGTCAAAGCTAATTCACGTTTTAACAATTGATTCAGTGTGCATAAATGTGAGAACTTTGTTCTCTAGCCACTTGCTGAGACCTCATCCTTATGCAATAAGGAATAACCAAATTATGCTAAAACAGCTATTCTCTGGACTACATGCCCCTACGAGCGCTAAATTATATAGCAAAATTTGGCGTATTTTAACTAACACTGTTAATACTAACTCAGATGCAGAAACTACCGGAACAGAAAGGAATGAATCTTTAATTCCAATGATAGGATGCTACACTGCTGCTACCTGTAGACCGGTTTCGAACTTTCGAACTCTTTGGTTCTCTACAGTACAGGGCAAGCATGACAAGCAAGCATACCTACCATTGGAAAGTCGAAATACCCCATGGCCATAATATTGTTCTGCCTAGGCAGTACAATATAGGTATCGCCATCTCCAATGGTAGGTATGCTCGCTTGTCACCCCTGCCTTTTACTGACGAGAACCAGAGAGTTCGAAACCGGTATACAGGTAGCAGTAATGTAGCACCCTATCATTGGAAATAAAGATACATTTCTTTCTTTTCCAGTAGTTTCTGCAATACGAGTTTGTATTTTAGTACTAACAGTGTAAGTCAAAATCCTCCAAATTTTGGTAAAGAGTGGGTACATAAAGTAAGGAACAAATTCGTTATTTAATAATCTAAAAACAGTTCGTAAAAATTCTCGGACACGTATATAATAATTTTTAGTTGCGCATATTTTGACATATAAATTTATTATACAGGGTAACTCATTATAGACGATTTCTCTAAATAGAAACCCCTATATTTTAGTTCAGATCTGTAATCTCCAAGAACAGCTGATTTCAAAAACATAACACACTTAGGGCCTAAAATTGATAGTCTCGTAGCTACAGAGGGTAGAACAAATAATTTTATTTTTCCACTACTAACCTATAACATCGCCATTATTGACCGATTATTAACGTTAGAAATCGTTTTTCTCTACCTTATAAGTTATTATTGACCATGGTCAATAATAAGGCATTGAAATCCATTATTGACCGATCTCCAAGAATCTATTTGAACGCAGGTAACTTGATTTTTTGATTTGACAACATGAATTCATTAACATTTTAAACAGTTAGGCAACCAGATAATTATCAATACATATTAGATTATTAGAGATGCCTGATATGTAAAATATCGATACAATCAACATTTTTTCTGCTTCCATCCTTAATTCTGGAGGTGTACACTCGGGCAATAATGATGGCTGTCTAAACCTTGGTTAATAATATACTATTAAGATACATTTTTTTAAAAGTAGGCTTATTTGCTGTTATGTAGCTATGGAATTTAGATAATGACATTATGCTGTCATTATATTGAATTTTTCTAGTAAGTTTAGTAGAAGTAATAAAATTAATTTTAATATTTAGTTACTATGCGCTTATTTTCCACAAAAAGAATAGAATTTCTTATGATGATTGGATACGGTGAAAGGATTCGTACTGAACAAGAAGTTTGCATTTTGTTCAACGCTAAGTACCCAGAAAGACCATTCACTAGATCAACTGTGAGTAAACTTGAAACGAAATTTCGAGAAACGGGTTCTGTGGAAGATCTTCCCAGGAAAGGCCGTCCAGCTATACCGGATGATAAAAAATTAAATATTTTATTGGCTATAAAAAGATCCCCATAACAGCGTCCGCCAGATTGGCATAGATCATGAGGCGGCTGCTATTAACCGTTCATAACCTATTAACGGCAGAAAAATGGCACCCGTTTAAAATCCGACTGGTTCATGAGTTGAATGAAGATGATCCAGATCGTAGGATGGAGTTTTGTCAAATATTAATGGAAATATATAACGCAAATCCTTTGTTTGTTGAAAATATCCTATTTTCGGTTGAATCTTCTTTTAAATTAAACGGTGAAGTAAACCGGCAAAACTGTAGATATTGGGCACAAGAAAATCCCAGGTAGATGCGAGAGCATCATACTCAATATTCTCAAGAGATTAATGTTTGGGCGGGTATAGTGGATAAACAAAATTATTAGGCAATTTTTTTTCACAACAATGTAAACGGGCTAAATTACCTTTAGTTTCTTCAAGATTTTCTTATCCCTACGCTAGTTAAATTATATCCAAGTAGAAATAATCCTGTAATTCTAGTTGAAAATTTGTGGTACCAACAAGACGACGCACCTCCATATTATGCAGCAGTAGTGCGCCATTACGTCAATCAAGTTTTTCCGAACAGGTGGATTGGAAGACGTGGGCCTATTGAATAACCGCCTAGGTCTACAGACCTTACACCACTGGACTTTTTCTTATGGGGTCACCTAAAAAATGTTGTTTATAAAATAAACCTGCCAATATTGACGATTTAAAAAATCGAATAATAACAGAATGCGGGAGTATTTCAGAAGAAACCATAATAAACGTCCAACAGAAGTTTATTGATCGCTTGAGGTACTGCCAGGCATAAGAACGAGGACAATTTCAACACTTAATTAAATAGCTTGTTTAATTTTTTTAAATTTTTTTAAATTAAAAATAATCTCAAAAAAATATTTTTTTTTACCCTGTAGCTACGAAACTATCGATTTTAGGCTCAAAGTGTTTTATGTTTTTAAAATCAGCTGCTCTTGGAGATTACAGATCTGAACTAAAATATAGAGGTTTCCATCTAAAATCGTCGATAATGTCATATCTACTACATGAGTTACCCTGTATAATAAATTTATATGTCAAAATATGCCCAATTAATTATTATATACGTGTCCGAGAATTTTTACGAAATGTTTTTAGATTATTGAATAATGAATTTGTTTCTTACTTTATGTACACACTGTATAATTCAGCCCTCGTTGAGGCATGTAGCCCAGAGAATAGCTGTTTTAGCATAATTTGGTTAATCCTCATTGTATAAGGTCTCAGCAACTGGCTAGAGAACAAAGTTCTCACATATATACATATTTATGTCATATTGCCACTTGCCATTAGTATTCTTTTGCTATTTATTGAATTGATTAAGTATTATTTTCTTAGAAAGTAAGACCATTTTGAAACAGTAAATTATTTTATTTGTACTAGTACCATAATTTGTATTTAAAAATTCTCTTCATTTAGCAAACTGGACACCAAGCAGGTAAAAAATTTAATACAACCAAAAACTCTAAAAATTAATCTATGGGTAACTGGATAGATAAGCAATTATAAAAAAATGTTGTATAAATTTACAAAATTTGATTATTAATATTATATAATACAATACATTTAATAGAAGAAATGAAATAATAAGTTGGTTTAAAAACCTTTCTAAACCAATTTTATATAAACAAAATATTTATATTACTGAGTTAACTTGTTACATAAAAAAACACAGCATCCGAAATAAATTACGTACATCTGACAAACCGTTTTTGCTATTTTGCTATTGTGTAAGAGTTATTTACTGACTTTTATACGAAATAGTTTAGTTAGATACTTAATCATCTTTGTTTTATACCTAAATAAGTTTTACTAGGACGAAGATTCTGAAATCGATTTAAATACATGTGACAATTCAATTTTGTCACTATTAAGTCATTAGAACTGGCCTATTAATAGTAATTTATATCGCATATTCGATTTAAATTTCAGCTTTAAAACTGGGAAAAAGTACGATGTTTTAGTTACGATACCTTACCTTGGTTTTCTATTTAAGGTTAATCCTAACTTTAAATCTTAATTTCGGTGTCTTTGACTGAGTTTGTTTTGCCCATAATAATATCTTTTGATCCATAGATAACAGTGTTTTTCATGAAAATTTCTCTGTTTTGTTTTTATTCAATGATAACTGCCAGTTTTAGTTCAAAACTTTAGAGGTTAGCTCTTTTCTTTTTTCCAAAAATATCGAACTGTGTGCGTCAAATGTCGTGGATACCCCATATCCACTATTGTTTATTTGAAAAAAATATAGTGATGTTACATTGATTATTAAACAATAACTAAATTTGGGTACATCTGTTTTATTTCACATAGTTTAAATACCTGCAACCGAGTAGTCTTGACCCCTTTGATTTATTTCAATATCAACCGCTAATATGTAAACTAGTCTATTCCTTCTATTTATATTTAGGTTCATGCAGTATCTCTGCTCAAGTACCCATAGTAGTGGTTCAGCGCTGCAATTAGCCTATCTTCTTTCTTTTTGTGACATTGTTGACGGGTGACACTTTTTGGCTCCACTTCCTCACTTGACTTTTGGCGGCCGAGGTTGCAAGAAGCTTCTCGAATACAGGGCGACAGAAAAATCACCTAGGTGGATTTTGGCTTAACATTTCGCTGCTAAAAGTCAAGGCAACGGTCACTGGGACCTAGAGGGGCGAGGTACTTTAGGAGCACCCAACATCATTGGTCGAACCCCCAAAATTAACTTTAAGGGTCTTCACCGTCCATCCCTCGGAACGAAGTCTTTCTCCTGTCTTCATCTTCACCTACAGAATTTAGCTATTTATGCAGCTCCACATATCTGTTTACCTTTTTGTTTTGTTACTTACCTCTTTAGTTTACGTTGTGTCAGTGCTAGCTCCATGACCATCTTCCAGCTTTTCCTGTGGTAAAGCTGGTGGCGCTTGTTAAACCCGCTCTACGCGAGCTAGGGCAATCTTCACGAGTGTTCCACAGCTTGTGCTGCTAGTGTTCCTTGAACACTACTTGTATTTTTATTAATTATTAAACAAACTTCCTTTTTTTTCCAATTTAACTGATTGATTGAATTTTTCAATAGTTCATTTCGTTATTACGGTTTTAGCGGTGCTCAAAGTAACAAGATTTTTTTTTTATTTTTTTTTTATTCAACAATAAAAAAACGAAAATAGTGCGCGTTTCAATTTTGGCGCCCAACGTGGAGCTAGTACCAACACTTAATAGTGACGTATAAAACCAAACAACAACAAATTTTACATCACTTGCTTCCTGAAATTGAATCAATCTGCTACGATTACGTGTTCTAATAAGACGGTGCTTCTTCCCATACCTCTCGGAGTACAAGAATGTTTTTGTTTGAGCAATGCCCCGATTACATCGAACCGGAGATGTGGCCACCGAATGTCCAGACTTAAACCCTGTTGACCATTTCATATAGGGAATTTTAGAGGCAAATGTTCACAATGGTCAAAGGTTTAATACCATCGAAGAGCTAAAGGAAAGGTTACAGGACATAATCAATGCAGCTATTGAAATATGGCGAAGGCGACTGCAATCGGTGATAGACAATCATGGTGGTCATATTCATAATGTTATCCTGTAAATATTTAGACTACTTTCGATTTTAGGTGATAGTTAGTCTTGATATCATTAATTGTTAATATCCTTAAATTTGTTAGTTAAGATTGAGCAAGATAAATTGTATTTTTTGAATTTTAAAGTCTTTCAAAATCAGACCTATACTAAAGAATTTTCAATAGTTAAACTACCAAAAGAACGTATCGTCTAAAATTTAAATAAACCAGTTTCCATTTGCAACGAACATAAGCGCACGTTTGACCTGTTAATCCGGCCCTGTTCAAACTATTTTGATAAAAATTACACATTTTACTGAGACGATTTCAGTTCATCATCACTCCAAAAATAAATCAAATCAGTGCAAAATGAAAAAAAATATTCACAATTAAAAAGTGTACTTTTTTAATTTGAGCCACAGTGCCTGTAAGTCGAGCGCAAAGTGGCATTTGCCGCACTTGCTCAAAACGGCAATGTATCACTTTGCACTCTTAATCCACAATAGCTATTGTGGAGTTTATGAATTCTATAATATCATACATTGCCTGTCTAAGGCCCTGTATATATTATAATTATATATATTTGATTTGCTAAAAAATTTACAATTCATACTTCTCGGAGAAGGAGGCGCACATAAATTACCTAGAAATATTTTTAGGAAAGGTACACAAGAAATATCAAATTTTTACCCTCGATTTGCGAGAAAAGTTTCTGCGATTTTTCGTTATCGAGGAAAAGAAACTGCTTCCAATAACAACTTGGAAGGGATATTTTAAATGTGAACTCGCGGAGGCATTTAGATAAACGCAGCGAAGATATATTTTTACTTTTTTACTGATAATTTTCCCTTTTTAAATTTGTAGTAATAGGTTTTTCGTTTTATTCCTTCTATTTTGTCAAAGCGAGTGTTTTTACACTTGCAGAAAGCAGAAATAAATTAAATGCATGCAAGCTTTAAAAATTGGAGACCATGCGTGTCAACAAACATAATTATTATAACTTAGATTAATAACATAGATCAGATTTAAAGGCACGTTTATAGGCCAGAAGATCTGAGTAGTTGAACTGGTCTAGTGTATTTAGTAAGTTAGTGAAACCCTTGAATTTAGACATAGGTTTCAAGATTAAAAAATGTTAGAGTTTAAAACTTATAAGAATAGCTCCCAACGGTTTAAGTATGTAGATTGTTCTTATCACCCATGTCTAATATGTTACTGCATTCTAACAATCTAAAAGATGTTATTTAAAATACGGATTTAGAGGTTAAACTACATTTGCTTGTACAGGGTGAGTCAACCATAGAGTAAAGTTAGTTCAATATCTCATTTGTTTCGGGAATTACCAAAAAACGTAGAGAATGTTAAGAAGCATAGTTTAAAATTATTTTTGAGTGTACAGAGGGTGGTTTAAGAAAGCGTGGCGAAAATAACATAAGTTTTCTTTAAATGGAACACCCTATTCTAGATTCTGCATGAAATTCTATAACTCTTTTGTTAATAATGTTATGTACCTAAACCTAGTAGTTCTAATATTTTAATTTTTCTAGAAAAATATTAGTTTTTACTCTTATAAAAATTGACACTTGCCGCCATTGTTTCTGAAGGTGGAATACTCATATTTGATACAAACATTCTATTGGGATTACAAAAAAAAAGCAAGTAACGAAAATTGTGGTAGATACTACAGGGCCTTCAAAATCAATTTATCTATTTCGACTAATTTAAATTGAAAAATATCAACTTTTTTAAATGGCACGCGCTGTATATTATTATTTTTTATGATAGGTTTTATAAAACTCTTTAACTTTCAATAAGTATGTTATATAGATATATAAAATAGTTTGCGATTTGTTTTGATTTTTCTCACTTTTACCCTTGTTTTTATTACACTAATGGGGCTTACGCTATAAAATAAATAACAATAATTTTTCTGCTAACTAACCTACTTACTAAACATGTTCAGTCTTTTTATTATATTCCCCTGCACGTTCCTTAGCATAAAGGGTGGTATTGTCCTGCAGGCATCCCGTATCCTATTTTCCATATCCATGAATCCATTCCTACTGATCCATTGTTGTGGGTAATGATTGTTTAAAAATTCTCGAACTTCCCGATGGTAATGAGCGGGAGCTCCGTCTTGTTGAATCCACATTTGTTCCCTTTCAATATCATGAACGTCTTTAAGGAGCTGTGGTAATTCATTTTGCAAAAAGTTTAAATATCTATGTTAAATGGTTCGCGGAGAAAATATGGAGCAATAACTCGAAGTTTTTTGATTCCACATCATACATTAAGCGATCAACGGTTTTAATTGTGAATATACCGAACCCGAATGGATTAACTGTCGAATAATAGTGCGTATTATGGCGGTTAACTGCTCCGAAAGGTAGCTTCATCAAAACACATTAATTTGGAGACAAAGTCGGATATACTCATACGTGATGCGTCCATTTAAATTTTACGAAGGCGGGGTGCAAGTTAAATAAACATATAATACTTACTGTCGCTATTGCATACATCATCTAAATAATTATTCTTATATGTTGTAGTTGATTAATCATACCTATACTATGATGTAGATGTACCATTACCTAATATTACACATCTATTCAGAAATCTAAACTTGTTATCAGCAGAAATTTGTATGCAGCTACAAAATAGTAGATCTGATCTTCTAGGGCACGAACGTCGATATGAGACTAGGCGTGGGAAATAACACCCCCCCCCCCCCCCGGTTCTACCACTACGCATAATTCTATGTTTTCTTTTTTTGATCCATTATGAATACAATGTCTAGTGAAGTCAAAGTCAGTTGAAGTTTTTGAAGTTTTATAAAATATTGTCTAATCATCCTGTAATAAATATTATGTAATATTAGTCCAATGTCTAATTCTGTTATCCGCGATTATATACGAAATTATTGTATTAAAAATATATTGATTGTCTTATTTGACAGCTGACTCAGTAGCGTAGCTAGGTGGGTGCCACGGGGCGACACCCCCCCCCCCCCCGCCCCCATTGATCAGCGTTCCGCTGCGCGTATACATAATATGGAGTTATTTGTACCCTATATCTTGTAATATTTATATGATGTGCAACATTTACGAAAATTATACTACTTCCTATTTGTTTACAACACGTGAACTATAAATGAACTTCCCAAAATGTCTCCTAAAAAAGAATATAGTTACAAATATGTTTTTATTTTACTAAATGCCCGATTTCCCAGTCATTGCCTTAAGTACGGAATTGTTAAGGAATACTTATTTTATAAGTAGCCCTTAAGCTTTGCTGCGTTTTAACGACCATCCCTTAACAAAGAAGAGAGTACACATTGTCAACATTGCATTTAGGTCAATAATTTTATGACAACAGCCTTTCCTAACCTTACTTTGTACATTATTCTGAAAATTGTAAACCTGTATTGTAAACTTTTAAAAGTCCAAACACCTGTTTTCTGTCTTTTTTTGTGTGATTTTTCTAAAAATGGACCCAAAAAAGAAGCGGGCACCGAATTATACCACCAGAGAAAGGGAGGTTATTTTGTCTCTGGCATCAAAGTATAAAAATGTTATCGAGAATAAAAAAACCGATGCTGTTAACGTATCGGAAAAAAACCAAGCTTGGTTTAAAATTACAACGGAATTTAACTCGATTTCTGCGTATTTAGGCCAACAGAGTCAATAAAAAAATACCATGAAAACTTAAAAGAACACTTGAGGAAAAGAGCAGGGGAGGAACGTAAATCAATTTACAAAACAGGTGGAGGACCTCCTTCTCCTAAGAAGAAAGCAGAGGACGATATATTATTAAGCATTATAAATAAAAAGACTATTTTTGGGCTTGAAAACCCATTTGATAGTGATGAGGTATCATGTTTTATGGAACAGCAAAACGACCAGAGCTTGTCAGATGCTGATTTTAATGTTGTAAGGCAGATAATTTAATTTTTTTCTCTGATATACAATTTATGTTTCTTTATAGAATATAGTGACGCAAGTAGTTATGACTTTTTTTTATTGTTTCAGGAAAGAAGTATTACAGACGACACAATTAGTATCCCTGTAGAAAAAATCAATGATATTGAAATAATATACCAAGATGCAGAAATCGGTCATAAGGTATGTATAAATATACAATTACAATTTAATACTTCTCCTTGTCTTAATAATTACAGGCATTTTTGAGAGGGCATAAAATTTGCCTATAATTATGCAGATAACTGATTTTTT
The DNA here is from genome assembly GCA_963920685.1 of Polydrusus tereticollis. NCBI lineage: Eukaryota > Metazoa > Arthropoda > Insecta > Coleoptera > Curculionidae > Polydrusus > Polydrusus tereticollis. The sequence goes on along the minus strand of OY987329.1, from coordinate 84,946,755 downwards.
TATGCTAAATCAAATAAGTTGTGACCTTATTACAGTAATACTGTTTTAAAGTGATTCTAGTAATAAAAAAAATATTTTTAGGGTAGTGGTGTGACCTTTGAAACTGACTGCAGTCAAGTATGTTCACCTCGGCAAAATAATAATGGGTAAAGGCAAAACCCGATAAACTAAAAAGTCCTTTGGGTCGACCTTTAAAGAGAAAAGTATCAATGGCAAATAGTGGCAAATCAAGAGGTAAAGAAGTAGCAGGTTCAGAAGCAGGAAATAAAAAGTTTTTTACACCCTCAAGAAGATGTCCTAGCACTATTAGGATGTTAACCTCCTCAGCTTTAGCTGAAAAATATAAAGACCTAATAAAGAAAAAACTTGAACTAATGGAATGCCTTAAAAAGGAGCATGAAATGCGTATTAAAATATTAAATTTTGACATAGCGTTAAAGGAAAAAGAATTAAAGGCTGCAGGATATACAGACATAGATATTCAACTGTTAGATTCATGTGAACTAGGGATCTAGTATTATATTATTAATGTGTTTCTTTTTAAAACACCATGCTACTTAAAGTGTCTGTATAGTCTTTGTTTATAGCTTAAGAGTTTATTTTTCACTGGTGCTAAAAGAAGGCTATAGTGTAAGGTGTAATTTTTTTAAAAATAAAAATATACCCTAATTCAACAGCTCATCAATTTTATTGTGGTAAATTTTCAAAATAGTTTATAATTTCATTTCTGTATATAAATCTATTAATATTATTAGCTCCGATATCATTTGGTTGATCAGCAATATTACCTATTTCTATTAAATAATTAAGCTCATTTACATTTACACCAATGTCTACAGGAGGTTCCTCTGGCTCATTCATATCCCGGGCTATACTGTGTAGCACAGCAGTTGCCACAATAACTGTGAGAGCTGTTGCCAACTTTAAGCGAATCCCATAGGCCAAAACAGGAAATCTCCTCTTAATAACCCCATTGGTACGTTCTATGCTGTTCCTAGTTCGTATATGAGCCTCATTATACAGTACTTCCCCTCTTCCTCTTGGATTGGTTAGAGGTGTTAGGAGATAATTCTGTAATGCGTATCCACTATCTCCTTGGAAATAATTTCAAATTTGTAATATTTTCTATAATTTTTTTACTTTATCATTTTATATTAATTTGTTGGCTAGTCAAGTAATACCCCCTCACCTAACAAAATGCAATTTTGAAATTCTGCATTTTCAAATCGGGTTTTAATTCTGCTATGGCTAATAATTGTACTATCGTGTTGTGACCCTGGCCATCTTGCTACGATGTCTCGAATTTTTAAATTTGCATCTGTTATTAACTGTACATTAATAGAATAATAACCTTTTCGGTTTCTGAACACTTCTCCATCTTCACCCCCTACAAATTGATGTACAAAGTTTATAATATTTTATTAATGTAAGTACTTTTACAAATTTGTCATTGGTATAACATGTTTTTTATTATGAGATGATAACCAGGTTTATAATGAAAAAATTTTATGCTGTACAGCAAGAATGAGTTATTTACGAGGTTATTTACCTACTTATGGAAATTATAAATTAAACTGTACATACCAGGGGATTGTATACGAATATGTGTACCATCAACACATCCGATTAGTCTTGGAAATGCGGCTATTTGACCATTTTGGGTGCGAATTATTTCGGCATCATTTTGGGGCATATTAATATAAATTGGACGTAAGGACGCCAACGCTTCCGATGTTCTCTTTACTATCTTGGACACTGTACTTGTATGCATTCCCATAAAATCTGCGACACTTGACAAGTGCCCTCCTGTAGCATAAAACCGAAGAGCTGTCAACAATTGATTTAACGGGGGCACTGTATTGTTCCTAAAAGTGAATTTAAGACTATTGTGTAAGATTTGGTTCTTATAATGTACCTACAATATACTTACCCAAACCTGTCTTCATCCGTTAATAATTGATCCTCGATCTGAGGGAGAATATGTTGTACTGTTTGTTTGGTCAATCGAAATCTTTTAAAAAATGTTAAATTATCCATATCATCAATATAATTCGATCTTTGATAGATTCTGCGTGGAAATCCGTGTTCAAAAATATCAAAGATATCCAAATCATCGTTTAAAAATTCCCTTTCTTTTTTATACAATACTGAATAAGAGTCAAAAATAAATACACACCAATACACAAACTGTGAAGCACGAATATAGGTTAGAATCCCCTACTTTAAACGTTAAGACGCCAATTTTCGCCACTTAACTTAAGTGGCCTATAAGTTGTTGGTATAGTGCAGAAAAACTTAACAATGACCAATAAGGGCTACTTTGCACAAGGGCACCCTTAAACTAACCTTAATGTGTGCTGGGAAACCGGGCATAAGAAATTAGGGCGCAGGAGTTCTTCAAACTCAATGTTGCCGTGGAAAAGTGCTGTGTCGTATGTCCATTGTCCAAGCGCGGGGCGGCGGCTGTTTAATCTGAATATCGACATAATAAAACTAATTTGAACTCAGTCATAGACAAATTCAAAACAATAAGAAATGGAAGAATTATTTTGAAAAAGTAGGTATTGGTTGTTTATTTTTATTCTTTGCTTGCTCCCAAAGCAATGTTGTTTCGTATTTTTCACACAATTATTTTGTTTTTTATTTAATATCTAATATTTTGTCTTTTTTCCTTTGATTCACATTTGTTTATAAATAAATTTGATTCAAAATACCTTGAGGGCAGTTGCGGCTAGTATTTTAAACTGTGTATAGGGTGGTTACGTTAGTAAGCCAAAAATTACTTTAATACCATTTTATGAGTTATTCGAGAAAATGTCCCCCAAATGTGCCCAAGTAGTCCCAGTTTACGGTACCTTATTTTAACATTCCTAGTTAAAATCTCTTGATTTCGGTAAATCCAGATTACGAACGTTCCAAAGATTTCTTAACGCATGTTAGATCATAATTAATTATTAAACAGGTTGTTTCATGCAAAGTTTTTTTAAAAAAATGTCAACTAATAGGTTCTCTATACTCTTCGTATAACAATTTCCGTTGCACGTCATACCCTTCAAGTGACGTCAGTTATCGGCAGTGTTGCCAGCTTGTAACCAAAATAATCGAGTAAGGGAATTACACTGGTTTTGTTTTTTTCATAAGAACAAGACAAATTTATTTACTTTATTTGTAAAATCTTCCAGGATGATAATATGTACCTGAATTATATTGGAATAGTCATGTAATTTTATTGTTACTCTTTTATATATGATTTGGCTATTTGAATAATAAAAATAATAATGCACGATGGATCTTCAATCAACTTCCAAATCACTTGAATAACTCGTTTCATTTACTTCAATAATAATGAGTTGAATGTTCAGTCTATCTAATACATGTTCTTTTTCGTACCATTTAAATATCTCGCTTTCTGTGTACCGAATTGAATTTCTCCAAACATCAGGAGTGTAGCAGTACGCAATGATTCTTTCCACATATTCATACAGTCAGTTTCTGTACTGCCATCTCGACCAATGTCTATTATAATAATTTTTGGTAATCCCCCAAATGTGTTCAATCGGATTGAACATTTGAACATACAGTGGTACGGAGGAAGCTGTTAAACCACTTTATATTCATAGTGCTTAGCCAGGTCATCAACCAAATATTTTTTTGGTGGCTTTATGTCTGAAAAGAATTTAAGTGTAATATTTTAAGAATATGTTAAAAAAAGGGGCATACAAAATGTCTTGTACCAAGCTATTAACGGTTTGTAAAAGTTCGCCTTTAAACATTGTATAATAAAATTCAATTTCTAAATGGCAGCTTTATTTTATGATGTGTTAGGTATTTTTGTTAACAACATGCTATGGTATGGGGCGTTGTCTATTACAATCACACACGGCTTTGACAAATTTTTCAATATCTGGTTTTGGAACCATTGAAAAAAATTTTGCTGAGTCACTTCTCTATGGTAGTCACTCAGCTTAGTTTTAGAAGAAAAAATTGCCTCTGCGCCCTCAACAAAACTATCTTCACTACCAGCATGAAGTATTATGTACCTAGGAAAATATGGAAATTTCCCATATATTTTTATATGTTTATATATTTGTTTACTGCATAATACCTTTCACGATCAACTTTAGTAGATCTAACACTTCTTTTATTTTCATCTTGCCATGATTGACCAATGGTGCCATTCTGAAAAATCAATGTCTCATCCTAGAAAACGAATTGGTAGAACGATGCTTCTTTTTCTTTTATATATTCTTCTAAAAATACCAGTCGTTTGAAAGCCACATGGGAAAGTTAATAAGCCCTCGCCTCGGTTCGTCTCTTTTCCATCCAAAGCATGTTTCCTTTAGGAGGCTTCTTAAAGAGTTAAGACAACCATTAAACAGTTGTCTGTCTTTTAGTTTCTTACTTAATTTACATGATGTTCTAAAAAAAGTTACAGCTTAAACATAAATAACGTCAAAAATTATAGTTTTTGAATAATACCATTTACTTGTTTCGTACAATCCGTAAATAGTATCTCTTTGAATAAGAACGTTTCTTTTTAGGTGATTCTAATAATTTATTTTCCTTAACTGATGTTGAAACTGCGCTTACAGTGCGGATATTTAAATGTAGAGCAGCTGCTACACGCTAAAAATTAGTAAAGTAGAAATAAAATATATTGACCTTAACATACTCTATAAAGTTACTTCTCTAGCTGCTGTCAAGAGTAACAATGGGATATTGTTGTTAAGTTCTTTCTGAAAATAGCTTATTAGAGAAGCTATTAACTCTTTGCACCGGCTATTTAAATGCTTCGGCATCTTTCACAACTAATAAATAACGTAATCGACAGAGATATGTATGTCCACTTTTGTTGTTCTTAAAAGAACAGCTTTTTAATGGTATTCATGAAAAGATCTGGAGTTTTGATTAAAAAATAGACGCACAACAACACGAAACCACAGATCAATTAAGATTAGTTTTGCACGAAACGTAAACAAAATGTCAAAACCGGCCAACGAACGAGCTGGCGCCACCGCACCTTTCACAGTTCTGTTGCCAATAAAATTTAAATTATATTATTTTTATAGGCTTAAATAAACAAAATATTTGCTGTAAGTCGGTTCGTATCAAAGAAGAATACGTTAAGTTTGTAGTACATTCAATATCGCATAAAATTTTATTATTTTTTGCCCAAATTTAATTTCCTCATGTTTTCTTACGGATTTACCATTATCAGCTGATTGATGACGTGCAGTGGAAATCGTTTTGCATGAACCATATATAATTATTCAGTCATATAATTTGATACATTTTTAAACGTCCGTTATTAGACAATGTGTTAATTGGAACGTTATTGTTGCATTTCTTTATAATTCCTCATGTGATAAACGATCAAAATTTTGTAGTTTTACATACCGATTTAGTGGTTATAGGTAAAAAGGTTTTACCATTAGGTTTTTATTTGGGCCTATAACTGGTATGCTAGTACATTGCCCTGAAACCTTAAACTTGCTACTCAAGGTCCTTTATGAATGTAAAAAAAATGGCTTTACATAATAATCATTCCAAAATTCAAAAATAGTTCTTACTCAATATTTTGAACTATATTTTACAATACTATCTCCTTTACATTCACCCAGGGTACCTTATAGATAAGGTAATTTATCTTCCTATATCATTCGAAGTTTAAAATCTTAATACCAAAAAGCAATCTTCCTGTTTCTAATCCAGTAAAGGAATCTTGCCGACAAAGCTTAATGAAATATTTGACAAACTCATGAAAAAATAGAGGCAGCTTATTAGCACCGGACATTTATTTATTGATGGGTTTCCATCAAATAGAGAAACCTCTCATCAGGCGAGTGTTCTCGCGTGCATTCCGCTTCTTTCATATAATTAACCTGGGCAGCGATACAAATTACAAAGTACGGGATGGCGTTTTTTACGGAAAGCCTGCTTGCGAGCAGATACATTTGTCCAGGGATCGAGAGCTTATACGAGGGAAATATTAAAAGTAAAGTGAAAATCGTACTCCAGATATAAGAAAGATCATTACTATTAAGCCGCCCATATACACTAAAATATGCGGCGATGCATGTACCGTCTTAAAGAATCATGAAACTAGGCATCAGCATCGTCCACACACACAGAAGCATGTTGCGAAGCACACATGAGTTCCCAAGAATTATGACTCTTGAAACAATCTGCAAGCCATGTAATATAGATATTTCCTCGTGACAAGGTTTTCTTTTTTAAAAAACTACAATTTGTGTTGGCTAACGTCCTAATGGTATCATTGGTAGGTGGTATGAACTTAAATTGAATCATTGGTGATGGATTTATAAAGGGGAAAAGTGGAATACATTGATCTTGTATCGATTCAAGCTGAAACCCGCATCTGCGTTACCTATTACGTACGAGACTCTGCGGCACAGCTTGCTCTAACAACTGTCGTCCAGTCGCATTGCTTTCGGTTATATAAAAGGTTACGAAGAAGGCAAATAACAAAAATTTTAAAAATTACCTGGAAGGCTTCAACATTATCGGTGACCAGTATGGATTTCGTAAGTTAAGATCAATAGAAGACCTTCTCGCTCATGCTACTTATGTTTGGAAAAACGCAATAGAACATCATGGGCAGTTCCAGTCGGTAACACTGGATATTTCCAAGGCCTTCGACCGCATACGAAATGCCGGTTCAATTTTTTTTAATGACGGTCAAACTTTCTTAAAGACCGCTCTCTGGGAGTGGCAATGGACGGATTTCTTTCTGACACATTAAGCATCAATGCCGGAGTTCCTCAAGGTTCTATATTGTCGCCCACCCTCTTTTTATTATAGATTAACGATCATTTGGAAAAAAATCCTATATATAGCTTCGCTGACGACAGCACACTGGTTTCATCTCATACTTTGGAAGCTCGAACATCGACTGCCAATGCACATCTCTATAGACAGCAAGAGGTCTCGCATCTTAACAAAGACCTGCAAGGAAATCTGTCTCGGGGTGACATTGACCAAGCAGAATTTATAGAAGTTAATGCTAAAAAAGCCAGGGGGCAGTTTTTTCTAGAAAAGTGAATGTTGAAGAGCCGAATATAGTCATTGCGGGATACTCGATTCCCTCGGCTTTATCTTCATTTATTGGACGTCAATTTAATTGGTTATATGTATTGGCATGGTCACGTTGCGACCATTGTTACGGCAGCCTCGCAGAAGCTTGGGATTCTTTTCCGAAGTCATAACCTCTTTAAACGCCAATAGCTTTTGATGCTATATAAAGCCTAAATTTGACTATCGCTGGAATATTGCTCACATATTTGGGATTCCATTGAAAGAAGAGTCATTCGCTTGATCGGTGGCTATGATCTAACAAACAACCTAGACAGCTTTCAACATCGAAGGCAGGTTGGCGACTTGAGCCTCTTTTAAAAATATTTTCATAGTAAGTGCTAAACTGAGGTTGCCCACTTCATTCCACCCAGAGCAGTGCATGGTATAAATACACGACGAGTCACTGCAGTCGACCAATACGTGGTTCAGCTTAGTGAAATACAAGTCGTTCAACTCCAGTTCAGGTGCAGCATGCATGCATCGCCCTATATTGCAGTATGTGGGCGCCTCTTTACAGCAAATACTGGGTAGGACTACTGCCGATAGAAAATATAATCCCTTAGAATACCATTGTTATCTGCAGACAATACGTAGGGAATCATTAATACCGTGATCTTATTGAACTTGACAAGAATCAATCAATGTTTTAATCAAGTTGTTGATACCTTCCTGAGACCGTGTTCCTCAACGAGTTCAACTCCACTTCATTCGCCATGCAGCATGAGCTGTCGCATGCATCATCCTATGTTGCATTATGTATGGATGGCTTTACAGTAAACACTGGATAGACTATCCCTTAGCATACATTTTTTTGCAAACAATAAGTAGGGAATTGTTAATACATTGATATATTGATCGTGACGAGGATCAACCAATGTTTTAATCAAATTCTTGCTACCCTTTAAGGCTATTTGATTTTAGTTTGTAAAACCATCTTAAAATTCAAAATTTAATACATTTTTTTATATACATAATTAATCCCTTGTGTCATAGACAAAAGTCGGTGAATTAGCTTTTATAGATGAATTTTAAACGCTGCTTGAGAAATACGAGTAGTTTGAAAGGCCACTACACAATTTGCATGTTTTATTTAAAAATAGTAAAAAGCATTTGGAAAACCGAAGCTTAGTTCAGGTTAGTTGGGCAGTTAGGTCCTGTCAGTGATAATGGCCATATGATTTCCATGACAACAATTAATTGTTTCAACAATGTTATCCTTAAAAGATATCTTTTAATTACAGTTACCAGGACATTATTAATTTATACCTTAAGCAATTAAGTAGATATCAACATCTTCCTTGCCCATACCTTATACAGAACTGAACCATGGTAACGTGTCTTCAGTAAATTATTATTATTATTATTAAATCTGGAAGCCAAACAATGTTCCTATCGCTCCTTATTGTTGGTTTACCATACTACATTACAATGCGTTAGGTGGAAATGACTATATGTATACAAGCATTGTGAATTGTCAATAGGGTTTATCAAATAAGCTAAGCTTTAGGTCCAAATTATGAATGTTCTGGTATTCCTAACTTCTAAATAACTTCTAAATATGCCATTGTTGGAATAATTATTGTCATGGAAGTTATGTGGCTGTTAGCATTAACATTAGCATTAATAATTTGCGTCTTATACAAATACGGTTTAATTCTTTAGATTTCCCTCGTATCTTTGTCCAGTTTGCCCCGCTTACTTATTAGCGGCTGACATTCGATTTGTCTTGTCGTCCGGAAAGAAGCAAGAGCGATCGCTGAAGGGTCCCTTGGCCGTCGGTCGATGCCCGTCATTTTCTTCTCAGACCGAGAACCGAGACCGTCCGGGGGCGGGTTTTAATTTGGCAACTGCATGAATATTCGATTATTAATTGACGCTATTTCGTTGATGTATCGACCTGGGTCCGAGAAAAAGTCCTCCGTGACTAATTGCCCTTTCACGGTTTAGGTTATTGCCTACATGCTTTCGTATGCATTGAATTAGTTAACGTATAGAACGCCTACAACTATATTAATGTTTCTGTTCATATATGGAAAAACATCTAGCTGTATAAGTGAGATGTTACCATCACTAATAAGCGTTTGAATTGCTGTTCAAAAGATCAATTAACAAATTACTGGATGACACACCAAATGTCACTGCCAATAAGAAACAACTTTCATAACGAAATTTAAACTAACAGTATCCTACTAGGGTACTTCGATAAGTAGCTTGCTCACATACTAAGAGAGGACGAGGGCTACATCTTTGTATGTACTCTTAAAACCATGTGGATAGAAACTCCATATTTAGTCGCTTTGGCCTCTACATTTGGTGACTTATGTCCTATCTACGAGCCCCGAAAAAATTGACAAGTGTTGGTCGACAGACGAATGATCGTAAGATGCACATAATAAACTGCGCACGATGGTTGCAGCCTTTGCTTACTACAAAGCAGGAGCGCACACATCTACTGAATTGTCCAAAAATAATTCAACAAATATTTGCAGCGTTTTATAACAATGGACTCATCTCTAAACGTCGAAAACAAAACAATGGGGTTCACTAGAAGAATCGGCTCCGAAAAAGGCAAAATACATTCTATGAGCTGGGAATGTGATGGTGTCAGTATTTTGGAATGCGAGAGAAATTATCCTGATCGTCTAACATGAGAAGAGAAATCCCCTCACTGGAGTCTACTACGCATCCCTTGTAGACTTAAGATAACGATCGTGATAGCATGCCCTGGAATTAACAGAAAAGGCGTTGTTACACCACAACAACATATTTAATTCGGGTCGCTTAGCATAAATTGACTGAAATTCATCTGTTTCCGCAACTAGCATATGCACCCGATTTGGTATCTTAGGAATTCTATCTGTTTTCCAAACCCAAAACTTTCTTTGCTGAACAAGAATTTGGGTGTCGTTCAAGCGCTCATCCACTATTTCGAGGCTTTCAACAAACTTTAGGACAGGAAGTCGGGAAGCTGGACTTGGGCCCAGTGTGTGGAACTTCGAGTGAAATATTTCGATAGATTAAGTAAGACACTAAACAAATTAAGAATGTTGCCTTTCATGTCGAACCCAGTTACTTATCGAATATCCCTCGTATGTCAACAAGTAAAGCTCTTTGTTATTATTAATCCGTACATTTTATTATTACGTTTCTAAATGCTGTAGTAATAATTACCCATTTGGTTATTCAACAGAATAAATATAAACTGGTATACAAACTTAATATTTTCAGCAAACTAAAAGAGATTTCCATGTCCTTAGGGTCGCCTTATCTCCCACATAGGGTCAAAGATAACCGTTCCAAGTGGACAGGTGTGACGTCAGAGATCCCCAAGGGTCCTAGACTGGACAGAAATTACCTTTTTAACCGCAGGGCCAAAGATGGGCGGGAACTGGAAAGATTGAAAGGTCCATTGGGAATCGGACCTCTTTTAAGATAAGAAATTGGCATGTCACGTTGTGTTTTTTCGAATGTTTGGGTTTATTTCTCTTGCCTTTTGTTTTTTAGTTGTCAGTTGATCTGATTTGGAAAAATCTGGAATTGAAACAAAAAATAAATACACATATCTAATATTGCGTTAAATATAAATTGATTTATTAAAGAGAAAATTGTTTGTTAAATGGATTCCTGTAAATGCTCTTTTGACAAGCTTTTTGAAAAAAACATATCTAGACAAAAAAACTCTATCATTTTTTAATGGTCAAGCACAGGAAAATACCTTTGGGAGCTTGCAATGCGTGTATAAAAAAGGAGAGCTTCTTAAATTTAAATCCTTAGAGGTAACATTTGTAGGGAAACTGGAACTCAGAGAGGTAATTCCAGAGTGATGACGTTCTCCAGATAAGGGAATCCCTAAACACTTTCCAAGGAATACTAAGCTGGACCACGCATGGGTTTGTTTAGATGCATTTCTACCATTCTATTCCGTTATGGGTCCCAAGCCTGTAAGATATATTTTTTATTAATGGCGATGTCGAATACGGGCTATATTGAGCGTTATTAGTTGTTAGTTCGGAAAGTATCTCAAGTTTCTGTGAGGCTACTTTAGCTATGGTCGTAATGTGACTGGGCCAAGGCATACTACTATACATAAAATAGATACTATCCTAAGCTGTCCTAGTTGATGTGAAGTTAAAATCAAAGGGACTGACCAGTGGCAATGTGACAATGGTAGAAGATACTGAGAGCCTAGCGTTTTAGTATTTAACTAAAAATTTATTCTTATAACCATTTTTAACACTTTTACAAGTTCTTAAGATACGTTTGATTAAAATTTCTCATAAACCTGGTTAGATAATAAACGGAGCGAACATAGGTAGTTATCAGTATCGCCGCGACGCTATTTAAAAGTTATAAATCGCATTTGGTTATTGAGGTAATAGGTGCAAGCGGTGTAATCTCAAAGATAAGCACCGCGTTCGGCGGACGAGAATTGTCGACAAGAGCTTTTCTCAGTACTAGTTATTGAGGTTGGCAGTTGGAGTCCTTAAGATGTAAAGGGGAAAAAATGAAAGCCCTGAAATTTCAGGCGGGTATATAATCAAAGGTGCTGAATCGGATACCGAAAACCACATATCGGAATCAAAAATAGCGTTTATTCTAAGAAAAATGAAGATCTGACCCAGGTTGTTAGCTACAGGCCAATAAGCACTTGGTCAACTTTTTCATTGAGCGCAATGTTCTCTCTGACGAATAATTTCGTTTTAGGGAAGAGCATTGCACGATAAGGCAGACAACTGGGCTGGCAACCTAGATGTCGCAAGGTTACGACAGCAGAGCCCTAACGGTTGCAATTTTCTTCGATATCTCCAAGACGTTTGACAAGGTCTGGAACTACAGTCTGACTTTCAAACTAATAAGGTTAGGGATCCCAAGCCACCTAATTAAAATAATTACATCCTTTTAAAGAACAGAAGTTTTGCAGTTCCGCAAAGGTCTCCTCTCGCTTTGATGCAGCACAGGGTGTCCGTAAAAGGTCTTTACAAAAACCTACCACATATTTTCAGACCAAATTGCATTTTATTACTTAATACGTATTAGTTTATACAAAAGAAGAAAAAAATTACTAAATCATAAACAGAAATAAATAGAAATATCATTAAAATTGCTCAAAATATCCACCATTTTCATGAATACAAAGATTTATACGTCGAAGAAAATTAAAACAAACTCTTTGCAGAACTTCGCCGTTAAGAATATTTTTTATTGCATCTTGAATACGTTGCCATAGTTGTTCTGCGATATCTAAAGTTGTCCTGTAAACCACTCTCTTAAGATGCACCTATAAGAAATAATCCTATGGATTTAAATCCGGAGATCGTGGTGGCAAATTTACAATGGCATTACCTCTACCAATCCATTTATTTGGGCACTGCTGATTCAAAAAGTTTCCAACATTTAATGCATAATGTTGTGAAGCTCCATCGTGCATAAACCACATATCTCTCCGAAGTTCTAAAGGTAAATCTGGCAGCGTATTTTGTAGATGTTGCAAATAAGTTTCCCCGGTTAATCTTTGTGGAATAATGACAGGACCAACAATGTGATTACCAATTATTCCAGCCCACACATTAATTCTAATGGATTTTCATCCGCATAAACATGTTCATTATGAAAATTTGTAATCCCTCTTCTTGTGAAACATGCTTCATCGGTAAACAAAATATTGTTGGCAAAGTTGGGATTCTCTTCTCTCTGCCTATGAACAAGCCAACTAAAACCCAGGCGCATTTCAGGATCATTAGGTAAAAGATCTTGAACTGGCATCATATGGTATGGATATAGCAACTGTTCTTGAAGTACTTCATAAACAATATCTTTGGACACTCCTATTTCCCTACCTAGCCTCCTGCTGCCTATTTCTGGATCTTCTGCAACACGTCCCAAAATGTCTTTCTCGACTTCAGGAACCCTTACAAAACGCTGTCTTCCATTATCAATGGCTTTACGAGTAAATTGGCCGTTTTCCCGCAGGCGTCTTTCAACAACAGCAAACGTCGGGTGGCTTGGTATACGACGATTTGGAAACCTTTCGGAGTAGACTCTGACACATTCTCGACCATTTCCTTGGCAATACTTAAATACCAATATCATATCGGTATATTCTGCATTAGTGTATTGCGCCGCCATGGTAATTCACGACAATCAAAGTTTTTTAATAATAAATGCAAGCAGATAAAAGCTGGATTTATAAACTCGAAAAGTTGGCGAGGTTAAGGTTCAGTTGGTGTTGGGAATAGGAGTTCAATTTAAACTAAAGGGAACACTCAGTTCCATTTATACACTCGTTAATGTTGTTGATGTAAAGCTCATGTAAGGTTCGAAAACTTTCCCGGTAGTTCGAGATAACCAATTTTTATGCTCGGAGTTCGGAATATCTAACCTCACAAACTTGATCATAACTTCAACCTCACCAACTTTTCGAGTTTATAAATCCAGCTAAAATGATTGAACGTTAGCAACAATATTAAATGTTACAAATTTGACAATAATCTTCTGTTGTCAGATGAAACTAATAATAACGAACAATACCAATCGTTTGTGAGGTGTAAGGTCGTATTGTACATACCTGAAAAATACCGTGCGAACAAAAAGCAGATGATAAGAAAACTGTTCAAGAGGTTTTTTGTAGTAAATAAGTCGGTTTAATCTAAATTTTAAACTTAAACCTCTTATCTTCCATTGGCGTAGAAATCAAAAACAGAAAAATTCTATAAAACCCAAGTACTACGTGGTAAAAATTACTACGTATTAAGTAACAAAATGCAAATTTCTCGAAAACCGCCAGAGGAATCGAGTCTTATCAAGAGTACATTTCTTTGTAGCAAATGAGTTGGTTCATCTGAATTTTGTGCCCAACCCCCTTTTGTTCCATTGGCATAGAAATCTGAAACAAGCAATTAGTAAAAAACCCAGGTTCTACGCCCATGGACTGATATTAATCAGAATTGTGACATGGGGTTTTTTGGTGGGTTTTTTTGCCCCATAAAGCTATGCTAACGTACCAAATTTCGGCAAAATATTATGAGCAGTTTTTGAATTAATCCAGAAAAACGATTTAAAAATTGTCACATCAGCGTCATCTAGCGCTCAAACTAAGCAACTTTGTACTAAGGTAAGTTTACTTAAATCGGCTAAATTTGGTCTGAAGAATATGTGGCATCTTTTTGTAAAGACCTTTTACAGACACCCTGTATAATGTAATTGTATATATTCATGATATCTCGCAGGATAGACAAAATAAGCTGTATCTATTTGCCGACAACACTGCAATCACTTCGGAATCAACCGTGGCTGGTGGTGACAAGACTGCAGAGGTAGATCCGAGCCATGGAAAAATGACTTTCGGACTGGAAGATACGCTTGAATCCCGCCAAGATGAAAGCCATTTTTTCCTCGAAGAGTAGAGTGAGGAGATCTGAGACCAGGATATTGGAAAATGGCATTTAGGTGAATTGGGTGCAGGAAGTCAAGTACTTGGGACTGGTTTTTGACGCAAGGTTAAACTGAAGTCCCAACTTAGGAGAAAGAAGGCTGCCAAACAGCTAAGTTCAATTTACTGCTTGCTTCACAAGAATTGTAAAATTGTATATACAGGGTGTCTCTAACAGGTCTGTACAAAATCTGAGCACATATTCCTGAGGCCAAAATAAGGCGATTTAAAGCAACTTACCTTAGTCCGAAATTGCTACGTCTCCGAGGGTGGTAAAGTTAAAAAATAAAAATAGAATTTTTTAAAATTAATGAACATTTTTTAACGTATTACTTTAAAACTTGGTACCCGGGGTTTTTTTATGACGCGAAACCCGAATACGGACACTTTTTCTCTATAATCATTAGAGGGCGCTTCAGAATGCCCTTCTTATGGTTTAGAATGGCCACAACTTTTTGAACAATGTAGTTTTTCCTATTTTTGTTAAGGAAATAATTTTCTGAACACTTTGACACAAGAAAGGTACTCCTGTGAAAATCCGCTAAAGTAAGCCGTTTTTGAGATATTTCGGTTTTTAGTGTTCGATTCCTCACCGGAATATTTAAATTATTTTTAATAAAAAATTCCGCTGTTAGTAAATTTTCGGCAGGAAAAAATGTTGGGTTTGTTCAGGTTAGTAGCAAGTTTTGCAGAAATAATTTGAGTTTGGATTTTTTTTTTAATTAAATGAGGAACAATTTTATTTTAAAAGTAAATTTAATTAGCATAAACTTTTAGGAATTGTTCAAAATGACCTCCGTTACCATAAGTACGAAGATTAGTACGACGTAAAAAGTTTAAATTTACTCTTTGCATCAATTCCGCATCGTTCTTTAATATGTTGACTGCATTTTGAATTTTTTCCCACAATTCCTCTTCATTATTTATCGGTCTGGAGTATACCATCGTTTTTAAAGACCCACATAAAAATAATCCAACGGAGTCATATCCGGTGAGCGTTGCGGCCACTTTACAGGAGCGTCATTTTCTCTACCGATCCATCTGTTTGGATACTGTCGATGCAAATAATTGCGGACATTTAAACTCAAATGTGGTGGAGCACCGTCGGCGTCGTGCATAAACCACATATCTCGTCGAAGTTGTAATTGCAAATCTTCTAGTAAATGTGGCGGCGTATTTTGTAAATGTTCTATATAATCCACACCATTTAGTCGTGGCGGTAAAATGACAGGACCAATAATGAAATTGCCAATGATTCCTGCCCACACATTAATTCTAAACTCATGTTGATAATGAGTTACTTTCGTGGCATGCGGGTTTTCATCAGCATGAACATGTACGTTATGTAAGTTGGTTACACCACTTCTTGTAAAACATGCTTCGTCAGTAAATAAAATGTTCTAAGCAAAATTCACATCCTGTTGTCTTTGTTCGGTAATGAATCGACAGAAGTCGAATCATTGATCGAGATCCGGAGCCAAAAGGTCCTGTACCTTTTGGATATAGTATGAATGAAGCTGCTGTTCTTTTAATGTTCTATTAAGTACATCCTTGGATACTTCTACCTCTAAACCTAAGCGTCTGGTGCTTAATTTTGGATCTTCAGCAATTCTTCCAAAATTTGTTCCTCAACCTCAGGAGTCCTTATTGCACGTTGCTGCCCATAATTGGCCGTTAAGGGAGTGAAGCTACCGGTTTGCGAAGGCGTCTCTCAATAGCAGCAAATATTTGATGGTTTGGTATGCGCCGATTTGAATATCTTTCCCTGTATATCCTAACACTTTCGCGGCCATTTCCTTCACAATACCCAAAAACCAATAGCATATCCGTCATTTCTGCAGAACTGTATCCTAAAGCCATCTCTACAGTCAATTTAAAATTTAACTAACACGTTTCAAACTCCTTATTTATTCTCGCCTTGGCAAATTCTTACTGAAACACTTACTGTAAACAACATAGACTGATAGCGAGAATTCTTAAAATACAAAAAATGTTTACATTTAAATAGTATGTTGCAAAAAAAAATTTAAAGGTGTTCATCAAACAGGTAAAAAATCCGAGGATTTTTCCATGTGACCCTCCAAAAAGTATCTAAAAAAAAGTACATTTTCCACTGCTAATTCACTGACCACATTTCATCCTCAAAGATAACAGCAAACATTTTTTATTCAGAATAATTTAAATATTCCGGTGCGGCATCGAACACTAAAAACCAAAATATCTCAAAAACGGCTTACTTTAGCGGATTTTCAGGTTACCTTTTTTGTTTCAAAATGTTCAAAAAATTAGTTCCTTAACAAAAAAAGGAAAAAACTATACTGATAAAAAAGTTATGGCCATTCTAAACCATAAAAAGCGCATTGTGAAGCGCCATCTAATGGCCACAGTGAAAAGGTGTCCGTATTCAGGCTTCGCATCCCAAAGAACCCCCGGGTACCTAGTTTTAAAGTAATACAATAAAAAATGTTCATTAATGTTAAGAAGTTCGATTTTTATTCTTTAACTTTACCACCCTGTATCTCCGAAACGGAGCAATTTCGAACTAAGGTAAGTTGCTTTAAATCGCCTAATTTGGCCTCAGGAATATGTGCTTGGATTTTGTACAGACCTTTTAGAGACACCCTGTATAACCACAGGTAATTTATAAAAAGCCTTAGTCAGGCTGGTTCCGACTTATGGTTGAATGTCCTCAGCTATTGTAGAGAAGCACTAATGCTGGCAGCCTTGACAAACTCAGCGCTCCCCAGAATCACTCATAATTTGACAACACGCATGATACAATAATCAGCATGGGACCCTACTCAACCCAAATAATGATACGAAAATTGGCCTACACAAGCATCAAAGATTATAGGAAGGTAATTGTACTGCCTGACTTATAAACCAGAGAAGATCCCGAGTGGTAATTTCATTGAATTGGTTAATTTTCTCATGCAACGACGCCAACGATACAGAAATGTATACATGTTCTGTGACTTTTTCCACTTCCTTATTTAATTTGGGTGCATGGTATTTGAGAGGGCAGTAATGCATGCATCAGGACTCATGTAGGTAGCAGAAGCTTATTTTCGCTTCGATTAAGTAAGCAATTGTTTTTGCCAGTTTAGCGTCAGGATTTCATAGGTAAATTTTGTTGTGATCTAGTCCCTGTGAACAATGATCAATGTTCATTTTATATTTTTTGTTTTAAGTATTTTTTTAACCATTTTTTGAAGTTTCCTAATCCGCTTGAAAAACGTCTGAGACTTTTGCGCTGACGCTTCCTAACGCGTAATATTAGAATGTTCCTAATCTCCAAACTCGATGACATCTGCGCTAAATAGTGGGCGCCTCTAAAAGGGAAATGAGCGGAATCAGGGGTGAGTAATGAGCATTGGCAGAGCAGCGTCTCTATCTCGAAAGAGACTCCGGGATCATTGACAAGTGCAGGCGAAGAGCGGTTAATAGGTATTTTGATAACGGGCTGGAGATAGGGCCACCAACACAAATATACTGGAAGCGGAAAATACATGATCAATGGCAACACAGCACACACCAGGAAATTATCTTTGCTGTCGGAATTTTCGCCACTTGCGTTTTATGTTTATTATTCGCAGGGTTTCTTTGATTTGCCGTGCAGATAACAAGAAAACAAGAACATTCTACATTGGCTTGAATAAAAAATGAAATCGCACTTTACTTAGGTAGAAGTTGAGGAGGGATTTTTTAAAAGCCTGTATTTTCATTTTTACTCCAACACCGACTTTTGGCGAAATCTCAAGGGTATGGTTAAAAGGTATTAACGGCGAAATTACAATACAAAAATGCTTATTTCCTATAAAGCAAGCAATACCAAAATAGGGATTTCTTACAAAAGGCATAATTCCATGACTTTTTAGACATTTCCTTTAGTTATATACAATTTAAAACAAAACATTATATTTCCTGACTTAAATCTTTAAGGTAATCATACACTTATACAAAAGGTCATACTTCCTAAAGACAGGTCAGACGCAACAATGAAACTTGATTGCTGAAGTTTTCTCGAACACTTCTTCTAGACAAATAAGTTTGTATAATTCCAAAGAGTTTAGTAGAAATACAAATGCATTTTCCAGTTGGACATCACAGTTTTGGCCGACTAAGAGGATCTTTGGAAGAACAGAAATGAATGTAAGAAGAAGAATATATTGAACAAATAGTGCAGTGCTGTACCCTATCTTAAAAAAACAAAATAGTCATCATGTTGTAAGTTCGAATCTGAAAGATATTAAAAGCTTGTCACAATAACACAAATGAAACGAATTTACATACAGGGTGCGGCAACATAATTTCCGTATTTCAAAATGCAATAGAACGCATTTTATGAAGCAAACATGTTTATATTTTTTTTATAATGTAGGTAGATATCTAAAGTTTAATTTTAAATGGTTTCGAAAATCATCAATCGAATTCTGGCGTTTGCCATGACTTTGTCCAGCATAGCGACGGGTATGTTGGCCGTTTCTTTCCGAATGTTGACCTCAGGTCTTCTAGGGTCCTTGGGTAGTTGGCGTAGACGCAGGATGTCAAATAACCCCAAAATAAAATCGCAAGGGGCCAAATCGGGAGAGCGCGCTGGCCACTCCAAATCGCCCCTCAGAGAGATGACGCGTTCTAGGAAGTGCTTCCTCAAAATAGCCATCGATGCTCTTAAAGTGTGAGCCGTTGCTCCGTCCTGTTGAAACCATATGCCCCCTTAGTCCATTTCATCGAGTTGTGGCAAAAAAAATCCTCGAGCATGTTGACGTAACGGGCTGAATTGACTGTAAGCATGAACTCATTTTCTTCAAAAAACCGTGGACCAATAATCCCAACAGGAAATTGGTGAATGCAAAGGCCTGTGATGAAGTTCAAAGGGATTGTTTGTGGACGCATCCACTCAAGTGGAAAGGAGCTTCATCACTGAAAAGCACAATCGCGTCTTCAGGGACGTTTTGGAGGAGCACTTACATGCATTTCTCTAAAAATTGAAGTCACGTTTGGACAGTCCCTGCACAATTGCCATGTAAGGATGGAAATGAAGGTCGTGAAGAATCCGTTTCACAGAACGATCAGAAATTGCGAGGGCAGACGCATGTTTGGCGCAGAACGCCACGGGGATCTTGCTGTTATTGCCTCAATGTTCTTAACTGATCTGACGAGCCGTGGGAGTCCAGCTCTTTTTTGCGTCACATTTCCGGTACCTCGACACGTAGTCACCTAATTAAGAATCGATTTCCGGTCTGACACAGGGCCCAACGGGCCAATATTAAGGTGATTTCGGAAGGCGCTCTGGGTTGAAATCATCGAACGGCCGCTAGAAAACTAAGCTTCTACGGTAAACGCGTACTCCGCACTGTTCCAACGCATGATGGCGACTGACCAAATAGCGAACAAAACTTTAAAATCCTCTCACTTAAATGTGGGCATTCCCGCCCCACTACGCCCGTTAGTGCTCCAAAGGCACGCATTCCAAATAAGGAAGTTATGCTACCTCACCCTGTATATCAGTAATGAAAAGCACATCAATACCACTGACAGCTAAGTAAAAGAAGGACGTAGAAAACGTGCTTACCAAACAATTCGGAGCAAATTGGAAATACTTGGATGGACTTGCATGTTATAATTCTATTTTAAATGGTGAGTACGTTGCACAAGATATTAAATGTCTAAAATCCTTGAAATAGAGGCATGACATTCCGTTAACGACAATAAAGATATTTTTCCATATTTTAAATCTTTTAAATTTATTCTCCTCTTTCCAAAATGATATGCAATACAAGAAGTATTTTTTCCAAATTTGTACAGAGTAAAAAGGTATATTTTCAAAATGATTTTATGCAAAAGGTCTTATTTCCTGTAATATCAAACAAAATGCTTTATTTTCAAATAACATATGGGGTCTTGAAGGGGTGTTTAAGTCAGGGGATACCTTTGACTTCGTTTGCTTTATCGATGACTCGCTCGGTCTTTTCGCATAAGGATTTTTGTTAATGGGCAATAACTTTAATCGCTGGGTGTCGTGTGTGTGTGTGTTTATTCTGGGAATCGAGCTGCATAGGTTGGCGCCTTGGTTCGAGTCTATTCTATAATATAAGGGCTTCTAGTGCTTCTCTACTGTTATTTTGATAGTGCCTCTCTACTGCTGATTACGATAAAAGAGCCAGTCTTTAGATAGTTTGTAGGTAGCGTCTGGTCTACTTCTTGTATGTGAGTTGCTTATTAGTTCGTTAGTAGGTGCGTGCGTTCATCGGTAATAATCCACAATTATCTTTTGATAGAATTTATTTAAAGTGGCAAAAATCGTTATTTAGAACATGTTTGTTCGTGTACCTTGGGATATTTGCAATCATTTGCACTACCTGGAACTTATTCTGCCCGTACTTACTTATGTTGCACCATAAGTAAGAACCGGCCTGACTAAGAATTTGTAGAGGTTAGCTCTGGTTCTGTTACTGAGTCTACTCAACCTCTGAGCTTAATTGACGCAACGCTAACTTGATTCTGCTTATTGAGTTTAACCCCAGTTTAGTCTTTGATCAAAGATAAGTTCCAGGTACTTGACTTCCTGGCACCAATTCATAGTATGTATCCTGCCGATTCTGATCCTCGTTTCTGTGAGTATAATGCGACTTTTTAAGAAAACGATGACCTCCGTCTTGGAAGTTATTGCCGTGTCGTCGGCGAATAAATCGAGCTGCATTTGTGTATCATGAGGGATTTCGTGAGTGTGGTGAACCCTGCGGCACTCCCGCTCTGATGTGTTTGGTCGAAGTCCGTTCTCCAACGAGACAGCAAGACTTCTATTTTCTAAGAACGAGCCAACTACCTAGATGAGGTAGTTCGGAGCACCGAGTCGTATCAACTTCAGCAGAAGACCGTCATTCCAGACCTTGTCAAATGCTTTGCTGATGTCGAAGAAGACTGCATCCGTATGCGCCGTTCTGTTACATCCCTTCATAGTTTTAAAGTAATTCTCGTGGTCTGCCTAAGTGTGCAATGTTCGCATCTAAAGCCCAACTGTTCGTTAGGCAGAACGTTGTGTTCGAACACAAAACTCTTTACTCAATTCATAATTAATTTTTTAGTTATTTTTCTCAGACTGGACAGCAAACTGATTGGTTTAGCTCAATGGCACAGTTGGATCTTAACCTTTTTTGTGAATTAAAATAACCTTGGCGTTTTTCCAGGCACACGAAAAATGGCCTTCATTGATTATTGCCTGAGGTAGGCTTGCTATTTCCAAATAATTATTAATAATACTATTGCTATAAATGTTTATATTTAAACCACCAATACTACTGCAAGTCTGAAGTAATAATATAAATTGATCAGAAGGACAAAATTTAAATAATCTGTAACGCCCCATCCACAGGTAACATTCGTTTTTTAAAAAATGGTTGCAAATGGAAATACTTCCTTTTAAAAAATCACTCCTCTGTTAATAATATAGCTAAATGTACCTACAGAAAGTGACAAATATTCTAATCTCCTAAAAATCATAATATCATAGCTAGGTACTTAATAGGTATATTTAGGGATTTAGAGGCACTAACACCTAGAGGCTGGACCGTGAGAAAAGCACTTCTTTGTATTTGCTCACTTATTTTCTGTAGGTACGTTCAGCGATTGGTGATATGTGGCTTTATCTTTTGAGGGCGGCATTTTATCCTCTCTCTCACCCAAAATGAAGAGATAAATATGGACTTCTTTCCTACTTTTGTTTGTTAGGCTTTAAATTTAAGACGGTGTTGAATACATTGAAAATAATTGAGAATCATTTACTTTCACGAATCTCAGTAAAATTGTGAGTTTAAGGAGGAGTTAAAAGTTGAAGGAATCAAAAGTTTGGTAAATAATTCGTTTTTAATTCTACAACATAAATAACTAAGAACATTATTTTGGTTATTAGCGTTTTTAATTAACTATAATACTAGCGTTTTCCACAAATAACAGAAATTTAGTTTTTGACACAAATTCTTGAGGAATTATTATTCAGATTTAGATAACAATAAAACTGATCCAAAATATTATTTTTGTATTTAACTGTAGTTTATTAACTAGCATTAGTAAACCAAAGTTAGTTTCTTATGCACCAAACTCCAGTTTACTTACCTTCCGTTAAATTCCGTGACAATCTGGCACCATCGCGATATCTAGTTGATTTCAGTTTTTAAAGATGCCTACATTGGAATTTTTGACAGCCAGCGCAGATGATGACAGGCAGTTTGTTTTGTTTCTGGCTTGCGGCTGTGGTTTGTTAGTTTGTTTGGTAAATTAATGAATTGAAATAATTTTTTATTTATAATTTTGTGAGCTAGGAGTAAGTCTGGTGTTGATATTTGCACACAATCATATACTATGGAAGAATTGAACTTAAACAGCGAGGTGAAAAGAAAAAGGTATGCAAACTTTACACCCCAAGGGAAACATGCATTATTAGGGATCATTTCAAAGCACTCCAATATTCTGGAAAATAAAAGAACCAACGTATGCTACTGAGAAACTAAAAAAATGGAGAGTGATACAAGCGGAGTTTAACGCAACAAGCACAACGGGAGTCTTCAGGACATGTCAAAATCTTAAACTCTTCTAGTAGGATAGAAAAAAGGAAGTGCGAAAAAACAAGGCAAAGGAACGAATGGAGAGAATGAAAACTGGTGGAGGTCCACCTGTTTTGAAAATACCTAGTAATAAGTGGCTTCGAAAATCCAGTCGACTCTGATATAAACGAGGTCTGTATACCTACATGACTACAGTTTTACTAATTTTAAATTGCTTTCTGCTTTACTTGACTATATACAGGGTCGTTGGTATGTATGGAAACGGTCAATTATTTTTTAAAGTAAAACAGTTAGCAAAAAATACTTAAGACAAAAGTTTTCGGGTTTCTTAAGGTCTATTAGGATTTTTAAAAAATAAGTATACAGGATGATTGAGTTAAATATTTACCTTCAGTTAAAACCCTTCGATGCATAATTTAAGTAATAATTTAAAATAATGATAGCAAAACAAAATTCATTTCTAACTGGTAATGCTTGGTTATAACTAAGAGGTTCTCCACTAAATATCAGGTATATGTATCATAAATTAACCAATTAAAACCGTCAACATCACAAAGATATCACATACTGTTTACATTTGAATCCAGTTCCAATTAATTCGAATTATTAAAAAAATATTTACATATTCTTATCCTGCTTTAGGAGATACCCCGCCCCGTATATGGAACACAATAAAGCTCCACCTGGAGACATTATGCAAAATCAATTCCTCTCTTTTCTTTAAGCATCTCTTTTGTTCCTACCTATCTCCTTGCCCCTCTTTTCCCCGCAGAAATATCTTTTCAAAGAAAGCAGGATTGTAAGGATTAAGACAATCACATTTTTCGTTCGCTGAAAAAGTTCCCTGCTCCAAAATTAAAAGGACCAGATCGACAGGATGATATTAAAGGGAAAAAGGAAACCCTGCTGGCATATTTTTCGACTAAAAAGAAGATTTGTCCTTTTTTTAGATTTTGCTCTTATTGAAGTTTTGGATATGATAAACGTAGCTATTAATGAACTAAGAATAAAATACGATATGGTCCACTTGTTGGCAGTTAAAAATTAAATCAACCCTCTTGAATATCATCCAAACTGTTCGAGGATAGTGGTATATTATATACCTAGGGTGAGAAGTGAGCCATTATCGACTGAGCGCTTCTATAACCTGAGGCGCGTAGCGCAGAGGGATATAATGTGCGAGGTCAATAATGGCCTTCTCACCCGAGGTATATACAGAATTTCTTCTACTACTAACAGCCGAACTAACACCAGATATGTATTAGTACTATATGGCTATTACCCTGAATATCTTGAAGCAACAACAGAGATAGAAGATCCAGGTAAGGGTATTGCCAAATGTACTTTTATTTCTTAAAAACAGGGCAGAAAAATGAGCCTTAGAAAATTAGAGCAATGATAAAATTACCAAAAATCTTGCTAAAAAATTGTAAAATAAGCATTAAGTCTGTACTTCCAAGGGCTTTCAAATTATTTGTTTCGATTTCTGAACTAAAACGCGGTAAATAACAATTTCATATAACTGGAAGGTGACAACGTGACAACGTCTCATTTTTACTCGACATAGCCTCGAAATCTGTAGCAATGTTAATTTGTTTGACAGTTCGCTTCATCGAGTTGATTTGGTATTATTAACGGCTTTTGTGTACTGTTTATCTTTACTTTTCTGCAAATTTTGATTGTGTGTGTGAAGTGTGATAATTTTATGACGATGCCGAGGCAAAACAGAATATTTTACATTATTTTAAACAGGCGTAAAAACTTAAACAAAGATTTATCGTTCTACAGGTATGTACCTAGACCAGATGTTTCTTCCTTTTAACTTACCTACGTTAATTTCGTGAGGGAACAATAACTAGGTAGTCCATTTCCTTTGCTGCTGTTGATATACTTAGATACCTACCTATTTTTACCGAAAATTGCATGTACTTCAAGGAATCCTACAAAAACCTATTATTTTACTTGCTAAACTCTAAGAATAGTTGTAAAATATCTAATAAAAGTTTTATTAATATGTTTATCTGCGTTCTTTTTCTTTTCTCAATCGAAATAATATACAAAATCTTAAACAAATCAAGAACTTTCATGTTTGTTTACAAATTTCGGTCCAGTTGTCAAAGTCAAATGTGATAACCTCATTTTTCTTCCGTTAAAACAAACGTCTATTTTCTTTTTCTCGCGAATGCGCACTGCGCGAAATGACCCTGACGGAACAAGGAACCTCGGCTTCAATACGTTTACATTGGTTAAATGGGCAAGGCGCCATAATATAGTACTAATACATATTTATGCATTTCGCCTATTATTCAAACATGTCGAAATATCAAGTAGCCTGAGGCTCAGTTGTCAAGGCAACGAATAAAACAATTGAAACTGATGAGTTTCAATAAACGTCATTATTCTAAAATAATTATGGACACGTTTTGAATGTTTTAAGTAAAAGTTTTATAATAAATCATTAAAATATGGCTGAGAATCTAAGCGACCAAAGCTATAGTGATTTAGAAATGGAAAATTGTACCCCGCTTGAGCTCCGAGAGGTAGCGGCTAGTGCGAGCCATGATTTGTTGCCTGAAAAATCAAAGCGACTTTCTGTGAAGGCATACACTCAATTAAAAAAATGGTGCGAAGAAAGAAAAGTCGTTAAAATTACTGAAAATGTCATGCTGACCTATTTTCAAAAAATTTAAAAATCGGAACACAATAAGGTATCAACGTTGTGGGCAAGCTACTTAATGTTGAAATCAACTCTTTCACTGAAAGAAAATATCGATATTTCGAAGTATTTTAAAGTAGTAGCGTTTTTGAAAAAGAAAAATGTCGCCTATAAACCTAAAAAATCACGTGTACTCGAGAGAAGAAATTGATACATTTTTAAATGAAGCCCCTGATGATGAATTTTTATTAAAAAACGTATGGATTTTATTATACTCCTTTTTTGTCCTGTTTTAATAAGCTCTAAATTCTAGACAATTGTCATAATTGGCGCAGCCGGTGCTTGCAGAACAGACGAACCTTGCAATATGGTTCTTGTTGATGAGGACATCCGAGATGGGATTATTGTGATAAGTATTCCTAACTCGAAAAATGGATCATCCAGGATATTTGTCATTGTCGAACCGCAATGGATTAGCCTCGTAAAAAATACTTGGCTAACCGGTCGACTGACTTTAGAAAACTATTCATTTTATACCGCAAAGGTAAACATCATAGACAAAATATTGGGCACAATACTATTAGTAAAGTACGATATGTTATGGCTCAATTTCTGAAATTACATCCAGAGTGTTACACTGGTCATACTCTATGGCGCAGCTCGGCAACACTTCTAGCAGAAAATGGAGGAGGAGACCTATTAAGCCTAAAAAGGCACGGTGAATAGAAGTCGGCGACAGTAGCTGAAGGATATATTGAGAAATCGATAGCGGACAAAAAGAGAATGGCCCAACTAGTACCAAAACCCATCTTATCCAATCAAAATTTAAGTATATCCTTCACTTCTTTCGCACGTCAAGATGGCCTGGCAGGAAACTTACAGATCGATGACTAAGTACCAAGTGTTAATGAACGTTCACAAGTTATAGAAAATATTCATAATACTGAAGTAAATTTACCTATAATAAAAAATGGCGATTTTATTAATAGTGGAAATGCAGCAGTGCACATGAGTTGTAATAACTGTACAATCAACTATTATTTTAAATGATTTTCATAGTTTTTAATCATTTACATTATCTTAAGACATTTTCTACAGTTTATTTTTCATGTTAACTTCGTTAAATCAATAAAGTCTCAGTCAATTTCTTTAAAAAGACAAAAAATCTTCATTATTAACCTAGGTAAATAATGAATCATCATTATTTACCTAGGTTAATAATGAACAACTTCCCATTAAACAAATGAGGCAAATAATAGGGTTTTTTCATCCTAGTAGTAAAAAATATGTTTTAATACAATTTAAATAGGTATTAAATTTGAACTCGTACGTAAAATCTCAAAAAAATTGGAAACACGTTCCAATTTTCCAAATGGGCGATGTATTCCGTTTCTTGTCAGCTTCAGCTTCGAATATTAATCGAACCTTGAATGAAATGTAGATTTATTCGTGACAGCTCCGCTGACCCCGTCGACCAGCTGCCACCGTTCGAGTCGCTCGGTCGGCGCGCTTCTCCATCCATCGCATCGGCACAAATCGAGATTTAATTGAAAAAATCTCATTCATATGCAGCGAAAGTAAAAAATGCAACGATATTTTGGAAGCTCCGGTTTTAAAATTTAAATAATTTCTTGTTTCAAAAATTTTCCACGAACCTTACCCATACAGAGTGGCAATAAAGTCGCGCATAATGCCTGTAACTTTTGAATTACCTCGTATACGAAAAAGTGACCTTTATGAAAGTTGTTCTAGTTATTTGTGTATCTAGGGAATTATAATGGTCTTAATTACCGAGGGCAAAGTTTACGTCCCGAGGGCCTTTGGCCCGAGGGACAGCAATTGCCCGAGGTAATTGAGACCCTTATAATTCCAATGATACATAGATAATTTTATTTCTGACCGATTTTAGTAACATTTTGTTCATTTTTAAAGCGGAATAAATGTTTCAATAGATGACAATCTAATTGACATTAGAAGTCAATCGTTTGATTTTATGTCAAATTTTTATTAATATCCCAAGGGAGTTATGACCCTTATAATTCTCCGGGGATCGTGCTGGCCAGTCAATAGCACCTCTTTTGCCTATCCAACGTCCTGGAAATTGTTCGCTTGTGTATTGTCTAACATTAGCCACATAATGCGCAGGTGCTCCGTCTTGCTGGAACCATACCTGTTCGTTTATGCTATTATTTACACCTGGTAAAACCATTCTGTAAGAAGCAATTATGTGATTCCTGAGGAGGTCCAGATATTTTTCGCCATTCAAATTACCATCTATGAAGAAAGGTCCCACAATATGTCTACCAACTATGCCCGACCAAACATTAACTTTTTCGGGCCTCTGAGTATGACCTTCCTGGAACCAGTGAGTATTCTCAGCAGACCAATAATGATAATGGTGTCTATTAACAATGCCATTTAAATGAAAAGTAGCTTCATCCGAGAAAAAAAATGGTATTTGTTGCGAAGTTATTCGTTACTGCATCTTTCCATCATCAGCTCACAAAATTCAGCTCTTCTATCAAAATCGTCCTTGTTTAACTCGTGCACCAACTTTATGTTGTAGAGATGCAACTTTCCCTGCTTAAACAAACTTTTCACTGATTGATTAGACACATTAAAATCCATTGCCATTATTTTCATGTATTGAGAGCATAATATCCAAAGCTCTGTCTCCCCCGGTTGATGTTTTAGGTCGACCTGATCTAGCGGCTTCCCTCACACTGCCTGTTTCTCGAAATTTCTTTACCACTCGACACACCGTTGACTGATTTATTAGAGGCCTATTTGCATATAATTCATTGAAAAGTTGACAAACCTGATATTGCGATGTTTTGATATTTCCGTAACCACTAAGTATTAAAATTTCAACTTGTTGTTTCTCATTCAGATGAACCATAGTGTAAACACATTAGAAATCAGACAACAGAAAATTAAACAAGAACTCAAAATTGATACCTCTTAGGTGGCTGTCATGAAAGCACCTTGACTCAACTGGTGGTTATTAGGTTTAGGTAGTTTTTCATTTTGAGCTGTCATTATCTCGGAAACGCTTGCAGATAGGTAAAAATTTGAATTACAAAAAATTCAAAGTTTTCCCAGTAGAATCGATATATGCAATCATATGCAGGGTGTTCTATTTAAAAAAAGTAAGTTAGTCTATGGCAACCAAACCAGAAATGACAGAAAAAATTCATGCAGTTAGAAATGTGGGGAATAATTTACTGAACAACTTTTATAAAAGTCACTTTTTCGTGTACGAAGTAATTCAAAAGTTACAGGCATTATGCGCGACTTTTTTGTCACTCTATATAATATGACAAAGTGTAGAAAAATAGCAAACATGCCAGCCACTATTTGCCCGCTAAGCAGGCGAATGCTCGCGAACATTTCCCTGTAGGTGTCAAATTATTATATTTTTTTGTTGTTGTGGGGAACACCTAGCCTATCAAATGTTTCGGGCATAATATACAGGATGTTTATTAAGAACTTGTACAAGCTTTAAAGGGTGAATTTTTGACTAATTTTAACATAAAACGTTCATATGAACATGAGTCCGCTTGGTTCTTGAGATACAGGACGTCCAAAAATTCTTGATTTGATTTTTTTGATTATATATTTGTTAGTAACATGGTAATTTGATGAAATTCGCGATACTGGGAGTATTGATGATGAGAAACTCAATTACTTACTTAGTTTATACATTGTTTTCGTAAAATGCGAGTACTATCCAGTTACAAGATGTGATCTTATATTAAATCAGTAACTAAGGAACCAGTTGGGTATAAATTTTCTGCTTACTTACGTAGTAGTTGGTGGACAATCGAAAAAACTCAATAACTTTTTGATTGACATTTTTAAGTTGTCATCAGCCAGATAAAATGTGGAGGAGGAGATAATGACAAAAATGTTTTAAAATAGGTATGTATTGAGGTTCTAAAATTTCAATAAAATATTTTCAGCCGTTTCTCGGAATTGTAACACATTAAAATGCTAACGCTAGATAATAAAAATTAAATAAAATTTTAAACAAGAAAGCATCATGCTGTGTATACATTTTGTCTTCAAGTCTATCAGTACCTACACAAAAGTTCTAATGCCACTTGCTTTAGTTAAGAATAAAATTGCTCTACTGAAAAGTATAAAAGACGGGGTTAATAGGTTTTTCAAAGATGCGGAAGAATAATAATTGTACCTATATCAATAAGAAAAAACTATCGATTAAGGTAACATGAATTTATCTAACCTCATCACCCATGCATTATAACGCTTTCAAATTCTGGCGTGAATGCTAACGATTTCTTCATCTATATATAATTATTATTATTAGTGTACTGCACACAATACAAAAAATAGGTAAACTTGCCAATTTCGAAGCCTATTCGGTGACCCCATTGGCAAGAAAATCCTAGACAAATATTTAAGAATAATTTTGCAGCATCATTAGGTCAAAACATAGAATATAGGGAGAATTTGTATATTTAGTTTGATGGCGCCCCAATTCATTATTTTACTCCTGTTAGCGGGTGGCTCAATGAAAATGTTGAAAATAAATGGTTTGGTCGCAATAATCCTTCTGTGGCTTAGTCCCTCAGGGCTCCACACTTGACCCCGTTTGATATTTATCTACGGGGTCCTATAGAAAATAAAGTTTATAAACTCCAGCGACTTTACAAGCTTTGAAGGATAGTAGAAGATAAGCATGTGCAGAAATCTCCCGTCAAGAAAAACGAAAAGTTTGTTTAATGGTTAGAAAATTTATGAAAAATGCACTAGAAATCATAACGGTTTGGTCGAAAGTATTGACTTTTAATGTGTCATTAGGTATTGGTTTAGACTGGTACACTCAATCATGTTTAGTTTAGTTTGTAATAATTTTGTTTTTGGTAATTATCAGTGGCCTATCCAGCATATGCTTACTAAAAGTGGTTGAAAAATACTTTTTATCGTCATGTGTTAGTCCTTGGACTACGATTCACAAAATTACCAATTTCTGTATAATAATAAAATCAATTTAATCTAAATTTATTTAATAGCTCGTTTAAGAGCTTTTAACAAAGTTAAACAAAAATTAGAAAACATAAGTTAGAAAGTATTTCTTAATATAGGTAAGAGGTAAACAGTAAATAAATAACAAATAAATGCTGACGCAACAAAAATAAACAAATACTAAATACAACCTACAACTTTGGCTAAAACAGGAACTACTAATTAATTTAAAAAAAGAAAAACAACATAAGAATATGTCAATATACATCCTAAATAACAATATGCAAGACACTCAAGACAGACAAGATAATCACGAGATAAAACATAATCAAATAAAATTTCTAAATATTCTTATAATATCTAATATAGTCTAATCAAAACCAAGTTGAAAGAAAGGAACAAAAAACACCAAATTCAAACATAGAGTAGATTGACTTTTTAAATCAAAATGTTTATTTTTCTTGTTTTTTTCTGTATTTCTGCGAGAACTTCTTCGGGTGATACCGAAATAGACGGATAAACGTATAAAAGTGATAATCCATTAAGTCGGCTTTCACTGGTTGTATTGCGTAGGTATGATTTTAGAAGTTTCAAGGTTAAAAATTGCCTCTCTACGGTTAATGTGCTGACAGGCAAGGTGGCAAGGTGCAAAAAATTTTAAGCAAAGTATGTATATTTGGATATATACTTTCTTCGCATAATTTTAAAGCGTTTACTGCTGATTTTGGGAAATCATCTGCGTCATAATTTTGCAAATGGAATATTTTTTAGAGTACCTACTCTTAGGGTGTGTTCCGTTTGTGCTACTCTTTAATAAAATTGTTCTGGGGGGGGGGGGCAATTGCCCCCTTTGCCCCCCCCCCCCCCTGGATACGCCACTGGTAATTATTATCAGATTGTTATTGTTGTTTTCAAGTAACTATACTTTGTTTCTTGATGCGAGAGAGCAATAAAATGTAAAATTGCAATGAGAGGATCCATTAAGCAGGGTGAATAACTTAAAGATTGCATTGTAAATTTCAGGTAAATTGCAATGATAGTTTTTAAAAATTCCGTATTTCAGATATTTCAGACGTACACACTCTGAATCGGTCCTAAAATTAAGGTCGCTCTAATTAGCAATGAACTAACCTGAACTAATCAGTTTGGCGAATGAAATGAGAACTACCTGTAGTAACAGCGGCGTTACTACAGGTATTTTAAATATTAATATTTATAATAAAAATCTACTATGTACAATACAACTTAATTTTTAAATTTGAGTCATCATGTTTCGAGTAGTATGATGAACTATCGTCGTTGGGGTCCAGAGAAATAGTAAGGGGTTCTACAGTGTTTTCTAGCATGTTATCAACTTCCTACATTCTTTCTTATATTTCAATCACATGTTCGACGCACTTACTTCATTTTTTACAGTCCACTATTTGTATTCCCCCTTGCAAGAAGTTTCCAACGTCTCTCATTTTAATTTCAATTTTCAAAAATACTTATTTTATGAAGCTACCTTATAGAGGGTCAAAAACAAATAAACTTTGCATCACATGTGACGAAATAATTTTAATAGCCCTATTTGGATTTTGTAGAAAAACACACATTTAAAATGGCGCCAGTTTAAAGGAAATGTGTCTGGAATAAGACATTGATACAACTAAGAAGTTTTATGTAGGTTGCATTGAGTTTTATTTTGCAAAAGTGATGTAATTTACAAAATATGGGCAAAAAATCAAAATTATCTCATGCAACTGAAATTTTGCATATGGGCTAAAAATGGCATTTAGAAAAACTTTTTCCAATAACTTCTTTCGATATTTTGAGAAAAAAACCCACTTTTTAATTTTTTTTGTAAAAAAATTAAAATTTGACCGATAATGCGAATCACGTGACTTCGTGACTACTATTTTTTGGGTACGTTTTCATCTCGATCGAAGCAGAAACTAATGCCAAAGTCAAATTTCGAAGAAAGCTACTAATTAAAAAAAAATCCCATATGATGCGGACTTTACTGGTCACACTGTATATGAGAAACTCCGTTCTCTAGCCACCTATGGAGACCTTATATAATAAGGAATAACCGAGTTATGCTAAAGCAGCTATTCTCTGGACTATTTGCTCCAACGAGCGCCGAATTATAAGGCACAATGTGGCGAATTTTAAATAACACTGTTATAGTGCCAAAATACAAACTCAGATTGCAGAAACTACCGGAAAGAAGGGAATGAATCTCTGTTTCCAATGGTAGGACGCTACACTGCTGTCACCTGTGACCGGCTTCGAACTCCTTGGTTCTCGTTAATACGGGGCAAGCAATGCAAGTGAGCATACCGTACCCTAACTAAAATTTTGAGCAATCAATTTACAAATGACAAAAATATTATCCTGTTTTCATGATAAGTGAGACACCCTGTATATACCCGGTCAAAAGCTATTGAACCAAAATTAATAAATTGGCGATTTATCAAGGTTGTCCGGTTTAAATTAACACCTTTTTGTTCTTATACATCTTAAAGAAAAAATTAAATGGATGCAAATCTGGGGAGCAAGAAGGCAGTAAACAAATTTTGCAATCTGTCAATAATAATAAATGCTATGATTTTTAGATAGTAATCACGGTCTGCTATATTATTATACAGATATTTTACCATCGTGCTCATCTATAATCACCATTGAATCAGGCATGATTATCAATCCCCGTGTAGCAAATTTTATTAATTTTCATGTAATATTGGTTGAGTTCTCTTGAGATGTAAAGCCGTTGAGCTACTTTTCACTTTCTGCGTATAAGAGAACATGTTAGCAGTGGGTAAAATATTACATTAAGTAACCATGCTTATTTTACAACTATTATGATCGCTTGAGTATCGCGTCGGTCAAAACTTTTGTTAAAAGTGTGTCTACTATTATTTATATAGTTCTCGCAAAACAATTTCCGATGCACGTCATTAATCAGCTGATAATTGTAAATCCGCAGGAAAGCATTAGGAAATTATTTGGGCAAAAAATATTAAAATTTCATGCGTCCTTGAATGCTCTAAAAACATAAAGTATTCTTTTTTGATACGAACCCACTTAGGTATAGCAAATATTTTGTTTATTTAAGTTTGTAAAAATTAATATAATTTGAATTTTATTTACCGACAGTTGGCAACAGACCTGTCAACGGTGCGGTGGCGCCAACTCGTTCGTTTGCCTGTTTTGACGTTTTTTTACGTTTCGTGAACTCCAAGACTTTCTACATCACATGAATAACTTGGCACCAACAATCAAGTTTACCATGGAGAAGGAGGAAAATAATAAACTACCGTTTCTAGACGTCATAGTACAGAAGAACAGGTACACCATCCAAACATCGGTATACAGAAGGAGAACTCACACTGGTCGATATCTTAATTACGCCTCAAACCGCTCAAATACCACAAAACATGGGATAGTCAAAACACTTGTTGACAGAGCATTTACTCTCTGTAATTCCAAGGAATCTTTTTCCGAAGAACTCAACACCATCAAAAAGGACCTCAACACAAACGGCTACCCCACGAAACTCTATAGACCAGACTATCAAGAAGCGTAAGAATCACATGAATAGACAGAAAGATGACGTTGAAACTGGACCCACCATAAAGGTACCATAAGTCAAGGGAACCTCCGAGAAAATTCGAAGATTAGGAGGGCAATACAAAATTCGAACAGTATTTAGCTCCAAAGATTTCTTAAGAAGCCAGCTGACGAAGACGAAGCCAACCAGCCAAAGGGACACGAAGAACTGCGTATATAGAATACCTTGCGAGTGCGGACAATGCTATGTTGGTGAAACCCTACGCCCTCTTGAAACAAGAATCAAGGAACACCGAAACCACACAAAGAAGGGAGAAACAAACAGATCCGGTGCGGCAGAACATGCTTGGACACACAGCCACCACTTGCAATGGTCAGAGGCAAAAATAATACTCAAAGAAGAACACTGGCGAAAGAGGAAATTCAAAGAAGCGGCCGTCATAACCCAAAATCCAGACTGCTTTCGTAAGCCCTCTTTAGACATAGGAAATATTTGGAAACCCTTGTTAAGTAGATGTAAGCTTAGTTTAGAACCACACAGTAACGCATGACTGCACCAATCTCGGTCATGCGCTGCTAACCACGAGGTAGTATAAATACCCTCGTAGTTTCGTAGCTTGTTCATTATTCCACTGAAGACGACTGGAGATGCTCACCAGTTGAAGCGTTGTGATATTAATAAATAATGACAATGGAAGTCTATCATTAACAAGTAATTTTATTCAAAAACTATTATATTTTATTTTTTGGTTATGCTTAAGCTGTAACTTTTTTTAGAACATCGTGTAACTTAGACAACTATAAGTAAGAAAATATTAGGCAGACAACTATTTGATAGCTGTGTTAACTCTTTAAGAAGCCTCTTACAACATGTTTTTCTAGGTTCATATTATTTCATGCTGGTATTAAAGATGGTTTTGTTGAGTGCGCAGAGACAATTTTTTCTTCTAAAACTAAATATAAACTCCGGGTAAATGTATTGAGATAGTAAGGGGTATGTTGGCGAGGAAAAATCTCGATAATCTATTGATCCACAACCTCATCTTGTTACTCTCAACAATTTTGGACCAAAATTTCTTTAATTTCGACGGCAAGTTCTATAGACAAGAGTCAGGACTTGCTATGGGCTCTTGCCTTTCCCCATTTTTAAGCGAGGACTTTATGGACAACTTAGAAAACAAACTGATTGATAGCCATTTTTCAGACTGCTTAGTATCATACAAATGATACGTGGATGATATCTGTATCATTTGGTACGGAGGGGAGGAGAGGTTGAGTCAGTTTGTGGAGTTTTCAAGTTCGTTGCATAATAAAATTACTTTTACTTTGGAGAGGGAAATAGAGGGTAGATTGCCGTTTTTGGACATATTGTTAATAAGAGACAATGACCATATTACTTTCGAAGTATATACAGAAAACCGTTAGCTACAGATGACATTATTCAATTTTCTTCTAATTCTCCTTATACTCACAAGTTTACAACATTCAATTCTTTCTTTTATAGGCTATTTAAGCTTTCTCTAAACAAGGTAGCATTTTCGAAGGAGTTGTGTCTAATAAAACAAATCGCGTTAAACAACGGTTTTAAAATGAACGCAATCAACAAAATTTATTATAAATATGCCAACAAATACAAACTCTCTTATAATATCTTATATGTATACTAACTCCAATACAAATAGTCGCAGATGGTTAACATTTTTCGGAAATTTAACGTCTCTATAGTTTTTTAAAACCAAAACACCTTAAAACATCACTTGGTGAAGATTAAGGACAAGGTTGATCGAATGTCGAATGGGGAGTTCATGCCTTGAACTGTGGAGATTGCCCTGCGGTGTACGTCGGCCAGTCTGGAAGGAAAATTCCGATATAACTGAAACCAAATCAACGTTCGCAAATCATTTACTAACCTCAAAGCATCAGTTTTCTCCATCTAAAAATGTAGAAATTTTACACGAATGCCCCAAGGGTGTTAGATTAAATCTGTTAGAGAAGATGGAAATTACGAAAGCAAAGAAAAGTCCGGTACTCACTTGTGTGAATAATGTTTTTGATTTCGAGCCCCATCTAATATTCAACAATATAAACAAATAATTGTGTGGTTAGGTTCTCCCTTTCGGTACTATCGTGTCTTATTTTATTTTATTGTGTTTAATTCCAAGTATTTTACAACTTGCGCTAAAGTACTTGTTCACGTGTTCAGTTCAACGTATCTACTGCTCAATGTGATTCAAGTTCGTCCTTATTCTCTTTTTATGGTTTTGTCCCCCTTTATATAAAATGTCACTTTTGTGGGTGTTTTGAGCTTGTATGTTTTTATGGAATTCAACGTTTTAGACCTTAAGTAATTAGGTTACATTGTAGGTCTGATGATGACTATTAAAGGCGAAGCACGTGTCACCTAATAAAGGTAAACACGTAATTTTAACGAGACCGAGACTTTGTGTCATTCCCCATCTTTTTAGTAAATTGTATGTAAGGTTTCTTAGAGTACAATGGACGAGTTCTACAAATTTCTAAATCTATGCTGACTGACTACCATGGAGAAATAAATCAGCAACATTTTTTGCAATGGTTCGAAAATCAATTATTGAAAAATTTAACAAAGCCATCTGTGATTATAGTAGACAACGCCCCATATCATGGCATGGTGTTATCAAAAATACCTAACACGTCATGGAATAAAGCTACAATTCAAGAATGGTTCATCATCATCATCATCACCGGCCTGTAACTGTCCACTGTTGGATAAAGGCCTCTCCTTCTGTTTTCCATGCACCCCTGTCTTTTGCCAGCTGAAACCAGTGTCGTCCCACGTGCTGTTTAATGTCATCAAGCCATCGCTTTTGGGGTCTTCCCCTGCTCCGTTTAGTTTCTCTGGGTCTCCAATGAACGAGTCTTGCAGTCCATCGATCATAGTCCTGTCTTGCCACATGTCCGACCCACTGCCATTTCATGCGTGCGATGCGCTCGATAATATCTGTTATCCTGGTGCTGGCTCGGATGTCCTCATTTCTTATCCTTTGTCGAAGAGTTACTCCCAGCATTCTTCTCTCCATAGCTCTTTGCGATTTTCTTAATCTATCGGCGCTTTTTTCTGTCATAGTCGCAGTCTCCAGTCCATAGGTAGCCACGGGCAAAACACAGGCGTCGTATACTTTTCTTTTTAGACACATAGGGATGGTTTGGTTTTTGAAGATGTAATTTAGACGACCGAAAGCGCACCAAGATAGTCCAATTCTTCTTGTTATTTCTGTGGTCTGGTTTTCTTTTCCAAGCTTCAATGAGTGTCCAAGGTAGACATAGTGGTCAACATTTTCGATTATCTGATTATCTATTACTATTTGTGTGTTAGTTTGAGTCATAATTTTTGTTTTGCTCAAGTTCATTTTTAGACCCACTCGACTAGATGCTTGGTTCAATTGATGCAACATACTTGCCAGTTCGTCAGCATCGGTGCCTATCAGGACAATATCATCGGTAAAGAATGGTTAATTACTGATAAAATTGAATTTGATTATACAATGTTCAAAGCCGAACTTTTACAAACCGTTAATAGGTTGGTTCAAAATGTATGCGCTTTTTTCTAACTCGTTCTGAAATAATAAACTTAAATCATTTTCGAACATAAGCCACCAAAAGATATTTAGTTGATGACCTGGCTGAGCAATATGGGCATAAAGTTTTACGGCTTCCTCAATACCACTATATGTTCAATCCGATTAAACATATTTGAGGGTTACCAAAAATGATTATAACTGACATATTGGTCGAAATGCCAGTACAGAAACCAACTGTATCAATATATGGAAATAATTATTGCGTACTGCTACTCCTGATGTTTAAAAAAATTCAGTTCGGCACACAGAAAGCGAGATATTAAAATGGTATGAAAGAACATGTATTTAATAGACTGTACATTAAACCCATTATTATTAAAGTAAATAAAACGAGTGATTCAAGTGATTTGGAGGATAATTGATGATCCTCTTTGTATTATTATTTTTATTATTCTTAATATTGAATCCCAAAAACTAAAAAAATTAGAGTTTTTAAATAAGGACTACAATTTCAACAGAATTTAGATACATATTGTTATCCTGAAAGACTTTAAAAATAAAGTAAATAAATTTGTATCTATTTTTGTAAATTTCTCTTGTTTTTATGAAAAACAAAAACAAGTGTAATTCCCTCACTCGGTTATTCTGGTTACAAGCTGGTAACACTGCCGATAACTGACGTTACTCGAAGGGTATGACGTGCAACGGAAATTGTATTGCAAATCAAATCAAATCAAATCGAATCAAATATATTACAGAATTGTATAAGGTACATCAGGTATACATATTAAATACCCTTATTTTATATTTTAAATTCAAAGTTATTTATTTACAACTACACCTAAGTGACTTAACACCTGTATGTGTAGAAACGCTAAACCCATTTTAAATATAATACTATACTATTCTATATAATCACGTGTGTATAAATAAACTTAAACCTACAAGGTACATAATAAATACAAGAGTATTTCAAAATAACCCCATAAATCTAATTAAATTTTGAACAATGAAAACTCTGCAACCGAAAGCAAATTTCTTCTGGTTAAGCAACTGTCTTAGGTCAAGGGACAGAAGATTATATAGTTTAGGTGCCAAATAAGTAAAAGATCTTAATTGCTTTGCATTATTGTTAACTGGCATTTCTAGATGTCTATTTACATTATTTCTAGTCCCATGATTGTGATTAACATACGGTTGTTTATTAGTCCTATGAACGTAGGAGCAAATTGACAAACAGTAAAGTGAGCGAACATCAAGAATATCCTGCGAATATAAAGACTTGTAGAATAGTCCCTATTAAGTTTAAAAATAACTCTTACAATATAATTTTCTACAATACACAAGGGTCTTAAGGAATTCTGATATAGTCCACCCCACACCTCCAGACCATATCTCATCAATGACTCAACCAGGGCCCCATAAATCAATGTTAAGAGATTGGTATTTAAAATTTCTCTTATGATATAAAATTTATATATTAAGTTCCGAATATTTTTGGCTAATCTATTTACATGATGATCCCAACTCAAATGTTTATCGATTGTAACACCCAAATACCTGATTGAGTCAACCTCAACTTTCATTTAGGTTGTTTATAAAAATGTTTTGAAAGACAGGGCGATTTGCTGTTGTAAGAGAAAAAGCAATGTATTTGGTTTTAGAGATTTTTAGAGTGAGTTTAAATGTATTCAACCAGTCCATAATTGTATTGATACCATCAATAGCATATTTTTTAACTGCAGTCCAAGAGTCACCGGAAAAAAGCACTACAGTATCATCAGCATATGATATTACCAAACAGTTTTGTATATCAATATTGGTTAAGGAATTTATGTAAGTGATAAAAAGCAGCGGGCCGAGTACTGTGCCCTGTGGGATACCAATTTTTATATTTAGGGTATTGCTAATTTTATTATTTATTTTAACAACCTGTGGTCTATCACTCAAGTAACTTCCAAAGACATCCAACACGCCGCCCCTCACTCCATATTGATGAAGCAACCCAAGAAGAGATTCGTGAGGCACCGTGTCAAATGCCTTCGCAAGGTCCAAGAAGACAGCCAAGCATTTGTTGTTGTTATTTAAATCGTTTGTAATACAGTCGGTCAATTTACATATCGCATCAGTAGTGCTCAGGCCATTTGTGAATCCGAACTGTTTTTCAGACAAAACATTATTTTGTTTTAGAAAAGTGACCAATCTATCCTTTAGACATTTTTCGAAAATCTACGCAAAGGTACCTATCACACTTATTGGGCGATAGTTATTGATGTCAGATTTATTTCCAGCCTTGTAAACCGGAGTAGCAACTGCAACTTTAAAGCTACCAGGAACCTTTCCAGTGCAATAGATAAGGTTTATTATATGAACCAATGGAACTGTGAAATGCAAATGAGAGTACTTTACAATTTTCGAGTTAATACCATCAATACCCGGGGCAGAATTAATTTTGAGAGAATTTATTTGTTTAATAATCTCATTTTTGTTGGTTGGCCTTAAGAACATCAAGAAAAGAGGAGTATAGTCAGTTTTAATTGCCTGAATTGGTTTTGCTATCTTTCTATACATATTTATGCCTATATTTACAAAAAAGTCATTACAGAAATTGGCTATTGCATTTGGATCCGGGAATTTTTCAGTAATGTTTTTGATATCAAGTTTATTTTGTTTTTTTCTTATTTTCATTTGAGGCATCTGAGATTACTTTATAGATTTTTCTTATGTCTTTACCACTACTTTCTATCCTATCCTTATAATAGTCATGTTTCCGCTTTTGCATGATCTTGTTTAAATTATTACGATACTCGGTAAATATTCTTTTAATATGTTCGTTATAATGTAAAAGTATTTTTTTTTTCATTTTATCTTTTTTTTTAATACCATAAACAATACCATCGGTTATCCATGGTTTATTTTTTTTTGCATTGACTTGATGGATCCTTTCACTTATAGATTTTTTATATACACACAGTGTCCTCCGACTCCAAGACAGTAGTACAGTTTACCTGTGAGATGAGATTTTTAAAGGTTTGATAATAATTTATTTTAGTTGCAGTGTATGTTTCCGGTATAAGTCCTGGAGAACCATTATCACATGAGTTTATATTTAACATGATAGGATAGTGATCAGTTATAGACGATTCCACGACGAACGAAGAGTATTCTAGATTTGCTTGTAATTTGCGTTTAATAAAAATATGATCAAGGATCGAACTAGTTTCAGCTGTGACTCGAGTGGGGCTGTTGACTGCTGACAAATAGCCAAGATGACCCAACATAAAGATATAATTATTGACATCATTGTCACCATCCGTACCTAAATTAATATTTATCTCCCACTAGTATGTCAATTAGACTTTCTGTTTTTACAGAATGAAGGGTTTCAATATCTCCAATAAACAATGGAATGCTAGATGAGGGTGGCCTATACATAGAGTATAATGAGAACAGTATGTTATTTACAGCTAACATGATTCTACTCACCGTAACCCCTGAGTATTGTAGTTTAACAGTATCAACAACAAAGCTCAGATTTGATCTAATATAAACAATTGTACCATTACTTTTATCTATGTTTGCATTATTATAAAACATAGTATACCCCGCAATATTAAACATTTGATCGTCGTCAATCTGTCAACACTCTGAGAGCACAATTACATCACAATATTTTATATCATAAGCTTCTAAAAATGCCAGAAGTTCATTGATGTTCTTACGAATGCAGCGTATGTTTATGTGCAAGATATTAATAAGCTGGGCTTTCAGATTGAGTTTTGATCTCAGTAGAGCACATTCAACACTCTTCTCCCTAATGTAGCTTTCTATATCCTTGAGATCCCTTAGTATCTCAATCTCTTCTTGTGTAAAAGCCATTGATTCTGATTTCCATAGTCGATTTTGCTAGGTAATATTTTTATTAAATATTGATAGGAGGGACAGTTAGGATCGCCTGCAGTATGATTTGTACAGTATTCAGTCTTTTGTTTTATATTTGCCCTAACACAATTTATACAGAGTATACTATCACTTAATTTTGGGAAAATAGACGAAATAATAACTGCATCTAAATTGTGACGACTCATAAAACCCAAGAATCATTAGCAAAGTACAGAAGGGGACAGTTGAAGAAGTTTTACCTTCAATGACAATTAAAAACGAACTAAATCCTAAAACTGATCAGTGAATCCCGTGATAAAAATAATAATATCATTGAGTTATAATATGCGGCACACATCATCTTAGAGATAACACCCTGTAGACCACCCAAATCCTAAAAAAAAAGAAACAAATATCTAATATAATATGTAAATTTGACATATTCTAGTAAATACTAGACCTCCTGCCACGAAAGAATATTTTGCGCAATTTTTCTTGTGGTTTTCATGTCTCTCGGGTACCTTTAGAGAAAGTTCATCGAAGTTTAAATGCTTATTATGTCGGGGCACAGTGAAAGACTTGCCAATTTGATATATGACCATGGCAGACGCGCGCGTTCACCCCCCATTGGGGGAGCCGACTCGCGCGGCCTTGTTCAAAGTGAAACATTTTACGCTTTACATTGTGTTAAAGACCGTTAACCAATTTTTGACTATTGTAGTTTATGAGGTTAGGTAGCCAAGGTCCTTGACTTTTTTGCATAATATTTCAGAGATACAGTATGTTCGGCGATGTGGTAGAGTCATTCTTTTTAAAAATTTTTGCTTGCATATTGTATGCAGGGTATCCAAAAAGTTAAAAATTCAAATTTTTTACAAGAGTAAAGTACCCTTGTTCTAAAGTTTTTAGCAAAATGATATTTAAGAGAATTGTTTCAAATCATAACATCGTCTACGATATAGGTTTTCATTAAGTATGGATTGTCATAATATTTATGCATTAAATCTGCATTTCACTAAAAAGTTTGGTAGGTGTACCTTTGATTTTGTATACCTTTAAGTGTCACCTCAGAAACAAATTATTACAGTGTCAAGCAAAACGTCATTGTGAGTAACTTTAAATTTAAGTTTACAATGTTAACAACGGAGTAAAGAATACACTAATCCAATGTTATGGCAACGAAAATATTTCAGACAGATCCGTTATCGAAGAATTTCATGAAAGGTTCCACAATGTACCCATAACCAAATGGGCGGTCTGCGAGCTGGCAAACAAATTTCGTGTAA
Source organism: Polydrusus tereticollis (assembly GCA_963920685.1). Taxonomy (NCBI): domain Eukaryota; kingdom Metazoa; phylum Arthropoda; class Insecta; order Coleoptera; family Curculionidae; genus Polydrusus; species Polydrusus tereticollis. The sequence continues at coordinate 84,903,742 of OY987329.1, read as the reverse complement.
CAGGATCTGTATTAGACTTAAAAACAAGTACAAAAATACTACAATGAAGATGATGCAGCGACTCTACTCGTACTGCAGTCTGTTAGAGGGAACTCCTCATTGTCCTTGAGGAAACGAGCTACTCCACCACAGGTGGTTCAAGAAAGTGCTATTCAAGAAATTTTAAACCAAAATAAGATACGTTCCTACAAACTCCATTACAACCACACATTAGAAGAGATGATAGCAAAAGTTTGGATTTTTGTTTGTGGGTAGGGAGTAAGATTTTAGATGATAATAGGGGATTCCATACAAACTTATAATGCTCTCGGATAAGTCCACGTTTTTAATGAATGGAACTGTGGCATCACAACATATTTGCTATTGGAGTGATGTTAATCCTATGTTCAGAATCCCAACCCGACGTTCATATTTAAAAAAAGTTTATGTTTGGTGCGCTGTTTCCTACTATGATATTATAGGACCGTATTTCTTTAAGAATACGTTTAATAAAAATTCTTATTTAAATATTTTAAATACTAAGTAACATGTACTTCCAGCAAGATGGATGCCCGGCCATTTTGCTAGAGAAGTAATGAAACGGCTTAATATAAAATTTGGACAAAAACGGATCTGGCGAAATGGTCCAGTTTTATAGCCCCCAAGAAGTCCCGACCTTACGTTGGCAGATATGAATTTGTGGGGACGCCTAAAACAGTTTACTTATGCCAATCCACTACCCAATGAGAACATTTTAAAACTAAAAATTATATAAGCTGTAGAAGCAATATCCTAGAAGAAGTGCGGAGAAGTTATGAATATCTTTTAGCCCAACAGAAAAAATTCGTCCTTCATGGTGGAGCGGTGTTTGAATAATTATTGTTATGCTATCTAATTTCGGTCAGTTTTTTATGAATTATGGCTTAAATTATAATCATGTATTGGTTTATGTTAATCGTATTTTGTTAAGTGTTTTATTTTAAATTTCGAGGTAATTTGAAATAAATAATTATGTGAGGAATGAAACACTACAAATGGTATATTTGGTACGACTCCACCATGATGGTCGTACCCCATTACAATTTCCCAGTAAAATTTGGGTTTTTCAACAAGTTTAAAATAAAACTAAATTCATTTAAATTCTTTTTATTCAGTTAATTTTACTTTACTTTAAGATGTATTATTTACCTAATTAAAGTTACATAGGGTTTCATAAAAATTTTTCTGCAACATTAGTTTATAAAAAAACGTAACAATGTCATTGGTCTCTTCATAAATAACAACATCTTAATAATTACCCACTGAAGATGAAGGTTTATGCCTTTGAAACATGTTTGGGATGTTAATCTGAACCTATTTATTAAATTAGTGGAGCAGATGGTGTGTTTCATTCCTCACTTAAAATATTACTCCACTGTGAGATGGACTACTTCCATAAAATAAATAATTATGTGTTCTTTGCTCCGTTGTTAACATTAAACACATGGAGGCGAATTCGAATGTGCAGGAGAAGTGCAGAAAAATCTATAGAGAAGCTGCAGTCAGGCGCGGTCATACGGGGGGGGGCCATGGGGGCCATGCCCCCCCCCCTTGGCGTCGATTTACATTATAAAAGCCCTGCCTCCATAAATTGAGCAATCGTGTCAAACCCTTCATTTTTAAAAAATATTTAAACGCAAAAAATATTAATGAAAATAATTAAGTAAGTAGGTATAATATAATATAGGTATCTATAATTTTCTTAAAATTTACTTAGCCATTTTTTGCGTATTTTTCCTACTTGAAAACCAAGAATCATCAACAAAAAAGGGCGTGGCACCGAAAAATTTTTCGCCTGCGGCACTAAGACTTTTCCTGGCACCGCCTCTCTAAATTGTCATGCCCCGCCACTGCATGCCCTCCCCCTCAAAATGTTGATATGACCGCCCCTGGCTGCAGTACTGTGGGCAGAGAGGTTTCCTATAACCCGAAATTTCACGCAGCATTTGAAACGCTGGAAGCCAGATGTCGTTCTACTGGCAGTTTGAAGGCGATACCACGAGTTCGGAGTAGAACTCAAAAGAATAAAAACACAGCAGTTGGTGTTTTAGGAGCGGTAGCTATTGACCTTTGTGTAGGTTCCAGGCGGCTTGCTAGAGATGCCGGAGTGAGTCAAAAATCAATTATAACCATATTGCACTTGTACAAATTTCACCCATATCACATTACGCTTCAACAAGAGCTATATTATTATGGGCAAGATTTTTTGATGAAGCCTTTTTCCATAATTGGGGGCAGGTGGGATTTTAAGTTATTCCTTATTATTAGACAAATAATTTTATATTTTTATTTAATTGTTTTCCTTAATGTAAAATATTTACTGCTGGGCACTAGAAAATCCCCACTGGATGAGAACTCTTCCAAATCAATATTCCTGGTCAATCAATGTCTGGATTGGAATAAGATTCAAATTTTAGCAATAAAAATACATCATCTCATATAAAAATTGCTTTTAAGTTGTCCCTCACCCTCCAAAATTGAGAAAGGTGTAAAATGTAAAAAATATGGTTTAATATGTTCCCCTATATTCGCATTACCTCACTAAAATTTCATGAAAATATTTAAAACCGTTCTTGAGTGTAATACTTGTAACACTTTCAAACTCTCCCTCCATACGAAAAATTAAGTAAACTTAATATAAATGTAGGTGAACAATACTTGTTTACAGTTCCACAATCAAACATAACAATTGTTTCGCCAACACTTTGTCTTCTTCAGATGTGAATTCAAGTATTGTATATTTACATTTTTATAATGAATTTCCATCAAGTATCGGCTAACTCTACTAACATTAAACTAAATATGGCGATAGTTTTGGATAGTGCGCTAGAAGTATTTATTATTGACGTACCCTATAGCATTTTTAACACATAACATTCAATCCGGAGTATTGCTCAATATGTCCCCCTCAACATAAAACACAGATCCAAGTCAGTAGCCAAGGAACAAAGAGAATATCGCGGTTATACGTGAGTTGGTCAGGGAAAACCCAAAATATTCAATTACTACTGATGCGATGATTCCCAGAATTTGTATGCTTTTTCTTTGGGGTTACGCAAATGCACATAAGGACTTTAGAAGCTCTCACAGCCAACATAGATCATGAGATGCAAGTATTTGTGGAGACTTATACGAAAAAGTCAAGGAAGATGGGCTTCAGCTCATCCACTCCTGCAGGCGCTTCCGTTGAGGACTTTTAAACGATATTTTTTTTATAATTAAATGTTTAGATCACACTTCAACCAAATTTTAATTTAATTTTTCCCATATTGCGTTGTCATTTAATCTATACATTTTCCACTTGGCGATCCGATTTCAAGAACTTGTAGTTGTTGATATTCATTTTTAGCCGTTTCGGAAATACGGAGGATCCTATTTTGCCTATTGGTCTATGTATTAAAGGGGTGAGACACTTAAAAGACAAAATCGATGAAGGCAAATAAGGAACCACCGTATTTCTGAAACGGCGGAATATAAATATCAACAACTATAGGTTTTTAAAATCGGATCGCTAAATGCAATTCACTTGCGTGGTTGTTTATGAGGATTGCCATTTAAAGAAATTCAAAATGGCGTCGTATCTGTCACTTTTTGACATCTGTTGGATTTGATTATAGCGTAGATTCCTTGGTCACGGGAAATTATGTAACTGCGAAAAGTATTGGAGCTCTCAGCTTAAAAGGTCTATCTATTAAAGGGGTGAGACACTTAAAAGACAAAATCGATGAAGGCAAAGTAGGAACCCCCGTATTTCCGAAACGGCGGAAAATAAATGTTAACAACTGTAAGTTCTTAAAATCGGATCGCCAAGTGCAATTTACTCGTGTGGTTATTTATGAGGGCTTCCATTTAAAAAAGTTTAATATGACGTCGTATCTGTCAAATTTGTGAACCTATATATTTCTTGATATTAAATTTGGCTTTATTGTCGAAAGTCATTGAGAAATATGTAATTTGTTTTTTATTATAGTCAGCAGGAAAATTGCCAATCGGGCGAGACGCTTAAAAAAATATCCCTGTACTGTGAGGTAAATAATATAATTCTAAACTCCGCCAATGCATGTAAAATTTCTGAAGATATCATGATGATAAGCACACTCCCACTAATTCAATATTAGATACGATAGAAAGAGACAAAACCATTATCAAGGCCCAGGTGATAATTTGTGACCCAAATTTACCGCTTTAAGAGTATAACAAATTATATTAAGCGATTATAATTTGCAATGTAGAGGGGAAAATTAACGGGATATATGTTACAGGGTGTAGTAACTATACAGGGATATGCATACGTTCAATTGTTTTATGTATGATATTTGAATTACATACAAATTAATTGAGACAGAACACGCTGCGGGGAGGGGGGGGGGGGTTGGTTAGGCAAAAATGCGGCAAATTACACACTGAGTATTTCATTGGGCTAAAACAAAAAGTAACACAATTTTGGTACCGTACTTTCTTTAAATGAGATAAGTATACATGGAAAACAAAGAGTAACACCAAGGCGTTAAAAGATAATCTGCATATAAAACTAAATTCCTTACAGCAACCCCAAGGGTTGTCACCAAGATGGCTAACCATCACCGCGTTCATTCATGAAATGAAATCCACGTTTCCAATGGTTCAAGTAAGCCGTTCTTTTAAAGATGAGCAAAAAAGAAACAGTCCGAATAAATGAGCGTAGGGATGGTACTCCGGCAAATAAATGTTGTTTACTCTCCTGCATAAAAGATACTACCACAGAACCAGAAAACTAATATTACGCCTCATAATATTTTATGGAAATTTGAAGAGAGTATTACGGCAACAATGTTTATTTTTTGACCACATGCCTTAAATTCGTTTCGTAGACGTCAACTCGCTGTAGTTCGTTTTAATATTGTCTTTTTCGTCACCTTGCGTGGTAAGGATTTTTAGCTAAGTACCTTGAATGAATGCAAAAATATGGCTCGGTTTATCGATTAAACCGCCGTGCACTACAAACCACGTGATTGCCTTGTTATTATTAAGTTACTTCAAAAATGATATAATTAGTATATCGTTTTTACCCCTCTTAAGAATAACAATTTTTTATTTTTCATGTTCATATTATTATAACCTTAACAAAAGAAGTGGAAAATTCATCATTACAGACAATAATTCTTTAATGTCTGCCTTTGTGTATTCATGCTTTTACACCGAGTCGGGCTAATTTAACTGGCAGACAGCAACCTTTATGTTGCGAATTTACCGTTTATGCGAATTAATTGTTTATTGCCTGATGTAAAGCCGGCAAACAGCTCTTAATTTGACGTAGAACATCCGAACCAGGAAAATAATTTAAAGTTGAAAAAAAATTGCGCAACTGAATACTTTTATCCACAGGTAAAAGCAAAATATTCATTTAAACTGGCAGCTTTTTATCTTTTTCATTAGCTTATTAATTTGAACGATATTGCATAAATAAAGGGAACTAGTTGGGACCCAGTAACTTAAGGTTAGCTAAACCCTTTGTAGCACAAACGATAGTGACATCTAAACAAAAATTCGATTTTTAACTGTGATAATATATTGGTCATGTTGATTTAGGATTGGAACTTAGTAGTGTCGTAATGGGAAGAAGCACAACCCCCCTCCACTTTTTATGACCTTGACCTTGACCTAACCCGAATGACCTTGGATGACCTTGATCTAACCCGGATGACCTTGACCTTGGATGACCTTGAGCTAACCCGAATGACCTTGGATGACCTTGACCTAACCCGAATGACCTTGGATGACCTTGACCGAACCCGAATGACCTTGGATGACCTTGACCGAACCCGAACGCCCTTGACCTTGGATGACCTTGACCTAACCCGAATGACCTTGGATGACCTTCACTAACCCGGATTTGACCTTGACCTTGAACTTGACCTTGACTTTGACCTTGACCTTGAACTTGACCTTGAACTCGACCTTGAGTAGCTTGACCTTGACTTTCAAGGAATCACCTTGACCTTGAGCATGCGTTGTTTCTGGTAATATTCCCCCTCCTATGACTTTGAAATTGGATATTATAAATATGGAGCTCTTTCGAAAGGAATACCATAGTCATACAGGCATTGCTTGTTGTTGCCTTGAAATAGAAGAATTGTGTTTGTGGTGTGTTTTGTGAAAGTTATTAAAGGTATTTTATTACATATTTTAATAATGAGTCTTTCACAGCAGACTTTGGTTGAAATTAATAATATGATAAACAAAGATGTTGAATTTCTTGAGCACCGAAAAATTTCAACACTAACGGTGGGAAAAATTTATGTTATAAAACAGATATCATTTGTTTCAACACGTTTTGGTAAAAGTATTCTTGTTACTTTGTATGATACAACACATAATGTAACATTTCAAACTTTCTTACCCAAGCGTGTTGCTGAAACATTATCAGAGGCAACTGTTGACATAATGAATAAATCAAATGATAAATTTACCCTAACATATTTGGGGCAAAGCTCACATGTATTTTCTGGGGGTAATACTAAAGCATTAATAAATTTTGGGTGTTTAGAGTAAACAATGTTGTGTAAAGAATATTTTAATCTATAGTTTATCATATTTTTAATTTTAATTGATAATGTAATAAAAGTGTAATACCTAGTATCATAAAACACAATCACAATCTCATTATTCTATTGTAGATGTGTGACAATGTTGTTGAAAAACAAGATACGTATATAAGTTGGTTAGCATGCAAATTAAGACGTATGGCTCAAGATATACTACAGTTTTCGATGTTTGATGGTTCCTGTTTGGATTCAACTGGCTGTCAGTACAGAAAGTATGTGCGTGATGCAATCAATTTTATGGCTGGTGCGCATCTATGTGGACAATATCTCTACGGATCCATAAACCTGAGTCAATTTTGTGCTGAAATGATTGATAATGATCTTGCCAAGTTTGTCATTCATATACCAGATCTACCAAGTGATTTGGTAACAAAATTTAATTTGGTTGATTATGTGGATCCCGACGATATTACTTATATCGTAAAAGATGGTGTAGTCATCCGCAGCGATGGTGCAAATGGTTGTGAAATTATGGACAAAGTAGAAGATCAAGAAAAGTAAAATTAATTATTGGAACAACTTTTATTTGTAAAAACACGTTCTGTACTATATTTCCATAAACCAGTATAATATATAAAATAATATATAAATGTATGTATTATTATAAATAATGGTCATGTTTAAAAATAAATGTTATGGTTTAATATATAAATAAAACCAATAGGAAATAAATTGTTTGTAGTAAAAGCATTGTTTTATTTTTCCCAACATAACAAACCCTATATAAGCGTTTGTAAGATGAAAACCTTATGAAGTTATATAAGTAGAAGGTAAAATAGCAAATTAGTTTAGTTTAATTTGAGGATGAGTCGAAGTAACAGCACAGTTGATAAGTTTGGACGTAAGAAAACCAATGAAAAATGTCGGTTTTTACGTGGACCACCTGGAAATGGATTCAGGCTTACTCTCGATGATCAGTATGATATGCAAGGAAAATCCCTAGAGAATGTTGCATCACCTAAAAAACCAAATGATGCTGCTACTCAAGAATATGTTCTCACTCAACATGATCTTCTGCGTATACAACTAACTGCTGTATTTGTTAAGAAATTATCAGATCTGCGCATACAATTTAATGATATTACTGATCACCGATTCATAGCATTGAATACAGAAGTTGCTCGAAGATTCAATGAAGTTCAAAAAGAAAAAAAAGAGTATGAAAACAAAGTTGGGAAGATGATATTGGCTCTCGAACAACAAATTATTAACCTGGACAAAGTTCAAATGAAATTTGAACAACGAATTATTGACCATATTACAATTAACCTTGATAAAATTCGAGCGAAATTTGAAGATGTAAAATCTGAGTTGAAATAAAAAGTCACTCAAGAGAGAGAGGTCACACGTGAAGGTCATCTGTTATATATAAATACACGTATCCAAATTATGGTGACTTAGTTCATTTGTAGCATTGCTTTCACAATCATTTACAATATGGAAAGTAAAACAACATTAGTGTATCCGTTTTCAATCAACGGTCGTCAAATGTGTTCAAATTGTGAACATTGGGAATTTTTAAGTGGGACAATGGGATTATGTGATTGGTGTCAAAACGAGAGCAATAGAGGATCTGTACCTGCTGACCAACCTCAAAGTCCCATTATCTTAGGTGGTGGGCATCAACAACATACTGATACGTCCACATCTTCAAGTCAAGAAGATGAAATAATGGAAGAATCGCCATCACCGCAGTCGCCATCGTCAAGTCCAACGTCGTCGCTACCAAATGCACTACTCGATTCTTCAAGTGATTAGTATATGCGCTAAAAAAGTAGTGATGAAGAAGTATTTTTCCGTGCCATATGTATTAGTGAAAGTGAACTTAGACAATTTGGTTATAGTCCCTAAGTGTTTTTGGTCATTATGTATTATTGCTTAAATGTGAATAAAACATTTTTTAGTACTTCATATTATGTTTATAATTATATTATAAATTAATAAATCGTTCATGAACAATTTTATTTCTAAAATTACTTTCTAAAATCATATCCAAAGTTGTTTTGATTTTCTCTATTCGCCGTTGGAAACGGTACCTATCAAGCATTAGCTGTTGAAAGTCGCTCTTTCGAGCTTCTCGATATGCAAACGCCCAAACAAATGTTTTATGGACAATATTTTTCTCTTCATCAAATGTTACGCTCTTCATGGTTATTAATTCAATGAAAACAATTTTTAAAATGATAGCAATATATACTGATAAATAAAATTGATATGTTTTAAATTACATGTTTATTTTATCATTCAACTGATACAATAATTGTAATAGGAAATACAAAGCTGTTTATACAATATCAGACTTATCTATCCAAGAATTAAATTGATTAGGGAAACCCAACCATTTTACAAACAATTGATCAATGTGATTTTTCTGACGTTTTCTAAGAATTTTTTCAACAAGATATACGTTTGGGTTGGTTGTCTTTTGTAGTTCAGCTTCGTAGAAACAACCTTTAATCGGTTCACCTTCTAATGATTCCAGTATGTAAGTAGGTGGATTTGTGATGTTGCTTTTTACTATTTTGAAGAGTTCTGTTGACCATGAAGGTGTATACCCCTTTTCGAATATGGATTTGTATTTACTGATTCGAACTATATCGCCTAGACGAAATTTATATTTCTTCGGTCTAACCTTTAAATAATCGTATGCCCTAATTTGGGTATCTTCTAACACATTTCTGGGCTTCATGCCAATTGTGCGATGTATTGTGTTATTATAGACGCTTGTTCCTGATGGTAATAGTTCCACCCACCTGTAGGAACCTCTAATTGAAAATTGCTTATATAAATTATTTTTTAAAGTTCTTATCACACGTTCAACAATTGCCGCCTTTTTCGTGCTGAATGTAGAATAATGATTTATATTAAATTTTTTCATAAGGGCTTGAAAGCGACTATTATAGAATTCTTTTCCCTGATCACTTTGTAAATTGTCTGGTGTATACGATGCCTCTTCAATTATACTCTTCATTGCATTGGTCACTTCAGCACCGGTCTTGTTTTTGATTGCTCTGGTGTACACAAATTTGGAGTAACAATTGATACATACAAGGATGTAGCGATAACCATCGTTTTCATCAGCATATTGTTGCATTTCAGCTAAATCTATTTGCCATAAATCCTTGTATCCTTTAATAATCGTCCGCCTTCTAATAAAGTTTTTTCTAGCAGTCCGGTGCAGTTCATTAACAATTTCAATTTTTCCCCTGCTTGCCTCCATATTTTGTAGCGAAGCGAACACGTCTCATTAGACACTGAGCAAAGGAAACAAGGTACATAATTTAATATATTATTTGTTCTTCGCGAAGTTCCTCAACAATTGACATAATCTCATTTTCATGCCCAGTATTACCAGCTAATTTTGAACTCCACAACAATCTTAAGCGATCAACCAACTCCTTTGGTTTATTCCAATAAATGTATTGAGGTGATTTGGAAGAAAGTAGTTTCTTGTTGGGTATTTTTATTTTTTTAGCGATGTTATTTTTTACAACAGCACCGCCTGATTTAGTGCTCGCCGGTATCAGTAGGGGTTTTATAATATACAAATATTTCAATAATCTGGTTTCTCGTAGACCCATATTTTTGTCATAATTTTCATATGCTGCACTAGTTAATTCTAAAATTTCCTTGTATTTCTGTAGCACACCATCATCGGTTTTATCGTGTTGTGTTAGGAATGGTGGATTTCTTAAAAAAAGCAAATCGTAAAGTTGAGGTGTTCCATCAAATACAGCAACATTTTTTCCGTTTTTATATAAAGTAATTTTGCCATTTGGAAAACGCACTTCTAGGTTACCAATATATCTTTTAAGGTTATTCGGCTTTTTACCGAAATGTACACCATAAATGGTATCGTATTGGGATGGTTTATTTTTTAATCCATTTAAGTATGCTTGAATCTTGTCGAGCGGTGGTGAACTTGTATAACTTGAAGGGGAAGGTGTCTCAAACAATGTAACGTTGGTATCACGTTTCGGTGTTGTATCGATGTGAGCTTTTCGGCTTATCCGCGGTGTAGACGATTGAAATGATGATATGTGATCGGATATTTCCTCAGGCTCCTCCATTGTGCTAGTACTACGACTATATTGCTTTCCTTGGGTTTTGGGTTGCTGCTGCTGCTGGCGTTGCTTTACTACATTAGATATAGATGTTAGTGGTTTAGTGATTGGTTCGTAAAATTTATCCAAGTCGAGCGCACTTTGTGTCTTCGCCGCCTTGAATTGTTTAAATTTTTTTCGAACAGCATTGGTCGTTTCCACTAGTTTTCGTTTTAAGTCAATTTCTTCATTCATGGTGTTGACAAACTACCGAACAGCAATGAAATGAATGCATTCATCATTGTTAAACAAATATATAGCTATCAAGTCCCTTGCGATATCTTCCCGAATTCACATCACTATCTTTATCGATAACCAAGAATCCATATTTATTATCCCAACATTTCGAGCACATTTCCTGAAATTGTGTAAAATTCAGGTCGGGTGATACATGATCGGAAAATACGTGTCTCATATTCATTTCATCTTGTTTAAACATAATAATAAAGTTGGCATTATCTCGCACAAGCTGTTTAGGAACTCGTGAATATGTTTGAGCCAAATAAAAGGCATCCACATTTTTGTGACGTCCCATACAGAAATATGATCGTATAACATCCTGCTTTTCACACATAACATCATCAAATATAAATATTGAATTGGGTCTTGCATCTGAGGGTTCCATGATATTCGTGGCATCGCTGAAAGCATAATAACCAAGACCTTTAATGGGTGTAAGAATTTTCTTCAAATATTCATATTTTGGTTGATACAGTGACTTGGAGTAGATATAAACATTTTCAAAACGTAGACCCAATGGGTGAGTAAGTAGTGAAATCATAACATTGGTTTTGCCACAATTCGAAGGTCCAATTATTATTCCACGAATGGATGATGGAAGCAAAGGACCGTGTTTCCTTAATAATCTCTCTCCATGTCCACATCCAACTTTTTCGTCGAGATTGTCGATGGAAAATTTTTGTTTCAAATGTACTATCCGCATATTGATAAAATCAATATTTTATAGCAAACTTTTCACTTAAATGGTCATTCAGATGCTGATCACCGGACGAAGTAGATCGTCTCGTTTACAGACTAAGACTGGAAGAGGAATTGTTAATTCCTTAATTAATAACCTGCCGGTGGAGCTGCATATCCCCGGTTATCAGTATTGCGGTCCCGGAACAAAAGTGATTAAACGTGTGAAAAGAGGTGATCAAGGAATTAATCCTTTGGACGTGGCGTGTAAGAAGCACGATTTAGCTTATTTAAATAATAGAGACGATATAAGTGAGCGACACCGAGCAGATTACGAGTTGGAACAAAGTGCTTGGAAACGAGTGAAATCTGCAGACGCTAGCGTTGGTGAAAAGAGTGCTGCGTGGTTGGTAACAAATATTATGAAAACAAAGCAGCGTTTTGGTATGGGTGTGTCATCAAGCAAAAGGAAGAGTCGCTCAAAAGTTGCTAAGAGGAAGCGGCGAGCTGGTAAGCAACGTGCTGGAAAGCGGGTGCGTGTGCAGAAAGTAGCTTTTGGTTCTGCTGTTCGACGTCCGATTCGAGCAGAATTGCTAAGAGGTGGTGGAAAGAAAATGAATATTCTAAATGCATCGAAAATAGCCGTTGCAGCAGCCCGTAAATCAGTAAAAGCAGCAGGTGGTAAACGAAAAGTCCGCACGCCTAGAATTATTCCGATTCCTAAAACTGGTGGAGTATTACCATTAATACCAATATTTGCTGGTCTGTCAGCCTTAGGCTCCTTAGCTGGTGGCGCTGCAGGTATTGTTCGTGCCATCAAGGACGTGAAGAAGGCAAATGCAGAAAAGACAGGTGCTACTTTAAAACTACGTGGAAATGGATTATATCTGAAACCATATCGTTCAGGTATGGGATTGTTTATGAACCATAGGAATATGTCAAAAAACTAATTGTGTCTCTACCCAATAGACCGCTATCAAATGTCGATCTGGAAAAGTATGTGTTAAAACTTAAGATACCTTACTTTAGGGGAGTTTATATGCGAGATTCATTACCTGCACGTGGTCCCCGACGGTATGAAGCAGCGATTATTAATTTGGATAGCGCATCGGGGGTAGGGACGCATTGGGTGGCATATCGAAAAGTCAACTCTGAAGTAACATACTATGATAGCTTTGGTGATTTGCCACCACCTACCGAATTGGTGAGATATCTGCAAACAGGTTCGAACGCGTCGAAAAACATTTACTATACATACGATCGTCAGCAAGAATTCGATTCAGTTTGGTGTGGCCATCTGTGTTTAAAGTTTCTCTCCGATATAAAATAATAATAATAATTATGTCTTTGACGTCACAAGTTGAACGCGATAACTACACAAAGATCTTGCACTTACTTAAAGTGTTTAAACATGTGGGTGGATTATTGAGAATGACTGCCGAAGAATTAGAAAACGTGCCAAAGGAACTAATGATTTCGATGGCGCCAAATGAAATTGCTATAGTTTGGGATAAGCTGTCAAATGAACTGAAAAGTGACGAGGATATGATGAAATATCAGTTTTGCTATGAACATTACAATAGCGACAGTGACGATTCCAACAAGGATGTGGGTGATGGGCCATTGCCTCGAAAATTATTTTGTTGTTACTGCAAAATTAGTGATGTGAATATAACAGCTGAAAATTCGATTAACACGACATCAGATGAGAAGAAAAAAAAAAGCGCTAGTGTATTAAACCCATTGAACTGTTGCAAATGATAATAAAAACAATCACAAATAGCTACTTAACGTCAGTCATGTCGCATACATTCACGCTAACAGGATCCTCGAGCGTGTTAAGCGCCGACTTTTATCCACCCATTGAACTGAGTACAACAAGTAAATATGGTCTTGCACTTGTCGGATTTTACACATATAATTCAATTTTTAACATTGATGAACACAACAACTCATTTGGTTACATAATTGATGAACAGAACAGCTCATTTGGTAAAATAAGGAAGGATGAAAAAATATCACATCTACTGACCATTCCACCAGGAGCATATGAAATTGATGAAATTGGTCAAGCTATGTTGACAGTTCTTAAAGAGTCAACCCGCAACGATAGTGATGAAATATTTTCGTTAACAGCCAACAATAATACATTAAAATGTGAGATGAAATCGAAGTATGACATTGATTTGGGTGGTGACAAAAGTATTGCCAAAATGTTGGGGTTTGACGCTAAAGTGTTAAAAAAAAATGAAAAGCATCAGTCAGTGTACAATGTGGATATTATGAAAGTACGCATTATACGGGTTGATTGTAATATAATCTCTGGTGCATTCCTGAACTCGTCGAAATGCCACATCCTATTTGAATTTGATATTGACGTTGAAGCAGGGTATAAAATTACGAAAGAGCCGCAGAATATTATTTATATGCCGATTATACCGGAAGGACGTCAGTTCATAGACAACATCAGTCTGCGAATCTTGGATGACGACGGAGATCTGATTGACTTTCGAGGGGAGAAGATAATTATTAAATTGGAATTAAAGAAAATAGCATAAGGATGGGTTTCTGCTTTAACACTCAACTACGTTTGTTGCATACTGTGAAAGATTCAGTTAAACATAATAAAAGTAAACAAAGTAGACAAACCAGGCTCATTCGTAATCCAGTCATAAGATCGAAAAGACCTCATCGGCAGCAGCAGCAGCAGCAGCAGCAGCTTTCTCGTGAAGATTACAGTTTTTTACGATCAATTGGTTTGAAAATACGAAAATCTAGAAAATGACGGCTACTAGTGAAAAGATCGAGGTTTTCACCGAACCTATCTTCGAGAACTCCATAATAAGTTTACAGGAACATACTTATAAACCATATGGTTCCCCAACATTTAAGAACTCTGATGAAATTCGTATTCCCGTACACTTTCAAGACATAATATTGGATGTTTCCGAAAGTTACATATACATCGAAGGTACTTTCAAACCTAAAGATGCAACAAAGAAATGTTACTTATCGAATAATGCTATAGCCTTCCTTTTCGACGAAATTCGCTATGAAATGGGTGGTGGTGAACAAGTCGCAATTGTCCGAAAACCAGGAATTACTACAACACTGAAAACGATGGCATCCTTCGGCGCCTTACAAAATAATTCTCTAATGGTTTGTGGATGGGGTCTAAATGAAAATAATCAAGCTCTTGTTGATGCCACAAGTCATGTATTCTCCGGAAAGCTCCCCCTAAAGTATCTAATGGGTTTTGCAGAGGACTATACCAAAGGAATTTTTAATGTTAAGCAAGAGCTTATTTTAATTATCGCTCGCAATTTTAGCAATTGTTATGTTGGTGAAGTAGAAGCAGACATTAATATTGATAAAATCGAATGGAGAGTTCGTCATATTATTCCCGACGATCGTCAAAAGCTAAAGATAATGTCTCGCATGAATAAAGGTGTAAATAGTGCCAATATTCCAATGGCATATCGAAAATGGGATTTGTACGAATTACCTGCCTTGCGACAAACATCATCAGACGTGTGGGCTTTAAGGACTAGCACCAGTCTCGAAAAGCCGAGATATTTGATTATTGGGTTCCAGAATAGTACCTATTGCGATAATAAAGCCAAAGATGCCACTCAGTTTACTGCAGCCAATATAAGTGACATACGAGTATACCTTAATTCCACTGTTTACCCATATGAACGGTGGAATTTAGAATTTGGGAAAAAATTATATGCTACAGCTTACTATACCTATGAGAACTTCCAGAGTAGCTACTACGGTCGAGAAATGGTGGACCCAATGTTAAATTACGTCGATTATCCTGACAACCCCATTTTCATCGTGGATTGCAGTCATCAACCAGAAGCTATCAAATCGTCCACAGTTGATGTCAAAATCGAGTTTGAAACACGAAACAGTAAATTTCCCAAAGACACTAAAGTTTATGCATTGGTTATTCACGACTCATTCTTAAGTTATAATATCTTAAACGGTTCAGTTACTAACAAATCTGTATTTTAATCTTTGTTTAATTTCTTACTGAAGCATCGCGCGATCGCATCCAACTCTAATTTACAATACCGATTTTACCCCTACTAATATGGATAAAATTAGAAAATAAGGTAAATCAATTTGTTAGCAATGTAGGTTGTAGTTAGTCTAGAAATAAATATTTTTTAATATTATATATAGTGTTTTATTATTCCAAAAGCTACAACTTTGCTTTTAAGTTTTGAACTGTGGATCGAGGGTATATTTTGATATTTGACAAGACATAAACTGTTAAAGATAAGAATATACAGAAATGTGTGGGAAAGAGAGAGAGAGAGAGGAAGATAGAGGGTGGGGCAAGATAATGTATATAAGCACCTATTTCGATTTGGAAATTCATTCTAACCCAAAATGTCATCAAGCTCGGATGCAGGTTATTCGAGCGATGAAGAACGACGCGTTCAATGTCATCAACATAGACGAGTACATCGTAGGGGTGGTAGGTTAAGAGAAAGATTTTGCATAGTGCAATCTTATGTAAAATGGGGCCTTCATGTCAACTTGTGTATGTATTGCTACACAACGAGATTTGCGGGTATACATGATGTTGGTTTCATCCAGACCCATTTTACAATAGGATTGAATAGAGCTATGCAAGATCACTCTTGGTGTAGTGCTTGTCGTGCAAGACTGTTTACGGTCTTTCATCAGGACTCATGCCTTATTTGCAATAGAATGTAAATTGTATTGCAAATAAAGCAGCTACCACCGGAATCGACTACCGTCCGAACCCTGACCCCCTCTTACCCATCCCCAGGTCCTTCTCGGAGGGCCACATAAAGAATTGAGCGTAGTTAGTTGTTTAATGTCACATATCCAGGGTGACACGACACTTTCGAGAAATAATTTCTCGATTGTGTTACTATGGATAAAGATATTATGTTATTTAATAAAAATGTAATATTCCTAACCAAATCTAATTTTTTTTTTCTGTTGAACCCATGGTTCACCTAACTCAGGACTAATAATACAATGGAATTAATATTAAGAATACAATTTTTATTGATAACAATTCTTATAATTGTATAGTAGTTTTACGTTCGATGTTGCACAGTGCCATGGTTGCGTTGTCGGATGGAAAAAACATGGTGGAAGCCTCTTAAATTTACTTAGTTTCGGTTCTCGTTCACAGGGAATATTGATCATAATTTCTTCGCTTATAAACTTCTTTAGAAATTTCATCTTTTCACTACCTTTTACGTAAACCTTGGGTGATTGATACAATCTCAATATATGATTAAATATGTTATTAAGTTCACACAATTCTATATTTCCAGACTCCCACTTCAATCCATGATAATTTTCGGCCCATTCAACACTCTTTAGCTCATTAACAGACAACATACTTTTATGAAAAG
The DNA here is from genome assembly GCA_963920685.1 of Polydrusus tereticollis. Lineage (NCBI taxonomy): Eukaryota > Metazoa > Arthropoda > Insecta > Coleoptera > Curculionidae > Polydrusus > Polydrusus tereticollis. The sequence continues at coordinate 84,886,711 of OY987329.1, read as the reverse complement.
GAGGTTTAAATAAATAATTGGCGGCACGAAACCCATCGTAAATTGCTATTTCTTTTGGAAAATATCCAAAAGAACAATGGTAGCCCTGGATATCAACAAAAATGTCTGAACGATATTCTGCCATGGTTGCTTGCAACTAACTAATGTATTTTGATGTGAAAATATGGTTTTATCCACATCTAGGATTGTACATTCAAAAGTTATCCCTACCACAATTTTTCAATAAATACGAGTAGAGCTTCACAACTAATTCATATACATCTTGGACATGGCCCAAGAAAGACCTGCAAGCCGTGGCTCGTCGCTGTTTAGCGATGAGACTGAATATGTTCCTCGACCCCAAGAAGGACCTGCAAGCCGTGGCTCGTCGCTGTTTAGCGATGAGACTGAAATTGTTCCTCGACCCAACAGACCACCACCATCGAGGCGAGTTGAAAATGTTGAGACCACTGGACCTGCGGACTCCACATCGGATGCGGGATCGGTAGAAGTCAGCGATGACTTTAGGGGTCCAGCCGATTCCACGTCTTGGTGGGATTTTGAAGATGATATGGACGCCGGTCCTGCGGACTCAACCACTCCGTAGAAGGACTACGATAAGTCCTATTCTCTTTCCTATGCGACCGCCCGAACCCTGACCCACCCGAACCCCCTTCCCCAGGTCCTCTTCGGAGGGCCACATAAAGACTTGAGCGTAGTTTAGTTATTCCGGACCAATTTATTGTGGTACGGTATTATTATTATTATTCAAAGCTTACCCTAAACATGATTAAAATTTAATTATTTTAAGGTGTCAGTTAATAAAACACTTTATACATTTTGTATTATTTATTTAGGTAAAAAATTATATACATAGTCATACAATATTGTAGCATTTTTAACGCTACAAGAACAAATATCTAAACTATGATATGAGCAATACGTAGTATCCATTGTTAATTTTGGTACATTAATAGAACCAGTAGTGAATTCTAAATTAACAATAGAAGGAGTTTTAAGGTTCTTTTCGGAAAAAGTATTAATTAAAAAATCCTTCTTTACTTGGCCCTTGACATAAATAGTATCGACATCGTGCAGAGCGTCGTAGAGAATCGGGAAAAGCTGGTCGAGATCCATTTCACCATAAGGATAGCAGAGACCATGTCGGTTTCCATATAAAAACAACACTTGCTTCTGGCATTGATACGATAGTTCATAAAACGGTATGGATGGTTTAAAGAAGTAACTTTTCATCTCCTTTCCATCATAAATAGCCAACTCTTTAGGTTGAAATTGTGGAACGCAGAATCCTTGAATGTCGACTACAACAAACTTCATCTCATCAAAGCTGGGAGCAAACTAAATTTTTTTTTTTAATTCAAGACACATTTTTGAAGGATATAGTAAAATTTACACCCCACCCCTAAAATATGGCTATAAATACGTATGCGCATAGCAGAATGTATCACTCTTCATCCAGCCATGGACGCTACTAGACTGATGTTGACCTCGACCAGGAAGAGGAAAATCGAAGAGTATTGGGCAGCCTCAAAGAAGAAATTTGAAGGGAAACCGATCGCTGTCGTAAAGCCGACAGTACAAGCACCACCACCACCACCACCACCTGTCGTCGTGGTGATAGAAGACGACGATGTCGGGGTGCCGGAACCACCAGCACCACGTCGGCGTTGGCGTCGCATAATTGCACCGCGATCTGTTCAGATCGCCAGAGGGGAACAGCCGAATTAACTGGTTTCCCTCAACTACCAAAAAACGGTCCTTTTCAGGACCACACTTATACTTTGAGCGTAGTTAGTTAGGTAGAAGTCCCATTCGTGGGATGATATAATACCAACAAGTGGTATTTGTTATCATCACACATAGAAAAGGGATTCTCTTTACTACATAATTCATCTTAAGGTGAATATGTTGAAAAATTAGTATCATATTAATTTTTTTAAGAGATTTCTCATCAGTTTAGAACAAAAAGGTACTAAACTTAAACCATCGGACGTAGTCTAAGCTACACAGTACCATTTTTTAAATTTAAATTAAATAAAAATTGATATTTCTTTTTTTCACCCAGTTCCTATTTTCATTAATTTTTTTTAGGCATTTCCGATAACTTTAGAGCCAAGAAGTATTAAACTTAAATTACTGGGCGTAGTCTAAGCTACACAGTGCCATTTTTTAAATTGCAATTAAATAAAAATTGATAATTCTTGTTTTCCCCCAGTTCCTATTTTTATTATTTTTTTTTAGGCATTTCCGATAACTTTAGAGCTAAGAAGTATTAAACTTAAATTACTGGGCGTAGTCTAAGCTACACAGTACCATTTTTTAAATTGCAATTAAATAAAAATTGATAATTCTTGTTTTCACCCAGTTCCTATTTTTATTAATTTTTTTTAGGCATTTCCGATAACTTTAGAGCTAAGAAGTATTAAACTTAAATTACTGGGCGTAGTCTAAGCTACACAGCACCATTTTTTAAATTTCAATTAAATAAAAATTGATATTTCTTGTTTTCACCCAGTTCCTATTTTTCATTAATTTTTTTATGCCATTTCCCGACATTTTACGCAAAAATTTCATAGCACAAAAATAATTATTTTGTTGCAAAGAACCGGTTTCCAATTTTATTTTGGCAGTTTTATTAAAAATTAGCCCTTCAACCCTTAATGCGCATGCTTGTGGACTTAAAAAAAAAAAAACCCCTACGGGCGCCTACGGCGGGCCGTCCCAACCCCCGCTAACCCCAACCTGAACTTGTTCAAACCCACCCGGGTCTCGCGAGTCGTTTCCGCATATTCCCGACAAACTATTTTCATTCCTTAATTCGCTTATTTCAATACGTTAAGCTTACATTTTACGATTTATAAATTTTAAATTGAAAAAAACCTATTTTTCTATTCAAGTTTTCTAAAATATTTTAGACGTGTTTCGGCGTTTTTTTTTATTTTCAACCGTTTTCACGCAATAAGGCGTCAAAGTTACACATCTAAAAATAGCCAAAAACTCACTTTTTTAAAATGGTTCTTTTTCGATTTTAAAAATTCGATTTATATTAAGGAAACTTGCCTCTATCACTTTGTCCAGTAACTATTTGCGATATTTTTTACTGTTTTTTCATAAATTACAGCCAAAGTCGCCCTTTCTTAGAAAAATTAAAAAAATGGTACTATATTTGCTGTTTCCCTATTTTCTTCAATTTTTTCCATTATTTTTTAATCTAATTCTGATATAACAAGTTGTGCTCTTCATTTTTGGTCCTACACTTTTTACGCTTAATTGCATAGTTTGTCCATAAAATACCAAATTCATATTATTATTTTCCTCAGGGTAGTACCGGCTATTAGGGGATGATACCAAATTTTTAATTTTTAACTTTTTACACTTTAAAAAATGGTACTGTGTAGCTTAGACTACGCCCAGTAATTTAAGTTTAATACTTTTTAGCTCTAAAGTTATGGGAAATGCCTAAAAAAAATTAATAAAAATAGGAACAGGGTGAAAACAAGAAATATCAATTTTTATATAATTGCAATTTAAAAAATGGTACTGTGTAGCTTAGACTACGCCCAGTAATTTAAGTTTAATACTTCTTAGCTCTAAAGTTATCGGAAATGCCTAAAAAAAATTAATAAAAATAGGAACAGGGTGAAAACAAGAAATATCAATTTTTATTTAATTGCAATTTAAAAAATGGTACTGTGTAGCTTAGACTACGCCCAGTAATTTAAGTTTAATACTTCTTAGCTCTAAAGTTATCGGAAATGCCTAAAAAAAATTAATGAAAATAGGAACTGGGTGAAAAAAAGAAATATCAATTTTTATTTAATTGCAATTTAAAAAATGGTACTGTGTAGCTTAGACTACGCCCAGTAATTTAAGTTTAATACTTCTTAGCTCTAAAGTTATCGGAAATGCCTAAAAAAAATTAATGAAAATAGGAACTGGGTGAAAAAAGAAATATCAATTTTTATTTAATTTAAATTTAAAAAATGGTACTGTGTAGCTTAGACTACGCCCAGTAATTTAAGTTTAATACTTCTTAGCTCTAAAGTTATCGGAAATGCCTAAAAAAAATTAATGAAAATAGGAACTGGGTGAAAAAAAGAAATATCAATTTTTATTTAATTGCAATTTAAAAAATGGTACTGTGTAGCTTAGACTACGCCCAGTAATTTAAGTTTAATACTTCTTAGCTCTAAAGTTATCGGAAATCCCTAAAAAAAATTAATTAATATTCGAAACGGTTGAAACGAAGAATTATTAAATTTTCTCTCAATGAAATTTAAAAAAATGGAGATGTATAGTTTAGACTATGTCCAACATTTTAGGTTTAATACTTTTTTGTTCCCTAGTGTTTTTTATTGTTACTGAAGTTCAGTAAAATAAAACAAATTATATAATGTAATATTATAACTTTTATTGTTATAACTTGTATAATATAATATGTACAATTTTTACATTGCTAATATCTAACACCGCAAATCTTTTTTAATGGTATAATGTGTACAATTTTTTCATTCCTAATATCTAAGACTTAAAATCTAACATAAACACCTACAACTAACTTATCCATATCTTACATATCCGCGGCATAAGAAAAGTGGCAAAAGTGTTTAAGCCGCTGCTTACACTTTGCTATCTTTTCCTGTGCCGCCTCCATCCTTTTCCTTAATTCTAAAATTTGTCTCTCGCACTCCTTCACTTCACTTACACTGTCTTTCATGTCCCTAACTATAGATTGTCTAATGCTAAACGCAGCAGCCACTGCCTCTCTTTGGCTGGGCGAGAACTCACGCAGCCATTGAGGTTCGCTCTCCGTCGTTGTTGTCTCCTCTACGCGCCGCTTCTTCAATGGCCTCAGCCCTGCACTAGGAGATTTGGGCCTCTTAAAAGACTGGCCAGAATGTCCGGACGCCGTTGCTGCTGTCGCCACTACTGGCAAGTCGGTGGGCTTCTTTTTCTGTAGCGACAAGCTCCGTGGTCCTGGCATTTTCAGCAACTTCTCTAATTTGCTTCCACCTGCTACTGGGCTCGCCTTTTTCACAACAACATCGCTTAAAACGACGACGTTCTGGTCCCGCTGCTCCAGATGTTGTCGAGTAGAAATTTCGGCCAACATATTGTTGCAGGCCTCGTCCTCTACACGACCTTGTTCCGTCCGTTCGCTCTGGTCCATGGCCCATTCGGCGACGGTATGCGGTGTTAAGAGGGACGAAGGGTCAAATCCCTCCAACATTGCTTCTTCAGCCGCACTTCCGAAGCTAAATTCTGACAATAAGTCGCTCTCCATTTTTTCAACTTTGTTTTTTTTTTAACACTACTAAGACAGTAATACACACACAAGTCGTACAACAACTGTGAACTGATCTGCTGCTCTTGGGTCGACTGTCTTTATACACATCAAGACCACCCCCCACTTCTCAATTCCCGCTTCTCGACTCTAACCGACAAGGGCACCTTCGTGCGCCCTTTTCGACCTCACTACTACTTGCCAAGGGCAAATAAACAACTTATGCTACAAACTGTCCTACACATTCCTATGTTATGATCACTATTTTTTTAACTTAAAGTTCTACTAAATATGGATTTGCCAGTGGAGCGTTCTATCACAAAGCTATACAAAATATTGAATTACTTTCAGTAAATTTGCTAAATTTTCTTCAGGGTCCGCACTATAAAACTCTATATCTTTATGTCCCCAAGGTAAAGTTTTTGTGGTTGATGGAATTATGAAACGCTTGTCGTCATAATGACTAAGAGCAATTTTATTAATAACTTGTGTGTAAATATCGTGTAATTCACTTCGAAAAGTTTTCATCTTCCTAAATATTAAACCGCCGTTTTCAACGATTTTTCGGTAATCGTCCAAATGAAGCTCCTTCTCGATAACTGATTTTTTTATCCCTTTGGCTTTTTTTAATTCGTTGTTCAATGATTTTACGTAGTAAGCTTTTGCCCCAGTTCCAAAAAAACCGATTATCGGATCACATGGAAATTCATCCTTCATTCTACCCAACACTGATTTTCTCTTAATTACATTAAATTTATTATTTTCGGGATAATTTGAGGTGTCGAATTTATCTGGGTTCTCTGCAATTACTCGATAAAAATCATCGGTGAACACTTTTAATATCAAAGAATCCGTGTCCGTGTAAAGTAAGGAAGCATTACTGCCAAACTTCTTTTTAATAAAGTTATAGAAAAAATCATAAATTACTGTTTTCGAGATATCCAATATGGAAAAACCAATATATATAGGTTTATTATAAATAATTTTTAATTTATCCATGTGGATCGCGACAAAATCTTTTGTAAATATGGATCTACTATTAAAATTGGGACGAGCAATTAATGCTCTTGCCCCAACTTTACCTACACCATTTTCCCATTGTGTTATTAATTTTATATCTTTACGATTTTCAACGTTTTCCATAGTTTTTCCAAAAATAGCATTTATTATCAATTTAAACAGATCCTTACCAAATTTTGTTGTTGACTTGTTACGCAAATCCGTATTAAAATCGATATATTTCTTTAACCACTTTGACTGATCAAATTTTAAAATTCTATGAGTCCGCATTACCATTAGACCGTTATCGATGGCTTGTTTTAAAGTTCTATAATGAACAATATACGTCTTTTTATCTTTAAGATTGGGAATCAATTTGGACAACTTTGCCTCCTCTGTAGGTGGCATTATATTTTCCACTAAGAAAGGAAGATCAGAATGTAAGTCATGCAATTCTTCCGGATAATGCACGTCTACTTCCAGAACGTATCCGTGCGGACTTTCATCACCCACATTCATAATATTTAAATCTAAAATTTCACGTTCTGATAGCCATCGAAAACCACCAAAGGGCAATGCTTGGGACATACTATGACCGTATAGGTTTGTTGCATCTAAATATGATATAAATGAAGAAGGTTCTGAGGGATCGTAGTTGGGTAAATAGGAATTATTTGCGATGTGCTTCCTTTCAGTACACTGACTTATCCCGCCGCGAATACCTTTTTTAAAAAAGTGAATTATATCAATGTCTGTTAAAAGCTCTAACTTTACCTGGGTCATGCGCAACATGCAATCAAAAGATAAACTTGGTAGGGTAAAATACTGTGCGGGGTCCAATTTATAAACTTGCAAACAAGTATCGCGAAACTGTTCGAAAACATCTGCTAATAATAAAACGTCTGATTTTATATATAAATCAGAGTAATCCCCTAAATTCTTACACCCAAATAAATTCCACACTTCCTTGGCTCTCTGATAACATTCATCACTTATGTGCTCTTCTCGTAATGTGTCATAAAACTGATTTTTAGTTGGAAGAGTTGCAAAATTCATTTTTTCAATTGAATCGATAAAATTGTACGGAAAAACACCCTTTTGACGCATCAAATTAAATTCACGCACGTCAGCAAAATGTTTACGTGTTTCCTTAAAATCGTTAACACTTAAACCATTACCCAAGTTTTCCAGTGATGTTGATAGAAACTTAAAGCTGTCGATGAATCGAAGCTTTAAATTTTTTCTCTTTGTTTCACCAGTTTTCTGATCTACATAATCGTGCATGTAAATGTTCTTTGTAAATGATATATACTTTTCCTTGCTTTGAGCTATAACGTCAATTTTGTCACCATATCTACATAATTCTTTTATAAACATATGGCTGTCGTAGCCGCTTAAATTATGAAATATGATTGGTACAAAAGTAGGTACTTTATAATTTAGGTTACAAATTGAATGTGCGGCACCATACCTTTTTCTACCAGTTATGTGACAATGATCCTTTACTTTTATATCACTTTCCTCAAAAGGTTGTTCACATATACCACATAGTGTGGCATTTTCAAACTCTGTTTTTTCACTAAGTGTTAATGGGTTCATTGGCTTTATATCCTTTAAATAGGTATTGTAAAGATATCTTAAATCGGTTTCTATGGAATCTACAAAAACTTTACCAGCATCTTTTCCGCGATATAGCTCAAACTTGGAAATTGAATCGTCGAAAGAACATTTTATCAGATATGCAAAAGAGTATGGTTCGTGCTTGAAATTATTTATGGTATAAGAACTTGTGGGATTGGGCTCGACAGTTTCGACTGGTTTTAAAACGGATTCAAAATCCGCATAAACGACAAAAGGAACTCGCATTTGCTTTTCTATACCTTCAAATTTTAACATATTTTCCGGTATGCTCTTTCCAAATTTATCAATTTTTAGATCCGTTGACGGTGTCAATGAATAGATGTGTTTACAATCATTTTTTTGATGCATTATTAAAGCTGTTGGTGAACGAAAATATATAAGACAACCGTCACAAAAATATAGTCTATCATGATGCCGTGAAATTTGGCTGGATACTAGACGAGATAAATCAATTATCCAACAATAATGACTTGTTGAGCAGCTTTCGTCACAAATATGTTTATTACTGCGGCCTTTAATATTACAATCTTTCGTAACCATAAGCAAATTTACGTGCTTCTGTAGCTTCCTTGTAGCATATCTTAGTGGTCCGACCACCTCATATTTTAATTTATTATCTTCAAAACTACTCTCCAAACCGTATACATTAACTGAAATATTATTCATCTCTTCAAATTTTGTGATACCGCTCAATTTTACTGGAAAATCCATACCTGTTACATTTATGACTGTTGAGTAGTGGGGGTACGATGTGAGTTGTGTCGAAGCCATGGCTGCAGGAAATAATGCTGATGTAATGGCCCAAGCAAAACAGCATTCGTCCTGATTGATTACATTCACCACAGCTTTTTTGGCGTTGATGCATTGCGGCAACGGTATATATGATGAACCACCCAGAGGTGAATACTTGTTAATATTCACTTCTAGATGAAGTATTTTCTCCAGAGCCCAACCTGCAAATAAAAATGGAATTAATTACTTTAGAGCACTTTAACCATTCAAATGTCAAAAACAATATTTATTTAATCTGTTCATTTTCTAATAATTCTTAAATACCTGAATCTTTCTCCTGAAATTCGGTTGACTGAGCTTTCATTGCCTCCACAAATGATTGGTAAACATCATCCAAGTCGCTCCCTATTACAACTATTTCATTGGAGGTATTAAATGACTTTTCACTAAATGTTTCCTGCGATGGTAGAAAGTATCGACCAACAACAACCATGTTTATTTTTAAGGACTTTTGGACACGTAATATTTCACTCATCAAAGCCAACACTCGGGGTTTAATTTCTTCGAAAAATAATGTGTAGTCTACATGTTCACCATCACTATTTATACGATAAGATATAAGCCTATTTTTAAATGCGCCTTGTATAACTTGAACACCGTGGGACACCGTCACACAGGACTTTTCTTTATGCTGTAATGTTCTCTGATGCGCAAACATTTGATTGTGTGGCACATTTACGTTACATAAGGTGCAAGTTTGCATAGTCGACGTTGATGCAGCACCATCAACTCTACGTCGCTTACCCCAATCTTCATTATTAAATCTTGATACACACGATTCTCTTTTATGCCGTTCCATACTATAGCTACGAGTAAATGCCGTTCCACAGTTTTCACACACGTAATTCATTGTAATCAATTATTATTGTTGTTCACTTGTTATTCACTAAAACTCGTGACTTACACTAAAAATCAAATTACTTGAAATGGTTTATAAAGCCGACGTTATAATGGTGGGGGGTTATGCTAAGGTCAAGTTCAAGGTCAAGATCAAAGCCAAGTTGAAGGTCAAGTTCAAGGTCGAGTTGCTCAAGGTGAAGCCCGGGTTACTCAAGGTCAAATTCGGATTAGTCAAGGTCATTCGGGTTCGGTCAAGGTCATCCAAGGTCAAGGGCGTTCGGGTTTGGTCAAGGTCATCCAAGGTCAAGGGCGTTCGGGTTCGGTCAAGGTCATCCAAGGTCCAGGGCGTTCGGGTTCGGTCAAGGTCATCCAAGGTCAAGGGCGTTCGGGTTCGGTCAAGGTCATCCAAGGTCAAGGGCGTTCGGGTTCGGTCAAGGTCATCCAAGGTCATTCGGGTTCGGTCAAGGTCATCCAAGGTCAAGGGCGTTTGGGTTAGGTCAAGGTCATCCAAGGTCAAGGGCGTTCGGGTTCGGTCAAGGTCATCCAAGGTCATTCGGGTTAGGTCAAGGTCATCCAAGGTCATTCGGGTTAGCTCAAGGTCATCCAAGGTCAAGGTCATCCGGGTTAGATCAAGGTCATCCAAGGTCATTCGGGTTAGGTCAAGGTCATCCAAGGTCAAGGGCGTTTGGGTTAGGTCAAGGTCATCCAAGGTCAAGGGCGTTCGGGTTCGGTCAAGGTCATCCAAGGTCATTCGGGTTAGGTCAAGGTCATCCAAGGTCATTCGGGTTAGCTCAAGGTCATCCAAGGTCAAGGTCATCCGGGTTAGATCAAGGTCATCCAAGGTCATTCGGGTTAGGTCAAGGTCAAGGTCATAAAAAGTGGAGGGGGGTTGTGCTTCTTCCCATTACGACACTACTGAACTTCTGCTATTAAGTTTTAATTTAGAATTATGCCATATTTTGATATTTTGGGTAATTTTTCTGACAGCTTGTCGTTCAAAGAAAGGAGGAAAACTTTCTTAACAATTTCCTTAAGATGCTCATACAAAATGTTATATAACCGTCATTTTCCTAATATTGTTCTCTGGACAGACAAACAGAAAATAAAAATCAAGTTTAAACATCGTTTTGGATTTAACGCGTGCTGGCGTATTTTAGGAATACGAATTATTGGATCCATAATTTATGAAGGAACACTAAATTCGGAAAAATACGAACAATTTTTACGAAACGACACCGAACATGTTCTAGACGACCTTCCTCTAGTAGTAACTAATAATATGTGGTTTCAACAAAATTCATAGTTCCAGAAATAATATGGAATATTTAAGAGAACGCTTTTAAAACAATTTAATTGCCACGCGTGGTCCTATATGCTGGCCTCCGCGATCCCAAGATATTACACCGATTGACTTTTTTCCGGAATTCCTTGGCAATGAAGTTTACTTAAAGTCTTTTTAAAATTATGATGAAGGAATAACTCCAGAAGTATTAAATAACGTTATGGAAGAAATTGTTTACCGGTGTTAGTTATGTTTGGAGAATGAGAGTGGAATATTTCAAAATGAAAAATAATTTCAATTTTAAAAATGCAAAATAAATATTCATTAATACCTACTTGTTAGATATTTTAAATTAGCTTCTGTTGTTCATACGTTTCTAATGGTAGTTTCCTTTTATTATGTGCTATTATTTATGCATTTGAAAATTAATCTACTATTATCAAGGAGTAACCCAACTAATTAGAGGCGAAAGTAAGCGTTCCCGCCTGTTCTAATTTTTTATGCGCATGTGCAAGGTGGCCATTTTACATGTATAATTCGCAGCTAAGTTCACAGCATCCGCAATCTGTCAAATCGTTTGCTTACTTCTAAAAAACTAAACGAACCTTTATTTTTCTGCAATTTAAAGTGAAAAGTGATTTGTAGTTCTTGATTTTACAATTCAGAAGGGATTTCTTTTAATTTTAAAGTCGGGAGTAAAAAAGCAAAAAGGTGGCATATTGTGTGCTTATCTCGAACGCCCTTCTAAAATCGGCAAAGGAATATCATTTCTTAGATTTGCTAAGGATATTACAGGTATGTACAGGGTTTTTCCGTATATTTTGGAGCACCCCTGGAGCTCTTATTTTAAGGCCTAGAAAAAACATTAAATTACCAAAGTTGCATTATTTTTCATGACCTGTTAGAATTTGTCATCGAACAAAACAAATAAACATCGTAAATTTGTTTAATAATGCCAATGTGGATTTCTTTAAATGGGACACCCTGTATATTACACAATTTTTTAATTCCCCACTTATTTCTGATTCCAAATATGTATAAATGTTATATGTTTACTTTAGTCGTTTAGGCAATATTTCATTTCAAAATATCGCATATTATTATGAGAAAATCAAAATTGCCCTGAGAAACAATTTGGTTATTATTAATCGCTTATGGCAACTTACTTATGTCACAAATAATTTATCATACGTTGAATAGTCTTGTCATAATGGGTTACTCTAAAGACGAAAAATTCGATGTTATACGACTATATTATGCGAATCGCAACAACGTTAAAATGACTAGGCAAGAGTATAGACGTTCATTTCCAAATAGACAAACGCCATCTATTAATACAATAAGAAATATAGTTAAACAATTTCGGGAACGCAAGTCTCTTGAACGAAAAAAACGAACTGTACCAGAAAGCGAAGATGATTTATATTGTTATTCTTTGTTGGTAAGTGATCTCAAGAGATTTTAATTGTTTGCAAAAGTTTTAAAAGTCCCCATTTTATTTTTAGAAAATCCATTTAGTTCTATGCCAAAAGCAGCAACGTATTTTCAAAAATCCTGGAAAAAAATTCACAGTGTGTTAATAAGGCATAACTACTTTCCATATAGAATTATGCCAGTCCAAGGTCTCACGGAAGACCACATTCGTCAAAGATATCAATTTTGCGCCGAAATTTTACGTCTTATGAGAGAGGATGCAGGTTTGACAAATAAAATCGTATTCACAGATGAGGCTTCATTCACAACATCTGGCATGTTCAATAGGAAAAACAAACGGTATTGGTCAACAGAAAATACTCACCAATATCAAGTTGTTAAGGTTCAAGGCAGACAGTCATTAAATGTTTGGTGCGGAATATTGGGAGGCAGAATCTTGGGGCCTATTATATTTGAAGGAACACTTAATGGGGATCGATATAGGAACTTTCTAGAAAATGAAATTGAGCATGAATTGCGAAACATTCCAAATCGGCAAGAACTAATTTGGCAACAAGACGGGGCACCCCCACACAACATTCGATCTGTGGTTACATATTTAAACAATCATTATTATCTGTGGATTGGTAGAAATGGCCCGATTAGGTGGCCCGCAAATAGCCCAGACCTAACACCTCTAGATCTATTTTTATGGGGCTATTTAAAAAATAAAATCTATTATGATAGACCAGAAACTATAAATATTCTTCGTCATAAAATTGAACAAGAAGTTTTACTACTTAAAAGGGAAAATTTGGTTTTTGTTACAAACGCTTTAAGAAAATGGAGAGATAATATTCAAAAATGCTATGACAGTGGTGGTGGATATATAGAACCATAATATTGTTTTATAAATTATTATCATTATTTATATGAATTGTAACTTAATAAAGCTTTTAGTTTCTAGCATGTTTTCCTCATACTAATCTTGATTTTGTAATACGCAATATTTTGACATAAAATATTGTCTAAACGACTAAAGTAAACATATAACATTTATACATATTTGGAATCAGAAATAAGTGGGGAATTAAAAAATTATGTAATATACAGGGTGTCCCATTTAAAGAAATCCACATTGGCATTATTAAACAAATTTACGATGTTTATTTGTTTTGTTCGATGACAAATTCTAACAGGTCATGAAAAATAATGCAACTTTGGTAATTTAATGTTTTTTCTAGGCCTTAAAATAAGAGCTCCAGGGGTGCTCCAAAATATACGGAAAAACCCTGTACCTACATTATATACAAATATTTTGCTTTTGAAAACCTAGAATGTATGTGGATTTATTAGAGTAGAGTACATTATTATCTGGGATACCCTGTATCCGTGAAAAGGATATTATTATAAACAATGTTTCTTCTGAATTATCTTTCTACGAATTAATCAAAATATTTTTATAATAAAATCACGTCTTCCATATTTTTATTTTTTAAAAGGGATTATAAGTACCTATTTCAGTGTTAATGTATTTCGACTATATTCTGTTGCTTAATGCGAGAGAGTAATAAAATAAATTTGCAATGACAGGACCAATAAAGCAGGGTGGACAACTTAAAGGTTGCATTGTAAATTTTAGGTAAATCGCAATGATAGTTTTCAAAAATTCAGTATTTCAGATGTTTAAGACCTACACACCCCGAATCGGACCTAAATTAAAGTCACCCTAATTTGCATTCAATAGAAAGGCTAGTTTGGTGAATGAAAGTAATGTGACAGAGGCGTTACTACAGGTAGTTTATTAGAATAATAAGTATAATAATAATTATACTTGATTATAAATATAGAGATAGGCAGATAATTGAGATATTAATTATTATAATATTAAGTAGATGAAAACGTATATAGAAGTAAGAATTATATGAAAATAGATAAATTGGAATAAATATAAATATTTATAAAAAAAATCTACTACGTACAAGTTACGTCTTTCAAACGAAAAAGTTCGTTTTTAAAAAACACGGTTTATTTGTTAAGCAGTTACATTAACATGTACATGAGAATAAAGAATACCAATATAATCTTAATAGATAGAATTTATAAGCTTCGTCTTATCTCTTGCTGATGAAGGCTTCTTAGGATTCGTGGACTTGGTCAGCTGTTATGCTCACATAACTTACAATACAACTTGATTTTTAAAATTTAGTCATCATGTTCCGAGTAGTCGTCGGGGTTCAGAGAAATAATAAGGTGCTTTCTAGCATGTTATCAGCTTCCCACATTGTTTCTTCTATTTCATTCACATGTTCGATGCACTTACTCCATTTTTCACAATCCACTGTCTTTATTCCCTCTTGCAAGAGGGTTTCAACGTATCTCATTCTAAAAGTGGTGTTATGCCTTGCTACAAACGCTTTTACTTACGCCCACACCAATTCTATGAGGTTTAATTCAGAGTGATATGGCGGAAGGCGAAGTACCGTTGATTTCGTCGACAACAAATTTCGTCCAAAGAGGTTTATTTAACTTTACAATCTCCAGTAGCTCCTTTTTCAACATATCTTTATGATATGGCTTCTTATTTACAGTAAGTCAATAAATTATGTCATTTTTTCTCCAAGAAGACGTTGGTATACTTCCGGATTTTCTTGAGTGGTAGCTGGCATTATTCATGACTATAACAGACCCAGGAGGAATAAGATCTAGGATTTGCTGGAAGTATTCTTCAAGGACATCAGCGTTCATGTATTCATGATAGTCTCCAGTCCGTATTGATTTAAATGCTAGTAAGCCGCCATCGACAAATCCATTTTTGCTAGCAATGTGAGTTATTATTGACCTTTTCCCGAGGGTGCTTTTATTCCAGTAGACCATCCTTCCGTAAAAGCTTGCCTCGCGCTTTTTATACGTTTATCCTGCCATATTTTACCAACGGTATATCCTTCATTTAACCAAGTTTCGTCCACAGATATTCCTATTTTGCCTTCGAAATTGTCTAACTGCCCTCAAATATCGTCCTCGCCAGCAGATAATTTCGTCTTTCTCTATTAAAAGTGATTTTCTGTTTTGAGCTTTCTCATAAAAAAAATTCATTTCCTGCAAAGTTTTCCATAGTTTCTTCTTATGCATGGATGAAAGGAAATCATCCTTCGTCATTTTAGACATTATTTTGTCCAAGATAGGTATTTCTTTTTTTAAGTAAAGGTGACCTGATGGGGCCGCGTTTATCCTCGTGCACAAGTCGGTATATTGTTGAATGTCCGACTCAAGTCATATTCGAACACATTTTAACTATTTTTGCAACTCCTAAGGTTGAATTTTGGTGGCGAAGAGCGTTGAACACATTGAGAATAATGATTTTCTCATTTTTAGAAAGCCCAGTTTTACTAATCCGTTTCTCAGCAACAGAACAGAGCAAATTCAGAAACACTAGTCAGTCATTCTCAAGCACGACGTTTTTCAACAACTGCTGGAAAGTAACTAAACATTTCAATTTTTTGAAACAGTGAGGCACAGGTAGTTTACCTACCCGATCTCGGGACTTCTGACAATAATCATAGGTACAATAAAAATAATTGGATACAGCTATCGAATACGGCGAAGACCACTGGGTTTTATAGTTTAATAATGATTAATTACTCTCTCGCATTAAGCAGCAGACAAGCTAAAATTTTATTTTGCCAAAAAATAAAACATAAAACATGGCGTGTAGGTAAAAAAATGATGCTGTGAATAATGATAAAGTTTTAAATTACCTTCATAATTTTTTAATTATTCTCACAATGTTAAAAAAATAAAAACCAGGAAAAATAATGGTGGTATGGATATTACAAATTGTGGGTAAGTGCTTTCCATTGGCAATACGTTTTCTGTTATTCTACGATTTCTTTTCTCTGGACCCGCATTACGTCCTACTGATATCACAACATCGGAACATCCTGCTTACAGCCCCTGTTCAACTAGGCCAAAGACGATTTGAAAAATGAGTCCACATCCACGTCACTTTACGACGAGCCTTTTTTGTTAGCAGAGTTACAACTGCGTAATCGCTTATGGCTATAATTTGTGATAAAAATTTACTAGCAATAATCGAAAATTACCAAATAGAACTTTTAAGAACGTATGTAAGGATTTAATTGATAACTAATTTGTTCAATTTAATGCGCTTACGCATTTTGGTACTTTTATTCTCGAATACAATATTGAAAAGATCCTTTTAATTGTGTTTGTCTCCCTGTTTTTCATCTTTAAGGGTATATAAATTAAAGATTTTATGTTTTTAAAAAGTTTTAATTTTTTTATCAATCTTGATTAATTAATTCTTTACAAAAAATGGGACTAACTTATTTACGGGTTATAGGGCCTTAGGTCCCCAGTACACCCAAAAATTTTCATAAATATGTTTTAAACCTTTATAAATAAGTCTTCAACAAAATGAAATCGCTCTTAAATTCTAACAAGATCTCTCTTCCTTGCTTTTAAACAAATATCACGATATTAATTGAAATGTCACACAATTCCATTTATGCAGTGTGTCCACGGATTGACTATCGAAGAGGAAAAACTTTTTTATTTGTGGGTTTATGAAAAAAAGTTATTTTTTCATAAAAACTCCTGCCTGTTCTCAAACGACCAAAAAGCACATTATTTTTTCAAATTTATTTACCAGATGTTCAGAATTTAGAAAAATATGAAAAAAGCTAAGAACAAAGTACCCTTATGTGTAAAGAAAGAGGATAAAAAGTAATTAGTAAAAGTTGTTGTGGTTGAAACCTACGTCTCATTACCAAGTTTTGACTTATTAGCTAAATGTACAGAGACCGGCAAAAAGTTCCACCTCATAAAATATGATTTGATTTAAATTAACGCATCTTGCAAATTAGTTAGTCTTTAGCGGCAGGTCACTTCTCGACACCAAATTTGTCTTGTACCTAACTCTGTAGAAAGGGCCCTTTAAGCCGATAGGCTTTCTCGACACCATGAATATTAAAATCGATAGAATTAGAATCAAGTGGCCATTCCATGGGGGTACCTGCCTGTCTACATATTTAATAGGGCGGCGGAACTTTCGGCCCCATATTGGGTAAGGTACCTGCTAGAACCTGGCCGGTGAACTTAAAAAAGGCGAATTGAACCAAAAAGGTGGATTAGATGTCGTGTTAGCGCTGTTTAACCAATATAAGTCTATAAAAGGGGCAAACAATTAATAATAATATTCCCCGGTGAACTTGAAAAAGACGAATTGGAACCAAAAAGGTGGATTAGATGCCGTGTTAGCGCTGTTTAACCAATATAAGTCTATAAAACCTTATACCTGCGTAAGGATTCTGCGGAATGCATCTGCGGAGTTCCATGCTGCTCTAATTTTAATTAGTTTTTCGTTGTGGGCTGAAATGGACATTACCCAAGCTCACTAAAATTCATCTTACTTGTTTGTGTCGAGAAAGGCTATTAGTTTACCTAAAACCTTAACGTTTGGTGTCGAGATCGGCTATAGGATTAAAAATGGCAGGTATTTGGTGTCGAGATTGGCTACGCCCGTCTTTAGAAGGTATTATTCTGTAAAATATTATCTTTATACGAGGAATTGCCGAAAACGGCTAAGTAACTACCCATATTATTAAAAAATCAATTCGTTTTAAAATAAAACCGTGCACTATTCATAATTAAACGAATTTATTAGAGAACGAATGAAGAGTAAAAAATTTTCTTAAACAAATGTAAGTGAAAAAAAGCAGGTTATCAGCAAAAAAAACTATTCAAAGGTTCCTCCACCAACCTCCTCGCATCGTTGGACTTTCTTAATAAATGCTTTATATGGGTTTCGTATCTCTTACAATGGGATAGCTTGAATCGCTTCTCTAATTCTAATTTTTAAATTATCAAGATCAGGTTCTAATTGAGATGCATACACTTTCTGGGTAAGGTAGCCCCACAAGTAAAAATCCATTATTGTAAGGTCGGGACTTCTTGGCGGCCAAGGGATTGGTCCATATCTCCCAATCCAGCGCTCCGGAAACTGTCGATTCAACCATTCCCGCACAATAACAGTGGAATGCGCAGGATGACCATCTTGTTGAAAATATGCAGTTCGCCTGTCAATAAGTGGCATATTATTTAAATAATGAAAAAAAATTGTATTTAGCATTTATAAATAAGTATGCTGATTCATATTTGCTTCAAAGAAGTACGGTCCAATTATTCCGTTGCACACCAAACGTTAACTTTCTTGAAGTACTGTCTTCTGCAGTGAATTCGAAAATGGGGACTCTCAGTTGACCAGTAACGTAGAATTTGGGAACTAACCACTCCATTAGTTGAGGTAGTAGCTTCATCGGAAAAAATAATATTATGAAAAAGTTTCTATTTTGTAAGTATTTCTGACCAACCCATAAACAAAAATCAAGTCTTTTTGCATCATCATTTGCTTCTAGAGTATGAACAATATTAGGTTTATATGGCCTGACTTGATTAGCTTTAAAAATTATTTGCAAATATGATTTACTATAATGTTTCCAATTTGGGATGCTCTGATCGTTAGCGATGTTTTGGGAAATTGCCGAACGGAATCCAGCGCAATAATTGCCCCAACATTTTCTTCTTCATTGATAGGAGTTTTCTTCTTTTTAATATTTAAAACGCTTCCTGTTCTTCTAAATTTTGAAACAATAGATTTAACTGATATTCAGTTAATGGTAAGATTTGGCCTATTTCTCATTAAACATTCTTGTTACATACGAGTATGAGATATTTTCTCCTAAACCATAACATTGGACAATAAATACTTTTTGTTCTAACGTTAGCATTTTTTTTACTGTCATAAATTGAGCAATGACATTAACAACATTTTTAATTTGTTAAATACGTCGCTCCGCGATGTCAATCGTCCATTGTCATCGAAACGTATACTATAGAGATTTTACAGAATAATACCTTCTAAAGACTAACTAATTTGCAAAATGCGTTAATTTAAATCAAATCATATTTTATGAAATGGAACTTTTTGCCGGGCTCTGTACATTTAGCTAATAAGTCAAAACTTGGTAATGAGTCGTAGGTTTTCAACCACAACAACTTTTACTAATTACTTTTTATCCTATCTTTACACATAAGGGTACTTTGTTCTTAACTTTTTTCATATTCTTCTAAATTCTGAACACCCGGTATATAAATTTGAAAAAATAATATGCTTTTTGGTCGTTTGAGAACAAGCAGGAGTTTTTATGAAAAATAACTTTTTTTCATAAACCCACAAATAAAAAAGTTTTTCCTCTTCGATAGTCAATCCGTGGACACACTGTATATCCCTTCTTAAAACTTTCATAGGAAGAACATCATCTTTCTTAATAATCTACTAAATGTGACAAACCTTTCATAAGTACTTTTAATTAAAATTTTGATCTAAGATTTCAGTATGCTGATTACGTTCACTGCTTAATACATTTTCAAATTTCAAATCTTAAAGCTCCATCAACGTAACCTTCCACCAATAATTTCTCTCTATTGCCAATACCAACAGCAACACTAATTTGGTCTCCTGAAGATGAGGGTCACTACCTTCGAAACATGTAGACGATTTTTTATTATAAAATTGAGCCTTTGATTTCTCTTTATTAAATCAGTGGAAAAAGACTTTTTGACTTTCTTTCCTTTCTCTGTATTTCAACTCCACTTTGAGAATGGACTATTTCTTTAAATTTAAGAATATGTTAAAGAAATGGGCATACAAATGTCTTGTACCAACCTATTAACGGCTTTGAACATTGTATAATCAAATTCATTTTTATTTGTAGTTAACCATTCGTGAATTGCAGCTTTATTCCATGATGTGTTAGGTACAGGTTAACAACATGATGTGGTATTGCTTTGCTAAATTTTTCAATAATTGGTTTTGTAAAATTGTAAAAAATTTTGCTGATTCATATCTCCAAGGTAATCACTCAGCTTAGTTTTAGAAGAAAAAATTGCCTCTGCGCCCTCAACAAAGCCATCTTCACTACCAGCAGGTATTATGTACCTAAAAAAATATGTTTTACCTAGGTAAATTTCCAATAGTTTATATATTTGTTTACTGCATAATACCTTTTACCATCAACTTAAGTATATCAAATATTCTTTTAAAAGTACCAGTCGTTTGAAAGCTACATGGGAAAGGTCCATAAGCCCTCACTTCGGTTCATCTTTTTTCCATCCGAAACCTATTTAATCCTTAAAGAGTTAAGGGAACCATCAAACAGTTGTCTGTCTTTTAATTTCTTACTTAAGTTACATGATGTCCTAAAAACAGTTACAGCTTAGCATAACCAACGTAAAATATTATAGTTTTTAAATAATACAACTTACTTGTTTCGTACATTCCATAAATAGCGTCATGGATAGAACTTATGATATCCAATCTTGACACATTTACAACTTTCTTTGAATAAGAATGCTTCTCTTTAGGTGATTGTAATAATTTATTTTCCTTGACTGTTGTTAAAACTGCGCTTACGCAGTAGAGATATTTAAATTTAGAGCAGCTGCTATGCGCTAAAAATTAGTAAATAAGAAATAAAATATATTGACCTTAACATACCCTTTAAAGTTACTTCTCTAACTGCTGTCAAGGGTAACAATGGACCATTGTTGTTAAGTTCTTCCTAAAAATAGCTTATTAGAGAAGCTATTGGCTCTTTGTACCGGCTATTTACATGCTTCGGCACTTTACAGAAATAACAAACAAAGTTGTCAACAGAGTTATGCATGTGCACTTTTGTTGTTCTTAAAAGAAGAGTTTTTTAATGCTATTTATGAAAAGATCTCGAGTCTTTGTTAAAAAATAGACGCACGACAAGACGAAACCACAGCCCAAATTTAATTTCCTCATGTTTCCTAACGGATTTACAATTATCAGCTGATTGATGACGTGCGTTGAAAACTGTCTTGCATGAACCATACCTATGTTATCTTTCTAATTTTAAATAATACTCTAATGAAGCTTTTATAAACATATATTTTGTATACCCTCAGTAATACATCAAGAGTTGTATGTGCTTATTTTAGATAGAAATACTTATGTAACAATTATAACTAAGTAATATTAAAAAACATTTTTAGAAGGAAAAAGTGTGCTTGAAAACAGTTTTTCTAGAAATTATTGTATTTAAATGGTACACATTTAATAAAATCAATTGTGGAAATTTGCGCCATTTGATACTGCTCGCTCTTACTTTGTACAATTTTTTTTTAACAACGGCTTTTCGGGTGTAATAAATTCAGAAAATTTTGATATGTTAATTTTCATGTATGAATCAGTTTGAATTCCTTTTAACGCCGACAGAAATTTATGAATGTTCGGGCGAGGTACCTCACAATACTATTTAAACTTTGAATGAAAAGATTCGCAATTATTTGTAGTTCTTAAAATACTTGCAGATTTTATTGCCCAGATGTGTGGTGGAAAAAAATAATCGTTATCAATATATGTTTCGGTGAAATAGTCTGCAAGACATAAAGTCTTCTACGAAGCATTCGCCAACCTGGTGAGGTGGCAAAAACATCGAGCCAAAAAGATATTCTAGCCACTTTCCAATTTCCGACTGTCCGCATTTATATTCTCTTGCAAGACCTACTTGCTGAATCTTTCTCCACCATGACTGGGATAGATGAAACCGACATCAAGTGATTTCGCTTTGAGAAAAACTTCCCTACGGCTACCATGGCTCCCGATTTCATAGTCTATTATATTACTTAGGGGGCTAAAAGAAAGTCGTAATTTCTACAGAATTCTTTTAAACTGATTAGCAAATTTTTATATGTATTTTTATCCTTATTTTTTAATAAACAAAAGACAACAGGTACATAAATAGAATTTTTTTTTTACATGTAAAGTCAACAGTTGATAAAAATATTTTGTGCAGTATTCAAAATAAATGTACCATCCATATAAACATTAGCTTCATTTTCACACATCACAGTTAAATTGATAACACATGGAAAAACAATAATTTCGCACATTTCATCATTATGTAAAATAAAGTTTTCTTCTAAAGCAGTTTTAAAATTTACAGACTCTAAAATCTTATGGATCTTCTCAGCACTACTTTTGGGCAGCTTTGGCACAGTTTGCAGCTTTACTCTGTTGAAGTTGTTGATAATAAGCTGCATATCTTTTGATATCAAATTCTGTAGTGTTTCAGCCCGTCCAAAATCTTCAGGTAAATTAGTTTTCTTGGTCTTGAAGTCTTGAAGATAGATCATAAACGGCCTTCCGTTTAACGCTGTTGCTTATTGTTTGTCGGTTTATGACTTTAATAGTGTCGCACTCGTGATTGTTATCTTCGAAAAACTTAGAGAACACTCCATTGAGGACGTACAGTTTTGCACTGCGACCATTTTTAATACATCGCCAACATTCCTCACCTGTTGACTTTACACTTCGTCTAAAGTGATATTTATAATTTGAAACAACCAAAATTCTCTTTCCGCGCTCGCTAAGCATTTCACTTATTTCAACATCCATTGTTCACAGGAATACTAAGACAAATGATATAAAATGTTTAGTACCTCCCTTATTTAACAATTCTGTCAATCGCTGTAAATAATCAAATCATCATTTTAATATTATCGTCTAATCCCTTATGAGGTGTTTACGCGGGATTTCGTGACATTGAACCCTAAGACCTGATAACCTTTCGGTAAAAACGGGCGTCGCCTATTTCGGCCCGAGGAGGCAGGTATCGTGCATAAAAACAGCCCAATTCGGCCCCGAACCCAAAATGTACCTATTTTAAATTTACCCATCTCGGCCCGGAGGGTTTAACGGTGGACTAATGAGGTACTACCTAATTAGAAATTAGAATTAGAAACCTAATGCATCCACAAGATGTAATTGTAACTATACACAGAGAAATAACAACATATATCATTTAATTTTGTTTAAAAGTTTATTAATTAATCAATTAATTTATGTAATAATATGTACAAAAAACGCCTTAATCCTACCTATTAGAATGATAATATGATACAATTTTCACATAATCCAATTTTGAAATTTCCTTGTTCTTATATTTTTTAATTTGTTCCTCCAAGAACTTTTGTTTTCTTGCCTAAATTTCTAAACATATTTGTAATGCTAATACTATTACATTTAACGTATGTTTCTATTTGTACATTCAATAGTTCTTTAACAAAAATAATTATAGATGGGTGAGTATGATATATTGAATTGTTAAAATGTGCCTGAAACGATTCACAAGCATTGATGATATTGTGGATCAGGTAAATTACCTTTTAATTAGTTTTTCGTTGTTGGCCGAAATGGACATTATCCAAGCACCTTAAAATTCATCTTACCTGGTATTTCCAATTTTCGGGCCGAAATGGGCGACTCCGCCCTTCAGTAGTGTCCCTTGGGCGACCTTTCTGAGACCTTGATCGGCGAAAAAAGTCTTCAAAACTTTCTGCACACACGCACCCACTGGGGCAGTATTTTCGGCATGCGTGATCATAAAAAACAAGAATGAAACTCTAAATAGATTAAACTCACTAGATTTCATGAATGAAAGATGAATCGTTAGGTTAGTGACTGAATAAGTGCAAGAGTGAAACAACCCAGACTAGAGAAAACCCATGACAGGCTACATTTATTAACCAGTGAGAGTTGAAAGTAGAACTAATGATTAGAAAGCATTGGCGCCAGATAAGCGTAAATAAAGAGCTTCAATTGAAAACATCAAATTCACAAAAGTGAATTTATTTAACATGCCTAATTAACAGACATGTTTATAATATTGGCCTATAATCTTTACGAAACCAACAGGGCATGGAACAAAACTAAGATCCGCGCTTTCATATAACAAAGCAAGCCATGAAACATGCATGATTCAAATGTTAAAAATGTATATTTGGCTTACAAAAGAGACTTCCATTTATAATCCGGCTTTCTAAATTGCGATACGTCACCGCACAATGTAAACAACAAAGAAACGTTCTCTGGAATATCTCAGTCTCAGTCATTCGCGTTTGTCGCACAACATGCAAAGACGCAGCTTTTATCATTTTTATAAAGACGATTTTTCTTGGCTTTTTGTTAGCCTGGCCTGTTTCCACTTTCCGGCACGGCGATGAAACTTCTTTTTTACTTCTACTTCGTATCCGTTTTAGTTCCCCTCTTCTTCTCGGGGATGGCTTTCCCCAAACTTACTTTTTTTAAGTCATATTATACACGGGGTGTGTTGAAGCCCAGAGCATCCCAATCTATTTGTTTACTATACAGCAGCAAGTTGTTAGATTAAATATTTCCCGAGAAATGGTGTGGCCTTGGCTGAAAATTGAATAAATAATTATTTTCAACATAAATTTATATACAGGGTGTCCGGTCAGTATATAGCATACTCTCAGGAGCTTATAGGGGAGGCCAAAATAATCCTAAATGTTTATGAAAACAATTCGTAAAGTACCCCTTAACGGAGATCCAGAGGTACCCAGCGACTTACCTTTTCTGCTCTAACTTTTGAACCGATATGTATAATTTATTAAAGTTTTAATTAATTATTTTATGTAGGCCATTAAGACTTAATAAACCATACTACAGTAGATATCAAGCAAAGCTAGTGCTTATTCTCAAACACAATGAGGATCCGACCCAGGTTATCAGCTACAGGCCGATAAGCCTGCTGTCCAGCCTTGCCAAAATAATTCAAAAAATTATTTTGAGTCGCTTGATCAACTTTCTTATTAAGCGCAATGTACACCCTGCTGAACAATTTGGTTTTAGGGGAAAGTATTGCACGATAAGACAGACAACTAGGCTGGTAAACAAAGTAAATAAATAAATAAATAAATAAATAAATAAATAAATAATAATATATAAATATCTTTATTTCCAATGCGACCTTTTACAATGTATGGAATCCGTCAATAAAAAGAAAAACACTCAATTATAAGTAACGATAAACGTTAGACAAATATCAAAATATTTATAAAATTATTCTCCTATAAAAGAAAGAAAAAGTTAACATAATATAGTACATGTGTAACATACAGAGGCGACCGAAATTACCATGATAAATGTAAACCACTAACAAAATAATTCACAAAATATTTCTCCTAAACCCAAAGTAAAAAGATATCAAGACTCAACATATAATACATGTAAATAACATATACCAAAATCACCACCTTTGAGACCAATATTCATAAATGCTGTAAAATTCACGTTCTACCAAGAAATACTTTAGTTGTTTTTTAAATAAATTGAAATTTGATGCATTTTTTATGTACTGAGGTAGCTTGTTGAAGACAACTCGTCCTAAGGTATGTGGAGCGTTCTTATTTACGTTCAATCTACTCATCGGTACCTGTAGATTGTCTCTACTACGGGTGAAATGCTCATGCAAATCGCGGTTTTTTACAAAGTTATACCTGTTCAAATAAACATATTTTCCTAGCTCGTATATGAAAATCCCTGTGAGGGTAAGTATTCCCAGCCGTAAAAATTGTGTCCTGCAAGATGTACCACCCGCAACGCCAAGAATGCACCGCAACACTCTCTTCTGTGTCACAAACACCCTCCGCGCCGCAGAGGAAACACCCCAGAAACAGGCCCCATAATGAAGGCGCGATCCTATGTAAGCATTATAGATGGACAGCAGCTCTCTAAAAGGTAGAACCGTCCTGAGGTTTCTTAACATGTAACAGAGGCTGTTCAGCTTAGACGATAACAGCTTGCAGTGTTCCTTCCAGCTTAGGTTTTCGTCTATTGTCAGACCCAAAAACTTTGTAGACGCTGAGCAAGAAATACTCTCACCACCCACCTTTAGATCTAGTTCCATATTCTGTTTATTCTGGGGTGTATGAAACCTCATATAAGTGGTTTTTGAGCTGTTCAAATATAAAGAGTTTTTATTGAACCACTCCAGCAGGAGTCCCAGGCCACTATTGCACATATTTTCAAGACCTGCACTATTCGAGGATGAGACTATAAAGGACGAGTCATCCGCAAAAAGCGACACAGTCCAATTTGGATCCATAGCGGCAACAAGATCGTTTATGTAGGAAATAAACAAAATAGGGGCCAATACGGAACCCTGTAGGACCCCCAGGTGAAGAGTGGTAACGTTCGAATCGCAGGATCCTCTAAGCCCTGTCGAATTATTATATGGCACAGAAACATACTGCCTTCTGTCCACCAAAAAACTTGTCAACCATAAAAGCGCAGGCCCCCTCACTCCGCAAGCTTCCATTTTTTTCCATTTTTCTCAATAAGATCTGGTGGTCTACACAGTCGAATGCCCTGCTGAGGTCACAGAAGATCCCAGCAGGACACTCTCCGCGCTCCATGTGACCGATCAGTTGTTCATAAAAATGCTGAACAGCATTCATTGTTGAGCAATTTCGGCGAAAGCCGAACTGAAATGGTGTTAAAACTTGATTCCTTGCAAAAAAAGACTCGAGGCGGCTCAAAAAGCAGTATTCAAGAACCTTCGAAAATGTAGAGATCAATGCAACAGGACGATAATTCTCAACGAGGTCATCGTCACCTTTTTTAAGGATAGGGATGATTTTATTCATTTTCAGTAAATCCGGAAACTGACCCTGTTCAAAACTTAGATTCACAATATAAGTCAGTGTTGCAAGGTTTCAATAGGAGAGCACACAAGGGTTCGGTATCCGTCGATATCTCAAGAGCGTTCAACAAGGTCTGGCACTGCGGTCTGATGTTGAAACCAATAATGTTAGGGGCCCCCAACTATCTAATCAAATAATCACCTCCGTTTTGAAGAACAGAAGTTTTGCAGCCTCGTCGGAGGGTGCGATTTCTGAGCCAAAACACATCTGGGCGGGAGTCCCGCAAAGGTCTCCTCTCGCTTCGATGCTGTATAATGTATATATTCATGATATCCCGAAGGACATACAAAATGGGTTGTATCTATTCGCCGACAATATACTGCAATCACTTCGGTATCAAAACAACCGTGGCTGGTGGTGACAAGACTGCAGAGACAGAACCGAGTTATAGAAAAATAGCTTTCGGACTGGAAGATTTGCTTGAATCCCGCCAAGATGAAAGCGATTTTCTTCTCGAAGAGCAGAGTAAGAAGACCTGAGACCAGGTTATCGACAAATGACATTAGTGTGAATTGAGTACAGGAAGTCACGCACTTGGGATTGGTTTTTGACTCAAGGTTAAACTGGATGAAAAACTCCGAACTTAGAAGTAAAGCCTGTCCAGAGATATAGGAAAGTTACACTTTGCCTTGGAATGGGATTATCCAATGGTGGCCATAAACAAACAATGAATGGAT
Source organism: Polydrusus tereticollis (assembly GCA_963920685.1). Lineage (NCBI taxonomy): Eukaryota > Metazoa > Arthropoda > Insecta > Coleoptera > Curculionidae > Polydrusus > Polydrusus tereticollis. The sequence continues at coordinate 84,859,170 of OY987329.1, read as the reverse complement.
AATTAAATGCAGGTAAATCATGGTCCGTACTTAAAAATGTCTTAAAGTAAACTGCAAATCCGGAAGACGTAATTTTATTATTAAAGTAATAGTTTGGTGATTTTAAACCGATTTTTACCTGATTCAAAATGAGAGGGTTAATCCCATAAAACAAATTATGTTCTAAAGCCTGCATATATAGCCACTCTAGTTAGTTTTAAGCTTAGTAATTATTCTTACTTCCTGCGTAATACAGCGTTTGTTTAATCGTGTGTGAGTCATGGAAAATATGTGCAAACCCAATGTATCTCAGGAAATAACCCCGCCGAAAAGCAGAAACACTTTTCTGTGGAAACTAAGGAAGTTATAAACAATGTTTATTCAACTCTCATTGAACGTGCGGTCAGCAAGCAAGCAGCGTTAGAAGAAACGGCTACATTAGCAAAAGTTACAACATAAACTGTATGGAAAATTGTGAATAATCCCATTTTAGCGAGGAAAAAAAGAACCGATACTGGCATTTTCTCGAAGGTAAATGGAAGTGATCAAGCTATAATTCGGCGTAAAATTTACAAGTTATACGAGGAACAAAGCCTGTCTACATTAGATAATTTAATAAAGAGGCTTGAAAAAGATGAAACCACCAAACAGCTATGTTAAATTTACTGCTTGCTTCACAAGAAAAGTAAATAAAATAAGTAAAATAAAAAACATTAACTTGTACAAAGCCTTGGTCAGGCCAATCCTGACTTATGGTATACCAACATGGTGCACAGTAAGCAGGACAGAGCACAACAAGTGCCAGATACTGCAGAATAGGGCCTTAAAAATCATTGCAGATGCCCCAAAGTATGCCGCAACTAGGGTACTTCACAGAGATTTTGACATACCAACATTGACTCAATTTTATGACAAAATTATAACGGATCACTATAGACGGACGGACGTCGCTACAAATCCACTAAGTAGACAAACTCACGTACAATGGTGGCCTCGTGAAGCACAGCTCTTCAGAATTATACATGACACAATAAGCACCTTAGAGCTCTGCCCAAACCAAATAATGATACGAAGATTGGCCGACACAAGCATCAAATAGTAAAAGAAGTTAATGGCCTGCCTGACTTAAAAGCCAAAGAAGATTTTGAGGATATTTTACATCATCAGGGAAGTCAGAAACAGACTTACCACCACACTCGTTGGGCCAAAATTTTGATAGGTCGATGGCTTAGATTGCAAACCGGCTAACTCCCAAAATATAAATTTTACAGGAGAGCAAAAAAACGATTTGGACTTCTACAAAATGACATTTTATGATTTTATTGGTATTTATTCCATGAAAGTGAAAATAAAACACAGTTGTATGAAGAAAAACACGTGATTTAATACCCAATATTGATATTACAGCAAAAATATGGAGTTAGACGTTTTTTTATATACGCAGAAAATATTTTTTGGAGTTAGACGTTTTTATTATAAATGTATTTTACTGTAATACTGATATTAGAAGACACATTTATATGTAAATACTAATAAATACGAAAAAAACATTATTGTCGCAATAATAAATAAAAGGAAACAATATTAATAATAATTCGTAACTTAATCTTCATAGGGAATATTGTCATAGAAATCATGAAAATCTTTAGGAATACTCTTTTTTAACTGTTGTAGGTCCTCAAATTTCTTTTTCTTTATCTTTCGTCTGCAGGAATATAAACAAGGCAGTTCATTCCACTTCTTTATTATGACATTTGCATCTCGTCGTTGTGGCAGTATAGTCCACTTGTCTCCAAATCTTAGTTTAAAAAAAATGTCCCCATCAGGATTGTACTGAATGGCTCGCAAATCAGTTACCTAAAATATATTTTTTTATGTAATCTAAAGGTTAAGTATTGTAATAAAATAACAAACGCCTTTTTTCTTTCCGGGGCGAATAGATGTATAAAATCGGATGCCATCAAATTTCTTAAATACCTCATGGGTTAGATACTGCACAGAGTAAGGTTTCGGATTTTTTCTTGCTTCTCTGCATATATTGATGTACTCAGCCGGAACGTTTATTATTTTATTTTTCAAGCGCTTCTCGATGGTGGCATGCATGCTGTCGGCCTCCATTTGTGTGTGTCCAACTTCTAAGAATTTTTGTTCGATTGTCACTTTGCTGGCTATGGCTAAATTTAGCAATGTATTGCTCATTACCGCATTGCGGTTTTGGTATGTACAGCCGTCACTGTAAAGTATAATTTTTTTCTTTGTCCCTGCTTCCTCCTCTGTTTGTTTAGGTATAACTACATCTGATAAAAATTTACCAACAATGGTGGAAAATTCTTCAGCGTTCAGGCCTCCTTCTGCCTCGTTCCACAAATAGCAGTTCCCTTGTTTAGTTTTTAAATTAAATACGCAAAAATTATGGACCAAAGTTTAGTTTTATAATATAAGCTGGATACATTGGACCTTGGAGCTAGAAGAACTGCTTGCAGATCCATGGTGAATACAAAAGTTTCGTTTTCTTTGTCTCTCTCCTTTTCTTTTCTCCCTTCTTCTTTCCTTTGGATATGAGCAGCATGCTCATCATCAGGATATTGTCCTAATTTGTGTGAATTACAGATCTGACATTAATCTTTCTTTGGCTGAAATAAAGATATATTTTTGATATCCATCACATTATTAAACGTACACACAGACAAAGGCTTCACATTATGACCCTTACACCAGTCACTTTTATAAAAATTGTAAAGAGATCTTTTTGATGGCCATTCGGGCAAGATGTAGTTTTTTTTAGACGATTTTCGACAGTAGTGTGACTCCATAGTGGGCAAGTTATCAAAAAACTCACATAGTGCTTTGTTCTCCTCAGAAATAGGTGAAGTTTTAGAATCTTCAGGATTTCCAATAGTAAAACTACGTTTTTTCGTAAGATTATTGGGATCTCTGATTGTTTTTTTCCAGTTCAACACACACCATTTTCCAACACAAAGGGTATTTAAAAACATAGTTTTGCAAACTCTTATCAGTTTTTCCTCCTTTTTTAGATAGTAAATAATGGAACAATCCCTTCTTGACAACGCTGCATCCTTTCTATCTCTGTGACGATTAGTTGGCAAAATTGTTACCAAATTATCAATGAATATTTTTTTTTCGCCCCATGTCATCATCCAGAAAAAATTAAAAATTGTTTGTCTGTCCTCTTCTGTAAAAACGAAGCATTTAAGTTGACCTTTTTCCTTAACTTTGCAACTGCATCTTCTATTAATAATCCTTGGCTGTTTTGGAATTTTATTATTCCACACGCTATCTTCTTTTTTTCTACCAAAATATTTTACACCTTTTTCCCTTTTTCTTCTGTTTTCCTCTGAAGTCCAGGTAGATTTAGTTACTTGACATCTCTTTTTTCTTTTTTTTTGGCAGAATCACGTCGCTGGACGTGGAGCTATCTGAATCAGAATGTTCAGAATAATCTACTAGGTGAACACTCTGGTCACTTTCGTCAGATATATTTTGTAACATTTCTGAGCAGTTATTTGAAACTTCGCCAAGTTCCGAGATCGTATTTATGTTGTGATTGGTTGTCAAAGATTCGATGGCTGACCCATCTTGATTTTGCTCTTCATTTTTTCCTTTATTACTACTTTCTGGACGAGGAACTAGCTGAGTATCAGGAATATTACACTCTAAATAATCTATAGTGGTGTTTTTTAAACAATTCAGTTTCACCTTGGGAAATAAATGATACTTGATTCTCTGCAGGGGGAGAAATACATTGAAAATATTCATTAGATATTATGTCTTGGTTGCTTTCAAATACAATTGGTAGACTATTTATAAAGTCGGCATTAGTTTCCAATTCGGTAACTAAATTTTCATGGCTATTTTGAATTTCTTGATTAAGAGCCATCATTAATATTTTGTTGGAACGTGAAGACATTTTGGTTTTATTAACCTGCAAAAACGAATTTTAAATTAAAATTATATAAGTATAACCAAATAGGTTTATCGCTTATTAAAAACGTGGTTAAAGCGAAATCAGACAAAAAAACTGCTTTTCCTATACAAATTTTCAGTCAGTAATAATTTAGAAATCATATCAAGCAAGTTATTTATGTATTACCTTTTAATAATTATAAATTAAAATTGTTGACAAATAATATTAATAATTATTTTGGTTTAAATAATTATTTTTATCGCCCAACAAATTAAAATAAAATGTAATAACTCACTAAAAAACAGCTAACTCCGTAATAAATGCATAATATATTAGAAGTGAAAAACAGCTAACTCCATTTTTATTAAAAATGGTATAGATTAGCTAAAGTATAAACAATTATTAGCCTGTAAAATTATATTTCACTTACCTTATTAATGTTATTAATCACCAAGTACTTTTGCACACTTATTAACTATTATTTTCAATGAAAACTTGCAGAGAGTATGATTTCACGTGTATAACCTATCGTCTCAATAGTAAAAGGGCGCGTAATGCTGTAGTTAGATGTTTTGTCGTATACATAATTGAGGGCCATGGAGATAGACGCTTTACGTGCGTTGGTTTTTAAAGAAAACCATAATTATTTGGAGTTATTCGGTTTTTATATCTATAGATCTGACATTAAGCTAACTATTTGCACAAAAATCGAAATTTTCATAAAAAGTGGAGTTAGCCGGTTTGCAATCTAAGCCATCGAGGTGTCATTTAATAGAGCTAAAAACTGATTCTTTGACTACTCTGGTCATTTATCTTCAAAAAAGTTACTGTGCATTTGTTTCGATAAAATTATCTGTTTTCGAATTTAAAAAAAATTGTATACCACATTTAAGCATTGGCTTTCAAAATTTATTTAATAATCTAGCTTCTTAACATAAGTTTTAAACTTTTAAACACAGTAAACTAATCGAATAACAATATAACTAATAATTGCATTAAAATAATAAAATTTGTCATTATTACATCTTATTAATGCTCACATGCATCTAACTTATGGACAAGCACTCGGCAATTGTGTAGATGGAAAAAGAATTTATTTTGATTACAAATCGAATTGTGCCGCATAAAGGAGCCATTGAAAGGGTTGACATTTCGGAAATCAGCTAAACGCACGAATGTTAAAAATGTGAAAGGTTTGATTCCTCTTGCTCATTTCAGTAGATTTTTGAATTGGGCGCCCTGTACCTTTATATATTTTCTTAGCCGACGGATGTTTTCTCATGTTTTCTCGTTGTACTTCAAATAACATTCCAGGATTGTCTCGAATTCCGTTGAAATGGTTTGTTGTTCTTTCTATCAGATCTTCCCTAGTGTGAGCAGGTGTCAGATGTCGAACATGCAAGCCTCTTTAAATGTCCCGATAAAAAGAAATCCAATTGAGTAATGTGTGTGGCCATAAAATAGGCCCACTCGACCTATCCATCGATTACCAAAAGTATTTGATAAGTGCTAACAAACTAAATTGCTAAAATGGGGCGGTTCACCGGCGTCCCACATCTGATTTCTAATTTCTGACGGCACATTTTCTAATAAACGGTTTAGGTTTTGTTACAAGAATTGCAAATACATGGCACCATTTAATCAGCCTTTAATAAAGAACGGTCTAATAAAATGATTCAAAATAATCCCCGCCCACATGTTAACCACGAACCTATATTGGTGCTTTGTCTCTACTACAAGGGGATTTTCTTCATGCCAGGTATTCAAATTATCGCAATTTATTACTCCGTCTCGGATGAAACCGGGTTCGTCCGGGAACAAAACAATACTTGTAAAATTATGATGTTGCTTAAATCATTGCAAGAACCAATTACCACAGTTGACTAGTGCAGGATAATCAGGGGAAGACATGGCATGTACCTTTTCGACGTGATGAAGATGTAGAGTTGTTCTCGAAGGGTCTCATGATCAACACACTTTGTCGCATGAACTTGGATCGACAGTTTTCTTAAACTATTAGAAGGGGTTTCAGCAATCTCATCCAGAATTTCCTTCTCTAACTGAGGGTTCCTTGCTCTTCTTGAAGGCCCTTCTCCACCACGATGCGGCTAAAGACTTCCTTAAATGGATTAGCAAAAGATTAGCTACTTTTAGCATTTTTTTTTATTTCACCTGACTTTTTACCTGTTTCCCTTAAGTCACGATCAACCCTTTCAAAAGTTCTTTGATGCGGTAAACGTTCATTTGGAAATATATCAGACTAAATTTTTCTCGCTTCCACATAATTGCCGAATGCTTGTTCAAAAACTAGATGCATGTCAGCATATTCACTATAGGAATTATCCTCCATTACTTAAGTTTTATTTACTCAATCAATCAGACAATTTAGAAAAGTGTTGCCAATAACACATTGTTAACAAAATAAAAACGACTAGTATTTTATTGTAGTATTCTGATTTATTATTTAAATCACGTGCCATACAAAAATCTGTTTTCTTCGAAAACGGCTTATTTTATCGAAACAAATGTAGAGTACCTTTTTTAAAGAAGAATTACGTTATATATGGTTCAAAAAATAGAGCCGAAAAAGTAAGTCGCTGGGTACCTCTTTGGGGCTCTGTTTGGGATTTTTTTGATATGACAAAGAGTACGCCATATACTTACCGGGCACCGTGTATATTGTGCGTACTAAGAAATAGTATTAACCTTTTTTACTTTTTTTACTCTAGGTAATATTTTATTTGTTGATCTTCTCAAGATGATTCGGTTTTTAATTTAAACGTATTTTTTTATTAATCTACTCTTTTTTTTTCTCTCCTTAGGCTCGTCCTTATTCGGAGCACTGCGGCCATAAATAGGCCTATTGTGCAAACCTTCATTTTATTGTATCCACTTGGTTATCTTGGTGCCGTGTATTAGTTTATACACGTCAACTGCTGATTTAGTGGTTAATTCATTCAGTTCCAGTTTTACTCTCCCGAATATGGCATAGCGTCTGCGATCCAAGGATTCGCATTGACAGAAAAATGATAGACAGTTTTCCTATCCTTGCCGCAGAGCCTGCAGCTAAGATCTCCATCGAATATCTTCATTTTATTCAGGTGATTCTTGACAGTCATATGTCCTCTTAGGATTCCCGTTGTTGTTCTTAGTTGGTTCCTGCTAAGGTTAAGCAACTGTTTTGAGAATTTATGACTAATACTCTCCATAACTCTCTTGATATAATTGAGTCCCTGTCTGCTGTTCCAGTAGATTTTGTTTTCATTTTTGGTCCATCGCTTAATAGCTTCTCGTGCTGTTTATTTGGGCACTCCTAGGACTGGTTCAGGACCGATGTATAGTGCAGCTGATGCTTGCCTCGCGAGCTCGTCTGCTCCTTCGTTGCCAAAAATGCCTCTGTGACCCGGTACCCAGAATAGTTTAACAGTATTTCTGTCCGCCAGGGTTCTCAGTTCATTCTGGCATTACCAGAGTAGCCTTAATGTTACCCTTTGGCTCGTGAAAACCTTAAGGACCGCTTGACTGTCTGAGCATATATAGATTCGTCTATTTTGGTAGATTCTTCTATTGTTTTCCCATGCGCATTTTAGTATGGCATAGGTTCCTGCCTGGAATACTGTTGGGAGTTTTTTCAAGGGAAAGAACAAGTTTTTTCTTGATCTTAATCCGTGTATCCCAGCCCCTGTACCTTCTTCAGTCTTGGATCCATCATTGAACCACACCAGAGCTCCAGGCAGAAAATCTCGTTCGTTGCTCGTTCACACGGTTCGATACTGAATGCTTATCTCAAAGGGTGTGTCGTAAACAAATTTTGGTGTCATTTGGTCTTACCTCATCTTCATCTCCGGCACATGTACTATGTCTTCTATAAGTTCGTGGCCTAGTTTCTTTACTCTGGAGGTCGGCAGCATTATCTGAAGGCGGTGGAGGCCCGTTCTCGCGTCCTCCTGTATAGTCAAGTGAAGAGGAAGGAGGTCAAGAAGGCGCTCCATCGCTGCAGGAGGGGCCGATTTCATTGCTCCTGTTATGCCTGCCGCTTGCAGACCAGTCTCTGAAGACTTTCTAACTTCAGCATAGTGGTCCTCTGCAGAACCTTTGGCCATCAGATCACGGATGCGTAGGTAATTGAGGGTAACATCACTCTGGTGTATATCCAGTGCACCATTTTGGGCGATAAACCCCATTTCTTTCCGTACATTCTCCTTGTAACTGCAAGAATAATTTTAGATTTACGGATCATCTTTCCATGTTGCTATTCTCAGTAAGTCTACTTCCCCAGCCAGCTGCAACGTCTCTCCTTGAAAGATTAGAGGCCCTAATCCCTCATTTTCCCTTCGCTTTGCGAAGGGAACTATGACGGCCTTTTGAGGGCTGATGTTTAGATCTTCCCGTCTTATCTATTTTTCCACCACTTTAAGGGCCTCCCGCATTCTATCTCTCACAGTGGTGTTAAATTTTCCTTGTGTTGCTATTCTCAGTAAGTCTACTTCCCCAGCCAGCTGCAACGTCTCTCCTTGAAAGATTAGAGGCCCTAATCCCTCATTTTCCCTTCGCTTTGCGAAGGGAACTATGACGGCCTTTTGAGGGCTGATGTTTAGATCTTCCCGTCTTATCTATTTTTCCACCACTTTAAGGGCCTCCCGCATTCTATCTCTCACAGTGGTGTTAAATTTTCCTTGTGTCGTGATGACCAGATCATCAGCATAACGATTAATCTACTCTTGGTTATGTTTTGTATTATGAGGTCACCAAACTTAACCCTTTTCAAATATGGAACGAAGGGGAATAACATATGATGAGAAACTTACCTACAAAAAATATTGTCATGTCTCTCTTTTTGAATTTTAAATAGCAAACTAACAGGTATTTGGAAACGGATCTAACCTCCTTATCATGTTGAAGCGATGATTATTAAAATATACAACAAAATTAAGAAATTAAAACGAAACTATGGTATTATTAATTGCTTTTAATAAATTTAAAACAGACCTAGCTGAATTCCATTACATTTAATTATGATTAAATAACTTAAAATGTAATAATGCACAAGATTGAATTAAATCCCTACCATGTTTATATGTATATTGCCAATTAAGAGGTTTTTTTGTAGTTGATAGGTTTTTTTATTTTTAAATAGCTTACAGCCATATTTTCTACACCAGTCATTTTGCGTTTTTTATCTTGGATTCTGCCTTATTATTTTAACAAGGCAATTTTCCTATATTATCGAAAGGCCGGCTATCGGGCGACAGCCTTTATAATGATAGGTTTGTGCCAGCAGCGGCCATGCTATTGAGGTTTTCTAGATTCTAGATTATACCTTAGCGAAAGGTAGGTATGTATTGTGGAGTTTTTGCAATAAAAGTTGAAAATAACCAAATTTGTAGAATGTATAAATATGTACTTACTTTAGGCAATCTAAAACATAAGCTAATATTACTTAGGTAATAGGTTTTATACAGATACACTAACAATAGATTTTTGTGTTTTTTGTTTAATATTGAATTAGGTAAAAAATTAGAAATAATTTTATTAATAATTAATATTTTTTTTTCGGTCACTATGACAAGGTTTGGGATAAGTTACCATAAGGATTACCGGGGTTCATGTCACTACCTTAGCCACGGGTTAACCTAAATGAAGAGCAGCAAAATGACGTGAGTTCAATTATAAGAATGTAAGGATATATATCAGATATCTTACTAAAAAGAAGAGAAGCTGAAAAGAAGTAAAAGAGGAGAATTTTAGAAATGTTTAGGAAAAATCGTTACTTTGTTTAAATAAAAAGAAGACGATATATGTTTAGATGTTGTACTGATATTAAGAACTAGGAAAAGAAACGAAAAAGAGGTCAAACAAATTTTAGAAATAAACTGAAATTTCAATTTAGATGACAAAGTTGCAATGATTGCTTATAAACGACGGGTTAATATTGTCAACCAAGGGAATCTGCTTCAGCTCTTTCTTATTAGCCTCAAACGTATCTAAGATCAAAATCAAAACTAAAATTTAATATAATTTTATATAATTTATAATAGTTATACCAAAAACAGACGTAATGGCAAAAAAGGATGTTAAATAAGATGTGATCTCTTTTATTCATTTATTTAAATTTAAAGAAATAGTCCATTCTCGAAGTGGAGTTGAAATATAGGGGAAAGGGGAAAGAAAGTCAAAAAGTCTTTCTCCACTAATTTAATAGTGAGCTATCAAAGGCTCAATTTTAAAAATAAAACGTCTCTACATGTTTCGAAGGTAGCAACCTTCATCTTCAGAAGACAAAAACAGTGCTGCAGTTATTATTAGCAGTAGAGAGAAAACTGTTGGTGGAAAGTGACGCTGATGGAGATTTTTTAAAAAAATATTTTGACAAGATATTAAAAATTGAATGTAAATGCAATCAGCATACTAAAATTGTAAATGAAATGTTATATTTAATTCAAAATTTATGTGAAGACTTTGTCAATTTGTGGTCGGATTTAAAAAGGAAGAAGTTCGTCATTTGAAAGTCATAAGTTAGGATATATAAAAGGAATCTTTTGGACATTCTAGGTATATTATATTATAAAAGTTTTTTATTTTGTGAAAGAGAAGACAAAAATTTTTGTTAGCGTTTATGAGAAATAATAATGTTAAAATTTCATTTGTAAAATTTAATTACTGGAGACCTAAGGTCCCGTCAACTTGCGTTATGTTCGCCCCATTATGTAGGGAAAATAATAGAATTAGATTTAAAATTTAAAATTAGTAAAAAACATACAGATCTTATATTTTATATACCCTCAAAGACTAAATAGGAAGACGGACAGAGTTAAAATTTTAACTCAACATTATAATTTCTCATAAACGCTAACAAAAATTTTTCTCTTCTCTTTCACAAAATTAAAAAACTTTTATAATATGACCTAGAATGTCCAAAAGATTCTTTTTATATATCCTAACTTATGACTTTCAAATGACGAACATCTTGCCTTTTAAATCCGACCACAAATTGACGACAAAGTCTTCACATAAATCTTGAATTAAATATAACATTTCATTTACAATTTCAGTATGCTGATTGCATTTACATTCAATTTTTGATAACTTGTCAAAATATTTTTTTAAAACAGCTCCATCAGCGTCACTTTCCACCAACAGTTTTTTCTCTACTACTAATAATAACAGCAACACTGTTTTTGTCTCCTAAAGATGAAGGTTACTACCTTCGAAACATGTAGAGACGTTTTATTTTTAAAATTGAGCCTTTGATAAGCTCACTATTAAATTAGTGAAAAAAGACTTTTTCTACTAGCGTGCGGAAAAACGCATTTTCCGCACATGTTTTAGTGCGGAAAATCCACTTTTCCGCACCGTGCGGCAAAGATTTTTCCGCACTGTTATATTTTGAAATTAAATTTAATTAAATTAAATGCTGTACGATTTGAAGTCACTGTTCATCATATTACCTTTGAAATATCTTAGTTGCTATGGTGTATATAACCAGTTGTTGATTTGTATGTCACTGTCAACAGAATATTATAAATTTAAACTAGTATATCAGTTTTTCTACTGGAGTTTTGCTGAATTCTTCGGCACGCAAAATGATTTCCGATGAAGAGATGAACGAATTAATATTGTAAAATTTTGTTCATTGTAATAAAAATTTAAAAAAAAACTCCGTTTTTTAAATTATTTTCAATTTGTTTCCTCACGCTAGTAGAAAAACTATTGTTCCTAACACGTGCAGAAACCTATTTTTCCGCACTTAAATGCTTGACACCACTCCGCTACGCGTCGTGCTGTCAACGGCATTTGCGTGCGGAAAAATCGATTTTCTGCACTTGTTAGGAAAATAGCTATTTTGACTTTCTTTCCCCTTTCCCCCATTTATTTAAATACTTGCTTTGCAGGTTTACAAACGCAACTATAAGGCAATATATGCAACATGACGTTAAAATATAGCATTTACTGCAGTTACAATACACCCATATTACAGAAAAGTAGATGCCCAACCTAAATAGAATAAGAAAAAGTGAAAAGAAGAAGCAAAACGAAAAAAAGAAAGAAAATATCCATAATTACTCAGTGCCTTAAAATGCGAGACATTGCCATTACAGAGGAGTTAAAAATCTCAATGTCACATTTACTATCTATATTTGTGCGAGATGTAGGTAAATAAAAACAACTATTATATCGGCTATTTCAGCGAGGTATAACAAAATTTATCCTACTTAATATATCAGAAGAGTTTATAATATCATTAGGAGTTTTAAATAAAAAATTTGCCTTAAACTTTGTCTACGTACTTAAGTAACACCCTGAAACAAGTCATATTTCTAATAATCCTTTAACACGCTTATGTCTTATTTAAGTGTCTATACCTACCACATCGGAAGTCCTTAAAGTGGGAAATTGCAAAGGAATTTAGTTAATAGTTGGGTACGATGACTACTAAAACTAGTTGATTTTACTTTACCTACTACTAACTAACTAGCTCTTCCATTTTTTAAAATTTATTAAGTTATTTCTCTAACTAAACTCTCCTAAATAGCGCCATTAAAATGATTGTAACGTGAACTTCAGATAAAACTATTTTGCTCTTCAATAGTTCATTCGTTTGTCTGTCAAGTTTCAAGAACATGGCATGTTTGGACAGCTACATGCAAGATTGAGTGAGACTGAGAGTTTTAAACCTAGAACGGAACTTCCTGGTAGTCCTACAACAGTAACCACGCCTGAGTTAAAAGAGCCTATGCTTCGGGAAATGATCCTTTAACTAGTGCCAGATAGGTAGCAGTGTAACTTCCAACAAGTTTGGAGGGTCTTGCATCTTTATCAACTATACCCATACCATATTCAGGGCTTGATTTTAGTAGGTGGTTGTTGCATACAGTAGCACATAACAACAATTTCTTACCGAACATTTTATTTACTAATGAGGTCTCTTTTTCAAGAAAAGCCGTTTATGAATTTTCATAACGAACATTTTTCGGCGGACGATAATCCTCATAAAATTAAAGATGGTCGTTTTCAGCAACAATTTTCGGATCATTGGCTTATTGGACCATACTTTTTACCACCTGGATTGAATGGAAACTCCTATACGCAGTTTCTATGTGAAAAACTTGACGTCCTATGAGAAGACGTACATCTACAAATAAAAACTAATATGTGGTTCATGCACGACGGCGCCCCTGCTTGTTCTAATCTGAACCTTTTTAATATTATTTGCAATATTGTAATATTTAAATACCTGTTCATGTAAAATGTAAAATGTATTAATTTTAATGATGAGGTACTATAATAAATTGTTTTCTTCTTTTCTCCACAGCCTATCTAGGCTTTTCACATTGTATTTACTTGTGAGTTGAGAAATAAATTTTTGAGTTTGAGTTTGAGTTTTATTTTAGCCTAGTTACTCGTCAATACCTTGACAACATTTTTCTTGAAGAAACAGAAACGAACCAGGGATCAAGGTAGTGGCAGAAGCACTGACTTCGAGAGTGACTTGGACGGGGTTGTAATGGAACTCGACGACCTCGATGATTTGGAGGAGTTTCCAGAGAACATATTGCCATCAAAATCAGAAAATTTATTAGAAATAGAAAGACTTGAAGCACACTTGAAAAACTATTACGTGATTTTCTATTACCAATTATGGTTTATTGGTCAGATAATTGAAGATAACGGAAACGAACATTTTAAAATAAAGTTCCTGAAAGCAAAGCTTGACACTTCTATTTGTGTCCGAAAACATTACATTGATAGGGCGCATAAAGATTTGATCGTCTATGGTCCTATTAATTTAATTGGTGGCGGCTCATTTGACCTAAGACAGACATAGTTAATATTAAAATCAGAAACAAGGCTTTTAAAAAACAGTGATTGTTATATTTTGATCAATATAGTTATTTATAGTTAAATTAAAATAAATATCATAAACAAGTACTTTCGCTTTTTATGGTTTTTTTTTAACGTAAAATCAAAAGGTGAATTGCCTCATTTACTCTAATGCCTATCGCAAAACTCTAAACGACCTTAAAATAGTTTACACCTCGTTTTACACTATTATATTGTCTAGCTCGCAACAGATTTAGAAACTAGCTTGGGGATAAGAAAAATTAGGGGAAATAGTAGAGAATTAGAAGAATTAAAGGGGAATTTTGGGAAATTATAGTATACTGTGTGCTATTTAAGAACATGGCAATTGTCGTCAGAGAAAAGTATTCTACGGCTGTTGTTCTTATGAGCAAAAGTTAAAGCAAGGACAGTTCCATCATGTCTTAACGAAATATATATATTTAAAAGTTTCCTTTGAATTTTTTCGAAGTTGTCATTTTGAATATTATAGCACGGGTCTCATACCATCTGCATGTTCCATTTTTGATCTAACATATAGCCTATGACAGCCTCGATACTCATAAAATCCTTCGTACGCCTCAAAATAAAACAGTCTTAACAAGAATGGTATTAACATATGAGACGAGATGAAATGGTTATGATCAAAAATTACACCAAGAGCTCTAAACCCTTGAATGTGAGCAACTAAATCGTCACCAATGGAGTACTCAAATATAACTAGCAATATTAGGGCTTTAAGAGATAAAACATTACACTTTTCAAGATTTAGCGGCAACTTATTTGACATACACCAATCAGTAATCAGTTTGAGATTGTACTGAAGTTCAACAAAGTCATCTATGTTTCTTACTCTTTCATATATTTTGACATCCTTAGAGAATAACGAGAACTTAATAGTAAGATTAGAGCTAATATTATAAATAAAAAGGTTAAAAAGTAAAGGTCCCACCACAGAACCTCGTGGAATGCCTGAAAAAGCAGAAAATCGATTGACTGATGAACCGATGTTTTTGTAAAAATATTTGTTAAAATGTATTTACTGCAAAATATAAATTACAAATTGCATAAGTACATATTATTTATTTAAATACCGTCTTACTGCTCATAAAAGTGTCGACACGTGTCATACATCCTTCAACGCCTACTCTCAAAATTGGGTCAAACTTGAGGAACACCAGATATTTTATGATGGTTGTCAAGGTAATCAGGCGAGCGAGCTTTTTAGTACAGCCGAGCGACAAAGTAAACAAAACGTTCGCTCCTCGGAAAAGTGCTACTTTCTGCTTCCTTTTGGAAGAGCAAAATTGTACTTTGAGCTTGGTTGTAGGAAATGTAAATTAGCCATTGATGTAGAAAATCCAAAATTGGATAGTTTGTTAAGTAATGGCCAGTCCTCACGGAGCGTACAAAACACCAGCGTAACGGCGTTCTGTGGTTCGATTGGTTAAGGCAATTCATGTGACCTACGCGACGCCATATTCGGTGGACGGTCAAAAGAACGCCGAAGATACACGAAAAAGTTGAATTAATTTATATTTCGAGCGTAAATACTGCGCGTTCTGTTTTTATTATTTTATTTCTATTTGACTTTTTTTTGGAACGACGGAAATAATAACAAGAAAACAATGGATGAAGTAATTAAAGAATCAATGCAATTTAATTATTGTCACCAATACTTTTGCCAGAGAAATAGAATATTTCTAGTTTTACAGGATATATAACACATGGAAACATTGAAAAATCACTATATTGTTAATAAATTGGCATAAAAAGGTAATAGAATATAATCCAAATAAAATAATTTAAAGAACCAAAAGGGAAAAACCGGTTATTGTTCGTATACAAAACGTAAATACACCTGAGGACGCGATAGACTGAAAAATGCTTTCCATTAGGATGGTGCGTCAAAACGCGCTTACTCCATACGCGGTAAATAACGCCACCTGAGAAACAACCATAAGAGTCGATGGTCAAGCCTGTCTGTCAAATGGTTTTGTAAAATCTAGGTAAATTGCGTCTGTTTGAGAACCATCATAATTTATAGCCTCCGCTACATCCTGAGTAGCAATTATTAGATTTGTAGTTGTTGATCTGTCCTTAGAGAAACCATACAGTCTTTCACCGAGAACGCAGAAAGAAAAGTCGGACCTGTGTGTTAGGTTTTAACTCTTTTATACCAGTTATGATCCCTTGTGCCGTAAAGAATTTAAGATTAATAATGGGTGCATCGGGATTTATGCTTCGGTTGTTTATGTCGGCTACACTGGCTGGAGAAAAAGACTTTTGAAAAATATCGGCGATGTATTAACTGCTCATCAGGTTGTATCGGAATCTGTGCTACTGTAGGTCACGTTACTGGGAAGATTTTTCAATTTTCTTCTTTTTTTTAACAAAAGACCAACATTTTGTAGGATCTCTCTTAATGTCTAGTTTCAATCTTTGTATACAGGGTGTTAGTGAATAAGTGCGACAAACTCCAGGGGGTGATTCTACATGAAAAAATAATGATAGTTTGCCATATAACTTTTGTCCGCAAATGCTTTGATTTCCGAGATACAGGGTGTTAAAATTTTTATTAAAAAGTGACGATTTATTTATTGCTCTGAAACCCATCGAGATATGCAAATGAAATTTGGTAGGTTTTAAGAGGTAGTTATTACGCATTTTCTGACATACAATTAAGAATTTTATGTTTATCATTGGCGCGCATAAAGGTAATAATCTCAATTTTTTTAAAGAAAGAAATGATACGCCACTGAGATATATCAAACTAAAAATAATTTTTGAATTTCTCATTCAATTTGTGACAAAAAATCTCTCTTGCCTTTTTTTCGTATTGGGCGCCGTTTTTATGCAAAAAACTAAAACATCTTAACGCGTATTTTTCATTTCTTTAATACATCATCTAGTAGGCTACTGTCAACATTCTGTTAAATACGAATATTTCAACGAAATGTCAAATTATTAGAGTTTCTTCATTTTTAAGCTTTTAGTTTGGTATAGCATTAATGTTAATAAGTAATTAATTTTTCTTTTATCAAAATGAATGGAAAATTATACAAATGCGGATTTGTCAGACATGCATGGTCGAAGTAATGGAAATGGTCGGCAAGCTCGACGATTGTATGCTGAGTTGTATCCAGGACGTAGAGTACCCCATCACACAATATTTGCTCGTCTGCACCAACATTGGCGCGAAAATGGTTCATTTAAGAAACAAACGGCTGACTGCGGACGCCCTCGAGAAGTAAGTACGTATTGAATGTAAGCAACTTCACTGTATTTAAAATGCTTAAAGAACAGCAATTGTATCCGTTTCACATTCAACGTGTGCAAGCTCTACTACCTAGAGACTTTTTTCCGCGCCTAGTTTTTTGCCATTGGATTCTTCATCAAATCGCTCAAATTCCTAATTTTTTAAATGGCGTTTTGTTTACTGACGAGGCTAATTTTGGACGACAGTGTATACGAAATTTCCATAAAAATCACTTATGGGCTGAGGAAAATCCACATGGAATCTGTGAAGCTCATTTTCAGTATCAGTTTTCAGTAAATGTATGGCTTGGGGTATGGGGGATGATCATTTAGTCGGTCCATATTTCCTCCCACAACGACTAACAGGCGACTCTTACCTTAATTTCCTGCAGGAAGAGCTACCTGCTCTTTTAGAAGAAATCCCTCTACAGCTGAGATAACACTTCTGGTTCATGCATGATGGCGCACCAGCTCATTTTAGCATTAATGTACGTAATCACTTAGATACAGCATATCCAAATCGTTGGATAGGTAGGGGAGGTACGGAAAATTGGCCTGCTCGATCGCCGCATTTAAATTCTCTAGATTTTTGCATTTGGGGTTTTCTTAAGTCGTTAGTTTATTCCACTCCCGTCGAAAATGTTGAAGATCTGAGGAATCGAATTATAGCCGGGTGTGAGACAATAAGAAATACACCAGGAGTATTTGCGCGAATACGACAATCAATGAGGCGAAGAGTTGAATCTTGTATCACGTCTGAGGGAAGTCATTTTCAACATTAGCTTTGCGCCTATTTATTTATTAGTGTTATTTTCTGTTATTGTTCTGGTTTAATGTTATTGTATTAGATAGTTTTTAATAATGTATTAAAGAAATCAAAAATTAAGATGTTTTATTTTTTTGCATAAAAATGGCGCCCAATACGAAAAAAAGGCAAGAAAGATTTTTTGTCACAAATTGAATGAGAAATTCATAAATTGTATTTAGTTTGATATATCTCAGTGGCGTATAATTTTTTTCTTTAAAAAACTGAGATTATTACCCTTATGCGCGCCAATGATAAACATAAAATTCTTAATTGCATGTCAGAAAATGCGCAATACCGACCTCTTAAAACCTACCAAATTTCATTTGCAGATGTCGATGGGTTTCAAAGCAATAAATAAATCGTCACTTTTTAATAAAAACTTTAACACCCTGTATCTCGGAAATCAAAGCATTTGCGGACAAAAGTTATATAGCAAACTATCATTATTTTTTCATGTAGAATCACCCCCTGAAGTTTGTCGCACTTATTCACTAACACCCTGTATATTATTTATAAGAAAGAGAAATATATTTTGTATACATACCAGAAATAGAGTTCTCGTTACAGATGTTTGCAGTAAACTTAACCACTAAAACTCTTCATCCGTTTCATTTCATGCTAAGAAAATGGTCCGATATTAACTGCAATAATACGTAATAGCCCTTAATAACAGACCGTGGGATCGTACCCATAAAATGTGCTTATTTCGGATTGGTGGAACAACGAATCATATCAAATCGGATATTTAAATCCGTGATGGAGAAAAATTGTTGAGCTAACCAAACAAGCGGTCCTGTCGGAATATATTCAAACCTAAAATTAGAGCCTAAGGCGCCGCTTAAATTTATAGCCATGTTGAGGCGATTCTATTGGTTATATGTTACTTTGGAAACTATTTTACGTGATAGATTTATTTACAATGGCAGAACCACAATTAATAGCATAACAGGTTTTAAATAAAATGAATTCAAATTGACAAATTTTTACTTCTTGCAAGGTTATAATGTTTGTACTTTTTTATACATTGACTAGGAGACTCGCTAAAGAATTCTAATAAAAGATTAAGTTAGGATCTAATTGTAATAATAAAACATCTAGTTCTTCAAATACTCATGACTACTTTTATAAAATATTACTTTTAAGCTTTTTTTAAATTCGAAAATATGTTTTTTTTTTATATTGGCTTCATAACAGATCTGTCTCGACACCGTTTTGATTATCATGATAGACTTTTTGTGAAACCGTATTTTCATTTTGTATAAGTTGGTAATTATCAGAGCAATCGCAATTAATCTTAAAAAAATTTCAATTAGAACCACCTATTACACTCCGAAAATAGCATCAATTACCATTACCAATTAGTAAAGGGCGGAATATATGAACTTAAATTCAGCCAAAATATGCGCATATATATATATGCCTTGTTTGCCTTTAGACTATGCAGCTATATGCACTTTTTTGACCAAATATGTACACTGGTATGCAATATCTCTTAATTTATTATAGTTAAATAGGGTAAAGAAACACAGTGGGTTCTAAAAACGATGTTTATTAAAAAAAAATGCAAAAAAAAAAAAATAAAAGTAAATATTTTTATTAAACTGAAATTGCATAAAATGCATTTATTACTAAATATTTTTCAAAGTTTTCAACTAAAAAGGATTGTCCTCTATCAGTAAAAATATGTTTATACAGAAAGAAGCTTCTTTCAACATCTACTGATGTAATCGGACAATACTGCAACTTAGGTAGTAAAGTAGAAGGCGAAGATACAACTTCATTTGATAGTTTACCTTCATAAATGTTTTACTGCAGTTAAGTATTTTAATCCTTCATTCTTTTTTACAGTTACATCCAATTTGTTCCTTACTTGACCTCCTACTTTACCGGGAATGTTGTTACATTTAGCGGAAAAAGTTTCAACAATACTAATTAGGTCTCTTAAACTTAAGTTTCTACTCTCTAACGAGGATATTATGTCCGATATAAAACTGTAATTAACCGTAATAAAAACAAGATCTTTAATTACACTTGCACTTTTTAACAACTCTTTACTTTGGACAACACACGTCATCTAAATCCAAAATTAGTTAGTTTAATGGCTTCGAAATGTTCTGCGTAGAATATTGCGGTCTTAATCCATGTTCCCCACCGGGTAATTATAGGTTTTGGAGGTAAACCAACTCCTGGTAATCTCTCCTTATACATTTGCACTCTTAGAGGTGCTTTAAGAAACGCTTCGTTTACATTTAAAATTAATTTATTTACTAAAGGATATTCAGTTTCTGCGACTGGCTTTATTCCATGCAAAAGACAAGTCACATGTACCATATTGGGGTAAAAGATTCTTAAGTTTTGGTCTACTTTTACTATATACGGTGCCGCATCAAACAAAAGCACTAAAAACGTCTCATCTGGGCCTGGATTTGATAAGAAAACCTCGATATGGACTGCCGAATAAATCAGGTTACGGTCACATCATTAGTTTTGTCTAGCTGCTTAGAAGTTATTAAATATGGGTGTGTTGGTTTATCTTCTTGAAGTGCTCCAATCATAAGATGTGTGATATATCTGCCACAAGCATCTGTGGTTTCATCTGCAATAATGTAAAAAATTTTATCACACAGTGAAGCTCCAATTTCTTCTAAAGCGGTTTCGTATACTGAATAGACATTCTTCTTTTTAAGCGTGGATTCGTCAGGAATGGTTTGTAGACAATATTTTTGCAAAAATCCTCTAAATTGCGGATTTTGCATGTTTGCTGCGACCAAAGCCTTGCAGATTTCGATTTTTCTCCAACATTTTGAAATGGCTCAGATTTTATTTTTGTAACTATGATTTATACTTTTATACAGCGGTGTTTTCAAATGTTGATCGATTTGGAACTTGTTTTCACAAAAAATAATTTTTGCACAAGCTTTACAGAAAACTTTTTCTCCACCTAACTCTGGGAAATGATTAATCCACGAAGACTCTTTCGCCACTTTAGACATTTTTAACACAAATTTGAAATCACTAGTTTTACACTGAAAATACTGAAATCTTTCGACAAACTAAAACAGAAGTTCGTATTACATAGGGGTGGGCAAAATAATCGATTAATCGATATATAATCGATTAATCGATTTTTCGATTTGAGAAAAATTTTAATCGAATATCGATTGTTCGATTAATCGATTTTCCGATTAATCGATTTTCCAATTAATCGATTTTCCGATTAATCGATTTTCCGATTAATCGATTTTCCGATTTTCTGAATAGTCGATTGTAAAATCGAGTGCAAATAAATTTTTACCCGATAATCGAAAATATAAATTATTATGTTATTGAATGATTTTGAAGTTGCTGGTGAAATATTAATTAATAGGTATACTGCACAATTAATTATTACTCTATACAATAACAGTTACGTGTTAGTACTGCGCCCGTATTTCTACTAGTATACAGGGTGTTAATTAATGGTATGCAGATATTTCAGGGGGTGATAGTACTTGTCAAAATAAGAAAAAAATGCAAATATATGCATGGTCTAAAACGCGTTATTTTCGTTATACAGGGTGGCAAAATTTCAATTTTTTTTCTCGTATCTTGCGTTTTCTCTCTTATATTCTCTGATAATTGTTTCAAATTTGGAACAACAACCATTTTTTAGAATCTCTACAATAAAGTATCAAAATTGTTGGTCGCAGTATACAGGGTGTTACATTTTCTTGAATCGGCTACAATTTTATCTTTCAGAACTTTTTTTGGGGCTCCCTGTATGTATTTCGGTATGAAATTTGAACTCTCTGTTCCCTTGTTTAGCGTTCTGGTCTCTTGTACTATTCTCGTATCTGTGACCGTTTTAGATTTATTTGCAAAAATAGCCATCGATGGAAATTAAGTGTAGGCGAAATAGCGCAATAAAAATGAAAATAATTACTTAGAATATATACAAATAAAAACAGCTTTTTACTCTCCAAATAATCGATTAATCGAAATAATCGATTAATGGAAAAATCGATTAATCGAAATAATCGAAATAATCGAAATAATCGAAATAATCGATTAATCGAAATAATCGATTAATGGAAAAAATCAATTAATCGAAATAATCGATTAATGGAAAAAATCGATTAAACGATTAAATCGAAATTATCGATTATTTTTCATAATAGATAATCGATTATAACTTTTGATAATCGCCCACCCCTAATTACAACCCGATATAAATACAGTGTGTTAAGCAGATAATAATAAGGCATTATTAAATGACAATAAATAACCCCTAACAATATACCTTCAAACCCCGGAAACCCCCAATAAATACCTAGTGTATAACCAAAATGTAAATATTAATTATTATATAATTATCTTCAGATTAGAAAACCCCTGAAACAAGTGCCGGACTGGACATTAAACCTATGAATCTATAAGCTTTTCATTTTTTGATAACGCCGAGAACATAAAAATATGCTCATGAAATAATTTCATTCATATCAAAAACAACTACATACATACCGTTTAATTTTTTTATTTGCTTTTAAAATTACTTCGAAAGGTTGAGCATCTCTTCTAATTATTTTTATGTAATTAAATTATTTGCAAGTAATTTAATTACTTTTCATGTAATAGAATTACTTACGAGTTATTTAATTACTTTTTATGTAATTTAGTTATTTGGGAGTAATTCAATTACTATTTATCTAATTGTATTATTTGAAAGTATGCAATTCTAATCCTTTGTTAGTTATTGAGTTACCTACCTTAGATTTTTAAAAACCAAAAACCAATAAGTATGACCTAATCCTAGTAATTGAAAACCACTTACAATTATCATTTCCAAAAACTAATTGAATTATAATAACCCAACTAGTAAGAAGTAATTGAACACGATTTTTACGAACATAAAATGTAGGCATTATAAAATTTAAAAAACATATTTTCTTTTTGAATATAGATTTATAACATTGAAAACCGAAATATAAAATAGAAAGAATAGTATAAAGTAAATATTTTGTAAAGTTATGTTATCGCACTTGTTCGTTAAAAAAACTCCTCGATTAAAATAACTTACACATAGTAACAATCTTTAGTCTTCTTTAGATGAATAATATGTAAGACTCGAGTCTCTATACTGGAACACTAAAGCACAATTATTGCGATTAATGTAGTGCCAGTGCTTGTCTAAACTCAATTAATGTTTATACTGTGTGTTAAAGTTATAAAAATTGGAAAAATAAAGGTAAAGCCAAAAATTTATCATTATCCACGACTTGAGATAATAATGTGTTTTCTTCATTACATTAAATTTAATTCCATATTCAAATTTTATATATGTTGGTTTTCAATAAATAATCGTCCTTAAACTAACTAGTTTATTACTGTATGATTATTGCAATCAGTCATGTAAACCTAAAAATCTTGTCACAATACTCAAGGGAAAAGATTTACAGCGTTTTAAGCGACCTTTTCAGGCAGTAAATCAGAAACAACAAGAAAGAGTCGGTAGTCGGCCAGCCGAAATTTATGACCCAGAGAGATATTGACATAATTCGTGTAAGAGCTGCTATTTTGCAGAATTATAGAAACTGGAGGAATATAATTTATTATTATTATATATACATTTGTCAGAATTGAATTTATAGGAAGTGAACTGAACTATAAAGGTAAAATAATTTTTTAAAATTACTAATACTTTTTTGTCTTACACGTTGGCGTAGCTACAGGGGTGGGAGGGAAAGACGGCGATCGCCCCCTCGCATTCTGGGCCTGGCGCCCCTTTACTACTTAAATAATAATTCTAAAAAAAATCGGTGTGTTTGGTCTTGAAAAAATCTAGACCTATAAGTCACTTACATATATTTTTAATAAATGACTTTAATGGTGCTTAATACCATATGCCTCATATTTTTAGTAGTTTTTGACTGAATGTAGAATAAAAAAAACAATATGTCAAAACGTGTACTTTAAGATACGTAAGATATAGGCGCCCCTAAAGGACTTTGCCCCTCCCCCCTGGTCTAGTTGGGTGGATAGCTCGATTGCCACGAGATGTTGCCATGTATCTCGCATATGTATCGTTACATTATGTGTTGAGATGCACTGTAAGGTCCCTTTCCTTTTCGTCAGACCAAAGAGTAACCCAACTAATAAGAGGCGAAAACTTTGTCGGTTTCTTTAAAGTACCCAACTTCTATGACCTCGATAATACTTACTACACAGTAAAAAGTATCATATTCTTTTTATTTTGCATTATGTGCACGGGAAAAAAATGTTTTACACTGTTTTGGTATTTTTGTAATTGAACATATAAAGCTGCCTATATAAGTTGATTGTGTGGTGCACCAGAAAGATATTGAAGAAATTAAAATTCTGATTTATAATAAATGTATCTGTTAAATCTCCGTCGTTTCATTCTAGACAGAAACTGAGAAACTTCACCGACAATTTTTATATTGTAGCAAATTATCCATAAGTGTAAAAATTCAAGTAAATAAAGCTGAAAATAAACGGTGTTTTCGCTTGTAAGGTCCAAATTATCAATGCCCTGGTAAATCTGACTACAAGATAACTTCCATGAACACCCTTGTTGGAACAGTTCTTATCATGAAAGCTATGTGACTCTTATCAATACCAGGACATTGATAATTTGGACCAGTGGGTTAAAAGAATTTCTAATATACCTATAGGATATATGCACACTATGTATGTTGATCTACTACAGTCCCTTTTGAGCTATTGTCACTAACTGGACATTGATAGTTTGGTCAGTAGCCCTATTTTAACAATGTGCTGACAGTAATAATAGCCAGATAACTTCCATGTCAACAATTGTTCTAACATTGGTATCCTTAGAAGTTATCTTATAGCTAACATAAACAGAACATTCATAAATTGGATCTTAGCAGTTCAATGTCCAATAAAGTCATGAGAGAAATAATGGAAAACTCTTACAAGTATATTTCATTGTAATGTAATTCTAAAGATGCATTTTTAATTAAAAAATAATACATGTACAGCATTATAATAATAATAATAATTTACTATACATTCACTGTACAAAATCTGTAAAAGTAGATTCTAGTAAAGGTTATTACAACAAATAATGTGCAGATAATCAGGCACTTTACTTAACATAAATAAGATTAATTTCAAGTATAATTTGGTTGGGATTCTTAGTGCCTTTGCTTGCTCAATAGAGTTGATGGTTGAGTACTTGTTGACAGGGATAATAGAGGAGATGATGTACTACCTCGATCTTTTTGATCTCGTATTAAGCTTGAATTAAAAAAAATACCATAAGTAATTAGACCACCACCTAATAAAAAACACTTCCATTTCTTTCAAATTTAAAAAAAAACCTGTTTATGACATTTCATTATTTACTGACATCGTTATGACTTTAGCCCAAAACTTACCTCCAATTTGTAAGGTCAGCTTTTCTAAATTTTTACTTAAACTTGGCAGTTGTACTTGTGGAGTCATAGATAAGGCTAAAATTAAAAAAAAAAACAGTTTTACAGGGTGACCCAATGTCAACGCTGGATATGCCTGCAGCAAAAGTAAAATTTTTTAAATTTCATTTAAAACTAAATTTACAGGGCTAGGACTTTTATCATCCAAAGGCATTTTAAATTTTAGTGAGGGTTTATATACCGTGCACCGCCAGATTGGCCATAGGAAATCCCATGTAAATTTTGATACCCTCAAATATTCGCTCCCCTGTTAATTTTACATAAAAATTGTATTGAACTTTTTTAAAGGTCCTTGAATGATGTACTCGCAAACCAAATTGTATTTTTTTCTAATGGGCCAATTCAAAGTTCTTTATTTATTTTATTTTGAGTAATTGGTATACTAAATTAGTACAATCATTATTTGTTCTTGAATACTGAAAAACAAGTTACTAAACTAATAAAAATAAAACTTCTTTAGTATCATTTGACATTATCATAATGAAATTATTGCTGGTGGTTTCATTGAGGTACGTATCAGAGCCGTATTTAATTTGAACGAATTTTACAAAGAGTCTTTTTTAAATAACTTTTATTTGACTGAGAGACTGAGACTGATTGAGAATATAATAAAATTTGGCGTGCAAGTTCATCATACAAAGACCTTCAAAAAAGTCTAATCCAATTTTGGTGTAAAATTTATAGGAAAGCCAATATTTGAGGGTAGCAAAATTTACATGGGATTTCCAATGTCTACTCTGGCGGTACACCACCCGGTATATACATATATCAGCCGACCCTGCCTATAAAGCATTCTAATTTGTACACGAAGTCTTGCATGTTTTTAAAATGACAAGCATCATTATTTTTTGCATCTTTATTTAATTGTATTCATTAGTGAATCAACTGAAAGTTTGCCGCGTTGTTAATTTTATATTTAATTTTCTTTCTTTGTATTGTATTGGTTAAGTCTTGTTTAATAAATGTTACCTATTAATTATTATATATTTTATAATAATAATCACTTGCAACATCACACAATGGTTAACTTGGATAAACTATACTTGTCTCCAGGCAAGTCAAAGATTTTACTGATTAGGAAACTGAAATATAGTTAAAAAAAACCTTAAAATTGCAGACAAAATGTAATAATTTAGAATTATTTTTTCTGAATTGACCGATACTAAGGGAGGATCTTGACAATAATTTTCCCATCAATCTAATGCATTTGTAAATACCTAGATATAATGATTAAATAAAAACTAGTCTGAAAGTTCAATAATTTTTGATTCTTCGACAATCATAGCGGTCAAGTTTATTATTAAATATTTCCGTATTTAACTGCTTTTGTTTAGTTGTAAAACCTAAAACATTCCTATTCATTTATTGTATATATTCCAAAAGTTAATCAAGCGTACGTTTGAAAATTACAGAATAGAAGCTTATATTTCACAAATATGCGATTAAATAAAAATAAACAAAAACATCTTCAGTGACTTCACTGAAATTGTTTTCCGCAATATGAGTAGAGAGAAGTTGACGTTCATGAATACAATCAATCATGGGATTACAGCTAATAAAAACATTTCTCGCGTTGCAGTGGCTCTGCCGCTACCCTTCATAAGCAGCCATCTGCCGCCACGCCACCGCTTGATGTATATTTTTCATCCTGGCATAGCGTTTGATTTCAATTCGTTTTTTACTTTGGGAAAGCTGATGCCACTGCGGCATATATCTATTTTTTTATTTTTAGTTATTTTTTTTTGTGATATTAAACAGATAATTATATTACGATGTCTAATTTCAAACTCAATCTCGAAACTGAAACTTAGCTTTATTGTCATAAAAAAATTAAATCTTTCATTGGCAAGGCATGTACTTAAAAAGGTAGAGCAGAAAGACTAAAATAAAGTTAAAAAAAATATCTAAAAAATATAAAGGATATAGTACTATATTACGTAGAGAGAAAGTGTTTCATTACTCTCGAGAGAGTCGGTAATGAAACTTTACATCGAGGTTTGTAAACTATTTTATTTACAACCAATTCTTATTATTTTGAATTAAAATTATTATAGTTATTTATGTATTAAGGGCATTATAAAGATGTTTATTATGCCTCCGAGGGCAACAATCCAAAGGCCCTCGACTTTGTAAGTTGCCCGAGGGTATCATAAAGTAATGCCCGTGGTACATACAATATTTTATATCCTACTTCAGATAATTCCAAGTTAAAATAAAAGAAAATTCAAAGTCACGAAAGGTTTTTTACCTATATCGGGTGTTGCATCGCCGAGCGGGACATAGGAAATCCCATGTAATTTTAAATGGGGTCAATTATTGGCTTCCCTAATTATTTTAGAGAAAAATTCTATTTAGGTTTAATAAAGAGCACTAAAACCCACATTCAAAAGAATAACTTTAGATATTTTTGATGAGCCCGTTTACGGGTTATCGCCGATTTCTTTTTAACTATTTCTCCTTTTTATGGCCCCGTATTTGCGGGCACCAGTCAAGGTAAAAGATGACTGTCAAATAAAGTTGTCATTTTGAAATGTGTGCTTTATTGTTATAAAAACTCGTACATCGAAAATATTAAAGGTGTATTTATGAGTACAAATTAATCTGAATAAAACGAGGAATAAAACTAAAATAAAGTATCCAATTACAAGGTTAATTATGACATTTTACATGTTTCAATATTTTACTAATTAATAGGTAGGTACTATTAAATTGTTAGAACTTTAGGATTTAAGAAGATGTTCAAATATTCCTCAAAATGACAACTTTATTTGACAGTCATCTTTTACCTTGACTGGTGCCCGCAAATACGGGGCCATAAAAAGGAGAAATAGTTAAAAAGAAATCGGCGATAACCCGTAAACGGGCTCATCAAAAATATCTAAAGTTATTCTTTTGAATGTGGGTTTTAGTGCTCTTTAATAAACCTAAATAGAATTTTTCTCTAAAATATTTAGGGAAGCCAATAATTGACCCCATTTAAAATTACATGGGATTTCCTATGTCCCGCTCGACGATGCAACACCCGGTATAGTTGCTTAATAAACAAAGGTTATAAGTGTCCATTGTTGTGCTGTGTCAAAGTCAAAACTGAAATTCATATAAAATAAAGGATTTTCCGTTGATTCTGGATAGAATTGCTTTGAATGCTGCCAAAGCTTTGGATAATCTTGTTCCAAAGAAGTCTAAAGACGCCTATGATAAGAAATATGAAAGGTTTGGGGATTGGATGAAAAATAATGATGTAAAAATTATCAACGAGACGATGCTACTCGGATGTTTCCAGGAATTGGTATGTTAAAATTGCTGTTGTAAATTATATTGAAATACTAATTAGGTATATCGATTAAGCTGTATTTATAAACTCTCGCCGACGTCGGCGCTGGCGTCGGCGCCAGCATTCGTCGTAGACAAGCATAGTGGGCATTTATAAACTTGGCGTTCGCGTTCGCAGTGTTGACAAACAAAAACATAATCTGACACTTCTGACATATTAGTCCAGGTGGTATTTTCTCTAGCCAATTATTACAACAAAAAGAAAAAGTTGAATAAATGGATTTAGCAAGGAAGAAGAAGTTACTTGGTATCTTAGCGGTAGTAAAATTAAAATGACGATTGGCCATTGACAGATTGGCAGATTCCAAACATGACTTAATAGAAATGCTAAAATCCCATTGGTTATGACGCGGCGCTACGGATTTCCTACGAACGCCGGCGCTGGCAATATAAAGATGGTTTATGTCGAACGCCAGCCAGCGCCAGCGCCAGCGTCGGCGAAGTTTATAAATCGCTCTATTACGATTCACTTGTTTAACTTTCAGCGCCCACGCCAGCGCGAGCGCCGACGCCGGCTTCGAGTTTATAAATCCAGCTTTATAGTCTGGAACATTCACTCCTAATTCCCTATGGGCGAAATATTTAATGTTAAAGAAGACATTAATAGTTAATAGAAATATAGACATTGCAAAATATTGCAAGTTAGGCCAGTGTCTAAAGCAAGCATCCAAAGGATATAAAGCGAAGAAGTCAAAATTTTTGACTCGTAAAGATGTGCTGAAATTCATCCGTGAAGCTCCCAATGAAACTTTTTTGATGCACAAAGTGGCTCTGTTAGTTGGTGTATTTGGTGGGTGCCGCCGCCAAGAGCTAGTTAATATGTTGGTTGAACATATAGAGGATAGAGGATCCGTAGTAATAGTTAATATTCCCGATACAAAGACCGGTAAAAAGCGTGTCTTCACAATTATTAATGAGAAGGAGATGGGTTGTTTAAAGCTACTGAGAACTTATTGGTCTTTACTCCCGACGAACTGCAACATCAATTGATTCTTTTTGTGTTACCGTAACAGTCGTGGTTTTTCACAGCCAGTTGGGAAGAACACAACAGACAAGATTCCTTCCATTATTGCAAAATACCTGGGTTTAAGCGATGCAGACAAATACACTGGTCTTTGTTTGTGCAGAACCTCTGCAACCTTGTTGGCGGACGCGGAGGCAAACATGACTACATTGAAAAGACATGGCGGTTGGAAAAGTTCAGTTGTGGTTGAGGGATATTTGGAAGACTACAGAGTATGTCTTCTAAAAACAAAATTTCGAAATTGATAGCTGGAGTACCATCAACGAGACCATCAACATCAAAAAACGTTCAATCATCGTAAATTTCTGTTAGTGAATATCACGAAATAGTAGAAAACATTGACTTATCAAAAGCCGGTAAATTCGTTTTTACTGGGCTTTTTCATAACTGTTCATTTAATATAAATAATAAATAAGTTTTTTCGTTAATAAAAAGTTGTTACTTTGATTTTTCCTATTTATTTCTCTTAATACCCGAGGGCATCAGAAACTTCCTTGATGCCCTAGGGTATTATATACCATTTAAAGTGTCTGGTAACTATGGTATTATAAAACAATAATATTCGAGTAGGACATAAAAATTTTTATTGAAAGCAAAATGTCATCTTGACTTTTTCAGATAAAAATTAGACAGACATTAGAATTTCAAATAACCGCAAGTGGTAAAATAATAATACACATCAAGATGGCAAATATCATTTTTTGAATATGGTTTCAATGTCACTAAACAATATATTATTTAATTTAAAGAAATCGTCCGTTCTCAAAGTGGAGTTGAAATTATAGGGAAAGGAAAGAAAGTCAAAAAGTCTTTCTTCACTAATTTAATAAAAGAGAAATCGGAGGCTCAATTTTTTCGTATTAATAAGTCTAGATGTTTCGAAGGTAGTGACCTTCATCCTCAGGAGACAAAAGTAATGTTGCTGTTAGTATTAGCAGTAGAGAGAAAATTATAGGTGAAAGGTGACGTTGACGGAGCTTTAAAATTTGTAAAATTGATAAGAAGTGAATGAAACTTGATGAACGTAATCAGCATACCGAAATGTTAGATAAAATTTAGTTTAAATGTATTGGTACAAGGTTTGTCATATTTAGTAGCTTATGAAGGAAACTGATGTTCTTCCTATTAAGGTTTCTATGAAGGGATATATAAAGAGGATTGGTCGGACATTCTAGTTCATATTATGATATTTGTTTAATAGAATGGAAGAAAGATTTCGTTAGACTTTAAGTACAATTTCCATTTTGTTGAAGTCATATTTATAAAGGTTTAAAAAATACTTTTCAAAATTTTTATGGGATACTGAAACCCGTAATTAAGTTAACATCTATTTGTAGAGAAATTAATCAATAAATAAAGTTTGTTAAAAACATAAAATCTTTGATTTATATACCCTTAAAGATGTAGAAATAGGGAAACAAACACAATTAAAAATGAAGACCAGAAACGTGTTCTGTGTCAAGTGACAGTTGACCCAAAAAAATATCATGATATGAACTAAAATGTCCGACAAATCCTCTTTATATTATTATATCCCTTCATAAAAACCTTTATAGGACGAACATCAGAATTTGAGTTTACTGCTACTCCACCAGAAATTGGGGAAGCACAAAAATAGTAGAAGAAGATCTTTTGTCAACTAAAATCCGCCCGAGATATGACAAGGCATATACCAGTTTTAAAGAATGGTGTACGAAAAACAAAGTTCAAAATCCTGGCTCTGAATCGGCGCTACTAGCTTATTTTAGCGAAAATGCCAAGACATCAACGCTTTGGTCAGTATATTCAATGCTGCCTCTACTAATTAGGGAAAAAGTAGACATATCTAAACACGCAAAGCTATTGGCATTTTTATAAAAGCAAAACAAAGAATACAAGCCGAAATAATCGAACACACTGTCCATGGAAAATATTGAAACTTTTTTGAAAAAGGCACTCATCTCAGGATTTCTTGTTCAAAAGGTATTTTAAGAAAAAAGGTTGACAATTTCTGTATTAACTTGTTATAATAGTAAGTTTTCTTTTTGACCTTATGATTTAAATTTTTTTCTTGTTTATTGGGTTTTTAGGTCATTTATAAATAATAATGGTTTGATTTAAGTTGACTTTTCGGTTTATATTACATTAAACCATCTTCAGAACTACAATTACAGGAAAATGTGATTATTAACTAATTTTTAGGATTAGAAAGTAGACATACCTCTATATAAATCTTAGCACTATCACTTCTATTTTTACATGTTTAACTATGTGGTAACTATGCAAGACTGATTTTATGAAGGGATTCTTTATGAGGAAGGGTAGGTACATTTATTAAAAATGGGAAAAACCATTTGATTACGGTTTATTGTTCCTTTTGTTAACGGTAGTAAAAATTTGCAATTTTTAATTAGGTTATTAAATTACTGTAAACTGTACTTAGATTATCAGTGTCGGTTCGAAAATTTAATGTATTTTTATTTTTTTTAATATGGATCATTTCTTTTATATTTCGTTTTTTATAGTTTATTTCATGGTCTAAAATTGTTGTATTATTGAAGTCAAAATTATGTAAGTTGTCAATAGCGTGTTTTGATAAGGCTGTGTGTGCTTGGTTCGTATTTCTCATGCTGTATTTTTGTTCATATATTCGGTTTTTTAGGTATTGTTTTGTTTGTCCAATGTATGTCTTTGGGCAGTCCAAACAGTCTATTTTATATATTACGTTTGCTTGATTTAGTTTAGGGGTGGTTGGTTTTAATTTTGTAAAGAGGGTTTTTGTATTGTTTGGTGGTTTATCAGCTATATTTATTTTGTGTGGTTTAAGTACGTTTCTAATTTTTGTATTGATTTCTGGAATGTATGGTAGGGAGATGAAGTTATTTTCTTTTTGAGGATCCGTTTTATTTGTGCTATTGTAAATTTGGTTTATTCAATTCTTAATAATTGGTTCGTAAAATTTTTTTGGGTAGTTATTGTTTTGTAGAACAGTTTTTACTTTTGTTATGTTTTGTGGTCTGTTTATTGGATCTGTTAATTTAACCGCTTTATCAATAAGGGAGTTGACAACACTTTTTTTATATTTTTTCGGGGTATAGGAATTGAAAATTAAATATCGGCCCGACCAAATTAAATTAAATCAAACCTTTATTATTTATAAATGACCTAAAAACCCAATAAACAAGAAAAAAATTTAACTTGTTATTTTATACATCTGTAGGTCGCATTGGTGTCCCAGGCACCTACCGATCAGATGAATTATACAAAATGAAAACAACAGACCTTCACTTTTTAGAAGAAATGGTCGCAATTGAATTACAGAATAGCAAAACGTACCAACCACGATCACTAATGACAACTAAGGAGAAGTGGATTGCACCACTTAAGGAGTACATAATTTTCGAAAGAATATACAGGATGGAAAGCTTTTCATGCAAATCAGATATGGAAAAATTACTAAGCAATATAATGGGCACTTTAAGTCATTTTCCAAGAAAAATTGCAGCTTTTCTGAAGCTGAATATTGAAAGTTTGGCAACTATTTCAAAAGAACAGCGGCTACTTTGCTCACAAATAACGATGGCAACCTCATGCAAATTAAACGGTTAGGAGGCAGATAGATAGTTCTATCGCCACTCAAGCTATTACGGAAAAATTGATTTCAAAACCAAGTCCAATTTTACTAATACTACTTTACCTTCAAATAATCATGAATTAAACCTTTAAAGAAAAGAAACTTAGCTAGGTTTGAACATAACAGTGGCTAATAATTAATTTAAATAAGTAAAACATAAACCACATTAATTTTTTGTCTTTTATAAATGTCATTATACCTAATTCATTTATGAAATAAACATTTATTGTCGTTACATTTGTGTAGTGAACGTGAGCGTATTACAGTGTTTATGTTGGTGAGTTCGTAAATTATTTCGAGATATCGATTTTTAATAGAACTACAAAAAAATAATGATTTTACTTTCGGCCCGGGTGGAAAGTGCTCACGTGCCACTCAGGTGGAAAGTAAAAGTCAAGAAACGTCAACTTTCCGCCTTTCAAGGAGAGGTGAAATGTCATTATTACATGCATAGCTGTAAATTAAAAAATTTACATGATATTAAAAATTTACGGTAATAAATAAAAAAGTAACAATAATAGTTCACTTTCTACAATGAATAAATTCGAAACAATTAAACAAAATATAATAACCTGACAAAGATCTGATACCAACCCAGACCAAAATAAATTAAGGATTGTCGTCATAAACTCATTTACGGTGTAACACGCCCTAGCAACGAGCATCTGCCTTACTTCTCCTTTAAATTTCCCGTCATATTGAATTTGTCTAATATTGAGTGGTAGCGAATTAAAAAGTTATCTGCCATTGTAGAAAATAGAGTTTTTTTGTCAGGGTATGTTAGAGTTGTTGTAATTTTAGCCTTGTTTCTTACGAGATAAACCGTTTCAAGGATAAATAGACAAGCAACCGTTAGTATTTTGTGTTTTAGAAAAAGTGGCTTACATGAGTCTCGCGGCGTAGCTTGACATAAAGACCAAATAGTTCTTTTTTGTAATCTGAATAGCTTATTAAGATTGTACTTAGAGCATGAACCCCAAAAACAGATGCTGTTTCTTAAGTGGGAATCTATTAGAGCCAAATAGATGTTGCGAGCTATAGCAAATTTTAAACTTTGAGACACGACCCTTAAGGCATAACATCCGCGAGCTATTTTATTAGTTTACAATCAATGAACAGTCCCAAATATTGATTATCTTTCAAATTCTCAACAACCTGATCCTGTAAATGAATATCGTTAATTTGACATTTAAAACTTACAATGTTCGTTTTCGAGATATTCAGTGACAATTTGTTTGCATCACGCCAATCTTTAATCATAATCGAATCTTTTTTAGTGGTTTCTTTCAGAATGTCATTATTTAAGTTATGCCTGAGGATCGTTGTATCGTCTGCGAATATTGTATATTTTCCAGTAACATTTAACATTGGCAAGTCGTTCACGTAACACAAAACCTTGCGGTACTCCTGAAGTAATTTCGAGTGGGGCAGACAGATTGCCATTAATAGAAACCGCCTGGTAACGTCCAGTTAGTAGGATTTAAACCAATCCGACGATCTGCCTCTATAAAGCCATAGACTTCGAGTTTGCGTAGCAGTACTCCATGATCCCCGCAGTCAAAAGCCTTGAGCAGATCACACTCTCCATTATTTACCCGCAAATACAAATCCCCCCAAAAAGCAAAAATCGCATCGTTTGTGTTTTTGATGACAGGAAAAAGTATTGTTTCAACCTGAGCAATTTGTACTTTCCCGGGAAGCTAAGTACCCGCCACTTTACCAGCCGGTTCCTCATTATCATCTTCTTTGAGAAGAGGCGAAACGTTCACCAGTTTAAGGTACGGGGGAAAAGTTTCGGAAATAAAGAACAGGTTAATAGCTTCGGCCAGGAAAATACTTGGATTGGATGCCTGGAAATACTTTTAAAGAGATATCGTCATACCCAGAAGTGGTTTTATTTTTCATTATTTTGATTATATCCTTAATTTCATAAACATTAGTAGGAAGGAAGTAAAATGTTGCAGGTATATGAACGTTGCCCAAATAATTTAATACATCATTACTTGAAATGATTTTCTTAGATAGGTTAGTCGAAACAGAACAATAAAAAGAGTTTAATTCGTTGGGATATGGGTTAATGGTGTTTTTATTCTTGTTGGCTTTACCTCTAAGGTCATTTACGATTTTTCAACTTTCCTTCTGTTTATTACTAGCATTCAAAATTCTATTTGAAAAGTAGTTGTGTTTAGCGATTTTGATAGTGTTTCTATAAATTGTGAGACACTTATTATAATACGACATGAATCTTAAGTTATGCATGAGATGCTTTCGAAGAGTGTGTGAGGAGTGCACATTTTTTGCACCTATTTTTAAAGCCTTATTAAACTACGAACTTTATTTATTTTTTTTAATGTAGTTAAGAGGAAGGCAGCGTTGAATTTTTCAATTAAGACATTACGAATTTGAGTTAAAGAATCATTACAAGACAGAATATCTCCCCAGTTCTCTCATTGCGAAGTTGTAAGAACCTATCATAATTGTGTGCTATACAGGGCTGCCCAGAAGTCCGGAATAAAATTGATATAGCCTTAACCTGTAACTTTTGGCGAAAATGCTCGGACACGTCAATTTAGTTTTATATATATTTTGACCTTATTCGTTTGTTTTTTTATAGACATTTGTCAAATATATGACGACATCGATCTTTTTTTTAAATGGAAACATACAGCTTGTGATACATCACTTGAAAGTCAATATCTTGTACAGTCTGCTCATAAATTTTGACGCGAGTCTGTCAAGCTATTGCAAAATGGCGACTGTTAAAAGTGAAAAAAAAAATCCCTATTTAAATAAGCGAAACGATAAATCATTGATGTTTTTTTTTACCTTTCAAGGTAAGAAATCTTCATTGTTTTACGTTCTGACATTTTGGACAATGTGAACTTGTAAATTAATTTAGGTATTTCCGAAGTATTATTTTACAATTTTCTAAACAAAAATGGTTTTGTCGGTAAGGCAGCGTATCGAAGTCTTGATATTGTTAGGATGTGGAGATAAAATAAGAAGTCAAAGTGAAGTGTGCACTTTATTTAATGCTAAATATCCGGAAAATCAAATTTCACAGGGCACTGTTAGTAAAGTATTCCACAAATTTGATGAACATGGCACAGTAAAGGACTTGCCTAGGAATGGACGGCCACGTGTTTTAGGCGACGATGAAAAATTGGATATTGTATTGGATATTCCGCATGTTTCAACAGTTTCATTGGCTCAAAATCATAATACATCTAGAGGTACTATTGGAAGATTTTTGAAAGCAGAAAAATACCACCCTTATAAAGTATGTCTTGTTTAAGAGCTTTTAGAAGATTACTATGATAGGCGTTTGCAATATTGCGAAGAGATGATGAGACGGTGTGACCAGAATAATAGGTTTCCACACAACATATTATGATTATTATATTTCTTATGAAGCTACTTTCTATTTAAACGGGGTGGTTAACAGACATAATTATCGTTTCTGGAGTCAAGAAAATCCACGATGGATATTTGAAGCACATACTCAGCGGCGCAAGAAAGTAAATGTATGGGCAGGTATCATTAATAACCATATTTTAGGGCCATTCTTTTTGGAAGGAAACCTCACAGCTGAACGGTACCTGGATTTTTTAACCTTCGAGTTGAGGCCTGCTCTAGCTGTAATTTTTCCCAACGAAGTAGATCCAGATTAATCTAATGAAACAATTTGGTTTCAGCAAGATGGTGCTCCCCCGCATTTTGGTGTCAATGTGAGAAGATATTTAGATCAGATATTTCCAGGTCGCTGGATTGGACGACGTGGTACAATTGAATGGCCACCGAGGTCCCCAGACTTAACGCCTCTAGACTATTTTCTTTGGGGATATTTAAAAGAAAAAGTTTACGAAAATAGGTCGAATAATATTGAAGATTTGAAAAACAAAATTAGATTGGAGACACATAACATACCGGCTGAAGCCATTCGAAATTCCGTCGACGGATTTTACCATCGTCTGGGAGCATGCCAAGTAGAGGTTTAAGGACATTTCCAGCATTTGCCACGCAAACCACCTTTTTGTTGTGTTTTGTTGGGCGGCGGAACTTTCGGCCCCATATTGGGTAAGGTACCTGCTAGAAATTTTAGGTCAAGTAATCTTGCAAGAAATTTCGGCCCCAAACATTGCAGGTAATGCGAATTGGAACCAAAAAGGTGGATTAGATGCCGTGTTAGCGCTGTTTAACCAATATAAGTCTATAAAACCGCATTAGCCGAGTTGCAGGTCAAAAATTGAGTTAGTTCAGGTTAGTTGCATTTTCATTTTATAAATGATTCAAAACACAAAAGATCATAAAAAAATTAAAATGTTATAACGTTAGACCATTGGGGCCGAAAATGCCTGTAATAAAAACATGACTGTGACATGTCTTACCACTTTGGTTTTAAAAATACTAGTTTTTAGATTACACACCACAGCCTCAAAATTAATCAAAGGTTGTCGCTGTCTCGCTAGTTATACGAGTCGGTGCATTAATGTGCCTGTATAAATCAAAAGATTTAAGTAAGTTAGTAATTTAATGTACACTTCCATGCATTTTTTCGGAAAAATTAATGTTAAAGTCACCTGCGAGTATTATAGATGCAAGCATAGATAGTCCTGTTAAAAGAAACTCTAGCCTAAAAATAAACAAATCAACATCTTTGTTGGGAGGTCTATTATACAAATAGGTTATATCAATATTAAACCCAGTCGAGTGTATTATTGAACTCAAATTATTTTTCGGCTATGAAATCATTAAATTTATTAAAATCTGAGAGAATTTACATCTTTAGAAAAGCTTCGTGGATTAAAATCAAAGTACCGCCGTGACTAAAGGAATTTTTACAATACTTAGATACAACTTTGTAATTTGGCATATATATTGGTTCACTCTTGTCAAGTCAGTGTTTTGTAATAAGTAATATATCTGGGTAATTAACATTGTCTAGAGAAAGAAACAGTTGATAGATTGTATGTTTAAAAGCATTGTGTTGACGTGTATGTTACCTCCTTTAGATTGTTTAGCACTGGTTATAAAAGATCTGCCCTTATGACGTGTCTTGTACTCCGAAATGCCAATTTCACCATTACAACCACCCTTGGATAATCATCCACCATTACCATTTTTGATTGGTACCGGTGGGTTTACGAAAGAAGAACTTTTTTATGAAAACGGCAGAGGGCCATGTTTTCACATCTCATAACTCCTTAACAAGATCAGGATCGGCGCCCACATTGAAATCCAAACTAGAAGCTTCTGGCCTCTTGGGTTGCAATTCATTCATTAATGCATTCCTCCTCAGTGCTATTAACAGCAACCTTGCTCACAGAGATTCAAGCCCTTCTGGCCGCAGAAGCAATAGGACCACTGGCTCAGTCTGGCTTCTGACTTCACTCGAAATTTTACACAAATATAACAAAACTCGTCATGAGAAATTTTGATGCTGCGGCGCGTTTCACTTGACATTTTCGTCGTTGTCGTTATTAGCTATACAGAACCACTCAGTTCGAAACTCAAAAGAAGACTGAATAATAGAATAATGTTAATGTTATAAACAATTCGTTTTAGGTTATCTTCCTGTTTTATAATGCACCACTTTTAAATGACCCCTCATAAGATTTACTATTTGCCAATATAAAAGGGTCTAATGACTCCATTGAGCATTATTAGAAAGGTTTGTAAAAATAATGGGCTGAACTACTGTCTTGCAAATATCGTGTCGGCCAGTGAATTTTTTTTATTTATTTTTTTTAATTTTACTGTTTTACGGTGACCGTACGGTTTTTAATCGTGCGGTCTACCGACTGGGGAATGTGAAACGGCACCTTCATCCTACGAGATATCCGATCTCATCCGGCCTGTCCGGCGTGAATAGGATGGTTTATGTCGGCCAGTGTAATTATTATATTATTGGTATTCGCACTGTCAGTTGCAAAACTTAGTCTTTGAATGCCAAAGATTCAGCACATGGTTTTTTTGGATTTTTGGATACACTTATTTACTAAGCTACTTAATTCTATGAAGTGTTAAAAACAAGAAGCCACACATCAGAATTACGTGCAACAAAAAAGGGAAAATAGGTGACTCAGACCAAGCGGCAGTTGGAGGCACCGTAATTGGGTTGTTTTAGGGATTATTCATTGGTTACATTTCGTTGAGAATACACTGTTCGAATTGAAGTCGTGCTTCATTGAGTTGTTATAAGATTGAAAAAAAAAATTAACATTTTGAACTAACCAACGACTGTTGCAAATTTCTGATAGAAATTTTGCAACAGGAATTCAAACATCGCAAGGAACATAATATCCACAAGGAATACTGTTTGGCAAATGGTGGTTTATATCAAGTCGCTGGAAATAAACAGAAAAGATGGGATATTTCCAAAGGCAGCAAGGCGAGAAGAAGTGCTAAATTTTCACAAAGGGGTTGGATAATTGTCAATGGAAGAGACAATGTCGCAAAATGAAGAAGTAGAGCGATATAATTGTACAAGTTTATACAGTCTCTCGGTGTTAACGGATAAGAAAGAAAATTGGAATGAAAACATGTTAAAAGTACGTTGGAGATTGAATTGTACGACGAATTCATCCACGGAAGAAGACTCTATACGAAATACTTTTATTATTTCGGCGTTAACGAATGATGAAGAAAGATGTGATGAAAACGTGCCGATAGTACATTAGAGATTGAATTATACGGCGAATTCATCCATGGAGAAGTCTCCATACGAAATATTTTCGGTCTTTCGGCGTTAACGAATGACGAAGAAAGATGTGATGAAATCGTGTCATTAGTACATTAGGACTACGCTATACCCATGATGATTTTACTAACATAATTTGTTTAAACCGCGATTTGACTTTTATATTAATGTAAGTTTTCCTTATAGGTGTAATCCACGAGGACGTGGGTACGGCAGCGTGGCCGACTATTAAAAACAATAAGCCACAGATCAGGATTCCGTGCAACAAAAAAGGGAAAATAGGTGACTCAGACCAAGCGGCAGTTGAAGATACCGTAATTGGGTTATTTTAGGGATTATTTATTCATTTACATTTCGTTGAAAATATACTGTTCGTGTTGAAGTCGTGTTTCACTGAATTGTTATAAAATTAAAACTATTTTTGTTCCTAGGCAATACTAACGCAAACCACTTATCCTACACATACAAAGTTCTGCACATAATGTAATCATGTCCCTAATTAAAGATAAATAATCATAGTTACCTACCTATATTACTACAGCCACAATTTGAAAACAGGAAAATTCTCATAAATATACAATTTTTTCTCTTTAGACGATCATAAACATAATTTTAACCAGACAATTTCATCTATTATTGCGACTAAAGTTTATACAGTCTCTCGGTGTTAACGGATAAGAAAGAAAATTGGAATGAAAACATGTTAAAAGTACGTTGGAGATTGAATTGTACGACGAATTCATCCACGGAAGAAGACTCTATACGAAATACTTTTATTATTTCGGCGTTAACGAATGATGAAGAAGGATGTGATGAAAACGTGCCGATAGTACATTAGAGATTGAATTATACGGCGAATTCATCCATGGAGAAGTCTCCATACGAAATATTTTCGGTCTTTCGGCGTTAACGAATGACGAAGAAAGATGTGATGAAATCGTGTCATTAGTACATTGGGGATTGAATTTTACGACGAACTCATCCACGGAGAAGACTCCATACGATATGTTTTCAGACTTTCGACGTTAACGAATAACGAAGAAAGATGTAATAAAAACGTGTCGTTAGTACATTGAGGATTGAATTTTTCGACGAACTAATCCACGGAGAAGACTCCATACGATATGTTTTCAGACTTTCGACGTTAACGAATAACGAAGAAAGATGTGATAAAAACGTGACGTCAGTACATTGGGGATTGAATTTTACGACGAACTCATCCACGGAGAAGACTCAATATGAAATGAGTTCAGTCTTTCGGCGTTAACGAGTGACGAAGAAAGATATGATCAAAACATGTAAAAAATACGTTGGTGGTTGAATTCTACGAAGAATTCATTCTCTATATGCAATATTTTTCAGATATGTTACAGGGGGCGTTTCAAACGCGGTTCTAGATAACGATATAACGCTAAAATCAATCAACGAGAGGAACCTGCAGGAAAATCGAACTGAGGTAAAGGAAACCTCGCAAAGGAAGCAAAGTGCACAAAAATCGATGTTTGATGCACATAGGAAAGTTGGACGCAGCTTTCAGGAGGGTGACCAATTTTTAGTACGGAACAAAGTGGTTTGAAACAAAGGCGAAAGTAAAAAAGTTACGTCCCAAATATGTGGTCACAGAAGTTTTAGATCATTGTTAGGGAAGGTTAGTTATCTAGTGCATAATCCAATAACAAAAAAACAAGTATCAATTCAAAGTAGAAAAAGTACGGCAACGGCCGCTGTCTGCAGTCTTTCCGAGAATATTCGCCGTCTACAATATCAACGTGGTTCAGCGTACGTGACAAAAAGCAAGGTTTGAAACAGATGTACATTTTTTAGTTGAGTAGCACAACCGCGGTAAAGAAAGGTTTTATTGGTAGGCAACTAGATATACTTACGTGTAAATTGAAACAGCGTCCCCTTCCGACGTTCTCAAAAGCTCTAGGCGGAAAACGGGAAGGGGTTCGAGATTATTGAATTCGGTTTCATAGCTACATTTCCTTTGTTTTAGACAAAATTGTATTTTATGCCTACGTGCAGTCAAGAGAGCACCATATCAAGCTTTATGGGAAGCAGACGGTTTCTCTCGCGGTGTTTAGAGCGAGATTCGTTGATTTTATGATATCCAAGCCATGAAATAAGTTGGTAAATCCGCAGAGTTCTCTCTCAAAGGTGTAATAATGTGATTACTACATCCCAACTCGATTCCTATTTATCTGTTGAAGTAAGTCAGGTCATTCCGTGGAGGTGTATCTAAGATAAAATAGTCTCAAGTTCGTGGAATTTATGCGATAAATTCTCGAAAGTTTAAGAAGTATTGTATCAGCATCAATATTATTGTTTGTTAATAGTGAGGTAGAATGTGTAGCTGATTTAATGAGGTAAGTAGTTACCATGCTAAGTTGTAACAGTAAAACCGTATTTGCTGCTACGCAGACCAAATGTGACGGTGAGTAACCGATATAATAGAAGTAAATAAATATATTTTGTGTGAGAAAAAGCCTTTTTATTTTAACTGACATATTTTGAGCCACGCAACCTATGGAGAAATACAGTAAACAATTTATGTTTGGCCAACGCAAATAAAGGCAGCGGCCAACAATCATGATCATTACGTAGTGAAATACCCTAAAGACTCTTTACGTAGCCAGAGAAAATATTCTAGGGTCATTTCACTAGATAAGTTAAGGCCTATAACGTTAAAATGAGTTTGACTCTAAAGTAGAAAATAAACTCCACGAAGACAAGAACTAAGGAGAGCTCTCACGCGCACATAAGGAAAAAGGGGGGTTAATTGTTTGGGGATTCTCCAATTACGTAATTGGATAGAATCCTTAACTGTTAGCTAGTTTTAGTTACTTTGTTGATATCACCATGATAACTGAAAGTCTATGTAAACATTATTAGGTTAGGTTCTACGAAGGATCGTCGAAGGAGACTACGCTATAACCATGATGATTTTACTAACATAATTTGTTTAAACCGCGATTTGACTTTTATATTAATGTAAGTTTTCCTTATAGGTGTAATCCACGAGGACGTGGGTACGGCAGCGTGGCCGACTGTTAAAAACAATAAGCCACAGATCAGGATTCCGTGCAACAAAAAAGGGAAAATAGGTGACTCAGACCAAGCGGCAGTTGAAGATACCGTAATTGGGTTATTTTAGGGATTATTTATTCATTTACATTTCGTTGAAAATATACTGTTCGTGTTGAAGTCGTGTTTCACTGAATTGTTATAAAATTAAAACTATTTTTGTTCCTAGGCAATACTAACGCAAACCACTTATCCTACACATACAAAGTTCTGCATATAATGTAATCATGTCCCTAATTAAAGATAAATAATCATAGTTACCTACCTATATTACTACAGCCACAATTTGAAAACAGGAAAATTCTCATAAATATACAATTTTTTCTCTTTAGACGATCATAAACATAATTTTAACCAGACAATTTCATCTATTATTGCGACTAAAGCAGAAAAGATATTTAATATACAGGTATATATACGGTATCTCCTTTTTCATATATTACAAATAATGCAGTTTCTCGAGTTCCAAAAAGAGATAAAGTTATTGTTGGCGAACGGCATCGAGCATATCCACACTCACTTCATTTCCCTGCCGCGGTCTTTATCTCACCGACGCGAGTTTATCCATTTCCTTTCTGGCGACGGCGACGAGGCCGACGGGGATGTCGGCGAAATTTAAATCGCTGGAGGGCTTATTTTAAATTGGATGGATAAGAGCCCCTGAAATTGTACAAATGTAAACGAAGTGTATACCTAATACCTATAAAATAATCGTAAGATTTCTTATGCTATTTACGGTTTTATAACTAACTTATCATAAAGGGGTGTAAGTAGACTTACTAGTTAAAAGCCAGACTCTGTGACAATTCAATGTTGTCACTAATAAGTCATTAGAATTGGCCTAATTATAGTAACTTATATCACATAAGTATCTAATTTGAATCTTAGCTTTTAAACCGGTGAAAAGTTCAATGTTTTGTTTTTGGTATGAAACTAGATAGGTACCTACCTAATGTTAATCACCTTCCTTTCGGTGTCTTTGGCCAAGCGAGACTACATTTTGCCCATATCTTCAATCACCTTATTTTCCTGGCATCAATTATCCTATCATTTCATATAAAACAGTATTTTTGTGAAGATTTCTTTGTTTTGGTGGTTCATTTTACCTGTCAGTTTTAGTTCCAAAACTTTCTAGGTTAACTTCTGTTTTTCAAAGATGCTAATGGCCTGTCTTTATATCCAGCAACCCAGTTCAAACGAGTCCGTTTGTCGAATGTCGAAGATATTAGGACCATGGATTATTTGAGGAAAATTTAGAGGGATGTTGCATTGATTATACAGCAATAACTAAATTTAGGTACATTTGTTTTATTTCACTTAGCTTAAATACCTGCAACCGGGTAGTCAGGACCCACCAGACGTATTTCAATATCAACCGCTGGTATTTGAATCAGCCTACTTCGGTTCGAGCAGTACTGTCCGGAAGTGGTTCTCTTGAACTTGCTTCTTATCGACGTTCCTGCTTCTGTGGCATGTGGCATCGTTGATGGATGACACCTATCACTTGATTTCTAGCAGCCGAGTGAGCAAGAGATCTTTTTAAATCCACGACTTTAGAAGTCACCTTTACCGGATTTCGGATTTGGAGGCCTTATTTTTTGTCGCCCTTAAGTTTACT
The DNA here is from genome assembly GCA_963920685.1 of Polydrusus tereticollis. Classification (NCBI taxonomy): domain Eukaryota; kingdom Metazoa; phylum Arthropoda; class Insecta; order Coleoptera; family Curculionidae; genus Polydrusus; species Polydrusus tereticollis. The sequence goes on along the minus strand of OY987329.1, from coordinate 84,814,531 downwards.
TTATTTTGTATTGAATATTTTTGGTTGCTTCGTTGGGCAGCAGGAAAACCACTTACGTGGGATATTTTTGCTTGCGTATCTTCGCTGTTTGACTCAAGTGCGGTCACCAGGACCTAAAGGGGCCAAAAAATTTTGGAGCACCCATCACCGTGTTGAACCCCCTAAACAAACATTCAGGACCCCAGAAGCTCATGTGAAGGTATTTTTGTCGTCTCAGACAAGATCTACCCCCCCCCCGTCTTTTTTTCCAACATCTGTGCAGGTACTAACAATCGCTATATTTTTTTTACAATAAAGCCACCAGTAATTTTAATTTCCTTGTTATATTTATTCAGCTTCCCCCTTTGTTTTTAACTTGAATTTGGGTGGTGTCAGGTCGCAAAATCAGAGCTAGCTCCACGACCATCTTGAAGGTTTCCAGCTTTTCCTGTGGTAAAGCTGGTGGAGCTTGCTTAACCCCCTCCCACGAGCTGGGGCAATTGGCACGCGTGCTCCACGGCTGGTTCTGTGCGTGTTCTCTCGCTACCACTTTTATTAGTTTCTTTTTTAATCATTCATTAAATTCATTTCATTTTTTTCCCATAGCCGTCTCCTACGGTTTTGCTTGTTCAGCGGTGCTCATCATAGCATCGCTGAAAAGTACCATCTTTTTTTTATTAAAATAAATAATTATTTTTTAATTATTTATTTTATTCTTCCGTCAAAAAAAAAATAACAACTGAAGTACGCGTTGCAACTCGGTAAGTTTATTTAAATCTCTAATTGTCACAGAAAGTCAGTTTTTAATGTGCCGCAAGGTGATATATCGAAAAGGGTTTAAAATATTTTCATGAAATTTTGGTGAGGCAATAGGGACATGTTGGCGCATATTTAACAATATCTTTGACATTTGGCCCCTATCTCTATTTTGAGGTTTGGGGGTAACTTCGGAATTTCAAATAGGATGTACTTCTGTTTTCAAATTCGACTCAACGGAAAAGACGAAATCTTATAGGACAGTATTTTTTTTCAATTCCTTTATTGGTTGGGCTATTATAGAACTAAATATTTATTAAATCATGATTTAAGATGATGAGTTGAACGATGTGTAAGGTCAACTGTTAGTCTACTGTGTATTGATTATTTTTTAATGATAATTGGCGTAAGAAGAGGGTCAAAGGTGTTGGAGATCCTAACTGATAATGCCCCTGCTCCTGTAGTATAAAGGTACTTGAACTAGTTCAATTATAATCATGGAAGAACTGCATTTCACAAACTAACCTCTTTTCTGAATACACTTCAATAAGGGTCACATTCATATAAAATTCTCGGGTATTATAAAAAATAAAAAAATATAACAAACAAAGCATAAAGGTATATGGGTTTATAGTCCTTCCATATAGATAAACCTGTGGAACTACATATCTTAAAATGCCCATGACCATTGATGAACTATATGATAAATTAACGTCTGCAAATAAAACACAAACAAAAACACTAACACAGAAGATCGACTTAGCAGCCGCCAAGTTTGACAATGGGATGGGAGAATGCCAGAATCATATTTATAAGCTTGAACATAGGACCCTACAGATTGAACGAAAACTCCGTAGAAATAATGTGGTTATATTTAAAATAGGACACCTTACAAGTATACTTGACGAGACTTTGGTCACACTGAACAACTTGCTTGGAGTAAATTTTATTTCTGCTGATATAAACAATGTACATCAGATAAAAAATAAGTCAAACAACCCTCCTATCATAGTAGAATTCATTTCTTTCTTAAAGAAATTCCATATTTCAAAATGTTTCAAAGCTGAAAGGGACGAATATTTCCGAGAATATTTCCATCGTCAATGATTTTTGCCAGAAGATAGGGAGAATCACCACATATCAGTGAAATACCTTAAAGTAGCTAAATCTCGTAGTCTGGATGCTAGGATTAAGAAACACTGGCTTATAATTGACAATACTATTTATACTTCCAAAGAATTGCTAGAGTTAGAGGAAAAAACGGACAGCGAAACAGACCTGTCTGAGGCAGAAGATAAGACTATTAATACACAAGGTGCAATTAAACGACAAGTAGCTTCATCTCCATCTTCATTAGATTTCCTTCGTACAGCAAGTCCAAAACAACCACAAAAGAAAACGCTTACGAATACGTATGCATTGCTCATCTCATTTCTATGCGGACGACACACAAATATATTTTTAATTTTTTCCTAACGGAATGGCTGCTTCATTTCAAACAAATATTGCCTTACACTCAATCCTCTAAAATCATAAGGAATGCTATTTGGCAGAGCCGCTGCCCGTCTTAGATGCTTAGAGCATGTCAACATCTGTCTTAATAACGAGAAGCTCGCTCTTATAGATGAAGCAAAAAGTTTAGGTGTACTCGTTGATTACAAATTTAAATTTACGAACCACGTCACGGCCGTAACTAAAAGAGCCTTCTGCAATTTAAAACTGATATATTCAAGTCGCCATTTACTTACTTAGTAAGAAATGTCGTACACTACTCTGTGAATCGTTAGTACTATCGCATCTTAACTATGGGGTAGTAGTAGTACTATATTTCCGGCTTTTGAGCTACATCCGGTTTACCCGGAAGTTGACACTTTTAGAAAGTTAAAAACTAAGATAGGGACATGTAAGCCGTTTTCCTCTAAGACCTATCGTTAGAAAGCTAGAAGCTGTCAAAATTCAAAAATGATATTTTTCAAAAGTTGATATCTCGGAAACTATTAGGTTTAGACTTATCTTATAATGCACTTGATAAATAGTAATTGTTTTTTATGTAAAATCCAAAAATATTCTAAGATCTAGGGTGTTCTATTAAAAAAAAAGTGATTTTACTTCTCTACGGCTTCCTGAATCATCCTGTATACTTAATTTTTTAAAATTCTAATAGACTATAAAAAACCCTAAAACTTTTATCCGGAATATTTTTTGCTACCTGTTTTACTTTACGAAATATTCGACCGTTTCCATACATACCAGCGACCCTGTATTTGTGTATTCTCTATGCTGCGACCTAAATGAATCAAAACAATCTCTGTCATATCAATAATTAAGATATCTATAATATTTATCTGGATTAAAGGGTTTCATTTCCATCCGTAAATTAAAAATATCTTTCTTAATTTCTTCAAGTTAACTATTACTTTTAATCATAAAGCTTTATACATTGATAGTATGCAAATTTTTCAGTCATGGCCAATCTATACCTGGAATATGTATGTTCTAGACTTCTTGTCGGATATGTTTGTTGTGCTTCACTATTTAGAAGAAATGACGTATTTTTAAAGAAGAACAGTATGCACTCCTGAATAAAAACTGCAGACTCGATCCTCCTTAAAATTTTCTCTGCATGGCTCCCGATAATTTAGATTCAATAAAATTCGAAGGGCTAGTTTCTGATAAATAAAAACCTATCCTATGCCTCTGCAATTTCCACACATGATAAGTCCATACTTTATATGCGATTCAAAGTTCGCGTAGTACAGTATTTCTTTTACTTCTGGGGGAATATATCTACGCTCATATACTATATATCCTACTTAATTTATTTACAACATAATCGACATGATAGTCCCAAGAGAGCATATTATTTAGAAGCATACCTGAAAGCTTATTGATATTTTTTAATTCCTCATTGCAATTTTTTTTCATATATAAACATTCAGGTTGTTCGAACCGTTCTAAAAACAGTTAAACCTGTTTTAGAATTATTAATAATAATTAATATATTTCTGCAAGTAGCCTGCCTAAGGGGTCTAGATCTTTATTACGTAACAAAGCATTGGTATGATCTACATAATTGGTAATCTGGCACACGTCATTAACAGAGCATAATTCGGTTATATTGTTAACGTACAAAATAAATAGAATTGGTCCAACGACATTTCCCTGAGGTATTCATATTGAAACATTTTTTTGATCATGACTAGACTTTACTGTTACCCTTACCTACCACTACACTTTGTTGCCTTTCAGACAGATATGACTCAATCCATTTAAGTGTTGTTCTTGTTATTCCATATAATTTTAATTTTTTAATAAAAATATCATGGCGTAATGTATCATAAGCCTTGGACAAATCAAGGAAGAACCCTTCGAACAAGCCCAAAGGAATATTGCTACTATCCAGGGCTGTTAGAACACTTTCTACAAATTTAGTATTTCGAACAACTGCTCAAGCATTACAGAGCATAAATAAAGTGAAATGAAATGGTGCAGACGTGTCTTCTTATAACCAAATAATTCATAATTCCGGTTGGGAGCAAATCAAAATACCTTTTTGTCGCATATGTAGTTTTTAAAGTAATTCCGTAGAAACAAAATTGTATGATCCCATTTAAAAATCCGCAGTAACCTCCCTCCTTTGAAATTAGAAAAAATGACTAAATATTAAAAAATGGTTAAATATGTCCTTCTTTCTCACCATTGTTTTATGAATCTTTCTTCATTATTTAAGGATAATCTATGATCGGTCTATTTAATTTTACTCAACTGTGTTTTTTCCTTCTACGTTTAAGTATGGCTTTTGGCATATCAAATTCAGTCGCCTGAACTATATTTAGAGTAGCTTGTGATAATTAGCATCACCATGAACATTAAAATAATATTATAATTTCATCTCTCCTACACACAGGTGATTAATCAATCATTTTATGAAAGGAGATATAGACCATTGCCTTACGTGGAAATAACTTGTTATAATGACAGAAACTGAGGTTTGTTGTAAAAGGAATATATAAAACAAGGCATTCTATAAACAAATATTATATTTTGGCTTATTGGGTAATAACTTAACCTAAACCTAAACTGAATTGCCAAGTAAATCCAAAAAACAATATCAAATAATTTGTCTGTATCAACTTGATCATCATAATTATTGTTATCTTCCAAAAACACACAATATACACTATTACAAACTCTAAAGCAGCATGCTACAGGGTTACCACCTTACACTGCTTTTGGACAGCCTCTCGTAGTGAACGAACTTTCCTCGTTATACTTTTTGCTAAGAATTGTTTTTCTAAATTTAATATTTTGATTGATTTTTCGTATAATATAAGTCTAAAGTACCTGATTCTTTTCTTCTGCATCATCATTATCTCCTGTCAAAGGTTGACAAAAAAAATGGCTATTGATTGTCTTATAAACTGCTGCTCGAAATATATCTGCCTCAAGTCTTTTCACAATATACGGACCAATTTTCGTTTTACCTTTCATTGATCATTACTTACAATCAGGTTCACGTTGGAGTCATGAACACCTCTCTTGAAACTATGATGTCCATGTCTTCTTTCAACAGCATGCTGCTGCTCAGGAGCCACACTCGAGAATCTAACCTATTGTGCCCTGAGGTAGAGGAACTATGACTGTGTTGAGTGCCTGACTCTGCCCTTCTATGTACTCTTGATGTTCCTAAGCCTGAATTCGGAATCCGCTATTTGTCCTCCGACCCACTCTAGAGTAGAGAAGTGTTTTTTAAATAATCTACTTTTTAACACGCGAATGACATAAGACATTTTCTTGCCAAGTTAACCGTCCCTGGCTTTCACAGGTGCTCCTAGGAAAAAATGTTTTCATGCCAATGAAAGTTTTTCCAGGTTATTCAATTCTCGAATTATCCTTTCTTGGATCAATTATATCATTGATATTAGTTTCTAAGTATTTAAAGGACATTACTTGTTCAATTATCTTTCCGTGTATGTTTAGATTTCCGTTACGAGGCGCTTTTACAAATATCATTACTTTAGTTGTAGTTACATTGAGGAAAAGTCACTGAAAGGAATATTGGTGGTATTAATTTGTTTGTTTTAATTTGACTTAAGATTTCATATAATATGTAGCATCTGAGAATTGTTGAATTATCGCAGGAATATAATGAGTTAGTGCCAGAGTCGGCCATCGAAAGCGAAATAAGTCCGGCATTAGGAAACAAAGATTTACTTGTTTAATGTCAACGCATTATTTTAAATATGTACCGGTGTTTAAAAAAAGAAAATCCGGCAAAAACTGAAAATGTGCTTGGGTTTTATAAGAATTTATAACGTAATTAATTTGGGGACTATAACCGATCATTCCATAAAGCGCCAATCAATAAATCAAAAATTCAGAACTGCTGACAATACTAAAAGGGATTTTATTCTGCGAACTACTTACGACTTTTACGAGGATTGGGAAAGAAAAGAAAGTCAAGAAGTCTTTATCCACTAATTTAATAAGCGAGCAATCAAAGGCTCAATTTTTCGTGTTAATAAGTCTACATGTTTCGAAGGTAGTGACCTTCATCCTCAGGAGACAAAAGACATGTTGCTGTTAGTATTAGCAGTAGAGAGAAAATTATAGGTGGAAGGTGACGTTGATGGAGCTTTAAAATTTGTAAAAAGGATTAAGAAAGAATGAAACTTAATAAACGCAATCAGAGGATACCGAAATGTTATGGAAAATTTAGTTTAAATGTATTGGTACAAGGTTTGTCATATTTAGTAGCTTATGAAGGAAAATGATGTTCTTCCTATGAAGGCATATAGGTACAGGGTCGTTGGTATGTATGGAAACGGTCGATTATTTCTTAAAGTAAAACAGCTAACAAAAAATTATTAAGACAAAAGTTTTATGGTTTTGTTAAGTCTATTGGAATTAAAAATATATGAATATACAGGATAAGTCAGAAAGCCGTGGAGAAATAAAGTCACTTTTTTTTTAATGGAACACCCTATATCTTAAAATATTTTTGGATTCTACATAAAATAACAATTATTTTTTAATAAGTGTATTATAAGTCTAAACCTAATAGTTTCCGAGATATCAACTTTTGAAAAATTACATTTTTGAACTTTGACAGATTCTAGCTTTCTAATGTTATGCCGTAGAGCAAAATGGCTTCCGTGTCCCTATCTTACTTTTTTATTATCTTCCCAAAAATTTTAACTTCCGGTTAAACCGGAAGTACTGTATTTCCGGCTATTGAGTTACATCCGGTTAAACCGGAAGTTGACACCAGTAGGAAGATAATAAAAAACTAAGATAGGGATGTGTAAGCCGTTTTACTCTATGACGTACCGTTAGAGAGCTAGAGGCTGTCAAATGTCAAAAATGTAATTTTTCAATAGTCGATATCTCGGAAACTGTTAGGTTTAGACTTATACCTAATGTATTTATTAAAAAATAATAGTAATTTAATGTTAAATCTAAAAATATTCTTAAGACAGAGGGTGTTCCATTAAAAAAGGTAAAATTTTTTTTCTGCGGCTTTCTGACTCTGATTCTATTAAAATTTGTATAGACTATAAAACGCCCTAAAACTTTTGTCTTAATTATTTTTTGCTAGCTGTTTTACTTTAAGAAATAATCGACCGTTTCCATACATACCAACGACCCCGTATGAAGAGGATTTGTGGGACATTCTAGTTCATATCAAGATATTTATTTAATAGAATGGAAGAAAGATTTTGTTAGACTTCAAGTACAATTTCCATTTTGTTGAAGTTACATTTATAAAGGTTTAAAAAGTACTTTTCTATGGGGTACTGTAGATCTATGGGGTACTGTAGACCTAAGGCCCAGTAACCCGTAATTAAGTTAAACTCATTTTGTAGAGAAATTAATCAATAAATAAAGTTTGATAAATAGTAAGAGAATACTACTTGGCAAGTGGTAATCATAATATGACATATAAATATGTATCCATGTGAGACCTTTGTTCTAGCAAGTGGCTAGAGAACAAAGGTCTCACATGTATACATATTTATATGTCATAAAATAAAGTTTGTTAAAAACATAGAATCTTTGATTTATATACCCTTAAAGATGTAGAAATAGGGAGACAAACAATTAAAATAAAGACCAGAAATGTGTCAGATTATCGGTCATTGCATTATTATCATATATTTCAGTTTAAAGTTTGTAATTAAATAAGTTTTAATATTTGTGAGTGTTATTCAACAAATCCCATGCGTCTTAGGCTAAAATAAACCGCTAGACAGCCTGGGTCAAGTGACAGTTGTACCAATACATTTGAACTAAATTTCGGTATGTTGATTGCGTTCATCAAGTTTTATTCATTTGTTAATCCATTTTACAAATTTTAAAGCTCCATCAACGTCACCTTCCACCTATAATTTTCCCTCTACTGCTAATACTAACAGCAACATTTCCTTTGTCTCCTGAGGATGAAGGTCACTACCTTCGAAACATGTAGACTTATTAACACGAAAAAATTGAGCTTTTGATTACTAATTTATTAAATTAGTGGAAAAAGACCTCTTGACTTTCTTTGCATGCATGTGTTCTTTGCAAGCGAAGTGACGGGTATAAACCTCTTATCGATATTTACTATATTTTTAAACTGTTTTTGGTAAAATTAGCATTTTTCTTTACAGAAAGGCAATTTTAAAAATATTCTCTACAGGCGAAGTCACGGGCACAAACCTTTTATCGATATAAACTATAATGAACAAGCATATTACATACTATTTAATCTATACGTGAGCTAACTTGATGGGTGAATAATTTCGCTTTTTGTCATTTCGGGAACCTTTTCGTTTACTGCCTACCATCATCGTTGAAAATATATTCAATATATGATTTCCATCATTGGAGTTTAGGCTCGGTTTCGATAATTATTTTGTTATTGCGGATTCTTATTTCTATATACCTGTCATCTCTTTTACTAGTTTGTGTAAATTTATTCATAAAAAAAATAATTAAAGAATCTTTAATAAAAAAAAACTAATGTAAACAATTATCTGTTCAAATAGCCCGAAGTTATTCTTAAAACAGCTTTACTGGGTCAAAAGTTGGAAACATATACCGCCGGTTGACCGATACCGTTCATTTGATGGATGATTTCTCAATGACCAAACAATTATTGACCTTTCTCCGCTCTTTTTTAAGGATATTTATGTGACATGTTTGGGTTCGCTTCGCGCTATAAATAACTCCTTTCAAATAAACTGTAAATAATGATGTTTAACAAATTTTCTTTTATAGCTTCTAATAAAAGGTTGTAAAAATGGAAGCTACTGGTTAAAGGTCGATATTTAATTTATCGCTTTTTGATTTACTCAGGATCCTATGATGAACTGATAATGAAATATTTTCTTTTAAATTATTACATACTTTTTAGTTGCTACATAATTGATTTATAGTTGGGTACGGAATTTTGAAGAATATTTTATAATAGGGGAGAGTTGTGTACCTGTCACATGTTTTTTCTTGTAAACTTATTTTTTTAAATAAAAACCTTTTTTTAAGGTACAGAGTTTTTCCGTATGTTTTGGAGCACCCCTAGAGCCTCTATTTTAAGTGGTAGAAAGAACTTTAAATTACGAATATTGAATGATTTTTCCTGAAAATTTGTCATAGGATAAAACAAATAAACAACTTTTATCGGTCCATGCATATACAGCGTGTCCAGAAAAGTTCTAGACATATGGAAATTTTCTTTATTGTTGATTTTACGAAAAAAAGTTATTCTTTATAAAAAGTTCCGCTTGATGCGCAAATAATATCGACATATCAAAACTTAAGATAACTAACCTGAAATAACCTGTACAGGGCGGCAAAAAAATAAAGAAACGCAGAATTACGTTAAGAGAGAAGTACCCTCTATTTTTATTTCACATCAAATTGTTATAAGAAAACTTTACTAAGGACTACAGAACGTGGTCAAATACAATTTTTCCTTGAAATATTTTAATTTACAGGGTACCATCAAAAACACGCTGAGCATTCATTACCTCTTGTTGAAAACCAATTACGTAAAAAATAATGCGAGGTTATTTCATGTTCTAAAATCAATCTTATCTACCTATCAGGAATATTAAAAACATTTAATTTCCTTAGAGCAAAAATAAATTGTAAATGTGAATAATAAACAATATTTTAGCAATTACATGATAAAAATGATCCAAAAACAGATAGTTTAAAGTGTCTTTTTCATATTTCATATGTCTCCACATACCCCCCTTCTTTTTCCATGCAAACTACAGTACGCCTTGTAATTTCTCTTACTGTCGCCCGTATCATATTGGGAGTAATTTCTTGGACAGTTTGTTATTACTGCTTCAAAGTAGTCAATATCCTGAAAAGGTCTATGCCCATATATCATTTCTTTTAATCGGCCCCATAAGAAGAAGTCCAGGGGTATGATGTCAGGCGACCTGGCTGGCCAAGGAATATTTGAACGTCTGCTTATCCAACGGTGCGGAAATACTTCATTCAAATACCCAGTTACGGTGGTAGTACTATGGCATGGGGCTACATCATGTTGATTCCAAATTGTACGTGTTATATTTAGTGGCAGTTTGTCAAGAAATTGAGACAACTGGTTCCTTAAGAAGTCCAGGTACATGGCAGCATTTATATTTTGTCGGAGAAAGTATGGTCCAACGACACGATCATTAAAAATGCCACACCAAACATTGGGTTTAAATGAATATTGACGGCATATTAACTACGGCATATTAACTACGGCATTCCATTATTATATTTGGATTGTTGTCACTCCACTACCGACAATTTTGGGAGCATACCACGCCGTTGGAAGTAAACATGGCTTCATCTGTAAATATTATTTTTCTTGCAAAAAAGGATCAACTTCACACTCGCCTTGGAACCACGCGCAAAATAGGAAACGGGATTCAAAATCTCTAGCGTGTGAATGTATTTCGATTTAAATGGATGAAATTTATTAATTTTTAGAATATTACTAGCAGAAGACTTTTTTACGTCAACTGGAATAGTTTTTGACAATTTTCTTAAAGAAATTTTCGGGTCTTCGATAACCGCTTGTATTACATTGAGCTGCTTTTCTTCTGTTGTGGACCATTTGTTGTGTTGGTTCTTAAATACATTTTCGACGGAACCAGTAGCTTTTAATTTATTCATTACGTTTGCTATAGTAGCGCTACATACCATTTTGTCAGGGTTAAGATTTAATTGAAAAATATATAGTGTATTAGTACAATAGTAGCAAAATGTTAAAATTATCAAATCATCATCTCTTAACTTATATTCTTTTAAATCTAGTTCATCAAAATATATATATGTTTGGGTAACCTTAAACTATGGTACGGTTTGTTATATGTTATATGTTTATCAATTACAAGCAAAGCTGGCACCTTACGTTCATGGTTGTAACCTTGTCAATCTAAACCAATGTTTAATAATATAAACTAATTTAATAAAATAGGTAAAATACTGTAAAATACTAACTGTCTTAATTTTACCTTATACTATACCTTACTTACACTACACCTTATACTACACCTCCGGCCGGCAGAAAAAAAATCGAATGCTAATGCTGAATTTTTTTTTTGAAATAATCAACCAATCTATATCAATCAAAATATTTCTTAACTCTATTCTTATGAACTAAAACTTGCTTATTCTCTATATCTAACAAAATATTCGGAGACTGTTCACTTATCACTGTAAAGGGTCCATTGTATAAAGCGTCCATTTTTGTTCCCGAATTATTTTTCAAAAGCACTTTATCACCACTCTTATAATTAACTATGCTACTTTTCCTATCATATACAGTCTTTCTTTTACCTTTTGACGTCATCAAGTTACTTTTTGCATCAGCACATGCTTGCTGGAGCCTATACTTTAACTCTAAAGGATAACTATCAAAATTGTACAGAGGGTCAACTTCTCGTAACAAATTCGAAGGTAAATTAGCCGTTTTGCCAAATACTAACTCATACGGGGTATACCGAGTTTCAGTATGAACACTAGTGTTATAGGAAAAACACCAAAAAGGTATCCAACTACTCCAATTAGTTGGGTTTTTCGCTATTTGCATTCGTAAGTATGCTCCTAATGTTTTATGAGAGTTTTCTAATGCGCCTATGGTCTGATGATGGTAGGCCGTTGAATTAAGTTTTTTAATTTGAAGCAATTTACACGTTTGCGTAAGGGTTGCAGCTAAGAATTCAGTGCCTTGGTCTGACACTATCTCATCTGGGATTCCAAACCTCAAATAACGTTTAATTGCACCAACAACGCCTTACTAATCTTATTAATTGAAGAACTGTTTTAATAAGTATTTTATTAAATGAATTTCAATTTATTTACAACAATAATACACCGTTCAGTTATATCATTAATAATTTGGTATTGTTACTTATATAAGGATTATAAAATAAATTTATTCTGCCAGAATTGAGCAAATTAAATTTTCCCTTGGATATTTCAACCAGGTATTCCCCGAAGTAAATAATATGGCTCATGCTGCGTTTTGCAGGCTACGAAAGAACAAAGACATTGCTGTTTAGTGCACTCGTGATGCGTATTATATTTGACGATGGCTGAAATTAACGTACATTTGAAACTTTGAGACATGGAAATAATAACAACCGTGTTTGAAGGGAAGTAAAACATAATTTACCCCTATGCCTAACTTAATATTGGTCGAATTCATTGTAAATACTTGCGTATGCGTATCTAATCTTTCGTAGTAGCCGCGCCATATTGACTTCGATAGGTTAGTGTCTAATTTTTGTTACATTCATAACAGCAATATTAAGTATTAATTATTGTTTCTTATAACATATTTTTAAGTTTTTAATGAAATATACGAATTATTTAGATATCCAAAGGGGCCCAAAGGAAGGAAATGTCTGTTGAACCGGCTGTATAGATACTTACATGTTTTTTTGACATTATTATATTTTTTACAGTCTCAATATGACTCTTGCTACTGCGTACAGAATTTGTGTTTTTTTATTTTACTCCTTGATTTTTTCTTTCTTTCAAAGTTAAATATTATGTCTCTGACAAATACTTTGGTACCCGGGGTTTTTTGGGATGCGAAACCCGAACACGGACACCTTTTCACTGTGGCCATTAGAGAGTGCTCCACAATGCACTTCTTATGGTTTAGAATGGTCATAACTGTTTTTATAAGTGTAGTTTTTTCCTTTGAAAATCCGCTAAAGTAAGCCGTTTTTGAGATATTTCGGTTTTTATTGTTCGATGTCGCACCGGAATATTTAAATTATTCTGAATAAAAAATGTTTGCTGTTATCTTTGAGGATGAAATGTGGTCAGTAATCGGTAGAGGAAATGACGCTCCTGTAAAGTGGCCGCCACGCTCACCGGATATGACTCCGTTGGATTATTTTTTATGAGGGTCTTTAAAAGCGATGGTATATTCCACACCGATTAATAATGAAGAGGAATTGTGTGGAAGAATTCAAAGTGCAGTCAACATATTAAAGAACGATGCGGAATTGATGCAAAAAGTAAATTTAAACTTTCTACGTCGTATTAATCTTTGTACTTATGTTAACGGAGGTAATTTTGAACAATTACTAAAAGTTTATGCTAATTAAATTTACTTTTAAAATAAAATTGTTCCTCATTTAATTAAAAAAAAAATCCATACTCAAATTCTTCCTGCAAAACTTGCTGTAACTAACCCAAGTGAAACATTTTTCCTGCCGAAAATTTACTGATAGCGGAATTTTATATTCAAAATAATTTAAATATTCCGGTGCGGCATCAAACACTAAAAACCGAAATATCTCAAAAACGGCTTACTTTAGCGAATTTTCACAAGAGTACCTTTTTTGTTTCAAAATGTTCAAAAAATTAGTTCCCTAACAAAAATAGGAAAAAACTACACTGAAGCGCCCACTAATGGCCACAGTGAAAAGGTGTCCGTATTCGTATATTTACACAATTAATTTATCATTGGCTATTTGAATCATTGTGTTGAGGAAATGATTTTTTAATGGAAGTTTCAATTAAGATACATAATTTCTTCAATTCGAGATTTAGTTGCCCCTTATCAATTAAATTATTTTATTGACTGAATTATATTCCAGTAAGGTTTCTCTGTGTGTGGCTTTCTTGAATAAAGTTTAGTGCATAAATTGGCAATGTTGGACTAGAGTACCGACCTACTAAATCAAGTCATTTTAGAAACTCCTCATCGTCAGTAATATGTTCGAAATTATTCAAATCCATTTTAAATTTTAACTGTCTATCAAACTAGACTTTTCAGGTTTTTCGTTTCTAAAACTTGGCTTAAGCTCCGAAGATCGGTATGGTTAGCTTAGTTCTACTACTAAGCCATATACAGTGTGTGTATAAAGTCTGGAAACGGCTTAATAACATCACAATTTATTATCCGATTTAAACCAAATTTGGTACAGTTGTGTAGCAGGATCTGACGCACCGAATGACGATATTGGTGTTGTTGCCAGCTTTTTAGTTCGTCTGGAATTCGAACGAATTTTATATTTTTAAATGTGACATCCTGTATCTTTTTTTATTTATAGCTTTTACTTTAAATTTGTTACACTTTTGGTATAACATACTTTATTCCTAATATCAGTAGTTTTCGAAATAGCGAGTACAATTTAGAAAAAATATATTTTTTATATTAAATGTTCAAACTGTTTTCCCTGTACAGCTTGACAGTGTGCTAATCAAAAATAAGATTTTTCAGTTGTGTTGTAAATCATTTCTGGCGTTATTAATTTAAATTCGTCCAAAATTCGACGCTGCAAATCGGCCCAATCTTGAGGTTTTGTGGTATAAACTCTGTTCTTCAAGTGTCCCCATAAAAAGTAGTCGTTAGGCGACAAATCAGGGAACCTAGGTGGCCACTCGATTGTGCCCCCTCTACCGATCCACCTATTCGGAAAAGTGTTGTTCAAAAATTTGCGCACGTTTCGACCAAAATGGGGAGGAGCTCCGTCCTGTTGGAAGGATGTACTTGCATAATTTAGACCCATCACATTTCGTATAGTAGGCACTATTTGCGTTTCCAAGAGCTCAAGGTAAAGTTGTGATGTCAAATTTCCATCAATAAAAAATGGACCGATCTTGTGGTTACCCAGAAGTCCAGCCCACACATTCAATTTTCCAGGGCGTTGTGTATGACTTTCTCTCATCCAGTGGTGATTTTCATTTGCCCAAAACCTACAGTTGTGTCTATTGACTTTACCATTTAACATAAATGTTGCTTCGTCCGAAAATAGTATAAATTTGAAAAACTGGTTATTTTGGTTAAACCTTAACATCATAACATCACAAAATTCAATTCTTCGCTCATAATCATCTTTTGATTCCTCTTAAACTACATGTATTTCGAAAGGGTGATATTTATGTTTTATTAAAACATTATTGACGGATTTGAAGCAGACGTCACTTACTTGAGAAGTTTTTCTTAATGAAGAAACAAGAACACGATTGATGAGGCCTTTACTTGATGAAAATCCATGTTCA
The DNA here is from genome assembly GCA_963920685.1 of Polydrusus tereticollis. Lineage (NCBI taxonomy): Eukaryota > Metazoa > Arthropoda > Insecta > Coleoptera > Curculionidae > Polydrusus > Polydrusus tereticollis. The sequence continues at coordinate 84,799,285 of OY987329.1, read as the reverse complement.
AAACACTTAAGGAAAACAATAATTTTCGATTTTCACTATATTTTAATAAATAAACACATAACAGCTGTTTCGGTACACTGTACCTTCTTCAGATGTGAGTACTTTAATACTAAAATTACCAATATTAGGGTAATGAGAATAAAGCTTAAACTACCTGCTAAATTATTATGGGAAAATACGTGTATACAAATTGAATTTGTATTGTTTTGTTTGTTTTGAAGAAACAAGGGTTTCAACAACATGTTGTGAAATTTCTAAACTTTTCTCTTCATCTACTACTGCTGGTCGTCCTGATCGTCTCTACAATTTCCAGTTTCTTCGGACCGTCGGACAGTTTTTAGAACAGATGCTTTTGAAATTGGATCTCGGTTTGGAAATGCCTCATTAAATAGATTTTTAACCTCTTCGTAAGACCTGACCCCATCGCCATATCCTCTCATCATAAGAATTGTAATTCTTTCACTTTTAGTTTAAGATATTTTTGCATGCAAAAATAACAGCTTTTATGACCATACATCAAAACTGAACTGGTGTTTTATTAAATAAATAAAACACAATTTGTTGATATTTTCAAACACGTTCGAAAATTACTGATATTAGGAACAAAGTATGTTATACCAAAAGTGTAACAAATTTAAAGTAAAAACTATAAATGAAAAAACATACAGAGTGTTACATTTAAAAATATAAAATTCGATCCAATTCCAGACGAACTAAAAAGCTGTCAACAACGCCAATATCGTCATTCGGTGCGTCAGATCCTCTTACATAACTGTACCAAATTTGGTTTAAATCGGCCAATAAATTGTGATGTTATTAAGCCGTTTCCAGACTTTATACACACTCTGTATGTAGGGGAAAATGGCCTAAAATGACATACTTTCTGTAAAATAATTCATATTTTTGAAAATATTCAGCGATTTGGATTTTTTAATACATTAGGTTATTTCCTGAACATTCTCGGTTTTTAGGTAAGATCATATTATATTGTGCCATTTTAATTAAAAAAAAGTTTTATCATTATAAACAAATACATGCAACTGTGTCATTTAAACATGTACTAGGTTAAAATGACATATCGACTTAGGGTAAAATGACACAGCATAAGCAGAATAACACAAAAATTATTTATTTAAATATTATTAACAACATAGTTCACAAATAAAATTCGTGGTTTTTGGTGCAATACCAGCACATTCTGCATGTGAGCATTTGGCGCAGTTCTGACATTTAAACCAAAAATCACCTGGTTTTGTGTTTAAGTAAAGCCCATTGCAATAGATGCATGCAGCGTCATCGTCATCGTCGTGTTCCACATTGGAATATGGATCTTCTATATCGCTTAATTCTTGGGTTTCTTCTTGCGCGTATGTTCCCAATAAATTTTTGGTTACTTTTTGCCGTTTAGCACGACGATCCAAAATAGACCGTTTTTCCTCGGCTTTAATTTTTAATTCTTCCATATTGGGCGTGGAAGTCAAAACTGATGTGCTCTGCCGCTTTCTATTTTGCCTCCTTTGAGACATTGATGCCTTTAGTATGGGGACAATATTTTCTATAGACTTTCGATAAGTCTCCAAATCTTCATGTATTTCTTTTCCGGATAGATTAGAAGAAATGTTTGGTGGTGGCGTTTGAGGGTGAACCTGATATGACGTTGATTCCCCAGGAGCTTTTTCTTGATTTATTGTTATAATATCTTCCGGTAGATCTGCCGGAAAATCGGTGGTATTAGCAGCCGCGAATATCCAGTCGGGAAATATATTGGCATTAAAGGGGTAAATTCCTGTATTTTAAAAGCACTGACAGAAATTTCCATTGTTGCACTGCGTTGGTATGCTTCAGAAAACAATTTTCCAACTTGATATGGTGTCACGGTCCGACTTGGGCTGCTTTTTAACAATTTTGTAATAGCCTGGTTATAATAGGCAGATAGTTGCCCAAAAAACGAAACATCTAGGGGTTGCAATCGATGTGTGCAATGAGGTGGCAAACAAATCATGACAACCCCATTTTCTTTTGCAAGTAAAAGTGCATTTAAATTTTTGTGTTTGAATGTCCATCCAAGAGCAACAAAATCTTAGTATCCTTGGAAGAATGTGAGTACTTAGTAAAATGAAGAAGCCAACTAGAAAATAGTTCACCAGTCATCCAGCCTGATTCCTGACATAAACCAAGTGTACCAGTTGGGGCATCATCTATAAGTTCGGATTTCCATTTTTTTCTAGCAAATATTAAAGCTGGTGGAATAAAATTCCCTATCGGGTTCATGCAGCATACGGCAGTGGTATGTTGCCCTCGTTCAGCGCTCGTTATAGCACCAATCTGCTTCCTACCTTTCGTCGCAAGTATTTTTTGTGGACATTGAACGGTTGAAAGTGCAGACTCGTCCATATTGTAAATTCGGTCAAAATTAATATTGTTTTCTGTCACTGTAGATTGTAACAGCTGAAAAATTTTTTCAACTTGTGGCTTGTTAAATCCTTGAGCCATCGATGTAGCTTCTGGGGTTCTGAGCGAGATATCCGCATTTCGTGCTCGAAAACCTAGCATCCAATCCCAACCAGCAATTTTACGTTCCTCGTTAAATTTATGAGGAATATTATTTCGTACCGCGAATTCATACGCTAACTTTCTGACCTCGGTGGTATTTAATCCAAACTCGCTGGTTTCCAATATTCTTATAATATGATCGATTAATAATCGTTCAACTTCAATTGAAAAAGTTGGTCCATAGCGACCCAAACTTTTTTCAACTCCCTTAATTCTTTTGTTCTGACTTAGTGCCCTGCGTCTCAGTGTTGCCTGTGGTACTTTGTATTTTTTAGATGCAGCCAGCCAACCCATTTCGCCTTTTTTCACAGCTTCCATAGTCGCAGCCAAGTCAACCTCATTCCAACTTTGCCGAACAGATGTTCTTCTGTATTTGCCAACCATTGCTAAAAAATATATTAATAAATATTTATGAGCCTAAAATGACATAGTATGCCATTTTAGGCAACGTGCGGTATGTCATTTTATCCTTATCGTTATATTTAAACAAAAACGCATAATATGCATTTCTACACTCGGAAAACAGCACTTATAACTATGGTTAAATGTAGTCAACAGAGTATTAATCAACATTGAGTAACATAATTATTAATTTAAAAAGTCCTACTTTAGACATTTAAAGCATCCAGCGCCAAAAATTGTTTCGTTCTCTCTAAAACACATTAAATTGCACTAGACAAATATGCGTGCGTCTGACTTCACAATCATTACAAGACTGACTCGTTGGAACAAGTTACATTTGAAAAAGCACTCGGGGTGGCGCTAATTTAGCGGGAAATTTCAAATTATTCGGTATGTCGTTTTGACTAAGTATGTCATTTTAGGCCATTTTCTCCTACAACAGCATAAGCTAGCTTAAGGTTACCTTTTCTATAAACCCAACTTAAACCTTATTTTTACAACCGGGCATAAGAGAATTTGTAGTAAGCGTCAACAATACGCAGGTAAAATACAACGCCGAAATGTACAACGTTCCCTCTTTTTAAACACTTAATTTAAAATCTTTTCGATACAGTCACTGTTTTCCCTTCTATTATTTTCAAAAAATCACAAACAAAGGATCGCATTCGAAAATAAAACAAATTAAAAATTTTAAAGCGGCAAACATGCTCTCGTAATGCGTTTTCCCTTTAAAATTTCCACCAATTTAGTAAATGCTTCTGTGGCACCTTTTGGAAGCGTCTCCAGTTGAGCGACAGCCTGTCAGCCGAAATGGAAAGACGAAAGAGTTTTAAGTAGTTGGCAGAAGTTTGAGTGAAACCGGATCCCTGTTGGATAAATAAACGGGAGACAGTGTATCGAAGGAAAGTTTCTTATTTTCCGTCATATTTATTGATTTTTGTTTAAAACTTGATACTTTATACTTATTTTTATTTCAATACTTTGCCCTGCACAAAATATGGAATTATGTACAGGGTGTCCATGAATTAATGAAACACAGCAAAACCGCGAATTCCTTATGTAAAAATATTAGTATTGATCCAAACTCACCCTAATCCTAAAGATTACAACAACCAAGATACAGGGTGTTAAAGTTTCAAATTGTTTTTCGTTTTCTTTAAGTAACTTTGGAAGAAACAAACGTTTTTGCACAAAATTATTGTGCCTTAATCCATGCAAGTATTGAATCAAATAAATTTCACTATCTTAAATAGGTAAAAATGATATACCGTGTAGATGTCGCTGGAACCATTTTTGGCATATTAATACATAATATTTCATTTTCATCGTCATAAAAAAACGACAGAAACATTTAATATAAGAAGATGTCCCTTTTTGACGATAATTGTTCAAAGTGGTATTTATTGACTTCGATACATTTGAGTTTAGTGAACGACCACCTAATTCTAAATAATAATTCTTCGTTTTGAATTTACATCATAGCATTGTCAATTTTCTGCCATAAATCTTCTTCTTTATACACCATCAATTTCATATACCCCCATACACAAACGTCTAGTAGATTAATATCGGGGCTTTGAACCGGCTAAGGTATCTGGTTCCCACGACCTATCAGCGGTCAGGAAATTGAGTATGTAGGTAGTCTCTGACCAAGATCTTGTCTCTGACAGCTCTAGAGAAGTGTGGCGGAGCTCCATCTTGCATAAACACCAAACGTTAATCTTAAATTCGTGTTGGAAATGGCGTTCGATTATGACGTGCGGAACTCCCATAAATGTTTATTCCTAAAATTAAAGACATCGACAAAAACGGGCAAATTTCAGTCTGGGTGGAAGATCACGTTCTAATAGATTCTTCACAGGCGTAAAGTAATACGGATAAAGCCCTCTTCGTGAAAAATGTTGCAAGCGGATGATTTGCATACTCCAGTTACCACAGCAATGTGTCTTGTGCTTACTTCAGGGTTTCGGAATTTTTTCTTCTTGTTCGGGGGCTAAAGTCTTTGGACATACTGCGGAATCTCGTTTAGAACGAAAAGAACCTGATTCTCCAAATCTGTCATAAAGATTCTTGAAAGTCTTAAGATTTGGCTGTCTTCGATTTGGATGTATTTCGAATAGGCTCTGCGGCCATTAAAATTTTCTTGCGCAAAAGCGCACAACATATCCTGAATTTCCGCAATAGAAAACAAATTATGTCTCAGCATTTTATACTGAACTAAATACAATACATAAATGTTTTTTAAAAATTATTAAAAAACCCAACGGGAAAGTTTAATAGTAATTAAATTTGTGGCGTCTGCGTTAACCTTAACCACGGAAGAACTGCTCCATGATTAAAACTGAGAAAAAATCTTCCTTCGGCATGCAGCAGCACGTGCTTACCTTGCCCTAAAATTGCAAAAGCCAATATTCCCAAGGCAACAAATTTGGACTGTTCGATCTATGAGCACAACAGGTAAGATAAGTAAATAAATTGAACACATCCTATAACTAAGTCGCTCACGGGCCACATGGCGGTTATAATGGTTCTGATGTCCTTTGTTAGAATGATGAAGATGTTCCCCATGCTCGAGCCCCTAATTTGTTCCGGGCGCAGTCTTAAAACATTCTGAAAAATGGGTGATTTACGTGTAATACCTCGGGGAAGGATGACATATTTTCACGTGATGTTTATCCTGTCATCCCCTTCCCCATAAAAGTAAACACTGAGGTTAACACGAAGTACTTTAAAACAAAAGTCAAAAAGCAACAGTGTAAAGCATCCTTTAAGGTGGAAGCATCAAAGGGTGAGCACGCAAAAATAAAGCTCCAGAACTGTGGGGTACCGGAATAGTGCTCAACCATTTTCTGCACCTGAGACGAAAACCGCTGTGGCGAGAATATCGAGAGAACATCTAAAAAGTCCAATAAATAAAGAAAGCACTGCAATCGATGCGTTGAACATAATACACCAAAATGTTCAGTGTCTCCGCAACACAACTCTGGAAGTTAAACTGTTTTTAAACGCACTCGATGTAAGGCAAGATATACTTTGTATAACTGAACACTGGTTAAAGCCTCAGGATGAAGAGTTTATTATGGCTACAAAAAGGCTGCGTCATTTTCAAGGCTGCAGATTGAACATGGTGGTGCATGTTTATTGATCAGGGGAGAAAGAGGCGATTTTAAAAAAATACATGAGATGAAACAGTGCAGTCTTGAGGGAGATAGCGAATTCTGAGTAGGGCAAGAGGACTCATTACTGTCTGCATTTACTGTACCGATCTTAGAAACTTTGAAACTTTTATGAATATTCTGGAGTCAACCATCGAGTTACTTTGCAGACTCTTTAGATGTTTTATTGTATGTTGTGAAGATTTTATTTCGAATTTTTTAACTGTAAGCAATGTAAGAAATATGTTATTAGACTTATTCGCCTCCTGTAACTTTCAACAAACTCTTTTCGATCTCACTACGATTACAAAAAAAAATCGTGCATTGATAATATTTTTGTTAGCTTCTTAGATTATGATAACAACTTGGTTTTGATCATTTTACTCAGGGAATTAGCATGAGGGCTGCTTTGAATGATAAAACCTCTGGCGAGGAGGACTACTATACAGGTAGTTCTTTTTCGAAGGCGCGCCTGAAACAATTTTCTTAGGAACTAAAGGACTGGGATTGGAGTGGTGTGCTGGAGTATCTTAAGGTAGATGAAGCTTACTATTTTTCTTTTAATATATTATCCATGAAAATAAATATAGTTTTTCCCAAAATCAAACGGTCAAACTAAAAACACGAATTCGGAATGCTGGATAACACAAGGCATTAAAATCTCGCATAAGAAAGAAAGAACATCATACTTGCAGAGTTTTTCTGGAGAAGTAACACTTGAATATTTCAAAAGATGTACCAGTCTTCTAAAACAGGTGATGAAAAAAGCAAAACAACTCTCAAATAGAAATCTTATTGACAGATTGCTTAATAACAAAGACCACATGGGCATTAATAAAGAACCAACTAACCAAACCAAATACAAATGAAGTTTCTATTTTTGAAAATATTCCTCACAAATCTGAACATGACTTATTAAATGAAATACATGATTTTTTCCTCAACATCTGTCCTGATATTAAGCAGAATAGTTCTTTGGATCATAGCGCGATTAATCCGGTATCCGACAGCTTGTTCCTGGATAGGCCCATATCGCTACTCTCGAATGTCAGCAAAATATTGATAAGAGTTACTACTTCTAATAAGATAAGATAAGAGTTATTACTTCGAAACACGGCATTTATTGTCTGAGGTTCAAAACGGTTTCCGAAAACAAAAATCCACAATTAAGACTGTTTTTCAGGCCTTACAAAGAATTCTGGAATGACTGAATGCAAATGAAACAAGTATGGTACTGTGCTTGGATTTATCAAAGGCTTTCGAGACTGTTGATCATGAAATACTGTGTAATAAATTAGAAAATACGGGATAAGAGGCATCAGTCTAAATCTCATAAGGTCATATCTGTTAAATTGACATTAGTGTGTAACTGAAACGCAAAGGGTCAAGGTCAAAAGTCAAACTTAGCATCCATTAAGAAGGGGGTACCTCAAGGGTCAATAATTGGACCATTATTATATATTCTATATACAAATGACATTGCTGTTATTATTGACAAAGATGTGATTCTCTATGCAGATGATACATCTATCATATTTAGTAAATACAACAATGAGGCATGCGAGAAGGCTGTCGCTGAGTTTCTTGGGGCGCGTAGCAATTGGTTTGTTGCAAGCAACCTGCTGCTGAATGTCTTAAAGACTTAAGGGATTGACTTTAGCACTCCCTCAAACAGCAGTAACCTCAAAATTAATTATAAAAATGTAACTTTTCAACCAAGTAAGAGTGTTTTTTCTCTATTCTTAATCGGAGGATGAGCTGATTGATCACATTGATTAACTGGCAACAAGCATAAGTAAATACCGCTATGCGCTGCGAGTGATTAGTAGCACACTTGGCCAGGAAGTGGCTCTTACAGCATATTACGCAATAATCTGGTCAAGAGTAAGATACGGTATAATATTTTGGGGAAGTTCGGTCGATTCTAGAAGGAAATTTATCTTTCAGAAAAAATGTATTAGGGAATATATTTGGGATGGGTTTCAGAGATAGCTGAAGGATGTTTTTGATTAACAAACATATACTAACATTATACGGTATATTTATCTTTGAGTACATCAATTTTTTATTAAATTATCCCTCACTTTTTGATGAACAAAAGGGGCAGCATCAATACAGTATAAGCTTCAAAAGTAACCTAAGACCAAAAAACCCTAACTATACCTACATCTAACGAAATGTTGGCTGTCAAATTTTGAAAATCTGAAATTAAGTCCCAGTTGCCTTTCTAGAACTACTAGTTGTTAAAATTGAAAGTAAGCTTCATAACTTTCTTCTACATAAGGCGTACAACCTCGGGGAATATTTTGATGATAGGCAGGTGAATGAGACACTAATGAAAATAAGTTAGCCTAATTTTATTATGTATATGTCAATAACTTTTTAAATTTTGTGTGCTTTTTTTGATTTGTAACAAGAATTAGATGTACCTAAGTTGGTAATGTCACTGAAATTTGTTTTGGATATTTTAGATATTTTACTTTTATTGTGCTTAAATTGACATGATCTAAACCCTAGTAGTCTTTGTAAACGTCTTTTCGCTTTAAAAGACCAAATAAAGAATAAGTAGGTAAGTAAGTAACCTACTTTAAGAAAAATGTTACATATAATAACAATTTAAACAGGCGCACTAAACAATGTAAATGATAATATCTTCAAAATGGTTGCTTATAGCGACATCTACAAGGTATAACTTTTTTACGTACTAAAGATAGGGAAAATAGTTTTTTCATTCAATACGTGCAGCATCACACACTTAACCACCTTTTCTAATCAAATCTACAACACTGGGCAGATACCTGAAAACTGGTTGAAATCCCTTTCCATCACGATTCCGAAAAGAGCAAACCTTGCAGTTGTGGCGATTTCAGATTAATCACTCCGATGACTCACACTCTTAAGATTCTTCTACGTACTATTCAAAATCGCATGTACGCATTATGCGAAAGCAATTTAACGGATGAACAGTTTGGATTTCGGAATGGATTGGGAACTAGCGAGGCATTGTTCAGTATGCGAGTCCTCCTCCAAAAGTATTGTAAATTTCGAATAAACGCTTATGTATACTTCATAGATTTTGAAAAGGCTTTTGACCGAGTCAGACATAATCTGCTGCTCGAATATATGGAGTCGATAAGACTGGACAATTACGATCTTAGGCTAATAAAATACCTATACTACCACCAGGTCGCTACCGGAAAAGTAGATGGAAATACCTACTCAAATAAAATCCCAATTAAACGAGAGGTACGTCAAGGGTGTGTGTTGTCGCCCACACTGTTCAATATATATTCCGAACAAATATTTCGAGAGGCTATGGATGGCCGAACAGAGGAGATTAATATCGGAGGAGAAACAATAAATAATGTTAGATATGCCAACGATACCGCCATCCTGGCTGAAAGTCTAACAGAGCTCCAGATCCTGGGTAACACAGTATGCGAATCAAGTCGTCGAAGAGGTTTAAAAATTATTATTAACAAGACAAAATGGATGGCAGTGGGAAAGGTGAATGTTGACCCAGGGCAACTGCTCCTGGATGGGGAGGTGGTGGAGTATGTTGATCACTTGAAATACCTTGGTAGCTGGTTGAATGCGCAGGAAGATTCGGATGAGGAAATCTTAACTAGGATTGAAATAGCTCGTAAAGCATTTATATCATGGAAAAGAGTTCTGTGCAATAGAAACCTGTCCATTCGTCTTCGCAAGAGAATCCTGAGGTGCTATATTTGGTCGACATTGCTCTACGCCTGCGAGACCTGCACTTTGAAGGCTACCACCATTAATAAACTGAAGGCTTTTGAATTGTGGTGCCATCGTAGAATCCTTAAAATCCTGGATCACACACACTTCCAATGAGGATGTGCTCAAAATGATTGACACAGAACGGGAGCTCTTGAACACTATTAAACTAAGAAAGACTGAATACATTGGCCGTATTATTAGAGGTCCAAAATATCAGTTGCTCCGACTCATAATACAGGGTAAGGTGGAGGGAAGGGGGTGGATTGGTCGAAAGAAGCTATCCTGGCTACCCAATATCAGACATTAGAGAGGTGTACAAGTGGAAGATCTTTTCAGAATAGCGGCAGACAGGGATATATTTCACGGAATGGTCAGCATGATAATAGCCAACGCCTGAATCCAGGCACGGCACTCAAAAAAAGAAAGAAGAAGTGAAAACTGAGGTACAAACAAGTTGTGTATTTTTAAACGTAAAAAAAAATAGCAGACAGCGCCATCTACTTTCTACCTATAAATTTTTAATAAATTTTAATTTCTTATTCTAAGAAACCGCCACCTAACAAATTTTGTGCAAAAACGTGAGAGATTTGTAAAAAAATCAAAAAATAATTTTTAATTAATTTAATTTAGCACCCTGTATCATGGTTGTTGTGAACTTTAGGACTAAGTTAATTCGGATAAATACTAATATTTTTACATTAGAATTATGTCGTTTGTCTGTGTCCCATTAATTAGTCGACACCCTGTACAGGTTTATCCAACCAAGACTAGACAAGGCGATTTTTTGACTTTTCCTGTACTTTTATAAAAAAACTGAAATAGCCATCTTAAGTCATTTTCTCCCGCGAATTCGAATATCTTCAGCAAAAAATAATTGAACATCAAACAAAAGTACTAGGGGTCACTTTGATATTTTTTTAAATGGGATGCCGTATTTTTAATGAGCTTATCCGATTTCTCATATAAATTTTGATCTAATATGTTGGATTTTTAATTCAAAAACGCCTTTTTTCTTCAGTTTTAAATTAATTAATTTAATTTTTAATTAAATTTTTTTTATTAAAAATCCAACATTTTAGATCAAAATTTATATGAGAAATCGGATAAGCTCATTAAAAATACGGCATCCCATTTAAAAAAATATCAAAGTGACCCCTAGTACTTTTGTTTGATGTTCAATTGTTTTTTGCTGAAGATATTCGAATTCGCGGGAGAAAATGACTTAAGATGGCTATTTCAGTTTTTTTATAAAAGTACAGGAAAAGTCAAAAAATCGCCTTGTCTAGTCTTGGTTGGATAACCCTGTACATAGGAGAAAATTAAAAATACAATTTCTTAAGGAAAAACTCGAAATAAAACCATGTGCCTAAATAGTATTCTAATTTTTTGTGCAATTGTTTGTGTGTGTGTCCCTTCTACGCCTTCGTAATCAACACATTCTTCAAAAGAATAAAACCGAAATAATACATCACAAAATCCTGAAGCATATTGAGTTATTAGTTACGTTATTTAATTTTGTTGTCAAATATTACATGCCACAGTACTAATGTAATATTAGTCACAGATTTGTGAGTTACCTTCCTCTAAGAATTTAGATCATAATTTCAAAGGAGTTAAAACACACATCAAAAATATTTTCGCATTTTCCAATATCCTAAAAACTGTATATTTCCTGGTAAATATTGACATGGCCTAACATTGCATTTATTATGGTGCAGTATAAAAAACTTTTTAACATAATATATAATAATGAGTAATAATGACTATGATATTCCAACAAAATAAATTCAAAGAGTCTGGAACATATTTTAAATAAACAGCAAGCACCTTTACCTATTTATGAAAACTAATGCAAAAAACTGATCTGAAGATATTTCAACATAATATAGACTCCAAGATAAAAAAAAATACAAAGAGAACACACCATAATATTCTAAACACGCTTAATATGAGCTTTTTATTTCTAACTGTCGATCGTTTTTTTATCTAAGCTTTCCAGATGGCAAAATATTTTGATACAATGTAAAGCAAAAGTCATTAATCATTTCTTTGCTGTTTATTCTGGCATATGTACCTGTGTTGCGATTTCTTTCCTCTTTTCACATAATGACAGTCATTCTATGAATTGTAAGAATAGCCTGAATGTCGTTAAAATGCACAAGAATAGAGATTTAGCTCTGATGATAAAATCAGAATAACAGTACCTATCTGTATAATTTAATTTTGTGACTAAATTCATTAATTAATGCGTACTACTCGTTACATCAAAAAGTAGTACAAAAAAGTGTTTTTGATATTAATTCACTTATGTTTAAAGTCGAAAGTCTCATATGAAAAACGTCTGATCTTAAATTCTTGGAGATGATTAGTATTCGTTAAAAATACGTTCTCAAATAAAGTGATAATTATCCAGATACATTTTTGAGTTATGCTGAGATGTCTGAGAATGTCCTAAAGTAGCAGAGGACCCAGGACCTTCAGAACTAATAGCCCCATAGGGCGTAATATTATAATTTATTATAAATATACTTATTTATTATTAGTAACTACAAAGAAACAGCTAAAAAAAGCCTATTTGTAACATTTAATTTTGTAAACAAAAGGCATACTTCTTCCTACTTAACGCTTATAATGTAGGCTGGGCCTAATTATAACAAACAAAGTTTTCGGGAAATGGATAAACAATTTAACAATTTAATTAAGAAGTCTTGTGAAGTGTAGTCCTAGTTTGGAACTTACTTCTCTTTATACTTCATTTAAAGCATCTGTTTTGTCTGCCCTTCCCGGCCAAGAAAGTTGCAGCTTCTTGGAACATTTGCATACCAAATTAAGGGTTTTAAGTTTTAGTTTAATGAACGACATGTTGATCATATTGCATTACATTAATATACAGTTTGCTCAAGAAATTAAAAAATCATGTTAATTATAATCAGCTAATAATATGAATTATAGGTGCATATATTATATTCCTAGACATATATATTTCAAACAAGTAATTATTTATACTCAAAAAAATGTACCAAGTTAAATGTTTTATTAAACCAACAATTCGATTCGTTTTTTTTTCTACCCTCAAATACTGGGTCCTCTATTAATTTCACATCAAAATTGTATAAGACTTTTTTAAAAGGTGTTGTGTGGTAAACTTGCACACCTAATTTTATTATTTTCTAATAAGTCAGTTGAAATATATTTATTTATTTCCTTTTAAATATTTGCGTTAATTAAATTAGTGCAATCTCAATATTTTCTTAAATACTATAAAACATGTTGAAACTAATAAAAAAGAAAAAAAGAAAAAAGGCACAGCACTGCACGCAAAATAACGAAATTTTCATAGTCTAGGTAATATGATGTATGTACCTATATTTGTTAAGATTTGTCGGGTCGGGTTTTACTGCCCCTAATGGAGTGTGTTTTTAGCATTACTGGTTACTTATAATTCCGATGATGAGTGCCTGCGGTCGTTAAATAGATAGGTCGGTAAAGAGCAGTATAAATTGTATGAATTCATTGGCAATAAATACTCCATTATTATCGTAAATTGTCGTTTATTAATTGAAGTACTTGAATGTTTATGAACATTACTTGTAACGAATACAGTTCATTACTTTTTCATAGGACAATGGTTTCACGAACCGAATTAAGGGGTTTAAGTTTGCTTAATACCTCATAATTATTAGATTCCTGGAATCAATGAAAATGCCTATTAACTTTATAACCTTAAATTATTGAAAATAAATTTGTGTAATAAATAGACAACTTCCAATATAAATTCACTTATTGCCTAATAACAGTTTTTAACGGCTACTTGAATAATATTAAAAGTTAAAGTTAAGATACCTACTTTAATCATCCTACTCATATAAACGATCAAAGCCAGATTTTCGTAAGTAAAATCTAATCTACTTGTTATTTTTTTTTCTATTTTTAAGTTTCTCATTATTGATATGAAATCCTAAAATTGAATTAATTAATAGTAATAATAAAATTTTTAATCAGCATGCAATGCTGGCTCTTACTCAGAAGGATTGTCATGCAAGCCGATCGGGATTGGAGTAACTTATTAATTTATTATACAAATAATTATGGGTTTGATAACATAGTGACAATAAACTTCATGCAATCATTTAATAATGTTCCACTAATTTTAATTGGCACTACAACCGAGTGCCTGCAGTCAGTAGTCTGACAAGATATTGTTATTACTAAAAGTTTATGCGATTGGTCGCAAATCTGTAAAGTAATGGGTTTTCTACTAGACCCACTGATGGATATACTGATAGCATTCCTAAGATATCTTAGGTTCAGCCAAAATAATGGGTTTCACTAATAATTGCAGCGATTGATAAAGGGAGCTTAATAGAATAGAATCAAAAGATGCATGTAAGTAAGAACATATGCTAGCATCAAACAAAACCAAGGCTTTAACGCTATCAAAATGCTCCAAAGTTAAACTCGCCCCCCGATCGGATCTGCGGGTGGGGGCTGGTCCTGGCGCCTCATCAAGCGAGGTTATCCCAACATCCACCATTTCCAATATCCAGGCGGGTCCTTCGAACAACATTTAAAATGGAAATGGTGTGGCCCCTGAAGTTGTTAAAAGACCCAAGATTAGCACCTTCCAAATTGACTTCTGCAATATTAGCGAACTGAACTCGAACATCAATGCACTCCATCAGCATCTACAATCTACTAAACCTTATCTACTCGCACTGACCGAAACGAAGGTCAGATCATCAATTAGTACGGTCAGCTATTTATATCCTGGATACGACTTCCATCACCGATTTAGGCGCAATTTTGGCCTCTGTCTCTTTGACCGCAGTGATGTTTCTTGTCAACGAGAGGAGATACTCGAGCCCAATGACTTTGATGTCATATGGTTTAAAATATCATCGCAGAAAATTACTAAATTCATCTGCTGTCTTTTTCGGCCGCCAAGCGATACTCATTATAGAGACTTGCAGCCGAATTACGAACACTCGACATCGACAAAACTCCCTTGCGTCTCTAATCGTCTTGCCGTAGTCCGGTTTAAATCGACAAGATGGGAATTACAGACAATCTATTAGTTAAAACATGTCGATTTTCTCGACACGACAATAAGCGACTAGTTTTATGAACCCGATAGCCATATCGAGCCAAAAGATAACCTCACTTTTTAGCAAGGAAGAGTAATTTTTAGTGCCGATGTTTTAATTTGTCCATCTTTAATTTTTAAATTAAATTCAAATTTGTTTAATACCTACTTAAAGTGGAATTGTATAAAACGGTTAAGTATTTACTGACGAAATATTGTTTGGAGAAATCAAATTGTCCTAAAAGCTACCTAGAAATTTCTTCCAAAAATTAGTCTTGTGCAAGTTGAATGTTTTACAATATTTATCATTTAACAGTAAGTAAATTAATCGTAATATTGCCTGTACTATATATATCAATCATCATTTAATATTATTTATTGAAAATCCTCATTATATAATATACATACTGTTTCTACAACCATGTAAAAGAATTTTACGAAACTGCATAGTATTAAATGAGGTTTTTTACTGGCATCGAGTCATTAATATTTGTATTTAAAGAAAATAGGTAGTTCGTTTGTTCGTCTGAGGTAGTTATCTTCCTACTGGTGCTACTCTGGTGCTACTCCAAAGTCAATGTTTTTAGGAATAGCTAGATGTCCACTATCGATTGACCGAAAGTAACCGAGCACATATCGATAATTATCAAGCGATTGGTCGTAGTCGCAAATGTGTCCCGACTCGAGATGCCACTGATCGACTTCGATATCTCGATCGACAATTAATAGAGTGTTTGTAATTTGGCTGTTGTTCTCCTCACTTGCTAATATTATCGACTTTTTGTAAACACACCATCTCAATTCCGAAATTCTCATCCATAGCGACTTTAACGTTCATAATGTTAACTGGCTCAAATACTCAAATACAATCGACGAGCAAGGTCGTGAAGCCGAATTCTTTGCCATCAGCTCTGGCCTCACCCAACTCGTGGTTGAACCAACTTGGATTCCAGACCGAGACGGTGATTTTGCTAGTTTCTTCTTAGATCTATTCTTAACCTCAAACCCCGACTTGTACACTTTCACCCTAACCCACTGTTAGGAACGCCTCTCTAACGGCAAACCTTGGTTTACCAAAAATTGCGAACGAGCTGTTAATTCAAGAATTATTTCTACCGACAATGGCGTCAAAACCCTACCGCTGAAAATCGTACCATCTTTGTTAACGGTCGAAATCAATACAAGCAAACTATAAACCAAAGCAAAGAAGCCACAACCAGAGGATCAAAGATGCACTTTCTAAATAACCCAACGACTCAAGATTTTTTTGGTCGAAAGCTAAGGCCATCAATAGGAACTTTACCAAGTCAACCATTCCACCTGTAATACGTTCTGATGGCAATATTGCGACCAAAGCAAAAGAAAAAGCAAACTTTCTGACGGAACTATTTTCTTTAAATTCAACGGTTAATTTTCAGAGAAAAACTCCGCCGAACATTGTCCTATAGAATCGAGAATGCCCGAGATTATTGTCCGTCAGCGCCATGTTAAACAAATCTTCAGGAGTCTTGACACCAAAAAAGCTTCTAGTTCTGACGAAATTCAAGTCATCGTAATCAAGACATGCGCTAATGAATTGACACCGGTATTTTGTAAGCCTTTTAACTCATCTTACAAAAGAGGAATATTTCCCACTTGCTGAAGAACTGCGCGAATTCAGCCCATACCCAAAAAAGGCAAGAAGACCTTGCCAAATAACTATCGTCCAGTCGCATTGCTTTCAGGCAGGCTATCAATGAAAAATTCTTAAAGTACCTGGAAAGATTCAACATTATTAGTGACCGCCAGTATAGATTCCGCAAGTCTAGATCAACAGGAGACCTTCTCGCTTATGTTACGCACGATTGGAATAACGCAATAGAACATCACTGGGAGTCGATGAACGACAAAATAAAATATAACATTTAAGAAGATAATTTAAATGAAATGAAAAGAATGAACACAGATGTTTAAAAACCGTTGGATTTGTCGAATGGGTCCATGGAGTAGACCTTACTCACTTAATTTGTATTTGGGATAGGATAAAACAACTCGTTTACCATTCACCAACTCACACCAAAGAATAGCTACGGGAAGCATTCCTGTCTTAAGAGGAATGGGAGATACAAGCGGAGATGTATTAAGGATGTGTTAACTGTGTCATTCTCACAAACGTTTTTTGACTGGTTAAAGTCATGGTCTACTCACAGTAATAAGAAAATAAATTATATTTACACTTCTTCTTCTTTATGTGCCATGCTCATTCGAGCGTAGGCGACCTCTCGCATATACCTGTGATGTGTGCCTTTTTTCAGGTTTTTTTTCACAGGTATATGGGACCTACAGTTTATCGCCGGTTCCGAACGGCACTATTTGAGAGGTTGTACTAGGCAAATTACTACGTGGTGGTTTGCCATTGCCTTCCACGAGGTGACGACCGAATAAATAAAGATCGATGCATGGTCCCGGGATCGAACCGGGGACCTTCGGCTTAGTAGTCGGACACACTAACCACTAGGCTGCGGTCGCCACATCACATATTTACACTACTTACATTATTTTAGTTTTTAGCCAAAACGGCTGAAAATAGGTATGCCATCATATAACAATTTTAGATAGAGAATTAGTTGATATTTTGGATACCACTCTAAAACACAAGGTATTCTATTTAAAATTCCAGCATAACTTACATTTTTCCGTTCTTCTAAAAGAATAAGATTCTGTATGCAATAATTCAATTCCCAAGACATATTATGACATAGCAACTTATATGAAAATATTAGCCAGAAACTGAGACCTCTATCTTAATCAATTTTTTTTTATTTAGGGATGTTGCTAAATTTCTAGTGTTTAGCTTATAAGTCCAAAACGGCTGAAAATAGTTATGACATCATATAATAGTTTTAGATAGAGAATTAGTTGGTGTTTTGAATTCCACTCTAAAATCCAGTGTATGCTATTTAAAATGCCAGCATAACTTTTATTTTATGTTCTTCCAAAAGCACATGATTTTGTAGACACCCTGCATGCAATAATTTAATTTTCATAATATGTTATGGCATAACAACCTATATAAAAATATCAGCCAGATGCTCGGACCTCCATCTATGCCGGTTGCGAAAAATCAATTTTTTTTATTAAGGGATGTTTTTGCTAAATTTCTTAAAAAATAAATTTAATTTCTCAAACGGCTAAAGATAGGTATATCATAGGTTATACAGAAAAGTTGCAGAATGTTGTGAGGAATTTAAAAATTTTATTACATACAGGGCATTATATTTAAAAAAACAAAGTTGGTATCTTATAACAGTAGATCTGGCAACGCCGCAGTGCTAAAAATATTTTTGAATTGGAGACCATGGCCTACTTTCCACATAAACCAAATTTCCACATTCCTAACCCTTTTCGTTGTCTAGATACTTCTTATAGGCCATCGAGTTTAGCGCACCCTGTATATTGCGATATGATAGATTCCATGGAGTATACGTTCTTTGACTGCTTCAGGTGAGATTCAGATAGAATGTTGATAGAAAATAACATAGGACAGATAACCACACAAAACATAACAGAAAAGATCCTTGTAAATGACGAAAACTGGAGACGCAAACTTGCTAGAAATATTATCGATCAAAAAGAAAAAGACCTCAGACCAAGAAAAGTATAGGACAGGTAAAACAGATGAACAAAAGTATTACCAACAGTCTAAGGACCCTCTTTAAAGTTATACCGCAAGGTAGTTCCAACAAGCAATTCAACCGCGTCCAGAGAGGGATGGGTTTAGTAGGTAGGCATGACCCCTAGCAGGGCATGTATCCGATACTCTGCAGGCACATAATATCACTCGTAACTACCCAACATATCCAAAAATTACTATTGAGTTGATATATTGTAACGTCCATGAAGTTTATAGCAACAGATAAATCCAAGCTTTAGAACCACACCTGTGTCTTCATGGAATGCTAAATTTCTATTCAAGCACAGATTTCTTGATACAGATCTACTCAGTAACATAGCGAGGCTTAGAAACTATGATCTAACAAATAAGTAATGACAGAGCAAAAACTCTCCTTCACTTTGTGAAAGTTTCCGGACCTCAAATCAAATTTTAAATACAATCCCATCGTTTTGTACTACGAATTATGAGTACTATTGTAATACCCAAGAAGTTAGTATTAGATTTCCTCCCTTTACTGATAACAAAATACCTAATGAACATATTCTAGAAACTGAACTTTCACTTTACAACAAATCCATGTTAATTTTTACCGATGCTTCCAAAACTTCGAATGGTGATGGAACAGCTTTCTATATTCCGCAAATAAAGGGTGAATTTAAATCTAAAATTATTAAACCATGTAGTATCTTTACTGCAGAGACTTTGGCAATTCGCGAAGGCCTTAACTTTACTCTAGAATCCTTTAATCAAGAATTTGTCATTCTTACTGACTCAATGTCGGTCCTTAAAGCTTTGGGTAATATTAAACCTTGGGTATACAAAACCAACCCCGAAACATGGAATATTAAAAAACTGTTGCGACGAAATACACTGCGCAAAAAGCCTTTGTTTGGGTCAAAGCTCACACTGGTTTGAGCGGTAATGAGCATGCTGATTATCTGGCTACGGAGAACATCCTTAGTGTAATGCCCATTGAAAATAATCTCTCTCTAGATGATGCTTATGTCTGCTTAAAAGCTATTTTAAGAGATAAATGGGACAATCGCTGGAAAAACTACTGCAGATCACCACCTACAAGGTATTTGCTACTTGTTGAAAATATCCCTAACAACTACTGGCATAAAGACCTAACTGTTTCAAGACGCTTCATTACCACAATTATTCGCCTAAAATTGGGACATGCTTGCTACCCAGCACATCTATATAAGATCCGTATATTACCCTCTGGTAAATGTGGCTTGTGCCAAGTTAGATGCGATCTAGAACATATCTTTTTCGAATGCAGAAAATATTCTGCTTATATCAGCATACTTTACAACTACCTAATGTTTGAGTGCAAAATTGAACGTCCCTTTAATATCCTTTACCTTTTGTCCTTACAAAATAGAAAAGTATATAAAGTTACATAAAGTTAAAATAAAATTATAAGATTTAAGAAGTAGTCCATGGTCTGTGGTTATGTATTTTAAAGGGAAATGAAAGTCTGTCTTTACCACCAAAATTTTTTTATATTAACTACACTACACCCTAGATTTGGGTATCGAGGGCATATAAGTTTGAAAATTGAGTCGGACTAGTTTCGACCTTAGAAAAGATCGTCATCAGCAACTCAATATAATTATAATATAATGTAAACAAGGTAAAACACAGTAGTGGATGGTTCAATGAATGTGTATGCCTGCCCATGGACTTGACTGGAAACGTCCCTTTGGCTACACAAATGGTTAAGAATAAGGGGTTAATTGATACACTTGTTGAGTATTGAGTGTAGAGGTTTTATATTTATTTGACGTAAGCCAATAACTGTAAACAGTAGGAGAAATAGGTCTTAAACAAGTTTGTTTTTACTCTTGACACATGCTAGTAGAGAAATGATTTTATTTATTTTCATTACATATATTATTGAGAGAAAAGGATTATGATTTTGAATTTGTGGTGGTATTCTTTGTGGAATAGACTTTTTAATTAAGGTGGGTTAATTTTTAATTTTTAATGTAACATTTTTAGATGTAAGATAGTACTAAAGGTTTGTTTTATGTTAAATTTAGGTTTTAGTTCGTTTTTTTATTGAGTGACTGAGAAATAAGGATAAAATAAAAAAACGAACTAAAACCTAAATTTAACATAAAACAAACCTTTAGTACTATCTTACATCTAAAAATGTTACATTAAAAATTAAAAATTAACCCACCTTAATTAAAAAGTCTATTCCACAAAGAATACCACCACAAATTCAAAATCATAATCCTTTTCTCTCAATAATATATGTAATGAAAATAAATAAAATCATTTCTCTACTAGCATGTGTCAAGAGTAAAAACAAACTTGTTTAAGACCTATTTCTCCTACTGTTTACAGTTATTGGCTTACCTCAAATAAATATAAAACCTCTACACTCAATACTCAACAAGTGTATCAATTAACCCCTTATTCTTAACCATTTGTGTAGCCAAAGGGACGTTCCCAGTCAAGTCCATGGGCAGGCATACACATTCATTGAACCATCCACTACTGTGTTTTACCTTGTTTACATTATAATTATATAGAGTTGCTGATGATGATCTTTTCTAAGGTCGAAACTAGTCCGACTCAATTTTCAAACTTATATGCCCTCGATACCCAAATCTAGGGTGTAGTGTAGTTAATATAAAAAAATTTTGGTGGTAAAGACAGACTTTCATTTCCCTATAAAATTATAAGGTTAAAACATTAGAATAACTATCCATGTCTTTCCTTTATGTGTTTCTCCCCCTTTTGAGTGGTCTTCTTGTTTGTCTTTTAAAACAAAAGTGCTGACAGACCCCAGTGGCGTGAAGCGTGCGTCTCTGTTTATGTGTTTACTTTTTCTCCATATTAATATTATTTGAAATATTAAAAATGTCACTGTTCGACTGGCTGTATGGCTTTTTAGCCAAATCGTCATCAATATTACGAAGTGACGTAACTCACAAAAATCGAAAATTGAGATAAACCGATTTTTACATGTAAAAAGTGTTGCTCCACAATATCACAAAGTAGCGTAACTCAATTCATATAGGTACCTTTCGACTTTTTGCAAAAAGTGAAAGAGAGTGTACCTCATTTTTGTAAAGTGCACAATTTCACGAACAGACGTAACTCGAGTTACGCCAATTCGCGAAATTGTAAACATATTTATAGCAAGCAGTATTGTATGGCGTATCTACGTTACGCCGCTTCGTGAAATTATAATATTATCCGTATCAATGACCATTGAGTGACTTATCTCATTTTTTCTCGTTTAAAACTCGTTAATTTAGTCTGTTTGAAATCTGTTTGGGTATTGAATTTGTAGTAGTAGTGTTGTTTTCTAACACGGAATCGTACAGAGCAGCGTTGCTTCTATTATTTAACCATATTCTCTGTAGAAAAAAAGTATCTTGAGGTAAAAGTGCATAAGAAATAATGGATGTATTAGTGCTGTGGCAAGATGAGACAAAAAATGTGGTGTATTATAATGAACTTAAGAATAGCAAAAAGAATTACAAAATACGCGTTGGTAGTCAAGTTAAAATGTTGTATAGAATATAGTTATAGACAAGGGGATGAAGCTTCGAAAACTATATTGAAAGATAAATATGAAAAGCCCTGTGCAGAAAACACCAAAGTTAGAGACAGTAAAAAGCGTATTAAAGAGGAGGCTTTTACCAATCAAAATATTGCATGTGCCGGTTATGATCTACAGCAGGTAATATACCTACCACGATCAAAGGAAAATGCTCTATTTTATAAGCGACGGTTGGCAAATTATAACTTTATATTTTACGATATTGTTTCAAAGGAATGTGAATGTTTTATTTGGAATGAAATAAGTAGCTAAAGGGGATCAGCTGAAATAAGTACATGTTTTTTTTTTTTTTTTTTATGATAAGGCACAGCACTACAGGATAAATCCTTTATGGCGCTCTAGGAGCGGTGCGTGTGCGCAGGAAACGATTCACGTTGATCTTGAATCTTTGGAGACTATACTCGTTGGGGAAGACGATCTCAGGGAGGTCGTTCCAGAGTGATGACGTTCTCCAGATGAAAGAATTTTGAAACAGTGTCGTTCGGGGGACACTAAGCTGAACCACGTACTGGTGGGCTGCAGTGGCTCGTCGTGTATTTCTACCATGCACCGCTCTGGGTGGTATTAAGCGGGCAACCTCAGTTGAACACTTGCCATGAAAATATTTGTAAAATAGACTCAAGTCGCCAACCTGCCTTCGATGTTCAAGGCTTTTCAGGTTGTTTGTCAGACTATGGTCACCGATCAAGCGAATGGCTCATCTTTGAATGGAATCTAGCAATCTCAGGGTATGTTTAGGAGCAGAGCCCCAAATATGCGAACAGTACTCCAGTGATGGTCGAATTTGGGCTTTATAGAGCATTAAAAGTTGTTGGGGTGTATAGAGGTTCTTTATTCGGAAAAGTACTCCAAGCTTCTGCGAGGCTGCCTTAGCAATGGCCGCAACGTGGCCATGCCAAGACATATGACTATCCAAATTAACGCTCAATAAATGAATTGATGAAGCCAAGGGAATTGAGTGTCCCGCCATAACTATATCCGGTTCTTCAACATTAACTTTTTTAGAAAAAACTGCCTCCTGGGTCTTTTTAGCGTTAAATTCTTCTTGGTTACTGTCACCCCAAGACAAAATTTCTTCCAGGTCTTTGTTGAGATGTGAGACCTCTTGCTGCCTATAGAGATGTGCATTAGCAGCCGATGTCCGAGCATCCAAAGTAAAAGTTGAAACAAGTGTGCTGTCATCAGCGAAGCTATATATAGGATTTTTAGTTTTTTCCAAAAGATCGTTAATGTATAGTAAGAAAAGGGTGGGCGACAATATAGAACCTTGAGGGACTCCGGCGTTGATGTTAAATGTGTCTGAAAGAAATCCGTCCATCGCCACTCGCAGAGAACGGTCTTTAAGAAAGCTCGACAGCCATGAACAAAATTGAACCGGCATTCCGTATGCTCTCACTTTAGTTAGGAGCCCCTCGTGCCATACTCGGTCAAAAGCCTTGGAAATGTCCAGTGCTACCGCCCGGGACTCCCCATGGTGTTCTATTGCGTTGTTCCAAACATGAGTAACATAAGCGAGAAGGTCTCCTGTTGATCTAGACTTACGGAATCCATACTGGCGGTCACTAATAATGTTGAAGCCTTCCAGGTATTTTAGTAGTTTTTCGTTGATAGCCTTCTCCATAACTTTTGATATAACCGAGAGCAATGCGACTGGACGATAGCTGTTTGGCAAAGTCTTCTTGCCTTTTTTGGGTATGGGCTGGACTCTCGCAGTTTTCCAGCTAGAAGGAAATATTCCCTTTTTGTAGGATAAGTTAAAAAGCCTACAAAATACCGGTGTCAGTTCGTCAGCGCATTTCTTAATTACAATGACTGGAATATCGTCAGGACCAGAAGCCTTTTTAGTGTCGAGACTCCCCAAGATTCGCTTAACATGGCGGTGGCGAAAGACAATCTCGAGCATTCTCGATTCTACAGGGGTAATGTTCGGTGGAGTACTTCCCTGAAAATTTACCGTTGAATGTGAAGAGAATAGTTCCGCCAGTAAGTTTGCTTTTTCCTGTGCTTTGGGCGCAATGGTGCCATTAGAACGTGTTAGAGGTGGAATGGTTGACTTGGTAAAGTTCTGACTGACGGCCTTAGCTACCGACCAAAATGATTTTGAGCCGCTAGGACATTCAAGAAGTTTGTCTCTGATCCTCTGGTTGTGTGCTTCTTTGCTTTGGTTTATCGTTTGCTTGCATTGGTTTCGAGCGTTAACAAAGATGGTACGATTTTCGGCGGTAGGATTTTTACGCCATTGTCGGTAGAAATAATTTTTTGATTTAACAGCTCGTTCGCAATTTTTGGTAAACCAAGGCTTGCCGTTAGAAGGGCACTTTTTTGAGAAAGGGATGAAGGCTTCCATACCAGTAAGGATAACCTCCGATATTTCTGTTGCACAGATGGATGGATCATCAGAGGTAAAACAAACCTCCCGCCAAGGAAAGGTTCGAAAATGGTCCCTTAGGTCCTCCCACTTAGCTGATGTATAATGCCATATCTTGCGTGGTTTAGGAGGCTCTTCAGCACTAATTGGTAGTTTGTTCAGTGCCGAAATAAGGTTGTGGTCAGACGTTCCTAACGGCGGCTTCACGGTGACAGCGTACAGGTCGGGGTTTGAAGTTAAGAAAAGATTCAACAAACTAGCAAAATCACCATCTCGGTCTGGAATCCGAGTTGGTTCACCCACCAGCTGGGTGAGGCCAGAGCTGATGGCAAAGGATTCGGCTTCACGACCTTGTTCGTCAGTCATGTTTGAGTATTTGAGCCAGTTGACATTATGAATGTTGAAGTCGCCAAGGATGACAACTTCGGAATTGGGATGGTGGGTTTGCAAAAAGTATTAGCAAGAGAGGAGAACAAGTCTCTATAATGGGTATCGCTTGGCGGCCGGTAAAGGCAGCAGATGAATTTAGTAATTCTCTGCGTTGATATTTTAAACCACATTACATCAAAGTCGTTAGGCTCGAGTGTCTCCTCTCGTTGACAAGAAATATCACTCCGGACAAAGAGACAAAGGCCAGAATTCCGCCTAAATCGGTGATGAAAGTCGTACCCAGGATATAAATAGCTGACCGTACTAATCGATGATCTGACTTTGGTTTCGGTTAGTGCAAGTACGTGAGGTTTGGTAGATTGTAGATGTTGATGGACTGCATTGATGTTGGAGTTCAGTCCTCTTATATTGCAGAAGTCAATTTGGAAGTTGCTAATCTCGGGTCTTTTAACAACTCCAGTTTTTCCACCATTTCCATTTAGAATATTGTTCGAAGGACCCGCATGGCTACTGGACATGGTGGATGATTGGATAATCTCGCTTGATAAGGCGCCAGGACCCGCCCCCACCCGGAGATCCGATCGGGGGGCGTTTTTAACTCCGGAATTTATTGATCTTGGAACCATCATCACAGCATTTTTGTATTATGTATTTTTAAAGCCCTGCAAAATTACGACTCCGCAAAGTATGTTAAATCAGTCGCCATGTTATGTGACGGATGCAGTGGTCAAAATAAAAGTTCAGTTGTTGCCACAATGCTTTTGTATACTATATCGAATACGTCAAATATGAAAGACATTTCGTTATTATTTTTTGAATCATTTCATAGGCAGAATGAGGGAGATTCTGTCATAGTGCCGTGTTCACGGCATTAGTAAACACAGGGCACAGGGGGCATCTTCATCCCTTCACAGTTGTACCCTGTCATACGTTTTGCCCGGCGTGAGCAGTCATACATTGTACTACAACACAATGACTTTTTGAATTTTAAAAAGTTGGCCAAAGACTTAAGAATTTTAACAATTAGAACTCCTGAAACTGGCAATCCTATCAAATGGCATAATTTTATGGAATTGGAGGTGAAGAAAAGTGAACCATTGACGCTCTTTTATAAGACGAGTCATTTCCAACAAAAATTATAAATCATTTAAATTAAAAAGGCACATATTTAGTTTAAAAGATGCTCAGATTCAGGTTTTAAATGATGAGCCACGAAAAATCAGCAAAGAAAAGTATGCAGATTTTCAGATTTGAAGTCGTTATGTGAAGGAGAGACGCCTGTCATTCGATTAGCCGAATATAAAGACTTTTATTTAAATATTCCCCATGAATAACTGATTTTTTTTTCCAGTTTTCACTGTTTTATTATTTTTATACAATGTTTATTTTTACCAGTAGTTTGTAGCTGTTGTTTAACCCCAAAACTAAAGTAAAACCTTTTTTATATTAAATATTTTTATTTATTCTAAAACTACTAAAATTAAAAGAGGCGTAAGTCATTTCATATGGACCGAATCATTTTATTTTCAATTTCACAAACTGGCGTATCTCACTTTTTTGCTCAAAATTTTAATTTATTTGAAATAAATCGAATCGCATTATACATATTTCGATAGTTAACACACAATTCTATATATAATCAAAAAGCCAATACGCTAACTTAAATAGCTTCTTATTACTCTGGAATCAAAAATTTTAAAAATCTTTAAAACGGTCCCCTGGAAAATTGCAAATACTGAGTTACGTCACTTCGTAATATTGACGACAAAATGCCAATTAAAAAAAAAATAATTAAATAGTTAACGTTCAAAATTTGACATTATTATTCAAAAATTATCTCCTAAAACGGATGAATTTGCTTGTAGGTTTATATATTAAACAATGAAACACGGAAATAAATAATAGCTACATAAAAACGCTGGTGTAAGCTCATGCTTGGTAGATAATAAATTGTAGAAATTACATTTTACCCTTGTGTAAATTCTATACCGGGTCTGAGATAATTGCGAAACTATAGCGGTGACCGGCAACATGTGGGGACATTTGTAAGAGCAAGATACGAGCACTGCCAGGTAGGCGGCCGCAAACTCGTAATATTATGTCAGGCCTGCTAATGCCGCCACCCGGTTTAATTAAATAAAACCTCTTTTTATATTTCCTTTTTGGTTGTGATGGGGTGTGAGGGAAAGGTCAATAAGGTTTTATGTAGGAGTGGGTAAATGGTTATAAAGTCCTTAATAAGGGGGCAGAAACTGAAGTGTCTAGCCATTGCCAAAATTCTGGTTTAGTCTGAACACATTTTTATTATCGACACCTAACCGGAAAGCCGATCTTACCCCATCATCACTTGCATCCACCGTCTGAGTTGTTAGTAACAAATCCTGTGACAATTTCATTAACATTGTGGATAAGGAACCAAAGGAAGAAGAAGAGGGAGAAGAAAAAGAAAAACAAGGAGAGACAAGAAGAGAAAAAGAAGCAAACATCGATTTAAACAAATTTTTGTTGCTAATTTTTTAATTACATTTGAAAAACACAATCTATATCAATAAACTTACTATTGGTTTATTAAGTTAGTAATCTCTCCTTTAATTCCTATTAATTTTTCTTTTTGCTTTTTGGTTACATCTTGATAGTTTTCGTTTTTTGGTACTATTTTATCTTTCGAGTTTTTTCTATTGTGATTTTATTCCTCTTTTATTTTTTGTTGTGATTTTTAGAGATTTTTGGTATTCAAGTTTTATTTGCTTCTTTTAGTTTTATGGTGGTAGCCAGTCCTTAGGACACTTGTGTTTCTGTTGTTCGGTAAAGTGTTTGTGTGATGCCACTATTAGTGGATTTTCAGATACGTCTGTCCTTTTGTGATAGTTTGTTATTATTTTTGTGAAAAGTTTGTCGATCGTCTCTACCCTCATATCCCTGTGAAGTAAGTCTGTCGGAGTATATCTTGGTGCGGCTGCTATTATTTTTAGTACTTTGTTTTGTACTTTTGTGTCTTAAAATTTACATATTTATTTAATTTATTTTATTTATTTGTCTCAGTTAAATATCCATGTTTGCTCAGCTAATTGATTATTGTTATCAAACGTATCGCTTTTCAAAGCGTCTTTGTAAATCTGCTTGATATTTTTTTGTCCATATTATGGTCGATGGACCAAAAAATGCCACCGAAATTCATAGAGAGTAAAAAATAAAAACTCAAAACAAGTACCTACTATTATAGTCAATTTCTGAAAGTAATTTATGTTTAGAGCAATTGCATTTAGGATATACCTACCTAGGAATTTTTCGAAAATTCTCACTTATAATCCAAGGCCTAACTTTCTTAAAATATTCGTCAACTAGGAAAAATTTGTGTTTATTATTTAAGCTCGGGGGATATTCGGTACAAAAATTTCACATTGAATCAATAATAAAAACAACTTCAATTTTATATATTTCTACGGCATTTTAGAATAATTGCTGTCAATTGTTGTTTAATTGTTTAGTTGGCTATCGATGATGAAAAGTCATGGCAGTATATTATCTTCAGTCATGTAATGACAATGACAAAATTATTCAATGCCATTGATTTTGCCTACACTCATGTTACGATAATCGACGCATGAATTTTTTAAGAATAATTTTATGTTCTCCTAAAAAATGATATTTATTTTTCCAATTCTTTTTGCTATCAAACCTTCTCACGTAAAAAATATAATATAATTATTATAATATTAATAATTATTGTACCTAATATTTGCAAATTTGCCTTTATTTAATTTTTTATTAAAGTTATTAATTTCCCTATAATGTTTTATTGACGTATATTTTAAGGGGGCCAACAACTAATGTGGGTTTATACAGCAAAATAACATAACATAAAAATAAAATAAGAGTTGAATATACAGATCTGCCATAAGACGTTTATATAGAACCGCATAACATAACATAAAAATAAGAAATAAAATAAGAGATGATTATCTTTCGACTTTTATGTTATTTTTGTTATATCGTTGTGCGCGTGCGCGTATTATGTCATAACCTTTATTTTTGGCAAAAATGTGTTTTTTTTCTGTTGGTTTGCCTTATTGTTTAAACACTATAAACAATTTGATAAGGTTTGTGATTATTATGATATAGGTACCTACTGATTAAACCATATTCAATAGCAATAGGGGATTTAATCTGCTTATTTCTTATTTTTATATGACGTCTGTATAAACACGTACTTGGATAAAATAAAAACTGATTTGAATGAACTTTCTGATCAATTGAAAATTAAAAAGGGGTATTTAAACCAAATAAAATTATACTTGGTCTAAATAAATATAAAAGACAAGTTAAACAATTATGTACTTGAATAAAAAAACAACGACTTTGGTGGAAATTACCGGTTTATTTAAATCCAATCACTTAAGTTGTTTTTAAATAACGTTGTTGTTACGGAAAATACATGTAAAACAAAAGTAAAATAAATATATACTTGATAGAATATATATAAATATCAATCAAGTAAACATTTTGTTAACTTAACTTTTAACCTATTTACTTTAAGTCATTGAAGCGGCTTATTTAATTTAGGTTAGTGTTAAGGAAATAAGTATTTGCTTAAATCTTGTATTTAGTGATTAATTCCAAATAAAAAGTAATTTGTATCAAATCAGATAATACTAATTGAGGCAAATAATCCCTTGCGATTTTTTAAATACATATTTGTTTGGCTAATAGGAAACAAATATTTTTTAATTCAAATAATTAATTTTATCAGTGTACAAAAGTTAGAACAACGCAATTTGGTATAAATTTTATTTGGGTAGGGGGAACTAGAACCACCATACTTTATTTAAGGGGTCACTCATCCCCAGGTGCCCCACATCACCACTTTAAAATTTCGTATATCTCAAATGAAATGTCTCACTGAGTAGTATTTAGCTGCACAAAAAAATCGATAAAACAGAAAATTTGTAATTAGAATACAATTGAAAATGAAAAAAATTAAATATTATTTTATTTGATTAAATGCTCAAAATGCATTCCATTTTGTTGTAAAAAATAGTACAACCTATTTTCAAATCAAAGTCAACTGGATATTGCCGCAAATAGGAACTTAGATGAAAATTTGCTACATTTTCAAGAATATTCAATATTTCAATATTTTTATAAATTATAAAGTTTGTTTTATTCAAATTACAAATTTTCTTTTCTATCGATTATTTTTTGTGCAGCTAAATACTATTCAGTGAGACATTTTCGAGATATTTGCATTGAAAGTTTTCAAATTGACACCCTGTATATTAAAACCTTAAAAAATATATAAAATATGTCATTGTTATGCTACTATAAGTACTATAGTGCGTTCAGTGAGTGAATGCGCATTTGTCATTAACCGATTATGGTCAAAATTAGTCTAGAATAAAATAGACAGCGGTCCTCAAACAATTTCTACTAATTTAAGATGTATGGGTCATAATTAAAATTTCCATTGCAATTATTTATTTAATTAATTTTTATTTCATAACTATGTAATTAATAATAATAACACTTAGAAATTTTATTACATAAAATGTACATTTAATCGTCAATATCACTATCAGCACTGTTGTCACTGTCACTATCAGAAGTTGCTTCACGATAAAAGTGGGGAGGGGCACCATCTTGTTGAAGTCACTTGACGTTCATCATAGTCGACTTCTGCCAATAATCTTGGCAATGTCTGTTGCAAGAAAAGTAAATAATTACGTTCGTTTAAATGTTCATTAAAAAAATATGGCCCTATAATTCTGAAGTATGCCGCACCACACATTAACCGACCAATGATTTTGGTGTTAAACTTCTCGAACTCAGTGTGGATTCTCCGTTGCATAATAATGAATATTGTGCCTATTAACAGCACCATTACTTCTAAATGTAGCCTCATCTGAATTCATTATTATTTTTTAAAAGTTTCGGTTTACCTCAACTTGGATACGTAACCATTGGCGGTAAGTTATACGGCTTTGAAAATCTTCATCGTGAAGTTCCTGATGTAACTCAATACGGTACGGATGATATTCATACTTGCATGTTGTTCGGTTTGCCGTTGACTGTGACGTATTACCTAGCGAAGCTAATTCACGGCTACTAACTAGGGGATTCTCCTGGACGTGTAACAGTATTTCGAGTTCTTTCTCACTATTTGTAGCTATTTTATTAACAACTTTTAACAACGTTTGAATGTTCCACGCTGTTTTGTTTTCCGTGGCTACTGTGATCCATTGACAAAAGATGCTATAACGAGGACATTAAATCTCAAAATATCAAAATATTTCAAAAATAGCTATTAGAGATAGGGCAAGGACGTTCGTCACGAAAGTTGAAGAGTTTATGACGAGCTATAAGATGACAGAAAAATATATAGGGTGTTCCATTTAATAAAAGTAATATTTTTCAATTAGAAGTTTTCTGACTTTGGTTCTAAAAAGAAAGCACCCTGTAAATGAGATGTCAAATATTTCATAGTGAATGTATTCTTTTGACCTTATTTCGTAAGTATAAAGATTATGAATCGCTTAAAGTCAAAATTTAAGTAGCATTTTCACAACAACGAGATACATAATTGTAAATGCAAAATTTTCATTATAAGTCGAATTATCTTAAAAACTATAACTTTTTCGGATATTAAACCATTAATAAAAATTTATGAAATAATACGTAGAATTTATTAATGTACTTAAATATAGGATGTCCCATTTAAAGAAATGTAACTTTATGACACCCTACTTTTTGGGCACACCCTGCATAATTCAACATATTTCTAAAATATGCCAGATATCCAACCATATAGTTGGGGTCAAGCAAATATTTGACGTGTGACACTTCCATATTGTCATGGGTGTCAAATACGGCAGGCCACTCATAATATAAAAGTTACTAATGGCTAATTTATATTATAATAATTACCACCCACTCGAAGTATTTGTATCTTTATCCTTTTATATGACTAAAAAGAGATATACATAAACCGAGATACCTTCTCGTCGATTTCGTCAAATCATATGGGCTGCAGATCCGCATTTTATTTATTAATTTAATCGTTATACACTACTAATCGTTATACACTACTAAGATTGCTTTTGTTAAGACCTGTGATATTAATGGTCAATCCTGAATCCAACCATTACAATGCACAGAATTTATCAAAACAAATTTATTTATATTATAATTCATATTCTTAGACCAATTTCCCAGCAATCATTTTCTGCAAAGGTTTATAAATAACAATATTCGTCAGTCCGGCCCTGACTAAGTATCAGCTGTAATAAAGTTCGTGAAATCGAAATAACCTAGTATTGGACAAATATGGCAAGATGGAAGTGTCACGCGTCAAATATTTGCTTGACTCCAACTATACCTTAATACGAAAGCTTATTATCGACAAATCTTATCTTCGAGGCATAAAATTACTTCGCGCAATCGTTGACTCACCCGGTACACGTGTACACAGAGGTTTTGCACTTACTTACATCCCTGACCTCAAGGCTATAAACTGTTTCGAGAAACAGGTTTAGAAACTATTTTTAAAACGCCATTATTGTGTGCCTTAGACGTTTAACGGAATAGCCTCTTCAGACCCAAGGTCAATTCATATCGATTAAATTGTTAATTTTTTAGCTATGTGCTTGTTTCTACAATACAAAGGCAAAATATCAATGCGTTTTCAAAATTTTTTTATTTAATTTTGGAAAAAAACCATGAATCATATATGATACTTTGGGTCTATACTCATACAAATAAAATAATATAAACAAAATTTAAAAAATGTGAAATTACGTATGAAAAGTTTAAAAACAATTTCTTTCTCATAAATACACTCCACAAGATTTACATCTGGCAAATGTTAACTTATTACAAGTAGATAAATGGCACTTGGATCGTGATTTTTGTTTATTTTTCATGAATTCTACCAAGTGTGTGTTTCCCTGACGCCTGTATCTCTTGTCAGGAATAGATCGGACGCTTCTTCTTTTGTTCCCAGATTCTATATTCTGTTCCTCGAAGTCTTCCCATTCCATATCATTCCTCCTCGAAATCAAAACCATCGTCGAAATGTAAGATATCTTCTTGCTGTAAATTTTGGTCGGCAGTAAACTCCTCTTCGACGTCATCATCCCCATCAAGAAGATCATCATCAATATCAGATTGATCTAAATCTAATGTGTCAGCAAGGTCGTTAAGCTCTTTTCCGTCAAAGGGCCTGAAACAAACATTTCTGTCTATAAAATTCCACTTTCCGTAGATTAGGAATTACAAAAAATATGTATTGTCACAGACCCAAAGTATCGTTAGTGATACTACTACTATTTTTGGACATTGATAGCTTTTCCATGAAAATTTTTACAATTACACAGCATACTAACATTAAATAACATTATAACAACAATTTAAAACCATATAAGTTTTTAAATATTGTGTACTTACGTTTGTTCATGCTAAAAGCCATCACCACTTGTTTTACCGTTATGCACTCATATGTAAACAAACAAATGCTAACGCTGGATCAACCGGCAACTGCGCGCAAAACTTCCTGAGCATGTCTTGCGACGGTATCATGGGAGATACTCCTGGGACCAAACGAATCGGTGCGCTCAAAGTGTAAAATAAAAAATAATTTTCGCGAGTATCGTATATGATACCGTGGGTCTGAAGAGGATAAACTTATTTTCTCGTGGTAACAGCTTTCTCTAAATATCTAAACTCAATTCTAAGGCTAAAATATATTTCAGGGCTTCCTAAAAAACCCAAAAAAAAACATCAGCTGCATGCGACGAAAACATTAAAAAGAAGCGCCACACGGAACACATAAAACTACGTGCACGGACACGCCGACCGGACTGCTGCACATTTTGCATTTACGTTGTGGACGTGATTTTAAAAATGTATGTGAAAATATATTACATTTCTTTTGATATATTTTGGTTTAACTAGAAATTCATATCCTAAAAAAACGACTTGTAATAAAAACCCGTGTGCTGACAAATCCAAAATCTCGTTTCTACCAGAAAACCGTGTTTAGTGTCATCGCTAATAACCCATAAGGCGGGCTATGTGCCAGACGTATCGAAATCATTTTAATTACCGGCTTGTAGATGGCGTGTGTGTCAAGTATAAAGAGCAAATTATTATAACCGGCGGCATTACTGTAATTTTTCTTTGAATAAACACATCAGGGTGGGAGTGCCACAAGGCTCACCTCTCTCTCCGATGGTATATAACATTTATACTCACGATATTCCGCGAAATTGATTTACACAGCTCTGTCTCTTCGCTGACGATACAGCAATTACTTCGACTACTAAATCACCGCGAATTTTCGTCCGCCAGATACAGCGTCACTTAATCGAGCTGAAAAAATCACTTTCGACTTCGAAGATTCGCTTGAATCCCGTCAGGACGAAGGTCATTCGAAAAGCACAGTCCACAGGCCTGAAACAAGGCTACTTGTCAATGGAGTTCAAGTGAACTGGTGCCAGGAGGTGAAATCCCTGGGACTTACTTTCGTCCAAAGGCTGAATTAGAGGCAAAATTCAGTTAATAGAATAAAACTTGCATTGCGACAGTTTAGAAACTATTCACAGGCGGAGTAGACTTGCCAATAGGACTAAGGTCAATCTCTACAAAGTATTGGTCAGGCCGGTTCCAACTTATAGTGCACCTACGTGATGCAACATAAGCAGAACGGAGCTTAAAAAGTTCCAAGTGATTCAGAATAAGGCAGAGAAAATCATCGCGAACGCGCCCAAATACATTATGAATGTGGTGTCACATCATGACTTTCAGATGTTGACAATTAACGAGGTTTTCTTGAAAATTATTACAAATTATCACGGACGTACAGACGCATCGACAAACCAACTTATTACCGACTCACATACAAGATCAAGAGGAATCAGGACGT
Organism: Polydrusus tereticollis; assembly: GCA_963920685.1. Classification (NCBI taxonomy): domain Eukaryota; kingdom Metazoa; phylum Arthropoda; class Insecta; order Coleoptera; family Curculionidae; genus Polydrusus; species Polydrusus tereticollis. The sequence continues at coordinate 84,764,433 of OY987329.1, read as the reverse complement.
ACAAGTTACCTAAAGACTGGCTTCCTATTGGTCCAAGTCCCAACCCACAATAGCACAGAAGCACTAAAATTAACATGCACATATATTACAAATTTATCAAAACGGCAGCAAAATTTTGCTAAATAGCTTTTAAATTAAATCCGGACGAATCACAAACATTTAAGCACAGAGCTAATTACAAATTTCTACAAACCATAGAGCTAAATAATTATAACGAATAATCAACAGACGTCAAAGGAGTTACTCCTGACGTAAGGAGACATTGAGGAACCTGTCCATAGTGTCCATTACTGTCATTCATTTATTCATCAATAAAAAAATAAGCAACTGTCATCATCTCTCGTTTTTAACTGTGCCATTTTGTGTATTGCTTATTTACAATGGGAGCCATCCAAAGATCAAAGAAGAAATATCGAAAAAATGGATATTAAAACAATCTAAAAAAATGAAGAAAATAAAGAGGTCCATGAAAATTTGTTTTTCTGATCGATGTTTTCTTCTTTGTAAAAATAATCGTTGTGTAGTTTGTTTATTTCAATAATAAAAATTTATTTTAAATAAAAACGTAATTCTTTTATGATGCGTCTACGCATATCTACATCTATCTATGTCCATCCTAAAACTTTAGTGTGCATTTAAAAAAATTTAGTTAAAAACGAAGTTTTAATAATTTGTAATATCGCAATACATATTTACAAATACCACACATAGCTCGTTTTTTAAATTTTGATCATGATACTTACCATCTTTTTTAAACTTTGATGATGCTGACATAATTTAAAGATTATAATTTTTTAAGAATATTTAAAGATTCTAAATATTTATGTTAATAGAGCAAAAATATTTATTTTATTTAACATATAAAAATATATGTAAAACTCTATAAACAAAACTCATCTTTAAATACCAAATATTAATATTGATTTTCTCAAAATATTGATTTAGCATAGCCCGGTTTTCACTACAAGTCTTCACAGATTTACCAAGGGATTCCAGATGGACTCTGCTCCAAAATAACGTTTTTTATTTAGAGTTCATTTGCTGGTCACTTTACGGGCATTTACGCACACAATGTGTGCCAGATCTGCATAGTATTGACCATAGGTATCGTAACTATAGATCCGACACGCCATTCATAAATGCTATAAAATTGTGATGCCAAAATCGTTTGTGGGCGAGACGCTGTGAGGAGCTAGGTGGGGCCTAGAGTGGGGATTACGCTGACTTAACATATGCATGCGACAAGACTCCAGGAAAACAACATCCGCTTTGCCGAGTATTGTCGAGTCGATGCGGATGGCCACGAAAATGATGAAATATGGGCGGATTCGTTATTGCTGCGTTGCCATACAACAGATTTTTTATAAGGTTTTAGGCAATGTTATATATTTCCCAGCATTTCCACATCATGTTAATCTAGTTAATCATAGAAGTTAATACTTTTAACAGAGTAAGCCCAGAAAACTACGTTTTCTGTGGCGTAAGTCTGGCAAACCAAGTAGAGGGGAGCAGCGTGTATGTTGATTTACTTTACACTGGAATACAATGATGACATCACGTTTATTTGTTATTGTTCGGTCTAATAGTTAGGATGTCTATGGTATTGACAGCGTTGGGCCAACCTTAAGGAGTTCACCACCTGAAGTACAAATAAATGGTATTATTGAATAGCCGCACATAGAGATAGTGAGGAAAGTGTATTGGGATGAATAATATCTTTAGTCTATCTCTCGGCAATATTTTAGAACAAATGTAAATGCCAGTTACGTAGTTTCCCAGTAGTAGTCATAAACACACCCTTTTTAAAAGAAAAACAAGTCAAACATTTTTTAACTTCGAATTTCTAAAAATCTAAAATATCATAGAAGAAGAAAGCATTATTTTTTAGTTGTATCTCCGAAAATACTTTAGATTTTTTTAGATTTTATTTTCAATATGTCTTAATAGGATATAAAGCCACATATTTTAGTTGGAAATGATATTCCATTTCTAAACCAGTGGTGTTCCAACAAACGTTTCCTCTGATATTCGTGGTATGCCACTGACATTCTTCCATGTGAATATTTTTTCTGATTAACCTGGCTAATTTTACATAAAAACGGAATTTTACGTTTTTCTCATAAATAATTAAATTAATTAAAAATGAAATTCACTGTGGTTTATTTTTTATTATTATTAACATTTATAATAACGGACTACCGTCTGCAAGGCTATACAGGGTGTTGGGAAAATGTGTTTGGATACTTGGACAGGTGAATCTACATGATAAAATAATGTTAGTAAGTAATGTAACAAAATATCGAAATCTCAATATTTTCTAAGTTATGGCCTGTCAAAGTTCAATTTTTTTTTTCTTATTTTTGATGTAGGGCATTTACTTTTTCACCAATTAATTTGATTTTTGGCACAGAGACTTATCTTCACGATTTCTATAACTCTGTTACCAAAATGTTGCCCTACTCTGCCACCAGAGGGCACTTTACCTGAAAACCATATTTTTTTTTTCGCATATCTTTTTGGATTTGACAGATATTACAAAACCAAATATGCCTTGTGAAAGACAATAAAATACTTATTAAAAAAGTTACTCTTCATTCGAGTCGATAAACCTCACCGTTTAGTCACAAATTAGCAGTAAACATTTTATTACCATTAAATCAGTACGTCCAATAGGCGCAAATAAATCAAGTTACCATGCTTCAAATTTAAATAAATGATAAGACGGGTGAAAAGTAAATAATAAGTAAAAAAATTAGACATTAGTAAAGCCTTAAAAGTATTCATAAACGTAGTACATTTTTAAAATTAGTGAAAATTAAGTTGCTGTTTACCTAGTAATAAAATGGCTCACGTATATTCAAATACTGAGTATCGTGACATGCATTTTTGTTATGGGAGAGCCAATGGGAATGCAGAGCAAGCACGGCGGTTTTACATGGAAACATATCCTAATAGAAATGTTCCAAGTGCCCCAACTTTCGTCAAAGTTCATCGAAGGCTTGGCGAGATAGGCTCATTTATAAATACTATTGCTGATAAAGGTAGACCAAGATACGTTAGAACTGTTGAAATGGAAGAAAGAATACTTGAAAGAGCAGAAGCGAATTCAGGTATAAGTACTCGAAATATAGCTTTAGAAGAGGGAATTGACAATTCTACGGCTTGGGAAGTCCTTCATGAGGATCTTCTTTACCCATTTCATGTACAAAAGGTACAGGCACTTTATGAGGGTGACGCACAGTTACGAGTTAACATGTGCCAACAATTATTAGAGAAATTTCGACAAAACAATCGATTCCTTAATTTCATATTATTCACGGACGAATCTACTTTCACACGGGATGGGATTACCAATTTTCATAACACCCACCAATGGGCATACGAAAACCCACATGCGATTATGGAACGGCAGCATCAGCGACGATTCTCATTAAATGTATCGGGCGGAATTATAGGAGACCATCTCATAGGACCTCACTTTTTTGAAGGACCGTTAAATGGCGAAGTGTATTTACATTTCCTTCGGAATGTCCTTCCACAATTAATGGAAAATGTGCCAATTCAAACAAGATTAAGCATGTGGCTTCTTCAAGATGGCGCTCCACCCCATTTTAGTCTAAACGTACGGACATATCTCAATGATACATTTCCTAACAGGTGGATAGGACGAAATGGATCATTACCTTGGGCACCGCGTTCGCCTGACATTAATCCTATGGACTTTTTTTTTGGGGACATTTAAAGACTTTGGTCTATAAAACTCCGGTAAACGATGTTGAAGATCTACGTCAAAGAGTAATTAATGGATTTGAGGTTATTCAAAATACGGCCGGTATTTTCTTTAAAGTTAGGCAACATTTCTTGAAAAGCATTAGGAAATGTATAGAGATGAACGGAGGACATTTTGAGAATATATTATGATTAGTTTCCTTCTTAATTACTTGTTCATTCAGTGTTAAAAAATAGATTTTAATGACCTATCTATTCGTATAATAATTACCAATACATAAATTATTATTAGGTGAATAAAACTGAAAATAAATAAATAAAAATAAATTGTTTACGTTGATATAATTTAGTATTTAGTCCGTTAACTTATTAGGTATTTTATTGACAGATTTATTTAAATTTGAAGCATGGTAACTTGATTTATTTGCGCCTATTGGACGTACTGATTTAATGGTAATAAAATGTTTACTGCTAATTTGTGACTAAACGGTGAGGTTTATCGACTCGAATGAAGAGTAACTTTTTTAATAAGTATTTTATTGTCTTTCACAAGGCATATTTGGTTTTGTAATATCTGTCAAATCCAAAAAGATATGCGAAAAAAAAAAAATATGGTTTTCAGGTAAAGTGCCCTCTGGTGGCAGAGTAGGGCAACATTTTGGTAACAGAGTTATAGAAATCATGAAGATAAGTCTCTGTGCCAAAAATCAAATTAATTGGTGAAAAAGTAAATGCCCTACATCAAAAATAAGAAAAAAAAAATTGAACTTTGACAGACCATAACTTAGAAAATATTGAGATTTCGATATTTTGTTACATGACTTACTAACATTATTTTATCATGTAGAATCACCTGTCCAAGTATCCAAACACATTTTCCCAACACCCTGTATAAGTAACGACGCATTGCCGCCATTTCCGCATTCGTATAATTTACCATATTTACTAAGATTTACGAAAAAATTTTACAGCGAGAAATTATAGATGGTTTGAACATTAACAACTTACCTTATGTTAAAAAGTATTGTTTTATGAATGATATTTGTAAGAACGTCATTGCTCTAGGATAACAATACAGAGTGGCAAAAAAGTCGCGCATAATACCTGTAACTTTTGAATTACTTTGTGCACGAAAAAGTGACCTTTATGAAAGTTGTTCAGCAAATTATTCCCCACATTTCTACCTGCACGAACTTTTTCTGTCATTTCTGGTTTGGTTGCCATAGAGACTAACTTACTTTTGCGTATTTGGATTCTTCTGGAAAAATTCTGAATTGTTTGCATTCCAAATTTTCACCTGCACCATCTGCAAGCGTTTCCGAGATAATGACAGCTTAAAAATTAAAAACATCCTAATTATAATTATTCCTACCTAATCCCCACCAGTTGAGTCAAGGTGTTTTTATGACAGCGACCTAAGAGGTGTCAATTTTGAGTTTCTGTTTAATTTTCTGTTTCCTGATTTCTAATTTGTTTACACTGTGGTTCATCTGATTGAGAAACAACGAGTTGAAATTTTAATAATGCGCGGTTACGGAAATATGAAGAGATCGCAAGATCAGGTTTGCCAACTTTTCAATGAACTATATCCAAATAGGCCTCCAATAAATCAGTCAACGGTGTGTCGAGTGGTAAAGAGATTTCGAGAAATAGGCAGCGTTCGGGAAGCCGCAAGATCAGGTCGATCTAAAACACCAACTGGGGGAGACAAAGCTTTAGATATCATGCCCTCAATACATGAAAATCCAACACAATCATCCAGGCCAATGGCAATGGATTTTAATGTGTCTCATCAGTCAGTGAAAAATTTGTTTAAGCAGGAGAAGTTGCATCTCTACACGATAAAGTTGGTGCACGAGTTAAACGAGAACGATTTTGATAGAAGAGCTGAAATTTGTGAGCTGATGATGGAAAGATGCAATAACGATAATAACTTCGCAACAAATATCATTTTCTCGGATGACGCTACTTTCCAATTAAATGGCATTGTTAATAGACACAATTATCGTTATTGGTCTGCTGAGAATACTCACTGGTTCCAGGAAGGTCATACTCAGAGGCCCGAAAAAGTTAATGTTTGGGCGGGCATAGTTGGTAGACATACTGTGGGACCTTTCTTCATAGCTGGTAATTTGAATGACAAAAAATATCTGGACCTCCTTAGGAATCACATAAATCCTTCTTGCAGAATGGTTTTACGGGGTGTAAATAATGGCATAAACGAACAGGTATGGTTTCAGCAAGATGGAGCACCTGCGCACTATGCGGCAAATGTTAGACAATACATAAGTGAACAATTTTCAGGACGTTGGATTGGCAGAAGACCGCTAACCCCGCTCGACTTCCTTTTGTGGGGACACTTAAAGAACAAAGTCTACGTTAACCGCCCAAATGACTTTGAATCTTTGGAAGTCAGAATTAGTGCTGAAATTCGGGCCAATCCAGAGGACTTCCTTTTAAACATTGTAGACGGGTTCAGGGATCGACTGGCTTTCTGCTTAAAAGAAAATGGTGGTCATTTTGAACACCTGATACACTGAAAAGGTTTCACTTATTTATTATTCCGATGGTAAGTTGTTCAAATTTCTTGGCTATTTATTTTGTTACTATAAAGTTTATTACAATTTTAAATAAATAAAAATTTAAAATACAAAAAATTCAGAGTTTTCCCAGTAGAATCCAAATATGCAATCATATGCAGGGTGTTCCATTTTAAGAAAGTAATTTAGCCTAGCCACTATGGCAACCAAACCAGAAATGACAGAAAAAATTCATGCAGGTAGAAATATGGGAAATAATTTACTGAACAACTTTCGTAAAATCACTTTTTCGTATACGAGGTAATTCAAAAGTTACAAGCATTATGCGCGACTTTTTTGCCACGCTGTATATAAAATGTTCAAACATTATTCGTCAATACTGCTAAACGAAGCAATTTCAATTTAGTTATTTTAATCAGATGTCTGACAAGAATAAATGCAAGAGACCTTTTTTATGTAGAAATTACCAGTGGCGACTTTTCAGGCGCTGCAGGGTCGGCAGCAACCGTTCCACTTTTTAAACCGCCCTTGTAATCCCGGACCTCATGCTCGCAAACTACAACCGCCATAATATAAATTGTTTAACTTTTCAAGTAACCCAGGCTGGGGTCGGCATGCCTACCCTATCGTTAGAATATCAGGTTAAAAATAGGCAACCAAGCATACACTTATAATACACCGTGTATTGAACTATTGAACAACGTTCGAAGTTAAAACTCAGGGTCGGCAACTACGGTCTTGCCGCTAATTCTAAAGTGAGGTTATGGTTATGTCTAATACTTATCGACAGGAAAGATTTTGTATATCGATCTGTTATTTTAAAAGTTTTTGTGTTTATTCTTGAAAGAAAGTAACTAATTTAGTGTAAGATAAGTAACTGTCGAAAAACAAAACTTTCGTTTTTCTTTTAAGATTAGGACATTGGTGTTTTAAAATTTAAACAAAATATACTGTTTGGACATTCCGAAAAAACAATGGTCCGCCGACCACTAAAATGTTGAATTTAATTATCACGGGAGAGAGTCTAGGGGAGTAATAGGTAATTTTCAGAAAACTGGAATCAAAATAATGCATGACCTACGAGTAATGAATATATGTAGTATGTAGCTATTAGACCTGTAGTGAAACTAACATTAAACGTTTTGTTGGCCAATCATTTTATTTCCCAATGAAAAGGAAAAAATTAAAATCCGTAGTGCGAACTGTTTCTGGCTCTACAAAAGCAACATTTTTTCCAAGGAACGATAAGCAAAGCATTTACCTATATTCCACTCGATTGTTGCCCACATATTTTCGTGCCTAAAGCGCATTAAAACTTTTTCTCGTATTACAATTTAACATGACTCTGTCAAGTTTGTCACAATAGTTACTGGTAAGTAGGTACTTAGTACTTAATAGAAAACAAAATTCTAGAAAAATCTGAATTTTAAGCCGTTTTCTTTTTCTTGTTTTTATGGGACAGCACCGCAAGATTAATTCTTTATGGCACTCTGCGAGCTGCGCGTGTGCGCAGGAAACGATTCGATTCACGTTGGTCTTGAATCTTTGGAGATTATACTCGTTGGGGAACATGCCGCTTCCAGAGTGATGACGTTCTCCAGATGAAAGAATTTTTAAACAGGGACACTAAGCTGAACCAAATACTGGTGGGTTGCAGTAGCTCGTCGTGTATTTTAACCCTACACCGCTCTGGGTGGAATCAAGCGGGCAACCCCAGTGGAGCACTTGCCATGACAATATTTGTAAGATAGACTCAAGTCGCCAACCTGCCTTCGATGTATAAGGCTTTCCAGGTTGTTTGTCAGTTCATGGTCACCGATCAAGCGAATAGCTCTTCTTTGAATAGAATCTAGCTACCTCAGGGTATGTTTAGGGGCAGGGCCCTAAATATGCGACAGTACTAAAGCGATGGTCGAATTTGGGATTTATAGAGCACCAAAAGTTGTTGGGGTGTATGGAGGTTAGTAGTTCGGAAAAGTATTCCAAGCTTCTGTGAGGCTGCTTTAGCAATGGCCGCAACGTAAATATGCCAAGACATATGACTATCCAAATTGACGCCCAATAAGTGAATCGATGAAGCCAAGGGAATCTAGTGTCCCGCCATGACTATATCCGGTTCTTGCACATTAGCTTTTCTACAAAAAACTGCCGCCTTGGTTTTTTAGCGTTAAATTCTCCTTGGTTTCTGTCACCCATAGACAGAATTTCTTCCAGGTCTTTGTTGAGATGTGATATCTCTTGCTGCCTACAGAGATGTGCATTGACAGCCGATGTCCGAGCATCCAAAGTAAAAGATGAAACGAGTGTGCTCTCATCAGCGAAGCTATATACAGAGTGTCCCAGAATATGTGGGCAATCTCCCGGACTTGGATACAATATGAAAAAATAATATGACAAGTTCCCATAAAAAAAATTCCTACAGGCCCTCCCTACTGAGATATAAGCCCCTGAAGGACTCCTCTGGAAATCGGTTTATCTTGAATAATTCTTAAATTACTTGGTGTAATTTAATAATTTTTCAGTATGATGGTTGCTAGGTAAGTTTCCTCAAAATGAACCGTTTTAATTTTATTCGGCTTATTTAGTTTTCCAGGGACGGACTAGCTTTAACAGAATAATGCTTATTTTTTTACATCCTGTATGATAGAGGCATATCAATAATACTATTGAACAGCTGAAACCTTAAACTAAAAAAAAAGTACTCTTCATCGACATCGATAAAGTAAACCGTTTACGAGAAAAAAATTTTTGTTCCATATTCCTTTTTTTATGAAATATTCGATTAATACCTTATTTTTACTGATTCATTTTGTACGTCGGTTCAACATGAGCTCCTTCTACTGCAATGCATTCACTACATCTTTTAATTGTAGATTGTTGGATCCTCCACAATGCGCCAACATTATTCCTTATTTCGCGACAATGGAAGTTAATCAGTTCCAATAAGTGTTCCCGATTTTGTATTGGATTGGCGTATACTAAATATTTTAGATAGCCCCACAAAAAAAATCTAATGGATTTAGGTCTGGTGATCGAGGAGGCCAAGCCACTGGTCCTCCCCTTCCTATCCATTGATTTTCAAAGACCCTGTTTAGGTGTTCTCGGACTACTAGACTAAAATATGGCGGAGCCCCATCATGCATGAACCACATATTATGTCGTAGTTGCAGAGGTAGATCTTCTAAAAGTTCTGGCACATTGTTTTGAAGAAATTCCAAATACCTTTCTCCATTTAACCTTCTTGGCAATACAAATGGTCCAATTAATTGTTGTCTGATAATTCCGGCCCACACGTTGATGGGTTCAAATTGGTGCTGATGATGCGTTACAATAGAAGCATGGGGATTTTCCTCTGCCCATAAATGTAAATTATGAGAATCTATGATGTCGTTTTTGGAAAACCCAGCTTCGTCCGTAAAGAGAACTGAACCAATGAAATTTTGCGGGACTCCGGCGTTGATGTTAAATGTGTCTGAAAGAAATGCGTCCATCGCCACTCGCAGAGAACGGTATTTAAGAAATCTCGACAGCCATGAACAAAATTAAACTGGCATTCCGTATGCTCTCAATTTAGTTAGGAGCCCCTCATGCCATACTCGGTCAAGGGCCTTGGAAATGTCCAGTGCTACTACTCGGGACTCCCCATGATGTTCTATTGCGTTGTTCCAACGTCAGTAACATAAGCGAGCAAATCGCCTGTTGATCTAGACTTACGAAATCCATACTGGCGGTCACTAATAATATTGAAGCCTTCCAGGTACAATAATATTTTTTCATTGATGGACTTCTCTATAATTTTTGACATAACCGAAAGCAATGCAACTGGACGATAGTTGTTTAACAAGGTCTTCTTGCCTTTTTTGGGTGTGGGCTGGATTCGCGCAGTTTTCCAGCAAGAAGGAAATATATTACACAAACATCAAAACGGGTAAATAGAATTCAAGGTAGTTAATTTATAGTTAGCGAGTTGTTGAAGGGCGAAACATTTTTTTAAAAAACCATGAATTTTTTTCTTCAGATTTTTATTCTAATATAAGAACTTTATGGAAGTAGTCCATCTCACAGTGAAGTAATATTTTATTTATGGAATAAAACACAAAGTCTGCTCCACTAATTTAATAAAATAAATTCATATTATATGCCCATACATGTTTCGAAGGCATAAACCTTCATAATAATAACCCACTGAGGATGAAGGTTTATGCCTTCGAAACATGTATGGGCATATAATATGAATTTATTTTATTAAATTAGTGGAGCAGACTTTGTGTTTTATTCCATAAATAATATAAGAACTATTTTTATTTTATTAGTAGGTACGTTATCTAAAAACATAAAAATAATATACCGAGCCAGGCGCGGATCCACGGGGGTCATGACCAAAATATGTGGTACCACATAATATCATTATCATATTCAATGCAAATATTAGAATAGTAGACAGACACGAAATTTGGGCATGGTCTCCAAAAATTTTCGCGTGCAGGGCTACTTTTGCGCCTTCAGCGCTCTTACCATTCCACGAGCCGCAACTGGAATTGACCAGGCTAATCAGAAAATATATCCGCATGGAAAAATGTCAACGACGTACTACTTTTTTTTGTAAAAATATCTGAGTTTGCAGAGACGCTACTGGTGAAACAATGAAATATATTTTCTAATTAAAATATGTGGTTTTATTTCCTATTAATTCATCCCAAACTTGAAAGTAATAACTAAAGTGCTTACAAAATAACACTTTAAAAAATAAATCAACACCATGTATCAACCACACACTGAGATATTCGCACATAATTAAGGAACATTCTGTATAGCACATTTTTACTCTATTTTTGTGTATTATAAAAAATATTGGCAAGTAATGCCTCGTACCCTTGGATGAGGTGCGCCCGATCCATTCACTTTTAATTTATTAATCGCGCTCCTTCCAAGGCGTCATTTGATTTGCCTAAGAGCCCGCCGCCGCCGGGACGCCCGATAATACACTTAATTTCGATAAGGAAATTAATACGTGGCCAAGACCGGAAAACCTATTTGCTAATGAGATGGGCTTACTGCACCACTTACTTGGAATAATTAGATAAATGTAACAATGCTGCAAAGTAACATTACATTGAACCAAAGTAAGTAATGTTTGAAAGGTTAGAAGATCTTGACGCCAGAGATCTCTAAACATGACGCGGGCAACCATAGGTGAGACCTAGCAAGATATACAGGATGAGTCGGGAGGAACGGACGAAATTCTAGGAGTGTATTATACACGTGAAAATAATGTAGAAAGATCTATATGTTCTTATTCAATTTTCATTTATTTTTAAGTTAGGTATAGCGTAATTCAAAATTCGTTATCTAGCATTCCCCCTGTATCCAAATTTTCGCATAATCAGAGTATGCCATGTTCAAGACTCTAAAACATTTGATAACTTTGTTGTTTCGACAATATGTCAGTGTACTATGACAGTAATTGAACATTTATTTTCAAGTTTGAATATTTAAAGTGTTGCAAAATGCCAAACACCTATTCAAATTTAGGAATATGTAAATATGGTGTTCGTTTATGGTTTCTGTAATGGAAGTGCTACAGCTACTCTTGAAGAATATCGTCAAAGGTTTCCACATCAGAGGCGTCTTAACAGGAACGTCTTTATCAGAGTTTTCAACAAATTGTGTGAGACCGGTAAACTTCCCAGTGCTAACATAACATCTGTGATACTTGACAAGGTTAAGAAGAAGTAGAAAATATTCTGGATTTAGAAGAAGAAGATGTAACGGCCAGCTCACGAAGAATTGGTACTCGATTGGGTATTCCACAAAAAAGAGTAATAAACACTCCACGAGCAAGGCTTATACCATGTCATGTACAGAGAGTACAGCACCTAGAACCGGAAGATTATGTTAAACGTATAGAATTTGGTTGGTGGATAAATCATAATCATCCTGTTGTATCGTGTATACTTTTCACGAATGAAGCAATATTGACCAATGACGGTATTAATAATACTTATAACTCTTATGTATGTCAATGACAATCCCTACGCAACAGTCGAAAGTAATTTTTAACATAAGTTTTCGGTAAACGTGTGTATGATGTGGTATGCTGGATAGATCTTTATTTGACCTTAATTTTGGAGAATCGCGTCATAGGAGAACACTACTACTACAATTCTCTACAACATGAACTACAAGGACTACTAGAAGATGTTCCTGTAAACATCAGAATGTAAATATACCATCAGCACGATGGAGCTCCTGCACGTTTCGCTTGTCAGGTCAAGCAACATTTGGACGATAGATTTCCAGGGCGTTGGATTGGTGGCGGTAGTCCTATTAATTGGCCTCCAAGATCCCCAGACCTTACAGCACTAAATTATTGTTTATGGCGCTGGTTTTAAATGAAGTGGAGAAAGTAAAGGTAGACCCTCGGGAAGAAGAAAGACATGAAGCAATAAGGAGAGCAGTAGGGGTTTTTGGTAGACGAAGCAGAAGAAAATGTATAGAGGTCAATGGCGGTATTTTTGACCATTTACTAAAAGAACTCAGCTATGATTAAGAAAATGCGAATGTATGAAATTTTATTTATTTGTTATTACGCTATAACTCGAAAACAAATGAACAATAATATGTTCCTCAAGTCTACTATAAATATTTATGATTAGAATATGATAGAAAGAAAACCAGGCGACAAGAGGCACCTGTTACAATGTTAAGAACAACCATTATTACTTACGGAACTATGCCGGAAAATCTAATTCGAAATTTCAATTTCCATATCTACCTACACCCCAAAATAAGCAGGTCCTGAAAATTTCAAAATTTTTGTCGGTGAATTGTTTCTTTGAGAAAACTAATTCCTTACATTTTCTTATATTTTATATTATACCAAGATTTACTATAATCGCTACCTATTTTTTATGAATCATTACCTATTCAGACAAATTAAGTTAAATAAGTTTTAAACCGTACATGCGAACTGCGCCGACGCAAAGCTTCCGCAAAACTTAGCATACCGGTGACATTTCTATAACACCCTATAATGTAACACCCTGTATATTTTTTCATTTATAGGTTTTACTTTAAATTTGTTACCCTTTTGGAATAACATACTTTGTTCCTAATATCAGCAGTTTTCGAAATAACGACGTATTTTGAAAATATCAACAAATTGTGTTTTATTTATTAATAAATAAAACACTGGTTCAGTTTTGATGTAAAGTCATAAAAGCTATCATTTTTACATGCAAAAATGTCTTTAACTGAAATTGAAAGAATTACAATTCTTATGATGAGAGGATATGGCGATAGGGTCAGGTTATACGAAGAGGTTAAAAATCTATTTAATGACACATTTCCAAACCGAAATCCAATTTCAAAAGCAACTGTTCTAAAAACTGTCCGACGGTTCAAAGAAACTGAAATTGTAGAGATAGGCGACGATCAGGACGACCAGCAGTAGTAGATGAAAAGAAAAGTTTAGAAATTTTGTAACATGTTGTTGAACCCCCCCGTTTCTTCATTAAGAAAAATTTCTTAAGTAAGTGCCGTCTGCTTCAAATCCGTTCATAATAATTAAATAAAACATAAATGTCACCCTTTCAAAATACATGTAGTTCCAGAGTTATCAGAAGATGATTGTGAGCGAAGAATTGAATTTTGTGATGTAATGTCAAGCTGTGACCAAAATAACCAGTTTATCAAATTTATAGTATTTTCGGACGAAGCAACATTTATGTTAAATGGTAAAGTCAATAGACACAACTTTAGGTTTTGGACAAATGAAAATCCCCACTGGATGAGAGAAGGTCAGACACAACGCCCTGGAAAATTGAATGTGTGGGCTGTGCTTCTGGGTAACCACAAGATCGGTCCATTTTGTATTGATGAAAATTTGACATCAAAACTTTACCTTGAGCTCTTGGAAACGCAAATAGTGCCTACTATACGAAATGTGATGGGTCCAAATTATGCAAGTACATTCTTCCAACAGGACGGAGCTCCTCCCCATTTTGGTCGAAACGTGCGCGAATTTTTGAACAACGCTTTTCCGAATAGGTGGATCGGTAGAGGGGGTACAATCGAGTGGTCACCTAGGTCCCCTGATTTGTCGCCTAACGACTACTTGTTATGGGGACACTTGAAGAACAGAGTTTATACCACAAAACCTCAAGATTTGGCCGATTTGCAGCGTCGAATTTCGGACGAATTTAAATTATTAACGCCAGAAATGATTTACAACATAATAGGAAAATTTTATTTTCAATTAGCACTGTACAGGGAAAGCAGTTAGAAAAAATATATTTTTTATATTAAATGTTCAAACTTGTACTCGCTATTTCGAAAACTACTGATATTAGGAGCAAAGTATGTTATACCGAAAGTGTAACAAATTTAAAGTAAAAACTATAAATGAAAAAATATTCAGGGTGTTTAAAAATATAAAATTTGTTTGAATTCCAGACCAACTAAAAAGCTGGCAACAACGCCACTATCGTCATTCGGTGCGTCAGATCCTCTTACACAACTGTACCAAATTTGGTTTAAATCGACCAATCAATTGTGATGTTATTAAGCCGTTTCCAGACATTATACACACACTGTATATGTGAGTGTCGCCATAAACAAAATTTTATAGGTCCCCTTCATTTTAAATTAGTGGAAATATGTTCTCTTTTCAATGGAAATATTTTAAAATCCGTTGGGTTAAGGTATAATGTATGTTTCATGAAATACGATTAACAACTAGAATCCACAAATCGAATAATCCCTGTCTGTAGTTCCCATCTTTTCTATAAAATAAAATTTTATTAAATAGTATAACTGAGGAGCAACTATGCAAAACGCATTAAATCCATTTTTTATAATTTTCAAGGTAAATATAAAAATGTAGTGCTTTTTAGTCAATCTATCATTAGAACAACCCAGTTCGATCAAAGCGCGTTAAATCCATTAGAAATAGCCATATCAAAAACACTGAGCTAAGCAAAACGGATTAATTCCAATGCACGTTTAAGCAAAGTGCATTAAATCCAAAAAAAGAATATTTCTGTTGAAGGAGTTTGCATTCTTTTATTTCAATTATCTTAGGATAAACATTCGCTAATAGATGTCGCACTGTGCTTCACTGAAGTTTTAAATTTTGTTGGCCTTATAAAATAATGTAAACTTAATTACTTCAAGCAAAACGCAATAAATCCAAATAAGAAGTAAGCAAAAAGGAATAAATCCATACTAACCGGGCAAAATGACATAAATCCACATTCTGGTTAAACAAAATGCAGTAAATCCACAAAAAAATATACCATATTGTCGTAAAATCAAAAATTTAGATTAAAAAAAGAAATATTCCTTTTTAACCCTATTACATAAATCATTCTGCGCCACATGAAAATTTTAGTTTTTCTTCTAACTTACTTTGCTAGTTTTTTAAGTTTTATTCAAAACAACATATTATGGATTTAATGCGTTTTGCACAGTTGCTCCTTAACTGTTCGTGGCTAAATGAGTAAAACTCGAGGCCATTATATAAAAAAAAAAGAATAATCTATAGGATGTCCCATTTAAGAAAATATAACTTTATGCGATATCTTGTAGATTAAAAGTGACTAAGGAAATTGGATGACACTCCTACAAAAAGTGTTTCAAATACCCTACTTGCTAAGATTTTTTATTTTTCTTTTACCTAGTATGAAGAATAAAAAAGTTAACTAAAAGTTTTCAGTCCCCGTATAACTATTTTCTGCATTGTCTATATCGCATTGTTCCAGTTACTGACACTAAAGAACCAAGAGTGGAATAATACTTCCACAAAATATGCAAACAATGGATTTATCTAGCAAAGCCGTCTTTAAATCATCACGGTCGTGAGCGTTAACATCAGATTTCTGTTACAGGCGCTGAGTAACAACCCACATAGCAAAAAGATATCCTGTGGATATATAAAATATATTCTCTTTCGGATATGGATATTGAGTGGCACATCCTCCGCAGATTCATAGAACATACATATATGTACTACGTATATGCATACGACATGCGTTTGGCCACAAGTCGGACATGCTGAGAAAATGCGTTTCCGGACATTTAGCATATCCTCCGCACATTCACAGAAGATTCGTATGTGACATGCACAGTATATTCGTTTTGCCCAAAATAGGAATGACCCGATTTTTACTTTTAAATTTCTGGTATTTAGACCAAGAATGAAAATGAAGATAAAATTAAAAAAAAATAAATAAAAGTAGAAATCTATGAGCCAGACTCGAACCGACGACACTCGGTTGTAGGGTTAGTAGTACATCTACTTTCCATTCTTCATCCGAATGCCACAAATTCGCGTATCTAAAATTAAATGATTATTTTACAGTTTCTGCTTGTAGGCAGGTATGATGCCCATTCTTGCTTGGAATTTTCATCGAAAAGATTGTAAATGTAAATAGGCTATACTATATACCATTCAAATGCAAACATCATTCAGTAGAGCCTTTGGGAAGCTGGCAAATAATAATTTTTTGTGTCAAGGATTTTATTGCGGCTAACTACCCCTACTAAATTTAAGAATACAGAGTATTTTGCCGACATGGCCACTATGGCCGCCGTATCTCGAAATGTTGGGTCAATCGACGTTTCTAATACTTAATATTGAAGTGTCAGTCTCATATTTGTTTAAATCAAATCAAGTAAACATAAAATATTAAAAACAGGCTTTATTAGAGCACAATCAAACTCTTAGAAAACAATTACAGACATAATTATTAGTTTTTTAAATTAAGGAGTTACTGCTTTATAACGTCAGTTTCGTTTTTCCTGAAAAGAAAAACATAAATGAATGGTTGAGAAAATATTTACCTTAAAAAAATGTAGAGTAATATCTGAGCACTTTAAAAACAGGTTTCTATTATATTATTATGTTCTTGCAGTTTTTAAAAAATTAATAAGGAACTCTTACTTGTCAAGGTTGTTTTTCTTTTTATTGTTAAGCATTTACTTCGCTTTGACAAGCCGTTTTTGAATGTGTATCTACTATGACTTCGTCCTCACATGCGTCCATTGTCCTGTTATTTTGACGCACAGCATCTAAAGAATTACAGAACTTATTACAGTATCTTAACATTTCAGGAATTTGTTAATCTATATTTTTTAGTAAATTATAAATTATTTTAATAATGAATACCGAAAATTTCTGGACGATTTTAAATAGGTACCTCAAAACTTTTTTTTAATTGAATTGTTTTTAAACTAAGACATTTTCTGCTAATGAAATATCATCTCTGCTATTACACCTTCGGGTGAATGGCTCTAATACTTCTAATGACAGCAAATCATTATGTTTTTCTGGATATAAACCTACGAAATGACATCTAACTTTTGCTGCTTAAAGACTTATTTAAGAGAGTAAAATTTTGGCTGTTGAAAGCAATATGATTAGGTACGTTATAAAATTAGACTTATATATGTATTGTTCACTTATTGTTTACAAATTCACACACCAAAAACACTTTAATAAACAATGAACATACTTACTGAACTGTAAGAAAATGAAAAACAAGCCATCAAAAGAACTTACACAACACGAGCAGAGAAAATGACAAAAACTGAGGTTATGTAATGTCATCCCAAGCGCGAAGTGTTGTATCTGCCGTGCGCGAAGTGCGGGCGCAGGACTGCCAAAAGTTGGAGATTTAAATACCAACCTGAGCAATCGCATTGCCCTAAATTATATTATTTTAAAAATACTAAAGTAGGAAAGTCTTTTAAAATTTCTAGAATTTCTAGATATGACTTGGATATGCTATGGATATATCCAAACGAACATGATTTTAATCAATTTCTAAATATGACATGGATATGCTATGGATGTACCTAAACGAATGTGAGTTGTGGGCTGTCGATAGCATATTCTCAGGATGTGAATATACTTTTTTTGCTATGTGGGAAATGTTACCTCACTCAGATAAATATGTCTAACTTGTCCCAGTCTACATAACTTAAACAATTTCACCTTATAGAAATTTTATGTAAAGTCATTCGTAATATATGGGCCGCAATATCTTTAAAGTAAACTTGCCGAAAAATAAAGCAGCCAAAAAGGTTATATTATGTCGTGTAATATTTTAGTATGGCAAATTTGTCACAAATGGCACAACACACAGAATATAATTTCAATACACATGGAGCAGGCTAAAGTGATGCCATCAATCTCGGCGTACGAGCAGCGGAAAAAGGGCCGACCGACACATCTTATAACTTCCTTCATATGAGATATAAAGCCCAATAAATCTAAATAATATGTTGCTGCATATAAAATGGAGATTTGGACAGTAACGGACTAAAAACTAAATCTACGGAACACGTTAACCTACAAAATATGTCAATATTGACAATATTATTTACTTCAAATAAATAAATGAACCTAATATCAAAACACGGAGAATTAAGCTGGATTTATAAACTCGAAAAGTTGGTGAGATTGAAGTTATGATCAAGTTTGTGAGGTTAGATATTCCGAACTCCGAGCATAAAAATTGGTTATCTCGAACTACCCGGGAAGTTTTCGAACCTTACATGAGCTTTACATGAACAACATGAACAAGTGTATAAATGGAACTGAGTGTTCCCTTTAGTTTAAATTGAACTCCTATTTCCAATACCAACTAAACCTCAACCTCGCCAACTTTTCGAGTTTATAAATCCAGCTTTAGAGAGTAACATAATAGTTATTTATGTATTAAGGGCATTATGAAGATGTTTATGCCTACGAGGGCAACAATCTTATAAAGCCGAGGGCCTTTGGCCCGAGGGTTTGTAAGTTGCCCGAGGGTATAGACATCAAGTAATGGTAATGCCCGTGGTACATACAATATTTTATGTCCTACTTCAGATAATTCCAAGTTAAATTAAAAGAAAATTCAAAATCACGAATGGTTTTTTACCTATGTAGTTGTGAAATAAACAAAGGTAATAAGTGTTCATTCACAAATCACAGAAATAAATTTAGATACGTAAGCTGGGCGTTCCCGCCAAACATTATTATTTTGTTTGGATCGCATTTCGTAGATGGCGCCGGTAGTGGCATCGCCCAATTTGGTTTGGTTAAGTTCATATAGAGGGCACAACGTTCATTTGCGATTTGCGATCGAGAAGAAGCGCCCTCCCAGATTTCGTTGTCAAAAATTTGAAGAGTATTGTCAATTTTCTATTCCCGATTTTCTTTTAAGTTGTGTTGAATTTTCATGCCGTTTGTGATCGTTCGGTCTTTGTGTGTAGTATTAGCGTGTTTTGTAATAGTTCTTTTGACTTTTTGTTCAGTTTGAGTTTGAGTGTGTTTTTGGTTTGTTTAGTTAAAGTTCGCGTATTTATTTCCGTTATGGATTACGCACCTCCGTTAAAACCTAAGAAATGTTGTGTTTCAAACTGTTTAAATAAACATGGCATGCGACACCGCTTGCCAAAAAGAGATCCGATAATTTTTGAAGAGTGGATGGAGAGGATTAAACCAGAAGACTACACTACACAGCTAATGAGTTTCATATAAGTGGAGTGTTATCAGGGGTAATAAATATAAACACGTTGTTTTATGCAGTGTTAATTTGTTTACATTTATAATAGATGTTATATATATCATAAAAATAATGCTTTATTACCTATTTCGCTTTATTTTAGTCAGCTGTATTTTTTTAAATAGGTATTGTTTGGTTTAAATAATTCCTTTTTTGCTGCTTTCTATTTGAGCTCTTGGATATACGTTATTCGTTACTTTATCAACAAGGTATTTACTCCAAACTTAAAAACAAGAGTTACAAATAACGTGTATCTCTGAACTAAAGATAAAAGCAGAAAAAAATGAATATTTAAAACCAAGGAATATTTTAAATTTTATGGTGGCACCAATATCTACCGATAAAACAGATTTCATCAAAAGTTGGTAAAACAGTTTTCTTTATTTTTACCCATAGTTGCCAAACATATTTCTTTCTTTCTCGCGTGTTTCGGATCGCAAATACTAGGACATCAGCGCCAATTAGTTTTTGACAGTTCTAAGAGTCCAGTTGCGTATCTAAATTTATTTCGGTGATTTGTGGTGTTCATTGTTGTGCTGTGTCAAACTCAAAACTGAAATTCATGGTACCACTCCAGTTTATCGGCTTATGCGAAAAATGGCGTAAAATGAAAAACGTTTCTTGCAATATGTAGCACGTACTTTCTAAACGACAAATTCGCGAGCGGAAAACCATTTTGTTAATTGCAAATAAAAAAAAAATGTGAAAATAGGGTACCCGCTTGTGACAATAATGAAAAAAAAATGAAAAACTCTTGTTGATTTATGTAGCATATATCGAATTGGAACCAAAAAGGTGGATTAGATGCCGTGTTAGCGCCTGTTTAACCAATATAAGTCTATAATTATTACAATTTTTGTCGAGTGACTAACAGCTAGAGAAACATAACCTCACTTGTCACTCTCACTGTGCTTTTCGGTCGACTATTTTCGCATTTTTTTTATATTTGCAATTAAAAAAATGGTTTTCCGCTCGCGGATTTGTCGTTTAGGGAGTACGTGCTACATATTGCAAGAAACGTTTTTCATTTTACGCCATTTTTCGCATAAGCCGATAAACTGGAGAATTACCAAATTCAAATAAAATAATGGATTTTCCGTTGATTCCGGATAGACATACTGTGAATGCTGCCAAAGCTTGGATAATCTTGTCCCAAAGAAGTCTAAAGACGCCTATGATAAGGAATATTAAAGGTTTGGGGATTGGATGAAAAATTATGATGTAAAAATTATCAACGAGACTTGGATATTTCCAGGAATTGGTATGTTAAAATTGCTGTTGTAAATTATATTAAAATACTAATTATGTATATCGATTATAGTCTGGAACATTCACTCCTAATTCCCTATGGACGAAATATTCAATAGTAAAAAT
Organism: Polydrusus tereticollis; assembly: GCA_963920685.1. Lineage (NCBI taxonomy): Eukaryota > Metazoa > Arthropoda > Insecta > Coleoptera > Curculionidae > Polydrusus > Polydrusus tereticollis. Next base: position 84,743,237 of record OY987329.1, on the reverse strand, counting down.
AGACATTGCGAAATTATGCAAGTTAGGCCAGTATCTAAAGCAAGCATCCAAAGGATATGAAGCGAAGAAATAAAAAATGTTGACTCGAGAAGATGTGCTGAAATTCATCCGTGAAGCTCCTAATGAACTTTTTTTTATGTACAAAGTGGCTCTGTCATTTGGTGTATTTGGTGGATGCCGTCGCCAAGAGCTAGTTAATATGTTGGTTGAACATATAGAGGATAGAGGGTCCGTAGTAGTAGTTAATATTCCCGATGCAAAGACCGATAAAAAGCGTGTCTTCACAATTATTGATGAGAAGGAGATGGGTTGTTTAAAGCTACTGAGAACTTATTGGTCTTTACGTCCGACGAACTGCAACATCAATAGATTATTTTTGTGTTACCGTAACGGTCGTTGTTTTTCACAGCCAGTTGGGAAGAACACCGTAGGCAAGACTCCTTCCATTATTGCAAAATACCTGGGTCTAAGTGATGCGGACAAATGTACTGGTCATTGTTTGCGCAGAACCTCTGCAACTTTGTTGGCGGACGCGGGGGCAAACATGACCACATTGAAAAGACATGGCGGTTGGAAAAGTTCAGCTGTGGTTGAGGGATATTATTTGAAAGACAGTATGTCTTCTAAAAACAAAATTTTGAAATTGATAACTGGAGTACTATCAACGAGACCATCAACATCAAAAAACGTTCAATCATCGTCAATTTCTGTTAGTGAAAATCACGAAATAATAGAAACCATTGAATTATCAAAAGCCGGTCAATTCGTTTTTGCTGGGTCTTTTCATAACTGTTCATTTAATTTGAATGATAAATAAGTTTTTTCGTTAATAAAAAGTTGTTACTTTGATTTTTCCTATTTATTTCTCTTAATGCCCGAGGGCATTAAAAACTTCGTTATTGCCCTAGGGTACTATATACCATTTAAAGTGTCTGGTAACTATGGTATTATGAAACAATAATATTCGAGTAGGACATAAAATAATTAAAAACAAAATCTGACGTCTATGGATATATTTACATAAATATTTTTGTCCACGACTACTATATAACATGATCATTATACATGTGTTTCCTTAATAATACTAATATCGAATATACACCAGTGTATAATATTCATTATCCAACACTTACATATAATGTGAGCATTATTAGTTCGATTTTCGACTAATAAAGTAGCTTATAACTCACACGTGGGTTATAACAATACCTCACTAGTGGATTATGATTATAACTCACGCAGGCACATCTTTTATTACACCAGTCGATAAATTCTTTGAAGGTTTTGTGATAACTATCTCTTGACTTATGGGGAATAATAAATGAACAAGCTAGGTCAGCTTCTTTTTCAATTTCGGCTGGAGTTTTTTTATATTTTAAAAAACCACCATCCAAAATGGCAAAAATAATAATTTGATTTACTCTCTTCAAATTTTTGTTATTAATCAATTTCATAACAACAATAATCACACTAGCATACTTCTACGTGTCAAATTTGTCATTCAAAAATATGTCAATTAAAATATAATACAGGGTTTTCCAGTTTACATTGAGACAATATAATTTTCTGTTTTTTATTATTATCATTAAGTGTTGGATAAAATTTTGTATGACACTCGTGTGTTAGGTCATATAAGTCACTCGGGAATTATCCCTCTCAGCCTACGGCCTTGAGGGCTAGACATTTTTCACCGTGACTTATATACAGGGTCGTTGGTAAGTATGGAAACGGTCGATTATTTCTTAAAGTGCAACAGCTAGCACAAAATATTTAAAATAAAAGTTTTAGGGTTTTTTATAGTCTATTAAAATTTTAAAAAGCTAAGTACACAGGATGAATCAATATCTTAGAATATTTTTGGATTTTGCATAAAATTACAATTATTTTTTATTAAGTTCATTATAAGTCTAAACCTAGTAGTTTCCGTGAAATTGAGTTTCGAAAAATGACATTTTTGAATTTTGACAGCTTCTAGCTTTCTAACGGTACGTCTTAGAGTAAAACAGCTTACATATCCATATCTTAGTTTTTAACTCTTTTCTACTTTCTAAAAGTGTCAACTTCCGGTTTAACCGGATGTAGCTCAAAATCCGGAAATATAGTACTTCCGGTTTAACCGGAAGTTGGTATTTTCAGGAAGATAATAAAGAAGTAAAATAGGGACATGTAAGCGGTTAAAAAGCTAGAAGCTGTCAAAGTTCAAAAATGTAATTTTTCAATAGTCGATACCTCGGGAGCTATTAGGTTTAAACTTATAATGCACTTAATAAAAAATAATTGTAATTTTATGTAAAATCCAATAATATTTTAAGACATAGGGTGTTCTATTAAAAATAAGGTAACTTTATTCCTCTACGGCTTTCTGACTCATCCTGTATACTTATCTTTTTTTAATTCTAACAGGCTTTACAAGACCATAAAGCTTTTGTCTTAAATATTTTTTGCTAGCTGTTTTATTTTAAGAAATAATCGACCGTTTCCATACATACCAACGACCCTGTATAACATAACGTCATAACACACTTGTACCATAAATAATAACTATTATTTAGAACCATGTATATAATGCTGACATTTCAGACTTTTTAAAGTTTGAAAGAAACTTATTTCTAACTTCAACATTTATCCAGGTGGAAAGTGACAGTTACCACTTTCCATACGGGTAAATGACAACATTCATTGAATAACCAAAATGTTTGTTTCAATAGAATTGCGGCTTCTCTCTGCAATGCAACTAATTCAGGTTTGTATGCTTGGCATGTTTAGTACCATAGCACCCGTTGTTAAAATATCAACTTGACGTTTTTTTTTTTACTTTGTGGATGGTGCGAAGCTTGTGGTTACACGGGGTCTTACCCTGTCAATTTCTTACATATTTGGCACAAAAAACATCACTTGCATTTAGGTATGATTGTAAATAAAACAGTATACAAACCTCAGTGAAAGTTTCATTCCTGTCTCGAGAAATGATTCACCTCGGCGCTACGCGCTTTGGTAAACCGTCCTTACCTCTCGACAAGAATGAAACACTTTCCACCTCGCTATGTAATATACTAATTTTAACTTTTTGCAAAATCCCTGTCGGCAATGTGTGTCAAAGGGTATTATTGTTAGACTTCCCGAAACGCCTTATACAAAAAGGAACTTCAAGACCTAAAGTAACCTATACAAATCGTTACAACAGCTATTTTTTGATATCTAATATGAACCACTGAGCAGTTAATTACAAATTAGGAACTCAAATTGTAAAATCTTTTAGAAAAAGTAACTCCTTAAAGAGACTATATGAGTCCTCTATAGTATGCAAAAGTCACACTCTGCCAAATTCTAAATTTTCAGATAATCGCAAATTTCAAACTATTTGAACTGTCACCTCCGAGACATTTCTTATTCATATATTACTGAGTTTACCCAAAACTAAATGCATTCAGTTATATAAATCATAATTCAATAAGGCGACCAGCGATTAATTTTGAAAAAAGCAAGGGGTCAGTTTTGCGGATAACTAAAGCAACGAGTTCTGCATCCAGTAAAAAGAATACTACAATATCCTGACAAAAACTGAAGACTAGTACCAATAAGTTGTTGTTTCTTGGTGTTATCAAAAAAGTTAATGAAATAAACGTGAAGAGTTGGTAGGCGCACAAAAACCCTTATTCAACAAACGAATTTTGTTTTTAGATTCAGACTAAAATAAAACAAGTATTGCAATAGAACAAACATCTAAAAGAAAAATTTAAGTTGATGGAAAAAAATGTCTATGCCGAGATACTCTGGGTTCACGCCTTGTTCTTCTTTTAATATTAAAACTTCCCTATTTTCGTCATGTTCTGTTGACGGGAACAAGAAATGTTCGTAGGTCACGAGATATTCCTTATCGTTCCAGTTGTCGCCGAAATGGACAGTCAATAGTCGATCTATTGTAGATTTATCTCCTTTCAAAACACGTCTATAAGGAATGCGATCTGATGATAATAAGAAGGTGTGCTTGCCTTCCTTTGTGATCCCTTTAGCCACTTCAATGTCGGCCATATAGTGTTCTTCACCTCTTAAAACATTTCCCTTAGTTCCCTTGGTGAGAATAAACCGTTTGCCTTTATTGAATTGGTAGTGCCAAGATGCCAGTCATTTTCCTCAAGCGCCTTTCGATACAACCGAACACTATCTGTGAGCATGATGAGTGTCCTACAATCGGGAAAATTATCTTAATTTCTTCAATTGCTTTTGGGGCATTTCTGAGCAGCCAAGATGACAGCATAGCAACAACTATACTATTTTTATTTTGGTCCCCGCATCCATTCGTAAATAGTCGTAGTTTCCTTCTAGTGACTTCAAAGATGAAAATAATGCACTGCATAGGATATGGCATTTGAATTCTGTGCTGTATCGGTTTCCAGCCAAAGGTACGAGAATACGTTTGCAGAATATAGCTTTCCTTTGGAGCTTCCACGGACGATGACAGAATCATAATAGTTCAACTGCTAAGACTAAAATAGCAGACGTAATCGGGCAGTTTTGAAAGGGTCAAGTTTTCTTGGCAGTCAAATGAGAAGTTTTGAACCACTTCCTCTTCAGTTTTCGGAAGTTTCAAAAATGTTTTGGGTTTTAGTTTGTGCAATCATTGTTCCACAATAACTTTCTCTTTCTCATTTGGTGATATTAGTGCTACAAAGGTTCTCCTACTCTTAGACACACATCGGTTTTTAGACTTCCAAACCAAAGATTATATTGAGCATTAACAAAAGCCCGAAAATAGCTCAATTGGACCAGTATATTAATTATTCGAAAATGACTGATATTGGAAATGCCCAAGAATGATTTTTGTATACACGAATACTGTCACATCCAACACGAGAATGCTGTATTGGATGGAAACTTCATTCTTTCCTGCCTTCTTGCCATCACTTTTTTTGGGAAGTTTGCCATCACATCATTTAAGAAGGACAGCACCTTACTTAACTTTTCTGAAAATGTGTACACAATGTCATTAGTTAAATAGTTTCGGCTATTGTAACGGTTGCACCGAAGTATGGAAATCAAGGTGTTCCATTATCACAAGTAGGGTTTATCAACAACCCTTTCGGGCGATGCCTAGAAGAAAATCTTAATTTTAGAGAGATTGTTGATAGCTTATTAATCTAAATAGTTTTCCTTCCATCTTTGGCTTTCTGTCGTTTTGATATTTGATTATTGTTCTGCCCTTTTCAGAAGAAGCACTAAGTAATGGGTCATCTGCTTCCATTTTTCAATATAATGTTTCAATAATACGACAAGCCACGTTTAACGTTAGACTGACAATGAGACAGGTTAGTTCAGATAGATGGCTGATAGAAATCACGTACAGTCATGTGACATAAACTAAAGCTTCTATTGGTCAAACAGTAAAGAGTTACTTTTGCACTCTAATTTTTGAACCAAAGAGTGACTTTTGCATCAAACCCTAAGTATAGTACGAATTTATCAATTTAAAAAGTGCTCTTTACTTAAAACTCACATATCTACACTATTCTGAACAAAACGGGGCTCGTAAGTCAGTTTTCAAGTTTTAAGCAAAGGGTGACTTTTGCATATAGAGAGCTCATATTAAACTGCGCAAGTAGTACAATAGGGCGCAGCACCATCTTCCAGTAGATTTTAATAATCTATATATGAAATCTAATGAAACTAATTGAAGTTAGTTTAAAATTCCTCCACGGTTCTGTAGCTTGATTCATAGCAAACGGACATGAATACCTTTTCTTGTCATTTATTTATAGACACGTTACTGATACAGTCTCCTTCTTGCTAATTTGTTTTTTGCAGTCAACATACTATTCAATAAAATTCACCTAAGCTAAAAATATTACCATTCCTGCTTGTTTTGCTTTATTGACCATAATTTCAAAAGTTCTTTTCCTCGTTTCTAACTTGTCTATACTCTAGGACTCACTTCCATGTAAAGCAGCACTCCAGACATAATACAACATTCTAAATTACCATAATAAGTTCGAAATTATTTGACTGCTTAGAGTTTAATTTGCACCACGCCTTTGTTGTGTTTTCGACATGTCACTGAGGAATCATATATAGTAGCCGCACACCAGAAAATCTTCTATAACACTACTGAATACGCAATGAAATGGTTTTTAACAACATATAATTAAGACCAGCATAAGACGCTGTAAGTTTTAATTCCCATAAGTTGACTATACTTTATGTGTGTTTTAACCGTTCTTTCCTCATATCAATTTATTTAATTTTACACCTTGAGCTGCAGAAAATTTATTACCTTCGCAAATAAATGTTAAGGCCACGGCCATATAATTAAAGATATATTTATATTCGTCATAGTTTATCTTTATTAATTAGCAACTGCATTAATCAAACTCACTCTCAATTTTCATAGTCTTTACATTAAGTCAGTATTAACTGTATAGGTCTTAGTTTATGCACCTTTGCAAATTGCACGTTAGAGGATACAACAAAATAATTATTAGAAACGCGTATAAGCATAAAGAGAATTTTCATTCTAAAAAATATCTTGTTCTTGTAGAAGTACAAAATTAAAGTTAAAACCTTAAATAATATTGACACGCAAACTTTTCAAACTAAATGTAAAAATTATCCCACATAACAATGTTCAAGTTAATAAAGTTGAAATAAGAAATAAAAACGACAGACATTCCTAATACCCCTGAGCGACAAAAAAAAATTTGTTGTAACATAAAGCTAAATATCATATTGTACTAGAATAAATCTATCTGAATACGAAAATGGCCAAAAAATAGTTGAAACTGGTACGGTTTCCTTGTTGCATTAAGCAAACCACATGTAGAACGATAGAATTTAATATTTATAAAAAAAATTATTTAAAAGTTGTTTAACCTTGTTTATCGACCATACTTAACATCTTAGAGAAAAGCAAAAAATATTTATTTCAAACACACCAACTTTATTTTTTTCTTTCATGCGTGATCACATCTTGTCTCTTCAAAAAGTAATGGATGGCTGGATTCTATTGTCCTTGGTACCTAACCTCCACTGTTGTGATATCTTGCTGGAACCTTTCACGTTGCTCGTCACTGGCAGCGCCCAAATTCTCAGGAAAAATGATAAATGGGAATGGAGGAAGTGAATTTTTATTGACATTCGGCAACTAAGCGATTTGTAGGAGTCTGAAGGTTCACTACCTAGTTGTTCTTAGTTTGCATCCATATTGTTGCCTAAAAATCCCCTCACTACACTTATAAATGAGTTCCAAGCTCTGAGTTCTTGCATGGTGAGTTTTTGGGTAGGTTAGTTTAGGTTAGTTCAGGTTAGTGTCCTTGGTACCTAACCTCCACTGTTGTGATATCTTGCTGGAATCTTTCACCTTGCTCGTCACTGGCAGCGCCCAAATTCTCAGGAAAAATGATAAATGGGAATGGAGGAAGTGAATTTTTATTGACATTCGGCAACTAAGCGATTTGTAGGAGTCTGAAGGTTCACTACCTAGTTGTTCTTAGTTTGCATCCATATTGTTGCCTAAAAATCCCTCACGACACTTATAAATGAGTTCCAAGCTCTGAGTTCTTGCATGGTGAGTTTTTGGGTAGGTATTTATATCCTTCACCATCTTCAATCATAGTTTTCTATTACTCCAAGTTTAATGTGAAGAGAAGGCAAAAGAACATTTTTTGGGTCGATAAATGTATGAACAAGCACCACTCACAAGGAAAATGCACAGATATGCACATTTTTTTAAAAATTATTTTCCATATTATGAAATGCAGAAAAACGTAGCATTTCCTTTCTTAAAAGTCGTAATTTTTGTTCTTTTTTGGCTAGTAAGTTCCTCCGCAAGACAGGAACTAAGATGTTCTGACTGTTGCTCTGACAACCCCAAATCACGTACTTAATCATTTAACTCACATTGAACAATCAAATGTGGCTAGCCCGAACTATGACCTGGAGTAAAAGTGGGGTCGGTACACTGTTCCTCGTAGCTGCCTGATAATGCCATTATCAGGTTAGGATAACCTCATTGCTGAAGATCGTTCCCCGTTCGTTTAGTTTTTCAACCAGACGCTGATGGCGCTATTGTAGGGATTTTATCTTATAAGGTTGTTCATATCCTAACGTTGGTAGCGACAAAACATGAATTTAGAATGAACATGGTAAACGTTCTGTATCTTTCTCTCTCTGCGTTCAACCATACTAGCTTAGGTGCGATCAAGATAAAAATATGACTCATGCTCTGATCCACAATAAAAATATCATCCGGAGTTGAACCCAACCGACTGACATTTTAAAATTAAATGTTTAAAGGAAGTGTCGCGACATATAAGTTTATTAAGTTTATTCTGCTAAAATGGTCATTTATTGTTGCGATCCCGTAAGTACTAAGTGGGAAACGTGTGAAAATGCACAGGTTTCCAAAAAGCGACCAGGTAAGTTTATTGCTGTTTTAGTGAAGTAATAAAAAGGGTGTATCCTGAAGAGCCAAAAAGGCACTTTTCACCTATACTGTATACAAAATATGTTTGCTATCTAAAAAAAAGGACAGGACACCTTTTCATCCTGAATAATGATAAACATTATTTATATACTGATTTTCTTGAGTTATGACAGTTTACGATCTTGGTGTAATGTCCGTGTATTTTTAGACGCATAAACTGTGGGTAAATGCTATTCAAAATCCATCACTCTGTAGCAAAGACAAAACTGGCATTCAAAAAACCCATAGAGTTTGTCATACACATTTTGGATATGACCAGAAAATTGAGCATGGCAGAAGAGGATCGTGTTTAAAGCTGAACGCTGTTCCTATGTTAAATCTTTATAGCACACCCAACAAACATTTTAAGTTAAATTTACCTTTATTCGACCTCTAAACGGGTCAAATATTTTGCACGACCAATTATATATAGGGATAATTTACCTACATTTGTTTTCCTATTGCCCAATGTGGGGAAAGAAACTAAAGTAAATTGAAGGTCGAAAATAGGTTGATAGGGGTTTTCTGTCCAATAAGTTGAAACGAAGTGAAATAAATATAGACCTATTTTACGTCTAAATGTGGAAAGTGAGACCAACCTTTTGACCTAAATATAACCTAAATAGGAGCAATAAGACACTAGACAAAAATACAGAGAAAACATATTATATCTGGTGTTAGAAAGAAAAGACAACAACTTATGCCAACACTTCCAACAGGACAAAATAAATTATAAAATGGAGTTCGACTTAAGTAGATATTTGGAATGGCCGCATATTATAACTTCAACAATATGATATAATTAAGTTTTATCATTTTTCTGGATCGAAATTTGGATGCGAAAGAAATGTGTTTGTGAATTATGGTGATGATACTTCGAAAAACTAAACGCGCCCTTAAAATATGCATTTTTTTATGTATTATTACGATAATTTAAAATATTTTTACCATTATAACCTAAAAACAGAGTGCCTTCATTATAAACATTATATGTACCTAAAGTTTTAAAAAAACTTTCGTTGACGAAAGATATCGTAGTCTAATGGATTTTCCACTCACCTTATGTAATTCTTAAAATTTTAATTATTGTTTTTTTATAGTTGTCGATAAACAGAAAAACTAATAATTATTAAATATGGCCGCCTTTATATTTTTAACCTTAAAGTTATTTTTTTCTTTATTATTAACTGTACAAGCAATGTTAGCCTTTGAGGTTAATCAGAAAGTTATGAAGTAGCTCAATTTTTAACCACAAAAGATCTATAACTTTGGGAACAATTTATAGGGCAAAATTATCCAAAATATTACTTGTTTCTTAAACTACATGGTCAGTAAATTATTTGGACTTTTTGTAGGCAATAATTGGGTAATATTTACCTAGCGTAATAGCCAAAAAATTCCTTAATTTTGAACACATATATGAAGTAACAATTAAGTAAATTATTACTTAATCATATTCCTTATTAGGAATTAATATTTTTAATGTCTAAGAGAGGTAATTTATTTGTAATTTTTAACTAGGTAAATTAAACTACAAGTAGACTTCCCTATAACAAATTATTTAAGTTCTAGATATCCAAATTTTGACTTAGATTTTAGAGTTCGAATCTTTTGTGACTTTTAAGAAAACATTTAAGGCAAAAATAAGCAAATATTTGACAATTTAGGATTATTTTCCTTCCGTTCTGGTCTACATTACTTAATATGTTTGTTGGGCAATCCTAGGTAAAACTTGCTTTATTATTATATTAGGTTCAGTTGTAAGCAATTTCTATCTGTAGCTGTTTTAATTAGGAGTAGTTTGACTAAATATCACAATACTGTTTTAGAACCCGAAACAAATGTTGCTCCTGATCAAATAGCCTTCGATTGCTGTATTTGAAATCTATGTTTAAAATGCTATCCTCCCTCAGTAGTTAAATTTAATTTTTTGTATTAACAATTAGGTACACGAGATATAACGTAAGATCAAAAAAATTCGTCCTCGCCTTGAAAATAGCTTCGCATGTGCTGAATCATTTTACGGTTAATATTTTATGACAGAAGTAGGCGAAAAAGTCAACTTTGGGGACTTTTTTTAAATCTCACTTTAAAATAATAATATGCAATAATTTATCTATTTATTATATTTGCCTTATTTGTTTTAGTACAGAAATATTGCTTAAATTTAATTTTTCTATTTAATTTATGAACACATTTTTGTATAATTCATATTTCGAAGGAATAATTATTATCTCTTTGCTGTTTTTTGTTTAAAACCTATTTATGTAAATATCTAATATTTATAAAGCTTGTCGCCATATCAGAAACGTTGTTACACCTTCCTTTTATTTTCCCAAAATATATTGACTTTAATTCAAATGGTTCTTCTAACTTTTCCATCAGAGTTAGAAGCGCGAAAATTTGAATTTAAAGTTGTAAAATTTAAATTTTCATGCGTGGCGCCGACCCCCCGCCCCTTGCCCACAGTGCTACATTTAGTTCTTCAATCAGGCATGAATGGCGCTACAAGGGAACCAATTTAGTATGTTAAGTTGCCTATCTATCCCTCCTATAAGCGCATCTCCCTTGTCTATGGCCATTATCTTTATTGCCTCCCACAACCAACTTAAAGGCGGTACTGGTAGTAGTAGTAGTAGTAAAGGACGGCGAGGCTTTGACCCCAAGCAAGTTTTGACCCTTTTTGCCAACCCCGTTTTACCGTCTCTGTAATGTCAGCCAGACGGGACCTATAATATAACCGACAGATGTTATTATCGGCACAGTATTTTTACGGTATTGTTATTATTATCGTCTCTTCTTGCTCACCACAAGCCTCGACGAGCCAGCCCTTGGACGTCCTTGTGTGCAGCTAAGAGCGGTATGCATGTCGCGGGGACCCTTGAACCATCCGGAACAGCATCAGACTCGTGCACTCGAGATTCCGCCGCCAATTCTCTGGTCAAGGTTTTAACCTCAACCATACGAATATCAGGCAGTGTCCGAGATACACCATCCCCACCACTAATCATCCTTCATTTGGCTCAAGGGTCCATCCTATGACAACATGCCGTTTCTAAAGTACCCACTAGCCTAGAGTGCCGCTGAGAATTTGTCGGTGTGTGTTGCATACGCAACACTACGTAGTACGGTGACCTGGGTCCTGCAAACTAAAAAAGTCTGCTGGGCCATCAGCTCGGGCTTAAACCAGGTACCTGTAGCATGGAAAGTGAGAATGCTGCTATGCGATCAGGCCGTCACCTGGGAATGGTAAGTCTGCATTGTTAGAAACAGGTCTTATGACAGAAGGCAAATTCGAATATTCGTTCTTGCGCTTTTCTTTTTTGGAATAACCTTCAGTCTTTGTCATGCAAAAATAGCAATCGCCAAAATGGTTGGTGGGTTCCGGTCATACAACTGAAACTGCAAAAGGCATACTTTTTCTCTTCCCTTGCATCCACTGTACCAATGACACGCTACAGCTGACACAGCAGATATGGGGACCCACCGCTTGTCTTGATCTCCGATTAAAACACCAAAATACATGAAATAGCCTTTTTTGACATTTCCAGATAACGGTCTGGCTTGTGAATGAAACACCCGAGCAGGTAGAAGAAATACTAGTTGGCGTGACTGAGAACCCGGAAATTAGCACAAGACGTATGACTGCAGATACTTCAGAAAGTAAGTCATCCATTTCTAGAATTTTTAACCAAGAGATGCTTTATCCATACCGCTTTACGCCTGTTCAGAGTTTGTTGGATGTTGATCTTCCAGCTATATTGGAATTAGACCATTTCCGTTGTACCCAGAAAAGTGCTAACCCAGTGTTTCTGAATACAGTTTTATTCACCGGTGAAGCGACTTTCAAACAAAGAGTGGATTTTAGAAAATCCCCATTTAGTAACCGAATGTCATTTCCAGCATGAGCTTAAACAAAATGTTTGGTGTGGACTTATTGGCAATTACATGTTGGGTCCAGTCGAGCTAACCCAATTTTCCAGAACTTCTCCACAAATATAACAAGACTTGTCAGGAGAAATTTTGTAACTGCGGCGCATTTCACTTGATATTTTAGTCGTTGAAAAAACTTTCCTAACTACACGGAAACACTCAATTCGAAACTCAAAAGACGCCTGAATAAGAGTATGACAGTGGCAATCTTTTGTCAGGGACAACAGGTTGTCACTATCTGCTGACAGTAGCTCTTAATGTGGAGGCACTAGGTCGTGGTCCGTTATACGTACACCTTCGTCGTTGGCTTGCCTTGGGCGCGACCTGGTTTGACAGAAGTCCAAACCAGGAAAAATATACCGAATATTTGTACTTATTGGAAATATACACAATATATAAAACCAAAGTTTTTTCACACAAACAATAAAGTGTTTATTAAATAAAAACTACTTGATCAAAAGGAAGGGTTTATGCTAGGTATATGATCTGTGTTAAATTGTTTAAAATTAGCCGGAATTAAAGTTGTTTTTTTTAAGTATAAAAAAAATTAAACTGAGCTTTTCATGACCAAAGGATTTATTAAACCCATGCGTTTATGTATTTATATAACCTCTCAAGATTCTAGAACCTTTATTACTTGAATTTGTTATCTTTGGTTATATGAAAAATGTGACCTCGAGTCAAGATAGCTATACATCATTAAAGGAAGTTATTGATTAAATTTAAGTGAATTTTTAAGTGAATTAAACAAATTATAGTTAACAAAATACCAAAAAACATCTATCTGGGCAGCTATGATGGATCCTGTTAGGCGGCTACTTCCCTAAACCAGTATGGCCCCATGTGGTTTCCTATGGAAGGTCAGGTGGAATTAGACTTTTTCAGGTTTAGTTGGAGAACCTTAGGTTGTTATGTCGGCCTTAAAATCCGATGTGGTAAACCAATTATGTGGCTTAACCTACGTAAGTTCCGAACGGCAGATAAAACGATAAAAACTGCCGAAACCAGCAAAACCCCTAAAAATAATAAAGAAGAAAAGCACCCCCTGAATTCCAACAAACAAAGAAAACCAAAAAAAGAAATAAAAGAGCTTACCTCTAAAAGGGTGAGACCTCGTGGCCCTATTGACAAAAAAAAATGGCCTAACGGCGGCTGGCTTGACCTTCTGGTTTGAAAGATTTTAAGAAAGTAAAATTAAAGGCCCCAAGAACTCCGAAGAAACCCCTTCTCCTTCAACATACAGCTGACACAAACTTTTGCCAACTTAACATAACCCCAACAAGAAAAGAAGAGAACAGAGACACACTACGAAAGATCAGAGGGATACGAGAGTCTAGGCTTTCACCAGAACATAAATTCAATAATAAAACAAGGAAAATAATTCCAAACAACTTTGTTTATACATAAAATTGACAATAGTAAAAAATAGGCGTTCTGCGACTTGACGGGAGCCAGAAACGGAAATACGTGATCAACCTATTTGCAGCGTCTTGTGCAATTAACCAACAGAAAAGCGAACGTACTACTTCTAACCCCACAAATTTTAACCACTTGGACTAATTTTCGGTAAACAAAGATGACACAACTTAATAAATAAATTTTGAACCAAATAACTTTATAAAATGCACTTTGTGGAAATATGACTGTAAGAATCATAGGTAAGTCTAACATTCCCTACAAAGTCAATAGTGGAAATTTTAAAATTGATACAGGAGAATAAGTTTAATGTTATAAACAATTAATCTTAGGTTATCTATCTGTTTTCAACTGCACCCCTTTTAAATTACCCCTCAAAAAAACTGCCTGCCAATGTAAAAGGGTCTTATAAACCCATCAAAAAGTGGTACGTATTAGCGTTTTATGAATATTTTTTCTATTATTAGAGAGGTACTAGGTACTAGCATTGTGAAATCATTGGATTGAACTGTGCTACAAAAAATCGTTTCGGACAGTGTAATTTTTGTTTATATTAAATTCTCTATTGTACGGTTGGGAGCCTCAACAAGATATCTATTTAATGCCAAAATGTTGACTTAAATTATCGCGAGAAGTTTATTTCAGATTTTGCTATTTTTTCTTTTTAAATTTTCCAACGTATAAATTGTGTAATACTTGCCTGTTCTTGCATTAAACACTCTTTGAAGTATTATTAAAATGGACACTGAGGATGTCCCCATGGACTTCTTTCTCACAAACTTGCATGGGTAATTTCACTTTTACGTGTTTCCGAGCAGTCTTATCAATCTCAATCTTGAATTAATCTGACATGAAATAAATTGATGTCTCGTTAATAAATGGACACTGGACAATCCTTGCAATTTCGAAATTGTTAGGATAATTAATTAAAGTATAAATCCAGCATATTGTTATATCACACTTTTTTTTTTAAATTGCAATGCCCAAGAGCCTTATAATTAAGATTAAATAGTACCACGTGATATGTCCATAAAGATTTTCGAAATTGAAATTTTTACTTTTTTAACGTGAACCGGAAATACAATCTAAGATGTAGTGAAAAGCGTACAAACCTGAAAGAAAGAATCATCAGAACGGAGGAGTTTCCTAGAAGCAACCTGAACAAGGTGTTAGTCCGTTAGTAGAGTTAAATTGATTTGCATTTGAGAAAAAACCTTTTGTGGTGCGAATTAAAACGCTTAATTGATTTTTTGTTAATTGTGGCAACACAGCCTATGTTTCATGTAGTGAAATATAGGGTGGCAACTATTTAATTGTCAGCCCCTTCTACGAAGTTTATTAAATTAGACTTGTTTTTGATTCCTGAGATACAAGGCGATTTGTTAAAAACGTCTAATATTAATTCCTTTAATAACACAAACGGTTTCAATTTTAGGAAAACGTTCTTAAAATAAAAACTTTCTAGTTTTTTCCTCTCTACAAAACGGTATCATCACTTTTTTTTATATCACAATTTTATTTTTCAAAACACATTTTTCCCCGAATACAATGATGTATCGCACTGTAATTACTTACGTCTTGGCATAAATTAAACATAATCAGAAACATTTTGAAAATATTCTTAGGTATGAACGCCTATGGTTTTTTCAAATAATATTTTCATTTGATTTAGATGAAATTGAATCGACATAGAATAGTTATTTACGATATAAGTGTTGTAAAGATTCATATTACAACACGAGATGTTAAAGTTGTTAAACGAGGCGTCAGCCGAGTTTAATCAAACATCGAGTGGAGTTATATGAATTTACAACAAGAATATTGTACAAAATTTTATCTACTTTCATCTATGAATAAAAATATTTGGCAAAAGGCATTTTTAAAAATAAAAATGCACCTGCTATTAAAAATCGTTTTGTAAGGGCATATATTACAGCACTAGTGCTGTAATGGCATCTATTACAGCACTAGTGCTGTAATAGATGCCCTTACAAAACGATTTACAGAACTGTAAAATTCATATTACTAAATGAAAGTAGATAAACAAATAAAATTACCTATTTTTATTTAAAATGCTGGTTACCAAGCTTAAACTAAGTACAGGCTGTTCGCGTATATTTTGCCCAATAGATATCTCCATTATTATTGGTTTTAGAGAAATGATTAAATTAGCAAACCTGACAAAAACAGCTGAGTATCGGAAGTGACAGTTTTTTTAAATGGAATACGCCCTATTTTTTCGTTGTATCCGTTAAAGAATTTCATCCTCTTTTTAAATATATTGTGGTTGTTGGGGTTATTTTTTACCGTTTTGCAACGAAATTAAAACATAACACAACATATTATATATTATTTTCATAATTGCTCAAAATAGGCACCGTTTACTAAAATGTAGGATTGGTAACCCTCTTTTAGTTTTTCAATTGCATTGGCAATCATATCTGGCCTACCGAAGTTAAGAAGGTCAATTTCAGTTTGGATTTATTCCTGCAAATCGGCAACACTATTTGGTCTGGATGCAGATATCTTGTCTTTGAGGAAGCCCCAAAGAAATGTGTCTAATGATGTTAAGTCGGGACTATTGGAAGGCCATGCAATCGTCCCGCGACCACCCATCCAAATAATTCTCATTGAGGTATCCTCTAACTGGAAGAACACTATGACAAGGAGCACCATCTTGCTGCCATATAAAATTCCTCGTGGCGTTTAGAGGAAAAGTTTCAAGAATATCCTCTTTTCATGTGCAAGCATTTCACGATATCTAACTCCGTTTAATGATCCATCAATAAAAATTGGACCGATGATTATGTAAATAAAACGACAATGTCTTCCTCCACAAATTTAATAAAGGTAAAATTCTTGTTCCCTACATGTTTCGGGCGTCTAGACGTCCATCTTCAGGGGATACTAGAAGGAATTTCATCTTTACAAAGCTAGTTAGAATCATGGTGTTTTCACCATGATTCTAACTAGCTTTGTAAAGATGAAATTCCTTCTAGTATCCCCTGAAGATGGACGTCTAGACGCCCGAAACATGTAGGGAACAAGAATTTTACCTTTATTAAATTTGTGGAGGAAGACATTGTCGTTTTATTTACATTACGTAAACTCCACTGCAAGTATGGACTACTTTTTCAATTTCAAACCGATGATTATGTTTTGAACTATGCCGTACCACACATTTCTTAATATCCACCCAAAACGTATCACTTCAGCTGTAAGATGCGGATTCTGCGATGCCCAGAAGTGTGTGTTTTTGGGATTTGGAGCTGTAGCGCCGTATTGAAATAAAATTCATCGGTCCATATATTGTTCTCGAACAAATTGGCGTTGTTGTTGAGGATGTTTGTGATGTGACGGCAAAACTCCAAACGTCCTTGCTTCTGTTCTTCTCTTAGTGTTTGAAATTTTCTGAATTTAAAATCGTGAAATTTATGCCGTTTCAGAATTTTAAAAACTACTGTGCAATATTTGCCAAGATATCTTGTACAGTCCCTTATCGAATTTTGTGGATTTTCTAAAAACAAATTAAGTTTCTAAATGATATACGAAGCGAATATAAAACAAATAAAAATTAGCTTGAAAATATAAA
This sequence comes from Polydrusus tereticollis, assembly GCA_963920685.1. Classification (NCBI taxonomy): domain Eukaryota; kingdom Metazoa; phylum Arthropoda; class Insecta; order Coleoptera; family Curculionidae; genus Polydrusus; species Polydrusus tereticollis. The sequence goes on along the minus strand of OY987329.1, from coordinate 84,725,841 downwards.
ATAACAGCAAGTTCTTCATCCTCAAGTATCCGACAATTCCTTTTCTTTCTTTCTAATATTCTTCGCTCAGAAAGTTGACGAACCACATTTCGGACAGTGTTTTCGCTAGGAATTACTAAATGTGAATGTCGCCTTCTGAATTCGCATTGCGCTTCTCGCTTGTTGTGTCCACATTTGATACATATTTTAAGAATTTCGAACTTTTGCTCTTTAGAGTATCACATTTAAACCCTGATTTTGACAGCGTTTATTAAGATTTGTCAAGAAGACAGAGGTTGCCAAAGGCAATTATGATATTTTCGTATAATTCCAAAACGGTAAAAAATAACCCCAACAGCTATTATATATTTGAAAAGACGATAAAATTTTTTAACGGATACAATGGAAAAATAGGAGGTATTTTATTTGAAAAAACTGTCACTTGTCAAAAAACTATTACTTTCGATACTCAGTTGTTTCTGTTCATTTCATTGTCTGAAGGTTCGGTGAAAATGCTATAACTTTGCTGATTTAACCATTTCCCTAAAACCAATAATAACGGAGATATCTATTGGGCAAAATATACGCGAACGCCCTGTACAACTGAATTAAAATAAGGCACAAAAATTAAGACACTGAATCGTAAATAAATAATATTTCTCTTGAAGGCTAAATTCTCTCGGTATAAAAAATAGGATATTATCTTCTCTCCACAATCAAGTAATTCAATCGTCAGTAAAAAAAATACCTAATTATTTTACTTAGGCTTTATTGGATGGGTTTAAAGTGAAGATGATACTAAATTCCTCTAACTACCCCTACATCGGGGACGGCCTTGCCTTGGTAATTTCGTTTTATTAAGTACTCAAAAATGGCCTCTTTGAATTTATGGAAACTGAGCTGAGTTACCGCTGCTTATTTTTTAAATCACGTACCAAAAACAACTCAGCTTTCAACTAAACATTATTATTCATTTCCATTTAAGCATTTCTTTTATTACATTCTCGCGAAAACCGCTGAGTGACGTCACTATCTCCTACAGCAAGTCGGGTTACTTGCTGTTTATGACTAAAAAGACAGGTGGCCATTTACATCGCCTTTTCTCCGTTGCTTGGTAACGGAGTTCACATCGACAGGAGAGATACAAACTATTTTTAATAATCTCTTTTTCTTCTTTTTTTAACAGTGTTAGGCAAAGTATAGTCTAGGGCTCGTATCGAATAGCATTTCCTACTTGGTGAAAAATACACTATTAAGAATAGTAATAATAAGCTTCTGCTTTAACTGAACAAAGAAACAGTAAGCGCACCTCCCCTATGTATGCGCAGAAAGACCGTTACACAAGCGGACGAAGTGACATCATTGCCTCGCGAATCAAATCATTTCGATCTCATATATGTCGAGAACTATTTATCGGATTGACTTCAAATTTTCAGGGCTGACGATACCTTATAAATGCTTCATAAAAATTAGGTAAAGAGTGTTATTTGAGGTTTGGCCAAATGACCCCATTGTGACAATGGCTCGATTTTTAATTGCGGAGAAAAGTGATATGTGCTATGTTTACATTCTAAATTTTGACAAATTCGTTTTTAGCGGTTAGAAGCTATGCTATTTTATACCTCATGAGAACTTAACCATCAAGGAAAATATTTTTTATTCATTATTTAAGAGTATTAATTTTGGGCCTAATTTTAATTCAGTTGTACTTAGGTAAACAGTATTTTAAACAAATCGAATCGAATGAAAATAATACTTAAAAAAAATTGGGTTGAGCGATAAATCACTGTATTTGGGGTAGAAAGTACTTTAAAAATGAAATTAAAAAATCCAGGTCCGTATTTAAAAAACATGAAGTGGGCCATGATAGGTCAGTTATACCAAGCGATATAAACAAGGTAATAATGCCGTTTATAGAGAAGAAAAACTAGAAAGTCTTTATTTCAAGAATGTTTTCTTTTAAGCTATTAAAGGAATTAATTTTAGATGTTTTTAACAAATCGCCCTGTATCTTAGGAATCAAAACAATTAGGCAACGCAGTTAGCGGATCTTAAAAAAGCTTAAGAATCAGAATATTTTTTTAACTTAAACGAAATTTTATTGCATCAATTAAATTTTGCTTATTTAGTTCTTTTACGATTTCCTTTTATTAAGGCTTTACTATAAGAACAAAATATTAGTTCCTTCAGACATAAGATGCAAAAATAATATTATTAAACTTTTATTCCCCGTGCCATTCATCTATTTATAGTTGCCAAAATTTTCATTTAATTCCAATATTAAGAATGTGGTTGCCCGAATAAAAGGTTTATGATTCAGTAGTCACATAACCATCTTTTTCCTCGTCGGGACAAAGAATTTTATTCCTAACTATTTTACTATCTTCACGTTTCGTCACGAAATCAACAGGAACCAAGCTATAGGTGAAAAGCATTTGCAACCCCTTCGAAAATAATCGAATCGAGCAATAACTCGGTAAATAATAAAAATGTCGAAAATTCCTAGAAGTACAATATTATAGAAAACTTTATTCGCAACCATTTTACTGTCTTCACTTTTCGTCGCGAAGTCGTCAGGAACCGAGTTACAGGTGAACAGCATTTTCAACCCCTTCGAAAATAGTAAAATGTAGCAATAACTCGATAAATAATAAAAATATCGAGAATTCTTAAAAGAACAATATTATAGTTTTATTCCTAATTAATTTACTATCTGCAAGTTCCGTCGCAAAATCAACAGGAACCAAGCTACACGTTAAGAGCATTTGAAACCCCTTCGGAAATAGTCAAATCGAGCAATAAATGCATGCCGATCTAAAGGGTTTGGTTGGGTTTTGAAATTGGCCGAATTTGGGGATTCAGTGGTATATTTTAACTTTTGCCAACACGCACCACATAATCGCAGAAAAAATTAATACTACATTTTTTATCTAAAGGTTAGATGGGATATGTTAGGCAAAGGTAACATGTTTTTATTTTGTTGAATGTTAAGTTTTTTTTAAGGTATTTAGGTACTAGATAAATCATTTGGTTTTAAGGGACATATTACAGTCCTTTGACACCTTATTAAAGGAGAAAGGACTTTATTTCGAAATAAAGGACGGCAATCAGTGAGTCACCGATATGTCACAGGGAGGCGTCGTTTATATCTTGTACAGATTTGGTTCTTGACCAAGGGACCATGTATTAGTGTTAATTTCTGCACTGTGTGGGAAAAGGCAACATTGGAATAAATTGGCGCTTTCAAAATAAAGTACTAAGGAACATTGTGTTTGATAAGAATAACGAGGAACGACTCTTCTCGTGAATTATTGAAATAGTTTAAGCGCAGAGCTGAGTAAAGTGCGCTAGCTCTTCATGTTAATGTTAAAGTGTCTTATTAGGGCTTAAGGATTGTTATTGAGTAAGAACATCGGTATTAAGACTTTTCAAAAGTACAAATGAAGATACTCCGTATTAAATTAGCAAATAAAATTTTATTAAGCCAATAAATTTCAAAGATATCAATCCCTTACTAGCCACTTTAGATTTCAGTTCGGAGTTTGAAAGTGGAATTTTATTATTTTGTCATTAGATCGCTCTGTAGCCGTTGCAAATAGTAATGAGCAAAATGTATTGGATACTCTTAGGTCATTTGCAAAATCTTTGGAATGTGAAGCTTCAAGCCGCTCTTGTATGACTCGATGAGAGTCCTTTTTGACTCTTCAATTTCTCCTAATAATTAATTTTGTTCGCTCAAAAAACCTTCTTATATGTTTAAAGGTATAAAATTTGAAGCAGTGGGCCCCTCTGAATTAGGATTGAAAGTGGTATGAAGTCATATTATTATATATGGATATCTACATAAGAGCCCAGTGAACTTAAAATAATAAAAATAATCCTTACTTATCGATCATATCTTTGTCATTTTAATGCCCGCAACACGGAGGAGTGAATGATATATTTCATTGTTATTGCATAATACAAAACATCTACCAAAGGCCTAAAAATTAAAAATTGAAACTGAATGAAAACGTGTTCACCTTCTACTTTCAAAGATATTCTCATTCTTCTTTTTACAGAATCGAAAACATTGCGGTGATCATAATAATAATAATAATAACAACTTGGAGAATTGAACAAATAAACCATAATAGAGCAGCTATCTCCCCCATATACAGGGTGTTTCAGAAGGACGATACGTAACTTAAGGGGGTGATTCCCTATGAATGAATTATAAGAGAAAAAGTTCATATGAATATGTGTCCGGAGTTGCCCCGTTTTTGAATGCAGGGTGTTAAAGTTAAAAAAAAAAACAAAAAGGTTTTTTAAAATTTTCTTAAATATCTTTTTCCCGATATTATTGACATTTGGTACCGTTATTCACAATAATAAAGGGCTTAACTAGCCCTATCCAAACTAAATATATTAAGTCCAGTGGCGTACCGGGAACACCTTAACGAATATTATTGACAAAGAAATGTACGCCACAGACTTTTTTCTAATTTTGATTTTTTTTCGAATTTACCAATGAACTTTTTCTCTTAGAATATCATGACCTCACCCCCTTAAGTTACGTACCGTACTACTGAAACACCGCGTATTGGGAGATTCCAACACCCATAACACATTTTTGGGCGCAATAAAAGCAGATGCAAATTACCAAGAAAATTTGTATACATACTATAAAGCTAAAATGGAATAACCGCAAGTGTGACTTAATTGACACAATTATTTTTAAATATTTATGTAAAAACGCATTTAGTTGACGGAATCATTACCGAATAATGTCGATTTAAACGTAAGTTGTGATAAAGTAATATTTCGTCGCAATATAAGTCTTAATTCAGCGATTAAACTTTTTCATTGAAATAAATTAATTCGGCGAATAAAATATTTTGTTGCTCCTTTTCAAATAAATATTTGTATTGAATAAATTGAATTCAGGCGATCCCAATTAAATATTTTTGTCAGTGTAATATACCAGTATTTGTAAGAAAAATCAAGCCGCCGCGGCCGCCTCTCAAGTTCAAGAATAAGACAACTTCGTGGAAATATTTGAAAATCTAAATGTCAATTCTCCAGTTCTAATTACAACATGGTTGAGTAAGTATATACTGAGTAGTACTTACATAGAAGTAAAAATTAAATGTTTACTCTCTATACAATAGTATGTTAAGATAGAATTACACAGTAAAAAATTGAGTGATAAATTTAACACTCAATGGTGATACATATAGGACCACATTCAATAAGGTATATTAACCAATCAGTATATCTGGTAAAATAGATATTTTTGAATGTTTTTTTTACTTTTTGATTATTGTGAATTCTTCTAATTTATGGGTACGTACATTTACACTATCGTGTGTAAATTAAACTCACAGATTGTAAACCTATCCTTCTGTAAAAGAAAAAATGAGAGGCGTAAGTATGTAAAACATTTTTTAATGGTCGTTTGTGATTAATTATTAGTGTAAATATCATATTATTGTAGTGTAAATTTTATGTTATTTGCGCGTGACTTTACTACAGTGAGTGTAATAAAATAATCTACCCAGGGCTAGAATACTTTCCACTTTGATTAAGTCATTTAATCCCGTATCAAACTAACCGGGCGTTTATAATTAAAATGTAAAAAATTATGCATTCAAGATGTTTTACATTATTAACCCCTGCTTAGTTTGATACATGATTGAATGACATAATCAAAGCCGAAAGTAGTAGCCCCTAATTTATATGTATATAAATCTTCAGATCGCTTAGAAAAGGTTTGTTAAATGAATGAAAATATTGAGTACTATTTATCGTTTATTTATAAACAAAATGATGGTTACAACAGAACTGGAAAACCCTGTGATTTTTTTTACACTTATTATTATAACTAGTTGAACAAAATGACACATCTATTATATAGTTTACAATTTAGTAAATTAAACATATATATATATATATCTACGTTTAATGTACCTCATTGTTAAGTTTAACAAAACAAATAACATAATAAATATATGTATACTTAGAACACTAAACAACTAAATAGAAGTATGCTTTGGAACAACATAAAAGAATTAAAATGACCAGTGTTATATTAATCGTATATTTATTTAGAGATCTATGAAGTAAAATATGTAGGTAGGTACCTAAGTATTTATATAAAAAAGGAATATATATATATTATAAGCTTATATTAGAATAATTTAAAAGCTAAAGGGAAAACTGTAACAATGTAAATACCTACTTAGTTTCTTAAAAATGGCGTACTTATTAGTAAGGTAAATTTCGTTAATATGCTTACCCAATTCAACAAGATCCTCATAAGAGGCACTCTCATTTGGCACTTCACAGAACTTTGCTTTGTTTCTATATTTTAATTTAAATATAACATTATTCTATATCACCGTCAAAGAGCACAATCAGACTGACTTCAAAGTTGAATTTACATGTACCGTCGGCGTCATGTGTCAATTCCCAGAATTTCATACCACTTGCTGCCGCCTATCTTTTCAATAACACGGGTTTAGGTATTTTTACCCGGGGCCATATAATATAACAATTAAAGAATAAGTTTTACACTCAATGTATTAAAATAACCTTCTAGCGGGGTTTATTTACACGCTAATATGGTGTTATTAATTGTCAATGTATTTAGTTTTCCTGATAGAGTGTAAAATGGAATAAATAACAGCCATTCAACAAAATTAACTTTTTAGAGAGTTAAATTTATAGGCAAATTTAACACAACAACTTTGGTCCCATATGAGTGTAAAAATGTGGTAAATTATGTTGATCCAGGTGTTAACATTAACACTCCTTTTTTTTACCACTCCTGAAATGATTTTTACCAGGTTGATATTTTTTACTGTGTAAGAAGGCCAATAGAGAGCTGGCCTCAGAGCATTATGAATGTTTATATGTTATTTGTTAATCGTTAATAAATTTAAGTTTCGTTAGCTGGTCTGCATAAATCAACCATCAGTATCTATACAGCAATAATTTTCACACATTGTCATCTATTGTGATAAACTTGAATTCTAAACTATTTGTATTTCCAAATGATGTATAATTTATTTAGCCATATTTTGTTTAAAAACGTAATTTTCTGAAAGCACAATAAAAAATATTAGTTTTTATACACGGTTAATGGTATAAATGATATCATTTGTAATAATATAGGTGACCGTCAGTCGTCGTTTGCCATCCAAGACAACGGACTCTTATGTGGAATTAGTATACGGAACCACAGACACATTCCTTACAATTTAAAATGCATTACGGACAGGAAATCGTTGCTGCTTTTTATACCTGAATGAAAATAAGAACAAACACCGGTTCAATAAGTGTATCTAAACTCAAACATGCTATTTTTATGGAGCACTATTATTATTTCGTTATTAGACATCGAGCTTGTCCATGCATATGACCAATCAATTCAAGCCCACTCAAAAAAAATTGAAAAATATGATTGGTGCCATCTAAACTTTTAGTAGCGAATAATGAAATGTGTTGTGAATTCTGATTTAAAAGTCACCAAATAGAAGAGAGTTGACATTAACTTATATCGAATAACAGGGTCTCTTAGAAATAAAACAGAACTTAATATACAGTATCAGTATGTCCATACAGGGTGCCCAAGATAAGGAGGGCCTCTATGGGGATCTCGGTTATGGTAAGAGCTACAACTTTGATTAAATGGGGAAAAAGTTGCGCAATCAGAGGACTAATAATATGGCATAAAAAAAGTTTTAGTAATATTTGTAAGTTTTGAGATATTAAATAAAAACTGATATTTTGGATTTTTGATTTTATTTTTCTTTGGCGTTATTATTAAAGTTAGAGCAAAACTGACAAAACTCTCTCACAGCAACTTGTTATGAACTTAAAGATTACATCGCAATTTTTTTTATACGACGTTTCGTTTCCAAGCAAACACCATCAACTTCATTTTTTCTAATACGGCCCTGATTTCTTATTGTCAAATTTTGAGAGCATTTTTTATTCTTAATTCAATGATGTACCAGACAATGTTGTTTAATTACGTTTCGAGCCTTTTTAACCATCTTTATGAAATTTTCAGGGTCCGGACCTGGATCCTAGAGTGTTGCATATGCTTTTTCAGCTTTTTTAATTAAAAAAATGAAAATGATGGATGTAGAAGGTAACAACGTAATCTTTTTAGTTTCATTATGAATTTAAAAAAAAAATAATAAAATTACATAATAGATTTTTAATTATTTATTTAACATTGTAAAATACTGATTCCGAACCCATAATAATTAAACTTTAATTAATTGAAATAAAACTAACATTAACTCAATAAAAATTAATTTTCCAAATGGTGTTCAAAGTGATTTCCGTCGTTCTCCAAACATAAATAGGATCTTAAAACTGTATTATTTAGGACATTAGTTAACATTTGTGGCGTTACGCTGTAAAAGGCTGCAAGCACTAGTTGTCTAAGCTCTTCTTCTGTTTCAAAATTCTGCTTATAAACACAATTCTCGATATATCCCCAAAGGAAAAAATCAAGCGGGGTTAAATCTGGGGAACGCGCCGGCCAGGGTGTTACAGAATAAGTGCTGATACTTTTTTCTGGAAATCTTGCTGAAATGTACTCTCTAACTACCCTTGAATTATGTGCAGGTGCCCCATCCTGCTGGAACCAAGTGTCGCGTTGTTCTGCCAGAGGTAAATTATCCAGAGCCTCCTCTAAGTCATTTTGGAGTAAATTCAGGTAATGCTCAGATGTTAAATTATGTTGATAGAAAAAAGGTCCTATTATTCTTGTTCCCAAAATTCCAGCCCACATATTAAATCCGAAACGGTATTGGTGTCTTGATTCTTTGAATACACGTGGATTTTCCTTAGACCAGTAATGTACATTTTTTCTGTTAAAGATCCCGTTTCGATTTATCATGCTTTCATCAGACCAAATTATCTGGTAAGGAAAATTTATGTTTTCGTGGCATTTTCTGGTGTACCATTCGCAGAATGATCGACGTCTTTCTGCATCACCTGGCCTCAGTCCTTGACAAATTCTGTATTTATATGGGTGAAATTTTTGTTTGTTTAAAATAAATTGAGCAGTTGATTTCGCTACGCCTACATTTTCATCAATTTCTCTAGTTGATACTCCAGGGTTTTCAGTAACAGCTAATAATACGCTGAAAACCTTTTCCTGGTTACTATTTTTTTTTCGGGAGAGCATGGGTTTTTTAAATGCACCGTGTTCTTTAAGGTTAGTTACTAACTTACTGTAAGTCCGTTTAGCTGGTTGTCTCCTTTCCGGATATTTGTCCAAATACATCCGCTCCGCTACATTACACTTTTCTCCGCTTAAAATAAAACATGATAACATATCAAATTTTTCTTCATTTGAATAATAACCTGCCATATTTAGTTCAACTGAAGTAATGCCAAATTGTCTGACACCATACCTACTCATTTTTTTTTCCAATGCCTACTTCGCTAATTTGGGAAAAGAACAGTACTTAGTTTGCAACAGCGTAGATTTGTGTTGTTTCAAAAAGAAAATAAACCCAGGAAGTTTTTATTTTTTTTTAAACAGTATCGTAAGGTTTAATTAAAAAAGCTGAAAAAGCATATGCAACACTCTAGGATCCAGGTCCGGACCCTGAAAATTTCATAAAGATGGTTAAAAAGGCTCGAAACGTAATTAAACAACATTGTCTGGTACATCATTGAATTAAGAATAAAAAATGCTTTCAAAATTTGACAATAAGAAATCAGGGCCGTATTAGAAAAAATGAAGTTGATGGTGTTTGCTTGGAAACGAAACGTCGTATAAAAAAAATTGTGATGTAATCTTTAAGTTCATAACAAGTTGCTGTGAGAGAGTTTTGTCAGTTTTGCTCTAACTTTAATAATAACGCCAAAGAAAAATAAAATCAAAAATCCAAAATATCAGTTTTTATTTAATATCTCAAAACTTACAAATATTACTAAAACTTTTTTTATGCCATATTATTAGTCCTCTGATTGCGCAACTTTTTCCCCATTTAATCAAAGTTGTAGCTCTTACCATAACCGAGATCCCCATAGAGGCCCTCCTTATCTTGGGCACCCTGTAGATCGACTTTACAATAGATGTAATGAGCCAAAAATTTCACATTTCCAAAAAATTGTTTTTTTACCAAACGCTGTTGTTTCATAAAAAAAAACAAGATTTATGTTCAAAAAAATTTTTCTACATGTGCAGGGAGCGCAAAAACTTGCAATGTTAGCTAAAGAAGAAAGTATTGTCAGTCAATTCGACTCGCTAAAAAAAGAGTCAAGTACCGGGTCTGCTAGGTTTACCAATAAATTTTAAATAAAAATAATCTAATTTTATTATGATTAGACCGCGTATGAATTTTTTCTCGCCCACGCGTTCCTAGGCGGCCGCTTCTAGTTGATTAAATAATTTTGGTGGACAAATAAATAAAATAATGCCTAAAAAATGTCTGTTCCACTGCGTTTTTTTACCTGTTGCCCCTAACAGTGGTGTACTTTAATTATTAATATTAATGGGAAGTAAATAAAGTTTATTCTTTTATTCGTTATTCGAAATATTAAAAAGTATCTTAAGAGTATACCCGAGTGTAGTGTTTTCTAAATTATTTAGTTGTTGTTGCCGTTGTTGTTGCTACTGTTGTTGTTGAGTGTCGTGTTTTTCTAATTGTTTTGTTGTTGTTACCGTTCCTATTGTTACTTAAATATTTAATCAAGATGGCGTTGTGGAGACCTTTTGATGTTTCTGATAATGAAACGAACAATGTGGAAGCCGATTCCATGGCGGAGCTGTGGGAATTTTGTAATAAAGACTTACATGTTCAAACCCAGAAACTTATTTTAAATATTTACACCTGCTTAAAAAGTGAAAGTCCTGGGGCCTCCCAAAACGAAATATTAAAAAGGATTTGTGAGCTCACCAAACTTGCTCGAGCTACAATTCACACAGTGATTAGAGCAGTAGTTATCATCGACCATTCCGTAAAGCGAAAAAGAGCTAATCAGGAGCTTAAAAATAGTTGATAATTATGACAAAGAAGTTATACTCCGAGTTGTATAACAATTTGATGAGGAAAACAAAGTCCCGATATTAGATACGATTCGGGATAAGTTACGGGATTATCCTGATTATGAATATAAATCTCTGGACACCTTACGTAGTATTTTGCTAGATTGTGGATTCAAGTACAAAAATTTAAACAAAAGAATGGTATAATGGAATCGTCTCGTATCGTAGCATTGCGGCAAGAATATTTATGTGAAATTAAGGTACATCGCCAATCAAAAAGGGAAATAGTGAATATGGTTGGATGTATGATGGTAATAAGTGCACACTAAATGGACCTTGTTCTCGTAGTAAACGAGTTATCATACTACACGCAGGCAGTAATAAGGGTTTTGTTCCTAACGCTATATTATTGTTGGCTAAAAATATAAAGCACTCATCGGCTGACTACCGTAAAGATATGACCGCCAGTCTATTCGAAAAGTGATTTATTAAACAATTGCTGGCAAATACATTCCCCAACTCTGTGATTGATATGGATAATGCATCCTATCATTCGCGTCTACTACAAGCTATAAAAAAAGAGAACTTTAAAAGGAATATGTAATCGACAAAGTATGCGATGCACAGCACATGGTCATACTATTTTATGCCTCCCCCCCCCCCCCCTATTACTGTATATTTAATCCAATCGAGATGATATGGGCTGTAGTCAAGAACAAACTGAGAAAATATAACCAATCACCAACTGACAATGTTTTTGTAGTTGGAAATATAAGCACAGTTGTTGATGAAGTAAACGACAGTGATATATGGATGAAATGTATCCAGCATGTCATACAGAATAAGGATGAATATTGTATCTTACCGGTAATTAATTTCATTATTATATCCCCAAATACGGATTCAAGCTCTGGAAATTCGGATAGTGAATTTTGACTTTTTATCACATTCACTGAAAATAAAATATAATGATAAACGGGTGTTAAGTGTTTTCTTATCATCACTATATATAATGCTAATTAAAAAAAAAAAAATAGATCCGTGTATTTATATGAACATTATTGGGAATAAGTTTTTATAATTATAACTTAATTGGTACGCCACAATGCCGACCTCAATTATTGTTAGAAAACCCAGGCTATTGATTTTTAAAATAGTACAAAACATTGTGAGTTAATACGTTTCAAATATTCCATTGTTATGTGAAACCCGATGGTCTGTCAAATATAAATCTATAAGTCTGCATTTCTACTCCAAAGTTCATAATTTGCCTTTACATAATATCTTAATACTCCAGTAAATTGGAACAAGTTTGCAACATACTACAATCCAAAATTAAACAACACATAGACGAGTGGCTCATAATTTTTAAGTCCCATGATGAAAATCCTGAAAACTCTTTTAAAGACATTTTTAATAAAAATATGGCATGAGAAACATGCTGAGACTTTTGGCGTGGAAGTTTCACTACCACGCAATGATTCAATACATCCAACTAATTTGAAGAGCTACCTATATATAAAGGCATCAAAAGTCTAGTAATAAACAAAGAGGAAGAACTAGCCAAGATCTATGATATTGACGATATTTCCGAAGAGCTAGAAACTTGGATAAAATATTCCAAGATAGAATAATTAAAAAAGATTTTGACTACGCATATTTATAAAGAAAGAACAAAGAAATTACCTTTTTTCCGGCTCTAAGGGCATTACCTTCAATTACAGTTACTGTAGAAGATTACTTAGACGTATAAAGACTTGGCTAAGGTCAACCATGTATGCTTAGTCTGCACAAAGTAATCGTAAATAGAGATAAATCGTCATTTATAAATGAAATCATCCAAAAATTTGTACAAGTCCGCAGAAGGCTCGTACTTTTATTCAATATGATTAGATGTCCTTCTTCTTAAAAAAAAATGAAAATGATTACGCTGTTTTTATTTAGATTTTAAGTTGACCCCCCCTGAGATTTTTTCTGCGGGCGGCCTTATATCGGTCCATTAGGCATCTTCAAGTAGCAATGTTGGGTACTTACTAAATTAGCTCCTATGTATCCAGGCGATTGAGAGTCATTTGGCATTTGTTACATTTATTTAACTTCAAGTATTTTAATGAAGTTAGATAATTTTTTATAATATTAGCAAGACCTAACCCTAACTAAGTACATGATTTTAAAACGTCTCGTTGTTGGTGGTTGTTGTGAGAAGGGGAGAGGGATTGAGTCCCCCCCCCCCGCCCAAAACGATATTTTTGATTGATCAATAAGGTAGTATCTTTAACAGAATATGAAAAGAAAATAATAAACACTTAATCGTTAAAATAGTTAAAATATGATTGTTCTAGTATACCTACACAGTCTCAAACCACGTGACCTAATCCAGGGTGCTCTCTTTAGCTTAAACCTATTTACTCGACCTGTATACCCCTACAGTGAAGTGTAAAGAGCGTCCGCTGTCCACTGCGGGGTGTAACACATGCAGATAGTGGCCCTTCGCAGGAATATTAATGTGCTGCATCTAAGACCGCGGCCAGAACGTTTATCACGCGGCCGACCGCGGCTCGCCGCGACGCCGCTCTTTCCATTCCGATTTTATTGCTGCCCGGGATAAATTAAATTAACTGCAGCAATTAAGAAGAGAATAATAGGCGATTTAGAGTTTTATTTTAAAGTCCCTTGGGATAATAAACCTAAGTTTGGGTTAAGCATCTGTTGATAAATCTTTCCGAGTTTTAGAGGTTGTTACTAAAAAGGCTCATGAATGCGATTTACAGGAGATGGATGTTACCGGGCAAAGGAAATAAATATAATCGTCTACAACCATTCATAGATTAAAATATGTATAACTGTATTTACCTTCACCTTGTCGCGCTCAATTTTAGTAGGATCAGATCTCGATATATACACTCAGGCAAAAACTAAAAAAATTGGCGAAAATATATACAGGGTGTCTATAAAAGGTCTTTACAGAAACCTACCACATATTCTTCAGACCAAAATTAGCCGATTGAAGTAAACTTACCTTAGTACCAAGTTGCTTCGTTTGGGCGCTAGACGGCGCTAAAATAACAATTTTTAAATCATTTTTTTGGATTAATCCAAAAACTGCTCATACTATTTTGCCGAAATTTGGTACGTTGGCATAGCTTTATGGGGCAAAAAAACCCATGCCACAATTCTGATTAATATCAGTCCATGTCCATGGGCGTAGAACCTGGGTATTTTACTAATTGCTTGTTTTCGATTTCTATTGGGCACAAAATTCAGATGAACCAACTCATTTGCTACAAAAAAGGTACTCTTGATAGGACTCGATTCCTCTGACGGTTTTCAAGAAATTTGCATTTTATTACTTAATACGTAGTAGTTTTTACCACGTAGTACTTAGGTTTTATAGAATTTTTCTGTTTTTGATTTCTACGCCAATGGAAGATAAGAGGTTTAGGTTTAAAATTTAGATTAAACCAACTTATTTACTACAAAGAACCTCTTGAGCAGTTTTCTTATCATGTGCTTTTCGTTCGCACGGTATTTTTCAGGTATGTACAGGGTTATCCAACCAAGACTAGACAAGGCGATTTTTTGACTTTTTCTGTACTTTTATAAAAAAACTGAAATAGCCATCTTAAGTCATTTTCTCCCGCGAATTCGAATATCTTCAGCAAAAAACAATTGAACATCAAACAAAAGTACTAGGGGGTCACTTTGATATTTTTTTAAATGGGATGCCGTATTTTTAATGAGCTTATCCGATTTCTCATATAAATTTTGATCTAAAATGTAAAAAAAAAAAAAAAAAAAAAAAAATCTTACGGTAGGCGAACATTTTCCGAATTTAAAACTGAAGAAAAAAGGCGTTTTTGAATTAAAAATCGAACATTTTAGATCAAAATTTATATGAGAAATCGGATAAGCTCATTAAAAATACGGCATCCCATTTAAAAAAATATCAAAGTGACCCCTAGTACTTTTGTTTGATGTTCAATTGTTTTTTGCTGAAGATATTCGAATTCGCGGGAGAAAATGACTTAAGATGGCTATTTCAGTTTTTTTATAAAAGTACAGGAAAAGTCAAAAAATCGCCTTGTCCAGTCTTGGTTGGATAACCCTGTACAACACGACCTTACACCTCACAAACGATTGTTATTGTTGGTTATTATTAGTTTTATCTAACAACATAAGATTATTGTCAAATTTGTAACATTTAATATTGTTGCTAACCTTCAATCATTTTATCTGCTTGCATTAATTATTAGAAAACTTTAATTGTCGTGAATTATCATGGCGGTGCAATACACTATTGCAGAATATACCGATATGATATTGGTATTTGGGTATTGCCAAGGAAATGGTCGAGAATGTGTTGGAGTCTACTCCGAAAGGTTTCCAAATCGTCGTATACCAAGCCACCCGACGTTTTCTGCTGTTGAAAGACGCCTGCGGGAAAACGGCCAATTTACTCCTAAAGCCATTGATAATGGAAAACAGCATTTTGTAAGGGTTCCTGAAGTTGAGGAAGACATTTTAGAACGTGTTGCAGAAGATCCAGAAATAAGCACTAGGAGGCTAGGTAGGGAAATAGGAGTGTCTAAAGAGATTCTTCATGAAGTACTTTAAGAACAGTTGCTATATCCATACCATAAGATTCCAGTTAAAGATCTTTTACCTAATGATCCTGAAATGCGCCTGCTTTTTAGTCGGCTTGTTCATAGACAGAGAGAAGAGAATCCCAACTTTGCCAACAATATTTTGTTTACCGATGAAGCATGTTTCACAAGAAGAGGGATTACAAATTTTCATAATGAACATGTTTATGCGGATGAAAATCCACATGCTATCAAGGTAAAACATTTTTAAAATGAGTTTAGAATTAATGTGTGGGCTGGAATAATTGGTAGGTAATCACATTGTTGGTCCTGTCATTATTCCACAAAGATTAACCAGGGAAATTTATTTGCAACATCTACAAAACACGCTGCCAGATTTGCTAGAAGATTTACCTTTACAACTTCGGAGAGATATGTGGTTTATGCACGATGGAGCTCCACCACATTTTGCATTAAATGTTAGAAACTTTTTGAATCAGCAATACCCAAATAAATGGATTGGTAGAGGTAATGCCCCTGTAAATTGGCCACCACGATCTCCGGACTTCAATCCATAGAATTATTTCTTATGGGGCATCCTAAGACAGTGGTTTACAGGACAACTCACTCCAGATAACGCAGAACAACTATGACAACGTATTTAAGATGCAATAAATATTCTTAGGGCGATGAACAAGTTCTGCAAAGAATTTGTTTTCATTTTCTTCGACGTATAAATCTTTGTATTCATGAAAATAGTGGACATTTTGAACAATTTTCATGATATTTCTATTTATTTCTGTTTATGATTTAGTTATTTTTTTCTTTTTTTATAAAAACTAATAAGTATTAAGTAATAAAATGCAAACCGTCAGAGAAATCAAGTCTTATCAAGAGTACCTTTTTTGTAGCAAATGAGTTGGTTCATCTGAATTTTGTACCCTCTTGTTCCATTGGCATAGAAATCTAAAACAAGTAATTAGTAAAAGACCCAGGTTGTACGCCCATGGACTGATATTAATCAGAATTGTGGCATGGGTTTTTTTGCCCCATAAAGCTATGCCAACGTACCAAATTTCGGCAAAATAGTATGAGCAGTTTTTGAATTATTCCAGAAAAACGATTTAAAAATTGTCATTTCAGCGCCGTCTAGCGCCCAAACTAAGCAACTATGTACTAAGGTAAGTTTACTTAAATCGGCTAATTTTGGTCTGAAGAATATGTGGTAGGTTTTTGTAAAGACCTTTTACAGACACCCTGTATATGTATTATGTAATATAATTAGGGTGGCCTGGTGGCCAAGATGTAAGTAAGCACAGTAAAATAGAGGAATTGCACAGAAATAAAACTTTAATAATATTATTTTTGCATCTAATATTTGCAGAAATTATGATTTGACTCTAATTAGTAAATTAAATGCCGGAGAAAACTAAATTAGCAAAATTTAATTGACCCAATAAAATTTTGGTTAAATTAAGAACACATTCGGCAATGAATTAATTTTATTGAATTAACCAATTTTTTTTCGGTTAATATCTTCCCTGCAATATATTTCGCTTAATGAAATATAAACTGTTTGGCCACGATTAACAATAATCAATTGAGCGTTTTAAGCACAAGAAAAAGATTTTCCTTAGTGTAGGTTGCTCTTATACTTCTATAGTGGCATTGAAGTGTTGACGCCTTTAATTTTTATTATTTTAACCATCTAAAAATCGTTTAAAACTTGCCTAGCCAGATTTCTTCTTATCCAGGTTGATGCCACAACTTAATACCAGACATAGTACATAGACAATTTGTGGAAATTGTGGAAAATATTTCTTACTATTGCTCGACTAAATTTGTTTCACTTATCAACTTCTTGCTTAAGAACAGATCGCAGAAAAGTAATATTAGATGATGCTAGGCAATAACAGGCAAGACACCCAAACACTTCTATGATTAAAAACCCTGCCCACACAGGACCAATGACCAGTAAGTATTGTCAATTATATTTTTCTTTCGATCCCCATTTAAAGGACATAGGTACCTAGACGTTCGAAGTTTAGGGTACTGTTTGGGACACACTTCATATTTCTGTCGTGATCCAGTAGGGAAATAAAGTAAAAATGTTGAAATCAATCTCATGGGTAGGCAAGGGCCTAGCGACACTTGAAGCACCGGTTCCCGTCAGATCACCGAAGTAAAGCGGTGTCGAGCGCGGTTAGTACTTGGATGGGTGACCGCTTGGGAAACACCGCGTGCTCTTGTCTTAGGGAAGACAGGCCGGATGAGATCGGATATCTCGTAGGATGAAGGTGCCGTTTCACACTCCCCAGTCGGTAGACCGCACGATTAAAAACCGTACGGTCGATGACCGGTTCAAGATGGCCTCTGATACGCCGACGACTGTAAAAAACAGTAAATAAAAAAAAAAATCTCATGGGATAAAATGTAATGTAATTTAATACTAAGCCAAGTGGCAACGTCGCATTCGTGCTACAGTACTATGTTTTTCTTCAACAACTAAATGCTAATAAATAGAAAAATACATTAATTACAAATGCAATATAAATGGCAACAAAGTGGTTGCATCGTTGTACAAATCTATAAAATATACGTTCAAATGAAATCCTATAATGTTAACATAGACTGTCTGCTATTTTAAATCTAAATAATATTCTCTAAAACTATCTAATATATTAGCTTCCACGTGCGTAGCAACAAGCATAAGCTGTTGATTGGCCGATCAATAGTGGGCTGATGTAGAGACGTTGCGCTTGGGTTCGACGTGTTAATATTTGATTGGTCAAAGTGTTTGAATAGGGTTATTATTATATTCTGAGTGTACCTAAACAAATCAGTGTCAGGTGGAAATCTAATGAGATAAGTTGTCGCTTCGTGAGGGAAAAAAGCCATCATGTTAAAAAGTTGTTAATTGTTTTCAAAAGTGTTTTGACTAACATGTCTTGTTAGTAACAGTGTCAGGAAGAAATCTAAAGAGATAAGTTGTCGCTCCGTGAGGGAAAAAAAACCATCAAGTTAAAAAGTTGTTAATTGTTTTCAAAAGTGTTTTAACTAACATGTCTTGTTAGTAATGTTGTAGCCCATGCTAGGGTGAAGAGAAGAGGAATAATATTAGTTTTTTAATAAAGAAATAATGCACTAAAATTCAAAAAGGATTTTATTTTCCAATTTTTTAACAAGTTTGAACCAGCCGACTTGTGGAGATACAGGTTAAAGTTTTGTGTACCTCATTGTTACAAACGTGAGTCGCACAGGTACTATAGTTCTCTGTTACTGCTGTTCTGCCGAACTATCTCAATAAAACTAAACATTCGCTCTCGTCGGGAAAGGAACTAATTCCGGAACTAAGCTCCTTTCATCGCTTAACCGTATTCTAAGTTACAATTTTAAAGGTGCTGGTTAATGGAAGTAAGTTCCTTTCTTCACCAATCCATTGGCAATGCTGAAAAATATCACATCACGTGTAGAAGTCAATATCGTAAATTTCTTGCGCTAGTTTCTTTTACTACTCACCAATTTCATTATTTATTTATTTATTTATTTATTTAATTTATTACAAACTATACAGATTTGACAATCCAATTAGGTACTAAATTTACTAAGAGTTTTATAATATCGTATAATTGTAATTATTACAGGCCATAAAATACCAACATTTTTTTTAAATTGATTCAGAGTTACATTGAATATATCACATTCGTTGACAATTCAATAAACTATAAACAATGTTAAGGGTTTTATTGTAGTATAATATGGAACATTGAAGGGATTGTTATATCATATACTCCAGTTTCTTTATAATTAAGGAAGCTGAGAATTTTTTTTTTAATTCGTTCCACGCTATATTGATGACTTTTGTATTTACGACTCCATACAATTAAGACATACTCTGAAATACTTGTAACGTATGAAACGTAAAGTAGTTCTATGCATTCTAGATCTCTAAACGGTCTGCAATTTCTAACAATAAAACCGCACATCTGAGAAGCTTTGATTGTTGTATTAGAGATGTGCAATTTAAGCGTCAGTGTGAAGTGAAATGTGACCCCGAGGTCCCGTATATTTTCAACTCGTGTCAAAGCCATTTCATTCATTCTATATTCAAAAATAGTTGGGGTTCTCTTTCTGTGATTGCCTAGTATACAGCTTTAACTTATATTAAATTTAAGACCATTTACCTGCGACCATATCACCAATCTATTTGAATTTTCCTGTATTATTAAGCAATCATCGATATTTCTAATTTTTGGATATAATTTGAGATCATCGGCAAAGAGTAGAACACCACAATCCAAAACGACATTTACAATATCATTTATAAATAAGAGAAACAGCAATGGCCCCATATTTGGAGCCCTGCGGTACCCCTGAGCTAGCTTTGAAGAAAAAGGAGCTGTGACCTTTTATTACAACTTCTTGCGGTCTATTGTCAAGGTAAGACATGAAAAAATTTATCAGATTAGGGTGGAAACCAAACTCATAACGCAGTTTCTCTATAAGGAAGCTATGTGATAACTTGTTCAATGCTTTCGCAAAATCCGTATATATTTCATCAACTTGAAGTTTATTGTCAATACTCTCTAATAAATAGTGCGTAATTTTATATAAATTGCTGGTAGTGGATCTTTTCCATAAAGCCGTGTTGAATTATTGAGATTATTCTAAAAACAAATCTGTATATATATTTATTGATTATAGATTCCAATAACTTTGCTAATACAGAGAGGATGGCTATGGGTCTATAGTTTTTAATATTAATTTGGTCTCCACTTTTAAATAGCGCACAAATTTTTACTTCTTTCCATAAGTCTGGAAATGTACATATTTTAATTGACATGTTATATAGGATCCTTAAAAAATCAACAAAACACTTTATTTTATATGCTGGAATATTATCCCGGGAATAGCCTTGCTTATTTTTAATTTTTTAACTGCTTCACACAGATCCTCATAGTCAACTAGCGGTATGTTAGTTGCCGAAATAGCTAGAAAGCGCACCTGCAATAGTTTCAGCTGTATCACATTCCCTTTAATCTAAATGCATTTTATTGAGTCTACCCGTTTCTTGTGTTTTAGGTATTGCCAGAATGTCCTGGAATCTCGACCAATGTTTTGCTGCATATTACTAATATAAAGATTGTGTGCCACTTATAAAAAGGGACATCAACAATACGAATAAACTAAGTCAGAATATGTTAATTAATGTCTAACCTTTGACAAAAAATTGGCACAGAATAATTACGTTCATATAATTAAAGTTTACTAGAATCCCCAGATTTCGTAACCGTGAATTAATTCCCTTATGTTAACTACGATTGCAAAAAATCTTCCCACCATCCATCAGAGTGATACGTCACATGACGTAACTGATGCACCTCTCAAAAAAGGAAGAAAAAGATCGACACAATAACCTAATAAATCTTTGGTGTGTGTTTGTGCATGTTTGAATTTGTTTGCAGAGTATGCGACCTACTAATGCGAAGACATATATGATGGATTGTCCCTGTACGGCTGCCGAACAAGTTATGGGGTAGCGTATTAGTAATGTGACAGATTTTTACTTAAAGTAGGGGTCGTGAGTGTGCTATAATAATATTGCTAATTATGTCAATGAAATGGTTTTGTAACCGCTCCAATCATTGAGATGAAAATTAAGAAGATTAAGTTATCTCAACAGTTAGGTATGGCCACAAATGTGATTTGAAAAATCATCTTACTTGATAAATGAATAGTAGAAGAGAATGAAAAAATACCCCGGCACCAGTACGTGCTCTTTAGATTATTTTTGTATCTAACGTAAATATGTAGGTACTCGAATGAGGTCTCAACTGACCGGTCTCCTAATAAGAACATCTTAGTGTAATTTCGAATCCTGCCACAAATGTTCGGCCCCAACGAATCTATGCGCATGACTCACAGGCTAGTTTCGCGACTTGAAATGGCATTCACTTATAATATTTCTCTATTATTTCATAAACGTTACTCCTCCTAAAAAGCTCGGTTCAAGAAACAATAATATTGTAGTATTAAAACTTGCGACATCGTATACAGGGTAACAAAAACAAATATGAAACCCAATTGCGTGTAAAATTTTAACTTTATTTCAAAATAGTATTTATTTCATTAAATATTAATTGAATTAAAAAATTAAAAAATAGGTATTATTGTCCCTAACATTATACTTTATTCCTTAACGGTTAACATCACAGCGAAGTGTTATTAGTCGTAAAACCGCAATGAATCATAGGCGTGACAATAACAGGTACCTGGTCTTAAATTACACAGGTACCTAATTTCATGATAGCATAATTTCAACCTACTTAGTTTAGTTTTCAATGTATTATCGAAACTTTTGGGTCTATTATAAAAAATGCGAATAATTATTCCATATAGTATTTTGTAAGAGTTTGCTTGATCTAAAAGCAAAGACCATAGGACTAGGATATATATATATATATATACCCCTTAAGGACAATATGTTAAAAGAGCTTTTAAAAATAGTAAGAGAAAATAAATCAAGGTTTAAAAAATGTGTAATCAACAAAATGGCTAAAAACGTGATATTGGTTTACTTCCACTGCCGCCCTACCATTGTGAATTAAATCCAATTGAGCTGATATGGGCACAAATGAAACATTCAATGTTCAGAGAACCCAATATAAAAAATTTACTAAATCTGTACCGAACCTAATATTTCCTGTAAAATATACACTATAAAGTACAGATAACACAACATTTTTTTGGCTCCTATTCAGATTGTTCTCCTGTGTCATTGCTTTTTCGTGAACTATAAATATTTGCTATTAGGTACTGAAGATGACCCTCACTAAGGTCGAATCATGTCCTAATAAGTAATAATTATGATCGACTACAGTAATGTAGAGATCTTTCCTCCAATTTTCTAATATTATAATTAAATATATTTGTGGTTTACACAGACTTATATTTCTATCTTAAAGTAAATATTTTTATTAGTTTATAATAAGGTCACATTTAAGATAAACAAAGTAATAATCATGTCCATGTAAATAACGGAAAAAAATTCTGTAAAATGTAAATATTTTTTTATCTAAGGAATGTTTACAAAAAACCGAGCAGAAAACTAACCTGCGCTAACCTTGATGTCATATTAAATATTTTTTATCCTGAGGCATTTCATGGAACTGCTATACTGAATCACTGTTTTACGAATTTCCGCACATGCTAAGGAAGTTGTTTAGAATGCAAAACTTAGGTGATCTATTCTCACATTTATCTTATAAAAATAAAATACATTCATAACCTTTTAAACTGTTGAAGGTGTAATATGTGTATCTAAATTTAAGACTCAGATCTAAATGTCATTCAAATAGTTAGACTTTATTTATTTAAGGATACTACTATTCTAGACCTTACATCAACTTAAAAAAATTAATTAATGTACCTTGGCAATGTTAGTTTTTCCAGTGTATCCGCTTCTCTTTGGAAACTATGGGGCACGACAGTCAGAGCACCAAAAACTTGTCAACTGTCTTTTAAAGGCTTAATAGGTATATAGAAGCAGACTCAGCACTTTTCTATAGAATACTCGTTATTTCATTTAGAATTTACTGTTTAACCTCACAAATTGTTTTATTTGAAATCTGGTAAACAGTAATAGAAACAAATATACGCATCAGTATGAAAGACTCGGAATGACTGAGAAATTGAACCAAACCACTAATGCCAGTGGCATCATCAACTGCTAATTTAGAAACCCTTTTAAACGAATTATATTTCCTCGGCTTCACTAATGTGCTTTTGTTGATGTAAGTCAGTTGGCTATTAGCCTTGCCCGAAATTAAATCTTAGTTGAAATAATTTATTTTAAATTACAACACTATTTGTAAACAAAACCTAGAGAACTATTTGAACTTGAGCAATTACTTTTCATTTGAAATCGCCTAGGAAAAAAAAAATTGTTGGTAATTGAGCTTACTTAAAAACCGTTTATGGCAGCTTGCAAAAAAAATAAATTGTAATGTAATAAACAAAACATAATTTCAAAAAGAAATTTAAACTTTGAAAAAGATTTGCATCAATTTATAATAAAATCCAAATAATTATTTACTATAAGATTAAATTTGTACTTTATGTTATGCTCACCTTAATAAACATAAGTAACGGTTTTTATTTCGTCATAACTTTCCTTGTTACGGATTGAAACAAGACCTATTTACATCCAGCAACATAAATGCTTTTTGTGATGCCAACACCCCGAGGCCTCTAAAGTTATGCGAAACTAAGAAACTATTAGAACCAACAACTTTTTAGAACAAAGCTGGCCTCAAGACCCGAAGTCCAGTACCGGACCTTTGAATAATAAAGTCAAGACCAGCGATATAGGATATTTATTCTAGACCCTAGTGTATTATTTGTCTTCTTATAGAATGTTGTACGCGACGACTTAGCATGACTGGACGTCGTTGCCTTATATTATGTCATACTAAAAATGTAGTAAATTAAGAATTATTCCTTAACATACTTCCCAATCAACAAATTGTTGATTATTAGGCTTCTATGAAGACTTTATTTTCGGCACTATTTGAATTACCAATGGACAGCCTAAGTCTGACGTCACAAGGGGCGTGTTTTAAAAAATCTTTCCAAACAAAAATAAATTGCATTGAAAATCCCATAAGAGATTTTTGCAAGCATTGGTACACGTTTATAGGCGACAAATAAGCAATTTCTTTAAATTATTTATATTTTTGGTGATATGATTGACCCATTTACAGCCACAGATAGAGGTAAGTGTTTCCTGAAAATATTTAATAGTCATCTAAAAAAGTTTAAGGTTATGTTATTGTTGTTTACAGTATTGTTTATTAAGACATAATTGTTAGTTTTTTGTAAAACAAAGCTTGTGGTAGTGTTTATTTATTAACATGAAGTAGACCCAGTCTATAGCCTAAATAATATATATTATAGATTCAATATTGGCTAAAGTGGTTACGTATTTTGTTACCCGAACAGAAAATTTTCAAGTTTGTTGTATTCCCTGCAAAGATAAAAGAAAGAAAAGCCCGGACATCACTTATAAGGTACCTAATAGAGCAAATATTATTATGTTAAAAAGGGGTAAATGCCTTGGAGTCAAACCATGTCCTATGGATGCAATTTGATTCAGATCGGAGAAGTTCACACTATGATGAAAGACAAAAGTTATAATATTGTGGTAATTTAAATTACTATCATAAATTTTTTTATATACTTCATGCAAAATAATATTTTAATTGTAGATTATACTAAACAAAAAATGCAACACAATATCTGCCAACTGTTTATGTTCTAGCGGGAATAAAATATCATCAACTGCATTATTTGGATACTACTACCTATTAGTCACTGATAAGAAGTGCCTTCGAAATGCCCAAAAAACTAAATCCAGCGAAGTTAAAACAGCTGAGGAGCTATACCCCAGTACCCAAGCCTTATTCATGCAGCTATGGATCATCAGATTGATCAGCAATTTTAGAAATACTGTAGACCTTAACAACATTTGATGTACTGAAATTATAAAAATTTAAACAAATATTTATTGTTATTTTTATAACATTGTTTTATAATCTACATAATATATATTTCAAATTAATTGTATTAGGTATAGCATTGATATCCCTGTGCATACATAAGGATATGAGAATAGTTGTAACTAAAGCGTACTAAAAGTTTTTAAAGGTTTTTTTGAAATTTCTTCCAAATCTTGTATCAAAAAATACTTTTCTGCTTCTAACGATGCTCCTAAAGCATGCGTCAATATCTTCGGTAACATCTGTCTGCTCACTTCTTTTCTAAAAATAATTTAATATAATGTTGGCCTTGCTTTTCTATTAAAAGTTAAATCAAACTATTAAATGTTCACATTTTTTACTTTAGTTTTTAGGAACGTGAATACATTTTGTATAATAAAAGCTATACATACCTTTTTTCTGGAGATGTAATGCTAAATTACCTTTTAGCGCTGAACTCAAATATTGTAGCCCTATTCTTTTTGTCATTGTGCCCAAAATGGCAGGTACAAACCAAAGAATGTTGAGAAGGTTCTCTGCTCTATCTTGACTTTTACCATTGTAAAGCAAATAATGGTTCAACTTCAAGCCGTTTATCCCTTTTTAACATAATAATTGTTCTATTATGTACCTTATAAGATGCTTATAGGTGATGACCACGCATTCCTCTCTTCTATCTTTGCAGGGAATACAACAAACTTAAAAATTTCCTGTTCGGGTAACAAAATACGTAACCACTTTAGCCAATATTGAATCTATAATATAAATTATTTAGGCTATAGACTGGGTCTACTTCATATTAATAAATAAACACTACCACAAGCTTTATTTTACAAAAAACTAACAATTATGTCTTAATAAACAATAATGTAAAAAACAATAACATAACCTCAAACTTTTTCAGATGGCGATTAAATATTTTCAGGAAACACTTACCTCTATCTGTGGCTGTAAATGGGTCAATCATATCACCAAAAATATAAATAATTTGAAGAAATTGCTTATTTGTCGCCTATAAACGTGTACCAATGCTTGCAAAAATCTCTTATGGGATTTTCAACAGTAATATACCGATAGAGGAGGCGTCTTATCGGTAATACCGATGTTTTTAACAAGAAATCGATTTTCTGACAAATTTTTACGAAATGTAGTTTTTACTTATAATCTGATATGATCCCGAGAGCTTTAGCTCGAGGGTCTTATCTTTGATTATAAGTAAAAATTACATTGAGTGAAAATTTTCTTGGAAAATCGAGTTTCGAGTGAAAAACGAAGGTATGAAGATAAGAAACCGCCTCTAGAGGTGTATTTTATTGGATAATTTACTGAACATAAAAATGAAGGCCGTCTGATAAAGGTAAATATACAAGTTAGAGGTGTTACTAATTTTTTATTTAAGTAAAAAAGCTACAAGCGTCTTTTCGAAAGCGTCTTTTCGAGCTAGCGGTAGTCTTATCGGGTAAGACGACCGTTACCAAGGTGGTTGCTATGAAAATGAGCGTTTTGATTGGTTCAATAAAAGTGAGGTGAATTATCAATGCAATTTATTTTTGTTTGGAAAGATTTTTTAAAACACGCCCCTTGTGACGTCATCACTTATGCTGTCTATTATTTTCCAACCTTTTGCTTTTTGTCTCATCGCAGTTTGGCTCGAGCTTCTAATTAGAAGCCGAAGTAAATACTACTTACCCCTCGAATCCTAACAATTTTGGCATTACATGGTAGACCACTTTATGAATCAATGGCTGTTTCTATCCGTGATAAGTTACTAATTCTACCCTGAAATTCTCTTCTGAAGGTCGTGACGACATCAGCGTTGGTACACTAGTTCCGGATATTGCTAAGCCACTGGTGTGGTTTTGTCCTATGAGAATCTACTAGGGCCTGGGAGTAAATGTCCCAAATAGGATGCTTATGCGGTTTCACGACAGCTAGCAAATCTTTGGGCGAATTAGTATTTTGCACAGTTTGCATGTAAAAAGATACATTTCCTATAAAATACTTCAATTTAGAACAAGAGACATTTCAATTTTTTGCATACTCCATATAAGAAATTTCAAAATTCAAAATATACATTTTACGTATTTTGAGGAGCGCTTTCCTAGGAAGTAATTGAAAAATTTTAAAGTAAAAAAAGCGATGAAATGTAGAGTTATATTTTTACAACACTCTGTACGAAAAGATTAAATATATCTATGAAAAATTTATACAACAAAAACCTTCATCACATAATTTCTTATGTAGCAAATCTTATTATAAACAATCCTGAATTTTAATAACTACTTAATAATAACCAGAGAAACATGAATACTAAGTATCTATACATATATATAGGTATATTAAAAAAAAAACACTTTGCCTAAACAGACTCAAAATCCTTAAAACCCCTACAAAATAATAAAGTAACATCGATATAGGTGTTTCATTATTATGTAAAATTGGCTTCTTTGAAGGTTTTTAATTTTTACAATCCTTTTTTTAAACACGGTATAAAATCAACACACAGAAATGAAACAAAAAGTCTAAAGAAATGTAAGAGATACGAACTTTTCACGCCTGGAAACATGTGTGACATGATGTGTCGATGGAAGAAGTGTTCGTAAGGTCTTCTGTAATCTGTCAAGAGATTTTACTTTAAGTGACCAGGAGTAGCCCTCTGTATTTTATATTCTATATCTAAAATTCTAAAATTAGCGGTACTCTATAAGCAAATCTCTAGAGCGTAGGTAATAGTTCGAGCATTTTCTTCAGTCAGATTAGAGATTGTAGTACTAACAGTAAAACCAAAAATATCGGCAACTAACTAAATATATAAGAAATAGAAGAGAGGAAGAGACTTGATTAACATTAAAATCAATTTTTAATTATTTATTATATTATATTATTTTATTATTTACTTTTGGTTTTGTTACTTTCTACGTTTCTCTTAATTAATTTCGTAACCAAATGGCATTAAATATGCCTCTAATTGGTAGTTATAATCTTTGATTGTTCTATATTTACTGTTTTTCAAATTATACTCTGTGTCTACAGCGGATATAAGCCGTATTTTTATTATTTAGGTACTGTAAAGTTTATAGTTGAGGTTAGTTCAGATTAGTTCAGGTTAGTTGCCAGGGCAAAGATTTATTGTTAACAAGATCAAAGATATTGGGAGAACGCATGGAAACACAGTAGACAAAGGTTAATGAGGAATGATAGTGATCCATTCAATTTGAGCTTAGGAAAAGCGAATATTGGATTATGCTCCACAACATTCATAATCTTCTTATTTTTATCAAAAAAACCTTTAGTATTGCTTATCCTAAAGTGATGCAATTTTTATCTTAAACCATTTTTATACCAAAAAACCAATAATTTATTTTAAAATATTAAAATTAAACGCTTACGAATGTATTATTCCGAAACTATTAAGAATTATTAACACAAAATAAATAAAACATACAACATAACCCTATTTATTTTTTGATTAGAAGAAGATAAGGAAAGAAAACTAACGTATCTATAGAGGCAAAACGATATGTCTCTTGGATAGAAAGACCCCTCATCGGCTACCCGCAGAATCGGCCGAATTTAGATGCAGAGTACGAAATAGCGAAGTCAAAGGACTTTTTATCCTCCACTACGTATAGAAAGCCATAACAGTATGTAAAATTATTTACAAGAATTATCACCTATTAGCCAAAGGCTGAAAGGTGGTGACGGTAGAGTAAGAATCAATTAAGAAATGCCACCGCGTCATCTGCTTACGCCACTGACAATCAAATTATTAGCAATAACTTTAAAAGTGAGATCGAACACGTTTTACTTTTTCACACGGGTGACGCCGCGGTCTTCTCTTAGTTGATTCTTATTATAAATATTAAATATAATTAAAGTGACTCACGCAATTGCCACACCTAAATTTTCTTTATCGTCAATCTCATTGGCCGTTTAATTATTCAATTTCTGATATCTTTCCATGCGCTATAATTGCATATGCGAATTTGCACATTATCACGTATCTGTGAACCGACGATCATTAGTTTAATTTTTTTAGATTAATGCATAGCCCATGTTACTTTCCAACCGTATTAATGTTGCTTATAATATATAGATCTCGTACGTTCTCGGCTAGTACGAGTGGCAGTGTCATCAGCATATCATGGATTTAACTTCATGTATTAATTATAATTAATATACTTCGGTATTATTTACAAGTGACTCTTAATTATTGACTCTATCGCCTGATTCAATCATCCTTGATTTATTTATAAAAGCTAAATAGGACAATCAAATTTAATAAAACGAATTCAGTCTACCTCCACATTGTTTTATTATTTAAGATCGTTATCCAACATGTTTCGGACACTTAAATGTCCATCTTCAGGGATACAGCAATTGATCTTGGTGGTTCAGTTTAGAAAATACGAAGTTCAAAAATAATAAATCTTTGAGACTGAATCTAGACTCTGGTTCAAAGTGAAAAAGTTAACATTGTAAAATTAAATAATTTAATGACGTTGAAGGTAGAAAAATATTAAAAATTGGACCGAGGAGAAAGAAAATTTAGTATTTTGAAAGTTCACATCCCTCGTTGAAGTAAGAGAACCAGGTAATAAAGGTTATTGGGCCAATGTGATTGTCAGTGAGGTTATTATGTTAGCTTTGAGCTATTTAGAGAAAAAATTGGAAATTCAGCTGAAAGAAACCTCATGCAATCACAATTGCTGGCGGGAAATGTGATTTCACATGGTAAAGTGTGAAGGTTATGAAAATGACATATTAAAAAACTGGTACCGGTTCTTAAATAATGTAAAAATTTAAAAGTTTACCAGACAAAGGGCATTGACCAATGAAGTTATTAAGTAAAGGTGTAGGCCAATATGAAGGAAAAGTAAAAAAGGGGCACAAAGAAACTTCACTGAACCATGCTCAATTGTAGAAAAATGTGAACTCGTTCACTGACAATCACATTGGCCCAATAACCTTTATTACCTGGTTCTCTTACTTCAACGATGGATGTGAACTTTCAAAATTCTAAATTTTCTTTCGCCTCTGTCCAATTTTTAATATTTTTCTACCTTCAACGTCATTAATTTATTTAATTTTACAATGTTAACCTTTTTCACCTTGAACCAGAGTCTAGATTCAGTCTCAAAGACTTATCATTTTTGAACTTCGTATTTTCTAAACTGAACCACCAAGATCAATTATTGCTGTATCCCTGAAGATGGACATTTAAGTGTCCGAAACATATTGGATAACGATCTTAAATAATAAAACAATGTTGAGGCAGACTGAAGTCGTTTTATTTGCTTATATCAACTCCACTGAAAGAGTTTAAATAGGATAACATAAGAAATCGAATACTCATATTCAATATAGTAAGTTGTTAGAGAAGAATTTATTGCAAATACATCATACAAACCTGTAAGCTTTCAAAAAATAGGGACCTGTCCTTCATTACAGAAGCAAGAAATTTTATTGTTTTAAACAAATTCTCTCAAACTTTTAGTTTTTGCTGAGAATCTTCAAATATTAATTATTTGAGTAAAATATTTATGTAACATGGAACTTAAGTAAGATTTACCAGCCGAGAACAATTTTGCAATCTAAATATAAAATGAGTAGTTGACAATAATGATCTATTTTTACGACATACCCTAAATACAGTTATCCTTTGTTATGACCATAGCAAGCGTTTTTCCATATTTTTTTTATGATAAGGTACAGCCCTGCAGGATTAATCCTTTATGACGCTCTGCGAGCGCTGCGTGCGCGCAGGATATGATTCATGTTTGTCTGGAATCGTTGGAGATTTCACTCGTTGGGGAACCCGGCCCCAGGGAAGTCATTCCAGAGTGATGGCGTTCTCCAGATAAAATTTTTTTAAACAGTGTCATTCGATGGACACTAAGCTGATCAACGTACGGGTGGGCTGCAGTGGCTCGTCGTGTATTTCTATCATGTACCGCTCTGGGTGAAATCAAGCGGGCAACCTCAGTTGAGCACTTGCCATGAAAATATTTGTAAATTAGACTGAAGTCGTCAACCTGCTTTTAAATTTCGAGGCTTTCCAGGTTGTTTACCAGACCATGGTTACCGATCAAGCAAATGGCTCTTCTTTGAATAGAATCTAGCAATCTCAGGAAGTAAGCTTCTGCGAGACTGCCTTGGCGATGACCGCAACGTGACTATGCCAAAACATATGACTTTTCCAATATCTACTTAATTTATAATAATTCGGCAAAATTCAGAAAATTTAAGGGTATGAGCATGTTCACATTGTTGACAATAAGTTCCAGTTCAAACCATAAAAACTAGTACTTTCTCGCAATTCACAGGTTAGGGTTAAACTTATGTTTAGTCAACTTGGTGGTAATTGAAAAGGCGGCAAGAAGTTAGATGCGATAAGTACAAAATATCCTTGTCATAAGCATAACTTTTTTCTTTATTTTGTTATTAAAAACTCTTAGGCAACCTTTATTCTATATTTCATTTTAAGTGCACAGCGGTTTAGTTTTACAATATGACGATAAAAATGGCAAGTGAAAGTTTTGAATACAACATCTTTAACCCGTAATTTATGAAAAAAAAAATTAGTAGTTTCGTTACAGTTATATGTTAACCTAAACCCGGCGAACAAGCGCAGCAGTCGAATGAACAGTTATGGAATTTAAAACTCGATATAATTTGAAAACTCCTTGGTAGATTGTAGGTACGGTTTAAGTTTTTGATGTACAGTAAAATCTTCCAATAGCGACCATCCTCGGGTAATCAAATGTTGGTCCAACTGGTCTGCATTTTACAGTGTTTGTTTATTAATAAGTATCTACATATAGGTAAATATTTTTAAATATTTTTGTTTAAATTTATCAGAGCTAAAATTAAATAAGATGAAGTCAATTTACCAATATACATATGCTGCGCGTGCATACTAATATCAGAATCGGAAATTAGTGATTGATTCATATATTTTATATTATTTTTATAAAATTCAGATTCACATTTTAATAGCAATTTAAAAATATTTGTAGACTTGTCAAAATTGTTAACATTATTGAAGCAAAGTCTCTCAAACTTCGTGCAGGCTTCAGATAGGCTTGATATTTTCGACACTGGAGCAAGTTCAGGTTACTCTCCCTCAGAGTT
Source organism: Polydrusus tereticollis (assembly GCA_963920685.1). Taxonomy (NCBI): domain Eukaryota; kingdom Metazoa; phylum Arthropoda; class Insecta; order Coleoptera; family Curculionidae; genus Polydrusus; species Polydrusus tereticollis. Next base: position 84,693,610 of record OY987329.1, on the reverse strand, counting down.
CGGTTATCCATTTCTTAAATATCTTTAATTCACTCGATGATAGTTAATTCTGCACTTTCTGCTGGCAAATCGTTATCAATAGCAAGGCAAATTGTTTCAAGTTCATAAATGTGTCCTTAATGTTAAGAAACAGTTGTATAACTATCTGTATTACAAATCCGGCTCTCGTTAAGCATTTTTTTATTGTCACTGGGGACAAATAGCGCCAGGTCACCGAAACCCATATCAAGGCGTTGGTTATGGTAACATTATTTTCAATTTCTTGAAGGAGACAACCAATGTTTATACATGTTAAAAGCCTCTTAATAACGCAGCTTCTGTGGAGCACTTAATTATCTGAAGGGGGACTAAACCAAGCCAATATGTCCCAAATGGCCGCAAAAGCGTGAATCGACGTATTAGTTTGTCGATTTGTTGAGCCATTGGAGCCTTTAAAAAAAATGTATGTACCCAAATAACTCGGAAAAAATTATTATTAAATCCAAAATAGCCTAACTGGAGATTTGAGGCCGTATATAGGTTTAAATAAATTCTATGACATACTAAGGCCCTTAAGAAAAAAATTATTTGCCGGAATAACTTAGAAAATAATTTTTTTCCATCTTAAGGGGGACTAAACCAAGCCAATATGTCCCAAATGGTCGCAAATAGCGTAAATGTCGATTTACTTAGACTATAAATAAGTTTCTGTCGATTTGTTGAGCCATTGGAGCCTTTAAAAAATTATTATTCTAAATAATGCCTTGGTCCAAAGCTTGGCAATGTGAGGTAGCATTGGGTGGAAGAAGGCTTTCTTGTTCGAGACCCATTGAAGAGCTAACTTATCGATATGTGCGCCCTAAAAGCATCGAGGACTTTTGCATTTGCCTATTATAAGTGGTTCTTCCTTCTTACCTTCCATATTTGTACAGAACAGACTTCTAAATCATTGTTTTGCTGTTTTCTTTCCAGTACACTTCTCATTTTTCAATGCACGATCTTGTCTCATCCGCATTAAATACGTCCCTTGGGGCATAATTCTTTAAAATGATCAATAGCCTTTCTTTCCAAGCAGTTGCGTCTTCGATATTGATATCGGCTGATTCGTCACATATTTTCTTGAAGGTAATATCGTGCTGACGACGGAATTTTTCTAACCGTCAATTTGATGCCTTGAAGTGATTTAGTCCTATAGACAGTGAGCAGATTCGAGGGCTTTTGCTTGAATTATGGGCCCGGATGTTGGTAAGTACTTGTCTCGCCCCTTACAGAACCAGTTAAAAATAACTTGGTCTACTGCCAGTCCTTCGGTTTTCGAAATTTTCTTTTTGGTCACCGTTACCATCGTTTTAACAAATTTTGAACTTCTGCTTTATTTTGAAGCAACATAGTCACTTGGGTCTTCTTACTTTAAATTTTTCAGCCAATTTCCTGTTACTTCAACCAGCTTTTTTACTTTCCTCGACTATTTCAATTTCTTCGCTTAAAGAAAGAAATTTCGTTTTTCCCGCCATCTTCAAATATTTAGGTTAGTCCCAAAACACGCAAGAAGTGTTGAAAACAAAACTAACGTTAACAATCGATTTATCAGCCTTTAAAGCAAGTTGAATGGATCCGCGGCTATAATAAGTAAATAGTTAGTGTACGTACCTATATTTCTTAAGAATTGTCGGGTCGGGTATTACTGCGCCTAATGGAGGGTCTTTTTAGCATTAATGTTTACTAAAAATTCTGATGATGAGTGCCCACGGTCGTTTAACATATGGGTCAGTAAGGAGGAGTAAAAAATTTTGGGATTTCCATTTTTAAATATTGGAAATTCATAACCGGTCGTTTTAAGACCTGGTGATTTTAATTTGCTTGCATAGTATATTAATATGTTAGTTTTGGCAGCTCAGGACGAATTTGCAAATAAATGACATATTACTATGCAGATCAGTCACTAGCAGAGTTTAGAAAATGCTCTAATCAAGCTTATGGAATAAAACCAAAGGCTCGAAAGCTTAAAGTCACAAGCCAGCCCTGACAGAACTTGGAGAGGCGGCCGACCCGGCCGACGGAACGTAGTTATTAGGCATCATTAATCAACATGCTGGTCAGGAAATGAGTCAACCCTTCGGCCAGAAGGGCCCAATGCGCCACTTTACATACACGGTACTCGGACGTTGCGGCGGCCGTCTTAAGACACATGGTCCCGCAAACGATGAATATTTCTGCACTTAAATTTAAGTTATGAGAAAAGTTGTTAGTTCGTGTATAAATATTTGTATTTTATTTTCTGGATGGATTTTTAAATAAATATTTGCGCGACAAGAGGAAAGCAGTATTTAGGGACTGCTCTAGTTTCGGACTTAGGTGGTCCTATTATTTTAACATATCGCACCCTCAATGCATTACCAACACAACTAGAAATTATTGATAGTTTTGAGAAAAACGCGTTTTAAGTTTCTGTGGTTGGAAGAATTCATTCAACTATGTTCTTATGAAATTATATTTTTTAATTTTTAGGCGTTAAGTACCTTAAAATGTTTACTTTAAGATGATAAGCATTTAAAACTATATTCCTTTATATTATTAACATAATCCTGACTAAAGCAACGAGGTAAGTTAAGTTCAATATTTCCTATTTTGTTTAATTACGAAAATTAGTTTTTATTAAATAAATTTTATTATAAAGAACGACCAATAAAGATACGATCCATTACACGGCATATACAGGGTGTCCTTGAAATGACCGTACTACTCAACCACGAATTCCTTAACCAAAAATAAGACGATCTAGGCAAACTTACTTAAATGCAATTATAAACGCATTTACCAAAAGAATAATTAAAATAAAATAAAACCCAGCGTATGTTACGAACGTATATTTCCAACTGCCCTCAATCAATTCCTAAAACAAGGGCCTTTTAGAGTATCCCAAATAACCCATAAATATTCTTAAAGATTAACAGGACTGAAAGAAATATAATACGTTGACACAATTCATTTGCGCCTCGCCTAAATGGTACAGATACAGGGTGTGCTTTTCTTAAGTTGTTACACAATGTTGCTTAGTTTTGCCGCCACAGGGCGCTAAAGTTCTCAAATTAATATCGTTTTTTCAAAATGATTTCTAAACGCCTTTATCGATTTTCACTAATTTTGGGAATAAGAATTACTACTATTATTGGCGTGTTTTGACCTGAATTTCGATCTTTTCTTAATGCCTGTTAATTTAAAAATGGCTCCTGATTTGTAAATAAAATTTTTATTTTGTTAACTGCTGTACAAATGACATCAATTGTTCCTCTGACACTAGCTGACTTCATTCATGAAACTCTTTTGTCTCTTATAGAATTTTCGTCAGACATACAGTTTCTCCTCCGAAAAATTATTTACGATGCCTCATTATTGCTGCTATTCTGAACAATGATACAAAAATTGTTTTTTGCTTGTTTACTCGGCAACAGCAAGATAAATCTTACATACCGACAGTGTTTACTTCTTGTTGGTGTTAAGCGGAGTCGAGTTTATTATAAATTGAATAATTATTGGTCCTTTAAAATGGAACATTATTCTATCGCTGAGAAGGTTGACATGCTTTTAGTATATGGATTATGTTAGAGAAATGGACATATGAATGTCAGAGTCTATCGTGACAAATATCCAGACCGCAGAATTCCGAACCATTAAACATTCGCGAGTATTGAGAGGTAACTTAGGCAAAGGGGTAGTTTTAAAGGAAATAATGTTAATCGAGGACGCCAACGTACAATTAGGACTCCGGAGCTCAAAGAAGTAGATTTTAACAGAATTGAAGATGATCCCAAATTAAGCTGTAGACGCTTGGGGTTCGAATTGACGGTTTCCAAAAATACCGTGAATAACATTCTACGAGAGCAGTTACTCCATCCATATCATGTGCAACCGGTGCAAAATGGATGCCAATGGATCCTGAAAGTCGGCTGACGTTCTGTCGTTTCATCGAAACAATGAGAATACCAAATGCAACCTTTCATAAGAAATTTTATTTACGGACGAAGCTGCGTTCACGAGATCGGGAATTAGAAATGTACATAACGAAAATTTGTATAGGAATGAAATTCCTCATGCCATCGGGGAGAAACATTTCCAGTATGAATTTAGAATTAATGTTTGGGCAAGTATTATTGACAATTTTATTATTGGACCAGTTGTAGTGCCACATCGGTTAAATAGGGATAACTATCCACTCTTCTTGCAAAATACTTTACCAGATTTATTGGATGATCTTTAATTACAACTTCGTACCGAAATGTGGTTTATGAACGACGGGGCGCCATCCCACTTTAGTATCAATGTTCGAAGATTATTAAATGATACACATCCTAATAGATGGATCGAAAGAGGCAACGATGCACCTATTAATTGGTCAGCAAGATCTCCCAATTTAGCGCCTCTCCTGTGGGGCACTCTTAAACAAAAAGTGTAAGCTTCCCTCATCGCTACGAAAGCTAAGTTGTTGCAAAGAATTATCAACACTGCAGATTATTTTAAAAACAAGCCCGACACGATGCCCAAAGTACAGTTTAATTTTTTGAAAAGAATTAATTTATGTATTCAGGAACACGGTGAATATTTCAGACATTTGTTATACCGGGTGTTGCATCGTCGAGCGGGACATAGGAAATCCCATGTAATTTTAAATGGGGTCAATTATTGGCTTCCCTAATTATTTTAGAGAAAAATTCTATTTAGGTTTATTAAAGAGCACTAAAACCCACATTCAAAAGAATAACTTTAGATATTTTTGATGAGCCCGTTTACGGGTTATCGCCGATTTCTTTTTAACTATTTCTCCTTTTTATGGCCCCGTATTTGCGGGCACCAGTCAAGGTAAAAGATGACTGTCAAATAAAGTTGTCATTTTGAAATGTGTGCTTTATTGTTATAAAAACTCGTTCATCGAAAATATTAAAGGTGTATTTATGAGTACAAATTAATCTGAATAAAACTAAAATAAAGTATCCAATTACAAGGTTAATTATGACATTTTACATGTTTCAATATTTTACTAATTAATAGGTAGGTACTATTAAATTGTTAGAACTTTAGGATTTAAGAAGATGTTCAAATATTCCTCAAAATGACAACTTTATTTGACAGTCATCTTTTACCTTGACTGGTGCCCGCAAATACGGGGCTTAAAAAGGAGAAATAGTTAAAAAGAAATCGGCGATAACCCGTAAACGGGCTCATCAAAAATATCTAAAGTTATTCTTTTGAATGTGGGTTTTAGTGCTCTTTAATAAACCTAAATAGAATTTTTCCCTAAAATAATTAGGGAAGCCAATAATTGACCCCATTAAAATTACATGGGATTTCCTATGTCCCGCTCGACGATGCAACACCCGGTATGTTGCTTACTCCCTCATGTTAGGGACAACTTTGCTTTTAGATGCCTCCACCTTTGGTATTTTGTTTTCGGAGTCCATGATCGTATAGATGATGAGTGCATCAATGTACGTCTATGATGAGACTAATGCTAAAAAGGGATGGGATGAAATGAAGTTGCATCGTTATTTTTCCATTACATGACAAAGATCCTTAATATTACTTCCCAGAATTTAGTATTCTTTAGTGATGGCTCTCCGGGACAAAATAGAAATTACGTTATGATGCATTTTATGTAGATATTGGTTGACTATCTAGATTTGTTCGATATGATTACTTCTATTTTTCCTATCCGTGGTCATTCGTTCCTTCCGAATGACCAGGATTTTTCGCTTATTTCGAAAAAAAAAGCAGTCGAGACTGCTTAGATTCCTGAACACTGGGATGTTATAATCCAGAAGTCACTACCATTTAATTCGGTGAAAATGCAGCCAAGTGACTTTTTTAAGGAAATGGCGTCGATAAAATTTTATCGACGCCATTTCCTTCGAATAGCATGCTGAGGCTAAGATTAAAATTAATTTCTTCACCTGGCAATAAAATGAAACACAAAAAGTCGTTAATTTAATAATGTTCCAATAATATTAATTCAATTTTATTTTATTTTATTTTTTAACAAGTGAATGGTGACCACTTGATGCATTCCTATTTTATTTGAGATGACATAGTCTCATTTTGACAACCCCCCTTTTTAGAATAATAAGTTCATTTAATTTCATTAACAAATATACAATCCACCATAACATTAATCATGTCCCCTCGCCAATTTAGTTTCACTTACAAGAGAACGAATTGATATGTTACAATTCTTATTTTTCAACACGTTTTTACTTTAACATCACTTAAATTACTCGACTATGATTAGGATCCTTAATTCTACTTGCGTATAAATCAACCCCTACCTTCAAATGGAGATACATCATTCTTATTCTAAACTCCTGTCGATTCCAAAGGTTGCATAATTCTGCATTATATTGTATTGTATTATTGAATCACCTCTCTGTTCCCCCAATTGTTTTAACTTCTTTACATATAAAATTTCTTAAATGGTTAGTTGCTGAGGATGACTTTCTCTAAAGTCGAAACTAGTACAACACATTCATTAAGAAATTTATTTTAACTCATCGTCATTTCATGTATTTTTATAAACCTTGTTTTCTACCCTAGAGGGGCAAATAAAGTTATTTGGTGGTAAAGACAGACCTTTATTTCTATTTACAATCTCGCCACAGAATATGGACTACTTCTTAAATCTTTAAATTATCTGCCGATAAGTGTTTTCTTAACAACCCACGGCCGCAGATCTAGACTAAGCCATTATGAACATATCGCATTGAAAAACATCACAAATTTCTAGAAATAAGGGTTAGCTATAGTGGGATTTGGAGGAAATCCATTCTTTGAAGTAAAACATCAATATCTAACGAGGTCACACTTCTACCTTTGTATGGGGAACCTATGCCCATTAATCCCGCAATAATTGAGAACCTACAGATGTTTTGTAAGGTATTGCGTAGCAAAGCAGACACTGAGCTCTAGGAGTCTTTAAACGGATCAAGGGATGTAGAAGATGCATGACATATTGATCCTGTAGATAATAGAATTCGCTGTGACAATAACTAAGCTTCTTGGGGTCTTTAAAATTAGATTTTGTTTTGGGGTTTCGTTTTATGTATCTTTTCACTTATTTAATAAATAATTTTTGTATTTAGAAATAGCGGTTTTTCATTTTCTTGCTAAAACAGAACATGCCACCAAAAAAAATATATTCGGCGCCCATTTTTTTCCATTTCAAATATCTGAGGTATTTTTAAGACTTATATCCACCTCTAACTTCTCTTGAAGTCGTGTTTTAAAATATACTATTTTCACGAATATATTAAATTTTTTACCTATCTTTTAAATTGTACTTTTCTGACATATCCTGTTGTTGCCATGACTCCTTCAAATATACCTTTTATGATATCAAAATTTTATTTACTACCCATAAGATCAACTAATAGTTTCTAACATTGATCAGGCCAAGCTGGTGTATCCGGAAAATTAGGTACATTGGAATAATACTTACGCCTGATAACGATAGGAAGTTTTAATAATGTTGTAGGTCAAAGTAGTACCGACATTTTATAGTCGGATATCTCTTGCAGTAACAGTATTTTCCCCAATAACCCTCAAGAAAGTTAAAAAGATTACCTAAGTTAAAAAAATGTAATATTTCTAGAAATCGGGACAATACGAGATAATTTAATTACAGATTTGTCAAAAAGTAACGTGCTTGTTGCAGAGTAACGTATGATGACATATGTGATATGCATGTGCTGTTATTAGTGTAACATTACTGTCATTGGTTGCTTTTGCACACGTGTATATAAATATACGAAATCAATTCGATTAGGTATTATTACGTTAAAAAAATGTCTTAAAAAATTAAATGCGCAACTGTTGGTATTTGTTACCTATAGAGTTTTTACTGTTTATATTAGTATTGTACATCAGGTCATTAGCATTCCTAAAAAAAAAACAGTTGTTGTATCCAATGCTTATTTTTATAAATACTTCTAACAAAGAAGAAAAAATACGGACGCTGGCACAAAATCGATAACGCTAACCTTAATTTTATCAATAATTAAGTTACGAGTTGAACCAAGATTAAACTATGCGATAAAAAAATATACAATACAAATAAACGAATTTAACAGTTAATGATGAAATTCATTTGAATTTGGTCGGAGACATAAAGAAAACAAATAATCTTTAATAGAGAAAATCGACTGAAATCCTTCTTACCACGACACTGTTAGTCAGTGAAAAAGAACCTAAGTAGTTCATTAGAAATAATGTCTTATAATAGTTTCCCGTTTTATTTTTTAGGTTTACTTAGATGACCATTGAATTAACAATACCTCTAGAGTTAGCTTCTTAGACGTTCATTAATTTCTTTCTCACTAGAAATTTGATTTCCTAAAATAACTCTACAAATTTGATTAATACCTACTATAAAAGATGCAATAAAAATTATTGATAATATTCACTGTACCCAAGAAAAGCACGAGTCTTTTTTTTAGTTTAACTTACAAGAGTGAAGATTTGTCGAAAATTATCCATAAATTTCATTGCAGGGATTATATTTTTTAACAAAATCTAATGAATCAATCGTCGTTGGTATGTATGGAAACGGTCGATTATTTCTGAAAGTAAAACAGCTAACAAAAAATGTGCAAGACAAAAGTTTTAGGGTTTTTCATTGTCCATTAGAATTTTAGAAAATTGAGTAGGTATACTGGATGAGTCAGAAAGCCGTTGAGAAATAAAGTTACTTTTTTTTTAATGGAACACCCTATATCTTACAATATTTTTGGATTTTTCATAAAATTACAATTTTTTTTTATTAAGTGCATTATCAGTCTAAACCTAATAGTTTCCGAAATATCGACTTTTGAAATGAGAAAATGACATTTTCGAACTTTGACAGCTTCTAGCTTTCTAACGGTACGCCCTAGAGCAAAACGGCTGACATGTATCTATCTTACTTTTTTACTACCTTCTTAAAAATGCCAACTTGCGTTAAACCGGAAGTACTATATTTCCGGCTTTTGAGCTACATCCGGTTTAACCGGAAGTTGCCAATTTTAGAAAGATAGTTAAAAACTAAGATAGGGACATGTACGCCGTTTTACTCTAAGACGTACCGTTAGAAAGCTAGAAGCTGTCAAAATTCAAAAATGTCATCTTTCACAAGTCGATATCTCGAAAACTATTAGGTTTAGACTAATGATGCACTTTATAAAAAATAATTGTAATTTTACGTGAAATCCAAAAATATTCTAAGATAGAGGGTGTTCCATTAAAAAGAAAGTAACTTTATTTCTCTACGGCTTTCTGACTTATCCTGTATACCTAATTTTTTAAAATTCTAATAGACTATAAAAAAACCCTAAAACTTTTATCTCGAATATTTTTTGCTAGTGGTTGTGCTTTAAGAAATAATAGACCGTTTCCATACATACCAACGACCCTGTATATATAGCATTTTATCCATTTAACCAATATAAATATAGTGAAATCGAGATGTCCTATAAAAGTGAAAGAATCTCTATTTAATGAAACATTTATTTGATATTTTACAATATTATCAATTAATTCAACAGTTTGAAACCAAAATGAAGTTACACATTTAGGTATGTAAAATTCCTGTTGGAATGCACTTTTCATATTGTTATTTCATTTTCCAAAATAAATTGCCTATTTATAATAGAAGCATCAGAAACATACATACAATCTCAAAAATCTTTGAGTAAATTAATAAATTGCCGAGCTGTCATATTACAGAACTCGACTGTTGTTTCAGAATTATATAGGGTAAAAGTGGAAGAGACGCCATCGTTTTTGCAAGTGTCAAATTTTATAAGAAAAAATGCAATATAATCAAATCGTTTATTTTTTGCAGGAAAGTTACACTTATACACTATGAGGCAGTAAACAATTTACGACATTATTTCAAAAAAGTAGAGATCTAGAAATTAAAATATCACAAGTCTCAAATGTGGGAGAGATGCCATGACACGAGGGAGGGATGCCATACATATAATTTTGTCTGATTAAGATTTTTTTTGCGGACTATTTCCCTCCCACAATTATTGCAATGGGGGAAGTATTTATTTTCTGAGCATTCTGAAATAGTAAATACCTTGTTCAAATTTAAGCCGTGGCGTCTCTCCTCGTTTCACAATATGCTCAAAATTTTCATCGAATAAATTACGTAGAAAAAAATATTTCTTAACAATACGTAACGCAATCAAGGGCAGCCGAACAGGCACTGACTCGTTACGACGTCAGCGTCGATAAGTAATTATTTCCAGTATAAAGTATAGTGCTATCTCTTTCACATCGCGAGATAAGGAATGTGTGGCGTCTCTCCTCATATGGCGTTTCTCCCACTTTTACCATATTGTTACTTAGTCAATCTTTAGCAATTTGAAATCTTTATTAACAAGTTTTAATTTACAAAATGAAAAATATCACTTTATAAACACACTTGTAGTTATGAATTATTTGCATATTTTGAAGTTTTGTGTGGTAAACGCACCCTGATGTTCTATCTCCGTTGCTGCTTCAATGTGTTCCAGGCCATATTATGGTACCTACTTAAACATATAACACATTGTTATTTGGAGATTCACAAATAAAATTGTCTCGATACATGTTTTGCTTAGTTTAGGTTGGTTAGGCAGCGTTTTATAAGGTAGATAAGATTGTTTTAGACCAAAGACTTCAATAAGTATTGAGTTTGGGTATTTCGCCCACTCTTCGTTAAATGAACGGTTCGTTTTATCGACAATAAACAAGAGTACCTTTTAATTAGTCTAAGATGCAAGCTACCCGTTTTTTTTTTAAGTCTTTATCATACAGGGTTTTAAAAGTTAAGAATCAAGTTGTAAAGCTTAGTCCACCCTTGGTAAACTATAAAAGCTAAATATGTTTCAAAGACACTATTTTAAGAGGTTCTTACTAGTGTCCATTACAATAAATTTTTATTAAATTATATTATGAACTGTGAAATTTATTGAAGAAAAACCGATTTCCAGCGGCGTCCTTCAGGGGCACATATCTCCGTAGGGAGTGCCTGTTAGGAAAAATTTTATAGGAACTGGTCATCTTATTTGTCCATGTTCTATCTGAATCGGAAAAATGTCCTACGTTTTCCCGGACATCCTGTATATCAGATTATCATAAATCGGGTTCTTCCGGATTGTACATATTATTATATACAGGGTCGTTGGTATGTATGGAAACGGTCGATTATTTCTTAAAGTAAAACAGTCAGCAAAAAATATTTTAGATGAAAGCTTTAGGGTTTTTCAAGGTGTATTAGAATTAAAAAAAGATAAGTATACAGGTTGAGTCAGAAAACCGTAAAGAAACAAAGTTACTTTTTTTTAAATGGAACACCCTATATCTTCGAATATTTTTGAATTTTACATAAAATAACAATTATTTTTCAATACGTGCATTATAAGTCTAAACTTAATAGTTTCCGAGATATCCACTTTTGAAATATGACATTTTTGAACTTTGACAGCTTCTAGCTTTCTAACGGTACCTTTTGGAATAAAACGGCTTACATGTCTCTATCTTACTTTTTTATTATCTTCCCAAGAAAACATCAACTTCCGGTTAAACCGGATGTAACTCAAAAGCCGGAAATACAGTACTTCCGGTTTAACCGGAAGTTGATGTTTTTGGAAAGATCATAAAAAAGTAAGATATGGACATGTAAGCCGTTTTACTCTAAAGCGTACCGTTAGAAAGCTAGAAGCTGTCAAAATTGAAATATGTCATTTTTCAAAAGTCGATATCTCGGAAACTATTAAGATTAGACCTATAACGCACTTATCAAAAAAATAATTACCATTTCATGTTAAATCCAAAAATATTCGAAGATATAGGGTGTTCCATTTAAAAAAAGGTAACTTTGCTTCCCTACGGTTTTCTGACTCATCCTGTATAATTATTTTTTTAAAGCTTTAATACACCTTAAAAATCCCTAAAACTTTTATCTAAAATATTTTTTGCTAACTGTTATACTTTAAGAAATAATCCACCGTTTCCATACATACCAACGACCCTGTATAACGATCTAGATACTTCCTCTATTGAAAGAATGTGTCCATATTTCTTTAAGAGACCTGAGTATAATATTTAAGCAAAAAAACAACACAGAGTCATTATCTCAATTAAGTTAATATTTAAAAAGTGGATAACATGTCTCGCCTTTAAGCCATCATCAGACCTGAAAAGATGTTAGTTAACACCCTTAAGTTCTCGAATTACTTGAAAAATAGTTTCCACCAGACGTTAGATCGATATTACTTGATGTGAAGGATTTATTCCCCAGCATTCCCCAAGTTGATTTCATCAATTTAGTTGATAGATTGCTGAGAATGAAGGGTTTGCCCAACTTATTAATATCGGGTCTACATTTCTTATTATCTACCATTGCAGAATTAAACTTCCTTCAGTTTAACCATAGAATGGTCAAGCGAAAGTCAGGATTGGCAATGGGATCTTGTCTTTCTCCATTCTTGAGCGAGGTGTTAATGAACAATTTAGAGAACAAAATCATAAACAGTAGATTGGCTGCGTTTCTGCTGGCATATAAAAAATATGTTGATGGTCATGTTACTAGTCTTATAAATTTTAAAAATTCTTTATGATGAACAAAGGAATTTAAATTAGAATTTGTATCTATAGTTTGTGGCGGCAATAATTCAGATCTGAGAGATTTCCTCAGTTTCGTAAATGATTTACATCAGAATATTGAATTTACACTTGAGATTGAAAATAATGGACGATGCCTTTTGAAGTCAATTATCTTTTCCACAGAATGTTGAAGCTACTTTTGTCTAGAAATGCGATCATTTAAGCATTTAATATAATACGATTGGTTGGCAGAAGAAATGGATACCTTTGACACTGAACAATAAACTTTATTATAAGTAAACAAATATAAACTAACCTATAATATCATACCTGCTAATACACAGAACCACAGAAATTATAGAACTTTAACTTATTTTGGCAACATTTCTTCACTATATTTAATGAGCATTTATTAAACCTCGCAATATCGCAGTAGCTTTCAGAACCAGTGACACGCTTAAGCGGCATTTAATCAACACTAAAGACAAAGTGGACCCTCTTTCAAAATCAGCAGTTTATTCGCTACATTGCGGAGATTGTCCAGCGGTGTATGTCGGACAATCGGGCAGAAAAATCGCCAGCAGAGTTCATGAACATCTTAGCTAATTTAATATATACCAGAATACTGATATAACCATCTGCTTTTGTGAATAAATGGTTCACAAAAGGAATCATGAATCAAAATATCAATTCCCGCCATCTAAAAATGTTAATGTTTTGTATGAATGGTATAAGGTATAAGGGTAAAAACTAGTTCCAGTAGAAAAACTAGAAATAGCGAAAGCTAAAAAGAGCCCTATCCTTACCTACTTTAACAAATTCTTTAATCCTGAGTCTTGTTTTGCTGCTAATGACCAACATCTAACCGCATAAATTTTATCCGGTCCGCCAAACTTAGTCTTTGATGCTGCGACTTTGGTACTTTCTTAGTTTATATTGACCGAGTTTATTCTCTAGATAATTGTATCTCTCCCCCCCCCCCCTCCCCTACTCACTATGTCTAGTATTTATTTCACGAGCCTTATACTATTGGAATTTGTTGTATTTATTTTTCTCTATACAATTTTTAGTTTAAGTTCTGACTATTGATCTGTAATGATGTGGTTGTAACGTTTATCTGTTGTTTGTATTCTAACATTTTCTAGTATTTTTTGGTGTATTAGGTCTATTAGTAGAATATCCTCACTTATTGGTGTTAACTGACATCTTCTTAGGTCTACTTTTTAAATATTAAATTAATTGAGACCGTGACTTCTGCTGGTTTTTTTGCTTAAAAAATTCCTCTATTGATATATTAGAAACTTTAAGTGATGCCATCAGTGTAAACGTAATCGTAAAAATTGACATCATTTATTGAAATAAAAAGTGATATTTTCGTGTGTTTTTTTTTTCTATCTGAACAAATTAAGATTAACAAAGATTTTCTACTTTTCTCGAAAACGAATCGACCGATTTTAAAAAATCAAACGTCAAAATAAAGCACTTTGAAAGACCTTTCAAACAAGCTATGTATTACTTGATACCCCTTGTCATTTAAAATTTTTAAGGGGATGACCCCGGGGGGCAGAGGGTAACAGGGGGTGAAGTAGTTTTTGGTTAAAAAGTTGTCCCCTTTGGCAAATCTTTTGACGTATCTCGGCGTTTTTTCTTTTAATCAGTGGTTTTCGATAAATCCGTGGTGGGAAGTTTTCAAATGAACACCCTGTATATATGTCGTTCATGCACACACTATACGTATAGTTCATGTATAGATTATTATGTAAGTTATGTTATAAACACATATATTATGTTTCAAACGTGTGTCGTTTGATGAGAGTCGCCATGTTTTCTAATAAAAAGCGCTTGCTTCGTTTAAAATCATTTGAGCGCGGTTTCGAGGCACTTCTACGCACGACCGTCGTAAATATATGTAATTTTTTTTTAAAGGAATATAGCAACTCGGTATTTTGGGGGGGGGGGGGACAAATGATATTGTGTCCCCTCCGTCATTATTTGGGGGGGAAAATGTCCCCCTGTCCCTGTTACCGTCATACGCTAAACCTAGCCGATTCGTCATTTGTTTGGTGCATGTTCTTTTAAATATTTCGTACCCACATTTTCGAGTTATCTTTGATTATTTGGTTGATATATTGATAATATTATGTATTACCAATATTTGCTTGTTTTGTGCGTATTATTGCCTTTTAATGAGTGAGATCTAAAATGTTAGGTTAGAAGTTTGACATCTTCAACCACGTACGAGAATAACGAAACGCTGTGTAAGCGTGTCTCTACATCTGCGTTAACTGTAATGAATGGCGGTCACTTCAAGTGTCTGTTGCCATTGATAATATTGAAATTATTTTATGAGTGAAAGGGGTATTCATGCATTTTCACCATGACAAATATGTTCAAGATGTTGTCCACCCTGCGGTCTTCGGTAGGCCTAACTCATCCCAAAAGGATCAAATATTATTTTACCATTGCTGGGATTTAAACATGATTAATTGATTTTTATTTTCTCCTGTCTTAGGCATACCAATTTCACTTACAAAGAACTTGTACCATGCACATGGGATCCAAAGTTGATGAATGAAAACCATGTGGTAATGACCTTCTCGAAAAAATTTGAATATGGAATTATTATTCATGGTTTAAGGTTTTTGTCGGGAGCGAGAGACTGACTTAAGACGGAAGCGAGTAATAAATCTTTGGTGGTCAAGTAAATTTTAATTGCGAATTGTATTTTTTTTTTAATGGACCGTTACGGCTTTTATTTAAAAGAAAAAAACATTGTTTTTGTTTTTTAGGACAAGATCTACATACAGTGGTCTAATTAGGATATTTTTAATATCAAAAGCAGGGTGGAGGGGTATATTAGTTTTAGTAAGACGAGTTAATGCTTTTTTGTTTTATATTTAAATATAGTTTAAAAATTTAATCATTTCTGGCCTAAACTGTCCATAACAAGCTAAAAAATAATATATTTATGCTAACAAAAAACAAACTTCAATTGTTATATAATTTGAATGAAAAATTTAATAAGCAAGACAAATTTTTACAAAATAATGTGTTTCCTATTGTCTGACAGCAAGTAACCCTTATTATAAATGCACAATACAAATTTCGGTTTAAAATATGATCATATTATTTTTGAACGAAAGTATATCTGTTTAGTTACAATACAGGTAGTTTTAACATTGTATAGATCGATCCACCCATAACTTTATCTTTTACAATAGGGTCGGATAATTATAACAATAGAACAGGCCGATAATTTAGGATAAATCCATTAATACATATGCAATGTTTATGGTATATAAAAAAAAATCTTATTTTTTTGACCCTAGATGCAGGTGTCCCTCAAGGCGCCGTACTCTCCCCAAATCTTTTCAACATCTATATCCATTTCAAAATCCCCTGAAAACTCCCCAGCCCTCTACGCAGATGGTACCGCCTTCATCGTAAGGTCACTGAGCCCTCACATAATCACCAAAAAACAGCAAAATGCAGCAAACGAATTCTCCAGTTATTGCGTAAACTGGCCTTTCAACGGGATCAACCTGGCTGGCCGCGATATCCCCTGGTCCAACACAGTAAAATACCTTGGTATCACGCTCGATAAAACCCTGTACTGGCGACACCACTTCCAAAACACCCTTAACAAGCTAACTATATCCCATCTTAAGCGCCACAGCTCCCTTAGCCATAAAAAAAACTTCTATTCATTCAAGCTGCCATCCGCCCCGCACTAACCTATGGTTCAGCAGCATGGGTTACGCATCCCTATCCAGCCCGAACCGTCTCCAATCTCTTCAAAATTGTTACATCCGAACAGCCGTGGATATCCCATGGTTCATCCGGAACGTAGACTTCCATCGCGATATCAAACACACCCTTCTATCACAGTACCTCCAAGAAAGAGATACCAAAACTCTCATCTCCGCCTCCAATCACCCCAACTCCCTCATCAAAAAAGCCTCCAACTACGACATCGATGCACCTCATCGACATAAATGCCCCAGACACCAGTTTCTATAAGTGTAGCCACTACCCTACATTTCCAACTCCATAGGAATAGCTCAGCTTAGCTGAGAATGGTGAGACCCTGCGGAAAGAAGCGCAGGGAGGCGTGGATAGCAAACCTAGGGGGAATAAGCGGAGTTCAGAGCGTAGGTAGCTCTAGACTCTGATTATTCCTTCAAGTGGGCTCACCTCCTCACCGTTATTTTTTTTTACATTTACAAGAATTTACAAATTGAAGGTCTATAAAGGTGTCTTCACCTTCACTAAATTCGAGGGACTCGTCTCTAAAGTTAACTGACATAGTAAGTGGTTCTACCATTTCTTCCATCATGTCGTCTAATTCCCACATTTTGTTTTCCTCCTTAGTTACATGTTTTAAAGCTTCTTCTCAATTTTCCCTCGTGATAATTGAGTTATTGGTTAATGAATGTTCCTTTTATTTTAAATGTAGTGTAATTTCCTGCTACATAGCCTATCATTTGGATTCATATTAACTCAACTAGATTTCATTTGCCACCTTTAGCTGCAGGTATTTTCAAACCCCTGGACAAGCCTTTTATAAATGCTTGACGAGAGCTTTAAATATTTTTTTCCTGCCATGTCTTTTGCGCTAAATGTCCTTCGTTGAGCCAGGTCTTGCCTCAATAAAAAATTTCCTTTTTTTCCTTGCGATATCCGCTAATATCTCTTAGATACTGCCGATGCCGTCACCACAAAATAATATCTTATCTATTCAGTAAGATTAACTTTTTAAATTTTAAATTTATATAAAATTTGCCACAATTTCTTTCTTCCTAGGTTAGTTCAGATTAGTTTAGGTTAGTTAGAATAAATAGAGTATAGTAGGAAAATAACATATTCTCGGACGAGGATGCAAATTTGCAAGCGTCTGAGGATGAGATTATGATTTTCCTATGAGGTGCACAACTGTTTTTTATGCGATCGAAAATGAAATAGAATAAATTGCAAGATTGTACATTTGTATGATGTGAATAAACAAACACAGGCAATTGAAGAATAAGGTTGTAAAAAAAAGTATGTAGTCAAGGTGTACAATCTTTTGCATTGTGTTTAATTTTTAATTTCCATTTGACCATTATATACTGTGACCATAGTGTTTCTTTTAATATTCTTGATTGTAAGGGAAAGCGACTTTACATGACATTATACTTCGCACTGAGTGTTGCTATTGTTTTTCTTTTGGTTTCTAGGAGTTAAATGAAAAATATTGTCACTCAAAACCCAATATTATATTAGTGGCGCAGCAGTCGAAACCATGAAAATGAATTCAAATCACCAATGATAACAGAGCATTTTGACAGTTTCCATGATTTCGACTGGTACGTCACTGAACATAATATTGTGTTTTCAGAGTAACAAAATAGGCTCCTTCTTACTACGGTATTGCGTTTTTATTTATACGCTATTATTCAGTCCTATGATCAAACACACAAGTTAACTCTAGATGCTAACTTCAAAATTAACTGTTTTTCAACCACAGTGAAAAATAAACAAGTAGGCCTTTTTCTGTTGTTGTCATGGGAACGGTACGTTAAAAATAACTTGTGCGTTTGATCATAGGGCTGATTATACGCTAAATGTGCTTCGCAGCTATATGACGAAGTTTATTTTAATTTCCCTTTTTTTATTACCACAATTATAATTATCAATCAATGTTTGATTATGGCCATTTATAATATTGTCTATTTAGTGTTAGCTTTAGTAAGAAAGGTCCTAAATGTCATAATTTGTGCCATGGCATATACGTACATTCATACATACGTCAAAAGAGAAATAATAAGAAATGTATTTTATTTCATACTGTATTGTAAAACAAACCTTTACATATTTGAATTTAGTTCAGAAAATAAGGTTTTACAGCAATAAGTCCGGTAAAATTTTTTTACCGGACTAGTCCTGTAAAATTTCTTTACCGGACTGAAATTTGTAAGTTTTAGTTTAATCAATGTCAAACACACAATGTTTCCGCCAGTAAATATAAGCACTTTTCAAATATACGACGCAGAATAAAATTTCATTATAATTTCAAAACATAATTATAATTTTCAACAGAACAGTATGAAATAAAATATTGTACGTCATTCGTCCGGCAAATCCTTTACAGTATTCGTTTCAAAATTCCAGACTCGGCTCCTTCGTCGCCTCGTCTCGAAACATTTCACACATACTGTAAAAGTTGATTTATCGGACTTATAACGTAAATATCTATTATCGGTATTTTAAATATGGAGCAAGAATTCCGATATAATGATTGTGCGAGTGGGTATATTTTAATGCCATCCAATATGAGACTACGGATAAACTATTATCGTAACCCATTTGTCGTTATAAAATATACCTTTTAACGAGGCAATATATATTATGCATAAATCGAAATAATATTTAGTCTTTTGTAGGTAAAATAGCAATGTTAGGTTCTTAAATGGGATTAGATACTTTATATTATATTACTTCAACTCCAATACTGGCTAGTTTTAATTTGCAGCACACGATTTTATTTTTGTTAACCCTGTACATTCTCATTTTACTCACTTTCCTTTTTTTACACAATATTGTATCAGCGTAACGTCAAAATATTCGTGGCTAGTGTTCGGACTTAATAATAATAACAAATATTCATAATTACTTACTGCCAACACGAAAGTGCGATAAAAATGGCTCTTAAATAGTACATTATTCAACAAGCATATAATGATGACTGTTATTCACGCGGATTATGTTTATGACACGAGCCGTAGGCGAGTCTCATAAATCATCCAAGTGAATAACAGCGATTATATGCGAGTAGAATACTGTACTTTGCCCAGGACTACCAAATAATTTTAGCTACAATTAAGTACCACATATCTTTATTTTTAAATAACTGACATTGAATTAATAACATTGAAACAATATATTGAACTTCTCACTAACTAGCAAGAAAAATTATTTGTTAACATTAATATTAACGTTTGTATTTACACAGTGTGTTAAGTTAAACGTAGGAATCAACCTTAAATCTACATTGATATTTTGGAAGAACTAACCTTTTGACGTTTCAAATTAAAATTAAAAACTGAAGCGCAATTGTCAAAATAATAAACAAGGTGCCATGGTGTTGCCATAGCTACAAGCGCTGCGAATTGACGTTCATGGCATGCTCTGTTTTTTATTGTACGCACAAAATCCTTTTGAAATCATATGATTTCATTATACACCGTGTATATTGAATATTATACACTGGTGTATATTGGATATTATTATTATTAAGGAAACACATGTATAATGATCATGTTGTATAGTAGTCGTGTACAAAAAGTTTATAGATTGTTCTATAGTTGAATTGCAAGGGACAGAAATGTTTAAAAACAAATTATAGTTGACAGATCGAAACGATGACTTTGACATCAATAGACAACTCTCCAAATACCCTTTGTCTCTGGCTAGCATGTTACTTTTAATTCGAGACGTATTGTGCAACTCCAGAGATGCTCTATTATGTTTTTATTCACTTTTAACACTATAATAAATAAAGAAAGGGTGTTGCAAATCACGTTGTCTCTTAAGTATTAAATTATACCAGTATTTTTGAGTTGAGCACAACCACCTTACTGAAAGGTAATCAAATTCCCTTAGAAAATAGAAATAAGTAAAACTACGCTATCACTTCGATTACTATGTTAAAACTAGTAAATCAATAACGTTTTTGATGTTAGGTACTCTTTACACTTCTAGTCAATATTAGTAGTGTCGTAATGGGAAGAAGCACAACCCCCCTCCACTTTTTATGACCTTGACCTTGACCTAACCCGAATGACCTTGGATGACCTTGATCTAACCCGGATGACCTTGACCTTGGATGACCTTGAGCTAACCCGAATGACCTTGGATGACCTTGACCTAACCCGAATGACCTTGGATGACCTTGACCGAACCCGAACGCCCTTGACCTTGGATGACCTTGACCTAACCCAAACGCCCTTGACCTTGGATGACCTTGACCTAACCCGAATGACCTTGGATGACCTTGATCTAACCCGGATGACCTTGACCTTGGATGACCTTGAGCTAACCCGAATGACCTTGGATGACCTTGACCTAACCCGAATGACCTTGGATGACCTTGACCGAACCCGAACGCCCTTGACCTTGGATGACCTTGACCTAACCCAAACGCCCTTGACCTTGGATGACCTTGACCGAACCCGAATGACCTTGGATGACCTTGACCGAACCCGAACGCCCTTGACCTTGGATGACCTTGACCGAACCCGAACGCCCTTGACCTTGGATGACCTTGACCGAACCCGAACGCCCTGGACCTTGGATGACCTTGACCGAACCCGAACGCCCTTGACCTTGGATGACCTTGACCAAACCCGAACGCCCTTGACCTTGGATGACCTTGACCGAACCCGAATGACCTTGACTAATCCGAATTTGACCTTGAGTAACCCGGGCTTCACCTTGAGCAACTCGACCTTGAACTTGACCTTCAACTTGGCTTTGATCTTGACCTTGAACTTGACCTTAGCATAACCCCCCACCATTATAACGTCGGCTTTATAAACCATTTCAAGTAATTTGATTTTTAGTGTAAGTCACGAGTTTTAGTGAATAACAAGTGAACAACAATAATAATTGATTACAATGAATTACGTGTGTGAAAACTGTGGAACGGCATTTACTCGTAGCTATAGTATGGAACGGCATAAAAGAGAATCGTGTGTATCAAGATTTAATAATGAAGATTGGGGTAAGCGACGTAGAGTTGATGGTGCTGCATCAACGTCGACTATGCAAACTTGCACCTTATGTAACGTAAATGTGCCACACAATCAAATGTTTGCGCATCAGAGAACATTACAGCATAAAGAAAAGTCCTGTGTGACGGTGTCCCACGGTGTTCAAGTTATACAAGGCGCATTTAAAAATAGGCTTATATCTTATCGTATAAATAGTGATGGTGAACATGTAGACTACACATTATTTTTCGAAGAAATTAAACCCCGAGTGTTGGCTTTGATGAGTGAAATATTACGTGTCCAAAAGTCCTTAAAAATAAACATGGTTGTTGTTGGTCGATACTTTCTACCATCGCAGGAAACATTTAGTGAAAAGTCATTTAATACCTCCAATGAAATAGTTGTAATAGGGAGCGACTTGGATGATGTTTACCAATCATTTGTGGAGGCAATGAAAGCTCAGTCAACCGAATTTCAGGAGAAAGATTCAGGTATTTAAGAATTATTAGAAAATGAACAGATTAAATAAATATTGTTTTTGACATTTGAATGGTTAAAGTGCTCTAAAGTAATTAATTCCATTTTTATTTGCAGGTTGGGCTCTGGAGAAAATACTTCATCTAGAAGTGAATATTAACAAGTATTCACCTCTGGGTGGTTCATCATATATACCGTTGCCGCAATGCATCAACGCCAAAAAAGCTGTGGTGAATGTAATCAATCAGGACGAATGCTGTTTTGCTTGGGCCATTACATCAGCATTATTTCCTGCAGCCATGGCTTCGACACAACTCACATCGTACCCCCACTACTCAACAGTCATAAATGTAACAGGTATGGATTTTCCAGTAAAATTGAGCGGTATCACAAAATTTGAAGAGATGAATAATATTTCAGTTAATGTATACGGTTTGGAGAGTAGTTTTGAAGATAATAAATTAAAATATGAGGTGGTCGGACCACTAAGATATGCTACAAGGAAGCTACAGAAGCACGTAAATTTGCTTATGGTTACGAAAGATTGTAATATTAAAGGCCGCAGTAATAAACATATTTGTGACGAAAGCTGCTCAACAAGTCATTATTGTTGGATAATTGATTTATCTCGTCTAGTATCCAGCCAAATTTCACGGCATCATGATAGACTATATTTTTGTGACGGTTGTCTTATATATTTTCGTTCACCAACAGCTTTAATAATGCATCAAAAAAATGATTGTAAACACATCTATTCATTGACACCGTCAACGGATCTAAAAATTGATAAATTTGGAAAGAGCATACCGGAAAATATGTTAAAATTTGAAGGTATAGAAAAGCAAATGCGAGTTCCTTTTGTCGTTTATGCGGATTTTGAATCCGTTTTAAAACCAGTCGAAACTGTCGAGCCCAATCCCACAAGTTCTTATACCATAAATAATTTCAAGCACGAACCATACTCTTTTGCATATCTGATAAAATGTTCTTTCGACGATTCAATTTCCAAGTTTGAGCTATATCGCGGAAAAGATGCTGGTAAAGTTTTTGTAGATTCCATAGAAACCGATTTAAGATATCTTTACAATACCTATTTAAAGGATATAAAGCCAATGAACCCATTAACACTTAGTGAAAAAACAGAGTTTGAAAATGCCACACTATGTGGTATATGTGAACAACCTTTTGAGGAAAGTGATATAAAAGTAAAGGATCATTGTCACATAACTGGTAGAAAAAGGTATGGTGCCGCACATTCAATTTGTAACCTAAATTATAAAGTACCTACTTTTGTACCAATCATATTTCATAATTTAAGCGGCTACGACAGCCATATGTTTATAAAAGAATTATGTAGATATGGTGACAAAATTGACGTTATAGCTCAAAGCAAGGAAAAGTATATATCATTTACAAAGAACATTTACATGCACGATTATGTAGATCAGAAAACTGGTGAAACAAAGAGAAAAAATTTAAAGCTTCGATTCATCGACAGCTTTAAGTTTCTATCAACATCACTGGAAAACTTGGGTAATGGTTTAAGTGTTAACGATTTTAAGGAAACACGTAAACATTTTGCTGACGTGCGTGAATTTAATTTGATGCGTCAAAAGGGTGTTTTTCCGTACAATTTTATCGATTCAATTGAAAAAATGAATTTTGCAACTCTTCCACCTAAAAATCAGTTTTATGACACATTACGAGAAGAGCACATAAGTGATGAATGTTATCAGAGAGCCAAGGAAGTGTGGAATTTATTTGGGTGTAAGAATTTAGGGGATTACTCTGATTTATATATAAAATCAGACGTTTTATTATTAGCAGATGTTTTCGAACAGTTTCGCGATACTTGTTTGCAAGTTTATAAATTGGACCCCGCACAGTATTTTACCCTACCAAGTTTATCTTTTGATTGCATGTTGCGCATGACCCAGGTAAAGTTAGAGCTTTTAACAGACATTGATATAATTCACTTTTTTAAAAAAGGTATTCGCGGCGGGATAAGTCAGTGTACTGAAAGGAAGCACATCGCAAATAATTCCTATTTACCCAACTACGATCCCTCAGAACCTTCTTCATTTATATCATATTTAGATGCAACAAACCTATACGGTCATAGTATGTCCCAAGCATTGCCCTTTGGTGGTTTTCGATGGCTATCAGAACGTGAAATTTTAGATTTAAATATTATGAATGTGGGTGATGAAAGTCCGCACGGATACGTTCTGGAAGTAGACGTGCATTATCCGGAAGAATTGCATGACTTACATTCTGATCTTCCTTTCTTAGTGGAAAATATAATGCCACCTACAGAGGAGGCAAAGTTGTCCAAATTGATTCCCAATCTTAAAGATAAAAAGACGTATATTGTTCATTATAGAACTTTAAAACAAGCCATCGATAACGGTCTAATGGTAATGCGGACTCATAGAATTTTAAAATTTGATCAGTCAAAGTGGTTAAAGAAATATATCGATTTTAATACGGATTTGCGTAACAAGTCAACAACAAAATTTGGTAAGGATCTGTTTAAATTGATAATAAATGCTATTTTTGGAAAAACTATGGAAAACGTTGAAAATCGTAAAGATATAAAATTAATAACACAATGGGAAAATGGTGTAGGTAAAGTTGGGGCAAGAGCATTAATTGCTCGTCCCAATTTTAATAGTAGATCCATATTTACAAAAGATTTTGTCGCGATCCACATGGATAAATTAAAAATTATTTATAATAAACCTATATATATTGGTTTTTCCATATTGGATATCTCGAAAACAGTAATTTATGATTTTTTCTATAACTTTATTAAAAAGAAGTTTGGCAGTAATGCTTCCTTACTTTACACGGACACGGATTCTTTGATATTAAAAGTGTTCACCGATGATTTTTATCGAGTAATTGCAGAGAACCCAGATAAATTCGACACCTCAAATTATCCCGAAAATAATAAATTTAATGTAATTAAGAGAAAATCAGTGTTGGGTAGAATGAAGGATGAATTTCCATGTGATCCGATAATCGGTTTTTTTGGAACTGGGGCAAAAGCTTACTACGTAAAATCATTGAACAACGAATTAAAAAAAGCCAAAGGGATAAAAAAATCAGTTATCGAGAAGGAGCTTCATTTGGACGATTACCGAAAAATCGTTGAAAACGGCGGTTTAATATTTAGGAAGATGAAAACTTTTCGAAGTGAATTACACGATATTTACACACAAGTTATTAATAAAATTGCTCTTAGTCATTATGACGACAAGCGTTTCATAATTCCATCAACCACAAAAACTTTACCTTGGGGACATAAAGATATAGAGTTTTATAGTGCGGACCCTGAAGAAAATTTAGCAAATTTACTGAAAGTAATTCAATATTTTGTATAGCTTTGTGATAGAACGCTCCACTGGCAAATCCATATTTAGTAGAACTTTAAGTTAAAAAAATAGTGATCATAACATAGGAATGTGTAGGACAGTTTGTAGCATAAGTTGTTTATTTGCCCTTGGCAAGTAGTAGTGAGGTCGAAAAGGGCGCACGAAGGTGCCCTTGTCGGTTAGAGTCGAGAAGCGGGAATTGAGAAGTGGGGGGTGGTCTTGATGTGTATAAAGACAGTCGACCCAAGAGCAGCAGATCAGTTCACAGTTGTTGTACGACTTGTGTGTGTATTACTGTCTTAGTAGTGTTAAAAAAAAAACAAAGTTGAAAAAATGGAGAGCGACTTATTGTCAGAATTTAGCTTCGGAAGTGCGGCTGAAGAAGCAATGTTGGAGGGATTTGACCCTTCGTCCCTCTTAACACCGCATACCGTCGCCGAATGGGCCATGGACCAGAGCGAACGGACGGAACAAGGTCGTGTAGAGGACGAGGCCTGCAACAATATGTTGGCCGAAATTTCTACTCGACAACATCTGGAGCAGCGGGACCAGAACGTCGTCGTTTTAAGCGATGTTGTTGTGAAAAAGGCGAGCCCAGTAGCAGGTGGAAGCAAATTAGAGAAGTTGCTGAAAATGCCAGGACCACGGAGCTTGTCGCTACAGAAAAAGAAGCCCACCGACTTGCCAGTAGTGGCGACAGCAGCAACGGCGTCCGGACATTCTGGCCAGTCTTTTAAGAGGCCCAAATCTCCTAGTGCAGGGCTGAGGCCATTGAAGAAGCGGCGCGTAGAGGAGACAACAACGACGGAGAGCGAACCTCAATGGCTGCGTGAGTTCTCGCCCAGCCAAAGAGAGGCAGTGGCTGCTGCGTTTAGCATTAGACAATCTATAGTTAGGGACATGAAAGACAGTGTAAGTGAAGTGAAGGAGTGCGAGAGACAAATTTTAGAATTAAGGAAAAGGATGGAGGCGGCACAGGAAAAGATAGCAAAGTGTAAGCAGCGGCTTAAACACTTTTGCCACTTTTCTTATGCCGCGGATATGTAAGATATGGATAAGTTAGTTGTAGGTGTTTATGTTAGATTTTAAGTCTTAGATATTAGGAATGTAAAAATTGTACACATTATACCATTAAAAAAGATTTGCGGTGTTAGATATTAGCAATGTAAAAATTGTACATATTATATTATACAAGTTATAACAATAAAAGTTATAATATTACATTATATAATTTGTTTTATTTTACTGAACTTCAGTAACAATAAAAAACACTAGGGAACAAAAAAGTATTAAACCTAAAATGTTGGACATAGTCTAAACTATACATCTCCATTTTTTTAAATTTCATTGAGAGAAAATTTAATAATTCTTCGTTTCAACCGTTTCGAATATTAATTAATTTTTTTTAGGGATTTCCGATAACTTTAGAGCTAAGAAGTATTAAACTTAAATTACTGGGCGTAGTCTAAGCTACACAGTACCATTTTTTAAATTGCAATTAAATAAAAATTGATATTTCTTTTTTTCACCCAGTTCCTATTTTCATTAATTTTTTTTAGGCATTTCCGATAACTTTAGAGCTAAGAAGTATTAAACTTAAATTACTGGGCGTAGTCTAAGCTACACAGTACCATTTTTTAAATTTAAATTAAATAAAAATTGATATTTCTTTTTTCACCCAGTTCCTATTTTCATTAATTTTTTTTAGGCATTTCCGATAACTTTAGAGCTAAGAAGTATTAAACTTAAATTACTGGGCGTAGTCTAAGCTACACAGTACCATTTTTTAAATTGCAATTAAATAAAAATTGATATTTTTTTTTTTCACCCAGTTCCTATTTTCATTAATTTTTTTTAGGCATTTCCGATAACTTTAGAGCTAAGAAGTATTAAACTTAAATTACTGGGCGTAGTCTAAGCTACACAGTACCATTTTTTAAATTGCAATTAAATAAAAATTGATATTTCTTGTTTTCACCCTGTTCCTATTTTTATTAATTTTTTTTAGGCATTTCCGATAACTTTAGAGCTAAGAAGTATTAAACTTAAATTACTGGGCGTAGTCTAAGCTACACAGTACCATTTTTTAAATTGCAATTATATAAAAATTGATATTTCTTGTTTTCACCCTGTTCCTATTTTTATTAATTTTTTTTAGGCATTTCCCATAACTTTAGAGCTAAAAAGTATTAAACTTAAATTACTGGGCGTAGTCTAAGCTACACAGTACCATTTTTTAAAGTGTAAAAAGTTAAAAATTAAAAATTTGGTATCATCCCCTAATAGCCGGTACTACCCTGAGGAAAATAATAATATGAATTTGGTATTTTATGGACAAACTATGCAATTAAGCGTAAAAAGTGTAGGACCAAAAATGAAGAGCACAACTTGTTATATCAGAATTAGATTAAAAAATAATGGAAAAAATTGAAGAAAATAGGGAAACAGCAAATATAGTACCATTTTTTTAATTTTTCTAAGAAAGGGCGACTTTGGCTGTAATTTATGAAAAAACAGTAAAAAATATCGCAAATAGTTACTGGACAAAGTGATAGAGGCAAGTTTCCTTAATATAAATCGAATTTTTAAAATCGAAAAAGAACCATTTTAAAAAAGTGAGTTTTTGGCTATTTTTAGATGTGTAACTTTGACGCCTTATTGCGTGAAAACGGTTGAAAATAAAAAAAAACGCCGAAACACGTCTAAAATATTTTAGAAAACTTGAATAGAAAAATAGGTTTTTTTCAATTTAAAATTTATAAATCGTAAAATGTAAGCTTAACGTATTGAAATAAGCGAATTAAGGAATGAAAATAGTTTGTCGGGAATATGCGGAAACGACTCGCGAGACCCGGGTGGGTTTGAACAAGTTCAGGTTGGGGTTAGCGGGGGTTGGGACGGCGTTCTTGTAGCGTTAAAAATGCTACAATATTGTATGACTATGTATATAATTTTTTACCTAAATAAATAATACAAAATGTATAAAGTGTTTTATTAACTGACACCTTAAAATAATTAAATTTTAATCATGTTTAGGGTAAGCTTTGAATAATAATAATAATACCGTACCACAATAAATTGGTCCGGAATAACTAAACTACGCTCAAGTCTTTATGTGGCCCTCCGAAGAGGACCTGGGGAAGGGGGTTCGGGTGGGTCAGGGTTCGGGCGGTCGCATAGGAAAGAGAATAGGACTTATCGTAGTCCTTCTACGGAGTGGTTGAGTCCGCAGGACCGGCGTCCATATCATCTTCAAAATCCCACCAAGACGTGGAATCGGCTGGACCCCTAAAGTCATCGCTGACTTCTACCGATCCCGCATCCGATGTGGAGTCCGCAGGTCCAGTGGTCTCAACATTTTCAACTCGCCTCGATGGTGGTGGTCTGTTGGGTCGAGGAACAATTTCAGTCTCATCGCTAAACAGCGACGAGCCACGGCTTGCAGGTCCTTCTTGGGGTCGAGGAACATATTCAGTCTCATCGCTAAACAGCGACGAGCCACGGCTTGCAGGTCTTTCTTGGGCCATGTCCAAGATGTATATGAATTAGTTGTGAAGCTCTACTCGTATTTATTGAAAAATTGTGGTAGGGATAACTTTTGAATGTACAATCCTAGATGTGGATAAAACCATATTTTCACATCAAAATACATTAGTTAGTTGCAAGCAACCATGGCAGAATATCGTTCAGACATTTTTGTTGATATCCAGGGCTACCATTGTTCTTTTGGATATTTTCCAAAAGAAATAGCAATTTACGATGGGTTTCGTGCCGCCAATTATTTATTTAAACCTCCTTTTCATAAAAGTATGTTGTCTGTTAATGAGCTAAAGAGTGTTGAATGGGCCGAAAATTATCATGGATTGAAGTGGGAGTCTGGAAATATAGAATTGTGTGAACTTAATAACATATTTAATCATATATTGAGATTGTATCAATCACCCAAGGTTTACGTAAAAGGTAGTGAAAAGATGAAATTTCTAAAGAAGTTTATAAGCGAAGAAATTATGATCAATATTCCCTGTGAACGAGAACCGAAACTAAGTAAATTTAAGAGGCTTCCACCATGTTTTTTCCATCCGACAACGCAACCATGGCACTGTGCAACATCGAACGTAAAACTACTATACAATTATAAGAATTGTTATCAATAAAAATTGTATTCTTAATATTAATTCCATTGTATTATTAGTCCTGAGTTAGGTGAACCATGGGTTCAACAGAAAAAAAAAATTAGATTTGGTTAGGAATATTACATTTTTATTAAATAACATAATATCTTTATCCATAGTAACACAATCGAGAAATTATTTCTCGAAAGTGTCGTGTCACCCTGGATATGTGACATTAAACAACTAACTACGCTCAATTCTTTATGTGGCCCTCCGAGAAGGACCTGGGGATGGGTAAGAGGGGGTCAGGGTTCGGACGGTAGTCGATTCCGGTGGTAGCTGCTTTATTTGCAATACAATTTACATTCTATTGCAAATAAGGCATGAGTCCTGATGAAAGACCGTAAACAGTCTTGCACGACAAGCACTACACCAAGAGTGATCTTGCATAGCTCTATTCAATCCTATTGTAAAATGGGTCTGGATGAAACCAACATCATGTATACCCGCAAATCTCGTTGTGTAGCAATACATACACAAGTTGACATGAAGGCCCCATTTTACATAAGATTGCACTATGCAAAATCTTTCTCTTAACCTACCACCCCTACGATGTACTCGTCTATGTTGATGACATTGAACGCGTCGTTCTTCATCGCTCGAATAACCTCGGAGTGAGAATCAGGGTTAAATCGGCGCTGTAAATGTCGTGCTAACTATGAGTTTTGAGAGAAACAGAGGCCCCATATGACAACGCCTCTGTTTGTGTACACCAGCCAAAGACCAATCTTTCATTGTGTACTCCAGCTCTAGCATTTAAGCAAACCATCCCCACTTCATGTTGAAATGAACATCGTTTGCATAAACGTTATAAGCTCTCCCAACTTGTCTTACTTGTAATAAAATTTACCTTCTATTACAAATAAGACAAACCCTTTGAGGTGTTATCAAAAACAACCTCGCATCACAAACGAAGCACTTCTCGTGGTTTCGTAAGTTCCTACCGATCCTATGCGTCGAATGTGTTTGGTAGTGGATATCCTCAGGTGTTCCATGACGAGCCGTGGCATAGCACGCCAAACACAACAAGTGATAACCACCAACACGCACATAGGACAACATGCGGCAGTAAACTTCACCCAGATGTTGGGCTGGAATATTAACATTCCGATTAACAAAGTTTATTCTTCGTTCCAATGGGATATTATTATTATTCTGCCCCTCATCACTAGCGAAACCTTCATCATCAGAGCTTGTTGCCATCGTGATGCTTGAGTTAGAAATAAAATAAACTTTGAAAGTTGTGCTGCTTTTATCTCATTATCCCCACCTACTTTTACAAATATGCTAGCTATTTTGTGTGTTATGGCGTGTGTCTGTGTGCTTGCCCAATGGTATTATAAAATAAAACCATAGAAATACTAAATATCTAAGTTTATTATTATAATTATTATTATTATTATTATAAAGTTATAAAAAGAAACTACAAAACTTAGATTAAAATATAGATTTGTTAGTAACTGAACCGTTTAAGATATTATAACTTAAGAATGAGTCGTGAATAACCAACGCATAAACTTTAGTGTCTTTGGGAAATTTACTGGTTCGTGTTTCAAACTCCAATTTCACATCCACGGTGGACGATTTGATAGCTTCTGGCTGATGACTGCAATCAACGATGAAAATGGGGTTGTCAGGATAATCGACGAAATTTAACATTGGGTCGACCATTTCTCGTCCGTAGTAGCTACTTTGGAAATTCGCATAGGTATAGTAAGCTGTCGCATATAATTTTTTTCCAAATTCTAAATTCCACCGTTCATATGGGTAAACAGTAGAATTAAGGTATACTCGAAGGTCACTTATATTGGCTGCAGTAAACTGAGTGGCATCTTTGGCTTTATTGTCGCAATAAGTACTATTCTGAAACCCAATAATCAAATATCTCGGTTTTTCAAGACTCGTGCTAGTCCTTAAAGCCCACACGTCTGATGATGTTTGTCGTAAAGCAGGTAGTTCGTAAAGATCCCATTTACGATATGCCATTGGAATATTTGCGCTATTTACGCCTTTATTCATGCGAGACATTATCTTTAGCTTTTGACGATCATCTGGAATTATATGACGAATTTTCCATTCGATTTTATCAATACCAATGTCTGCTTCCACTTCGCCGACATAACAATTGGTAAAATTTCGAGCGATAATTAAAATAAGCTCTTGCTTAACATTAAAAATTCCTTTCGTATAATCCTCTGCAAAACCCATAAGATACTTTAGCGGGAGCTTTCCGGAAAATACATGGCTTGTGGCATCAACAAGAGCTTGATTATTTTCATTTAGACCCCATCCACAAACCATTAGAGAATTGTTTTGTAAGGCGCCGAAGGATGCCATCGTTTTCAGTGTTGTAGTAATACCTGGTTTTCGGACAACTGCGACTTGTTCACCGCCCATTTCATACCGAATTTCGTCGAAAAGAAATGCTATAGCATTATTAGATAAATAACATTTCTTTGTTGCATCTTTAGGTGTGAACTTTCCTTCGATGTATATGTAACTTTCGGAAACATCCAAGATTATGTCTTGAAAGTGCACAGGAATACGAATTTCATCAGAGTTCTTAAAGGTTGGTGAACCATATGGTTTATAAGTATGTTCCTGTAAACTTATTATGGAGTTCTCGAAGATGGGTTCGGTGAAAACCTCGATTTTTTCACTGGTAGCCGTCATTTTCTAGATTTTCGTATTTTCAAACCAATTGATCGTAAAAAACTGTAATCTCCACGGGAAAGTTGCTGCTGCTGCTGCTGCTGCCGCCGATAAGGTGCTTTCGATCTAATGACTGGATTACGAATGAGCCTGGTTTGCCTACTTTGTTTACTTTTATTATGTTTAACTGAATCTTTCACAGTATGCAACAAACGTTGTTGAGTGTTAAAGCAGTAACCCATACTTATGCTATTTTCTTTAACTCCAATTTAATAATTATCTTCTCACCTCGAAAGTCAATCAGATCTCCGTCGTCATCCAAGATTCGCAGACTGATGTTGTCTATGAACTGACGTCCCTCTGGTATAATCGGCATATAAATAATATTCTGCGGCTCTTTCGTAATTTTATAACCTGCTTCAACGTCAATATCAAATTCAAATAGGATGTGGCATTTTGACGAGTTCAGGAATGCACCAGAGATTATATTACAATCCACCCGTATAATGCGTACTTTCATAATATCCACATTGTACACTGACTGATGCTTTTCATTTTTTTTTAACACTTTAGCGTCAAACCCCAACATTTTGGCAATACTTTTGTCACCACGCAAATCAATGTCATACTTCGATTTCATCTCACATTTTAACGTATTATTGTTGGCTGTTAACGAAAATATTTCATCACTATCGTTGCGGGTTGACTCTTTTAAAACTGTCAACATAGCTTGACCAATTTCATCAATTTCATATGCTCCTGGTGGAATGGTCAGTAGATGTGATATTTTTTCATCCTTCCTTATGTAACCAAAGGAGTTGTTGTTTTCATCAATGTTAAAAATTGAATTATATGTGTAAAATCCGACAAGTGCAAGACCATATTTACTTGTTGTACTCAGTTCAATGGGTGGATAAAAGTCGGCGCTTAACACGCTCGAGGATCCTGTTAGCGTGAATGTATGCGACATGACTGACGTTAAGTAGCTATCTGTTATGGTTTTTATTATGATTTGCAGCAGCTCAATGGGTTTAATACACTAGCGCTTTTTTTTTTCTTCTCATCTGATGTCGTGTTAATCGAATTTTCAGCTGTTATATTCACATCACTAATTTTGCAGTAACAACAAAATAATTTCCGAGGCAATGGCCCATCACCCACATCCTTGTTGGAATCGTCACTGTCGCTATTGTAATGTTCATAGCAAAACTGATATTTCATCATATCCTCGTCACTTTTCAGTTCATTTGACAGCTTATCCCAAACTAGAGCAATTTCATTTGGTGCCATCGAAATCATTACTTCCTTCGGAACGTTTTCTAATTGTTCGGCAGTCATTTTCAACAATCCACCCACATGTTTAAACACTTTAAGTGAGTGCAAGATCTTTGTGTAGTTATCACGTTCAACTTGTGACGTCAAAGACATAATTATTATTATTATTATTATTTTATATCGGAGAGAAACTTCAAACACAGATGGCCACACCAAACTGAATCGAATTCTTGCTGACGATCGTATGTATAGTAAATGTTTCTCGACGCGTTCGAACCTGTTTGCAGATATCTCACCAATTCGGTAGGTGGTGGCAAATCGCCAAAGCTATCATAGTATGTTACTTCAGAGTTGACTTTTCGATATGCCACCCAATGCGTCCCTACCCCCGATGCGCTATCCAAATTAATAATCGCTGCTTCATACCGTCGGGGACCACGTGCAGGTAATGAATCTCGCATATAAACTCCCCTAAAGTGTGGTATCTTCAGTTTTAAAACATACTTTTTCAGATCGACATTTGATAGCGGTCTATTGGGTAGAGACTCAATTAGTTTTTTGACATATTCCTATGGTTCATAAACAATCCCATACCTGAACGATATGGTTTCAGATATAATCCATTTCCACGTAGTTTTAAAGTAGCACCTGTCTTTTCTGCATTTGCCTTCTTCACGTCCTTGATGGTGCGAACAATGCCTGCTACGCCACCTGCTAACGAGCCTAAGGCTGACAGACCAGCAAATATTGGTATTAATGGTAATACTCCACCAGTTTTAGGAATCGGAATAATTCTAGGCGTGCGGACTTTTCGTTTACCACCTGCTGCTTTTACTGATTTACGGGCTGCTGTAACGGCTATTTTCGATGCATTTAGAATATTCATTTTCTTTCCACCACCTCTTAACAACTCTGCTCGAATCGGACGTCGAACAGCAGAACCAAAAGCTACTTTCTGCACACGCACCCGCTTTCCAACACGTCGCTTACCAGCTCGCCGCTTCCTCTTGGTAATTTTTGAGCGACTCTTCCTTTTGCTTGATGACACACCCATACCAAAACGCTGCTTTGTTTTCATAATATTTGTTACCAACCACGCAGCACTCTTTTCACCAACGCTAGCGTCTGCAGATTTCACTCGTTTCCAAGCACTTTGTTCCAACTCGTAATCTGCTCGGTGTCGCTCACTTATATCGTCTCTATTACGTAAGTAAGCTAAATCGTGCTTCTTACACGCCACATCCAAAGGATTAATTCCTTGATCACCTCTTTTCACACGTTTAATCACTTTTGTTCCGGGACCGCAATACTGATAACCGGGGATATGCAGCTCCACCGGCAGGTTATTAATTAAGGAATTAACAATTCCTCTTCCAGTCTTAGTCTGTAAACGAGACGATCTACTTCGTCCGGTGATCAGCATCTGAATGACCATTTAAGTGAAAAGTTTGCTATAAGTAGTACCTATTTTTTCAATATGCGAATAGTACATTTGAAACAAAAATTTTCCATCGACAATCTCGACGAAAAAGTTGGATGTGGACATGGAGAGAGATTATTAAGGAAACACGGTCCTTTGCTTCCATCATCCATTCGTGGAATAATAATTGGACCTTCGAATTGTGGCAAAACCAATGTTATGATTTCACTACTTACTCACCCCTTGGGATTACGTTTTGAAAATGTTTATATCTACTCCAAGTCACTGTACCAACCAAAATATGAATATTTGAAGAAAATTCTTACACCCATTAAAGGTCTTGGTTATTATGCTTTCAGCGATGCCACGAATATCATGGAACCCTCAGATGCAAGACCCAATTCAATATTTATATTTGATGATGTTATGTGTGAGAAGCAGGATGTTATACGATCATATTTCTGTATGGGACGTCACAAAAATGTGGATGCCTTTTATTTGGCTCAAACATATTCGCGAGTTCCTAAACAGCTTGTGCGAGATAATGCCAACTTTATTATTATGTTTAAACAAGATGAAATGAATATGAGACACGTATTTTCCGATCATGTATCACCCGACCTGAATTTTACACAATTTCAGGAAATGTGCTCGAAATGTTGGGATAATAAATATGGATTCTTGGTTATCGATAAAGATAGTGATGTGAATTCGGGAAGATATCGCAAGGGACTTGATAGCTATATATTTGTTTAACAATGATGAATGCATTCATTTCATTGCTGTTCGGTAGTTTGTCAACACCATGAATGAAGAAATTGACTTAAAACGAAAACTAGTGGAAACGACCAATGCTGTTCGAAAAAAATTTAAACAATTCAAGGCGGCGAAGACACAAAGTGCGCTCGACTTGGATAAATTTTACGAACCAATCACTAAACCACTAACATCTATATCTAATGTAGTAAAGCAACGCCAGCAGCAGCAACCCAAAACCCAAGGAAAGCAATATAGTCGTAGTACTAGCACAATGGAGGAGCCTGAGGAAATATCCGATCACATATCATCATTTCAATCGTCTACACCGCGGATAAGCCGAAAAGCTCACATCGATACAACACCGAAACGTGATACCAATGTTACATTGTTTGAGACACCTTCCCCTTCAAGTTATACAAGTTCACCACCAATCGACAAGATTCAAGCATACTTAAATGGATTAAAAAATAAACCATCCCAATATGATACCATTTATGGTGTACATTTCGGTAAAAAGCCGAATAACCTTAAAAGATATATTGGTAACCTAGAAGTGCGTTTTCCAAATGGCAAAATTACTTTATATAAAAACGGAAAAAATGTTGCTGTATTTGATGGAACGCCTCAACTTTACGATTTGCTTTTTTTAAGAAATCCACCATTCCTAACACAACACGATAAAACCGATGATGGTGTGCTACAGAAATACAAGGAAATTTTAGAATTAACTAGTGCAGCATATGAAAATTATGACAAAAATAAGGGTCTACGAGAAACCAGATTATTGAAATATTTGTATATTATAAAACCCCTACTGATGCCGGCGAGCACTAAATCAGGCGGCGCTGTTGTAAAAAATAACATCGCTAAAAAAATAAAAATGCCCAACAAGAAACTACTTTCTTCCAAATCACCTCAATACATTTATTGGAATAAACCAAAGGAGTTGGTTGATCGCTTAAGATTGTTATGGAGTTCAAAATTAGCTGGTAATACTGGGCATGACAATGAGATTATGTCAATTGTTGAGGAACTTCGCGAAGAACAAATAATATATTAAATTATGTACCTTGTTTCCTTTGCTCAGTGTCTAATGAGACGTGTTCGCTTCGCTACAAAATATGAAGGCAAGCAGGGGAAAAATTGGAATTGTTAATGAACTGCACCGGACTGCTAGAAAAAACTTTATTAGAAGGCGGACGATTATTAAAGGATACAAGGATTTATGGCAAATAGATTTAGCTGAAATGCAACAATATGCTGATGAAAACGATGGTTATCGCTACATCCTTGTATGTATCAATTGTTACTCCAAATTTGTGTACACCAGAGCAATCAAAAACAAGACCGGCGCTGAAGTGACCAATGCAATGAAGAGTATAATTGAAGAGGCATCGTATACACCAGACAATTTACAAAGTGATCAGGGAAAAGAATTCTATAATAGTCGCTTTCAAGCCCTTATGAAAAAATTTAATATAAATCATTATTCTACATTCAGCACGAAAAAGGCGGCAATTGTTGAACGTGTGATAAGAACTTTAAAAAATAATTTATATAAGCAATTTTCAATTAGAGGTTCCTACAGGTGGGTGGAAATTTTAGTATCAGTAACAAGTGTCTATAATAATACAATACATCGCACAATTGGCATGAAGCCCAGAAATGTGCTAGAAGATACACAAATTAGGGCATACGATTATTTAAAGGTTAAACCGAAAAAATATAAATTTCGTCTTGGCGATATAGTTCGAATCAGTAAATACAAAACCATATTTGAAAAGGGGTATACACCTTCATGGTCAACGGAACTGTTTAAAATTGTAAAAAGTAACATTACCAATCCACCCACCTACATACTGGAATCGTTAGAAGGTGAACCGATTAAAGGTAGTTTCTATGAAGCTGAACTGCAAAAGACAACCAGTCCAGGTGTTTATCTGGTTGAAAAAATTCTTAGAAAACGTCAGAAAAATCACATTGATCAATTGTTTGTAAAATGGTTGGGTTTCCCCAATCAATTTAATTCTTGGATAGATAAGTCTGATATTGTATAAACAGCTTTGTATTTCCTATTACAATTATTGTATCAGTTGAATGATAAAATAAACATGTAATTTAAAACATATGAATTTTATTTATCAGTATATATTGCTATCATTTTAAAAATTGTTTTCATTGAATTAATAACCATGAAGAGCGTAACATTTGATGAAGAGAAAAATATTGTCCACCAAACATTTGTTTGGGCGTTTGCATATCGAGAAGCTCGAAAGAGCGACTTTCAACAGCTAATGCTTGATAGGTACCGTTTCCAACGGCGAATAGAGAAAATCAAAACAACTTTGGATATGATTTTAGAAAGTAATTTTAGAAATAAAATTGTTAATGAACGATTTATTAATTTATAATATAATTATAAACATAATATGAAGTACTAAAAAATGTTTTATTCACATTTAAGCAATAATACATAATGACCAAAAACACTTAGGGACTATAACCAAATTGTCTAAGTTCACTTTCACTAATACATATGGCACGGAAAAATACTTCTTCATCACTACTTTTTTAGCGCATATACTAATCACTTGAAGAATCGAGTAGTGCATTTGGTAGCGATGACGTTGGACTTGACGATGGCGACTGCTGTGATGGCGATTCTTCCATTATTTCATCTTCTTGACTTGAAGAGGTGGACGTATCAGTATGTTGTTGATGTCCACCACCTAAGATAATGGGACTTTGAGGTTGGTCAGCAGGTACAGATCCTCTATTGCTCTCGTTTTGACACCAATTACATAATCCCATTGTCCCACTTAAAAATTCCCAATGTTCACAATTTGAACACATTTGACGACCATTGATTGAAAACGGATACACTAATGTTGTTTTACTTTCCATATTGTAAATGATTGTGAAAGCAATGCTACAAATGAACTAAGTCACCATAATTTGGATACGTGTATTTATATATAACAGATGACCTTCACGTGTGACCTCTCTCTCTCTTGGAGTGACTTTTTATTTATCATGATAAAACCTTCTGTCTACTTTCCGAATGTAAATTCTGGATGAAAATTTTTAACAACTTTTTCTTTAGTTTTCTGTACTTTCTCCTTTAAGTTATTTATTTCTTCATTCAATACAGCGAATCTCCGAGAAATATCTGTATTCAATCCTATAATTTTTCGCTCAAAAAATTGTATAACATCCTTACTAATTTCGTCAGCAACTTGTATGCGCAGATCTGATAATTTCTTAACAATTACAGCAGTTAGTTGTATACGCAGAAGATCACGTTGAGTGAGAACATATTCTTGAGTAGCAGCATCATTTGGTTTTTTAGGTGATGCAACATTCTCTAGGGATTTTCCTTGCATATCATACTGATCATCGAGAGTAAGCCTGAATCCATTTCCAGGTGGTCCACGTAAAAACCGACATTTTTCATTGGTTTTCTTACGTCCAAACTTATCAACTGTGCTGTTACTTCGACTCATCCTCAAATTAAACTAACTAATTTGCTATTTTACCTTCTACTTATATAACTTCATAAGGTTTTCATCTTACAAACGCTTATATAGGGTTTGTTATGTTGGGAAAAATAAAACAATGCTTTTACTACAAACAATTTATTTCCTATTGGTTTTTATTTATATATTAAACCATAACATTTATTTTTAAACATGACCATTATTTATAATAATACATACATACATTTATATATTATATTATATATTATACTGGTTTATGGAAATATAGTTCAGAACGTGTTTTTACAAATAAAAGTTGTTCCAATAATTAATTTTACTTTTCTTGATCTTCTACTTTTTCCATAATTTCACAACCATTTGCGCCATCGCTGCGGATGACTACACCATCTTTTACGATATAAGTAATATCGTCGGGATCCACATAATCAACCAAATTAAATTTTGTTACCAAATCACTTGGTAGATCTGGTATATGAATGACAAACTTGGCAAGATCATTATCAATCATTTCAGCACAAAATTGACTCAGGTTTATGGATCCGTAGAGATATTGTCCACATAGATGCGCACCAGCCATAAAATTGATTGCATCACGCACATACTTTCTGTACTGACAGCCAGTTGAATCCAAACAGGAACCATCAAACATCGAAAACTGTAGTATATCTTGAGCCATACGTCTTAATTTGCATGCTAACCAACTTATATACGTATCTTGTTTTTCAACAACATTGTCACACATCTACAATAGAATAATGAGATTGTGATTGTGTTTTATGATACTAGGTATTGCACTTTTATTACATTATTAATTAAAATTAAAAATATGATAAACTATAGATTAAAATATTCTCTACACAACATTGTTTACTCTAAACACCCAAAATTTATTAATGCTTTAGTATTACCCCCAGAAAATACATGTGAGCTTTGCCCCAAATATGTTAGGGTAAATTTATCATTTGATTTATTCATTATGTCAACAGTTGCCTCTGATAATGTTTCAGCAACACGCTTGGGTAAGAAAGTTTGAAATGTTACATTATGTGTTGTATCATACAAAGTAACAAGAATACTTTTACCAAAACGTGTTGAAACAAATGATATCTGTTTTATAACATAAATTTTTCCCACCGTTAGTGTTGAAATTTTTCGGTGCTCAAGAAATTCAACATCTTTGTTTATCATATTATTAATTTCAGCCAAAGTCTGCTGTGAAAGACTCATTATTAAAATATGTAATAAAATACCTTTAATAACTTTCACAAAACACACCACAAACACAATTCTTCTATTTCAAGGCAACAACAAGCAATGCCTGTATGACTATGGTCTTCCTATCGAAAGAGCTCCATATTTATAATATCCAATTTCAAAGTCATAGGAGGGGGAATATTACCAGAAACAACGCATGCTCAAGGTCAAGGTGATTTCTTGAAAGTCAAGGTCAAGTTCAAGGTCAAGGTCAAGTTCAAGGTCAAGGTCAAAGTCAAGGTCAAGGTCAAGGTCAAGGTCAAGGTCAAGGTCAAATCCAAGGGCAAGTTCAAAGTCAAGTTCAAGGTCAAGGTCAAAGTCAAGGTCAAGGTCAAAGTCAAGGTCAAGGTCAAGGTCAAGGTCAAGTTCAAGTTCAAGGTCAAGGTCAAATCCGGGTTAGTCAAGGTCATCCAAGGTCATTCGGGTTAGGTCAAGGTCATCCAAGGTCATTCGGGTTAGGTCAAGGTCATCCAAGGTCAAGGTCATTCGGGTTAGGTCAAGGTCATCCAAGGTCATTCGGGTTAGGTCAAGGTCATCCAAGGTCAAGGTCATCCGGGTTAGATCAAGGTCATCCAAGGTCATTCGGGTTAGGTCAAGGTCAAGGTCATAAAAAGTGGAGGGGGGATCCGCAGTTCTCTCAAACTTTGACTACTAATATTTACAGAAAATACCGCATCTCTGTGAACTTTCTTTTTTTGTGCATTCATTCGGGAAGCTGCCTCTTTTAAATCAATTTTTTAATCGGAAAATTAATCTTTACTGGATTAGACCGAAGAAACAGCGCACAAAAACCGTTAAAGCTTTTACCGATCCTATGCCATAGAATTAGAAGTGAATGGTGGCCATTTTCAGCATTTAATAAACTAATCACAAAAGTAAGTAGTCTTCCACTATTTTAGCTGTCATTTCGTTAAAGATGAAAATTTTGAAGCGAAATTTTAGGGTCAGATAGTACTCGATAAGGTCTTCAAAATGATGTATCGCAACACCCCTCATCCCTATTCAGAATCAGGGGGTTGTGCTCACTCCCGTTCGGGGGTTGAAGTTACGGAGATAAAAAAAAAGCGGAAAAGTTATTCCCCCTCGAATCAGAAATTGACGGGTCCGAGCGATTTTCCACATTTTCATTTTAAAGCAGGAAAATCGAGGTGTTAAGTTTTCGTTGGACCACCCTGTATAGGAGTGGCATACAACTTTCTATGTTCGACTACATATTTTTACTAAAATTATCTTATCATTTAGGCTTCACAGGCTACTGTTGTTAAAACGCAGTTTAATATTTTTATACGATATTTTATGCGTACCATGCCCGGAAAGTGTCCATACAGGGCTTTCAAACTTTCAAGCCTTAATTCACGGAATTTGCTTGCTAGTCCTGCAAAATAACACTTTCCAGTCTTAATGCGTAGGTATCGATCACAATCCATTTCATATTAAAAAAAAACTTTTAAGTCACATTTATGGACAAATAAGGCATTATCATCTATATTATGTTATAAATATAAAATACACAATACTATCGTCTTATATAATATATTTTAAAAATATGATTCTATTCTTCTATTGGTTTTTGCAGTAAATGAAATGGTTATCACTAAATAGGGGAGTAAACAGGGTTAGGACAAATTACCAGAACGGTCGATTATTTCAAAAGATATACGAGTTAACAAAAAATGTCTTTTATAAAAGTTGTAAGGCTTTTAAAAATCTACATATCTGTAATAAATTGGAATATACAGGTACGCCCAAAAAGTTGTGGAGTGTCAAAGTAATATTTTTTTAAATAGAACACCCCATATATTATTACTTATTTTGATCGTCCAGTGCATTTTAAACATTTTTTATTAACCATTATGATATGCCTATTATATAATAACGGATAACAATGTCTATTCGAACGTAGTCGTATTTACCTTAGCAACAAATTAGGTATGGTCTTTGACATTTGTCAGAATTGAGCAAAAAAGAAAATAGCATGGCGTTTTCACTTACTGAAACAGAGAGAATTTATATTTGAATTTTAAGGGGATATGGCGATAAGCAGAGATCATATCAGGAGGTATGTGATATTTTTAACAATTTGCACCTAGATAGGCAAATTTAGAAAAATGCAATTATTCGAACTGTGGAGCGTTACAGAATGACTGGAAGTGTAAAATACCGACCAAGATCTGGAAGACTTAGGAGTGCTACCGCCGATGATAAAAAATTAGACATTCTGCTTTCGATACAAGAAAATCCCAGACAATCCACCAATCAGCTTGCTTTGGATCATGAAATTGATCAAAAATCTGTAAGAACCGTTCTTCATACTGAGAAAATGCATCCATACAAATTCATGCTGTAGGTACAAGAACTTTGTGATGTTGACTATGATCGAAGACTAAAATTTTGCGAAATAATTACGAGAAAGATTGAAGAGAATCCGCATTTTCCAAACAACATTGTTTTTCGGATGAAGCGACCTTAACACTACACGGAATGGTCAATAAACAAAATTACAATTACTGGGGGCGAAATAACCCAAACTGGTATGAAGAACTGCATACACAGTTCCCAGAAAAAGTTAATGTCTGGGCTGGATTGTTAGCGGGACATGTAATTGGACCCTTTTTTATCTAGGAAAATTTGAACGATGAACGATATCTTCAGCTTCTTCGGCAAGAAATAGTTCCAAATATAAAC
Organism: Polydrusus tereticollis; assembly: GCA_963920685.1. NCBI lineage: Eukaryota > Metazoa > Arthropoda > Insecta > Coleoptera > Curculionidae > Polydrusus > Polydrusus tereticollis. The sequence goes on along the minus strand of OY987329.1, from coordinate 84,650,698 downwards.
AATTTAACTCTCGATATTAACTTAACCTGGCGTTAGCCAGATGGAGCTCCTCCGCAGTTAGAGAATTTTTGGATGTCACGTTCCCAAATAGATGGATAGGAAGAAGAGGGCCTATCGAGTGGCCTTCGCGATCCCCCGATCTTTCGCCCTTAGATTTCTTTTATTGGGGTCACCTGAAAAACAATGTTTATCGGAACAAATCCAATAATTTAGAAGAATTAAGAATTAAAATTTTAAATGAAATTGAGAGAATAACAAGGGAAATGGTTTTAAATACCCAAAGACATTTTTGCGACAATTTGTATCATTGTCAGTTAGTAAATGGGGGTCATTTTCAACATTTATTAAAAAATAGAGCTGTGTTTCCATGACTTGTTATACCGATTTTTTTTCATGTTAACTTATTAAATTGTTTATTGAAATTTATTTTGTGTTTTGTAACTGATCAAAATGTCGTGATATGTCGGAAACTAATAAATTTAGGCATAGCATATGGTTAATAGAAAATGTTTAAAATTGACTGGACGATCAAAATAAGCAATTTATTACATATATGTAAATTTTTAAAAGCCTTACAACTTTTATAAAAGATATTTTTTGCTAACTCGTATATCTTTTGAAATAATCCACCGTTCTAGTAATTTCTTCTAACCCTGTATGCAAAGTGCATATACAGGGTAATCCTTAAGTACATGATATCATTTTGAGGCGAAAAGTTCATATGAACTTTTGCCCTAATATGCTCACTCTCTAACATACAGGATGTTAAAATAATTAAAAAAATAATTGTTTTTTAGAATTTCAAAAGTCCTTGAAGATACGATATTGAAAATGTGTATCAACTGATTTTGTATTAAACTGCACTTTTTCGTTAAAAACGGTTTTGCTTGTTTACACCAAAGGCGTGCGTGAAGATACCATCAATATTCTTGTTATGGAAATATTTTATACGCCACTGATTTTTTTTAACTCTGATGCATTTTTATGCATTATTGATACAATCTAAACAAAAGTTGTCTCTACTATGTGTGTAAAAAAAACAGTGTTTTAAAGATAACTCTGATGCAGTACGGATATAAACTAAATAAAAATATATATGAATTATTTATACTACAAGTAATTTATTTAAAATTTTTTCTAATATAATTGACTTATTTGACACAAAGCAAACTGGATTTAGAGAAATTGTTGAAAGTGGCCACCTTTTGCTAAAATATCAGCATCTAGCCATCTTCTCATTAAATTTCTAACATGTTCATAAATTCCTGGGGTGTTTTTAATATTTTCGCAAGCCATTATTATCTGGTTTCTAGGATCTTCCTGATTTTCAACGAATATTGGTACTGAAAATGTCTTTCACTAATAGCTTGTGGATTTTCTTGACTCCAAACGTGATTGTTATGAAAGTTTGTTATGGCATTCTTAGAAAAATTAGCTTAATCGGTAAAAAAGAAATTATCGAAATATTGTGGATTTCTGGCCAACCTTTCCAAAAATCATTGACAAAAATTAACGCGTTAAGCAAAATCACGTGGTAAAAGGGCCTGAACTCGTTGTATATGATAAGAATATATTTGATGATCGTGAAGAATCCTTAAAACGGTTTGCTGACTAGCGTTTACCTCATGCTCAATTTTTCGAGTACTGGTTTCTGGATCTTTCTCAATTCTATTTAATACTGCTTCTTCTAACTGTGGTGTTCTTATACCGTCCTTGGCCTGCCGGGAATATCAGAAACTTTTGCAAAACTTCCTGTTTCTGATAAACGGCGATGGAAACTTGCAAATGTCTGAGCACACGGTGCTACACGATTCGGATATCTTGCCTAGTAAATGCGTCTTGCTCCGTATGCATCTCCATCAGCAACACCATAAACAAAATGCATATCTGCCACATAAGCACTGTTTTTTGTTACATTTTTACAATTATCTATTCACACAATCTGTGACCTAAGCATACTTTGAAAAAAGTCGAATCAATTTATTTTTACAATTTTACAATTTGTTCCATTTTTCGTTAAAACTACTGTTTTTGTCAAAAATATAGTAGAGTCAACTTTTGTTCAGCTTGCATAAAAATGCATTAGAGTTGAGAAAAATCAGTGGCGTATCAAATATTTTCACAACAAAAATATTGATGGGTTCCTCACGCACGCCAAAGTAAGATTTACCTTTTTTAACAAAAAAGTGCAGTTTAATATAAAATCAGTTGACATCAATTTTTAACACCGTACCTTCAAAGACTTTCGAAATTAAAAAAAAAAATATTATCTTTTAATTATTTTGACATCCTGTATCTTAGAGGGTAAGCATTTTAGCGCATATGTCCGTATGAACTTTTCGTCATAAAATGATGTCCGGAATTATATCCAAGATTTTCTTCATGTAATTTTGGACACTTGTAAAATTACGTCATTCATTCCTATATCTTAGTCTTACTAGCGATTCGATAGACATTATTTTGTGATCTAGCCGATCTTTGAGTTTTATTGATACTTTTATGCATCGATTTCATCTGCCCAAATTTCAAAATTCCTATACCGGCAATACATATCTGAAATGCGTCAAGAAGAAGGCATTGTATAAATAATAATAATAATAATAATAATAATAATAATAATAATAATAATAATAATAATAATAGTAATAATAATAATAATGTCTTTATTTCTGTACTACATACATAGTATAAGAAAGGGCGAAGTCCAGATGTAAATGCCACCTGCGTGGAATCTACCCTAATCAACTTAACCTAAGTAATTATTACAATAATAGCTGATTTAATATGACGACTAATAAATAAACCATAAATATACCTAGTTTTGTTAATAATATATATACAGTGCAAATAAGAGAGGAAAAAGAAAAGGAAAGAAAAGGCCTAGCACGTCTTTGTTTATAAGTTGGCTTGTCTAGAAGAGAGATGTTTCAGAATATTTTGTTTAAAAGTAGCTGGTGTGAGAGTCTTGAAGAAGTCGGGAAGAGAGTTGTATAATCTAGCCGCGTTAAATGTAAAACAGCGTTCAAACATGGAGGACTTGTGCAGGGGCGGAGTTATCATACCCCGAAATCGTATATTTATGTTATGTATATGAGACCTAAAGATAATTTTTTTGTAAAGGTATTGGGGACTTTTATAGTACAATATTTTGTGATAGAAACAAGCGTCGTGTAACCTCCTCCTACTCTCCATATTCAGCCATTTTGCCTCCATTAGTTTGTGAGATATTTTATCGCGCTTACGAATTCTATATAGGTATAAGCCGTAAGCAGGAATTCTGAACTTTTTGAATTCTTTTTTTCTGAATGGTGGTCAAGCAGTTTCCATACACAACATCCCCATGATTGAATATGGTAAGGACGAGGGAGTCGCACAGTAGAATTTTCAGGTTAGTTAACACCTCGTGTCGATAACTGTAAAGAAATTTTAATCTAATATAAGCCCTCTGAATACAATGGGATACATGCCGATCAAATCGTAATGCACCATCGAAGGCGACACCCAAGTTTTTGACATTGTCCTTAATTGGTAAAACTAAGTTTTCGATTTTTATGTTTTTTAAGTTTTTTACGCTGTCCACATCATTCTTTCTCCCAAATATCATTATACAGCATTTCTTTGGATTAAGATATAGCGAGTGTTTTAAAGAAAGCGATTGAAGACTCTGGAGGTCAGCGTTAATAGCTTTACAACCAGAATCGACATCGTCTCTCTTAAAGGAGAAGTATACCTGGGTGTCGTCAGCATAATAGTGAGACTTACATTTTTTTATGACGTTTGGGAGGAAAGAAGAGTATACAGCATACAGCAGTGGACTGATATTAGATCCCTGGGGTACACCTGTAGTAATGATTAATTCGTTAGATATTTTGTCCTCCAGTTTGACATACTGCTTTCGCCCGTCAAAGAAACACTTAAAGAAATTAATAGCGTGATCACTGAGACCAATGTAATGAAGAATAGCTAACAGCAAACGGTGGTCGAGAGTATCAAATGCTTTGGAAAAGTCTAGTAGTGCCAAAACCGTTATCTCTCCAGAATCAGAAGCTCGAAAAATATCGTCACACACCGTAGCCAAAGCGGTAGAACAGCCGTGATTTTTTCTAAAACCAGACTGAGTTTCAGGCAAAATACGGCTTCTTTCCACATGCTCCATTAGTTGATCGTTAATTATCTTTTCAAGAATTTTTGAGAGGCAAGGTAGAATACTAATTGGACGCAGGTCTTTAAGTTCATGTGGATCATTAACTTTTGGTAGTGGCACCAACAAGGCTTTCTTCCAGCATTCAGGAAACACGGAGTTGGAAATACAAGTGTTTATGACGTGAGACAAGAAAGGTAAAATGTAAAGGCAGCAAAGGTCAATCAAATCAATATTAAGACCATCATGTCCTTTAGCTTTGGATTTTATTTTAGAAATTATTTTCCATATCTCTACCTCTGATACACTTTTGAATTTAAAACCGTGATTTATATTACATTTTACATTATTATGGAAAAAATTAAAAAGTTCATCATTGTTTGATTTGAGAGGGGGTATGGATGTCCTAAAGAAATTATTTATTAAATTATGATCTTTTAAGTGTTTGGGGATATCTACTTTACTCTTATTCACGCCCACCCTATATTTTTATAAATCATGCCATATGTTTTGGGACAGTTGAAACCTTGTGACAAAAAATGCTTTTTTTTCTCTACGAATAGTTAGAGTAGTTAAATTACGAACTGATTTATAGTATTCCCAATGTACTAAATTTTTTGATTTTTTAAACTTACTTAGTGCTTGATTTCTAAGGTTAATTAAATTCTCAACATTATCAGTAATCCACGGGTAGTTGTCTTTAGTAAACCTAGCTTGTCTTATCAGAGCATGAAGGTCCAGTAAAGTGATAATGTTGTTATTGATAAATTCCACCTTACTATTGATATTATTGAGGTCAAAAATATTTCTCCAGGGAATTGATTGAAGATCTGCCAGAAACTGTGGGAGGTTAATGTTTTTAATATCTCTGTATTCCCTGAAAGTCACTATTTTTGTCTTGTTACGCAAAGTAACTTCACAAACAATACATTCGTGATCTGACATCGCTGGACCGGGCAAAGTGTCACAGTGTTTTACTAAATCGGAATTAGAGATTAAATAGAGATCAATCAATGAGGCAGAAGTAGAAAAGATTCTAGTAGGACTATTAATTAATTGAGTCAGACCTACAGACTCTAGTACAGAATTGAGTTGTGTTACATCAGAGGAGAGAATATCCAAAACGTTTATATTGAAGTCTCCTATACATAACATTTCATTACTGAGTGGCACCAGTGAAGCCAGTGTACTTTCAAAATTAGACAAAAAATCGGAAGCTTTATACGAAGGTGGCCTGTATACGCACCCAAAAATTAAAGTAAAGGTGTTTATCGTAATCTTAATTCAGATTTGCTCATAATTGTCATTTTTTGTAAATTCATTATCTAATATAGACAATTTAAGATTATTTTTGATATAGAGCCCGACACCACCACCCCTACTCACCCTGTCCTGTCTCACAAATCGGTATCCTGGAATTTTGACGTCCTTAGATTTTATTTTTTTTGTTAACCATGTCTCGGTAACACCGACCACATCAAAACCCTCACCAAGCACAAATTCTTTAAAAATTGCAAAACTCGAAGATAACGACCTAATGTTTATTTGAGCAGATTGTAAGGCTTGATTCTTCATGATTTTAATAAAAGGCAGATAATTTATTTTAGTTTAGATGAGAAAAAAAACAAAGAAAAAAATATATGTAAACCAAACCAAACAAACATATATCTCTTCAGTTCCCCTTTATGGCAATAACCCTCCTTTAACTAATTTTAGACTAATATTAGGAAGAGAACAGAAATTACAATACCTTATTATTTTCCCTTATCAATAGAATCTAAGTTGTGATAATATGATTAAATTTTTGACAAAACGAAAATATCAAGAAAAAAAAAGAAACAATTGTCTACTAGATAGCAAAATAAAATATAGTGTTCACCCATTAGAATAAGATTATATTTTAGCGATTTTTTTAAAGTCTTGTATGACATTTAACGAAGGTTTTTTTATTATTGTTTAATACATAAACATAACCGCGCACTGTCCAGGCGTTGATTTTAAAAATTTCACGTGCTTTTATAATTAGATCATAATTAGTAGTGGTTAACACTTCACATATTATAACCGAACTATTTTTAAGTGCCTTTTTAGCGTAGAATATTTCATCTCATCTCATATGCTGTATTTAGTTTGTCATGTGAGATCATCCCTATGATTTTATTGAAAAGGTGATCTTTATGCTGAGACCAATTTAACTTTGTGTCAATTTAATTATTAGTCTAAGGTATCTGATTTCCTCAACTTCTTAAAATATTCTTATGTATTTATTTTAATTTTCAGTTATCCGTTATTTTTATTTTAAATTGTAGTAAAACCAATTAAGGTATTCCTTAAGATCATTATTTACAATATTTTTGAATGCCTCATTCTTCCGTCAGCTTGTCCAATACTGTGTCGTCGGCAAATGTAAAATAGCGCGTACTGAGACTCACATATCTCAAGTTTAAGACATCTCTTCAATAAAGCAATAATGCAGGTGGATCAGTAGGTACCACTATAAACAATTTGGGCTACTTTTCGAGAAGCAGTAAAATATCCCATTGAGCTTTAAATAAAAAATTCTAAAAAAAAACAAGTCGTCAACTCAGTGATATTTAAAATTTTAGGGCTAGGCAAAATTGTATTGCATTTATTGGGGTTGGGTGGGGGTAATGGCAAGTGACGGCCCTGACGTTGCCACCCGGCATTTTATTGATATTCTTTAGAATTACATCAACTTATCTACTAGTGAGAAAAGTTTTAATATCAGATCTAAGAAATTTAAACCATGGATCACTGTTGGCATCATTAACGCCATTAAGCATAGCGACAAACTAAAAAAAAATCTAACAAAAAAGTTTGACTTAGATCAGGAACAAAAATTACAGGAATACATAAAAAAAAATAATCAATAGCACAAAAAGCTCTAAACGAAAGACTTATAAATTTTTTTGACTCTAACAACATTCTATCACGCAAACACTATGGGTTTATAAAAGGCATGAGTACCAGTAATGCAATGCATCGGATCGTGTCTGAAATTACCGCCAACATGACTGAGAGAAAAAAAAAACTCTGGCTATCTTCCTTGATCTTGCAAAGGCATTTGACACGGTGCCGCACGACGCCTAATTAAGCATTCGTGCTAATTATGGTATTCGTGGTCCCGTGTTAGATATGTTTAAGTCTTATATGAGCGATGGGCAATAGATTGTTAGTATCAATGACTCCATGAATGATGCCTGAACTGTTATTATGGGAATACCACAGGGAACAGTCTTGGGACCTATACCTACTGTTTGTTACATATATATAAACCCTCTACCTAACGAGGTAGCAACGGGTGGAACACTCCTGTCCTATGCAAATAAAACTGTTTTGGTCTTCGATGGTGATTCCTGGGGTGGTGTGAAAAATACTGCTGAGAGGGGTCTGGAATTGGTAAAAGATTTGGCTTAACTCTTTCCAGCTCTTACTTGATCTAAACAAAACCAATTTTACTGCCTTTTCATCAACCGAAATAAGCAGAGCTCATTGTAGTGAATTGCATGTAAGTGAGAGTTCGATACAGAAGACCAAACATACAGAATACCTTGAAATCACTATAGACTGCCACTTGAAGTGGACCGCTCGTCGAATCTGATATGGAGTACTATTGGTCCGGAATAGGATGTACATGACTATGTTACGGCCTCAACAGATCATTCAAAGCTATATTTCAAAAAGTATATTTAAAAAGCCTATACTCTATCAGGCCCCATCACTTCATTCGGAATATGTAGGTACTAAATGTTAGATGTCTCTATATTTTGGCTGTTAGTAAATTTATGTTAAAAATCAATAACCTGTCCATAACCCACAACTTAAATACCAGAAATAGACTCAAAAATAACTTATCTCTGCCAAGAAACAAAACAACATTAAGTTTGAAATCAATAGTTTACTTGGGTCCCAAAATATTCAACTTTTTGCTTTTGAACATTCGTGGAATAAAAGCACATATAGGTAGGCAATTTAATAAAATATATTCTCAGTATATTTTTTCTAATTTCGTGAATACATATAGTACATTGTTTTACTATAGTTGAGCACACCAATCTCATTATAGCAGGTATTCCAGCTTAAAACAACTGGCGATATATTCAATATTGTCATTTTAATTGTTGGTACACTATAGGCCTTTGTCGATCTCTATATTATACTTTAGCTGTATGCTATATTTAGTTTATCAAAGTTACTACAAAACACATAATATGGGTATTTTAATACCTAGGTATTTTCTTTATTATTTGATATGTAATAATTATTGCTGGATATCGTATTTTTATAATGTGTTATTATGTATGTATTATTATTATTATTATTAGATAGAGCTGTTATGTTTTTTTCTAGAAACATTTTATTTAATAATACTAGTACATTAAACTGACTTAATTGTAACACAATCCTCTACTACAGTATTTTTAAACACTGGCATCAAGGATATACACTCTTATTATAACATACCTAAATGGGCTTTTAACAATTTAGTAAATCTGTCAGTCGTTGTTACAGATTTAATGTTATCAGGTAATTAATTCATTGTGCACGTTGGATGCTTAATATATCGGGTCAAGTAAACCTTTATTTGTTCTGACATTCCCATGATAAATACGGACATGTGATCTAGTTAAATGGTCATGGACATCCTGGGTAAATACAATATTTGTTACCTCATACATAAATTTACTCTGTTCTAATTTAATTACTTTCTTCAGGTTGAAGACTTTTAGCTCTCTGTACAATCTCTCAGTGTGTGTCAACCGGTTATAGCCGAATAGAATTTTTAAGACCGCAATTTCCCCACACCGGGAGTAAGTACCTAAAGTGTGACAAAAAATAGGCATGGTAAATATCCATTTTGCTTTTATAATTTAAATAGTTTCGACAGTTAGGTATACATAGCGCCGACGATATGATTATATAACTAAATTTGCAGTTATTAAATACGGGGAGTTCCTATACTTTTAAGGGAAAAATAAGAATAACTGTATACCGGGTGTTGCATCGTCGAGCGGGACATAGGAAATCCCATGTAATTTTAAATGGGGTCAATTATTGGCTTCCCTAATTATTTTAGAGAAAAATTCTATTTAGGTTTATTAAAGAGCACTAAATCCCACATTCAAAAGAATAACTTTAGATATTTTTGATGAGCCCGTTTACGGGTTATCGCCGATTTATTTTTAACTATTTCTCCTTTTTATGGCCCCGTATTTGCGGGCACCAGTCAAGGTAAAAGATGACTGTCAAATAAAGTTGTCATTTTGAGGAATATTTGAACATCTTCTTAAATCCTAAAGTTCTAACCATTTAATAGTACCTACCTATTAATTAGTAAAATATTGAAACATGTAAAATGTCATAATTAACCTTGTAATTGGATACTTTATTTTAGTTTTATTCAGATTAATTTTTACTCATAAATACACCTTTAATATTTTCGATGTACGAGTTTTTATAACAATAAAGCACACATTTCAAAATGACAACTTTATTTGACAGTCATCTTTTACCTTGACTGGTGCCCGCAAATACGGGGCCATAAAAAGGAGAAATAGTTAAAAAGAAATCGGCGATAACCCGTAAACGGGCTCATCAAAAATATCTAAAGTTATTCTTTTGAATGTGGGTTTTAGTGCTCTTTAATAAACCTAAATAGAATTTTTCTCTAAAATAATTAGGGAAGCCAATAATTGACCCCATTTAAAATTACATGGGATTTCCTATGTCCCGCTCGACGATGCAACACCCGGTATATGGTGTAAAAGTTTACCTAATTTGTTTATGAAATTTACTTAATATATATAAGGCAAGAATGTCAACGGTTTCATATAATTTTACGTAGGATATAACTTAAAAATATCAAATTTTACTTATTAATTTATTAAGTAATTTTACGGAATCTTAAACTGAATAACGTCAAAAAAGGTTTTATGTAATTTTACGGAACATTACGTTGGCCTCTGTGTGACCAACGTAATTTTACTGATTATTTACCTCATCCATTATAAAAGCGGGTTGATTTTCACCTGATTATTCAGCGATAATCTCCCGCTCTCCGGTGAAAATCACCCTTGTCAAAAGTGAAAATCTCACCCGTCAGAAATCCAGCGATAATCTCCCGCTCTCCGGTGAAAATCACCCTTGTCAAAAGTGAAAATCTCACCCGTCAGAAATCGTTAGTTTTTTATTTGGTAAATAATCTTCAAAATACATTTCGGGATTGGGAAATAATCAGAAAATCATTCTCAGATTTTTTGCCATTAGGAAATCGCTCTCGGGCAAGCCCTCGAGCGATTTCCACGGCAAAAAATCTTCGGAATGATTTTCGATAATTTCCCTATCTCTTAATATATTACTACAGATTATTTACCTCATCCATTATAAAAGCGGGTTGATTTTCACCTGATTATTCAGCGATAATCTCCCGCTCTCCGGTAAAAATCACCCTTGTCAAAAGTGAAAATCTCACCCGTCAGAAATCCAGCGATAATCTCCCGCTCTCCGGTGAAAATCACCCTTGTCAAAAGTGAAAATCTCACCCGTCAGAAATCGTTAGTTTTTTATTTGGTAAATAATCTTCAAAATACATTTCGGGATTGGGAAATAATCAGAAAATCATTCTCAGATTTTTTTCCATTAGGAAATCGCTCTCGGGCAAGCCCTCGAGCGATTTCCACGGCAAAAAATCTTCGGAATGATTTTCAATAATTTCCCTATCCCGTAATATATTACTACAGAAAATTACATAATCCTTTTTTGTAGTGAGACCTATAAATAAGCTATTTTGACTGTAAATCTCCTCGATATCAAAATGATTGTGGGGATTGTTTGGCGCTAGACTGGATCTCTAAATCAATTTCTTCAACAATTTTCCTACCTACACTTGAAAAGAAAATATTTAATGAGTTTACAATCTCTAAAGGATTTTCTATCAAATTATTAAATAAAGCTATTAAATAGAAGCTATTATTAGTATTATTATGACTATTGAACTATGTGTATTTCTAAATCAAAAGTAAAGTAGGTATCTACTGACAAAACGTCAATGACACATTATAACAAATGTTTCTGCCGAAATTTTGATGCAGTATCCATAACACTATACCTACCAAACAAATTAAAGATCACTTACTGAAGATAATTATAGAAATTCCCAACATAGTTTACGGAAACGTAGGTATATACAAATAAAATGTTCTTTTGAGGTTAACTCCTGAGAAACGGAACACTTTGTATAAAGGTTAAAAGGTACTCATGATGGTCGCAAGGATTGCGTGATCAGAAAACACGTCCGTGTTTAAAATAATAAGAATATCAAAGGTATATCGGCGGCCTGTTCACGTGAAATCGGCTATTTTTTTTATAATTTTTACCTGTATAATTGTAGTCTAGATCGACACGACAGGCGTAGTCCCGCCTCTACATTCCTACGCTCCACCCACTTAATACGAATCCTTTATTTTCATTGGCTAAATAACGGACCACGTGACCGGCTATCGTCCTCCTAAGGAGAAAGAAACAAAAACAAGGCGCGCTTACAGTATCCACGAACGCAAAGCGTAACAATCGTTTTCTATTTCTCGAAGCGCGGGAACTGTCATCAGCAGGATCCGTCGTTACGGTGCATCCTGCAAGGATAACGCGTCCTGCGAAAAAGAATTTCGCGAACCGCGACAGGATTTAATGTTTGATAAAGGATTTTGTGACGCGCGTGGATTGTTTGGTGCTTTCCGAGGATTATAAATATAGGGATTTATGAAATTGTTTAAAACCTATAGTTGTAAAAAAATAAATGTAGTGACTGAACTGTGATGGTAGTGAATAGTGACAGGTGGTGGGGATATCCAAGGACTAAAATCGTTTGTCGATGAGGTAACTATTTATATCATAATACGTACCTAAGTTAAATATTGGTCAATAAACTAAACTTAACTACCCTTTAGACTTTAGAGGTGATAAAACTAAATAATGTATCTTAAACTTACAATTAAGTAAGTGCATCACGACATTTTGAATTACCTACATTCGCATACAACGTAAGGCAAGTTATTAGTACCTAGATATTCGACAAAACCTGATTTCAGAAGCTGTTAGTCAGACCTATGATCAAACACACAATAATTTAACTTTTAAAAAAGCCTACTTGTTAATTTTTCACTGTGGTTGAAAACAGTTAAATTTGAAGTTAGCGTCTAGAGTTAACTGGTGTGTTTCATCATAGGGCTTAATGATTGGCAAAATATTTTAATTGAATTGTCATTGTTACCGAAATACTTGTCGATATAAATTAAAAAGTCAATTTAGTTTAAGTTAGTTTTAACCACCTTTGTGGAAGTACCTAGTCCATCCCTCAGCCGATGGAATCGATATGAGAGAATAAGGCACCCAGTCTGCTTTGCTGGTATTTATTGTCAAGAATTTTAATCCGGATTAACCCTATATGTTTCGAAGATCATCATCAGCACTTTAACTAAACTATAAAGTAATTTATTCGACTAAATGTATTGCATAAGGAACTAACTAAAGAAGCACAAAATTAATGAAATATGTTTAACACTAAATTAAACAAAAGTCTATCAGAAAACGACAGAAATACTCAAATATATTCATTTTACTTCTTAAATGCGTCTGAAGAATGGTAGATAATATTTGAAGGAACAGTGGTTGCGTAGTGTTTCTGTGATGGCTACTAACAGACAATCCTGATAAAAAGTGAAATATCGGTGGAACTGGCAACATTATCCAATAAAAGCCAACACTGATAATTATTCTTCTTCATATGCAGTATCTGCATTGAAGATGATATGGAGGCGACACACATAGGCATATTATACTGCCCACCTAATATCTGCTCAATAGAAGCTATCTAAGTAATGTAAGAAGCACTCCAAAAAACCTTACAAGCAGAAGAAATGCAATCATCCGTTCAACTAATAACATGCATGAAGAACTGCTATTCAGTAATAACTATTCGCTATGAATTGGATAATTACTAGTACACGAATAGCTAACCCTGAACATCAGCAACAACATCTCAAGCATCAAGGGAAAATGTAATTCCTTAACAACTTATGACTCCATTAAGACATTGCTGTTTAAAACAATTTTGAAACTGGATTAAGGCAGTTAATATGGTTATAAATCTAAGAGATTATAAAATGCCTTTATATGGCTCTTATTATTACGTGCTTTTAGAGCAGGTTTTATGAGGTACGTCATGAAGATTTCGTTTCGAATTCTCAGCTAGCCAGGTAGTTAACATTTATGTATTCAATTAAAGACATTAGATTATTCACTCTGGATATAAACAAAATCCGCTTCAGACCATGACTTCCGAACTTTTGGAAATGATTCGATACACGACTAATAATAGCCACCAATTTAAATTTGTATAATTTACCAGAAATTCTCAGAAGTGAAAAAAAAATGCTGATCCTTCGAAAATAAAGTAACTTTTTTAGATGCGTAACCTTATGCCGCAAATGTGATCAAAGTAGAAATCTTGTTCACCAACTGACTGAGCAGAAAATATTTAGATTTGCAGAATGTTCAAGTTAGTTAGTAATCGTTGAACAACATTTACAATTCGTCTGGATACGAATACTCCTTGACAAAATTAAAAACTCAAAGTTCATGACGGAGTAAAATATAATTTGAAAAACACATAAGCTTTTGTTTGCTTTACTTTAAACTTTTGTCTATGGACACCCCCCCCCCCCCCACTCTCCTCTCTTCTAGGTCAACTGGTAGAGATACAGGCAATAATAGATGTTTAATGCAAACCTAAACACTAGATCAACAAGGGCTTATCATACTGTGTAAAATTGTGGAGAACATAAATCTGCAAAGAAAAATTTAATGGAAATTAGGAAAAACAACATCATCAGCAATTATTATAAGCAGTACTTAGTGTATTCATTCCTTAAAAGTGGAATAAAAAGATTCTGAAAAAAATCTGATACCAGTGTTTGTTATTAAAATGTGCAAATTTTCTACTGTTGCCACATATTTTCCTTAGTTATTACAGGGGAAATTTTTTGGGATGGGTAACCACAGTATATTTTATGCTACAATTTAAATACATTAAAACCAATATATTCCCTCATCAGCGCAAGTTCCACAACTCTACACTCTTCAGGTACCTACATTTTTCTTATCGAAATTATTTTTCCGATCAAAAGTCAGTAAACTTCAAATAAAAAAAAAATAATTACGAATGCGCCTGGCCACACAATGGCTCACCCACTTCACAATGACTTACGAATGCCGACTATTACAGAACATATCGATAAACTCGTCGCTAACTACTACAAATGGACAGACGTATCAATAAATCATCTAATTACAAAATCATGGCGTGAATGCATACAACATAAGCTATATCCACTTCGTAGGGACTGGCTCCCACTAAGACCGCCACTTCTCTATGATTTACCATTCACTAGTCATGTAATTACCACATTCCCCAAAGACGAAAAGCAAGTGCTTTTCCACTTACCACGTCTGCCATCAAAAGAAGTCCCCTTACAAACCAAGTTTAAAAAGGATGATTGCTGAACAGTGCCACATTCAACTAATAGGAGTAAAAGACAGAAGCCTGTCTCAAAAAGAAGCACATGATCCCAGAGAGAAATGTATATATGCCTGAAGTCCCTTACTAGAACACCTATATTAAAATATACATATATTTTTACATATCTTTCCGTAAATTACCATCATTACAATTCAAATTTCAATCAGATTACTAATGCCAGAGAGCGGCGCTGGTGGAAATTTTGCACTTACCCTATTGACGGGTGTTAAATATTAAATTTAGCGTTTGATAACTTGGCCAAATGGCCATGTAGGTATTCTTACCAAAAACCTCTAGAGGTTAAATTTAAAACAGGAAAATTTGTCTCGTTCGCAAATATTATGTTCAGAAAATTCTAATGCATGAGCTTCAAAAAATTATCGGAATTTACTTAACTTCTAAGGGATTTGTAACAACTTTTCTTTTAAAAACAAAATATGCACCCTCTATGCTTTTTAATCTAAATTATCGAAAAACACATGATTTAATAATTATTAGAAGTTATTAAAACCTATATGTTTGGCGCTTAGCCAAAGAGCGAGGTGGTACACAGATGATCTGAAAACCGGAACCAAAAGGTTTGTCGATTATATAACCCAAAACGAGTATTGCTAACTTCTATGGTAGTTCCCTTCAGAAAATATTATTGTATTCTTTCAAGCTATCAAATGTAATTCGAAAAATTATCACTTACAAGGTCCCGATAATTTATTGACGTATGAATTATATACCCATTTAATGAGTATATCTGTAGTATATTTCCTACATCTGCTAATTGATTGAATATATAGTGAATGAGTAAGTATTAGACATATTTTTCTTTTTATTGGGCACAATTTAAGGTATGTAATAGCCTCGTTAGGATATTATTTAATTCAGACATTTTTAGTACAGAATATCCGACGGATAGCTTATTTAGTAGTTTTCATTCAATAGCATAGTATGATTTGATATAAGCCTAAAGGCTAGAGCCAAAATTAAATAGTGGCAACTAAAAACTAACTACTTGGTCCTGAAATAATATGGGCATAGGTGGTCAACGATGACCAGCGTATTTAAACTTACTCTTAGTACCAGCATTTTGAGATGAACATAATACCAGACGAAAATCTGATAAAGCTATTAAGGATAAAGGCATACATATTGCAAAAAAGCAGTATCTCTATTAAATGGAGTACCATGGAGCAAATGCCTATCTAAAGACAACAAAAAATGTGCACCTAATGCACTTTAAGAAAACATAGTGATATTGTAGCTTAGAAGTATGGAAAATTAAGAAGTTACTAAATGCTGGGGCAGGCGCGGCGGATACAGGGATTTGCCCCCCCCCCCCCCGAGCATTGACCGAGCTTCTTATTGTTTACAAGAAAAGGCAAGAATCGTTATAAACCTATCTACATGGCTGCCCTATTTCTACTTTTTTTGGCCATAATTTTCGGTGCTGTGCCTTTTTTCTATTTTCTAATTTATAACCTTTATTTTAATAAATAAAAATCCATTTATTGGGCATTAAAAAATATAGAGTCTTTTGAACAGTAGAACGATCCTCGTGGGCACCTTGGGATGTACGCTTAGATCTCCTTGTGAGACTCGATGGGTCTTTCTGTTGACCTGGTCAAAATTGTGGAAAGTCTGAGCAAGATTTCAGAGTGACGTGGCCCGAGCACAGCTGACAATGCTGCTTTGTTGGTGATATCTTTATGTAACTATCAGTTTATCGTCGTTATACTGTGTCTGAGTGACGTATTGTCCCTCACGCAGTCTCGGAATAAAGTACTTCAGAAAACTATGCTCGATCTTAGTGGCGGTGCTATTCTAGTGAATAATACAATTTCCATTCTCGCCAATCATCGGGAAAATTTGGACGCTAGTTTTATAAAATCCTGGCAGCATGCAGAATTTTCAGCTAATCAGTTGGGTCTAGAGATGATAATTCCTCGGATCCCTCGTGGTGGTGGATCTCAGAATTATCGTGCAAACTATGAAATGAATTTAACCGAGAAATACTACAGATCAATCTACTCACCCTTACTAGACTAGAAACGTTGGACATCTTTCAGCTAACAGTTTCAATTCCAGAAAATATTCTTAAGACCTCTGTTGGCGAATAAGAAGACAAAGTTATCAAGTCCCTGCTGGACCGCTCCGGACTACCACTACTTGATGTCAATCAGGGTGTTGTTCTTTTTCTGCTGAGAGAAAAAATAAAATTCGAAAAGTAACGCGAGAAAGTGGTGCCGAAAAAGGAATAAGGAGAATATTTACGATAGATAGGATACAAAACTTAAACAATTAGTATGATACAGCCACTTTCAGAGGATAGAAGAAAAGAGACTGCCAGGACAGGTACAGAATTAAATATTCATGGTCGAAGAGAGTGAGGAAGACCAAGGCACCGACAATTGGGCAAAAGATCAGACTGAGAGGCTTGGATGAAGATCTCTGGAACAATAGAGAGGAATAGAAAATGGCTATGTGAAGACGGCGTAGAACGTAATGAAACCGATTTATATCTAGCTTTACTGAACAGATTAAAGCTTAATAGGCCTTTATTAATCTGTCCATTACTACCACATATATATTGCAGGTTTCCGCAGGAGAAAATATAGTACACCAAGGGAAATTTGCAACTATTTTTGCATACAGAAAAAATAAATCATCGAAATGAAAATAGACACAAAGAGGGTCCCTTTCTCCCTAAATCGTTATTATTGTGTTAATTAATTAATTAGGCAGATTAAATGGTTGTCATAGACTGAAAATGAATTGATTGAACCTCGAAACTATAGTCGCCTTTATCCTACAATATTCAAACATATTTGAGTTTATTATTATTATACAGCATTTAATTTATAATTATGAAAACTGCGCCACCGCGCGGATTTTAGAATATACTATTTTATATTTTATCTCACATACTATGCCAATGTGCAAATATTTATTGGTTTTTAAAATTAGGCAAATAGGTGTAACAGATAACTGCTTTGTTTTTCTTTATTACAGATTAAACGAAGACAGTGGTCCCACAGCACTCATGCCTACAGTGGGACAACTGGAGGAAGAAGTCGACTTTGTGGCGGTTAAAACGCGCCCGTCCACTCCCGAAACAATAACGGGGGGTCCATATTGGATGCCCCAGGGTGGTGCAAATGTCGGAGGCACTCCCAGGCATCCCATGGATGGGTGTGGAGAGACAGGTTTCATTAACAGTCAACCATCTATGGCTGAGGTAAGACGATAACCTTCTACATGTGTGTTATACAAATATACTAGTTTAGGTACTTGTTAAAGATTTTGCACATATCGTAAGATCAACAAGATCAAAACTTGAAAGTAAACGTGAATAGAATAAACCAGAACTGTCAAGCTCTGAGGTTTTGATTTTTAATCAAAGAAGAACAAGCAGTTGTTTATGATTGAAAGTTACTTTCGAAATGGTAGAAGGGTTGATGGTCACGGTTAAATTAACAACGGGATGTTATTCAGGAGTTTCAAACAGAATTTCCATATAGTCGTGGACTTTGGCCAGTTTCGCCAAGTTTGGACTAGATCTGTGGGTTTCTTTAGAGAAACTGGAAGCCCCACCGCACAAAAATTAGCCAGCAAGTAAATATATTATCCTAAGAAGTATGCAATACAATCCTGAAATGTGACCCCTGTGCATGCTTATTGTCTAAGTTCAGACCAAGAATTGTTACCAAACGACAATCCGCAGCGAATGCAGTTTTCAGTAGTTTATTGGTAACTTCAGTGGGAAACGGCGAACCAGCAGTCATATTCGCAGATGTATTCGTTACCCGAGAATACGTCTACCATGAAGCAAACAAGCTATCAACAATGAAAAGTAATGGGTTGCTGCGCAACAAGTAAAAGAAAGAAGTCAAGAAGTGTCAAACAACGGACGAGAAAAGTAGATCACGACAACGGCGCGATAGATAAGAAAAGATCATTTGCGACGTTAAAGAGTCATTTCATTTATGCGCGAAGACCACTTTTAGCAGGACAATGCGCCAATTTACGTAGCTCTTGATAATTTAAATGTTCCGCATGGATTTTTCAGAGAACGAATAATTAGTAATATGCCAGCTAACGTTCTTACTTCTTTCTAGGGCCACGTATTAAAAACTCAGTTTGCGCCAAACCCCTTTTATGAGAAGACCAACGGCTAGAATTACAAATACATTTCAGGAGGGCTCACCAATATTTTCGATGCTCTCTGAGCCATAATTAAGCTTTTCTACAAACGTGTTAAAAATAGAACTTTTAAGACTGTCTATTAGCTCTAAAAATGTTACTTTAAGGCGCTAGTGCCTTAAAATACCTACTTTAAGGAACTAGTGTTAAAGGTAAAATGTCAATTTTTTCAAAAAAACGTCAAAAAACATTTATATTTTATTTATTTACACTTATATTAATAGTACAATTTGAAAAATGAATTCCTTCCTCAGTTCTGCTGTTCTTTGCGGTTGAGGAGGATCGAACAGAAACAGCAGCATGTCCAGTTGATGTTGAAGCATCATCGGCTGATGTCGTTTGTACTGTAAGCAATTTTCGAGCAATGGAATTTTTATTTTCCAAGGAATCCATGATGTACCCTTCCGCAACGGTTGAGGATTTCCATCCCTCATGCCACTTAATTGTCTTCAAATTTGCTCCAGCATCAGCAAGTAAGCTCGCAGAGGAACGGCGAAAGCGTATAGATTGTTGAATTTGGAAGTTGCAGAAATCTTGCTATAGCAGCAGGAAATTTTCCCAACGTATTAATTCCGACCGGATTTCTGGTACATTTACCTTTTACATATTTTAAGAAGAGCCGCCGATGTACGACATCTGCTGGACGAAGATCAGCATATTTTCGATAAAAATCCAAATAAAATTTTTTAACCATAGTGAAATTTCGTGATATCTTGGTTTTGGTATCTGATATTTTAATAACTAATGAAGTCTTCATATCTTTCACGTTGTCAAGAGTCAACTGACAAAGCTCCTCCCTGCGGCAGGCACCAAATACTCCTACAATCGTAGCTTCTTTCATCAGAAAGTACTCATCATCCGGTGCGCACTTCAGAAACTGTTCAATTTGGTCTCTAGTAAAAATTCTTGATTTTTTGGCCTGGTAACCCTCTCCTTGATGCTTCAAGTAGACAATCAATTTAAAATGTTTGCTGATATCTACGTCGTTATTTACACGTAGCATAGCTTTGATCATTAAATAATGGGAAAAAAGAGAAGATGACTTCCATACCTTTGCCTTTTCCTCAAAATAGGCCAGGAATATGTTTTCGGAATACTTTCCAGAAACGCCTTTGTTTTCACAACATTTTATAAATTTATTATGAGCAACCTCATATGGAATTTTTGATTTTCGTGGCAGTAAATCCAAGGTAGCTCTGTTAGCAGCTTCTTTTATGTCTTTAAATGGATCGATTTCTTGTATTTCTTGCATTTTTAGCAAATCACAACAGCCAGCGCTAGAGTTTTAATAAAACTGACAGGAACTTTCAAATTTTCAATTTTTCTGTAAACAAATCAGCCAGCAATGATGGTTGCTAGGTTTTATTGACAAATGTGAACTAATTTAATATAAATATACGATGCTATTAGAAACAACATGGATGTAAGAGATTCTGAACATTTAATTTTCAATTATTGTATGCTTTTTATTGCCGCTTGTAGAAAAAAATATTGTATGATATTTGTGTTAAAAGTATTTTTAACACTTATATCATAAATAACTATTAAATTTTTCATTTTTGGGTTCTTTTTCGTATTTCTTTTTCTTTTAAGACTGTATTATAAAATGACGATAACACTAATATAATATTCTTGAAAATGAAAACTTCAGAACTCGACAGTTCTATTTTTCATTCATCTTCACCGCGTAATAATCTTCACAGAGTAATAATTGATTGAGACATGCATCATTGGTTCTACGTCATACTTTGAGGACTTTTTTATCTTACGTATTTTTGAATCACCCTGTACAGGTTAGTTAATTTACCGGATGTCACATATCCCACACGGTAATTTTAAATGCTAAAGATAAAAAATGAATGGGCGACACTGTGAGCTGCTTCGTTTTCCGATTTTTTGAATCTAATATCGACCTTTGTTGAAAATATCAAATAAATATCAGTATACTCACGTGAACTACTCTGTGAAAATTGCAACTCGAAATCTGGACTCGAGTTCAACATCTGAGCATTAAAAATGTATCAAAATACCATACAGCAACAATTTTTATGTCTATCATCTAAAATTGCTGAAAAGGTAATTTATCTACAAATAAAAAATTATATAACGGCTTTAAATCTCTTGCTTGGTAAACAGTCGGCTTTTAGGTCCGGTTACTGTACTGCATCGGCTTTATCAGCCCTAACGGATGATCTATTGCATGGTGTAGATAAATCCCTGGTGGTTTCTATTCTGATAATGCATCACTACTCCAGGGCATTTGATTGTTTGGATCACAAATTACTATTAGCTTAGTTAAAGTATTATGGTTTTTCTCCCAATATTTTGGAGTGGTTTTAATCATATTTTGCCTACCGTACACAGCAAGTACGAGTAAATACTAATGGACAGCTAATAGCATTCAAAACCGGAAAATAACTAGTGACGTTCCACATGGTTCGATTTTGTGACCACTCTTGTTAATTTTATTTACAGCGGACTTACCGACTGAAATTTCTGCCTCTTACAATTTATATGCTGATGATTGTCAAATTTACTTGTCATTTTCACCTAATGATCAATGTCTCTCTTTTGCCCAAATTAATCAGAACTTAGAGATAAGAAATGTGTGGTCTAAAAACAATGGTCTCCTGCTGAATCTTGCAAAAACCTCTGCTATGCTGGTATGGTATAGATGGAAAACGTGCCAAAGTTCTGGTGAACGATTCCGTCTTGTTGAACGGAGTTCCAATTAATTTTAAAAAAGTGTGTAAAAACCATGAGATTACTCTTGACCAAAATCTTACTTTTGGAGAGCATGTTAGTACTATTTTAAGACTAGCTTAAAGCTTCATACTCACTACCGCGAATTCCGCCTTTTTTTGACAGATATACATTTTTCGGGCGAATATAAATTTTGGTCCATACTCACTTACGCGAAATTTCGTCCGCGAATATTCGCGAAAAAGTTAAATCAGTTTTAACTTTTTTGCGGATCCGCAACAAGAATTTTAGGTTTTGTTTAATTTTTAAGCTTTTAAGGTTATATTCCATAGCTTTGCATTAAATCGTAAATTGAAATTCTGGTTGTTGTATTTAACTTTTCTGCGAATCCGCAACACGAATTTTTGAATTTTACAAGATAAAATGGAACAAATGGAAGATAATACAGAGGGAAATAGGAGAATCTTCCATAGAAAATCTATATTATTTAGAACAATTACTTTATAATTACAAAAGCAGGAAGCGGACGTAAAAAAATCAGTTTTTGTTTAGATAAAACTTTTTCCTCTGGTGCCGTGGTCTGAGTGCACGTGTTCTAGTAGTACGGTAATATAGTTAGCATAAAGACGTAAAAGGTAGATTGTATAATAATAATTCCACAAATAAAAATTTAAATTATTATCCATTTTTAGGTTTGAGGTTGTGTTCATGTTTATCATCAAAACCACATTCTACAATTTTTTGACGTTTCAAATCCGCTGAAAAGTTAAGCTGGATTTATAAACTCGAAAAGTTGGTGAGGTTGAAGTTATGGTCAAGTTGTGAGGTTAGATATTCCGAATTCCGAGCATAAAAATTGTTTATCTCGAACTACCCGGGAAGTTTTCGAACCTTACATGAGCTTTACATGAACAACATGAACGAGTGTATAAATAAAACTGAGTGTTCCCTTTAGTTTAAATTGAACTCCTATTTCCAACACCAACTGAACCTCAACCTCGCCAACTTTTTGAGTTTATAAATCCACCTTTAAGATTTTTCGCCGCGAATTATTTCAAATCTCGAACTGACACTATATGTCAAAAAAAGGCGAAATTCGCGGTAGTGAGTATGAAGCTTATGGCAGATTAAAATCAATTTATAAATTTAAATACATACTGGATGTTAGCACTTATAGTCGAGATTAACAGAGTCGATTATTTTATCTCTTTGTGATTATTGCGATGTAGTTTATGCTCCCTGTCCGCAGGCCCAAGACCGACACACACTACAGGTCATGCAGAACACGTGCGTGAGGTCTACTGCATGTGTCAGACGAAGAGATCATATAACCCCATCATATTTGCAGTATGGTTGGTTCAGAAAAAGAATTTCTCTGTTTTTTACAAAGAATCATCGATTCCCATACCCCAACCTTTCTTTACGAGAAATTAATTCATTATTACCACTCCATTCAACCTCTGCTTTCAGAGGTTATTTTTCCTATCATTCTTGTTTTTTATTTTTTAATTTAACAACTTACCAAAATATTTAAATTCAATTAATAATAAAAATGGATTTAAAAATCAGCTTATGAATTATTACAAATATGTTTAGTGTCAACCACTCGTTACTGTAGGAGTTACTGATAGTGTTCCAATATCCCTATCCTCTAGTTTAATTATTTTTAATATCACATAATATTATTATTCAATAAACTAATAATAATCAGATTAATATATATCATATAGTTATTTTCAATAATATTGTATATTTTTCGATTAAATTTGTAAGATATTTTAAGTTAGGCCTACGCAGCCTGTGGCTCAGCCCCGCCTTAATTAAGACTTTTTGAATTTGATATAGCAAAACTCAAAGTTTTTTTGCAACTTTAGTTGTGAACCACAACATTTGAACTAAAATTTTGGTTCACTGTGTTCTAGTTATAAAAAAAGAGCAAATTTTACAGTAACGCTCGCTTGATCGGGAGGTATTCTTTCAATTAACAATATTCTTTTAACGGAAACAGATACGTTATAATACGACTTCATTGAATCATCGAAATCGTTGCTATTATTTTTCGATTTATTACTGCTCAAGCAGTATTTCAACAAGTACAAGTACAATATATTATCAAAAAGAGACCTATTTGAAAAAAGTCTTTGTACTTTACAAAAGAAAAGCATAAATAGTTACACTCTAAAACATTGCACTAGATACATAATATAAAAAATATTATGTTTGACTTGTCCACCTACCCACTTCTAAAAACTTAAGTGTTGACATAATTGTTTGCTCGATGCAATGAAACCTTACTGTTAATGAATAATGAAATCCATCAGATACGTTGTTACTTATACTAAGCTTTTTTCTAACCAGGCTATGCCTATGATATGTCTGTTTCTTAATGACAGAGAGTAATAAATCATTATTGAACTATAAAACCCAGTGATTTTCGCAATATTCCAGGTGTAGTCCAATTATTATTTCATATAACATTCGAAGTTGTAAAAATAGTTGAAATGTATTCAAATATGACTGGAGTCGGGCAGTCAACAATATACCGACTTGTGCACGAGGATATTCGCGGCCCCAACAGTTCACCAAAGGGAAGTACAGGAAGAAAAAAAACTGTAATAAATGAGGATGAAAGGACTGCGATCAGAAGAATCATTCACTCGTAAAAAAATAAATACCTACCTTGAACAATGTCTGAAATGAAAAAGAATTATTTCGTTTCACCCATGGGTAAGAAGAAACTATGGAAAACTTTGAAGGAAATGAATTTTTGTTATGAAAAAAACAGAAAATTTTAATAGAGAGAGACGAAATCATCTGCTGGCGACGACGATATTTGAGGGCAGTTCGACAGTTTCGAAGGAAAAACAGGAATATCTATTATATGGACGAAACTTGGTTGAATGAAGGATATACCGTTGATAAAGTATGGCAGGATAAACATATAAGAAGCGCGAGGCAAGCTTTTATGAAAGGATGGTTCACAGGAATAAATGCACCCTCGGGAGAACAAAAAGCCATTTCATAGATAGATAGATAGATATGCTGTAAGAGGAGCTACTGAAGATTGTAAAGATGAATAAGCCTCTTTGTACGAAATTTGTTGTCGACGAGATTGCTTCAAAACGAAATATAATGGTACTTCGCCTTCCGCTGCAAGAGGGTATAAAGACAGTGGCTTGTGAAAAATAGAGTAAGTGCATCGAACATGTGACTGAAATAGAAGAAATAATGTGGGAAGCTGATAACATGCTAGAAAACACAGTAGAGTCCCTTATTTTTTCTCTGGACCTCAACGACGAGAGTTCATCGGACTACTCGGAACATGATGATTAAAATTTAAAAATTAAGTGATTGTATTGTACAGGGTCATTCTGTATATATTAACCCATATGCTAGCGGCATTATTGATAGAGATATCAAAAAACTAAGGTGAATAAAGTTGTAGAATTTTATCTGAACTTTTAAAAAAAAAATTATCAGAAAAAACAAAAGACTGTTGGAACTTTAAACTTTTTACACGAGTTGTGTTATTTTAAATGGAACACCCTGAATATTAATAGATATTTGGGAAGAGCATTTTTTACTGATTTCAAAAATATATAGTTTGATACCTTTTTGACAAGCCATTTAGAAAATATTTTAAATTAAAATTTTCTTTAAAAATTAATATTAAAATCGGGGTAGCCATGGACGAACGAATTGTTTGCTTTTGACACACAATATTGTTTTTTAGTTTATTGTCATGATCCGAAAATGAAGTATACCGAGGAAGAAAAGTGTGAATTTTTACGTATATTCCTATAGGTATCCTAATTTGCCGCTTCCATCCAAAAATACATTTAAAATATATATAAAGAGAAAACCAAAAGTAGTTCAAAAAGATTTGGATAAAGAGTTAGATATTCTGTTGTTATTTAAAGGTAGATATGGCTAGTAAGGTTTTTACTGTTTTCTTACTATTTTTTTTTCTAAAGAAAATCCAACCCGTTCTATTAAAGATGCTCATAATCATTTAGGCATATCACGGAAAAAAATACAGAAAACGCTTCGACCACATGCTTATCATCCTTACAAGATCTTACCTGTGCAAGAATTAGATGATGAGCATAGGCGTTTGTAAGCGTTCGTTATACTATAAAAATGCGGCTCATAATTTTTTTTTTAAATGTTATGGAGTGATGAAGCGACATTTAACAAAGCAGGAGTTTTCAATAGGAGAAACATGCACGTATGGGCTACAACTGGTCCCCATAATATTGCAGAAATAAAATTCCAAGTTAGGAAATGTTTACATGTTCGGTGCGGTATAGTTAAGAATAAAGTCATAAGCCCTGTATTTTATGAAGGCTCCCTTAATGGACAAAGATATCTAGAATTCCTTAACAACGAAATAGAAGCTCGTTTAGAGGATTTATCAATCAATGAGTACTGTCAGATAGTCTGGCATCAAGATGGGCTCCGCCACATAACATAGTCCCTGTGGCAGAGTATTTAAACAACCGCTATGACGATTGGTTAGGAAGACCCGGCACTATTCAATGGCCACCCAACAGTCCAAATCTTACCCCATAAGATGCTTTCTTATGGGGTTATCTAAAAAATAGGGTATATGCCGATAGAAACATAAACTTGCAGCATTTGAGACAAAAAATTAACCAAGAAATCGAAACTTTAAACAACGACTACCCAGAATACATTTCAAATGCTATTAACAAATTAGAAGTTGATTATATAGATTGTATAGATAGAAATGGCGGTCACATCGAGCAACTGTAATTATTTTATCTTGTGAATGTTACTCCCAATATTTAAATTAATAAATTGTTTAATTAATCCATGGCTACCCCGATTTGAATATTAATTCTTAAAGAAAATTTTAGTTTAAAATATTTTCT
Source organism: Polydrusus tereticollis (assembly GCA_963920685.1). NCBI lineage: Eukaryota > Metazoa > Arthropoda > Insecta > Coleoptera > Curculionidae > Polydrusus > Polydrusus tereticollis. The sequence goes on along the minus strand of OY987329.1, from coordinate 84,624,168 downwards.
AAATGGCTTATCAGAAAGGTATCAAACTATATATTTAAGAAATCAGTAAAAAATGCTCTTCGCAAATATTAATAATTCCGCTAGCATATGGGTCAATATATACGGAATGACCCTGTACATAGTAGATTTTTTTTATAAATATTAATATTTATTCCAATTTATCTATTTGCATATTACTCTTACTTATATTTAAGTTTTTATCTACTTAATTTTACAATAATTCATATATGCGAATTAGGGCGACCTAATTTTGGATCGATTCGGGGTGTGTAGGTCTAAGATACGGAATTTTTAAAAGCAATCATTGCAATTTTCCTAAAACTTACAATGCAGCCTTTAAGTTGTCCACCCTGCTTAATGCGTCCTGTCATTGCAAATTTATATTGTATTACTCTCTGGCATTAGGTAATAGAGATAGGTAAATTTTATTAACGGTCTGCGTATCTACAATGATGATACATGTTGGTTCATTGATAATTGCTTCGGTACAACATCGAGAGGGCCCGCGAGCACTCTCTACTTCTCTGTGCTACTACCAGCGCCGATCACTGCAGGGTTGACAGGTTTTAAAGTTAATGACCAATGTTAACTAACATTAATCCGCCACAATTTTTGTTAGCTTTTTTCCTGTTTCTAAACTGCCATTGAATTTAGGACAAGAGATATCAAAATCCCAAATTTTAGTTAGATTAATGATAGAACAATATGCAAAGACGTTTCTGTATTAAACCAATTCAACACAGGTAGTGACCATAGGCTGGTTCGTGCCAGTATACACATCAATACAAAGATAGAAAGAAAAAAACTATTAATGAAGAACTCCTTTCCAACAGCAGAAGTTATAGCACAAAATAAGGATAAGTATCAGGAGGAACTAGCACGGAAGTTTACAGTAAATTCACTAGAACACAAGAATATAGATGAATTGGCCGAAAAAATAACTAAGGACATACAGATAGCCACAAAGAAAATATGTAGTAGAGTAAAAAACCAAAAAGAAACTAGACTAAGGCCACAGACGATAGAACTAATGGAAGAACGGAGAAGGACCGAAAGAGACCATCCTGATTATAGAGCCCTAAATGTATCAGTTAAGAAAAATATAAGGAAAGATCTAAGAGAATACAGAACGAAACAGATATTGGAAACTATAGAGAACAACAAAAATATGAAAGTTCTGAAAGCAAATAAATCCATTGGAAGACAAAAATCATGAAAATAAAGAACGAACGAGGAGTATTACTGTCGCACAAGGAGGAAATTGCAAAGGAAATTCAAGAATTTTATGGAAAACTCTACCAGTCCACCATTCCAAACCCCAGAAATTACTCCAAACACATCATAAATATAGGATCAGAAAATCTTCCCGAAATAATACCATCTGAAATCAAAGTCGCCCTTAAGCAAATGAAAAACAGGAAAGCCCCCGGAGAAGACAGAATTACTGCGGAAATGCTAAAAATGGGAGGAAGCAAATTGGAGGAGACGATAAGGCTATTGCTAAATAAATGCCTATTGGAAGGAAAAATACCCAAACTTTGAAAAAACGCGGAAGTCATTCTACTCCATAAAAAAGAGGACATCGCAAATATTGAAAGTTATAGACCCATAAGCTTGCTGTCCCACATTTACAAGTTACTAACTCGAATAATAACAAATCGATTGGGAGCGAAGCTAGATGCGTACCAGCCAGTAGAACAGGCAGGCTTTCGTAAGGGATTTAGTACTATCGAGCATCTACAAACACTCCGGAGAGTTGTGGAAAAAAAAAACAATTGAATACAATATACCTTTACACCTAGCCTTCGTCGATTACCATAAAGCCTTTGACAGTGTCGAGACATGGGCTTTCCTAACAGCTCTGGAAGACGCCAGAATTGATTCCAGATATTCAGCCCTCATCAAGGACATTTACGACGAAGCTACTTTCCACATAAAGATTGACGAAGACCAAATAACCGAAAAGATAAAGCTTGGCAAGGGAGTGAGACAGGGCGATACAATCTCGCCCAAGTTATTCACTTTGTCCTTAGAAAGTGTCTTCAAAAAATTAGACTGGGACGGAAAGGGTCTAAAAATCGATGGATCGTACCTTAGCCACTTAAGATTTGCGGATGATATAGTATTGATAAGCACAGACATCCAAGAACTAAAATCAATGCTGCAAGACCTAAATGAAAAATCAAAAGAAATAGGGTTGAAAATGAATCTTGACAAAATTAAATAATTAGCAACAGCCAAGAAGATACTGCTATAGAGAACATCATCATAGAAAAAGTAGAAAAATATATATATTTGGGACATATAACTAAGAACGAAAAGGAAAATCAAACCTTCGAAATTAAGAGAAGGATACAGCAAACATGGGCGGCATTTGGCAAACTTAGCTTCATCTTTAAGGATAAAAACGTTCCAATATATTTGAAACGCAAAACGTATGACAGCTGCATATTACCAGTAGCAACTTATGGACTGGAAACCATGGCAATGACAAAAAAGGTAGCAGAACAACTGAGGGTAACTCAACGAGCCATGGAAAGGATTATGCTGGGCGTAAGATTGATTGACAAAATCCCCAACACTAACATACGTCGGAGAACCAGAGTAACCGACATCATGGACAGAATAGCGAGGCTCAGATGGCAGTGGGTGGCACACATAGCAAGGCAAAATACAGAAAAATGGTCATACAGGGTAACATTTTGGAGACCCCGAGAAACGAAAAGAAGCGTAGGAAGACCCAGAAAGAGATGGATAGATGATATCGTAACCATAGCGGGAAAACAGTGGACGAGAACAGCCAGAAATAAAAAAGCATGGAAGCAACTGGAAGAGGCCTATATCCAACACTGGATGAATGATGGCTGAAAGAAGAAGAAGAAGAAGAAGAAGATTGTTATTGCTTTTTGATTTTATATTTTCATTTGAAAAAGCGCGCTTTACCTGTTGCCTTGTTTTTTTAACGATCTTAACGACTTTTAGTTGAAAAGTGGTCGTGGCACCCAAAAATGTTTTTGCCTCCGGCGGCGCCTCCAGCGGGCTTCGCCTCCGCCGGTCATCCCTCCTTACGTGGCCCACCTATATTAAACAGTCTGCGCACGCCTATGTGCCTGATTATATTATTTTTTGCTTAGGGTAAGTCGAGGATAGTTGGACTACTTTTATAGAAGGCAACGCACTGTCTCTGACTTGTAAGTAGCATTTACTACAAACAAAAGTATTATTTGGTAAGAACAAAACTAAAAAAAGGATTATGAAACTAGTGAAATTAAAAAATAAATATGAATAAATTTCTTGGGTTAGATGGACCTTTCTGGGTTAGCTGGGCTACTTCGGGAGAGATGGACCACTAGGAAATTTATTCCTAGAGCTAATAATACACAACCTCTTAAATGACGTAGTCGTAATTTTAACTATGCGTAGATATATAATATAAATATCAATATCAATATAATGTAATCAATACCACAAAAAAACATTTATTTTCTTTTTGCAACTATTTCTCGACAGTTATTGCATATTTAGGTTGGTATACAGCTTTCATGAGTTTTCATGATCGTTTATTTTATTTTAAAAATATGAGCAAATATATAAGCATCTCTATACAGGGTGTTTCATTAAGGTCGGCCACCGGCCATATCTCGGAAACTACTGGGCATAAAAATTCAGGAAAAAAAAATTACTAAAGTGGCCATGAGAAAATCCTGCAAATAACTTTTAAATTCCGCATTTTGCCGCAAAAGGGCACAATTGAAATGTAAATTTTAAAATTTTAGATATCTCCGAAAATTCCACATTAATGTCTACCTTTGATAATACCATTAAAAAACTTGGACAATTATGCATCATTTTGGTCCTAGGGTCATTGGCGTACCGACTTTAGTAAGAGTGGGGGAAGCTGTTGAAAGTGTTATCATTTAATTCGCTGTAACTTATAAACGACTTATACGATTTTAGCAAACTAAAGAATGTTTGGAAGAGAAATATAAGTAAGTACTTTAAACTATCATTCTCGGTGATCCATAATAGTTCTCAATAAAAATGCTAGGGGGTGCAATTTGCATTTTTTGATTTTATTCCGAAAACTTAAATCTTAGCCAAGGACATAGATAATAATCATATTAAAATAATTATGCAATGAAGAAAATCGATTAAATGGCGCAGGCAAGCATTTTCTAATGTTAAGCCCAAATTATTGATAAAAAAAATTTTGCAGTTTAATTTATTTATTAAAAAATAAATAAATTAAAAATTATTGTAATGGAAACTTAGACGATGACAACAGAAGATAATATAAAAATCTAATTAAGTAATACAAGAAGGACATAAATAGACAAAAAATAAACGACAATTCGCAATTGATCTGATATCTACTTAAATAACTTTTGTATGTGTGCCTTGCTCCCATTACAAATCTAGTTTGAGCACCCATGGAATCGGCGCCAATGCCTTACTGCATCTTTTATTATTCTATTAATGTTGAAAAATAGTCCATACTTTCAGTGGAGTCAATGTAATATAAAATAAAACAATGCAGTCTTCCTCCACAGTTTAATTGTTAACATAAAAAGTTTTTAAGTTCTCGACATGTTTCGAGTACTTAAGTACTCATCTTCAGGGGATACTGAACGGATAATATAAATTTGAGAATGAAAAGAGTAAGATAAAGAAGGACTTACCCAACATCGAGTTTAACATCGAAATAAGTTGTCTCAAATAAATGAGTACAACAGAAAGAATGGAGACTTGGTGTATTAAATATAAAAATGTAATTTAACCATTTAATGCACCAAGTCTCCAGCCTTTCTGTTGTACTCATTTACTTGAGACAACTTATTTCGATGGTAAACTCGATGTTGGGTAAGTCCTTCTTTATCTTATTCTTTTCGTTCTCAAATTTATATTATCCTTTCAGTATCCCCTGAAGATGAGTACTTAAGTAGGTACTCGAAACATGTCGGGAACTTAAAAACTTTTTATGTTAACAATTAAACTGTAGAGGAAGACTGCATTGTTTTATTTTATATTCTAATAATGTTTTTGTAATTAAAAAATTTTTCATTTTTTTTCTGTCCCTTTACTGTTCAATATTCTAATTCACAACAATAACAACTTAAGTTCAATAGATAAACTAAAGCGGGGAAAAATGAACCTAACCTAAAATTATTAATATGCCTATTATTAAAATAGAGACTTACCTCTATAGTATTACTTATAACATAATTATTCGGTAGTAGCACAGTTCACTAACAAATAACAATGCCTAATAATAATTATTGTTAATTGAACACTACACAAACAAAACATAAAATATGAGGAATCCGTGAGGGGACAGGCTGGTTTTTCTGCATGTGGTCCATCAATCAAGGCAGGGTGTGTCAACTGTTATTTTGGGTTTAATGAATCTGAAATATTTTAGAAATGTTGATATGAAAGGTTATGTTTCTGAGATATTCGAAGTATATCAGAGATATTTCTGAAAAATAGTGTGCTCTGTGGGTAGTATCTGGCTGGGTTTATTATTTAAATGGAGCCTGGTTTCGTCAACATTAAAAATATGTGACGGTTTATCATTTGAATTATTTCGATCCAGAATCTGAGCTAGTATACTGTCCTAAATTTTCTTTACATTGCTCGTGAGTAAGAAATTATTTGTGCTTCAAGTACTGAAATTTCTGGGTAGCGATTTAAAAACAATTTTAGCCAATCATAACCTGTTTTGCGTTTCTCGCTATTAAAAATGTGCTCTATTTTCAGTTTTTCTGCTAGTTCGTAAGCCATTTTTCAAATGCTATCTCTTTCTGGTGTAAACAAACCCATGTTTTTGTAACTTTAGGATGTGGACCACTAATTTATTTTGAGCTTCATCACCTAAATGAGACTGTAGTCCACGACGATTGATTTTAGTTATATCATTTGACTCTAGTCATCGTTTTAATATTGTTTTTGGTATCCCTAGCAGCCCTATTGACGCCAGTCGTACCTTATGCCACAGCTTCCATTGCATTACGTTAGTACTCCGCAGTCCATTTTCCTCGGTCTGACGGCCTCTACGTTTATAAATATTTGGCATGACTCTGTAAATAAAATAAAATCACATATTATTCTGAATAAATTTTAATTTTAATACGTTATTCATCAATATCGGATATGGTCCGACTCACCCTAAAATACGAGGTCTGTACATCCCAAAAGTATGGGAGAGGCGGCTCAGTGCTTAATCCGGCACGATTGCAACGCTAGAGCTTTTGTGTCTAGGCAAAATTAATCTACACGTACCATAGATCCTATATTATGCACAACCATATTGCAAAAACTAACCTAAATTTGATTCTGCGTGCCATAACACAACACAATGAAAGTTTTTCAACCAACCTTAAACATTGGTTTATCACAAACATGTATTTCAGCACTATACATATTATGACTATATTCCATCGACTGATGCGGCGTTACTTACATTTCGTCAAATTAAGAATTACAAGCAACATGTGTATTTTTGCAAATACACTCACTGGTCCGTCTATCCCGCCAAGCATCATTTATTATACTTATATAATTATCTATAATTTCTAAACCAATTAGGCAATCCAAACCACGCGGTAGAAATGTCAACACAATTGACGTTGGTTGGCACACATGGCGACTGGCTCCATAATATAAGCATTGATTTTTGTGACGTTGAAGTGTTTGGATCGTGTTTTTAAGTGTTTTGTTTGATTTTTCTTTTAAATAAAGTGAATTTTTGTATGATGGACAGTGAACATATTCAAAAATTATCAGCGGAGAATCCAGATGTTGGAGAAAGGTAGGTTTAAATGCAATCTATTTTCTTGTTTACCTGTGTAACCATTGTTTTCTTTTTAGGTATCGACTGAAATTAAAGTTAATAAGCGGCCTGGACCCGTTTGTTATTAATTCTCAGGACCTTGACTACAGTATTAATGGCGTTCCACCTATTTCAAACATGGATATTATTTCATATTTGGTGTTTCCCATAGTTTTTATTCCAAGGAACAAATGAAGGCATTTAAAAGTTTGCAGGCATATAAATATTTTGAGTCTGGGTTTGTTTTACAAACTGGAACTAAAATAGTTGATGGTTTTTACATTCTAATTGGAAAAGTAAGATTTTTGTTCATTTATTACTAATTTTGTGATTTTTTTTCAGCATCATGTCCTTATAATGTAATGAAATGAGTTACAATTTTACTACATATTAGCTTTTCAATTTTAGGTCAAACATTCTCAGAGAACCACTTTGAAACCTTTAGATGCCTGGGTAATTGTTGCCAAAGATGGAAGCGTGTGCACTGCCCACCGTACTTGCATGGCAGGGAACAGTGAGGTCTGCAGTCGTGCAGGCGCATTACTTTTTGCTGCGGAGTATGCTTACTCCAGAAAACAAGCATTGTCTTGCACAGACATTCAGGCATCGTGGCCAATGCCAAGTATGTGTATATGATGATGGGAGACCAATGATAAAATGTGATGGAGATGAATGTGAAACGCAGTGGTTTCATAGTCAGTGTGTGGGACTCGATGATGTTCTCAATCTCATCATGCGAGGAATGTAAAAAATATTAAAATCTATTTTTCCTTGTAAATGTTATAGTTTATTTAACAAATATTATCTTTAAAACTACCATAACAAAGTCACTATTTTAACTTTTTGCTAGGTAGGTACTTCTACTGATACATCAAGTATGTATATCCAATCTGTAATAAGCTAAGTCTTAATAGCAGTTCCCAATTTCTTATGGTTTTGTAAAGAATAATATTTGTAAGTTGAGAACGTAATGATGAAATCTTTTTTACCTTTGACTGTATTTTTATACCTATTTTCAATAAATACCTATCAAATGAAAAAATGTACTGTTTTAATAAAATATGATTACCTACAGGAATTTAAAGAAAAAGAAAGAGACTAATCAATATTCATTTTCACAGTTTTGTTCATAGGTATAGTAAATATCTTCTGAAGGTGAGAAAATATTTAAGTCAATAATTGTTTAATAATTTTATTTCAAATTATATCTCACCTTATACATTAGTCTTACTAGTAGTTATAGTAATAATATAACTAACATCCAATTCGCTTCTTTTTATAATGATATAAAATCATATTTGTTAAAGTTAATTAAAACTAAAACATAATAATATGGTTTGAGAAGAATAAATCCTATACTACAATTAAATAAGTAAATAAAATAGTTCTTCCATCGTTATGTCAGTCTGAATTGCAATTCCTCCATCTTCTGCTTCAGAGGCAGTGTCATTGTTGTTACCTTGATCCAAATCCATATTCTCCACCTGTAAATGTTATAATTCATTTAACAAAGAAAATCTATACCTATTACAAACAAAACAAAGGCATTTTGAAAGTTAAACCTCTAAATTCAGACATAATCGACAATAAAATGTAAAATCCTCTTACTTTGGATTGTCCCATCTTTCGTCTTTTATCCAGATGTTCGTGTCTCTCCAAATCTTTAGGTCTCCTTACTACAGTTTCTGCAATATGCCCCATATTCTGAGAAGGAACCCAATCCGGATGTTCTTGGTTTTCCAATAAGGCAGGCTCACCTATTAATCGTAAATGTATTAGAAAGTAACACTAAAATTTCCTATGTCATAACCCTGAAGAAAGTTACTTTTCCATAAAGTTTTAGAAACTTACCAGCTATAAAATGTTTGCTGCAGACTCTCATATTTTAGCTTTGATTCCCTTAAATCGGCACGGTTTATAGCAGCTATCCACAAGGCCCTACGTTTTCTGGACAACTCATTTGTATGTGGCTTATTTGGTAGATTCAGTATGCTAGGAATTCTATAAAACGACACATTGTCGCGATCGCGGATATAAATACTCCTTTCCACGCAAGCTTAAATGGTTGTTTACATACATGTGTGCCAACCACTGTCATTCGGAATTGGATTTGACAGGTCGTTGGATTGCCTAATTGCTGGCATCCTAACCTGAACTAACCTGGACTTTGAACAAAACTACAGGAATGTGATGTATTACTGTTTAGATTTAGATGTTTGTAAAATTGACAACACTGCATGCATCCTTGTCCAGCAGCGATCAGCTGCACGTTCTGCTTGAGACAGTACAACAACTACGGACGGTCGTGAGAGTAACGTGTTGTCGGTCTTGCTGTTAAGTTTACGTAATGGGATTGGATGGATCCATCAAATTTTTTGTCTTCGGCGGTTTACCTCCAGCGGAGTTCCGGCGCTTCCTCAGTTCAATATGTCACCACATGTCACTGGAATTCACTGAAACAAGAAAAAAGAGTTTCGTAGATTTAATGTAAAAGGTTGGAATATTAATGTTAAATATTACAGGTAAATTTCATATGGCTCCTGAGCTTTGATCTGCATGATAGGTGTTGATATTCTTCGTTGAGTTTTTTGATCGTTTCATCTTAAACATCTAATCTATTCCTGAATATTGTATAGATCTGCCTTTTTTTTTCGTACGTCAAGAAATTCATCCTGCGCTCGGGAACCTTGGAAACCAAACATGCAAGAGATGGATTTCGTATTACCGCAGCTTCTTGTTCTGATATTTTAAGGTGTTTAAATATGACCAGATTACCAAGTATATTATAAACGTGTTCTACTCGAGAAGCTTTAAATTTGGCTTGTTTAGCTGATCCGTCAACATCATTTTTCTATGCTATTTATAACTTTCTGAAAACTTTTCGTATTTGTGTTTATTGTTAAAATGCACAGTTCTACCGTTACGTCAAAGTTTCACAGGACATTATAAAAGTTGCGTCAGTTCGTCGAATTATCAAAACGACCTACCTCTCACCCCGCCAGATTGGTATACTGGCAGCAGCATATCGCCGTCGGCCGGGCGTTACGACTTTGTGAGGAATGTTAGACTTACCTTTGATTCTTACGGTCACGTTCCTACAAAGTGCATCTCATATAGTTATTTGGATCGAAAATTGTTTATTAAATTGTATCATCTTTGTTTACAGAAAATTAGTCAAAATATGTGTGGTTAGAAGTAGTGCGTTCGCTTTTCTGTTGATTAGTTGCACAAGCATATGCCTGAATGATTTTCAGGCATATGCTCCCACATCAACGTCTGGGGAAGATGAAATAGAGGACTTTTACGATAACTTGAGTGAGGCCCTAAAGGTGTGCCCTGCCCAGTACACACTATTGATAGGCGACTTTAATGCAAAACTCGGAGAAACACAGGACGAAACCGAAATACCCCTAGGCAAATACGGATATGGGGAAAGAAATGAAAGAGGCAGCAAACTCCTCAATTTTCTACAAGAAAATAATCTTTATTCCATGAGCTCCTTCTTCAATAAGAAACCACAACAAAAATGGACATGGATCAGTCCAAATGGGAATACAAGAAATGAAATAGATCTCATTATTTCCAACAAAAAGGAAATAGTTCACAATGTGACAGCTTTGAATAATTTTACCATAGGCAGCGACCATAGAATGATAAGAGCAAATATATCAACGAACATTAAGAGAGAAAGAATGAAGATGATGAGAAGAACAAACAATAAAAGATGGATACCTCCGGATAATATAGAAGCTTTCCAAAATGACATCGATGAACACCTAAGTAGACAGGAAATAACAAATGACAATGTGGACCTCGAAAAACTAAATGGAAATATAGTGAATGCCGTAAAGGAAGCAGAGAAAGCTCATTGTATAGGAACAAGTCAGAGAAATGAAAAATTGAGTGACAGAACCAAGAACATGTTAAAGGAAAGGAGAGAGTTACAGGATAAATATGACACAAACTTCCCAAGACTTAAGCAGCTCGACAAAGACATATCTAGGGCCATTCGCAACGATATCAGAACATTCAACACGAAAATGATAGCTAGGACGATCGAGGAAAATAGAAGCTTGAAAGTGCTAAGACAACGGCTTTCCAAAGGAAGAGAAGATATCTGTAAACTGAGAAATAAAAAAGGTAAAATAACAACCAACAAAGGAGAAATCCTGGACATAATAGAAGAATTTTATAGGGAACTCTACGCTTCAGACAGAGCAAAAACCATCGGTGGCCCAATTCCTAAAGTTATGAACCAAGGCTCAGAGGATATCCCGGAGATCACAATCTCTGAGATCAAAAAATCTATCTCAAAACTTAAGAACAACAAATCCCCCGGAGAGGACGAACTGGTGGCTGAGGCTCTTAAACTGGGGGGTGACAGGTTGCTGCAAAGTCTCAAGACACTATTTAATGAATGTCTTATACAAGGCAAGATACCACAACAATGGAACAACGCAACTATTACCCTAATACATAAGAAAGGAGACGTCGCTAACCTTACCAATTACCGTCCTATTAGCCTGCTATCACAGGTATATAAGCTGTTCACCCGAATCATCACAAATAGATTAAATGCAAAACTGGAACTCTACCAGCCAAGAGAGCAGACTGGCTTCCGATCAGGATTTGGGACGAACGATCACCTCCAAGTTCTAAAAAATCTGGTAGAAAAGTCTCTCGAGTACAATAAACCGCTCGTTTTAATATTCGTGGATTATGAAAAAGCCTTCGACACCATAGACCAATACAAGATGCTAAATTCATTATCTGACAGTAGCATAGATTACAGATACAACCAAATGATCAAGTCTATCTATGAGAATGCTACAGCCAGCGTAAGAATACAGAAGAGTACAAACAGATTCAAAATAAACAAAGGCGTTCGACAAGGCGATACTATCTTGCCAAAGCTGTTCACGAATCTGCTCGAATATATGTTCAAAACTATAAATTTGGAAAATATGGGTATAAACATAAACGGCGAAAACCTAACACATCTAAGATTTGCAGACGACATAATCTTGATAACAGACCGTATTGACCACGCAATGACCATGCTGCAACAATTGAATACTGCTTCTCAAAACGTCGGATTAAAGATTAATGTGTCAAAAACTCAGTTGATGACTAACCTCGTCCTTAGCGAAGGTGTATACATAAATGGCATCCCAATCGAGGAAACTACCTCATACAAATACCTCGGCCATGAAATCCGTATAGGCAGAGATAATCAAACGTGCGAATTGCTTAGAAGAATAGGACTGACATGGGCCGCTTTCGGAAATCTTAAGCACATATTTAAATCAGACCTACCAATTTGCCTAAAAAGAAAAGTATTCAATCAATGCGTTCTGCCTGTTCTGACATATGGTGCAGAGACCTTAACCCTAACAAAAAAAGCTGTACAGAAAATAAGAGTGGCACAACACGCAATGGAAAGATCAATGCTAGGACTGACCCTTAGAGACCACACCACAAACACGGAATTGCGCAGAAGAACAGGGCTGACTGATGCAGTAGAGAGAATAGCAACTCTAAAGTGGAACTGGGCGGGACACATAGCGAGAATGCAGGACGATAGATGGACAAAGCGAATTGTGGAATGGAGGCCTAGACAAGAGGCATACAGGAACAGAGGTCGTCCACCGACTAGATGGTCAGACGACATAAAACTTGTCCATACCAACTGGATGCAGGTGGCACAAGATAGAAGAACGTGGAGGCAAACAAGGGAGGCTTACGTCCAGCAGTGGACAGATATGGGCTGAATGATGATGATGATGAGTTGCACAAGGCGCAAGTAGGTTGACCATGTATTTCCTTTTCGGGCTCCGTCAAGTCGTAGAACGCCCATTTCTTACTCTTGGCAATTTTATGTAAACACAAAGTTGTTTGGAATTGTTTTCTATATTTCATTATTTAATTTATGTTCTGATAGAAGCCCAGACTCTCTTATCGTTCTCATCGTTTGTAGTGTGTCTCTGTTCTCTTCTTTTTTTTGGGGTTAGGTTAAATTGGCAAAACTGTGTGTCAGCTGGTTGTTGGAGGAGAAGGGGGTTTCTTCACAGTTCTCGGGGTCTTTAATTTTACTTGCTTAAAACCCTTCAGACAAGAAGGTCGAGCCTGTTGCTGTCTGGCAATTTTTTTGTCAACAGACCACGAGGTCTCACCCCCCTTTTAGAGGTAAACTTCTTTTATTCCTTTTTTTTTGGATTGTTATTCTTATTGGGATTCAGTGGGTAATTCTCTTTTTAATTATTTCATTATTTCATTCTACCATATCAGTTTCACCTGGCCTACCAGAGAAAACCACCTTGGACAATCCTGATCGATTGATCTAGCTAGACCGAGTGGTCTAAAAGTTATCTGGATGCATTTTAATAATTTAATTAATGCTTATCATTTACAAAGTTTATCAAATGTAAAAATCTCAATTTATTACCTTTTTAACCTTTCTAATCAATCATCTTTTTTCGTAAAACGATCTTGACTTGAGGTCATCCTTTTTTTTAAACGAGGCGTAACGAATTGACGTTTTAAATGTTCTAGAAACTTTGGAGGTTACACAAATACTAGGGTCGAGACAGGCTCAGTTCCATTTTTTTTATACTTTAATCCTAAACATAAATAGTTTTCCATCAAACTAAATTTTAAACAATTACAACAAAGGTTGCCACTGTCATATTGCAGAGGGTCTTACCACCACCGGTTCCACCGCGAAAATTCCAAGAACTGTCGCAGTTCCTCGGCTCGAATGTAGACGATATCCCAAAAATTTAGTTTACATATTTCATTTTTTTATAAATTAAAATGTCGGGTAACATTTCATAAAATAAAATAAACATACAAGTACTTTATCCTAATGTGTATGTTTTCATTAAAGATAAACTATATAAATGAATGCTTTTGATTAACCCCAATATTTGGTCATCAATTTTGCTTTATGTTGTGTTGTGTTGTAACTTTCTTGTAACCAATTCGCAGTGGTCTCATTTTAATGCTGAGGCCCGGTACTTTCACGTCCGAATATCTTTATTCTCAAAATAATTGCTATAGTTTCAATTATGTCGACAATTGTTGCCATAGACATTATGTGACGAATAGAGTTATCCGTAGGATAAATAGAACATGCAATTTCCTTTTGGTAATTTAAATCCCTGTCATTTTTGAATTAATTGTTATTAATCTCTGACCTCTGACCTGGGTTCAATGAAACTGTTGTCATGCTCTAAAAGGTTATGATATGTAAACCCCTTTAATTACATACTTACACTGCCAGTGGTTAATTCAAATTAGTTTAGGTTAGTTTGTGCAATAACTGTCTGTATATTGCATTTTTAGATAACATTAGGTAAACAAACATTCTCCCGGCGAATTTGAACTACGTTTTTAAGTCCCCGAAACTTATATTCTATTCTGTAAGCTTAAGTACGTGAGGTGATGACTTATTGATACATTTGTGGGATCTTTCTTTCCTTGATTCAAAAGTCTAATTACTTAATAACGGAAATTATCCAGACTAGCCAACATTGTAATTAAGCATAGTGTAAGTACGTTTTTCTTTATTTCCAGTTTATGACTGCATTACCCCACCTATCTGCAGAAATGCCTCCTCACGGGAACCCTATGAGTCCCCAACATACACCTCCAGGCGGGTACCCTATGGAGGTACCACATGGAATGGGATCTCCTGGTGTAAACGTACCCGAATATCCATGGATGAAAGAAAAGAAAACTACTAGGAAAAATAGCCAACAAGGTATGTTATAGTAAAAATAAGTTTTTTTTACAAAAGTTTATATTTTATTTATTCTTTTTGTATAGTTTTACATATTAATAATATAGGCTGCCAAGTTTAGTGAGCTCAAAATCCCAGCTGTTTGTGGAAAAAACAACCTGCAAATTTCTGGTTACTAGTAATTAATTTGACAGAACATTACATGTATACAAAATGCATATTTTTAAATCTTTTTCCGCAAGTTATGGATAATTTGGCAATAAATTATTATAAAATCCAAAAAATACTTGCCTACGCTTTATGAATTTGCGTCAATGTTTCGAGTTTATTGACTCCTCTCAACCTTGATGTACCAAATTATATTTCATTTAAACTATTTAAGTCAAAAAAGTCTGGTTTATCCAGTCTAATGAATTTTAAACAATTTTTTTGTTTTTAATTTTATACATGTCATTATACATTTTAAAAAATAAAGTATAATCAGTGTAAGATATACAAAGAGAATCGAATAGTAGAATAATAATTATGCAATATAGAAGTGTTTTTACGTTTACCTGCCAATAACAATGTCATTTAAGGCTCTACAACGTGTAAATTTGTAGAACACTTAATATGGTTTCGCTACTGCAGGATTCTGGAAAGGCTAATTAAGATCTAGGTGTCCGGTCAAATTAAATTTTAATAAAGGGCTATTTCTGCTTCTGAGCTACATAGCGCGCGAAACATATTTTTGTCGAAATGAATTAGTTTTCTGAGTCGACGTGAAACAATCAATACGAAGGCAAGATAATGATACACTGAGAAAAATATCAATTAGAAAAATAAGAATTGAAAGCGCACTAGGTAAATTTTATTAATTATTTTTAGTTTTGTTGTCAATAATTGAATATTTGGGTTAACCACTATTGTTGTTATAAAAACAGTTATTATGTGTTTCAACATCTAAAGAAGAGCAATTTATTATGGCTGAGCGGCGAGTGCGGGGATTTTGATAAGTATGTCATTATAATTAGTTTTTTATGTGTTTTTCAAATAAAAAATAAAATTGACAAAAATATGATGAATTTAAAAAAATGAAATCAGTCTTGTTTTTAAAGTCCGGACCTGAATTTCAAAAAATTTTCATACGGCATTTTGAAGCGATAGCTACTCAAAATATTTCCACCGAATATGAACATTTTATACCGGGTGCTAAAAGAATTATGGCAAAAAAAAATGAGCCAAACCTTATAAAACAGTCTGTATCTAAGTAACGAGGAAAGATGGACCCACTGGTGATGTATGTACATTTAGATCCGAGTCACCCTGATATGTGTCTTATTTATAAGGCGGCTAACAAACTACTAAAAATAAATTTGCCATCATGCATACCACGCAGAGTATTCTGTGTCACGTGATATTGGGTATATATAATAATGAAGCTTATTATAGATTATCAAATACAGTGAGAACAAAAATGTTGGAACAAATTCATTTCAAATGTCGTATGTATTTTTTTTTCGAAAAATCGCTCGGATCCGTCAATCTTTTATCTTTTTGTGCATTTCTTCAAGCTTATGTCGTGCATACAGGTTGTTCCAAAAACAAGTTATGACGGTTTACTTTATTTTTTTAAATGGATCCCCCTATTAATATTTTTTTGGATTCTGCATAAAATTTTAAACATATTTCATGAAATATGTCATGTGCCTGAAATCAGCCGTTTGCGAAAAAACTGCGTTTTAACTTAAAACAACAAGACATCATTTATTAGCGAGAAGAAAAGAAAATTCAAGAGAAACTATCAAATGTTGGAAATAACTTCCACCAACCTGGCAGTACCCGAGATGATCTTCAAACACTAGCAGAACCTTATTAATGACGAAAGATTCTATCAATCTTATTTTGCCTTTTATTCTGTTCTTTAAATCTTTAATATTATTTGGTCGGTTAACATATACCTTAGACTTAAGATCACCCTACAAAAAAAATTTAAAGGGGTTAAATCTGGCCGGCCATTCAATGTTCTGGATTAGGCTATATGTGGCAAGGCATGATACTAGATAATTTTTTAAAAATTCTAAATATGTTTTACCTGTCAAATTTCCGTCAATAAAAAAGAGCCCCAAAATTCTATTTTCAACAATGCCGGCCCAAAAATTAACATTTTGAGGACATTGGGTGTGACATTCCATAATCCAGCATGGATTTTGTGTAGCCCATTACCGACAGTCTTGTTTGTTGACACTTCCGCTTAAACAAAACGTTGCCTCATCCGAAAATACAATTCGTTTCGCAAACTGTGGATGATTATTGCACATATTAATCAATATCTCGCAAAATGGGATTATTCTGTCTCATCTTCATCGAGACATAAACCAATTTGACTTTGTAAGGATGGAATTTATGTTTGTCTAAATACTTTAGGGCGGATGTTTTGAAGATATAATTTTCCAAAGCAATAGTACTACTCGCCTTATGATGGTCTTCTTGAACCGATAATAACACATTGACTTGTGTATCTTCTAATACAGTGGGTCGACCTTTCCAATAATTATCCCTAACGTGACCTAAATCTCTATATTTCTTTCCATTATTCCGACAGTAGGTCAAGATATCGGTTCTCTGCGACGATACTTGTTATTGAAAAGTTTGCAAACTTCCATTTGTGTGCGCATTCTATCTCCATAACCAATCATTATTAATATTTCTATTCGCTCTCTTTTACTTAAGCGTACAATTTTTTTAAAATTACAATATGTTTGTATTATCAAAATAACTTGTGCCAGGCACTTGAGACAGATCTACTCAAACCAGGGGACAATCACTGTCAGTGTGACAACCTAACAATCATAGGCTTTATTTACAACAGTGTGCATGATAATTATAAAAAATCATCAGAATCTGTTAAAATCCGAATATCGATTTTCTCGCAAACGGCTGAATTTAAGTAAGTACCTATATGACATATTTCATGAAATATGTTTAGAATTTTATGAAGAATCCAAAAAAATATTATGAAATAGGGGTATCCATTGAAAAAATAAAGTAAACCGTCATAACTTCTTTTTGGGACAACCTGTACACACGAAATAAGCTTCAATAAATGCACAACAAAAATAAAAAATTGGCGGATCTGTGCGTTTTTTCGAAAAAAAAAAACACACATAAAGTTTAAATGAATTTGCTCTAACCTTTACGTTGTAACTGTATAATAAATCCTTATTAGCTGTCGTATTTGCAGATGACCTAAGAAGCTACTAAATAGAAATTGTATAGTATATAACATGATGAATGTTGTAAGTACGATAGTCATTTAAAAATGTAACAAAATCTTTTAAATTAGAGGAGGGGATGCAAATGTACTCTTTTCTTTCAAAAATAAAATGTACTTTAAGCAAAACATGCAACTTAAAGTAAGTATTTATTTTACTACGTGTTTCATGGCTAATATCCTCGCAAATATATGCTAAGAATAGGAAATGGGTCCGTGCATATTCCTATGTCATGTACCCTACCTACCTTATTTCAATATAAGCTTTTGAGTAATCATATTTTAATTTTTATATAATAACAATAATATATTCTGCTGTGGCTAAATAAGCAATGCTCAAGGCCAAAAGAAGAAGACAAAAAAAAAAGAAATGGGTAAAGCGTATACATTTTGTGACGCCGGCCGTCGGCCTGGGAGGAGGTAAGACATATTAATGTCTTTGGAACAAATAGTAAGGAGCGGCTTTAACCACGAAAAGATTGGATGGCGCCCGTTAGCGATAATTCAGCCGAATTTGTACACACCTATAAAAAATCCGGCCTTAAAATGTCCTGGCGCCAAAACGGAAACGCTTGAATGTCGCGTACAAAATTTTAAAGTATAAGTTGAAAGATATATAAGCACCTGTAATCAGTTTAAAATTTTAAAAGTTAGTGGCATATTGGGCAAGCAATGAACATTCAGAAAAACAAGCAAAAGGCAGATCTCGACAAGCGAATGAACCGATATATTTATGATTGTCCAATTGGTTAGGGCGTTAGGTTGTCGGTTTGAATCCGACTCCTAGATCTACTTTTTTTCTGAATTTTCTTTATTCTTGATACCAGTAACTTATTTGAAATTTTAAAGTATGCTTTAAAGAAAGCTTTTTTTAATTACAAGTTTGCGGTACATTAGAGGTTTCTTTAATAAATATAGGTATAAGTACTTCATTGTAAAAATTGATAATTTATAAAATCTTGTATAGGTATAGTTTGAGTGTATCTCGATCGTAAGCAATGTTTTACGCCCTTAGTGTGTAATAGACCGAGACTTTAGTCAAAGCCGAAGACACATTACATTGCGACCTGTATAAAATGTATTTTTAAGATACTTATTCATCCTACTATCTTACTCATAATGTATTATCGTATTCTATTGCCTAGCCTCGCGGCGCGGCGGTTGCTGAATTTGTCCCAAACGCAAATACGGAAATTATTATTGTTTTTTAAATTTATTTATTAAAATGAGAGTAATAAGAAGCTACTTACTAAACAACATACCGGGTGTTGCATCGTCGAGCGGGACATAGGAAATCCCATGTAATTTTAAATGGGGTCAATTATTGGCTTCCCTAATTATTTTAGAGAAAAATTCTATTTAGGTTTATTAAAGAGCACTAAAACCCACATTTAAAAGAATAACTTTAGATATTTTTGATGAGCCCGTTTACGGGTTATCGCCGATTTCTTTTTAACTATTTCTCCTTTTTATGGCCCCGTATTTGCGGGCACCAGTCAAGGTAAAAGATGACTGTCAAATAAAGTTGTAATTTTGAAATGTGTGCTTTATTGTTATAAAAACTCGTACATCGAAAATATTAAAGGTGTATTTATGAGTACAAATTAATCTGAATAAAACTAAAATAAAGTATCCAATTACAAGGTTAATTATGACATTTTACATGTTTCAATATTTTACTAATTAATAGGTAGGTACTATTAAATTGTTAGAACTTTAGGATTTAAGAAGATGTTCAAATATTCCTCCATTGACTGCTAGACAATAACCGAGGCGATCATAAAATTCTCTTCTTACATTCGCTAGTTGGTAAACTGAAATTCTATTGCATTCGGCAGAAATAGCATTTTTTAACTCGTCTAGATTTGGGTATTTTTTATCTTTGTATATCCTGTTTTTTAAATGGCCCCAGAGAAAGAAATCATTTGGCGATAAATCAGGAGACCTGGCTGGCCAATTTGCTGTATGATTTAAGCCAATAACATTTCCATTAAAAGCACTGTTTAAATATTCCCGGACAGCCAGGGTACTATGTGCCGGGCAGCCATCCATTTGGTACCAAACTTCCTGATTTTCCCTGGCGGCATCATGTAAAGTAGGTAAAATATGATCTTCAAGTAGTTCCAAAAAATATTCTGCATTTAAATTTCGTGTAAGAAATAATGGCCCGATAATATTTTCTCCGAAAATCCAAGCCCATACATTAACTTTTTGTGGATATTGCGTCCTTGTTTCCACAAACCTGTGTTGGTTTTCTTTGCTCCAATATCGATAATTTTGAACATTGGGTTCATTGTTTAAGGTAAATGTGCATTCGTCAGTGAAACAAATGTTTTTTAAAAATTCCCTATCCATGTTTGCTCTTTCCATCATACCAAAACAAAACTCCTGTCGTCGTATTTCGTCCCTATCTCTTAGCTCTTGGTGCTTTTCATATTTGTATGAGCAGCAAACATGTCTGACACATTTTGATAACTATTTCCTTCATAATACCATTTAATCATCAATATTTTTTCTTCAGAAGTGTAATTCATGGCTAATATTTTCGATGTACGAGTTTTTATAACAATAAAGCACACATTTCAAAATGACAACTTTATTTGGCCTAAATAGAATTTTTCTCTAAAATAATTAGGGAAGCCAATAATTGACCCCATTTAAAATTACATGGGATTTCCTATGTCCCGCTCGACGATGCAACACCCGGTATAGGTATACGAAATATAAATTATTATATTTTGTCTCATTTTAACCGTAGGTATTTTTTTGCATACAATATTTATTTCTCTTCCGAAATTAAACCAAATTACTGGTAAATAATAACGCGAGCCACGGGCGTAATAAAAAGTACATTAGTTCGCCAAATTCGATCGGCCCGACCTTCGCCACAGTATCGAGCATCTCGCAATGTGTAAGTGGTGTTTAGTCCAAGTTGGACTGTCCAACCCAGGTCTGTGGCAGTCGCCGATTAATTCATTGCTGAATAAAGTAGATTTTTAATATTAGTATAAGGTGTATCTTGCAGGAAAAATAACATATTCTCGGACAAGGATGCAAATTTGTGGACGTGGCACAGCCGAGTCCAGCCAGTGTCAGAGTATGAGAATATGATATTCCTACGATGTGCACATACTTTTTCGAAAATGAAATAGAATAAATTACAAGATGGTATGTATGTATGATGTGTCTCATTACTTAGCAATGATTATCAATACTGGAATAATGACATTTGTGGCATCAAAGCACGCCAGGAAGATGTTAGCTAGTGAAGGATCGAAGAAAATATAATATTCTATGACTATAATTCAATACACAAGATCTTTGACATTTTTCTATTGATTGTTTGCTTGTTCAGCAATTTCATTTAAATTGAAGAAATAGTCCATACTTTCAGTGAAGTTTATAAAATCCACACAAAATCGATTAATCAATAGTAGTTGTCATCACTGGACGTATGAAGTAGGTACTTAAGAATTGGCAGAAAACAGACATATGGTTATGTTATAAGGGGGTTAAATGTCTATCGGAGGGGATGAAGCGCTGCACTAAAAATACACTTGTCAGGACTGGTGACAACACTAAACCTAGCTGGCACAGTAAATATGGGAAATATAGAGTTTTAAATTAATTTGAAAGAACATTGAAGAATGATGAAGAACATCTCAAACTTTAAAAACAATGGTTGGATACAATCAAATGTATAAGGGGGAGCTAAATTTGAGTAGAGGCAGTAAGAGGTATGTATTATGTAAGAGAAACTATATTGGGATTATAATATGCCGAGATTCAAGGCACTGAAAAAATCAGTGCTGCTATGAATGATTTGGTCGTTAACACAATCTATGTTTGGGTTTTTAATTATTTTGTTTATTTCCATTATTTCAAGAAGGTCTAATTTATTACTTTTGTTACAAAAGTGTAAAAATTTAGTGTTTGTATCTGGGTTAAAGTTATGTTTATTTATAGATACATGCCTAGAAAAGTTGGGCTTGATTTTAGAAGGGGATACGTTATGATTAAAAGCTCTTACTATCTCTTTACAATGTTCATTGATGCGGGTTTTGAATTTTCTCCCTGTTTGTCCCATATAAGAACTTTTAACCTCGTACTATCTTTTCTAGTATCCCCTGATGATGAGAGTGCTTAAGCGTTTGAAACATGTAGGGAGCCTTCTATTTACCATAATCATTAAACTGTAGAGGAAGACACATTGTTTTATTTACATCTTTATTTAAGTTTTACTGCTTATTAGTCCGAAGTTTTGAATTGACAAGTGTCGTGCGTGCGTCTATCCTCTAATATCCAGTGCTTCTCTACTGTATATTGGGCTCGCGCACAGAATACCAGTTTTTAGGTAGTTTGTATGTTGCGTTTGGACTAGTTCTTGTATGTGAGTTTGCTATCAGTTTGTTTGTCGATACGTCCGTTTGTTTGTACTTATAAGTTATAATTTTTAAAAAGAACTCGTTAATCGTCTGTATTTTGAAATCGTTATGAAAAACCCTGTTCATCGTTTATCCAGAGACATTTGCTATTGTCTTCAATGCCCTATTGTGAATTACCTGGAACTTACTCAGCTCGGAGTTACTTATGTTGTTGTCTAGTCTTTGGTCGAAGGCAAGTCCCAGGTACTTCAATTCCTGGCACCAGTCAATCTGGACTCTATTGACGCAAAGCCTTCTTTCAGGTCTTCTAACGCGACTTTTCGAAAAATTAATAGCCTTTATTTTGGCGGAATTCCAACGGATCTTCCAATCCGAAAGCCATTTTGCTAGCTGGTTTATGTGTGATCACATGCCGACTAGCCACGGCTGTTTAGAAGTCGAAGTTATTGCAGTATCGTCGGCGAACAGAGCTAATTCTGTCTACCTCGCGAAATGTCATAAGTGTAAATGTTGTACAAGATTGGAGAGAGAGGTGAGCCTTGCGGTACTCCGGCCCCAATGCGTTTTATTGAAGAAATCGCTTCCTCCGACAAGATTGCAAAACTTCGGTTCTCTAAGAATGAGCCTACTATCTTGACTATATAGTTTGGAGCACCGAGCCTTATTAACTTTAATAGCAGACCGTTGTGCCAGACCTTATCGAAAGCTTTGGAAACGTCAAAGAAACCGACCCCGTGTGCGCCCTTTTATTAAATCCTTTTACTATGTTCATCTCGTCGTTTGCTTGACTGTGCAATGTTCGGCACGAAAGCCGAACTGTTCGTTAGGCAAGACATGGTCATTAAAAACGAAATCATTTATACGAGACACGTTTACTTTTTCGACTACCTTACCCAGGCTTTTAGGTCGGTAACTAACCGGTGCCGTAGGATCC
The DNA here is from genome assembly GCA_963920685.1 of Polydrusus tereticollis. NCBI lineage: Eukaryota > Metazoa > Arthropoda > Insecta > Coleoptera > Curculionidae > Polydrusus > Polydrusus tereticollis. The sequence goes on along the minus strand of OY987329.1, from coordinate 84,601,026 downwards.
TCCCCCTGCTTGTGAATGAGGATGACCCTCGCAAGTTTCCAGGCGCACGGGAAATGGCCTTCTTTGATAATAGCCTGGGATATGTCTCCCAAAGATGCATCTCGTAGGTTTCGCAATGCCGTATTCTTAATGCTGTCGACGCCCGGGGCTTTTCTAGCTCTCAAAACACTAACTAGTGATCTGACTTCCTCAAGAGTAACCGCAGGGAAATTTGGCAGAGGATGTTCTATCGCTCTGTCAATGTCTATTGTGCAATAAACTATTTCCAAGTATTAACAACAAATGTCAATCAATGTTGCCTAGATGTTGTGTCCAATGCAAAGTACGAAAGGCGAAATTAAAACTATTTATCAATAAAATGTCGAAGCACAATAAATATTTCGTGCTTTGTGTGTGCACTCGTCTAATATAAACAACTTTACTCTTTAATAACAAGCTTTTAAAATTATCTACAATACAAGCGAATACTACTTTAATTAATTACTTTTTAATGATTTTTCTTAAACCGATTTAACTTTAGACAATAGGCTGACAAAAAAGCCAAAACAAATGATGTCTAGCTTAAAACTTAATTAAGGTAATCGATACGTAGCTACTGAATTTTTACTCTCGGTCGGTCAATCTTACCGAGTCACTACAACTTGCATGTTTCGCTTGTTTCTCGTATGCGCCATGACGCAGCTAAATTTATGGAAAAAAATCAGTACGTGCTGTGTGGATATGATACATAATATGCAACACTGCTGGTTTTATCAGAGGCGGCTTGTTTAGTTCTTTATTCGAAATGGGTTTTAAAATTACACGCTTGAAGTTTTCATTGGCGTCGTCATGTCGTTATGAATGGAAACTTCAGTTAGTATTAATTGGTAGAACTACGTACCTAACCGAGATATTGATCAAATATTCTCGATTTCCAAAACCTAAGCCAGCAATAAAGATCTCCGAGCAACAGATAGATTTAGCCATAAAACAGTGAGTAGAGGAATTAAGCACCGGTTTCAAGACTGCAGACAAGCTAGGGACTTCATAACTGGACCTGACAAGTTTAAGTTCGAGTAACTTCTTAATCAATGCCGCAATGTCCCAAATCTCTTCCTGGTAGGACACTGCAGACTAAAGCAGTGAGTAAACCAGGAAACAACGCCGACAATTTTTAAACAGCAACTTTGCAATGACATGGGTGTACAGGGTGTTCCAACGAGGACTTCTTCTTCTTTAGGTGCCGTCTCCGTTTCAAAGGTTGACAATCATCAGAGCGATTCTTATTTTTGAGACCGCAGCTCTAAACAGTTCGTTGTTATTGCATCCAAACCATTTCTTAAGGTTCTTCAGCCATGAATTTCGTCTTCTCCCCACAGATCTCTTTCCTTGGATTTTTCCCTGCATAATAATTTGTAGTATTCGATATTTTTCTCCCCTCATGACATGTCCCATAAATTGCAATTTTCTTCTCCTAATTGTCGTAATGACTTCTCTCTCCTAATTCATACGCCTCATCACTTCCACGTTGGTTATTCTCTCTACCCATGAAATCCTCAGTATTCTTCGGTATATCCACATCTTAAATGCCTCCAGTCTCCTCACGTCGGTTACCTTCAGCATCCAGGCTTCCTTCCCGTAATATAGTACGGAGAGCATATAGCATCTCATTAGTCGTATTTTTAATTTAAGGTTAAGATCCTGGCGGCAGAAAAGCCTCTTCATTCTTATAAATGTGCTTCTGGCCTGTTCGATTCTGATTTGTATTTCTTGTGAGCTGTCATTGTTTTCATTAATGGTCGTGCCTAGGTATATGTATTCTCTTACTATCTTAATAGGTTGATTGTTTACATATATCCTACGAATGTCCTGAGTTGTTTTTGTTATCAGCATATATTTTGTTTGGCTTATGTTCAGTGATAGTCCATATTCTTCGCTTACTGTGACCATTCTATTAATTAGCGTCTGTAGGTCTTCATGTGTTCCAGCCAAAATAACTGTATCGTCAGCGTACCTCAGATTATTTATTGTCATGCCGTTGATTTTAATGCCTATGTTCTGATCATCAAGAACTAAACAGAGGCTAATAGTCAACCGATGTATTTTTTCTGTAGAATTTCACCAAAACAAAATTTGAACCAAAAGAACAAACGCCATGGATGTAGCAGCGTTTTTTAATGAAACGCCCCATATTTTCGAATGATTTTCAAAAAAGTCACATTTTCTTACTTACACAGGTCTCGTAGCCTAGCTGTTAAGGCGACAAGGATACACAGTGTAGCGCGGGTTCAAACCTCGAGCCCGGCAAACTTTTCAACTAAGTTTGGATTTCAGTGATTCAGGTTAGTTATAGTCTGACATCGTACAAAATAAGGAAAGAGTGAAAAATGTTACGGCATCCAAAACCCCCATTGACGCTGGTTAGAGGCCGGATGAGATCGGATATCCCGTGGGAATAGGGTGAAGTTACTCACTCCCCAGTCGGCAGGTCACAACTGACAACTTAAGGCCGCACGAAACTAGGGGTTGTAAGTAATTTCTCATAAAACAAATCACAAACAAAAATCTTTCTCTAACAAAACCTAGAATGTCCAAAAGGTCCTTTTTATATATCCTGACTTATGATTTTCAAACAACGAATATCTCCCCTTTTTAAATTCGACCACAAATTGACAGTGTCTTTTCAGAAACTTTGAATTAAATATAACATTCCACTTTCATTTACAAGTTTAGTATGCTGATTACATTCAATTTTTAGTATCTTGTCAAAATATTTTTAAATAAAAAAAAGCTCCATCAACGTCATTTTCCATCAACAGTTTTCTCTCTACTGCTAACAATAACTGCAGCACTACTTTGGTCTCCTGAAGATGAAAGTTACTACCTTCGAAACATGTAGAGACAATTTAATTTTTAAATTGAGCCTTTAATAGCTCACTATTAAATTAGTGGAGAAAGACTTTTTGACTTTCTTTCCCCTTTTCCCTATTATTATTATTATTATTATTATTATTATTATTATTAATAATAAATAAGAAACAAAGTTTGGTTTAAATTTTAATATTGCTGTTTTTATTACATTTATATAATTATCCTTAATAATTTTATTAGGTTCATAGGTGAAAGTCAAGATAAATCTGACATATTTTCTATTTTGTCATCATGAAATACTCGTTAGCCAAGAGATTATAGGTTGTTACCATGTATTACAAAAGTCAAGAAAACGCAAGAGAAGCAAGAAGAAGATTTATTGCACATTTTCATAGAAATATATCCGTAAATACAATTTTAAGGATAAAAAAACCTATTTGAAAAAAGTCAATTTTTACATGACAAAAAAAGAGTTCGAAGTTAAGTTTTACTTCAGAGTCAATGAAATAAATTTCAGTTTTCCTAGCATCGATACAGCCAAGAAACCATACCTGATTTAGAAAAATTATTTCTGGGAACCAGAAAATGTTCCAGTGGCATTTTCGATTTTCTTTGTACATTAGAATATACTCTGCTGTTCTGAGAATTTTTTCATCTGAGAACCAAATTTTTTCAATATCTTTGCGTCGTCTCAATTTTCTTTACAATGCTTGACGTCTTTCTACTCTTTTATTTTTAACATCATTTGAAAATTTGTTTCAGTATATTTTTTTAAACGGTGGATACTTTAAATCAATTTTAATAAGTCTTCTTACCGATGATCTTTTATTAGAAGTCAATGTTGTTATTTTCCTTGAATTTAATATATTACCGTATTCGACACTATCAAGAATCAATTGCTCTTGCTCTGTCAATGTTTTCTATACTCCTACCAGTTTTCTTTCTTCCTCTTCCAGGCTTCATTTGGAATGAACCATTCGTCTCAAGTAAACGCCGTAGAAAATAACTAACGGTACTTAACTTACAATTATGCTCTGGGTAACCCTCAATAATCTTTTTGCACCATAGCCTTTGACGCTTAGAGATGTAATTTAAATTTTATCTTCAAGCGACAAATACGGGTACACCATTTTGAAATAAATTTAATACAATGTCAAGTTACTAATATTTACATACTGTTGATAAGGTAGGTATCCAACAGCATTTTTTCTTTTGTTTCACAGGTATCTTTGTTCTGTTAATCTGTTATTTATTAAAGCCCTATTACGCTATGTGGTAATATTATTTAATAAATAAGTTTTCGAAAAAAAAAAACGTTTTTATCTAAATCCTGAAGTTTCTCGAACAATTTTTTCAGAGCCTCTTCTCCGATAGTTTCTTGATAATTTCAAATGATTTTTGTAGTGTTCGAGTAAAAATTTAATTTTGCAGCAGCCCCAAAGGCAACGATTATAGTTATTTATGGTACAAGTGTGTTATGTTATATATAAGTCACGCTGGGAAATAGTTAGCCCTTGAGGCCGTAGGCCGAGAGGGCTAATTCCCATGTGACTTATATGACTTAACACACGAGTGCCATACAAAATTTTATACAACACTTAATAGATATCATTAAAAAATAGAAAATTATATTGTTTCAATGTTAACTGGAAAACCCTGTATTACATTATAATTGACATATTTTTGAATGACAAATTTGACACGTAAAAGTAGGTAATTTTTGTTGTTATGGAATTGATTAACAATAAAAATTTGAAAGCATTAAATAAAATTATTATTCTTGCTATTTTCGAGGATAGTTTTTCAAAATATGGAAGAAACTTTAGCCGAAATTTAAAAAGAAGAGAACCTTGCGTGTTCATTTATTATCCCCACAAGTCAAGAGACACTTATGACAAAGCCTTATGTGAATACATATTTTACCACAACCCACCAGTGAGTTATAATCATAACCCACTGGTGAGTTATGGTTATAATCCACGTGTGAGTTATAAGCTACTTTATTAGCCTAAAGTCGAGCTTATAATGTTCACATTATATGTAAGTGATAAAAAATATTTCTACATACTTGGCTCTTCCTGTACATTTTGATAAGATATTTAGATTAAGAAAAGGTCCATCCAAGATTCACACAAAATTTCACCAAATTTAACAAAAATTATTCAGAGCCAAATTTGGTTCTAAACAAATTTGGCCCACAGTGTATAACAAATAGGAAATGTCATTCCATACGAGTACTAGACTGTACTTTCTCGATTACTATTTTAAAAAAAGAAAAAGGAATTATCAAAGATAATTTTTTTTCTCTCCTATCGATGTCAACTACGTTAACTAGCAACAAAGAAAGGGCGATGTAAATGGTCACCTGTCTTCTCAGTTGTATAAACAAGCAACAGCGAGAGCGACCCGACTTGCTATAGGAGATAGTGACGTCACATAGCGGTTTCCGCGAGTCGATGTTCGTAAATTATTTTAAAGGCTTTAGGGCATCAGAAAATTAAAATTTTTTGCAGTTCGCACTAGAATTACAAAATCTTTCAAAAAATGTAATTAAAAAAATGCTTAATTTTGTTTGATTTATTGCCGTCAGATTCTCGAATAATGTTCGTTAATTCAGGTTAGTTAGTCGGTATAGAGGAAGAAACAATATGTTCAAGAAAGAAATAAAGAAGGAGAGACCATTGCGAGAGAGAGGGGGGATGAAAACCCACTCATAAAGGGAAATCCTGTTTATAATAAGATCGAATAACTATAGTAATAGATGGTTGATTAAATGGTTGAAGGAAGATATGCGGTAGACAGGACCCCCATACTTACTACTACTAATTCACCAAGGCAGTTATTACTTTCTTAGTAAATTCCATGTAGTAAAATGTTTCGTACAACATCAATATTATTTAAGTTCATGTATGTTTTAAGATTTCATTATCCTTTATCAACAAGCTGTAATTGATTTTGAAGGTGACGCCATAAAATAATGAATAAAAATAAATTTCACAGCAACATGCTTCTTTTATAGTAATAAAGGTCATAGACGCATAGGTACGCCGGCAAATTACAAAACATCAAAGAGTCCACCTTAGCCTTAATAATTTCCATACAAATTAAATCTTTTTTTAGCGAAAATTTATTATTTATTCTTCATGGCCCTCAAGCAATTCTGCATGGTGAGTTGCAAAATATTACACATGGAGTTAAAAAAATCCGCTTCGATGCAGCGAAACATGTTTTATAATAAACATAAATCCATTAGTGATGTATAAGTCCAGAGGCAGCTCGGAATATTGCACGGTTAAGTAGTAACGATATAGATAGGTGTATGCATTATACGTAATTTGGTTTCAATAATGAGGCATATTTCTTATGTTGTAGGGAGTTTACATTTACTATTAAACATTTAAAATGTAAGACCTTATGTTACAACAAAATTAAATAAAATGTTTTATTTAATTTTGGCATGTACAGGGTTACTCCGTATAATAATAATAATAATAATAATAATAAACGTCTTTATTTAATTAAATACAAATATACAGTTTAAACATTACGAAACAAATTAGGCCGAAGTAGGGCGCAGTCTAGCCGATAAGGCTACTCTACTGAACCCCCTTCCGCTCATTTTAATTAAAAAAATATCTATAATATATTCGTAAAAGTAAAGCAAGTCCATAAGGTTTATAAATCAAAAATAGCAAAAATAATTATCTTATAAAAAAATGAGTAGAATGATAAAATAGATAATGCTTGGTTTGGAGGCAATAGAAAAAAAATATATATATGATTAGCATTATACTAAATTACACAGAACAATCAAGATAATACAATAACTTAAGAGTTTTGTGAATTTAATAAAAAGTTTTTGTACGTATCTTTAAATTTCCTTGAATCGAGCATAACTATTTCGTTAGGTAACGAGTTATATAATTTACTAGCATTAAAAGTAAATGTTCTCTGAAACATGGCTGTCTGATGATGGGGCATAGTAATCTTGTTAGAAAACCTAATATTACATGGATGAACCGTGTTTCGAAAGATAAAATTATTTTTTATGGATGAAGGTAGGGCTGGGCTGTTTAGAATTTTGTGAAGAAAATTTGCTAAGTGTAAAGTCCTACGATTGATCATTGTTAGCCAATTAAATTCTTTAAATGTATGTGAAATATGATCAAATTTTCGAAGGCCAAACACAAGACGAGAGCATGTATTTAGAACTTTTTGAATTCTTCCTTTGTCTAAAGCATCTAAACACGGTCCGTAAATAAAATCACAATAATTGAAATTTGAGAGAACAAGAGATTCACAAAGCATCTTACGCAATTTAAAACTTAAGATATGACGACTATTGTACAAAACTTTTAAAGATAAATATGATTTTTGGATAAGTTTTTTGACATGCTCCTTGAACCGTAATTCGGTGTCCAAGATAATGCCAAGGTTCTTTGCAAACTTGACAATAGGTAGCTTAACTCCATCAATAATTACATTAATATTATTAGCCAAAAAATCTATATTATTCTTATTACCAAAAAGCATGAGAGTAACATTAAATTGTGATCTGAAGAAAGTTGTTTAAGAATATTTAGGTCTTCGTTAAGCAGATTTGATGCAGTTAAATAGTCCTTGATATCAATGTGATAGTAGATCTGCGTATCATCGGCATAAGCCCTAACTTTGCAATGGTTCAATGATTGTAGTATATCCGATGTATGGATAATAAAAAAAAGTGGCCATATACAGGGTGTTATTTAATAAGTGTTCGATATTTTACAGGCATTTGGGGATTTTCTAATTTGAGAAATACAAATTCTTAGTTTGGCCCTTAATTGTACGGTGCGCCATCTGCAGGTCTTTTTCTCTTTTTGGGAGTCACAACCTTTTCGTGCATGTACACTATTGGACAAAAGTAGAGCAACAAAGTGCTTTTATTTCTTTGAATTTAAAAAATTAATTATATGATTGTGATCCCCAGCTAGTTTTAATGAAATATTATCCCCACAATATTAGTAATATTTCAGAATATTTTGGTACACTTTAAACAAAACGAAGATAGAGAAATATTTATAAATATAAAAATCGACGAAATGAAGTGCGACAATAATAGTAAAGCAACAAATTATATGCATTATATCTCTATAGACAAATTAATCCTTGGTGTCATTAATGAAGTTTAGATGACCCACCCCATTCCATAAGAAACAACCCCATAGAAAAACACTGCCTTTGCCATGTTTAACTGTGGGTGTAACGTACTTGGGATTAAACTTTGTTTTGATTGGCCGTCCTACACGCTTCATTTCATCAGAATTAAAAATTCTATATTGCGTTTCATCGCTAAATAAAACTTTTTTCCACTCGTCTACTGTCAATTGGAATGTCGACGTGCAATTTTAAGCCTATCCACTATATTTCTTGCCGAAATAAGGGGCTTTATAGCCGGGCGTCTACTAAAAAACTTTGCGTCTACCAACCTTCTTTGAACTGTCCGTGGACTAACCATAAATTCGGTAATTTCAGCAATAATTCTAGGTGCAGACATTCAAGGATCGTTTTGAGAAATTCTTTAAATGCGTATGTCTGTCCAAATTGTTGTTTTTCTCGGCCATCCCGATTTCGGTAGATTTTCTAAATGTCCCCTTTGAATGTAACTTGAAATTATTTTAGATACGCTGTATCTTGGTAAAACCAACCGTCTTGATATTGTGGCTTGTATTGTACCTTCCAAGTGTGCATTCACTACTCTCTGCTTTAATTCTTTCGAAATTTGAACACCTCTTGGCATGATTAGTCCAGCACAGAAATATTAATTAAACATAAAATAAACTCTGCAAAAATATTTTAACCTTTACTTTCACTAAAACCTCTCTTTTTTAGGAAAATATTAAAATGTTGCTTTACTTTTGACGCATTATAATACTGTATTTGAAAGTTTACGTCAATATCAAATTATTTGTTTTGATTGTTGGAAAAAGCTGTTGCCGCCGATAACAGCAGCCTACTTTGATATTTAAGACACGATGTATTTAAATACGGTATCAATCATTTAATATTATAAAATCGAGATTTCTTTCATTTTTCGAAAGTGTTGCTCTACTTTTGTCCGATAGTGTATGTATCACATTTTCTAGAAGAAAAATCGATTCCTCCATCATTTTTACGCACTGATAAAACTGTGCTCCCTTAATCAAATAATCCGATTTATTTAGTGAATAATTATTGGTAATAAATAAATGTGATTTTAATTAACTAAATTTTATTTAACTGAAATAAATGAGAGTATTTCGTTTTATTTGCAAAATTATTTGACTGTTGGTTGAATTGTGTCAAATAATAGAACCGTTCAAACAAATATCTTACCAAAAAAAACACTAAAATAACAAAATCTAAATAACTAATTATTTAATCGAACTAATTTTTATTTAGGAACTAAATCCCGTTAATCGCTAGTTAAATCACCCAATAAAGTACTATTTAAATGTCTAGGTCATTTAAACTAAATAATTATGTATTTACATTAAATCCTAAATATAAAACAACCAAATATTTACAAATAACTAATTATTTAATCGAAGTACATTTCAAGTTAAGAACTAAATACCTTTAACTTTAATTTAAATCATTCATTGCCGAACTTTTCAAATAATTTGGTCATCCAAACAAATAATTAAGTATTTAAATGAACTCCTGTCGCCTACTTTGGGCTTTGAGTAATTTGATTGGTTATACAAAAGTGGCCTGATCATCGCGTTTTGGGTCAGTGGTGTTCGATTTTGTCTTGTAGAAATTTATGAGTGAGAGTGAAATCTTCTTTGTTAGTGGCACAGAAGTTAGTGGTTCCATCAAAAATTAAAACGAAGATATGGGGAATAAACGTAATATGAATAATTATTTAGAAGATTGGGGTATATCGAGGGGTATATCCCATATGTTAGATACTTTTCAAGGTAGGAAACTATATTTGAATATTTTAGTTAGGTACGCATGAAACGAGTTAAAAAAGTAAGATAAAAGATAAAAGAAAAGATACTTGTAATACCTAATTTGAAATTTCGAACACAAAATCTTTTTAGTAGACAGGTATTTATAAATCATGGCTACCTAGGTTACAAATAAGACAGTTTTTCTCAATTTTCACCATAATTCAATACATATCAAACCTCCTAACGTAAAAAATATAATATAATTAATATAATATTAATAATTATTGTACCTATAATATTTGCAAATTTGCCTTTATTTAATTTTTTATCAAAGTTATTAACTTTTCTATAATGTTTTATTGACGTATATTTTAAGGGGAACAACAACTAATGGTCGGTTTATACAGCAAGATAACATAACATACAAATAAAATAAGAGTTGAATCTACAGATCTGCCATAAGACGTTTAGAAACACATAACATAACAAAAAATAAGAAATAAAATAAGAGATGGTTATCTTTTAAATTTTATGTTGTTTTTATGTAAAAATCGTTGTGCGCGTGCGCGTAATTTGTCATGACCTTTATTTTCGGCAAAAATGTGTTTTTTTTGTTGGTTTGCCTTATTATTTGAACACTATAAACAATTTGATAAGGTTTGTGATTATTATGGTATAGGTACTGATTAAACCATATTCAATAGCAACATTTCAATATTTCTTATTTTTATGTGACGTCTGTACAAACACGTACTTGAAAGGTATTTAAACCAAATAAATTTATATTTGATCTAAATAAATATAAAAGACAAGTTAAACAATTATGTACTTGAATAAAAAAACAATCACTTTCATGGAAATTACCGGTTTATTTAAATCAAATCACTTAAATTGTTTAATTAAATAACGTTGTTGTTACGGCAAATACATGTAAAACAAAAGTAAAATAAATATGTACTTGATAAAATATATATAAATATCAATCAAATAAACATTTTGCTAACTTAACTTTTAACCTTTTTACCTTAAGTCATTAAAGCGGCTTATTTAAGTAAGATTACTGTTAAGGAAATAAATATTTGCTTGAATTTTGTATTCAGTGATTAACTCCAAATAAAAAGTAATTTGTATCAAATCAGATAATACTAATGGAGGCAAATAATTCCTTGGTATTTTTCAAATACATATTTGTTTGGCTAATAGGAAACAAATATTTATTTGAGTCAATGGTAAATTTTTTTGATTCAAATAATTAATTTTATCAGTGCGTGAAAATGGTATGCTTGTCAAAAGTAGCCAAAACATAATATCTTGACGCATAGTTAAATAGATTTATTTATTATTATTGTGATTATTTGTTAAAAATGGTAGACTTTACCAATGCTGTGGTCAAGGGAAAACCCCCATGCGATACAGGAATCACATTTATTAGAACAGTTCTCTCTTAACGTGTGGGCAGGAATCCTTGGAGATTATTTAATAGGGCCATTCTTAATTCCAGGAAGATTAAACGGAGGGATATATCGTCATTTTCTTGAAGAAGATTTTCATATTTTACTGGAAGATGTGCCGCTTAGACTACGAAATGAAATGTGGTTTATGCATGACGGCGCCCCGGCACATTTTAGCATTCTAGCGCGAGGATTTTTAGATCGTACTTTCGGTAACCGTTGGATAGGTCAGGGAGGGTCTCAACCATAGGTAACCAGACCTTAACAGTTTGGATTTTTTTCTTTGGGGACATCTAAAATCCTTAGTTTACCAGACACCCATCTAAAATGAAGAAGAATTAAGAAATCGAATAATTAACTATTGTAGAACGATTCAAAATACTCCAGGAATTTTCCAAAGAGTGCGCGAATCAATGAGAAAAGATTGGATGCAGGCATACAGCAAGAAGGTGGACATTTCCAATATTTATTGTGATTTTCATTTAGTTTTTTATCTAGTGTTTCGTTGTTTATTGTTGTTTAAAAATTACCATTTAAAATGTTTCTATGTTGAAACAAAAAAAAGTTTTTAAAATTGTTTCACTTTTTGACTGACACATGCATCGAATAATTTAAATCAAAATATCTCGAAAATGGCTGCTTGTAGCGACTTTTGGCAAGCATACCGTATTCACGTAAAAATTATGGAGGAATTAATTTTTCTTCTAGAAAATGTGATGTATACATGCACGAAAAGTTGTGAATCCCCAAAAGAGAGAAAGACCTGTAGGTGGGGCCCCTACAATTAAGGGTCAAACTAAGATGAAAGTTAAATTTCTCATATTGAAAAATCCCCAAATATCAAATTTTATCCAAATATAGACATTATTTTAAAAATTATTTACGAAAAACCAGACTAAAAATAGATTTTTAACACCCTGTATCTCAAAAATGAAGGGCTTACAGACCCATGCTTATATAAACTTTTTACCTTATAAATAACTGGGGAATCGTCCTGTAAAATATCCGACACTTATTAAATGACACCCTGCATATGCCAGCGGCTTTATTGATAGAGATATCAAAAAACTAAGATGAATAAAGCTATAGAATTTTATCAGAACTTCTTAAAAAAATTATCAGAAGACACAAATGCCTATTGGAACTTTGAAATGTTTGCACTAGTATTGTTTTTCAAAATGGAGCACCCTGTATATTAATAAATATTATTAAATAATTACAATTGCTCAATATGACCGCCATTTCTATCTATACAATCTATAATAATATAATCATCTTCCAATTTGTTAAAAGCATTTGAATTGTATTCTGTGTAGTCGTCGTTTGACTTTTCGATTTTATTTCTATCGGCATATACCACATTTTTTAGATAACCCCATAGAAAAGCATCTAATGGGGTAAAATCTGGGCTGTTGAGTGGCTATTGAATGGTTCTATGTCTTCCAAACCAATCGTCATAGCGGTTGTTTAAATATTCTGTCACAGGGACTATGTTATGTGGCGGAGCTCCATCTTGATGCCAGACCATCTGACAGTACTCACTGATTAATAAATCCTACAAATGAGCTTCTGTTTCGTTGTTAAGAAATTATAAATATTTTTGTCCATTAAGGGAGCCTCCATAAAAATATAGGGTGTATGACTTCATTTTTAACTATACCGAAACAAACATACAATATTACAATATAATGGCGATTAGTTGTAGCTCATACGTGCGTGTCTCTCCTATTGGAAATTCCTGCTGTGATAAATATCGCTGTATCACTCCATAATATTTTATGTAAAAAATTATAAGCCGCGTTTTTCCTCCTGAGTATTTCTTGGCAGTATAATAAACGCTTACCCCTATGATCCTCATCTAATTTTTGCACAGGTAAGATTTTGAAAGGATAATAAGCATGTCATCAAAGCGTCTTCTTTATTTTTCCGTAATATGACTAAAAGATTATGAGCATCTTCAATAGAAGGGTTCGGATTTTCTTTAGAAAAAAAGTTAGTATAAGAAAACACTAAAAACCTAACTAGCCATATCTAACTTAAAAAAAAACAAACAGAATATCTAACTCTTTGTCCAAATATTTTTGAACAACTTTCGGTTTTTTTTATAGATTTTCGCAGTGGAAGTCCTCTGTGGATATTTTTTAATGTATTTTTGGATGAAAGCAGTAAATTAAAATATAGTTGAAGATATTCTTGCCGCGCTCTGTATATAAAATTCACACTTTTATTCCTCGGTATACTTCATTTTCGGTTGATAACAATATACTAAGCAACAATAGGGCGTGTCAAGAGCAAACAATTCATTCGTCCATGGCTACCCCTATTTTAATATTAATTTTTAAAGAGACTTTTAATTTAAATATTTTCTAAATGGCTTATCAGAAAGGTATCAAACTATATATTTTTGAAATCAGTAAAAAAAGCGCTTCCCAAATATCTATTAAATGCAGTGTGTTCCATTAAAAAAACACAACTAGTGCAAGAATTTTAAAGTTCCAACAGTCTTTTGTTTTTTCTGACAATGTTTTTAAAAAGTCCAGATAAAATCCTACAGCTTTATTCATCTTAGATTTTTGATATCTTTATCAATAAAGCCGCTTGCATATGAATCAATATATACGGAATGACCCTGTACATACTATACGAGTATGTTATGTAACGGTATGTGGAGTTGTGTGAGGCACAGATGAAACTAAATAAATATGATTACAAAAGCATAAAATAAAAAAGAGAAGCAAAAAGAAAATAATGATAATGCGGAAGATCCCACACAATTTCAGACTAAAATTGTGTTAAAGCTTGTAAACTAACCTGAACTAACCCACTAGTCACATGGTCACAGATGATATTATAAGAAACGCAAAGAAAAATATTAAAGCTTGACTATGGGAAATTGAAAATGAAAAGTGTGACACTACAAGGAGTAATATTTGCCGATGACATGGTTTATGCTATGTAGAGGGAACATTAGAAAATGTAAAACAAATCAAAAACCAAAAACAGCTGAGAAAATAAAACATGAACAAAAGTAAAACCGTGATAATATCTTTGAAATAAAGAAAACCTAACTTTTGGTGAGCATGTTAATACTATTTTGAAACTAACTTATGGCAAATTAAAATTTTATAAATTTAAATACATACTGGAAGTTAACACTAAATTGAGATTAACATAGTCGATTATTTTATCTCTCTGTGATTATTACGATGTAGTTTATGGTCATGCAGAACGCGTGTATAAGGTTTGCTGCATATCTCAGACGAAGAGATCATATAACACCGTCATATTTGCAAGGTGGTTGGTTCAAAATGGAAAAAGGCGTGATGTTCATTTTCTTTGTTTTTTACTAAGAATTATCAATTCCCATACACCAACCTATCTTTACGAAAAGCTAACTTTTGCTGATGGTGTATTTGTTAGACCGAGAAGGGTACCAATTTTACTTCATATACCACCCCATTCCATCTCTACTTTCAGAGGTTCTGTTTCCTATCATTCTTGTTTTTTATTTAACAACTTACCAAACGATTTAAAATCAATTAATAATAAAAATGCATTTAAAAATCAGCTTAAGAATTATTACAAATATGTCAACCACTCCCCACTGATATAGTGTTCCAATATCCCTATCCTCTAGTTCAGGCACATTTAATTATTTTTAATATCACATAATATTATTATTTGATAAACTAATAATAAACAGAGTAATATATATTATTTAGTTATTTTCAATAATATTGTCTATTTTTTGATAAAATTTTTAAGATATTTCAGGATCGGCATCAGCAGTCTGTGGCTGAGCCTCGCCTTAATAAAGACTTTTTGAATTAGAATTAATATACATTGACAAGGAAGTACAGGAACAAGCAACAAACTTCAACTATTTAGGTTCGATAATTAGTGGAATACATCAAGAACTTTAATTTTGAATAGCTTGCCATGGCTAATTGTTAAATGATTAGTTGCAAATATTTGATATTTACGAAAATGCCGCATTACATCCCCCTAAAACGTTTAATTGTGAAGACTCATTACAAATATAGAGAAAATTTTACTGTCAGAATTCTCAGGTTACATGAACATTTTGGTATGCAGGATCGACCTCCCCGTTGCGACATTAAAAATATACGTAAAAGGAATAAGCGGAGGTTTTTCCTGAAAGACGAAAATCCACGTGATATGTAGGAACTTCCGATGCATCCCGAAAAGGTGATAGTTTGATACGCCACCTGGATAGGAGGGATCACTGGACCGTATATTTTCCAGTATAATAAGAGTGACCTCGTTACTGTCAATGGTGATCGCTTCCGCAGCATGTTCACAAAGTTTTTGGCAGAAAGTAGATAACGTTAACGTAATCCGAAAAATACTAGTGATATTACAACCAATAGCTTCTCCTATATTTAAAGATCAAAAATGGCAATCCAGAAATTGCGATTAGACTCGTTTCGACTCCTCTCCTGTGATATTTTTAAAAAGTTAGGTCTACAGTAACTACCCAGTGACGGTTCAACAACTATAGGAAAAAAATTCAGCTTTTCTTTTGCTCTAAAACGTATTCACAAATTTCATCAGTGTTCATATTCATACTGTGTGTCCGATTTAGCTAAAATTCGGTATCCGTTTATAAGAGGTTATCGTGGAGCTGCTAGTGACATTTGCAATGTTGCCAAATTTACAGATTCTTAGCAATTTAAAATATTTTTTTTTTAAATGGAACACCCTATATATTATTCAAACAAATGATTCCGCAACAAATTCTAAATAACTTTTATATAAGTTACTTAATGTCTAAATCTAGCCATTTTTTTAATATTCGAGCTCGAAAATTGAGAATTTGTTGAAACATTATTGTAAGGTTATTATTGTTTAAACTTACTTATTACAGAATAAAGAAATTAAATAAGATGCTTAAAGTGCCTTCCATTTACTTCTTGACAATATGCTAAATATTGCGGAAAAGTATTTAAAACATTAGAAAGAATATCTGTTTCTTCGATTCGTCAGCACTCAACTTCAATTCTTTGTTTTAGGTCTTCTATATCATGTGGCTTAGTCTTGTAGACCACATTTTTTAAATGTTCCCACAAGAAATAATCGAGTGGAGTCAGATCTGGTGACCGAGCTGGCCACTCAATTGTACCCCGTCTCCCTATCTATCTTTCAAAAAATACTTCATTTAGATACTCCCGTACTTGTCTGGCGTAATATGGTGGTGCACCGTCTTGTTGCAGCCATACTTCGTTATTTTATCCCGCAACGTTGTCTAAAATTTTGTTTATTGATAATCAGTTTTAATTTACTTAAATGAAACTAACTTACGAGGATTTGGAAATGGGATCGCAAAAGCAGGAACAATTTCATTTCTTAAGAGCTGCAAATATCTATCGCCATTTAAATTATAATCCATAAACAATGGACCAATTTTCCTTTGTCCTATATTGCCTGCCCAAAAATTATTTTTTTGCGGAAATTGGGTGTGCTGTTCTCGAATCCAATGAGGATTTACTTTGGACCAATAACGAGTATTATGCCGGTTAACATTTCCAATAAGACGGAACGTCGACTCATCGGAAATAGTATATTATTAACCACTGTTTAGACAGCCTTCATTATTGCCGGAGCGGCTCCTCGTGATTTAAGACGCGAGGGCTATAAGCTGTCTAAACCGTGGTTAATATAATATATTTTCCACTACTACAAACTTTTATAATACACTTATCTTTATAGTATTAATAATTATAAAAATTATAGGTACGTATAAGTATATTTTTTAATCAAGTTACCTGCGCTTTGGAATTGGCAATATATTTTGTTGTTTTGTCAGGTGGCTTTGTTAATGTCAATTTTTGTTCATTTATGTCATTAGATTTCACGAGTTTTCCGTTTTTTTTTTTTAATTAGCGAAGAAAAAGTTAGTGATGTTATTATGTGTACACCTCCAGAATTAAGGATGGAAGCAGAAAAAATGTTGATTGTATCGATATTTTACAATATCAGGCATCTCTAATAATCTAATATGTATTGATAACTATCTGGTTGCCTAACTACAAGAAATCACCTTTTAGGTTATTCATGTTTAGGAATTCATGTTGTAGAATCAAAAAATCAAGTTACCTGCGTTCAAATAGATTTTTGAAGATCGGTCAATAATGGATTTCAATGCCTTATTATTGACCATGGTCAATAATAACTTATAAGGTAGAGAATAGTAGATTCTGTAACGCTACGCTCGCGTTCGGAATCTTCCACTCGGATCGAATTTTCATTCTAACCGAGTGGCAGACTATATTTCCTCCACGACCAAAAAGTACGAATAAAAACAAATAAAATCTGTACAAAGCAACTAAGTTATTTATTCGCAATATTCGTAATTTCAGGTGGAGTATTATCCAGTTCCATATCTGATTCATCCGATTTTTCACTCATTTTTTGACTTGCACTAAAATGTGTTTGAAAATAATTATTACAACGCGGCCATTTTTATCTGACACTGACAGTTTCGAAATTTATGGCAACCTATGTCCTTTAGATCAATTACAGAATATTCATTCCGTATCTTGTTATGGAATGAAAATACACGCAAAACGCATAAGAAGCAAGTCTCTCAGAATAAATATTCCAACTCAAGAGCGAGAATTTTTACATTTTATTATCAAAAATGATTTTGGAATTATTGCATTCTGTAATGGTCGTGGAGAAAAACGATTTCTAACGTTAATAATCGGTCAATAATGGCGATGTTATAGGTTAGTAGTGGAAAAACATTATTTTATTAATAGAATTCGGATTAGCATCACACAAATCCATCATTTGCTCACTGAATTCTAAACGCCTGTCAAAGTCATCCTCAGAGAGTTCTTGAACCAGGTGAATTTTGTATAGGTGGAACTTCTCACACTTTAATACTCGATCTACCGACATGTGGGATGTGTTGTAATCGAGGCCAATAATTCGAGTAGATAGGTGTGGATTTTCCTCTATGCTAAGCAAAATATCTAAAGCTTTATCGCCATCGCCGCTTGTCGCAGTTTTTGGACGCCCAGATTTTGAAATGTCTTTTACATGGCCAGTTTCGTTATATTTCTTTAAAATTTTGCTTACTGTGGACCGTGCTATTGGATTTCGGTTGGGATACTTATCATTTAAAATCTCAGCAACCTCCTGCTGTGTTCGCCTTCGATCCCCGTAACCCAATATCAATAATATTTCTATTCGCAGTGTTTCCGTTAGTAAATCCATTTTAAGAATTATTAAAACTGATAAATTATGAAGCACAAATACCTTCTAAAAAGTTTGTCAATGTCGCTGTCAGAATTTAATTGTGTCACAAATTTCCAAGAGCTACTTATATCTCTATTAGTTTTCTTGGATAAGAAGTTCTTATGATATTTAAACCCCAATATCAAAAAAATGGCTAGATTTAGACATTAAGTAACTTTTATAAAAGTTATTTAAAATTTGTTGCGAAATCATTTTTTTGAATAATATATAGAGTGGTTCCATTAAATAAAAAAAATATTTTAAATTGCTAAAAGACTGTAAATTTGGCAACATTGCAAATGCCACTAGCAGCTCCGCGATTACCTCTTATATACGGATACCGAATTTTAGCTAAATCGGACAAACGGTATTAAAGATATTTAAAGCGTTGCATACTTCTGTTACACTCTGTATAATGTTATTAATAATTCTTAAAAATGCAATACATTTTTTAAAGAAATTTGTTCTTGGCGGTATACCCGAAAGCCTGGTAAAATAAACCAAGAAATAAATCAAAAAATTGGAAACGCTGGAAAGAGGAACTACATTCCTGAGAAGGTAACAAAGAAAAGCAAAGAGAAATAGAAGCATGAAGTTACCAAAACCCTCTTACTAAAATAAGATATTAAGAAAATTATAACACATCACAAGAAGAGAAGGAAAAAGAAATGAGACAGTAATATTAGAGCAAAATATGAAACGGACAGAATCAGTTCTTGCCAAAAGGCTATCGAGTTGCTTAGGTAACATACATAGGATGACGGAAGAACGATTAAACAGGAGAAGTATGTGACACCAGAGCTCAGGCAAAGAATTAAGCAGGACGCTTACGTCTAAGATGAGAATACCAAGTGCAGCAAGAAGCTGACAAAAGAAGAATCTGACTGACTGACTGACTGACTGACTAAGACATGATTTGGTTTAGGATAAAAATCTTTGAAAAACGAAAATACGGGAACTGCCATAGGACCATAATATATTACATTATATTATATCGAATTACATTTTTAGTCATACACCAATGGTACATTCGACTAACTGATATAAGGCGGTGACGGTCTGTTGCAAAATTACCTAACTGTAGGTTTAAAAAATTTCTGTGTAGAAAATAAACTAAATTTTTCGGTTTCGCTTCCCGCAATCCCACAAAGAGCGAAATATCAAATGGACCTGTGGATTCGTATTATTAATTCACGACAGCAGGCCATTATGGCAGCTGTTAATTGAATGATATCGCCCCCCCGCCGTGCCATTTTGTATCATTAGCACGGCTTTATGACAGCTTCTATTAAGTCGCATCCGACTAATTCCAAACCGGGCTTATTCAGCTTTTACAATGCTTTTTACAAATGTGCTTTTGGATCCAAACAGAATTCTCAACGATTTACTCAACGTTCTGGATAATTGAAATTTTATTTGGCGTTTATTTAGGTTATGAATGTGTATGTAACTTTTTTTTATTTGGATTTTAATGTATACAGGGTGGTCAAACGAAACTCGGGTGGAATACTATGCGAAAACTAAACATATTTGCCAACGTATCTCTATGTATTAAAATATTTTATATTATACAGGGTGACCCAAAAAGTTTGTATGATACTATAAATTGTTTTTTAAATGAGACAAACTAGATTTAATGATTGTAAATTATAGTCTCCAGCATCCTGATCACTTTGATATATCTAAGGTTGGAAGTTGCTATTTTGGAGCTTTTTTTCTGAAAAGCTTCCTATTTTCCATGAAATTTCTGTAAGACCTAGATACAAACGAAAAACTGACGTGTCTATAAAAAATTGCTTTGGATGTTGTGGTTCATAACTACATGTATTAGTTTTGATTCCAAATAGTTTACTTATATTCAGTGTATTGAAGCGATCGCAAATCATTAATTTTCCGAAATTTTTTAAATTGAACATATCGTCGGTCTTATCACGTAAAGGCGTATCTCACTTTTGATGATTTTTCAGGAAAGCGATTTTAAATATTTTACGTTTTTGCATTGCAAATAAGTCCTGCAATTTATTTGTATCGCTTGGTAGTTTTTTTTTATGTAGCAAATAACAAGGTATGGCTTACAGAATTTGTCAATAAAATAGTGTTTGATGATTTATAACTTGCGAAAAAAACATTTTTAAGAGTTACGCCCTTACGTGTGACTAGTTTGGCGGGAGGAAAATGAGATACGCCTACTGGAGTAATACAAAAAGATTCAAAATAACGATGTTTATTAACAAAAGTGGAAATAATATTTTAACATCATTCTAAAAATAAATAAAGCATAAAAATGTAACTTTCATAAAGTAAGAATATTTGGTTAAAAAAAAAACATAAAAACGAAGGTACTAATATTATTACTCATCAAGATGAGCCAGAGAGTTAAAAAAATCTTGGTGCTCTTTTTGTCTGATTACAGGAGTAAATCCTGAACACAAAGAAACTAAATCTTGGTACTTGTCTTAACTTATATTGTTTGGCCCTGCATTCGATCGTCTAAACTTCTACCTTTTAGTATTATGCTGTTGGTTTCGTTTGAGTGACAAGCTATCATAATTTTTTTCATTGTGGCTCTCTGTAAAAAAAATCTGCCCTAGAGAATCTTTCTTAACTTTTATTTCCATAATATCTGTCCACTTCACCTGGTTTCCTAAATCACTTTTCCTCACGGTCAAGATTCTTAAATCTTTTGAAAGCTGTTTAAAATCAAGAAAGTCTTCAGTATTCAGAGATTTTACTTTGTACAATTGTTTCTGCCTTGCTAGAGATAAAACTGGGTGAAATTGAGAAGGAACGTAGATATTTCTTGAATGCTTCATAGCATAGCCTATTGCGCTGTGCGCAGAATCACCTTCATTTTGTCCGTGAAAGAACTCGAAGAAACTTAAAGATATTTCTTTCAAATTATCGAAGTGAGCTACAGCATAGAGAAGCATCGCAGCCATGATAGTATTTTTATTTTGGCCCCTACATTCATCAGAGAAAATGGCCACTTCTTGGGTTACCCCATTGTCATTATAATACTCCAAAGTTTTATAAATTGCCGTCGCTACTTCTGATGCCCCTCTTTTACTAATGCCTATATGCCACGTCCAGCAGAAACAGTCTCTACTGGCAATATCATAAAACGTTAAATTAAAATCAGCCAGTCTGTTTTTATAGAATAAAGCATTTTCGTTGCACGTGGGTAAATATATGACCTGTTGAAGATCAAAACACCCACATAGCAAAGAGCGGTCTACTTTTGCTTGTTGTTTTTGTTTTTCCTTAATTTCCCTTAGGTACTTTATCCTTTTCTGAAACATATCTTTTATATTTCTTTCTCAGCTGTTCTATTTGCTGTTCAGTTCCAGTTTTGGCAATTGTGCATAAAAAACAAAGATCTTTTTTAGGAGAAAAAAAAGATACATTTTTTGTCTTAAAGGTTCCCTCATAAGTCGAGAAGGAAGGCTTGCCGTCATTCTTGGTAGCCCAATCCTCTAAAAACATCAAATACATCTTACGTAGGGTCAGGTCTGGGTGAAGATATTGCCTCGAGTAATTCTTACGGCAGTAATGGGACTCCATTCTTGGGTAACGGTCAATATGAATGCTTATAGCATTGCGAATCGTACGCTCTTTTTCATTTATGGATTGAGAACGTTGCCTACCTCCTCTCATTTCTTTTTCGATAACTCCTGAATCGTTAGTTTTTAAAATGGCCATTCGCACCATCTCATCAGTAATTCCTAATGTGGCCAAGAAAAAACGCTTGCAAACCAACAAACGACTGCCTTCCAATGTTAAGTAATACTGCATTGTTTTCTGTCTCCTTGATTGTTCTTGTTTAGTGGTCTTTTGTTTTGTATTCATTATATTAATGTGGCGCATAATAAACTCTCTTTGAGTTCGTAAGTCGCCTAAATTATTAAACAATTCAAATGAATAGCATCTATCTAAATCGCTAAATAAAATACATTTATTTCCAAACTTATTGCAAGTATTTGTATTGCAACCACCTTTAGTTTTCTAGCTGGGACATTTTTTTTATTTGCAGGGCTCACGTATTGTTTCCCAGAGTTCCTAAACCTTTTGGCCTCTTTTTGTTTATTCATTGTGGTGTTGCTGTTTCTTTCCGGTTCTTCCCTTTCACTTCCCTCTACAAGAAAATTTTCTGGTTGAGTATTTAAGTTGTTTGGTAAACTTTGTGAATTTTTATCTAACTGGTGAAAATTGTGTTCAATGCAGTTGTCATTTTCTTCAAAGTGGTCCAGCAAATTAAAATAAGACATGTATGACATGAGCTCCAGACTTCTTTCTTGCAGCTTATAACTTCACAGTTTCCTGAGTTATTCTCCTTGTCATTATTTTCTGTTTCGTGTCCCAAATCAGTAGAAGAACCTTGCATCAACGAATTTCTTACGTTACTTAGGGCTTCGTCACCAGAGTAACTCCATTCTGGGATTTCTGAGTTATTCTCCTTGTCATTACTTTTTTGTTCCATGTCCCAAATCAGTAGAAGAACCTTGCAGCAACCTTGCACAACTTCACAAAAATATCCAGGAAACACAAGCAATACGTCCATTAACGAAGTAAAACGTGGGAACTATGACTAATAGCCAGCATCTGGGAATCACACGTAACGCCGTAACTAAAGATACGCCTTGAAAATTAAGGGCATGCATGTCTTTTAAATCACACGTATAGGCCTATCACAAGTTGGGCCTATACGATACAATTGAAATATTGATTATTTTGAGATACGACCATAAAAATATATGAGGAATAGCCAAAGTATAAAGTATTGAGGTACGCCCATTTGTGCGATAAAAATATAAGGCTTAAGCTGTCTATTGGCGGTCTTAACTCAATTTTTAAATTTTCTGAGTTACGCCCTTACGTGATAAGACCGACGATATTTTAGAAGAAGCATTCTTTAATCAGATTTCATTTCATTAATTTGATCACTTACTATGTCTAAAATATTCAGTTTTTCTGGAATATATTAATAATAATAATAATAATACTTGTTAATTTCAAATTATGCTGTACAAAAGTGAGATAAAATGAAATGACGTCACAAAATGGAATAGGTTTACCATCCCTCTTCTAAAAGGTCTACTAGTGAATAGGGTTCAGTCACTATTAACACTATTTTCAATTTTTTTTTTCATTTTGATACTAGTAATACATTTTATATTGATATACTAGAAATACATTTAAATTATTTATTAGTATTTTGTTCTAGAGCCTGATACATATGTAATAAGGACTTTTATCTGTCACAGTTGAGCGGTGACGAGAATACAATACGTTATTTGTTATTGTATAATTACCATGAGCGTTCACAGTTCCAAACTTATTCCTATTTCTAAATAAAAACATCAAACATTCAAAAATATAAAGTCCGTACACTGTTTGTTCATTCATTTATTTAAACACTCCTCGACAAGAATCCAGAAAGTTATATTTATTGATTGCCCTTATTGTTCTTTTTTGTATTACAAAAACTCTCTTTGGCTCAGAGCTACTTCCCCAAAACAGTATGCCATATCTCAGAACAGATTCAAAATTTGCAGGGTATAGAATTTTTAGGGTATTTAAGTTCATAGAGTGTGCATCAGCCAAATGGAATAAATTCGATAATAAATACGTAAGGGCGTGTCTTTGAAACTGGAAAATTTTTTCACATAATAACAGTAGACCCATTCTACAGGGTGCTCCATTTAAATCTCCGGTTTTTAAAACTTAATTACTTTGATGCTAATGATCCTATTGCTAAAATTCAAGTTTAGTATTGTCGAATACCTGCAAAAATTTGTTACTTACATATAATATTTAGACAAGGCTGACCACATAGTCAGAATAAGGCCAACTTGCATTTTTTTTAAACATTGCTGTTTTTGAAAGATTAATATTATAAACGAACTTTCTATCAAGAAAATATACGCACACCTACTATTATTTAAGGCAAACCTTTAGGTAAGGGTTGTTCTTTTGTCAGTATCAAAATAGTCCGAAAAATGCGCTTTAAGGAAGAAGAAAGAATATACATTTTTAAAGAATATTAAGGAGTAATTATAGTGCTACCATAGCCATGAAATTCTTTAGAAGACGATTTGACAATCAGCGGGTTCCAAGTAGAAAGACATTCAAACGGGTGTATACTGAAGTTTCTTAACGAAAACATTTTCTACTCAAGAAACGAGCAAGGTGCTCTCTTGTATAATCTAAAGCAAAGCAAATAAATTGCCTAGGCTATTTATGCGCAGTGCCGAATGGATGCTACCGTGAATTGCAGAAAGAAGATCCCTCCTTCGTCCAAAATGTCCATCATTATGAACACATAAAAGCTGAAGTGTTAAGGCAGGGTGATAGTGAAAGAAGAACTGCATCTTGTAATACTGGACAGTATAGAAATTAGTACAGAAATTAGAACAAACATAAATCGATATTTTGCAAAAACGTAAAATTCAACGTAAGAAATTATCATTTTTGGGCTTCTGAAAATCCTAAATGGTAACAGATATTTGGTCGTAATAAACTTTTTCATTCCATTGGAATATATAAGAAAGATGTGGTTTATTCAAGACGGTGATCCGTCCCACAACGCTCAAGGAGTAAATAATCATCTTCAAGAAATATTTGGTGAGAGATGGATAGGAAATCGTGGTCCAGTCTGATGGCTTGCGAGGAGTCCCGACCTGCTTGATTATTTTGCATGGATAGTTCTAAAAGACGAAATAAATGTACAGTAATTTGTGGATCCAACTGAATTAAAACTGGCTATTGCTGAAGAGTGTATTGCCATCAACCCAGAAGTAGTGCTGTACAGCAACTGTCTCTTACATCAAGAAAATTAGGAGAATGGAGGTCATTTTAAACATCTTTTTTGAAGTTATTAATTTTGTAATATTTAATCTCTTGCTGGATTTTTTTTTGTTATAAATTATATTTGTATATTTAAAGATCTATTGTCTTAAGAAGTTAATTTTTCAAATTATTTCTATTGGGTTATAGAGTTGTTAATAAATCTTAAGATACCTAGATAATCTAAACCATAGACGGAATAACACTTAAAGGTTTTAAGTAAGGTATGCCCTGAGGTATGACTTTGTTAATGTCTAGGGTTCATAGGGCAATTCCGGGAGAGATGACCCATCGAGCGAGATGATTGGTCATCTTAACATCTAGCCTTCAGCACTGTTCTTGAGTTCCGCTACTGCTTCCGAGGTGGCAAGTGGCTACTGTTATGCTGTGCGATTTTACTGTTTATTTTCCCGTAATAATTAAATTCTTTAAGTTTATTCTATTTGTGAGTGTCTACAAATTTTCTTCACAGTAAGTAGTTTTTAAAGTCATGAATTTTTAGTGGCAACTTTAATGTTTTTACTGTTAAATATTAATTTACACCTGTATATTCATGGTTAATGCCAAGTTGCAAAATTCTCCAAACGTGCCGGATTGGTGAAAACAAGTGAGCCCTGTAGTTTTAAGTGAGTTGACTTGATTCGTTTTGGGAGAGATGGCCCATGATTTATTTTACTGTTATCGTTTATGGTTTGGTTCTTTTAATTTCTAGCCATGCCAACAGCTTACAAGAAGTTTGAGAAGAAATCCCTATCTGAGCGTGAGAAAGTCGGAAGGTGTTTCTCTGGCAGGAAGTCAAGGTATAAACAGGCCAGAAGTTCAAGATTACTTTTAACCATACTAGAAAATAAACCGACGGAAAACTAAACCGCATTTTTAACATGGATGAAACTAAAACTAAACAACAAACATACGGTTAATATAGCGGAAAATGGGTCTAAAAATATAGCAGCTGTTACTTCCTCTAAAAAAGGCAAAACTGTTAAGGCCATTTGCTGTTGTAATGCTGAAGGAAATTTTCACCCACCGTGTTGCATTTTTAACGGCAATAATAAGAAGCAAGGATTTGAAATGGATATGAGACCTGGATCCTCAGTGTATATGACCGTAGAATCTGCCTATAAATATAAGGATATTTTCCTTAACTGGATAAAAGAACCCTTTGTTCTTCGAAAATTCATGTCATTGTAATTCAGTTAAATATGAAGTATACACAGGAAAATGAAATAATCCTATTTTACCTTCCGAGTCATAAGACTCAACTTCCTTAACCCCTTCCTAAATCGACTATTTTTTAAATCCTTAAAATAGAATTTTAATAAATATTGCAATTCGTTTGTCAGAATGAATCCAACAAAGAAAAATACTATGCTAACATTTGGGAAACTACTAGCAGATTCCTGGTTACAGTCTGAAAATACACAAAATGGTGTATCTGGCTTCAAAGCATGCGGGATTTATTCCTTCAACCCTACAATTATTTCAGATTATGCACATCTTGAAGGTACATTGGTCACGGAGACGGATCTAACAAATCCTTCTCAAACTACTACCGTGGATAATAATAATTCAGTACGAATAGAAGTTGAACACAGTTCAGAAATAAATCCGTCATAGAAAAAACAATAACGCCTTCCAAAATGTTGGAAGATATTTTGCCAGTTTTATCTACATCTGGAATTCAACAAGTGTAAAATCGATCTAAGCAACTGGCTGCAATTGTAACAAGTCCAAAAGATATAGAAAAACGCAAAATAGTTAGGAGCACAAATAAATCCAAGGAAATAAAAAAAGCGAAGGATGGTGAACAATTAAAAAAGAAAAGCGGCCAACAAAGAAGAAAAAAAAAACAACTTGGATTATTCTTCCTCTAAAGACTCTAGCGTGGAACTGGAAATTAATGATTCCAGCAATGGCCTGGATGATGTAGATGGCACAGAATGCGAGGTTTGTGGAGAAAACTATCGAGTCACTTCAAAGAAAGAAGCTTGGACTAAATGTATACATTGTTTCTCCTGGTTTCACGACAATTGCTCAAAATATCTTAATTTGTGCGACAAATGTGGCAAGGTTCTGACCAAAACCGTTAAAATGGATGAAGGTCATCTCACTCGGCTATTAAAGTCATCTCACTCGGATACCTTGAGTGAGATAGCCTTTCCTCCTTTAGAGGTTTGTTTGTTATAATTCGTGTTAATTAATTAAAAGGCTTTCCAGAATCCATTTTTATTTTATTTTTTTACGAATTTAGGTGTTTGTTATTTTAAATTTTAAAAGGGTAGGCCATATCTCGTGGAGCTACCCTACATTATATCCTTAAATAATAATAGGTGTGCGTATGTTTTCCCGAATAGAAACTTCGTTTTTAATATTAATCTTTCGAAAGATGTAATAAGCGTAATATACAGAGTGGCAAAAAAGTCGCGCATAATGCCTGTAACTTTTGAATTAGCTCGTATACGAAAAAGTGACTTTGACCTTGAAAGTTGTTCAGTAAATTATTCTCCACATTTCGACCTGCATGTTTTTTTCTGTTATATCTGGTTTGGTTGCCATAGAGACCAACTTACTTTTTATAATTGAAATACCCCGCATATGATTGCATATTTGGATTCTACTGGAAAAATCCTGAGTTTCTTGTATTTAAAATTTTTATTTATTTAAAATTGCAACAAACTTTATAATAACAAAATAAATAGCCTAGAAAATTGAACAACTTAACATCGGAATAATAAACAAGTGAAACCTATTCAATGGATCAGGTGTTCAAAGTGATCACCATCTTCTGCTAAGCGGAGCGCCAGTCGATCCCTGAACCCTCGTACAACGTTTAAACGGAAGTCCTCTGGAACTAATTCTGGATTTTAAAGATTCCAAGTCATGGAAATTGTTCGCTTATGTGTTGTCTACCGTACATGCGCAGGTGCTACATCTTGCTGGAACCATACCTGTTCGTTCATGCCATTATTTACACCCGATAAAACCATTCTGCAGGAAGGAATTATTTGATTTCTGAGGAGGTTCAGATATTTTTCGCCATTTAAATTACCATCTATGAAAAAAGGTCCCACAATATGTCTACCAACTATGCCCGCCCAAACATTAACTTTCTCGGGCCTCTGAGTATGACCTTCCTGAAACCAGTGAGTATTCTCGGCAGACCAATAACGATAATTGTGTCTATTAACAATGCCATTTAAATGGAAAGTAGCTTCATCCGAGAAAATGATATTTGTTGCGAAGTTATTATCAACTAACCTGAACTAACCTGTTTCTCGAAATTTCTTTACCACTCGACACACCGTTGATTGATTTATTTGAGGCCTGTTTGGATATAATTCATTGAAAAGTCGACAAACCTGATCTTGCGATCTCTTCATATTCCCGTAATAGCTCATTATTAAAATTTCAACTCGTTGTTTCTCATTCAGATGAACCATAGCTTAAACAAATTAGAAATCAGACCACAGAAAATTAAACAGGAACTTAAAATTGACATCTCTTAGGTCGCTGTCATGAAAACACCTTGACTCAACTAGTGGGTATTAGGTAGGAATAATTATAATTAGGAAGTTTTTCATTTTTGAGCTGTCATTATCTCGGAAACGCTTGCAGATAGGTAGAAATTTGAAATACAAAAAATTCAGAGTTTTCCCAGTAGAATCTATATATGCAATCATATGCAGGGTGTTCGATTTTAAAAAATAAGTTAGTCTCTATGGCAACCAAACCAGAAATGACAGAAAAAATTCATGCAAGTAGAAATGTGGGGGATAATTTACTGTACCTACAATTTTCATAAAGGTCACTTTTTCGTATACGCGAGATAATTCAAAAGTTACAGAGGATTCGAAAAGAAATACCAATATAACGTGTTCCATTTAAAAAAATGTTCTGACTTTGTGGTCAGACCTGTATAAGTATATCCTATGTAAGTAAAAAACTTTGGCGGGTACTCTACAATACTGTATTTAATTTTAGCAATATGATAATTAGCACCAAAGTTATTGAGCTTTATGAACGGGCGATTTAAATGGGGAACCATGTAAATAATACTAAAGAGTATAGAGACAGTATACAGTATACACCAAAGCGTGAAAGACAAAGATAAAAAAGTTTTGTAGGGTAGAAAGTATACTTTAAAAATTAGGAGACCTTTAAAATTAAACTTATTAGATGGTCGGTACATTTATATGGTCTCTGCATAGGTAAATGTATCCGTTCTAGGATTGTTACAATAGAACCTTGATCTAACATTTGTGAATCATTTGCATCTTTTAAAATTTCTCCTAAAATAAGAAACTAAACAATATCAACTGTACAATAAAAACTTATCGCGTGCCTTCTTGTCACCGCCTACTCTGGTTTGCATGTTCAGAAGCAATATTATTTTAATGTCTTTCGGCATGATCTCAACAACTGGCGAAACTCAGAAACACGAAACCGTAGTTTTTGTGCAGACATTAAGAAATTTTTAGCTTTTATCTATATAATGATCATAAAAAATATACCACGATAGTATTGATTATGGCCACTTATACTGAGGATTTTTTCATTTAAAGTTTTTGATATTATCATTTAAAGTAACGTTAAAATCAGTGCAATTTTTTTAAGGGTTCTGCGAACTAATCGAATTGTTCTTTTTTTTATTTTATACCGTACGAGCAAAAATTATTTTCATCCAAGAAGGCTTAGACTGAAAAACGTAGGGCTTGGTTTAGATCACAAATATAAGAGGATATATCTAACGAAATCTAGGTTAAAATTGCATTAAATTTATGTTACTACATGGTATGCCAAACTGATGAATATTAAAATAAGTAAACAAATTCAAATTTATTTTTGTTGTTTACAAAATAGACAAACTAAGAATACAGAGAAAGGAAAATAGAAACTATCGAAATTGCTCCAGAAAATGCTTCAAGCATAAATTCACACGTCTCTTCATATGTTTGAAAGCAGTGACCAGCATTTCTCAAGAATTGTTACCACATTTTTGGATAATCCTTTCATGTAACTGTTCTAATCTTTCAACTAATATTTTAAAAATATTGTTCTTCAAATGAGGAAAAATGAAGTATCTAATCCATAACCGTTGACCAAGGATATCCTGGGGGGAATTCAATGTCTGTTCGAAAACTAATCAATCTGTCGTCGAAAAAATTGGGTAAGTAGCTAATAGTTTCGGCAGATATATAGGCGGTTGCACTGTCCTGTTAAAAATAATAAAAACGTAGTTCATCGTCAGGTAATTGCTCCACAAATGGATTCAAAATATTATCCCCATACCGCTGTGCTGCTGTAACTGTGTAATGGAAAAAAATAGGACAAATAATTCCTCTTCGGAAAACAGTCAACCAACCATACATCAATTATTTGAGGGGCAAAGAAAATGGAAATTTTCACTACTTCACATGCGAATATTCTGGGAATTCACATAACCGGTGAGATGGAACCAGGCTTCATCAGAAAAAAATCTGTAGTCTAATAAATTTTGGGTAAACCACTGACAGGAATTCCTGCGTCTTTCAAATTCTGCAAGTCGTATTTCTTGACTCTCTTAAGGGATCGAGTCATGAGATAATGCTTTTGGTGCTCATTTGTGTGTGAAGTAGTGAAGATGAAGACGAGCGTACCACGAACGTTTAGCCCGTCTTTTTTTAAGGCGCCACCATTCTAGTGACCAGTAGTGTTGTTGAACTTGATTACTTATACCCGGGTTGGTTCCGTGCTTGCACAACAGAGAGTCGGTAACTTGTTAAGACACGCACTCAATAATGCTAAAACCCGGAGAGGGGTCTGAACCCGCTAAGGCGTCACCCTTAAGTAACGGCGCTCCTATGCTCCCACCCAAGAGCTGTGGAGTAGAAACCAGGAGGACGCACTGTGCGCCTCAATCTAAGAGGCCAGTCGTCCCTTCAGGGCGGCTGAGCCTGCCCTCGAACACGGTAAGGGGGACTTTGACAAAAGTGGGAGACTCGTCACAAAAATGGCTATTCTACCTCCTACAATTTCATGCCCGACATGCGGCAATAAGTTTCCTACCGACGCCGCGCTTAAAACGCATATCTTAATGCGAAAGTGTGGTGCATGAAAGTTGTGTAGATACTGCCCACTCCAAGAAGTTTCAAGAACATTCGCGCTCATGAGAGACAGGCTCACCCAGAGAAGTGCAGCGAGGATATTACTGCCCAACCGACGTTCCTGCACCGAACAGAGTGGCCCCTGTCTTCTCACGCATTTCAAAGAATGTGACCAAGTCGGACGAGCCTAGTCCTAGGGCTCCAACTCCCACGGCGGTAAACCAAGCTGAATCCGCCCCCCTTCCTACCCTGCCGGTGTTCACGTCGCTGAAAATCAACGGTTAAGCGTGGCAGAAAGAGCAGCTCCCCCTTTGTAAGGAAACAAATTTAGCTGTTTTTTAAGAATAGTCATCCATGTTCCACACGATCTTCCCACTTCTTCAGGCGTCTTACACATTTTGTTGGCGTATTTTGCATTACTTCACGAACGTTTGCAACACGTTCTTCTGTTCGTACACATGGTCTTGTAGCTCCTTTTTATGTTGTATATAACCTGTTTCCCTAAACAGAAGCATTGTATTCCTCAGGCAATGATTCGCGAAAATTGTCCTTGCACCAACGCTGATTGTATTACCACTCACCATTACTCTAACCGCGTTTTGAAAATACGCTTCAACCATGAATTTTTTGTGGTTTTCCGTAAAACCCATTGCGTGAATTATTCAAGAAACTGGATAAATTAGCTGTGAATCCAATGACTTATAACTACTGTTATAGATGACGGACTAACTGATTGATTGATAATGCTGGTAACTACTGACACCCAACAGGTATTAAGCTCCACCGCTAAGCAGTACGGCTTTAGAGGCAAAGCACACTTTTATGATAATAATTTTTGCTCGCATGGTAACAGTGTTAAATTGCTTTAATAATATTTCTAAAGTCGGGTTTAAGTCTTCTATATTAAATCATGTTTTTCTTTTTAATTAAAATGTTATTTTACGTAACGAGGACAAAATTTTTTTTTTAATTGTTTATAAAAATTTCTACGGTTCTACATTTTTTAAATATATGAATTATTTATATTCATTGCTTTCGTGTATTTATTGTTTAGCTAAAAATATCAGCATTCCGAGAGAATCAATAACTTGCAAGGTAAACAACAGGCACAAGTATAATTTTATTTGAACGATACAAACATTAGCCTTAAATATTTCATCATTTATTTACAAAAGGTTCTCTTATAAAATGTCATTTTGATATCAAATTTTCGATAAATAAATAATTTTCATGGTGGAATATAAATGCCATGATTCTATTTTTATATTATATTTAGCATTTCGTAGCTAATAAAAATTAAGAAAAATCACGCCCTGTCGTCGTCAGGTCAAGATTAGTTCAGGTTTTTGTACTAAATTTTAATTTGAAATAAATCTACTTAAAAAGTATTTATCACACACGTAAATGCAAGGAAAATCAATTAGAACCATAAAACTATGAAGTAACAGTAATATTATACCTAGTATATCAAGGCACTTGTTGGGGTAACGTGTATCAACACATCAAAGAAAATAGGTTAGTAAATGGTGTGTGCGTGCGATTTCAACCTCTGCTATTTTTGAGTTGTAAATTATAAAAGGGTTAGGTATATTTGTTCAAGCAGTTATAGGCATTCATTCACATAGCGTCGCGATGGTACTTGTAAAACGTCATTCCTATTTCTATTGGGCACAAAATAGGTTGGGTCGTATCACGCGCCGGTCGATCGAGAGACAAGAAGCACTTGTAACTTAGACGCTTTATTCAGTTCCTAGTCCGATGTTTGGCTAGTAAGCCTGACAGACAGATCAGGCTAGTCGAAGAAAAAGAGCAATTAGATCTGAAGGACTAGAGTAAAGACCTAAAGGAAGGACCTAACGCGCACTAAGACAACAGTACAAGAGATTAAGCTAATGACTTTGCCAAAACTAATTAAATTAATATTTCTTATATCCGAGAGAATATGGTGACAACAAGTCTCAATCGCTCGGATTGTGGTTTTTCATTCTTCTTTGCCTGGGCTGATAGAGAAGATTCTTGTATTCTATAATCAATAATTTCCCTGATCTGATCCACCCAACGAATCGGAGACTTTTCTTTTGGTCGTTTATCATTCAATATATCTCCACAATAAGTTTTTCCAACCCATCCGTTCTTCTTCCGCTTCTCGTCGTTCGGTCAACTGTTTCTTAATATACGTATAGGAAGATCACAATAAGCTTAATGTGTCACTGAAGAAAAATCCTAAAGTGTCCCTTAACGGAGATGGAGAGCCCCAAAGGGGTACCCAGCGACTTGCCTTTTCAGCTATAACTTTTGAACCGACATGTATAATTTACTGAAACTTTAATATTTTATGTGGGCCATAAGGATTCATAAAATTGCACTGCAGTAGGTGTTTTACATTATCAGGGAAGTCAGGAACAGACTCGATACCACACTCGTTGGGCCAAAATTTTGACAGATATCACTTTCCAGAGCTGAATACTGATTTTTTTAAATACTCTGGTCATTCCTCTTTAAAAGAGGTACCCTACATTGGTTTTGATAAAGTTAGCCGTTTTCGAAGAAAATACATTTTTTGTGTAACACGTTATTAAAATAATAAATCAGAATACTACAATAAAACACCAATCGCTTTTATATCGATAACAATGTGTTATTGACAACACTTTTCTAAATTGTTTGATTGATTGAGTACATAAGACTTAAGTAATGGAGTAACGGGTAAGATGTCAAGGGAAATTAAAAAATTGCTAAAGGGAGCTAATCTCGTGTTAATCCATGTAAGGAAGTTTATTGCCGCATTGTGGTGAAGAAGGGCCTCTAAGAACAAGGAAACCTCAGAGGAGGAA
This sequence comes from Polydrusus tereticollis, assembly GCA_963920685.1. Classification (NCBI taxonomy): domain Eukaryota; kingdom Metazoa; phylum Arthropoda; class Insecta; order Coleoptera; family Curculionidae; genus Polydrusus; species Polydrusus tereticollis. The sequence goes on along the minus strand of OY987329.1, from coordinate 84,566,785 downwards.
ATTCTGAATGAGATTGCTAATAGTTTAAGTAAACTGTCGGTCCAAGTTCATGGGACAAAGCGGGTTGTTCATAGGACCCTTCGAGAATAACTAATACATCCTCATTACGTTCACTAGGTTGTCAGGTTAAAGATTGTTTTCTTCAATGAATTAAGCAAAATCATAATTATTATACTAGTAATGTTTTGTTTACGAACGAGGCTGGTTTCATCCCAGACGGAGTAATAAATTACCGAAATTTGAATATTTAAGATGAAGAAAACCCCAAAATGGAATAATACATGGCTTACGGAAATGATTTTCTGGTATGGCGAATTTTAACTGTTAAAATTTTAGAATAACTAATAAGTGCTTATGATATAGCTGATTGGAACTAGCCATGACTAGATAAGAGAACAGTTTCCTCCGAGCCCACAAATTCAGATTTCTTAGCAGGAAACTATTGCGAGTTTCAAATTAGTTCAAGCTATTTCTTTACCACCTTGTTCAATTGCTAAATATTAAAATCAATTCCCTACAATTACAACCCGCCGTTCTAAGTTTTTAGTGAACAATATTCACCTCTCAACTCTTAATAAATGTTCTCCCATATAGAATAAGTTTCCTGCGGTCTACATATTTAAAACAGAAGGTTAACCAAATTTGTTTGTCCACTTTGGACCGAACAGGCCCGTAAACTCCGGGAAAGTGCATGAGTTATTGCTTTCCCTCGTCCCACACTCCATTTAGGGATCATTCTGGTGAGCCACTGACGGGAGCCACTCCATCTTTCTTGTTGTTAAGCACGTCATTAACGCCCAACGTCTTGATAACATTCTTGCGATTATAGCCGATACTATTGCAATCTATTTGTTACATTTTATTGGATAGGCAATTTGTTAGGCGTTCGAAAGGAAGTAAATAAAAGAATAGTTATCTAAGATATTTTTCTTGACTTTGATGTTGCTGCTTCAAACAGATATACAGTGTATAGTAGAACCAACAATGATCTAGCAACAACATGCATGAGAGAAATTAGTAAAAAACTCCTAATGTGCAACATGTGGACTCTTAAAATTTGATTATTAAGTCTTAATTTAATTTGATTATTGAGTGTCTGAGTAAACTCTGCATATAATGGAAAGAAGAAGGATACGCAAAACTAAAGAATAGGAAGTGAGAAAGAAATACATGCAGATTGAGGTTTTACAGCAGAAGGACGATAGCTTTAACAACCGTCGTCAGATTAGTTTTACCCTACTGATGACTCGGCATTAGGATAGTGTGGTGTTATGGCATAAGCTGATATGTCACGTTATTGCTGCTTTAGTGCTTATTGTACATATCAATTGGTTTCCATTTAAATTATGTGCTGGCAAAAGCTGATAAGTCGCAATGAAATACTGGCTTGAAGAAAGCACAAGGCAACACTTGATATGTCTGTTGAATTAAATTATCGGTGTGTCAAAACATGATTACTGACATAACAAGTTTTGCCATGCCTGATTTTAAACGAGTTTTGTTTTTCCTATATATAGCATAACTTGATATGTCTCATAGCCAAGAAGATAACACCCACTGTTAATATTATAACCGCAAAATATTTGTAACACTTTGAGATTAGTTTTGTGGAAAAAAAGTGGAAAAATGAGTAACCGGTCTAAAAAATTGGTGAAACTTGCCCAAGAAACATTTTTAAACACGCCTTGTTGCAGCAAGAGTCTTACGGAAACGATAGAAACATAGTTAAAAATTTCCGTTGGAGATGGTGGTAAGTAACGACGCCGACGGTAAAATAGATACATTTTTAATTAACGTGTTTCAAGTTTATAAACTGGGATTAATTATTATGCTTATTCTGCGTTGTTGATAAAACTTTAAAACTATAATAAGGTAACAGAAAATGGCTTGTTTTTAGATCGAGTTTCATTGATTTACTATACCGATTAGAGTATTTCGAATATAATATGTCAAATTATGTAAACTTTTATAGAGAAAATATACACCGAATTGCAATCAGCTCCTCCAATTATAATTTACCCTAGTGAGGATAGCGACGATTCCGTCACTGATAAAAATTTTGAACCAAATCCCTGCACGTGAAACTGAACAACACTTAAGCCCTGCAGAACTTGAAATAAATAAGGAAGGCGAGGATTTGGTAACCGTTAACAGGTAAATAAATATCTATACTATATGGTAACTATTTTTTATAATACACCGCAGATAAAGTACTATAATATTTAAGCGAAATATTAAAAAGATTACCTACCCCATTCACTAGACCTCAGGTTTGTGTGCAAGTTAATTTTAAATTATGTACCTAAAAGCAGACTTATGCAAGATAAAGTTGGACAAAGGTATACATTTTGATTTGCAGAGGTAGCTAATAAGAAATAAAAAGATTTCTTTTAATTTTAGGAAGGAAAGCCGTAAAAAAATATGTAGGAAAGATCAACTACCGCTAAAAACTGAAGGACTAGACAGGGCCATCTTTAGGCATGGGCCCACTGGGCCCGGGCCCGGAGCCCCCGGCCAAGGGGGGCCCTGCCGATCCCTCTACGGCTGACAGAATTTCTTAAAAAGGCTTATGTATTAACACTATTAACTGGGAATTAACATTAATTTGACTAAAATGTTTATTTAAAAAATCATAAAAAAAAAGTATTCATTTAAAATCTGGCAACAATAATTTGTCTGTAATTAGAATAATGGTAATCTGCGACATCTTTTGGTAAGTGGCAGTATATAGTATGAAGAATCTTTGGCGTAGGGCGTGGCGCTATCGCTATCACACATAGATCATAGATGGTAGGCGCGGGTTATCGGAATGTAATGGAATATAATAATATCACCTGTTTTAAAATCCGTTGGCCGTTGCCACAGCTTCCTCTACTTCCAAGCTATGAAGGACAAAGTCTGGCAACGTTGCAGGTAGACCGATGATTCGCTATTTTTGTTTGTGCTCTTATGCTTGTGATTGTGCGAAGTGCATCGACAAGTCTTGACGCATGCGTTGTTTGTTATTATCCCGAGTTTTAGTTATCAATTTTATCATTATAGGAAAATCTTAAGGTTAGTTCCAATGTTTGTTTAACTGGCAAGATGTTTTTATTTGCGTACGGCAAGGTTTTAAAAAGGGACGATTGGACTCCCCCAATATATTTAAAAAATGATTTCAAGGTAAACTAGCTAAAGAAATTTGTGACTTGGCTTGATATATATATGGCATAACGATCCAGAGGGGGTGGGTTTAACTAGGGACACTTATGAGGCTATCGAAAAGTAAATTTCTAGATTTTAATAGTTCAAAAAAAGGGCGTGGCACCTAAAAAAAATTTGCCTGCGGCGCTTTTTTTAACAAACAGAGATGGCAGAGGGGCCACAACGCCAAAAGTGCCAGGGGCCCCCACATACCTAAAGACGGCCCTGGGACTAGAGTATGTGACCAGAAAAGGTATTTTAAAACAAGCGAAAGTATTCCAAGGACTGAACCCTTGTTGTCGAAGTAATTGCCACATTCGCTGCCCCATCGAATCACAACAGGAACTTTTTAAGAGCTTATACAAAGCAGGAAAAGAATTCGACCATCACTGGAGTACTGTTCGCATATTTGGGGCTCTGCTCCTAAACATACCCTGAGATTGCTAGATTCCATTCAAAGAAGAGCCATTCGCTTGATCGGTGACCATAGTCTGACAAACAACCTGGAAAGCCTTGAACATCGAAGGCAGGTTGGCGACTTGAGTCTATTCTACAAATATTTTCATGGCAAGTGTTCAACTGAGGTTGCCCGCTTAATACCACCCAGAGCGGTGCATGGTAGAAATACACGACGAGCCACTGCAGCCCACCAGTACGTGGTTCAGCTTAGTGTCCCTCGAACGACACTGTTTCAAAATTCTTTCATCTGGAGAACGTCATCACTCTGGAACGACCTTCCTGAGATCGTCTTCCCCAACGAGTATAGTCTCCAAAGATTCAAGACCAACGTGAATCGTTTCCTGCGCACGCGCACCGCTCCTAGAGCGCCATAAAGGATTTATCCTGTAGTGCTGTGCCTTATCATAAAAAAAAAAAAAAAAAAAAAAAAAAGCGAAAGTATTCCAAGGACTGAACCCTTGTTGTCGAAGTAATTGCCACATTCGCTGCCCCATCGAATCACAACAGGAAATTTTTAAGAGCTTATACAAAGCCGGAAAAGAAGCACAAGAACAAATTATTTTAAACGAAATCTCTGTGGCTAAAAAAAAAAGCAGAAAGGAAAGGAAGATCAAAATCTGGCCAAGAACATTTCCTTAATGTTACTGTAAAATATGAAATTAAAATAAATAATTGCAGAGTTCCAGTATGCAAAAAAATGTTTCAGTGTGTATATAGCATTAGCAGAGGAAAAATTGATGTGGCTGTATAAAAACTTCGGGCGTGCGAAGGGTCCTCATTTAGTGAAATTGATCAGCGTGGTAAACATGAACCACACAATAAAATGATTTACTGAAATGAGGCAGCATATAGAAAAGTATCCAAAATACAACAGTCACTACTCACGCAGAGATACAGAAAAACAATATCTTCCAAGTCACCTTAACATTAAGAGAATGTATGATGAATACAAACAATATGTCGAATTATCTGGAAAAAAATATGGTTCATATGAATTATTTAAGAAAGTTTTCCATGAAACCGGATATCAATTTAAACTTCCTAAAGTTGATACTTGCAAAACCTGTGATTCCTTTGTACTTAGTCTTAAACAGTGCAAAGATATCGAGGAAAAAGCACAGACACAAATCGACTATGAGAACCACAAGGAAACTGCAGATGAAGCATATACGCAAAAAAGGCTTGATAAAGCGAGCTGTTTAAGCAACCCTAATAAGGTCGTTTTAGTTTTTGACTTGCAGCAAGTCTTGAATACTCCTAGTCTCACAACAAATGTCTCGTTTTACAAAAGACTTTTGTCAACATATAATCTGACTATCCGAGATTGTTTAGATGGTGGACGCTCTGAATGTTACATGTGGCATGAAAGTACAGCAGGCAGGGGATCAGAGCAAATAGCGTCAAGTTTATTTACAAAACTTAATAGTCTTCCAAGCACAATAAACCATGTAATAACGTACTCTGACACATGCGGAGGTCAGAACCGAAACATTAATATGGCCATAATGTTCAGCTATGTCGTTAGTTCTTCTGATTCATTACAAATAATTGACCAGAAATTTCTTCTGCCTGGTCACACTCACCTCGAGTGCGATACTAACCATGCTAGAATAGAAAGGGCAAAAAAATCAACTGACATGGCAATAATGATTCCGAGAGACTGGTTTGTATTTGTGGCGACTGTGCGGGGAAAAGTTCCTTTTAAGGTAATTCGAATGACGCAGGACTTTTTTTAGCTTTTCACAATACCTGCAGTCATCTATATTGAACAGACATGTCGATATAGATAAAGAAATAGTTAATTGGCTTAATATTAGATGGCTGAGATACAAAAAACCATTTGGAGTCTTAGAATGTAAGTACAGCCTTAACGATGAAGAGCTTTTCAGAACTTTAGACTTAAGAAGGAATGAAAGAGGTAGACCAACAGAGTCTGATAATCTTGAACCCCCAGTCATTTGTTACAGTGGACCACTTCCTATTAACCCTCTAAAAAAAACTGATCTTCTAAGTCTCTTTCCTGTTATAGATGAAGACTGGCATGACTTTTATCGAGCTTTACCTACCTCGACGGAAACCCCTGAACTTGAGAATGTTCTCGATATTGAAGAAGAAAATAGTGAATAATTAGACATAAATTATTATCGGAGTGTGCACGATTTGTTTAACGTATTTATTTAGCATTTTTTCTCTACTTTTAGCATTAAAAGATATTAATATTAACATTATCCAAACATGATATGTCACCTTTTTTGTAAAGATGTGGTAGAAACAAACTTGATATGTAATTTTTTTCTAAGTTAATAAAGCGTTAAACTATTCAGCCTGTGTTGTGTGTTTTTTGACCTTCAAAAACTCAGATTGCTAAAGCTTTGACTTAATTTTTCTAACAATCTGATTTTCTGTTACATATCAAAGCTTAAATAAATCGTCCTGTAAAATTTAATAAAACAGACATATCAGCGTTTGCCATAATACCACAGAATTTTATCCTGCTCAGTAAGATTAGACATTTGGTTCACGCATTAGCTGGAGCAAGCTATGGTGCGAAGCTACCATCTGTTGGCTTATACCAGAACGCCTCTAAGGCCGCACCCTTTCTAGTGGAAGGTGGCAACGATATCTCTTGGAGTTCCGAGAGTCGAAAGGCTCAAAACAATGTGATTTTACTAAGCGACCGGAACTCAATCCTATCAACCTTTTCATGTTGGAACTCGAAATTGTCTGTAGATGACTTTCCTACCTGGCAGGGTGTTGTACTCGGTAGAGCAGTTTCCATGCTGCGATCTGTGGCTTGGGAAAAATTTGAAGAGTATCGATCGACTATACCACAGACTCACAATAATACTGGACGATAGACTAGGTACAAATTGCCGTAAGCTGGAAAAGCAGTATAACCCGACAGTATAGAAGCGTAATCTATGAAATTTTTAGACGACGAAGTGTTATTTCAAAGCAAGTGGGGACCTTGAACTGTGTAATGTACGCGTATTCTATTATCTTTCATAAGGCCACCGATATAATAAACATGACAAAATGATAGATAGCCTAAAAAACATTGGATTGGATGATAAACATTTTAGTATTACTACAAACAAGCCTTAGAACCTGGTACTCTAAGACAATCAGAGTTACTGAGGGACGAAGCCTACAAAATTATGATAGTCATGATCCGGAACGGATCGGAACTATAAGAAGAAGAAGAAGAAGGAACCACTGTTAGAGTTTTTTTTTTCATGATATCTGTCCCCTTCCTACAGATCTTCTTGTCCCTATCTTTCCTTGGATTATCAGTTTAATATTTTCTTTCCTGAGTGTCCACCTCCAGGCGATTGCTAGTAGTGCAAAAAAACGTATTGTGTATATTCTGACTTTCGACATTTTACATTGGATAAGAGTGGCCTATATTTTAATAAGGCGTTGCTATGTCTATTATTCTATTCATTTCTCTACTCTGCGTTTATTATTGTATATGGGTACAATGGTGGTGGTATTTTTTAAAACTTTTAATGGTAATATTTTCATTAGCAGGATCAATAATACTAGGTAAAAAGAAATGGTGCATGTATTTTTGATAATTAATATTAAACGAGGGACCATTGCCGTCCACCCATAAATAGTCAGCTTTGTACTTCTTGATCGAAACTGTTAAAAAACTACTTCATGTAGAGAACGTCAGCACTCAGGAATTACCTTCTAAAGGATTTTTTCTACAGTGCTCATAACTGATCATAAAAGAAAGACTATTGGCTTCAGCTACATACTTAAATAATCTATTTATCTAAATGTTATTTACTAACGGTATGTTCTCGAAATTAAGTAACTTATTACTTTGCTTTTTAATTGCTTGCTTATGTTGCCGTTATCTATTCCGTCAAGTTATATTTGCTTAAGGAATTTATTTATTACCTTTATTAATATTAGTATGTTAATTTTCTACGCTCGTAGCGATTCTTAATTGATTTCGAAACGAGTAATGTATTAATTTTCATGTGGTCATGACGGATCAGTATAGTATGCTATGTTTACCATCCCCAATTAACGTGGTATCACACTTTGCCGCACTTAGAGGGGTGGTTATTAACAAACAATTCTCATAGTCAATCTGGTCGTGTGAGGTATCAAATTAAAAGCCTTGAATTTATTATTATATATCTAACGTGGCCGGCTCTAATCAACGTACAAACTGCGGCAAGGTATGCCACATTTTAGCCTGGCAGGCAACAATTAGTACCTACCCATTTTACTAATTCTCCTAGGTAAAGTCCGTCTATCTATCTTACAAACTCTATATAAATGCTAATCCCTTACCGTCGTAATAACCGATTGTGTGAGGTGTAAAATTCGGCCACCTGATCTGGGGACTCCAGTTACGGATCTATTTAAAGACTATTTTAGGGTGAAATAAAATGGGTTTATTTTAGTTATTTAAATATGCTGACTTTTGGTTTTAAAATTTAGTTAGATGTTTGTATTGGTTTAGACAAGAACTTATTTGTTGCCAATTAAACGAGATATCTAAGAATGTTTCGCCCGCCAGAGAAATAATTATTGTGAACTTGGATGACGACAGTGACAGTGAAACTGACTTGGGTTAAAATGTAATAATTATTTTTCTGACACGGTACTTTTTTCTAGGTATATGTATATTTTGTTTTAATTAATAACCGTTCTATATGTTATAATTTTATTTGTATTGTATCTTATATACTGTTGTTTTATTATTTTATTATAATTATTACTTATTAATAAATTACGTTTAAAATATGTTTTTGCGTTTTCTTTCTAACATAAAATATCAGTACGACACTTTTTTTGCATACAGGCAGATAAAAAAAAATATTTTTTTCCACGCTTTTATATATATTATTATCTTAAAGAATCGCAACCTTTTATTCTATCAGCATCGAGTGCGTCCCTGCTTTCATTCAATCTCCCGATGGGTCTTATCGGCATTAGGGATTAGCATTTATAATGAGTTTGTAAGATAGATAGACGGACTTTACCTGAAATAAAATTGATATGTACTTATACTTGCCAGTAAGACTAGGTTTTGTATTATGTATTACAGACTTAAAATCCTACTACCGCCGGGGCCGTTCCAACCCGGGGGTGCCAGGGGTGCGAGACACACGAGCGGCAAGTCAAGGTCAACTAACTAACTTGTTAGTAAAATAATCAATATAAAAATATTATCATTATACTAGGTAATTACTTAGAGTTAAAAATGGTTTACAATGCAAATTACAAGTATAACTGAAAAAAAACATAACAACTTTGAGTGAGGAATGAAACACAAAGTCTGCTCCACTAATTTAATAAATAGGTTCAGATTAACATCCCAAACATGTTTCAAAGGCATAAACCTTCATCTTCAGTGGGTAATTATTAAGATGTTGTTATTTATGAAGAGACCAATGACATTGTTACGTTTTTTTATAAACTAATGTTGCAGAAAAATTTTTATGAAACCATATGTAACTTTAATTCGGTAAAAATATATATCTTAAATTAAAGTAAAATTAAATGAATAAACATAATTTAAATGAATTTAGTTTTATTTTAATTTTAAACTTGTTGAAAAACCCAAATTTTACTGGGAGATTGTAATGGGGTACGACCATCATGGTGGAGTCGTACCAAATGCCATTTGGTACCATTTGGTACGACTCCACCATGATGGTCGTACCCCATTACAATCTCCCAGTAAAATTTGGGTTTTTCAACAAGTTTAAAATTAAAATAAAACTAAATTCATTTAAATTATGTTTATTCATTTAATTTTACTTTAATTTAAGATATATATTTTTACCGAATTAAAGTTACATATGGTTTCATAAAAATTTTTCTGCAACATTAGTTTATAAAAAAACGTAACAATGTCATTGGTCTCTTCATAAATAACAACATCTTAATAATTACCCACTGAAGATGAAGGTTTATGCCTTTGAAACATGTTTGGGATGTTAATCTGAACCTATTTATTAAATTAGTGGAGCAGACTTTGTGTTTCATTCCTCACTTAAAATATTACTCCACTGTGAGATGGACTACTTCCATAAAAAAATAACAACTTTGGTTTTAAAAACGCTACTCCACGTCGCAACCAGTCGGGAAATACATTGTTTTAACACGTTTTAACCCACCATTAGAGGTCGAGATCTGTCGATAATTTTGACTATCGAAGAACATCTATAGTTTTCGATCGTGGTGTATCACTGTTAACCTGTCACCACTGAAGAAATTGTAAGAGTATAGACATATGATCACTACACAAGACAAAAAACCTTTTATTTGTTTTGTGGCATGATTATAGGTCTATAAACTAGATAGCGCTTCCTTTGTCCGGTGTTCACAATTTAAACTCTCGAGCGTGGTCAGAAATGGATTATAACGGGCATGTTTTTACATTCAATTTATAAACGCTGGAGCAGATGTTACAGGGTGCACAAGATAACATTTTATGAATGAACTTGGTCATAGAAATAGAACAAATGGTGTTCTCTGTAAGAATTGATGAACGCAGCTTAGTCGGTATTTGTCAACAAATAATAACTGAGCTGCGATCTCGCCCATAGAACTTGAAAATTACATCTCGCTTGAAGCTAGAAAATGTGGACAAGATCACATTTCTTCACAAGAATATTGTCACATCTGGGGGTCGTTTCCCTAACGGCGCGTGAATAAAACACTGTCTAAAAAACATAGATTCTTATATATGTCCACCCAATACTCGGGTATTTATACACTAAAAGTGCTGATTATTGTTTGATTAAACTTGACATTGGGTAGCACAGTGATCTGAGACCTCAACACACAGTGGTCGAAAAGTGTACGAAGTATAATTGAAATGCGCGTGCCCCCATTCTGTTGACCATATGAATGACTTCTCTAATCCCAATCAATAAAAATATGAAAATGAAGGTAATTGTTTATAATTCATAGTATAGTTGCGATACATACCCTGCTAAATTCCCCTGGAATATGTTTATTCTATGATTGTCAATAGATATCGATCTTTGCCCGTTTTAAAGAGGCTAAAAGAGGTCAGTGTCGGGTTAGAAACAAACTATCGAATAATATTAATAATAATCGATAGTCAATGATTCGACTATCGATAACTATCGTTGGTGGTGACTATCGATAGTTCTCGACCTCTACCCACCATCTCAATAAATCGCGTCGCATCGCCGGCATCTCGTCGGTGCGGGCGGTTGTTATCAAGTTGCTCCTTAATGCCCTGAGCGTATTAATAAACGCACCGGGATAATTTGCACTAAGTATATTAATTTTGAACGTGTCAATCTCAACAACTGAAAACTACTAGTGTAAAGATGAGGCTCCAAAAAATCCAGAAGACCAATTCAAAATTATTTTTTTTTTTGTAATATTGGACACTGCATTATCAAAGATAGAAGAAATACTCGAACAAATAAAACAACATTACGCAGTTTTCAAATTTCTCAACAACCTGAATAATTTCCTTAGGACAGATAAATCAAATAGGTTCACAAAATGTAAATATGTGAAAAGTATGTTACATGATCCATCTAAAAATGAAAAAGATATTATATCTGATGATTTATGCGATGAAATTGACAACGTTGCACCCTATTTATCCCCTGAAATGAACGCGTTAAATGTGATTCAATACCTATATACAAATAACCTCATCTATCTGTTTCCAAATTTAGTGATTGCCAAACGAATTTTTTTAACATTACCTGTAACTGTGGCTGGCGGGGAAAGAAGCATTTCAACACATAAAATAATAACAAATTATTTGAGATCAAGAATGGGACAAGAAAGGCTTTTAGACTTATCTTTTACTAGTATCGAAAAGGACATTTTGGAAGACATAGATAGATAGAAGAAAAGTAAAGATTATTTAAGCTTATTTAATGTAACGTATGGTTGATTCAAAACAAAAACTGATGCACGTTATCAATCAGCTGATAATTGTAAGTCCGTAAGAAAACACGAGAAAATTAAATTTAAGCAAAAAGTATTAAAACTTTATGCGGTATTAAATTTACTACAAACTTAACAAGGTTCTATTTTTCTGCGATAACAAATATTATGCTAATTAAAAAAAAACTTTAATCAGCTCAATACACAACGATGAAATTAACAAAGCGAATAACCTGTCATGATCTCTGTTTTAAAAATGATGTACCTCACAAAAAACCACAAGAAATAGCTTAAGATTTGAAAATATGTCTATTTATAGATAAATAGTCTTTGTTGTAAGAAACAATATGTAAATTAAGTTTCCTTAAAAAGCGCCGAAATATAATTTTAAAACATTCTCTTTCATTATTTTTCTATTATTTTTTCGTTGGTAATGTATACCACGGTGACTAAAATCGTCATGGCAACATGTCGTAATAATGTGAGGAGGTATGCCACACCCATTGCGTTAAACTAATTGGCCTCCCCTCAGTTCTTTCGAGGATGGTGTGCATCTTATTACTTCTCGCGGGAGAAAGTCGATTTCTTCCTGCTGCTTGGTGGCAAATTTTCCGTTTCTCTCATGATATTTCAAGCAGCCTCTTTTAGCCGGTTTACGGTAAATTCTTGTTTTCACACGAAGATGAATCTCGAAGATATCTTTACAACATCAGGTTTCAAGTCTTTCTCAGTTTTGTAAAATTTGTACAGGGTCTTCCAACGAGGACTGAACAGGGGCTCATTTTTGAGCTTCCTTGTATTTAAAGAAAAATCCAAAATAGCCAATCGATGTACTTTTTCCTGCAGAATTCAAAAATGAAACCAAAAATTTATTTGAACCAGAAACAAAAGAGTTACGCTATGGATAAGGTGTTTTTTAAATGGAACATAGCTTTTTAAAAGATTTTTGGAACGAGTGATTTTTTTTTTGTTCGTTCTGATTAAAATATTTAATATTGTGACAGCTATTTTTATTAAATTTTAATGTTTTATCCAGTATAATTTAACTTTAACCTGTTTGAAACATACACTAGGTAATAAAGGTATAATCACCTTTGAATCCTTCAAAGTCAAAAAATTTGACAAATTTACTCTAATATTGCCGAAATGAAATATTCATTAGATGAGAGATTGCAGATTGTTATCTTGTTCTACAAATGCCAAGAAATAAGAATAAAGAACCTATTTGAGGAAAATAAAACATTACATGACAGAAAAAGAAATCCAGAAAGGAATAGAAATCGAGACCGTGCCATTGTGAATTATTTTCGACTGAATCCAACCAAATCAATTTCGGACGCAGTTCGGGACGTTTAATACGGCGGCGGTGTAAGACGCAGAAGAGTTACCCAAGGAACTGTTCACAGGACTTTAAGAAATCATAAATTTAAGTCTTATCATATCCTTCCACTTCAACATCTAACACCGGCACAAAAAGAACTTCGCTTCCAATTTGTTTCCCAAATTGTGATTCGGAAAGAAAACGAAGACCCTAATTTATTCAGAAATATCTTATAGACTGACGAAGCCACATTCACAACATCGGGGGTTTTCAATAGACATAATAATCATCACTGGGCCGTTGGAAATCCAAAAAAATTTCAGACAATTAAATTTCAAGGAAGGACTTCAATCCATGTTTGGTGTGGCATAAAAAATAATAGAATTTTGGGACCAAAATTTTTTAACGGGACTTTAAATGGACAGAGATACTACGAGTTCTTAGAAAACAAAATTGAGAACTTTTTGGAAGATTTACCATTGGAAGAATATCAAAATTCAATTTGGCAACATGATGGGGCCCCTCCGCATGCCGTGCGTGAGGTTACTCAATATTTAAACGGACGCCATGAAGAATGGATTGGTAGAAATGGAACCTATGCTTGGCCACCCAATAGTCCCGATTTGTCAATATTAGACACATTTCTTTGGGGCCATTTAAAGAACGTGGTATACAAGCAGCGAAACCACGATATTGAAGAGATCATGCAGAAAATTGTGAGTGAAATAAATCGCCTTAACCAGGAAAATCACAGTATAACAGCAAGTTTGGAAAGGCTACAAAGAGGTTATCGCACATTTTTCGAGAACAACGGAGGTCACATTGAACAATTAAAGTATTAATGTTTTTTTTTTTTTAATTAGTATAGAGTTGGATTTCTTTTTCTGTCATGTAATGTTTTATTTTCCTCAAATAGGTTCTTTATCCTTAGAATAGTATTGACGGATATGTTTCTGTGAAAATTTGCAATAAATCTTCTCCTTGCTTCTCTTGCATTTTCTTGGCATTTGTAGAACAAGATAACAATCTGCAATCTCTCATCTAATGAATATTTCATTTCGGCAATATTATAGTAAATTTGTCAAATTTTTTGACTTTGAAGGATTCAAAGGTGATTATACCTTTATTACCTAGTGTATGTTTCAAACAGGTTAAAGTTAAATTATACTGGATAAAACATTAAAATTTAATAAAAATAGCTGTCACAATATTAAATATTTTAATCAGAACGAACAAAAAAAAATCACTCGTTCCAAAAATCGTATAAAAAAAGCTATGTTCCATTTAAAAAACACCTTATCCATAGCGTAACTGTTTTGTTTCTGGTTCAAATAAATTTTTGGTTTCAATTTTGTATTTTGCAGGAAAAAGTACATCGATTGGCTATTTTGAATTTTTCTTTAAATACAAGGAAGCTCAAAAATGAGCCCATGTTCAGTCCTCGTTGGAAGACCCTGTACTGTACAGGGTTATCCAACCAAGACTAGACAAGGCGATTTTTTGACTTTTCCTGTACTTTTATAAAAAAACTGAAATAGCCATCTTAAGTCATTTTCTCCCGCGAATTCGAATATCTTCAGCAAAAAACAATTGAACATCAAACAAAAGTACTAGGGGTCACTTTGATATTTTTTTGAATATGATGCCGTATTTTTAATGAGCTTATCCGATTTCTCATATAAATTTTGATCTAAAATGTTGGATTTTTAATTCAAAAACGCCTTTTTTCTTTAGTTTTAAATTCGGAAAATGTTCGTCTACCGTAAGATTAATACCTGATAGATGGATACCCGTTTCACCTGTTCACCCTTTAACCTGCTTTAAAGCGTCCGTCAGTTAGACAAAATAATCAAGTTTCAAATTTCTATATATTTTTCACGAATTAATTACAAATAATGAAATATTTTTTAGAAGAACGGCTAAATGTAATAAAATTATATTACAAAAGTGGAGAGAATGCTCGACAAACACAAAGAACATTTTTTGAGAGTTTCCAGAGACACATTTTAGTGGATACAATTCTCAGAATTAAGACCCTATTTGAAGAAAGTAAGACATTGAAAGATAAGCCAAGAAAGATGAAAAGACGGAATATAAGGGATCGAGCTATTGTTCAATATTTTACTATAAATCCGAAGAGTTCTATTCCGCAAGCGGTACGAGAAGTAAGGTATGGTCCAGGGCTCCGGAGAGTAAGCTATGGAACAGTTCACAGAACTTTAAAAAAATGTGGTCTAAAACCATATTGCATCCTTCCCGTTCAATACTTAACACAGCTTCAAAAAGAACTGCGATTTCGATTTGTTGCTTCAATGCTGATGAGAGAGCAAGACGAAGATTATAATTTATATAATAAAATTCTATGGAGTGACGAAGCGTCATTTACAACATCGGGGGTATACAATCGGAAAAATACAAGATACTGGGCAGCAGTTAACCCTCATAGATATGAAATGATAAAGTTTCAAGGTTGGAGCTCACTTAATGTTTGGTGTGGGATGTTAGAAAATCGAATTATTGGACCACTATTTTATCGTGGCTCTTTAACAGGCCAAAGATACCTCCATTTTCTTCATAACGATATCGAGGATTTCTTGGAAAGGTTGCCATTGCAAGCCTACAACAATATCATTTGGCAGCAGGATGGTGCTCCGCCTCATGCAGTTCGAGAAGTGGTAACATACCTAAACGAGCGTTACAATCAGTGGATTGGCCGTAACGGAACAATTCATGGCCACCAAATAGCCCCGATATCACGCCAATGGATACATTTTTATGGGGTCATTTAAAAAATGTAGTTTATCAACGACCCAACAGAAGTCTGGAGGACATTCAGCAAAAAATTATAAATGAAATTAATAGACTTAACCAGGACCAAAATATTGTAAGAGATTCTTTGGAGAGATTGAAAAGGGGGCATCGGTTATGTTTTGAAAATAATGGAGGACACATAGAACAATTATATTATTGAGATTAAAGTTATTTACTTTAGTTTATAGTTTTTTCTAATATGTCATACTTTTTTTATACGTAAGCAATAATAGATTTGCAAAAACTACTAAATTTGTAATTAATTCGTGAAAAATATATAGAAATTTGAAACTTGATTATTTTGTCTAACTGACGGACGCTTTAAAGCAGGTTAAAGGGTGAACAGGTGAAACGGGTATCCATCTATCAGGTATTAATCTTACGGTAGACGAACATTTTCCGAATTTAAAACTAAGGAAAAAAGGCGTTTTTGAATTAAAAATCCAACATTTTAGATCAAAATTTATATGAGAAATCGGATAAGCTCATTAAAAATACGGCATCCCATTTAAAAAAATATCAAAGTGACCCCTAGTACTTTTGTTTGATGTTCAATTATTTTTTGCTGAAGATATTCGAATTCTCGGGAGAAAATGACTTAAGATGGCTATTTCAGTTTTTTTATAAAAGTACAGGAAAAGTCAAAAAATCGCCTTGTCCAGTCTTGGTTGGATAACCCTGTACAGTGTCATGTTTTAAGTGTCGGAAATGCATGTTTTTGTTACAAGTAATTTTAATTGAACTTATACCTACTATGGCGAACAGTAAATAATGACGGCAAGCTGGCAACCCTTGTGCGTTTGAAACGTAAGAGAAACTTGCTTAATTGGTACCCCTTAAGAAGAAAAGCTTACTCAAAAAGTAAGAGGTTTAAAAAAACAAACTGGGTATTAATAAACGCCTTAGTTGGTAACCAAACATTTTTAATACAAGAAGAAACAAAATGAAGTAATATAGTGGAAAAAAAGTGAAAAGAGTACGATTTAAGGCTAATATTTCTAAACCGTATCATGTTTATCCTAAATTGTACTTTAAAAATTAAACTATACAGTGGTCACAAACATATTTAGAAATGCTTCCTTCAACTCGCACAAAATTCATGTATCCATCCTTTGCATGTGGTGCACTGTACCATATTTTCGATACGATTTTCATCACACATTATACAGTACTAATTTGTACTTTCTGAATCCATTTTTTTTTTCTTGTCCTTCGCTAATTCTTCATTTTTAATTGCGATTTGCCTTTTAGGAGCATTTTTCGATTTTCCGCACAAATTTCTGGATACAATTTTTTCTTTAGCTCGTCCTGCTTTTTCTCCAGATCATTTTTGTAGGGACTTTCGGCTAACACTTGAGAAGTAGAGATCTGTTTGGGTATTTTTTTCTGGGTTACCACAATAATGCAACGCTTTGGAGAGATCGCTTCTATTTCAGCTACTGTTGATGTACTTGAACGACATGACGAATCTGCAGGTAATGAACACGATGGTAAAAAAAGTTCGGGTTCTTCTTGACCTACTTCTTCTTGTACTACTTCTGCTTGTGGAATCGAAATTTCATCGATGGTTTGAACTTTTGTTTTAGGTCCTACTAATTCATCCGCCAATTCGCATACTACATATTCATCATCACTTATGGCGTAACGATTGCATGGCCATAATCCATACAATTTAAAACCATTCATCGCAATTTCCATGTGAAATGCGACGCTATTTTTGGTGTGCGTAGAATGGCCATCCATGATGAGAAGCACCTGTTTCTTATCACTTTTTTGAAGTCTAAGAGAATGAATGAAATGTTTAAGCCAATCTACAAACAATGATGCTACTATCCACCCACTGTCCGAGCAGGTGTATACTTCATTAGGAGGACCTCCCCTTGTAAGTTTGTTTCCGTTCCTTTTGCGTTTAAAGATAATCATTGGTGGTCTAAATTCGCCAGCAGCATTAATGCAACAAACACAAGTCGTATTCGTTCCTCGCTTGCCACTTGTAACTGCTCCAATTTGATGCTTACCTTCCTAAAAAAAAAAGAAAAAGTCGAAAAAGTCACTAACAGCTTTCTTGTTGAGTACCTTGCAACGCGCCATAGGGGTTGGCTCAGGTGTTCTTAGCGAAATTTCAAGATGATCTTTAATGAATTTGTAATACCATTTCCATCCAGCTAGTTGCTTCTCTTTACTAAAACGATGGAAATGATTGTATTTTTCTGCTAATTCAAACGCTAAACGACGTAAGTCATTAATTATTAAGCCAAAAAAACAAGATTCCAATTTAAGAACGTGTCTCACTAGTTCTGTTTTTATCTCTTGAGTTAAATCTTTGGGCCTTCCGATATTTTCATATGTATTTAATCCCTTTAGGTGTCTTCTAAAAGTAGGTTTTGGTATACTGGGTCTCCCAAAAGCCCCGCATAAAATTAAAGGAAAACGATCTAGGAAAAATGCTCAGACCCGTAAATTATTTTATCTACTTTCATTTAGTAATATGAATTTTACAGTTCTGTAAATCGTTTTGTAAGGGCATCTATTACAGCACTAGTGCTGTAATAGATGCCATTACAGCACTAGTGCTGTAATAGATGCCCTTACAAAACGATTTTTAATAGCAGGTGCATTTTTATTTTTAAAAATGCCTTTTGCCAAATATTTTTATTCATAGATGAAAGTAGATAAAATTTTGTACAATATTCTTGTTGTAAATTCATATAACTACACTCGATGTTTGATTAAACTCGGCTGACGCCTCGTTTAACAACTTTAACATCTCGTGTTGTAATATGAATCTTTACAACACTTATATCGAAAATATCTAATTTTTAATTGTGCATTTTTTGACATAAAAAAATATTATACAGGGTGTCTCAGTGCTGTACTACAATTAGCTTCATTATCTAACGCCAAGGTAACAACTGAAGAGTGGGGTTTTCAGTAAGCGATAACATTAAATCGATTTTTTTATCCTCGGTTAGAACGAGTGGTCGACCGCTTCTATGTAAATCTCTAACTGTACCATGCTCCTCAAATTTATGGAATACCCTACTTACAATCGACTGAGTAATTTGGTTTTCTGGATACTTTTCGTTAAACAAAGTACAAAACTCAGCTTGACTTCTTATTTTGTCCCCACACCAAACATAATTAAAATTTCGATGCGCTGCTCCTCTGTTAACATTTTTAGGTAATTGACAAATTACTTAAGTCAAAGTCAGTATTGACATAATTAAGGACAGTTGATGACAGTAAGATACCTGATTTATTTAACATGTTCTAATATAAAATACAATATTGTACTAAAAGTATTACCTATAATAAAAAAAAATTAAATGTCAATATCTTGGAAACAGCTGAAAATCGGGATAGCAAGTCCTACATAAAAAATATTTAGAATTTTTCGTAGAATTTGAAAACCTAATAAAAAATTAGGCATTTCGTTTAAAAAAATTGTCAAAGACGTGACAACTGTTCTATGAGACACCATGTATAATATTTGTTTATGTAATATGCACAATTAAAAATAATAATTTACGGGTCCGAGCATTTTCCTAGATCGTTTTCCTTTAATTGATATTAATTTATGCGGGACTTATGGGAGACCCAGTATATATACACGACATGCTTCATTAAATTTTAGCTCCCCACTTTTATATTTTTCTAAAGCGTTTTTTATATCTTTAGGAGACCATTTATTATACTGGCGTTTCATCATTTTGCTTTGCTGTCTATAAATAAAAAAAAAATCAAATAAGGTCCTATTCGTAAATCGTACCGGTACAAATTACGAACATGTATGATGTACGAATTGGGCGCAGACGAAAATTTTAATTTAAAATTGCCGCCATAAAAGACCAAGCGCCGAACGGCGAATTTGTTATCAAAAATGTACAGTTGACGACATTTAATTTCTTACACTAAACTGTGACACTGTAAATGCAACTTTTTTTACCTTAATTGCCTTTGTAACGTGTTAATTGTTATCATGATATCTGTGAAAGTATTGTCATCATCTTATTTGATTAAAGAATGCCTCATTTAAGGATTATTGAAAAAGCAAGAATAATATGTTTAGAAGAAATAGGGTGGTTTTATGGAAGAATAGCTGATCATTTTAGAGTACCTAGAAGTACTGTTCAAGGAATTGTAAAAAAATGGCGCTATCATCAAACACTTGAAAGGTCTGTTGGGTCAGGTTTAAATGATAGAAAATCATCAAATGAAGAAGACCGAAATTTGGTAGAGTATTTAAGGCACAATCCATTTGAAACTGCAGTATCCGCTATGCACAGAACAGGGTTCCCGGCTTCATCTAGAACTGCGCAACGCCGAGTAAGACAATGTTCCGAATTAAGAAATCGAGCAGCTGTATCTAAACCGTTTTTAAAAAATAGTGATAAGGAACAAAGAATTGGTTTTGCCATTCAAGAATTTACAAGAAAATGATTTTTTTTGGCAAAATGTTATCTTTTCCGATGAGAAAACTTTTCAGTCTACATATAATGGAAGACTTCGAGTATATAGACCACCAAATTCCCGATATGATGAGAAGTATAGGTACTCAAAAAAAGCAAACCAGTGGACGTTTCTCGGTTAATGTGTGGGCATGGATAAGTGTTCACGGTGCAGGTGTATGCTGGAATATTGGTGAATTATTAAACAGTAATATATATCTTCAGATTTTGGAAAATGTTTTTCTTCCTTCTGCCGCGATAGTTTTTGAAGGAAATAACTTTATATTTCAGCAGGATAACTGCCCTGTGCATACTGCAAGAAATGTAGGTAACTGGTTTAGAGAAAACAACGTAACATGTCTGCCTTGGTGCTCAAGAAGTCCTGATTTAAATCCAATTGAAAATGTTTGGGGATTGATGGTAAAAGAAATGTATAAAATAAATTTTAAACCACAGAATGAAATAGAGTTATTTGATAAAATAGAAGAAATTTGGGACGGGCTAACTCCGGATTACACCAGAAGTATTATTTTGTCAATGCCAAGAAGATTACGATTAGTGTTAGAATCCAATGGCGCAGCAATTAAATATTAGTATTTTGTTTGTTGTTTGTTAATAAATTTACCCTTTTAGGCTTTATACTTTTGTAGTTTTCCTGGTATTGTTTTATAATTTTATAATTTCCCGGCTGTAATTTAAAGACAAAAATATTTAGAAATATCCATTATTAGTTATGGTAAAAAATCGCACATACAATTATTTACAGCTATGTATATAGCTGGTGTTCTATCCAGGTATAAGCAGCAATGTGAGAAACCCGTTTTACACAATTTTGTTGTAATTGGGTTATGTATGGGTGGAGTGTATGAATTTATATGTCGTTAACTGTACATGCAATTAAACATAGATTTGAACAGAAATTAACTAATACAAGATTTTAAAAAAATAACTGGCCAAAATCCTTAAGCAACACATAAAGATTTTCCTCAAAATTGGTAAAAAAACTCACATGCTTAATAGTTTATTAACAGATTATCACACAGCGTTCCTGTTTGTTTACATAATCATGGGGAACTGTTGGTTATATTTTCCGCCGCTAGGAGCGATTGTAGTTGTCATCGCTTGCAAGAAATGGAGGGAGTACGATTTAGGCGCAGGTACGAATTAGGCAAGTTTACCCTATAGAGGAATTTTTTACACCTTAGAAAAATGGTTGAGTTAAAATATTGCACAAATCACAAAATATTATTATGCAAATAAATAATTCGAGAGCTCGCTTCGTTTAATGTAATGCACTCTTAAATATAAGCCTATAATTTTCACAAGATATCTCAAATTCTTATTGGACGGTCAACGTAATGTATGTATGAGAGAGAACCCGATCATATTACATGACAGGTAAAAATTGCCCAGCCATAATCCACGCCGACGGCAAGAGCAGCAACATCAAAAAATCCTTTCAAAATCCTAATTCCGACTTTCTTTTAATTTCTTTATACTCTTCGACGTAAAAATTAATCAGTTTTAATATTTCACTGTGACGGACGCTTTGCCGCATCTTTGAAGACGTAATTTTTCCCTAGAAGATACGCCGTACAGCGGACGCGGGTGATTGATGGTCGATTCTGTATAGTCTTGCCAACAAAATAAAGTCGATGTTCTACTAAAATGATTGTTTTATGCAGCTTTACTATATTTGTTGACACGATTTTTATCTAAATTTATACAAAGTATAAACAATAATTAATAATTTCAATTTAATGGCAATTCAATAAAATACGAACAGTGTATTCTCAACGAAATGTAACAGTAAATAATCCCTAAAATAACCCAATTAAGGTGTCTCCAACTGCCGCTTGGTCTGAGTCACCTATTTTCCCTTTTTTATTGAACCTGATCCTGATGTGTGGCTTCTTGTTTTTAACAAAAGTCCCAATTGATTGATCAAACAAGGAAATAGAATTTTTTATATTATATCTGGTCCTTCTTCGTTTATGTTTTGAGAAGAAATAATAGCCCAGACTTGTTATATCTTATATAATACTTGCTTACTGTCATCCCAAGATCTCTATTAAGATATCAGCTTTTATGTTGCCTAAGGAGATATGTATTGGCAGCTCAGCAGATCTTTCAGCATCTCTAGAGTAAAGGAATTAGTAAAGAAATAAGTATGCTGTCATCAGCGAAGGCAAACATGGACTAGAAGACAATCAAATATCAAATTAAAACCAATATCAGATAAAAAATTATACTTACAACATATTATGTGTAGAAACGATGGGTGGTGATATCAAACCAGATCACAACAATCACCCTGATAAGTTAGAATTAGAAAAAATAAATCAACAAATTCATATTATTAATCAGAGAATATTGTATTTATGAGTCTAAAAAATTCATTACAGTTAGAAAAATTTAATCGTTTCAACAATAATATAAATAATAGACTAAAATTGCTAAAAACGATAAAACAGGTAAGGAAATCAACACACATATTTATATACAGGGTGCCCCACTAAGGTCGGCAAGGTACGATATTATGGAAGCAATGAACCTTACGGCTTCGAGAAAAAAAATTTATCGGGGGTATCACCACTAGTGCTTCTAGTTTTTCCGGAAAAATTTGGAAAAACGAGTTGACAAGTAATTTGTTTAACAAAAGGTACGAGTGTGATAAAAACCCGAGTCGATAGACGATCTATCTAGAAATCTACTAAATCAACCAAAAAGAATTGCTGAGAAATACTTTAAAGTTCCTAAAATGGTCACTAGGGGGCACAAATAGTAGGGTATATCTAAAAAGTAAAATTTTATCAGATAATCACTATGTTAAGGTACTGTTTTAATGACGGAAATAAAGAATTCGAGTTAATTTTTGCGGAAACCTGTTTCTAAGACTTTTTTGTATCTTCGACAATACGGAACTTGTGGAAAAAATACTTTTTATATTGCTGTATCTTCCATATGCTTTACTTAAATTTAATCAGCTTAGTCTGGTTTATTAGACACTTTTAAACAGAACAATTAGTTTTTTCAAATTTTCTTGATAAAATTAATGGCATCATACAATTTTTTTAGCTTATCGAGCATAAAAATAGCTACAATTTACAGTTATTTACAAATTACTGTTTTACTTTAAAAAATAAATTTTTACCGCCAAACGAAAGAAATGTAAGGATTCTCTTGTCATAATTATTCATCAATTTTATATCCACAATAACTACTAAATTAAATTATTAAAATGTTTAGCCTTTCGGTTCATTTATTTTATCTCTATTCTTGCCTAAAATCCACAAGAACAGGTTGATCCAAAGGCAAGAACAAAGAGCGGCAGAGAGATAAGACGGCACGGCGCAACAGTCAAGAGTGAGTAGTCTTCCAAGATGGCTCGGTGAAGCGAGAGCTGTTACGTACGCTTACGATTTTATGATCTTTTTGGGCAACTAAGAGCCCATTTTCAAGATGTCTCCGTGAATTAAGGTGCTTTAAAGCGGTTTTCAATAAACTTATTATCCGAAGTGTACCGGAAAAAAAAATATTAGGTAAAGTGGTCATGAGAAATTGCTGGAAATTATTTTCAAGTTTCTCAGACTGGCGCTAGAGGGCGCAACAGTGACGGTAAATATGAATCACGAAGTTTCCTTAAAAGTTGCCTAGTTAAGGTGGTATCCCGAAAATAACATTTTTGTATATTTCGAAAATTTATTAATAAAATTCACCCATAGAACGTGTTCGTCACTTTTCAAATGAAATGGCAACTTGAAAATAAAATCGTAATGTTCCGTAATTATGATTATTGTTGTTGATATCTTCGGATTGAAAATATATATTAACTTGCCGTTTTCGCTGACCTCTTAGACTTTTAATCGTCCTTGTAATCAGGTGAAATTAAATATACTATTATATTTACAATTATAGAAAAAACGCGCAATGTTTGTGAAGTTGTATGACAGCGCCCCCTAGCGCCTAGTGTAAAACACATATTGCCGTAGTTCATTAGATGATATATATAGTGAGAAAAACCCTTTTTAACAAAACTAAGTTAACTAAATTATGTTAAGCCAGACCGGAGTTATCAGCATTTATTACAAATAATGTTCAACCTTCCCCCACCACTTCATTTAAAAAGTGACGTACACGTTCTATAGGTGAATTTTATTAATAAATCTTCGAAATATACAAAAATATTATTTTCGGGATACCTTAACTAGGCGACTTTTGAGGAAACTTCGTGATTCATATTTACCGTTACGGTTGCGCCCTCTAGCGCCAGTCTAAGAAATTTGAAAATAATTTCCAGCAATTTCTTATGACCACTTTACCTAATATTTTTTTTTTCCGCAAGCCATACGACTAACACTTTCTGAGATACGGCCGACAGCCATTCTTAGTGTGACACCCGGTACACTAGCAGATTATTAGTAAAGAATTTATTGAAGTCACCAGCCCCGGCTACAAAATCCATATCTTTCTAGTTCGAAATTGAAACATTTTAAGGTATTCCAAAACATTTTGGGAGTATGTAGAAGTATTGTAAAAAAACAGTATACAGCCTTGAGGGACTGCAGCATTGATGGAATATGTCTGCATTTGTATTCCTCGTCACTCGCAGAGAACGATCTTAAAAAAAAGCTAGATATCAATGAAAGTGCTATAAATGACAGCAATTTAGTAGCTTCTAGTCCAAATACTAAACGATGTTACCCAAACAATTTAATCAATAGAAATATCACAACAAATCATAATAATATTTATGTTAAAAGTTGACACTGTACTTTTTTAATAGTATCTAATATTTAAAATATATATTATATCCATATAAATACAGAAACTCAATATAACCTTAGACTAACACAGAAAATGTAAATTAACTGCCCTAAATACACAATAAATTGTAGTAAATTGTACTAGGCAAGAAACTTCCTTCTAGTAAAGATTTCAAAGTTCTATATTGATATTCGAAAGCTGTCCTCAGCTAAAACAAGATTTTGGTTTATGGTTTAAAGATGACATGAAAATGTCTGCTTGGGGTATCGATCAGAGGGAAAACAACGACAAGAACTGACGTAGAATGACTTGCACATCTCCATCAGACACCAACTATTAATAATGTTTATCCTCCCCCATTTTAGCACATCTCCGATATTAAATATCATCTGATTTTATTTAACAGAGAGATAATAATATGATAATTTGCGCATGGGTTATAATCAAATATTATTTTAGGACTAACAAATTATTTAAGATATATGGCTAGATAAAGGGGTTGAGGAATTATTCCAGTTTTAATTGCATTGGAATTAATGAAATAATTATGTTGTTTTGTTCATGAGTGTTTCTTGGTAGATTTTGTAATTTAGTTTTAATAATAACATCGTAACTTATAAAAATAAATATTGATTTCTCCATTAGCTTGCAAAAGATAAGAGGAATTTATGTATTTGTCTTACTTTTAGTCATTATAAAACCTTAACTGTCGTATCAGAACAGCTTAAATCATCCGTTATAATTCCGTTAAAAACATTTTTGTTTTAGGGTTATAATTTGTATAAGAGTTAATATATGTATATTGAAATATTTTCTTGTTAATCGAGAATAATTATAACTGACTGAAGTATGATCTACAGCTTCTATGGATTTTTGGCATTTAGCTAGATTGTATTTGGCTTTGGTGACTTATCCAAATATATTTAGTAGTTAACTCTTTGAAGCAATGTTTTATTCAATCTGATAATGATTAATTAATTGAAAAAAAAAATCGGCAACGTGTTGTCATAACTGGCTAAAGTACGATATACTTTCCTTTCAATAATAGTTATCTTTCGAGTAAGAGGTCTTCTAGCTACCCAATATTCTTTAATATTGTTGCAATTCTTTCTTTCTAATTGTCATAGAATACATATTTCCCCCACTTCTCGTATTTAGCTAGTAACTTTTTTTATTTCCTTTTTAAATCCCACAAATCCCATTAATAATTAAAAATTGCTGCTCACCTATATAAATAAGGGTAAAGCGCGGTTTCCCGACGTCTTAACGGAACACTGCTCCGAAATTATTGCCATTGCTGCAATCAGCACAAGTCATTAAGTCCCCACTGTTTATTCATTATTTCTTGAGAAAGAGTCGTTAGAAAAAGACGAATAAAAGAATAAAAACACCGAAAGGAAACCCCGCGGCTAAGACAGAGTTTTTGCGACGCGGAAAGGTTTGAAAATAGGCTTAGCTGGCATAGCAGATGCTTGTAAGAAAAGCTTCATGGACATACGGTAGAAAACATAGCAACACAAGCTTCAGGAAGTTATCATCGACTGACTAAACTGTTTTGGATTTCATTCATATGCTTAGGTGACATAGTTAAGTCAATTATAATAATTATAATGGTAGTATTTTTCTCAGTCAAACACTTCTATCTTTTACTTCTGTTTATTCAGTGGCATCTTTTCGATAACGACATTTGAAGGTTTTTAAGTTGATGCTTGATTTGTTTTTATTAATAGATTATCTTTTAATCATCATATCCAATCAGAGCTGCTAGGGAGGGAGCCATTCTTTTCTTCTTCTTCGGGTGCCATGTGCTATGCCGCACGTCGGCGATCAATTATCCATTTCATGGTCACAGAATAGCTAGGGTGCCCTCCTCAGCTTGTCTAAAAATGGTTGCGGCATCCAGTATGCCACACCAGTTTCTTATATTTCGGAGCCAAGAGTGTTGTTTTCTGCCTGGCCCCCTTCTACCTTCGATCTTTCCCTGCAGTATTAGCTTTGGTATGGAGTAGCGAGGTCCTCTCAGTATATGCCCCAGATATGACACTTTGCGTTTTTTTACCGTGTCCAGTAGATGTCTTTCTACGCCCGCTCTTTGTAGAACTTCATCATTAGTTGTGTGGGCTGTCCAGGGAATACGCAGCAATCGGCGGAGTGTCCACATCTCAAAAGCTTCGATCCGATTTAGCGTTCTGGCTTTAAGTGACCAAGTTTCAACACCATACAGTACAATAGGCCACGCATAACACTGTACTACACGTATTCGAGTATGTAGTGGCATATTCCTGTGAAGAAGTAAGTATATTCTTGAATTTATAGAATGTTGTTTTCGCGCGACCAATTCTTCCCTTCACTTCTTCATCACATTCCCATTTTTCATTTAGAGAAGCGCCAAGATAGGTAAATTTAGCGACACGCTCAATATTTTCTCCGTTGATGCTGAGAGGAGTAATATGTTGATTTCTGATAATCACCATCATTTTTGTCTTGGCAATATTTATATGTAGCCCGAACTTTTCACCGTATTCATTGATTTTATTTAGTATTGACTGGAGGTCTTCAATGTTATTAGTGAGGATCGCGGTGTCATCTGCGTAGCGAATATTGTTTATTGGGACGCCATTGACTTTGATACCTCGGGTTTCATTCTCTAATGCTAGTTGAAAGATTTTTTCGACATAAATGTTAAATAGAATAGGTGACAGTACACATCCCTGACGGACTCCTTTCGAAATTCCAAAGGTCTCTGTTGATAGCTCGCCATTAATACGGACCTCGGCCAGCTGTTGCCAGTACAATTCCTTTATTACTCTAATATCTTTATCATCCAAACCGATCTCCTGTAAACTTTTCAGCAGTGGCCCGTGTTTTACGTTATCAAAAGCCTTTTGATAGTCGATAAAGCAGACAAAAACATCCTGCCTTTGGTCGTAGCATTTCTGAACAAGCAATTTTATTGAAAAGAAAGCTTCTCTGGTACCATGTCCCTTGATAAATCCAAACTGCGTATCACCACTTATATCTTCACACTTCCTGTAGATTCTTGAGTGAATTACTCGAAGGAACGCTTTGAGCGCGTGGCTCATCAAGCTTATGAGTCTGTAGTCTTCGCAATTTCTTGGGTTTGCTTTTTTTGGAATGGCAACAAATGTAGACCTTAACCAGTCCCTGGGAATTTGCCCAGAGTCATATATCACGTTGAAGAGATATGTGAGATGTTTGATATTTACTTGCTTCAAAACCTCTGCATATATGTCGTCATGACCCGGACTTTTACCATTCTTTTGGGGGTCTTTAAATCTTGCATGTATGGTTGATTCTGTAATTCACTAGCAGTTGCTTTTATGCTTTGGCGACCCTTTCATCTTCATTGCAACTCCAGGTCAACTGCTTGTCAAAGGTCAAGCGTAGATATAATATCTTATTTATCTTATCTTATATTTTGCCACCATTCAGACGGAGCTTCCAGGTGTCCAACCAGCTTAGTGCCAGACCATGTCGAATGCCTTTGCGACATCGAGAAAGACTGCTGCCGTTGACAGGATATTAGTTACCAACCTTGCTGTTTTGCGCACTGTGCAATGAGCAGCTCTAAAACCGAACTGCTCTAGTGGGTAAAATGTAATTGCCCAATACCAAATCGATTCCCGAATTAAGAATTAGTTTTTCAATATCTTTTTCTATGCACGACAAAAGACTTATCGGCCGATAGTTGACAGCTAATGTTGAATCTTTGGGATCAATATCAGTTTGGCATTTTTCCAAGCATCCGGAAAGCGGTCGTCCTCGATAATTATCTAGGCTATGTTTACAATGTCCAAAACTATGTTTTCTGGCAAATTTTTAATTTAAAGTTGTAAATGGAGAAAAGTTGAATATTTGCACGCTAGTATTTTTATGCTAACTGCTAAACTGTTTAATAAGCTTAGTCGGTTTTGTTTCTGCGAAATTCCTAACAAAATCTCGATCAAATAGATTTGGAAAGTCCAAAACTCAATATGTTAAGAGGTGTTTAAGTCTAGCAGTGTACAAGAATGGCTACATATTATAGTAATAACTAATATATGTTATATATGCTAATTGATATTTTTCTTTTTTGAGAAAATATACTTACTATTATGAGGACTTTTAACGTTTGTTGTCAGTGTCTAAAATATCATTGACAATAGTCTTAAAAGTAGATGACTTTTAACACCATTGTTAAAAATAAATGCAAGGATATTTTTAAACTTTTATTAATAACATTTACTGTACAATTTGAGCAACCATAAATATAAATTCCTTCTGCGATTCCACTGATCAAGGTTTTGTTATCATTTTGTATGTTTGTGCAGGGAATAGTAGCAATAGTACTAGACGACATCGTAAGAATGCTTCTGGCAATTCTCTTTTTATTTTCCAGTGCGTCTTGTACTCACTTCTGTACTTTTAAGTTAGGATGCATCCTGATCATCAGAATAGTCTCTATGACATAGATACTACGCTTCTCAGCATCTCCTTGAGGCTTCTGGCCAAGATATGAAAAAGCATTAGTTGAAGGAACTGCCTAGATATTATTTGAGTCCACTTCCAAGTTTTCATATTCGTTTAAAAGGTTCTATGTAGTAGTAAGAAATATTCCGGCCGCCCGCCGACTAAACAAATTTCGTCAAATTTGCAATAGGGAACCAGATAACTCGGAGTACGACACGTGCTAGTAATTAGGTTCAAGGTTTCTGTAAACAAAGATCCAAGTATGCTTGGGTCTTAATAGTAAAATTTTATAAACATGCTTTTAGTTCTGCAACTTAGTTTAATCGTCCTACAGATTAATTCAAATCTTTGGATCTTTGGTGAAAGTCGATGGTAGAACTTTTAGGTTCTCATAATCGTAAAATCTAATTTTTTAAGCAATTGTCGGTTAGAAAACAATATAGGAATGAAGCACAACGGCGACATCCCATAGTAATCGAGCGTACCACCGAGCGAGCCGGTGAGGTTCTATAAAGATCCATACACCAGCACGGAGCCCATAGTAACAGGCATCTAACCTCGGTGGCGCCGAAAACCATTTCTTCGGTTTAGGTTACCGAGACCTTAAGACTACAACAAACAAATGTTTGTCCCTTATCCTTTCCATCAGACCCAATCTCTGGACGCGTTTCGCTGTATAACAGCTCATCAGCAGAGCTATAGGGTCTGACGGAAAGGAAGGGACTGTCTGTGACTTTCATCACTATATATAGAAAACAGTATAGGAATGAAGCACAACGGCGACATCCCATAGTAATCGAGCGTACCACCGAGCGAGCCGGTGAGGTTCTATAAAGATCCATACACCAGCACGGAGCCCATAGTAACAGGCATCTAACCTCGGTGGCGCCGAAAACCATTTCTTCGGTTTAGGTTACCGAGACCTTAAGATTACAACAAACAAATGTTTGTCCCTTATCCTTTCCATTTGTTTGTTGTAATCTTAAGGTCTCGGTAACCTAAACCGAAGAAATGGTTTTCGGCGCCACCGAGGTTAGATGCCTGTTACTATGGGCTCCGTGCTGGTGTATGGATCTTTATAGAACCTCACCGGCTCGCTCGGTGGTACGCTCGATTACTATGGGATGTCGCCGTTGTGCTTCATTCCTATATTGTTTTCTATATATAGTGATGAAAGTCACAGACAGTCCCTTCCTTTCCGTCAGACCCTATAGCTCTGCTGATGAGCTGTGATACAGCGAAACGCGTCCAGAGATTGGGTCTGATGGAAAGGATAAGGGACAAACATTTGTTTGTTGTAATCTTAAGGTCTCGGTAACCTAAACCGAAGAAATGGTTTTCGGCGCCACCGAGGTTAGATGCCTGTTACTATGGGCTCCGTGCTGGTGTATGGATCTTTATAGAACCTCACCGGCTCGCTCGGTGGTACGCTCGATTACTATGGGATGTCGCCGTTGTGCTTCATTCCTATATTGTTTTCTATATATAGTGATGAAAGTCACAGACAGTCCCTTCCTTTCCGTCAGACCCTATAGCTCTGCTGATGAGCTGTTATACAGCGAAGCGCGTCCAGAGATTGGGTCTGATGGAAAGGATAAGGGACAAACATTTGTTTGTTGTAATCTTAAGGTCTCGGTAACCTAAACCGAAGAAATGGTTTTCGGCGCCACCGAGGTTAGATGCCTGTTACTATGGGCTCCGTGCTGGTGTATGGATCTTTATAGAACCTCACCGGCTCGCTCGGTGGTACGCTCGATTACTATGGGATGTCGCCGTTGTGCTTCATTCCTATATTGTTTTCTATATATAGTGATGAAAGTCACAGACAGTCCCTTCCTTTCCGTCAGACCCTATAGCTCTGCTGATGAGCTGTTATACAGCGAAACGCGTCCAGAGATTGGGTCTGATGGAAAGGATAAGGGACAAACATTTGTTTGTTGTAATCTTAAGGTCTCGGTAACCTAAACCGAAGAAATGGTTTTCGGCGCCACCGAGGTTAGATGCCTGTTACTATGGGCTCCGTGCTGGTGTATGGATCTTTATAGAACCTCACCGGCTCGCTCGGTGGTACGCTCGATTACTATGGGATGTCGCCGTTGTGCTTCATTCCTATATTGTTTTCTATATATAGTGATGAAAGTCACAGACAGTCCCTTCCTTTCCGTCAGACCCTATAGCTCTGCTGATGAGCTGTTATACAGCGAAACGCGTCCAGAGATTGGGTCTGATGGAAAGGATAAGGGACAAACATTTGTTTGTTGTAATTGTCGGTTAGTTCCTTATTGCATAACGGGGTTTAAATGGCACAGCTCTTCTCTACGACAAGCACCAAGTATGCCTAATGTAATGGCTTCTTTAATCATGAGGTACTTATCATCTGATGAATTTCTCAGAAACGGCTCAGTTTGATCTCTCGTCAAAATCATAGTCTTCTAAGTTGATAGCCATCTGCTTTTCGCTTGAAAAAGCGACAAGTTTGCAACTTAATATCAACATGGCTTTAATCATATAGTATTGAGATAGTAGATAGTATAGTAGTGAGACTAAAAGATGAAGACTTAACGTACCTTAGATTTCGCTTCGAAAAAATAATAGGTACTATGCGAGAAATATATTGCATTTGTATTTTCAAGAAACGCCTTGTAAATGGCAAATTTCGTACTGTTCCTTTGACTTTTTTGAACTTAAACTACTCTAACTGCTTCATTATTTCGACATCTGGATCGTTTTCTTCCAGATTATCCATCGAAAATTGCACTAATTTCTTTTGTTCGAAGGATTGGATCTATTGCTACGCTCGTTATCCATTTTCCCTCCTTCGAAAATAAAATGACACGCTCAACACTAGCATTATAAATAAAGGGCGGAATATATGCTCTTAAATTCAGCCAAAATTTGCGCATATATATGCCTTGCTTGCCTTTAAAATGTGCAGTTATATGCATTTTTTTTACCAAATATGCATACTGGTATGCAGTATTTCCTAATTTATTATAGTAAAATGGGATAAAAAAACACACTGGGTTCTAAAAAAGGTGTTTATTAAAAAAAAACTGCAAAAAAAAAGAAAAATAAAAGTAAATAATTTTTTAACCTGACATTGTATAAAAGGCATCTATCAGTAAAAATATGTTTTTCTACAACCGAGCGAAAAGTACAAGTTTGCGCTTCCAAAAGAAAGCGCAAAGTAGCACTTTTTCGAGGAGCGAGCGTTTTTTTACTTTGTCGCTTGCGCGAGCGACAAAGTAACATTTTCGCTCGCTTAGTCACCATGGAAACCATAACAAAGGAACGTCTAGTATATCTGCGACATTTGACACAAAAGTAGGCGTGAGGGTATTTGACAGATTATGTCGAAAATTTTGTGACCACAGCGTGAATGTTCTCGTAAAAACAAATTACCAACTTTAGTTATACAGAGTAATAAAAATCCAGGTTTAGACAGTCTAATATTTCGTTCCTAGGGAGTTTTCTTCCACTAAAGGGGGTAGAAATTTAATTTCTAATAAGTATCTATTCAAAGAAATAATATCAATTTCAAATAGGCATATCTACATTATTACGTTAAATAAAACAAATTAAACCAACTTTAGTCACATAAAGTAATAAAAATTAGCAATTTTTATAATAATCTATCGTTTTAGGAAACTTCCATTATACTAAAGGTCGTTGAAATTAATATTTAGTAAATAATTCGCGATATCTGTAAATTACATTGGTGCCCAAACTACTTCGTTAAAAAAAATACAGACTACCATCTTTAGTTACGGAAAACACTATAAAAATTGGTTGGTAGTAACTCATCTTTTATTTTTTAACAATTGTGTGCTACTAAAGGTGGTAGAAATGTATTTTTGACCAACTCAATGAACTTTTAAGCTTGCGCATAGCACAGGCGAATATTGTGTTTTGGACATAGGAGGCCATGCTTGCCGCTGCTGTCAGCAAAAATAAACAAATGATTGTTTGATATTTGATCTGTTAAAAGATTCTTAAATAATTATTATTAGGTCCAAACATTTTTATAAAAACACCCGCGGTTGTAGAAAAAATCTTGTGTGTAATTCGAGCGCAAAGTGGCATTGTCGCTCTCGCGAGATGGCCGCGCTCCGCTGCGCGTCGCGCGTCAAACTTCTCGCTCAAAGCGACAATATATCACTTTGCGCTCTTAATACACGAATAGCTATTATACTAAGAGAAGCTTCTTTCAACAGCTACTAATGAAATCGGACAATACTGCAACTTAGGTAGTAAAGTATGAGGGCAAGATACAACTTCGTTGGATGGTTTAACTTCATAAATGCTTTTTACTGCAGTAAAGTATTTAAATCCCTAATTCTTTTTCACAGTTACATCCAATTTGTTCCTTACTTGACCTAATACTTTACCGGGAATGTTGTTAGATTTAGCGAAAAAAGTTTTAACAATACTAATTGAGTCTCTTAAACTTAAATATCTACTCTCTAACGAGGATATTATGTCCGGTATTAAACTTAAATTAACCTTAATAGAAAGAAGATCTTTAACTACACTTGCAGTTTTTAACAACTCTTTACTTTGCACAACACACTGCGAATCGTCATCTGAATCCAAAATCAATCCTTTTATGGCTTCGAAATGTTCTGCGTAGAATATTGCGACCTTAATCAATGTTCCCCACCGGGTAATTACAGCTCCACTTAACCTTAACAAACAGTGTCAGGAAATAAAGCACTTTCATCGGCACATCTACCTCCAACTAAAATACAGTCCCTTGGAGGCTTCAAAATAATGAATATTCGGAATATACCTTCTAATACAATTTATGACAAGAAGAACTTTTTCTGAATCTCCCTTAGAATTCATCGTCATGAACTGATGGACTACATTCTAGAAGGAAATATCCTAAAAGGGGTTATTTTTGGGTACTTAGTATTAAAACTTCCAATACTTCTTAAAATCTGCACATTCTTTCAAGCTGCCCTTTCTATAAAGATTTTTTAAGCTTTATTTATAGCCTTTTTATAAGGGTATTAAAGTAATCCTGCAGCACTACCCATATTGTCCCTATGTCGTCGTTTTCCTGCATAAAATATTAATTCCGGGGCAGCAGTTTTTAATTTTTATGACTCTCGGAAGACTGTTTGGCAATTCCAAGACATTGTACTCGATGATCGGGCTTTTTTCGGTTGACGGCCGTTTTGCCGTGCCGGCTTTTTATTGGCTCGGTGACATTCCCGCTTTTAAAAACGCTGCACTGGCGGTTAATTACCCTGCAAGTTTTAAATCTTTAACT
Organism: Polydrusus tereticollis; assembly: GCA_963920685.1. NCBI lineage: Eukaryota > Metazoa > Arthropoda > Insecta > Coleoptera > Curculionidae > Polydrusus > Polydrusus tereticollis. The sequence goes on along the minus strand of OY987329.1, from coordinate 84,532,140 downwards.
TTCCCGCTGAGTGCTTTTGTAGGAGCATGCATCAAGGAATTTCGCTTTAAGGCTTGATAACTTATTATTGTTCTGTGTGCACGTAAGCATGTCACTTTTAGTTTAGTATGAATGGTATTTTTACTTTTTGACAAACTTTTATAATTTGGAGCTATTTGTGTTTTTTCTTTACATATTTCGAGCTTAATTTGGTAAGTACCGTTTCAAACAAATAAATAAAGACGTAAAGGTAGACTTTCGATGGTCGCGGTCAATGCGACCCTTGCGATTGATGCTGCTATGCGGCCGTATGACTCTAGAAGCAGTCAGCTCGTGTTGGTCGCACGTGTTTTCGCACTATTAATATATTTTTGTAATTTAAAATTCATCTGCAGGGTGTTTCCTAACCTCTCTGAAAAAATGAAGAAGGTGAATCCTCATCCTATTTTAAGACGAAAATGTGGTATAAAAGTTTTTCGCATATCGCTTCGTTTTTAAAATACAGGGTGTTAAAAAATATTGTATTTTTCCTTTCATTTTATTAATTAATGCCAAACATAAGGGATTAGAGCACTTTACTTTAGGTCAATTTTAAATTTTACAATTAGTTCATTGGCGGGGATCTGAGTAAAAAAGTACCTTAATTTTTTAGTTATTTTTCGTATTTTTATCATTATGTTGCGTCAAATGATACGAGTAGGCTTTGTTTCGTTTTATGGCAACCATATTTGTTTTCTCCGTAATATTTGTCTCTCGTTTAACATCTTTCAAATAATATCCTTTTGAATTGTTTTCGAATTTATTTGTACTACATTACATACTTTTCATAATGGCTGAGTTTGCCAATCAAGAAATGGCTCAAATTCATTTTATGTACGGTTTGGCAAGTGGAAATGCGCTAGAGGCAGATATGCAGAACGTTTTCATAATAGACGAGTACCGTGTTCGGAAATATTTACAAGATTGCACTTCAGGTTAGAGGAAACAGGTAGCTTTGCAAAAAGCAAAATAGGTGGCCCACCACTTACAGTTAGAACCGTACAACTTGAGGAAGAGGTCTTAAACATGGTGGAAGAATCTCCAGGACTAGTACGAGGAAAATCGGGAACGAGTTGAATGTGAGTTACAAAACAGTATGGAGTATCTTAAAGGACTATTTACTTTATCCTTATCACGTACAAAGAGTACAAGCTTTGTTGCCTAGAGACTTTCCAGCTCGAGTTAATTTTTGTAACTGGTTTCAAGAAAATTCTTTAAGGGTCCCACATTTTTCGGAAAAAATAGTATTTACACATGAAGCGAACTTTTCCAGACAAGGCATCATAAATTTTCACAACAACCATATTTGGGCGAAAGATAATCCTCATGCTATTATCGAAGGACATCACCAGTATACATTTTCTTTTAATATTTGGGCAGGGATTATTGGAGATAGCTTAGTTGGACCGTATTTTTTTTCAAATCGACTTAGTGGTGATGTCTATTACAACTTCCTTAGAGATGAATTGCCAGAATTGATGGAAGCAGTGCTATTAAGAACGAGAACTTTAATGCGGTTCATGCAAATCGGCGCTCCCCCTCACTTTGCAGTACGTGTTAGAAACTATTTAGATCAACAATATCCTGCTCGTTGGATAGGTAGTGGAGGACCTCACCCATGGCCACCTCGTTCGCCGGATCTGAATCCATTGGATTTTTATTACTGGGGTCACCTTAAGCAACTCGTTTATACTACTCCTATTGAAACTGAAGACCTTCGTCTGCGTATTATTGATGGTTGTAGTACGATTCGCGCCAGTCCCAAAATTTTGCAACACGTAAGAGACAATTTAGCACGTCGTGTACATGGGTGTTTACTGGCTCATGGAGGACATTTTCAGCAATTTATTTGACTTTTGTTCTTGTGAGTTCATTATTAAAAGTTTTTAAGTCAAATATTAAAATGATTATTATTGCTTTACTAATTTTTTTTTAATACCCTGTATTTCGAAAAAGAAGCGACATGCAAAAAACCTTTATACCACATTTTCGTCTTAAAATAAGGTGAGGATTCACCTCCTTCATTTTTTTCAGAGAGGTTTGGAAACACCCTGTATAAGCAGTCCGTTTTCTCGCAATGAGAGTTCCCTTACAGGGTGCAGAGATATCAAATCTGTTTCTAATATATCTACATCGTATTACTCTAGGCAGCCATCAGTGAGCCTACTATCACCACAAAATTATACCGATTGTCCGCAAAAATTTGAAAAATAACTTTCAGATTTTCATTCCCTATTTCAATTTCAAATTACAATATAATAATTCTAGATTTAGTTTTGTAAAGCCTGAAGTACCTTAAAATAATAAAAAAATGTTCTTCTTGAGTTATTGTTTTCCTTCCAGTACCTATGTAATAACTTGCAGTATCTTAACTTTTTGGAATGCATTATAATACACTTTGAATAAACTTTCAACCCTGGAAATTCGCGAAACAACTGATGATAAACCAAAGACGCATATCTCGACAAGGGTATGCAGACTGAGAAAAGCAAACAACGAGAAGCGGCAGTATGACATTTGGCGAAATCATTGTGAGGTAACCCGGCCAACTGTCATAAGTTTAAGCCGGCCGTGTTTCGGCCGTTAGTTTGGTAGTCGATGATTTATCGTTATCGAGTTTAGATATAATTTCTGTTGAAAGAAGTGTATTGTTTAACTGTTTGTTTTTGTGAGTGCTGTGCTATTGTAAAACTATGCCTGGTAATACCTGTGCGTTTCGAGGGTATCACTCAAGAGAAGGCCAAGGAATAAGCATGTTTGCATATTTCCAAAGGATCCTAAACAGTAAGTACATTTGCACCGCTTTAGGATTGTTGATTATAAATGTAGGGGAAGGTAACAATACTGCTGTTCAATATTTAAAAAGAAATAAAGGGATACATAAGAAAATATTGTCTTTCTACTTCTATATTAGTAAAAACCTACTTACGGACTGTCTACTTTATCCGTAAAAGTCTAATTACACACACTATATTGTTAGACGCCAAGCTGTGCGTAAAAACAGCTACGTAATATTATAATGTCTGTATTAACATTAACAAGGGCAATTTGCGCTAACGCTCGTACCGTAATTTTCGAAATCGTGTATAATAGGCTTCTTACCACTCTTGGTATGTAATAGACTATTTCATTTCCTTTCTAAAATGTACTATCACTAAGTAACGCACAATCAATAAAACATTTCAAAAATATTTTTATTTTATTCAATTTTTTTATGATTTTACGAAATTTGCTGGAAACCAATTACATAAAACACCGAAGATATTTAAATAGATGGTAAAATAAAAAAAAATATAATTTTACACTTTCCACGGATTTTTATTTTGACTCGACATATGTTTCGCAACACAGTTGCTTCTTCAAAAGAGTACTATTAAATGGCATTTTAACTTAATATTATTTCAAAAGATTCACTGTTTAAAAAATTTCTTTATTGGCATAGATATGTGGACGATGTTCTAGCTTGTTTCATAGGTACTGAAAGGCAATTGGATCAGTTTTTAGAATTCATAAATAATATACACAACAATATAAAATTTACAATAGAAAAAGAAGTCAATAATTCCATTAATTTTTTAGACCTACCGATAACAAAATTTGAAAATAAACATGATTTTTCAATATACCATAAACCTACTCATACTGATACTACTATACATAACACATCTTGCCTTCCAGTACAATATAAATTAGCTTCTTTCTTTAGTATGATACATCGACTAGTAACATTACCTTTAAACAAAACTAATTTTCAAACCGAATTAAATATCATTAAGCAAATTGCAGTTAATAATGGTTATTCCGCGATAACTATAGATAAAATCCTAAATAAAAAATTATACAAAAAGGCTATAAACCTAGTGTTTCCAACAGCAAATAAGAATAATAACAATTATAAAGTTATCTCGTACATAGGTCATATTAGCACTAAAATTAAAAACTTTTTAAAAAACTTGAACATTAATATCGCCTTCAAAACTAACAATACTCTAGGAAAACACATTAAAAACAATAAAAGTAAACTGAACAAAGGAAATAAGTCTGGCGTTTATAAATTAAAATGTAATGATTGCCCTAAAGTTTATATCGGACAAACAGGTCGAAACTTCGAAAAACGTGTGAATGAACATCATACAAGTTTTATAAAAAACAAAACAGATTCTAATTATTTTAACCATCTGTTAGAAGCAAATCACACATTTAATCCTAACTACGATATCTTGCATATTGAAAACAAAAGCATAAAATTAAATTTGCTTGAATCTTTAGAGATAAATAGGCTTAAATATAACAATACTCTCCTTAATGATCAATTGGATTTAAATGGATCACCTCTTTTAAATCTCTTTAATTAGTTTGTAAATATTATTATTTTTTTCCAACAAACGTACCTAAAAATTACCTGCAATAAAAATTTTACACCTGAGTATATATTACTATACTATTATACTATTATATAATATTAGATCGAGTTTAAAATATGTCATAATAAATGAAGTAAGACACTTTTGATGTTGGGTGAAGTTCCAGAAATGCTTTGTACATCTTTTCTACATTTAACTTTGATGGAAGGTAAATTTTCTTTTTGTCCAGTCTTCGTATGTAGTGACTTTGTCGATCTTTGAAGGAGGAATTGTGCTCCATTACTGCTTCAACATCGGAGGTCTTTGTCTAACTTGGTCTATTTGTATGTTTTCCAAGACCATCTTTTGGAGAAAATCGAGTCGCAGCTAAGCTGTTTCTAATACGGCGAACTCGCATTTCACTAACACCAAAAATACTACGAAATGCTTTAGCACACACCTCCACTTCTTGTCCAGGTACTCGAATTTTATATTTAAATGCTACTATATGCGGTGGACCTTGTTGATCATGATATTCGCCTGCTCCATCACTGTCACTTAAGTTTCCATCACTATTTTCAGTAAGAGAAAGTTGGCTGCGACGTCTCTGAACAGGTATGACGGTAATAAGTCCAGATAACTCTGAATCCTGTTGATTTTTCGATTTCATATTGTTAAAAACGTTTAGTAACTCAAGCCGCTGTTCCGGGGATATCACTTGAAAGTAACGGTAGAGAATAATTATATTCGGTCAAGTGATGTTTTTACAATAAAGCGCGAGGACATCTGTTGTTTTTCCAAAACATGCCGAATTTCGGCATTGATTTTAACCCGGGCAACTGATGTTTGTTTTTTTTTTTAGAGATAAATAGGCTTAAATATAACAATACTCTCCTTAATGCTCAATTGGATTTAAATGAATCACCTCTTTTAAATCTCTTTAATTAGTTTGTAAATATTATTATTGGTTTTTCCAACAACCGTACCTAAAAATTACCTGCAATAAAAATTTTACACCTAAGTATATACTTGTTAAAATACCATTTAATAGTACTCTTTTAAAGAAGCAACTGTGTTGCGAAACATATGTCGAGTCAAAATAAAAATCTGTGGAAAGAGTAAAATTATATTTTTTTTATTTTACCATCTATTTAAATTAACAATGGATTTCCACCAAGTAAAAGCCGAATCAATACAACCGAAGATATTCATGAAAAAGGTACTTCTAACTAGGTACCCACATATTTTATTTCAGTGTAAAGTATTTACCTCATCGCTTCTTTTAGTGTAATAACCCGGCGAATTGTCAAAATTTCAAGGTGAAGGACATATAATTTGGTCCCCATTTAATCAATAAAACTCGGAATTATTTCGCTTCTCGTTGTTTGCTTTTCTCGGGTACAGATGCGACAGATCGCATTGGTCGCAAGCCGCAGCTGCATTCAGTCACAGGCGCGTCTATCGAAAGTCTACCTTTAGGCTTCAATTTTCTTGAAGAAGCACTGCACCGCAAGAAATAGACAGCCTAAGTGATGACGTCACAAGAGGCGTGTTTTAAAAAATCTTTCCAAACAAAAATAAATTGCATTGAAAATCCCATAAGAGATTTTTGCAAGCATTGGTACACGTTTATAGGCGACAAATAAGCAATTTCTTCCAATTATTTATATTTTTGGTAATATGATTGACCCATTTACAGCCACAGATAGAGGTAAGTGTTTCCTGAAAATATTTAATCGCCATCTGAAAAAGTTTCAGGTTATGTTATTGTTGTTTTATTATTGTTTATTAAGACATAATTGTTAAAAGATTTAAGAAGTAGTCCATGGCCTGTGGTTATGTATTTTAAAGGTAAATGAAAGTCTGTCTTTACCACCAAAATTTTTTTAATATTAACTACACTACACCCTAGATTTGGGTATCGAGGGCATATATATGGGAGGGATTCACCATATGAGTTAGATGTTCAATATACATTCAAGTTTGAAAATTGAGTCGGACTAGTTTCGACCTTAGAAAAGATCATCATCAGCAACTCTATATAATTATAATGTAAACAAGGTAAAACACAGTAGTGGATGGTTCAATGAATGTGTGTGCCTGCCCATGGACTTGACTAGGAACGTCCCTTTGGCTACACAAATAGGTTAAGAATAAGGGGTTAGTTGATACACTTGTTGAGTATTGAGTGTAGAGGTTTTATATTTATTTGACGTAGGCTAATAACTGTAAACAGTAGGAGAAATAGGTCTTAAACAAGTTTGTTTTTACTCTTGACCCATGCTAGTAGAGAAATGATTTTATTTATTTTAATTACATATATTATTGAGAGAAAAGGATTATGATTTTGAATTTGTGGTGGTATTCTTTGTGGAATAGACTTTTTAATTAAGGTGGGTTAATTTTTAATTTTAATATAACATTTTTAGATGTAAGATAGAACTAAAGGTTTGTTTTATGTTAAATTTAGGTACCTTTTAGTTCGTTTATTTATTTTATTTTTATTTCTCAGTTGATGTTATATTAAAATTAAAAATTAACCCACCTTAATTAAAAAGTCTATTCCACAAAAAATACCACCACAAATTCAAAATCATAATCCTTTTCTCTTAATAATATATGCAATTAAAATAAATAAAATCATTTCTCTACTAGCATGGGTCAAGAGTAAAAACAAACTTGTTTAAGACCTATTTCTCCTACTGTTTACAGTTATTAGCCTACGTCAAATAAATATAAAACCTCTACACTCAATACTCAACAAGTGTATCAACTAACCCCTTATTCTTAACCTATTTGTGTAGCCAAAGGGACGTTCCTAGTCAAGTCCTTGGGCAGGCACACACATTCATTGAACCATCCACTACTGTGTTTTACCTTGTTTACATTATAATTATATAGAGTTGCTGATGATGATCTTTTCTAAGGTCGAAACTAGTCCGACTCAATTTTCAAACTTGAATGTATATTGAACATCTAACTCATATGGTGAATCCCTCCCATATATATGCCCTCGATACCCAAATCTAGGGTGTAGTGTAGTTAATATTAAAAAAATTTTGGTGGTAAAGACAGACTTTCATTTCCCTTCACATAATTGTTAGTTTTTTGTAAAATAAAGCCTGTGGTAGTGTTTATTTATTAATATGAAGTAGACCCAGTCTATAGTCTAAATATTTTATATTATAGATTCAATATTGGCTAAAGTGCTTACGTATTTTGTTAGCCGAACAGAAAATTTTCAAGTTTGTTGTATTCCCTGCAAAGATAGAAGAGAGGAATGCCTGGTCATCACCTATAAGCATCTTATAAGGTACATAATAGAACAATTATTATGTTAAAAAGGGATAAACGCCTTGGAGTTGAACCATTATTTGCTTTACAATGGTGAAAGTCAAGATAGAGCAGAGAACCTTCTCAACATTCTTTGGTTTGTACCTGCCATTTTGGGCACAATGACAGAAAGAATAGGGCTACAATATTTGAGTTCAGCGCTAAAAGGCAATTTAGCATTACATCTCCAGAAAAAAGGTGTGTTATAGCTTTTATTACACAAAATGTATTCACGTTCCTAAAAACTAAAGTAAAAAATGTGAACATTTAATAGTTTGATTTAACTTTTAATAGAAAAGCAAGGCCAACATTATATTAAATTATTTTTAGAAAAGGAGTGAGCAGACAGATGTTACCGAAGATATTGACTCATGCTTTAGGAGCATCGTTAGAAGCAGAAAAGTATTTTTTGATACAAGATTTGGAAGAAATTTCAAAAAAACCTTTAAAAACTTTTAGTACGCTTTAGTTACAACTATTCTCATATCCTTATGTATGCACAGGGATATCAATGCTATACCTAATACAATTAATTTGAAATATATATTATGTAGATTATAAAACAATGTAATAACAATAAATATTTGTTTAAATTTTTATAATTTCAGTACATCAAATGTTGTTAAGGTCTACAGTATTTCTAAAATTGCTGATCAATCTGATGATCCATAGCTGCATGAATAAGGCTTACTGGGATATAGCTCCTCAGCTGTTTTAACTTCGCTGGATTTAGTTTTTGGGGCATTTCGAAGGCACTTCTTATCAGTGACTGATAGGTAGTAGTATCCAAATAATGCAGTTGATGATATTTTATTCCGGCTAGAACATAAACAGTTGGCAGATATTGTGTTGCATTTTTTGTTTAGTATAATCTACAATTAAAATATTATTTTGCATGAAGTATATAAAAAAAAATATGATAGTAATTTAAATTCCCACATTATAACTTTTGTCTTTCATCATAGTGTGAACTTCTCCGACCTGAATCAAATTGCATTCATAGAACATGGTTTGACTCCAAGGCATTTACCCCTTTTTAACATAATAATATTTGCTCTATTAGGTACCTTATAAGTGATGCCCGAGCTTTTCTTTCTTTTATCTTTGCAGGGAATACAACAAACTTGAAAATTTTCTGTTCGGGTAACAAAATACGTAACCACTTTAGCCAATATTGAACCTATAATATAAATTATTTAGGCTATAGACTGGGTCTACTTCATATTAATAAATAAACACTACCACAAGCTTTATTTTACAAAAAACTAACAATTATGTATTAATAAACAATAATGTAAACAACAATAACATAACCTCAAACTTTTTTAGATAGAGAACAGTTAAACAAACGATTATGCTATTAATATATTTATTTATATTATTAAACTACAGTTAAGGTTTAAGTCGAAAAAATTTTAGTGTTTAGGTGGGCAAAAAATGAAGTTGTTAACAAAACTCATGTGTAGTATTAAAGTTCTAATCGTTACAACACAAAAGTAATAATTATCTCATATTTGCTTGGAGTTGCTATTACATTACAAATATGAAAGGATTTAGGAAACATTGCAATATTGCAAACGACCCATTATTAATCCTTAGTTTAAACTGTCTGTCGAGTTTTAATTGGATAAATTATTGTAAAGTACTTGAATCTATCAAAACATTGCAAAACCAAACCACTCACCTAACTAAGTACATGATTAGATTGATTAGGTTGAAAGCAAGGTAAATGATATGCGGGGATCAAATTTTAAAATTATTTTAAGTAGCTAGGCACTTACCTGAAGAACTGAATTTGGGTCGTTGGCATCGCGAACTTATACTTAAACTAAAAGGCACTGCACGATAACCTAAATAAACCTAAACTATTTATAAACTCTAATCTAGTAATAAGTTTTTAACGACAGTTTCACCAAATACAATATCAACCTAAAAATCACTCAAAATACGCTCACAAATCTCACAAGACACACGCCAAACACTGTGTAAATAATGAAAGTAAAAATCCAACGTACTGCGCATGAATTAAGCTTCCGCCAAACGAATTTTCAAAGTGCCTACTAAGGACATTTTTAGATTGCTCGGCGATTAGCTTTATTTTTCTACTGGTAGAAGTTCAGGGGATCAGACCGCGGAAAATCCTTAAGGACACTCTGCGAGCTGCGCCTGTGCAAAGAAAGTGATCACGGTGGTTATGAACCTTGGGACAACTGCAGGGTACCTTTGGAGCTTTGTGCATTAACAACTAAAATGCTCAAGAAATATACAAGAGTGTCCAGCTTGAACTTTAAGACTTTCTTCATTATCATAATTCATCATAATCACTCATAATTTCGGCACTTTGGATGTCTTTCGAGATATCTTGCTGTACCTCGGTCTTTGGTCGTATGTTAAGATAAAACTCCTTGTTACGAGGATTCTTAAGATATTTGGTAATTTCCATCAAATCTAGGAACTTTTTTGGATTTATTTTATGTGTACGTTGGTTACGTATCAGTGCTATTTCTTTAGGCCTTTTTTCCTGCAATATTATGGATCCATATATTATCATAATAGCTTTGGCGTATTACCACTTGTCCAGGATACTCTTTAGATATTTGGTACATTCGCGCTGGTTTCAGCGAAATTTTTGGTTTGGGATTTTTAAAACTATCATCCATTAGAAACCATTGGGACAACAATAAATGCAGATGGTTTAGACCTTGCTTTTCGAAAAAGATCATTCCATTCTTCTGGAACATCCAGAACTACTTTTTTGCAGTCGAAATTAGACTAAAGTCGCTATTACACGGTAAGCATGAATATAGGAAAAGCATAGGATATACGTGTGTCACTTTAGATGCCAACTTTAGTGCATGCACAAGGATATATGAAAGGCGAATAAACACATAGTTCTTGTTTTGGCCTGGGCAGCCATCAGAAAAGAACCATTTCATCAGTTGGGCTTGATAAAAATGTTCATTAAGATAATGAAATATCATGAAATTGACTTCATATTGACCACGTTTAGCCGTTGCCTCATGATATGTGTACATATTGACATAATTGCTTTCAATCTCGTGTATTCCTAACACATAATGCCAAAGTTGTCTACTATAAAACACTTTGTTCGTCGTTAAATTAGGTAGTGGAAGAGCTTGCATGAAATCACAAGCAATGGCCGTTACTTTAGGATCACATTGGCATTTAGCTTTAACCTTTCGTTTTAGATCGTGAAAAGCTTTTGCTTTAGCCTGATGGATATGTCTTTGCTGAATCTTTGTACATCTTTTCCTTTCCATTTAACTCTGATGGAAGGTAAATTTTGTTTTTGTCCAGTTTTCGTGTGTAGTGACTGTGTCGATCTTTGAAGGAGGAATTGTGCTCCATTACTGCTTCAACATCGGAGGTCTTTGTCTTACTTGGTCTATTTGTATGTTTTCAACCATCTTTTGGAGAAAATCGAGTCGCAGCTAAGCTAGCTGTTTCTAATACGGCGAACTCGCATTTCACTAACACCAAAAATACTACGAAATGCTTTAGCACACACCTCCACTTTTTGTCCAGGTACTCGAATATTATATTTAAATGCTGCTGTATGCGGTGGAACTTGTTGATCATGATATTCGCCTGCTCCATCACTGTCACTTAAGTTTCCATCACTATTTTCAGTAAGAGAAAGTCGGCTGCGACGTCTCTGAACAGGTATGACGGTAATAAGTCCAGATAACTCTAAATCCTGTTCATTTTTCGATTTCATATTGTTAAAAACGTTTAGTAAGTAGTAAGCCGCTGTTCCGGGGATATCACTTGAAAGTAACGGTAGAGAATATATTCGGACAAGTGATGGTTTTACAACAAAGCGCGAGGATATCTGTTGTTTTTCCAAAACATGCCGAATTTCGGCATTGATTTTAACCCGGGCAACTGATGTTTTTACACTATTTCATGTTTGGAACGTGTCTTTTGCTATGTAAATCTGCATACGGTCCATTTTCGGTTAAAATTGACATGTGTTGTTTTTCAAATAAACGCCTCAATTATGATTGAAACTTGTGCTGAGCAACAGCAGAAATTCTTCCATATATTATTGTACTGGTTTGTTCTTAAAAACCTCGCCGTCTCACAGTTTTAATTCTAATATAAATTATAATCCAGGCATAATTTTACATAAAAGACATTTAACCGATCAAAAACAAACCAAATGATATAAAATTAACACTAGTAATTAATAAAAGTGCTTGAAGTTTTAGACTTGACTTTTATTTACATTTCGTTTACGGGAAAGCTAACAAAACGTATCCCACCTTTTCTAAAACAAAAAATCAAGGATGAGTCGAAAAAACATTTGATAACATTACTAAGGCCAAGCGTGCCGCAGTGTCGAAAGCTCCCCCACGAGCAGAACTAACCCCTGTGGCGAGCATAAACGTGCAGCATGGATCAATTCATTACCCTCCGGAGAGGCCGAATTTGCACCGTCATCGGGCGATTACGACGCTTGAAAAATGATGCCACTGACACTGAACACTGAGGCTACTGGTCACAGTGATGTACTCCATTGATCTTAAAGACTATTTCTTATATTTTTTTTGTTTTAGTTAAGTTATAATAAATTTTATGTGAATATGAAAAACTTGGATTAGATTAATTTGGCGTTCCGTACCTATTCACCTAGATAGATATTTATCAGTTAAAACGTTTAATGAAAAAGATAACGACAATGGAAGTGGTACATTATACAGGGTGTCCCGAAATTAAGGGACAATACTTTACCACCATATTCTCCTGCTAAAAATAATAGAATTTATTCTTGTTAAGGGAGCTACCCCCCTCGAATGGGGAACCCTGAAATCGTTTTTTTTTTATATTTTCGAACTCGTTCATAATTTAATTTTTAATTAGGCATAGTTATAAACTTTTAACGATAAATTAGTTTCTGTATTCAGAATTTCAAAAATTTAGTCATAGGCGTCACATGCCGGGGTGGTTAAGGGTTAAAATAATCCCATTTTTCAATGTCATTTTTCTTATTATTTTCTTAAAAATTATGAAATTTCAAAGTATTCTGCATAAAAAAAGGTACCCTTAGTCGACCTTAATAGGACTTACAGTTTTTGAATAAAATCGTTTTAAAGAAAATCGAGGCCATACAGGAGTAATTAATAAAATTATTCTTAAAGCTTTTATATCAAAAATGTACTAAAAACTACAAAATTAATGCAAGTAAATGCTTTTAAAATATACGCAGTTAGCTCTTACGCCTCTTAAGAAACTAAATAAATTGAAGACGAAATAAATATGACAACTCATTTAGAGAGTAATAATGCGACATGAAATAGGGTTGTTTAACAAAAATTTTTTGAAGAATAAAATTTAAATTGAGTAGGTGTTCAAATAGACCCTCATTTTTCCTGATACAAAGTCTAGCTCTACGGCGAATGTTGTGACATGCCCGAAGAATCTGAAAAGGATTTTCACTGAAGCAGATCCTCACGGGTATCTACCTCCGTTGCATAAACTATGTTGCACATATGACCCCAAAGATAATAATCGAGTAGATTTAGGTCCGGCGATCTCGCTTAGCCGGACACTGGTCCACCTCTGCCTATCCACCTTTCAGGATAATTCTCATTTAACCAGTTACGAACGGGCCGCCCAAAATGAGCAGGGGCACCGTCGTGTTGGAAATACATCCTTAACCTGGACCTTAAGAGTACTTCGTCCAACAGTCCTGCTAACTGATTTTGAAGAAAGGCCAAATATCTCTCGCTGGTTAAATTATTGGGCATTTCAATTGGACCAATTAACCGATTTCGAATTATTCCCGCCCACAAATTGACGGGAAACCTATATTGATAATTAGTTTTTCGTACTGCTCTTGGATTTTCATCATGCCAAAAGTAAGTGTTATGAGTATTAAACACTTTAGTTCTACTAAATGTTGCCTTATTTATTTATACATTTATTAAACGGACAGCGGTCGAGACCGATGAGTCCGTTATCGAAATAATAATCGAAATATAGTCAATTTGCTTGTATATCTTCCCTTCACACATAGTGCACAAGGACATTATTTATGTCTTCCATTGTGGAGTCCAGACGGTTTTTAATGCTGTTCACGCTTGTGGCACTCACGATTTCTTCACTCAAAAAGTTCCACTTGTATACGATTCTGTTGCTTAGAAAATTTTTTCTTGGTGGTTTATTTGATATTTCCTTGTTTAATTTCTTATAGTGCCCTCGTAGATGTGGGTTTAGATTCCGAGAAAAAATCGTATGGATGTTGCCATCATAATGGTTATTTAGTATTTTATAGGTTTCAATCAGATCTCCTCTCGTTCTTCTCTCTTCTAAAGATGTTAGCCCTAGTTTCATCATTCTGTCTTCGTACGTGGTGTTGTGGAACTTCTGTGGTATCTTGCTGAATCTTCGCTGCACTCCTTCCAACAGATTTATATCCTTGATGAAATATGGACTCCACACCGAGTGAGCGTACTCAATTTGGGGTCTTATGTACGTTTCGTAGAGCTGACGAATCATCTGGGGACCAGTATTACTGAAAGCTATTCTTGCCAGGTATGAGAATGAGTTGGCTTTCTTCACGATTGAGGTAATATGTTTTTCCCATTTCAGGTCACTGGATACTATAATACCAAGGTCCTTTTGCGAGTTGACGTGCTGCAGCGCTTTACCATTTAAGACATATACGTTTCCTGGATTTCGGGACCTATAGGGAGCACTACACATTTATCAGCATTAAGCTTCATCTGTCATTTGTCTGACCCTATCTCAATCACAGCCAGATACTCTCATATCAGAACACTGGCTTAGCGCATCGCAGTACAGTTTGGTGTCGTCTGCAAAAAACGCGATGGTCGTCTTGATGTTCTCAGACAAGTCACTGGTATACAATAGAAACAAGAGGGGTCCCAGCACAGAGCCCTGCGGAACCCCACCAATTACGTCATGGAAGGATGAGCAGACTCCATTGGCTCTTACTTTAAAAACTCGACCCTGTATAAAATTTCCTATGTAGGCCGCCCCTTACTCCAAAATGGCTTAACTGGCCTAGAAGCCTTTTAAATGGCACCCTGTCAAAGGCTTTTTCGTAGTCCAAGTAGATCACGTCCGTTAGTGTGTTCTTATCAAAATTTATCGTCCAGCCATTTAGACATCTTAGCATGTTAGTTGTTGTCGATTTCTTTTTTTGAACGCCATCCTGCGAGTCAGGTATGACTTTATTTACCGTCGAAAATTCGCTCAGTTCCTTCACTATGATTTTTTCCATGACCTTACTGACAGTGCTTGTCAAGCTCACTGGCCTGTAGCTTTCTGGTTTAAATCGCCCTTTTTATATATGGGTGTTTTTCCTGTCTCTAGAATGGTGCGCGGATAAAAACGTTTCTCAAATTGACGAAAATGTTAGCGTACTTCTTAGAGAAATCTGAAGCCTTATCAACTTCGTCCCTATGGTCACAATATTCCATACTCAAATTGACTATTTCGGTGAACAAAAATATAGATATTTCGCAGTTTAAGAAACTCATTGCATTTCTTAAACGAAAAAACGATGGTTACGACGCTAAAAAATCTAAAATTTTCAGAAAAGAAGAAATAATAAAGTTTTTACTTGTTCTAATTATGGCTATTTATCTATGAAAGTGATAGCAGTAATGAGAATAGCTGGAGCATGCCGCACCGATGAGATCTATAGTTAAAATCCTCCAGAGCAAAAACAAGGTTCAAAGAAGTTTTGTGATAACCGATGATGGAGGTGCAGTTTCGTTTGTGAGGTTACTACAAGATTACATTAAACTTCGGCCAAATAATGCACAAGAAGAACGCTTGTTCTATCGCTATGAACGAGGTAGGTGTGTGGATCAGGTGATTGGAAAACACACTATTTCGAAAGTTCCCAAAGAAATTGCCAAATCTTTGAAACTTCAAGACATAATTAAATACACTGGTCACTCGTTTAGGAGAACATCAGCTACGTTTGTCGCAAATGCTCTAGGTGTCGACATTTTGGATTTGAAAAGACATGGTGGTTGGAGGTCTTCGTCCGTTGCGGAGGGATATATTGGTGATTCGTATACTAATAAAATCGAAACTTCCAGAACGATCTTAAATGGAACTCCTACTTTTATTTCATTTAACGACGTGAGAGTGACAAATAGAACGAGTTGTAATATGATCCTAGTCCAGGATAATAAGGAAACTCTAATACGAAGCGGCGAAGCTATTGAATTGAATAATATTTCATCAATTTATTTTGTCAACTGTTCAATTTTCACTATTAACCTTAATGGCAGTAAATAATTATTATTTAAGTTTTATATTATTGTTATTATACCACTTGTTTATTCAATAAATATAAGCATTCTGTTATTAAGTTTTTTTTTTCTAAAATTCGCTTGAATAAATACAATAAAAATTTCCTATGAGTATTCATGTTTTTTTGTCCTGGCATCGTAGTACTTTCGTAGCTAGAAACATACTACTTTCGTAGCTAGCAACGTATAATATTCTGGTAACTCTAATGTTTACTTTCGTGATCTTTCTTGTTGCTAGGGCCCGAAGGTTAATTTATTTATACAGTAGTAGAAAAAGTAAATTACAAGGATCTTAAACATACTGTTTAAAATTAATTTTTGTTTAAACCTAATTGTTCCAAAAATAAGCGAATTTTGGCATAATTTTTTTAAATGGTTTAAGACAAATTAGAAATAACGAGGAATTTAAAGTTTGATCAATATTCTAAAAGAAAACATTAAAGAGAAATTTTGAAAATAATTTGATGATTTACATACTCTCTAAACAGGGTAAGACAAAAAAAGATAAGTATTTTTATCGTTCTTTGAATTGAAGGCCGTGATTTCGTATTCCAACATAACTTTTAATTTTAAGTAACTTTTGCAAATAAAAACTGTATCTGAAATAAAATATAAGAGGACTCTTTTAGTTTAACGGACGCAGAAACACAACGCAAGAAAGAATAAAATTTTCTGAGAAATCAATAATAAGAAAGTTTCTCTTGTGGAGCGAGAATTCTGTGGGTCACTGTATATCACAACAATTTAAATATGTTTCATGCCAAACTAATTTAATAATTAATATTTTTTATTCCCTTATTTCAATTTCTTATCTTTTATTTTTTTATTTATATTCCTAATTACTTTACTCAACGTTTAGGCATTTCATTCAAAATTTGTTTTCAACCTGACATTTTCTTAGATGTACCTATCACAAATATTAATTTGTAAAACACAATTAATCACCCGTCAGTGGTTGCGTCTTGTCAAGTCGCATCTTTAAAAAATCCTCTTTGTTTTAAAGAAATTAATCGATGTTTTTTGGGACCGAAAGGAGCAACGAAATTGGACGGGCGGAACAGATTTTATAATTTTTAATAACGCTACCAAATTGAGTATACCCTTTTGTCATTAATATCTATCACTCGGGTTAGGGATAAATATTACTGTTTATTTTTAACTAAAATTTAATTTTTGAAATATGCTGGCCTAAAATAAAACTCAAATTTAAAATGATGTATTAACCAAAAATCCATAAGTTTAAAATAACATTTAAAACAAAATAATTATGTAGATTATTAAATGACTATTTATTTATTTAATTTCACAATAATACATTTTCACAATACAATGTGGCATGTAAACGTTTAGGAAAATTTAATACCGTACAAGCAAAAATTATTTTTATCCAGGGCTTGAACTAAAAAACGTAGGGGGCTAATTCCAGGATAAGTTGAAATAATTGCGTTTTAAATCATTTTGCTCTTAATAAAGAAAAATTGCCTTGCTCTTTTTTTACGTCGATCCTATTTAACCTTATCTATAGTCTATTTCTTAAAGCGAGAGAGTAATAACTCATTATTCAACTATAAAACCCTGTGGTCTTCGCCGTATTACATAGGCGTAGTCCAATTATTAGTTCATAAAACATTCGAAGTTGCAAGAATAGTTAAAATGTGTTCGAATATGACTGGAGTCGGACAGTCAACAATATACCGACTTGTGCAGAGGATAAACGCGGCCCCATCAGGTCACCAAAGAGAAGTACAGGAAGAAAAGAAACTGTAATAAATGAGGATGAAAAGACTGCTATCAGAACAATCATCCACTTGTTTTACTTAAAAATAGAAATACCTACCTTGAACACAATAATGTCTAAAATAAAAAATTATTATTTCATTGCACCCATGGGTAAGAAGAAACTATAGAAAACTTTGAAGAAAATGAATTTTTGTTATGAAAAAATTGAAAACAAAAAATCACTTCTAATAGAGAAAGACGAAATCATCTGCTGGCGACAATGATATTTGAGGCCAG
Source organism: Polydrusus tereticollis (assembly GCA_963920685.1). Classification (NCBI taxonomy): domain Eukaryota; kingdom Metazoa; phylum Arthropoda; class Insecta; order Coleoptera; family Curculionidae; genus Polydrusus; species Polydrusus tereticollis. The sequence goes on along the minus strand of OY987329.1, from coordinate 84,514,115 downwards.
TTAGACAGTTTCGAAGAGAAAACAGGAATATTTATTATATGGACGAAACTTGGTTAAATGAAGGTTATACCATTGGTAAAATATGGCAGGATAAACATATAAAAAAAAGCGAGGCAATCTTTCATGGAAGGATGGTCCACTGGAATATAAGCACCCTTGGGAAAAGGTAAAAGATTAATAATTACTCACATTGGTAGCAAAAATGGATTTGTCGATGGCGGCTTACTAGCATTTAAATCAAAACGGACTTAAGACTATCATCAAGACATAAACGCTGATGCCCTTGAAGAATACTTCCAACAAATGCTAGATCTGATTCTTCCTGGGTCTGTTATAGTCATGGATAATACCAGCTACCACTCAAAAAAATCCGAAAAAATACCAACGGCTTATTGGAAAAAAAATGACATCATTAATTGGCTTACTGTAAATAAGATGCCATTTCATAAAGATATGCTAAAAAGGAGCTACTGGAGATTGTAAACTTGAATAATCCTCTTTGTACGAAATTTGTTGGCGATGAAATCAAATATCACATAGGCTCAAAGATATCAATTGGCTAAATATATTCTTTCGACGAAAACTGCACCAAAGATGTTTTTTACAAAATACTAAAATTTAAAACGCCTTTATAACAGACTTACATTTCGCAGACAACCATAATTTGAATTTGAGACACAAGAATATTCTCACTATACCTAAACATAAGAAAGAAATATTTAAACGATCCTTTTCACACAATATTCGAACATTTAATGATATCATGAATGATCCAAATTTTGTAGCATCGTGTCTTTAAAAGAAATTATAAAAAAATATTGTTCGGTAGGCAGAGCGTTTAGAACTGAGCAAAATTATGGAATTATTGATTACTGTATCATTCTTTATATATTATATTATACAGGGTGGCCCATTTATGTGACAAAGTAATATATTGGCTTTACTATATAAAATATAAAAAAAAGGTTTTAGAAAAGTTGTAGGGTATAAACAAATAAATATTCTAAAATTACATTGTAAAATATTTTTATAATCTGTATAAAATTACAATAATTTTTAATAAGTGCATTGTAAGTCTAAAGTTTTAACAGTTTCCGAGATATCGACTTTTGAAAAATTACGTTTTTAAACTTTGACAACTTTTAGTTATTTAACAGTATACCTTAGAGCAAAACAGCTTACATGTTCCTATCTTACTTTTTTAGTATCATCCTAAAAGTGTCAACTAACCGTTAAACCTTATGTAACTTGAAACCCGAAAATACAGTACTCCCGGTTCGACCGGAATTTAATATTTTTGGGAAGATAATAAAGAAGTAAAGTAAGGACACGTAAGCCGTTTTACTCTAAGACGTACCATTATGCAGTTAGAATGTCAAAGTTCAAAAATGTAATTTTTCAAAAGTCGATGTCTCGGAAACTATTATGTTTAGACTTATAATGCACTTAAGATACAGAAATCAATTATTGAAGTCTTAAAGAAATTAGTGGTTTCTTGACCGGTGTACAAGAAAACCTGAATTTCCGAATTATTTAATTTTTACTGACGAGGCTGTGTTTACAAACGAAGGCATTTTTAATTCGCAAAGTAATCATGCATGGGCTGAGGAAAATCCTCATGGGTTCACATAAGAGGGTATCAACACAGGTTCTCGGTCAACATGTGGACCGGCATTGTTGGAAAACGATTAATTGGACCGATCATGTTGCCTCCTCATTTACCCGGTACAATTTATCTTAATTTTTTAAGAAATGTGTTGCCAGAATTGTTACATGATCTGCCCCTAAATATACGACAGAACTTATAGTTTCAACTTGATGAGAAATGAGAATTTTAGAAGCCATTGGAATGGCCGCGGAGGCCCTGTCACCTGGCCAGCGCGCTCTTCAGATCTAACAGCTTTAGATTTTTCTCTTTGGGGGTATATGAAAACTCTCGTTTATGAAACTTCAGTCGAGTCGGAAGAAGATTTGGTGATTTAAGTTTCCGCTGTGGCTGAAGTAATCCAAACTATATTTGAAGTTTTTAAGCATGTCAACTTAAATATGCTGCGTAGGTACAATAAATGTGTCGAGCGTTGTGGCAGGCATTTTCAGCAACTACTAGTTTAAGTTTCTTTTTGTAGTACCTACGATAATAATAACGCTGTTTAGTTAAAAAAAAATAAAAAACCTAATACCGTTTTAAACCTAATGGAAATTCACTGGAAGGTATGATTATAATATTTTTTCCAGCATTTTGTCGCTTTAGATCTTTTCCCTTTCCAGTGACAATGTGCTCTTGCAGTCTATACGGGGATATACTTGCTTGTTCGTGTGTTTTAGTGACCGCCAGCAATATTTAACAATACAACCTTGTATTTTTATTCTTAGAAACATCACGTCTGGACTTTGATTTAAGAACGATTTCTGTTCCCAAATATATTTGTTTTATTATTAATAGTACGAGTATAGACTAGTGGGTGCTTGTTGAAAGATTTGACTCATGAAAACATGTGTGTCGTTTGCCAGCCGAACACTGAACAAGTATTTTGCTTTTCAAAAACAATTTTACATTTCTATAACCTTACAAATAGATTGCAAAAAAAGATAGAAAAACGTATAATCGCACAAAAAATAGAATCAATTAATCAATTATACGTAATTTAAAAATATTAACCGGAGAATATACAGGATATTTTATCGGAAAATTGCCACGACGCAACACATAGAGGGTCCACGCCACATATTTAGCCCATATTTGCTAATGCGCTGTTACAGAAATGTTCCCAGTATGCGTGTACGTCAGGTCCGGCATTAAAATTATTTAACTTAAAATTATAACTAATAATTAAATGCATATAACTAAAAATTATATTTAATCTTGGTATAATATGAAATATAAAAAGATGTAAAATATTAATTTTCTCGAAGAATATAAGTATGAAAATTTCACGTCTGTATTATTTAACCAATAAAATGTGTGCTTTCTCTAGCATCACCATGCCAACCCATGTATTTTTTTAGAAATTTTGGGGTACCTTGCAATGAATTATATTGGATATTTCTTGAAGCAATTATCACATTTATTTTTAATTTAAATTCAATTTATAACATTATTTTTATTATTATAGTTGTTATTCGTAATGTGAAATACACAATTATTGTACAGGGTGTCCAGATTTCGTATGTTTTCATATACCAGCTCCCTTATTATAAAAGGTGAAAAGATGGGGTTTGCGGTTTCCTCTTCTATTATTTTATGAAACTCTCATTGCCACAAACGAAATTTTTATAGCCCTCTCAGTTTCTGACGTATAGGGCGATTTTGAAAATTTGTCAGTTTTGACGCTCCCCTGTATCTCGATTATTTGATAACTTATCAATAAGGTAAAAATGAGTTACTGTAGAGTTTTTTCATGTAGAATTCAGTGGCGTAGTTAGATTTTTCTAAATAGTTTTGTTTTTGAGTTATGACCCAAACTTGTGTTTTTTTTTTAAATTGAACACCCTATATATTATTTCTTTGTCTTATCTCTCTTTTTAAGAGCTTTTCAAAAATATATAATAGTCCATATTGATTTCTTTCAAAAAGGGATTATTTTAACATTTTTTGTGAAATTAATCATTTTTCGTATAGAATGCTATGGCATGGTCAATCACGGATAGCAATGACAGATATTACTAACATGTACATAAAGACAATGAAGAAAAGAAATATTAGACTTAAGCCAAAAGGAGTATATACCAAGGCTTTTAATTGTCAAAAAAATCAATATTGCAATAAGTTCAAAATATTATCTGTAGATTATTTTGAACATATTGCCCCATTTGCGTTTAACTTATGTTGTATGTTCATTAGACGCTAGATGACGTATTGCTTGTTGGTCTTCTTCCTTTTTGGTGTAGTTTTAAATAAAAACTTAGTTCAACAAGCAGATGCAAACTGTAGAACGTAGTTGTGTTTCCGTTTTTTACCCTGCTACTTTTCAGTAGTTTCTCGCCCTAATTTTAACAAGTGTAAAGATATGGGTCTCTTATTTGTTTTGTGATATGGGAATTCAAGTCTTGCTTAAGGCTGAAGTTTGCAGCAAGAGAGCCCAGAATACAAGTAAAGATTTGCCATTGTTAAAAACGAGAACAAAAAGTAAATATCCTTTTAAGGAAACGGTCCCGAAGGAAATGCGGTTGGAAGGAAATGGTACCGATTTAGTTTGTGGTCGTAACGGCTCTACAACAACATTCAATTTATTAGAACTAAGCTTGTCAGATTCAGATTCCGATAGTAGAAAACATATAGATATGCCGGAAGGAATACAAAAGAAAACATTTTTCTTTATAAGAAGAAATCCAAAATTTTATTCAGGCATGCCTAGCTATTCATTATTTATTGTAAATATGCTAGCTCTAAAATGTAAGGATAGATTCGATATTATTTAATCCTAAAAAAGATCAAACTAAATTTATCCTCCAGAATATTAGCTGACGATTTTAGTATGAAAGTTGCCAAAGTATGTAATCGTATTTAAAAAGCAGTACCTTTACTAGCAGGTTGCCTTTATTCATTTGTTCACTTTAAATCATTATCTGAGGTTCAAAAAAAATGTCGATTTCCCTGTTTTCAAATCTCAATACAAAAACCAAGTAAACCGATACTACCCTTAATTTCATGGTCAAAGAATAACGGTTGCAACGCCATGAAATACGTAATAGAAGTACTGACAAAATGATAGTCGAGGAATCGACATTTTTAAATAAATTAAATCCAGGGGTCTAGGTAATTACCGACAGAGGCTTTAAGTACTAACTTTCAGCCAATAACAATCAACTTATTAGACGACCATCTGTCTTATCTAGCCTAAAAAATTCTAAGCCAGAAGTTAAGGAATCAAAAAGGATTGTAAGCTTAAGGATACATGTAAAACGAGTGATTTCTAGTTAAAAAAATAATTTTACCCAAAACACATTGTTTATCATTGTGGCAGTTTTATTAGAGATTTAACAAGTTTTTCATTAAAATTGCAATTTCGCTTGCGTTTGGCGACCAGCGCGCCGTGGTGTTTACGCAGAATGACGTCACGAGACGGCGAAGCGCCTTTTACTGAAACCCAACCTTTAACATTGAATATCTAAGGATTGGATATACTTAGGGAGCTGAAATTTTAACAGCTTATCTAGATTATTGAATTCTATTAAATACCATATAAAAAGATACGAAAAAAAAATATCGGTGACAAGCCTATTGTGGAAAACCTTAATGCAGCGCATAATAAAAACTGCAAAACAGTAAGATATACAGTCAGTTATGCTATTTATTTGTATTACAAAGCTACAGTGGACGTGTATCTACTATTCAGAGAAAATGTTAGTGTTTCGCACAGTTAAAGAGAAAACAGGGGTAATAAAAGAAGTATTTGGATATATTATGTGATCTTTAAACAAAAAGAAAGTTTTCTACGTTGAAATACGGAGGCAACAGTAAAATGGCAGCCGTATTGATGAAACACATATTATTAATGCATAATTGGATATTACTGTGAATTATTTTGTTATGGTGGTAAGAAGAAAGTATTTTTAAAATATTTCACTAGTTTGCCAAGAATCAATGGACAACTTGGACACAACCCTTGTTTAAACTCTCTATTGAGCTTCAACCTGAGAGTAAAATGTTGTTTTCGAATACGAAGTCGGTATTGCTATTCAATGTAAGTTATTTAACAACATTGCCAAGACACGAGCGCAGACTGAGATAAAGTCCGTTCACAGATTTAAGAGAATGACTTACCGACTCGTGTTGACGCCTGTTTAAAACCATACTGGGTTCTACACAGGCCCGCACTGAATTGTATTTCAAGCATGATTTGACAAAAATAATAAACAATTTTAGATAGAATCGAGGATACAAATATTATAATTATATATTATAATTAATTAATGCAACTACAGTTTACTCATTTAATTCATTTTCACTGTCACTATCAACACCTACGTTAATAATAAATCTTTCTGTAATGTTCCTAATTTGAATGTATGAATTTTCAATAGTTTTAATATGCGAAACACAATTTTTCCAGCTACTCACAGGCACTTTGTCCACTTCATTTGGTATCCAATCATCTTCGGACCCTGCATGTACTATGGTTATTCTTTTTCTGTTTGATGGTACATTTGTTCTACACCTGTCACTAGAATCAACCCATCCTTTTGATGGGGTATCATGGGTATCAAACCAGGTTTAATCTAAGTATATAATAGGTCTTTTCTCACTCCTGTACTGAGCGATTTTTGTCAAATATTCAAATCGCCATGCCTTAAGTCGTTGCGATTCCATGATAACTTGCCGTTTATCGACTTTTTTAAATTTAAAGCCGATTCGTTGAAGACACTTCCACAGCGTTGTCCTACCGCAATTGATATCCGTGTTATCCATCTCAAGTCTTTTCAGTAAATTATTCAGTGTTGGTACCGTATGCTCTTCATACATCTTATACATTTTGCGTCGGATTAAATCTTCATCGCTGCGATTTAATTTTTTGCAAGTCCCAGAAGCTTTCCTTCTTTTCCTTTCGGTGATGGGTTTATTCACAATTGTCCATACTGTTTTTTCCGAAATTTTAGGCAATGTGGCTGTTTCTTCAATACATTCCATTTTACTCAACTTTTCACGTTCTATGAGAGTTGTATATACATTTTTTATAATCTTTTTAGAATGTAAAGATAAGTGTCTTCTTCCATTTTTATTTCCGCACTGTGGTTGTACCTGGCTGTTCTATACTAAATTCACCAATCCACGGACGCCACATATTTGGATAATCAGAGCTGCGTTTTTATTTCACACGATCTAATAAATTGACTGGTTTTGCAACACTGATTTATCTACTTATTTTTTTGCCATTATTTAATAAGGCTTTGTAAACTAATTACGGCCAAGTACGGTCCCTACCTGGACAATAAAATCATTATCTCTATTATCCTTGAAACCCTTTCAACAAAGAATTTTATGACGGTTGAAAACTAAAGACAGGTAGTCATTCTCTTAAATCTGTGAACGGACCATACCTATGTTGAGGGAACGTGTATCAGCACGTCAAAGAGAATAGGTTTAATTCAAAACACATGATGATAAGTTTAGGACTAAACCATTTTCTGAAATGTCTTTTAATTCTGTAAATTATCTCATGACGTATCTGCTTTTTATGACTCTAAATGTATAAGTAAAATGACTTAAAATAGCACAATATGCCCAAAGTGCCTATAGAAGATAGCTTCTTACATTCGGTCTTACCAAAAATTCCAAACGAACTAACAAATCTCCACCGGCATAAAAAGCTAACACACTTTCCTCCACACACACTCTATGCATAAAGAAGCCTTCGATTTGATAAATCAGCTCTTAACCTACCAACTCGGGAACACAATGAAAGACGTTATTATTGCAACTCAAGCTACTGTCCAACCGTGCAACATGGTATTGGTAATTCATATTTTTAATACACAGGCTACCATCTTCAGAAAATTTATTATCTGTGACCAACTTCTAAATTGGGTTGCGTCTACTTTTTCAAGCGGTAATTACATCGTATTAAGAAAAAGTTAATAACCTTGATACTCTGTTTACCGAAGGTTCTTATAATATGACGTTGTGTGCTAACTTGGCAGTCAACTGTCTGCATAAAAACACGTATAATACAATATTAATACTATTGCTTTATAACGACAAAGTTTTTTTAAGTTTTAAACCGATCATTAGCTGGATGCACTGGCATATTATTGCAGTAGTTGCTTTTACTCCTATTTAATTACTAGTTATGGACAAAATATTATTTAGATAATAATAGCACGGTACTCTCATTATAAAAGCAAATTGCGATTTTTGAACTGCAAGTGATCCATTTATTAAGGGGGGGGGGGGGGGAGATGCTACGATGCTCCTTACCTCTAGGTACTAATTTGTCATACTACAGGAACTGAGCATTTCAGAAAAAAAAATTGCTTTCCTTGGAAAAAACATTCTTCAGAGGTTAGTTGGGAAAAACTCAGGGATAGAAATTCTTAAAAGTAACCTAATTTCGACAGCCTAAAATAAAATACTGCAGTAGAATATGTTATCACCTTAACCCATTAATGCCCATATTAACTTTTTTTTAGTATATATTTCAATATATTATTGATATTAGACCAAAAAAATATGTATTCATAAAAATTTTGAAAAATAAGTCCAAATTCCGCCATATTTTAATGGGTCGTTAAGGGCCCCTTGGGCTTGAGGAAACATAAAAAATGCAAATGAAAACGTATTAAATGATTTATCACCAATAAGAAAAATTTACATATTTATATATTTATAGTCAAGAAAAAAACTAGCCTAAGATGTTAAAAAAACATTTGTCGTGAAGAAGAATATTACAAGCTTCACGCCATTTATTTGTTTTGCTCTTGCAGCTTTCGCATCATCTTCGTATGTTTCGGACAATTACAAGGTGTATTCCAGAAGAAGTAGCAGGATATCTGATACTTGCACGTTTTCTTCCAGTAACAAGAGATCTTTAACCATAGAAGTTCACGTACAATGTCGCGCCTAAATAGTAAGTTATCCTTAGTATAACCGTACTGACGCGCTAGGTTCCATGCGTTGAGGGCGCACACGTCAATTGCCCAGTATATGAGAGGTATGAACCATTTTTTACCTCTCATTGCTATCCTATAATTTGAAATATTATGGTTATCCAACTGATCGACTCCTCCCATATATCGATTATATTGCTTTATTAGAAATGGCTGATCAAATTCTACTCTTTTTTTTTCTTTCGCTGAATACCTTGTACATTTTTGTACAAGGCTCATTCCATAGTAGTTTGACAAAATGGATACCAAATTATTATCTTTCCATCGAACACCTACTATTCTGTTATTTTCATCAACTGCGACGTCCATTTTTTTCATAACGTTACTGCTGTTCAGTGGACATTTCATTCTATTTTCCCTCACGGTACCCGTAGCTCCGCAATTTATTTTTCCTAAATTGCAGATTAGTTTCGCGGAGGTGAAAAACTTGTGAAAGTAAAACGAAAATTGTAGTCCTGGAAAACGGCTTTGTAATAGGGTAGCAAAACTCATGACAACCCACCCAGTCCTATTTTCTCGAGATTTCCTTTTACCCTGATAAATTTGGAATTGCAAACAGTAGCCTGATTTCAATGCTGCCACCCAAGATTTATACCCGAAACGGATAGGTTTCCCTTTCATGAATTGCTTACATCCATGTCTCCCTTAATAGGGTATCATTGCTTCATCTATTGAAACATTTGGCATTTGGTACCAAAGAAAAGTTTTAATTAGTTCATCCATGAATGGGCGAATTTTTCCTATGTAGTCGCTTTGTGGAAGGTTGTCGTTATCAGCGGCATGAAGAATGGTAGAAATATCTTCAAATCGATTCCGTCTCATTTATTTTGATACAAGGGTATTGTGAACATCTTCGTTTTCTTCCCAGAACATTCGCCTTCTTGGTAAAGGAACATAACTAGACAGAAGTAGAATTCCAATAAAAACATACATTTCGTCATCCGAAACCTCAAAATTTTGTTTATCTTGTTTGGCAGCATAGACGTTCGAATATTTTACAAGATCTGAGATAGTTTTTGGTGACATCATAAGTTCAAAAAATTTCAAGGGCGAACTTTCTGATGTTAGTGTAATTGGTGGAGTTAAACCAATAAAATTATTTATAGCAATAGAGCTGAAATGCCCTTTTGTCCAGCAAATATTAACTTCTTTAGCACATTTCACAAAGCTGGAAAGAGGAAGATAATCTTCATCATCACATTCGTCAGGTGTATCGGAGACTAGTACTTGGTAAATCATCTTTTGTTCTGTTACCCTCAAAATATACTTCAGCTTCGGCAGAAAGTTGGTTGTGGTTCAAATGATCAGGATTGTTGGACTCTTCGTCTCCAGAGTCACAGTCTGTATTGTCAGAAAAATCATCTGGAGGTGTAATAATAATTACGTCAGGAATGTCATTTACGTCATCTATTTTTTCGATTACCTCTAAAAGTTCTGCGATAGATCGATATCGACCCACAAGGTTCTTAGGTTATGTATAAAATTGGTTTAGACAAATTATGATTTTTTACATATGTTAAGCAAGAGAAATGCACTTTTTTTAAATGTTAACCTATTATTGTATTAATAAAATTAATACGCATTTTGCACTTACCAGTAATTTAGTGAAGCCATGTTAAACATGTAAATTTAGATAAAAATGAAGTGGTCATAACGAGGTCAAATACTAACACAACGAGGCAGCCGAAACTAAAGAGGTCTGTGTTCCATAGACATGGTAACTACTGTGTCCCAAGAACGTCATCCAATGCATGGTGACATTGATGCGGATTTGTGCGCAAAATTAAAAAAAAAAACTATCGACCCCGTGGGCATTAATGGGTAAACTAACGTAAATCGTAAAATTTCTCAATGAAACTTTTAGCTGTCAAGTAATTACAAAAATTTGGAACTAAATCTAAATAAGTGCTTTTGTATTATATGCCCGTGCTAAAAACGCTAAATTTCTTGTTCAGGGCTTTAAAGATGCCAATTTCAACAGAATTTCTATTATCATCAAAGAATCATCTACTTTAAATTTCAGGTTGATTTGGATGTTAATAGCTTCATTTCCGATAAGTATTCAGAACTGATTCGGGACTATTCATATGCTCAGTTGAAAAAATGACGTTCGCGGATCATAAAATTTCGAATTTTTAGTCCCAGTTCTGTGTGTTGGGAGCAGGTACTAGGTTTGTTTTGGTTGTAAAATAAGGATTTCTCCCAAGCAGTTCGAAAACTGCGCGTAACTCGATGTGCAATAAAACAAATCCTTGAACTATTTTGGAACGGTTCGTAATTAAAAGAAACCAAAACAGCTTGTAAAAAAAGAAAGAAGAGGAAAACTAACCACAACGGCAAAAGAATTACTTGTTGCCGTTCAAATAAAAATTTTTGATTTATATAGTAAAACCAAATAAGCCTGACACTTAGCGTAAACAAGAACACCTGGCTGATAACTCCCGTGAAGTAATGCGATTGGTTTTGGTGATTCGTTTTATATAAAAGTATTTTAAAAAATTCTGCCAGAAAACTTGCAATACATAGGGTTGAAATTTTACTTCATAGAATAAGATGGTAATTTATTGTACTATTTATTTAACTAAACTACAGAAGCTCGTTTAAATCCAGTAGCATGTGTTGGATAGTACAGGCTCTTGTCAAATTCGGCCGTTAAGGGACAGTATTTTCAGCATATAACCGCATTTTTGATGATTTTGTACAGATTCTGGTACTGCATATATGTTCACCCACCTTCTGAAGACAAGCTGAAATTGCTGAAGTTTAAAAGCTGATCATACAAAAACCCTGGTAAATAATTTTGGAATACTTTTGAAAACTGTAATTTTCTAAATTCCATGTTACAATTAATTTTTAGTGAAGAACCCGTTTTTACTATGATTTCTAGTTTCAACTAAAACCAACACAATAAAATTAGCTGTTGAGCTCAAAATACTGCGCGTGCGTTAACTAAAAATCCCGAATCAATTCTATTAAAGAGCTCGAACTGCATTGATGGATCAACCTGTTCGAAGTATAACCAAAACGCTCAAATTTCAGTTCAATTCAATCGACTTTCGAACCAAAACAGAAATTTCTCGATGCGCATGTGCAGACTGTTCTAGAAAGTTTAAACCAAGATAAACCTACTGTCAGTACGTTATCGATTCTAAACTAGTAATAACGGTTCTTGGGATTCAACAAGAACCGTAGGTCAAGACATACGCAATTGACTTCAGCGACAAATTTGCATGTAGTTGATTCTTGTTGTTCGTGTTTGGTTTGGGATATTCGATTAAACTTTGATGCACCAGACAGGAATACCAGATGTGGTATGCAAGTTAGAAATGAAATAGTGAATAATTTGCGATTTGTAATTTGATAAAAACAATATCGCAATACCAGTATTATATTTCTTTTCTGTAAGAAATAAAATTAAGCTCGACTTCAAACAAGGTGTCCTATAGTATTTTCTTTAGTGCGTGCATTTATATTATGTACAGTAATTTAGAACAATAAACTGAGACTCATTACAGAAGATTTAAGAGGGAAACACGGTAAATCACAAGAAATTCGATGTCTCCGTAAAAGATGCAATAAGAACGCACAGTAACTCTATCCCCAAATAGATAGTCACCATCGCAGATTTATACAGAGACTACAAGGATAAATGGATTCAACAAAACATAATCATGCCTTTACTATTTCGTTCTTTTTACCCAAAAAAGATCAGTGCGAGATTTGTACTGCATTTGAAAATGTTAATAATGACAGTAAAGAAGCATTAAGGTCGATTCTCATTAGAGCAGCATCGAGCGGCGCGGTGCGGCGCGGCGCGAAGCTGGGCGTAGCAGCATTTTGTACGGGGTATTCTCACCTAAGCAGCATTTGGTAGCGAAGCAGCGAAAATCTGTTTGTTTGTGAGTTTAGTGACAATGTATTCGTACACGCCCGAGAAGGATTCTACATCATCATCGTCATCATCATCAGATGATTTTGTGCTTGTAGCTGCAATATGTCATGAACATGAAGAAAAGAGAAGAAAAAAAAAGCGGCAATATTGGGTTCATGACATATTTCGTGCAAGGCTAGAAGAAGGTGAATTTCATACACTCTTTAAGCGACTTCAGCTGGATGAACGTAATAAATTTTATAAATATTATAGAATCTCTTCAGGAAAATTTAATCAATTGTATGAGCGCGCCGCCGCCTTGCTACGCTTCTCGATTCCCACTTGTCCGTCAAGAGGCAGAAGCGCGCTTTTCAAAGCAGCAATGCCACAAGTCAATGCTTCCCGATGCGCTAAAAATTTGCCGCGCTGTACCGCGACGCTAAGGCCGATTCTCATTAGAGCAGCATCGAGCGGCGCGGGGCGGCGCAGCGCAGCACGGCAAAATGCTGCTCTCAATTGTTTTCATGTAACTAAGTGGTCCCGTCCACACCTAGGCAGAGCGGTGCAGAGCCGAGCGTCGCGGTACAGCGCGGTAAATTTTTAACGCATCGGGAAGCATTGACTCGCGGCATTGCTGCTTTGAAAAGCGCGCTTCTGCCTCTTGACGGACAAGTGGGAATCGAGAAGCGTAGCAAGGCGGCGGCGCGCTCATACAATTGATTAAATTTTCCTATACATTCTATAATATTTATAAAATTTACGTTCATCCAGCTGAAGTCGCTTAAAGAGTGTATGAAATTCACCGTCTTCTAGCCTTGCACGAAATATGTCATGAACCCAATATTGCCGCTTTTTTTTCTTCTCTTTTCTTCATGTTCATGACATATTGCAGCTACAAGCACAAAATCATCTGATGATGATGACGATGATGATGTAGAATCCTTCTCGGGCGTGTACGAATACATTGTCACTAAACTCACAAACAAACAGATTTTCGCTGCTTCGCTACCAAATGCTGCTTAGGTGAGAATACCGCGTACAAAATGCTGCTACGCCCAGCTTCGCGCCGCACCGCACCGCTCGATGCTGCTCTAATGAGAATCGACCTTTAAAGTCAAAATATTAAAACCACCTTAAACAGAAAAAGTCATCCCGAGCAGTGAAAGAAAAAGATAAAGAATAATCTAGTGAAAATTATGTTGTCGCGTGTTGTCATCTACAAGCTGTCTTATCATCACTTAGAAGTGACGTCTCAGTCTTCTACGGTAAGTCAAAGTTAAACAGCTACAACTTTACGATTTCCAAATTTAAGACTAATAATTTGTACTGTTATTTCTGGCACGAAGGTGAAGGCAACAATGGCGCTATGGAGATAAATTCGTGTGGGCAGAAAATTGAGAAGATAATAATCTAGAAATTACATTTTACTCGAATAATTGTTGCGGGCAGCAAAACAATAAATTTACCATTGGAATGTATCAACATTAAATGTATCATCAATTACCCATAAGTTCCTTATTGCTGGTTATACGTAACATAAAGGGGACAACGTACATTCCGTCATTAAAAAAGAAATTAAAAAATCTTTAAAATCAGGAACAATTTATGAGCCCTACCAATACGTGCCTATTATTCGTGCAGCAAAAAAAAAGAAAGCCTTATAAAGTGATTGAGATGGCTCACCATATTTTTATATTTATTTATATAATTTATTGACTTTTGATGACAATTCTATGAAAACAACTTTTCCATTACAGATAACGACGAACAGATTAAAATAGGTGACATCAAAGTCCTAAAAATAGAGAAGAATATTCCAGGTACCGTATTTGCAAAAACTTCTTATGATGAGGACTAAAATTTTTATAAATCTAGCCCAAAAACGGCCCCAGAAGACATTCCCAATAAAATAGGCTAATTCGATAAAGTTGAAAATATCAGACAATAAAAAGCATGATATTTTACAGCTAATTAAATCACACCACATTCCGAAAAGCTACGAGAGATTTTATACCTCAGTTTTGTCAAACCAGCTAGTTCATACCTCCATTAAAAAGTTTGTTGCCATTTTATTTTTTTTTTGTGAACAAAAGTACCTACTGCGTTAAACTATGTCATACTTTGTGCATAAACAAATAACTTTTGAAAATTAAATTATTTCTAATAATCTCTACCATCCTTTAATATTATGCAAAAAGCTCTTTCCATTTCATGAAGTTAGCTCATTCTTCGCATTTTTTCTGCTGTTTCATTGGTTTACTGTTTTTTTGGTTACAAATAGAAAAGTGACAAAAATCAAAAGTCTTATTTGGCTTTTCTGGAAAAAACTGCATAGACGATACAAACACAGTCCTGATATTAAAACGTTTTGTTTACAAAAAATACGCTCAGTATTTTCCTAATAAAATATTACCGTAAAAATTGTTTGCATTGTCCTCTTTTTATATTATTGAAGAATGCGATGTGCGATAATTCATTAAATTTGCAATTATTTCGAAAACGACAGGAAATAGCTTATTTGCTTGTATTAAAAAAAATTGTATCTGAATTCTACGTAACACTAATCAAAAATATACAGGGTGCTCCATTTGAAAATCTTTAGAAAAATTAGTTTAAAATTTGCCATTTTTTACCTTTTATTTTGAACACCCTGTATAAAGTGAATAAATTCTATTAGATTCATAGCAACGCTAGACTCTTTGCCACATGCCATGCCGTGGTTGAAAATTTGCTTTAAGGTACTTTTTTATATTTTTTTTTGCAAGGACTGCAACATTTTTTTTCTAGTTGTTAATTTATTTCTCTTAAACTACCCATAAAAAACTCTATAATCATTTTTACCTTATTGAAAAGTCATCAAATAATCGAGATACAGGGGAGCGTCAAAACTGACAAATTTCAAAATTGCCCTGTATGGCAGAAACGGAGACGGCTATAAAAATTTCGTTTGCGGCAATGAAAGTTTCATATTATAATAGAATAATAAGCCGCAAGCCCCATCTATCTATCTTCTATAATAAGGGAGCTGTTATATGAACACACACGAAAACTGAACACCCTGTGCATGTGCATCCATGACGCCAGAAGTGCTTCAAAATGTTTAAGAGTATGGCGAGGCATGTCAACTGATGCATCAACCAAGGCGGGGAAATTTCCAATAATCTCTTTAATTTGCCTTTTATTTTATCTCTAGAATCAGTACTCTATTTGCGCGTTTCTGATGTCAGTATGGCATGATGTAAGCTAAGAAAGCCTACTTCTATTTCATGACCACATTGACCAAGATAATTTTCGAGATCTCGATATAAGCACTGAAGTAGCCATTTTAAAAATTACTTTTTCTTCTTGATCATAAAAATAAGCATAATAGGCAAAACTAAAACTACCCCTAATATTGAACTGATTTCTTCCAAGAAAAAAATCTGAAATTATGTATTTACCTATCGAAAAGGAAATCCGCAGGACAAGTCTAAATATCAGGAATGACCCTGTCCAGAGCAATAAATGATGTCGATATGATTGGTGCGTCACATTGCGGTACAGTTTGATTTATGAAGGTATGAGCTAGGATTAATTAATTAATGGAAGGTCTGGACGAATTGAAACTGACAGAGCAGAGGGACCGTCATGCGTCACCTCAAACTAATTCTACTTAGCCTTTAGTGAAAACGAGAACAATTTAATATCTGAGCTTTTCGGACAAACGTTCTATCTTGCTTAATCTCATTTGTTTATTTCTTATTGACAAAATAAATAAACCGATTTCTTAATGATATTTTGTAAACACACGGAGAAAGTAGATTCCGTTTGGTTCTTATAGAAAAAAGTTTTATGTTGTCAGTTTAACTAAAAATTTTGTGTCTGCGATTTTTGGAATTCGAAAAGTAAGACAAGAAATCCTCAGCGAGGTTTTGTAGTAGATCTCGTCAAGACAAGAACACGGGCCAAGGACCGTGACTTGCCGGTTTGATAAGAAACTGACAACGGACTGCGAGGGAAGAAATATATAGAGATATATTGTTACGCGCTGTAAAAATCATTTGTAAATAACGTTCAAAAATAAACCAAAGCTGCACAAGGCATAATATAGCGGTTTCCAAGAAATATCCATTGTTATGATATATTATTCACCAAAATAATTATACTTCAAACCAAAATGGATTAAAAGCGAATCGAGCTGGTCTGGGTTAGGTAATTTCTTAAATGACATAAATTAATTATTTTAAAAATAAAAATTCAGAATAATTCATTTTTAATACCGAAGTTAAGGGTGTGGGTGATTTATTACTTTCCTATACAATTGTATAAGTTTAATATCATAAAGTTTGATTCTGGGTAGAAGATAGTTGGTCTCATATTAGTAAAGCCTGCATAAAGTCAGTGATAAGCTAATGACAAATTTGAAATTGAATGTCTACTGTTTTGCCGTTGTTAATATTTTATTAAATTATTAGAGTAATATGGGGCAAAAGGATGCATCTAAGATATAAATATTGATAGGAACAGCAGATGTTATCAAAAATAAAGTATTCTTTGTCATACTAATAGAACTTTTCACGCATAAAAATAAAAATATTTTTTTCGTAGGCAGTGCATTTTTTATGTCACCAGTTTTAACATTACTTAGACTGTAGCCATTCAATAGGCGGTTTGCTATATTTTTCGAAACAAACAGGGCATCAATATGTTTGAGTAGAAGATTGAATTGACTTTTTGCTATCAATATTTTTATCAGTAGTGTCGATTTATGTCTTTTTTGGCTCGCATATTCTCTTTTCGACACATTTGTTCGCGTTCTGCTTTAGGTTTTTCTTTAAACAGGGTAGTGGATAGAACTTTTTTCATTGGGATACTTATAGATGTAGAGGTTGTATCCTAGTCAATTAAAATTTATATTACTGAGCTACTTGCAACCTGGCTTTCTGCTGACTGCTTTGACGAGGTTAATTTATTTTTGACTTCTTTCTTCGTAAGATGGATAATGGTAAGGATGCATCTGAATCCGATTCCCTATCATTTATTTGCTGGATCTTGAAAACATTTTTCTCGGTAACAGTTGAAGGAAGAAAGTCCTCTTCTGTAAACACATTCTTATTTAAGGGATAAACTCCACAGAATTCAAAAGCTTTTACACCTTTATCCATATATAGTAGAACATCGTTCCTAGGTGCGCCCCAAGCCCCAATATCTTCGCAATCTGGAAATTATATTTTTTCCGGGGTTGTTTGTTAACCATCGATCACAACACTTACGTAAAATGTTTTAAGAGGCTTAAAATAATAGCTAAAGGTTGGACTCCATGACTGCTATGTGGTGGGATTGTCAACAAGTGTATGAAATTTACTCTGTAAATACAATAGCCTTTAAGGATCTATGGAACGAATTGTTATCTAATATTAGCAATACAAGATGCTCGGTATCAGCCCTTGCTTAGGCCTAAAAATGGTTCAATCATTCTAAGAACAAAGTGGCGTTCATATATCCCGAGTCTGAGTAAATTCCTATAGATTCTGATGAAGCTCCATCCATAAGTTTATTTTTTACTCGCTTTCGTGAAAATATTACAGCTGGGGCGACAAAATTTCCGGCATCACTGATGGTACCATAAAATGGTGATCGTTTCACCGCGCTCAGCAGATGATGTCTTTGCAGTCAATGTTTTTCCTCTGCTGCACCCTTGGGCACCTATTTGGTGCAGTTGATATTCCACTTTCGTCCATTGTAAAGATTGGTTAGATTAAAAAATTATGTATATTTGGGTTTTATTAAAGTCCATTACCCTGACTAAATTTGTTGGATTTAATGTTCTTAAGAAAATACTGCTTGGGTTTTATTATTATTCTCAAGGAAAGTCTGTATTTTCTTCTTAATTTGTGAGCCCAGTCCCTACCAGTCAACTTTGTGTTTGAATCGAATGAGTGTTTAAGAGCGCATACTCGTCTCAAATATTTAAAAGTACCGCCACAAAACGTATTATCCTTTTCTTGACAGTGCTGAACCAGCATTTGTTCCATTGCGTCTGTAGATTTTGGCGTATAGTTGGCAAAAGATATTGCACCATGTTTAGACTTCAACATTTTTCGCAAAGTAGACTCATGAATGCCTAAATTACTAGCGACTGCTCAAATGGATGAAACATCGGCTAATCTCGCTCTGGTAGTTTGTAGCATTCTCTTCTGTACGCACTTTTCTTTCTAAATTTCTTTTTTAGTTTCAACAAAAAAGATTAAATGAACCAAGCATCTATATTATATGGGGCAAGAGTACGTTCATTCTTTTGCCCCAAGGAAAATCGGGCTTCTTCCCCACATGCTAAACACCATTTTAAATTTACCGCCACTTCTACTGACCCACAATCCATGCAATTTTCATGTGTCCCTGTGACCGTCACATATGGGTTATGTGGGAGTTTTGTTTTAATCATATAACCACAAGTAATTGTAAAATACCCTATCAACTAGATTATAAAAATAGCCTGCAAAATTATATTTTTTATTTATTTCAGTGCAAACACAACACTTCGCAAAGCATTGGCAGTCTTCAATGCCGCTGCTAAAGGTTATACTTGCAAAATTTATATTTGGTTTTTTAAAAAGCCGCATTTCAGACTTTTGCCCCTCGCGGACTTTTACCCCACTCTACTCTACAGTCAGCTTCATCTTTTATTCATGAGCCAACCACAAAAACTATTTTAACATAATTTATATTTTGCAACCTTGGCGCAAATACTAAAAATTCGTAAAGTTATAAAAAATTTAAATGTCGGATTTTAACGGCTGCAACTGTTTTCATTTATCGTTCCGGTAAATTTTCCTGGAAGACTCATGCTCTCTAATATTTTCGACATCTTACTATCATTGTCTGTGTACGCTTTTTCCAGAATAGCATCTAAGGGAAGCGGGGCCCTATGTGCAAAAAAATTCAGATTTTCCTTGCTGGCAGCAGCATGGAAAGGCTAATGGAAAAAATATACAAATTGTTGTCTGCGGGAGATATAAAAACAGCTTTGTTCTTTTGAAAATATTTTCTTAAAAACTAATAGTTTTAAAAAAATTTGGTGTTTTTATTTGTCTTAAAATTTTCGAGTATTTACTAGTGACAGAAGTTATAGTGAATAATGTATTTTTTATTCAGTGCTATGACCATGACCATCATAATGCAGTAAAATCTCTCAATAGCAACCACCGTCGGGGAATCAAATGTTGGTCGGTTAACAGAGAAAAATTAAAACAACTGGATTGCGTTTTACAGTGTTTGTTTATTGACAAGTATCTACATATATGTAAATAATTTTAAATATTTTTGTTTAAATTTATCATAACTAAAATTAAATGAGATGAATGTATGTTAAATGTAACGGGTTTTTCAATTAGGACGGGTCGAACTTGGCGACCTGTGGCGGCCATGTTGTTTTGACGACATCTGTTTAACCTGTTGTTTATTATTTTGTCACTGATGCCAAATCACCATGACAAGTTACAGGATTGAGCAACATGTCCAAATGATAAAATGGTATTATCAAAATGAGTGTTCGTTAGTTCTAACGTTGCGTGCGTGGCGCTCATTGGGCCACCGCTCAAGGGCCACCGCGTCTGCCGTAAGGCAGACGCGGTGGCCCTTCAAAGTCGACTCTCCAACGTTTGGTGGCCAAATTTAAGACGACCGGTTCCGTATACAATCAGCCAACACCTGTACGTCAAAAAAACGCCAAATCGGCCGAGAATATCGCTGCTGCCCGTGAAAGTGTGCAGAAGAACACGAGGCAGTCAATTCCTCGCCGTGAACAAGAACTTCGCCTTTCGGTAACTTCAACTTGGCGAATTTTGCTTCGAGACTTGGACCTGCACCCATACAAGGTCCAATTGACCCAGGAGCTCAAAGTTAATTACCATGGACAACGCCGTTTGTCTGCTGATTGGGCTTCGGAGCGTTTGGAGGAGGATCCTAATTTTGGGAAAAAATATCATCTTTAGCTACGAGGCGCATTTTTGAATGAATGGCTTTGTGAACAAGCAAAATTGTCATATGTGGAGTGACGCCAACCCACAAGAGGTTCATCAGGTGGCAATGCATCCACAAAAAGTTATCGTATGGTGCGGATTTTGGGCCGGAGGCGTCATTGGTCCGTACTTTTTTCAAAATGACGTTGGTGAAGCCATCACCGTCAACGGCGAACGCTACAGAACCATGATTACCGATGTCTTTTGACCCAGACTGAACAATATGAACGTGAACGACATGTGGTTCCAACAGGACGGCGCTACGTGCCACACAGCGGACGCCATGATGAACATTCTGCGTGAACGATTTGAGGGTATGGTTATCTCTCGCAGAGGTGACGCGAGTTGGCCACCACGATCATGCGATTTGACCCAGCTGGACTAATTCTTGTGGGATTTCCTGAAGTCTCAGGTCTATGCCATTAAGCCGCAATCGACCGATGCCCTTAAAGTGAATATAACCCAGGCTATCTCTCAAATTCAGCCGGATCTATGCGGCAGAGTCATTGAAAATTGGACAACTCGGATCCGTGCCACCGTGAGAAGCCGCGGCGGACATTTGAACGATGTCATATTCCATAAATAATGGCATACATAGACCTTTCAAATAAAAATAGAATTTGTTTAATACATTACAGCTTGTTTTCTTCCATTTTAACATCGACCCGTCCTTATTGAAAAACCCTTTATATTATACAATGTACTTTTTATTCTATTTTAATAAAATTCAGATTTAGATTTTAACACTTTAACAGCCATTAAGAAATATTCGTAGACTTGTTCAAATTGTTAAAATTATTAGAAAAGTTTCCAAAACTTG
Organism: Polydrusus tereticollis; assembly: GCA_963920685.1. NCBI lineage: Eukaryota > Metazoa > Arthropoda > Insecta > Coleoptera > Curculionidae > Polydrusus > Polydrusus tereticollis. The sequence continues at coordinate 84,492,820 of OY987329.1, read as the reverse complement.
CGCAGGCTTCAGATGGGCTTGATATTTTTGACACAGGAGCAAGTTCAGGTTCCTCTTCCTCTGTCTCAGAGTAGGGAGTAGTTTCATCCGTTTCTTGGATCTCTTCAATACACTCGATGATAATCAATTCTGCACTTTCTATTGGCAAATCATTATCAATAAAGGCAAATTGTTTCAAGTTCACAAATGTGTCCTTAATGTTAGAAAACAGTTGCGAAAGCGGAATATTATCTTATATAACTTATCGATATGTGCGCCCTTAAGACATCGCGGATTATTATTTTTGCCTATTATAAGTGGTTCTTCCTTCTTACCTTCCATATGTGCTTAGAACAGAATTGTAAACCGTTGTTTTGCTGTTTCTTTTCCAGTACATTTGTCATCTTTCAATGCATATGTTTTGTTGGCAATGCATGATAGTAGAGACCTCTCTCATCTACATTAAATACGTCCCTTGGGGCATAATCCTTTAAAATGGTCAATAGCTTTTCTTTTCAAGCAGTTACGTCTTCGTTATTAATATCGGCTGATTCGCCGCATATTTTCTTGAAGGTAATATTGTGCCGACGACAGAATTTTTCTAACCATCCATTTGATGCCTTGAAGTTACCTAGTCGTAGACAATGAGCAGATTCGAGGACTTTTGCTTGAATTATGGGCCCGGACATTGGTAAGTCCTTGTTTTGCGCCTTACAAGCTAGTTAGAGACAGCTTGGTCCACTGCCAGTCCTTCGGTTTTGGGGGGATTTTCTTTTTTGTTCACCGTTGCCACCTTCTTGAAACAAATTTCTGACCTCTGGGTTATTTTAAAGCACTTCAGTCTTACCCACTTTAAATTTTTCAACCAGTTTCCCGGTACTTGAACCACTTTTTCACTTTCCTCGATTATTCCATTTTTCCGCTTAAAGAAAGACATTTTCTTTTTCACCGTCATCTTCAAATATTCACGTTAATCACAAAACAGACAAGAAGTGTTGAAAACAAAACTAATATTAACAACCGATTTATCAGCCTTTAAAGCAAATTAAATGGATCTTCCTGCAATAAAGTAATTAGTGTATGTACAGGGTCTTCCAACGAGGACTGAACAGGGGCTCATTTTTGAGCTTCCTTGTATTTAAAAAAAAATCCAAAATAGCCAATCGATGTACTTTTTCCTGCAGAATTCAAAAATGAAACCAAAAATTTATTTGAACCAGAAATAAAAGAGCTATGGACAAGGTATTTTTTAAATGGAACATAGCTTTTTTTATACGATTTTTGGAACGAGTGATTTTGTTTTTGTCCGTTCTGATTAAAATATTTAATATTGTGACAGCTATTTTTATTAAATTTTAATGTTTTATCCAGTATAATTTAACTTTAACCTGTTTGAAACATACACTAGGTAATAAAGGTATAATCACCTTTGAATCCTTCAAAGTCAAAAAATTTAACAAATTTACTATAATATTGCCGAAATGAAATATTCATTGCATTTTCTTGTCATTTGTAGAACAAGATAACAATCTGCAATCTCTCATCTAATGAATATTTCATTTCGGCAATATTATAGTAAATTTGTCAAATTTTTTGACTTTGAAGGATTCAAAGGTGATTATACCTTTATTACCTAGTGTATGTTTCAAACAGGTTAAAGTTAAATTATACTGGATAAAACATTAAAATTTAATAAAAATAGCTGTCACAATATTAAATATTTTAATCAGAACGGACAAAAAAAAAATCACTCGTTCCAAAAATCGTATAAAAAAAGCTATGTTCCATTTAAAAAACACCTTATTCATAGCGTAACTCTTTTGTTTCTGGTTCAAATAAATTTTTGGTTTCATTTTTGAATTCTGCAGGAAAAAGTACATCGATTGGCTATTTTGAATTTTTCTTTAAATACAAGGAAGCTCAAAAATGAGCCCCTGTTCAGTCCTCGTTGGAAGACCCTGTACCTACATTTCTTAAGAATTGTCGGGTCAGGTTTTACTGCCCCTAATGAAGGGTGTTTTTAGCATTAATGTTTACTAAAAATTCCGACGATGAGTGCCCGCAGTCGTTTAACAGATGGCTCGGTAAAGAGGAGTATAAAATATTGGAATTTCCATTTTTAAATATGGGGAAAACTCTGTTTGCGCTGATATTTTTAAAGAAGATAATTCTAATAAAATGGTCCATGGTGCCTCACGGAGAAAGTAATAATAAAATTGAAATAATCTCTAAACGCGTTATTTTTATATAATTCAATTAACAAAATCAGAGCCTAAATTCACTTTTCCTACTAAGTATATTATGTGACATGCTTGTATCCCGCCGCTTCGGTCGCTCGTGAAAACTATATCCAGCATAATATGTAAACTAACCTAAAAAAAAAATATTGTTTGTTTTTGAACCATTTTGAATGGTATTTTAGGAATATCAAAGGTCATTTTCTTGACTTCAAATTTTTGATTTTCAGTTAAACGGAGAATCGGACCTACGTCATATTATACGAGGGAAAACAAAATAATGTTTTTTAAGCTTACGTTTAAATCACCGTGTGGGGTTATTTGACAGGCCAGAAACTTCCAAAAGTATTTGGATGTCAAGGTGTGTCTATTCTTAACATTTTGTTTTTTGATTCATATTGATAGCCCTATTTTTCTCGAGGTTAGGCATTTTTAACAAATACATTAACAATAAACTTCACAGTTATTTTAATCCCAAACGAACCTTCGCTAATATTAATCAACACAAGATCCATGGAATATTGTTTTTATGTACGGAACGTAAATACAGGGTCGTTGGTATGTATGGAAACGGTCGATTATTTCTTAAAGTAAAACAGGTAACAAAAAATATTTAAGACAAAAGATTTATGGTTTTGTAAAGCCTATTAGAATTAAAAAAAGATAAGTATACAGGATGAGTCAGAAAGCCGTAGCGGAATAGAGTTACCTTTTTTTTAATAGAACACCCTATATCTTAGAATATTTTTGGATTTTACATAAAATTATAATTATTTTTGCGTTATAAGTGTAAACCTACTAGCTTCCGAGATATCGACTTTTGAAAAATTACATTTTTGAACTTTGACAGCTTCTAGCTTTTTAACGGTACGCTATAGAGCAAAACGGCTTACCTGTCCCTATCTTACTTTCTTATTATCTTCCCGAAAATACCAACTTCCAGTTAAACCGGAAGTACTATATTTCCGGCCTTTGAGCTACATCCGGTTTAACCGGAAGTTGACACTTTTAGAAAGAGAGTTAAAAACTAAGAAAGGGACATGTAAGCCGTTTTACTTTAAGACGTACCGTTAGAAAGCTAGAAGCTGTCAAAATTCATAAATGTCATTTTTCAAAACTCAATTTGTCGGAAACCATTAGGTTTAGACTTTAGTGCACTTAATAAAAAATAATTGTAATTTTATGCAAAATCCAAAAATATTCTAAGATATAGGTTGTTCCATTGAAAAAAAAGTAACTTTATTTCTCTACGGCTTTCTGACCCATCCTGTATACTTAACTTCTTAAGATTCTAATAGAGTATAAAAAAACCCTAAAACTTTTGTCTTAAATATTTTTTGCTAGCTGTTGTACTTTAAGAAATAATCGACCGTTTCCATACATACCAACGACCCTGTATAAGTAAACGAAGGAGGTTAAATGAAGCAAATCTCGTGTCCAGCAGACCTGCTACGGAACCCGAGCTTAATAGGGAACATCGACTCACTCACTCGCGGATGCGATTTGCCAGAGAACATGAGAATTGGCATGGAAATGATTAAGGGTGCGTATTATCTACCAACGAATCATGATCTTGTCTAAGGTCCCCAGACGGACGGGAAAGGATATGGCGCCGAACAGGTGAATGCTATGCGGAATGCACATTCAGTCCGAGAGTAAGCTTTCAAGACGGTTCAGTTGTGGTTTTGGCCAGTATTTCTATGAAATCAAGCACCGAGTTATATCATCAATCAGATACTAGCAGATTATCTTGTTTTACCCACCCAGTTGGTAGAAAATGTTTTTCCCCTTATGCACGATAACGCACGACCTCATGTAGCTCGGATAGTTACTTTACTATGTATTATCTAAATGAAGCTAAGATCCCATGAATAAACTGACCACCACACAGTCAAGATTTGAACCCTATCGAGAATATCTGAGATATACTAGGTAGAGGCATTCAAAACCTAGTATCTGCCCCCAGAACCTTGGATGAACTGCGAAGAGCACTTTGCGAACAATTGGCAGCTATCCCTCGGGATGATGTAAGGCACTTGGTGCAAAGTATGCCAAGAAGAATAAGAGCTGTCATCCAAGCTTGTGGGAGTAATACTGGATAGTAAGTAGTATTGTTATAAATATTTTCTATGTTTTGCGCTGTGTGTGTTTGATTAGTATATTTAGAAATTTTGAGTAAAATAAACAAAAAATAAAAATTGTTAGTTTGTCCTATAAAAATACCTATCGCGAGAAAAATAGGGCTACCGAGATGAATCAAAAAACAAAATGTTAATAATTGATACACCTTGACATATAATATTACGTAGAGTAGTTGAACTCAATAAAATTCTCAAAATACCATTAAAATTAGTTTAAACGCAAGCAGAGGTTCACAGTTCGTTGAAATTTCAAGGTGCCCGATTTTTGTGCCGGTCAGTGTATTACAGGATTTGTCGTTATCGTATTTTCAATTAGGTCTCTTACAAATCACAAAGGCACTAAGATGGAACCCTGTGGTACTCCTGTTCTCATTACTATGTAACTGGACTTTTGTGTAGTAGATTCTGAATAACACAGTAAGCTCGATAATTGAGATAAATTCAAAAAATTTTACTGAATTTTGTGATAGTTCGAAGTAGTGAAGTTTAGCTAACAACATTTTCTGATTTATAGTGTCGAAAGCCTTACTAAAATCTAGCAACCCTAAACATGTGTGTTCCTTTCTTTTTATATTTAACCGGACTTCATTAAGGAGATAAACTAGACTAGCAGTTGTACTAAAAATCTTACGAAAACCTTATTGACAATCTGGATTACATTAGTTGAGTAAGCAAAGCCACATATTTCTTGATAGATATGTTTTTCTATAATTTGGGATACTACTGGTAGGATGCTAATAGGTCTAAAGTCCTTAAGTTATTTAGGATTAGAAATTTTACCTAATGGTTTAATGATTGCCCATTCCCATACTGTGGGATAGAAATTTTCTAAAATACAACTATTGATTATGTTTAATAATATCTTTAGACAAAAAGATACACACACTATTACGTCTCTTGTTGATAATGAATCTTCACCGATAGCATTCGTATTTATGGTATTTAAAAGTTCTTTGAAACCTAACTCATCCAATGATTTAAAATTTAGTTGTGATGTTGCATTTTTATACCGACTTAATTTATAAAACTGTATTTTTTCCTCTGATGTAGAGTCTAATACAGCATTAAAACTTGCCAGTTGAGAATTGTTGCATAAGAGAACTCCTCGGGCAAGCTAAAATGTTTGTGGTGAAATAAATTTAATCTATTAGCATAAGTTTAAAAGGCCTTTGCACTTTTTTAAGATATTAAATTTAAATATTATATTTTTTCCCTAAGAATAGCGTGTTTAGTAAAAATTTTTAATTTGTAAATAACACGTGAGGTTAAATGGATGTAAGCTATTTCGACTATATCTTGCCATGTTTCCACTAAGCTAGTTTTATTTGTACAACAGCAAATGTTGTTATGCGGTTAAGTAAATGTTATTTATATAATATTATATTATAATATATTGATATTATTGCTTGAATAATATTTCAAATCTTTAATGTAACGAACATACTTTCTTCGTCAATATCAATAGTTTTCTACCGCCGTTTTCTCGCATTTCCAGACAGATTGAGAGAACGATCTGTTAAAAAATAACGGTCGAAAGAGGTTTGCTCCCTTCATTGAACCAACACACAAAGGTCTTGTAAAGCTATTGTAACTGCAGGACTCGATCATCCATCAGACAGAACAGCCTACTAGACATACGATAGTCTGCTTCTAAACAAAAATAGAAATAAAAGTTTGCTACTCCTAAAAATAGACATTTCTGCGGTATAATACAGGGTGATTTCTAAGGTGATACTTTTTTTTCAACTGTGTATATAACTACTTAAAAGAAACAACTTTTTCAAATAACTTTTTTTAAATAACTCAGAAATAAAGGAGATATTTTTTCATACACATGAGCCATTTCTATTTTTAAACACTCCCAAACTAACTGAAATCTATCACGCGATTTATGTGTAATACAGATAATATTAACGTCTTCGAAGAAGAAGACTATATTCTGCTCGTAGAACTGTTTCCTAACTTTAAGGACACATTTGTGAACTAGAGACAATTTGCCTCCTTTGATGACGATTAGCTAACACAAAGTGCAGAATTAACAACTATCATTGAGCGTATTGAAGAGATCCAAGAAACGGAAGAATCTACTCCGCAACTGTGAGACAGAGCAAAAAGGACCTGAAGTTCCTCCAGTTTTGGAAATACCAAGCATATCTGAAGACTGCGAAAGTTTGAGAGACTTTTTTAATAATGTTCTAGTCTATAAATATTTCTCAATTGCTATTAAGATATGAATCTGAATTTTATAAAAATAAAATAAAAAAATATTAGGCAATCATTAATTTCTAATTATTTTGAAAAATAAGAATTTTAAAGCGAACATACAGTATCTTGTATAATATATAGGTTAGGATGCACGTGCAGTATATACATATTGATAAATTGGCTTCATCTCATTTAATTTTAGTTCTGATAAATTTGAACAAACAGAGTTTTCAAGATAGAGGATGTTAAATAAGAAAAAATAAAAAATTATTAATGTCTTAAAAATTATTTACTCGATTCTGTTGAAATTTGGCAATGTTATTTGTTGTATTAAGAGGCTAATTAAGCCATAAATAGAATAAAATTATTACGTCCAGTGGCGTCCCGGGGGGCACCTTAGCGAACATTATTATCAAAAAAATGTACGCCACTACCTTTTTTGTAACTTTAATATTTTTTGTTTGATCAAGCATCTTAAAATACAACTTCTTTGCCTCTTGTGTTTTTTCCACTTCGTTTTCGAGAAAAAAAATTAAAACCGTTTTATTGCATGTCACGGGACAAAATTGGTTTATCAATTTTTACTAAAAAAAATCACAAGTGCCTTGGAAAACAAATAATCAAAAACATTTCTAGGAAAGAGTGTTATTGCAACTTTTCCAATACCATAACATAAAATACACTACAACAAATGTTGTAAATGTCCACCACCCACTTCCGTACACCTTCTCACTCGACGAATCGTCGAACAACGAACTTGAGCTAAAATTCGAGGTCTATTTCTTATTTCTTCGCAAGCATTTACGATTTTATTTCTTAATTCTTCTATTGTTTCTATGGGAGTAGCGTAAACCATCGTCTTAAGGTGTCCACAGAAATAAAAATATAATAGCGAGGTGGCCAGTGAATTGGTCCACCTCCTCCAATCCAATTTTCACCAAAGGTGTTATCCAGATGAGTTCTGACAGGCATACTAAAATTAGGAGGAGCTCCATCGTGCATAAAAATTATTTGGTTACGTATATTTAAAGGAACTTCTTCTAGCAGTACGGGCAATTCTTGTTGAAGAAACTCTAAGTAAGATTCGCCGTTTAATCTGAAGGGTAAAAAGAAAGGACCAATTAAATTGTCACCAAAAATACCCATCCACACATTTAAAGAAAATTGTTCCTGGTGGCGACATTGTACGAAAGCATGGGGATTTTCGTCACTCCATACATGAGTGTTATGGTAGTTAACAATACCATCCCGCCGAAATCCTGCTTCGTCCGTTAAAAGTATGGTTTTATTAAAATTCCTATTATTATTAACCTCTTGGTAATACCATCGGCAAAACTGAAAACGGGATAGAAAATCTCTTGGTAGTAATGCTTGCACACGTTGGACATGATAGGGATACAAGAGTTGCTCGGAGAGAACCTGCCACACAGTGCTGTTGGAATGATTACCTCGTAATCTAGTTGCTATAGTCCTTGTACTGATACCAGGATTTTGTTCCACGGCACGTAAAACTGCCTCGTCAAACTTGGGCGTTCTTACGGACCTCGACCGGCCTCTATCATTGGTGGGAACGGCAAAACTTCCTAAATAACATTATTGTCAAAAACATCACAAAAAAGAAGTAAGAAAATTTACCTCTTTCCCGTAATCTACGGTCTACGCTTTCAAAGGTTTTACTATCTGGATGTTGCCGATGGGGAAACGCTTCTGCATACAGGCGCCTCGTTGCATAACAGTTACTATAAGCACGTGCATACATTACATGCATGTCTGCCATTTTCTCAAAAGTGGAATTTTCCATCACAAAAACCGAGACAAAAACTTTTTAGAGAAATTTCGCAAAAAAAAATTACGTGTATAATTCTTTTCTAAAAAAACTTACGCGCAAATGTCAAACCTCAAACCTCCATGCACAAATGATTATTTGTTTTCCAAGGCACTTGTGATTTTTTAAAGCAAAAATTGATAAACCAATTTTGTCCAGTGACATGCAATAAAACGGTTTTTATTTTTTTCCTCGAAAACAAAGTGAGATAGGAGAAAAATATAAGAGGCAAAGAAGTTGTATTTTTAGATGCCTAATCAAACAAAAATATTTTAGTTACAGAAAAGGTAGTGGCGTACATTTTTTTGATAATAATATTCGCTAAGGTACCCCCCGGGACGCCACTGGACTGAATTAGCCTCTTAATACAACAAATAACATTGCCAAATTTCAACAGAATCGAGTAAATATCTTTTAAGACATTAATAATTTCGTTTTTTATTTATTTTTATTTAACATCTTGTATCTCTTGAAAACTCTGCATTTCCGGACCCATGTTTATAGAAACTTTTTTTCATATTTTTTAACAAGGAATCACCCTCTAAAATATCTCCGTCTATTTTTCGAACACCCTGTATATGTAGATACTTATTAATAAACAAAGACTGTAAAATGCAGACCAGTTGTTTTAATTTTTCTCTATTAACAGATCACGCCTGTTAACCGACCAACATTTGATTCCCAGAGGGTGGTCGCTGTTGAGAGATCTTACTGTATTATTATTGTGAATACTTACTGAAATTTCTCGACCATTTCTTGAGGTCGCTAAACAGGAATCATTTTCGGTGGTCTCTTATTAACTTAAAGCAAATAAATATTAACGGATCAAGAAACTACAAAGTTGGAATAAGCGTTGACCGTCATACACACGCTTAATGTGAAACGGCCCTTAGACGCAAGTGATTTTATTCTTTACGTAAGAAGTTCGGATTTCTACCGGTTCGTGCTAATTTTAAAGCTTGTTTTCATGCATTTAAATAAAACTATATAGGAACTCACAACCTTTATTAAGAGAAGTTGTGCCATGACCCTCCTGCTGTCATTATTAAAAGTTTTATAATTTGTAGAAAAATAAAATACGTACCTAAAAATTTTAATTCCCATTTTCAATGTCTACTTTACACTTAGTTATCTGCTAAACAGTGTGTTAAATAAGCCAAAAACATTTATCAGGTTATCACCGATCCCAAGTGCGGCTCCCTTCGTGGCAATTTAAGCGATGTTAGGAGCGGTTAGTGAAGTGCCACCGTCGAGGACGCGATTTATGGGACAAAGCTCCAGGTCGCAATGTTGCCAGTTTTAATATGAACTTATACATGTTAATCGAAGATCCAGATTCTAATTGTGGATTAAAATAAAAATTTTGAAATTATGAAAATAATGTCATTGTTCGAAATATTTTGAAAAACTGTGCATCTGTGCCTCGAAACAACGGTATAATTGTGATTTTAAATCACTTGAAGTTCTTATACATCATCATTTTTTAAAAATATCATATTACTAATCAGGGACAGGCGCTAACTGGCTAAATAATCAATGAATGGGAATCGTTATCGTGAAATGAGTGGCCCGGTGAAAATGACAATGGCTGGATATAAAGAGTGGCAAAGAAATCGCGCATAATGCCTATAAGTTTTAGTTAAGATCTTTATGAAAGTTGTTCAGTAAATTATTCCCCACATTTCTACCTGCATAAATTTTTTCTGTCATTTGATCTGGTTTGATTGCCATAGAGACTAACTATTTTTTTTTTAGATGGAACACCCTACATATGACTGCATATTTGGACTCAACTGGGAAAACTCTGAATTTTTTGTATTTCAAATTTTTATTTATTTAAAATTGTAAGAAACTTTATAATAACAAATTAAATAGCCTAGAAAATTGAACAACTTACCATCGGAATAATAAACAAGCGAAACCTTTTCAGTGGATCAGGTGTTCAAAATGCCCACCATTTTCTGCTAAGCAGAGCAGCAGTCGATCCCTGAACCCGTCTACAACGTTTAAAAGGAAATCCTTTGGAATGGCCCAAATTTCAGCACTAATTCTGACTTTTAAAGATTCTAAGAAATTTGAACGGTTCACGTAGACTTTGTTCTTTAAGTGTCCCCACAACAAAAAGTCGAGCGGGATTAAGTACGGGGATCGCGCTTGCCAGTCAATAGCACCTCTTCTGCCTATCCAACGTCCTGGAAATTGTTCGCTTATGTATTGTCTAACATATGCCGCATAATGCGCAGGTGCTCCATGTTGCTGGAACCATACCTGTTTGTTTATGCCATTATTTACACCCTGTAAAACCATTCTGCAAGAAGGAATTATGTGACTCCTGAGGAGATTAAGATATTTTTCGCCATTCAAATTACCATCTATAAAAAAGGGTGCCACAATATGTCTACCAACTATACCCGCCCAATCATTAACTTTTTCGGGCCTCTGAGTATGACCCTTCTGGAACCAGTGAGTATTCTCAGCAGACCAATAACGATAATTGTGTCTATTAACAAGGCCATTTAAATGGAAAGTAGCTTCATCTGAGAAAATGATATTTGTTGCGAAGTTATTATCGTTATTGCATCTTTCCATCATCAGCTCACAAAATTCAGCTCTTCAATCGAAATCGTCCTCGTTTAACTCGTACACTAACTTTATCTTGTAGGAATGCAACTTCTCCTGCTTAAACAAATTTTTCACTGATTGATGAGACACATTAAAATCCATTGCCATTGGCTTGGATGATTGTGTTGGATTTTCATGTATTGAGAGCATGATATCCAAAGCTTCGTCTCCTCCGGTTGCTGTTTTAGGTCGACCTGATCTAGCGGCTTCCCTAACACTGCCTATTTCTCGAAATTTCTTTACCACTCGACACACCATTGACTGATTTATTGGAGGCCTATTTGGATATAATTCATTGAAAAGTTGACAAACCTGATCTTGCGATCTCTTCATATTTCCGTAACCGCTAATTATTAAAATTTTAACTCGTCGTTTCTCATTCAGATGAACCATAGTGTAAACAAATTAGAAATCAGACAACAGAAAATTAAACAAGAATTCAAAATTGACACCTCTTAGGTCGCTGTCATGAAAACACCTTGAATCAACTGGTGGGTATTAGGTAGGAATAATTATAATTAGGAAGTTTTTCATTTTTGAACTGTCATTATCTCGGAAACACTTGCAGATGAAATTTGAAATATAAGAAAGTTAAGAGTTTTCTCAGTAGAATCCAAATATGAAATTATATGCAGGGTGTTGCTTTTAAAAAAAGTAAGTGAGTCTCTATGGCAACCAAACCAGAAATGACAGAAAAAATTCATGCCGGTAGAAATGTGAGGAATAATTTACTGAACAACTTTTATAAAGGTCACTTTTTCGTATACGGAGTAAGCCAAAAGTTACAAGCCTTATGCGTGACTTTTTTGCCATTCTGTATAGTACAATGAACAAAACGAATAATAAGAGCATAATATATGGACGAAACTAGGGCAGACCAAATCTTAGATGCCATTTTGAGAAGTTTAGAGGAATGCAATGATTAACATCAGCTATGCACAGGAAAAGGTTAAATGATAATATGGGGAGGGCCTAAATCCAGCTATTGATGACCATGGACCACATTGTAATTTAATGCTAAAACCGTGTTACATAAATGTCTCCAGTATGGGGCGTTTTGCGAAAGGTTTGCATCTGCGCAGTTCGGGTGTACGTCAGGTCAGGCTTTAAACTTATTTAACTTAATTTGTTTGAATACGTAATGATTCATATAAAAAAGCAATATGTATAATATAAAATATAAGAATGTGTAAGGCATTAATTTTTTCGGTAAGGTAATACACCGCAAAAAAATTATGAAAATTTCAGGACTTGCGTATTTTAGGGCATAGATGTGAAAATTGAAATTTCGAATTAAAGTTTGGTTTTCGGCATAGTTCCATAAGTAATAATGATTGCTCTTATCACTGTAACGGGTGCCCTTTATCGCCTGGTTTCCTTTTATCATTTTTTATACAACATACGACGAAAGGTGCACAAAAATCATTGTTTTCTTTAATAGATTACAGAACACAGCGCATAATGGAAACTGTAAAAACAGACTAAAATTATTAACATATTTATTTATGTTATAAACACACAGTTAAGGTGCTCTAGCCAGTCAAAATGTTAATTATCAGCACACTGGAAAAATCAGAGAGCATGTATTTGTATGTTGTATGGGATAACGGGTTAAAAGGAATAACAGAAGAACCATTTAGTTTAGAGCAGCAAGGTAAATGATATGCGGGGATATAATTTTTAAATTATTTTAAGTAGCTGAAGAACTGAATTTTGGTCGTCAATTGTCAAAAAACGCACATCATTATAACCTAAATAAACCTATTATACTATAAAAGTCTAATCTAGTAACCAGGTTTTAACGAAAGTTCCACTAAATACAACAAAGAACTTAAAATAAAGCTCACAAATCTCACGATACATACGCCAAACACAGTATCAATAAAGAATAAAGAAACGACCAGCACTGGACAAAATAAATGTTAATTAAAGGAATATTCAAGGTGCATACCGCAGACATTTTTAGATTGCTCTTTCATTAGCTTTGTTTTCTACTGATGGGTGTTCAGTGCCATGGGCTCATCGAAATTATCACTTTAAGACAACACATGGATATGACTAGAACCCAGAACTTTAAAATCTATTAATCCAAAAATAGTATCAAGCAAATCTATCAGGTCCTCTGGAATATTTTGTTTATAGTGTTGCACAGTTTCTCTATCAAACACCAAAACGAATTTTCAAAAAAATTTAAATATTGTTTATCAATTAAATAATTGTTGTTAATAGGAATAATCCAATAACTTTTACTTTTTGTCACAAACCTCAGGTATACCAGAAGCGCGTGCCGCGATGTGTAGCATGCCAGCAGGTGCCGAGGGATTATCCAGATTTCCTGGCGGGCGGCAGCGTCTTTGTTTTACGACTGGTATTACGCACCCTTCATTGTTGTGTTTAGGTTTATAACTTTACCTTTAGGGGTTATCCTTTACAGGCTCTTGACAAATTGATTTTCAGACTTGAATAACTGCCGATTTATGGTACTAGTATAAAGTAAGCTCTCAAAAGTTTCAGGTGTCTTTGCCATAACTGATTTGTTTTTAAATTGTTCATTTACAATGGGCAATTTTTTTATTCTTTATCTACAAGTGATCTTTAAGCCTGCTTTTCTAGCTTGAATTTTACTTAAACTACATTATTTGGTAAAAGTTTTCTTTCTGACTTTACGATATAATCCAAGTAGTGGATTGACCTGCTGATTATCCAGGCCTTGATCGGATCATTTGCAACAAAAGAATTTGAGATGAACTTGTAAGAAGTATAAGGGGGCGTCTTCCATCTCTGGATAACCTGAAGGGACTTAGAAATTATTGTAGTGAAAATTTATTGATATATATTTCGAATACGAAGTATTGAATTTTTATGTAAACTACTGGCCAGACTCCTGCGATTTTCGAGAGGTTCTTTCAAATTTCATCTACTTTTTTGTTTTAATATTTCTAATACTGGTACCTAGTTATACGTCTTTAATGTCATTAATCTCTTAAAATTAACCTCACTTCAACAATCATGTTGCGGCAGATACCACGGTTCTGATTAAGTAGAAGTTATATTTAATCCTTTATAACCACTTTTAAAAATGTTAGTAAATTTTCCAACATAAGAGAATTTTATCCTTTTTCTAAAATATGGTTCAGACTTCAGAGCCACCATGTTAGTTAATAACACTAAAAATTAAGAAAAAAAACTTTTAACAACTAAAGTAATAGGTATTGTTAAACTTAGTTTATTATATTATCCACAATGTTTCTTCAATAATCTAAATTTCACATTTATAATCGAAACTTCAATTATATCTAGATTTCAATACAATTAATATGATAATGTCCCAGTTCGTACACCAAGTCTTCAACTTTTACATTTGTCATCCTGTGAGTTGTATTCATTAATTTGAGACAACTTACATTACGTTTCCACTATACTCGATGTTAGGTAAGTCTTACGTAAACTTAATTTTATATTTATTGTTCGTTCTTAACTTTGTACTATCCTTTTTAGTATCCTCTGATGATGAGTGCTTAAGCACTCGAAACATGTAGGGAGCTTTTTATTTACTTTGATAACTATGAAACTGTGGAGGAAGACTGCATTGTTTCATTTACATGATCTACAATAGTTTGTGTCTATTGTGGGATCTCAATAAAATAGGAATTGTTGCACAAAGGGTTTTTATTAAACCCATTATAATTTTCCACAATTTTATTTCTTCCGAAAACTGGCAAACATTTTTTTAGGAATTCGTTGACCACACACAAATGAACACAATCAAAATTGCTAAACCAATTGAATGGTTTTGTCCTATCTGTGATATTAGGAGAAATATTTTTTGTTTTTATATTATCTTGACAAAAAACTGTATAGAACTTTTCATGCTCCGAATAGATTTATCAGATTCCTTTTTAACTTCTGAGGTACCTGCAGTGCAAAGGCAATATACAGAGTATGCAGAGAACTCCCGAGAATTAATTAATGTCACGGTTGGATCACCTTATAGCCTTAGATACGCTGCTATATGAAAACGAATACGAATTTGACAAATTTTGGACAGGATTTTAACATGTGGGACAATACTGTCAAAACGATTTTTCAGTTTTTACTCTACCGCTATGACAATGTATGAAAACACAGGTTTGTCAAACGCAACGGATTATTCAATAAAAAAAGGCTGACATTTTTTGAGTTGAAACTTTATCTTCTGGGGTTCAGCCCTGCTTGGATAGAAACTAATTTGTGGCATAATTTTAATTTCGAAAAATCAAGTGTGCTTTGGAAATTCTCAAGAAACTTTTTTTTCCCACCAGTAAAGTGCTTGATTTCTAGGAGATACGAAAAAATATTATTAAGAAAAGATGTTCGGAAGTAATAAATTAGTAAGAATACAAAATTTTAAAATCTCATGCGCACTTTGATGTTTTGCATTATTTTTATTGCACGCAGATATTAAAAAATTTCGTTAAGAAAAGTTGTTCAAAATAATAAATTATACACGATCGGTTTATTTTATTCCCTTTAATAGCCATTTAGATAATTAAAGAAATGCGAACATAAAAATAACAAGCAATTCACTTCCTTCAAAATATGAATAAATTTGTTTCAATGCTATTCAGAAAAAAATAGTATGCCATGGAAGGAAAAATAATAAAATAATATTTTGACAGCTTGTTGTCAAATATAGTTTGGTATTTTTAATATTGTTGTAGTGTTCTGTGATCTAAAACTGATCCCAACTTTCGAAAACATTACTGTGAAATATCAATTATGCTTACTATACCAGAACGGATCTACCTAATTCAATGTTATGGTATAGTTGAATTATCTATTCCAGAGGTTATCAGGCGATTTAATATGAAATTTCCGAACACAGTTTTAGTCAAATCTACAGTATCCAGACTGGTTAAAAAATTTGTTACTACCGGTACTGTACATAATGTACTAAAAAAGAAGAAGAACTTTGATGAAGGTGATGTAGGTACTGTGTTAGTAATTCATTACGCGAAAATCCAAAGCTGTCACTAAGAAAGCGGTACGAGGAGACTCGTGTTAGCAAATCACATTTGCAACGCATTTATGAAGCAAATAAGGTAGAACCATATAAAGTTAGATTTCGTCACACGTTAGAAGAAGGGGATGAATCCCGAAGGTTGGAGTTTTGGCTAACTTTAGGTGAGAAAATTCTAGAAGATCGAAATTTCCATAAAAATATTATTTTCTCAGACGAATCGACTTTTACCACTGACACCGTAACAACCTTCATCACAGAATTGCCGATATTGGTCTAAAGATAATCCAAATTATGTAATAAATTCTAGGCGGCAGCATTTTAAAAAGGTTAATGTTTAGTGTGCCATTTCCTATCATTGTGGTGTAATGGGGCCATATTGTATTGAGGGAAGACTTAATCAACATAATTATTTAAATATCCTAAATCAGTTTCTTGACGAACTACCGTACGAACCAAGATATTTTTCATATTTTCAACACCACGGCTGCCCTGCCCACTCGACATTTCGGGTATGTGAATGGCTCAATGAGCATTTTCAAGAAAGATGGATAGCCAATGCCGGTCCCATTTTGTGGCCGCCCAGATCTCGGGATCTAACAATAATGGATTTTTATTTTTGGGGTCAAATTAAACAAATTGTATATTTCAATAGGCTTCCAAATGACGTAGAAGTTTTGAAAAATCGCATTACAGATGCAATAAACTCTATTCCCTTGGAGGAGATAAGAGCAGCTTTCACTGCATTTCGGGAAAACATTGAGGAATGTGCGAATAAAGGCGGCGAACTTATTGAATAAATAAATCTTTCAGTTGATGTTAGTATTGAAATAAATTAATTTTATTTCTGACCGGTATATTATTAGCTTATAACGTCTTAGTTACGCGGGAATTATAAGGGTCATAACTCCCTTGGGATATTAAGAAAAATTTGACATAAAATCAAACGATTGACATCTAATGTCAATTTGATTGTCATCTATTGAAACATTTATTCCACTTTAAAAATGAACAAAATGTTACTAAAATCGGTCAGAAATAAAATTATCTATGTATCACTGGAACTATAAGGGTCTCAATTACCTCGGGCAATTGCTGTCCCTCGGGCCAAAGGCCCTCAGGACGTAAACTTTGCCATCGGTAATTAAGACCATTATAATTCCCTAGATACATAAATAACTATGTTGATGTATTGTATAAACCGTTGTTAATGTTACTATTGAAATAAATTAATTTTTTGATGTATCTTATAAATCTATCGTGTTTAATTTATTATTTTGAACAACTTTTCTTAACGAAATTTTTGAATATCTTCAATAGGGATAATAAAAATAATGCAAAACATCAAAGCAGGCATAGGATTTTAAAATTTTGTATTCTTACTCATATATTATTTCCGAACATCTTTTCTTAATAAAATTTTTTCGTACCTCCTAGAAATCAAGCACTTTACTGGTGGGAAAAAAAGTTTTTTAAAAATTTCTAAAGCACACTTGATTTTTCGAAATTAAAATTATGCCACAAATTAGTTTCTCTCTAAGCAGGGCTGAACCCCAGAAGATAAAGTTTCAACTCAAAAAATTTCAGCCTATTTCACCTATCGTTGCGTCGATCCGGGGACACACTGTATACATTTAAAATAAATTTTACGTTATTTATTCCTAATATATAGAATTATTAGTTGTTTTTAACAAACCAATATTTTGAATAACCATAGTGTTAAATTAGAAACTGAACAACAATTTCGACAGTATTGTCGAACGTCCGTAGTTTTCTGCACATTCTGTTCATTGTATCCGCACTGCAGGTATCCCAGAAGTTAAAAAGGGATTTGATTAACCAATTTTGGGCATAAGAAGATTTAAAACAAGTGACCTTTAAAAAAAAATATTTATTTCTGGGAATATCACAGGTACGACAATTTGTTTAGTATTCATTTGTGTGTAGTGAAGCAACACCTAAAAAAATGTATGCAAGTTTTTAGGAAGTAATGAAGTTTTGCAAAATTGTAATGGATTTAATAAACACCCTGAATGTCACAGTTTCTACTTTATTTACATATCACGATCGATAGAAACCCTTGTCGTTGAAATTTGAAAGAAACTCATAAAAACGGTAGAGATCTATCTTTATTAATATGAAAAAATATTTCAGTTTAACATGTATCTAAAAATTTGTAGTATGCGATGAATCTGGCCAGCAGGTTAGGTTAAAAAATGTATATAACTTAATTTGCAACTATTATTAAAAGTGCTTTCAACAATCCACTGCTTGCAGATGGAGTTTTGTAAGTTTCAAAACTGCTTTAATTATTGTTTAATGGGTTACGAAAATACAAATTTCTGAGAGGCAAGACCATACCTTCCAAGCCAGTTTCAGTTTGCATTATTTTTTATTGACAAAAGAAATTTTAATTCAGTATTGTCGGCTCTATTCCTAAATTACTTTTGCGAGGTCCACAAATTTTCATTAATTAAGCAACTTTATATTCCCCTTTATCATTAAATTCAATTCCTGCACATCTCAAGCTCCCATCTCGGATTTTAGCGACCAAATATACGAGTCGGGGCGAGAACAAAAAGGAAACATATCCATTTTGCTTGTTTTTGCTTCCGGTTTGACCGCAGAGTCTGTCGGCTGGCTCCTGCGGTCATTCTATTAGCATCTACAATCTAGATCGAGCTGTTCTTGTTCAGACTGACCCTTACTTCCACTTCACACGTTATTATGCTCCGGTCTTATCTTGACCGCGCGTTAAGGGCTGCTTTTGGACTATTTAATGTGTAAAATACTGCCTTGACACTTTGTTCCCAAGTGGGTCTTTTAAATGTTCTCGCAGCAAAGTTTGTTATTCCAGCATAATGCTTAAAAAGCTTTATTACGCTGTATTTTGCTTGAAAAAGTGTTCTTAGGAAAGATCTCTTTTTTCCATATTATCATAATATAATAATAATAGTAGTAGCGTTAGTTTGAACCTGGCAACTAATGTAAAATGATCAAAAAGCGAATTTTGTAAGGGTTCAATTATTGTTATTTTGTTTTGAATATTGTATTGTTATGATTTGGCTGCAGCATTGCAGGAAGAATCGCGGTGCGTGTCCGAAGTTAGCTATTCACTTTGATCTTGAAACTCTAGAGAACGTACTCGTTGGAAAACACGACCTCAGAATCAGGAGTTCTCCAGTTGAGGAAACTTTTGAACATTGTCGTTCAGTAAACACTTAGCACTACAGCGTACTGGTGGATTAATATTGTGTTTTTGCTTGTACAAATTATAATAATAACGTCTCTAATAGGTACATTATCTTAAATATAACCAATGTATTTTGCTCACTCAACTTTGATCATATTTATGTATCGTTGTGGTTTGCCGTGTATTTTTATCTCATCTTGGACTGCTCTGGATGAAATGAAGCAGGCAATATCAGTTGAACACTATTAGAAA
The DNA here is from genome assembly GCA_963920685.1 of Polydrusus tereticollis. Classification (NCBI taxonomy): domain Eukaryota; kingdom Metazoa; phylum Arthropoda; class Insecta; order Coleoptera; family Curculionidae; genus Polydrusus; species Polydrusus tereticollis. The sequence goes on along the minus strand of OY987329.1, from coordinate 84,473,367 downwards.
AATATCTCTAAAAAAGGCTCAAGATACCATTGTGTCTTCAATGTTCGAAACTTTTAAGGTGTTCATCAAATCATGGTCGCCGATCAAATGAATGACTTCTTTGAATAGAATCCAGCAGTCTCAGGGTATGTTTAGGAGCTGTTAAGGTGTATTGTAGAAGTTCTTAGCTCGGAAAATTGGGTACACCAATCTTCTGCAAGACTAGTTTAGCTATGGCCGCAACGTGACTATGCCCAGATATAAGATTATTATTATGATCCAAATTCATGCTCAATACATTAATCCCTCTATGACTGTTATTTTCAGAAAAAGTGGCTGCCTGGAGAGAAGACAGAATTTTTTCCAGTCCTTTGTTTGATGCTTGTTGCTATAATTTTTCAATTGGCTCCTTAAGTAAAGTCCAAGCGTTGACTAAAATACTTTTTCTTCTCTTAGAACTAGTCTATCCCAATTATTTTGTATAATGCTTTTAGACAAAAAATAATTCTGGCCATTTTTTGTTGATCAATAAGCTTCATCTTGTTGGTTGCTACACAATTTTTGAAAGCAGAATTTTTATTTCAAAATAGTTTGCTTTATAGTAACCCGTGCTATTTGGAATGTGTTCTCCTGTAAATATTTGATCAGGGCATTACCTTTTCCTTGCGTTGAAATTTTTGTTTTTCCCGATGTCTTCTTTTTTCTAAATCCCCATTTCTTTCCCACATATGTTTTACTTTTAATATTGTCTATGCATTATGATAACAACGTCTCTAATAAGTACCCATCTTGTATATAACCAATAATTTCTGCTCTCTAAACTTGAATCATATTTGTTCTTTAAGTAAGACACACGTCTATTACTTCTAATTTTCTCAGAACTAGGTCTTAAGCAGATCTTCTTACCTAAGTATAAATCAGTCTCTCACTTAAGTATTCTCCTTTTTATCTATCATCTTTCCGAGCTCTCTGCTGAGCCTATTGTCGTTTAAGTTTTTCTTGTTTCACTAATACTTCTTTTCTATCTTTAATTTGCAGTTCTCACAATGTCCTTTTCTCTTCTACTAATTTAATTTTATCCCACTATTGATGGAGGTTTATGCCTCCGAAACATGTATGGCTAAAAAATTTTACATTAAACTAGTGGAGCAGATTGTGTGTTTTACTTTACGTTGTAATCAATTTGTTCACTTATCGAGCCATGACTCAAAAAGTTTAATGTGTCGTTGCAACTTTGAGACCAATAGCCTGGACTGTCTGGCGGTGGCAGGGATCGCGGTATCGTTAGCAAATAGGTATAACTGTGCCAAATTTTGAATTATCGCAGGTATATATATTGTACAGGGCCGGCGCCAGGAGGGAGCCTCGCGGTACTCTGGCTCCTCAAAAAAAAAATTAATAACCTTTGTGGCATACCCAATCTTATCAGCTTTAGAATAAGACCGTCGTGCCAGATATTGTCAAACGCCTTGCTCACATCGAGAAGCACCGCTTCCGTGCTAAAGCGTTCATTAAAGCCCTTAAGGGCATAGGGCACCGGTCTAGTCGTTTGGTACACCGTAAGCAGATCGAAAACGAAACTGCTCTGGTGGTAAAATGTTGTTGTCAAATACAAATTCGTTAATACGAACAATAACCTTTCCAAGACATGACAGCAGACTAATTGGTCGGCAACTGACAGTTAATGTTAAGTCCTGTCCTGGCTTAGCTTTTAAAATAACCTTGGTTTTTTGCCACACTCTGTGGAAGCGACCCTTCTCGATTATAGCCTTTGCTATGTTTACTACGTAAGGAATAACATTGTCAGACAAGTTCCTTAGTGCTTTGACTTTGATGGCGCCAGAACCCGGCGCTTTCTTGCTTTACTAAAACTCTATATATTTTTAGCTTCGTGTCAATGTCGACATTTCGCAAATTTTGAATCGGATTTGGAATGGTTTTGTAAATTTGTATCGTTCTGGTTATCCGCGTATCTCTCTGCGAATCCGTCGTTGGGTTCTCACTAAATTGTTCCAGAAAACAGTAAAGTTCCACTTGGAGCTTTTCTGGACATAAAAGGAGCATTTGTCATTAGATCCTTCGCATCAATCACTAGGGCAACCAGAAAACAACACAACCAGACACAAGGTAAATATAACACGAGAGTAAGGAAGAGAATACAATGGGCTCTCAATATCATGGAAAGGTGGGTAGGGCAGGAAGGACTTAACATCAGCAGAAAACCACAATATCAAAGCTAGAAAGCCTATAAAGACTGACCTGCTTGAGCATCACAGGGGTCATGAAATCGACCCCCACATCCGCAATGGAGAACATTCTAGACCAGCGGTTCTCAAACTTTTTTGGTGACGGAACCCTTTTGGGAAGCAAAATACTTGATGGAACCCTACAATAAAACAATAGTTTTTAAAAGTGTATTTTTTATTAATAAGCATAATAAAAGTACAATGTAACAGTTACTAATTATTACTTACTTTACCACATGGCAAGTACAATAATAGAAGATATTAAAAAAGAAAAAATCTAACTAATGGCAGGTTTGATAGAAGACAGTTGAAGTCTCATATCAGGTTCGGCGTCCAGTCTATTGCGATATTTTGTTTTCGTGGCTGCATAGGTTGAGAATCCTGTTTCGCACAAATATGTTGTTGGGAACGGGAGAAGAATATTCAGAGCCATTTTGCCAAGCATTGGATATTCATCACGGAATCTGCACCAAAAATCGTTGAGAGGCGTCGTTTTGAACAGTGACTCCATACTTGTGTCTGATGACATTTCTAAAAGAGTTTCATATATCTCGTTTGACATACTTTCGGGCTTTTCCAAGTTGGGTAAAAAAGGATTATGAATCCATGAATTCAGTTTCATTTTTGTATTCTGTTCTTCGGGAAAATAATTTTCAAAATATGCGCGCATCGAACTGAGATATTGGACCAATTCTTCAAACACATCATCTTGAAACATTTCTGAGTCGTTATCGCTAACAAACTCACTGAGTGACGTAAAGCTTTCTATTTCTTTCTTACCAACGCAAATAATCCAAAAATCTAATTTTCTTTTGAAGGCAGTTATTTTATTATTGGCCTGAAACACTGTTGTCTGTTTACCTTGCAATGATAAATTCAATTCGTTCAGTTTTTGAAAGACATCCGCCATAAAAGACAATCGGAACAACCAAGTTTTATCATACAAACGGTCCTTCAAATTAAAAGAAGTATCTGCTGAAAGAAACATTTGTAACTCGGCTCTAAGTTCAAATAGCCTTGTTAAAGTTTTACCCCGAGACAGCCATCGCACTTCTGTATGGAGCAGCAGTGTTTTATGTTTGCTGCCATAATCTTCACACAATAATGAGAACAATCGGGATTGTAGTGGTCGTGATTTGATAAAATTAATTATTTTTACCGCTTCATCCATAACTAATTTTAGATTTGACGGCATTTGCTTCATCGCAAGTGCTTGTCTATGCAGAATACAATGGCTGGAACTACAATTAGGCGCTTTATTTTTTATTCGTGACACTGCTCCTGCTGTTTTACCTGTCATCGCCTTGGCCCCATCTGTACAAATGTCAATGCAATTGTTCCAACTGAGATTATTTTCTTCAAAAAATATATTTATTTTATTAAACATTTCTTCCCCGGTAGTGTTTGTGAGCAGCGGTGAACACATAAGCATGTCTTCTTCAAAAGAACTTTCATATGGATATCTCACGATAACCAGCAAGATAGCCAAACCAGCGACATCAGTTGACTCGTCCATTTGCAAGGCGAATCGTGTTTTTTGTAGACGTGTAACTAGTTCTTGTTTGACGTAGCTTGCCAGATCATGGATTCGTCGTGGAACAGTATCGTTTGATAGCGGCACAGTAGAAAGATGCTTTGCAGATTTTTCATCGAGCATACATTTTGTTATGTCCAATACACATGGCTTTATTAAATTATCAGCGATAGTTTGCGCTTCACCTGCTTGTGCAATGCGATAGCTAACTAAATATGATGCCTCCCTGGCCTTTTCGTTGATAGTTTTTGTTACATGCATCATATTTTTTTGACTTTCCAATAACTGATCTTTTTTACGAACAAAAAATTCTTTATTCTTGTCTTTAGACTCGGGGTGTACTGTTTGTAAATGTCGGCGCAATTTGGCAGGTGCCATGGAACTATTAGGAAGCAGTTTACTACATAGCATGCAGAGAGGTGAGCCGTTGGAATCAACAAATCCGAAACTGATATATGATTCATCATACTTCCTTTTTTTCGTCTTTGAAACCGTCGAGCTTGACGTCGTGGCATCATCGTCTGGATCGGTGATTGCTATATTCTCCGCGCGTACTGCTTTTGAACATTCAGCGTCATTAGAAGATGTTGTTGCAACACGTTTAACACCTTTAAGCCAACGTTCCATTCTTCTTTATTTATAATGTTACACGTCAGGATGGTGGGGTCTAAATAATGCACAATCGTTACTGCGTATAAGAGACTAAGTTTAGTACAATGAAGAAATGTATAAAACTCAGACAACAGAATACAGCAGGCAGTAGATCAATGAACACTAGTTTCTCGCTACCGAGCTTGTAAGTAGGTAGGTAGGAACTTATCGCTCCGAACGCTAATCGTCAACTGACTGACGAGGCGCGACGCGCGATCGCCGCTTTTATACTTAGTCCTAGACTCGATCTCGAATATTCTCGAAAATACTCGAGTCGGCGCCTTTGATAAACAAAAAGCAAAAATAAAAAGAGAAATATAAAAATTGCGTTGTAAACAATTCAGAGGCGGCTTTTATCAAAGGGACTGCGCGCTCACAAGTATACATGTTGATACCAAACTTATGAGATACTGTACCAGCTATTGTAACACATGTTTATACAAATACAAATAAATAAATAAATATACCTACGCGCGGCCGCGGAGTCAAAACGTTCGACCAGAGAGAGGTGCTTTAATTTTTTTTCTAAATTCTTGAGGAACCCCTACAGAGGTATCGCGGAACCCTAGGGTTACGCGGAACACACTTAGAGTATAGCTGTTCTAGACCTTCCTGCACTTCATTTGGTGATTTAAGGAGAGGCAAGAATAGAACTATACAGACTAGAGAGTTCTACGTCACTTTCTGGGCGGCATAGAAATGAGATCAGACCACACAAACCCTACATATCGCTATGACATACCATTCAAGAGTATATTTGACGAACGGAATACCTGAAATAATCTGGTACACAGAAGGCTCAAAAACCAAAGACCATACCGGAGCAGGGACACACGGAGTAAGACCAAAGAGAGGTGCTAATTTCTCCCTGGGTAAATGTCCCACGATGTTCCAAGCGAAAATCTAGGCCATCCTACAGTGTGCGTGTGAAAACAATAGGAGGACTTATCTTAATAAGCGGATCCACATATACTCCGACAGCCAAGCAGTCCTTAGAGCGCTACATGTAATAAGGTGACATCAAGACTAGTATGCGAATGCCAGGAGGAACTAGTGGCCCTGGCAAAAGCCAGCAAAGTAATACTACAATGGGTACCAGGACAGGAAGGTATTACAAGAATCGAAAACGAACCGATGAGTCCCAAGGTGCACAGTACGAGATGTCATAAAACAATGAACAAGGAATCAACACAAAATCTACTGAAACAACAGACAGGGATTGAAGCATAGCAAATCTTTCATTGGGGACCCAGACCCGAAACTAACAAAACAGCTACTTCTGATGAGCAGAAATTAGCTGAGAATTACCACACGAATACTGACAGGACACATGGCCGTTAAGAAGCAGCTGCACCACATGTAACTGTACAACAAAGACTAGAGGATATTTCGTTACTCTCCCCCGTTGACCTAGTTGATCTACACAAACTAGTGCAAGGAACTGGACTTAATTAGTGGGTGTAAGATCAAACTACGGTGAGCACAATGGGCCAAACCTGGCCGAAGTGCATCACGCACTTGGACAAACCCTCGGAAGAAAAAAAAATCTCTCTGTGGATCCGTCATTGGGTTCTCACTTAATTGTTCTTGAAGACTGTCCGCGAACAATTCAACTGTATCCCTAGGATCTGAAACTAAATTGTTTGTGTTCACGTTCCTGACAAAGGACATAGGTTTCCTGCTACCGCTCGTAACAAATTTATTTATGGCACATTGATTTCTATTATCACCTTGATTGATTGCCTGTGCGATTAAACAAATTTAATAACCTATTTCAAGAAGCCTGATTTATAAGATGTTAGAATTGGTTTACAACACTGCATTGAACAATACGAGCCCATGACATCCCCCAATCAACATCGTTCGGCCACCAATGTTAAGGCCAGTTTAGTATTAATTGTGGTAACAATTAATGCTAAATTATATTTTTCCAGCGCTGTAATAACAAAAAATGATGTGTACTAGTCCGCTAAACTGCCAAATTCGTATTGTTTTTACTAAAAAAAAACCATCCCATTGATACTTCCATCAAAAAACCTGATCCTTCCATTTCTTTTAGGGTAAATATCAATAAAGCCGTAACGTATATATTTATGGCGGTGTCGGCAACGCAACATTTAACCCTGTTAGACCTGTTGAATGTTGTGTGTCAGTAATAAATTTTGTTTACTGCTCACGGGACGTGAGTGCGGATGGGCTAATATAAAAGATAAATAATATACTCACAATTTGGCTTATATTGTAAAAGTTACGTTGTGTTTTATTTTGATGGATTGTTAACAGGAATTATGGTGTTAATGGTTTAAAGATAAAAAGGTGATTAATAATAGTTTGCCATCCCAAAAGTAATTTTTTAACATTCCGGGTAGCGTTAAAAAAATAGTGGTAAACAATATAAACTCAAAAATAAATCTATACATGTTAAATAGTTTTTTGAAGTTTTATCAGGCAATATCTCGGGAACGATTTTAAATATTTTCATGAGATTTGGATGAGGTAACAGAGATATGGGCGACATATGTAACCGTATTCTTTACATTTTTCCCCTTTGACAATTTTGAAATTTTATATGAGATTATGTATTTTTATTCTACTAAAATCTACGTAAAAAAACCACACCTGTGTTATCAACAAAATTTTTGACCTGGTTACGGAATTATGATTTATTATGGTATTGAAAAATAGTTCAAAATGTCACCCTTCAACTTACAAATTCTTTCTCGCTCTTTGTCTAAATGAATTTCGTACCCGCTCTGACATTTCAGACGTCACTTATAAGCAGGCAAAACGGATTCGGTCTTTTATATTACCTGAAGTTGTAGGTACAGTTACCATCACTTTGTCTTTTATAAAACTTCACATGAAGAAGTCAAGGGTGTCAAATCTGAGGACCGAGCAGGCCAGTTGACCGGACCAACTCGAGTAATTCACCTATTTTCAAATATTTGAATCAAATAGTTACGGGTCTGTACTGCACAGTGGCGGCTCTACCATAAGGTCATTTGGGCAATGACCTCCCACGCCAAGTCACCAACCACCTAACATATTAATATTTAACTTTAAAATTAAAATTGATTCAATCAACCAAACTTTACTGCTCGGATACTATTACCTCTAAAATATCCCTCGTATTTATTAACGCACACGCAGCAAAACAAACTAGACGTAACGCTACTTGTTATGCGTCCCCGCATTTTCAGGTCAAAATCGAGCTTGCCCACGAAAAATAGCGTCACCCAACAAAGCCTGTGGGGGTAAAGAGAGGAATAAATAGCATGTTATCACTCTCGCACTTGTATTAAATTCGAAGAAAAAAAGGTTTTGTCGGCTGTCAGCCGTTTTTTTTTTATTGAGCTTAGACGCACGTTGCAATTTTTAGAATGAATGGGAAGAAGACAGAAGACCGTTGATTTCTGCAGTCGGCAGTCTGTAGTTCTTTATAGGGATGTTGATTCTGATATCGAAAAAATATTATATCGTTACAGATTTTTCGTCATGCGTCACTGCGCTACCACTGCGCGAGCGGTGCCGTTGACGAACATACATTCATCGTTAAAAATATATCGCTATATACAGGGTCTCCCAAACTCGATGGCACATTAGAAGTATCTCGAGAACTAATAGAAATATATATTTTTGAAATTTTGAGAATGCATATAAGACATAAAATTCTAGCCTTTAAAAATAGTTTTAAAAATGCGGCGTTGCCAGTTGTACCCCTCTAACCTGTATAGTTACTTTTTTCTATTGATACTCTGATATATCGGAATAAAAATTATTAAAAAATTTAAAAACATGTCCAAAGAAAAATATCATCCATTTGATATTATTGATATTACGATAAATCCCTATATGTCTCTCTGTCGTTCTGACAAAAACCTAACCTATAATATAATGAACCTGATTGTTTTTGTTAATTTCTTGAGGATTGGTGTTGTGTTTTTTACTTTTCCTAATTGAAAAGGAGGTAAATTACCATCATAGAAAAAAGAGCGTGGCACCCAAAAAAAAAGATGGACTACTTCCATAAAAAAAAAACAAAAAATTTTCGCCTGCGGCGCTATTTTTTTTTTTAATGACCTCCCACTTCAAATGGCCACGAGCCGCCACTGGTACTGCACAAAGGGATCCTGCTAAAACCACATGTCAAGATTTATATGTTAGTTTAATAATTGGGGTACTGGGTTTCCTAAAAATTATGTGTACATTTATCAATTTAAATGTATTTCAAAGAAACGCAGACCAATAACTCTATCTACAATTTCACACCAGGAAATGATATTGATTTAGAAGATTCCCCATCCAGTAAGGATTTTTATATGCCAAGGAGTGCATAATATTGTGTATACTTTAAGGAAAAGAACCAAACAAAAATAAAGATTTAAATTTGTATTAGTGAGGAATAACTTAAAATCCTACCTGCCCACAATTACGGAAAGTAGTTTCGTCAGAAAATATTACATTCTTCAAGAACCTGTTATTGTCTTGTATTCGCCTTGTGATCCAATTCCAAAAGGTAACGGGATTTCCAAATTCTTGCCCATACAGCTCTTGGTGAAGCATCATGTGGTATGGATAGAACTTGTACAAGTGCAATTTAACTTCTTTTTGACTCATTCCAGCATTTCTAGTAAGCCGTCTGGAACCTATATAATGATCAATAGCTACCGCTTCTAAAATACCAACTGACTTGTTTTTGTTCGTCTAAGTTCTACTCCGAACTCGTGATATCGCTAAATTTTTTAATAACATACCCAGTTTTCACGTGGATTCGAATTTTACCAACACAAGTACATCATCTCATATAAAATTCCAAACTTGCCCCTCACTGAGGACCTTGAAATAAAAGGCACACTTTCTGCTGAACAAGAACTTCATCAAAGAAAGGCCGCATCTGCTAAATATGGACTTAAGAATGACAATGTGTTAGCTAGAAACGACGATTCAGTGACTACCATAACCTTTAATTTAATACAAATTTTACCGACGCCAGTTCTAACAACTGATGTTTGTTTCTTTCATAGGCCGTTGTGGATATATTATTTTGGAGCCCATTGCCTGGGTACAGATGAAGTTGTTATGTTGGAATAAATCACTTGAATCCAGAGGGCCAGAAAAAATCATTTCTTGCCTGTTGTATTATTTTAGGAATTATGTTAAAACTAAGAAGGTTGTGATGTATTCCGACCAGTTTGGTTCTGGACAAAATCGGACCATCAAGATTACATTCCTTTACAATTTTGTGGTTTCGAATCCAGAATTTACTATTGACGAAATTGATCATCAGTTCCTGGTCAGCGGTCACTCATATGTACCGTGTGACCAGGATTTTGAGCTTAAAAAGTATTTTCAATAAATATTTCTGCCTCAGGATTGGAACAATGTGATTCGTAGTGCCAGAAAAAGAAATCTTTTTGAAATCGTAGAAATGTTAAGTGGTTAAGATATCGCAAATCTGACCCCTATGTAATATGCTACAAATATTCAAATAATGATTCTGTTATATTTTGTAAAGTCAATATCTCTAAGAGAAGCACACCAGTTATACTGTCCCTAGAAATCCTATATCCAAATGGTCGTTCCATTACGGTACTTACGAAAAAAGATTTAATGGGCTAGTGCCATTCACACACTCCATTTAACACCATTTTTATAAAAATTAAGAAACGTCGACCGATAAAGATGTATTGGATGCATCTGATAATGTGCAGAATGTAGAAGATGCTGAGTGACAATAATAACGAATCTGTCTTTTTAAAAATAAAACATACTTTTTTCAATTGTTAGGGCCTAAGGAATGTTGTGAATAATAAATATATACTTTTATTTTATTTTTTTTCATTTTTAATAATGTATTACAAAAACTTGACGTTCTATTAGAAGACGAACATCTACAAATAAGAACCAATATGTGGTTCATTCACGACGGCGCCCCAGCTCATCCTAGCCTAGTTACTCGTCAATACCTCGACAACACTTTCCCTAATAGCTGGATTGGACGCGCAGGTCCCCAAGGTTGGCCAGCTGGCAGTCCCCACCAGAATTCTCTAGACTAGACTACTATTTATGGGGTCACCTAAAGCCTCTTGTGTACAAGACGCCTGTACTAGATGAAAACGACTTAAGAAAAGAATTCGAATGATTGAAAGTTGCAATGCGATACGAAATAATGCAGGCAATTCTGAACGTGTGAATCAATGGTGAGATTGATTGAGATGATGATAGCGGTACTAAATTTCAATAAAATCGGGAAAAGGATATTTAAAAAAATTATAAAAAACTGATTTTTGTTAAAGAACTTTGCTCAATGCCTATTAAAATCCCAAAAACAACAATTTGCAATTTTTTTAGTATTCTAGAAATAATTCTAAAACTTTAAACCGCTTTTCTTCAATAACCTTTATTGGGGTTAGGCCACTCTAGTTCTGAATGCCTCATATTATGTCCCCCCATATCCCTATTACCTCGCCAAAATTTCATGAAAATATTTGAAACTGTTCTCAAGATAGTACCCTCAATTGTTACAATGTACGATTTAGTTCTACGTTAAAAAGATAAATAAATTTTAAGAAAATATAAAACCAAGAACAAGAAGGTATTCCTGAAAAATTGTAAAAACTATTTGCAATTTTAGATCTATTCTTAGATTCAATTAGAAATTTTATGTAGGGTGGTTCATAGTATGTAAAAGTTACACAAAATTGTCTCCTATTTCGATTTTCCCTCCAATAAGATAAGTATTCCTGTTTTTGCATAAGGAATTCATTTTTGAAATTAAAGGCTGTATATTGTGCATTAATTGACTTACTTAACTGGCAAATTTTATATTCGTACTCGTCCTCAAATGTAGTAGATGAAGATAAAATTTAATTATGTAAAATGGAGTCCAAGATGTCTACTCACATTGTCAGTTCCATGCACAAACATCATTATTATCCATGAACTGCAATATTTTCTTCTAATTTCTTGCTTAAAGTATTTAATGAAGAAGGTTACCTATTTGTCGTTGCCAACGAGCTTCATAAATGCTAAACAACAATGGTATATTATTTAACATAATAAGCCAAAAAAAGAATTACTCGTTTCCTTTGACGTAATGTTGCAATTTTTAACAATAAGAGTACCTACGTAGATTATTCATTCATGATATGAACATCTCAGTACGAATATTACAGGTGGTCCAACTATGACTTGCATGCGGCAATTTTTGATCTTTATTTTCTGGCTACTGCATGACTGGTGATTTACCACATACACGCTTACAATAAAATTGTAAAGCGCTATTCAGATCGGATTAAATTTAAATCCTTCTACGCTACACCGGTTCTAAAGATATCATTCATGATGACAGGAATAAAGTGCCCGATTTGTTTGTTGAAAATAATTCACTGAGTTTTGATGTCACTTTAGATTGTCATGGACGTAAGCATTGAGCATTTTGCCTTTAAGATGCAATACGAAGTAACCCTAGACTTTTTTCCTAAACGAAATTCATTCAAATTGCGGGTGTCGATTTTTGTATAATATGCAACATTTCGTAAGCCAAAGTATTTAAAAAATAATAATTTTCATACGCCACAAACACAAATGCAACAATATGTAGGTTTTTTCCCTGCATCTTTAGCGACCATTGATACTGTATTTGCTATTGCCTGACAGCAAGTATTACTCATTATCAATACAAATACAAGTTTTGGGTTACAGTATGAACCTATTGTTTTAAGACTGAAACTACCTATGTCTTTTCAGTTACAATGCAGGTAAAGCCTGTCCAGAGAAATAAGACAGTTACAATTTGTCTTTGAATGGGATTATCCAAGGGTGGCCATAAACAAACAATGAAAGTAAATTATGGTCCGTACTTAAAAATGTCTTAAAGTAAACTGCAAATCCGGAAGACGTAATTTTATTATGATAGTAATAGTTTGGTGATTTTAAACCGTTTTTTACCTGATTCAAAATGATAGGGTTAATCCCATAAAACAAATTATGTTCTAAAGACTGTATATATAGCCACTCTAGTTAGTTTTAAGCTTAGTAATTATTCTTACTTGGTGTGTAATACAGCGTTTGTTAGTCGTGTGTTAGTCATGGAAAATATGTGCGAGCCCAATGTATCTCAGGAGATAACCCCGTCGAAAAGCAGAAAACACTTTTCTGTGGAAACTAAGGAAGTTATAAATAATGTTTATTCAACTCTCATTGAACGTGCGGTCAGCAAGCAAGCAGCGTTAGAAGAAATGGCAACATTAACAAAAAGTCCAACATGAACTCTATGGAAAATTGTGAATAATCCCATTTTAGCGAAAAAAGAAAAAAACGATACTGGCAATTTTTCGAAGGTAGATGGAAGTGATCAAGATATAATACGGCGTAAAATTTACGAGTTATACGAGGAACAAAGCGTGCCTACATTAGATAATTTAATTAAGAGGCTTGTAAAAGATGTAACCGGCGTTAAATGTGACAGAACAACGTTATGGAAGTGTATTCAACACATGGGTTTTCGATTTTAAAAATTTAACAAAAGACAAGTTTAAATGGAATCCAGTAGAATTCGGGAATGGCGATCCGAATATCTACAAAGAATTAGGATATGCAGAGATCAGCAAAGGCCGATTATTTACTTGGATGAAACCTGGTTCGACACATTATGATACCCCGGAAAAGGGTTGGGTTGACTCAAGCGGCAAGTGTAAAACAAGCGCGCTATCAAAAAGAGGTAAACAAATTACGATTTTGCATGCTGGATCTAAAGGCGGATGGATTCCAAATGGACATTCTCGGTCTACAAAAAACATTAAAAATTCTTCTCTGGATTACCATGAGTACACCAGTGCTGATTTATTTGAAGATTGGTTTAAAAACAAGCTAATTCCAAATATACCTCCGAATAGCGTAATTGTAATGGACAATGCAAGCTACCATAGCAGGCAGTTGACCAAGACTCCGTCCTCAAATGACACAAAAGCAACAATCCAAAACTACATGTATGATAATGACATTTATTTTCAGCCAAAAGGCAATTAATTGAGGTTTTACAAAGTTTAAAACTACAAAAGGAATACTTCTGTGATAATTATGCAAAAAATCTAGGGCATATAGTTGTAAGGCTTCCACCATACCATTGTATATTTAATCCCATCGAGCATGTGTGGCACCAACTAAAATCTGCCATTCGTCGTAACAATATTTGCCCTACTATATTAACTCCAGTGTACTTGAGCTTATAGAAACTGAAGTTTTTAACATCCCTTCACAAAGTTGGGCAAATTCTGTTACATATGCTGAAAAAGTGGAAAAATCTTATATCAATATAAACAATATAGCACAAATAATAATTAGAGCAGATGATGATAAGGATAGTGATATTGATATATTAAGTAAATAATTATTATAAGTACCGAATAATTTGTATATTTTTGTAATCATAAATTAATAATAAAATAACTTGTAGTTTCACATTTGAAAATAAATAACTAATATTTTTTAATGTCTTAATTATTTTTATTACAAACCATGATTAAATTCTAAGCAAAATATGGACCTGTTCGGCCATATTTCAATTTTACAGCTGGCCCGGGTCTTTCCTAATAGGGATCAGTTAGTCACTTTCTTATATCTCTGAACATACTTTAGTTTTAACATTGTATAGATCGACACACCCGTAACTTTGTCTTTCACAATAGTAGCGGAAAATTATAACAATAAAGCAAGCCGAAAATTCCGGATAAATCTTCCGACAAGGGTGGACATTTGGAAGCTATGTATTTAACTAGATTAACTTTATTTTCCTAATATAAAAACTATACAGATCACATTTACAAGAACTTCCAAATTAAAGGTCTAAAAGGGTGTCTTCAATTTGATGAAGATTCGTCTGTGGCGGCAACTGAAATAATAAGTGGTTCTACCGTTTCTTCCATCATGTTGTCAAGTAATTTTTTTCTCTCTTTAATTACATGGTTTATAGCTTCTCACAAATTTTCTCTCGTGATAATTGTTAATGAATATTTCAATAACTCACTTACATCTTTTATTTTGAATCTAGTGTTATTTCTTGTCATATTTGCCTTTTACTTGTACCCATATCATCTGAAAGCTCTTTCTTTAGCATGTTGTCCTTAAAGGGTATATTTTTTGCTCACACAGCCACTTTATAATATCCCCTTTTTCCAATAAATCGTAGATAGTTTCTCTACAAACTTTGAATGATAGCTGGCATTATCTAAGTCTATGACAGAATTTTTAGGAATTAATTTTATCAATTGCTCAAAGTACTCTTCGAAGACGTCAATTCCTCATGATAATGTTTAATTGATTTTGACTAAAATTCAAGCCATCCATCATTGGGTTAGGTTCGGTTAGAGTGGCAGACTTCATGTATGTCCAGACAGTCTCACGAGTAAGGACCATTGTGATACCACATATGTTCTGGGGAACCTATCTGCATTAGCTCACCGATGGCTAGTGCGACGTACAATGCAAAAGAATCTTGGCAGATTACTTAAACCAACCACTACTGGTAATTAACCTAGGAAGTCGACCCAATTGTAAGCTGCTTACTTCCTCCAGATTATTGAAGAATGGTTTACCCAAGGCATTAAACCTTCTTCTTGCAAGACCTGGATATTCACACAAGAAGTGTTGAATACCTTCCTCCTTTTCCTCGTCTCTTCAACTTCTGCCGAAGTCGTTAGCTGTCCGCCAACGACGGCAGTGATATTTCTTAGGTCGTTCCGACTGTGTTGTAATAACACTGCGGTTTTCCTGTTATCAAGTAAGGGTCGCAATTGCTTGAAGATGCATAAGGTTATTAGCTCTGTCCATCTGCTTATTGCAAGTTGCGTGGCTATGCGATCTATCTCCTCTCTGACCGATCCCAGTGATCTAGCCACGGTATTCGCTGCTAGATCGGCAGACATGCCCGCATCTTTCCTGGCGACCCCATCAGCAGACTAATTGTCATCCATTCTATGATGACCAGGAACCCAACACAGAGTAACACGATGCTGGGTACCGAGCATGCAGAGATTGTTTTGCCAGCGCGACAACGCCTTACTAGTTTTAATTAATGTTGTTGGAACAAATTGCCTTTATCGGTGCTTGACTATCTATGTAGATAGCTATTGATGCAGCTGCTCTCAAGTCTGGATGTTTCTACATGATATTTATCTGCTTTATCCACTGCGACAACTTCTGCCTGACAACCACACCGTTAACAAATCCAGTTTTACTACCTCTATGCGTTATTATTATCCTGCGATCTTTGCCTGCAGGTATTTTCAAATCAGTAGACAAACCCTCTATAAACGCTTGACTAGAGCTTTGAATATTTTCATAATGCCATATCTTTTGCGCCAAGTGTCCCTCGTTTAGCCAAGTTTAGTGTAAATAAAAAATGTTCTTTTTTTCACTTCCACATTTTGTTCTATCTAGCTTGGGTAAATTCTTATCTTCTCTTATAACATTAAAATTTGTATCCAATGTTGGGATCTCCATATGGAACTGACAACGGTATTTTGTAGGTTTTTTTTTTTAACTTATCCTACAAAAAAGGAATATTTCCTTCTTGCTGGAAAATTGCGCGAGTCCAGTCCATACCCAAAAAAGGCAAGAAGATCTTGCCAAACAACTATCGTCCAGTCGCATTGCTTTCAGTTATATCAAAAGTTATGGAGAAGGCTATCAACGAAAAATTATTAAAATACCTAGAAGGCTTCAACATTATTAGTGACCGCCAGTATAGATTCCGTAAGTCTAGATCAACAGGAGACTTTCTCGCTTATGTTACTCACGTTTGGAATAACGCAATAGAACATTATGGGGAGTCCCGGGCGGTAAAACTGGACATTTCCAAGGCTTTTGACCGAGTATACCATGAGGGGCTCCTAACTAAAGTGAGAGCATACGGAATGCCGGTTCAATTTTGTTCATGGCTGTCCAGCTTTCTTAAAGACCGTTCTCTGCGAGTGGCGGTGGACGGATTTCTTTTAGACACATTTAACATTAACGCTGGAGTCCCTCAAGGTTCTATATTGTCGCCCACCCTCTTCTTACTATACATTAACGATCTTTTGGAATAAACTAAAAATCCTATATATAGCTTCGCTGATGACAGCACATTTGTTTCATCTTTTACTTTGGATTCTCGGACATCAGCTGCCAATGAACATTTCTATAGGCAGCAAGAGGTCTCATATCTCAACAAAGACCTAGAAGAAATTCTGCCTTGGGGTGACAGTAACCTAGTAGAATTTAACGCCAAAAAGACCCAGGCGGCAGTTTTTTTCTAAAAAAGTTAATGTTGAAGAACCGGATATAGTTATGGCGGGATACTCGATTCCCTTGGCTTCATTAATTCATTTATTAGGCGTTAATTTGGACAGCCTTATATCTTGGCATAGTTACGTTTCGGCCATTGCTAAGGCAGCCTCGCAGAAGCTTGGAGTACTTTCCGAACTAAGAACCTCTATACACCCCAACAACTTTTAATGCTCTATAAAGCCCAAACTCGACCATCGCTGGAGTACTGTTCGCATATTTGGGGCTCTGCTCCTAAACATACCCTGAGATTGCTAGATTCCATTCAAAGAAGAGTCTTTCGCTTGATCGGTGTCCATAATCTGACAAGCAACCTGGAAAGCCTTGAACATCGGAGGCGGGTTAGCGAGTTGAGTCTATTTTATAAATATTTGCAAGCAACATGCAAAAATTATGAACTTTTCCTCTTATGACACTCTTCACATCCTCATCAGTTGGTACAGGTGTCCCTTCTGGCCAATGTTTAGGGGGCTACCGTTCCAGATTTTCTTTCCTTAAGAAGCCGGTAAATCAGTAAAAATTAAATAAATAATAATCAATTCTTCCAATCCAAGTCATCTTCAAAGGCGCCTAGCCCGCTTAGGGTGCCTAAGCGAGCACATCCTCATCAATTTGTACAGGTGTGCTTCTTGGAAACTATTAAGGAGGGGCTACCGTTTGAGATTTTCTTTTTCTGAAGTCTGTAGATTGTTGATTAATAAATTCACGTCGTATTGGCACATGTTGATACTAAGTATCGAACAGTACTAGAGGGTGTTTGGTTTACAATTGCATCATGTACCTTTAAAACTATTGTCTTTGCTTTTGCGGCAAGCACACTTTTAGAAGTACTGGTAAATAATTATATTTTTATAATATACCGACAGGCTATCGATAAAACGTTAAAAGCTTAACTAAGTAAGTTGGAAACATTCTACCATGAAATAAGGTACATGTGTAATTAAAGATCAGTTGTGGGGTCTATGGTTTATTGCGGATTTATGACTAATAGTCTTTCACTGTGCTGTCAACCAATAAGAAATAGAGTATAGATATTCGTATTTTACAGACAGATTCACAAAGTTTCAAATTTTAAACCAGTCTTATTTTACCGGCAGAAAAATTGCCAATTCTGAGAAAAGGACAAATACGTTTTTCATTCTAAATCAGTTTCTCCATAAATTGATCAAGAAACTATATTATGAACGCACCAAACTATTACGTTACAAGAATTAATTATTTGTAAAACAATAATTTGTCAAAATTACTAAAAAAAATGGATAAAATTTTAAGCATGCATGAAAAAAAATTCCATAACACAATTGCCAAACTAAGTTCCGTGGCAATTAAAGTCGGACTTTTTAGTGAATTTCATGATTTAGGATAACGTAGCAACGTCTTGTTAAGAGTAACAGCAGGAAAAATCATTCCTCGTCAAATAACAATGGAACAAATGAAGAGTAGCTAATTCGAATATTAAATCTTTACCAATAATTACCAATATTACATTTATCTTGTAGGTAGTTATCAAACGTTAAGGGCTCAAATTATCAACGTCCTGTTAGTGATAACGATAACAGCCACATAACTCCCATGTCAACAACTGTTCCGACAATGGTATCCTTGGAAATTATCTGGTACTTATAGAGTTACCAGGACCAAGTTATTTGGACCCTAGCCCCAAATTATTAATGTCATGCTAGTGATAATAGGCATATCTTAATTTTGTCATATCACTGCTTGACACTTAGATTAAGAGTAAGTCATAGATAAAACTTTCTTGTAACTTTATGGATTTAAGACAACAATTATCGTTGTTAAATGGTGTAATGATGCATCTTTAAGTTGTTTAGTCAAATATGATCCTCAGTTTATAGTTATTAAACTCTTTCTTTCATTTTTAATCGAAAACTCCTTTGTTTCTTCTAGATGTCAAAAGATATTTTGTTTTAGTATTTTCCTACTTTTCTTCACAATCTACAATCAAGTTGTATCAGATTATCCCCTTTCCTTCTATAAAAATGCTTATTCACAGAGGAAACCGAAAACTCAGTTGTAATCTTTTTACATTGAACATCCAGCAATAAAGAAAAATATCTTTGTAACTCGTCTTGTAAGTAATCAGATACGAACTAGTTTCTATATACATCTGGTATTTGCCTGCAAGTAAAATTGATCTTAAAAATATCCACTTTCTTACTTTTTATAATGAGTAAAATACTGAACATTAAAAATGAAAATTTCTATATTTTTCCGGAAACATTCAGGTCTCCCGTTTGCGGTTCCCCTGGCTCGCAAGTTATATGGAGCAAGAATTTAGTTAAATATTATCATGGTGGGAGGGTGGTCTGCACGAGATTTATGCGAATGGAGGGGTGAGGGGAAGCAGAGCATTTAGCTCGGCAACGCCGGATTTTAATCTACATGCATAAAACCAGTGGCGTGATAAAAGTAATAATTGGAATGTTTACAGCAAGATTCATGGATTGTTCATCTAATTCTAAGAGACTGTAAAATACCCGTTATAACAAGCGACAAATAAGCTAATTAAAATATCTGGGTCTCCAGCAAGACGAGAAGCTTATAATATAGAACGCCTAACGCATTCAAATCTACCAAAAGCAAAATCCTGAGAATTACCACAAACTCTCTCTTGTTCATAAAAAACACTAACCTACATTAATACCTCGAAATGGAAACCATGGAGCAATTTATTTAGGAAATTCAAACCTACTTATACGCCACAATTTAGCACCAAGTCCAATACGACGAATCTAGACAGTCATCTGCAAAAAATAAAACAAGTTCCTCAGATGCCAGATTAGAACTTAGTTACCACAAACTCATACGATAAACCAATATCAATTTGACAGAATCTAAAATGTAACCAAGCTACAGCCCGACATTCTGGACTAAATTCCCCTACACGGGGTAGTGTACGCATGCCCGACCGACAAAATCCAGGTCGGGTGACTGGTTAAGGCGGCCATAATATGATCTCCAAACTCCACACTCTAACGCTCTGCAAGTCTGATGACTCATCTATATTTGCCGGTTTGACGAGGCATGTGATGTTTTAGTTCCAACAGAGAGTTGCCGCAAATTCGCAGTGTTTTGAATGAAAAATCTCTTATAAGGAAAAGCAAACTTGGAGCTTTATAGTAATATGCCCTGCCGGTGACACATTTCACAAAAGAACACTCACACTAAAGTATCTTGCTTTTTAATCAAATAGGACACCATGAACCGCAGTTCCTCAAATGTCTCTGTTTCCATTCGCAAAAAGTCTTTGAAGTCAATTTTATTGGTTCTAGTTCTTTAATATTATTTATATGGCTAATTTTTTCTTCTCTATTAGCCACTTTTAACATAGCAGCTTCTTTTTTTTCTTCACGAATTTCAATAGCAAACTTAGCGCAATACCGACGCTTTATCGTGTACATTATCACAACACCTAAAATTAATAGGACGTACCATCAGTTAAGTATATTTTATCAGCCATGACATATGCCGTTGAAACCTGGAGAATAACAGACGATCTTGAAGAAATTAGAGCGGCGCAGAGAAGAATGGTATGGTCAATGATTGGCATTAGATTGCAAGAAAGAAAAGCCACGCAAAAGTTGTAGATATCGAAGAATATATTACAGAGCGAAAATGGCAATGGACATGATACTTTATGAGGACGCAAGATAACGGTTGGGCAAGGGAAGTTACTTAGTGCAGATTTAGGCTGGCGATACCAAGTCATGAAAGACCCATCAGAATAATGGATATAGACACTATTCAAAGAGTTGCTGGGATACAGTGATAAGCAAAGCAGTAAATGAACAACACCAACATTTAAATTAAATACTGAGGATTTATATTACATATTCAAATGACTACACCACTGATACACAGGGTGGTTTTTACCCTCGAACTAGACGTTCCCTCGCGGAACTCGAGAAAATACTTTCGCGACGATAAAAACATCTTGTAGCCGCCCAGATTTACTCCGCTCCGGCACATATTCAAATTATCAGCGAATTTGTTTTTCTTATTTTACAACTTTTGCCTCAGCCGGGCTCGGTTCCTTTCTTTTTTTCGATTTCTAGAATTAAACCGATTGTTTTAAAAGTCTGATTCGAAAACGCCTTCATTCTTATTTATTTTAATAAATTTAAAATTCTAGAAGACATTATCTTAAATGGGTATAATTTTTCTCAAGTAGCTTTTTGTGTGTAAGGGAGGAGCAGGGACCTGTATGTGATGGATGTTCATCAGTTTGATACTAGTTATGCAAAAAATGTTGTAACCCAGAACCCAAGCCGCTTGAAGCGATCACAAGAGAGGGGTATTACTCAACTGATGTGAGGGACGTACCTTAAACCAATTTATCCCTAACAGTACTGAGATAACAATTTTTAAATTTATCTACTGATCATATTTATTTTACACCGATAAATTTAGGAAATAGGTCACGTAAATTTTTAAAAATTTTTTAAAAGTGTTTTTTGGTTTTTTTAGGGGGACTACACAATTGTGAGTCTTGGGAGTGAGCATATGTAGGCAACATTTGTGAAAAACCAATTTATGGAATGAAATAAAACAGTTTTTGGTTTTGGTTAAACAAAGAAATATGTTGAATTTAGTGCATCCTATCATTGAACGACTTTCGCACCGATTTAACCTGCATCTAACCGGATTCTTTATTCCTTCATTGTTTGGCCAGTGTTCAAAATCGTCAAAGCGTTTACCACACAGTAAAGATTTGCAGGTTCTTTTGTCTTATTTCTTTCATTCCCCTGATTGATGTTTTCATCCTATGGATTTTCCGCTTCCTCGACTTCCTCCAAAACACGCTTTTTTGCTCCTGCAACCAAATATTCTCCAAGACTAAGCCTGAACTCTAGAAGATCCATAATTCCTTTGCTTCGAAGGTTTTGACTTCGGCAATCTCTTCGATACACAATCCAGCTGTTTACTATGGCTAAATCAAATAAATGTAAAACGGCTTTGACCGTCCACTTACAGTTCCGAAAAAAAGAATGATAGTACTTCATCATTTGATCGCACACATCTACACCCCCCATGTGTCCGTTGTATAATTTAACAATGGCTGGGCATGATATGCCTGTGCGTTTTTTCTCTGTTTTATTCCATCTCTCTGCCTCAGTTTCAGGCTCTCTTACAAAAGCTGTTGATATCATCAACACAGATTTATTATATTTTCACTTTGTAATGCAAAGTTTATCATCAGTTCTGACGACCACTTCTGACTCTCCCCGATCCATGGCATTATCTTTCTTGAACTCGAAACCTTTACTCTGTTGAATATAATAGAGTCATCAATTTATCTATCAAAGCAACAGTTGAAAAATATCTGTCAAAATATAAGTAACTATTATCTGGTAATGTTTCTACCAAACGCAAAATTACTGACGCGCCCAATACCAGTTCCCTGTTCTTTAGTGGAGTGGTATTGACCTGGGAGATTTCGAAATCCAGTACCAGTCCATCCGATGTAGTAACAACAAAATTCTTAAGCCCCACCGGTCTCGGTTTGTTCTCTACAAATTGTCGAACTGGACATCTGCCCAAGAAAGGAATAATTTGTTTATCGATGGAAAAGGCTGTCTTCTCTTTTTTTCTCAATGACTTTACAGCGACAAAAAACATTGACAAAAAAAAAAGATTAAATGCCATTCTAAGCAGCTTCAAGTTACAAATATATTTGTCTGAAACTTTTCTCGTTTGAGTGTTTCTCTTTCTGCTATAATTTTAAAGATTGGGCCACACTGTAAATAACAAATTGTTTCATAGGTTCTGAGGATGGCTTTTTCAATATTAAACATGTGACCAAACAAAATGCAAATATTTTGAGGTTAAAAGTAAATCATCTAGCCACTTTGAGCACCATAAGAGATTTATTTAAATACCTACCATGAATTAATTAGCTATTGCGGATCCAGCCGCGCTGGTCTATTTTGCCTCTCTTTGTGGGCGAGTAAGGTTAATTCTTAATACTTTTAGCGTACCGGCAAAATTCTAAACATCACATTATCTCTTCAACAAAAATAATTCATAATAGATTTATTAAAATAATAAAAGGCATATACCACAAAACAAATATTCTTTATCCAAAACCTGCTACCCAAAAAGCTTACTTACTGTGACATTGACAAAATGATTTAAAGACGTAACAAATCGGTCAGTGCCCTGTTTCATATTTTCCTTCTCGTATCCTTGTTGGACAATGAGGTGACAAATTGCCTTCACAACTACCTTATTTAATTCCTCTATTCATATTTTTCAATAACCGAAATTATTGAGGGTTACCAGCAGGTATAAAGTCATTAAATTTTGAATTCTTTGATATCCATTCATCTAGTTATGACGAATGTTATTCCAAATTTTGAATATTATTTCATTTCCATAAAGATTTGTAAAAATGCAGAATGTTGTAAAACGGTATAAATGGAAGTTGAAAAATTTTACGATTTTCCGATTTAGCGACCTCCCCCTTCCCGTTCTCTACATTCTTGTAGTTATTGATCCTACATTGAAAGTCATTTGCAGGTACACTGAAAGTTGGGTAACGTTACCATTTGACATTCCTTTATCATTAAGAGTTTTAAATTCCAATTAGATACTTAGCAGCAAGTTCTTTTAATCGTCCTTTACACTGTTTTATTTATACGCCAACGAAATATGTCTTCTTTTAATTTGAAAACTTACAGAACTTTAGCAACCTTTTATACAGGGTGGCGCACCGAGAACTTTCCACCCAGGTTTATTTTCTTGTTAATAAATAAATCAAAATTCGCTCAAACACGGGAACCTT
Source organism: Polydrusus tereticollis (assembly GCA_963920685.1). Lineage (NCBI taxonomy): Eukaryota > Metazoa > Arthropoda > Insecta > Coleoptera > Curculionidae > Polydrusus > Polydrusus tereticollis. Next base: position 84,449,828 of record OY987329.1, on the reverse strand, counting down.
AGTTCTCGGGGCACATATTTTTTTGCTATTTTCACCCCTCCTGCTTGAACCCCCACGACGGCTTTCACCCTTAAAATCTTAAATGAAAAGGAAGGTCGAGCGATAGCTTATTTTAAAAGAAATTAAATTGTCTTTTCAATGGAACCTTGCTCGTTGAATTTGGCTGAGTACCTTTCGAGAAATTAAATGGTAAACAAATTTGTGCTTAAATGTAAACAAATAAATAGTAAAAAATACGCAAAAAAGGGATTTTGAATTTCACTTGTTCAGCCGAAAAAACTCAGTTTGTTTTTGGCATCGATCAAATTTATAGTAAGAATAAAATTTTATTTTGCTTTAAATTTCAGTGTGTTGAATAACGGATTAAAATGACGTATACTCTTCAAGAAAGGGTTAAAATTATTTCACTTTTCTTTAGAAGTAACGATTGTGCTCAAGCTGCCGCCCTGTCTTATAATGAATTCCATCTAAATGCACACTTGTCTCATACTTACGCGCTACAATTACTGGCAAAATTTCGTGAAACAGGATCAGTGCTAAACAAAAAAGGGATTGTTGAAAATCCTGTAAGAAATGGAGCTGTGGAAGTTGCAGCTTTGGGTCATATTGCCATCAATCCCACACTTAGCATGTGGAAAGTGTCAGATGTATCGGGTGTTTCGCGTAGAACGATTCAGCGTACTTAAAAAACGCATAAGTTCCATCCTTATAAAATAAAACTGGTTCATGAACTTAATGAAGACGATGACGATCGCCGTTTGCAATTTTGCGGCTTAATTAGTGAAGTGATCATTCGCAACCCACAATTTATTTTCAACATTTGTTTCTCCGATGAATGCACTCTTCTTCTTCACGGTACTGTCAATCGACAGAATTGCAGGTATTGGTCGGATTCCAACATTAGAATTTTTAGAGAAGTGCATACTCAACATCCCGAAAAATGTGTCGTCTGGAATTTTCGGGGACCGTATTATTGGGCCGTATTTTATACCTGGAAATTTAACAGGCAAAATGTACCTGAACCTGTTGGAAACCACTATTAACCCTGCTTTAACGAATGCCATAGAAGAAAATGACCGTTATCGGCCAGAAAATATTTACTTGCAGCAAGACGGAGCACCCCCGCATTATGCGTTCCCTGTTAGACAGTTTCTGGATGAAAATTTTCCAGGAAAATGGATTGGAAGAAAAGGTCCTATTAAATGGCCTGCAAGATCTCCTGATTTGACGCAACTGGACTTTTTTTGGGGGGGCATTTAAAGTCTAAAATATATGCAACCCAACCCAATTCTTTGGAAGACTTGCGACAACAAATAGTGTACGAGTGCCGACAAATAACTCCCGCAATGCTCCATAATGTTCGCGAACATTTTGAACAGTGCCTTTACAATTGCATGGAGTTTGGTGGTGGACATTTTTAACATTTACTGATTGATACAAGCGGTAATAAATTTTATTACTTTTAAATTTTCTTTTCGTTTTAGCCCTATTCCTCAGGAACTATTCACTTTATTTAAACGAGCAAGGTCGCGTTGGGAAGGCAATTGAATTTAAGGGTGAAGGGGTTCAAGCAGGGGGGTAAAAATTGCAAAAAAATATGTCCCCTGAGAACTAAGTTTCCCGTGTTCGAGCGAGTTTTGATTTATTTATTAACAAGAAAATAAACATGGGTGGCAGAGCAATTCTTGTGTATCTTAAGTCGCCAACTCCTTTGCAGCATCCGGTGTCCCACATTCTTAGGTATGCCACCACAGCCTATATTTTGTATATAGGTGGGCAGGCTCGTCAGCCCCAGCAAGGCATTTGTTACAGTCGTGTAATTTGACCGGTCCCTAATTTGGTGTAGACTCACTTTGTGGGAATTCACCAGTGTTGGATCATGATGCAACGACATATAAACGAAAATTTGAAATAGAATATACAACACCTATTATTGCTATTTCCCTCTATATAAATATTAAAATTCGGTCGAAAGAACATCAAACATGTCCTCAATAGAGCCGTCTGTTCCGATCGCCCCCTCGTCCCTTCGCCCAGCGTTCGCGTGATTGACGTGTTCCTCATCAGTATTCCGACCTTGCGATTGGACAAACGCAGCTGTCAATCAAAAAGTTTACGTGCAGGCCCTCCGCCCTATACACGCCACTACGGCGCCATGGTTACGGTTTACCGTGTTTTTGTTTGAAATTCGGCTTCAGCACGAAAAATACTTTGTAATCGGGGATTCCGAGCTAATTTAATAAATAATTGAATTTAGTATTCAATATTTAGTATGTGATGTATCAGGACATCGAAATAAAATTATTAAAACGAATAAGTAATTAAATTGCATTTATTGCATTTTAAAACAACATTTCCTGTAAATTACAAGAAAAAGTAAATTATATAACATGATTGGTTTGCTCACACAGCTGCGTTACTTCACAATTGCCCTTAAAAGCATATCTTTTGAAAAGCCTAAACTAATTTGACTCACTTGATTCTTAAAGCAGAAGAACGATAACTTTCCCATTATCTAAAAATGGTCCTGAATAAAAGCATTAAAAGATTTAGTAACCTGCCACTTGTATGCAATTTCTTAAAAAATGTAAGGCCTTATCCTAATTTTCTAAAACGACCTCATAGTTTAACTGATATAGGAGACATTGGCTTTAGTCTTTGAAGATTTGTTTGAATCCCTCCAAGACGAAGGCTATTTCTTTTTTGGGAAGAAATGCTAGTAGGCCTGAGACAAGGCTTCGTGTCAACGGAGTCTAGGTGAACTGGTACCAGGAGGTAAACTACCTGGGACTTATGTTTGATCAACGTCTGAACTGGAGGCGCAATTCAATTACACCCTATCTACGCCCTGCTTCATAGGCGAAGTAAACTTGGTAATAGGACTAAGGTCAACCTCTACACGTTGGTTGGTCAGGTCGATTCTCATAGCGAATTCCATTCGTAAAAAAGTGCAAAATTTGAAAACCACTGGACATTTCAGTGCAAGTATTTGTAAACCATTGGGAAACCGGTGCAGCAAAGTGTTGCACCGAGTGCAATCAGTTCCGCACGTGCTCTTGGAGTACGTGCTGCACCGAAACTGAATAAAAATGTCAAAGAATACAGTGTTTTGATTTTTTCGATCTTTAAAATACTGTTTTGTCTTAAATTTTGTCCAGTAGTACGTAAAATCAATTAGGATTGAGAAGTATTATCATCAACTTTGTTGGAAAAATGCACTCAAGGTCCAATCTGAAAACCATTGGTCCTCAAATAGTGCAACACTTTTTGTGCACTGGTGCAGTTTCAGTGGCATATCGTTGCCGCACTTCTTTTACCAATGGAATTCGCTATCACTTATGAACGGAGCTTAATAGGTTCCAGGTAATACAAAACAGAGCCACAGAAAATATAGACAGGGCGCTAAGAAATATTGTGGATGTACCCAGCAACACGATGAACCGCATACTTCATCAAGACTTTCGTTTGCAGAGAATAATTTAATTTTTCACAAAACTTATGACAGACTAGTATAGACGCATGGACATATCGACAAGCCGATTAATCATGGACTCACACTTGAGATTTAGACAAGCAGTACGTACAAATTACCTAAAGACTTGCTCACTATTGGTCTAATCCCCTAGTAGAGGGGCATTAAGAGTAGTGAGGCATCATCAATATCAGGATCAATAGAACATGCCCCTAAATTTTGAGTACAAAAAAAACATTTTAAATCGAACAAGCACAAACAAAAATAATCATGGCAAAAGTCAATTTCAAAATCTCTACAAATGATAAAACTTTAACAGTTTCAGAAAATTCAAATAAAGTCGCAGGAGCATTCCTAACTTCAAACTACAGCGAGACCCCAAGTACTAATATAGGAAAGTTGTTTTTTTTTTATCTTGCTGGACTTGTTGTGTGTCGATATATTTGAAACATTGCCATTAACATATTAACCGATGATACTGAAGTTTGGAACATCGTATTAAATTTTAAATGGGCATATATTTGCGTATCAAAATGCACAGTTTCGAAGACCTGAGAAGCAATCCTTTATATAACGATTCACTGCTGATTTAACGTGAAGTGAAATGTACAGGGTGCTCGCGCATATTTTGCCCAATAGATGTCTCCATTATTACTGGTTTTAGAGAAATTGTTAAATTAGCAAAGTTATAGCATTTTCACCGAACCTTCAGAAAATGAAATGCACAAAAACAACTGAGTATCGGAAGTGACAGTTTTCTTTTGAGAAGTGACAGTTTTTTCAAGTGGAATTCTCCCTATTTCACTCATTGTATCCGTTAATGATTTGTATCCTCTTTTTAAATATGTAGTGGTTGTTGGGGTTACTTTTTACCGTTTTGGAATTATGCGAAAATATAATAGAATTATCATTATCCTCATTAACGTTTGTTAATGGCTCATGTTACTTATAGCAATACCTGTTACCTTGACTAAATTGCTCTTGGCAACTTCTGTCTTCTTGACAAATCTTAATAAACGTTGTCAAAATTAGGGTCTAAAGGGGATGCTCTGAAGAGCAAAAGTTCGAAATTCTTAAAATATATATCAAATGTGGACACAACAAGCGAGAAGCGCAACGCGAATTCAGAAGGCGACATCCACATTTAGTAATTCCTAGCGAAAACACTTTCCGAAATGTGTTTCGTCAACTTTCTGAAAGAAAAATATTAGAAAGAAAGCAAAGGCATTATCGGATACTTGACGATGAAGAACTTGCTGTTCTTTTATATTTTGAAGGTAATCTTTTATTTGTTTTTATATTCGCTTCGTATCATTTAGAAACTTAATTTGTTTTCAGAAAATCCACAAAATTCGATAAGGGACTGTTCAAGATATCTTGGCAAATGTTGCACAGTAGTTTTTAAAATTCTGAAACGGCATAAATTCCAAGACTTTAAATTCAGAAAAGTTCAAAAATTAACAGAAAATAGAAGCAAAGACGTTTGGAGTTTTGCCGTCACATCACAAACATCCTCAACAATAACGCCAATTTGTTTTAGATATGGACCGATAAATCTTCTTTTAATACGACTTCAGTTCCACATCCCAAAAACACACATTTCTGAGCATGGCAGAATCCACATCTTACAGTTGAAGTAATACGTTCTGGGTGGGTATCAGTAAATGTGTGGTGCGGTATAGTGCAAAACAGAATCATCGGTCCAATTTTCATTAATGGATCTTTAAATGGAGTTAGATATCGTGAAATGCTTGCACATGAAATAGAGGATATTCTTGAAACTTTTCCACTAAATTCAGCAAGGAATTTTATATGGCAGCAAGATGGTGCTCCATGTCGTAGTGTTCTCCCAGTAAGAGAATACCTTAATAGGAATTATGACATTTGGATTGGTTGTGGAGGGACGATTGCATGGCCCCTCAATAGTCCCGACTTAACACTATTAGACACATTTCTTTGGGGCTACCTCAAAGACAAGATATGTGCATCCAGACCAAATAGTGTTGCCGATTTGAGGAACAAATCCAAATTAAAATTGACTTTCTCAACTTCGGTAGGCCAGATATTATTAGTAATGCAATTGAAAAACTAAAAGAGCATAGAGTTACAAATCCTGTATTTTAATGAACGGTGGCCATTTTGAGCAATTATAAAAATAATATATAAGGTAATTCCGGGATTCTTGCTACCACCTAACTAAAAAAAATTGTAACTTCTCAATATTGAGGGCCCAAAACCTCAAAAAAATTTAAGTTGTACGATATTTAATCAAGAACACATACAATATCTTGTTTTTCAAAAATATGCAATAATTGCAGGTTTATATTAGAAGAATCAAAATGGCGTTTTTGGCCATCTCTCCCTATGATGCGGGTGAGATGCCCTACATTAACGGGACAGCTGCCCCAGCTCTTAAGAATAGTAAATTGTAGATCATATTAAATAATGATATAAATTAAAACTATCTTTTAAAAAATGTATACCATATTTATTAAAATAAAGGCAAATAAAAACAGTAAACCAAAGATATTTTACAAAAACAAAAATAAACTCTCATACAAAAGAACACAAAAAAAAATATAATTAAAAGCAAAATTTGGCGAAAAGGGCAAAACGATTGAACTTTTTTAAGACCAAGACATGAAAATTAACCTAAAATAGTTTTTTTAAGTCTTTCTTTGCCTTTACAGCTCTTTTTTCTACTCTTCCACAAAAGTTGCATTTATTGCCGTACAAGGAACAGGTCTCATGATACCATTTTTGGCATGCTGTACACTGAAGCCAATCCACTGTCTCTGTTGTTTCAAAATAGTTTTCCAAACATTCAACACATTTTTCCGATTGAGATTCCTTTGTTATTTTCGTATTTTTTGAAGATGACTCAACAGTACTTTTAATTTTCTTTGCAATTTTGGCTAACTTCGGCTTATCTGAAGTTTCGGAATTTTCAGAAATGCCAGTTTCATTATGTACCTTTTGGTTTTTCCTTTTCTTCAATATTTTTTCGTTTAGGAGTTGAGCGGCTTGCTTTTTTTTTTCTTTGAGTAGGTCGAATGATTGGAACGGGAGAATATTTGTGAAGAAATTTGCTGGGTGTCTCTTTAAATTTTCGTTTGTCACGCTTAGAAGCATGTTTCACATTAGGAGATCTGGGTATTGTTTTTGGGCTTAATTCTTTTGATGTTCCCACAATTGGCGACCGTCGTTCAATAATATCTGACAGGAAATTAACATTATTTTTAGCACTTGCACGAGATGCTACATCGCTAGTTTTTTCTGTAGATTTGAATTTGCCTTGTTTAGAAAGATCGTTGGATTGCCTAGAAGATTTTGACTGCATTGTTATAGGACTAAGCTGTCTTGATGGTACCTTAATTAGTTCATAAGGATCAACCTGGGCCCAGTTTTCAGTACTTGCAGAAGATGTTACATCAGCAATTGCATAAAAATGGTCTGGAATGGCATCGGGGTCTAAAGGGAAGATTCCCGTTGCTCTAAACCCCGAAAGAGCAGTTTCTACTGAGGCGGATTTTTCCCATGCCTTTCCAATCAGTTGACTTGCCTGAACCCGCTTTAGCTGTCTTCCTGGGTTACAACAAACAGAACAAGAGCTTAGAAAAAAAATAGAGACTGATTTTGGGGACAGATGCTCCAGGTCATCTATCCTTTTGTACGGGTTCGATGCCCCCCCCAGGGCATCTATCCTTTCGTGCGGTACAGATGCCCCACACAGCCATACATGCATTCACTAAATATTTGGATATTATTTCATACATAACCTCAATCTAAGAATCTAAATACTACATGACCACAGCTTGCACAGTTAAAATCAAGAAATATACTAAATATCTATCGCTAAACATGTTAAATCTTGTAATAATGATTGTAATCATGTAAACGTACTTTTAAATATCCTTATCTCACTAACAGAGCGGAGCACAAACACAACCACATGTGCCGACGAATAGTTTGGCATAACTGAAAAGTGACTAGATAATATCGTGCGTAATTTTAGTTTAGGCTCGAAATATGAAAACAGGGGCATCTATACCGGTGAGGCAACTCTTCCGGAATTACCTTATGTTATGTTATGTTTGAATTTCGTTCCAAAACGGTAAAAAATAACTCCAACAATCACTGATGCAATGGAAAAATAGGGGGTATTCCGTTTGAAAAAAATGTCACTTGTCAAGGGACTGTCACATCCGGTACTCAGTTGTTTTTGTTCATTTCATTTTCTGAAGTTTCTGTGAAAATGCTATAACTTTGCTAATTTAACAATTTCTCTAAAACCAATAATAATAGAGATATATATTGGGCAAAATATACACGGACACCCTGTACTATACTATACAACTAACAATAATAATATTATTTAATATCCTATCATTGTTCATACACTACGACAATTTGATTCGCCGTAATGTACCAACATGTGTCTTATTTTATTAACTTTTATTCTTATCTCATGCGGCATAAACAAAAGCTTTTCAAATGTTTCCGAATGCTGCCAATTTTACTTTAACATAATATTATATTAAAACAATAATGTTTTACGCTTCTTTTTGCCAAATAATTTCATATAAAAAATAGGTTCAACTGGATATCCAGTATAGCTCGATTGAATCAAAAGTAGGATGCATAAACCAGACCGAAAATGGAAAATTATTAATAAAGTTTGACGTGTTTCTATTCGTGAGTGATAAACTACATTGCCATCTGTCACCAGGTGAAATTTAATATCGCTCTATCTCAGTTCTCAAGCTTCATCCCTTCCGACAAGCTGTGTCGTATTCTGCACCTATCAGAATTTATTAAAGTGAGGAAGAAGTGAAACAAATTCAGAGTCAGATGAGTGTTTTCAAGAGATGCGACTTTGAATTTATAATTGATTGGTTTTAGTTTAATGAAAGATCTTTAGCATGCAGTGGAAAAATACAATTGATTAACCGTCAGTGATATCTGAAACACAACTTTTATTCAGTTACACACAATGGTGATTAAACTTGCAATGTAATTTAAAGATTCGAATTTGAAACGATGCTTTTTAAAGCGGGTATACATAGTATACAATGACAACATCTAACGTGGAATAAATAATTCTGTATTGTCACTTTGGTAGTTTTCTAAAAGTTGCTCCGACACGTGAACCATTCTTTTTTATTGAGCATTTTATGAACTGAAATACTGAAATACGCGTATACAGGGTGTGACAAGAAATACTTATTACGGTCAACATTTTTTGATGAAAACTCCATATTATTTTGTCATATGTTTAAAGAATACCTAAAGTTGTATAATAGCGCCGAGTTTAACTTTTCCATCTTTGATCGTTATTTATATAAAGGGAGTTAGAGATGTGCTAGAATTCTAAAATATTTTGAATAAAATGTATTGCGTTTAAAAGGTGTTGAAAATGTCGTCCGTTCGTGGCAGCAACCTAGTCGTAAATAAAATCCATTTCACACATTCGGAATATCCTCTGGTATAATAAGTCTACGCTTATAACTTATTTGTTCTTTTAATACCTCAATACTTTCGGGAATTTTCTTAATACTTTTTCTTTTTAAGTATCCTCACAAAATAAATCAATTTTGGTAACTCTCGGTGGCCATTCTATTGGACTAACTAACTTGAACTAACTGAACTGACCTGAATTAACCTCGGTGGCCATTTTATTGGACCCCTCCTACCAATCCATCCATTTGGAAATATTTATAATCACGAACAGGCCTCGAATAATGAAGAGGCGCACCATTCTGTTGACACCAGATATCAGCATTTAGCACTTGTGGATCCCTAAAGCATTGGGAAACAAAACTGCTAGATTTGGAACAAGTTTTTGTTGCAGAAACAACAAATATCGCACTTCAGTTAAATTATTGTCGAAAAATATAAGCGCAATCAACCTATTCCCAATAATTCCATTCCAAATATTACTCTGGGTATGTACTTTCCTCGTCCAATGGGGATTCATATCTGCCCACCAACGGCAATTTGGTCGACTAACATGGCCATGTAACGTAAACGTAGCTTCATAACAAAATAATATGTTTTCTGAGTTTACATTTCTGTCAATTAAATCCATCACTTCCTCACAGAACTGCAGTCTCCTATCTGGATCATCTTCTGCCAGTTCCTATGCAAGCTGTATTTTGTAAGATTTGTATATTTTAAGTATGTTTAATACAAAGGTCTTGTTCTTGTTAGGAGCACGCATCTAATTTCGTATTACCGTCCAGTACAGAGACCCTCTCAGTGGATGTAGACCTTAAATCTTAATTATCTCTAAAGATTTCTTCAATTTTACTTATCGTACTTCGACTTACAGGGGGCAAGTCTACATCTTTTTTCCTAAATAATCTAACCACTTCCTGTTGGGTTCTAGATTTCTCTCTGTATCCGACCACCATTAATATTTCAATACGATGAGTTTCTGTTAAATGACGCCTTTTTAGCCTGACCCTGTACACAATTTTGAAATACCTTAATATTTTAAGACAGTTAGATACTTATTTCAACAATCAATCATACCTGAATTCATTCTTTGTCTAGACAAAAAAATTAAAGGATTTTTTTTGTCCTACAGGTTTTTATTCAGAATGTCAGAAATGGATTTTATTTACAACTTAGTAGCTGCCAGCAAGTGAACGGACGATATTTATTGAATTCTTTGGAATCTTTTACTCACTCTGTATAAATAACGGTTAAAGATAGAAAGTTAAACTCGGCACCAATATACAAATTTAGGCGGTCTTTAAAAATATGGCAAATAAAATAGTGTCCGAGCGATTTTTAGAAAAATCTACCAAAGTAACAATACAGAATTTATTTCATACCAGATGTTCTTACAGTATATTTGATTCTGCTTCTGTGGAAATTTATTAGCGTTCAGTTTAGATAAAAGGTAGAGGTCCAGAAATCTCGATAGCAGAAATGCACCCAAAAGATAATAAAAAAATATATTATCTTCGTTGAAGTTATGAGCAAGGTGCACCCACGAAGTATTAGAAGCAACTCAATATTTTTTTTATTATATTTGACAATAAAATTGTCTATTTATTAAAGAGTCAATAAAATATTATAATTAGGATTCACTTTTTTTATTAGAAAATTTCGAATAAGAAAGTTTATTCAAGGATTAATGAAAAAAATAATTTAGAGTTTCTATTCTTTATTCTCCTCAACTTAAAGAATGTCAAGACCAATAGATGAAATCAGTGCTTACATTAATCATTTAAGTATTAGTTACTAAATTTTTTTCGCCATATTCAATCTGGTTTCCAAATTACCAGTGTGTTTTAGAATTTGTGTTTTGCTTATATAATGGTTTTATTTGGCTGAACACCCACGAATTATTTTAGCGTTTTGCGCGGTTTCACGACAACTCTATGAATTCACTATTAAATTTTTGATGATAGTTTAAATCCTTTTGCGAATAAAGTACATCCATATCCTTCTTGCGCCGAATTGAGTATTTCTAGAAATGCAAAATATTTCTCTTGATCCGTTTCAATGGGCATTCAAATATTCAAAACCCAATCTTTCCCTATTTGGAGCTAAGTGGTAGATATAAGACGTGACGCTTTGCAAAAGAAGTACTTTTCCAACTCTATTATATTCCGGAGTTTCTTTAGTTGGCATGCTCTGCAACAGAAATATTGTTGCCAAATCGGTGGCTCTTTCTGCTTAATAGCAGCAGTGAGGTATATTTTTTTTTCTTGTTGGGTTCCACGATGGACCGTCGCGATTATTTAAGCCTTAAGTGTTTTATCCAGTAATTTTGGTATTGTTTAAAGCTAGTCTCACGCTATGCTTTCGCGCCCCTTCTGGCACGCATGCCCTCTACGAAGACTCCACTGTATTCGCTGGTGCCTGAGCACCCTTTTTAGTCCATCCTGTTGTGTTATGTCATGTTTCCTAAAAAAAACATTATAAATGAGTATTTACTGTTGTTTGTTCGCGACCTTTAAGCATCGTCTGGTTATTTGATACATACCCTATATTTGAGGGGTTTGGATGCAAAACTCACATTCTCTTTTTTTAACAAAAATTACGCCATCTTGGAGCAAAGGTATACATTATTCAGACCATAAAACCGTGACAAAACATTCATGTTTAAATTCACATAGCAGTATTGCATTTAGTTGCAAAAGTCACATTATCTAGTCATAAGAACAGTTTTGGACTGGGGCGGCGACTTCGCAATAAAAGTCGCATTCTCCAATGTAAAGAGAATTGCAGATACCTGCACTGTGAATCAAAACTCACATTCGCCATAGTTCCACGTGCTCGCTCTAAGACGTGATATTTAGTAGCTAATTTTATTTATTTTCAGTCGTTTATAAACCTTGTTAAAAGTAGGTTGATAACCGTTGTTGTGCAGCTACAGGAAGAAGTAGTAGAGCCCAAGGTTTAAACTGCCAATTCTTTACCTTTAATCTTTTATGATTTTCTTAAAACTTTTTCCAAAAGATCACTGTAGTACACACGCTGCACAAAAATTGACAAACCCACTCACAAGAAAAGACATTAGATACACTTACTCTTACTACTTATTCAGCATAATTTTCATTTTTAAAACTCACATTTTTCAGAGTTCAGTTTGAAAATTCACAATCCTCAAAATAAAACATGATATTAAAAAAATATATACAGGTTGGGTCTCCAGGAATGTATTATAAACGCGAAAATAATGTAAAAGAACCCATATTACGTCCTTGTCCAATTTTCATTTGTTTACAAGTTATAGCGTAATAACAAATAAACATGATTTCATACATTAACATTTTCTTAATTATAGCGTCCTTTTAATAATTGTTCAAAAATACCGCAATTGACCTCTAAATATTTTCTGCTTCGTCTAATAAGAGCGCCTTTTGCCCTCCTATATAATTGCTTCATATATTTCTTCTTTAATTTTGGCTGCAGTAGATCTAATACGTTGAATTAATGCCTCCCAAGGGTCGACATTTACCGTATACGATTCATTTTGAAACTAGCCCCATGAACAATCTAGTGTGGTGGGGTCTGGAGATCTTGGAGGCCAATTAAAAGGACTACTGCGACCAATCCAAAACCCTAGAAATCTTTTGTTTAATTGTTATTTGACCTGATGAGCGGAATGTGCATGAACTACATCCTGCTGATGCCACTATTGCAATCTGATATTTACAGAAACATCCTGTTTGTAATTCATTTTGTAAAAAATCGAAGTAGTGGTCTCTTGTGAGGCGATTCTCCATGAATAAAAAAACAATTAAATATCTATCGAGCATGCCACACCACACGTTCACCAAAAACTTATATTGAAAATTACTTTCGACTGTTGTTCGATTCTCGATTGACCATACATGAGAGTATGAGACTGTACTCTCGGTACATGGCTGGATACAAGTGGACCTACCCTATAACTTGAAAACAAATAAAAATCAGATAAGAACATATGGGTTTTTTCATATTGTTTTCACGTGTATGATACACTTCTGGTCTATTCCTCCTGACTCACCCTGTATGGCATATAAATTTGATTTTACATACAAAATATGATCTAAACATTTATTTCTAAAACATAAAACCAAATTTGATTTCTGACAAATTAGGTGAACAGGAGAAGGTGACTTTTGCATCTAGGCCCCTCATTTTGCGTGATTTGGTATACTTACATTACAAAGCTAATCTTTACTTATTCCGTTTTTTCTCTGCACTCTCCTCTATTATTAGCAACGTGACAAACCTTTAACAATATCGAAAATGAACCTTAAGAAGGTGAAGGCGTTATTAAAGTCCGAGAATTATAAAAATTAATTTTCATTAATTAATATCCGACCCACCGGAGAGTCCCAAACGGAATAAGTCAAATAATGCGAAGAAGTTATTTAAAGTGATTTAAAAAGCGCTTAAACTAAAATTGAAATTCACCCTCCGCTTGAGCAGACGAGACGCGCCCGCATTTCCATTTAATTTTTATACCGCGAGTATTAAGGCCGCGACGGCAGGGAAAGAATAAAAATATTCCAATACAGGGGGATGACTCCCGAAACTTTTTTGATTGACAGCTGCTGCGATCCAATCAAAACAAAATTGAGGATATGGAGCATACCGGGACTCTTTGCGATATTACCAGCATATTCACTATACGGGGTTTGATATATGTGTATGGGAAATATAATATAACTTAGTTAACATATACCTTGATTTGTTTGTTACAGTGATGTAAAAAATTAAGCGTAAAGTTAGTAGGTATTTCATAAACATTGTTGATTTTCATCACAAGATATTAAATATAAAATTTGAGAGATTATTCTAAAACCCGTGTATGGGCAATTTATTGCAACAAAGTCTGTTTTGTGTTCATAAAGAAATCGGGCGAATAGATCAAGTAATACATCACTTTCTGTGTAATGTTTAGAAGGCTATGGAAGTGGGTGATATGCTAGAAAATATACAAGGACAACGCAGTAAGAGATATTGCGGACCAAACCATATAAGGAGGGTCAATAACCCGCCTAATCATTCCTAACCTATTTTTTTTTAAACAAGGAATAATTATTAGCATAAAAAAGTACTTTATCAAACGAAACCAGGTTAGGTTAAATCGAAAATACTATATTTATGGCTTTCGAGTTAGATCCGGTTTAACCAGAAGTTTACACTTTTGGGAAGATAGGGACATGTAAGCCGTTTTGCTCTAAGACGTACCGTTACAAAGCTAGAAACTGTCAAAAGTTCAAAAATGTCATTTTTCAAAAATCGATATCCCGAAAACTATTAAGTTTAGACTTATAATGTACCTTATCAAAAATAGTTGTTATTTTATTTAAACCAAGGGTATAGTATTATAGGGTATTCTATTTAAAAAACGAAAAATGGTATCAACTCCAGCCAAACGACTTACCCTATATTCATAAAAGTATAATAAAATAAAAATTTCTTTACTACCAATTAATTTTTCTATTGAACTATTTTTAATAACTCTTACATTTTCTGAGAAAAGGTACAGGGTCATCTTACAGTGGTACGACAGTTGCACTGTGATGATGGTTTTTTCTAAATATTTTCAAAATATTTGAAGATAATGTATTATTAGTAGTATTGAATGTTAAATCAATGCTAGTTTAAGTGCGTGCCCAAAATCGTATTTATTCAACAGCCCAACATTTAATAACCTGTAAGTTCATAAAAATCTAGTATTTTAGACAACATATTTACATAAAATTTTCTTCCTAAAATCGCGTAAGTAACCGCATCTTAAAATATCTACATGATGTTTTAGAACACTATAATAATATAAGAACGAATCGTGTGTTTTATATTGCTATAAATACAGCAAAAATTAAATTAAATTGATATAATTGCACATTTCTAGAAGTCTTAAACACGAATGTGACCTTCATATCTTTCAAAAAGATTTTAAATTTTAAAATTGGTATAAAAACGTAACGACTACAACAAATAATAATACTTAATCAATTGTCTGTGAAAACGTGTTCATTTTTTAAGTTTTGTGAAAATCCCCAAAATATAGCATATAATTATTTGAAATATCAAGCGTATCCTATTTGTTTTGTAAATTTTCTTGACAGAGAGTATGAAATAAACAAAACAACGACCTGTTTAGATTCATTCAAGTTAACTTAAATTGCTGAATTTGTTTGCAGGTTTATTTACCTCCCTATATTGCATCTGCTTATGTATATAATCGTATTTATTGCAAAAAAAATATAATTATAGAATATACAGGCAGTGGCGTAGGCAGCATTTTCGGGCGGAGGGGGCGAACTATCGGGGGGGCGGAAATCGCGGAGGTAAAGCGCCGCAGGCAAAAAATTTTTGAGACCACGCCCAAATTTCGTAGGAATTCACCTTTATGCTCTCTAGGGAACAGGGGTCTGGCCCCAAATGAAGTTAAAATCCGCTATATATAAAAAAAATAAATTTATTGTGATGAGACGCTCTCAAAACCGTCTTATTAAGTTTATTACTATCACTCTTCTTTACTAAAAATAAAATAAGACCGATCTTGTTTTTTAAGAATTATTTTTAAAGTAGCAAAGGGGCGGCAGGCCGAGGGGGCGGGGGGGGGGGGGCGGTCGCCCCCCTTCGCCCCCCTGTGGCTACGCCACTGTATACAGGGTGTTACTTAATAAGTATCCGATATTTTACAGGACGATTCCTCAGTTATTTATAAGGTGAAAAGTTCATATAAGCATGGGTCCGCAAGCCCCTCATTATTGAGATGCGGCAGGGTGTTAAAAATTTATTTTTATTTTTGTTTTTCCTAAATAATTTTTGAAATAATTTCTATTTTCTAAATTGGTATTTAGGGATTTTTTAATATGAGAAATTCAAATTTGATCTTAGTTTGGCCCTTAATTGTAGGGGGCGCCTACAGGTATTTTTCTCTTTTGGGGAGTCACAACTTTTACGCATATGTACAGGGTGATCCCCTATAATGTCGCCCCCCTTTAACTTTTTTATTTTAAGTTTTCCAAAAAATTTAAAAGTATGGTTATGTAGGTAGGTACTGAACTATTTGTACTATAAAGACAATTTGAAAAATGACCCGAATACAAGGAGACACGAAAGATGTATTTTTTTTAAATGGATCACTCTATATATGAATTTATTTTTCGACTCCTTGTAAAGTTCTAAACATAATCGATATATCATACCAGATACCTAAATTCAACCGTTTCTGAAATATTCGCATTTGAAACATTATCATCAAATATTTTTTTAAACAACTGTTACAAATCAAGAAGCCTTAGGATAACAAAATGTTTGTTGAAAATAAATACCCATAGTGACAGTATGTCAATATTGTTATAGTTGTCTTGTTAAGTAAGTAAAAATGCCGCACTCAGGCAGAGAAAGACAAATTATTTTAACTTATTATATTAAAAATAATTTAAATTGTCGCGCTGCCCTTAGAAATATGATAGAAGATAGTCCCGGTATGCTTGTCTCAAGTCGAAGAACGTTCACATATATATAATATAGTAAGTTTCAAGAAAATTTAAAAAGGAAAAAAAGAACTATGAACGGAGATGAAAATGCAGAATTAAAAATTTTGCTAGCCATAGAAGATAATCCAAATAATTCCATAAGAAACATTTCAAAAGCATTATAAGAAACAGAAGATAATGTTCAGAATACCTTATACGGGAAAGCCCAAAGAACGCTTAAAAAATGGGATTTAAAGCCATATAAGATTAAACCCACCATAGCGTTGCGTGAGAAATTTGCCTCGTCGGTAAACAAGATTTGATTTTTAAAAAAAGGATTTTAAATAAGGCATTGGAGAAACCAACGCCAGGAGTTAATACGTAATGGAAAATCAGGAGGGAGGAGTGCCTGAACTCTTTTAATGTATTAGGGATATAACAAATTATCAATTAAAATTTTCCATACTAGAGCATAAGAATGTTTAACGTCAGCGCTATTTTTCTGGTGCTTGTTTCCGGATGCTCTCCTGCCAGATTAAGAACTGCTTCCTCGGTTTCTTGGGTTCTTACCGTCCGATGTGCACCCGACAGATGAGTAGTTTTCTCAAACCTTCCTGTTTCCCTCAACCGAGCGTGGATCTTTGAAAACGTTTTTGAAGTAGGAGTTGTGCGCTTCGGATAACGCTCCTGATACAAACGTTTAGCCTCATATGCATTTCAGTTAGCAAGTCCGTATGTAAAATGTTTGTCAGTATACTCAGCATTGGTAAACTTTACCATTTTTTAACAAATAATCACAATAATAATAAATAAAACCATTTAACTATGCGTCAAGATATTATTTTTGACATGACACAAAATAAACATTGGCATATCTATACTTACTAGCCTACTTGATACATTTATTTTTATGTTTTTAAAATTGTTTCACTTTCTGAAAAACACACAAGCATCGAGTAATTTAAATCAAAGTATCTCGAAAACGGCTACTTGTAGCGACTTTCGACAAGCATACCATTTTCACCGTAAAAATGATAGAGGAGTCGATTTTTCTTAGAAAATGTGATACATACATGCACGAGAAAGTTGTGACTTCCCAAAAGAAAGAAAGACCTGTAGGTGGCGCCCCCTACAATTAAGGGCCAAGCTAAGTTGAGATTTGAATTTCTCATATTAAGAAATTCCCAAATACCAATTTTCGTAAAAATATAGACATTATTTCAAAAATTACTTACGAAAAACAAAAATAAAAATCAATTTTTAGCACGCTGTATCTTAAAAATGAAAGGCTTGCGGACCCATGCTTTTATGAACTTTTCACCTTATAAATAACTGAGGAATCGTCCTGTAAAATATCGGACACTTATTAAATAACACCCTGTATGTGCTTAAGTCAAAATTAAATTAACTTGAGAAACAGTAGGAGAACGGCTGTTGACCAAGTGTTGAACAACTTCACTTGGGTTGTTTTTCGAATTTTTTACTGTCCACAGGTATTTTTAAGAATGTAATATCTAAATATTATAAACAAACGCTAAAATGTTGTTTCGTATAATTTACATCACTTAATTCCTCTTGACATTATTGCAAAAATGCTGAATACCCACCAAAATGCCGTCATTTAAAGACAATGCCGGCTAGTTTACAATGTTTATATAAAATAAATACACGGTACCGGTACCAATTGTTTTTCCGCAGTGGTTCCCATGGTGCTGCCGCGAACAATGGTTGCATCCAGTGATCCATTGTTCCATACTTCGGGAGGTGTCATTAAAATAATAACTGCAATTTCCATTTTTTATTGTTCAGTTTTATCTTTTTTATTGTCAATGTTTTTTTTATAATAGCAGGATGATTATAAATGGTAAAATTGCTTAAGCATGTAGATCTTTTTTTATATAAATACTATTATTATTTACGTCCGTTAAAGGTAAAAATGTCCCTTGAATTTAATAATTCATAAACACACCAATCAAATAAAATATGCATACATTTAAATTAATCATCATAACTATACTTCACGTTTCCTGTAAAAAAAAAATGTAGCTTCCTCTAAGTAGTTTAGCAGATCACTAACTTTAGCAATATATCGTTGGCCTGCAGCAAAAACTCCCTTAGTCAAACGGTAATCAGGAAAAAGGCAAATGCACACTCCGTTTAAAATTTATTTTATATTCAACAAGGTAAGTAACATCTAATCTGCAATATTTTTCTTATTATAAGTAAATCGATATTCAACATTTTTTACGGTTTGAAAGATCATTCTTTGTTTGGTGGTACGCAGGCTCTTAAAAAAGCTAGTGGTATACTACTGAGAAAGCCGAGAAGGCAGGGACATAACAATCGGGTGGCAGGACTGACAAAAAGCACTGCTATTTTACTACTGTAGAACAATCGTTTTTAAAATTAAAATTATTAAACATATAAAACTTAAGGAATCCCACGGGACAAAAAGGTTTCAGAATTAAGCAATACTGGTGGCAATTAATCTGTGACGTTCTACATATTAAGACAGTATATTGTGTAAATGAAACTACCTGCATATACAGGGTCCGCCTTATAAAACGCCTCAGGTTCGTATCGTCCATAATTTTTAAATTTCAAATTCGTGCAGCATACCAACCGAGTTCTCTAAAACTGTTTATAATTTTGGTGTCCAGAGAAAAAGAGATAATTTTCCAAAACAACTTGATTTCCTGGAATATTACTTTACCAATATATTAAATTAGTGATTAGAGTTTAAGATTAAATTAGCTTTAACTTAAGCTATATCAAATTTGTATTAGTCCTTCAAAAAGAAACAAGTAACATTTAATTTTTCGTCCAAAAATTTAATATAAGAATATATGCCCTAAAATGGTTTTCCAAATTATACTACATATGATGTTGTATGCAGTAGGTAAGTTATTATAATGATAATTATACATTGAAGAAATAGTTCATACTTTCAGTGGAGCCAAAGTAATGTGAATGGAACAATGCAGTCTTCCTCCACAGCATAATAATTGCAAAAGTAAATAAAAAGCTCCCAACATATTTCGAATGCTACAGTAGGTACTCATCATAAGGGGATGCTAAAAAAGGATTGTACAAAGTAAAGAACGAACAATGAATATAAAGTAGAAGTTTAAGTAGGACTTACCTAACATCGAGTTTAGCGAACCTCTAATGTGAGTTGTCTCAAGTTAATGAGTACCTACAACTCTACAGGATCAGAAATGTAAAGTTAAAGACTTGGTGTACGAACTGGTCATATTAATATCTTAATTGTATTGAGATTCAGACATAAATAAAGTTTTGATTGTAAGTGTGAAATTTTGATAAATGAAGAAACATGGATAAAGATAATAAATTGAGCTATAACATTTGAAGGAAAAAGGTTTCTTGTTATGAGAGTTTTTAGATTTTTTTGAACCTATTAAATTTTAACTTTAATATAAAGATTAAAATATTACTTTAATTGTTGAAAAACAATTCAATATATTTATTTTTAGTATTGCGAACTAACGTGGTGATATGGGGCTATGCCCCATCTTTTAGAAAAAGAGTAAAATTGTTTCATGTTAGAAAATTTTAAATATAACCTATGCTTAATCACAACCGTGATATCTGCTGCAACGTGATTGTTGGAGTGAGGTTAATATAAAGAAAATAATGATATCAAAGACGTATAACCAGGTATTAATATTAGAAATACTAAAATTAGAAAATACAATTGAGGGGGTCAGTGGAAAAGTGGTACAAGTAACATTAACATGATTTAGAGTAACTAAAGGTCAAAGTTAATGACTATTAGTAAAATCCTAGTAAAAGTACCTAAGTCCAAGAATGGCTACGTATATCTATTTAAAAAATTCTAATATAATTTGGAATTGTATACTTAGGTTTAAAAAAAATTGCATTTTTCTGAAAAAATTAAGTTTTCTCACTTGTACCACTTTTCCATACATGATGATTTGGAGTAAAACAAGTATAAGTGACATGAAAAATACTTTATTTAAAAATTCTGATTTAAAGAAGTGAAAAAAAGTACATAATGACACCCTGACTAATCTTCATCAGACTCTTAAATAATCCTGTCACTTTCATCTACTATGTCTTCGTCATGTAATTTTTCTCTTCTATACTGCCAGGACCTGCTTTTGATTTAGTTTTTAGTTGATGTGACAGATTTTTGTAGAAAGTGTGGTACACCGGAGGCACAAACTGCAACAGCTCTTGAAGATTTTGCCATTTTAGGAATTTAATTTTTGGTGCCTCATTATACAATAGGCAAAGTTTTTCTGCTGCTGGCCTTCCTTTTCTTTTTAGGGCCCAGTCTGCTTCATAAAATTCGAAAGATTTACTTAGCGTGTCTTTAAATTTTATTGTAAATGGTTGATCTTTTTCAACTCTTATCCATCTAATTTGTCTCCAGGCAATCTTCCTTTTTTCTTTGTCATTGCGAACAATGGAAGTTATACCTTCAAGCTTTGAAAATGAGAAAAAGTCTGCCGATGTCATTTGTGTTACAGAAAATTTCTTGCTACTCTCTTTAATGGCTCTATTCTATTCACTAGGTACTTAGGTACGTATACGTACTCAACGTGGCGCTTGTGCTTCTCAATTAATGCAAAGTCTCCATTGCACTCCATGTAAGTGTGCCCCGGCTCTAAGAACTTGTGGTCCACAGATTGTATGTCAAAATTTTGAACAACGAACATCCAAAATTTTAATACATTTTTATTCTTATTTTGGCCCCCGCATGAGTCACTGAAGGCTATAATGTTTTTTGTTGACTTTGGCAGTTGCTGAACAAAATTTAATAAACAAGACGCCACCTCGGAAGATCTTCTACAAGCGATACACGAACATGTAACCGCAAATTAGCTATTAAAACGTACTCACCATTCTCCATTTTAGTATAAAATACCAAGATTATTATTTTAAAGTCACTTTAGTCACTGGCAAAACACCTCAACGTATCCTAACATGAAGGCACGTTTTACTAATTTACTAAATAGAAAAATGGTATAAGTGCACCTGTACTACTTTTTCCCAAACGAAAAGAGCTTTTAAGAGTTGAGCTTGAGCTACTGATTTATAGATGGCGCTAAGATGTTGGAATAGCACTTGTACCATTTTTTTTCTAAACAGATATACACTTTAACTAACTTGTGGTGCACTTATCTCCCATAATTGAAAAATGTTACTTGTACTACTTTTCCACTGACCCCCTCAATTGTTTTACAAAAAAAGAAAATTACTTTGATCTGTTGTACGTTTAATCTTCTAATGAAAATCGCATAAAGTCAACTGGATTAATAAAAGCAACGTTTTTTCTGTTATAACACTAAACTTTGTAAAATATTGTTCTAGGTATTGAAAGTTGTATCAAATTTAATATTGTTTTATGAGTACCTAGTGCTGTTCATACAGTAACTACAACAAACAGAGAAGCCAGTTATCAACTCCGCGCTTTTTCCGCAGATTGTTTTTAAAAGTAGTCAAGTTTACATGACCCCGTACTTTCGAGCTTTCCCAATAAACTATTGATTTTTAAAACATTGCACACCGTGTCCTATTAAATATGTAATACTCTTTCAAGCTGTAAACAAAGTTAACTATATTTTTAACAAACAATATTGAAGATTGAAATTTGAGCAGTGCCTAACTCCGCCCGCATAATTATTCCAAAAATAGTGACCTCTCAGGTATGTTAATCCTGCACCCCAATTCCGCCCCGAAATATATATTATAAATATATACTTATATTGGTTAAACAGCGCTAACACGGCATCTAATCCACCTTTTTGGTTCAATTCGCATTACCTGCAATGTACAATCAAAGTGTAAATTTGTAATTTTATATACATTAAAGGTTCCTAATTGATTTGTTTGTTTTATTTCGCATTAAGGATTAGGAGCGGAGTTAGGTAGTTAGATAAGGGAGCGAAAATATTTCGGGGCGGAGATGGGTACTGTCTGTCCTCGTGTACCTGGCGCCGGGCGGAGTTGGGAATCGCCCTGAAATTTGACCTACGTTTTCGAATATGCCATAAATTTGGAACGGAGTATAAGTATTCTTTGTATTATAATAAATTAAAGTGTAGTCTACACTATACCTGCTATTAGAAAACTAGCAACATTAACCCTAAAAGTAGTATTTATAAATAGCTAATGTTTAAAAAATATTCTCGGTCTATTAATGTTAAGTAAGCAATGTCTTTTCATAATCCGTCCCTCTGTCCTGACTTAAACTAATTATATTCTTGTTACGGCTGAAATAACATAAATCAATCTTACCATTAAAAGAATCTGCAGATAACAGACGATGACTATGGCCATTGCCAAAAAATATTATACTTTGTATTATATTCTTTGCCATGGCACATTTTACATTTATGTTATCGTCATGAGCAGGCGGCTTATTCTGGCGCATTCGCCAGTGCATATTTTCCATAGGTTATAATGACTTGGCAAGCAAGTTGGTTTAAAAAGTATTACACACTTTGTATGTGATGTATGATTATATGATATATGATTTTTTAAACTTTTTTAAAATAATTTTTTTATTGTTTCAGAAAATGGACTTCCAAGACGACTTAGAACAGCTTACACCAACACACAACTTTTAGAATTAGAAAAAGAATTTCACTTCAACAAATACTTATGTAGGCCTAGAAGAATCGAAATCGCAGCTTCATTGGACTTAACAGAACGACAGGTAAAGACAGTATTTTATTATAAATTCAAAAGAAAGGTTACTTATGCAACTATTGTCAGTAAGGACGATATACTGGTTCAAGACAATGTGGAGATTGAGCACTGAGCATCTGACACTAGTAAATATTTATCGTACTTCATGCTAATCTGGTCTTTTTTGACTAAATTTTCATTAAGTCAACGAAAAATAATTTTTAAAAAATATGCTATAATGTTGATTGTTTTGTTAAGTGTGGCATAACGACATGCAATCGGTGGATTTATTAATAACAGCTAAAAAAGTAGTCCTATTTCATCATCCCTTCCATCCTTTGCAATCTTTGCTTTGCATCTAAGGCCGTACTGCTTAGCGGTAGGGCCTAATATCTATCGGGTATCAGTAAATGCCAGCATTATCAATCAATCAGTTATTCCGTCATCTTTAAGAGTCGTTACAAGTAATGTGATTCACCGCTAACTTATCCACTTTCTTCAATAATTCACGCAATGGGTTTTATGGAACAGCACAAGAAATTTATGGTTGAAGCGTATTTTCAAAACGGGGTGAGAGTCAATGGTGAGTGGCAATAAAATCAGCGTTTGTGCATGGACGATTTTCGGGAAAATTTTCCTAACGTCGCTTTTACTGCTGGGTATTTTTATCATTGACTGAGAACAATAGAAGAAACGAGTTCTATGTAACACAAAAAGAGAGCTGGAATACCACGTGTAGGAACAGCAGAAGTTCTTGCAAACGTTGGTGAAATAATTAAAAATACGCTAACAAAATGTGTAAGACGCCTGTCCCAAGAAGTGGGATGATCTTATGGAGCATGCAGTACTATTCTTAAAAAACCGTTAAGTTTGTTTCCTTATAAAGTGCAAGTATTTCAAGAAATACGACCCCTGCAGATTCTGAAAGACGCAGGAATTACTGTCAGTGGTTTACCCAAAATGTATTGGAAATACATGATTTATTAGACCTGACATTTTTTTCTGATAAAGTCTGGTTCCACGTCACCGGTTATGTGAATTCTCAGAATACACGCATGTGGAGTAGTGAAAATCTCCACTTGTTTGGAGAGTCCACATTGCACTCAAAAAGTAGTCTGGTTGACTGTTTTCCGAAGAATAATAAATTGTTGCTCCTATTTTTTTCCATGACACAGTTACAGTTTTGGTTATTCTCAACAGGACGGTGTAACCGTCCTGCATCCGACGAAACTATTAATTACGGAGTTTTTTCGACAAGAGATTAATCAGTTTTCGAACAAACATTGAATTTTACCCAGATCGCCTTGTTTGACGCCTATGGATTACTTAATTTTTCCTCATTTTAAGAACAATATCTTTAAAATACCAGTTGAAGGTTTAGAACAGTTACAAGAAAGGATTTATCCAAGAATGTGGTAACAACTCTCCAGAAATGCTGGTCAATGCTGTCCTTAAAGTTGAAGATTTATTGTTAAGTGACATTGTTTGCTGACAAAAGCATTTCATTAGGTACAAAGCCATCTTTACTTCCGGCATGATAACGCGTTTTCCTCTAGAATACGATGTACCGAAAGTACAATTTGTACTGTCTACCCAACCATACTTAACAACATCATGAGTAGCAAACCAACTTTCGTCTAAATAAACTATACTTTTATTGAATTCAAGGTACTCCTTTATTTTGCGCAAATAGTCCTGTCGTAGTTCAATGATACGCGGGGATTCCATTATAACAACTGAATTATCCAATTTTTTTATGTTTAAAGTCACATTTTAACAAAACAGCACGCAATGTTTCTAAAGATTGTTACTTATAATCAGGGTAACCTCGCAATTTATCACGAACCAGTTCTAAAGTTGACACTATATTATCCTCGTAAAAGTTGTAAGTATTTCGCAGAATGAAACCCCTTGTAGTATTGTCAACCGTTTTAAATTTTTGATTTATTGGTTTACGCTTTATGTAATGGCCGGTTACAGTCCCCAAATTAATTACGTTAATAATTCTCATGAAACCCAAGCTGTATTAATTCATTACAAGTACATTCTTGAACAAAGCGCATATTCAGTTTTTCCCGGATTTTCTTTTTTTAAACACGCGTACATATTTAAAATAATTCGTTGACATTGAACATGTAAATCTTTGTTTCTTAATTACGGACTTATTTCGCTCTCGATGGCCGACTCTGGCACCGACTCATTATATTCCTGCGATAATTCACCTTGACCTTCTGTTTTTAAATTGTCGCCGAAAATCCATAGTGATATAATAGAATATAGGTACCCAGTACTTGTCTGAAACCACACAATTATAGCAGAAGATGAAATATCTAAATTACAGTAAATCGTTTCAGCCAGTCACGCCGCTGTCCGATTCCCAATATCGCATACCTCAAACATCAACTGATTTTAAAGCTGATAAGGAATCACCAAATTGGCAGAACCTTTAACTATTTGCTGTGCTTCTCTACAGCATATAAATTTGTATTTATTTGCTGCTCTATTAATTTTCCCAATCGGAAAAAATAGTTCGCACTTTAAATTGCCAGTGGGCCTCAACGGTCTATCGCCAGGGTGTTGCCAGTTCTACAAAGTTTCCGTAAGTGCAGGGTTTGTTAATTGTTTATTTTTTTTGTTTTACAACAGTGAAATTCCTTTTTAATTTGATTTAAACTATTTTTGTATAAATAATATTTCTGAAGTACACTAAAAAAATTATTATAATATTCATGAATGGCTTATTCCTTCTGTCTTTGACACTGAAAATTTCTTGGTTCAAAGTACATTTGCAAACTAGCTTTCAACGAGAGTTACTGACTATCAATTAAATACTGGTATAAAAGAAAACTTTTAATAATGAAAACTTCAGAATTTAAAGACAAGATCTGACAATCCCGATTATGATGCCGGTTCCTTTGAAGCCCGGTCGAAGTGTTTTTATGTTATCAAACTGTCTTTGGAAAAAGTATAAAGTGAACTTGACCAGCAAATAGTGTAAGTTATAATAATATGTTGACAAGAAAGTTTGTACACTAACCTATACGCTGGGTAATAAATATTTATGTCTTATTTGGGATTTAGTTCGACTAGGAATTAAAATCAGCGGTAATAATGTGAAAAGAAAATCATTTCCCTACAATCGAGCCCAAAGTGCAGTTTTGCGCTTCCAACAGAAAGCGCAAAGTAGCACTTTTCCGAGGAGCAAGCGTTTTGTTCACTTTGCTGCTCGCCGAGCGACAAAGTAACCAAAACCCTCGCTCTCCTGATTACCTTGACAACCATCATAAAGCATATGATATTCCTCATGTTTAACCCAATTTTGACAGTAGGCGTCTAGGGGTGTTTATGCATTAAATACATTTTAGTAATTTAGTAATGAATAAATATAAATATATTTTATAACTTTGCAGAAGACCAAGCGAAAGTGCGCTAGTTAGAAATGGAAATGGCCGAAACTAACAATTTTTATACTTCTCTAATTTTTAAATAAAACCCAAATACCACCAGGTCTTTATGCATTTACCAAGAAAATTCTTTACAAATATCTTAAAACAAATAGTTAACAAATTGTTTTCTCCGTCATAATAAGCTACAAATAACCTTGCACGTTCTCAACTGTCGCCACACTAATGAAAAATCCCAGTCTCCTAACCTATTATTTCGCAAGAAATTAATGTAAAAAGGCAAAAAGTTACGAGGCGTCTCGAGTTGGGTGTAATATGTTGTTCTGTTCAAAGATCGATCATTAATCAGAGCAAAATCCATTAAGAAGGACGCGACGGCAACTATTCGATCTATTAAGCGGGTTTTACTTAAACTGGAAATAATTGGAAATTGTCTTATATCTCGGCAATTTAATTTTAGATAATTGGAGTAAACAAGGTATCTGAGTAATATTAGATTTTTTGTGGGTTGCCGATACAAGAAGTAATTAATAATCAAATTGTTGAACAAATAATACCTACCTTTTCAGAAGACAAAGGCGCCTTTTTAGAGGGTAGGGTATACCCACAGTATTTAATTAATTATTATACAATAAGAAGCAAAAAATATTAATATTGCTCAGACTTAATTTATAACTTTCAGAAACATCTTCTTTTGGTTCAGGTTAATATGTTAGGCCTTAAAAGTATAGATAGTTAGTTAGGTATGCTTCATTTACAATTTACTAACCTATTGATATTCCAGTGAGCATTTAGAAATCCTAATCCTAAAAATCAGATCTTGCATTTCTGTAACAACTGCATGCACAATCCTTACGCGGATATAAAATAAGATTTTTTAATAGATATTTATATTTAATACAGTAAATAAAACTCCAATACCAATCCTGGTTATTCCATACACCATGCATGAGAGTCTACTATGTTAATCGCCGAGTACTGCTACAGAAGCTTCAGCACTATGACATTCCTAACACAGCACATGCATGGTTTTCATTGTATCTCTACGGAAGATCGCAGGTTGTGTTCATTAATGAAAGATGCTCTGGTTTGTCGGGTGTCGAGTTTGGGGTGCCTCAAGGTTCTGTGTTGGACCCTATCTTGCTTTCATTGTATAAAGACGATCTTAGAGTGGCCAGTTTACACTTTCGCGGATGACACCCCTTTTTTGTGGCATTCAAGCAATGGTGAACTTTTAAAGATCCAGATCTTTAAGAAATTAAAACTTGGTGTAATTGATGTGATGAATTAATTCCCCTTGTTGTGACTTTAAATATAATGTTCTTGAATGATAAACGTGTTTCATTCGTTTGTAGGTGAATATTGAACAAGCTATGAACCTACAAGAGTATTTATTATGCTACATACGGGTTAGCAAAACATGACTGAGATGGGTTCAGTCAGGTGTTACTGTATGGCCTTAATCTAAGCTTGCATTTACTTAACAGGGGTTTCCAAAACGTCTAAAGAGGGTTTACTGAAGCAGTCACGATTCTGAGATATGATAGCCGCTTCTTTCAATTTCCTCTTTTGTCAATGTTCTTCCTTGAGTATAATTTTGGCTTCTGACCACTGAAAGTGGTAGCCATTGGGTCCCAGCGTGATTTACTGCACCGGATCTGTTTGTCTTCATCAAGTTGCTTCTTAGGATTCTTTGGAACTAAATACTGCTCGAAGTTATATTGTTATCCTAATTTTCGAATTTTTTCGGAGATTCCCCTGACATATGACATATTTATAGTGGGTCCAGCTTCGACGTCATCTTTCTGTCTATTGGTATAATTCTGACGCTTCTTGGTGGCCTAGTCTACTAGTCTGGTGGGATAGCCATTTGTGTTAAGGTCCTTTTTGACGTTGTTAACTTCTTGTGGAAAAGCTTTCTGGGAGTTGAGGAGAGTGAACACAACTGTTTTTACTATTCCATGTTCAGTGCAATTTGAATGATTTGAGGAATAATTAAGGTATTGACCTGTGTGGATTTGCTTCCTGTATGAGGATGTTTGTATGGTATCGCCGTTTTTCTGTACAATGACGCCTGGGAACAGCAGTTTGTTGTTTTCTTCTTTCTCCATAGTAAACTTGATTGTTGGCGCCGAGTTATTCATGTGATGTAAAAAAGCTTGTGGTTCGCCATAGCTTCCATTCCAAAAAATAAATGTGTCGTCTACATAATGCAGCCATAGTTTCGGTTTAATTTTTGCCTTCTCAATTGCCCGAGTTTCAAACCATTTCATATAAATGTTGGCGCGATTACTGTAAAGAGGGATGATCCCATCGGTAGTCCGACCAATTGGCTGTAGAATCTATCTATTTCTTGGAATTAATTATTAAGCCAGCATTTCAGTAGGTCTATTATGGCGTTGATGAGTAGTGATGTTCGTTCCTCAAGGGTTTGGTCCTTCCCAAGTTTCCTTCGGATGACCTGAAGTGTATCCTTAACTGGGACGTTTGTATAGAGACTCTCGACATCGAAACTGACAAATCGATCATCTGGTTGTATTCTCTTTTCACTTATGATCTCATCGAAATGCTGCGAGTTTTTCACGAATGTGATATGTCCTTGTAGTAGTTTTGGTATTGGAAGCAGAAATCTGGATAGTTCGTATGTTGAAGAATTTCGTAAAGACATGTTGTCGTTGTGTATTTTTGGTAAACCGTATAAATGTGGGGTTTTGATGTAATGTGGTGTAAAGCGCGTTCGTCTTCTATTTGGAATGTATCTTGTCTTGGATAATATTCAAATTGAAAATAAAGCAACCAGGGCAATTAATAGACTTTAAACTTAAAAATGTTGTTTGAATCCCATATGAGATATAATATTGCATTTTGGGCATACTGTAATCAACATCTTTTAAATTTTGTTTTCGTTCTCCAGGAAAGAGCGCTCAGGTATATGGGTGCGGCAAAAATCGAGACCATTGTCAGCCATAATTCAGGAAGTTTGGAATTTTAACGGTAATATGCCTATTCATTTTAGAAACCGTATGTTTAATACAGAGGGGATATTGAAATAATAATACGCAAAATATATACAGTACTAGGCAAAGTTCGGCTTCCAATTCCTAGATCGGCTCTCTAATTTACGAAAGTTTAAAGGTGTATTTCCGCAGAACTATGAGAGACCTTTAGGTTCAAAAGGCATATTATAGCCTGGACGAGTATTAGCGAGATAGAGTTTAATTTTAACTTGATTGTAATGTGTTTTATTGTTTACAACCAGATAAAAAAAGGCCTGAAGCTCATGTTATGCTTAAAATTTGGTTATAGCATTTCCACAGTCTTTATTTTCTCAATTGGTGGAAGCATGTATATATCTTTTATAATTTGAACTCCTAGTTGGTAAGGTCATCCATAGCAAGTTTTGTTTTTGTTCATAAGGCCTGTTTGCTCTATAGAATGGGGGGAATAAGGAGCATATGCAGTTTATTGTTTATCGTGGATGCTCCTCAGCTGTTATACGAGCTTAGCAGGGGGGTTGAGTTGCTCGAGAATCGATAGTCACCTCCACCATGTCACGAACTGGAGTTGTTTTCCCAGCGGGGCGCCTGGAGGAAACCCAGCATGTCTCGTTGGGGCGCCGTCGGATTTTATTGTACTGAGGGGCTTTACGCGATCCCGACCTAAAGGGGATTACTTTAATACGATCCGGAGGATCGCTGGATAGGTGAGGACTTAGGAGCGGGGCTTCGGATCTATGTGACTTAAAAACACTCCTGCAGTATCTAAGGAAGATCGGGAGAGGGGCTTTGGGTCTATATAACTTGAAAGCACCCCTGAGGGGTTTTTAGGAAGGATCAGAAGAAGGGAATTTTGCCCCTTACCCTTAGGAGTACAATCCTAAGGGTAAGGGAGGTGACCAGGCCGGAAAGATGAAAGTTCCTGGTTAATTCAATATAAGGGTATTTATACCCAGAAAGTAGGTACTGATGTTTGTTTAAATGATCTTGACCTTAGATTGTACAGTGATCTACGGTCTCAAAGCACAGTGATCGAGAAGTGCGAAAGTGTAATTATTTATGTTGTGGCGTCATTTTGTTGACAATATGCCGAACAACACTTAATAAGAGCCTCTGTTATAGTTCTGATTTGGTTTTACGATTTCCAGTATATTTATTTTCTCCATTAGTGGAACTGTGTATATCAATTGTAATTTCGACTTTTTTGACTCCAAATTGGTTGGATCTTCCATAATGACTTTTTTTTTTATAAAGCCTGTTTACTTTATATTGAGGGGCATATTACATTGATTAACTGTTTCATAGAAAATATTGTTTAAATAAAAAAAACATGTTTTACGTTGTTTTAGGTTAAAGTATGGTTTCAAAATCGTCGAATGAAGCACAAGCGACAATCTCTCGGAAAAGGTGAAGATGGAGACGACAAGGACTCAGTCACTAGCGAAGGAAGTAAAAGCGCCAAATTATCAGACAAGTTTTTAGATGACGAGTTGTCTAAAAAAAGTTGTCAAGGTTGCGAAATGCCTTCCACAGGTAAGATATTAATTACTTACACATACAGACTACAGAAGTACTGTACATACTGTATACTTGAACGACAGGATCATTTTAAGAATTATACCAGTAAGACTGACACATAGACTTAATTTGTAATTTTATGCAGATTGAGAGACTAAATTAGGAATGGGATAATCACTTGAAATTATTTTTATTCATCACAGCATTGTGAGCACCTAAAATATTTTACGTTTAAAAGCCCTAAAAGTTTCACCGAAGAAGTTTTTGCCACACATTTCTTGTTTTTAACATAATCAGTTTTTTTTTGTCTAGATATACGTCCTAGCAGATCTTAGATTACATCATACATTAAGACAATTTTGACCAAAATTATAGGGAGCAAATAAAACTTAACATATCATTAAGCATAAATAATACACTAGGTACTACTTTTTTTAATCCAAATATTTGCAAATTAACTGCAATTTTTTTCAGGCAGATACTTGAATTAGGTGTCTGGCTAATCTATTCCAGTTTTTTTTAATTGAAGGTTAATGTTAGCTCTTATATAGCTTTTCTTTCTAATATATACAGAGCAATTATTTTTATACAACAGCGTATCTAAAATACATTGTACCAATTCTGTGTTAATTGTCACAAACCTGTGTAATAGCAAATAATGCATTTTCAGGCTTATGTGTTGCTCACGATGAAATTCCTGATATAACGTCATCCAGGGGCAACAATAACAACACCCCTAGTGCTACCAATAATAATAGTACAGGAACGTTTAGTAGTGGTGCTAGTAGTGTTGGTAAGTATTCTCTTTTAAAAGGAGGGGTAAATCTGTAATACGCTATATTGAAGCCAAGTAGTTTGTAGTAAATAAACTATTTTAGTCTAATCAACCCCTTAATGAATTTATAGAATGAAACACTTGTTTCTAGATTTCCACTAACTTTTATTTAAAATGTGTTGACAATTGTTTAGCTTCTTCAGATGTTTATAACCGAATGAATATAACACATATACATACACAAGTATACTACGTAACCCTAAGTACATAATTAAAAAAACTAAAAATTTTGTTTACTGGTATACGTTGACGATGTATTAGCATGTTTCATAGGTACGGATAGACAATTAAAAAACTTTTTAGACTTTATTAATAGCTTACACAAAAACATAAAATTCACTATTGAATTGGAACATGATCATCCTATTAATTTCTTGGACTTAACTGTAACTTTTAAAAATAATGAACATGATTTTCAAATTTTTCATAAACCATCGTACACTGATATAACGATACACAGTACTTCTAATCATCCTTCTAATAATACACTAGGTAAATATTTAAAAATAATAAATCAAAAACTAAAAAACAAAATAAATCAGTAGTTTATCAATTAAATTGCGGCTCTTGTTTAAAATTTTATATTGGCCAAACGGACGGAGGAACCGAGTTGTCTCCCGATTACGAAAAGGTCAAAATAACCATAGGTAAATTCACTCCCAAGGGTAGGTAAGTTGTCTCCGAGGTTCGGGTCACCCTGTTAGGCCATAAACCGAGCCATAACCCTCATTAGTACACAAAAGATCTAATTTACATTCAATAGAATTTATATATTAAATATTAAAATTGTTTAAGAATTGATAATATTTTTCATCAGTACAATTTTGTTCTTATGCGTGTCAAAATAAAAATCGTTTTTTATAGAAAAAAAGAAAATTCTAATTATGCCAAACATTTATTGAGGAAAAACCATAATTTCAATAACAACTTTAAAATTTTACACTTAGACAACAGGGAAGAGATTAGATTTATTGGAATCGATGGAAATAAATAAATATAAAAATGCAAATTTACTACTAAATGATCTGGAGGATTCCCCGTTATTAAACCTTTCTCATTAATATAATTTTATTACATGACAAACGACAAAGTAACCCCGTTATTAAATCTTATTTATTGATTCTATTGTATATAATTTCTAATTAGGTACTTAGGGTTGTGTAGTATACTTTTATGTTATATTCATTCGGTTATAAACATCTGAAGAAGCCACAGTATTGGCGAAACAATTGTCAACAAATTTTAAATAAAAGTTAGTGGAAGCCTAGAATGCCCTAGAAACAAGTGTTTCATTCTATAAATTTAATGTGGATCTCCATCAAGTTACGGCTAATTCCATTTATTACCCGCTTAATGAGCTGTGAGGGTAAAAATTACATATTATCAATTTTTAATCTCTAGGTAGTGCAGGCTCATTTGACAAATTATTAGAAGAAGATTCGAGATCAAATGAAGATTGCGGAGTTCCTGGTGGTGGAATAAAATCTAAAAAGGGTGCGGGTTCAACTGCCGGAACCCCAAATACAACTAATATTAAGGTACCTAAGTAATCTTTACTATATTATTGTACTATTATGAAAAATATAAAATGACTGATAACTGTGTTAGATTGCAAAATCAATCCACAAATAATCCTTTTCAGGTGGAAAATAGTAGAAGAAATTCTCCAAATTCATGTGATAGAAAAGTTAGTTTGGGCAAGGTGTCTCCAAGTAGTAACCAAAAAGAATCTGTTAATCCTGTAGATAGCAGCACCAGTGGTTCTCCTTCCATTAATTTAAAAATGTCTCCCAAAAATGTGCCCATGGTACATGGTAGTCTCGCACCAAATTTACATTCTGGCTCAATAGGTATGTATTATTATAGTTTATAAAAAATATTATTAAATTTTAAGAACTTTATTTGTAAATAATTTTATGTTTAATTTAAAGAAATAGTCCATTCTCGAAGTGGAGTTGCAATATAGGGAAAGGGGAAAAAAAGTCAAAAAGTCTTTCTCCACTAATTTAATAGTGAGCTATTAGAGGCTCAATTTTAAAATTAAATTGTCTCTACATGTTTCGAAGGTAGTAACCTTCATCTTCAGGAGACCAAAGTAGTGCTGCAGTTATTATTAGCAGTAGAGAGAAAATTGTTGGTGGAAAATGACGTTGATGGAGCTTTTTTTATTTAAAAATATTTTGACAAGATATTAATAAAATTGAATGTAATCAGCATACTAAAATTGGAATTGAAAGTGGAATGTTATATTTAATTCAAAGTTTCTGAAGGACACTGTCAATCTGTGGTTGTGTGTGTGTTTATTTATATATAGTCTGTTCCTTAATGCGAGAGAGTAATAAATCATTATTGAACTATGAGAGTGGTCTTCGTCGTATTCCATAGGTGTAGTCAAATTATTATTATTTAGTTATGTTTATTCTCAAGGGTCCCGAGATCGGGTAGGTAAAGGCACAGGTAGTTTACCTATACTATATTATTATTTATAAAAAAAAATCTACTATGTACAATACAACAACGTAATTTTTGAATTTTAACCATCATGTTCCGAATAGTCCGATGAACTATCGTCGTTGGGATCAATGAATGATGTCATTTTTTTTCCAAGAAGACGGTATTGGTATTTTTTCTGATTTTCTTCAGTGGTAGCTGGTATTATCCATGACTATAACAGACCCAGGAGGAATAAGATCTAGCATTTGTTGGAAGTAGTCTTTAGATACATCAGCATTCATGTCATCATGATAGCCTCCAGTCCGTTTTGATTTAAATGCTAGTAGGCCGCCATCGACAAATCCATTTTTGCTACCAATGTCAGTAATTATTAATCTTTTACTTTTCCCGAGGGTGCTTTTATTGCAGTGGACCATCCTTCCATGAAAGCTTGCCTCGAGCTTTTGATATGTTTATCCTGCCATATTTTACTAACGGTATAACCGTTACTTAACCAAGCTTCGTCCATATAATAGATATTCCTGTTTTCCCTTCGAAACTGTCTAACTGCCCTCAAATATCGTCGTCGCCAGCAGATGATTTCGTATTTCTCTATTAAAAGAAATTTTCTGTTTTGAATTTTTTCATAACAAAAATTCATTTCCTTCAAAGTTATCCATCGTTTTTTCTTACCCTTGGGTGGAATGAAATCCTCCTTTTTCATTTCAGACATTATTTTGTCCAAGGTAGGAAATTCTTTTTTTAAGTCAAACGATTATATGATTCTTCTGATGGCAGTCTTTTCATCCTCATTTATTACAGTTTCTTTTCTTCCTGTACATCTCTTTGGTGACCTGATGGAGCCGCGTTTATCCTAGTCCGACTCCAATCATATTCGAACACATTTCAACTATTTTTGCAACTCCGAATGTTATATGAAATAATAATTGTACTACGCCTATGGAATTCGGCAAAGACCACTAGGTTATACAGTTCAATAATGATTAATTACTTTTTTGCATTAAGAAATAGACTATAAGCCATGTTCACATAATATTATTATAACAAAATTTGTAACCTAATTAATTCAAATTTAATTTTAGGTATTCCTTCAAGTATGATGTACCCAACACACTTACAACGTTCATCGCCTACAACTGCTACAGCGATAGCTTCAGCTACAGTCACTATTCAAAATGTGCCTCCTAATTCCATACCACCTTTTGCTACCAGAGGAGCTACAGTCGGATCATTCGGCCATCATCAATATCAAGTTAACACTCATACGCAAGTGGACTACGGCAAAAGTAAGGGCGCTTATGCGATGGGACAACATATGTATAGTGACGGTAAGAGGATATTTATTAAATTGTACAATTTCTGCAATTGGTGAGAAATATTTGAATTTTGTTCAGGAAAAACTTTCTCACTTACTAAATGCATGACTTGTGACTCATGACATAGGCGCATTGAGTTGTATTTAGATTTCTTCTTGAAATATTAATCTTCGTCACATTCTTTTCTTCCCATTTTTGCAGCTTCTAATTAGTTCAGGTTTGTTCTAGTTTATCTTGGTCTCTCATCTAGGTTCTGCTTCACCTTTCCAATTTCTCAGACGTTTTTGCTCGTCTTGTTAGTAGAATTTCCAGAAAATAATACATTTCAATTTTTTTCATATTCCCTATTATTTAATTTTCGTTGTCCCTTGGACTTTGCTTCCAATTTTATTTTTATTTCGTTACTTTTCTCAAGATTCCAATTTAAATAGCCCGGTTTTTATTAAGTATTCCTGTTTCAGAACATATCAAAGGTTAGTCGCGTTCTTATGACAGCTCTGTTGTCCTTGCAGGTGTTTTCTTTTCCTTTCTCTGACTAATTCTTGGTAGATTAAGTTGAATATTCTCATTTTCGTTTTTTATCTTGAATCTGTTTATCATTCATTATTTTATCTAAAATGTATTGTTCCTAAATTTCTTGCTATAGCATAGGTATTTAAATCACAAATTGAAGACAAAGTTGTTTAACATTTGAACTTATATTATATAAATTTCTAAAAAATTGAACTTAATTATCACGTATAAGCTGTTAGTTTCTCAACAGTTTAAAACAATATTTTTATAGGCATGTATAATCCTGATCATCCAACAGTAGCGGATAATCAACAGTTTAACAGAAATCAAGCACACAACACCATCTCCAGATCGAGTCGGACTTCAAGAGCACAGAACTATCACCAAAGTTATTCGCAGCAACAGTATTATGCATCATATGGTAAAGCACATGGTTCTGAAAATTATCCTGTAACGACTGGTCAGAATAATTATAACCAAGGATATCATCCATCTGAACATGGTTAGTTAAATGTTATAGTTATTTATGTATCTAGGGAATTATAATGGTCTTAATCACCGAGGGCAAAGTTTACGTCCCGAGGGCCTTTGGCCCGAGGGACAGCAATTGCCCGAGGTAATTGAGACCCTTATAATTCCAGTGATACATAGATAATTTTATTTCTGACCGATTTTAGTAACATTTTGTTCATTTTTAAAGTGGAATAAATGTTTCAATAGATGACAATCAAATTGACATTAGATGCCAATCGTTTGATTTTATGTCAAATTTTTCTTAATATCCCAAGGGAGTTATGACCCTTATAATTCCCGCGTAACTAAGACGTTATAAGCTAATAATATACCCTTATAA
This sequence comes from Polydrusus tereticollis, assembly GCA_963920685.1. Classification (NCBI taxonomy): domain Eukaryota; kingdom Metazoa; phylum Arthropoda; class Insecta; order Coleoptera; family Curculionidae; genus Polydrusus; species Polydrusus tereticollis. The sequence continues at coordinate 84,412,842 of OY987329.1, read as the reverse complement.
TTCCAGTGATACATAGATAATTTTATTTCTGACCGATTTTAGTAACATTCTGCTCATTTTTAATGTGGAATAAATGTTTCAATAGATGACAATTAAATTGACATTAGATGTCAATCGTTTGATTTTATGTCAAATTTTTCTTAATATCCCAAGGGAGTTATGACCCTTATAATTCCCGCGTAACTAAGACGTTATGAGCTAATAATATACCGGTCAGAAATAAAATATTTTATACGCCCTTAATATTAAAGTTAAGAAATGATTGTTACTATGAATACTCACAAAACAGGATTTTTCAATCCAATTTGCCATGAAGCTTTCGGCAATCCCTAACTTCAAAGTAAAAAGGTCAATTATGACTGAAAAAACCTGAAGCAAATTAACCTCTAAAAAAAAATGTCTGCCATACACCTACTCAATCTGTCCGTGGCACCAATAACACCAAAGACACTTCTGAAGTAAGTGATAAACTTAGTGACAAAAATCAAAATTTGATTGAAGTTACTCTATAAAATACATTGGTTTAAGAGCCCTGTAATACCTATTTACTAGAGATTTTCCTGAGCAACAACATTACTTCTTCGTTAATGTAAATAAATATTTTTATTTTAGGTTACAACCACTATCCTTACAGTGGTAACAACATGTACACTCCAGAGGGTACCGACAGTATTCAATCTCACATACCCAATACCGTCCATGATGCTAACTACTATGCGAATGAGAATATTCACCATAATATGCAGAAAGCACAGGAATTTCAGCAACAAAATAAGGTATGATTTAAATATCAAAAATGTTGGGTTCTTCATTGTATCTTTACATCAGGATTTTATCTTTTGACATCCGTTATTCATTGCGAGCCGTTTAGTTATTGTCGCTTGTAGAAATTTTGATATCGGCTCTTGCCTTAATTAATTTTGGTTCGTGCGCTTTGATTTAAAAGTTTTTGTCTGCAAAATTTCGGCGTCTTTTTCTAATATATATTATAAAGTGTCTCTCCACTATGGACTTTGATTTGGACCGACAAGGCGCCAGTCTTTTGGTAGTTTGTATGTCGCATGCGAGTCTGTGATTAGTGGGTTTGTCCATACGTCCGTGCGTCGGTAATAGTCCTTAATAATTTTCAAGAAAAACTCGTTTATCGTCTGCATTTGAAAGTCAGGGTAAAGTACTCTGTTCATTATATATCTAGCTACGTCCGTGATAGTTTTGAAACCCTGTCTTGAATTACCTGGAACGTATTATGCTCCGGTTTTGCTTATGTTGCACCATAAGTGAGAACCGGTCTGACCAATACCTTGTAGAGGTTGACCTCAGTCCTATTTGAAAGTCTACTACGCCTATGAAGCAGGGGGTAGATAGAGCCTAATTGACTCAATGCAAGCTTTACTCTATTAATTGAGTTGAGCCTGCACTTCAGCATTTGATCAAATATAAGTCCCAGCTATTTCACCTCCTGGCACCAGTTCACTTGGACTCCATTAACCTGAAGCCTTATTTCAGGGCTAAGCACGGTGTCTTTAGGGAAAAAGGATTATTTTTATCTTGCCGCGATTCAGACGAATCTTCCAAGCAGAAAGTCATTTTTCCAGCTCGATTACGTAACGCTGCATCCGACTGACGAGAACGCGCGGTGATTTAGTAATCGAAGTAATCGCTATCGTCAGCGAAACGATAGAACTGCGTAAATCTATCTCGTGGAATATCATGAGTGTAAATGTCATACAACATGGGAAAGAGAGGTGAGCCTGGCGGCACTCGCGCTCTGATGCATTTATTCCAAGAAAGTGCGTTCTCTGATGAGACCGCAAAACTTCTATTCTCGAGAAAAGAAGCTGCAACCTTGATTAAGTAGTTCGGAGTTCCGAGCCTTATCAATAATTTTAACAAGAGATTTTTGTGCCAGACCTTGTCGAATGCATTGCTAACGTCAAAGAAAACCGCTCGCGTGTGCGCCATTTTATTAAAATCTTTGACTATATTCGAAGTCATTCGCGTTGTCTGCCTGACTCTGTAATATTCGGGCCAGAGCCCAAACTGTTCGGCAGGCAGAACGTTTCGTCCAAATACAAAATCATCGATTAGCTTTTCAGCGATTTTCCTTAGGCTCGACAGCAGACTGATCGGTCTATAGCTAGCCAGCGCCGTAGGGTCCTCACCTTTCTAATAAATGAGGATAACCTTTGCGTGTTTCCAGGGAATATTAAATAATAATTTGTGGATTATTCGTAACATTAAAAAATCTTATTTCAATCAATTTTAATGACATACTTCTATACCTTCCAGTATTCTATAACTATTACGCTTCAAAGGGCCTAATTAAAGAAATACTAAACACTATATCCGATGATGCAAAGGAATATCGGCATCCTTGTGTGTTTTCTCATTCTACAAGCAGAACCTTCAATGTCCTTGGTTCGTTAGATATTGACGTCCGATAACTGGTATGCAACAAAAGTTGTTGTAAAACCAATAATAATATTTTGTTTTTAGATGGGTTATTACGAAGCACCTTCTTATCCTGCGTCGCAAGTTCCCTCAAATGGAGATACCTCGTACTCCATGGCCCCAGAAATGTTCCCAGGAAGCAACAGTAATCCTGCAGGAGTAATGACGCCGCCCTCCAGCGTCCCCACAGATAATGGAGATGGCTACACAAATTTTCACCAATACTATTCTGGCGAAAATGCAACTGGAACAAATCAGCAAGTTGCTCCACCAGCGGGGAGCAACAGTTCCTCGGATTTTAATTTTTTAAGTAATTTGGCTAATGATTACACGCCGGAGTACTATCAGATATGATGTAATGGTGCAATAAATACGTTTTTCAATGAAGTTTGTTATTAAAATATGAAGTTGTTTTTTGGGTTGTGTTTTGAAAAGTCGTTTCCTACGTAAAAGAATAAATCAAGAAGTTTTCCTTAACAAGCATAATTTGTTGTGGGGTCATGCATCATAAATCTATATTAAATGTGCAAATAGAGAATCGCAAAATATTTCTGGATAACGAAGACGACTATAAAAAATGTAAAATAATATTCAAAAATATTTTCATAACGATTCCATGTGATAATTTAGAATCTAAATTCTAAATATCAACCCTAAAGGGCGCTATTATACACAGAACAGGAGAGTTTAGTTGAGGTTTGTGTACCTATATTCTAAACTTACATACTTAGTTAACACAAAATTAGTTGCACCAATTTTCAATTTAATATATAGTTCACCGCATGAGGCTGGCACTGTGACGAATAAAGAGAAAGGGGTAATAAAGCCATAAATTTGGGGTTTCAAGCCGCGTGTCATAGACGTGCGTATAACTTTTCTGAATATGATTTAGCTTTTATTATAAGAGAACAGTATATAAAAATAAAATAAGCTAAGTGCAACAGATCGCTTGAGACGTCTCTAAATCTCTAACCATCAAAAGAATTACAACGCGTGTACACATTCATCTCAAAAATTGCATTTACACGCTAGTGACGAACAATCAGCACACGCCTGACACTTCTCAGATGCACAGCATACCAAACATTTTTTGGTAAAGTGTAACCTGAATCAATTAAATTACATTTCTGGTCCACTACCTCGTTGCCTTGATGACTTCTTGCTAGATTTGGATAATTAGATTAAATTATAATTAAAGTATAATTATAATATAATTTGTTAAGATATTCCACGACAGAAATCGTAATTATTTATTTATTAAATTTAAATAATTTTGTAATATATAATAATTATATTATACCTAGTAAAATATACATAAATATTGAGATGTTCCTGTACCCTATTTCAAAAAGGTGTAGAGTAATAAAATGGGAAATTCCGTCCAGTTCGGCTCAAATTCGGTGTCGGCCATAGGCGCAGGTAATCTTTGTGCATTAAATTATTTATGATAACTAACCAAAAATTTTAGAGAATTGAGAAGGTTTGCTAACCTTTCAGTCGTTCAATACGGGAGATTACCACGAGAACATGAATTCAAATGTTTTTGAGGACTATTTTGTTGAAATGATAAAATATCTTCCAGCTGATTCAGTAGTAGTTATGGATAACGCAAGGTATCATTCACGACGCACAGAGAAGACTCCAACTTTATCTTGGAGAAAACAAGAAATTATCGACTGGTTAACCACCAAAAGTATTGAATTTGAAGATAGTTTGATAAAGAAGGAATTATTAGCTATAGTAAATTTACACAATCATCGTTTTATGAAATATGCCGTGGAAGATATAGCAGAAAACATAGTGTAACTGTGCTGCGCACACCGCCATATCATTGCGAACTAAATCCTATAGAACTTATATGGGCGCAAGTGAAAGGATTTGTAGCAAGACACAACACGACATTCAAAATAAAAGAGGTTAAGCTACTGTTTGATCAAGCCATTAAGGAAGCGACACCAGAGAACTGACGAAAAGCAGTCCATCATGTCATTAAAGAAGAGGAGAAATTGTGGGATCTTGACCACCTGATCGATCGGACCGTCGCGCGTCGACCCGTTAATTATAGCGTCTAGAGGAGATGGCAGTTCCTCAGATGACGAAGAATATTATGATTTTTTATAACTTAATTTCTGTATAATGTATTTTTTGTATTTTGTATTTTTTTTGTAATGTTTAATAAAAAATAGGTGTACCCAATACTATGTACATAATGCCTAAATTTTATTCTGTTAAAATAAAATTCTTTCCTTTTTATGAGTATAATTTAATTTATTATAATTTTTACGAATATAATTTAATTTCCGTAAAATGTATTTTTTTTTAAATATTTAATAAAAAATAAGTGTAGCTAATACTATGTACATAATGCCTAGTTTTTATTCTGTTAAAATAAAATTCTGTTCTTTTTAGAAATATCCTACCGGCACGCCTTTGTCACACCATTTTCAGTGTTTGTGAATGGATAACAATGGGCAAAACCCATAAACTGAGCCAAACCCGGGTGATACTACCTGCACTTGATGGAAAGAAAGAATTTTGCAATGAAATCAATGCAAAAGTGGCTCAAATATTCGCTGGGTCACTGTGTAATCCCTTTGCATACCTAATGAGCTTTTATTACTCTATACCATTTTAAAATAGGGAGTCAAATCGGCAATATTTTACTTTTTAATCCGCATTCTGTTCGTAGGGCATGCCTCGTACTTCGAACTATGCCTATTGAATTGTATTCAAATTTTTTCTACGTAAATTTCAAACAAATTCATTTTTATGTAACGCAATTTTTTCATCAGAGGTTGTAAATTGTTTACCAGTTTTCGGCTATTATCTCAAATTTGTAACTTCTGAAGCTTAGGTGGTCATGTTTTCTCCAACATATTTATTTTCAAAACTGAATAATAAAAATTCCTTCTTACAAAGCTTGTTTTAATATTTCCGAATAAAATATGCACAAAGTTATTGCTTGAACAAACTAAGGTGCCCAGGGCAGAGTATTTTTTTCTGCAAAATTAAATATTTCTGGTGTTATCGTAACATTTTATGTACCTACACCTTTCAAACACAACCCTTCTTGTGTTAATATTTGTTTACCCTTAGGTTTACTAAGTGTCAATAATGTTCTATTATGTACTGTTTTTATTTGACTAATATTATTATTTTGGTAACACGTTTTTTATTTTTACAAGGGGTCATCTCATTTTGCGCATTGCTAAAGAGATTTTGATAAATTTCATTGACGGATTTCTTATTTCAAATTAAATTATTATTGAGCTGCAATAAAAAGTCCGTCTATCTATCTTACAAACTCATTATAAATTCTAATCCCTAATGCCAATAAGACCCAGCGGGTGATCGAATAAAAACAGGGACGCACTCGTTGCTAATAGAATAAAAGGTCGCGCTGCTTTAAGATAATAATATATAAAAAAGCGTGGAAGGAAATATTTTTTTTATCTACCTGTATGCAACAAAAGTGTCGTACTGATTTTTTATGTTAGGAAGAAAACGCAAAAACATATTTAAAACTTTTAGGAATTTAATAAAAAGTAATAATAAAAAAATAATAATATAACAGTATTTGAGATACTATACAATTAAAATTATAACATATAGCACGATTATTAATTAAAACAAAATATACATATACCTACAAAAAAGTACTGTGTCAGAAAAATAATTATTACATTTTAACCCAAGTCAGTTTCACTGTCACGGTCGTCATCCAACTTCACAATAATTCTATCTCTAGACAACAAATCTGTATGATTTTTCTACTATAGTCCTGGATGGTAACTTTTGTGTCATTGGAACACGGAACGTTATTTAACCTACGATTGTGGTAGCTGGCATTATCCATTCCGATCACACTATTTGGTGGAATATTTGGTAATAATTTGTTTTTAAACCAGTCTTGAAATAGTTTTGCCGTAGTGTCATCGTGATAATCAACAAGGGAGTCCTTTATATTTTTGGCTGATAAGGCCAAAGCGTTTGGTATAAATCCGTTTTTGTTCCAGCATGAATTACTGTTATACGCTTACCTTTATTTGATGGAGCTTTGGTTCTGCATTAACCCGATAACTCTACCCAACCTTTATTTGGAACTTCGTGTGTGTCATACCACGTCTCGTCTAAATAAATAATATCCCTTCCTTCCTGTCTATATCCATGGACTGCAATTAGGTATTCCATCCTCCATCTTTTTAACCGGGCCGATTCCATAATTACTTGTCGTTAATTTTTTTCATTTTAAAACCGTTTCTTAAAATACATTTCCTTAGAGTCTTAGAGAGAATTATATCGACATCCGTCGCGTCCAGTTTCTTAAAAGCAAAATAGTCTTTCCTCTTTCTCCTCTCCACTATAGATTTATTTACAACAAACCACACTGTGCTCACTGGTCTGCGTGTCAAAGCTGCTGCTTCCTTCACTGCACTAAATTTTGAAAAACCACGTTCAAGAAGGATGGTGTAATCGTCGAAGATTACTTTTTTTGTGTTAATTAATGAAATATCACGCTTTAATTGAATTGGCTTTTATCAAGACCCGTAGATCCACTTGGCGTACTGGTTTCTTCCCACGGACGAAACATTCTCGGATATCACGTTTAATTGGCTACAAATAACTTCTTGTCTAAACCAATACAAACATCTAACTGAATTTTAAAACCAAAAATCAGCGTATTTAAATAACTAAAATAAACCTATTTTATTTTACCCTAATTATTTTAAGAGGATTACTGAGAAAATATAATAATATAATAGTCTTTAAATAGATCCGTACCTGAAGTCCCCAGATCAGGTGACCGAATTTTACACCTCACACAATAGGTTATTATGACGGTAAGGGCATTAGCATTTATAATGAGTTTGTAAAATAGATAGACGGACTTTAATACTTCACAATAGGGGGTATTCGTACTTCTAAGGAAATGGGATGACCTACCTACATTAATATTAAACTTAAAATTGTTACTGACACAATTATTTTAAAATGCTTTAATAAAGATATTAAACATTCTTGGTCTTCTATACCAAAGGCCAATAATTAATAGACCATTTTTTTAAAAAAAGACACGAATTCAATGGTGAAAATAAGGGAGTTCGGTATAAAGTTAATTAGGGAAAAACTGAAGAGATCAAGAGTTGACAAATAAATTTGAGTTAACTAGGGCCCTTCTCGGTTAACAATCTAAACCCTTAGTTTATTATGATTCCTTCTGTAATACTTTATTAAGATTTTACTTTTGGGGGCACATAATAATACTTCGGTCTACTACAACAATAAAAATTATTTACAGAATGGTACTATTATTGGCCTAGGGTAAAGAATCTTAGTGGACAATCTAAAGGTTTTTGTTAATATGTAAATAATAACAATCATTGTTTAACAATCAGAAAAAAAGACGCGTTAATACAAAATAGTATATCGTCTTAAATAGTCTTGTTGTAAATACTGTTCTGTTTTTACTTTTTTGTTGCACTCGTATGTAAGTATGTCATATGGGATTAGAGAAATGTGTTGACGATTGCTTAGTTCTAAAGTCTGGTTAATTTGGAATCATGTCAGTAAACTAACCTGTTTTAACGTTCGTTAAACAAAGTCTAAAAAGCTGAGGCCTATATTTGGTACTTACATTAAAATATTTTTTCTACTATTAAGTTGAGAAATCGCTATTATATACCTACTCCATTTCCCTAATGAGAAGTGAAATTTCTCTACACAGGGAAATAACGATAATAAATAATCACCTAGGCAAATAATGAAAAACTTTCTGTCTAATGAAGTTACACACGATTTTGCCATTCTTACTCACCGCTTCTTTTACACGTAATTGGTTTTGAGCCTTGACTAACCATCTTAAATAAAGAAATTCGACCAAACAATATCAAATTTGTAATAAAACAGGAATTTTCATCATAAATTGAAATATATTTTAAAAGGAAACTGTCATAATCATATATGTCAACACGATCACAAACTATTTATTAACTGACATTTAAAATCGCATTTCTATAGTTTTATTTTTCCCATGCTAATTGATTGTCAATATATTTTAAGTTAGGCAGAAATGGCTTAAATAAGGATCTAAATGAATTAAATATGTAATATTTTAATATTAATAGTAGAAAAAAATCTATATATACCTCAGTTGAGAAAGCTGTCTACCTCAGGACACGCGGGCACGACGAATTAAGGATTGCTGTACCCGCCACAATAACCCAGCCTTGGTTCCTATCACATCGCAATGAAAAGTAATTCTCTGTAGAAGTTTCTCCCTAGTGCCGACCGGAGTAAAATACCTACACCAAGTTTTTCAGGTGTCTCCACAGGTAAAAATCCAACGGCGTTAGGTCGGCAGATCGAGGAGAGCAGGCAATAGATCCTCTTCTTTCTATCCAACGGTTTGGATAGACGTTGTTCACCTGTCTGTCAACAAGCTCGTTAACATTATCCCAATATATATAATCAGTATTATTTTTATTAACTTTTAAAGTTAAACTGGATCCTACTGTATTTGAAGTTGTTGTTTGAACTCTATATAGAGCCTTACGTCTTGTGAATGTTGAGATAAACCTTTCGGTTGCAGGGTTAAGAGCTCTTGTTTTTGTTATTCCTTTTTTTGTAAGTATGGTCCAATTATTGTGAACGTGAACCATTTCCTTGAACTTGTTCTTCAGGACTGTTATTCCTGCGATATGCATTAGTTTGTGCTAGAATATCCATATAATTATCCAAGTCTTTAGCACTATAACCTTTTGGATCCTTTTTAAATATCAATTCGTATAAACCGGGGGTGCCTTGATAGGTAATCTCTTTTATTTTAATATCATACCAACGCTGAAATGAGGTGGTGCCCCATCGTGCATGAAGTACATGTTTCCGCGGATATCAAGTTGCAAGTGATCTTATAAATCCCGAAAGCGTTCTGGAGGAACTCCAAATAAAATTGTCCATTCAATCGTTCCGGCAATACGAATGGTCCAAACAAAAAATCGCCAATGTCCTACCCAGATATTAATTGATTGATACTGATGTTAACGATGCGAAACAATAGTGGCATCAGGATTTTCATCAGCCCATTGTGTTGTGTAAATTGATGATACCATTTTTGGTAAACTTTGCTTCACCCGTAAAAAAAATAATATTAATGAAGTTTCTATTATTTCGTTGCAGTTTGCAAACTGCATTCTACGAGGAAAATCTTCAGGAATCAGTTTACGTACTTTTTGCAAATTATATGAATATAACAGCTGTTTTTGACGAACTTCATGTTCTATTGTTTTCGATGTATTAAACTGTGCTGATAGTTTTTGAGTGCTCGTTGGTGGAGTGTCATCAACGGCAATTAAAATATTTCTTTTAATTGCGGCGGTTTTTCTCAGACCAGCATCAGTACTATTTTTTCCAAAATTTTCTAAAATTATGAAGAAAATTGCTAAATATGTGTTACCTTATTAACTGGAGTCGCCTATCCTTGTTCCTAAGACGTTGATTAACTCGTTGAAATGTCTTCTGGTTTAGCATAGTATGATTAGGAAATCTTTCGTGATATAACCTTCTGGCTTCTAAAGCATTGCAAGGCGCAAAACCATACCATCTTCCAATTTATGATGAAAACTCCTGTTTTATTAAAAATTTGATACTATTTTCCGGCACTTCTTCATTTAAGGCTCAAAACCAATAACATGGTACTTACACTTATTGCTGAAAAATATCTTAATTTCTCAAGTTATTTTTCTTCTATAAAAAATATTGATTGATTGAAGTCATAAAGTCGTTCTTATCCGATAGAAATTCTAAAAACATTTTCAATACTCTGTAATTTAGAAAAGTTTCTTTTAGTTACTTTTTTTGACTCTCCTGCAAAATTTGCATTAACTGACTTATCCCTTTCCTGTATCAATATATTAACTTACTCATATTATAGGTGAAGAAGATCTTAATTTCTTAACTTCTTTTTCTTCTATGGAAAATATTCATAAGCTCTAAAGCCGTTCTTATCTCATAATAATTTTTACCACGCTGTAAGTTTCTTTTACCGACTTTTTTTGATACATCTACAAAATTTGCATTAACTGACTTATTCCTTTCCTGTCTCAATATACTCAATTACTTATATAGCTGAAGAAAATTCTCAAGTTCTTCTTCTTCTATGGAAAATATTGATTGATTGAAGTGCTAAAGTCATAATTCCATAAAAGGTTTTAAGTAATTTATAATAAGTTGTAATTTAGAAAAGTTTCTTTTAGCGACTGCTGTTGTAATTGAGAAACTGGAAGCTAAGCTATAAACTGATAATTTTTCGAGCTCCTTAATGGTATAAATTTTCTAAATTTCAGATTTTTAACACCTTTTAAAGCAATTACTTGCTTAGAAAGATCAACTGACTGTCAAGTCGATATGGTATTTACTAACAACTGCTGTTGCTTTTTATTGTTTTGTTAAACAAGGAAAGCAATTAATCCAGTTGTAAAATCTGTAATATATCTCTGAAGATACACACGCTATGACATGTTCACTAAGGTCTGGAAATTTTAATATGACAACGTTAATAATACACAATAACTCTAAAGCCCGATTCCGAATCAGAAATTTTCTTATTCTCTCATAACTCGTCAAAAACGTGCAAGTATAATATATTTAACAAAATACGGTCTGGGAGTTTATCGATATCTGTGACATAAAATACTAAATTATTATTTATTTATTTCAGTATTGAAATATTAGGCTATATATTTTTAAATTAAATTTCAACTCAATTTGATTTTTCAATATTACAAATAAGTGAATAACATTTTCCGATTTTTTGCTTGCGCATGCGGAACCCTACAGCTGCTAAATGGGTAGCTACACCCCGGCTGGTAGCTATGGTTAGTAATAAAGGGCTTTAGAATTTAAATCTTACTTCATTTATAGGGGTACCTACCTATTTACATTTTATTGGATGGTGAATTTCTACTGAATCGACGTCCAATTAAACATTTTATAACATTTCTCTAATCCTAATTTTAAGACAGAACATTTTGTATAATAGTATAATATATTGTAAACCTTTTTAAATAGGAAGCAGAAAGGATATTATGTTTCTGTAAATAGTTCTAAATGCATACAGTTAATAATAGTTATGTACAGTTAATTCAGTGACACATTCATACTTCTAGCATTTTGATTCATAAATATATGACTTTAGCTTTTGCCTTGTTTTATTTTATTATTATATTTATATTATATCCAAAAATAAAAAACGATGCCATCAATTTGTCTTAAATAATATTCCGCTGCTAAGCCTTTTAGTGTTGAGTTTCTGAAAAAAAAAATAATAAACCATTTTTTCCTGTTACACGTGGCATCTCCATGATAATTTAAATACATAAGGATTTATTAGCAACATTTAATGACACGCTGTCACACAGGCTTCTTTAGTTCAATGTAATGGATACGTACATATAAAAATATTCACATATGCTGCGACTATTTTTTTTTTGTTATTTTATTTCCACTTCCAAATTACGAATTGATGAATTTAGAATATTACCAGCCTCAGTCTATTAAAGTAGACATTGGGGGTTGTATTTTATATAAACAGTGGATTATAGATCTAGTTAACTAAGTTTATACACTAATTAAATAAAATATAACCCCGAATGTTACCTTATATGAGCTGAAGATGGCCATATATTTAGTCGAAACATATACCCCCCCCCCCCTTTGTTGAATATTACTTTAGAACATTAGAGTTAAGTGTTTTAATGGTCAACTGATAAAACATTTCAGGTCATAAAATTTAATCCTTTAGTACATTTTAGTATATTATATCAGCGATATTTTTATTTCCCTTATAAATATATTTTAAAATTACTTCCACTGATGTCGAAAAAAATAGTCATATGAAAGAACCTTTAGAAACAATTCCTCTTTTCAAAGTAAAGTGTTGTATTGATGAACAGTTTATAACTATTTTATTGTATTACGATTATACTGCAATATACAATTATAAACTTTTTTTTAACCTATTTAAACCTACTCAATCAAACCTTCAATTATCTTTATTTGATAATTTGTGTAACAAAGACCCAATGTAAAAAATATAATTTAGATTTGAACAAGTAATATTATAATAATTCGCATATCACTGACAAAATTTTAATAACCGTTCTAGGGAAAAATAAAAATTATAATTTTACAATAAGGATTAGCTTTTTAAACTTAATAAAATACATATTATTAACACAAAATTATTTTATAAAAGGTATCAGCGCTCTGGAACTAAAAAATGGCAAGAGTTGCAAGTTCATACTTGCTGTCTGTCGTCTTTATGAACTTAGAATTAGTTCTTGCAACTTTTCCAGCAAACTTAAAATATCATTTTTATTTTTAATTGTTGTTAATTCATATTGAATCATTTTATATCGTTTATCAGATCTTTTAATGAAACCATTTTATCCAATACTTACATACAGGGTGTCAATTTGAAAACTTTCAATGCAAATATCTCAGAAACTACAAAAGTTAGGACAACGCGATTTGGTGTAAATGTTATTTGGGTAGGGGGAACTAGAACCACCATACTTTAGTCAAGGAGTCAGTCACCCCCTAGGCACCACCACTTTAAAATTTCAAATGGCACCACCTCCTTTGTTATACCTTAAATGAAGGGCCCCACTGAGTGCCATCTAGCTGCACAAGAAAAATCGGTGGAAAAGAAAATTTGTAATTTGAATAAAACAAAACTAATTTATAAAAATATTGAAATATTGGATCTTGCTGCAATGTGGCAAATTTTGATTTGAAAATAGGTTATACTACAACAAAATGGAATGCAGTTTAAGGAGTTCATCAAATAAAATAATATTTAATTTTTTTTCATTATAAATTTTACTAAGTCACACATGGGTTATGATTATAACTCACTAGTGGGTTGAAGTAAAACATGCATTCATCTCGGCAATCATGCTACATTTATTACATAAATAAAACTGACTTAAATGAATGTAGTAAAACTTATAATGTTATAATATAATATATGCCATTAAAACATCTTCGTTTACCACGCAGGTACATCTTTTTCCACACCAGTCGATAAATTCTTTGAAGGCTTTATCATAGCTATCTCTTGACTTGTAAGGAATAATAAATGAACATGAAAGGTCCGCTTTTTTTTTGATTTTCGGCTGAAGTTTAATTCATATTTTGAAAAACTACCCTCGAAAATCACAAAAATAATAATTCTATTTACTGTCTTCAAATTTTTGTTAATAATCAATTCCATAACAACAATAGTCACCTTAGCATACTTTTACGTGTCAAATTTGTCATTCAAAACTATGTCAAATAAAATATAGGAATAAAGGATTTTCCAGTTTACATTGAAACAATAGAATTTTCTATTCTTTATTGATATCTATCAAGTGTTGGATAAAATTTTGTATGGAACTCGTGTGTTAAGTCATATAAGTCATTTGGGCAATAGCTCTCTCGACCTACGACCTTACGGGCTAAACATTTTCTAGGTGACTTATACCGGGTGATGCATGACTTAGTTGAATATAGTAAACAAATTAAGGGGCAGAAGATCGAAATAGACAATGTACTCTATTCTGCAAAAGACTTAGAAGAGGAAGGTGAAACTAATTATACTGAAACAGAGACTTCTGAGGACAGCGAAGAAAATGACACTGAGGAAAATGCAGATGATAATGGACCTGCAATGATGGATAAGCTGCATAATGTGCAAGACAAGAATAAAAATAGTGAAGGGGACGATAAGAAGAGAAAACTTATAACACCGCCCTCTGGTGGTAAAATAAAATCTAAGAGAACAAAAAAGAAAAATTTAAATCTTAACTCTTAAATGCTCATTATTATAAAACTATGTACTACTGAATGACTTTTATGGGCATGTAAACTACCATTGTTTTTTTTTTATTTTTTTTTTATATTTTATATAATCTACTACTCTTATCTTTATTATATTTAATATATGGCTGATACAATGAACGTGTATTCTTAAAGAATATTGATCCGTTACTTATTATTGGATAGATAAATATATAAATATTATTGATCATTATTATATGGGTATAGGGTTTTTTTTTATACAGGTATTTATTATTATTTTTCGATAGGCACAGGAGAAGAGTTATAAGGTAAACAGGTATTTCTAAAGATGGATAGTTATATAAGAGATTTCCAGGTGACAAAAATTGACACATTATTGGCCAATGATTAACAACAGATTGAAGGATTGCTAAATATGGAAAATATCACTGATTTAAAAATATTTCAAAACAATATTCGAAGTTTGAATAAAAACTATGATGAACTTAATGTCTTTCTAGAATACTTAAAGATAGATTTCGATATAATAACATTATCAGAGACTTGGAAAATCAATGATACTGATATTTACCAAATTGAGGGATACGATTTAATATATAACATGGGTAATATTAACCAGAATGACGGATTTGTTTTTTACATTAAAAATACAATAATTTACTCTTGGGAAATTAAAACACAAAGGCAATTTAAGGCATTACAGGTAAGTATACAATTTAACAATAAAATTATTCTATTAACAGGAATATACAGACCCCCATCAACATGTCCAAATGATTTCATTGAAGCGTTAGATGAATATCTAAAATCATGTATAAAAAATTCTGACATGCATATATTTTTAGGTGACCTAAATATTAACATTTTAAAACAGGATGATGTTTCTGAATGTTTTCAAAATGTCTTATACGAAGAAGGTTTCTTGTCCGCTATAAACATACCTACGCGAATTCAAGGCTGCTCTAATACATGCATTGATCATATTTATATTAAGACCAATATATAGATGATACCAAACTTATTCCCATGGTCCTTGATACAGATCTAACCGATCACTATTCTCTAATTTTACCAATAATCTTTCAGAAGTCAAAAAAACCAAGTAAAGTAAAACAAACTAAAATATACATTAATCAAGATTCCTTAACGATACAACTACAAAAAGAAAACTGGAATGAAGTTTATGCAAATACGGACGTTGAAGTAGCTACTGATATATTTGTTAATACACTTAAAAATATAATTAAACAAAATTCTAGAACAGTTGAAATAAATTGCACGGGTGGCGCTTATTAGATGTGAGGTATACAAACTAAAATCTTAATTTATAGGGTCTAAATTACAGGTAACATGGGAAATACCAATCTAAATATTTTGGATTTGATGTCGTGGGCGCCACCTGACATTAGATACCTGCTTAGGCGGGTTCCATTCCAGCGTTTGGTGTTCTCTAAGACCTCGCTGGTCTGGTTGGGTGGATAGCTCGATTGCTACGATATGTCGCCACGTGTAACATCTCGCATATGTATTATAATCATTATTAAAATTGTGTTTTTCCAATTTTAAATGATCTGCATATGTAGAATGTTTATTAGTTTTGGTAAACGAATCTTGATGATCTTTGATTCTCGTCCGAAAAGGACGACCTGTTTGGCCTATATAAGATTTTGTACATGAGCCACAATTTAATTTGTAAACTCTGCTTTTTTGATCCTTCATAGTTTTGTCTTTACTGTTTTTGATGATTTTGCCTAAACTGAACAGTTTAGGCAAAATCATCAAAAATAATAAACATTCTACATATGCAGATCATTTAAAATTGGAAAATCACAATTTTAATAATGGTTATATTATCTTACATGTTACATGTAGAGCAAAAAGGGTTAAAATTGAATTTATTGGAATCGTTGGAGATTAACAAAATGAAGTATTCCACTAATTTATTAAATGGTAGAAGAGATTTGTGCACCTCTCCATTGTTAAACTTGCCATAAAATATACTTAAAACTCTTTGTTAAATAATTTAGGACGAAAATATTTAGACTGGAATTTCCCATGTTACCTGTAATTTAGACCCTATAAATTAAGATTTTAGTTTGTATACCTCACATCTGATGAAGCCGCTGTGACAGTGAAACACGTGTCTTGTTGACAAAATATAGTGAAAATCTTAAAACAATAGTGTTTTCTTGCATAATTTAATATTCTAACCGATCACAAAATTAATTTCTAACATTACTGAGTTGATATTAAGACATTATGTCACATTCTAACGAAATACAGTTTTTTAGCTGATCAAGATTTTCAAATTTTATGTTTTTATAAATAAAATTTTTTCAAGTGACCCCACACAAAGAAGTCGTTTGGCGAAAGGTCAGGAGACCTGGCTGGCCCAAAGGATTGGATGTCGTGGGCCAATAATATTTCCGTTAAAAATATATTGCAAGTATTCCCTAACCATGTGAGAATTATGGGCAGGACAACCATCCATTTGATATCAGATCTCCTGATTTTCGCGTACAACTTCTTCTAGTGCGGTTCAATTCGATTTGGTAGTCCAAATAGGTTCCTGCTATAAGGTCGCCTTCCATAAAAAATGGTCCAATAATGTGATTTCTACAATTCCCGCCAAAACATTTATTTTTTATTGATATTGCGTCCGAGTATGAACAAGACGATGTTCATTTTCAGGGTTCCAATACCCGCAATTTTAAACATTTGGTTCGGATGAACGTACATTCATCGGTAAAACAAATATTACTCTTTGTAGCTCTTGATGTTTTGCATACTTGGGAGAAAAATATTTATGTTTTTTTAAAGTGCGCAACACTGTGGTTTGATGTTTTTCTACGGCTCATCGAAGACATTAATGAAATGGAAGGGATAGGCTTATCAGAGAATTGAACTGAAAACTTTTCAGACACTGCTCCTAAACTGCTTCCTGGTATAATACCATTTAATCATAGTTACTTTTTCCTTAATGAAATAGCTCATATGGGGCTACAATTAAAGCGTCTTCAATGAAAATGTTGTCACTAACGCTACTTTTCGTTTTGTCAATGCCAAATAATAATTTGCTGGTGTTTGCTGTATTACCTAAACTATGAAAATTTCGTAATTTTGCCATCACATTTAATTGAATAAGTTAGGATTGGCTTATTAAAATTTATTCAAACTTGGCACGTGGGTTTATTATATCGGCCTCTTCAAGAAATTATAATTCATTTTTCTCTAAAATGTACAGGGGAGTAAATATTTAGTCAGCTCAAAATTTACATGGGATTTCCTATGTTTAACTAAGCCATGCATTACCCGGTATATAACATAACACACTTGTACCATAAATAGCTATTATAATACTGGCAGAAGCTTTTTAACGAGCTGCTGAAATGTTTATAAAATATGAATAGAAATCAAAGTATGTGGTAAAAACATATTAATACTGTTATTGTTAATTTTCTATCGAAAAAATTTTCCCAGCTATATTAGAATATAAATTCTAATATAAAAATATGATATGATACGCCACTTGACGTGGATTTTTCCATTAATTACCCCTATTCTTACTATCCATAATATCAGTATCTACAAAAAAAAATCATTTATTTTTAAAGCAAAATTAATTTTAATCTTTACTATTTACGTAAATTAGTATATGCCTAAAGTTGATTTATTAAATTAAATATTATTAGTAAAATATTTCCATGTCTTTTTCTGTGAATTCCATACGTTTCACATTACAATTCGCCCCTGAATAAACCCGCCGGCACTTTTAGGGTTGGATGACTCACTCACCCCCGTTTCTAACTGTAAGTAGAAGGTAATCAATCTCTGTCAAACACCTTATTTCCAATATTGCCTCGTCCTATGATTTGCACTATGTATATTTCCCATCAATTTAATCAACCCCATTTTCGTCAACGCAACGGTTGCAAAAACGTGTTAATAATTTTTTTTTATTGTATCTATATAATGAGTTAACGTTAGGGAATTTTAACAAATATTATATACGTACAATTTTTTAAACTTCACCAATCAAATCAGAAGCAAACTACACTGGACTACAAAATTAACCGGACGGAAAAAATTTTGATTCAATTCAATCTTAAATAACTTTTAAGTTTTTTTACCAAATTCGATCATTTTTTGACATGTTGCAGATGCTGTCTTCTTCATCATGTTCTGATATCGTTGTTACGAACAGTGTAAATGGATATGTTGACATACAGGGTAGCACAAAAAATTGCATTTTATGCTTAATTTCTGAGCATCCTGTGGAAAGATTTAAGAACTGATTAATGTTTCTTTGTATGACATTTTTAAGTCCCATCTTTTCTCAACAACTTATTTTTTGATTCATACCGATATCTAGATTATTAAAGGAAAAACAGAGGTTTAAAGGAAATAATGCAATAATCCTTTATTAGCAACAAAAAATTAAAAAATTAATTTGTAAAGTCTTCCTGAATCCAGTTTCCACGACTTGTCAAGAAGATTTTTGTCAACAAGTTACAGATTTATTAATTGCTGTACTTCTAGCGTTTGCTACGTCTGTTGTTGGTTATTTTGTGTTTTGAAACTGTTCCGTAAACGATAAGTGTATTTATGTAAATTAAAGATGAGACCAGAAGAAGTGGCACAAGCCGTTGCTTTACTAGATGACGGTCGTCCGATTCTGTATATCGCAGAAAGGCTTGGCCATCCACGCAGTACGATATCCGATGCGACACAAAGATTTAGACAAACTGGTTCTTACTCGAGAAGACCCGGGCAGGGAAGACGAAGAGCTACAAATGCAGTTGAACATCGATTTCTTCGTCTTCAGGTTCGTCGAGAGCAAACAGCCTCTGCTCCGGATTTAGCTATAAGATTGGCAGATGAGTAGAGAGAAACGGACAGAGCTGGGCCAGGTGGTGCTGGTGGTGCTGGTGGTGCAACTAACCCAGGTGGTTCGGTGGTGCGTTTTACGATCTAACCCGGGTGGTTCGGTGGTGCGTTTTATGATCTAACCCGGGTGGTTCGGTGGTGCGTTTTATGACCTAACCCGGGTGGTTCGGTGGTGCTGTTTTACGAGACCAGTGGTGCTGGTGGTGCTGTTTTACGAGACCAGTGGTGCTGGTGGTGCTGTTTTACGAGACCAGGTGGTGCTGGTGGTGCTGTTTTACGATCTAACCCAGGTGGTGCAGGTGGTGCGTTTTACGATCTAACCCGGGTGGTTCGGTGGTGCGTTTTATGATCTAACCCGGGTGGTTCGGTGGTGCGTTTTATGACCTAACCCGGGTGGTTCGGTGGTGCTGTTTTACGAGACCAGTGGTGCTGGTGGTGCTGTTTTACGAGACCAGTGGTGCTGGTGGTGCTGTTTTACGAGACCAGTGGTGCTGGTGGTGCTGGTGGTGCAACTAACCCAGGTGGTGCAGGTGGTGCGTTTTACGATCTAACCCAAGTGGTTCGGTGGTGCGTTTTATGATCTAACCCGGGTGGTTCGGTGGTGCGTTTTATGACCTAACCCGGGTGGTTCGGTGGTGCTGTTTTACGAGACCAGTGGTGCTGGTGGTGCTGTTTTACGAGACCAGTGGTGCTGGTGGTGCTGTTTTACGAGACCAGTGGTGCTGGTGGTGCTGGTGGTGCAACTAACCCAGGTGGTGCAGGTGGTGCGTTTTACGATCTAACCCAAGTGGTTCGGTGGTGCGTTTTATGATCTAACCCGGGTGGTTCGGTGGTGCGTTTTATGACCTAACCCGGGTGGTTCGGTGGTGCTGTTTACAAAATAACCCGAAATTAAACCCGACTTTTTACAACCTAACCCGGATGCTTTCATGAGGCGGCTTCTCATCTAACCCTAATTTGAACCTGAATATTTATGAACTGACCCGAGATAAAACCCGACTTTTTACGACCTAACCCGGATGCTTTCGCGAGGCGGCTTCTCATCTAACCCTAATTTGAACCTGAATATTTATGATCTGACCCGAGATAAAACCCGACCTTTTATGATTTAACCTTAGTGCAAACGCCGCTGTTAAAGCGATATAGTAAAAAAAACTCGATTAAAATTTTATCTTGTTCGCTAGACCAATTAATTTCCAAATATTATAATTAAAACATACAATCACTACACTGGCGCACCGTCAAAAATCGTGCTTGCACTATCCCAACGTACAGAGCGTCCGCTTCAGAAAATACGGTGCCGTATTTTTTGCGCCGAACGCTCTGGAGGAACACACTCCGATTTGCAAGTACATACACGCTTTGTCGCGGCAAAGCTCGCCGTCAAATTACGGCCACTCTTTTGCGGTACCGCTTTGTAGGAAACCAAAGCTTTAGTGAAACGCCGCTGCCCCAGAACTCTGTCCATATTCCTCTACTGTGTTAATTTATGCGGGTAATAAAACCGACAAGGGTCGGATCGGCCTGCATACTTATAGAGGTAAAAAAACCGCTTTAGAATGTTTTTGGTATATCTTTTTTAGATAATTTTGGGGGAAATAATTTGCCTGAGATGCCAATTAAAAAAGCCTACATTTAATTGTATTTTAGATTCTTGAATTTTGTACATGGATTAAAAATCTACTATTTCTTGAAATTGTATACATTATGTTAGATAATTATTAATATAATGTTATTAAGACTTTGTAAATATCTGTAAAAACTGTTCTAAATCGTGTCATTTCTGAAAATTGTATACTGAGTGTTTAGAATTTAGTAAAAAATTAAAAAAATGTTTTAATGTTATTAAGACCTGTGAAAATTTGTAAAACTGTACAGAATTGTATTATTTTCTGAAAATGATATACTGAGTGTTTAGAATTTAGTAAAAATTAAAAAAATGTTTTAAATTTGTTAAATCATGTGAAATCTTGTATAAAATGACTAGAACCGTTCTTAATCATGTCATTTCTGAAAATTGTTTACTGAGTGTTTAGAATTTAGTAAAAAATTAAAAAAAAATGTTTTAACGTTATTAAGCCCTGTGAAACTTTGTAAAAAATGACTAAAACAGTCGCAAATCGTCCTATTTTCTTAAAAGTGTATACTGAGTGTTTAGAATTTAGTAAAAATTAAAAAAAATGTTTTAAATTTGTTAAATCATGCGAAATCTTGTATAAAATGACTAGAACCGTTCTTAATCATGGCATTTCTGAAAATTGTAAACTGAGTGTTTAGAATTTAGTAAAAAATTAAAAAAATGTTTTAACGTTATTAAGCCCTGTGAAACTTTGTAAAAAATGACTAAAACAGTCGCAAATCGTTCTATTTTCTTAAAAGTGTATACTGAGTGTTTAGAATTTAGTAAAAATTAAAAAAAATGTTTTAAATTTGTTAAATCATGTGAAATCTTGTATAAAATGACTAGAACCGTTCTTAATCATGACATTTCTGAAAATTGTATACTGAGTGTTTAGAATTTAGTAAAAAATTAAAAAAAATGTTTTAACGTTATTAAGCCCTGTGAAACTTTGTAAAAAATGACTAAAACAGTCGCAAATCGTCCTATTTTCTTAAAAGTGTATACTGAGTGTTTAGAATTTAGTAAAAATTAAAAAAAATGTTTTAAATTTGTTAAATCATGCGAAATCTTGTATAAAATGACTAGAACCGTTCTTAATCATGGCATTTCTGAAAATTGTATACTGAGTGTTTAGAATTTAGTAAAAAATTAAAAAAAATGTTTTAACGTTATTAAGCCCTGTGAAACTTTGTAAAAAATGACTAAAACAGTCGCAAATCGTCCTATTTTCTTAAAAGTGTATACTGAGTGTTTAGAATTTAGTAAAAATTAAAAAAAATGTTTTAAATTTGTTAAATCATGTGAAATCTTATATAAAATGACTAGAACCGTTCTTAATCATGACATTTCTGAAAATTGTATACTGAGTGTTTAGAATTTAGTAAAAAATTAAAAAAAATGTTTTAACGTTATTAAGCCCTGTGAAACTTTGTAAAAAATGACTAAAACAGTCGCAAATCGTCCTATTTTCTTAAAAGTGTATACTGAGTGTTTAGAATTTAGTAAAAATTAAAAAAAATGTTTTAAATTTGTTAAATCATGCGAAATCTTGTATAAAATGACTAGAACCGTTCTTAATCATGGCATTTCTGAAAATTGTATACTGAGTGTTTAGAATTTAGTAAAAAATTAAAAAAAATGTTTTAACGTTATTAAGCCCTGTGAAACTTTGTAAAAAATGACTAAAACAGTCGCAAATCGTCATATTTTCTTAAAAGTGTATACTGAGTGTTTAGAATTTAGTAAAAATTAAAAAAAAATGTTTTAAATTTGTTAAATCATGTGAAATCTTGTATAAAATGACTAGAACCGTTCTTAATCATGACATTTCTGAAAATTGTATACTGAGTGTTAAGTATTTTAGTTGAAAATAAGATCATAAATCATCTATACAAAACAAGCGCCCCTTATGGATTTGAACGAAAATCATAGATTCGACTATTTTCATGAAAAATAAATCTAAGTACGGAATAATGCAGGAAGATTATCTATTTTCTTGGTTTAGAAAGTGATGTAGTTAAGATTTATAACTTAGGAATAAATAAATTATTATTAATCTTTTCGACCTATTTCTCTTGCATATTTAATTTCTTTGATAGTAAGAACTAATCTTTTTATTTTACAAAGTAAAAAAAAAAAGCTAAAGATCGGCGTTGTCAGTCAGGTATAAGAACTGATTTAACACGATGGTTTTTGTACAAACGTTCACATACAATTGTATGCTTTTTAACCGATTGTGTCGGAAAAAATGACGATTTATAGATTAGATATTTAGACGAAGAGCTAACCTTCTCAATAAAGTATTGATTATTGCCCTGCTAGCTAGACAACACTTTTTATGTTAGTCAAAAAAAAATTTTTTTTTCGGACGCTATTACAGATTTCATCGTTAACTAACAAACATTAAGACCAAAAAATTAGCGTGCAAGATGAAATGTATAGGTTCACTTCATTTCTACATTATTTTACAACTCTCAATCGCATTAAAAACAAGATCGAATAAAAAATAACTTATGACATATGGACGAAAAATGTTTTTCGGGCTATTTAGGTTAGCGACCGCATTACGTCTGAAATACTACATTTTTCGAGCTTATAACATAATTTACTATTTTAACGTTAAAATAGGGGAAATGATGTATCGAAGTGGGTACTTTTTTTTTGTCGGTCACGAGATTATAGTTTCTTTTAAAATGAGCTCTAATATTTACAACACAAATTATCCTTTAAGCCACATTAGTTTAAAACTCGTCTGTCGCTTTCCCTCTATTGTGAGTTTGATTAAAGTATAGCGTAGTATATATTTAGATGAATTTCGTAAATGTTGAATACTTTCAAAACTGAAAAAGCCGCCCTTTGCAATAAATATCTCCGTAGAGTTAGGTACCCTGCAGATTAAGGGTATTTCAGCGGATAATCATATACAAATTCAAATACCTCATTTGTTTCGGAGCAGTAACCATCAACTTTTACACCATTTAAAACAGCTTCTTTACCATTAGCAGCATGTAAGATGTTGATTTTTCTGTGATTCTCGGTCCAAAGTAACCAATCTATGGCAATTTTGCTCTGCCTGTTTCTCCATCGGTATCCATTTTTTGGTATGATTCCTATAGTATTAGGCTTCAAAAAATGTCTTCTAAAAATTGTATTGCATGCTGAAGCAATAGTTGTAGCTTCAGTAAATGGACATACATTGGTAGTTTGTATAAGTTGTTCTCTAAACTTTAAACATGATTGCGCAAGGATTTCGACATCCGATACGCAGTAGTCTACCAGATCTCTTTGCATATCGAAACCATCATTTTCATGTTCTACAAACCATTTAAGAAATTTGGCTCTGTCTTCTTCTTTCATACTATCTGAGGAGTAATATTGAATTGATGGTAGAGGTCCTATATAGTTTTCATTTGCCTTTGTATTAAATAGGTGCGGGAAGTAGCCTTTTTTAAAAATATCCTCAAGTCCAAATGCCTTTGGTAGTTTGGCTTAAGGCATAGGGAAATAGTTAAGTGAGTCGATAAATTTTACATTTTCAAGTTGCATCGTAATTATTTTGGTACCTCTCATGATTAACTCAGGTGTAAAATCTGTCTTTGTCATAATATAGTTTAATATAAACTGGTGATCAAAAGCCTGACCATTATGGGCTATTACAATAATTTCTTTAAAGTTTTTCCTCATTTGTAACAAATGGTTAGTAAATGTTCCCGCTGGGTCTATACCTCTGACTTTTTGTAACTTTAGACCACATTTTTTTTTTTTACAAGTATCTGCTTCAGAATCCATGCACTCATCGCAGTATTGTTTGAAAACACAGAGATTGACTTGATGTAAAAACGTTGAATTTTCCAATAGTTTGTCTTGGCTCGTCTCTAAATCGTAGAATACAAAAAAGATCATCTTTAATCTTAGGTTTTCCCTTATCAGGCCGAATATAACATAGATGATCCTCGGATGCATGTTTATTACAAATTTTACAATAAATTTCACCACATGCATGTGCTCTTTTGGCTTTAATGGTTTTTAAACAAATAGAACATAGTTTAATTTGTTCGCATACTGTAAATTTGCCTGACGAATAATCCTTTTTATGATTTTCGTAACAGTTTTGACTTCTAAAAAATCATAGACAGTCCTGGCATTTAATTTTTATTGCTATTTCGCAAGCAGAGGCTTGCTGACATGCCTGACAGCTTCCACCACATCGGTGCTCATTTTTGTGATCATATGGGACGTAACACTTTTCACAAAAATAGTTAGAACAAAAAGCTGCTGTCAGCGATGTAATTACATTAAAATGGCTTTTGTAATGTAATAAGTTCAGCCGTTTATTGCTTTCAGTTGAACCTTCAAATATAATATTTCGTCCTTTTGATCCATAGCTATAAACAACTAATTTATATTCTTTTAGATGATTTTGAAATTGTATTAACTCGGGAATTCCACCTCCTGCCTCAGGAATGCTAATTTTAGCTCTCTCCAACAATGATCTTGTTCTTTCGGTTTGAATTTTACTAATATCTCTTCTAACCTTACTGAATTCGGGATCTCTTTTATTATGGGCAATGGCGACTACCAAAGCACGTGGTAAACACAGGTTATCGGTATTTTTAATACTTATAATACCTCGTCGCTTGTCGCATTCCTCGTGAAAGCTGTTATAATTTTTTCCTCTTCCCCCACCAACAGGTAATCTAACAGTTGTCACACTAAGACAAAATGATTCTGTATTAAGACCTGCTGAGTTTGACTGATAAATGCCACTTATAACACTCCAAACATCTTAAAAGGTTATGTCTTTAGCTGCTTTGAAGCGAATCCAACCTTCTCCTCGGTTGAAGTCTTTAGAGCAAAAACTAAAAGCCACACGATCTAAGGGTTGTAGGCCTTCTGTAGCGTTTTCCACCCAACCAACTGGTTCAACTCCCTGTGGAACAGGTTTTAACTTAAACTCTAGAGTGCGTCCTGTAAGGTTAAATTCTCGTAACTTTTTAACAACGTCTTTAACAATAATAAACTTCTCCATCTTTCTTTTTTTTTTTTTTGTTGTTTTATAGTCTACTATCTACCTACATAAAAAAAAAAAAAAAAAAAAAAAAAAAAAAAAAAAAAACAAGTATATTTTCATATTTTTATCGGTCTTAAGTTCGTTTTCAAAAGCACACTCCCACTTTTTGATAATTTCACAGTCTAAGCACATAGATCTTATATTTTTTATTTACGATCAATTCATCTTTATTCGCCAATCGTCTCAAACGAGTCTGCTTTTGAAAGTAATATAGCCTTAGTATTCAGAAAATATTAATGATATCGGAGCCTAAAACATCCTTAACACTAAAAAATCATTGTGTTTCCTAACAAAACCCATCATCTTGTCTATTTAGCTTGCTTTCCTATTGTTTAGCAGGTTAAATAAAATTATTATTTCGCTCTTTTTGTCTGTACTGAATCGTTAGGGGAATACGATTCTAGTCCTATAAGAGAGACAGTTAAAATTTATGTAAGCAATCAGAAATCCTACACTATGAGCTACTTAGTTAAAATTTCATATTTCCTTCCTGGTTCAGCTAAAATTTGTATTGTGTCGGTCAAAATTTATAAACGCGCCCCCCCTCAGGTTTGTTCAGGTTTCTCAAACGTTTGAGAAACCTGAACAAACCTGAGGGGGGGCGCGTCAAACCTGAAACCGATTGCAAGGAGCACTAACCTTAGTACATGTAATCAAACCTGAGCTACCCTGAAAGATTATGATGAAACCCGACTCTCTACATGCAATCAAACCTGAGCTACCCTGAAAGATTATGATGAAACCCGACTCTCTGCATCGCAACCATTGGAGTGGAAAAAAAAATTTTTTCAACTCTTCATACGACGAAAAAACATCCGTTAATTAATATTGCTTGTTTTCTAAACCATACTAATAAGCCCTTTTTAATATACCAACCTGAAAGATAAGAATACGGGGTTTTCTGTGTGAATTTAACTCTAGAAGGAACAAAATTGCAGAGAAATTTGAGGATTTTTCAAGAAAGTCCTCTCTCAAGTACTTACAACGTAGTGGTGCATTATCCTACAAAAATATAAAAAAAAAAAAGATCATCTCAGTATCGCGTTTGAACTCTATACGAAATCTGCAAGCCTTGCTACTTTGCTTATAACGAAACGATTTTGTGAATATTTCATAGTAATTTTAGAAAACATTGATTTATTCTAAATATCATTGCGTATATGTCTTATATTCATTTTTAGTTATAAGTAACATTTTTCCATCGAAAATCAGTCTATTTCAGTTGAAAAAAAAGTTATTTATTAAGTTTTCGTTTAATTTTCATCGGTAATCGCTATGTTTTATGAAAACCATAAAAACAGATAATGCTGGTAACAGGTGCTTTAAGATTATAATAATGTAATGGATGGGACAATGAGACAATTATTGACAAGAAAAGTACGATGCGTTTCTGAATAGAGGTACTTTTGGGTTA
Source organism: Polydrusus tereticollis (assembly GCA_963920685.1). NCBI lineage: Eukaryota > Metazoa > Arthropoda > Insecta > Coleoptera > Curculionidae > Polydrusus > Polydrusus tereticollis. Next base: position 84,385,557 of record OY987329.1, on the reverse strand, counting down.
TGTCGCTAGAACACGATATGTTTCCAAGAAATATTGGAGGTATAGAATTTTTATTTACTATAATACTATCTTAAAATTCTTCTTGGAGAAAATTTTTAAATTTGAATGTATCTGACCCTCTACAGAATATAACCTTTTGACTTTTTTAAGATGACATAAACCATGGGAAGATTATTTTATTCTCATTTTGACAACCGAATTATACCTTGAAATAGGATGGTATTAAATAGAAAGTCACGCTAAAAATGCATCCAGCATTTTTTTCGTATTTTTATAAATTTTGACCGACACATCACAAATTTTGCTTGACCCAGGAAGGAAATATGAAATTTTAACTAAGTAGCTCATAGTGTAGGATTTCTGATTGCTTACATAAATTTTAACTGTCTCTCTTATAGAACTAGAAACGTATCCCCCTAACGATTCAGTACAGACAAAAAGAGCGAAATAATAATTTTATTTAACCTGCTAAACAATAGAAAAGCAAGCTAAATAGGCAAGATGATGGGTTTTGTGAGGAAACACGAGGATTTTTTAGATTCTCATTTTGACAACCGAATTATACCTTGAAATAAGATGGTATTAGATAGAAAGTCATGATAAAATGTATCTAGCATTTTTTTCGTATTTTATAAATTTTGACCGACACAATACAAATTTTAGCTGAACCAGGAAGGAAATATGAAATTTTAACTAAGTAGCTCATAGTGTAGGATTTCTGATTGCTTACATAAATTTTAACTGTCTCTCTTATAGGACTAGAATCGTATTCCCCTAACGATTCAGTACAGACAAAAAGAGCGAAATAATAATTTTATTTAACCTGCTAAACAATAGGAAAGCAAGCTAAATAGACAAGATGATGGGTTTTGTTAGGAAACACAATGATTTTTTAGTGTTAAGGATGTTTTAGGCTCCGATATCATTAATATTTTCTGAATACTAAGGCTATATTACTTTCAAAAGCAGACTCGTTTGAGACGATTGGCGAATAAAGATGAATTGATCGTAAATAAAAAATATAAGATCTATGTGCTTAGACTGTGAAATTATCAAAAAGTGGGAGTGTGCTTTTGAAAACGAACTTAAGACCGATAAAAATATGAAAATATACTTGTTTTTTTTTTTTTTTTTTTTTTTTTTTTTTTTTTTTTTATGTAGGTAGATAGTAGACTATAAAACAACAAAAAAAAAAAAAAAGAAAGATGGAGAAGTTTATTATTGTTAAAGACGTTGTTAAAAAGTTACGAGAATTTAACCTTACAGGACGCACTCTAGAGTTTAAGTTAAAACCTGTTCCACAGGGAGTTGAACCAGTTGGTTGGGTGGAAAACGCTACAGAAGGCCTACAACCCTTAGATCGTGTGGCTTTTAGTTTTTGCTCTAAAGACTTCAACCGAGGAGAAGGTTGGATTCGCTTCAAAGCAGCTAAAGACATAACCTTTTAAGATGTTTGGAGTGTTATAAGTGGCATTTATCAGTCAAACTCAGCAGGTCTTAATACAGAATCATTTTGTCTTAGTGTGACAACTGTTAGATTACCTGTTGGTGGGGGAAGAGGAAAAAATTATAACAGCTTTCACGAGGAATGCGACAAGCGACGAGGTATTATAAGTATTAAAAATACCGATAACCTGTGTTTACCACGTGCTTTGGTAGTCGCCATTGCCCATAATAAAAGAGATCCCGAATTCAGTAAGGTTAGAAGAGATATTAGTAAAATTCAAACCGAAAGAACAAGATCATTGTTGGAGAGAGCTAAAATTAGCATTCCTGAGGCAGGAGGTGGAATTCCCGAGTTAATACAATTTCAAAATCATCTAAAAGAATATAAATTAGTTGTTTATAGCTATGGATCAAAAGGACGAAATATTATATTTGAAGGTTCAACTGAAAGCAATAAACGGCTGAACTTATTACATTACAAAAGCCATTTTAATGTAATTACATCGCTGACAGCAGCTTTTTGTTCTAACTATTTTTGTGAAAAGTGTTACGTCCCATATGATCACAAAAATGAGCACCGATGTGGTGGAAGCTGTCAGGCATGTCAGCAAGCCTCTGCTTGCGAAATAGCAATAAAAATTAAATGCCAGGACTGTCTATGATTTTTTAGAAGTCAAAACTGTTACGAAAATCATAAAAAGGATTATTCGTCAGGCAAATTTACAGTATGCGAACAAATTAAACTATGTTCTATTTGTTTAAAAACCATTAAAGCCAAAAGAGCACATGCATGTGGTGAAATTTATTGTAAAATTTGTAATAAACATGCATCCGAGGATCATCTATGTTATATTCGGCCTGATAAGGGAAAACCTAAGATTAAAGATGATCTTTTTTGTATTCTACGATTTAGAGACGAGCCAAGACAAACTATTGGAAAATTCAACGTTTTTACATCAAGTCAATCTCTGTGTTTTCAAACAATACTGCGATGAGTGCATGGATTCTGAAGCAGATACTTGTAAAAAAAAAAAATGTGGTCTAAAGTTACAAAAAGTCAGAGGTATAGACCCAGCGGGAACATTTACTAACCATTTGTTACAAATGAGGAAAAACTTTAAAGAAATTATTGTAATAGCCCATAATGGTCAGGCTTTTGATCACCAGTTTATATTAAACTATATTATGACAAAGACAGATTTTACACCTGAGTTAATCATGAGAGGTACCAAAATAATTACGATGCAACTTGAAAATGTAAAATTTATCGACTCACTTAACTATTTCCCTATGCCTTAAGCCAAACTACCAAAGGCATTTGGACTTGAGGATATTTTTAAAAAAGGCTACTTCCCGCACCTATTTAATACAAAGGCAAATGAAAACTATATAGGACCTCTACCATCAATTCAATATTACTCCTCAGATAGTATGAAAGAAGAAGACAGAGCCAAATTTCTTAAATGGTTTGTAGAACATGAAAATGATGGTTTCGATATGCAAAGAGATCTGGTAGACTACTGCGTATCGGATGTCGAAATCCTTGCGCAATCATGTTTAAAGTTTAGAGAACAACTTATACAAACTACCAATGTATGTCCATTTACTGAAGCTACAACTATTGCTTCAGCATGCAATACAATTTTTAGAAGACATTTTTTGAAGCCTAATACTATAGGAATCATACCAAAAAATGGATACCGATGGAGAAACAGGCAGAGCAAAATTGCCATAGATTGGTTACTTTGGACCGAGAATCACAGAAAAATCAACATCTTACATGCTGCTAATGGTAAAGAAGCTGTTTTAAATGGTGTAAAAGTTGATGGTTACTGCTCCGAAACAAATGAGGTATTTGAATTTGTATATGATTATCCGCTGAAATACCCTTAATCTGCAGGGTACCTAACTCTACGGAGATATTTATTGCAAAGGGCGGCTTTTTCAGTTTTGAAAGTATTCAACATTTACGAAATTCATCTAAATATATACTACGCTATACTTTAATCAAACTCACAATAGAGGGAAAGCGACAGACGAGTTTTAAACTAATGTGGCTTAAAGGATAATTTGTGTTGTAAATATTAGAGCTCATTTTAAAAGAAACTATAATCTCGTGACCGACAAAAAAAAAGTACCCACTTCGATACATCATTTCCCCTATTTTAACGTTAAAATAGTAAATTATGTTATAAGCTCGAAAAATGTAGTATTTCAGACGTAATGCGGTCGCTAACCTAAATAGCCCGAAAAACATTTTTCGTCCATATGTCATAAGTTATTTTTTATTCGATCTTGTTTTTAATGCGATTGAGAGTTGTAAAATAATGTAGAAATGAAGTGAACCTATACATTTCATCTTGCACGCTAATTTTTTGGTCTTAATGTTTGTTAGTTAACGATGAAATCTGTAATAGCGTCCGAAAAAAAAATTTTTTTTTGACTAACATAAAAAGTGTTGTCTAGCTAGCAGGGCAATAATCAATACTTTATTGAGAAGGTTAGCTCTTCGTCTAAATATCTAATCTATAAATCGTCATTTTTTCCGACACAATCGGTTAAAAAGCATACAATTGTATGTGAACGTTTGTACAAAAACCATCGTGTTAAATCAGTTCTTATACCTGACTGACAACGCCGATCTTTAGCTTTTTTTTTTTACTTTGTAAAATAAAAAGATTAGTTCTTACTATCAAAGAAATTAAATATGCAAGAGAAATAGGTCGAAAAGATTAATAATAATTTATTTATTCCTAAGTTATAAATCTTAACTACATCACTTTCTAAACCAAGAAAATAGATAATCTTCCTGCATTATTCCGTACTTAGATTTATTTTTCATGAAAATAGTCGAATCTATGATTTTCGTTCAAATCCATAAGGGGCGCTTGTTTTGTATAGATGATTTATGATCTTATTTTCAACTAAAATACTTAACACTCAGTATACAATTTTCAGAAATGTCATGATTAAGAACGGTTCTAGTCATTTTATACAAGATTTCACATGATTTAACAAATTTAAAACATTTTTTTTTAATTTTTACTAAATTCTAAACACTCAGTATACACTTTTAAGAAAATATGACGATTTGCGACTGTTTTAGTCATTTTTTACAAAGTTTCACAGGGCTTAATAACGTTAAAACATTTTTTTTAATTTTTTACTAAATTCTAAACACTCAGTATACAATTTTCAGAAATGCCATGATTAAGAACGGTTCTAGTCATTTTATACAAGATTTCGCATGATTTAACAAATTTAAAACATTTTTTTTAATTTTTACTAAATTCTAAACACTCAGTATACACTTTTAAGAAAATAGGACGATTTGCGACTGTTTTAGTCATTTTTTACAAAGTTTCACAGGGCTTAATAACGTTAAAACATTTTTTTTAATTTTTTACTAAATTCTAAACACTCAGTATACAATTTTCAGAAATGTCATGATTAAGAACGGTTCTAGTCATTTTATATAAGATTTCACATGATTTAACAAATTTAAAACATTTTTTTTAATTTTTACTAAATTCTAAACACTCAGTATACACTTTTAAGAAAATAGGACGATTTGCGACTGTTTTAGTCATTTTTTACAAAGTTTCACAGGGCTTAATAACGTTAAAACATTTTTTTTAATTTTTTACTAAATTCTAAACACTCAGTATACAATTTTCAGAAATGCCATGATTAAGAACGGTTCTAGTCATTTTATACAAGATTTCGCATGATTTAACAAATTTAAAACATTTTTTTTAATTTTTACTAAATTCTAAACACTCAGTATACACTTTTAAGAAAATAGGACGATTTGCGACTGTTTTAGTCATTTTTTACAAAGTTTCACAGGGCTTAATAACGTTAAAACATTTTTTTTAATTTTTTACTAAATTCTAAACACTCAGTATACAATTTTCAGAAATGTCATGATTAAGAACGGTTCTAGTCATTTTATACAAGATTTCACATGATTTAACAAATTTAAAACATTTTTTTTAATTTTTACTAAATTCTAAACACTCAGTATACACTTTTAAGAAAATAGAACGATTTGCGACTGTTTTAGTCATTTTTTACAAAGTTTCACAGGGCTTAATAACGTTAAAACATTTTTTTAATTTTTTACTAAATTCTAAACACTCAGTATACAATTTTCAGAAATGCCATGATTAAGAACGGTTCTAGTCATTTTATACAAGATTTCGCATGATTTAACAAATTTAAAACATTTTTTTTAATTTTTACTAAATTCTAAACACTCAGTATACACTTTTAAGAAAATAGGACGATTTGCGACTGTTTTAGTCATTTTTTACAAAGTTTCACAGGGCTTAATAACGTTAAAACATTTTTTTTTAATTTTTTACTAAATTCTAAACACTCAGTAAACAATTTTCAGAAATGACATGATTAAGAACGGTTCTAGTCATTTTATACAAGATTTCACATGATTTAACAAATTTAAAACATTTTTTTAATTTTTACTAAATTCTAAACACTCAGTATATCATTTTCAGAAAATAATACAATTCTGTACAGTTTTACAAATTTTCACAGGTCTTAATAACATTAAAACATTTTTTTAATTTTTTACTAAATTCTAAACACTCAGTATACAATTTTCAGAAATGACACGATTTAGAACAGTTTTTACAGATATTTACAAAGTCTTAATAACATTATATTAATAATTATCTAACATAATGTATACAATTTCAAGAAATAGTAGATTTTTAATCCATGTACAAAATTCAAGAATCTAAAATACAATTAAATGTAGGCTTTTTTAATTGGCATCTCAGGCAAATTATTTCCCCCAAAATTATCTAAAAAAGATATACCAAAAACATTCTAAAGCGGTTTTTTTACCTCTATAAGTATGCAGGCCGATCCGACCCTTGTCGGTTTTATTACCCGCATAAATTAACACAGTAGAGGAATATGGACAGAGTTCTGGGGCAGCGGCGTTTCACTAAAGCTTTGGTTTCCTACAAAGCGGTACCGCAAAAGAGTGGCCGTAATTTGACGGCGAGCTTTGCCGCGACAAAGCGTGTATGTACTTGCAAATCGGAGTGTGTTCCTCCAGAGCGTTCGGCGCAAAAAATACGGCACCGTATTTTCTGAAGCGGACGCTCTGTACGTTGGGATAGTGCAAGCACGATTTTTGACGGTGCGCCAGTGTAGTGATTGTATGTTTTAATTATAATATTTGGAAATTAATTGGTCTAGCGAACAAGATAAAATTTTAATCGAGTTTTTTTTACTATATCGCTTTAACAGCGGCGTTTGCACTAAGGTTAAATCATAAAAGGTCGGGTTTTATCTCGGGTCAGATCATAAATATTCAGGTTCAAATTAGGGTTAGATGAGAAGCCGCCTCGCGAAAGCATCCGGGTTAGGTCGTAAAAAGTCGGGTTTTATCTCGGGTCAGTTCATAAATATTCAGGTTCAAATTAGGGTTAGATGAGAAGCCGCCTCATGAAAGCATCCGGGTTAGGTTGTAAAAAGTCGGGTTTAATTTCGGGTTATTTTGTAAACAGCACCACCGAACCACCCGGGTTAGGTCATAAAACGCACCACCGAACCACCCGGGTTAGATCATAAAACGCACCACCGAACCACTTGGGTTAGATCGTAAAACGCACCACCTGCACCACCTGGGTTAGTTGCACCACCAGCACCACCAGCACCACTGGTCTCGTAAAACAGCACCACTAGCACCACTGGTCTCGTAAAACAGCACCACCAGCACCACTGGTCTCGTAAAACAGCACCACCGAACCACCCGGGTTAGGTCATAAAACGCACCACCGAACCACCCGGGTTAGATCATAAAACGCACCACCGAACCACTTGGGTTAGATCGTAAAACGCACCACCTGCACCACCTGGGTTAGTTGCACCACCAGCACCACCAGCACCACTGGTCTCGTAAAACAGCACCACCAGCACCACTGGTCTCGTAAAACAGCACCACCAGCACCACTGGTCTCGTAAAACAGCACCACCGAACCACCCGGGTTAGGTCATAAAACGCACCACCGAACCACCCGGGTTAGATCATAAAACGCACCACCGAACCACCCGGGTTAGATCGTAAAACGCACCACCTGCACCACCTGGGTTAGATCGTAAAACAGCACCACCAGCACCACCTGGTCTCGTAAAACAGCACCACCAGCACCACTGGTCTCGTAAAACAGCACCACCAGCACCACTGGTCTCGTAAAACAGCACCACCGAACCACCCGGGTTAGGTCATAAAACGCACCACCGAACCACCCGGGTTAGATCATAAAACGCACCACCGAACCACCCGGGTTAGATCGTAAAACGCACCACCGAACCACCTGGGTTAGTTGCACCACCAGCACCACCAGCACCACCTGGCCCAGCTCTGTCCGTTTCTCTCTACTCAGATGTTCATGGTACCTTAGTTTAAATTAAAAAACACAAACTTAAAATAAGTTTGTGTATAGAGTTGTCCCTTATCCTTTCCGTCAGACCCAATCCTTGGACGCGTTTCGCCGTTTACGGCTCCTCAGCAAGGCTCCGGGTCTGACGAAAAGGTAAGGGACCTCAAAGTGCTTTAACACAGAAATGCAAGTTGACAAATGAGAGTTGCAGCACGTGGCTACATCTCGTGGCAACCACACGTATCAACCCAACCAGGACAGCGAGAATCCATATAGGTTCAAACGCTGGCAAGGCGGCCCATTGCGGGCAAACTACGTTGGGTGTCGCTGGAAGCCAGTGTATCGGTTCAGCCTACCGAAAGCATGTTTAAATTAAAAAACACAAACTTAAAATAAGTTTGTGTATAGAGTTGTCCGTCAGACCCAATCCTAAGGATTGGGTCTGACGGAAAGGATAGGGGACAACTCTATACACAAACTTATTTTAAGTTTGTGTTTTTTAATTTAAACATGCTTTCGGTAGGCTGAACCGATACACTGGCTTCCAGCGACACCCAACGTAGTTTGCCCGCAATGGGCCGCCTTGCCAGCGTTTGAACCTATATGGATTCTCGCTGTCCTGGTTGGGTTGATACGTGTGGTTGCCACGAGATGTAGCCACGTGCTGCAACTCTCATTTGTCAACGTACCTTAGTTTCATCTGAAACCGTACGCAGAAGGTTGAGAGAACAGAATTTAACATCTAATGTACCTGCATTAGGACCTTTATTTTCGCATCTAATAAAGGTCATCGAAGGCAGCGCCTTGAATTTGCTCGAGCTCATGCAAATTGAGACATGAACGACTGGCAAAACGTTCCCTTTACAGACGAGTCTCGTTTTACGCGATATTCACCTGACGGACGTCAAAGAGAAGGCCCCGAGAACAATACTCTCAATGTTGTTTGTCTCCTAGTGCAATTTGGTGGCGGAGGAGTGATGGTGTGGGGCGGCATTTCTTTGGAAGCCCGTACAGACCTTATTACACTTTAGGGGGGTATTAACGCTGATAAATACATTAGACAAGTGCCTAGAAGATCATGTGGTACCATATTCACATTTTATAGGAGAAAATTTTAATTTAATAACGAGGCAATATTTGAACGATGTTGGCGTTCAAGTATTGGACTGGCCCTCAAGAAGTCCGAATCTGAACTCTATTGAGCATATCTGGGATATACTAGGAGGGAGAGTTGGGCAGAACTATGGCGAGATTTAAACTTTGGTTGCGTTAGCACAGGCACTGACAAACGAGTGATAGCAGATACCCCAAGACGTGGTTGCTGCTTTAATTGAATCTATGCCTGATAAGATAAGAGCTGTTATTCAGGCTCGTGGAGGAAATACTCGATTTTAATAAAATAATCATAATACCACTATTGCCCATGTTATCTTTAAATTTTTTGTTGCTAATAAAGGATTATTGCATTATTTGCTTTAAACCTGTGTTTTTCCTTTATTATTCCAGGTATCGTTATGAATTAAAAAACAAGATGTTGAGAAAAGATGGGACGTAAAAATGTCGTATAAAGAAACATCAATCAGTTCTTAAATTTCTCCACAGGATGTTCAGAAATTAAGCGTAAAATGCAATTTTGTTTGCTACCCTGTATGTCAACATGTTCATTTACACTGTTCGTAAAAACGATATCAGAACATGATGAAGACGAGAGCATCCGCAACATGTCAAAAAATTATCGAACTTGGTTAAAAAAACTTAAAATTTATTTAGGATTGAACTGAAGCAAGTTCGTCCGGTTAATTTTGTGGTCCAGTGTATGTTAGGTCAACAATTTTGATTTTGCAGGAGAGCGGTTAAAGTTTTCTTTTGCCCTTTTTCCAATATACAATTTTTATTATTAAATGTGTACTCTTAAGTTCTTTGTAAATTTATTAGATTGGGTGTAGTTTTGTTCAGTTCTTATTTGTTCCTATTTAAGTTAATCCGTTATTTCGTAAAGTGACTTACCATTCTTTAATTTGGGGAGAAAATAAGAACGACTGACTTAGTTTAATGTTATGTGAAGATAGTAGTATAATTTCAACAAGGCAAACTATGTTAAGTAAAAGAAAAACTATAAACGAGCTATGGTTTACCATTTGTATATGTTACAAACATAAAAATCACATTAACAATGTATTTCAAAAGATCTTACAATATAAAAATATTTCAAAACGGCTGACAATACTCCAAGGGATTTTATTCTGCGAACTATTTACAACTTCCACAAGGATAATATAGTGTCATCTTTAGAACTGGTTCGTGATAAATTGCGAGGTTACGCTGATTATAATTACCAATCTTTAAGAACATTGCGTGGTGTTTTGTTAAGTTGTGGCCATGAATCCGATAAAAGTATAATTTATTTAGACAAAACTTGCTTTAATACTCATACTGTTGTTAAGTATGGTTGGGCAGACAGTACAAATTGTACTTTAAGTACATCGTGTTCAAGAGGAAAAAGCGTTATTATTCTTCATGACGGAAGTAAAGATGGCTTTGTACCTAATGTGTCGCTCTTGTCAGCAAAGAATATCTATCACTCACTTAATCAATCACCAACTTTAAGCGCAGTTGTCCTTGATAATATTAGGCAGGTGGTAACGAAATAAGTAGTAAATCTAAGTAAGTAGATCTATATGGCTCATGTTATGAAAACAGAAAATAGATATTCTGTTTAACCACCTATAGCGCCAACAGTAATTCAACCTGGAAACGGTTCTACTTCTGAAAGTTCTGACGATTCCAGTCATTAAATTGTTTATGAATTTTAAATTAATTGTGTTCAATTAACACGTATCTTAAAAACTTGTTATATTACAGAACGTTTACTGTGATTCTGGTGATGCGATCAATTTGTTACTAAAATATTTATAGCGAATTCTAACTACTAACTGTATATTCCAACTAACAGAATCTGTTGCTACCCTTTCTTGGCAAGGTCCTTGCCGGACAAAGACAATTTTTTTAAATTGTTTTCGGCAAAATGAGCATCTTTTTTTACCGAAAGACCATTTTAAAAATAATAAGTGCGTCTGTTCTTTGCAGGCGAAGTTACGGGTACAAACCTCTTATCGATATTAACTATATTTTTAAATTATTTTTGGCAAAATTAACAGTTTTTTTTTACAGAAAAACCATTTTAAAAATATTCTCTGCAGGCGAAGTCACGGGTCTTCTTCTTCTTCTTTCTTCTTTCAGCAACCGTTCACAGCCCACTCCTGGACATAGGTCTCCCCTATATTTTCCATGTTTCTTTGTCCTGTGCAAGTTGATGCCATCGGTTCCCCACCTTGTTTTTAATATCGTCGAGCCAACGTAACTGTGGTCTGCCAACGTTGCGTTTGTGTAAGCGAGGCCTACATTGAATGATGCGTCTTGACCATCTCAAGTCGTCCTGTCGGGCAACGTGCCCTACCCAGCTCCATTTCAAGTGGGCTATGCGTGTTATGACGTCTTCGACTTTAGTTCTTTGTCTGATATTCTCGTTTGTGTTGTGGTCTCTAAGACCTATTCCTAACATGATCCGTTCTATAGCTCTTTGAGTGGTCCTAAGTTTGTTAGCCGATTTAACAGTGAGTGTCATGGTTTCCATTCCGTATGTCATCACGGGCAATAAGCAGGTATTGAAGACCTTTCGTGATTTTAACGGCGATTGTCGCATTTTCATATATGTGTTTAAGAAGCTGTCTATAACGAGAGTCGATTCTTGCATTATTCATTACCTTAAAAATAGCCCACAATTCCACGGAGTCAAACGCTTTGTTATAGTCAACAAATGTGAGGTATAGTGGATCGTTGTACTCGTTGCACTTTTCTAGTAGCGTGCGGACGGATTGTATGTGTTCTATTGTGCTGTGACCTTTACGGAAGCCAGCCTGTTCCGGGGGCTGATAGGCATCTAATCTGGTTGTAAGTCTATTTGTTACAATTTTTGTCAGAAGTTTGTACGGGTGGGGGAGTAAGCTAATAGGCCGATAGTTATTAATTCTTAACTTATCACCCTTTTTGTACAGCAAAATCACCTGGGCATTTTGCCATGTTTGGGGTATTACGCCTTCTGTCAGACATTTATTAAGAAGAATTTTCATCGATTCTATAGTAGTGCTTCGGCCAAGTTCTATCATTTCCGATGTAATTTCATCTTCCCCTGGTGCTTTACCGTTTTTAGTTCTATTTCTTGCATGGTGATGTCAGGTAGATCCTCGGAAACCACATTGAGAATCGCTTTATCAGTTGCGATCACTTGTTCTGGATTGCTTTCTGTGTATAGTGTACTATAGAAATTTTCCACAATATCCATTCAATCTTCTTTGATGTTTCCGTTTGCGTCCTTTAGTTGATGTATTTGAAGGCGACCATTATTGCAAGGTGTTTTAATTATGTTTATGTTTTTGTTGTTTTCGATAGTCGCTGTTATCATTTTTGTGTTGTACTGTCTTAAATCTTCTCGTTTTCTTTTTTATAGATTTGTTAATTTCGTTATATTCAGGAGTCCCTCTTTCCAAGTTTTTTCTCTTCGCCATGAGTTCTCTAGTCTCATTTTTTATTTTTGAATTATTTTTCTTGGAAGTGGTACATATCTTTTTGGTAGTCGTTCTAATATCAGTACTTATTTTATTTTCTAGGTCGTTTACATTTAAGCCATTCAATGTTTCTTTATTGGATAGTTTCTTATTGAGTCCAGCTTGGAATTTTTGTAGGTTTTCCTTAATTGTTTCTGATGTGGGAAATGGTTGTATTTTGATTAACTTACTTCATTCCTTTTTCATGTTTCTTTCTATTTTAGCTCTTACCAACCTGTGATCGCTACCAGTATCAAAGCGATTTAGGACCGATACGTCCTTTACAGTAAACTTTTTATTCGTCAGTACGTAATCGATCTCGTTTTTCGTATTTGAGTTCGGGCTTCTCCATGTCCATCGTCTCTTTGCTGATTTTTTGAAGGAGTTCATACAGTATATCCCTTCTTTTGGAGATAATTAATAAGTCTTTCTCCTCGTTCGTTGATAGAACCCAGTCCTAATTTACCTACATATTGATTTCGATTTCCCGCTGGTACTCCTAGTTTTGCATTGAAATCGCCAATAATTAATTTGAAGTGTGCTGTTTCTGTTGCTAGAGCTTGTGAGATATCTTCATAAAAGATTTCTATCTTATCACCGGATGCAGAGCTTGTAGGGGCATATACTTGAATTATTTGGACACTATATCGTTCCGATATTTTCATTACTATGTAAATGACTCTACTTGATATGGATTTCATCTTAGTAACAAGCTGCTTTATACCCTTATGTATCATTATCGCTGTTCCGCCAATGTGTGGATTTTCCTCCATGTTCTTTCGATCCAAAAGGTGGCCTGATTTTAGTGTGATGCATTTTTTGTCAGGTAATCTAGTTTCGCATAGGCCCAAGATGTTCCATTTGATATGAGATAGTTCTACTTTTAGTTCTTCCAGATGTTCGGTTGATCTCATTGTTGGAATATTATAGGTGGCAAGGTGAAGTTTAAATTTGTTCTGTATTGAGAGTGGAAAAGACGAATTTTTGCCTCTCCCAGAATCCTTGAGACTGATCCTGTTACGGGTGTGGGACTTGTCATGTGATGATCTACCCACCTGGGGTATCATTTCGTTTGTTTTAAAATTCATCACGATTTACGGGGGGTTTTTAGCCATGATCTTCCACGCCGGCTAGACGTGTTGGAATATCTGGATATCAGCCGTTCCTGACATGGAGAACAGATGCTGTTTGCAGCCGCCCACTCTGGATCAGACGATGCGTACCTGTTGGTCCGCGGGAGGTATTTGATTTCCCTCCTACCACTCATATCTGAGAGACATTCTCCTATCCGCCACCTGGGGACGCGCTCTCTAAGGGTTACAGGTTCCCCCGAGGAGGAAGTCACGGGTACAAACCTTTAATCGATATATACTATAATGAACAAACTGTAATATATACATTATTATATACATTATTCATATTAAAAATTTACAACAATCCGCATTTTAATTATTTGGTAGAAGCGACGCCTATGGTTAGGAGTTTAATGCTTTTTTAGGTCATCAAATTGGGCTTGGAACAACTATACATCCTAGTCTAAAAGTCTAGATCGTTTATCTACGTTTCTTTTCCAGGTTTCTTTCTTTAGTCTTCGTTTTCTTGTTTTACCTTCATTATTTTCTCGATGGTCTCCTTCTTTACTTTCTCCTTCGCTGCTTCTACTGCTTTCATTTGCTTCAGTAAAATTAGGTTCTGCATTGACAGTTCTTCTTCCGAAAAAACATGTTCCTTTTAATCGGATGAAACAAAGACGTTTCTTTTAACAGTTTCTACATGGCTTCTACGAAAGTATCTATCTGATTATTGTTTTTGCGTTAGTGAATTTTGTGATAGTTTGTTTATATTTTTACCTACTTTGTTTTTGAGTTTTTCTTTATTATTTTGTGATAGAATTTAGCAACAAAAAGCTTTGTGTAAATTTACCACCTAATTACAAACCGAGTTTGAAGAATAGCAAAGTGTAAATGCAAGGTAAAAATGTTCATTTTTTGTATTAGTTTCTATTATGAAATTTTGTTAACTTGTGTTTTAACAGGCAGGGTTAGGCCAATAGAAAGTTTAAGGTAGGTTTAGGTAAGGCTAAGGCAAATTACGTAAAAATTCAATAAAGAACGCATAACCTAATTTAGAAACAGAAGAAGCCAGTATTATTTTTTGGACATTCAATTACAACTTAATTATAGAATACATAATAAGTTCAGGTTAAACTGTCGAAAAACCTTTATTTACGTGTGTAAACAGCAACAATTTCGTTCAATTTCTTGTCACCATTAGGTATATATTGGCAAGAAATTGAAACATGTTCTAATTTTTTGGCTAAGTTGGGGAAAATTATGGTGACTTCTGCTATTTTTTATTACTGCAAACTTACCGAATATTAAGGTTAGAATCATTTGATTTTTTAAAGTTACAAAATTAAATTGAATATTCATTTAAAATGATTAGTCGTCGTATTGTTGGTAAAAAAGTGAAACAGAACACTGCTTGAAACACTAATTTTTGTCCTTGTTGATGTAGAAGAATTGAAAAAAATATACCCATAACATCTATTCGATAATATTGGTTGCCAACACTGGATTGATTTGACAATTGGCAAAAAATTAGGTGCGGCGAACTGAATCAATACACTTACAATTTCTTTACCAAGAATTTGTATAATTTTTGAAGTAAGAACTTGGCTCGTGAAATACGGACTTTTTACAAATACTATAGGTACCTACTATAAATTTTGTAAATTTAAGAAAAATGCCCTCTATCTATAAAAAACTGAGACTACGCGATCAATACATAAACATAGAACCTCAACCGATTATCTGCAGCATAACCATATATCATTGCACTGCTCTCGTCAATTTATTTATCGATTAAACGACTTCATCTTTTATATAATAGATGGCACCTAAAACCTATATTTATGCATAATCCGAAGCTTTACCCGGTATCATTACGGTCAGTATTATAATAATTATACGATTAATAATAATATTACCTAAAGTAGGGGGAATTATGCCCATGATGGCTCTCTGCCTATGATGGACGACCATTAATACTTCTAAATATCGCCTACTATACCAGCGCCACGCTTGGCCAGTACGGGCAGTACGGGAACTTACTGTAGCTATGCCATGCCTGCCAAGTTCGGATCGTTGTGCATTCTAACAGTGAATTTATGAATTAATATTGATAATCGTTAAGTTTAAATGTAAGAAAATGCTTTAAGGTACATAATATAATTTCCGTAAAAAATTGGGATTATTTAAGAGCTCATTTTGTAATGCAATTCGCATCGGTTGCTTTGTTTAAATTTAGGTTAGAATAAACCAAACAAAATTATCAGAGTTTAAAGTGATCTTTTACGTGTTTGTATGATGGACCCTCGACGGCTATCTCATGATGATGATCCAGGGGTCCAATGTTAATATTAATTGACTACTTAATAACTACTTGATAGTAATCCTAGGGCTTTAGAGGATAATTTTCCCATTTATTTTCGAATATAATTATTGCTATTATTGATATGTAAAATGTAAAGTTTTTTAATTGGAAATAAATTATTAATTATTAGATTTTAATGTGCATAATTTTATAACTTATTTTTTATACATAGGTAATGATATGATAAGTTAAAGGCCGATCGACAACCACTAATTTAATTTGTATTACTCAGTTCTTGGCCGAGGCAATTGACCAGCACCACCAAACAGACGTTGTATATACGGATTTCTCCAAAGCTTTCGATCGGCTTAATCATTCCATTAAACGTAAAACTTTTGGATTTTCAGACACCTTATTGTTATTTTTTAAATCGCATTTGGAGGATCAAAAACAGTTTATGGCTTATGGTGGGGTTAGATCTATTGATTATATTGCAACATCTGGAGCTTTTACGCTTTCCAATAATGTAGGCTTGCCATACCTCCGTTTTTTCAGCGGACAGTCCGTTCTTTTCAGGCCGTCAGTTTGTCCGGTCCGTTATATTCCCGCGTCCGTTATTTTTAACATTTGGCATAAAACATCATTTTTTTTAAGAACGTCGAACCTACAGACCTAGATTTAATTTGTGCCTCAAAGAAAGCAACTTTTGCCTACCATACTGTCCAGTATGATTTTAGTTTTAATTCATCAAAATTAATTAATTCTCTTAACAACCCAAAATCTTGTAGCGCCAAAACAAAAACAGAGGCTATTATAGTGAATATCATGGCTCCCGATATTTTTGATGCATTCTTTCAAAAATTACAAAAATCTAACTTTATTACTGTTATAATTGACGCTTCAAACAGATTAGAAAAAAAATTGGTTCCAATTATTGTAAGGTACGATTCCCGCGGGGGTTGCTAGTCCTCCACCGGGCGCCTCCCCAGGTGGCGGATAGGGGAATGCCTCCCAGATATGGGTGGTACCGGTGAAATCAAATAGCCGGGGCGGACCAAAACTAGCACTGCGGCGTCTGACCCAGAATGGGCGGCGGCAAACAGCGTCTGACCCAGATTGGGCGGCTGAAATACATGCTCACCAAGACGTCTAGCCAGCGTGGTGTTCTATGGCTAAATACCCCCTTATGAAAATGCCAGGTATAAAGATTCAAGTACCCCAGGCGAGTAGAAGACTATCTTCAGAATCTCGCACTGATGTTAAATCAGTCTGTCCCATGGATTCTGGGGGGGACAATCATCTGGCGAGGAAAGAACCTAAGAGATGTAAAAAGAGTAAGAAGAGAAAAATTATGTACATCGCAACATACAATGCACTGTCATTATTATCAGAAGAACGATTAACTGAACTTGAGTGCGAATTGGAAAACATCAAGTGGGATATCGTGGGTCTTAGCGAGGTTAGAAGACGTGGGGAACAGCTCATTACTTTGAAATCCGGACACAGTTTCTATTACGTAGGAGACGATAACAGCTCAGTAGGAGGAACTGGCTTTCTGATACATAAGCGCCACAAAGCAAACATTGTGTCCCTGAAGAAAACCTCCACAAGAGTAGTATGCCTTGTCCTCAGACTCAGCACCAGATATAATATCAAAATTATACAAGTATACGCGCCTACCTCAAATCATACTGACGAAGAAATAGACTTGTTTTACGACGACATCAGAGATGCCCTAAGCGATCAACAAACACATTATACTATTCTATGTGGTGATTTCAATGCCAAGGTGGGAGCAAGGTTGAGCGCTGATGAGTTTTCACTGGGAAGCCATGGACTGGAAGGAAGAAATGATAGGGGCGAAACATTGCTTGGTTTCCTCCTGCAAAACAACTTGTTCCAGATGAATAGCTTCTTTCCTAAGAGACCAAATAGGAGATGGACATGGAGAAGCCCGGATGGACGAACAAAAAATGAAATAGATTTCATAATCACCGACAAAAGATACATAGTTAAAGACGTGTCGGTACTGAACAAGCTAACCACCGGAAGTGACCACAGGATTGTACGAGTTAAATTAATGATTGACGTCGGTAAAGAAAGGCATAGGCTGATCAAGAAAGCCGACAGCAACAGACCATGGAATAGCCCATCGGACATGGTTGGCTTCCAGCAATGCACCACAAATAGGCTAAATGGCACTCAAACAGAAGAAGATAACATCAATGTCTTAAATGAGACCATCACTACGGCCCTGCTAGAGAGTCAAAACGAATACTGTCCAACAACCAGGAAACTATCGAAATTAAGCGAAACTACCATGCGGAAAATGAAACAAAGAAGAGACATGAGAAGTGAAGAACTGACTACTGCTGAAGAGCTAAGACAAATTAACAAAGAAGTATCAAAGGCTATAAGACGCGACATTAGAACATACAACCAAAATCAGATCGAACAAACAATAGAAAACAATAAAAGCATGAAGGTTTTACGCAGGAAACTAGAAAACGGAAAAAAGCAAATGACTAAGGTAAAGGATAAACAAGGGCATGTTACAACAAACCGGGAAAGCATTCTGAAAATAATTGAGGACTTCTACTGTCAACTATATCAAAGTCACAACGAAGTAAATTTAGACTCAGAAACAGAACCAGAGATACTGACAAGTAAAAAAGGCATTGTTAACCAAGGATCAGAATTGCTGCCTGATATTACCTTGGACGAAATAAAGCTAGCACTAAGGAAAACAAAAAACAACAAGGCCCCTGGAGAGGACTGCGTAGTTGCCGATGCAGTTAAGATAGGTGGTAAATGTCTACTCAAGAAAATAGCAAAACTTTTTAATCTATGTCTTTTTAACAGCGCCATACCAGATAGGTGGCACAACGCCATCGTGATCTTAATTCACAAGAAGGGAGATACAGCCGAACTAGAAAACTATCGACCAATAAGCTTACTTAGTCACCTTTATAAACTCTTTACGAGAATTATTACTACACGACTGGAAAACAAATTAGACTTTTACCAACCAATAGAACAGGCCGGGTTCCGCAGAGGTTTTGGAACCAATGACCATCTTCAAGGCATCAAAACCTTGATCGAAAAATCAATCGAATACAATAAACCGCTTGTCATTGCCTTTGTGGACTTCCACAAGGCCTTTGACACTGTTGAGTTGAGTGCAGTTTTAGACTCCCTACAAAAATGTCGTGTCGACTATCGCTACACCAGACTAATATATAACATATACAAAAATGCTACAATGATAGTAAAACTACACGAAAACACCAACCCCATAAAAATCGGTAGAGGAGTACGACAGGGTGATACTATGTCACCCAAACTGTTTATCACCGTTCTGCAGTATGCCTTCGGAATGCTTGAATGGAGCGGAAAGGGTTTGAATATAGATGGATTAAACCTAACAGATCTGCGCTTTGCGGATGATATAGCTCTGTTGTCTGACAACCTACAAGATATCAGGAAAATGCTGGAAGATCTTCAGGAAGTATGTGCTAAGGTGGGGCTAAAAATTAATATATCAAAAACGAAATTTATGACGAATCTGGTCCCTAGTGGAAATATTAATATCGGTGACTGTGAGGTGGAGCTAGTGGATAAGTACACATATCTCGGTCATGAAATAAGAATCTCAAGAGACAATCAAACATGCGAGTTAAAAAGAAGAATTACGCTCTCTTGGGCTGCATATGGCAAACTTGGGGACGTATTTAAGAGCAATCTCCCAATTTGTCTGAAGCGAAAGGTTTTTAATCAGTGCATTCTACCGGTTTTGACCTACGGCGCTGAAACTTTAACTCTAACAGTCACATCTGCTAAGAAGCTTAGAACAACACAACGCAAGATGGAAAGATATATGCTCGGGGTGTCACTTCGTGACCACGTTAGAAATGAGGATTTGCGGGCAAGAACAGGGGTCACGGACGGATGTTATCTACCAGGTGGCAAGGCTGAAGTGGAATTGGGCTGGACATGTGGCCCGCATGACAGATGGACGATGGACAAAAAGACTGCTCGAGTGGAGACCAAGGGCTGATAAGAGAAACAGGGGAAGACCTCCCACGCGATGGACGGACGATATCAAAAGAATAACCACAAACTGGGTGCAGAGCGCTCAAAATAGAGGACAGTGGGCGGAAATGGGGGAGGCCTATATCCAGCAGTGGATGCAAAGGGCTGATTGATGATGACGTTTCGATTATGAAAATAACACGATATTGTTAGAATTTCAAGAATTGCCAGACGAGATGTCGGATATTTTGACTGAAAATGTTTACAGAAATTCAATTTGAAACAAGAAGTAATTTGCTTTTGTGCCGATAACAGTAATACAAATTTTGGTGGCGCAAAGCGTAAGGGTGTAAATAATAAACCAAACTCCAAAATAAAATTAGGCCATAATTTAATAGGAATTGGGTACGCGGCCCATATTGTGCACAACTGTGTTCAGAATGCAGTTAACAAACTGCCTGCTTTGGACATAGAATGTGTAATTGTAAAATTTTTGAAATACTTTTTAATTTATACAGTCAGAACCGAAAAATTAAAAGAATTCTGTGAATTTGCTGAGGTGGAATATAAAAAAGTACTTAGCCATTCAAGTACAAGATTTTTAAGTCTATTACAGGCAATTCACAGGGTTCTAGACATTTTTGAAGGCCTAAAATCTTATTTTATTACTGATGATAACTGCTTCCATCTTTTAAAAACTTTTTTTAAAGACAAAACAAATGAGTTTTACCTCTTTTTTGTGCATGGTACTTTAGAACTTTTTAATAAAACCATTTTAAAATTGGGGGCACAACAACCGACTGCAATCGAAATTTTTACCTGGTACAAAGCTCTAACAAAGCAAACAGAAGAAAGAAAAAAGCAAAGATTTGTACCATTTTTGGCGCAGCACATTTTAATCGAAACAATTTTGAATAAATGAGAAATTTTAATTTGGTTATATTAAAGCAAAATTAGAATGGCCTTTAATTAACAATTATGCGGAAATAAATAATAAACAACTACATAGTAATGTTATTAACATAGATTATTTGTTTGATGAAGTAACTCAAATAAATGATATTTTTGAGCAAAGCAAAAATTTGTTAGATGAATTTAATAGCCTTGCGGAAAAATGCAAATTAATATTCACTGCATCCGAAGATGGCATTTTTATTAATATAAAAAAAAATGTAGTTTGTATTCTGTTTACCTGGAACCTCGGCTGCGGTTGGAAGAATATTTTCTATCATGAATAATATTTGGAGGCTAGAGAGGGGTAGACTTGCTGTTCCCACAGTAAAATCACTCATTCAAATAAAAGTAAATACAAATATGGATTGTTTATCATAATATAATCAAGTTAAATGTAAGAAGCAGCTTTTAAAAAAAGTGTTATCATCCGAAAAATATGAATGGCCAAAAGATAAGTCCGGCGCAAGTGTGACTTCCAAATAAATAAAAGGTGAATGATTCGTTTTATTTCTATACTATCTACTTTTAAAAATATTTTTGTAAAATATTGTTTAAGAATATTTTGTTTCAGTTCTATCTTCTTATTAATTTAAGAAGTAGTCCATATTCTGTGGCGAGATTGTAAATAGAAATAAAGGTCTGTCTTTACCACCAAATAACTTTATTTGCCCCTCTAGGGTAGAAAATAAGGGTTATAGAAAATACATAAAATGATGATGAATTAAATTAAATTTGTTAACATATGTGTTGTACTAGTTTCGACTTTAGAGAAAGTCATCCTCAGCAACTAACCATTTAAGAGAGATTTTAATAATATTACATGGAGATACACCGTTCTTATACTAAACTCCTGTCGATTCCAATGGTTGCATAATCTGCATTAGGTATATTATATTATATTATTGAATCACTTCTCTGCTCCCGCAACTGTTTTAACTTCTTTTCATATTAAAATCTCTCTTAAATGGTTAGTTGCTGAGGATGACTTTCTCTAAAGTCGAAACTAGTACAACAAATTTAATTTAATTCATCATCATTTTATGTATTTTCTATAACCCTTATTTTCTACCCTAGAGGGGCAAATAAAGTTATTTGGTGGTAAAGACAGACCTTTATTGCTATTATTATTAATTGTTATTGTTCCTGTGTTGATTTAAAATTAAGATACGACAATATGCAATAATGATAGCAATATATAGGTATTTTCCAAAAAAAAAAAATTTTTTTTTGGGATTGGTAGGTAATATCTAATAGTAGGTATTAACTTATTTATTTTACAAAAAAAAAAAATTGTGCCAAAAGGTTGGGTTAGGGGAAGAGAAATGTCCTTTAATTTTTAAAATGAAAAAATATGGCAACCCTACATTAATGGCACGACACCAAATATATTTATTGCAATGAATTGTATTCTTATTTACTTGCCAACGATAAATAGCTTCGCTGTCAAAAATGCAAATATTGGTGCAATAATGAATTATTGTGTAATTAATTATTTTGTTTAGTTATGAAATTCTTTAAATAATATTAAAGTATTATTATGAATTTTCATTGAATAAATAGAGTTGGAGTATTCAAAAAGTTCACGTTAATTTTACAGGGGCCATCATAGGTATAGGGCATAGGGTATCCGGGAAAATGTGGGAAAACTATCGGATTTCGATGGAACATAAAAGAATAAGATGACAAATTCCTATAAAAATTTTTTTACAGGCCCTCCCTACGGAAATATGTGCCCCTAAAGGACGCTGCTGAAAATCGGTTTCTCTCGAATAACTTTCAAATTGCTTAATATAATTTAATAAAAATTTAATGTGATGGGCACTAGTTAGGACCTTTTAAAATAGTGTCTTTAAAACATATTTAGCTTTTTTAGTTTGCCAGGGGCGGACTACCCAAGCAGCATTTTTCTAACTTCCAGCTATAGTTTTACTAATCGCGACGTTGTAACAGTTACAAATGTAGTCGATATATGACTTAAATACAGTAAGATGTAAACCGACGACTAATCGACGTTGTCCCAACCTTGCATACCTGACACCAAAAATTTAGATACGAACCGACGTTGTTAAAACGTCGGTTACTGACCAGCTATGAGCAAGTACCCTTTTGGGTGCATGCACAACGTTGATACAACGTTGGTAACAGTCAGTGCCGGATTATACCGAGTGACGCCTATACGCTGAAATGGGCTTGCCGTCCACGTAAGGCTGGCATTTTCCCGAATTTCTGGTCTACCTTATCGATATATTGAGGTTACCAAGGCCTTGGTATATCATGTCTGAGTGTTCTCTTTTCGGATTGGCTAATTCGAGGAACGGGAAAAGGTGTATTTCCATTGAAGAAACAAGATGTTTTGTTATTGAATCTACTTATTTATTTATACATCAAATTTTCTCAGGTAGGAGGAACTGATTCCACTTTTGGGCTCAAGACAGATCGTCATTCCGCCGCCGCCCGAAAGAGACAATATTTTTTTCGCATCAGTCCATGCCGCCCCACCGCCGAGTGCCGCCCTACGCTACAGCGTATTTAGCGTATAGGTTAATCCGGCACTGGGTAACAGACTAAAAGGTTCTTGGTAAGTATTTAGTCGCTGCTATTCGTTGGATCGACGTCGGTACAGCAGTCTTAGTCCTACCTAAAAGTGAGGTTTTGTTTTTGTTCTGTTTTTTTTTATTATTGATAATAATATGGAAACAAAAAAGCTACTTACATCTACTCGTCGCTACTTTAAATATTCGGCCACCTATTATAGAAGGCTAAAATTAGAAAGGAAGAAAAAAGTATAGACCATCGCACGATATATTTCCATCTTCGGTAATAGATTATACAGAAATCCCCTCTACGAAAAAAGAAGTCTGCTGAATTTTCAGTTTCAGATAAATATGACTCCGATCCTGAAATGTGGTAACCAGAAAATGACATGGACATCGATAAAAATATTTCACCTACAAATAAATTAACACCTGACCGTACTACTGATGAGATATCGGTTGGAGGAAAAATAAAAAAGCCTTTAAGGTGTTGGGCTCTTGGAAATAAAATACCGCCGCACACCGCAGTCAACCAACTACTGGGAGTATTGTTAACAGGTGGCTTAACTGATCTGCCCAGGGACAGTAGAACTCTTCTGCATACGTCGAAAACAGTGGTAATTAAGCAGATGGGCACTGGAGAATTTTGCTACAATGAAATAAAAGAATGTTTACAGAATATGCTATTTGATATTGACCAATCCATTGAAGTGCATCTAAAATTTCATGTGGATGGTTTACCTATCAATGCAAGCTCGAAACACCAGTTTTGGCCAATTTTAATGAAAATTGCTTCATTGCTAAACATTCCACCACAAGTTGTAGCAATTTACTATGGTACAAGTAAGCCTTCCAGTCACAGTTCACAAAATAGATAATAAGCCGGCAAATCAATGAAAAAACAATAAAAATTAAATGTGAACCATAACCCACGGCAACCGGCAACAGCTGTTAAAAGTCAAAAAGTAACATAATATGACAGCGGGTCGGTCACGAAGGTGATTTTTTTACTGACAAGTCGGTTAAGGTCAACTTTTAGTGTGTTTTTTTGCATAACCGGTCGGCGGCAGTCTAGTTTACGTAGCATTTATGACCGAAGTCTGAAGTGAGTAGAATGTTATTACAAATATTTTAACTTGCCGCGACTCCTGGTCCAATGTGGAAATGTTTTAGGGATTCTTCCAACTACGCCGTTATAACGTTAATCAAAAATCTTCTCAGTTTATCCAGATCCTGGAATCATCATATAAGAAAGCGTTTCCTATGAAACAAATTTGTATACGATCAGATCAGCCAGGTAACACCTCCTGGCTTAATGATGATTTAAGGGAAATGAAGGGGCATCTACAGTTTTTGGGAGAAATAAGTAGGCAGTATAAACAGCCTGAAAATGTACGAGAGTATAAAGAATTTAGGAATTTAGGAATTCAACAAAAACGATGTGGAACATTATTAACAAACATCGTAAATCATGCAGTAAAGATCAAAATTCTCCCAAAATATCGGCTGATAGTTTTCACAATTTATTTACCAATATAGCCACTAACTTAATAAAGGATATACCTAATAATCGAACTAATCCTTTACGAAATTTCGAAAACATTGTTCCACCTGCTGATTACTTTTCATTCACTGATGTTACCTATAATGAAATAAGAGATATTATTTCACATCTCAAGAATAAAACTAGCCGTGACATTTTTGGTCTCGGTGTAAATCTTGTAAAGTCTATAAAAAATCTCATAATAATCCCACTAACAAAACTCGTTAATCTATGCTTTGGAGAAAATACTTTTCCAGATGTCTTAAAAAAAGCCATGGTCATACCAATCTTTAAAAAGGGTGATAAAAATAATGTATCCAACTACAGACCAATCAGCCTTCTGCCGATAATATCCAAGGTAGTAGAGAAGTGTGTGGCTGTGAGATTGCTGGATTATTTTGAGAATAATGGTTGTTTTGCAGAATGCCAATTTGGCTTTCGCAGAGAAAGGAGTACAGTTCTGGGAACACTTGATCTGGTTGACCGAGTAATGGAGTCCTTTGAGGCACTAAAGTATGATGCGGTGCTTTTCTGTGACTTAAGCAAGGCGTTGGACTTTATGACCCATGACCTTCTCTTGCAGAAACTAAAATTCTATAATTTGACAGCAAACAGCATTTCACTTTTGAAATCTTATTTGGAAAACAGGGTTCAGGTTGTGGCGGCGGGTGGGGCAGAGTCTGCGGAGAGTGTAATTAACATTGGAATACCCCAGGGTTCAGTTCTGGGACCTATTATTTTTCTAATATACATCAATGATTTGCCTTTTGATAATACAAAAGCACACTACACACTCTTTGCGGATGACACTACACTCTCTGTCTCGGCAGGTTCCCTGAATGAAGCGGAGAGGGGGCTATGGGACGCACAGTTGAGCGCTGCTCAGTGGTTTGGTGCAAACAGGCTGCTTCTGAACCAGGAAAAAACAAACAAAGTAATCTTTTCGCTGCGAGATTTGGGAGACGCGACTGAAAACGAGACACATATAAAATTCTTGGGTGTCCTTATAGATCCCGAACTAAAATAGAACATCCACATAGATCAAGTGGCGAAAAGGCTCGGAAGCGGCTTGTTTGCGCTTCGACGCCTGACTGAGTGTGTTTCTGGAACGGTTTTAAGGGCGGCCTATTTTGCTCTATTTCATTCCACCTTGTCCTATGCTCTGCTGATCTGGGGACATGCAGCTTAGGCTGGTCGTGTTTTTGGATTGCAGCGGAAGGCTGTGCGGGTTGTGGCGGGACTAGGATTTAGGGAGGATTGCAGGCAAACCTTCGTGAGCGTAGCGATTCGGACTCTTCCGTCCCAATACATCTTGGACAGCCTGATGCACATTAAAAAAATCTTGGGAACTACAGAGTGCACGGTGAAGTCCACAGCCATGAAACTAGGGGAAGTAATAACTTAGTTCCGGCATATTGCAGATTGAAAAGGTGTCAAACTGGCTCTAGGTATTGGGGCATAAAATTTTTTAATTGTTTACCTGGGAAAATAAGGGTACTAACCGAAGTTCAATTCAGAAACACAGGTAAAGAAATTTTGTTGCAAAGAGCGTTTGAATCATTTGATGAATTTTTAAATCGTGATTTTGTTAAGTGACAATGTTAAGTCTTTTTTTTATTGTTAAGTGTCATTGTGTAATCTCTTTTTTTTACATAATGTTGATTTCCCTTTTTGACGTGTGTAAGTACTGATGGTATATTAACATTAAACATATATTTTGATTTTGATTTTTTGATTACGCCATTGTTCAATTTCATAGGGAGATAATTCGGCAGCCATATGTTAAAATTGCTATTTCTTTTTATTATTTTGGTGTTTTTTTTTTTTAAAACGCAAGATAATGCTTCTAATAGTTACTAATTATGTGAAATAAATGACAGCTTTACTGTTTTTACGAAAAATATAATTAAAAAAAAATAGCACATTCCGAATAAATATTTATATTTTATTAATTATTACTTTTTGAGAGACCCTTTCCGTTTTTACAGCTGGCACATCCATGTTTATCAATAAAATTACTTCGGATTGGTTTTTCAATCCATAGATCACTTATATTATTGTCGAATAATAAAATACCTACATACCTACCTACGCGGTTTGTTTTCTTGTAATCTATTTCTTTTGAATGTAAGACAGAATTGAGCATTATCCAATCTTAGTTATTTTATTTTTACTAAAGAAATACCAACAAAACTTTAGTATAGAAAAATGTAGCACGCTCGACTTCCGTCGACTAGATTTGTCGGAAATAGTGAATATGACCAACGTCAACTCGACTCCAAATTTGGTTAGGATAAGTGAATTATCAAGTTGGATCCGACGTCGTACCAACCCATATTTGATTGACCACATTAGTGCAAAATTGGGTCGTAGTGTCGACGAACCGACGTTGTAGGTATACCAACGTCGTGGTCGCTTACAACAACGTAGTAACAACGTCGGATTGTTGCTTGGGTAAGCTGTACTACTTAATGCTTAAATTTTTAACACCATGTATGACAAGGTCTTAGAAAAATGAATCTGTATAGCTTGCACCTTAGACTAAAAAAATGCACTCTTGTTTAGTGTCGATAAAATGAACAGTTGCCGGGAAAAAAATAAACGAATTCATGGTTTATTTCTATTAAAAATGACCATGATTTCTATTTTGTTTCTCGACAACAAAGTGTGATACGAAAGTCATTCAAACAACAGAAAAGTTTCATTTTAAGTTTAATCCGAAAAAATACAAAAATTAAAAAAAAGCGCAGGGATGTAGGTAATAGGAGGCACCTTAACGAAATTATTAAAAAATTCCTGACAGATGACGTCACGGCGGGTTTACGGTCGCATGGCATATTAACAATTTCGGAACAATTTCAATTGCTTATATCTTAAAGTTGGAATTAAATAAGTAACAGTTTTTTTTAAGAAGTGTGTGTTTTATTACATTGCATGTTATCTTATATTCTTAAGTGTTATTTTCCTATTTTAATATTAATGCAAGTTCCCTATTATTGCAGATAAAGTCCTCAGGCGCCGGCGCCAGTTCCTCATAATATTACGTTTGGGTGTTCTAGCCAAGGATATAGATAATAATTGGGCAATGAGGTGGGGGTTTAAAAAAACCGACCGGCATTTTCTAATTCTAAGGCCAAATAATATTATTTACCAAACATTGATATAAAAAAAAGTGATAAAAAAAATTTGCAGTTAAAATTATGTATTCATTTAGTACTTAAATATCATAAATTAAAAATTCCTCTAATTAAAACTTAGAGAATGAAAATAAAACATAATATAAAAATCTGAATAATAATTCGCAATTAAGGGTGCGTATATAAGAGCCTTCTGATATGTACTTAAATAGGTAAAGCCTGTCCAGAGATATAAGAAAGTTACACTTTGCCTTTGAATGGGATTATCCGAGGGTGAACATAAACAAACAATGAATGAATGAATAAATGCAGGTAAATTATGGTCCGTATATACTTAAAAATGTCTTAAAGTAAACTGCAAATCCGGAAGACGTAATTTCATTATTAAAGTAATAGTTTGGTGATTTTAAACCGATTTTTACCTGATTCAAAATGAGAGGGTTAATCCCATAAAACAAATTATGTTCTAAAGACTGTATATATAGCCACTCTAGTCAGTATTAAGCTTAGTAATTATTCTTACTTCGTGTGTAATACAGCGTTTGTTTAATCGTGTGTGAGTCATGGGAAATATGTACGAGCCCAATGTATCTCAGGAGATAACCCCGTCGAAAAGCAGAAAACACTTTTCTGTGGAAACTAAGGAAGTTATAAACAATGTTTATTCAACTCTCATTGAACGTGCGGTCAGCAAGCAAGCAGCGTTAGAAAAAACGGCCACATTAACAAAAATTCCAACATCAACTGTATGGAAAATTGTGAATAATTCCATTTTAGCGAGGAAAAAAAGAACCGATACTGGTATTTTCTCGAAGGTAGATGGAAGTGATCAAGATTTAATACATCGTAAAATTTACAAGTTGTACGAGGAACAAAGCGTGCCTACATTAGATAATTTAAGTAAGAGGCTTGAAAAAGATGAAACCGGCGTTAAATGTAGCAGAACAACGTTAAGCAAGTGAATCCAAGACATGGGTTTTAGATTTGAAAAAACTAACAAAAAAATACAAGTTTTAATGGAATCCATTAGAATTCGGAAATGGCGATCCAAATATCTACAAAAAAATGGGATTTACAGAGATCAGCAAAGGCCGATTATTTACTTGGATGAAACCTGGTTCGACACATATGATACCCCGAAAAAGGGTTGGGTTGACTCAAGCGGCAAGTGTAAAACAAGCGCGCCATCAAAAAGAGGTAAACGAATCACGAAAAGCCGGATGGATTCCAAATGGGCTTTCTCTGTCTGCAAAAAACATTAAAGATTCTTCTCTGGATTACCATGAGGACACCACTGCTGATTTATTTGAAGATTGGTTTAAAAACAAGCTAATTCCAAATATACCTCCGAATAGCGTAATTGTAATGGACAATGCAAGCTACCATAGTAGGCAGTTGACCAAGACTTCCTCCTCAAATGACACAAAAGCAACAATCCAAAACTACATGTATGATATAATGACATTTATTTTCAGGAAGATTACACCAAAAGGCAATTAATTGAGGTTTTACAAAGTTTGAAACTACAAAAGGAATACTTCTGCGATAATTATGCAAAAAATCTGGGGCATACAGTTTTAAGGCTTCCACCATACCATTGTATATTTAATCCCATCGAACATGTTTGGCACCAACTGAAATCTGCCATTCGTCGTAACATAATTTACCCTACTATTAACTCCAACTCCAGTGTACTTGAGCTTATAGAAACTGAAGTTTTTAACATTCCTTCACAAAGTTGGGCAAATTCTGTTACACATGTTGAAAAAGTGGAAAAATCCTTTATATAAAGAATATAGCACAAATAATAATTTGAACAGATGATGATAGCGATAGTGATAGTGATATATTATATAAGTGAATAATTATTATAAGTACCGAATAATTTGTATATTTTTGTAATCATAAATATAATTTTTAATAATAAAATAACTTGTAATTTGACATTTAAACATAAAATATTATTTAATGTCTTACTTATTTTTATTACAAAACATAATTAAATTCTAATCTAAGCAAAATACGGACCTGTTCGACCATATTTCAATTTTACAGCTGGCCCGGGTCTTTTCTAATAGGGATCAGTTACCTACTTATAAGATGCCTACATACCTATAAAATGATTGTACCTAATGAAAACATATTTCGCCTGTGATTATTTCGGTAAAAAATAAATAAATATTTGCAATTTCATTGTGGTAAGTATAAATTTCCTTAAAATATCTTTACCTATAAGAATTGACGAGGCAAAGTCATTTTTAATGTAGCTTCCGTCATGGTTGTGCTCAAAAATGTTTGTCTCCGTTAATTTGAAAAACTTTTTTAAAAGTACATGATGTGACAAGAATAGTAAAAAATAATTTTTTTTTAAATCGACCGGAAAGCAACCACTTTCTACTCAATTTTTTAACCGGAAAATGTCATTTTATCGGTCTAGACCAGAAAGTCATAAAAGAGGGACCGGTAAAGTACTTTACCGGTCCCTCTTTTTACTTTACCGGGCCCTTTTTTTACATTCCGATCAATATTTGAGAAAACGAACCAAACCCATAATAAGTAGGCTTTGACTTGATTGTTTCTTTCATGGCGTTTCATGGCAACGAACTGTCAAATTTGATACTGCTTATTAAAAATTGTGTTTAAAAGTTAAAAGTTAGATTATATTATGGAAATGAATGTGGATGAAGGTGAAATTCCTCTTGAAATAACTGAAGCGGCTGCTAGAGCTACTCACGATTTGTTGCCGCATAAGTCCAGGGACAAGTATGAAAAACGTTTGCCGTTTTCAAATGTTGATGTAAAGAAAAAAATGCTGGTCTTGCGTCGATTTAAAAAAAAATATTGTACGTTACACAACCGGAAAGTACGTTTATTTCATACTGTATTGTAAAACACACCTTTACATATTTGAATTTAGTCCAGAAACTAAGGTTTTACAGCAATAAGTCCGGTAAAATTTTTTTACCGGACTAGTCCTGTAAAATTTTTTTACCGGACTAGTCCTGTAAAATTTCTTTACCGGACTAAAATTTGTAAGTTTTAGTTTAATCAATGTGAAACACACAATGTTTCCACCAGTAAATATAAGCACTTTTCAAATATACGACGCAGAATAAAACTTCATTATAATTTCAAAACATAATTATAATTTTCAACAGAACAGTATGAAATAAAATATTGTACGTCATTCGTCCGGCAAATCCTTTACAATATTCGTTTCAAAATTCCAGACTCGGCTCCTTCGTCGCCTCGTCTCGAAACATTTCACTCATACTGTAAAGGTTGATTTACCGGACTTATAACGTAAATATCTATTACAGGACTCGCAGGCTTCCAGGACTCGCCTGGCGGCTCGCCCTGGAAATTGCCTGCTTCGTCCTGTAAAATAGTACTTTCCGGTCTTGTAACGTAATATACTATTAAAGCTTTAAAGTACTCCGAAAATAACAACCAGTAGGAAAATCAGGGACAAGACAGGGTCATGGGGACATAGGGTACCCTAATTATTTTAAATACTAACGGGTTTGGATAGCAGAACAACCGTTCAAGGCATGTCGTTGTTATCGATTTATCAATTTCACATGGAATAGATCTTATTTTGTTGCTTGAAACGGCGCACGGTGGGGTATTGGGGGTTCAAAGTTGGTCATAAATAAGTTAGGAGTCTTCTGTTTTTATTTAGATAGAGTAATAATAGGTGATAGCTTTACACATATATTTAGACCAAAATAACACAAAAAGTATGCGTGGTGAAACTTTATTAAAAAATAGTATATTTAGTTTGGGCTATATATTTAGGACAAATTATAAACGATGAACATTTTCACTTATTTATTAATATTATGACAATTATTGTTTCTCCTTCCACTGTAGCCAGGTATAGTAAATAAATAAGTGAAAACCTAACAAATGATGTTATGTGTTTATTCGTCTTCTGATTCTTCAGAGCTGCTATCGCTCGCGGATTGCGTTGCGGACATGGGTTCTTCTGGTTCACTTGTGGCAGCATTTTCCTCTTTTTTGCATTACTCTTGCTCAAGCTCGTAATGAAAGGGTCAGATTATATGAGTAACCTTTTCAAAACGTCTTGGTTTGTCTGTATTCGGGAAGTTTTTCGTGAAAAACCCTCCCGATATTGTTTAAAATCTTTATTTCTTGCCTCTTGCGCCTCTTCACTAAGTTGACCAATTGGAAGTAACGCGTTCTTAATCACTGTTGCTCCATGGAGTAAGATTTTATGTATACTTGGTGGCATCGGATACCATTCATATAGGTTGACATATTTACGAGCTGTCTCATGGCAAAAATCTTGAAATTTTTCTACGTCTATTCGAAACTCACAAGAAATGGTTTGCAATATAGTGTAAAATCGTTTAATAAGATCTTCATCTAACTGGGTAATTTGTGCTGTGATCTGATGATTTTTAAAAAAACGTCTGGCCATATTACCACTATTTGTGTTGCCAAATCCTTGTTTTGGTTGGTCAATCATAATTCCGAATTGGTCTTTAAACTTTTTCTGTATGTCTCGCTTTCTGTCTTCTTTTATATTTTTCTCTGCTTTGGGAACTTTCCATTGTTTTAGAGTCATATTATATGAAATATGTATTTTGCAATTTTCGCTTTTATATCTTGTATGTTCTCATCTGAGCTGTTAGTCTCATTCTGTACATAACTAACAAGTTCATCAAACTGTTTTTGTTTGTTTTTAAACGGGCACACCCTCAGACGATTAAATAAATCCATTCTGCTTACTTCCCAATAGGAACAGCTAGGGCCTATGACAAAATGAATATTCTTTAGAAAAAAACCTATTTTTAAATATACCGTTTCTGTTTTAACGAGCAAAAAAGTGCAGGTGTTTTAAACGTATTTTAGTAAATAAAATATGCCATATCCATTTTCAGCAGCAACATTTACGGGATAACACGGTATCAATAACTAAAACACTAGCCAAACTTCTGAGATTTAAAAAAAAAACATAAACA
Organism: Polydrusus tereticollis; assembly: GCA_963920685.1. Lineage (NCBI taxonomy): Eukaryota > Metazoa > Arthropoda > Insecta > Coleoptera > Curculionidae > Polydrusus > Polydrusus tereticollis. Next base: position 84,352,528 of record OY987329.1, on the reverse strand, counting down.
AAAATTAAACACGTTTCTGTGAATTTTTTTCTAAAATTATTAACAATATCATTATACAAATAGCATCTTAAGTATGTACAAACCTGCAGGTAACTTGTCCATAACTTTCACTTTAATACAATAAGCCTGAATTGTTTTATTTTGCTGTAAACTATTGCTCACTTACCCAAACCGCAATTGTCACACTTGTGCCATGGCTAAAGCCAAAATTTCGACTAAGCCTACACCGTTTAATGCTACCTAAAACGGGATTTTCGGACGCATCCATCTCGCATCTACCTATTAATTATTTAATTAGTCATGAAAGGGTGTATTTACAGCGTTTTCGTAAATAGAATATTGGCCAGGTATAATAACCAAATACCCCACCGTGCGGCGTGTGTCAAAAAGTGTGCAAGAGTTAATAAATGCATGATTAATTAAAAATCAGTTTTTTCGCAGGAGAATAGTTCGGAAATATAAAAAAAAAAAATGAACGAGAGGAGAGTGGCCCAAAGAAAATATGCAACAAGCAGTTGAAAAGATTTTAAACAAGGAAATGGGTTACCACAAAGCTACATTGCAATACTCAGTGCCACAAAAAAACATTGGAGAAACACGTCGAGGCATGTAAAACCGGTAAAATGAATTTAGATTCATCGTTAGGGCCAATTTACAAGAGTTCTAGTTCGTAGCAAGGGTATTCGGACTTACTCCAATGGAACTAAGAAGTTAAGCTTACTTTACAAACAAACTCACGCGTGTCGACTGGGTATAAGAAAATGAATGGATTTCGGAAATGCGGCATAACACCATTTAATTCAGGGAACTTTACGGATGCTGATTTTCTTGCCGCGGAAACAATAACATAAACCTTATCGAGAATGAGTAAGCTCTTCATCCACTTGCTACTGTTAATACAGATATTTTCCCATTATCACCCATCAAACCTTATCAGACATTCAGCCAAACCTAATTAACAATGCTATTCCGTCTACCAGCTTGCATCAATCTCTTCAATTTTTTGGTAAAGAAAGATGTTCATCTATTTACCAGCTATTAGGCACACACAAATGTTTAGCCTAACATAATAGCTGATGTAGCTTCCAAAAGGTTCATGTGATGATAAAAAAACTTCCTTTAAGTATGTTTCCAACATCGCGCCATTGTCAATTACATAAAGCCCCGTTGGAAAAAAACCTATCGTCATGTGCCTCTCCATGTAAAACTGTTTACTTCTTTTCTCCTACAAAAACAGATTGCCGTAACTTAAATAGCAGTTTTGAATACTATCTAACTCAGATAATTCCTGTTCCTAGGGTAGAAATGAAAGCTAGAAAAACCAATTACCGTCGAGGGAAAACGGCAATCGTTACCTCGACGCCGTATACAAGAGAACTTGAAGATGACAAGAATAATCCTTCGGTAGGTACACAGAGAAATGGGATATTTGCTGGTTTTTGAATAAATGTTTTTTAGTTTTTTTGTGTAAGTTAAGCCAAACGTTTTTATGCCAAAGAAGCGATAGATGTTAGGTATCTAAAGAGTTTTTAGAATAGGCTTTATTTTTTTAGTGATTCATTGATGGTTTTCTTTTTATTCATATAAATTGCTTAGCGTCCCCGCGTTACCGAGGCCACAGGTTCCCCTATTTGAGATTATTTTCATCTTTACCTCAGTAAGAATTACATAGAAAGAAGTAAAATAAGTTGAAAGACCACAACATGACTAAGAAAACCAGCAAGCTTCACCAACTAATTAAAATTTACAGGTTTACTTTAAAAAATATATATTTCAATTCATGAGCACATTAGTAGTGCCATTAAAATAACAACAGTACGTAGAATAACATATGTACGTATTTTATTACGTACTTAAACAAATAAACATTATTTTTGCCTATTTTATAATAAAAAGTAGGTACCTAGTACTAGTTGATACTAAACTTATTACAAAAAATATTAAACTGGCATATCATGGCAATATTTTTGTGCTCAAGGTAATTAAAACGTTCTCTTTTCACGATTAGTATCTAACGCTGGATTTTCCTTCTTTTCTCGCAAATTAAATTCACTTTTGTCCTGTACGATGCTAATTTACATAATTGTATGTTTAGTGAATTTCTAAGGAGCCTAACTTCTAAGAATGCTCATTTTCCGTTCGTTGCATAGATAGGACAAACGCCTAATTAATTGGTACCTAATATAACTTCGCATTAATATTTTATAAACGCAAATAATTAAATTATTTAGGTGGCAACATTAGGTGAGGAGCTCCTATCTCTAGAGTCATGTTCTTCCAAAAACCGATCCATGAAATCTGTCACTCCGGGATGTAGCACATACTTTTTCTTTTCTAATCTTACTTTATTGGCAAACATATCGTGCCTCTCCGTCTTTTTCCACAGATAATAAAATTGCACCAATTCGCCCACTGACCGTGTTCTAACTTTATTTTGCTGTGTCATCCAAAAGTTTTTCCCAAAAAGTCGAATTCCAGCTTCGAAATTTCTGCATTCCTCTTCTGACCATATTTGCATGGAATCGTCATCATATAAGTGCTTGTTGATTTGTAGTCGTCTTAAAGCTTCATCAATATTATGGCCACACTGCTGCAGTAAATGTAACGCGGATTCATTGTCCCTTAAATGCTTTCCCGTTGGGATTGTAGGTTTACAAATTTCTGCAGCTTCTTTAAGGTATTTTTCCACTGCATCTAGTGTCACTGGCGATGGTTCCCATACGAGTTTATCTTCATTTTCGTAGGGAAGTGCGTCCCCGTAATGGCATAATCCCTCTGGAATAACTGCCTGGTAATCACTACCCACCATTATTGTCTTTATAATAACTCTATTTTCTTCGTCTGAATGCTTCAGATGAAATCGATCTTCGTCCTCTTCTATAACTTTTGATCTCAAGAGTCTGGAAGCATCAGGATATTTTTCCGATTCATATCTCTTTGGATGTTCATTCTCCTGATTTTCTCTTTCGTAAAACAATTTCGAAAATTTTTGATTTGACATCTCGTCTGAATTATCCCCTGAACTTGAACTTAAATTATCGTCTACTTCGTCTAAATTTACCTCGTCTTCAAATTCGTTGGCTAAGATTTCCACGAATTCAGCGCGAATATTTGCTTTATTTTGATTATTCTCCAAGGATAATAGGGAATCCTCCATTTTAGGGGGATTTCCTTAAATAGAATACATTTTCGTTCCTTTCTATTCACTTTCCCTTAAATTAAAAAAACAACAATATAATTATATATTATTACATTATCGAATTAATGCAAACAAATCAGAGGCCATTAAAAAAAGAATTTGAGATAAATGAAAAAATTGTTTATTCTAATCAAGTTTCTTAGCTTGGTTCATAAAAACTTGAATTAAAAGCTCTTTAGGTACTTAAGTAGAGACGCATTTTTTAGAATTACATGAATGCAAGGACGCGGCCGTAATAAGAAAGATTCTGTATAAAAATTCAAAGGAATCTATCTGCAAGAACTAAATATCCGATCTTCATTTGCTTTCAAGTTATAGCGTAATTAAAAATTTTCATCTAGCGTTCCACTTGTATCCAAATTCTCGCATAATCATTTGACAACTTTGTTGTTTTGACAACGTGTCAGAGAACTGTGACAGTAATCAAACGTTAGTTTTAAAGTTTGAATGATTAAAGTGTTACAAAATGCCAAACACCTATTCAAATTTAGAATATGCAAATATGGTGTTTGTTTATGGTTTCTGTAACACTATTTTAGGAATAATATATTCTTAACTAAAAAAGTGTTATAGAATGGCTTATAGAAATTATAGAATGGAATCATTCTGTATCACCTAGTCAAAGCCAACTAGATTTTCAATTTGGCCATCTAAATTGCATGGGGAAACCAAATTATTTTGAAAATGATGATAGCCTTGGATTATTATTTTACGCTATCAGGTTATACATTCGACTTTGACAGCGCTTGATTATTCAAGGTAGGTTAGTTGTATTACAAAACATCGATTTTATAAGATAATAAATTATTTTTTCTGTGTTAGAGAAAGTATAGTCTATAACTCGTATGAAATGGCATTTCCATAAATTTATCCATACCATACTTGTTATAGAATATACTATTCTGTAATGGAAGTGCTACCTACAGCTGCCGTTAAAGAATATCGTCAACTGTTTCTACATCAGAGACATTCTAATAGAAACGTATTTCTCAGAATTTCCAACAAACTGTGCAAGACTGGTAAGCTTCCTAGTGCTAACATAACAAATAATCTGCTACTTGATAAGGTTTAAAAGAAGTAGAAAATATTTTGAATTTAGTAGTAGAAGATGCAACAACCAGCTCACAAAAAAAGAGTAATAAGCACACTCCACGAGGAAGGCTTATCCATACCATGTAAAGAGAGTACAGCACCTATAACAGGAATATTACGCTAAACGTATGGAATTTTGTTGGTGGATAAATAATAATCACAGTGTTGTAACGCATATATACTTCTTATGGATAAAGCAACATTCATCCGTGACGATATCAATAAAACTGTAATGTATGGTCAATCGAAAATCCTCATGCAACAGTCGAAAGTAATTTTTAACATAATTTTTAGATAAACGTGGGACTCGATAGTTATTTAATTGGCTATTTCATTTTGGAGAATCGCCTTACAGGAGACCACTACTAGCGGATATTTCTGTAAACATCAGACTGCAAATATACTATCAGCACGATGGAGCTCCTGCACATTTCACTCTCCAGGTCAAGCAACATTTGGACGAAAGACCTCCAGTTGGATTGGTCACGGTAGTCCCATTAATTGATCTCCAAGATCGCCAGACCTCACAGCACTAGATTATTGTTTATGGGGCTGGTTTAAAAATGAAGTGTTAGAAGTAAAAGTAGACCCTCGGAATGCACTAGCTCGACGTATTAGAAATACTGCAGCCAATATTAAAGAAGATAGACATGAAGCAATTAGAAGAGCAACACGCGCTTTTCGAAGACAAAGCAGAAAATGTTTAACGGTCAATGGCGTTTTTTTTAAACATCTATTAAAAAGACGCTATATGTAATTGAGAAAATGTATGGAATATTGTTTATTTGTTATTAAGTACGCTATAACTTAAAAATAAATGAAAATCGGATAACAACATAATATGGTTATTTTCACGTGTATAATACACTCGTCATACATACGACCCACCCTGTATACAGAGTTCAGATATGGGTACCCATTTACGATATACAAATTACGATATGTTTATAAATGGCACAGCCGACAGGTTTTAAATTGATCCAGTAAAGTAATTTTTCAAGACAATATAAGTTTGGATCTCTACTGATGTCCGCAGTTTTGTTTTTTATATAGTTTCTACAAAATCAATGCAAACAAAGGAGATTTACCTACTACGTAAATTATAATTTTTTTAAGGTACAGACAGTTTCAGTGCAATAACTGATGATTTATATTTTTATTGTCAATATAGTATAGAGTAGTCAATATTAATTACGAAATATTATTTTTTATTGCTTGAAAAGTTAAATTGTTTTTATTTTTATTCATCAATTGGGCCGGTAATCGTAAAACTGGCCCAACATCAATTGGTTGGTTTATTAATTCGTACCTATCTTTTAAATATATTATTTTTATATTTTCGTTTCCGTACCTACTATATTTAAGGTTATGTACATGATTTGAGGATGGTAAATAACATAATAACAATAACATTGGAGTACCTAGGTAAATCTTATTAGTGAAATTACAATTAAATTAAATAGGTATACTAAAATGGTAACTAAGCATTAAGATGAACAAGCCCAAACAACACCTACTTAGCAAATATGATAATTCCTAATAAGTTAACCTACTTTAAATTCCCAAATAAATCAAAATTCTTACCTGTGTTTATTTACAACAGTTTTCGCTAATTTAACAAGCACTTTTATGCATAATGAATTGCTTTTAATTGCAGTAATCACTAATTTGTTTTCTTTTGTAATTTATTTTAAAGCTTGACAATGATGATTTATCCTGTCTTGTTTTTTACTTTGCATTACAGATCAATACAAAGATGTCTGGTAATGGCGGTGTAATATGTGAAGTAGTACGTTATTGGCTTTGGAGTATTGTAAGAAAGAGACGGACGATCAAAGTTATTTCTGTTAAAACGCATTTCATTTGACATTTCGTTAGGGAAAAGGAAACTACCAAGGTTACATTTAATCATAAAGTTTTAGTATGAAATCTGTTATGGCATCCTAGGTTACTGTAAATGTATTCTAGCAGATGGCGCCCCAAGCTGGAATAAATATTAACGGATTTTTTAAACAGACGGTGGAGGTGCCAGGTAAGTTACTATGCTATTATTATATTGTATTGGTACTACCTATCATTAGGTAGGTAGGTACTTCTTATGCATAAATAACGAAGATGTTATGAAGGAAAGATTAACGCATAATGTACAGGGAGATTCTTTTAAGTGTCTCACCCGATTGGCGATTTTCCTGCTGACTGTAATAAAAAACAAATTAGATATTTCGCAATGATCTTTGTCAAGGAAGGCAAATTTAATGTCAAAAATATACAGTGTGGCCCAAATTGGGCCTACATGTATGGGGATCTTGGAAACTATAGAAGATAGAGAAACGGTTAAATGGGGAAAGTTTTTGACAATTATATTTCTAACTGAAAACCGTTTAGTACGCGTAGATGTATTTTCGAAAATATGCTGTAGATTTCTTATTATTCACTATTTTGGCAATCTGTAAAAACATTTTTAAAGCAACTTTTTAAGTAGATTTCAGTTCTGCAATTTAATTTTGAACACGACGTTTCAGTTATTTTATACCATCATCAGGTTCATTTTTTCTTATGGGCGCCATATTGTATTTTATACTTAAAAGGTAGCTTATGACGTCAGCTTTTCAACGATGTATTATTTGTTGGAAAATAAATGAAATTGACTTGAAAAATAAAGAAAATTAATTTTCGCAACACGTCAAATTTGACAACTGCACTATAACTCCCTAAATTGAATACCAATTAAAAGGTTTACATTTTGTAGTATTCACAAAACACTGTTTGCATTGTTTCAATCAACAATATTACAATAACCTATGAATCAAAAATAAAATCCAGTAGCCTATGACCTTACAATAACCTATGAATCAAAAATAAAATCCAGTAGCCTATGAACAACCACTACCGTTTGAAAATGAAACAAAAATATTACTTGTCAGAACGAGTAAAAGTATAACAGTTTTTAATATTATTATCTAATAATAACGATTTATTTGTGTATTCTGAATTTAAAAGAAAATGGCATTGCGTTTTTCTCACGAAGAAAAATTTGATTTGCTAGAATGTTACATTCATTGCAACAGAAATGCAAACCTTGCATTAGAAAGGTATTTTGAACATTTTCCTGAAAGACCGCAGCCAAGTGTCAGACTTTTTCCAAAAATTGTTATGAACCTGAGAAACCATGAAAGTTTTGAAAAACCGCGGCCCAAGAGTTACGAAAAAGCAGGTAATAACGAGCGTGACGAAAATGTCAGAGCCTATTTTAATGCCGCTCCGACATCATCTACAAGAGCGTCGGCAAGAGACTTACCAACCCCGCGAAGTACCATACAAAGAGTCCTTAAGGAAAATAAATATCGACCATACAAGCCAACTATAGTTCAGGGTTTACGAGAAACGGATTATCCAAGAAGAATGCAGTTTTCAAATTGGTATGTGAATCAATGCGAACAAAATCATGATTTCAGTCGTCTTGTAATTTGGACCGATGAATCACATTTTACCAACTGCGGGGTATTTAATAGACATAACCATCATTTTTGGGCAACAGAAAACCCTCACCAATTGGCTCAACGAAGACTGCAAACCCGATTTGGTTTTAATGTATGGTGTGGTATGTATGGAAAGTAATGTCACCTAGCTTGCTAAATACATAGCAGGTATTAAGTAACCCAGCTTTACTTTTCTCCTTACATTTTAGACAACAGACTTATAGGACTATAGGACCATTCTTTTATAACCATACGTTGAATGGCCAAAGATACTTGGAGCTGTTAGAAGATCAAATATTACCGGCAATTAGAGCAAGAGTTCCTCAAGATCAATTGAATAATATTTGGTTTCAACAAGACGGTTGTCCCGCACATAATGTTCGGGAAGTTCAAACTCTCTTAAGACAGATATTTGATGACAAATTAATTTCAAACGGCGTACCAGTTAATTGGCCTGCTAGATCCCCTGATATAACTCCTCTCGATTTTTATTTATGGGGTTATATAAAAAATGAAGTATATGAGTTTGAACCCCCGGAATCTGTACAAGAATTAGAAGAGAGAGTGAGGAATGTGTTTACGAGCATAAATGGCAACACGCTTCGCAGGGTCATCAATACTGTGTTAAAAAAGTGTCAAAAATGTATTAATAAAAACGGCCAACATTTCGAATAAGTATAGTAAGTTACATATTTTTTCTTATTTTCTTTTCAAAACAATAATTATTATTCATTGCGTTTTTAGTTTTCTTTATTTGAAATGTTAATATGAGATTTTTAACCATAAGGAAAAAATAAAATAATGTATTATAATATTATGATATTTTAAACAAATTAAATCCTTCCTAATGTGTTCTTCTCAAATTTGACGTGTTGCGAAATTTAATTTTCTTTATTTTTCAAGTCAATTTCATTTATTTTCCAACAAATAATACATCGTTGAAAAGCTGACGTCATAAGCTACCTTTTAAGTATAAAATACAATATGGCGCCCATAAGAAAAAATGAACCTGATGATGGTATAAAATAACTGAAACGTCGTGTTCAAAATTAAATTGCAGAACTGAAATCTACTTAAAAAGTTGCTTTAAACATGTTTTTACAGATTGCCAAAATAGTGAATAATAAGAAATCTACAGCATATTTTCGAAAATACATCTTTTTGGTTTTTTCAACATATTTCAAAAACCAAAAAAGATAGGGCCGCGTACTAAACAGTTTTCAGTTAGAAATATAATTGTCAAAAACTTTCCCCATTTAACCTTTTCTATATCTTCTATAGTTTTCAAGATCCCCATACATGTAGGCCCAATTTGGGCCACACTGTATAGGTTTAGAAATTTGACAGATACGACGCCATTGTGATTTTTTTTAAATGGCAATCCTCATAAATAACCACGCGAGTGAATTGCATTTGGCGATCCGATTTTAAAAACCTTTATCTAGTTGTTGATATTATTTGACTTTGTCTTTTTAGTGTTTCACCCCTTTAAAAAATAGCTGAAAACCCCAATTCTTTTCACAGTAACATAATTTAAAAAATTTAAAATGGCGTCGTAGCTGTCACTTTTTGACATCTGTTGGATTTGATTATAGCGTAAATAGCTTATTGGTCACGGGAAATTATGTTACTGTGAAAAAAATTGGGGTATTTAGCTTAAAAGGTATATTTATTAAAGAGGTGAGACACTTAAAAGACAAAATCGATGAAGGAAAATTAGGAACCCTCGTATTTCCGAAACGGCTGAAAATAAATATCAACAATTATATCACCAAATGCAATTCACTCGTGTGGTTATTTATGAGGGTTGTCATTTAAAGAAATTCAAAATGGCGACGTATCTGTCAAATTTGTGAACCTATATATTTTTTGACATCAAATTTGTCTTCATTGTCGCAAATCATTGAGAAATATGTAATTACTTTTTTATTACGCAGGAGAATCGCCAATCGGGTGAGACACTTATAAAATTGTCCCTGTACAGGGTGTCCAGTTTTCGATGATTTTACGGGGTATCTCCGTTATTAGTAAAGATAGAAAGATATGGTTTTCGCAGTACTGTGCTACTTTTTTGTGAAACAAAAGATACCGCAATCAGAGTTTTTCTGGTCCTCCTTGTTTTTTATACATGGGATGTTTTTGAAAATTTTACATTTTGGGACACCCCCCATATTTAGGTTACCTCGGTAGCTTATCAAAGAGAAAACAAATGTTCTTTTTGTAGTTTTTTACGTAGAATCCAGTGACGTACTCAGATATTTTCTACGTTCAACAGTTTCCGAGAAAAAAAAAACTTGCTTTTTTTTTAAATGGATTACCCTATATATTTTTTAATAATATGATTTAGTTTATAACAAGCTTCTCAGAAATATATAATACCTTATTTTTATTTTTAATATTAAGCACGATATTTACGTTTTAATAAAAAATATACATTTCTTGATAGTAATTTTGTTTGTTGTAGTTTTGTTGTTTTGTGGTATATTTCAGTAAAAATAATAACTAAGTATAATGCATAAATCGAGCTGTTTTACTACGTAAAACATTAGAGACAAAAGCTGAAAATGTATAGAACTTTCTCATAAATATTGCTCACATTGTTCTCCATTATGCCTTAGACACGTTTCCCACATAGTTCTTATTCGCTTTGATGAATTTAAAATAATTAAAGGCCACGTTTGTAACTCCCTAAATGCCCTTTCAGTGACTTTTCTTAAATCTGCAATTGTTTGGTATTGAATAGAACAAATTTTATTTTTAAGGTATCCCCACATCCCCACATCCCCACATCCCCACAAGAAGAAATTCAAAACTGACAAGTCGGGTGACCTTGGTAGCCATCTCACAGGTCCAGTAATTCCAATCCAGTGGCCTGGAAAATTATTGTTTAAGTAGGCCCTGATAATTAGCGCATTGTGAGCGAGTGCTCCATCTTGTTGCAGATGCAAGTTATTGAGACCCGCTAAGGGCACGTCTTCTATTATTTCCGGCACGTTTTCCAGAATTTCCAAATATTTATTTGCATTAAGGGTTGAACCGTGTTAATTAAATTTGATTTCATCCTTAGAAAAGTTCTTTTATCCGGCTGTCGTCTTTCCGGATATCTACAAGTAATTTAAGAAATTTAATAAATCTTTAAAGAGATACTACAAAATGGCGTATACACTTCTAATCCTTTATCTGCATTTTCATTACAATGGACATAAGAAACGAGCATGTCGTATTTTTCATTATTTTCAAAGTTTACATTTTCTGCCATAATTAGGACAAAATGATTTTTTTACAATTAATTAGATATTTTAAAACAATTTAGAGAACCTGAATGCTCTGACAGAAACTAAAAAAGTTTTTAATATGACATAAATGAGTTCTTTTGTTTTTTTAAACACCCGTCATGGCCTACTTACAAAAAATGTTTATTTTTTAATAAAACATAAATTTCGTGCTTAATATTAAAAATAAAAATAATGTCTTACATATTTCTGAGAAGCTTGTTATTAACTAAACTATATTATTAAAAAATATATAGGGTGACCCATTTAAAAAAAAGTTTGATTTTTTCTCGGAAACTATTGAACGTAGAAAAAATCTGAGTACGTCACTGAATTCTGCGTAACAAACTACAAAAGAAAATTTGTTTTCTCTTTAATAGGCTACAGGGTAACCTAAATATGTCCCAAAATGTCATATTTTCAAAAATATCCCGCATATCAAAAACAAGGAGGACTAGAAAAATCCTGATTGCGGCATCTCTTGTTTAACAAAAAAATAGCACAGTGCTGCAAAAACCGTATCCTTCTATCTTTATTAATAACGTAGATACTCCGTAAAACCATCGAAAACTGGACACCCTGTACATATACATTCACAAACTGCTAAGTTTATCACAAAACTGTCATGAGAAGATTGGTACAATAACAATAATTCTAAGATGTAAACTTTTAAAAAAATATAGATATATCATTAAAACGCATACTATGACGTGTAAAAAGAAATATTGCCTCCACTATGTCTGCAATGCGTTCTTGTGGCTCTAAAATAAAAAAAAAATAATGCAATAAGCTAGGTTTAGTTAGCATAAATAAACATGATAATGTTGAAACGTAAGAGAAATTATAGGCGTTTTGATATCACGATCCGGATGTACAGTTTTTTGCATTATTAACAGGTTTATTTAAACATGCTGACTGCTGACATCTGCTAAAAGCTGCACATTTATTTAATTAACCCACTGATAATAGTCCATGATAATTTTAACTTAAATACTTACTGCTATGCATAAAAAAAGGAAAATACCTACCTTTTAGAATTGAAAAATAAGATTCCTGCATAGATACAGGGTATTCCATACTCGATGGTACGTTAGAAGTATCTGGAGAACGAAAAAAAAATAATTTTAAATTTTCACTACCGCCATAGGAGGCTGCGCTCTAGCTTTTAAAAATAATTTCGCGGTTGCAGTGGTCCCAGATCTATCCATAACTCACATCAACTTTGGAATTTTAAATGGGTAGTTTATTTTATTTTTAGATTCTACGAAGCAATCTTGTATAGGATATTTTTCCATTTCTCTTGCCGTTTTTTAAATATTAATTATTTTATGTTTTTTTTTTTACCGAAACTATGTGAATTAAAACTTCAATATTCTCGTCTCCAGATGTCAAATCAACGTAACATTTTAACATCATTTAGTCAACATGTGATACTTTAATTTTGGCAACATAGGATCGCCGACTTCTATACAGAGTGTCCTAAAAATTAATTGCAATTCAGATTTTATAAATTTGATCAAAAGTCACTTTTTTTAAATGGAACACCCTGTATATTATTAAAGTGTTGAATAGAGTGGACCAATTGAATTTGTTTCATATAGAGTGTTCCTCTACCTATTTTGAACCGCTTTCGATTTATAAGCCATTTTATGAATAATTACTAGTCATATTCGAGAACTAGACATTAAAGATCTAAATCGATAAGTGTGCCATGATGTAACAACTGCAATACATAACGATGGTGACATGACATGTCTCACTTTTTAGTTTGGGTTTGATTATGTCAGATTAAAATAGCAAAAATGAAGAATAATAGTTTTTCAAATGCGGTTATTTTAAATTTGTTTTATATTCACGGCGAGTGTCAAAGAATTGTTTCATGAACCTGCAGAAGATTTAACGCTCTTTTTCCGAAATTGCCGCCAATGAACCCACGGAAGCTTCTCAGATTTGAAGGTAAATTTTTAAATTTCGGAAATGTACAGGCTCCAAGATATCCATGCTTCAATAACAAGTGCCAAAGATGATTTAGGAATAAATCGAACAGCAATATGGAGAATTTTACATAAACATAATATGCATGGCTACAAACCAATTACATTACAGGCTTTACAAGCAGGTGATCCTCCAAAACGTGTAGATCTTTGCGAAATGTTATTAATTCGAACACAGGAGGATCCAGATTTTCTGAAAAGAACTATTTGGACTGATGAAGCAAAATTCTCACGCGAAGGAGTCTTTGACCGTCAAAATAATCACTACTGGGCTGCAGAAAATCCACAAGTTATAAAAGAAAGAGGTTACCAACAAAGATTCAGTTTTAATGTATTTTGTTTGTTGATGGATAGGCAATTATTAATCTATATTTGTGATGAAAATTTAACTTCTGCAAAATATCTCGATATTCTAAGAACGACCTTATCTGACTTTTTGGATAATCTACCGCTTGTCGATTTGAGAAATTATTGGTATCAATTAGTTGGAGCTCCTGCTCATTGTACTCATGAAGTTTCCGCGGAACTGTATGATATGTTTGAAGATAGGTGAATAAGACGTGGAAGACCATGGAGTTGGCCACCGCGATCTCCAGATCTTAATCCTTTAGACTTTTTCCTGTGGGGGTAGGATTAAAGAAGTGGTTTATAAAACACCAGTAAATTCAAAAGAAGATCTAGAAAATCGGGTAATGCGCGCTTTTAAAGAACTTGATCCATTCGAAATTCAAAGAGCTACTCCCGGTCATGTGATGACATGTATTACCGATTGCTTACATGAAAATGGTCAGCACTTTAAACATCTGACGTATGAGGTGAGAATTCCAAAAGTTTTAATTTACTGACAAAATCGGTTGTTTTCAGAACCACAATTTATTATGAAAGGAAATTTGTTTTGATCATGGCACACTTATCGATTTAGATCTTTCATGTCTAGTTCTCGAATATGAATAGTAATTATTCATAAAATTGCTTATAAATCGAAACGGTTCAAAATAGGTAGAGGAACACTCTATATGAAACAAATTCAATTGATCCACTCTATTTAACACTTCAATAATATACAGGGTGTTCCATTTAAAAAAAAATGACTTTTGATCAAATTTATATAATCTGAATTGCAATTAATTTTTAGGACACGCGGTATAGAAGTCGGCGATCCTATGTTGCCAAAATTAAAGTACCACATGTTGACTAAATGATGTTACAATGTTACGTTGATTTGACATCTGGAGACGAGAATATTGAAGTTTTAATCCACATAGTTTCGGTAAAAAAAAACACAAAATAATCAATATTTAAAAAACGGCAAGAGAAATGGAAAAATATCCTATACAAAAAAAACCTAGATTGCTTCGTAGAATCTAAAAATAAAATAAACTACAAGGTGTCCCATTTAAAATTCCAAAGTTGATGTCAGTTATCGATAGATCTGGCACCACTGCAACCGCGAAATTATTTTTAAAAGCTAGAGCGCAGCCTCCTATGGCCGTATTGAAAATTTGAAATTATTTTTTTTTTTCGTTCTCCAGATACTTCTAACGTACCATCGAGTATAGAATACCCTGTATAAATGTTGCTTTTTAGCATAGTCCGTAGGTAAGCAACAGACGCATTTTCGTTTAAAGTAAATGTTTTGTTCAAAAAATGGTCAATGGTATTCAATCTTACAAAAATGCCTGGGTGGTTCACATGCCTTTTTGTCCAGCAGTATTTAGGTTCGGGCTAATGAACAGGAGCTTCTCAGATCAAATATATAGTTTTTCATAGGCTCTTTTATGAAATGTTACAGGGGTACAGCAAAACGGAAGAAAGAATAAATGTCAACCCAGTTATTTGCCCTCTTTTTTCAGGATTTTTTTTGACAACAGTAAATATCGTCGGGTTACAAGCAAAATACATTAAGTCAAAAAACAGAGTTTTTAGAAATTAAGCTTTTAATTTTTTTAATTTGTATTTTGTTTGGTAGTTTTAATGCGTGCAACTTTTTCTTATATTTTATATTGTCGTAATATTTTTACATATCTATTGAGTAATATGTCACAGTTTAGAGTTTATGTTGAATTTTGAATTTCGCTTTTTTAACGATTTTTTTCTTTAATTGTAGTGACTTAATGTGTTTTTCATGTAAGGATTGACTTAGTGTGTTCTACTATAATATTACTTATAATATTAAGGAAAACTGCGACTTCTAATCTTTTCTTTATTTAAAAAATAATATTATGTTTTAACAAGAACACAAGACATCTTAAATATTATTACAAAATAACATTTTAGATAACGTTTCGGAAAGAAAATAGTTAATAATATGAAAAAGAAAACGATTCTAGCCATCCATTATTAAAAAATATTAGTCTTCTTCTTCTTCGTCAGGCGGTTACATCTCGAACAGAAGATGAATTGGGCAAATTTGTATACCAGGCATGAAGGGACGAGGGAATAATTTTTTTTTCGCAAAGCTTTAAGAGGTCCTTTTTTTTGGCAATGGAGATGTGTAACTGTTTTGTATATAGCTGTAGGATATTTACATTTTCAAAATTACCCCCTTTTCCCCTTCTATCTAATGCACGCCTTTCGAACCCAATGTGTAGCTTTTCGTACTCTGTATTTATATTGAATCGTGTTTGGAAACTGCTCGTCATATTTAAGGCATTTTACTTTCAACCAGTTGACATTATTTCCTTTCTCATCTTTCTTTCTGTTAAATTAAACAATTTTTTTTTATATAGATCTAAAAATCGCCAAATAACAATTCTCGTGTTTGATAGGGAGACGGATCAGTGACACTTTCACACGCTTCGTTTCTTTTTCTCAACGTTTCTTTTTCAAGTTGAGGGTCTTGATGTGCTCCATCTTTGTCTTTTTTTACTCTTTCTTGGGTTTTCTTCGTTTGGAGTCCCAACTTTATAATTATATTTATTTATAACTTTTCTGTCGTATTCGGGACTTTATTTTCGCTCCGAACGCTTGTGGAAGACTTAGCTAAAATAAAACCCATTATAATGTATAAATGCGCCAAGAAATGAAGCTTTCAAAATATTAAAAGCAATCTTGAACAGTAAACGTGGTTATTTCATGCAATATAGTGTTCCTCAGTGGCTCGTATTTGAATGTCGTAGATGTTAGGGAAAAATAATAATAACTTGAAAATATGTATGACTTAAATTATCTTAGCTTCTGAAACATCATCGACTTTAACGGGTGTTGGCATTGAATAAGTTTTTTCGCTAATGCTTTCTAAACAAGGTTGGGAAGAGGATTCCAAAATAAAAATAATAAATTGTGTGACAAGAAGGAAATATTGAAAACTGATTTTATTACTATGCAATATTATTGCATACTAATTCGGTCAAAATGGTTGAAATTCATCCATATGCACACACACTCGCATACAGACGAACTTTATTTTCACTGAAATAATTTTTTCTCGAAATTTCACACAATTACTACTATTAGATATTTGAGAAAACAAAATTAAAAAGACATTTTTTTGGTACAGTATCCAGTTAAACCTATCATAATATTTCATGTTAAAGAAAAATTGGCAACGTTGTTGACATTTCATAGACTAATAATTGTCATTACATCTTAAACGTCAATGTATTAAAAATATTTACAATTTTCCTCACCATTTAATAATATTGTAACTAAAACAGTTTTTGGTAACTTACCTGTGCAATTATTTTGATTTTTCTTCAATTCATGAAATATTTTATCAATACGTCTCATTGTGTAATTTACTCTAATAAGGCATGAACGAAACTAACGCCGGTTATGAAAATTTCAATGCGAATCGGGATTTTTAACCTGTGGCGACCTGTCGGGCAATTGAATAAAATCCACTAAGTCGCAACGCCGCATCACGTTACAAGTAATTTCTTCCAAGAAAAATCCACTAAGTCACTTAATGGGTTTTACCTGAACAAAAGTGATATTATTTCTGACTTAGTAAAAATAGTAATATGGGAAAAGATAGGCATAGATAAATCGAACGACTTAGTGGGTTTTGCCAGAACATAAAGGGTTAAAGTTCATGTAGCTGACGTAAATAACTCAATTTAAGAAAAAAATGACTTAGTGTGTTTTCCTTGTAAGCCGACGATATACCGTGCGAGCAAAAATTATTATCATCAAAGTGTGCTTTGTATTTAAGGCCGTATTGCTTAGCGGTAGAGCTTAATACCTGTTGGGTATCAGTAAATACCAGCAATATCAATCAATCAGTTATTCCGTCATCTTTAACAGTCGTTACAAGTACTTAATTTGATTCATCGCTAATTTAGCGAATTTCTTAAATAATTTACGCAATAGGTTTTACGCAGCACAAAAAATTCATGGTTGAACCGAATTTTCGAAACGGGATTAGAGTAAAAATTTTCGTGAAAATTTTCCTAAAATCGCTTTTATGGAGAGTTTTATCACTGCTTGAGAAGAACCGTGGCTCCGTTTAGCGGAACTGATTCTATACAATATAAAAAAAAGAGCTGGAAGACCATCTGTAAGAACGTAAGAACAGAAGCACTTGGAACAAACTTTTTAATAAGGTATGGTTAGTTCGTTAGTTGTTGTTATTATTCGTTTGTTATTATACTCATTAATTATCGGTTGGTTGTTATAATTCTTTAAAGAGAAGGACTGAATTATTGTAAAATAAGTTAGAGTAAGTGTGGTCTGTTGAAAAACAAAACTTTTTTAAGTTTGACACTTCCGATCAATATCCATAATTTAATATTTATTTAGATATTATTGTTATGAGTACGCCATTTTATATTGTACCTCAAATTCCTAATAATCATATCACCGTAAACCAGAATATAAAAAAAATCTTTGAATTCAATAGAAGCCCTCCGTTCTATCGCATTTGTTTCCACCCTCCGGAGTTCTTTTGTCAGATATTCCCGAATTTAAGAAAAGGGCGAGCGGTGCTCCGTCATTGGCCTGTCGAACTTTGAATGGGCACAATCAGCAAAATGGAAATGTCAGTGAATATATTTCCATATCTGACAGCTGTCCTGCTTCGGATAAAGTTGTTCGGATACGGATTTCTTAGTTCGGAATTAGCTTCAAAATAAGTATTTCTTTAAAGGACCTGAAACTACCTGTTTTAATGAAATTCTTTAAAATTATAGGTTCAGTAAAATACTAGGAAAAAAGGGATTCTGAAATAGTATTACGTATGTGGCGATGACAATATCATAGCGACTAAAAAATACTGAATGGCAACTAAAATACGTTTGTTCTCTGGAACGGCATCCGGATTCCAGTCTCTGTGTAGTTAGTGCAAGCAGTTATGCGACATACGAGGTCCTTTTTCGAGGTGATCACTATCGAGGACCTAATTAAACAACCGGAGAAATCACTTGAGACATGCAAAGAAACTGCACTCTTCTTGATGGTGGCTGAATATTTGTGAAACTTCCCCTTTGGTTTATTAATTGATTTACCTAGATCTCTTTTGGATTCTGTATATCTGGTTCTTCAACGACGAAACTGTTATAAAGAAAAGTGTAGCATAAGCTTTTCACCATTAAACTCAACTTGGTTACTTTAGTGTCTACGTCTAGGGCTTTCTTAAACTTTGAAAACTTGTGCTGCCTATCATCGAGAGCACTAGTCGACATTATTAGCTGCAAAATATGAGAAAATGATGTTAAGTATGGTAGTACGGTTAGGTAGGTAATTGAATTTTAATTACAATGAAACACGCAAATAATTAGGTACATGCATTATAATCTATCAACTTTATTTTCAGGTCTAGTCTTATAGAACAAAGTTGACAGTATGAGTAACCATTAATTAAGAAATTAAACAACTTTATATTTCTAATAGCGGTTTGTCTTTTCTCCTCGTTAGATCTATCACTAGACGAGTTTGGTGGTATCATGGCTCATTTGTGAGACTAGGATCTGACGAGAGGGAAAAAACCACGAAGAGCACTTAGGCCGAGAAAAGCAAACAACGAGAAGCGACAATATGACATTTGGCGAAATCATTGGAGTGGGAGGTAACCCGGCCAACTGTCATAAGTTTAAGACGGCCGTGTTTCAGCCGTTAGCCCGATAGTCGATGATTTATCGTTATCGAGTTTAGTTGCCATTTTTGTTGAAAGAAGTGTATTGTTTAACTGTTTATTTTTGTGAGTGCTATGCTACTGTAAAACTATGCCTAGTAATACGTGTGCGTTTCAAGAGTGTCACTCAATACAAGGTCAAGGAATAAGAATGTTTGCATTTCTAAAGGATCCTGAACAGTAAGTACATTTGCACCGCTTTAGGATTGTTGATTAAAAATGTAAGGAAAGGTAACAAAACTGCTGTTCAATATTTAAAAAGAAATAAAGAAATACGTAAGAAAATATTGTTTCTCTACTTCTATATTAGTAAGAACCTACTAACGCACTGTCCACTTTATCCGTAAAACTCTAATTACACATGCTATATTGTTAAAAGCCAAGCTGTGCGTAAGAGCAGTTACGTAATATTATAATGTCTGTATTAACAAGGGCAATTTTCGCTAATGCTCGTACCGTAATTTTCGAAATCTTGCGTAATAGGCTTCTTACCACTCTTGGTATGTGATATACTATTTTATTTCCTTTCTAAAATGTACTATCACTAAGTAACGCACAATCAATAAAATATTTCAAAAATATTTTCACTTTATTTAATTTTTTTATGATTTTACGAAATTTGCTGGAAATTACATGAAACACTACACACACTTACTAGGTGCCCACATTTTTTATTTTAGTGTGAAGCATTTATTTCATCCCTTTAGCGCTTCTTTTAGTGTAACAACCCGGCCAATTGTCAAAATTTCAAGGTGAAGGACATATAATTTGGGTCCCATTTAATCAATGCTAAACTCGGGATTTTGTCGCTTCTCGTTGTTTGCTTTTCTCTGACCTAGGTGCACAAACATTGAAGGCTGTCAGCCTCAGTAAGATATCACTTAAACCAACATCTACCGTGTCGTTCAAACGCATCACTCGGTCGGATCTAAGAGGTTAGTTCTTTATTATTATTACTTTTTAAACGCAATTTTGTGAGTCAGTTTTTAAAGATGGTGGAACTACGCCATTTTAAATGAGACCTTTAAATGACAGGTAGGGGTCGAGCAATACCTCGTTGGAAAGGTATTTATAATCCACAGACGATCCCCGAGATTTTATAAGTCGATTGAAAATGGCGGCCACTTTTCTGAATTTGGGTTATTTGAATTTAAGGCAAAAGTAAGGAACACAATATGCAGTATCACCACACATTATATAATATAATTCATTAGTATCATTGCCCATGTCAGCATGACATTATTTAACCGACAGTACCTGCCATTTAAAATAGTGTTGCCGCGAGACGAGACGAGAGAAGGCCTTCTCTTGTCTCGTCTCGTCAGACGAGATAAAATGGGTCTCTCGTCTCGTCGAGAGAGGGCGAGACGAGACGAGAGACGACCTTCTCTCGTGATTTAAACCAAATATAGTAAAAACCAAGCAAAATTTTAACGCGGTTAGGTTAGGTTCTATCATATTTGACATAAATTGTGTGCAATATATGTCAAATATGACAGAACCTAACCTAAATGCGTTAAAACTTTGCTTGGTATTTACTACAGGGTGGCCCATTAGTGCGACAAAGGTCAATATCTCCTGTACCACTAAGATAGCGGAAAACTTTTGACGAAGCTTATTAAGGATTAAGAGGTGCCTCTTATAAAATTATTTTTGTCTAAACAGGGTGCTCCAAAACACCAGCACGGTAAGAAATTTCCATTTCCAAGATATTGACTTTTAAAAAATGTAATTTTTGAGTTTCGACAGATCTAACAGTACGTCTTAGAGCAAAACGGCTCACATGCCCCTATCTTCCATTTTTATTATCTTCCCAAAAAAATCACTTTCCGGTTAAACCGTAAGAACTATATTTCCTGCTTTCGAGTTACATCCGGTTTAGCCGGAAGTTTGATTCATTTGGGAAGATAGTGAAAATGGAAGATATAGACATATGCGCCGTTTTGCTCTAAGATGTACTGTTAGAAAGCTATAGGCTGTCAAAACTCAAAAATATAATTTTTCAAAAGTCAATATCTTGGAAATTATTAATACTATAGACTAATAATGAATTTAATAAAAGTAATTATAAATTTATGTAGAATCTGAAAATATCAAAAATATTTTTTTTTGGGACACCCAGTCTATTATGAGATTTTTAAAATATTCTTAAATTCTTCTTATCAAAAATATATAATGTCCATATTTGGACCGACGGTTTTCGAGTTATTTGACTGCAAATAATTTTATCCAGCGATAAAACGTCATAATAATAATATGTTATTCTGAATGGCCAGGCACGGCTAACTAGATGAAACTATTTGCAGTTAAATAACTCGAAAACCGCTGGTCCAAATATAGACATTATGTATATTTTTGCAAAGAGGAATTTAAGAAGATTTAAAAAAGCTCAAAAAAGTAACGTTTTTTGCTCGAGAGAGATCGAGAGAGACGAGAATTTCTCGACGAGAGAGGGTACTTCTCTCGTCTCGTCTCGGAGCTTTATTCGAGAGAAAATATCTCTCTTGTCTCGTCGAGAGAGGGCCAGACGAGACGAGAGACGAGAATCTCTCGTCTTGGCGGCAACACTAATTTAAAAATTGTATACAAAATGGCATATATTTGAAAATTGGGTAAAACATCTAAACTTTGAAAAAATAGTGTTTAACTTAACCTGAAATACTTGTTGATTCATAATTTATATAGAAATCCAGTGATTCGAATAACAACGGTTTTGTTGCGTAGATAATTATAAAAACTATGTTTGAAATCACCTTAACTGCACTTAGAACAAAAAATGTTGTAAAAGCTCCCAAAAAGTTTAACGTAGGAAATATAATACCTCAAATAATTGGCATTATTAAAGCAGTGAGGGATTGTTATTCTAAGGGAAGGGAGCATGTATAGAGCACAGCGGAGTAGCCGGGTCTGACAAGCATGATGGATCGGCCCGGTCTGCACTAAAACCTTTTCTACTCCTGAAGTGACAGCCGCACAAGAAGCGGGCTTACAATGCTCCAGATGGACTTAACACCTAATTCCTGGGGGATTTTTAATAAAAAAAAAGTAAATGTAAAAAGCACGTCTGGTGCTGGTGGCAGTTTCGCTAAGGTGGGTATTATTTAGATCCATACGACCTTCTTTACTAAATTTTAATAAAATAAGTACTTATTACCAATCCCTTTAGGACCCTACCACCCATTGAGGTGAAAAACTAAAAAGGTAAGGTGGACAAGGGTATTGCGTAGACTAAAGTATAACGAAAGTGGCCCAACATTTTGAGATTTATCGGCCCCGTTTAAAAATTGAAATAAAATAAAGATTGTTAATCTATTAAATTAAACAAAACAATTCTACCATAAGTGTCAATCTTTTTTGCCACACTAATGCGGACTATGATTTGAAAACAATCGGGCTTTTAATCAGGTCAGGTCAGTAGGGTCAGTATAATTATATATACGGGGTGGCCATTTAAAAACGAACAAATTTTGGGCACCCCAGGTTTAAAAAAAAACGCTCGGACCCGTCGATTTTTTATTATAGGAGAAAACACTTTTTGGCATTTTCGCCCCCTGAAAGCCTGAAAGTCAAACTCCTAGCGGGGGCGACGACTACCCCCAAAGTTTTAAATGGAATGGGGGGTCGAATGATACTTTGTAAAAGGTAAAAACAACCTGTTTTTGTACTTTTGGTGAGCCAATGTGCAGGCTAGGTAGATAGAAGCGATGCTAAACTCTGGGGTTATACTCTACATAAAATATCTTTAAGAAAAAGTATTACTCGACCCATATTCCCTTTAAAAACTTGGGGATAGCTGTCGCCCCCGCTAGGGGTTTGACTTTGACTATAATAAAAAATCATCGGCGGATCCGAGCGTTTTTTTTTAACCTGGGGTGCCCAAAATTTGCTTGGTTTCGTTTTCAAATGGCCACCCTGTATAATAATTATTGTTAGCTATTTGGTGAAATTGTGCTTTGGTCTAGGGCCACGTACTTTATGCGTTATTCTTAAGCGTGTATATATTTTTTAATTGTTTTAAAAATAATTTAGCGCCAAAAGAACTATTCATATTTTATCATAGTCATGTTACCATTTTAAAGGTATTTTAAATGAGCTAAATTGAATACTCTTTTTTTTGCTGAAGTATTTGATTCATTGTGCGAGGCCTACGACGGTTGACGTAAGCTCAACTCACCCCTAATTAGGGACACCCGGTACACTGGCAAAAACGTTAAGAAATATTAAGTAATATATTTCTATAGTTTAAGACGACAAAACATAGTGTTACATTTTTGCATGACTTTCTTTTCCAACCTGTATGAAATCAGCACATAGCAATTACTCAAAAAAATTAAATAAATCTATGAAACACCTACAAAACCAAAAAATCTGCATCACATAATTAACTCTTAAGCAGAAATACTAAAATCATCCGCATTAAGACAAATCGCTTTCCCTACCCAAACCAAAAAACTTCAAAAACCTTACACTGGGTGTCTCTAAAAGGTCTGTACAAAATCTGAGCACATATTCCTGAGGCCAAAATAAGGCGATTTAAAGCAACTTACCTTAGTCCGAAATTGCTCCGTTTCCGAGATACAGGGTGGTAAAGTTAAGAAATAAAAATCGAATTTTTAAAATTAATGAACATTTTTTAACGTATTACTTTAAAACTTGGTAACCAGGGGTTTCTTGGGATGCGAAACCCGAATGCGGACACACAATTATTTTGAAACAAAAAAGGTACTCTTGTGAAAATCCGCTAAAGTAAGCCGTTTTTGGGATATTTCGGTTTTTAGTGTTCGATGCCGCATCGGAATATTTAAACTATTCTGAATAAAAAATGTTTGCTGTTATCTTTGAGGATGAAATGTGGTCAGTGAATTAGCAGTGGGAAATGTATTTTTTTTAGATACTTTTTTGGAGTGTCACATTCAAAAATCCTACCTGTTTGATGAACACCTTTAAAACTTTTTTTACAACAGACTATTTAAATGTAAACATTTTTCGTAAGTATATTAAGAATGTCTATGTTGTTTACAATAAATAAGTGTTTCAGTAAGAATTTGCCAATGCGAGAATAAATAAGGTGATTGAAACGTGTTAGTTCAATTTTAAATTGACTGTACAGATGGCTGAAGGATACAGTTCTGCAGAAATAACGGATATGCTATTGGTTTTTGGGTATTGTAAAGGAAATGGCCGCGAAAGTGTTAGGGTATACAGGGAAAGATATCCAAATCGGCGCATACCAAACCATCAAACATTTGCTGCTATTGAGAGACGCCTTCGCGAAACCGGTAGCTTCACTCCTTTATCTGCCAATTATGGACGGCAACGTGCAGTAAGGACTCCTGAGGTTGAGGAACAAATTTTGGAAAGAATTGCTGAAGATCCAAAATTAAGCATCAGACGCTTAGGTTTAGAGGTAGGAGTATCCAAGGATGTAGTTTATAGAACATTAAAAGAACAGCAGCTTCATCTATACCATATCCAAAAGGTACAAGACCTTTTGGCTCCGAATCTCGATCAACGATTGGACTTTTGTCGATTCATTACCGATCACAGACAACAGAATGTGAATTTTGCTAAGCACATTTATTTACTGACGAAGCATGTTTTACAAGAAGTGGTGTAACCAATTTACATAACGAACATGTTTATGCTGATGAAAACCCGCATGCCACGAAAGTAACTCATTATCGACATGAGTTTAGAATTAATATGTGGGCAGGAATCATTGGCAATTTCATTATTGGTCCTGTCATTTTACCGCCACGACTAAATGGTGTGGATTATCTTGAACATTTACAAAATACTCTGTCAGATTTATTAGAAGATTTGCCATTACAACTTCGACGAGATATGTAGTTTATGCATGACGGTGCTCCATCACATTTTAGTTTAAATGTCCGCAATTATTTGCATCGACAGTATCCAAACAGATGGATCGGTAGAGGAAATGACGCTTCTGTAAAGTGGCCGCCACGCTTACCGGATATGACTCCGTTTGGATTATTTTTTATGGGGTCTTTAAAAACGATGGTATACTCCAGAGCGATTAATAATGAAGAGGAATTGTGGGGAAGAATTCAAAATGCAGTCAACATATTGAAGAACTATGCGGAATTGATGCAAAGAGTAAATTTAAACTTTTTACGTCGTATTAATCTTTGTACTTATGTTAACGGAGGTCATTTTGAACAATTACTAAAAGTTTATGCTGATTAAATTTAGTTTTAAAATAAAATTGTTCCTCATTTAATTAACAAAAAAATCCAAACTCAAATTCTTCCTGCAAAACTTGCTGTAACTAACCCAAGTGAAACATTTTTTCCTTTTTTATTCGAAATAATTTAAATATTCCGGTGCGGCATCCAACACTAAAAACCGAAATATCTCAAAAAGGGCGTACTTTAGCGGATTTTTACAATAGTACCTTTTTTGTTTCAAAATAATTAAAAAAATTACTTCCTTAACAAAAAAAGGAAAAATCTACACTGATAAAAACGTTATGGCCATTCTTAACCATAAGAAGTGCATTGTGAAGTACCCTCTAAAGGCCACTGTGAAAAGGTGTCCGTATTCGGGTTTCGCATCCCAAAAAAACCCCGGTTACCAAGTTTTAAAGTAATACGTTAAAAAATGTTCATTAATTTTAAAAAATTCGATTATTATTTTTTAACTTTACCACCCTGTATCTCGGAAACGGCGCAATTTCGGACTAAGGTAAGTTGCTTTAAATCGCCTCATTTTGGCCTCAGGAATATGTTCTCATATTTTGTACAGACCTTTTATGTATACCAAACTAAATATTAAAGCAACATCGCTATAATAGTGTTCCATTACTATAAAAAATTGGCTTGGTGAAAGGTTTTTAATGTATACATAACTTTTTTTCCACCCTGCATAAAATCAACACACAAAAATGCAAAGAGCAAAGAAATCTAAGAGAAACAAACTTTCCAAACCTGGAAACTGTGAGATATATAAATTAAAAACAACGCTTTTTTGGTACACCCTATATATTTTATTTACTTCTTTTATTTCAAGAGAATCAAAATTATATTTGAAGGGCCTTATATGATGGACTCTCATACCAAATTGTAATTTCTTCGAACATTTGTTATAATAATTAAACTACTTGGTAGGTATTAGAATTCATTCTTCGAATAAACAGCAATGATAAATTATTACAAGGGATCGTAAATAATTTCTTGGAAGAAAACGAAGAGAAAAAGCCAAAAAGTTTCAAAATGAAGTCAGCTAGTGTCAGAGAAACAATTGAAGTCATTTGTAAAGAGAGTAATAAATATACCAACTTTTATTTGCGAATCACGCCTCATTTTTAAATTTCCAGGCTTTAAAAAATTTCGCGTTTGCGTCCAAGCACGCCAATAATAGTAATAATCCTTAGTCCTAAAGTTAATGAAAATCATTAAAAAAAGGTCAAGTTTAACCCATATCATAGAGTTATTCAACACTTAACCCGGTTAATAAATCATTAATATTTCATTTTTAGTAAATGTTATTATAAAGACAGATAGGCTGCCAGATCTCGTACTATATGGATCAAACAAATATTGCTAAACGTGCACTTTCGAACCTTTTAGTTCTCGTCAGTACACAGTACAGGACAAGGAAGTGATGCCTTTGCTTATACCTGAAATAACCAGACCTTCAGAATAAATCCCGAAGGACCAAATTGTCATGTCCTGTTAGCTCTATCAGGTAATTTTTACGGGTACCATTGTTTGAGCAATTGTTAACATGGAAGTTATGTTAAAAACAAACTTGAAATAGGTTCATCTGTGGAGTTGTCCCTTATCCTTTCCGACAGACTCAATCCCTGGATGCGTTTCGCCGTTTGACGGCTCATCAGCAAGGCTCCGGGTTTGACGAAAAGGAAAGAGGCCCCAAAATATCAGAGTCTTGCAGCATGTCACTACATCACTACATCTCATGGCGTGGATGGAAGTTATGTCTCTGTTTGTTTATTAAGCTGTTCGTTTTTCTAATATAAAATATAATATTATTTTCTCTAAATCGGCAACATTGCTATTTTCTTCTTTTCAGGGGCGATCTCAGAGGGAACGCGGGCGTGCTAATGGGCACTGACATCTCTTGATGGATGAGCGGGGTCTGTGCGGACAGGGGGTGGCCCAACAACTTCATGCAATTGCTAAGAAAATACAAATATACATTTTTCTATATTTTTGCCTGGCAATCAGAAAATATGGAGCTTTCCGTTTTGTAACTACGTCTATTTTTACATTCAAAATGTTTCTACTTTTGTTAAATTAGGATTAGCAATTCATGAATATAGCAAAGACATTCTGGCGGAAAACATGTCAATTATTGTACAAATCATAAATAAAGTATCCATTGAAAGGTCAGAAAGTTTACTTATTTTTAAGATGAACTTCGTCTTTCAGCGTATTATGTTAATTTGTCCCACGAACAGCCGTCAGTCAAATTGAAATCTTAACTGTATTAATCCATCCATCTGATTATGAGTGATTAACCCACAGAATATCACCCCTTTACATTTTAAACATGACACGACATAGGTCGACTTTAAGGGATTATTAGCTGTATCAGCTCAATTTTGGATAAATTATATGATACTGATTTTACGCCCTTAAGAAGTTCGTTGATTTTAAAATAGGGTAGGTACAAAGGGATGTCATTATACGTGATTAACATGTAAAATTATGTTCTATACGGAATCTTCAAAGTTTTTATGTCATTAGTGCCTACGTACTGCAAATAATGATGTTGTTCCCAATGCCGATTACTGTAGGTATGTACGCTCTCTAAAGATTCACAAATTCTATAGAATTGGTCATAAAAAACTTCGGTATTCTTATTTATAAAACTCGACTTCGAAAGCAATTTTAAAGTTTAATATTAGTGGTTCGGCAAAGCTAAGCCATAAACTGGCATATTTATGGTTTATTTTTTAAGTTACTTTAATCGTACCAGTTAATCTTGTGCTAAGAGAAGAATTAAAAATTAACACAATAGGTCAAGATTTTTCAAAAGACGACAATTTCGCAAAAGCATTTCAGTGGTTTGTCAGTGGAGAATTAATTCTTATAGGAGATTAACACTGACTGACTGACTGAGATTCTAAAGGATTTATCGAGGGATTTTTCTAAAGACAAAGAAAATGCCACTTTAACAGCTATTAAATTATCTATGAAAAGATTATACTATTTCCACTACTACTGTATTACCTTTAAAATAAATGGCTTTATTATACAGGGTATCTTCAAAAGGCCTGTACAAAATTCTACTACAAATTCTTAAAGCTAAAATATGACGATCCAGCTTAACTTACAAAGCTGTCATTTTAGCTTGTCATACTGTTGCAGAATTTGCATGAAATTAAAGGTTTTTTTGGGATTCGAAATCCAGATCTGATAACAGTTTTGATGTAGCTTGCAGAGGGCGCTACCAGTGGTGGCCCTCAATTGTAATATTTCCCAGTAACAGTAACCCAAGTTAATATTTAAGTAATAATATTATTGTTTTATTTTCAATACTTTGCTTGCTCCAATAATGCCCGCTTAAAATAGGAAACCCTTAAAGGCAGCCGATCAATTTAGCGCCTTAAATTGCAAATACCGTGAAAAGCATTACGGTCACGGTAGCGCTGGTTGACGTCACGACTGTTAGGAAACCAATTAAACGAGACGGAGACGCGAGCACTGTTCCCAAGGCGATGGATTCGGCGCCTTTCGTGACCCGTCGGAGAACATCAGTTGATAACTAGAAATCTTTACCGGCCGACTCTTTTAGGGTTATTTCAGGCGCCAACACTTGTCTACAAAATAGTTTAATTGTTTTATTAGTTTTATTTATACCAATTTATTTTAATTAAATATTTTATATCAAAAACCAATAAATTTTAATAGGCGTATTTTGAAGTGAAGTTTGTCGTAGTTAAGGTAAAGTAAAAAGGTCATAATAAATAATATAGTACAAATATTACAATAGGAAGAATAGTACTTTGTTCATTTATTTTCTTCTAATACAATAGTGGCCTACGCTCACATTAATAAATAGTATAAATAGTTGAATAGAACTAAAAGAACGTTATAGTCGCGAATGCAATATTTATTTATTAAGACATTTGTGATTTTGTGAACTATTTGGAGAAGTTCAGGATTTTCTCGATTATAAACAGACAAAGGAGATTTTGTATTGTTTTGTTATATCCTTTCTATTTTATAAGATGATGTTTTTTACATGAAACGCCATTTTATAGACTTAGGCGATGCGCCCACTAAAGATGTACACTTTAAGTGAAGAGATATGAGGTAGGCATGAGGTTGGTATGAAATGCAGCGTACCATGTTTCAAAATGCAATGAAGCACACCGAAGCCGTGCGAGAGAAGTGAGTCGCCTCACTATGCAGTGGAGGTGTGAGGAGTGGAAGGACATCATTTCTCGCGATCATTTAATACTCAATGGTACGATAGTCATAAGTCGTTATGCGGAAGTTATTGTAAATAAGGTTTATTTTTTTGGCAATGCTTGCTGCTTGCAAAGAAGAAAAATAATGTGTGGGTTTCTCAGGGATTCTCAGACTTTAAAAAGTTCTGCCAGTATTAAAATGTATGAGGAATCAAAAGACCATATGAGTAGTTATTTAAGTCTAACACGATTAGAAATTAAGTCTTCGACTATATGGGATGCTCTGGAAATACAATCCTCCTAGTCTTTAAAATTTTATAACGAAAAAATTATAAAAAATCGAAAAGCCGGAATTATCTACCAGGTCATAATAAAAAAAACGATTAACGATTCTATTATTGCTGCCAATTTTCGCAAAACTTTTAAGTTAATTATTAAAAGGAATATGTAGAAGTACAAGAGCATATAAAAAAAATGAAACAGTTTTACTGACTTATTTAAAACCATTTAAAATTATTTAGTTACATGTATCTCTGAATATCTTATGGAAACAATACATGAGAAAATAAAAAAGATGCAATATTTTTGCAGTACAAGCCGATGATACAACAGATATTCTTGAAAAGTTCCAATGAGCCATTTCACTTAGATATATAAATAAATGCGGTGATATTAAGAAGAGGTTTATAGGTTTTCACCATGTAAATGAAGATAGGATGGCGGATGCAATCAATGTACGATTTAATTACATTCGTTCTAAAACCTTTTTTTAATTTTAAAGGAAAGTTAGCTGCCCAATAATATAATGGCGCTAATGTTACATCAGGTTCTCTAAATGATTTACAAAAAAAAAAATTAAAGATGACGCCCCAACGACTTTTTTCACACTATAGCGCAAATAGCCTTAATTTAGTAGGTACTGCCAAACGGATCAAAAAATACAAAAAGTTGTCGTATTTACTTTGCAAGCGCAACTTCAATTCCTGCTTATTTTCCATCAATCTGCTAAACGAACATTTATTCTCGAGAGTATGGAAAAGAATTCCTTCTTCATCGTTCTAAGAATAAGGTGAGTTCATGTGTAAAGTTTTAACTGTAGCATTAGTTATAGTAATAACTTTAACAATAAGAATGAGTTAACCCTGTTTTAAAATGTAAGCGTTCAACGCGATATTTTAGCTTTAACTTTTGTCTTAGTTTTTATGTTCTTTGTTTATTTTTATCTTTCAAAGCTTAAATTAAATCCTTATACCACATAATAATATATGGTTATATGGTAAAAAAAGAAGGGCAGTCTAATAAAATAAAATAATTTTGCAAGAAAGTAAATATCACGTAAAAATTCTGGTCAAAACACAGGAAAAGTAGAACATTTAAATTAAACAGATGCTGCTATCTTTCTTACTCTTAAAACTAAAATAAAAGTCTAGCACATGAACATCAAATATCCCTAGGTATGCACTAAAATTATTCCTAAATTTATTATTGAAGCGGATTTATTTATATTTTAGAATCTGAATGGGAAGGTTTAAAAACTGTTTTTCAAAATGCAAATTGCTGCATCCAAAAATGCAGAGGATTTTTTAAGTTCATGAGTGATTTTGAATTTGCATTTTGATCACGGTTTATAAAGATATATTTGACATGACTTAAGATACTTCAAAAAAGTCACTAAAGCTACAAGCTATTGCAAAAATGAAGTATTCAGAGATCACATAAAATCCTTAAAAAATTAGCAAGTTTTGATAAATCATTTGAGGCACAACTGCTACCTAAAATAATTACATTATCTGACAAGATTAAAGGGGATGAACAAACATCCTTAAGAATTTTATTTAAAGAAAATAATATATAATATTGTAACGCAAATAGAAGTAAGAATCGCAGATATGTCATAATTATTATACTTTTCTTCAGCAGAAGAGATTCCAGTTAATTTAATAAATAGCTTAATTAGCTTATACAAAATACTTATATACGAATTTTTAATAAAAAAAAATTGATTAATGAGTTAGAGGTCATTTATCACGACAATTTAAGAAGCAAAATATTGAGTCTGTGTTAGAGATTTTCGTTTATAACGATAACTGTCAAATTTTTCCAGAGGTCTACAAACTTCTCGTTCTAATCTCTACAATTCATAACGTCAACTGGCTTAAATACTCCAATAGAACCGACGAGCAAGGTCGCGAAGCCGAATATTGTTCTATCAGCTCTGGCCTCACCCAGCTCGTGGGTGAGCCAACTCGGATTCCAGACCGAGATGGTGATTTTGCTAGTTTGTTGGATCTTTTCTTAACTTCAAACCCCGACTTGTACACTGTCACCGTGAAGTCGCCGTTAGGATCATCTGACCATAACCTTATTTCGGCACTGAACAAACTACCAATTAGTGCCGAACAGCCTCCTAAACTACGCAAGATCTAGCATTATACATCAGCTACGTGGGATAACATAAAGGACTATTTTCGAACCTTTCTTTGGCGGGACGTTTGCTCAACCTATGATGATCCATCCATCTGTGCTAGAGAAGTATCGGGGGTTATCCTTACTGGCATGAAAACCTTTATCCGTTTCTCAGAAAAGTGCCCTTCTAACGGCAAACCTTGGTTTACCAAAAATTGCGCATGAGCTGTTGACTCAAAAAATTATTTCTACCGATAATGGCGTTAAAACCCTACCGCCAAAAATCGTACCATCTTCGCTAACGCTCGAAACCAATGCAAGAAAACGATAAACCAAAACAAAGAAGCACACAACCAGAGGATCGAAGACAAACCTTTTAAATGTTCTAACGGCTCAAGATCATTTTGGTCGGTAGTTAGGGCCATCAGTCAGAACTTTACCAAGTCAACCATTTCACCTCTAACACGTTCTGATGGCACCATTGCGATCAAAGCACAGGAAAAAGCAAACTTACTGACAGAACTATTCTTTTCACAGTCAACGGTTAATTTTCAGGAAAAAAACTTCACCGAACATTCTTCCTGTAGAATCGAGAATTCCGGAGATTGCTCTCCGGCACCGCCATGTTAAACGGGTCTTGAGGAGTCTTGACACCAAAAAATGTCTGGTCCAAACGATATTCCAGTCATCCTAATTAGGACATGCGCTGACGAATTGACACCGGTAATTTGTAGGCTTTAAAACTTATCTTACAAAAAAGGAATATTTCCTTATTGCTGGAAAACAGCGCGGGTCCAGCCCATACCCAAAAAAGGAAAGAAGACCTTGCCAAACGACTTTCGTCCAGTCGCATTGCTTTCGGTTGTATCAAAAGTTATGGAGAAAGCTATCAACGAAAAATTATGTAAGAACCTGGAAAGCTTCAACGTTATTAGTGACCGCCACTATGGATTCCGTAAGTCTAGATCAACAGGAGACCTTCTCGCTTATGTCACTCACGTTTGGAACAACGCAATAGATCATCATTGGGAGTCCAGGGCGGTAGCACTGGACATTTCCGAGGCCTTTGACCGAGTATAGCATGAGGAACTTCTAACTAAAGTGAAAGCATGCGGAATGCCGGTTCAATTTCGTTCATGGCTGTCAAGCTTGCTTAAAGACCGTTCTCTGCGAAGCGATGGTCGGATTTCTTTCAGACACATCAACGCCGGAGTTCCCCAAGGTTCTATATTGTCGCCCACCCTCTTTTTACTATACATTAACGATCTTTTGGAAAAAACTAAAAATCCTATATATAGCTTCGCTGATGACAGCACACTTCTTTCAACTTTTACTTTGGATGCTCGGACATCGGCTGCTAATGCACATCTCTATAAGCAGCAAGAGGTTTCACATCTCAACAAAGACGTGGAAGAAATTCTGTCTTGGGGTGACAGTAACAAAGACTTTAACGCTAAAAAACCCCGGGCGGCAGTTTTGTCTAAAAAAGTTAATGTTGAAGACCGGATATAGGTTGGCGACTTCAGTCTATTTTACAAATATTTTCATGGCAAGTGCTCAACTGTGGTTGCCTTATTAATTTCACCCAGAGCGGTTCATGGTTATTAAAAGATTAACTTATTTTATGGAAAATAAAAGTTTTATTGCAATTGCATTGATTTAAATAAAATTTCAGTTTTTCTTTTAAATGTTATAATTCTAGTTTATAACTGTACCATAAACAGTAATTTATAATGAAATCGTAAGTACACAAATAATATTTTAAAATTTAGTTACCCGACAATCGATATTTTAGCATGCTTACGCTTTCTTTCATAATTTCCTATACATATTTATCAGCCTCACTCGCACATTATGTGTGTACGAGCAAGTTATTATATGGAGCTAAAAACCTTGCTATATGAAGTCTCAAAGCGTATAATGTACACATCACTTTTCAATTTGCCTTTTTATTAAATTACTTTAGGTTGGGGGGTTTGCCTTTTTGGCAGTGGATTAAGGGTGGATCATGGGGTAATCTGCATGAAGGGTGGCAGGGTATTTGCGGTTATAGGTTAGTTTAGCTTTAAAATGTGAAGAGTAGAAATTGATATTGATATTAATAGCAAAGTTAAACATTTTCTTTTGCTGGATATGTGGAAAAAAAAGTATTACTTTTGAAACGAACATAATTATTATGTGCCTACACATACAGGGTGCTGATAAAGTCTGGAATAATCGATTTTTCTTGAAAACGCAAAAGTTTTTCGAAAAACGCTCGGACCCGTCGATTTTATTTTATTCTTTAAAATTTTTTGAGGTTCTTCAATATTATACCGAATGCGCCAAAAACGCTAGGCAAGTGTCAACTTCACTTTTTCAAATAGAACACCCCTTTTTTTTCTCCAATATTCAGATTCCTCTCTAAACTCTAGACAAGTTTCATATAACATATTGTATGGCTAAAGTCAACAGGAATTGAAATACAGGGCCCCCAATAAAAATCAAGGTATAATTTTAAGGTCTAGGTACTTACCTTTTTACCGGTTTCTACATAATAACTTACTGACGTAAATGTCAAAACATTTAATATTTACTCCAAAGTTGTCACTTTTACCCATAAAAATGATTCTAACGGAAGCTGAGAGAATCGAAATATTAATGCTAGTAGGATGTGGAGATCGAAAGAGAACACAAATAGAAGTTTCTGAGTATTTTAATGATAAATATCCAAATAGAGAACACATAAATCAGGCAACTGTTTCTAAAATTGTTAAGAAGTATAATCAAGTTGGTCACGTTAGGAATAAACCTATAAGTGGACGACCTAAAATTTCCGACGATGTCAAACTTGATATTCTAGTTTCGTTGGAAGAGAGACCACATTCGAGCACAAGAAGCATTTCTCAAAATTTTGAAAATATCCACAATTCAACGGTGGCAAAGTTCCTGAAAAAGGAAAAATGGCACGCATATAAATGTCAAGGAGTACAGGAACTTTTGGAAGGCGACCCTGACAGAAGGAGTGAGTTCTGTGAAATTCTCATGGATAATTACTTGATTAACGATGCATTATTTCCGAGTAACATAATTTTTTCCGATGAGGCGACTTTTTTCTTGGATGGCATGGTAAATCGTCAAAATTGCCGGTACTGGTCCAGCGAAAATCTCCATTGGTTCCGAGAAATTCATACCCAGCGTCCGAGAACAATTAATGTATGGACAGGAATAATTCGGGATACTGTTATAGGACCCTATTTTTTTGAGGAAAATTTGACTGGCCAAAGATATTTGCAGTTTCTTGAAAAAGACCTCGCTTCAGCGTTGATTGCCCTATTTCCCGATCGGAACATTCCTGAATCACACGATACAACTACCTGGTTTCAGCAGGATGGTGCACCAGCCCACTATTCGGCCGAAGTCCGTAGATACCTGAATGAGTTATTTCATCATCATTGGATAGGTCGACGGGGCCAAATAGAGTGGCCTGCGAGGTCCCCCGACTTAACGCCATTGGACTTCTTTCTGTGGGGCTATATTAAGGAAAGGGTTTACAAAAATAAACCAAAAGATATTGATGTTCTCAAAACCCGTATAACAACAACCATAAGACAAATTACCCCAGAAATTGTACATAATGTACAGTTAGAATTTGTTGAGAGATTGGGACATTGTAGAGCCGTAAATGGACACCATTTTCAACACTTACTCAAATAATATTTTAGATTGTTCACTGTATTACCAATTTTCTGTTAAAATTTTTTTCCTAGCCTAAGTATTTGTCATGGAAAACAAGCTTTAAAATTATACCTTCATTTTTATTGGGGGCCCTGTATTTCAATTCCTGTTGACTTTAGCCATACAACATGTTATATGAAACTTGTCTAGAGTTTAGAGAGGAATCTGAATATTAAAGAAAAAAAGGGGTATTCTATTTGAAAAAGTGAAGTTGACACTTGCCTAGCGTTTTTGGCGCATCCAGTATAATATTGAAAATTTTAAAGAATAAAATAAAATCGACGGGTCCGAGCGTTTTTCGAAAAATTTTTGCGTTTTCAAGAAAAATCGATTATTCCAGACTTTATCAGCACCATGTATATAAAATCTCTGAATAAAGTTTACCTAAGCACAAATTTTTCGATAAAAAGTCATTTTCTATACAAATATTTTGCTTTTAAAAAAAGTCGGTTTGTGATTCGAAAATTTAGTTTGTTTTATCGGGTGACAACGAAATTACTACCCAGGCCAGCTTGTCACATCATTATAAAATAAAACATCATTATAAAATTTTGGAAGGTTATATGGTTGCACTGTGTAGGGGAGACTGGTACATAATGAAACATTTTTTGAAAAATATTTTTTTCGTAAGTCCTATTCAAGTTAAAGTAATTATAAGCACACATTCCTCTTAAGTGCCTATCGACCCACAGAAAGAATAGTTTAGTTTTCAAAATTTTATACACTAAAATTAAATAATTCATTAAATAATGGTCGCTGCATTTGTTCCATTGTGTACTATGAGTAGTACACAGTGAACCAACCTGACTCTTGAGGTAGTACACAATAAAACAATTTATATTGTCTTTGAAAATGCATAAATGTATTTCTAAAACAAGAACAGAAAGTTATCAAACAAGCAGACAAAGGATTTTAACAAAATTCGTAGGTGAGAAAAAATTATAGACACTTTAAAAGACATTTATGGAATTCTTAACGCCCAATAATGTCTTGAAATTCTACCCCAAACCTATAGGATAAAAGTTTTTTATTTTTTGTGCATATAGGCGGCGGTAAAAACATAACAAAATCTGATTTGGAGGCCATGTGAATGTCGGGTACGTTTGGAAAATGGAATGCATTGGAAATCTTGCTGCTTTTCCTTAGGTAAGAAACCTTAAATTCATTTAAAGCTACTTCTAAAATTTTAGCAACATAATGAATTTTGTTTTCAAATCTCACGAGGACAAAGGAATCCTCCGTAATTTCTGTACCGCTCAGGTCATTTATTTTGTGCAATTGCTCTTGCTTCTTCTGTAGCATGAAATAATGCAGCTCAGCAAGTGTTAATTCGTCATCTCAAGAATCCATAAATTCAATTTCCTCGTCTTCTGTTTCTGAATCTGTTTCCTCAGTTGTTTCCTTTATCTTTTTGGACTCTTTTTCTTTTTTATTTTTATTAATTCTATCTGACACTATATTTCGTGCTACACTTTTTACTGCCGGAGTCTTTATATTTTCTGTTTTATACATAAACTCCTTCATTTCCGGCGTACTTGTAAGGATGACACTCTTTTTCGGTTTTCGCTGCCTTGTATTTTTCCTTGGTTCTGCTTTTGGAAAACCTTTAAATTGGGCTGACAAAAAGTTGCGAGACGTCGATGGTAACTCGTTTTCCCCTTAAACTGCTGGTTCTCGTTTTGTGTTCAAATCATTAGGTTCGGAAACTCCAGCAAAATTATTTTCGGCTACTACAGTCCTATCAATATTATCTGTAACATCCACTAGAGCCCGCCTTATGTGTGCAGTTTCGACATCTGATTTGGGTCTATCAGACACAGATGATAATAAGAAGTCAGCATCAGTAAATAAGTTCTTATTAAAAGGATATATGCCAGTGCATTTAAAACTCGAGATAATATTCTCTGTGTTCATAGCTTTCGCATAAGCAAATCCAACACATGCTGCAAGTTGGTACAACGTCATGGGTACTCCTGGATGATTAAGAAGCCATGTATCAATAGCACTATTATAAAAAATTTTAAAAGAAAAGAAAACAGACTTATTTAGGGGTTGCAATTTATTACTCGTATGTAGTGGAATCGTTAAAATGATAAAACCATTGGGTTTTGCAATTTCTGCAATTTCTAAGGACATATGTGATTCATGATTGTCATATGTTATTAATGATGGGGTTTCCTTTGTTGACGCAGAATATTTAATACAATGATTTATTACGTGTACAAACAAATCAGGAGTCATCCAGCCACTTGGATTTGCTTAGCCCAAAGTACCACGTGGTGCTCCATTCAGCATATGAGGGATAAATTTCTTCCTAGGAAAAATCAGGGCTGGTGGCAAAAAAGTTCCATTAGCTCGAAATATGACACATGTTGTTGAAAGCAAGCCTCTTTCTGCACTTGTGCATTGATTAAAACTGATGAAAACTTTCTAAATATTTTTTCTAAATTAAAGAAAAACCTTTCAACGTTATGTTTGTTAAAAGAAGTTAAGCGAGATAAGAAGCAAGCTTCAGGTTTCCTAATGCTTAAACTGTAATTTTTCTTTATAAAAGCTCTCGGTCAGTCTTTACTGGCGCACTTGTTCGTTCTCCAAGCATCTGGCATTCTTATATTATTTTTTAGTGCCATTTCGTGCGCTAATTGTTTGACTCTTAGAGCAATTAAGCCAAACGCCATCCTGCTACATGTTTTAATGTAGTCGCACAATGATTCTTCCTGGTCTCTTGTGAAAACTAATCGCACCGCATAGTTAGGCTCCATTCTTGCGTTGGGGTCAGCGGGTCAGCGTTTACTTTTAAAACATATCTTCTTAACGTTGCAAATTTATAAGCTGTTCCATTATTGGTTACCTCTTTCCTACCTACTTTCTACCAGTGAATGTGTCATTGTGTACTACCAGACATCTACTCAAAACAAGTCATAAAACGGTTAGTTGCCGATATGTTATACAACAGAATTTGAAGGTTAGAAACACAACATAATTACAAAATGAAAGAACATTGGTTGAAATGCTGATGTTAAAATGTGTAGATACTGTACCTTAAGATCTTACAATAAAAAATAAAAAATTGAGGCAACAAATTAAAAAAAAAAACGTCTAGTTCTGTCAATGAGCAGATCAGGCGGCAAATTTAAAGAAGTTTCATTGTGTACTATGTGTCATTGTGTACCAGTCTGCCCTACACATTTTCAGTATTGAAACGTCTACTGTCATTTCCGGTTGAACCGGAAGTGCACACAACTTTGTTACTTTAAATAGAACACCCTATATATTTTTAAAAATATGTATTCTACGAAGAATTCTAAGCATAAAACATGTATCATATCCTAAACCTATCTGAGACAGTTTCCGAGAAAATGGCGTTGGAAATTGTCAAATTAGTCACACAATTTATCGTTTTTACACAAAAATAAATGATTAAGTAAAAAATATAATATTATTTTTTTACGATTTTTTAGGTATTCCGTATGAATGAGTCACAACTATTTCACTTCCAGTTTAACCGAGGTACTGTAAAATGTGACACTGAAACACAAATTTCTGCAATAATATTAATGACACTTCCCCTTTTAAATCTAATTTTCAAAATTATCTTACTTTTCTAAATATTTTTATTGATGCTTCCCTATGTCTAAATAAGCAACAATTGATGTTAATGTATTCATAGTTTTATCTAAGGTAGCTATGAGTCCCCGAAGATCTGTTTACTAATTTTAACTGTTTTACCACCTTATAGTCATATTATTTTTTAATTTGGTCATATTTCTAAGAAAAGTTAAAAATTGGCCTTTTTTACGTGTGAGCATCAAATTGACAGATTCTAGCTGTTGAGAGAAGTATGTACAGAGATATCCGGAACACGAGCACCGGAGCAATAAGTACTTTCCAATCTTTCCATGGTTAAAAAATCATTTGAAACACGAGATTGAAAATGAAAACAAAAATGGTTTTATTATTAGTCAGGAGGCAGGAACAAATAAACTGGCTTGCATTAAAGCTGACTCGACAGCATCGACGAGGCAAACTGAGAATTATATAGGCATCAGTAGTATCAAGAACAATTTAAACACCATCGCTTAAAATCTGTTATTTTTATATTAAAGGATCCAAATATTGAGCATTCTTTAAGTAGGTTCAAGCAAGCTATTGTTATATTTCAGGATTTATTATTGTTATTGGGAAAATCCCTTAGCCAGGAGCGTGTATTGGGGAGGTTTTTTAATTAAAAATCTTAAACTTGTCTATTCTCCTAAAATTGTATTATATTATATTCGTATTTATTACATATGAACACATTTAAAAAATCGCATTAACTAATAAATAACAATGGATGGTACTATTTTACAAATATAATTACAAAACAAGATATAATATAGGATCTTACAAACAAAGCATTTTCAAAAATCGAATAATACTTTGTCGTTATGGCTTAATCATAGTCCGATTCGGAAGAT
This sequence comes from Polydrusus tereticollis, assembly GCA_963920685.1. Taxonomy (NCBI): domain Eukaryota; kingdom Metazoa; phylum Arthropoda; class Insecta; order Coleoptera; family Curculionidae; genus Polydrusus; species Polydrusus tereticollis. The sequence goes on along the minus strand of OY987329.1, from coordinate 84,312,440 downwards.
GAACTTTTATTACCATCGTTTATTATAAGCGGTCCAACCATTTCTTCGATTATAATATCTACCTGCCACATTTTGGCTTCTTCTTCTATCATATGATCGATACACTTTTTCCACTTTTCCGTACTGATTTTACCCATAGCTTCATTAAAGAGTCCTTTTAAATCCACCATTTTATGTCGTGTTTTTTTCTGGCGACGTCTGCATGTCTTTATTTGAGCCCATATAAGTTCGATCGGGTTTAATTCGCAGTGGTAAGGAGGGAGTCTAAGCACAGATATTCCTTGTAAATTTGCCATTTTATCGACTACATATTTTTGAATGCGTTTTTATATAAATTTGGTAGTACTAATAGTTCTCTTTTTAAGGAATCTAACGGAAATTCTATTTGTCTTAAACCTAGCCATTCTGTTATTTCACTTTTACGCCACGCACTTGTCGGTAATTTTTTTGTCAGCCTTGAGTGATAACTTGCATTATCCATTACAATTATTGCATCTTTCGGCATAAGATCCAACATTTGCTCGAACCATTCTTCAAAGACATCGGCATTCATATCTTCGTGATAGTCTCCTGTATTTTTAGATTGTAACATTAGTAGACCACCTTTAACAAAGCCTTCAGAACTTCCAATATGGGTTATGATAAATCGATGTCCTTTTCCGAATGGCGGTCTTAATCCTGTGGACAATCCTTCCAAAAAGGCTTGCCTTGAACTTTTAATATTTTCATCCTGCCAAAATTTAGTCACAGTGTGGCCTTCATTTAGCCATGGTTCGTCTAGGTAAAATATTTTTTTGTTTTCTTCTCTGGCTTTTAAAATGCTTCTTAAGTAATTTCTTCTCTAACAGACGATATCGCTTCTGTCTATTAAAATCGATTGCCTATTATGTTTTTTCTGCCGAAACCCCTTTTTTTTTTAATAATTTCCAAAGCGTATTTCTACACATAAATGGTCTTCTCGGGCCGAGAACAAAATTTTGTCCAGCGTGGGAATTTCTTTTTGTAAAAAGAAACTATGAAGTTTTCGCCTTATTCTCTGCATTAAAACGTCATCCAGCTTAAGTTTTGATTGTCTTGGAGAAGTTTTTGGAGGTTTGACGCCAACACTTTTTCTTCTTTTAAAAGTTTATATATTGCTGTTTCCCAACGTTAAGCATATCTAAATTGCAGTGTATTGTCAATATAAAACACCGCATTCTTACTTTTAATAGAATCGTAACAGTCACGAATTAATTTTTTTCATTTACTGTACCAGGTGTCTCACTAAGAATGGCTGTCGGCCGTTTCTCAGAAAGTGCTAGTCGTATGGCTTGCGGAAAAAAAATATATTAGGTAAAGTGGTCATGAGAAATTGCTGGAAATTATTTTCAAGTTTAATATGAATTACGAAGTTTCCTCAAAAGTCGCCTAGTTGAGGTATCCCGAAAATAACATTTTTGTATATTTCGAAGATTTATTAATAAAATTCACCTATAGAACGTGTTCGTCACTTTTTAAATAAAGTGGCGGGGAAAGGTTGAACATTATTTGTAATAGATGCTGATAACTTCGGTCTGGCTTAACATAATTTAGTAAACTTAATTTTGCTAAAAAGGGCTTTTCTCACTCTATATATCATCTTATGAACTACGGCAATATGTGTTTTACACTAGGCGCTGTCTTACAACTTCACAACCATTGCGCGTTTTTTCATAATTGTAAATATAATAGTATATTCAATTTCACCTGATTATAAGGATGATTAAAAGTCTAAGAAGTCAGCGAAAACTGCAAGTTAATATCTATTTTCAATCCGGAGATATCAACAACAATAATCATAATTACGGAACATTATGATTTTATCTTCAAGTTGCCATTGTAAAGGTTTTTTAAGAGTCAAATAGGCATTGGAAAAACAAAATATAAAGGTACGTATATTTCAAGCAAATATATCGTTACGACAATAATTCTCAGTGGCGCCCTAAATGTTCAAATTGTCGCCCATCGTTCTGTATACACGACTCCAATCTCTCCCTGGTTGATAATACTGCAGTTTCCACCTCTGCCATAGGGATACGGCGGCTGCTGTCCATTATCCTTTCTATCATGTTTTCCCTTGTGGTGGGTCTGGTAACGAAAACAAGATCTTTTAATCTCCCCCATAGATAAAAATCTAGGCATGTTAGGTCAGGTGATCTAAAATATAAATTACCATTTCATTAACAGTATCACAATATATCCTATAATATTACCTGGCAGGCCACGGAAATATACTCCCTCTTCCTATCCATCTTGCAGGAAATGTGTCGTCAAGAAATTGACGAACGTTTGCCGCAAAATGTGCAGGACATCCATCGTGTTGGAAAACCATAGTTCGGCGAATATCCATGGGCACATCTTCGAGAAGAATTGGGAGTTCGTAATTTAAAAAATGTAAATATCTTTGCCCAGTAAGCGACTCATTAAATACAAACGGTTCAATTATTCTGCCACCCAAAATGCCGCACCAGACATTGACACTCCATCTTCCTTGATGCTGCACCTCCCGCATCCAAAAAAACCTTTACAATGGCAACTTGAAAATAAAGTCATAATGTTTCCTAATTTAGATTATTGTTGTTGATATCTCCGGATTGAAAATAGATATTAACTTGCGGTTTTCGCTGACTTCGTAGACTTTTAATCATCCTTGTAATCAGGTGAAATTGAATATACTATTATATTTACAATTATGGAAAAAACGCGCAATGTTTGTGAGGTTGAAAGACAGCGCCCCCTAGCGCCTAGTGTAAAACACATATTGCCGTAGTTCATAAGTTGATACATAGAGTGAGAAAAGCCCTTTTTAACAAAACTAAGTTTACTAAATTATGTTAAGCCGGTCTCCTATCAGAATTTATTACAAATAATGTTCAACCTTCCTCCACCACTTTATTTGAAAAGTGACGAACACGTTCTATAAGTGAATTTTATTAATAAATCTTCGAAATATACAAAAATGTTATTTTCGGGATACCTTAACTAGGCGACTTTTGAGGAAACTTCGTCATTCATATTTACCGTTATTGTTGCGCCCTCTAGCGCCAGTCTGAGAAACTTGAAAATAATTTCCAGCAATTTCTCATGACCACTTTACCTAATATATTTTTTTTTCCGCAAGCCATACGACTAACACTTTCTGAGATACGGCCGACAGCCATTCTTAGTGGGACACCCGGTACATGGACTGACTCTAAGGCGTTGACGCAATTGTTAAAAATTCTCCATATTTAATTAAAAAAAAACACTGACACTTCTCTCTCTGACTAGTTTCACTAAGAAACAAACACTCAAGGTAGGTAAGTATAGATATAAATAGGTGTATTATTCCAACAGAGGCACCAATAAAGGCATAATAACCACATAATTAGCAAACAGGTAACCAGGAGTAGGTACGGAGAAAGAGGAATAAAAAAAAAGATTAGAGTAGAAACGGAATAAGTACCTAGACTCTAATTAGTTTTGATAAAATTGCTTTCTAAAATTTCAGATAAATTTAAAAATTCAGGCCTATTTAAATCTATACATGCCGAGTAATCTTGCACGCTCATGGAGAAGTCGGTTTTGATTGACTTATTAGTTCGCATCATTTACAGATTTAAAAACATTAATTTTAAATAATTTTTTAGAGTAAAACAAAAAAAAAACAATGAGAAGAGTAACAGAAAAAGAGATCCTGACAGGGCAGACATAGGCTTCGGCTAAAAAAACTTAGATTGGGAGAATTGTAACTTCTAATATTCGATAATCACAATAATTCTAAACATTGTGTTATTTGGATTTCTTCTTTATATTTTTTATAACAATATATTTTGCAAATAAATCATTATTTCAAAATACTACAGCACATAGCCAAGTGCACTTGGCTGGCTTCAAATCTAGTAATACATAACCTGAGAGTTAAACTTAACTCTTGATTAATTTTATTTCGACTGCACCGCGCAATGGTTACCTAATCCGAGATTAATATAGTTTTATCATGACAACGTCGCGAAATATAGGGAAATTTCTAGTTTAGCGTCGTGGGAACACTTACATGAAGCATGAGCCAACCTCATTCTATATTGCTGATGCTGGTGCATTTTTTTATATACGTTGTCGAAGTCTTGGCCCCAGCATGTCAAAAACAATTAGGTTTTAGGAAAATAGCAAGCAGCAAAATAACTTATAAAATGGCATACCCATATATGAACTCCATCTTTTGTACACTTTCCTCAATTACTAGTAAAGTGCTATCTATTAACATAGATAATTTACATTTCTATAAATCAATGAAAGGACATATAAAATTTAAATAAGAAATGTTTTATTACCAATTAATTAATCAATACTTCTAATAACATTCAAAACGAAAAAGCATTACTTAAGTTATATTAAATAAACTTTCTACATCTTTGATTTTTTCCTTTCTCAACAAGGTTGCTCTAATCTTCTAATGGATTAGAACGCGGATTAATAAGTTTCCTTTTTTATTTTAAAAATGATAAATTATATTTCGGAGATAAGTGATATTGACAATCGCTAACACAATTTCATTAAGTAAAAGTATTTTTTATAATTTAGTAATTCAGAAAGTAAACATCTTATTTTTAATGTTAAGTGTGGAAGGCATAGATGAAAGGAAAATGTCGGGTAGAATAGATAATAGCTGGGTACTGACATAACTGACAAATAGTGGCAGGTTCAATGATGAATAGCAGATAAAAATAAAAATTGTATAAAAAAGTGTTCATTGTTGTTTTTGGATAATAATGATTTAAATAAGATTTTTTTGCAAATTGGATTAAAATTTAAATATTATTACATAAATTTGTTTGTTATTTATCAGCATCGCCGCATTTTCAAAGTCCCTTTATATACAGTGTATGTGGTAGAGAGATTAATAAATGGGATACTTTAATATAATAGTATTGAAAAGAATAACAAAGGTCTTCAAAATTATGTCTTTTGAAATTATTCTGTGATTATCAAAATATCCCAAGCAGTTCTGGTGAAGTTTTCTTGCTATTGTAGTCTTAAGCTTATCTTGAGTCATTGGTTTAATAACTGAGCACATTGAGTGAATACTATTTGGAACTGGTGTGTTAGTTAGGGAAATACAATCAGAGTTTATGTTTGGACGATTATCGAAAGTACTTTCCAGAATTGGCAACATTTCTAAATGATTTGAATGCGTGCCCTACAAATTACAATCGCCATTGAAAGAAAAGTGCTGGTAGGCCAACTGTTTCTACAGACGAAATTCGTCATTGTCTAAGAAATCTTTTAAACGTCAGGTTCAAAACCCTGAGCCCAGAAAAGTGAAATCAACGCGAAAAATGCTTCAAGAAGAAGCAGAGTTCATATTAGTCAAGTAAAAAGTATTAGTAAATTCAGGTTTGTGTTCATATCATATATGTATTAGTACTATATGGCTATTACCCTGAATATCTTGAAGCAACAACAGAGATAGAAGATCCAGGGTAATTACGACTTGTGCGCATGCGCCGTAAGGGTAGAACAGGGCAGAAGAGTAAGCCTTAGAAAATTAGAGCAATGATAAAATTACCAAAAATCTTGCTAAAAAATTGCAAAATAAGCATTAAGTCCGTACTTCCAAGTGTTTTCAAATTATTTGTTTCCATTTCTAAACTAAAACGCGTCAAATAACAATTTCATATAACTGGAGGGTGACAACGTGACAACGTCTAATTTTTGCTTGACATAACCTCGAAATATTTAGCAAATGTTAATTTGGTTGGCAGCTCGTTTCATTGAATTGATTTGTTATTATTAACAGCTTTTGTGTACTGTTTATCTTTACTTTTCTGCAAGTTTTGATTGTGTGTGTGAAGTGTGATCATTTTGTGACAATGCCGAGGCAAAACAGAATATTTTACATTATTTTAAACAGGCGTAAAAACTTGAACAAAAATTTATCGTTCTACAGGTATGTACCCAGACCGGATGTTTATTTCTTTCAACTTACTTACGTTAATTTTGTGAGGGAACAATAACTAGGTAGTCCATTTCCTAAAGTTTATAGATTCTTTTGCTGCTGTTGATATAATTAGGTTCCTACCTATTTTTACCGAAGATTGCATGTACTTCAAAGAATCCTACAAAAACCTATTATTTCACCTGTTAAACTCTAAAAATAATTGTAAAATATCTAATAAGAGTTTTATTAATATATTTATCTGTGTTCTTTTTCTTTTCTCAATCGAAATAATATACAAAATCTAAACAAATCAAGAACTTTAATGTTTGTTTACAAATTTCTGTCCGGTTGTCAAAGTCAAATGTGATAACCTCATTTTTTTCCCGTTAAAACAAACGGCTATTTATATTTTCTCGCGCATGCGCGAAATGCCCCTGACGGAGCAAGGAACCTCGGCTTCACTACGTTTACATTGTTTAAATGGGCAAGGCGCCATATAGTACTAATACATATATAGTTCATACACAAGGTGGGTACGTTAACTGGAACAAATTCGCTAGAAGTTTAGGAAAATAGATTGTGAAAAATGAAAAAACACGTCGGTTGAAATTTTCTGTGAGCTACATTTCGGCACCAAGATTTTTATTAACTTTCCTCATAAGATGAACCCTAACCTCACTTTGTTTTCTTGAACGAGGTGATACCACTTATGTTACTTTGTTGGAAAGCTCTTTTAAAAAGAAAATTGGCCATGCTAATTATTTGACGTTTGCTTTGACAGTTAGGATGAAATTTGTGTTTTTTGAATAAAAGTTTTGACATTTTATTTTGAGGTGTTCTTTCAGGTTTTTTGAAATTTTATCCCAACCGTTTCTTTTTCTCTGCTGTTTGTTCAAAGTTTTAGAAGTGGTAGCCACTAATTTTCTTTTTGCATTTTCTATCTTCTTTTCCTGCTCAACTTTTTTTGTTTTTTACAATTCTTCCAAGTCATCCTTAAATGGTGTGCTTGATAGGATTTTAGATTTTTGAGTTTCAGATCTATGATTAGGTTATTTATTTATCTTCGGCAAAGGTAATATCTGAAGCAGTTAGTGAGCGGTTTAAATCATCTATCCGTTGAGAAGTGGTGCTTGGTATCAGTACTCCATCTTTACACACGATATCAAGACTGGCTATGTCTGGTGGTGGTGTTTGGTGATCTGGAATGAATGAGACAGGTTCATTACTTGGATATTCACCAGAAGAAACTGTTTTAACTACCTCATGGAGGCTCACACGTTCTGCATCATCCTCTTCGTTAATTTCTAAATGAGGATCCTTAGGTACTACATCGGGTAAAAGGGATGGGGCAAAATCATTATCCTAAAACTTAATAGGATTAAAGGGATATATACCTGAAGCCTGAGTTTTGGGCCTTTTTAAAGTTAGTGTAAAAAGCGTTAAATAATCCAGCTACTTGCATTTGCTTAAGTACTGTGATAGTATACTAATACTATACCCTGTATATGGTTTTCAGGCAACTGATGTTAGAAAAGGTAGATTAAAACAGTTTATACCAGTAACGTAAAACCAAAGTTGTTTTATTTAAGTATAAGGAAATACATACTTTACATGGCGCAGTCGGTATAGAAATTATTCAGTAACGGATATTTAAAGAAGTCTACGTCCCTCGACAGCGAAGGTATTCCTAATTCTGAAATAGATTTACAGAAAAGTGCAAATTTACATTTTTTGACAAAATATGTCGAAATTTGACATTTGTTTGATTGGACGTTCTTGTCATTGAAATAAAAAAATATGGGTGACAACCGTGGGATTCAAGCTTTAGCGACTCATGAAAATTCCGCGGAAAACTGGAGAATTTGGAAGGCCAGGTTTGAAAATTATTTGAAGGCAACAGAAACAAATAAAAAAGATGAATCAACACAATGTGCGCAGCTTCTTCATTACATTGGTGAAGACGGATTTAATATTTACACCACGTTTAACTTCAAAGATAATGAAAAGGATAAATTAGAGATATTGTTTAAGAAATTTGATGAACATTTTCATGGCAAAGAAAACATTTCTTTTGAGAGGTACAAGTTTTTTAGTTCTAGACAAGATGTGAATCAATCAACAGAGAATTTTATAACCGAGTTAAAAAAGCAATCCGTGAAATGCAAATTGGAAAATCTGAAAGAAAGCCTTATTATTACCATGATAATTTGTGGTATCAGGAATAGTACTGTTAGGAAAAAGTTTTTACAGAATGAAAACCTTACATTAGAAAAAGCAGTAGATCTATGTTATGTAATAGAAAGTTCCAAAGAGCGGAGTGAAGTTATGAGTACGAGCACAGGTAACAGACCGCTTGACAATTTGTGTGATACGGACACCGCAAAACCAATTATCATCGTCTCTTTTATTTCTCTTTTTTTTACTTTCAGATTTCGTGTTAGAAGCTCTAGAGCTTACTATCCCTGAAGGTCCTGGTTGTGGCTGTGTTGATAATTCAGGATCAGTTACCATTTTGCACTGGAGTCTCTGGTTTTAGGTCGTGGTTTTACTTTGCTCGCTGAACTTGTAGGAGGGAGTAAAAATAAATACTCGACGCTGGATTTCTCCAAAGGGGGATCAGAAGGAATGATATCACTTTCAGTGACTAGTTTATCTAAAAGAGTCTCCGTTAGCTTTGATGGGGCTATAGCTTCAGGCAAGATAGTATCTTTATTCAAAGGACTGATTCCACTTTTCCGAAACGCGTGTTCAATATTAATGGGGCTAAAACTTTTAATCATTGCTACAGAAAATAATTTCGTTAAAATTATAGCGGCTGGGATTTTCACCGTTTTTTTCTTTCATGCGATCATTTAAGCAGTTGGTCCAAGCGGATTTTAAGGGACGATAGACGCCTACATCCAGGGGTTGGAGAAGATGGCTTGTGTGTGCTGGAAAGGTGAAAAAATTAATATCATTTTGCTTTTCTAGTTCTAAGACAGCCAGAGAAAAATGTGAAGCATGACAGTCCATTAAAAGAATTATGGGTCTTTCTTTTGGTACGGATTTAATAAAAAATTGGAACCATTCCAAAAAAATGTTTCTCCCCTATCTGCATAGGTCCTTTAGTAAACATAACGCTTGCCTAAAGCAGTCACAACTTTGTTGGGTTTTACTACAAAAGATAACCCGGTTTCGTCACAGTTCCAAATTCTGCCTGGCGTATCTTTAATGCCTAATTTCGTAATAAGGGACTCCAATTTTGTATAGAAATCAGCAAGCATAGTAGGATTTGCCATGGATGCTCTATATGCAGCTTAGTTTTCTGGCACACGTAATGTTAGGCCATATCTTTTTTTAAAGTTTACCCACCACCACATGCTAGCTATTTCATTGTCCCCCATAAAAAAATTTTCACGACCAACCGATTTTGCAACTGAAAACGCTAGTTTTCTAATATTCTGTACGGTAAGACCAAACTCTAATTCTTGCATAGATATAATATAATTAATTATATATACGGACTTCTAATTCTGCCGGCAGGGCAAAAGGTCTTCCAAACTTTGGTAAATGGTGGATCACCGGATTACCTTCCGCATTTTCAGTCTTACTTAAATATCGCTTTAAAGATGTCCAAGCTATCTTCATATTCTTTGATGCTTTGTATATAGACATACGAACCATTCGTGCTGCTCGAACCATATCTTGCTTTTCATAATTTCTATAGTTGCCTTTCGGCATTCCTTTTGGCAACTGATGATAATTTGGTAATTAGGTATGTTGGTGGCACCCTGAATTGAAAATGTAGTTATGTTCTTTAAAAATATACTTAATTTACTATTATCCACAACGTCAAAATACTTTAAAGTCCGCTAAGAAGTCTCATAACAATTTCATTTAAAAGTCTCTGTCCTAATATCACAGTTTTTCATGCAAAATTACTAAGAAAATGGCCCAATAACTTAAGCCGTAACAAGATAAAACAATGTTTTAGGCTCAATATTATTTTACCACATTAAAAAGTAGCATATTTTCTATAGGATAACATGGAAACAAACTCTTACCTTTTAATATTTCGCTTACTGCAAATAATAGTATATTATTAACCAAGGTTTAGACAGCCATCATTATTGCCCGAGCGGCGAGTTTAAATCACGAGGAGCGAAGCGACGAGGGATTTAAGACGCAAGGGCTATAATAAGCTGTCTAAACCGTGGTTAATATATTATTTTTTCCACTACTACAAACTTTTATATGACATTTATCTTTATAGTATTAATAATTATAAAAAATTATAGGTAGGTATAAGTATATTTTTTAATCAAGTTACCTGCGCTTTAGAATTGGCAAAATATTTTATTGTTTTGTCAGGAGGCTTTGTCAATGTCAATTTGTGTTCATTTGTGTCATCAGATTTTACGAGTTTTGCGTTTTTTTTAAAAATGAGCGAAGAAAATGTTAGTGATAATATTATGTGTACACCTCCCGAATTAAGGATGGAAGCAGAAAAAATGTTGATTGTATCGATATTTTACAATATCAAGTAATCTAATATGTATTGATAATTATCTGGTTGCCTAACCACAATGAATTGATGTTGTAGAATTAAAAAATCAAGTTACCTGCGTTCAAACAAAATTCGGTTAAGGTCAAAGATCGGTCAATAATGGATTTCCATGGCTTATTATTGACCATGGTCAATAATGACTTATAAGGTAGAGAAAAACGATTTCTAGCGTTAATAATCGGTCAATAATGGCGAGTTATAGGTTAGTAGTGGAAAAAATCAATTTATATCACAAAAATCCTCAAATTTAACGACTTTATTTACCGGCAAGGACGGAAAGTTTTCCTAGACATAAACAAATGAAGCGAAGCGCGCCGAAGACCATGCAACATGGAGTGGATATTCCACAGATCCGACCGACAAGATTCGAGGCCTCTCCGTCAATAGGTTAGTTGGTGGGAAATTGTTAAAAAGCTATCACCAATTTGCCTATATCACCAACATACCTTACTTTACCCTACCTCATTTACTAAATCCTGCAGCGATCTTCCGTTTGATATCTCACAAGTTGTCTGGTGTAAATACAAGCTTTCGTTCAATTTTCCTTTTGTATCGGCTCATGGTGTCAGACGAAACCTAGAAAAACGTTACAAATTCCAATATCGATAAACACTATCATCATATTATGCATAATAACTTAGAATAAATATGCAATAAACACTATTAATAATTACATACGAACAAAAAAACCCATGATTATATACACAATATTATTTTCGTAACTTTATTACTTAGATGTAAATACTTCTATAATCACACCTGTAATTTAGTTGTACCTTTGGCCAATACCTGTAAAATAAGTACCAAAATAACCCATCATCTGTCAATTAACTTCATCTCCCTAATTTTATTTTAATGACATGTAGAACAGGCAACTGAATTAAAATTGTGAAATATAACAAGTAAGACTTTAATTTTTCTCTACCATGGAATATCCATTTCACCAAGCATGTAGCCCATCACAAATCAATCATATTATGTATCAGAGTATGCACTGCGGACTCTTATGCGAGATCAAGTGCGTGCTCTTATACATACAAGTGAAAATGTAATTAATATCCTATTTATGATGAAATAAATCAAGTTTTTGGTAATTATTCATTGCAGTTGTAAAGTTTTTATCTGACAGAATGAAATAAAAAGATTTAAAATATTGTATTACATGTACCGGGTGAACAACTAAGAATGATCGCCGGCTATATCTCAAAATCTGGCAGTCGTAGAGCTTTCAGGCAAAATATTTTTTAGTAAAAGTGCCCAAGAGAAAATGTTGGAAATTGTTTTCGAGTTTGTAAAATGTCCGCAAGAGGGCGTCACAGTCATGACCAGGGTAAATATTAAGATCTTCTTCGTGTTTTGACTAAATAACAGGTTCCGAAAACGTCTTAGTTTTAATCCTTACATATTTCGGTATAATTTTTATTATGCACAAATTTTTATATCTAGAGAAATAAAGTGGTGGGGGGAATACAAATATTTTTTTTACATAAACTACGATAACTCCCATTTTTCATACCCGATTTTAACAAACATTGTCTCATTTACGAGAGGAGTATTTTATCTACAAATTGCAATTTTTGTTATTATATCCTTGAATTTTGCCTTCGTCGCTAGATGTCGTTAACTGAAATATAAGCGAATAATAGGCTTTTTCGCAACAAAGTTAAATACAAAGACAGGCTTGTTTTAACAGGATTTGATAGAGAATTAAATTCCTAACATTTTCGTAAAAACTTCATATTCTTATCTTTTATAGAATCGGAGTTATTGACCAAAATAAACTAATATAACGTATTCTTCCGTTTTAGGGGCGATTGTGGTTTACATATTGGATGTGTTTCGTACACATTAATTATAAATGAACAGACAGTTACAAAAAGTGTTAGCTACAACGATAGAAATATTTTCTTAAACTCCTACCTATATTTTCACTTTTTAAAATATATTATTTATACTGCGATTTACTTATTTAAAAACGCACACTGAAGATTTAATGAAAAATATATTAATGACGGCCCAAGTGTTTCAAATGACGTCCATCATTAGTAATGCAAGCCTGCAACCTCTCCCGCGTAGATAAATCAGCAGTTTCAATTTCCGCCACGGGTAGATTTCTTAACGCCGATGTAATTATCTCCATCAAATTTTCTTTCGTTATAGGCCGGTTTGCAAAAACAATATCCTTGACTATCCTCCACAAATAATAATCTAGCACGGTCAGGTCTGGTGACCTAGCTGGCCAGGGAAATAAACTGCCCCGTCCAATCCACCTGCCAGGATATGCCCGATCTAGGAACTCCCGGACGTTAATAGCAAAATGCGCCGGACACCCATCGTGCTGAAAAAACATGTCACGGCGAACATCCAAAGCAACATCCGTTAAGAGAAGCGGCAGTTCATTTACTAAAAAATTACACCTCTCCAGTGAGAGTTTGGTGAAAGAAAACGGGTCCAATAATTTTACCCCCAAGAATGCCGCACCACACGTCGCTGGTCGGCGACCTTGATGCTGCACTTCCTGCATCCAACATGGATTTGTCCTGGACCAATAGTGCATATTATGTAGGTTCACACTACCATCGCTTTTAAATGTTGCCTCGTCCGTCCTTAGAATATGAGGACAGCATTTCGGGGGTGTCCGCTACCATATTTAATAGCCATCGGCAATGCTCTAGTCGGCGATCAAAATCTTCAGCTAGTAAAGCCTGGTGAAGAACGATATGATATGTATGCATCCTAAAAAATAATTTGGCAAGTGTGAGAACAACTCACGCGCACGTTTCGTAGTAGGGTTGCTTGGACTGAACTCTTTGTTTCTTATTTTTAGGTGCTGATAGACTGGCAAGAAAATTCGCGGAAGTTACAGTGTGTCACTAGTCTAAACGGCGTCGTCAGTGGACTTAATGAACGTCGCGGAAGATCTTTAGACTAGTGACACAGTGTAACTTCCGCGAGTTTTCTTGCCAGTCTATCAGCACCTTATTTTTAGTTTTAGCTGTATTACTCTCAAACATATATTTTTCAATATGTCTGTCAATATCTCGAATATTACACAGAAAAAAAATAAAATTTTCAAAACTTACTTGTGGTCTTTTAATATGTTTACGACCGTAGTCTGGCAAATTCCCAACTCTCTAGCTAGGGTTCTGGTCCCCACATGTGGATCAAATACAATATACGCCAACACATTTATAATATTTTCTTCCGTTCGGGCTCTGGGTTGCCTTTTATGCAGAGGAAGGCGAAAAGATCCGGTGGTCTTAAGCCTTTCCGCAAGTCTACAAAAAACCCCGCTCGTATGATGCACTCTTTCAGGAAATTGTATGGCGTAAACCCTGGAAGCGACTGTCTCATTTCGCATGCGTTCGAAATAAACGCCTATAATATCGAATGCCTCGTCATTTGTATACCGCTTATTAATAAAAAAAAGTTTTCGTGGGCACAATAAAAACCAACGATCTCAGTGAAAAACTAACTTATTAGATATTTTGACAGCGAGCCATTTTAACATAATATATTTGTTTTATTTTTCACAGCCTACTCTTAATTTAAATGGTACAGGTTGCTAGAAAATGCCCTTAAAACGAAAGAATACGTTATATTAGTTTATTTTGGTCAATATCTCAGATTCTATAAAAGATAAAAATATGAAGTTTTTACGAAAATGTTAGGAATTTAATTCTCTACCAGATCCTTCGGTACCTCTTATTTAGTCAAAACACGAAGAAAATCTTAATATTTGCCCTGGTCATGACTGTGACGCCCCCTTGCGGACATTTTACAAACTCGAAAACAATTTCCAACATTTTCTCTTGGGCACTTTTACTAAAAAATATTTTGCCTGAAAGCTCTACGACTGCCAGATTTTGAGATATAGCCGGCGATCATTCTTAGTTGCTTACCCGGTACTTACTTCTCTAAACACTACGATCTGATCACGTAAAACTACAGCACAAACCAGCGGAATCATTTTGTCGCCATATTATAAAATATGTGTCGCTAATATAGATTACTACTTTTGATCATAGAATAATACATACTAAGGAGCGAGACTTACGGTTAAATTAAAAAACTAGGAGCGGACTTTTATACACACTCACCCTATGCATCGAACAAGGCACGGGAGACAATTCCAATAATTACTAAAGTCTACGTTTTTGCTATTAATTAAAGACCAAGTTAAAAAAGTATTAGTATTTCATTTCAACTCTTAAAGTTGTTGTTTAGCATCTAGAAATAATAATATATTTGCTCGTTATTACCTAATTACGCCTATACGTAAAAAAAATCAGGTGGATTTAGTACCAAATTAAAGTGCTTGCAAAGGATATAATAATATGTTGCAATGTAATGGTGAATTGTATTAGTACTTATGTTAATATTTTATCGGTTAATGTGCAGATTTACCGTAAAGCATGAATCAACAAAATCGATATTTTAACATGTGAATGACAGACATGTATGTAAATAGTCCCAGTATCTAGCGAAAATAAAATGTACGGATGCAGTTATCTTAATACAAGGGTCTTATAAGGTAGCTAGTGAGGATCAGCGTATTTAGACAGGGATTATATTGTCATCATGTCAGAGATACACACTCGACATATTCCTGTATCAAGTAAACTTATTTATGGCCTGACAAATCTATGGTATTGCTTACACTAACAGTAAAAAAATTGGACAATGGGCTCATAGCAGATAAAGAGTTTAACATTAATTTATTGATCAGAATGAATAACACTGTTTTGGTTTTTTTAAGATTTTAAATATAGGTTAATATAACGAATTCTGGAAAAGTTTTGATAACCTAGAAATCATCTTCAAAGGAAGTAAAAAATAAAATCTAGCAGCTCTGTCCAAGATAATTATATAAATATCGCTTCCGTTGGAACTAGACCTAAACTAACGAAAAGTAGAATCACGAAATAAATAAATTGTCCTTCTGTTTCTTAAAAAATCGTACATTTTTAAATCCGGTTATTATTTTACGATTTTAACGAATTTTATTTTAATGCTTAATTAAAATTGCAACAATTTTATTACTCCATCGCTGGTGCTATCAATTTCTTTATCTACGACCGGTACGTAACAAATGTGGATCAGTGTCACACTTAAAATAATGCCATATTATTATAATATGGCATTATTTTAAGTGTGACACTGATCCACGCCCCATTAGACACACAAATACATAAGGATGTACCACCATTATCTAACCAATAATACTCGCTTAGAATGGGAAATTAGCAAAGGCAGGCGATCAATTTAGCGCCTCATATTGCAAACACCGTAAAGCGCATCACGGTTACGGTAGCGCTGGCTGGCGTCACGACTGATCACTAGAAATCTTTACCGATCGACTCTTTTAGGGTTGTTTAAGGCGCCCCCACTTGTCCATAAAATAGTTATATTGTATTATTAGTTTTATGTATACCATTTTTCTTTATTAAATATTTATATATATCAGGTACCGGTAGGTACCGGTAGATTACAAAAGCGTCTTTTAGAAAAAGGTGGATTCTGTCGATTTCGTAATTCGTCGATTGAAGCAAAAAGGTCATGTTAAATACTAGTAGAAATATTACAATTTGGTGGAAATAGTACTTTGTACATTAATTTTCTTCTTATGCAAGTACAAAGGACATTTTCTATTATTTTGTCATACCGTTTCTATTTTATAAGATATGATATAATTGGTTCTTTACATGAAACGCCATTTTATAGACTAAGAGATGATTCCCGGAGAGATGTAATAAATAAAGGTCGCCCTACGCCACCCCTAAATATTTTAAAACGTGATCATAAACAAAAATATAATTTTTGGCCCAACACCTTAAAGGCTCCTTTATTTTTCCTCCAACCGATATCTCATCAGTAGTACGATCAGGTTCATTTGTAGGTGAAATATCTTTATCGATGTCCATGTAATTTTCTGGTTACCACATTTCAGGATCAGAGTCATATTTATCTAAAACTGAAAATTCAGAATAGACTTTTTTCGTAGATGGAATTTCTGTATCTGAAAGTGTTAATATATCGTGCGATGGTGTATACTTTTTTTTTCTTCCTTTCTGATTTTAGCCTTCTATAATAGGTGGCCGAATATTTAAAATAGCGACGAGTAGATGTAAGTCGCTTTTTTGTTTCCATATTATTATCAATAATAAAATGAACAGAACAAAAACAAAACCTCACTTTTAAGTAGGACTAAGACTGCTGTACCGACGTCGATCCAACGAATAGCAGCGACTAAATACTTACCAACAAACTTTTAGTCTGTTTCCAACATTGTATCAACGTTGTCCATGCCCCCAAAAGTGTACTTGCTCATAGCTGGTCAGTAACCGACGTTGTTAAAACGTAAGTATCTAAATTTTTGGTGTCGGGTCTGCAAGGTTGGGATAACGTCGATTAGTCGTCGGTTTACATCTTACTGTATTTAAGTCATATACCGACTACATTTGTAACCGTTACAACGTCGCGATTAGTAAAACTATAGGTGGAAGTCAGAAAAATGCTGCTTGGGAGTGCGCAATAACTGAGGTTGCCCGCTTGATTCCACCCAGAGCGTTCAGCTTAGGGTCCCTCGAACGACACTGTTTAAAGATTAGTTTATTTGTATTGTTATTATTATATTATTTTGTGTCTTGAACCTTTGGAGAACGTCATCGCTCTGGAACGAGCTCCCTGAGGCCGTGTTCCCCAACAAGTACAATCTCCAAAGGTTCAAGACCAACGTGAATCGTTTCCTGCGCACACACACCGCTCTCAGAGCGCCATAAAGGATTAATCCTGCAGTACTGTACCTCATCATAAAAAAAAAGGAAAAAGAAGTGGTTCACTGTCTTCAGGAATTAAAAAGAAGTGTTTCGCTCTCTTCAGGAATTAAAAGATTTTAAGGGATTTATTATAAATAAAATTTCGTTATTAAAAGATAGGCGCATTAACTTAATTTATAGGAAATGAAACTTTCATTGCATTTGAATTGATTTAAATACACGCATTGTTAATATTTTTGTTGATTGTGAAATGTTTTACTTTTATAAATCAATTTTTGATCTAGCTTTCCAAGAATAACATTATTGTACTATATACATATAATAATTTGTCAAAATTTGGGGATGGTCTTAAAAAATTCTAGCCTGCGGCACCTACCCTCATTTAGGATCTACTTGGGTTTTTATATTTACTTTAACCTTACCTATACTAATTAAATAACCTGATGATAGTTTTAGTGAGTGAGACTTATCCAGAGAGGCAATTGCATTTTTTTGTCAATTAGATTTAAAAATTTCAATAACAAAAAGAAAATTCATTTCGTGAATATTTGGCACAACATCTTCTTTTGTAGCACCCGTATAAAAATAATATAAACTCCTCCAGTCTTGACTCTAACTATAAGCTAATTTAAATTTGAAGAAGTAGTCCATACTTGCAGTGGAGTGTAACAGTAGGTAATGTAAATTAAAACAACACTTCTGTCTTCCTCCAAAAATAATATATTTTAAATTATATGTTTCAGCGATTGTCCCTACATGTTTCGACCATATATATAGTCATCCTCAGGGGAACTAAATCGAGTGTACTTTAAGTTATTGTAGTTGCCTCAAATTAATAAGTACAACTTTTAAGATTATAATATCAAGTGAAATTTTTTAGTTGAATGAAATGAAATGCTAATAAGTTAGTCTTCAACCAAAAAATTTCACTTGATATTATAATCTTAAAAGTTGTACTCATTAATTTTAAGCAACTACCAACTACTATAACTTAAACTACACTCGATTTAGTTCCCCTGAGGATGACTATATGTATGGTCGAAACATGTATGGACAATCGCTGAAATATATAATTTAAAATATATTATTTTTGGAGGAAGACAGAAGTGTTGTTTTAATTTACATTACCTACTGTTACACTCCACTGCAAGTATGGACTACTTCTTCAAATTTAAATTAGCTTATAGTTAGAGTCAAGACTGGAGGAAGACAAAAGTGTTGTTTTAATTTGCTCTAACTATAAAGTTCTGTAAATTGTTCTATAAGTTCAAGAAATTTCTAATTCGCAAACAGCTCCATAAGGATAAGTTTTCTGGTAGCTCCCACGAGATCCGAAAGTTAGCTGGCTGACAGAAACATCTTTCTAAGTAAAACTAGCAAAGAAACAACAACGAAGTCGCTGTCACTTGTCAGACCTTTTACTCTCAATTTCCATTGTGAAATAGGTATCCCTTGGGACACGCCGTCCATCTTACATTTGTTTGCTACCAGCTTTTTATGTATTTTTATTGTAGATATTTCCTATTTATTTAAATAGGAGATGTGGAACAGGTGGAATATTATTATTGGCTTTACAAAGATAAGAATGCATTTTTTATAGTAATGGGAATTCATTGTAATACCAATACGTGATATATATAATACACACATTATCCGTAATAACTGACGGATTTACATAATTTGTAAATGTGCTAATTATTATCGAATTGTTCGGAAGTGTATGGGAAAGATCTAATTCTTTGCTTCTTCCTAAAATTTGTGAACTATTTAACATAGTGTTTACCGGACAAGTTGACAGAAAGTGTAATATAATTTATTTATCTAATTTTTTGGTGTCTTATTTAAAAAGAGAATTGGAAAAAAATCGTTAGGTACTGGTTGACGGCGATAATGCGGTGTATCACCTACATATTTTAGCAATAATTGTTATAGATAACACTAACAGCCAGTTTTAATTAAATTAGCTATATAGGTCGACATCTGTAGCTGCCTAAAAAAAACGAGCAAAAAACGTTCAGTAGTTTACTATGTTGTCACACGTCGTTACTTAATTGAAATTTAATATTTGATTACAAAGAATGCTAGCATTAAATGTATTAAAGATAAATAATAACATATTCAAAATTTCTTCTTATCCTTACTTTGCTGTGGAGGCTTTACAGGGGCGGCAGGGTCGTAAATCAAATATAAGAATACTCTCTTAAAACTTTCAGCAAAAGAGAACTTGCCAGTGACAACCCAGTGTCAAGCAGATATTTATTTATCTACATCAATTTGCATTTTTAATGACTCGCAAACTTCTGCTTTTTAAATCGTCCATGGAACTCCGGACGTAGTAGTGGATTGCTCGCAAACTACGCCGCCGTCAAATTAATTGTTTTGCTTTTCAAGTCGCTTTTCTAATCAAAACCAGGTCCGGCAACCCTACCCTGCCATTGGAAAGTACTTACAGATTTTAGGCTTTAAGGAAGGCAACCATACATACACCACTAGTTATGTGAAGACTTCACACTAGTTCACAATCGAATTTGCCGATAAATTTAATATTTGTTCCAACTCGACCAAATACCGTACCAGTATCGTTAGGGGGGTCGCACAACTAATTAACTAATTTACTGTTGCAACAGTCGATTGCCAAGTTCAAAATTTATTAGACAGGCTGGAAATGATCGTTCGGTTATGGAATAGCGGGTTATAACAAAGTGAGGTTAGCTATTATATTATTAATTATTGGTGCTTGTTCTATTCTTGAAAGGAAAGGACTGAATTAGTATAAAATAAGTCAAATTGAGTGTTGTCTTTTGAAAAACAACAGAAACGGTTTGTTTCTAAGTTTTTTACGATTAGGACCTCAATTAAAAAATATAATTCAAATTTCTTGTTTGGATGCACGCACCACTCAATGCCATGAAAAACCAAGTCGAAATTGAGGTAAAAGGTAATCTTATTATTCTCATTCAATATATTTTAAGTTTAAAATGTGGATTTAAAAACAAGTGTCGTGTCCGATGACCTCTAAAATGTTGAATTTAATTAACACTGGAGACAAGAGGAGTAATAGGTAATTTTGAGAAAATTGGTATGAAAGGTATGCATATCTTACGGGAAGTGGACCCAAAATTAAACTGTTTTGTTGGCCAATAATATGCATTACGTTTTCTAATTAAAAAGAAAAAATAACAATCATTGGTGCGCCTGTACGACAATTTAAAATAACTTGATCACTCTGTTCCGTCTTCAAAGAATTTATTATGAAATTCTTAATATAATTACGATTCAAATTAAACACGAATTGATAATTTTGAAAAAATAATTTTTTTCAATATTTTCAATGAAAGTAGATTTGAAGGGTCTTCCAAATATTTGTTGGGAAATCTGTTGTCAATGCTGTCAATCATTTTTTAACATACAGAACCAGTTAAAAATTTGCGGAAATGTATTATCTTATTTAGGTACGACATAATATAGGCCCGCGTATAACAATTTATTGCAAAACAAAAATTAAAAATTATTGTCATTTTCACCCACAAACTGTGTCAAATTAACGAAATTCTTCGTGTCTAAAGTTTTAAAGCGCTTTAGGGTTTAAAGCGCGTTAAAAGTTATTCTTGTAATACAATAATAGTTAACCAGGAGCGAATATCAAGTTTGTCATAATTGTCAATAGAAAAAAAAATACAAAAATACCTGAATTTTATAATGCAAATTCACCATTTCACAAACAGAGGTTTGAATTAGTGATCGACCGATACCGATACCGATACCGATATATCGGCTATATCGGCCGAGAGCCGATTATCGGTATCGGCCGATAGATGTAAATATATATCAGCTATATCGGCCGATGTATAAAAACAACCATAGCAGCTTAAAACATTTTTTTTTATATTTAAATTTAAAGTAATATTTCAAATAAGTTAATCTTAAGAAATTATGGTAGATATAACATGAAATAGGCATTTAATATGAATAATGTAGTTTAGGCAAATTATCATGTAAAAATATTAGTTTCTCGGTTGTTTCTGGATTCAGCCGATTCCTTTTCGCCGAATTTACGGTTCCAGCTTCTGAAAACATTTGCTCACTTGCAACACTGCCAACTGGTGCAGATAAATATATAAGAGCTTGATTATATAATAATGGTAGAACTTCTCGTTTTTCTTGCCACCAAGAAATGGGATTCGCTTCTCTTTCAAGAAGAGGATGTTTCTTATATTCTGTAATTTCAGCATTCACTTCTTCACAAATGGATGCCCTAGAAGATGATTTTGTGTCACAAGAAGATGTTGTTGGAATGGTTTTTGTTTTTGTGGAGCTCATCCCTTCTCCGGCAAATTCTTCGTAGATTTCCCAAAACCGATTTTGGCCAGATGTTCGACTAGTCTCAGGTTCAGAAGTTCGAACATACTTAGCAAGTGGTTCGTTGTCATCACTATCAATTTCTATAGAATCTATAGTTTCATTTATTGTATGGTCTTGAATGTAATCCGAAATGTCAGGGGAACTGGAATGTTCTACAGATGTATTGTTTTCTTTTATTTGGGACTTTAGATTTGTAGTTATGTATTCGCATATAAAATCACGGTCTTTTGTAAAAAAATTGTCTTTGAAGCGAGGATCCAAGAAAGTCGCGATGGTATAATGTTTTTTTATAAATATATTCTGAAATCGTTTATTCAAGCTGTTTTTCAATTCTTCTTTCATTGTACCTACTCCTGCAAAATTAGCGTTTTCTTTGTTAAGATAGGCAGTGATAGTCGAAACAAATGGAATGACTTCAGATATGCAGCAGTCTGAAGAACTTGTAATTTTTGTCATGTCTTCAAATGGCTTTAACAAATTTAAAATGCTTGTCTTCAAATGGTTTTAACAAATTTAAAATGCTTCCAACTAATTCCCATTCGGAAAATGTCAAGTCTGTAAGAGTCCCATGATCCAAAATATATAAATTTACTGCTTGTTTTTGTTCAAGTAGGCGAGAGAGTAGATAAAATGAGGAATTCCAACGTGTTTGTACATCTTGGAAAAGTTTGTGTTTGGGAAGGTTTAGTTGTTCTTGTAGTTTACTTAGTTTATCGCAAGCAGTTTGAGAGTGATTAAAATGCGAAACGATTTTTCTTGATCTTGCTATTAAATCACTGACTGAACGTTGACTTTGTGTAGCATCCTGTATTACAAGTTGTAAAGGATGAATGAAGCATGCTTCATAATTTACTTTTGCCTTAACAAAACCATTCCTCATATTGGCAGCATTGTCTGCTAATACTAAGTGAATATGTTCCCTTTTTATATTCCATTCCTGTAACAAAGAATTAAATGCTTCAGCTATGGCGTCTCCTGTATGAGATCCTGGGAACTTCTTGCAGGCAAGTGAAAAATGGAATCTCTGATTTAAACTTAAACATGTTTTTTCAAAAAAATGGATTGTGAGAGACAAAAAAGAACAGTTTGTATATTTGCACGTCCAAATAATATCTGTAGTAAAAGATGCTTTTCCCAACATATTTGAAATTTTTTGAGTCACTTGTGCTTTACATCTTGAGTAAATATCTGGTACAACTTTTTCTCTGAAGTATTTGTCAGAAGGAATTTCATAATTTGGAATAGCTTTCTTTAGTAGCCGAGTAAAGCCATCATCTGATACAATGCTGAATGGCTGATTATCTAAACATATCATTTCACCTATAAGGTAGTGAAACTCCTTCGCTCTGGATGAATTAATGTCCCACTTTTGCATTTGCTTGAAAGAGTCAGCCAGTGAGACTTGCAATAGCTTATCATATCATATCGTAGGTGTTAATTGTTAATGAAACGATTTAAAGTGATGAAAAAGAAAAATGTCCCCCCTCCTACACAAATTCCTTTAATTTCCCCAAATTCCCAACAAATTACTTAATTCTTCAGATTTTTTCAGTAATTTTTTTACACAAATTCCCTTAAAATTCCCTAAATTCCTAATAAAATAAATCCCTAGATTTTTAGCAAAAAATTCCTGGGTGGTTTGCCCCTCAATCCTATATAATAATATAATCCTGAATGAGCAGGTCCTATTGTTCGTAAATATTTTTATAACGTGAACTGGAAAACAAAAATTTAGTACTAACCTGAGCTTGAATCAGTCCCTTCAATTTATAATATTCTTGAGGATGTTTTTTCTCTAAATGGTATTTCATGTTTGAGGTATTCGCCGATTTTCCCACTCCCCCTAATGAAATGGTTATGTCACACAATTTGCATTTTGCGGTGGATTTCTTATCTGCTGGGGATAATTTATTCTTTATGAAATATTTCCAATAAATACTTTTTCCATCCATTTCGCTACTTTGCACTCCACCAAACTCCAATAGGATTATTATTAACTATTAATATTCAGTCTTTGTTAAAGATTAACTAAATTACGCCAAGAAATAATCGAACTTAAAACGATCTGCTTTAAGAATGCAATACTGAATGCACGGCAATAAACGCACGGGATTCATCGAGAAATTCAAATTAAGGGGATTCACCAATGACTTGGCGCTGAGCCACATAAATTACCGCCTATTGCTGTGTTGCCAAAGTGCAATTTTTGTTTTTATTTTTGTGATTTTAAATTGAACGTTAAAGAATTATAAATTATATTACAGAATATTCAGATTTTAGAGATTAATAATGTTATCAATTAAAAAAGGCCGATATGCCGATATATATCGTTATCGGCCAATACATTATCGATATCGGCTAAAAAAGTCATATCGGTCGATCACTAGTTTGAATCCTTCAAAATTTTCTCATAAATGGTAGTTCATTTTTAGTTAGCGAGTAGGTAGTTTAAATAAATATATGTATACTAAAAAAATAATAGTAATCCTGTGATGAATATCATAATACTCTAATGTAGGCACCCAATTCCAAAACTGCTTTAATTCATATAAAGAAAATAAATAAGTTAGCGATGGCGCTGCTTTTTTTCTAAATGACGTTTATTTATCTCTAAAATATGGTTTATCAAAACCTCTTAGATCTCATTAAAAATTGCATATTAACCTGGTCTACAGGGTGGTCCAACGAAAACTTAACACCTCGATTTTCCTGCTTTAAAATGAAAATGTGGAAAATCGCTCGGACCCGTCGATTTCTGATTCGAGGGGGAATAACTTTTCCGCTTTTTCCGTCTCCGTAACTTCAACCCCCTAACGGGGGTGAGCACAACTCCTCGATTATGAATAGAGATGAGGGGTGTTGCGATACCTCATTTTGAAGATCCTATCGAGTACTATCTGACTCTAAAATTTCGCTTCAAAATTTTCATCTTTACGAAATTACAGCTAAAATAGTGGAAGACTACTTACTTTTGTGATTAGTTTATTAAATGCTGAAAATGGCCACCATTCACTTGCATGCAGTAAAGAACGCTGGTGAATGAGTAGAGAATGTGGAATTCACCTCGAGGATATTACTCTTATCAGACGAATTTGAATTATTTATTTATTTGTTAATTTTTTTGTCCTAAAAAGTAGACGGACCATGTTTTTGATTTACCTTAGTCTATCGTGAATTTTTAAGAACGTTAAAACTGTGTCAAAGCGATAGTAACTTTGTAGTAGAATTAAAATGGTGTATTCCGTAGAAGAAAGAGTGGAAATGATAAAATTATTTTTTAGAAATAACGACTGACTCTGCGCGAGTAACAGCGGATTTATTTCATGAACGACATCCTAAAAAAATGTATCCGCTGCTTACGTTGTGCAACTGGTTGCCAAATTTGACGCTACTGGTTAAATAATACAACAATGTGTATAAATCTTCACTAAATAATTTATTGTACCATGACAATTGTTTCGACAACACAGTGTCTTCTTCGGATGGAGAAATCAAATTGTCTAATAAAAATGGTTCTACTTAAATATAAATCTTAATGAATTCTGATCCAACGCCAGTGTTTCAAAAATTAATTAAAGAAGTAATAAAAGAACTTAGCATATTTAATAACAGTGAGAAATATAGACTTATAACAATGAATCCTCAAACCCCAAAACTATACTCATTGATTAAATTACACAAAAATAACATGCCTATTAGACCAGTGGTATCTTACATTACAGCGCCAGCTGTAAAAGTATCTAAAAAACGAATTGATATCATTATAAAACAATGTAATTTTAAATCAAAATTCAGTATTAAAAATTCCTATGAACTAGTTAACAAAATAAAAAAAAAAAAATATTAATATTCCCAACAATGCTAAACTCATTTCCTTCGATGTACAAAACCTTTTTCCTAGTATACCACCTAATGAAGTTATAGATTTAGTGGAAAACTTACTGATCAGAAACAAAACTAATCCTATTATACAACAAGAAATACTTGAAACCCTTTCGGTTTGTTTAGACCAAAATTATTTCGAATTTAATGGCAATATATATGTATCTAGTGAAGGATTAATAATGGGGAACCCTTTAAGTCCACTGTTAGCAGAAATTTTTATGAACGATCTTGAAAGTAAGATTCATCCAAATAATCTTGACAGTAAATTCTTGTACTGGTATAGATATGTGGATGATATTTTAGCTTGTTTTGTTGGTACAGATCGTCAACTTCAAACCTTTCTTAACTTTATCAATAATTTACATCGTAACATAAAATTTACTCTAGAAATAGAAAAAGATAAAACAATAAATTTTCTAGATTTGACCATAACAACAAAAAACAATAAACATGACTTTGCAATATACCACAAACCTTCTCATACGGATATTACAATACACAATAAATCTAGTCATCCATACTCGCACAAAATGTCGGCATATAATTCGTTTGTCCATAGACTTGTTAATACACCTTTATCTGAAGATAATTATTTTAAAGAACTGAACATAATTAAACAACTTGCAGTAAATAATGGGTATCCGCCTAATTTAATAGACCAATTAGTCAATAAAAAACAATTTAATAAAGCAATCAGTTTAGTTTATCCAATAGTACAACCAGAATCCAACCTAAGTTATAAAACCCTTACCTATACAGGAAAACTTACCGACAAAATTAAAATACACTTAAAGAATCAAAATTTTAAAATTGCCTATAAAACTAATAATAAATTAGGTAAATTTATTAAAAACAATAAGACGAAAATCAAAAAAGAACATAAAAGTGGAGTTTATAAACTAAAGTGTGGAAGTTGTCCAAAAATATATATAGGTCAAACGGGTAGAACTTTTGAAAAAAGAATTAAAGAACACAAAACGAGTTACAACAAAAAACATACCAATTCTCATTATGCCGTACATTTAAACGATGAACAACATAATTTTGATGACAACTTTGAAATTTTACATCTAGAAAATAAATCTTTAAAACTGAATTTCTTAGAAAGTATGGAAATTAATAAACACAAAAACCTAAATATATTACTTAATGACCAGTTGGACTTGAATAGATCCCCATTGTTAAATTTAAATCTATATTGTTTGGTTTTCCCATCATTAATAAATAACTGTAATTGTCTGATATTACACCCTTCTAATATAGTAAAATAGGTTTATGTATATTTGTTGATAATTGTATTGTAAAAATACCATTAAACTAATAGGTTATGTAAAGAGATTAAGATTAAGATTTATATTTAAGTAGAACCATTAGAAAATTTGATTTCTCCATCCGAAGAAGACACTGTGTTGTCGAAACAATTGTCATGGTACAATAAATTATTTAGTGAAGATTTATACACATTGTTGTATTATTTAACCAGTTTATAATGGATCTTCATCAAGTAACGGCTACTTCAATCGAATATTTGACGCTACTGGTTCAGTCGGAAACAAAAAGAGGATGTATGAAAGAGACGAAGCGAGGGAAGTGGCTGTCTTAGGTCAAGTAAGTCAATGGATCCGACCCTTAGTACTAGGAAATTGTCCGATGTATCTGGTGTTTCACGCACAACAATCATGAGAATCCTTAAACAACATAAGTTCCATCCTTTTAAGATTCGACTGGTTCAGGAACAGAATGAGGATGATTTCGATCGCCGACTCCAGTTCTGTGAAGTGGTCAGTGGAATTATTAACAATAGGAGAAACGGAGAAGGAAATTCCTGCAAAGACCAGACGAGCCGGTAATTATTGCAGGAGTCGCCGCCAGGTGTAGAATTTAAAGGTTGCTTCTCTTCGTCGGATTCATTGCCAGGCGCGGTTCGCCGTATAACGGCTCGTCAGTGAGGTTATAGAATCCGACAAAAGGGAGCAACACTAAGAGCCTACTTGACCCTAAAAAGTCG
This sequence comes from Polydrusus tereticollis, assembly GCA_963920685.1. Taxonomy (NCBI): domain Eukaryota; kingdom Metazoa; phylum Arthropoda; class Insecta; order Coleoptera; family Curculionidae; genus Polydrusus; species Polydrusus tereticollis. Next base: position 84,284,922 of record OY987329.1, on the reverse strand, counting down.
TTATATATATCAAATACGCAAATCCCAGAAAATACATATATTATGTTTTATAAGATTTTTACCAGAAATAATCGGACCTTGATGTGAGAATTAAATCTAACATGGAACTACTAAAAAAATTATTTGTAGATTGATGTTCACCGGTTAATGACCTAGATTATTATAGATGATATTTTGGAAAGAAGTCAAAATTTTTTTGTAGACAGGAACCTAAGTATAAAAAAAATTAAAGTTGCGGACCTATAAGGATATGAGCTTTTTTTTCTTAAAACTTTTACGGCCCTCAAGTATTAATTAGCATGCAATTATAAACCACCCTGTACACACTTTTGTCCGAAATTAATCGTCAGGGAATTACCAACTTATAGACGGACTAGTAATTGAAAATCTGTCAATAACTCCAGCCAAGGTGCCAGTTCATCTAAACCCCTTCTGTTCTCGGTCACGTCCAGTATGTCGGTTGTCTTTGCACTTGATTAATGGCACGCTCGGCTAATAACACCGACAAATGAACGGACGGATGGACGGACATCAGACATTTAAGTCTTTATCGGATAATCTAATTAAATTAAGAACTATACACGGGTCAGCGGGAGGTCGCAAGAGAAAATACTAAATGCCATGAATCGGATGCCTCGACTTTTTGGGAACTGAATTTTGAGAATGTTACTTATGTCAGTGAGAACTTGTACGAGAGAGAAATTACAAGCGAACGATTCCTTTCTAATAATATCTAGATATCATTTATATCGAATTCGGTATTATAAGCTCAGACGTTGGATTATTTTGTTGTTTTATAAAAATCTGCAGGGATTAGTTAATATCCGCATATATTTTTTTGCCATAAAATCATGCTGAATTTATAAACCTAAAAAGTTAGCAAAGAGGAGCTTTAAGTTTAAATGCCGAAGGGTTGAAAGCTTCCCGATATTTCTAAAGTCAGAAGGAAAGTTCGAAAAGATCTTGTTTGATTGGTTGAAATTTGTGTCCAATGGACGTTATGGAACTTGGTTCAAATATTGCAAGACCATTTTATCCCGCTCTTATAGAATCTCATTTTAGGTATGGAGTTGCAGTTTGGGGGTTTTCTTGTTAGCAACTGTTAGAAGAGATCAATCAAATTTAACATTTTTTAAAGTCCCAGGAGGTCCACTTCCGTTTATTTGTTAATTCAACTCATAACGAATAAGAGTTGCAGCACGTGGCTACATCTCGTGGCAACCACACGTAACTCATAACGTTTAAGTCAAATAGTAAGTGATAAAATATGTCATTATTTTAACATTATTGTAGAGTAAAAATAACTACTAAGTTAGTTAATTTAACACTATATTTATGTAAATGGAAGGCTTCAACATTACTAGTGACCACCAGTATGGATTCCGTAAGTCTAGTTCAACAGGAGACTCTTTAGCTTATGTTACTCACATTTGGAACAACGCAATAGAACATCATGGGGAGTCCCGGGCGGTAGCACTGAACATTTCCAAGGCTTCTGACCGAGTATAGCATGAGGGGCTCCTAACTAAATACGGAATGCCGGTTCAATTTTGTTCATGGCTATCGAGCTTTCTTAAAGACCGTTCTCTGCGAGTGGCAATGGACAGATTTCTTTCAAACACATTTAACATCAACGCCGCAGTCCCTTAAGGTTCTATATTTTCGCCCACCCTCTTCTTATTATACATTAACGATCTTTTGGAAAGAACTAAAAACCCTATATATAGCTTCGCTGATGACAGCACACTTGTTCCATCTTTTACTTTGGATGCTCGGACATCGGCTGCCAATTCACATCTCTATCGGCAGCAAGAGGTCTCACATCTCAACAAAGACCTGGAGGAAAATCTGTCTTGGAGTGACAGTAACCAATATAACATATAGTCAACAATGACAAACAACCTGGAAAGCCTTGAACATCGAGGCGGGTTGGCGACTTGAGTCTATTTTACAAGTATTTTCATGGCCAGTGCTCAACTGAGGTTGAGCGGTGCATGGTAGAAATACACGACGAGCCACTAAATCCCACCAGTACGTGGTTCAGCTTAGTGTCCCTCGAACGACTCGAACTGTTTCAAAATTCTTTTATCTGGAGAACGTCATGACTCTGAAACAACCTCCCTGAGATTGTGTTCCCCAACGAGTATAGTCTTCAAAGATTCAAGACCAACGTGAATCGTTTACTGTGCACACGCACCGCTCCCAGAGCGCCATAAAGAATTTATCCTGCAGTGCTGGGCTTTATCATAAAAAAAGAAGAAAAAATGTTAACTTGTTTTATAAATCACATCTTTTAAGTAACTTAACAAAAAAACATGTCAACTAACTACGATATTCATTTCTGCAGTAACTTTTACTTTGTAAAGAAGTTATTATCACTGCTTTTTAATCAGGTCAAGAGCTCGTCTGCTTACAATAAACCAAAAAATGATTCTTACAATTAATTATCCTAAAATTATAGGCAAGTTATTTGCATTTTTATTTGTAATTACGCCAGACACCAAAACAAAAACATAGAAACTTTTAACTATAAAATATATTTAAAATCAGTAAGTTAAGTCTAGTTTATATAAACGTGAATCGCCAATTTTGTTATCATTGCTTAATATTAATTAATCTCTAAATTTTATTTAAAATTAACCGATTAAAATGATATTCGCGATGTAATAAAACATAATTTCGGGTAATATGTAATAATGGTATTTAATATTATTCACCGTATTATTATTTTAAAACTATAATATATGATATAGGTATACACTACACATTAAGGAGATATTCTGTTTTAGTACAAATAAATACATTTAAATGCAAATTAATGTAAATAAATGCATTTAAATACAAGTAAATACAAATGAATAGAAACAAATACAAATAAATACACATAAATTAAATGGAAATTAAATGTAATTTAATAACATCTAAATATATCTTAATACAAGAAAATATATTTAAACCCATAGATTCATTATTTTTATTTGATGTCCTTAAAAGTATTTATAAATACCTACTTCTGGCGTTAATCTACATAACATTTAGTAAGTAACATAAAGAAATAACAAATCTAAACAATAAGTATATTAAAATACAATAAATAAATATTAGATACTTACCATAAGCGTTGATTGAAAGCAATCAACGCCATAAGTGTACGTTAAAACATTCAAAACTAAAAGATTTACTGAATAATAACCACCGGCCAAAATATGATAAAAATGCCTACATGTTCCTCTTAGCTGTGGGGTAGCCAAGACGGCGGACGGAAGACACTGGGTGGTGGGGACACGCGCGTTTTTTAAAAAAATATTTAGATTTACTCTTTATAAATGAAAAATTTTGGTACTAACCAAACACTTAACAGTAGCATATTTTACTATTACTAATATGTTGATTTTGTGCACACATAACTTTCAAAAATATTTCGTACTGAATCTTTTTCTTGGGTAAATTTATGCCTAAAAAAAGAATTAAAACTATTACAAATTTAATCATTATTATCGTGTTGAATTTATTTCACTAACAAAGTTATTGCCTGTCAATTTTAATTCACTTTTCTGTTAAAACGACTCTTTAATTCCTAAAAATTGGTTTTTACTAAACATAAAAGAGTTAAACTAACTTTGTATTTTAAGTTCATTTTGATTCATTCATATTGACTATGAGATTTTTTGATTATCACGGCCAGGATTTCTTACAGTGTGCTCCGTGTTCTCTTTGTCCTGCAGAAAGACGCAGTGAGTTATATTTGTCGGTCCAAAGCCAGAGACTCATGCACACACATTTGGACAAAAGAACATTGACACTGACGTCATTCTTTATTTTAAAGACAATCACTTTATTATTTAAGATTAGATATAGGTTTTTGAATACCGACTCCTCCTACACGACACGACATCGTAATCTACCTTTGCTAATACCATCCTCAACACATTAAAAAAAAATCGATTATACGCAGGGAGTTTTATTAGTATTGCGAAAAAATTCAGGTCGAGTTTTCCTGCTTAGTAATATGAAAAAAAGTTCCTATAAACCTATGTCTGAAAATGTTTCGTGTTGGAGATACAGGGTATTACAATTTTTAAGAGGAACAAAAATATGTACGCCACTCTCGTTTTCTCTTTTGATAACACTATTATGTAGGCAATTTAATGGCTAATGCAAAGTAGTAGTAGCTTTGTTTACTTTACTCCCACTTGCCAAAAGAAATGCATTATGTGAAACACTTTTTTTAAAAATGTAATCGTAATGCTAACATTATTTTTAGACTAGTGTTGAAATATCTTAAAATTTCTTTTTACAAATATATTGCCGACGGTATAGTCATTGACCATGGCGCTATAATGATTTGCTTCTCGATCTACAGTTATTGGCCATACTCTGAAAGTGATTACAATTTACTAAATTAGGTAGGGTAGGGCGGGGCTAGTTGAGCAATCTTTCACTTGATCGGTCATAGCTCCTCAACAATAAGTCTTAAGGGCTTGTTATGCATACTGATTCGTTAGTAATTTATCTCTTTCCAAGAGTGTTCATAGTAATTTATTTCTAATAAATCGCATTTAAGAGCACAGCCGTTTTAGTAAAGAAAGTCAGAGATGCTCATCGTACCTCATGCATAAGTGAGGTGAGTTGAGCAAGGGTATGGGGCAAATTGAGCAGTTAGAAATTCTAGCCAAACCATGGGTTAAATGTTTACTAGACATGAAATAAAATTTCTATTTGACAATCAACTTTTTATTTATAGTATTTTAGTGACACAACAGTGAAACTAAAAGTACTTTTCTTTTAATATTAAACAAAAAAATAGAATCAACAAAAACTCAACATATCTTAAGCTTAACTTTTGGATAAGACTCAATCTTCTTCTACTTAAAATCAGACTTGAACAGTTATGTAATTATCAATAAAGCTTAGGTATATTAAAAAAGTAAATATTAATGAGACCTTGAAAACTTAATCATCGTTGTCGCTGTTGCAATTAATGCAAACGAAAGAGTCATCAGCAACTGGCGCACATTTTGTGTGTTCCCACTCCTTGCAATCTTGGCACTGGATCTATGTTTCCCCTCGTAAACTTTCAAAATAGGCTTTACAGCAAGCCAGGCAGGAACAATCATCATCGTTGCCTTTCTCACTTGACTGAAGTACTTTTTTAGAAACACTCTTCTTTTTTTTATCAATGTTCTTCTTTGGCTTCTTAACTTTTTTTAGTGGTTTTATTTTGTTCCTCCTGCAATGAGTTCTTTTCAGGAGTGTCTGTTAGAACAGCAGCTTTCCTCTTTCTTCTGATAGTTTTGGCTGCTTTTCTACTACCTGTCTTTGGGTATGGTCGAACAATTTCTGGGGGAAATGTATGCGTTGGATCGAACTGCTCATTTTCTTTGTTGCTTGTATCAGGTTCGGGTTCAGTTTGGCTGGTGGAGGTAGATGAAGTAGAATCAGGTTCAGTGTTGGGCAATATTGCTTGCTTTGAACGATTTTTCTCCAGCTCTACAGTTTCTGGATCTGGACGGTCGGTTACAAATGATGGTGAAAACTCATCCTCACTAAGAATGTTCGCATTATATGGGAAGATGTCAGTCTTTCGGAAACCGTTGGCAATATTCATACTTGTCTGAGAAAGCGGCGATGAATCAGCGACAATTTTTGGTATATTATAAATAGCTAATATCTTGCCTGGGTTATTACGTAGCCATGTATCTTAAGCAGCAGCGCAATACCTTTTGAATGATCCAAACACTGAGACATCCAAGGGCTGCAGCTTGTTGCTACAATGCGGTGAAAAACATTACAATCCCGTACTCTTTAGCCAAATTTAGTGTCTCCATGTTTAAATAAGAGAAGTGATTATCTAATACTAGCAAAACACGGTGCTCCTTGGACGGTTTTACATGTTTTATAAAATGTTGCATAAACTGAAAGAATTCTCCGTCTGCAACCGATCCACTGCATGGCATTGCCTGCTCCTATACATTCATTAAGTAAGTGGCTCTTAAATTTCTTTCTAGGAAACACAAACATCGGGGGTACCGTGTTTCCATAAGCAGATACAGCAGTCACTACTGTAACGTTAGTCCCTCGCTCCCCAGAAGTCATGGCGTCGACGCGACGTTACGCTTACCCTTAGCAGCTACAATTTTATTTGGCTTCAGGGCAGTGGATACTCCTGTTTCATCCACATTCCATATGTCTGACGCACTGAATCCATGTTTATCCATTACTTCAGCTAATTTGTCAAAAAAAAACTATGACATTCCAAGCATTAGGTGATGTTGCCCTACCAAGGCTGGTGGGTTCTGGCTTTCGAATAGATAGCTCCGGATTTCGTTCTAGAAACATCGTAAGCCATTCTTTTCTGGCCATCTTATTTGTAGTCCAGGAGGATGGAATCTTAATGCCGAATTTAACAGTACACTCGTAGGCAAGACGACGAACGTCTTTCGGGGAATATTCATAGAAGATTGATGCCATTTGTAACAATTATTTTTTTAAAAGAATCTTCTTGCGTGGGAGAAAACACTTGACTCGGTGCTGCATAACCCATTGATGAATCAGCACCTTCAGACTATAATTTCTTTAAAAATCTTGTCAAGGTCATCCGTTTGACACCGAATTCTTTGCCGGTGGCATTCACACTTTCTCCTTTATCATTGACAGTCTTTGCAGCATCATTTAAGTCTTAAGTAGGGTAAGAACCTATATACCTATAGTATTGCTCAACTAACCCCAACCCGAAAATTCTAAACATAAGTGAGGTTATGAAAAAAAAACTGTTAGAATTATATCCAAAACCTTTATACATATCAAGAATATACTAAATTTATGGAAGCTTAACAGCTACCTGATTGGTGTATAGTTTCTGAGATATTTCGATTGCCCAACTTGCACATATGCTTAACTAGCCCCGCCCTACCCTACCTATACCGACCTAGGTATACTTGCGATTAAAAATAACAATAATTTTTCAAAACAAATATTTATTATTTTATTAAAAATTTCAAAGAATACTAGTCAAAAAAGGAATAATAATAAATAAAAAAATTAAATTATGGAATTCTGGTAATTCTTTTTTCAAAGAGATGAAAATTGTAATCTTTGCCTATTTAAACAGTTTGGCAACAGTTATAGAAGAATATTTGAGCATTTGATGGACGCATTTTTTGGGTACAGTTCTCGTGATATGGTTTTATACACGTTTGACACGTTGATGTGATATTGAAGAGGCACATACCGGGTAAGTAGAAAGTACCGGAACGCTTAAATATCTTCAAAACTGCCAAAGCTGCCCTTAAAAAATTCAGCAGTTAGAGGTCTCTCGGCATGCGGAATTGAAAAATGATATCGGCACTGTTGCCAGATTTCCCAGTTTTGCGCTACACATAGCCGTTTCATTATTTTAAATTGAATGGCCCATTTATTATTACTCCAATGAATTGAGCGTCTCCAGCTTAGCAAGATCCTAATTTTTTTTAATTTTATCTCTACTAGTTGCTGGGTTATGACAACACAGCTTTTTCAGTCAAAAGTACTGGAACGCTTATATATCTTCAAAACCGCTAAATCTGCACGTAAAAAATTCGGCATTTGGCATTTTAAACTTAGTAAGATTCCAAATTTTCAAAGTTCTGTTTGCACTATTAGATACTAGTCAGAATAATTCTGGGATAGTTACCTATTTTATAATGAGCATTAAACTTATCAGAAATGCCCGAAAAGTGAATACCTTATGAACAAGTAGGCGCTGCTTCAGTTTTTTTTTAAAACAATTGCCGTCGCGTTACCATGCTACAATAATGACAAATTAAACACATCACTGTCAGTTAAGCAGCTTAATAACTGTATTGATTATAGAATTATAATTTTATTATGGCTTTTGTTCTCTCAGAGACCCAACGTATTGATATTTTGATTTTTCGTGGACATGGAAATAAAACAAGGACATATCAAGAAATCTGCGACTTGTTTATTAACCGCTATCCTAACAAACCCTTTAAAAAGTCCATCGTACACAGAACTTGTCGACGTTACCAGGAAACAGGGTCCATTAAAACCTATATACCTAAAACCGGACGTCCAAAAACTGCTACAAGTGATGAAAATAAATTAAACGTTTTATTACAAATAGAGGAAATATGAAATAAAATAGAGGAAATTTCAAAAGTAAGTACTAATCAGTTAGCTCTAAATGCCGAAATTTGCCAAAAATCTGTAAGGACTATCTTGAAGGAAAACAAATTAAAGCCGTACAAGATTCTTTACACTCAAGAACTTTTAGAGGATGATTCTGACCGCCGCAATGAATTCGCCGCAATCATGATGGAAAATATGAACCGAAATCCTTATTTTGCGCACAAAATTGTATTCGGTGACGAAGCTAATTTTTGCTTGAACGGCCAAGTTAATAGGCACAATTGTAAAATTTGGTCTAGAGCCAATGGAAGGAGGCATTGGTGATACCACTTCCTAAGTCATCCTCAGTCGATTCTTTGGGTCAGCTACGACCCATAAGCATTCTGCCTACATTTTCCAAAATTTTAGAGAGAATATTACATAACCAACTTTCTGATTTTTGTTCGGCTGAGAGGGTTATTTCTGTAAATCAATCAGGTTTTAAAAAGGGCCATGGATGTGCTACTGCACTATTAAATATTACGGATGATATATTGGGAGCTTGGGATAAGGGCAGGTTAACATTGTTGGTTTTATTGGATTTTAGCAAAGTATTTGATACGCTTAACCACGATATTATCAACGCTATATTTCGGTATATTGGTCTATCAGATGCAGCACTTCGACTGATGGCAGAGTATCTGGCAGGAAGAAGTCAGGCTGTCTGCTATAGAGGCGATATATCTTCTTTTAAGAATGTCGCGACTGGTGTGCCACAGGGCTCAATCCTGGGACCCCTCTTGTTTAGTTTATATACGTCTAGATTTCCTACTGCGTTTCTTTCCTCAAAATATCATTTTTACGCTGATGATACACAGGTATATCTGTCCTTTTCCAGAGAAGAAACCACCCAAGCAGTTACAGCTCTCAATTTTGATTTACTTAACTTTAGTAATTTTGCAACTGGGCATAGCCTTCTGCTAAACTCTGGAAAATCAGTGGTGTTACTTTTTGGCACCACTGGCGACAGACAGTATTTTCAAACAAATTTTTCTGATTCTGTAAAAATTAACGACTCCACGTTACAAATAAAGAGTTCGGCAAAAAATTTGGGACTTCTTATGGATCCGGATCTTAGATTTGCAGATCACATAAACTTATGTTTGCAAAAAGCGTATATCAATCTAAAACTTTTATTTCAACATAGGCATGTACTGACTAGAAATTTAAAATCTATTTTATGTAATGCGCTGGTCTTGTCGCATTTAAATTTTTGTGATGTTGTTTATGGACCCTGCATAACAGCACATGTTGCTGGTCGCATTCAAAAATTACAAAACTCTTGCATACGCCTTATATTTGGGATACGTAAATATGATAGAATCAGCTATGCTTATAGACAGTCTGGTTGGCTAATGATGGGCGATCGTCGTTACCTTCATCTGCTCTGTTTGTATCACAAAATTTTAACTAACAAATCACCACCATATTTATACAATAAAATACGCTTTCGAACTGACGTTCACAATATTAATATTATATTTAAGGGCAAACTTACTATTCCAGCTCATAATACGACTCTGTTTGAACGGTCATTCTCCTACTTGATTGCAAAATACACCAATAATCTGCCGGAAACTATTATGAAAACATCTGTCAATTTATTTAAACAAAACATAACAAATCATCTCATGGCGCGCAATCACTGATCTGGCCTTGTCTTCTGAGTTATTCCTTTTGGTTTAAGCAATTATTGTACTGTAAGTATTGAATTCAGTAAGTGATTAGTTCATCTTGTTTACTTAAATGTAATAATTACTGATCAGCTCTGAACTAATCAAGTGTGTCCCTTTTTTCTGTTCTTCTAGTTTTTTGATATATTTTCTTTTTCATTCTGGTTCTTAGGGTTAATTATATAATAATGAACAATGCAATTGCGTTCGATTAGGTTAATTTAAATACCATTTTTATGTTGCTCAGTTAAAATTTTACAAAATTTAGGTTAATTTCGGGTTAGTTGAACAGATGGCAGATTTTATCTGTCAAACTGAACCTCGCCTTTTTGTACATTATTAAGTATATAATAACAACTAATTAAAATAGATTGATTTAGCCGATACTTGATGGAAATCCATTATAAATTTTGAACAGAAACAAAGTTTAACAACTAATTGTTATAATATGTAAAATGTTATAAATGCACAAATAAAGACCTTTATTATTATTATTATTATTATTATTATTATAATCCCCATTGGATGGAAGAACACACCCAATATCCTGAGAAAGTTAATGTCTGGGCGGGAATATTGGGTGACAATATTATCGGACCTTTTTTCATAGAAGGTATATTAACAGGACAGAAGTATTTGGAGCTCCTTATAGAGATTGTATAGTTCCTGCCATTAAACAAAATAGAAATGTAGGTGAAATATGGTATCAACAAGACGGTGCTCCGCCCCATTGTTCAAGGGTAGTTTGCAGTTTTTAAACAACCAACACCTCGATCTGCTGATATGACTCCACTGGACTTCTTCTTGTGGGGTCACTTAAAGCATCGTGTCTAGAAAAATCGTCCAGAAAACGAACTCTGCGAAAGAATCTACACCGAAGTTGCTCTTATAACACTGAATATGTTGAGTAACACACTTCGAGAGTTTTATGATCAACTTGGGTACTGTCTGGCAAATAATGGGGCCCACTTTGAGCATTTAATTAACAACTAGTGTATAAATAATAAATATAAATAAATTAATTGGAGTAAAGATAAATGGGGCATTCAATTTAAAATAACGAAACGACTATGTGTAGCGCAAAACTGGGAAATCTGGCAACAGTACCGATATTTTTTTCCATTCCGCATGCCGAGAAACCCCTAACTGCCGAATTTTTTAAGCGCAGCTTTAGCGGTTTTGAAGATATTCAAGCGTTCCGGTACTTTCTACTAACCCGGTATAGCAAAACTCCATCGTTACTTTTTTATTTAGGAACTTGTTTGGAAAAGTGGGAGTACCAATTAAGTTGTTTGAAATTATTTTAAGTTTTTTTAGGCGTTCACAACTATCTTCAAATTTTGCCTTTTTGCCTCTTTGCCTATAGGAGAAATAATGGAGATATCTTTAACTTCTGACGTGTTTCAGTACTAGGTTTTAATTCTTTGTTGTCTTTGGGGATGTGCACTTTATACCTCCCTTTTTGGAAATTTTAGATTCTAATTCTATTATGGCAGTATCCTTATTACTTTCATTGTTCAAGCCGACCTTAACAGAATCAGTAGTATATGGTTGGTAGTTCATACCAACCATTATTAGATTTATATCTGGCAAAGAAAAGGCGGTCTCCAAATTAGTTAAAGGTTTGGTTGATGTTTTAATGTTTTTTCCTAGGCATTTTTCGTCATTTATCTTCTGCCTTTTTTTCTTTTTTGCCTTTCTACATTTAGTATATCTGAAGATATTCACACAAACAGAACTTTTTTGTTTTTTTCTTCCCTTTCCTTTTAGGAGTATCAGATCACACTAAAAAATATTTTAGCGCCAAAAAGGTATTTGCGCAAAAATCTGCTTCAGAATTTAGTGTTTTATTAGGTTCAGCAGTCACAATGGTATCTTCATTAAGTTCACTTTATTCAATAAGTCGTTCTTATGGTTCAGGTTAATAGGTATTATATAGGGTATTCCAAAAAGAGTTGCAGATATTGTTATTAAATAAAACCAAAGCCTAATATAAGCAATTTTCAGTGCAATAAGTAATATGATTGATTACAATTTTATTATAAACGATCTTATGCATATCAAATAATAACTTAGAGTACCATGTTTTGCAAAATTGTATTACATAAATTTGTTATTCGATCAGTAGTTTCTTGCTGTTTCACTGTATTACTTTTTTAAATATTTTTTTATTAATTGTTAGTTTCATTGCCTTAAAATGCATTATGTATTGGCCTCTGCCAATAATTCAAATCCCGTGGACATATATATTACAGTTATAGTATTTGATACAAATACCAATCAATTTTTAACATAAAGCTAGTTTTTAGAACTTACTTTTTCGACTTGCGGGCAAAATAAAGAAATTTCAATAGAAAACACAGACCAATAAACACATGTTTACTCAACTTGACGCCATTGCCATTACTTAATAAAGCAACCATTTTATTTCTAATTTTGACTGCACGCGGACAGATGCTGCCAAAACTGTTTCAATATTACTAACCAACTTATTGTTGCAACGTATTGTAAGTTTTACCAATGGCCAGTAACTATCACGTGGCCAATAACTGTAGCATTTACCCTACCTCTTGATAGTTTTTTTTTGTTTCGGCCTTGCTCAGGAGATAAATGCAATTTCATCAAACTCTGATATTGACATAGCGATATGCAAATAAATGTCATTTATTATTCTTTTTCTCGAGAACGGTTGGTCCTAGCGACTTTTAACAAGTATGCCTATTTCTCGTAAAAATGATAAAAACATATATTTTTATGCTTAAAAATATAATACAACCACTTATGAAGAAGTTACTCTCAATAGAGTTAAAAGTCATGTAGGTGGTGCCCTTCACAAGCGGGAGCCATACTAACATCAAACTCGAATTTCCTGTTTCAAAAAACCCCTATATAGCAATATTAGTTCAAATGTTGACATTATTTCCAATATTATTTAGAAAAGGCAAAAACGTACATACATCGTCTTTATCTTTGTCTAATTTTTGTTGTTTGTAATTATTGTTGTTTATATTTCTTGATACTTGGAAACTTATACTATTTCACCTTTGTCAATCAGAACGTCTTCTCTAATAATAAAGCATATTTTGAGTTTGAGAAATATTTCATAATCTTTGATGAAGTCAATTAACAACAATATAGCGTCATCACTTTGCATTTTTTTCAGCACGAAAACAAAACAAGTAGCACTCAACAAAAATAATATAAATAGCACCAAATTTACCGACATTTGACAATTCGCTCTAGCCACATGACTCTGAAAAGCATCTTCATTGATCGGAACAACCTTTCTAAACCCTGAACATAAACATTGGTTATCTCGAACTACCTTAGAACATTCTCGGAACTATATAACTTTGCAAGAATTGAGTTTACCAATTATACTAAGTATTCGCCGACTTTGCAAGCTTTTTAGGTTTATAAACTCAGTGTGATGAATTTATAAATTTGAAAAAATAGATACAGCCAACGCCAGAGGACCCATTAAAGTGTTAGAACCCCTGAAAAAACATTGCTCGTGTTTAGAGCGTATGTAGAACACAGTCCAAAACGTTCAGTTTCCAAAGGAGACCAGGAGTTGCGCTTAGAAATGTAAGACTTCTTTACTTAGAGATTTACACAAGGATCTAACTCTTCATACATACAGCGTGTAACAAAAGTATGGAACGCTTTAAATATCTTTATAACCGTTTGTCCGATGTAGCTAAAATTCGGTATCCGTATATAAGAGGTTATCGCGGAGCTGCTAGTGACATTTGCAATGTTGCCAAATCTACAGTTTTTTAGCAATTTAAAATATTTTTTTTTAAATGGACCACCCTATATATTATTCAAAAAAATGATTCCGCAATATATTCTAAATAACTTTTATATAAATTACTTAATGTCTAAATCTAGCCATTTTTTTAATATTCGAGCTCGAAAATTGAGAATTTATTGAAACATTATTGTAAGGTAATTATTGTTTAAACTTACTTATTACAGAATAAAGAAATTAAATTAAATGTTTAAAGTGCCTCCCATTTACAGTACATCTTTCAAAAAATACTTCATTTAGATACTCCCGTACTTGTCTGGCGTAATGTGGTGGTGCACCGTCTTGTTGCAGCCATACTTCGTTATTTATTCCCGCAACGTTGTCTAAAATTTTGTTTATTGATAATCAGTTTTAATTTACTTTAATGAAACTAACTTACGAGGATTTGGAAATAGGATCGCAAGAGCAGGAACAATTTCATCACTTAAGAGCTGCAAATATATATTGCCATTTAAATTATAATCCATAAACAATGGACCAATTATTCTTCTCGAATCCAATGAGGATTTTCTTTGGACCAATAACGAATATTATGCCGGTTAACATTTCCATTAAGACAGAACGTCGACTCATCGGAAAACATTATTTTATTAATAAAATTTGGATTAGCATTACACAAATCCATCATTTGCTCACTGAATTCTAAACGCCTGTCAAAGTCATCCTCAGAGAGTTCTTGAACCAGGTGAATTTTGTATGGATGGAACTTCTCACACTTTAATACGCGATCTACCGACATGTGCGATGTGTTGTAATCGAGGCCAATAATTCGAGTAGAGAGGTGTGGATTTTCCTCTATGCTAAGCAAAATATCTAAAGCTTTATCGCCGCTTGTCGCAGTTTTTGGACGCCCAGATTTTGAAATGTCTTTTACATGGCCAGTTTCGTTATATTTCTTTAAAATTTTGCTTACTGTGGACCGTGCTATTGGATTTCGGTTGGGATACTTACCATTAAAAATCTCAGCAACCTCCTGCTGTGTTCGCCTTCGATCCCCGTAACCCAATATCATTAATATTTCTATTCGCAGTGTTTCCGTTAGTAAATCCATTTTAAGAATTATTAAAACTGATAAATTATGAAGCACAAATACCTTCTGAAAAGTTTGTCAATGTCGCTGTCAGAATTTAATTGTGTGACAAATTTCCAAGACCTACTTATATCTCTATCAGTTTTCTTGGATAAGAAGTTCTTATGATATTTAAATCCCAATATCAAAAAAATGGCTAGATTTAGACATTAAGTAACTTTTGTAAAAGTTATTTAGAATTTTGCCAAATCATTTTTTGAATAATATATAGGGTGTTCCACTTAAAAAAAAAATTATTTTAAATTGCTAAAAAACTGTAAATTTGGCAACATTGCAAATGTCACTAGCAGCTCCGCGATAACCTCTTATATACGGATACCGTATTTTAGCTAAATCCGACAAACGGTATTAAAAATATTTAAAACGTTCCATACTTCTGTTACACGCTGTATAAAATCCTAACAGTCCAAGCTCCGAAACTAATAGACCTTCCAGCACGTTTACATTTTCCTGAAATCATGTTAGCACGTGGTATTAATATTCACAACTTGTGAATTTCTGACGAGGCTCATTTTTATTTATCAGGCCACAATAATAAACAAGTACTTCACCAACAATCGTCACATTTATATAACCTGAAGATATTGGTTTAATATGCACCGTCTTCATTGGGAATTATCGGTCCCTATCCCTTTTGAAGACAACGATGAAAATACTGTGGCAGTTAATTCTGCTAACTATATCGAAAGAACCAATCATCCCCTGATGCCACAATTAAACGAGTTTCCAGGAAGCCAAGACGTGGTTCTAGCTGGATGGGGCTACTCCACATACTACAAGAGCATCAAAAATGCTTTGCAACGATTAATTTCGGGTGGCATTATTTCCAGACGTGGAGACGGTATGCGATTGATTATGTCTTGTGGGGCGGGGCTACTTATAGCTCAAAGCGTTCGTTGACAAGTCACATAATATTCAAGGATTAAAAATGAAAACCCGTAAAGATGTTGCCAATATTCATTTAATAATTAATCCATTATATGTAATAGATTCACTTCATTACTCTAATATGTGTAAAAGATAATTATCATGTAAGAAATTTTATGACCTCTAGCTTAATGTAATATACCTCTGATGTAGGATAATTGTCATTGTACTGTAATCGCAAAATAAATAAAATAATACTAATTACTTTATTCGAGGCTGGAATCTATTCTGACCTGTCTAAGGCATTTGACATGATAAGTCATGAGCTATTACTAAGAAAGTTGGAGTTAGACGGCGTGCAAGGTGTGGGCTTCTCTTTTTTTAAATCTTATTTATTGAACATATATCAACGAATTTATATCCCCTCCCTAAAATCAGGAAAAGTCGTCTATTTTCCCATATAGGGCTTTGATAACATCAGGCATGCCTCAGGCATCTACATTGGTTCATGAATGAGTATTGAGTATGCCGCGCAGTGTGTGTTATGATTGAAGATTTTTGTTTGCATATTCTTGGCGCCTTTTTCTGTATCTAGGAAGGTGATAGTGCCTCTCTACTATACGTGCTTCTCTACTATAGACCGACGGGGAGCCAGTCTTTAGGTAGTTTGTAGGTCGCAGTTTGTCTCGCACTCGTATGTGAGTCAGTAATAAGTGGGTTTGTCGAAACGTCTGCACGTCCGTAATAGTTGGTGATGATTTTTAAAAAGAACTCATTAATAGTTGGTATGTGAGAGTCCTAGTGCAATAAGCGTTTCATAGCGTACCTCGGGACATCTGCGATAATATTCAGCGCCCTATTCTGAATTACCTGGAACTTATTCAGATCCGCTCTGCTTATGTTGCACCACAAAGGTGAACCATAGGTGAGAACCGGCCTCACCAATACCTTATAGAGGTTGATCTTTGTCCTATTTGCAAGTCCTATCCATCTGTGAAGCAGGAGGTAGATAGAGCCTAACTATCGCAATGCAAGCTTCACTCTATTTATTGAATTGAACTCCTCAGAGATATATTTTCTGCCCTTTATTATTTCGTATTTTTTCGAATAATTTGGTAAGATGCATTGGCAGGAACACTACATTTCAATATACCGATACGTCATGTGGTGTCTCAGACATTAAATCTTCAGATTTCGACATTTTTGGAGGGAATTGGATTTAGGTATTCCTGGCCTGTCGTCTAGGCCGTATTTGACGGCGGTATAGTTTACCGTACTTGGCGGTATTAAGTAACATCGGGTTAGAGAAAGAGTTTTTCTATAATGTGTGTGCCCTAAAAACACCGCACATATGGAAGCGGTTGAAAATTTAGAAATTTGTATTGTAGGGCGATCTCTTGACAAAATGCGCAGCTTATTATCACCAAGTTGGAAACAACTTTTATCGGTTAAAAAAACTGAAAATTGAAATTTTTAAGAGAACGGGGGGGGGGGCGAAACATTCATTTATGACTCTTAAAAAAACCTTTACAATGGCAACTTCAAAATAAAATCATAATGTTCGGTAATTATTGATTATTGTTGTTGATATCTCCGGATTGAAAATAGATATTAAGTTGCGGTTTTCGCTGACTTCTTAGACTTTTAATCATCCTTGTAATGATGTGAAATTGAATATACTAATATTTTTACAATTATGGAAAAAACGCGCAATGTTTGTGAAGTTGTAAGACAGCGCCCCTAGCGCCTAGTGTAAAACACAAATTGCCGTAGTTCATAAGAGTATATATACGGTGAGAAAATCCCTTTTTAACAAAACTAAGTTTACTTAATTACGTCAAGCCAGACCGGAGTTATCAGCATTTATTACAAATAATGTTCAACCTTCCCCCACTACTTTATTTGAAAAGTGACGAACACGTTCTATAGGTGAGTTTTATTAAGAAATCTTCGAAATATACAAAAATGGTATTTTCGGGATACCTTAACTAGGCGACTTTTGAGGAAACTTCGTGATTCATATTTACCGTTACTGGTGCGCCCTCTAGCGCCAGTCTGAGAAACTTGAAAATAATTTCCAGCAATTTCTCATGACCACTTTACCTAATATATTTTATTTCCGCAAGCCAAGCTTAGTGGGACACACGGTATATGTGAACTTGTAACTAGTGGATCCGTCCGTACGTTTGTAGTAATCCGCTAATATTTTGTCATAAAATTCCGCTAGTGTCGGTATTTCAAAGTTTCTGTGTACTACTCTATTTACAGTATATCTCTGAGCGTCCGGAATTATTTTTAATGCTCTATTATATAGCACCTGGAACTTGTTATGCGCTGTCCTGCTTATGTTGCACTATGTTGGCACTCCATAAGTCAGGACCGACCTAACGAGAGTCTTGTATAAATTAATTTTAGTTCTTTAACCTATCTTGCTCTTATTATTTAACAAGCAGTATATAGAGCAAAGCTGATTGACAGCCTTTTTTAATCTTATTTCGGGGTTCTTTCTCCAGTTTAGTCTCTCATCAAAAACAAGTCCCAAGTACCTGACTTCTTGGACACAGTTTATCCGAATGCCGTTAACCAACTTGCTCTGCTCTTTGAGAAGAAAATGACATTCGTTTTGGCAGTATTTAGGCCAATCCTCCACATCGAAAGCCACTTTCCTAAAACTCGTATGTGCCTCTAGCCACTACCAGCCGCGGTTGATTTGAAACTAAAGTAATTGCAGTATCGTCAGCAAATAAGAACAGCTCGTCAAATTTGTCCCTCGGGACATCATGAACGTATATATTGTACGGTATCGGAGCCAGAGGAGACCCTTGTGGGACTCCCTCCCTGATGTGTTTGGTCTCAGAAAGCACGCCTTTTAACGAGACTGCAAAACTTTTTTTCTCCAAAAAGGAAGGAACAATCTTAACAAGATAATTGGAAGCCCCCAGTCTTATTAATTTTACGGCCAGGCCGCAATGCCAGACCTTATCAAAAGCTTTTGAGACGTCGAAGTGTGGAGATGTTATTACCTAATTTCTGTAACCAAGTAATTAAATAAATCCATGATTTTTTTAAAAAAGCTAAAAAAAAACAAATTTCTTTTTACTGACACCTTCTAGACGTACTATCCTTGTAGGTCATGACATAAAGTGGTGTTAAAATAGTCGAAACCTAATTTAAAATAATAAAACCCGGAATTATTATGTCACTCAGCATCACACGCCACCATAATTCGGCATTAAGCTGATCTGTTTACAGTCACGTTCACGTCTACTAATCGAAAACGGCTTAAAGTCAAGGTAATGAGGATGAAATTTTGCATGTACCCAGTGATTATGTGGCCTCATAGAGTGCGTCGCGCCGCGTGTGGTATAATCCTATTAGAAGTGACAGACACACACAGAGAATGTTTCCAAACATCAGTGACTTCTGTCACTCATCATCAAATTTCTTGTAATAGTACTGAATGCCGTTTACCTGGGCATTCCTTTTATTGTTATTATTATTATGAAAGGACTTGACACCACCTTTAAATAATTAAACAACGTGCTTAATTAAAGCTTATATTATTTGATGTTCACGAAATATTTATTCATGAAGTGAGTTAAAAGATATTTTTGTTTCTTTACCTACAATTACTATTAATATTACCTGTAAACAAAGCGCAAGTACTGTTGTATTCATTAAAAAGTCGTACAAGAATTAGAACGAGAGCAACCTTCGCATTTGCGTAAAACCAGCTAATCAGTAATTGTCTATTAGAGGTTATCAGATAGGTACCATAGTTTGTCAAAAATATGATGCATTGGCGTCCCTACCATAAGCGCATCTCCCTTGTCTATGCATTGGCGTCACCGTTATAAATTTTGAAAATGCAGGCCTGCAATGATTGAGACACTTAAAAAATAAGAATGTCACGTCAGTTGCCTGTAACTAAGAAAGCTCAAATAGTCATTCAACCAGAATTGAAGAAGGTTGGAAAATTCGTGAAGTTGCGCAGCTTTATAACAGAATTAAAAAAACGATGATAAAAATATACAACGCTGGGAGCAAGAGGAACCAGAGACGATAATCAGAGAAGGCGACTCCCCGTGTGCCTGGAAACATACAAAGGCCATACTTATACACAAGAAAGGTGAAGACCCTACGACGCCGGCAAGTATAGGCCGATCAGCCTGCTGTCGAGCCTGGGGAAAATCGCATACTCTCCGATATTGTATAACATTTATACTTTATATATATATATTTATTCCGCGAGATAGATTTACGTAGCTCTATCTTTTCGCTGATGATACAGCAATTAGTTCGGCTCCTAAATCACCGCGCACTATCATCAGCCGGAAGCAGCGTCACGTAATCAAGCTGGAATGACTTGTCGTGTTACACAATTACAGGCTGTGCAGTTGTGTTTACGGGTTGCGGGACTGCTGGACTGCGGGACTGCCTGTGACCCCGGGAATTGCTTCCGGACTGGCTTTGTTGGCGTTTCTAATTGATACCTGACAATAGGGCAGGTCTATTATCCGCTTGGTTGGTCTTGGTTACGGTCAGCATTACTTTGTTTACTATCACACATCACTAACAACTTTTACTTTTATCATGTATACCTTAACACCACTAACCGACGTAGCGTTTTAGGCGACGACTGCAGGATCGGCATGCGGTGCTCTGTTGGTTCTTAAACAAAAGGCAACTTGCTTCTATGAAATCAGTCTTGTATATTCTCTCTCATTAATCATATCTATAATTATTATACCAATAATATAATTAGTTCCTACGTGATACTATAACTTTAACTTATACCCACTTGAACCTAAAGTTCTATTTTCTATAATAATAATAAATGGAGATTCGCCTTGATATATAAAATAGTATAATACACTACAGTAGGGCTAATCATCCATCACAGGCTTTTGGCTTGGAAGATTTGCCTGAATCCCGCCAAGACGAAGGTCATCTATTTTTCAAAACACACCATGCGCAGGCCTGCAACAAAGGGGGGGGGGGACTTATATTTATTTATTCAACACTACAATACACTACAGACCACAGTTTCAAATGGTATATTTAAAAAAAAAAAACAGTAAACAAGAACTAACAGTACTTAGAGAATAAGTTAAAAAATCAATTCACACAATTAACAATAATTCAGAGTCATAAATATACACAGTCTTCCCTTTTCCCACTAGTACAAGTATTCTAAATCTCTCAAACAGCCCTATCGTCAATAAAATGTCTAATTTTGTTTTTAAAAGAAAGCATAGAACAATTGTTATTAAAACCTTGTTGCACAAATAGGGTAAAATTGTTCATTATACGATTTGCAGGGCTATTCCTTCCGATGTCCGTACGGCTCTGATTCACAGAAAACAAATTGGCCTGTCTCGTCAAACGACATGGTACTCTAAAGTTAAGCAGAAACAAAAGTTCCGAGCAGTCCATCAAGTTGTTCAAGATTTTATGGCCGAAGACCAGGGTGAGCCTTATTCTGCGTATCTCCAGGCTATCCTCCTCTACAAGGCTCAAGCGATCCCTATAAGAAAGCGTAGAACGATCAATCCTCAGTCTATGCAACAGAAAGTTCATGAACCTCGATTGCACCCGCTCAATCCGTTTAATGTGGACCTGATATACAGGAGCCCAGACCACACAACAATATTCTAGATGACTTTGCACCAATGCATAGTACATTTTCTTTAATGTCTCGACATTTTTAAACTGGCAGCATTGTCTCATGACAAAACCAACAAAACCAGACATCTTGAAGGCCTTTGCAATTATGTTATTAATGTGGCTGTTAAATCGTAGACTGCTATCAAATACAATACCCAATTCATTAATTAGTTCTACTCTATTAATTGGTGCTCCATTGATCCGATAAACAACATTCAGAGGTTGTCTTTTTCTTGAAAACAATATTATTTTGCACTTTTCGCTGTTTAGGGTCATGCTATTATTGAGACACCAATCATACAGTTTTGAGACTTCACTCTGCAAAAGGGCACAGTCGTTTTCATTCGCAATATGACGAAATATTTTCAAATCAAAAGCAAAAAACAAATGATGGCACTGTTCGAAAACAAAGGATAGGTCATCAATGAAAATCAAAAATAATACAGGACCGAGGTGAGATCCCTGAGGGACACCGGAATGTGTAGTGATCTTCTTGGACAAAGTATGGTTAAATTTAACATATTGAATTCGATTGTGGAGATAGCTATCAAGCCAGGAAAGTAAAGGACCACCAATACCATAGAAACTCAATTTTTGCTGTAAAATATTATGATCAACTCGGTCGAAGGCCTTTCCAAAATCAAAATAAACACTGTCAACCTGTAAAGCGTCATCAAGAGTAGAAGAAATGAAGTAACTGTAAGTACATAAATTAGTTTGGCAAGATCTACAAGAAAAGAAACCATGTTGATTTTCTGAGATGACACCTTTAAATCAAGCAAAGATTTATTTACATCTGAACGCTTTCCATCTTTGAACAAAGAGGTGACGACGGAAAATTTCCATATTGTGTAAAATATACCGACATTTAGAAAAGTTTGATAGATAAAACTAAGTGGTAGAGATAAAGTCGGACTGCAATTTTTTAAAAATACGGGTGGAATTTTATCGAAGCCTTGATTAAAGGCTGAACTGGAGGTTCAATTCAATTAATAGAGTAAAGCTTGCACAGACGAAGTAGACTTTGTAATAGGTCTAATGTCAACCTCTTCAAGGTATTGGTCAGGCCGGTTCTCACTTATGGTCACCTTCGTAGTGCAACATAAACAAAACGGAGCTTAATATGTTTCAGGTAATACAAAACAGGGGGTCGAGAATTATTTTAGACGTACCTAGATACATAGTAAACCGCGTAATTCACCAGGACTTTCATATGCAAACGATAAATTAATTTTTCTCAAAAATTATAACAGACCATTACGCACGCACCGACAAATATCGACAACCCCACTTATTACAATAGACTCACACACGAGATCTAGACAAACTACCGAAAGACTAGCTCCCTGTCGGTCCAAATCCATAGTAGCCAGGAACAATAACAAAATTAACAGAGAAGACGCCAAAATTATGCAGCACACAATTTTTATATCCAATACACACGAATAACAATAATCAATTGTTTGGCAATTGGAATTTCACAATTCTACAAGTGACAAGACCTAAACTGTTTTCGATAAACCAATAGAAGTCGAAGGAACGTTCCTGACTTAAAAACCCAGGGAAGATCTCATGTGAAAAGAAAAGTTGGTGGTCGTCACAGACTCTCAAACCCTGAACAGAATGAAACTTTTTTGGTGTGCATATCCATTTGGAACAGAGTTAAAAAACCGACCAGTAGCGAAATAATTGATCCTCAGGGTAGAACAGCGGCAGGCAAGAGTAATTTTTATATTAAATTATGTATACCGCGGCCCAAAATTTTTAAACACGGTCATATTTACCGCCGAAAAGTCTACTAATAATGGCCAAATTCGTGTTTATCATCCAGACAATAGCAGGTTTGACGAACGCTACACAAGCTCCATTGCCAGAGACGCGCCGTCCATATGGGCAAGGTCGTGCGGCGCACGACGGCGCCAAGGCCTTAAAGGCGCCAGGCCTTCAACACAAATTAACATAAAACTAAAAAAATCATGAATGAATACCGGTGGTAACAATACATTGTGCGCCAGCACCGACCACCGGTCGGCGACCAGTACCAGTGGTAAAATTTTACTACTCCTCTTCCTGTGGGGGCGCGAAAATCCGCGTGCGTTCGGCGCGCTGGTATAAACTTGCAAAATTTTGCGTGTTCGAAATCGATGTAGCAGAATAATTTGTCATTATTGTCTTGATAAGCGCATAAGACGTATACAGTGCCTTATTTGCTATTACGTATCTACCGCAATTGTGAAAAATAATTACAAATAAGGTAAGTAAATGATTAA
This sequence comes from Polydrusus tereticollis, assembly GCA_963920685.1. Classification (NCBI taxonomy): domain Eukaryota; kingdom Metazoa; phylum Arthropoda; class Insecta; order Coleoptera; family Curculionidae; genus Polydrusus; species Polydrusus tereticollis. The sequence goes on along the minus strand of OY987329.1, from coordinate 84,261,372 downwards.
AGTAAATTATTGAACAGGGATGTAAATAATTGTTTTTCTTTTTAATAGCTTTTGTTTATGAAACAAATAAGGCTTAGTGTTTAATATCTTTTATTGGTCCAGAGAAGAAAAAAAGAAATTGTCTGGTTACCAAAACTTGCTTAACAAGCGAAAACGGGAGATTAGATCCTGATACGTTTCAGTCAGTGTCGGTACCATCATGTTCAAGTAAGCAAGACGAATTATCCGAAAAAGCGCCCCTTTCTAACGATCCAGGTCTTTGGCCGAGTGTATTGTCACCAATCCAGGTGCAAGAACTTGTCGAAAAAGGTTCAATGCATTATCAAAATAAAACTATGTATCCTAAAGACAAAAGTGGACGTAAGTTTTCCGATATATATTTTATCCGAATTTTGTTAAATTGTGAAAAGGTTCAGAGTCATTGGTTGCTATATTTTATTGAGAAAAATGCAGTTTTCTGCTTCTGCTGTAAAATATTCAATGACCCCAACCCCAACGATCCATTGACTTTTAAAAACACTAAATTAAGTAACCAAGACGGTTTCACTAATTGGCATCATTTATGCGAACATTTGAAAATCCACAAAAAAAGTAAATCTCATTTTCAAAATTTACGTGTCTGGTCAGATTTACTAGAAAGATTAAAACTAATCGAACCGTTGATTCGGAAATGCAAAATTTATTAAAAAATCAAACTAAACATTGGCGCAGTGTCATTGAAAGAATAATTTATACTATTCAATTTTTGACTAAATAAAACTTCGCTTTTCGTGGTCCTAGTAACAAGTTATTTGAAAGAAATAATGGATATTTTTTAAAATGTATAGAAATAATAGTAAAATTTGATACAGTCATGTCTGCACATATTAAGAGATCTCAGAAAAATATTCCACCTTATCTTGGAGATAAAATTCAAAACGAAACCATTAAATTAATAGGTGACAACATAAGAAATAATATTTTAGACGAAGTTAAAGAAGCAAAGTATTTTTCTATATTACTTGATTGTACTCCTGATGTGAGCCGCCAGGAGCAGATTTCTGTTTGTCTAAGATACGTTAATTTAAAAACAATAAATTTAGTGTCGAAGAACGTTTTTTAACATTTCGTCCTATGAATAACCAACTTTTTACTAAAAACTTTGGAGAATTATGGTTTAAACATTTATAATATGCGCGGCCAAGGTTATGATAATGGTTCAAATATGTAGGGTAAACATTAAGGTGTACAAAAAAGAATTTTAGACATTAATCCACAAGCAATGATTGTACCTTGTTGTAACCACAGTTTGAACCTTGTTATAAACGATGCTGTGAAATCCAATATTTCTAGTATAAATTTTTTTTCAACTGTTCAAGAATTATATAACTTTTTTTCTGCCTCAACCAATCGGTAATCTGTTTTAAAAAGTAACATTTCAAGTCTGACAATAAAGTCTTGTCAGATACTAGATGGTCTAGCAGGATTGATGCAATAACCCCTCTAATCTTGACAATACTACAAAACATCTAGCTACCTCCCTAGGTAATAAAATTAAAAATTATGAGTTTGTGGGTATGGTTGTCTTGTGGTTCAAGATTCTAAGTAAAGTGGATGTTGTTACTAAGATTCTGCAATCAAAAACATTTAATATTTCCCAGGCTTGCGAAAGTTTAAATAACCTCAATGAATTTGTAAAATAATATCGATCTGGCAAAGGCTTCAGTGACTTATTAGTAGATGCCAAAGAACTAGCTTCTTGCTTAGAAGTTGATGCAAAATTTATATCCGCAGAAATTTCAAGGCAACGAAAGATTAAAAAACAAGTTTCTTACGAAGGAATGCTAGACATTACTCTTTCATCCGTACATGAAATATTTAAACTATTATCGTGTCATTCTGATGTTTTTAATGTTTGTGGAATGTTGAGGATTTCGGCAAATGTTCTGACCAAGATCAATTTAATTTTTGTAAAAAAACTGGAAGAAACCTTAACTTACAAAGATCGAAACGAGAAAGATATAGACGGAACAGATTTTTTACACGAATTACAATTTCTGCAAAATGGCGACAAAAACGCGACGTCTGTAGTAGAAACACTTATTAATACGTTGCAATAAATAACCTAGCCCACTCATTTCCAAACATTACGATTGCATTGCGCATATTATTAACCATTCCAGTTTCTGTAGCTACAGCCGAGAAGTCATTCTGTAAATTAAAGTTGATTAAAAATTATTTACGATCTAGAATGGACCAAGAGCGGTTAGAAAATCTTGCTATCATTTCTATAGTCTGACTTTTTTAAGCAACTTAAAATGGAAAATCTTGTTAATAAATTTGCAAAAAGTAAAGCTAGAAAAGTTCAAATTTTGTAAGTACTTTCTGTTTGTCACAAATAAATAATATAGACTAAAAAGTATAGATTTTTCTTCAAAAATTTCAACGATCAACTATGAGAGAAGGGTGGTAATTTTAGCTCAATATTATAATATTGGTTAAAGGCTCCTATTATTATTTCGCACGACGGCGCCGAAAATACTTGGCTCGTCCCTGTCCCTTGCTTTCAGATTTGGAAACAGTTAGATGAAGTTATTTGTAAATAGTTATTGAATCACATATAACGCGTTCATTTAGGGAAAATATAGGGCGCAACGTTGTCAATTTCATCGAAAAAATCGTCAACTATATCTAATATCTTTTCATTTTTAGATAGATCATATAACATACTTTCCACAGATTTACATTTTGTAGACCTATTGGATTTAACTCTTTTAATGAAATTATTTAGGTCGTTGAGAAAATTCAAAACTGTGTGATGTTATTTTATTTGTTACAACTTTTCTTCTATTTTTGATAATGCAGTGTCCAATATTAAAAAATAAAAATTATTTTTGAATTGGTCTTCTAAATTCTTTGGAGCCTCTTCTTTACATTCGTAGTTTTTAGTTGTTGAGATTGACAGGCTTAAAATTAATATAGTGCAAATTATCCGGGTGCGTGTATTTATGGGCTCAGGGCATAAACGGGTATTTTCCTACAACCTGACAAAAACCGCCCGCACCGACGCGATGCCGACGATGCGACCCGACTTGATGGGATGATGGGTTAAAACGTGTTATAAAATAAAAACGAACAATGTATTTCCCAACTGGTTGCGACGTGGAGTAGCGTTTTTAAAACAAATGTCGTTTTGTTTATGTCCAGTTATACGTGTAAAGTACATTTTACACGTTTAATAATGCAAATTAGTTTTAAAATTATTTTATTTAAACGGGCGGCTATTGCCGCCCGTATGCCCCGCACCCCTGGCACCTTCGGATTGGAACGGCCCTGAATAACGTTATATTTCAACAAGATACCTAATAATTGTCCTATTAAAAAATTGACTTCAAACTAATAGTGTGGCAGTGTTGCCATGGTCCTTTTATAGTCCCGATATGATTGTCATCGAAAATGTTTGGGGCATAAATGTAAAAAAAGTGTATAAACTAAATTTTAGGCTACAAAATTCAAATGAATTATGGGAAAAAATTTCAAAAACGCTGTAGGGAACTTGATGCCAATATTATATAAAATATAATTCAGTCAATGCCGATTAGATTGACTAAAGTTATAGAAAAGAAGGGTCATATGACCAAATATTATATTCTATTTTAAACGTATTCGTTAATGCTGTTTTTGTTTAAAATTTTGAACTACTCTGGTATTATGATTTTTCAAATATATTTTTTATTAAAATTTTCCTTCTTTATTTTATTGACGCCACACCAATGGATGACTTTTTGATAATCTATATATCTACAGGGTGGTGATAAAGTTTGGAATAATAGGAATATTTCTGGACAGGTTAACTTAAAAAAAAAACGCTCAGACACTCTGATTTTTATTTTTATTTCTGCATTTTTTTGCTAATACTAGAATATACAGGGTGTTACATAAATGAATTATCACGTCAATGTCACTTTTTGTAAATGGAGTATATATGTATATTATTTCATTTTTTGATTCTACGCAAGATTCTAAGCAGATTTCGTTTATGATGTCCTATACCTATCTTCAACTGTTTACGAGTTATTGACAATTGAAAATTAGACATCTTCAATATAAATAAAAATATGAATTGAATTGTTTGAGCGTTTTTTTTTTAAGTTAACCTGTTCACAGATATTTCTATTATTCCCAACGTTATTTTCATTCATATAGGGTGTCTCAAAAAATCAGTATCAATTTCAAGTTTGTTTTTATAAACGAAATGACACCGCCTTAAATTTTAAACATATTATTTTATTTAATTAACAATATTTACAATAAAGGAATATGCCTCCTATTTTAATAAATGTTGGAAGTGGTATCCATTCACAGCTCTACAATTACCCAATCTATCCACAAACTCTCTTTGGACGTTAGTAACAATATCTGGGGAAATTCCACTCGTATATAAATAGTCCCATTTAAAATGTCAAAAATCGTAGTTTGCTGTCGGATAAAAAGGAAGGAAGAGGAAATGTAACTGGATAAAAAAATCGGATATATTTTCTGCTCCTCCAATCGTTACCGTGGTAACAATTGCATTTTAAACTAGTTATTAATTCATCTGTCAGGCAATTGTCACAAATACTAAATAATTGTTTAAGCTGTTTTAAAGTCGATTTTTAAATAAAAAAGAATTTTTTAACATGCAGCGGTTTGGGACAGTTGACGAAAAGGAAATAAATAACGAAATAGAAAATTCCATTCCTATTCGTTGAATTGCCTTACTAAATACCATTCGAGCTCAAATTATGAGCCTGATATTTTTTATGCTTAGTGTTCGATACCAAGCATAAAAAATATCCGGCTAAATCTGAGCTCTTATGGTATTGCTTGTGGTAATTTGCCGTATCGTAGCTCTTATTCTTATTTTCAAGTCTTCTAAATTTTGTTGTTTGTTTATTTTTGTATACCTCTCTCTTTAACGTAGTCCCATAAGAAGAATTTGAGCGGAGTTAAATCGGGTGACCTTGGTGGCTCTATTTTACCCCGTCCGCCTCTCACACGATGATGAAACGTATTGTCCAAATATCTTCGAACATTTGCGCTAAAATGGGCAGGAGCTCCATCTTGCTGAAACTAAAGTCTATCATCAAACGTATTGTTGGAAACAATATCCAACACCTTTTTTAGATTAAATCTATTTTTAGGTTGGCAATCCTGCAGAATTGCCTCCCCATTTTTATACGCATCGGAAGTGTCAAAAATTGTATTGGCACGACTGGTGACGCGAGATCACTCTCTCTCGTTCGCGAGGAGGTGTGAGCATGTGCTCAATAATATGTTTTCCTAAAGTTATTTTATATAAATGTTACAAAAACTAGCTCTGCCTTTTGGGCATCTAAGTGAGCTCTGGTTTCTTACCATCTTACACCCAACACCCAACCGTTATGTAAATAGTGTTCAGTGTTCCTAAACAAGTGTAAATAAAAAGTGTATATACGTTCAAAGATGAGTTTCCATTTTGTTTCCCAATCAGAGTATTCCCGGATTTCAGTCTACCTAAACTTTTAATACAGTCCACTTTAAAGATCGAAACTATCCCTTTATGTGTTTCGCACACGTATCTGGAACATCTTGATTTGGAAATAGTGTAATTGAGGCAGGTACAAGTTCTTCAATTCCCGCCCAAACATTAATTTTCTCCCTATACTGCGTATGACCCTCTCTAAACCATTGTGGATTTTCATTTGACCAATAACGAAAATTTTGCTTATCTACTTCCCCATTAAGGCAAAATGTGGCTTCATCAGAGAAAATCACGTTTTTTACAAAATTATTATTATTTTGGCAGATATCCATCATTACCTCACAAAACAGATTCCTTCTGTCCGGATCATCGTCATATAGCTCTTGAACTATTTTTATTTTATAAGGACGCCACTTTTCTTTTCTTAAGAACTTCACAATAGCTGAATGATCCACATCAATGTTGTCTTGGTTTGAAAGACATCTAGTACTTGAATGAGAATTTTCTTCCAGCGACATTAAAATATCAATTTTAGTGTCTTCAGGGATGCCTAGTCGTCCTGAACGCGGCTTGTCTCTGACATGTCCGAAATTATTAAATTTATTTATTAATTTACTTATTTATTTATTATTGAACATCTCACACACTTCTTCTTGCGTTCGAGTTTTATCTCCACAACCAACCATAATGTGGATCCCGATTCTTTGCGTTTCTGTTAAGAACATTATGATAAAACAATACAAATAATCAAATAATCACAAGGCGTTTATCAAAAAAGTGAATTAGAATGACATCAAATAACATCACTATGAACGCCAGATATTGGTAACCATGCTAACGTCCAAAAAGAGTTTGTGGATAGATTGGGTCATTGTAGAGCCGTGAATGGATACCACTTCCAACATTTATCAAAATAGGCAGGCATATTACTTTATTGTAAATAATGTTCATTAAATAAAATAATATGTTTAAAATTTAAAAAAGTGTCATTTCGTTTATAAAAACAAACTTGAAATTGATACTGATTTTTTGAGACACTCTATACGAATGAAAATAAAGTTGGGAATAAAAGAAATATCTGTGAACAGGTTAACTTAAAGAAAACGCTCAAACAATTCAATTTATATTTTTATTTTCATTAAAGATGTCTAATTTTCAATTCTCAATAACTCGTAAACAGTTGAAGATAGGTATAGGACATCATAAACGAAATCTGCTTAGAATCTTGCGTAGAATCAAAAAATTAAATAATATAAGGGTATTCCATTTACAAAAAGTGACGTTGACGTGATAATTCATTTATGTAACGCCCTGTATATTCTAGTATAAGCTAAAAAATGCAGGAATAAAAATAACGTGTCTTAGCGTTTTTTTTTTAAGTTAACCTGTTCAGAAATATTCCTATTATTTCAAAATTTATCACCACCCTGTATAAGCTCCAATAGAGAATTATTAACACCAGCCGGTTTACGCAAATGTGACGAGGGTCGCTCACGTTCTAGTTCTAGAACAACTTCTTTATGAATTCAATTGTAACTTCAATTACAAATAAATTAACGAAAGAATACTAACTATACTCCGGTACCAAAATAATTGGCAGTGACTCTTTTTTACCGGGCTGTGAAAGCAGTGGCGGCTTCTCCTATGAGGCAAGTGAGGCAGTGCCTCACCAATGATTTTGCAAATTAAATAAATTACAAATTTATATTATTTTACTATTTGCATAATTATATCCATTATATTTAATATTAATATTTGGCTTCATAATAAATCAGTAAAATGCGGGCCTGCCGTCAATCTTAACGCACTTCGGTAGAAATATCATCCATCTCATTTCTGCATGCGGTCGTATATGGTCGAGACAGGCCGGCCTCGCGCTTCCTTGTCTTTCATTGTCCGTTGCGTGTTTTGTTCTTATATCATGCCTGACGTGCCTCGCGCTTCCTTGTCTAGCGTATTAGTAAAAATATCTAATGTGCTGTATGATACCGTAATAGTCCAGTCGAATCTACCTTTAAGTAGCGCATAAAAACATTATTTTGAGGCGAGCCTAACGTAAATTTAATGCGACAGCGACGGGACTAATCTATTAGATGCAACGCCGACGCGCCGGTATTTGGCGACATGCTATTTTAAGATTAACAGGTTGTTCGTTGAAAGTTTAGAGTTAAGAGAGAGTGCATAATGCGTGGGCAGTGATTTTTCTAAAATATTAATATTACATTACTTTTATTACTTATTAGTTTATTTGTTTTGTGCTTATTAGCGAAAAATGGATTTAACTTTTTGTGCTTTGTGCCTATTTTAATTTAAATTATGAATCCCTCTCACAATATTGTTTTGTCTTTGCTTGAAACCCCTTTCTCGCGACGACCTGATATAGAAAAACGGCAAATTTTGGAGAGTCGACCAACACCAAAAATAATGGCAGTTTTTAGCAAAAAGAGACAGGGTAAGCAATATTCAAGAGCTTTTCAGGCAACTTGGTACGAAACCTATAAGTGGCTGTGCGGAAGTATTTATAAGGAAAGCTTATATTGTTGGCCTTGTATTTTATTACGCAGCGTAAAAAACAATTGGAGTTCAGGAGGTGGGTATTCTGATTTAAAAAAAAATTTCACAGGCGGTAAAATCACACGAAAGTTCCAAAGAACATATTAAGAATTCTGTGGCGCTTACGAAAGTACAGCAAAATAGAGACACAATAGCGGGTGCACTGAGAGAAATTGACCCTGACCTTGCAAATTGAATATTTTTCTCGTGAAACCTAGTATTTCAAAATAATTATATTGCTGGTTGAATTCCTAACTATTCATTTTAAGCCAATGACCTTGAAATCGCGAAAAATTTTCGTCTGCGGCGCTATTTTGCAGCCTCACCCCCTTATACACCCACGAGCCGCCACTGTGTGAAAGACGTAAGAGGAACGCCAATTCCAGAGGCGTGTCATTTTAAACAATAATAATTCAAAAAATATATGAATTTTTTGTTTATTATTATAATATATTTACATTTGCTATAATAACTATAATATAACAAATTAAACTGAAAAATAAATTAAGCTTTTACATTTGGTGATCTAATGAAGTAATTAAAGAAGCTAAATTACGCAGGTATAAAATCCAAAAAGAATAATAAAGCAACGGTATATGTTATTTTCATGTTGTTTTTATTATACTACATAATAATAGAAACATATAATAGTGGATTAAGGGCAAAACCTAAACCTAAATTATAAATGCTTATAAGTTTCCTAACTATTGTTACCTAATGAACGCTAATTGATAATAATTTGACAAATTATATCTCACGCCAACATTAAAAAGTGTTATAATGAAAATACGTTACAATTTTAAATTCATTATTACCATTACAGCGATTATTCACTATCTGACGATGAAAACATTTCATTACTGTCGCTACTGCTGTCATCTGCAGGATTTATAATAATAGGTTCTACCATGACTTCAACGCGTACATCTAAGTCCCACATTTTTTTATCTACGCCCTCGACATGTAATACGCACTTATGCCAATTCTTTAACATCTTTTAGGTTAAAAGTTTTATTTTCACGCGCCACTTCGCGTCTTATCTGTGCCCATATAAGCTCGATTAGATTTAGTTCACAATGGTAAGGCGGTAAACGTAATATTGTAACACCTCGTTCACGAGCCATTTCATTCACTACATATTTCGTATAATTTTTTTTGTGAAGTCTTCCATGATCGAGCAACTGCACTTTTAGCACTTCTTCGCCAAATGCAATATTTGTTTCTTCAAGCCAGTCAACATTCCTTCCTTTTCGCCACGCAGAAGCTGGCAAAGCTTTCACCCGACGGCTGTGGTATGGTACATGACCCATCATGATTACCGACCCACGTTTAATACGCGGTAAGATGGATTTAAACCAATCTTCAAACATTCCCGAGGTCATATTCTCATGATAATCACCTGTTTTACAAGATTCAAACACGTTTGACTCACCTTCAAGAAAACCAGAATCCCTCCCGATGTGGGTTATAATTAACCGACGACCTTTTCCTGAAGGAGCTTTCAATCCAGTGGACAGTCCATTGATAAAGGCGTTACGTGCATCTTTAATGTTGAGATCTTGCCAAATGTAATTCACAGTATGTCCTTCAATTAACCATGTCTCGTCCGTAAAGTAAATTCTTTTCCCTGCACAGCGACATTGTTGTATTTCTTCTAGATACTTTCTGCGCCACAATACGATTTCTTCCTTTTCCGCCCGAAGACTTTTGCGATTCCGTTTTAAGAATTGAAAATTTAATTATCGTAGTGTACGCATTAGAACTCTTCCTGAAATTTTTTGCATATTTTTATCCCTTTCAATTTCGACAGAATTTTTTTTTTTAATTCGGAAAAAAGATGCATGCACTTTCCGACGAATGGATAACTTTATTGGCTGATCAATAAAAATCTTTTTCCGTCCTCTTGTTTCCTTCTGATCGGACACTTTAGTATTTCTATTGTCCTTGATAGTTCTATAAACAATACGGCAAGATGTCTTAGTTAATGTGGAACAAAGTTCTGCTGCATCAGTGAATGATATTCCACTGTGTGGACTTAGAATTCCCTCATACACATTTTTTACCATTGTACGCTCCCCAGGTTTTAACTGAAGTCGTTTTGTAACTTCTTGGTTACTATCACTTGAAGAACTCGCCTGCATTATAGTATTTGCTGTTTTGAATAACCACTAAAATAATAAAACTCAATTGCTAATATCTTCTTGATTGAAACTTGTCTAAGACACTGAACGTTGGTTAGAGGCGATAAGAAAGCGTGCGAACGCCTTTAAACATGGGTTTTTCTTACCTGCGTTGCCAAATTAAATAAAACAGGTCCCGTAGGGCGAAATGGCCCTGAATGACATGCCGATTTCGGTAAGTTTTATGAAAATTTTAGTGAATTATTTATTATTACCTTTGTTTTGAAACATATACAGAAATAGGGAAATAGATGCGCATACTTAAATTTTATTCTCTAACTCACATCTGACGGGATTATTACACTTTAGACATAATACATTCTTAGAAAAAAGAAATAATAGGAGTTAAGTCCGATAAGCGAGCATCTCATTCAACAGCTCCTCGACGACCAGTCCTACGCCAAGAGAATTCATTAAAATAGGGTTACTAACAGCTCCGCCATAGTACACCGGAGCTATATCTTGCTCAGACCTCATCAAATTCTTCAGGATTTTCCTATAATACCCATATTTTTCAGAAAACCTACCCAAACTTTAAGATTCTGAGGAAACTGAGTATTACCTTTGGGTACTTTTGAATACATCGTCACAGAATTAGGTTATCTGTGACATCGTATAAAAGCAGACATCAGCCTCAATATCAGAGACATACTCGGGCTTTCAACAATTGGCGAGCAACGACTCTACTTATCTACTTATAAGAATATAGCGAACAAAGAACTCATCAATGACTCGCATAATGCTCTTGATATGAGGCAATCAAAACTTCTGATGGAGAAGTCCAACCTGGGTCGACAGGGGCTGTCAAATAATTTTGTACATTTATTCTCGAGTAATAACTGAGAAAGTTTCTTCAGACAACACGCTTAAATGCAGAATTATCTGATTATTTCTGATGGACGAGTGGTATTCGGTGGAATATTTCACGAAAAATCGTATTTCATATTTTAAATTAATAAATCCATTGTACAATAATAACATAACGAACAACAAATTTATCAAAAATGTACCTTGTGTATGTGTATGTATATTAGGAATAAAATGTGTTTCCACTAAAAGTACAATTATAATACTTATCAATGTGATTTTGTTTTCAGGTGGCCGCGGTCTTTATCAGAGACACCGATAAAGGTAGTTGCGGCTGTTGCAGCTGAAAAAATTCTTCAAAATGGGTAGAATTACTATCTTTTATCACCGCAACTGTGTTTTCATGGTAGTTTTCATACATTTGAAGAGATTTCGCATTTGAATAGCTGGTAATTTGAATTACCTGTTGTTCGCCAACTGTTAATTCAGTCCAGTCCAGCTTTTTTAGCTTCCCGGCTTGTACATTTACTTAACTCGTTTTTTCCGACATACATATTCTTGTACCATTTGCCGCTACACTCACAATAAAGATTGAATGTCAAAAAGAGGCGGTAATTTCTTCGAGACGTCAAGAAATACTCCCAAGGGGACCATTCCGCCGTCCAAAGACCCTAAAATCCTCTCACCAAACTGAAACACTGTTGTCTGAGTCGACCTGCCCTTTAAATATCCGTGTTTAGCCCCGTTAAGAAAATCTTGCGTTAACATAATAACTCCATAATACGGTTACCCATTACCCGCTCAAAAATTTTTGATAATGATGGAAGCAAATTAATGGTAGGTACGGTAGTTTTCTAACTGTGTTTCATCGCCTTTTTTAAATATAGGGACTAATATGGCTAGTTATAGTTGGTCAGGAAATAATCCGTTTTTTAATGTATACTATGTAAATTATGGGGTCCATAATTGGTTCAATCAAATACTTGATTAGAGAAGTTGATATTTTTTATCGTGTCCACAACTAAATTTGTTTTTTAGATTATTGACTATATTTAAGATATTTTGTAAGTCTGGCAATTTTATGGGAATCGTCTCAGGGCATCGCTCCATTTCAGCAGAGTATGACATATTTTCTAGGTAAGTTAACAAATTGGGAGCTGCGGTTGATATGTTATAAGTGTTAAAATCGCTTGCAGCTTGTAACAAGTTGGCCTTTGTATGTATTTCGCATTTCTTGTTTGTACCCTGAATCTCATTAACTACTTCCCACGCACATTTTGATTTATTCTTAGATGTACTAAATTTATTCACAAAATGTCTTTTTTTAGAGTATTTAAATAACTTTCCTTCACTATAAAGAATTCTGTATGCCCTATTATGATTTTTGAACATATACAAAACATTTAATTGATTTATACAGTCTCTGATCTCGGGATCATTCTGCCTATATTTACTTTTATTAAAATTTCTAACTGGTGTTTTATGCAATCGTTTTATTGTTTATTTACTAACGGCGCTTGAAGCGCATATATTGTGTTCCAATTTTGGGCTGTTATTTTTTTTAGAAACTTTTATTGATTAGAGTTGCAAAAATTTTTTTTTTTCAAAATTTAACTTGCTTCATTTATGACATTAAGTATTAGTTTTTGTGCGTTATGATCCGAAATGCGAGAATGTAGAACCTCAGCATGCAGCTCTTCATCAAAATTTGTTAGCATATTGTCAATACATGTTTGACTATTGGATGTAATTCTGGTGTATTCATTTAGGATTGTTGACGCCGCCTTTATTTGCTTGCGCCAAACATAAATTGTTTACTGCATTTCTCATAGGTTGCGTGGTTCAAAATATGTCAGTTGAAATAAAAGGTTTTTTTCTGACACAAAATATATCAATTTACTTCTGGTATTTCATTTACTCAACTTCACATCCGTTCTGAGTACCAGCAAATGCTTTTTACTCTTACTTATCATACTACTACTACTTAGTATGGTAACTACTTACTGCATTAAAATAGCTATACATTTTTACATCACTAACATTACATCACTAAGCAAACAATAATATCGGGATACACTACTGTATTCTTAAACCTTCGAGAATTTATCGTATCTACGAACTTGAGACTGCTTTTTACAACAGATAAACAGAACTCGTATCGTGGTATATTAACTACGTTATTCTACCTTCGGGCATTCACCGCGAATTGACGACGTTATTTCAACAGATAAACAGCACTTGAGTTGGGGTGTAATAATCACATTAATTACACCTTCGGGATACTACCGCGAATCTTCCAACCTATTTTATGGCTTGAATACCATAAAATCAACTAAACCCGCCCAAAATGCCGCAAGGAGACCCGTGTGCTTTTTTCAAAGGCTTGTACATATCTCTACTTATCTCTGGATATAACAATCATATTATTATATCATTGGGATAACACCGCGAACTGACCGACTTAATTAGTTGACTTAAGTGCCATCAAAAAATTAAAAACTCGCGTAAACCGTGAGAGAAACCATCTGCTTCCCACGCGAGCTGTTATAGATCTCTTCTGTACTTCTGTCCGCCCAAAAAGCTAAAAACACGTCAAGTCTTACTTGCGATATATCACCCTCTTTCTCGCACACAGTAACATTCTGTCATGCTGTTTCAAACCCTGCTTTTTGTCACGTAGGCTCAACACGTCGTTGCCTGGGCGACCGCTCGTTTTGTAGACAGCGAATTTTCTTGGGAATTAGTCTAGACAGCAACGTTGCCGTACTTTTTATGCATTGACTTGATACCCGCTTGTCCCTACCAAATTAAGCAACTAGACAACTAAACCTTTCTCCAACAGACATGTTTAACATTGTATAATTTTTGTTATGATTGGGATAGTGATGACATTACTTCTGACTTTTCTAAAAAAATATTTAAATCACTAGATGGTGGCCGATAAATTGAAATTACGATTTTTTTCTTGTTTCTGCACTTTAATTTACAACCGCAGCAAAATAGGTCATAAGGCATGCACCTCCCTCCCCGCCTCTCCATCCTAACTCAAAAGATAATATAAATAAAGTTTTTCCTTGTAGTCCATGCGGAGACTCTTCATTGCAGTTATTTACCAGCAATTTAAATCCATTGTATTTTAAAGCAACTGATCTTGATCTTTCTTTCCTTTTATCGAGCTCTCTCTGAAGTTTTGAATTTTTTGCATTACGTGCGATCTTAAATTGTATATCTAAAAATGGATTAAAACTAATTCCAAATTTTTTCATTGTCATTTTTTCGGGAACGTTCAAAATGGTTTTAATTGTATGTTCCTAGTATTCATCGCCGTTTTGTTTTCGCATGTTAAATGTCCAGTCTCTTAAAATATTCACTCTTTCATTTACCATAACATTTATATCTAGCGTAAATGATGTCTTCTCACAAAAAATCACAAACTGCGTCAATACAAACTTCTAATTCTTCACTGTATTCACAGACGCGCTGTTTTTATGAAATTTCTCTAAAGAGCGAGTTCCAAAACGTTCCATATCTTGAAATATAATATATTGATTTCTAATCAATTAACTTTTTAAATGACGCGCTAAAGCGCGGATTGACAAAAGTAAGTTTAATAATAATGTATTGGCGGTAACCGTGATTATATTTTAATATCCATATACCAGGATGTGCAAGGAAACCTCTAATTTTGTTGAAGAAAATATAATAATATATTTTTTGAATATTTGAATAATAATAGTATTTAGTTTAAGTATTAAATTGAAAGTACATAATGTTAAATAGAAAGGGTGGCCACCGAGGTATGCGAAATACTTACTATATGAATTATATGATTAATTTTAAGCAAAACTGATTATATTCATTTTTTCCGAATTCCTAACGCTTCTTGGTGGTGATTGCCCACTGCGATCTCCGGATCTCGACCCACTAGACGTTTTCATGTGGGGGCATGTGAAGACACTTACCCAATTAATGGAAAATCCTAATAACAGGGACCAACTCATACATAATGTACATGTAGCGTTCTATTAGGTTAATAACAGTATGGAGAACTATAACCTGGAATGAGAACTCCAACGGAGTATTGAGTTATGCATTGCACAAGGCGGTGGTCACATTGAGCAGCTTTAATCATTGCAATGTCATTACGCTTTTATTAAAATAAACCGCATTTTTTCCTAAGCCTTCTAGTAATTTAGTTCAATTTCAAATCCCGATGTTTCAAGAACCATTAGGATTTCAAGAAAAGTGAATAAAATAATTTTTGTTTAAAATTAATCATAGAATTCATATGCGCAATATCTCGCATACCTCAGTGGCCACCCTATAATGTATATTACTTTTTTTTTTGGCACACTGTATCTCGAAAAGAAAGCATTTCCAGACCCACATTTATATGACCTTTTTTTCTTATATTGACCTTTAGAATACCTCATTAAAATATTTCCCTTTCCTCCCGAAACACCCTGTATAAGAAAAACATGACAACTCATTGTATAAGTCGGATTCACGGCTCGTCTCGTCGTTCGACATTTGACAATAGACAAATGACAGTAACTAGCTGGACCAGTAACTTTGAAATATCCCCAACCCATCATAGAGCCGTAATTAGCCCAAAGCCCACTGACACTCACATGAGTGACATCGCCACGTGCTTTTTTTCTCGTTAAGTGTTTTGCTGTGTTTTTAATTGTTCTCGTGTGTTTTGTATTTAAATAACTTTATTAAAGACTTCTATTTTGGACGTACCTACCACCTACGTGTTTTGGTGTTTATTTGTTACGGAACGGTAAGTTAAATACATTAACCGCAAACTACTTTTATACGGTATTCATCTTTTTTAGGCGTAAAATGATAATGGATCATAATTATTGTCTTCCAAGTACCTCAATGGATAATATTCCTAAAGAAAACAGGGTAACGTTTATGCCCTGCAACTTTTTGACTCTTCCAAGGACGTTATCTTTTACCCCATTATTTATTATTAAATAAATTTAAAAAAATCATTATCTTGATAGGATTAGGGAGGAGAGTTTTCCATAAACAATTAATGAATATATTTTGTTGCATGCTACTCCACCCTATATGTATATATAACTATATAAACCCAATATGCTTACCCTATGGCCATGGCAAAGTCAAAAAGTTTTAAATACCTAGTCGTAAAATGATGTATAATTATTATTATAATTTTTAGAAAAAGGCGTTTTCTGTTTTACATGGCAATGAGTTGGCCCAAAAATTTGTGCAAAATGTTTATAATTATTTAAAGACGTACATCCTCAAATAAGCCCCATTCAAGTAAGTATTTTTTCAAATTTTTTTTCCCACATTTTATTTCTTAGTCCATTTATTTGCAAAAATGATATATTTGCTCATACCATTAAGTACTAAGCATAAATTGGTGTATCTATTTCTACCAGTGTGTCATGCGTCTGGATGAAACACGTGTATTTTTCTGTAATTTTAATATTTAATATAACGCCATATTGTTCGTAGGAAAACCAGTTACAATAAAGAAACTGCAAGACCAACTCCATCGCAAGGAAATGTATCTTGGAAGCATAAGCAGTCTCCTAAGGTTGGTAAAAAGCTTAGGCTTTTTCTATAAGAAGGAAGACAATCGCCGTGCGCTTATGGAAAAGCCATGTATTGCGGATAAACGGCGAAGATTTCTGTTTACGTACATGGAAAACGCTGAGCTTGGTCCGATAGAAAACCATGTGTTTTTCTGGACGAGACTTGGATTTTTTCTAATGGAACATTTAGAAAATCGTAGCAAGATGATAACATTAAATCTGTCAGGAAAGAATCTAGAGAAGGGTACAGGTCAATATACGAATTAATAAATATAAGTTAACCTAAGTAAAGGTACAAAAAACCATAGTCTTTACTCTACAAGACCAAAATGAAGACCCCCCTTCTGGAAATAAATTCTCTTAGTGAACACTAATCGTCATTTAATTTATATTTTTAGATACATTGTTTTGCATGCAGGGGGCGAATGTGGATTTATCGAAAATGCCAGGCTTATCTTTAAATCCAAATGCAAAACTGGTGACTACCATGGAGAGATGAACTCTGACAATTTTGAAAAATGGCTGTGCGAAACCCTGCCAAACTTAGAAGAGCCCTCCATAATAATTTTAGATAATGCTAGTTATCATAGCAGGCAAACTGCGAAGTGGCCCACAAAAAAATGGTTAAAGGCGGATTTACAAAGATGGTTAGAAGAGAAAAATATTTTATTTTCACCGTACGATACCGTCCAGGTTTCATGGCAACTCATCAATACAGTACAGTAATAATGTATAGTAACATTGCATAACATTTTTGCATTGGGCTTAAACTCACTGAAGTTCTTTTCTCGCCTTTTTCAAAAAATGCCGACAAAAAGTATAAATCGATTTTATGTTCCAAAAAAAACAATATAGAATGAACTAATATTATTTCCTTATATAAATGAATAGTAATAAATATATATCAGCTCTTAAAATATAACAATTTCTATGCCATTGCAGCCTATATTAATTTAATTTATAAAATTACAAAATAGCCTTGGTAGCACTAGTATTTTTTACTTGTAAATTGTAGATTGTTTATAATTAGAAATAAAAAAGTACTACATACACCTTTTTTCTTTCCCTTTGCTCCTACGCTGATTTCACCAACCTATATATTCCAATCCTCCAAAAAAAATTGCACATTTAATGTGGTTTACGTGCTTAACAAATTTAGCTTAGTCCAATCCTGATAAATCTGAAATTTAGTACAAGTAACCTACCAACCTACAAAAACAAAATAGACTAGAAGTCGACAGGGTGCCATTAGTGACACGTGACTCGTCCACCATCTTGCGAGACGGTTCAAGAATCCGACTATATATAGCAAATATGATGGATTTGTATGATTGTTAGTAGTACAGTAGTAGTACAAACTTAATAATTATGAATGGCAGCTACCTACTGTCAAATTATCGCTGTAATTCTTATGAAACTAACCACACGTCTAATGAGATTTTTTATACATTAGGGAAATATTAATTAGTACAGGATATTATTAATTTGAGCCTAAGTTTGACATTAGTTATCCTTCAAATTAACTTACTCAACACTATAACATTTATAAAACGTAATTGGTCTTAAATACAGTTCTTTTATATTCTATTCAATATGTATTACAGAGTTACGCACTATACACATCAAAACTCTTCATGACATTCATCCAACAACGGAAACGTGAAAAACGCATTTAAATAAAACTTTTGTGGCCCCCATCAGCGTGGCGTAACACCACGGGGCGCCAGCCCAAACGACTCATGACACTGACACCTCTGTCATGGTTCTTGATAGCCACTTTAAGTAATTCTACCTGAAAGCGATTGACCGGAAACTTAACATTTTTTCTGTTTACCTGTGTATTTATCTTGACATCTTTTTTAGTTATTGAAATACGTTTCTTATTTTTGTCCTTTTTTAAACCTCGGTTATAATAATCATGTTTCTTTGTTTCTGAATGTTTAAAATTAGGAGAAATCCCAAGTACAAATAAAAATAAATGGTTTAAATTCAATTTGCAGGTATATTTCCTGTCGTCAATACTGATATACAGGGTGAGTCGGGAGGAACGAACCAAAATCAAGGAGTGTATTATACATGCGATAACAATGTGAGAACCCCATGGGCGACTACATTATGCGCCTCTCAATGATCCTATCCTTAATCCTATATACATTTTGCGCCGTGGCTGAAATCAGGTAAATATTTGAATGAACAATATGCGCCTCTTTTAAATCTGATAACATTTATAAAGAAACCTCAATTTCTTAGGGTCCCCCATATACGAATAAATAAAAAACTATAAAAAATTCACTTATTATTTATTTATAGTTATAAAGTGTACAATTTTAACAAAAATTTTTTAGAATCATCTTACTTATTATAATTACAATTTTAACAAAAAAATTGTTTTAAAATCTTACATATTATAAAATATACAATAATAATTAACTAAAAATGTTTTATTAATTAACCAAATTAAAATTGGATATGCATTCAATAAAATGCATTCTACTTATAACATTATTTTTATATTGAATTATTACATTTTTTATGCTCTATAGCTTTTACATAAATTTCCATTTGAAATCTTTTTAAGACATCTATAAATTGAAATAGATTAGGATGAGGGCGATAAAAATTCGATTTTAAATTGGAATGGAAGGATTCACATAAATTGGTAGTTCTTAAAACCGATTCACTTGCTTCAGCCCACAAGGAAGGTGGAAAAGAAGCCTCATCACTAATATAGTTTTCTACTAAATAATCGCAATTTTTTTGTAATTTTTCGTTATTTGGTAACTTCTCAAATAAATCAAATGCTAAACAATCACCAACTTCATTGGGGTCTAAATAACGAGTGATTTTTAATTATTTTGCTCAAGGGAGGCCATGCATTTTAAAAGCATCATGGCCGTACTGCGTAGATAAGATGACATGATTGTTTTATGACATTTACGTCTTATTTGAATTCGTGTATTTGTAAAGCTTAAAAATTGGAGAAATTTTGTAATTTTTGCAGTTATTTGAAGGTAGGTTACTATTGCTTTAACTAATATTTCTCCGGGGAGTCGTCTTTTGACTATTATAAAGTGTTATTTGCAGGATATGATTTAA
The DNA here is from genome assembly GCA_963920685.1 of Polydrusus tereticollis. Lineage (NCBI taxonomy): Eukaryota > Metazoa > Arthropoda > Insecta > Coleoptera > Curculionidae > Polydrusus > Polydrusus tereticollis. Next base: position 84,241,678 of record OY987329.1, on the reverse strand, counting down.
TTTTTTATTTTTTTTTTATTTTTCAGCGTATCAAGTTTTGGTGAAGCTTTGTTGCCGGATTGAAAGTTCTACAGTAAAAATGGTTAGTGAAGCACAAAAAATTTTTATTGTTGAAAGTTTTTTTAGAAATGGAAACAAAATAGGCGGTGTGTGGAATTACTCTATGCATGACTGCTTTGATGAATTTCGAACCGAGTTTCCTGATGTTGCGGTGACCTTTCATAAATTTCGTACTGGGTCACAATACCTAATTGATAAATTTCGTCAGACTGGTTCTGTTCAACATAAAAAAGGGGCTGGAAGACCAACGAAACGATCGAATGAAGATTGAAGAAGCGCGACAAATTATGGAAAATAATCCTTGAACTTCTATTAGGCATTTATCTCAACAAATTCAGCAAACGGATTTATGCCACAGTACATGTCAAACACTTTTGAAAAAGGATCTGCATCTATACCCTTATCGTGTTACGGCTATTCATGAACTCCTTCCCAATGACGTTCCCCAAAGACTTAATTTTTGTGAATGGTTTTTAAACAATTTTCAAGAAGAAAATAGTGGTGCTTTTGAAAAAACATTTTTTACCGATGAGGCTTATTTTTATTTATCAGGCTATGTTAATTCACAAAATATGCGAATGTGGAATACGCAAAATCCGCATGTTTTTGTAGAAAGACCTCTTCATCCTCAAAAAGTTGGTGTGTGGGCAGCAATTAGTTCTAGAAGAATAGTAGGCCCAATTTACTTTGATGGCACAATTACAGCTGAGAGATATCGGATCGAAATTCTGACAACATTTATTAATGAGCTTCACGATGATGAATTGCGGGAAGGTTACTTCCAACAAGATGGCGCTACACCTCATGTAACCAGAGAAAATTTAAATTTTTTAAGTGAATTTTCTGAAAACAGAGTTATAAGCCAAAATACGCAACAAATATGGCCACCTCGTTCCTGCGATTTAACACCCTGCGATTTCTTCTTGTGGCCTTTTATAAAAAACTCCATTTATCGAACACCAATTGAGGATATAAATGATCTTAAACGAAGGATTTCAGAAAAAATTGCCGAAATTAATAATTCTCCAAACGTATTGGTTAATGTGTCTCTGAGGGTAAGAAGAAACATCAGAAGGTGTCTAGAAGTAGGAGGCGGCCATATAAAGTAGGCTTTCAAAGTAAGATAGCTCAGGATTTTATATTACATACCGTCAAAAAACATTATTTTAGGTTTTCAACGTGACAACGCTGCTTTCTTGCAAATTCGCCCTATGATTTAATCTACGCGCTACTGCTACACTATGTATACTGGGTCACAGCCGCCCTTGAGCAAAATAATTAATAATCACTCGTTATGTTAATCCGAATGTAGTCTGAAGCCATATTCCTATATCAGAATACTTATTTTGATATTCACCAGAGAGCCCTAATTTTTGAATTTTGCGATAGAAAGCTTGTCCGAGATGGAATCGGCCACCAACCCTTATAGATTCTGGGTACACATGGGTTACAGCAGAGAGAATAGCAATTTTAAAATCAGTAATTATATACTTGGGAGCTTAAATACTATTAATAAATTCGGTGCATTTTTCATTAAGTAATTTGAACAGATTTACGTAAGTAACTTTCTATTCATTTAGTACAAAAAACAAGTGGGATATAATAACCATTCTTTCCCCCATGGATTGTAAACAACTGCATAAAAAATTTTGTGCAATAAGTGAATGTATCTATACATTCTATCAACAGAACATAACATTTTCAAATTTGTTTCGCATGAGAATATTACAATTTTCTTTTCTTTATCATTTGCTATAACAAAATTTTCATTTCTATTGGTTTTTATGTTTAGTTTTTCTACAATATTTTGTGCGTCTTCCAAAGATTTTGGAAGTAGAGGCAGAATTTTTCGTCGACTAGTATAAATGCTACGCCTGGCAAAAGTTATTCCTAAAGTAGTAAGGTGTTTTGACTGACACAACTGGTTATTACTTACAATTTCTTTTTTTATTACTTTTGTCGGCTTTTCGCTGAGGTCTTGCACTGCTTTTCTCTTTACTGCACTGCACAACACATATGCTTCCATTGATGAACTATCTAAGGGTACATGATTGTGTTTTTCATATTCACGAACCACCAAATTGTCATGTCCAATTGTATAACATGCAGCTTTACAATTTTTTATACAGCATCGCCACCGTTTTTCACCACTGATTAAAACACCCACTTTTCTGAATTTAAAATTTTTAACAAACATAACTTCTCCGCCTTTTGTACTAACAATACTTGTATTTTTTGAATCCATCTTTCTTTTAGGAATAACTATCAACAAATGAAATTTTAAATAAGAAAGGTTCGATGAAAACATTCTTAGGTATAAACCTTAAAATGTCATTAACGGATTACTTATAAATGTTTCAATATTTTATTATGGGGGCAATTAGGGCTGAGGCGCAAAATGTACACAGGATTAAATTCAAATAACCTTCCGATTTTAGAGGAGATTAGTAGAGGCGCATATTGTATCTGCCGAACCCCATAAAATTATGTTCTTATCAGATTTTCTTTTGTTTTCGAGTTATAGCGTAATAACAAATAAACAAAATTAAATTATATATAAAAATGACATAAACGATGAAGTTTTTTCTGCGACACAAGGTAAGTCTCTCACTTAAGTATTCTCCTTTTTATCTATCATCTTTCCACGCTCTCTGATGAGCCTATTGTCGTTTAAGTTTTTCTTGTTTCACTAATGCTTTTTTCTATCTTTAATTTGCAGTTCTCACAATGTCCTTTTCTCTTCTACTAACTTAATTTTATCCCACTGATGATGGAGGTTTATGCCTCCGAAACATGTATGGTTTGACAATTTTACAATTGTTAAAATAAACTAGTGGAGCAGATTGGGTGTTTTACTTTACGTCAAAATTAAATATATAAAATAGAAATAAAGGTCTGTCTTTACCACCAAATAACTTTATTTGCCCCTCTAGGGTAGAAAACAAGGGTTATAGAAATACATAAAATGACGATGAATTAAATTAAATTTCTTAATGTATGTGTTGTACTAGTTTCGACTTTAGAGAAAGTCATCCTCAGCAACTAACCATTTAAGAGATTTTAATATGAAAAGAAGTTAAAACAGTTGGGGGAGTAGAGAGGTGATTCAATAATACAATACAATATAATGTAGATTATGCAACCTTTGGAATCGACAGGAGTTTATTATAAGAACGGTGTATCTCCATGTAAAGGTAGGGGTTGATTTATACACAAGTAAAATAAAGGACCTTAATCATAGTCGAGTGATTTAAGCAATGTTGAAGTCAAAACATGTTGTAAAAGAAGAATTTTAACATATCAATTCATTATTTTTTCTAGTGAAACCGAATTAGTGAGTGTACATGCTTAATGTGATGGTGGATTGGATATTTGTGAATAAAACTAAATGAACTTGCTATTCTTTAAAAAATTGTCAAAATGAGACTATGTCATTTCATATAAGTAAGTCTAGATCAACAGGAGACCTTCTCGCTTATGTTACTCATGTTTGGAACAACGCAATAGAACATCATGGAGAGTCCCGGGCGGTAGCACTGGACATTTCCAAGGCTTTTGACCGAGTATGGCAAGAGGGGCTCCTAACTAAAGTGAGAGCATACGAAATGCCGGTTCAATTTTGTTCATGGCTGTCGAGCTTTCTTAAAGACCGTTCTCTGCGAGTGGCGATGGACGAATTTCTTTCAGACACATTTAACATCAACGCCGGAGTCCCTCAAGGTTCTATATTGTCGCCCACCCTTTCCTTACTCTACATTAACGATCTTTTGAAAAAAACTAAAAATCCTATATATAGTTTCGCTGATGACAGCACACTTGTTTCATCTTTTTCTTGCTCAAACATCGGCTGCTAATGCACATCTCTATAGGCAGCAAGAGGTCTCACATCTCAACAAAGACCTGGAAGAAATTCTATCTTGGGGTGACAGTAACCAAGTAGAATTTAACGCTAAAAATACCCAGGCGGCAGTTTTTTCTAAAAAAGTTAATGTTGAAGAACCGGATATAGTTATGCCGGGACACTCGATTCCCTTGGCTTCATCAATTCATTTATTGGGCGTTAATTTGGATAGTTATATGTCTTGGCATAGCCACGTTGCGGCCATTGCTAGGGCAGCCTTGCAGAAGCTTGGAGTACCTTTCCGAACAAAGAACCTCTATACACCCCAACAACTTTTGATGATCTATAAAGCCCAAATTCGACCATCGCTGGAGTACTGTTCGCATATTTGGGGCTTTGCTCCTAAACATACCCTGAGATTGCTAGATTCCATTCAAAAAAGAGCCATTCGCTTGATCGGTGACCATAGTCTGACAAACAGCCTGGAAAGCCTTGAACATCGAAGGCAGGTTGGCGACTTGAGTCTATTTTACAAATATTTTCATGGCAAGTGTTCAACTGAGGTTGCCCGCTTGATACCACCCAGAGCGGTGCATGGTAGAAAGACACGACGAGCCACTGCAGCCCACCAGTACGTGGTTCAGCTTAGTGTCCCTCGAACGACCCTGTTTCAAAATTCTTTCATCTGGAGAACGTCATCACTCTGGAACGACCTCCCTGAGATCGTGTTTCAAAACGACTATAATCTTCAAAGATTCAAGACCAACGTGAATCGTTTCCTGCGCACACGCACCGCTCCCAGAGCGCCATAAAGGATTTATCCTGCAGTGCTGTGCCTTATCATAAAAAAAAAAATATATAAAATGGGAATACATCAAGTGGTCACTATTCGCTTGTTATATTAAAATAAAAATAAAAATAAAATTCAAAAATTTATAAGACATTATTAGATTTTTATTTTTATTTTTATTTTTATTTTTATTTTTATTTTTATTTTTATTTTTATTTTTATTTTTATTTTTATTTTTATTTTTATTTTTATTTTTATTTTTATTTTTATTTTTATTTTTATTTTTATTTATTTTTATTTTTATTTTTATTTTTATTTTTATTTTTATTTTTATTTTTATTTTTATTTTTATTTTTATTTTTATTTTTATTTTTATTTTTATTTTTATTTTTATTTTTATTTTTATTTTTATTTTTATTTTTATTTTTATTTTTATTTTTATTTTTATTTTTATTTTTATTTTTATTTTTATTTTTATTTTTATTTTTATTTTTATTTTTATTTTTATTTTTATTTTTATTTTTATTTTTATTTTTATTTTTATTTTTATTTTTATTTTTATTTTTATTTTTATTTTTATTTTTATTTTTATTTTTATTTTTATTTTTATTTTTATTTTTATTTTTATTTTTATTTTTATTTTTATTTTTATTTTTATTTTTATTTTTATTTTTATTTTTATTTTTATTTTTATTTTTATTTTTATTTTTATTTTTATTTTTATTTTTATTTTTATTTTTATTTTTATTTTTATTTTTATTTTTATTTTTATTTTTATTTTTATTTTTATTTTTATTTTTATTTTTATTTTTATTTTTATTTTTATTTTTATTTTTATTTTTATTTTTATTTTTATTTTTATTTTTATTTTAATATAACAAGTGAATAGTGACCACTTGATGTATTCCCATTTTATATGAAATGACATAGTCTCATTTTGACAATTTTTTAAAGAATAGCAAGTTCATTTAGTTTCATTCACAAATATCCAATCCACCATAACATTAAGCATGTCCACTCACTAATTCGGTTTCACTAGAAAAAATAATGAATTGATATGTTAAAATTCTTCTTTTACAACATGTTTTGACTTCAACATTGCTTAAATCACTCGACTATGATTAAGGTCCTTTATTCTACTTGTGTATAAATCAACCCCTACCTTTACATGGAGATACACCGTTCTTATACTAAACTCCGGTCGATTCCAAAGGTTGCATAATCTACATTATATTGTATTGTATTATTGAATCAACTCTCTGCTCCCCAACTGTTTTAACTTCTTTTCATATTAAAATCTCTTAAATGGTTAGTTGCTGAGGATGACTTTCTCTAAAGTCGAAACTAGTACAACACATACATTAAGAAATTTAATTTAATTCATCGTCATTTTATGTATTTCTATAACCCTTGTTTTCTACCCTAGAGGGGCAAATAAAGTTATTTGGTGGTAAAGACAGACCTTTATTTCTATTTACAATCTCGCTACAGAATATGGACTACTTCTTAAATCTTAAATATATTAACATTTTCTTAACCATAGCGTTCTTATAATAAATATTCAAAAATACCGTCATTGAGCTCTAAACATTTTCTGCTTCATCTACGAGAGGCGCTTGTTGCTCTCCTAATTACTTCATGTATTTCTTCTTTAATATTGACTGTAGCATTTCTAATACCAGCCCCATAAACAATAATCTAGTACTGTGAGGTCTGGAGATCTTGGAGGCCAATTAACAGGACTACCGCAACCAATCCAATGCCCTGGAAATCTTTCGTCCAAATGTTACTTGACCTGACGAGCGAAATGTGCAGGAGCTCCATCGTGCTGACAGTACATTTGCATTCTGATGTTTACAGGAACATCCTCTAGTAGCCCTTATAATTCATTTAGTACAAAATTAAAGTGGTTCCCTGTAAGGCGATTTTTCAAAATGATAGGGTCAATTAAATACCTTTTGACTGTAACGTGAGGATTTTCGATTGACCATACATGAGAGATACGAGTATTATTAATATAGAATTTTCACACATGTCATCTGACAAAAGTCATATTCTATCAATTTAATTTTTAGTAGGAATAATATTGACAGCAATACAATGGCGGGCAGCTGTTTAGGGACAGAGCCGGACTTAAAAAATGTAATAAAATATGTTATTTTCCATAATTAGAATTCTTAAAATAAGTAAATAATAACAGATGTATAAAAACACTTACCAGCAACACAGAAAGAGCTCTGAAAAGAACTAACTGTTTTTAGAATTAAAAAAAGTTTCAAGACACAAAAATGTATGGAAACCAATTGAAGTTGACAAATCAAAACTTCAAAGCATTCAAAACAATGTTAAGGAAAGCCTGGCCTGCCCTGTGTATCACCAATATGTGTCTCTCTTTAACATATACGGGTGTTTCAGAATAAGATGCTGATCCTTAACGGTGTGAATCATTAGGTGATTTCAAGAAGAAAAGTTCAAATTACCATATATCCTTAACCTATCAACTTTCGAACTACAGGGCGTTAAAGTTTTAAGAAAAAAATCGTTTTTTTTTAACTTTCTAGCTATTTTTATGAATTTTTCACACATGCGCTCTAAGCATCAATAGCCATTTTATGATGTAGAAAAATTTTAAAAATTTTTAACCAGTGGCGTCCTGAAAGGGTGTAAACTAGACATTTTTTAAAAATATTGTGTACGCCACTGCTTTTTCTCAAGATAAAAATTATTTTTAAAATACTCATTCATTTTAGGCCAAATTTAATATTTTGCCTTTTTATCGTCCGTCAAACAGTTTCCGACAAAAAAAATAAAAAGCTTTAAATGCGCATTCGCTATGTGCCTATGGTTTATTTTTTAACATTAAATTAAGACAACTAACATTAAATAACGTGTGAACAAAAACGAAAATAATTTAGATTAGCTGTTGAAAGTGGCCACCACCTGCAAGAATGCATGCTTCAGCTCTTCTCCTCATTGAGTCTAGTACCCTTTAAAAAATTCCTGGAGTATTTCTGATAGTGTCGAAACAAACTATTATGCGGTTTCTCAACTCCTCTTCAGTATTTATTAGGATGCTGTAAACCAACGTTTTCAGATGTCCCCACAGGAGGAAATCTAGACTGTTTAGATCAGTGGATCTAGGTGGCCACGATTGTGTTTCGCTGCGCCCTATCCATCGATTACTATAATGTTGATTTAAAAACTCTCGTGCTAAGAGACTGAAATGGGCAGGTGCACCATCGTGCATAAACCACTTACGATGTCGGTTAAAATAGGGACGTCGTCTAGCAAATTTGGTAAAGTGTGTTCAAGAAATTGGCGATAATTGATTCCGTTCAATCTGGCTGGTAAAAATAAGGCCCAATTAAATAATCACCAATAATTCCAGCCCAAACATTTACAGAAAATTGCTCTTGGTGGTGGGATTCCGTAATAGCATGTAGGTTTTCTTCTGTCCAGAAGTGATTGTTATGAAAATTTTGTATGGCGTTAATGGAAAAATTAGCTTCGTCCGTGAACAAAATTATTCTGGCATCCAATTGGAGATTTTCGGTAACCATTTGAATAAACCATTGGCAGAAATTGATGCGTAAAGGAAAATCCTTAGGAAGTAGGGCCTGGACCCGTTGAATATGGTACGGATATAACAAATAACTTTAAAGAATTCTCCAGACTAGGACATGAGTAATATTTAAAATATTCCCAATTTTTCTGGTACTTATATTAGGGTTTTGTTCCACTAAATTTAAAACAGCTTCTTCGGTTTCCGGTGTTCGTGTAGTTTGGTATGCCCCTTTTAAGTAGTTTTTTGTTTTAAAAGATCCCGTTTCACATAACTTTCTGTGAGTTCCTGCAATCGTTCGTGCATCCGGAACTATTCTATTTGGATAACGCTCTTGGTATAATCGTCTGGCTTCGAATGCAATGCCGTCAGCAAGCCCGTACAGGTAATGCATATCCGCAAACTCGACATTTGTAAAATTTACCATGATACTTATACGTTTAAAAAGTATTACGTTTTTAAAATTTAAGTTAAGTGGAAAGCCGTGTACATAAATAAATAGCTGTCAAAACTATTTGGCATTAAATATTTCGTTATTGCCATTGTTTCCTTAACAAAGTTCATAGCCTACTTGTCAGAAACCATAGGCACATAGCGAATGCGCATTTAATGCTTTTTATTTTTTTTTGTCGGAAACTGTTTGTCGGACGATAAAAAGGCAATATATTAAATTTGGCCTAAAATGAATGAGTATTTTAAAAATAATTTTTATCTTGAAAAAGGCAGTGGCGTACATAATATTTTTCCAAAATGTCTAGTCCAAACTCTTTCAGGACGCCACTGGTTAAAAAATTTTAAAATTTTTCTACACCAAAAAATGGCTATTGATGCTTAGAGGGCATGTGTGAAAAATTCATAAAAATGGCTAGAAAGTTGTTAAAGTTACGATAGAAAAACGATTTTTTTCTTAAAACTTTAACGCTCTGTAGTTCGAAAGTTGATAGGTTAAGGATATATGTTAATTTGAACTTTTCTTCTTAAAATCACCTAAGGATTCACACCGTTAAGGATCAGCATCTTATTCTAAAACACCCTGTATTTAACTTAAAACGAACAAACATCACAGAAATTCAGGGTGTCCGGATAGGGATACGTCTCACAAATTTGAAAAAAAGTTACCATTATAAAAATTGACAATAAAATATATTCTCCAGTTTCCAAAATTTCATGTTACGGCAAAAAATGCCACTTTACCGTAGGAAAACAAAAAAATAATTAAAATCAATAGATCGTTCACTACATCTTTTATTATTAGAACTTTTTCATATCTCGCCTAGTAAAGGAGTAGGGGAAGCTTTTAAGATATTTTAAATAAACTCTCATTATGTCGTTATCCTTCAACGGATTTTCTGGAACTTGGGTTTGTTTAAGATGGCGCTGTTATGCAATCAAACTTACTTCTTCATTTTTCTCGGTATTTTTAAATTGGATGGTATAACTTTTTTTTCGGTATTATAGGAGACAATTTACCTTGAAAACAACTCGTTTAAACTGCAAGTTAATATCACCGATGGTTTAAGAGTTATTTTGATTTTTCTTTAAAAATTAGATCACCAGTGTCAGAACCTTGTGGAATAGTTGATTGTGGAATCTGTGTGTTGATGTTTCTTGTTCATTCAAATCAGTTATAGTGAACATAAAGTCTGGGATTATGTTGAGATTAGAAGGATGTATGCCACAAGCGCGAAAGCCGGATACACCATTGGACGCTAAAGAAGCACAAACTCGAGACGCTTCAATCGACTTTCCAGCTTGATAGCGACCTAGCTTTTTCCTTCGAATCAACTCAAAATCAAAATATGAGTTATTATCATTTAAGTCTTTGTTGATAAAGCTATTATACAAGTAGTAAAACAGTAAACACTAAAAAAATACTAAATGTCTAAAATATACTTTTTCTTCTTGTACATACAGGGTGTCCAGTTTTCGTATGTTTTACGGGTTATCTGCGCTATTAGTAAAGATAGAAGGTTGCGGTTTTCGCGGCACTGTGTTACTTTTTTGAGAAACAAACGATGCCACAAACAGAATTTTCATAGTCCCCGTTAGTTTTTTAGATACTTGAAAATTTTGCATTTTGAGACACCCGTATCTCGGTTACGCTGCAACTTATCAAAAAGGTAAAAGTAAACTTGTTAGTTTTTTTACGTAGAATCCAGTGGTTTGGTCAGATTTTTTCTATGTTTAATTGTTACAAGCTTTTTAAAAATATATAATACTTTATAGCTGTTTTCAATGTGAAGCTCAAAATTTATATTTTTCAAGAAATTTACATTTTTTTAAACGGCACACCGTATAAATTTTAATATTAAACAATTGTCACAAGCTTCTAGCAAATAAAAAACACTAATTTTAAAAATATATACCTATAACAATAACTTTTATAAATATAAATAACAATTAACTCAGTTGTGTTATACGTTCAAAAATTAAAAGCTACAATTATTTGATGATTTAGGAAACTGTCTCATAAATATTGATCAAACTGTTCTCCATTATGCCTAAGACATGTTTTACACATTGTTCTGATTCGCCTCAGTACATTTAAAATAATAAAAGGCCGTGCCTGTAACTCCCTAAAGGCTCTTTCAGTGGCTTCTCTTAAATCTGCCATCGTTTGGTACTGGATGGTATAAATTTTATTTTTTAGGTAGCCCTACAAAAAAAAATCCAAAACCGTTAAATCGGGTGACCTGGGTGGCCATCTTACAAGTCCATGTGTTCCAACCAGCGGCCAGGAAAATTATTGTTAAGATATGCTCTTACAGTTTGAGCATTGTGAGCGGGAGCTCCGTCCTGTTGCAAATATAAGCTATTAAGATGAGCTAGGGGCACATTCTCTACTATTTCGGGCACAATGTTTTCAAAAATTTCTAAATATTTATTTTCGCCTTCAAATATATTATATAAAGTTTACTTCCCAGTATGAAGCATGAAACGCTAAGCCCAAATCTGCCTTGCCGTTCCCGTGGAAATATAACATGTTGATTTTCCTGGCACCAAAACCTAGTATTTTGCCGATTAAATATACCGGCACTGGTAAAATGACTCTCATCAGACCATAATATAATCGTTCTTTCAAAATGATTTTCTCTATTTACATTTTGTAAATACCAATTACAAAACTCTACGCGGCGCTCTGCGTCACCGAGATGTAAGTTTTGTACGACATGAAATTTGTATGGATTAAACTTGTGTTTTTTTAGAATAGTTTGAACCCTTGATTTTGTAACACCGACAGAACCTTCCACTGTTCTAAAAGAACTACTTTGATTTGTTTCAATTGAAGCCAAAACGTTTGCTTCATCAATGTCCTGGTTTTCCTTATTGTAAAAAATACTAGGTCGGGGTTTGGAAAATGAACCGACTTCAGTTAAGTTTGATTTTATTTTTAAAAATATTCTTTTATCCGGCTGTCTTCTTTCTGGGAATCTGCGAATATTGCGTTTTTATAAATTTTAAAATATGTTGACAAATATAAAAAGATGCCCATACCTGTTAAAATAAACTTCGAATGCTTCATCCGAATTTTCGTTACACTGAATATAACAAACGAACATATCGTACTTTTCATAATTCTCGATTTTTGCATTCGCAGCCATAATTAAGAAACAACTGCTATTTATCGAAACTGAATAGAAATAAAGAACAGAAAATGGATAACCTATTCTGACAGTAAATAAAGATTTTTACAGATAACAAGCCTGTCATCTTTTGTTTTCCTAAATACCCGTCATGGCCTACTAAAAAAAAATTTAAATTTGTTGAAAAATGTAAATTTTGAACTTCACATTGAAAACAGCTATAAAGTATTATATATTTTTTAAAAAGCTTGTGATAAACTGAATCATAATAGCTAAAGATATAGGGTGTCCCATTTAAAAAAATGCAAGTTTGCTCTTTTTCTCGAACACAATTAAACATAGAAAAAATCTGACTAAGCCACTGGATTCTACGTGAAAAACTAATAAGTTCATTTTTTACCTTTTTGATAAGTTGCAGCGTAACCGAGATACGGGTCCCAAAATGCAAAATTTTCAAAATCACCCCGTATCTAAAAAACTAAGGGGCCTATGAAAATTCTGTTGATGGCATCGTTTGTTTTTAAAAAAAGTAATACAGTAAAACATACGAAAACTGGACACTCTGTAGATTTATTAAAACAGAAGTAATAAATCTTATTCTAAAATGGGCAATAAAATAATTTTTGTTTGCAGACATTCACACATTAGCTTTTGACGCAAAAAAGGTCGTAAATGATTTAAATAACGACTTTGTTCAAAGGTTGTAATGCTGGTATGGGATGGCAGACAAGAAAGGATCACGTCATTTTCTGCAGCATATTCTAAAAGTTCAATCATGCTGTAATATGAAGCATGATCATCTAATATTAACAAAACCTTTCCTTCAGGTTTACGGGCCAAAGTGGCCCTTAAACCACTTGAAAAATAATTCACTATTAATTTAGGCAGATTTCTTATTGAAATAGACTTCACTGCCGGTGGCAATCCTTCCTTTAATATCTCATTTTGTTGAAATCTACAGGGGGAAGAAACCTACCTTCCGCATCTGTACAGGCCATTACTGAAGCTGTTTCTCCTTTTTCTCCTGCTGTAATTGAACTAACGTAACGGCTGCCCTTTGTCGCTATAACCTTACTGGGGAGGTTAATCAGTTGCACTCTGTTCTCGTCTACAACATTAAATATTCGATCGGGTTTATCTAGCAAATCATTTTCCACGAGAATCCTTAAAAGTAGATCGAGCATCTTGCCCACTTCTTGACGATTCAACTTGTGGGCTCTGGCCATTGAGAGGCCTTCTGCTTGACGTACCGATAATTCTTTATTGCGACCTAAGAATTTTTATATCATTGTTAAAATTATGTTTAATTTCTAAACCTCTACAAAGTTGGTAGGCAAGTTGTTGTAACCCTATCGGGTGGAAACCCGACAACCTCTAGATTCTTTATATGGGAGACTAATTTTTTTTCGTTTTCAAAACCAAGAATTGGTGCCTTACCGTGTCTTCTTTTAATGTAGTATTCTTTCTCTAGGCGTCTCCTCGACGTTTTGGATGGAATTCCGTATATTTTACTTGCTTCATTAATGCCCATTTCTTTTTTTTACTTTTTCAATTGCTGTAGGAAGTCTTTCTTGGGACCATTTTGCATTTTGACGAGCTCCCTTTTTTCTCCTATAGCGTCGTGGCATCTATAACCAGAAATTAATTAATTAATTATGAAACTGTCGATAATAAAATAAATAATGAACAAGCAAGTAGGCATTTAACGAGGGGCAAGTATCCTAATATAGGCAAGTATCAGTACTGGAGAATGGGGCATTTGTTTTTTGCTAAAAACACATTTAAATAGTTGTATTCCAATAGCATAAGGATAGTAATAACATTGCGTACTTACATTTGTGGTAAACTCAGTCGCTAGTGAATAAAAATAATTATTTGGTCTAAAAATGTTTCCAAACGTACACTTGTTTGCTTATAATCGAAAAACGCGGGAACATATCGTGATAGTCTGTGGCTGACTGAGGTTGGGAAAAGGACGTACGACCAGCTTATACAGAAACGGTTCCTTTTACAGATAGGCACTATAGAGCAAGTATCCATACTTTACCCTACTTTTGAGGCCCGGAGGACACCCGGTGAGAGAGGTTTGTCAATTCTTACACACACACCAAATAACTATTTACCAGTAACATAGTAATCGCTTAACACCCACCAATGATTGTGTAATGCATGTCGCGCTTGCTTACTTGCTTGCCTGATTATACCGTGCGAACAAAAATTATTATCATCAAAATGTGCTTAGGATCTAAGGCCGTACTGCTTAGCGGTAGGGCTGTACACCTGTTGGATGTCAGTAAATACCAGAATTATCAATCAATCAGTTATTCTGTCACCTTTAACAGTCGTTACAAGTAATTTGATTCATCGCTTATTTATCCAATAGACCACAAGAGATTCATGGTTAAAGCCTATTTTAGATAGGGCGAAAGGTCCAGCTGTAAAATAATAGTAATAGTAATATCAAAATTAAAAAAAAAAAAGAAAAAAAAGGAAAAGAAAAAGAAAAAGAAAAAAAGGAATTACTTATTGGAAAAAAAAAACAACCAAAAAAAAAAATATGAAAATAATTTTAAAAAAAGGTTTCAAGAATAAGTCCAGTATGAATGAAGGAAGATATGAATATGATTACAATAAGTAGGGGCAATTTGTGTAAATATGCTAAAGATAGAAAGAATAAATAAAATATAAGCTGGCCAGTTGGTTAAATCCAGAGCCAAATAAACTTATCTCACAAACATACACGAAACGGATTTAGAGTAAAGGTGAGTGGCAATCTTATTTGGGGAGCCGCAAACAGTCTGTACTCATCGGGGATACCAGATCGACGGCTTTAGATATTAAATGCGGTGTTCCACAGGGGTTTGTACTGGGGCCGCTATTCTTCCTCATTTATATTAATGATTTGGTACGTGTTAGAATACTTTACCCTACTTTTGAGGCCCGGAGGACACCCGGTGAGAGAGGTTTGTCAATTCTTACACACACACCAAATAACTATTTACCAGTAACATAGTAATCGCTTAACACCCACCAATGATTGTGTAATGCATGTCGCGCTTGCTTACTTGCTTGCCTGATTATACCGTGCGAACAAAAATTATTATCATCAAAATGTGCTTAGGATCTAAGGCCGTACTGCTTAGCGGTAGGGCTGTACACCTGTTGGATGTCAGTAAATACCAGAATTATCAATCAATCAGTTATTCTGTCACCTTTAACAGTCGTTACAAGTAATTTGATTCATCGCTTATTTATCCAATAGACCACAAGAGATTCATGGTTAAAGCCTATTTTAGATAGGGCGAAAGGTCCAGCTGTAAAATAATAGTAATAGTAATATCAAAATTAAAAAAAAAAAAGAAAAAAAAGGAAAAGAAAATTTACCCTTTTTGCTGACGATACTTCCATCGTGTGGAGCGATGGATCGGTGATTTACCTGATAGAGCGGATGGCTGTAGATCTGGTGGAGGTGAAACACTGGTGCGATGCAAACAGTTTGTGTTTTAACACGGAGAAGACTCATGCAATGGGGTTCAGATGTGATTTGGGGAGATTCAGTTGGCCATGATACCTGTTCAGGGTGGACATGTGTGCAAGTTTCTTGGTGTCACTGTTGATGACAGCCTTCGTTTTGAGGATCATGTGTACTTGCCGGGAAGCTCTCTTCTGCATGCTTTGCGGTGAGGTCCGCCGCTAGAGAACTGGGTTCTGAGACGGCTCGTACTGTCTATTTTGCCCTATTCGAGTCACAGCTTAGGCATGGGATTCCTTTTTAGGGTGCGGGTGCTCACTATCTAACTAATGCCTTATTTATTATTCAGAAAAGGGCAGCGCGTTTTATTGCGGGGATCAGTCAGAGAGAAACATGTAGACCCTGTTTCCTCTCTCAAAGGATACCGACCCTTACCTCATTGTTTATACTTGAGACAGTCACTCTTATCTATAAGAATTGTAGAGCATTTCTGGGCCCCACCCCCCACTATGAGACTCGCCGGGCTCTTGACCTTCCTCTTCCGATGCCCATTCCATCAGAGATCTCTAATTTACCAAGGAAGAAAAATATTTAACAACTTACCCTTGAATATTGGGACTGTTCCCTCGGTGCGGCTTTTTCGAAGGTCTCTTACAGCACTGCTGCTGGAGAGAGCATATTATTCTTTGGACGAATTTTTCGAGTGACGACTAGACAGCGCGCCTCCGGGTGTCTGGAATATAGTTTTTCGGCTACCTTTATGTGTTGCATCCTTACCTCGCTTATGATTAGGTACGCTTAATGATTATGCACATTATACACATTTTTGACTTGAAATTTGATGTCTAATAGTTTTCTATGATTTGTCAATAAGTTTCTGTGTTCCCTTTTATGTTTTTTATTGTTTATTTACTTTGCTTTATTGAATATTTCTTTTACCTACTTTAGATTTTAATGTTATTTGTACGTTTTTGATTCAATTGTATATTTTTTTTTAATATTTTAAGTCTTATTTATTAACCATGCTTTCTCACGTAAAACTTTGTTTTTCTTGACAATAAAGTATTTTTTAAATTGAAATTGAAATTAAAAATACAATTAGCGTTTGTGCATGGAAAATTTTTGTAAGAATTATCCATGCCCATAAAGATGACAGAATAACGCAAAAATTGTCCTAACGTCGCTTTTGCTGCTGGGGATTTTTATCATTGCCTGAGAAGAACCATTGCTCTGTTTTGGAAAACAGGTTATATACGACATAAAAAAAGTAGCTACGAGACCATCTGTAAGAACAGAAGAACTTGTTGCAAACGTTCGCAAAATAATTCAAAATACGCCAAAAAAATGCGTAAGACGTCTGTCTCAACAAGATCTTATGGAACATGCAGGACTACTCTTAAAAAACAGTTAAAGTGTTTCCGTATAAAGTGCAAGTATTCCAAGAGATACGAGCTGCACATCTTGAAAGACGCAAGAATTACTGTCAGTGGTTTACTCAGAATTGATTGGAAAAAAACTTTTTACCAGACCTGACATTTTTTTCGGAAGAAGCCTAGGTCCACCTCGCCGGTTTTGTAAATACTCGGAATACACGCATGCGGAATAGCGAAAATCCCCATTTTGTTATAGAGTCACATTCCACCCTTAAAACACTGGTGTATGTTGGGCTGTTTCTGGAAGAAAAATTGTTGGTCCTATTTTAATCCATGACACAGTCACAATACAGCGATAAAGGGATAATATCTTAAATCCAGTGTTTATTTTGTTGTAGAGTTCACATTCCACCCTCAAAAAATTGGTGTCTGTTGAGCTGTATTTTGAAGAAAAATTTTTGGTCCTATTTTATTCCAAGATAAAGTCACGAAACAGCGATATAGGGACAATATCTTAAATCTAGTGCTTCCTATTTTGTTGTAGAGTTCACATTCCACCCTCAAAAAATTGATGTCTGTTGGGCTGTTTTTTGAAGAAAAATTGTTGGTCCTATGTTATTCCATGACACAGTCACAAAAGAGCGATATAGGGATAATATCCTAAATCCAGTGGTTCCCGTTTTGTTGTAGAGTTCACATTCCACCCTCAAAAAATTGGTGTTTGTTGGGCTGTTTTTTGAAGAAAAATTGTTGGTCCTATTTTATTCCATGACACAGTCACAAAACAGCGATATAGGGATAATATCTTAAATCCAGTGGTTCCCATTTTGTTGTTGAGTTCACATTCCACCCTCAAAAAATTGGTGTCTGTTGGGCTGTTTTTTAAAGAAAAATTGTTTTTCCTATTTTATTCCATGACACAGTCACAAAACAGCGATATAGGGATAATATCTTAAATCCAGTGGTTCCCATTTTCTTGTAGAGTTCACATTCCACCCTCAAAAAATTGGTGTCTGTTGAACTGTTTTTTGAAGAAAAATTGTTGGTCCTATTTTATTATATGACACAGTCACAAAACAGCGATATATAGCTAATATCTTAAATCCTGTGGTTCCCATTTTGTTGTAGAGTTCACATTCCACCCTCAAAAAATTGGTGTCTGTCGGGCTGTTTTTTTGAAGAAAAATTGTTGGTCCTATTTTATTCCATGACACAGTCACAAAACAGCGATATAGGGATAATATCTTAAATCCAGTGGTCCCCATTTTGTTGTAGAGTTCACATTCCACCCTCAAAAAATTGGTGTCTGTTGGGCTGTTTTTTGAAGAAAACTTGTTGGTCCTATTATGCTTACGCAATGTTTTCGACGACAGATTGATCAGTTTTCGAACAGGCATTGAAGTCCCACCCAGATCTCTCTGTGTGATGATTGTGGATTACTTTATTTTTGCTCATTTGAAGATCAGTATTTATAAAATACCAGTTGAAAATTTAACATTTCTTTAGAGATGCTGATCAACGCTTTCGAGGATATGAAGAGACGTGTGAATTTATGCTTGGGCATGGCTGTGGCCAATTTCTATAACTCTTATTTTCCCTCGCCGAGCGGTAAAGTAACCAAGACGTTCGCTAGCCTGATTACCTTGACAATCATTACAAAACGTCTAGTGTTCCTCATATTCGACCCAATTTTGAAAGTAGGCGCTGAGGAGTGTTTTACACATGTCTACAATTTTGTGACCTGTAAGACAGTATTTTAATAGGTAATATGTACTTATGCAATTTAATTTTTATTTTGCAGTACATACATTTTAACACAGATTTTTATAAAAACACCGGTTGTAAAAAAAATCATGTGTGTAATTCGATCGCAAAGTGACATTGCCGCTCGCGCGAGATAGCCGCGCGACGCGTAGTGGAGTGGTCAAACTTATCGCTCAGAGCGCAAATGTATCAATTTGCGCTCTTAATACACAAATAGCTATTGTATTTGTTTAAGTATTTTAATATTTATCAGTTTGGCATATCGTGTCATAATATGAATTTTACACAATTTTATCCTAGATTTGGTTAAATATATCGTCCTCTTTTAATTGTGATCTAAACCAAGCCCTACGTTTTTCAGTCCAAGCCCTACTGGATGAAAATATTTTTTCTACGCACGGTATTTCATTTATTTTATTTATTTATAGTGAAGAGCCTATGCCAGAATCTATAGTTCGTGTTCAGACGATGCCTATATTCGTATTGCTATGATGCTTAAATTTATGTGCCTTTCTACTAGCCCTGGAGTAAACTCCAGTGTGTAAGGTCCTGATACTCCATAGAACGAAAAGAGCTATTGATTCCTTTGTTATTATTTCCTAGCACATATCCTTAAAAGAAGAAATAGGTAGGGGAATTTCCCCGACCTACCTTAGGTGCGTCCAATTTCCAGATAACATACAAAACACTTGAAGAATTCTTGGTTGAATGCTGAAAGGCAAGAGGTTATCGGAACCCTAGAAGAAGAGAAGATTTTTTCAGGTTTTATATCTGTTTGTATTTTTATTGATTTAGAGAAAAGGTTGGGCTAATTCTCTGAACCTGAATAAAATTTTATTTGCACAACTTAATATTTGTAATACCAATTCTAACTCCACTAACTAGGTTTTTAGTTTAATGTCGCTAAAAGACCGTGTTCTTAATGTTTTAACGTCAAGTTTTAACAATTTTGTAATAAAATAATTGTAGCCGCCTCGTAAATTAAACAAAAACGAGTATTCTATTCAAACCTAATTATTACGGCTAGTGAACTATTGACAGTGATAATCATTGATATTTTTTCCCTCGTCATTCTCTATCTTAAGTTCGATCATTCAGACCTACCTTCCTCGGATCCCTTGTCCTCTTGTCACCAGTTTCATTCAATCGAACGGCAAAAGGCTATTTTAATAATATGTTAATTAATATTGGTAGGGAATCATTAATAAGTGACACGTTAAAACAAGAAGATAAGAATGTACAGTCAACACTTCTCGAGTGGGTTATTAATAATTTCCTTTTTATATATGGGTATTGATTCCATTGTCGTAACAGAAAGGAAGGATCAAGAGCAAAATTATATTAAGATACTAGGGTAATTAGCTCATTGCTTGGGTGTTTCTTAACAAAGACAATATTGCTGCTCATATTCATTATTTAACAGCCAATACCAGTAATAATCGACAGCCTCGATAGAAAATCAAACATAGCTAATTAATTTACGGACTAGAAACTCTAAATCTTATGAGCGTAAGCTATGAAAAACACAACGAGCTAAAAAATAAAGAATATTCGAATCAAGAATTAAGAAATATGGGAACAAGCAATGGTCTCAACACCTAGTAAAACTAAGTGACAATGGGTAGAAGATGTTGCAAGAGAATATTTTTATTAATTTGCATCAAAATTTAAGACTCAGCTAAACCTAGATAAACATTAGAAGACTGCAAGAATAGATGCCTGGATGATATTAAAGAACACAAACGGATATAGAATGGCGAATATTAGAATAAAAATGAATAAATCTGGGAACATTCAAAAACAGCGATTAACGGCTAATGTGAAAATAGGTACAATAAGATACTCCAAAAAAAAATACTGATGGATTAACATAAAGATTGAAGACCCAGCGGAACCTAAGAAGACTACTCAGAACAAAGTTATAATATAAAACTTTATGTAGGTTCTGACTCGCATAGAACAGCAATGCATGGAAAGATAAGGGCTATGTCTAAATAATGAGGCAAACGAGACTGTGGAAGAGAAAAATATCAATTAGTCAACCATAAAGTATGAAAAAAGATTTACGCGCCAACAACACAGTATACAGATGAAGAGGTAGAAATATCCTACGAAACGATCGATATTGCTCTAAGAGAGCACCAAACACACTTTACGATTCTGTGTGCTGACTTCAATGCAAAATAGGAACTAAAACATTTGACACAAAGACCGCACTAGGAAAGTACGGCTCGGAAGGAAAAAACAAACGAGGAGAGACACTACTGGGATACCTTACTGGAAAACAACATATATGAAATAAATAGCTTCTTCCAGAAGAAACCTAGTAGAAGATAGACGTGGGAGAGTCCGGATGGCCGTACGAAGAACGAAATTGACTATATAATTACTGACAAAAGGCATGTAGTCAAATATGTAACAATCCTAAATAGGTTATCCACAGAAAGTGACCACAGAATGGTACGAGCCAAAATAGTAATAAATATCAGGATAGAACGACATAAAAAGGTAACAATAAAACGTGGAGAAATCCAACAGATGTAAAGGTTTTTCAACAATGTATTACAGAACAACTAAGCAGATATGGACCAGAAGAAACCATAACTAGTTTAAATGACAAAATAACTGAGGTCATGACAGAGAGCCAGAGAAAATACTGTCCCAGGTCACAAAAAGAAGAAAAGCTGACACAAGCCACCAAACAACTAATGGAAAAGAGGAGGGCTATTAGAAGCAATGAGATTATCACTTCTGAACAGCTAAAAGAAACAAAAAAACTAATATCAAAAGCCATTAGAAGAGACATCAGATCATTTAATCAGAGACACATCGCACAAACGATAGAAAACAACAAGAGTGTGAAAGTACTGCGCAGAAATATTCAGAATGGGAAAAGACAACTAATAAAGGTAAAGGATCAACAGGGACGAGTTACAACAAACAGGGAAGAGATTCTGAGAATAGTTGAGGACTTCTATCAGGTGCTATTTAAGAGCCAAAAAAAGCAAACACTGGCTCAAATATAGAACCAGAAATAATGACATCTTAGAAAGGAATAGTAAATGAGGGATCAGAGGTACTACCGGAAATCACCACCGATGAAGTAAAGCTAGCACTAAGAAAAGCAAAAAACAACAAAACTCCTGGTGAGGATTGTGTCGTGGCTGACGAAATTAAGATTGGGGGTTCATCTCTACTCCAGAAGATCAAAACGCTTTTTAATACGTGCCTCCTTGACCATACCATACCAGGAAGATGGTATAACGCCACTGTAATTCTGCTTCATAAAAAAGGAGACGCGACTGAACTGGAGAATTATAGACCAATAAGCTTGCTAAGCCACGTATATAAACTGTTTACAAGAATAATAACTACAAGACTCGAAAATAAACTGGATTTCTTCCAACCGATAGAACAGGCTGGATTTCGTGCTGGTTTTGGGACCAACGACCACCTACAGAGCATCAAAACTCTAATAGAAAAATCTATCGAATACAATAGACCACTTGTTCTTGCCTTCGTGGACTTCCAGAAAGCCTTTGATACAGTCGAATTGCATGCAGTCGTAAATTCATTACAAAAGTGCCGTGTAGACCACCCATACACTAGACTAATATTTGACATATATAAAAATGCCACTATGAAGGTAAAATTGTACGAGAACGCCAACGTCATCCCAATAGGAAGAGGTGTGAGGCAGGAAGACACAATATCACCCAAAGTGTTCAATACCGTTCTGGAGTCTGCCGTCAAAGAACTAAACTGGGAAGAGAAGGGTAGTAGATGGTCAATACCTAACAATCCTACGTTTTGCAGACGACATAATCCTAATATCAGACAATCTGAAAGATATTAAACAGATGTTACAGAAACTTCGGGTAGCATGTTCTAAGGTCGGTCTGAACATCAACTTTTCTAAAACGAAATATATGACAAACCTGGTTCCCAGTGAAGGTTGAGTTGTAGATGGTCACGTGGTGGAACTCGTGGATAGTTTCGTATACTTAGGCCATGAAGTAAGAATAACAAGAGACAACCAAACTTGTGAACTAAATAGAAGAATAACACTTTCCTGGGCTGCCTACGGAAGACTGAAAGATGTATTTTCAACCAAGATACCAATATCACTAAAACGAAAAGTTTTCAATCAGTGCGTTCTGCCGGTTATGACATACGGTGCGGAAACTCTAACCATGACCACCGCATCTACAAAGAAGTTAAGAACAACCCAAAGAAAAATGGAGAGATATATGCTTGGGGTGTCGTTGAGAGATCATATCCGAAACGAAGATCTGCGAAGGAGAACTGGTGTCACTGATGTCATATCACGGATCGCTGGGCTTAAGTGGAACTGGGCTGGGCATGTTGCCCGAATAGAGGACGAAAGATGGACGAGGAGATTGCTCGAATGGAGACAGAGAGCCGATTGGAGAAGTATAGGAAGACCGCCCACACGATGGACCGACGACATCAAGAGGATCACATGCAATTGGATACGTAACGCTCAGGACAGGACACAGTGGAAAAAAATGGGGGAGGCCTATATCCAGCAGTGGATGCAGAGGGCTGATTGATGATGATGATGAAGTATGAAAATGATTAATTTAAGCAATTGACTATAATTAAATAAGTAAGGAAACATGTCCTTAAATACAAACTGTACACTATCCTAACATAGTCGTACGGGAAATGCTTTCTTACTGTACAGAGTGTCCAGCTTTGGTGTGTTTTCATATAACAGCTTCATTATTATAAAAGATAGAAAGATGGGGGTTACGGCTTACTTTTCTATTACTTTATGAAACTTTTATTGCCGCAAAAGAAATTTTCATAGCCCTCTCAGTTTCTGACATACAGGGTTATTTTGAAAATTAGTCATTTTTGACGCTCGATAATTTATCAATAAGGTAAAAATGTGTTGTTATAGAGTTTTTTATGAAGAATTTAGATGCGTAGTTAGTTTTCTCTAAAGTGTTTTGTTTTTGAGTTATGATTATTTGTTTTAAATTGAAAGCACCCAAAGACATTAGAACTAGCACCGTTGCACAGGTTGGCTGGGGGCAAGTTCAAGTGGGCCGTTGCGTCGGCGTCGGTTTGGTGGAGGTATGATTTGACGCGTTAGTGCGGCAGACGTGCTGTAATAAGTCATTTTAACTACAGGAAAGACAACCGATTAATGATAACGAGTAGCTATTGGTTGTTGTTGTGATAACTTGCTTAATAATATTGCGTGTAATGTTAATACCATTAAAATTAAAAAATCTCAAAATTATGCAAAGTTTACAGGCAGAAAAATTTGAATCTTTGAAGCGCGGATTGAAATCTCAGTAATTAATATTTAAGAAAGCCCACACTGCATAAGTAGCAGTGACTCGTGTCAGTTTCCACGTTGCACATTTAATAGCAAAACATGGAAAATCATTGACTAATGGAGAACTAATCAAGCTCTTTATGCTTTCTGCAGCAGAAGAAATGTGCCCAGAAAAAGTTGTTAATTTAAGAGCACCATTCCATTTCTCTTTGGCCCTGGATGAGTCTATCGATGCTTCTGATACTGCTCAGGTGTTAGTGTTTCTTCGAGGTGTAGGTAAAAACTATAACTTGTATAAAGAACTTCTTGACGTCCATGGCATCCACGGAACGACCACTGGAGAGGATATTTTTGATGGTGTTAAAAATATTATTCAGAAGGCCAATTTGCAATGGCAGAAATTAAAGTGTGTCACCACGGATGGTGGCAAAAAGATGCGTAGAAAAACAAAAGCTTAGTTGCTCATGTATTAAAAGCTGTGCAAGACGACGCGACGGTGGTTTAAAACCATTAGTTTTACATTGCATCATTCAACAGCAAACTTTATGCGAAAAATACTTACAGCCAATTCCATAATGAAATTAAAGCTTCCTTTAATTTAAAAAGTGTCCTTTAAAGTAGCAATTCTGTTTCATAATCGATTTTTAAATGTAGCTTTACGCAAAAGTGGCCTTTTTCGTAAAGTCCCGAATTTGGTAATTTTATTTTAAAAAGTCGACTTTAATATTGCAAACCAAATCAAAATTTGACGTTTGGCATTTGTTGAATACAAATAGTGGTACTTTGTGATTGTATTTGGGTACGATTACGATGAATCCGAATCGTTTATATGAAACGAGTTCAAGTTCTGCATCAGAAAGCGAGGAAGAAAATGTAATGGTTTTGAGGAGAGCGAAAATATATAGGACACGACAACAGTATTTTCAAAAATATGACGATATAGAATTTTTTGACCGCTTTCGCTTGACAAAACCAACAGTGTTAGGATTACTTCAACAAATAGCACCTTTAATATCTCTCCCTACAAATAGGTAGGTACCTATTAATCTATTCGATGAGTTGTTTTATTAATATGTTAAATATTCCACAGGGGTGGTTGCATCCAACCAGCAGAGCAGTTGCTGGTAACATTAAGATTTTACGCCATGGGTAACTTTTTGATAACAGCTGCTGATTTTATGGGTATTTCAAAAACCTTAACATGTCGAATTGTGAGAAGAGTTTCATTGGCAATAGCTTCACTACGTCCCCAGTATGTAAAAATGTGTGAAACCAATGAAGAAATGCAAAGAGCTGCGCAGGATTTTTATATGTTGGCCAGTTTTCCACGTGTAATTGGTGCTATAGACTGTTCACTAATTCCTATAGATTCGATAGGAGGTAGAGACGCAGAAATATATCGCTGCAGAAAAAGATATTTTGCATTAAATGTACAGACTGTGTGTGATGCTCAATTGAAAATTAAGAACATAGTGGCCCGATGGCCGGGCTCGTGCCATGATCAAACCATTTTTAATAATATCAGATTAAAGCAGGAATTTGTTGAAGGAAATTATGGAAATTACCTTTTGGTTGGGGATAGTGGCTACCACCTAGAACCCTATCTTATGACGAAATTAAATCATGTGCAGACTGAAGAAGAAAATCTCTATAACGAGTCCATTATCAGAACACGAAATGTTGTCGAGAGACAATATGGTGTGTGGAAACGAAGGTTTCCTGTGTTACATTTAGGAATGAGACTAAAGTTGGAAACCATTATGACCGTGATTGTAGCAACTGCTGTATAACACAACATTGCCATCCAAATGAATGACATCTTTTCCCCTGAGTGGTATGAAAACTTGGAGGAAATTGGCGCATTAGAAGATGATGAAGAACAGGAAGCAGACGATGAAGTTGACGTTGCTGAAATGGAAATGGCAGGAAATCATGTTCAGCAATTAATTACTACAAATCATTTTGGTAATTTATAGAATTGTTTTCAGCCACAGTATTTTTATAATTTTATTATAATGTAATTTATACCTAATATTAAATAATAAAACAAATAATAATAATAACTTTTATTTTTAATTTTAATACAATATACACAAAATTCACAAGTTTTCTTTACTATTATTCAGTTGCTGCTTTTTAATTTCGATTTCCAACTCCAACAATATTTGTCTTCGTTTGTGGTCTTCTTCTTCTCTTCTATTCTGGTCTTGTTTATATTGAATTTCCTTTTCTATCAATTTGGTTTTTTTTTTGTAATAGTCCTCCTTGGCAACGGCAAGTGGACTTACTGTGGTGGGTCGCAGTTTTCTGTTGAGGGGCTCTTGCAAATTCTTGGCAGTATAATTACTCAACATTTGTAGGAGTCTGTTGTAAATAAAACAGTTTTTTATATCTAACAATTAAAATTAATTAAAATACATACTTTTTTTTTAGGGGTCTGCTCTTCATCTTTAAAAGTATTACCGTTGCCCTTTTTAGTAATCGTTGAGTAGAGGATTAATACACTTTCATTGTCACCCCCCACTCCTCTGACGTCACATGACCTTGAACGCAGGTGTTCAATGATGTCACATGACCTTGACCTTGAACGCAGGTGTTGGTATCACCTTGACCTTGACCTTGAACGCAGGTGTTGGTATCACCTTGACCTTGAAAATTTACGTCATATGACCTTGACCTTGAACGCAGGTGTTGGTATCACCTTGACCTTGAAAATGTACCTTGAAGTTTTATGACCTTGATGTTGCATGACCTTGAGCGTGCATTGTTTGTGGTATTATTCCCCCTCCATTACCTCGAAAATTTATCCTATAAAAAGGTCCCTTTCCTACAGAGCCGCATAGTCACACAGGCATTGATAACTGTTGCCTTGAAAGTTGAATAGAAATATTGTGTTTGTGGTGTGTTTTGTGAAAGTTATTAAAGGTATTTTATTACATATTTCAATAATGAGTCTTTCACAGCAGACTTTGGCTGAAATTAATAATATGATAAACAAGGATGTTGAATTTCTCGAGCACCGAAAAATTTCAACACTAACAGTGGGAAAAATTTATATCATAAAACAGATAATATTTGTTTCAACACGTTTTGGTAAAAGTATTGTTGTTACTTTATATGATAAAACACATAATGTAACATTTGAAAGTTTCTTACCCAAGCGTGTTGCTGAAACATTATCAGAGGCAACTGTTGACATAATGAATAAATCATGTGATAAATTTACCCTAAGATATTTGGGGCAAAGCTCACATGTTTTTTCTGGGGGTAATACTAGAGCATTATTAAATTTTGGGTGTTTAGAATAAACAATGTTGTGTAAAGAATATTTTAATATATAGTTTATCGTATTTTTAATTTTAATTGATAATCTAAGAAAAGTGTAATAGGTACCTAGTATCAGAAAACACAATCACAATCTCATTATTCTATTGTAGATGTGTGACAATGTTGCTGAAAAACAAGATACGTATATAAGTTGGTTAGCATGCAAATTAAGACGTATGGCTCAAGATATACTACAGTTTTCAATGTTTGATGGTTCCTGTTTGGATTCAACTGGCTATCAGTACAGAAAGTATGTGCGTGATGCAATCAATTTTATGGCTGGTGCGCATCTATGTGGACAATATCTCTACGGATCCATAAACCTGAGTGAATTTTGTGCTGAAATGATTGATAATGATCTTGCCAAGTTTGTCATTCATATACCAGATCTAGCAAGTGATTTGGTAACAAAATTTAATTTGGTTGATTATGTGGATCCCGACGATATTACTTATATCGTAAAAGATGGTGTAGTCATCCGCAGCGATGGTGCAAATGGTTGTGAAATAATGGACAAAGTAGAAGATCAAGAAAAGTAAAATTACTTATTCGAACAACTTTTGTTTGCAAAAACATGTTCTGAACTGTATTTCCATAAACCAGTATAATATATAATATATATAAATGTATGTATATATTATTAAAAATAATGGTCATGTTTAAAAATAAATGTTATGGTTTAATATATATAAATAAAACCGATAGGAAATAAATTGTTTGTAGTAAAAGCATTGTTTTATTTTTCCCAACATAACAAACCCTATATAAGCGTTTGTAAGATGAAAACCTTATGAAGTTATATAAGTAGAAGGTAAAATAGCAAATTAGTTTAGTTTAAGTTAAGGATGAGTCGAAGTAACAGCACAGTTGATAAGTTTGGACGTAAGAAAACCAATGAAAAATGTCGGTTTTTACGTGGACCACCTGGAAATGGATTCAGGCTTACTCTCGATGATCAGTATGATATGCAAGGAAAATCCCTAGAGAATGTTGCATCACCTAAAAAACCAAATGATGCTGCTACTCAAGAATATGTTCTCACTCAACGTGATCTCCTGCGTATACAACTAACTGCTGTAATTGTTAAGAAATTATCAGATCTGCGCATACAAGTTGCTGACGAAATTAGTAAGAATGTTATACAATTTTTTGAGCGAAAAATCATAGGATTGAATACAGATATTTCTCGGAGATTCGCTGTATTGAATGAAGAAATAAATCACTTAAAGGAGAAAGTACAGAAAACTAAAGAAAAAGTTGATAGAAATTTTCATCCAGAATTTACATTCGGAAAGTAGACAGAAGGTTTTATCATGATAAATAGAAGGAAAAAGTAACAAAATACTTTGGTAATTGTATTGTTATAGCAATCACCTAAGTTTAGTTCTTAAGGTCTTTATTGTAATGCTTTTATGATAATAAACCGATTTGATTGTTTATTTACCTTATTATTTAAACCAATCTGGGAAGGGAAATATTAAAATAAAAGATACATGTGCTAATTTTACAATAAGTGTTATTTATTTTCTGGAAAAATATTTTATAAACTACATTAAGTACTTAAACAATATCAGACTTATCTATCCAAGAATTAAATTGATTAGGGAAACCCAACCATTTTACAAACAATTGATCGATGTGATTTTTCTGACGTTTTCTAAGAATTTTTTCAACAAGATATACGTTTGGGTTGGTTGTCTTTTGTAGTTCAGCTTCGTAGAAACAACCTTTAATCGGTTCACCTTCTAATGATTCCAGTATGTAAGTAGGTGGATTTGTGATGTTGCTTTTTACTATTTTGAAGAGTTCTGTTGACCATGAAGGTGTATACCCCTTTTCGAAAATGGATTTGTATTTACTGATGCGAACTATATCACCCAGATGGAATTTATATTTCTTCGGTCTAACCTTTAAATAATCGTATGCCCTAATTTCGGTATCTTCTAACACATTTTTGGGCTTCATGCCGATGGTGCGATGCATTGTGTTATTATAGACGCTTGTTACTGATGGTAATAGTTCCACCCACCGGTAGGAACCTCTAGTCGAAAATTGTTTGTATAATGCACTCTTCAAAGTTCTTATAACACGTTCAACAATTGCCGCCTTTTTCGTGCTAAATGTAGAATAATGATTTATATTAAATTTTTTCATAAGGGCTTGAAAGCGACTATTATAGAATTCTTTTCCCTGATCACTTTGTAAATTGTCTGGTGTATACGATGCCTCTTCAATTATACTCTTCATTGCATTGGTCACTTCAGCACCGGTCTTGTTTTTGATTGCTCTGGTGTACACAAATTTGGAGTAACAATTGATGCATACAAGGATGTAGCGATAACCATCGTTTTCATCAGCATATTGTTGCATTTCCGCTAAATCTATTTGCCATAAATCCTTGTATCCTTTAATGATCGTCCGCCTTCTAATAAAGTTTTTTCTAGCAGTCCGGTGCAGTTCATTAACAATTTCAATTTTTCCCCTGCTTGCTTCCATATTTTGTAGCGAAGCGAACACGTCTCATTAGACACTGAGCAAAGGAAACAAGGTACATAATTTAATATATTATTTGTTCTTCACGAAGTTCCTCAACAATTGACATAATCTCATTGTCATGCCCAGTATTACCAGCTAATTTTGAACTCCACAACAATCTTAAGCGATCAACCAACTCCTTTGGTTTATTCCAATAAATGTATTGAGGTGATTTGGAAGAAAGTAGTTTCTTGTTGGGTATTTTTATTTTTTCAGCGATGTTATTTTTTACAACAGCACCACCTGATTTAGTGCCCGCCGGCATCAGTAGTGGTTTTATAATATGCAAATATTTCATTAATCTGGTTTCTCGTAGACCCATATTTTTGTCATAATTTTCATATGCTGCACTAGTTAGTTCTAAAATATCCGTGTATTTCTGTAGCACACCATCATCGATTTTATCGTGTTGTGTTAGAAATGGTGGATTTCTTAAAAAAAGCAAATCGTAAAGTTGAGGCGTTCCATCAAATACACCAACATTTTTCCCGTTTTTATATAAAGAAATTTTGCCATTTGGAAAACGCACTTCTAGGTTACCAATATATCTTTTAAGGTGATTCGGTTTTTTACCAAAATGTACACCATAAATGGTATCGTATTGAGATGGCTTATTTTTTAAGCCATTTAAGTACGCTTGAATCTTGTCGAGCGGTGGTGAACTTGTATAACTTGAAGGGGAAG
This sequence comes from Polydrusus tereticollis, assembly GCA_963920685.1. Lineage (NCBI taxonomy): Eukaryota > Metazoa > Arthropoda > Insecta > Coleoptera > Curculionidae > Polydrusus > Polydrusus tereticollis. The sequence goes on along the minus strand of OY987329.1, from coordinate 84,211,375 downwards.
GTGTCTCAAACAATGTAACATTGGTATCACGTTTCGGTGTTGTATCGATGTGAGCTTTTCGGCTTATCCGCGGTGTAGACGATTGAAATGATGATATGTGATCGGATATTTCCTCAGGCTCCTCCATTGTGCTAGTACTACGACTATATTGCTTTCCTTGGGTTTTGGGTTGCTGCTGCTGCTGGCGTTGCTTTACTACATTAGATATAGATGTTAGTGGTTTAGTGATTGGTTCGTAAAATTTATCCAAGTCGAGCGCACTTTGTGTCTTCGCCGCCTTGAATTGCTTAAATTTTTTTCGAACAGCATTGGTCGTTTCCACTAGTTTTCGTTTTAAGTCAATTTCTTCATTCATGGTGTTGACAAACTACCGAACAGCAATGAAATGAATGCATTCATCACTGTTAAACAAATATATAGCTATCAAGTCCCTTGCGATATCTTCCCGAATTTACATCACTATCTTTATCGATAACCAAGAATCCATATTTATTATCCCAACATTTCGAGCACATTTCCTGAAATTGTGTAAAATTCAGGTCGGGTGATACATGATCGGAAAAAACGTGTCTCATATTCATTTCATCTTGTTTAAACATAATAATAAAGTTGGCATTATCTCGCACAAGCTGTTTAGGAACTCGTGAATATGTTTGAGCCAAATAAAAGGCATCCACATTTTTGTGACGTCCCATACAAAAATAAGATCTTATGACATCCTGTTTTTCGCACATAACATCATCAAATATAAATATCGAATTAGGCTTTGCGTCCGATGGTTCCACAATATTGCAAGCATCACTGAATGCATAGTAACCAAGGCCCTTGATGGGTGTAAGAATTTTCCTCAAATATTCGTATTTTGGTTGATGTAGGGACTTGGAGTAGATATAAACATTTTCAAAACGAAGACCCAAGGGGTGAGTAAGTAGTGAAATCATAACATTGGTTTTGCCACAATTCGAAGGTCCAATTATTATTCCACGAATGGATGATGGAAGCAAAGGACCGTGTTTCCTTAACAATTTCTGTTCATGTCCACACCCAACTTTTTCATCGAGATTATCGATGGGGAATTTTTGTTTCAAATGTACTATCCGCATATTGATAAAATCAATACTTTATAGCAAACTTTTCACTTAAATGGTCATTCAGATGCTGATCACCGGACGAAGTAGATCGTCTCGTTTACAGACTAAGACTGGAAGAGGCTTTGTTAACTCCTTAATTAATAACCTGCCGGTGGAGCTGCATATCCCAGGTTATCAATATTGTGGTCCCGGAACAAAAGTGATTAAACGTGTGAAAAGAGGTGATCAAGGAATTAATCCTTTAGACGTGGCGTGTAAGAAGCACGATTTAGCTTACTTACGTAATAGAGACAATTTAAGTGAGCGGCACCAAGCAGATTACGAGTTGGAACAAAGTGCTTGGAAACGAGTGAAATCTGCAGACGCTAGCGTTGGTGAAAAGAGTGCTGCGTGGTTGGTAACAAACATTATGAAAACAAAGCAACGTTTTGGTATGGGTGTGTCATCAAGCAAAAGGAAGGGTCGTAGATCAAAAATTACCAAGAGGAAGCGGCGAGCTGGTAAGCGACGTGCTGGAAAGCGGGTGCGTGTGCAGAAAGTAGCTTTTGGTTCTGCTGTTCGACGTCCGATTCGAGCAGAATTGCTAAGAGGTGGTGGAAAGAAAATGAATATTCTAAATGCATCGAAAATAGCCGTTACAGCAGCCCGCAAATCAGTAAAAGAAGCAGGTGGTAAACGAAAAGTTCGCACACCTAGGATTATTCCTATTCCTAAAACTGGTGGAGTATTACCATTAATACCAATATTTGCTGGTCTGTCAGCCTTAGGCTCGTTAGCAGGTGGCGTCGCCGGCATTGTTCGCACCATCAAAGAAGTGAAGAAGGCAAATGCAGAAAAAACAGGCGCCACTTTAAAACTAAGAGGAAATGGATTATATCTGAAACCATATCGTTCAGGTATGGGATTGTTTATGAACCATAGGAATATGTCAAAAAACTAATTGAATCCCTACCCCATAGACCGCTATCAAATGTCGATCTGGAAAAGTATGTGTTAAAACTAAAGATACCTCACTTTAGGGGAGTTTATATGCGAGATGCATTACCTGCACGTGGTCCCCGACGGTATGAAGCAGCCATTGTTAATTTGGATAGCGCATCGGGGGTAGGGACGCATTGGGTGGCATATCGAAAAGTCAACTTTGAAGTAACATACTATGATAGCTTTGGTGATTTGCCACCACCTACCGAATTGGTGAGATATCTGCAAACAGGTTCGAACGCGTCGAAAAACATTTACTATACATACGATCGTCAGCAAGAATTCGATTCAGTTTGGTGTGGCCATCTGTGTTTGAAGTTTCTCTCCGATATAAAATAATAATAATAATTATGTCTTTGACGTCACAAGTTGAACGCGATAACTACACAAAGATCTTGCACTCACTTAAAGTGTTTAAACAAGTGGGTGGATTGTTGAGAATGACTGCCGAAGAATTAGAAAACGTGCCGAAGGAAGTAATGATTTCGATGGCGCCAAATGAAATTGCTCTAGTTTGGGATAAGCTGTCAAATGAACTGAAAAGTGACGAGGATATGATGAAATATCAGTTTTGCTATGAACATTACAATAGCGACAGTGACGATTCCAACAAGGATGTGGGTGATGGGCCATTGCCTCGAAAATTATTTTGTTGTTACTGCAAAATCAGTGATGTGAATATAACAGCTGAAAATTCGATTAACACGACATCAGATGAGAAGAAAAAAAAAAGCGCTAGTGTATTAAACCCATTGAACTGCTGCAAATGATAATAAAAACAATCACAAATAGCTACTTAACGTCAGTCATGTCGCATACATTCACGCTAACAGGATCCTCGAGCGTGTTAAGCGCCGACTTTTATCCACCCATTGAACTGAGTACAACAAGTAAATATGGTCTTGCACTTGTGGGATTTTACACATATAATTCAATTTTTAACATTGATGAAAACAACAACTCATTTGGTTACATAATTGATGAAAACAACAGCTCATCTGGTAAAATAAGGAATGATGAAAAAATATCACATCTACTGACCATTCCACCAGGAGCATATGAAATTGATGAAATTGGTCAAGCTATGTTGACAGCCCTAAAAGAGTCAACCCGCGACGATAGTGATGAAATATTTTCGTTAACAGCCAACAATAATACATTACAATGTGAGATGAAATCGAAGTATGACATTGATTTGGGTGGTGACAAAAGTATTGCCAAAATGTTGGGGTTTGACGCTAAAGTGTTAAAAAAAAATGAAAAGCATCAGTCAGTGTACAATGTGGATATTATGAAAGTACGCATTATACGGGTTGATTGTAATATAATCTCTGGTGCATTCCTGAACTCGTCGAAATGCCACATCCTATTTGAATTTGATATTGACGTTGAAGCAGGGTATAAAATTACGAAAGAGCCGCAGAATATTATTTATATGCCGATTATACCGGAAGGACGTCAGTTCATAGACAACATCAGTCTGCGAATCTTGGATGACGACGGAGATCTGATTGACTTTCGAGGCGAGAAGATAATTATTAAATTGGAATTAAAGAAAATAGCATAAGGATGGGTTTCTGCTTTAACACTCAACTACGTTTGTTGCATACTGTGAAAGATTCAGTTAAACATAATAAAAGTAAACAAAGTAGGCAAACCAGGCTCATTCGTAATCCAGTCATAAGATCGAAAAGACCTCATCGGCAGCAGCAGCAGCAGCAGCAGCTTTCTCGTGAAGATTACAGTTTTTTACGATCAATTGGTTTGAAAATACGAAAATCTAGAAAATGACGGCTACTAGTGAAAAGATCGAGGTTTTCACCGAACCTATCTTCGAGAACTCCATAATAAGTTTACAGGAACATACTTATAAACCATATGGTTCCCCAACATTTAAGAACTCTGATGAAATTCGTATTCCCGTACACTTTCAAGACATAATCTTGGATGTTTCCGAAAGTTACATATACATCGAAGGTACTTTCAAACCTAAAGATGCAACAAAGAAATGTTACTTATCGAATAATGCTATAGCCTTCCTTTTCGACGAAATTCGCTATGAAATGGGTGGTGGTGAACAAGTCGCAATTGTCCGAAAACCAGGAATTACTACAACACTGAAAACGATGGCATCCTTCGGCGCCTTACAAAATAATTCTCTAATGGTTTGTGGATGGGGTCTAAATGAAAATAATCAAGCTCTTGTTGATGCCACAAGTCATGTATTCTCCGGAAAGCTCCCCCTAAAGTATCTAATGGGTTTTGCAGAGGACTATACGAAAGGAATTTTTAATGTTAAGCAAGAGCTTATTTTAATTATCGCTCGCAATTTTACCAATTGTTATGTTGGTGAAGTGGAAGCAGACCTTAATATTGATAAAATCGAATGGAGAGTTCGTCATATTATTCCCGACGATCGTCAAAAGCTAAAGATAATGTCTCGCATGAATAAAGGTGTAAATAGCGCCAATATTCCAATGGCATATCGTAAATGGGATCTTTACGAACTACCTGCTTTGCGACAAACATCATCAGATGTGTGGGCTTTAAGGACTAGCACAAGTCTTGAAAAACCGAGATATTTGATTATTGGTTTTCAGAATAGTAACAATTGCGACAATAAGGCCAAAGATGCCACCCAGTTTACTACAGCCAATATAAGTGACATACGAGTATACCTTAATTCCACCGTCTATCCATATGAAAGATGGAATTTAGAGTTTGGGAAAAAATTATATGCGACAGCTTACTATACCTATGAGAACTTCCAGAGTAGCTACTACGGTCGAGAAATGGTGGACCCAATGTTAAATTACGTCGAATATCCTGACAACCCCATTTTCATCGTGGATTGCAGTCATCAACCAGAAGCTATCAAATCATCCACAGTTGATGTCAAAATCGAGTTTGAAACACGAAACAGTAAATTTCCCAAAGACACTAAAGTTTATGCATTGGTTATTCACGACTCATTTTTAAGTTACAATATCATGAATGGTTCAGTTAGTAACAAATCCATATTTTAATCTAAGTTCTGTAGTTTATCTTTCTTTGTAATAAAATAACCTTAGATATTTAGTATCTTAACAGTTTTATTTTGTAATACCGTTTAAGGAAGGCACTGTATTACATAGAAAATAAATTTAGAAATAAATATTTTAATATTATCTACCGTGTTTGTGTTATTGTAAAAGCTACTACTGTTGGTTTAATTTTTGTAACCGAGGATCGAGGGTATATTTTAATATGTTACAAGACATGAATTCTTCAATGATAAGAATATATAGAAGTGTATGAGACAGAGAGAGAGAGGGAGGTAGAGGTGGGGGCAAAATAAAGTATATATAATGACCGATTTTGACATGGAAACTCATACTGTCCCGAAATGTCATCAAGTTCAGATGCAGGATATTCAACCGATGAAGACCGAACAGTTGAACCAAATGTTCAACATAGAGCGGTACGTAGGGGAGGTAGGTTCAGAGCTAGATTTTGCATAGTTCAATCCTATGTAAAATGGGGCCTTCACGTCAATTTATGTATGAATTGCTACATAACTAGATTTGGAGGTTTGAATGATGTTAATTTCATTCAAACTCATTTTACATTAGGATATAATAGGGCGATGCAAAATCACTCGAGATGTAGTGATTGTCGTGAAAGATTGTTTACGGTCTTTCACCAACAATCTTGCATTATTTGCAATAGAATGTAAGTTCTATTACAAATAAAGCTACTACTACCTACCGCCCGAACCCTGACCCACCCTAACCCCCTTCCTCAGGTCCTCTTCGGAGGGCCACATAAAGACTTGAGCGTAGTTAGTTGTTTAATGTCACATACCCAGGGTGGCACAATACTTTTCGAGAAATAATTTTTCGATTGTGCTACCATGGGTAGAGACATGCGGGACCGGTAGAAGTCGGTTCAGCGGACTCAACGACTCCGTAGAAGGACTACGATAATTCCCACTTTCTCTCTCCTATGCGACCACCCGAATAATTACACCTCACAGGTCCTTTTTGAAGGGAAAATTAAGACTTGAGCGTAGTGGATCACTTGATTGTGCTACGGTATTATTATTATTATTATTATTATTATTGAAGGCATACCACCGTAAGCATATTATTAAAATTTTACTATGGTAAGGTGACTGTTAATAAAACACTTTGGACATTTTGTATTATTTATTTAGGTAAACAATTATGTATATAGTCATACAATATTCTAGCATTTGTTACGCTACAAGAACAAATATTTAAACTATGATTGGAGCAATACGTAGTATCCATTGTTAATTTTGGTATATTAATAGAATCAGTAGTGAATTCTAAATTAACAATAGAAGGAGTTTTAAGGTTCATATCGAAAAAAGTGTTTATTAAAAAATCCTTCTTAACTTGTCCCTTGACATAAATAGTGTCGAGATCGTGCAGAGCGTCGTAGAGAATCGAGAAAAGTTGGTCGAGATCCGTTTCACCATAAGTATAGCAAAGTCCATGTCGGTTTCCATATAAGTACAACGCCTGCTTCTGACATTCATACGATAGTTCTTGAAACGGTATTGTTGGTTTAAAGAAGTAACTTTTCATCTCCCTTCCATCATAAATAGCCAACTCTTTAGGTTGAAATTGTGGAACGCAGAATCCTTGAATGTCGACTACAACAAACTTCATCTCATCAAAGCTGGGATCAAACTAAATTATTTTTTTAATTCAAGACACATTTTTGAAGGATATAGTAAAATTTACACCCCACCCCTAAAATATGGCTATAAATACGTATGCGCATAGCAGAATGTATCACTCTTCATCCAGCCATGGACGCTACTAGACTGATGTTGACCTCGACCAGGAAGAGGAAAATCGAAGAGTATTGGGCAGCCTCAAAGAAGAAATTTGAAGGGAAACCGATCGCTGTCGTTAAGCCGACAGTACAAGCAGCACCACCACCACCACCTGTCGTGGTGGTGATTGACGACGACGACGACGACGACGAGGAAGAAAGGGTTGGAGCGCCCGAACCACCAGCACCTCGTCGGCGTTGGCGTCGGATAATTGCACCGCGATCTGTCCAGATCGCCAGAGGGGAACAGCCGAATTAGCTGGTTTCCCTAAACCTACAAAAAACGGTCCTTTTCAGGACCACACTTATACTTTGAGCGTAGTTAGTTAGTTAGGCAGAAGTCCCATTTTTGGGATGATACAATACCAACATGTGGTATTTGTTATCATCGCATAATAGAAAAACTTCAAGGGATTTTCTGCAGTACATAATTCATCGCATTTCTCTCAAATTAGTTAAAAATAAAAATCTTGTGTTTGATTGTGTTACTGTTGGTAGAGACCGAGTAATGTTTATTATAAATGGCTATAAGGCAGATCATTCAAATATTATTATCCCCCACTACAATGTTAGCATATAAATACTAGTTCAGCTTCACAATTAATTCATATACATCTTGGACATGGCCCAAGAAAGACCTGCAAGCCGTGGCTCGTCGCTGTTTAGCGATGAGACAGAATATGTTCCTCGACCCCAAGAAGGACCTGCAAGCCGTGGCTCGTCGCTGTTTAGCGATGAGACTGAAATTGTTCCTCGACCCAACAGACCACCACCATCGAGGCGAGTTGAAAATGTTGAGGCCACTGGACCTGCGGACTCCACATCGAATGCGGGATCGGTAGAAGTCAGCGATGACTTTAGCGGACCAGCCGATTCCACATCTTGGTGGGATTTTGAAGATGATATGGACGCCGGTCCTGCGGACTCAACCACTCCGTAGAAGTCCTATTCTCTTTACTATGCGACCGCCCGAACCCTGACCCACCCTAACCCCCTTCCCCAGGTCCTCTTCGGAGGGCCACATAAAGACTTGAGCGTAGTTAGTTGTTAAATGTCAATTTTTATCCCAACGTTTTACGGCAAAATTTTTTTAAGGCAATAATGATCTTTCGTCATACCTATGAAATTTAAAGTTCTTACAATTTTTTACTGAAAAACCAGTTATTTAGCTCAAAAGATTCCATTTCTCTCGACAAATTGTTAATTTTTGTAAAATAAAAAATATTTAAATTTTCAACTTTTAAGAATTTTTTTCGAATACATGCCAACATTTGGGAAAAAAATGTTATACTACAAAAACACTCATTTACCTCTAAAGATTCCATTTTAATCAAAAAATCGTTAATTTTTGTAAAATAAAAAATATTTAAATTTTCAACTTTTAAGAATTTTTTTCGAATACATGCCAACATTTGGGAAAAAAATGTTATACTACAAAAACACTCATTTACCTCTAAAGATTCCATTTTAATCAAAAAATCGTTAATTTTGCAAAATATAAAATATGTAAATTTTCAACTTTTAAGAATTTTTTTCGAATACATGCAAACATTTGGGAAAAAAATGTTATACTACAAAAACACTCATTTACCTCTAAAGATCCCATTTTAATCAAGAAATCGTTAATTTTTGTAAAATATAAAATATGCAAATTTTCAACCTTTAAGAATTTTTTTCGGCCACTTGGCGATATTTTATGAGGAAATGTCATTATAAAATATTTCTTGGCATATTTTTCTACATAAAATTGCTGAAAAAAAAATTTAAAATCTCCAAAAATCAATAGGGGGTTATGAAAAAGATAGGTGAAATAACGAAAACTGCACTTTAAAGCTTCACAGTGCCTCAATGGTAAGTCGTAGAGAAAAACTTTTCGAGTAAATGTTTGTTGAAATTTTTTAAGGAAAATTATCGTGGAAACAGATTTAAAATCGGATGAAGGATAAAGAAGTTTGTTCAATTTTTTCAAGGTCAGAGATAGTTCTAGCTCGCTTATGCGTAATTGAAATGTGCAAAACACACTGGGAGATGGTAGGCAAGGTTCGGTTTATACGTTTTTTTTTTTTTTTTTTTTTTTTTTTTTTATAAGTGCCCACCCGCCCCCCACCCTCCCACGGTAGACGGGCGTCTAAATCGTTTGCGGGGGGTCCCGTCAAGATCGGACCATGGATAGCTGAGATAAAACGATTTTTCACCGGCGAACTTTTTTATTTATGGTTTTTTACTTTAATAAAAAATTTGTAAATATTCTTCACATAATTTAGACCATCTCTTATACGAAGCTTTTTTTTATGGGACTGACAATAAGGAAGTTCTGATACTTGACACTAAAAATGCTATTTTTTTATAAATTGTTGTAAAACTTGCTTCATATTGTTAATTTTTAAAATTAAAAAATTCCATAATTTAGCTCACGAGTAGACGAATCTTTTATGTCAGATACAACTTTTATGTAGGATGGGCGAAAAGCCTAAAAATTAAACATTTCTAAAAAATAGCCAGGTGGGGCACCCCATGCATTTCACATTTCAATTGCTTATATAACAAAAAATAGCGGTATTAAGAAATTTTAAAAAATACCATAATTAAGTTCGAAACCGGCCGCATCTTATTTATTATGCAACTTTTGATGTAAAAAGTATGGAAATACCTCAAAAAGTCAAAAAATAGAAAAATCTAAATAACTCGCTTAATATACATAATTTAAAAAAAATGACAATGGGGTTTTTAAAATTTAAGAAAATGCAATTTTAAAAAATGGGAGCTTATAGTTTACATCTAGTCACACATTTTCACTTCAATACTTTTTTCTCTAAAATTATGGCAAATGCCTAAAAAAAAATAATTAATAACAAATAAAAAAAATTTTTCAACTAAATGCAATTTAAAAAACGGGGATCTATGGTTTAAACGAAGGCAAACATTTTAGCTCTATTGCATTTCTGCGTCAAATTACAGCAAATGCCTAAAAAAAATTAATTAATAACAAATATGAAGGTGGTACTACCAAAAAAATTTTTTTTTCAAATAACTGCAATTTAAAAAACGGGGATCTATGGTTTAAACGAAGGCAAACATTTTAGCTCTTTTGCATTTCTGCGTAAAATTACGGCAAATGCCTAAAAAAAATTAATTAATAACAAAAATAATGGAGGTACCACCAAAAAAAAATTTTTCAACTAAATGCAATTTAAAAAACGGGGATCTATGGTCTAAACGAAGACAAACATTTTAGCTCTTTTGCATTTCTGCGTAAAATTACAGCAAATGCCTTAAAAAATTAATTAATAACAAATATAATGGAGGTACGGCCAAAAAAATTTTTCAACTAAATGCAATTTAAAAAACGGGGATCTATGGCTTAAATGAAGGCAAACATTTTAGCTCTTTTGCATTTCTGCGTAAAATTACAGCAAATGCCTAAAAAAATTAATTAATAACAAATATAATGGAGGTACCACCAAAAAAATTTTTCAACTAAATGCAATTTAAAAAACGGGGATCTATGGTTTAAACGAAGACAAACATTTTAGCTCTTTTGCATTTCTGTGTAAAATTACAGCAAATGCCTTAAAAAATTAATTAATAACAAATATAATGGCGGTACCGCCAAAAAAAATTTTTCAACTAAATGCAATTTAAAAAACGGGGATCTATGGTTTGAACGAAGGCAAACATTTTAGCTCTTTTGCATTTCTGCGTAAAATTACAGCAAATGCTTAAAAAAAATTAATAAATAACAAATATTATGGAGGTACCACCAAAAAATTTTTTCACTAAATACAATTTAAAAACCGGGGATCTATGGTTTAAGCGAAGGCAAACATTTTAGCTCTTTTGCATTTCTGCGTAAAATTACAGCAAATGCCTTAAAAAATTATTTAAATACGAAACGGGTAGTACCAAGAAATTTTATTTTAAGTTGTGATTTATTGTAAACACTAAGTCAAATATTTTAAGTTCAATACTAGCTAGCCAATCTAAGAGAAAAAGTGTGCAGATTAGGTACTGACGAATGATTAAAAGAAAAACAAAGTAAACAATAATATAATATTTATTAGTAGCAATTTCTATAATTATATAACAGTTTTACATTCGATGCTGCACAATGCCATGGATGCATCGTTTTGTGGAAAAAACACTCTGGAATCTTCTTAAATTTACTTAATTTCGGTTCCAGCTTACAGGGAATATCTGTAATGATTTCTTCGCTTATAAACCTCAGTAGATATGCAGTGGGGTTTGTAGAGCATAATTCAGCTTTTTTACATGCAAATCTCCATAAGGAAATTTAAGGTCCGTTCTGTTTTTCAAGCCAACCGACGCCGGGTCAGGGGCGTACTAAACATTTGAGGCCCTCTTAAGCGAGGGCGTCGCGGCGCCAAAATTATTAAATTTATTAACTTATAGCAATCGTCTTCCAAACTAACTACCCATAATATAATATGCCACTGTCTTCTGAGAGTTGACGATCGATGTAGAAAAAAAGCCGATGTTCTGTTCGAGGATTGAACCCGCGTCCATCGGCACATGTAGGCGACGCTCTAACCATTACACTACGGTGTCTTGCGGTAAATATCATTCGTGGTAGATGGTATGCTTACGATGCAGACGCGATTCCGTAGCAGTCGCGCAGGGACGCAGATGTTACCCACGAGTATTTCTTGATTTGCTTTACAAACGCGTTTCAGCTTGTTAATCGAAGTGAAACGTAATAGGGGTGTTTTAAACTATATTATTGTTTTGTTTTATTTATAATAATATTGTAGGTACCTACATAATATAAATAATAAATAACGCCAAACTGTGTTGTTAGAAGCAAAAGTAATTCCAAAATAAAAGGTGCGGTGCATCAGATATAAAATGTAATAGTTTTTCCAAATAAACGTGCTAATAAGATTAACTTTTACACCACGGATATATTATATTGCATCGTAAAAAGAAGTGCCATATACTTATAATATGCAATTTTATCAATTTTTAGTCACTATAGGTAGGTATAAGGTTTTATGGTCATTGGTCATTTTCGTGGCGCGGAAGCCGTTTTTAGCTCATAGAAAGCAGCATCTTCACCTTAAAGACATTTAAACCTTTTAAAAATCTTAAGTTAATATTTGGCATTATTTTGTAACTAATAAAACCATAACAGATAAAGGTAATAAATAATCCTGTATCTAACACTTACGAAAAGTATATTTTAAATTTCCACGATTGCTTTATGGGTAAAATGTATTACCTATACCTATCCTATGTGGTTTACCTTATGTAGGTATAGGTTTTTAGCATTTTAATGCTGCCACATTATCTAGCAGTGCCTATACGCAAGTACACATTTTTTATTGATTTCGTACCAAAATAATTAAATGTGTCCATGAATCCGGTTTACCACATTTAATTATTTTACCTTTATCTTGCAATGCACAACAATATGAATAGAAAATACCATAAGTGCTTGTCTCGACTGCTAAAATATTTTTTTTTCATTTAATCTTTAGCAGGGTGATTAATTGACCTACAATAATTTAAAACGCCGTACCTAAGTGTATTTTATAACAAAAATATTTTTTTCATCCCTCTGAAACTATTAAGTCCACTAAATTTACTAAGTGAAACGTAATAGGGGTGTTTTAAACTATATTATTGTTTTGTTTTATTTATAATAATATTGTAGGTACCTACATAATATAAATAATAAATAACGCCAAACTGTGTTGTTAGAAGCAAAAGTAATTCCAAAATAAAAGGTGCGGTGCATCAGATATAAAATGTAATAGTTTTTCCAAATAAACGTGCTAATAAGATTAACTTTTACACCACGGATATATTATATTGCATCGTAAAAAGAAGTGCCATATACTTATAATATGCAATTTTATCAATTTTTAGTCACTATAGGTAGGTATAAGGTTTTATGGTCATTGGTCATTTTCGTGGCGCGGAAGCCGTTTTTAGCTCATAGAAAGCAGCATCATCACCTTAAAGACATTTAAACCTTTTAAAAATCTTAAGTTAATATTTGGCATTATTTTGTAACTAATAAAACCATAACAGATAAAGGTAATAAATAATCCTGTATCTAACACTTACGAAAAGTATATTTTAAATTTCCACGATTGCTTTATGGGTAAAATGTATTACCTATACCTATCCTATGTGGTTTACCTTATGTAGGTATAGGTTTTTAGCATTTTAATGCTGCCACATTATCTAGCAGTGCCTATACGCAAGTACACATTTTTTTATTGATTTCGTACCAAAATAATTAAATGTGTCCATGAATCCGGTTTACCACATTTAATTATTTTACCTTTATCTTGCAATGCACAACAATATGAATAGAAAATACCATAAGTGCTTGTCTCGACTGCTAAAATATTTTTTTTTTCATTTAATCTTTAGCAGGGTGATTAATTGACCTACAATAATTTAAAACGCCGTACCTAAGTGTATTTTATAACAAAAATATTTTTTTCATCCCTCTGAAACTATTAAGTCCACTAAATTTACTTATAATATCATAAAAATATCTGAAAAATAAATTGTATGTGAAAAGAATCGCTTATTAATGCAAAAGGTAATTAAAACAAAATGTATTAACCTATCCTATTTTCCCAGAATTCTCATTTTGCACATACGATACTCGTTGTTGCGAGAACCATATTTAAATAAAACCACTGACAACGTTTAAATAATATATATTTTTATTGACACTACTACACAAATACATTCTTTAAAAATGTTAACAGATATAAAATACACAATAAAATATTATTTTCTTTCTTAATTATATTTACATATCAACATAAGATCCACATCTATAATATATTCCATATATTTATTTCTAATCTTTCTGTCTGACAAATTACAAATTGTATAGGAATGGTCAATGATATAGGTAGGTAATACTTAAAAATTAAACTTAAAACTAGTTGATGAAAAAATTTAAATAGTTTCAAGTACTTGGAATAACTCCTTTCAAACAGCTATAGACATAATTCGCATAATTTTTTTAACATTTAGAACAATTAATTAACATTTTGGAATCTAAAAAAAAAAAAATAAGATAAAAAAATGATTTGAGCTGGCTCTTAAACTGATTAATACTAGCAGACATTTTTACTCTCATGTGTAATGCATTAAACATTTTTAAACCTATAGCATTAATTTGGGAATTTATAAATTATTTGTGACATATTTTAATTTTTAAATAGGTATTTGTCTGTTCTTGTAGATATGTAAACATGTATCAAGAATATATACTCCCAGAAAAGTCAGATTGATTGTTAGGTAAAATATATTTTTGACTAGCCTTCCATTATCGAACAATGTCCCCAAGGAATTGTGTTAGCAGATGATCTTGAAATTCGTCTTTTGTCATCATGAGGGCTTAAACCTATCTTACTTTGTCTAACACTATATATATCGTGATTGTTCGATCTTATTAAATTCTGTGAAATATGTTTATCCGTAAATGTTTCCAGACACTTAACATAATCTTCAAATGATATTTGATTTTCAATTACAGACTTCTTAATACCTTTAATTTTTTTTGTTAAACCCTTTTTCGAAAGATAATGTTCAATTTCTTGTCGCTGTCTACCAGTCACAGCCAGTTTTAATCTTTCTTGTTCTATTTCGTCAAAGGTAAAATGCACTTTTGTAGCATACATTTTAGATCTAAGTCCTATAAAATGAGTCATAATTCGCCCATTGTTCTCATCTTTCATCATTCCAATAACTTTCTTATTAACATTTGGAATTCCATATATATTATTCGCCGAGTAATCAGATGTATCAAAGTATTTTTGACAGTCTCTTCTGATAACTTGATAAACATCCATATTTCTAATTTCATATATTAGTGAATCGGTATCTGTATAAAGCACATTGCAATTAGAGAAATTATGTAGCATGTAATTATAATGAAAATCATAAATTGTAGTCTTAGCTAGATCTAGAATACACATTCCTACATAGATAGGTTTGTTGAAATAAATTTTTGATTTTGCAAGCTCTATAATTACAAAATTTTCATTTATTATAGTGCACGTTTTAAATTCAGGCTTTGATATTAGAGATTCATCCCCATAACGTCCCTCCCAATTCATTACTAATTTTACTGAGGAATAATTCCTAACATTCTCCATAGTCTTCCCAAATACAGCATTGTTCATTAGCTTAAATAAATTTTTCTCAAATTCATTTTTAGCTGCCTGCCTTAGACTAGTATTTAAATCAATATATGACTTTAACCATGGAGATTGACTAAATGATAGCACCCTGTGTATTTTTTTCAATTGGACCCCTAATGCCAACGCCTGCTTTAAGTTCCTATAGTGAATAACATATTTATCCTTGTCATGCAGGGTAGCCAAAAGTTTTATATTATTAGCACCCTCAGGTTTCTGATGTTCTGGACAAAGTGGAAGATCTGAAAATTTATTATGTAGTTCTAGGGGAATTTTTAAGTCAACTTCTAAGATATATCCAGTGTCAGCTTCTTCAGAGACATTGACTGCATTAAGACTGTTAATTTCCTCACTAGAAAGCCACTTAAAACATCCATATGGCAGATATTGGGACATTGCCCAGCCATATTGGTTATTTATGTCAAAATACATGAGATATGACTCTTCTTTATTAGCATCGTATGAAGGCATGTACTTATTATTGGCTTCTGCATATCGTTTAGAACACTGACTTAATCCGCCTCTTATGCCTTTTTCTACAAACATAATCATATCTAAATCGGTCAACAGTTCGAGTTTTACTTGACTTGTTCTAGACATTTGAAATAACATGCATTGCCAAGCATACCCCGGCAAGGTGTACGCATGTGTAGGAGAAATGCCGTAGGTTTTAAAAGATGTCTTGCGAAATTGTTCAAAAATATCTGCCAGAAGCAAAATATCAGTTTTAAGATAGAGATCAGAATAGTCTTGCATTGTCTTGCACCCTAAAGAGTTCCAGACTTTTTGCGCATGAGCATATTCCATATCGCTTATCAGAGAGTCATTTAATCTGTTATAAAATTGCATTTTTGATGGCAATTTGGTTTCGCTCAGTTTATCCCAACCATTTATAAAATCATAAGGAAACACTCCTTTCCTACAGAGCAATGAAAACTGATCTTCAGAAAGGTCCATGAATTCAGATTTAAGAATTGGATAATCTGATAAGTATGACGCTAACTTATCTAACCCAGAAGCCAAAAATCGAAAGCTATCTATAAATCTTAAGTGCACCAAATTGTCTGGAATATTCTTCGTAAATGAAATATATTTTTCTTTGTTCACTGGTAAAATATCGATTTTTCCTGGTACCTCTGCCAAGGCCTTTAATACCAAATGACCATCATAGGAACTCATATTATGGAAAATGACGAGTATTGTGTGACTATCTTGAAAGTTAAGGTTACATTTTTCGTGGGCCATCCCCCTTATTTTACCAGTGATATGACTGTGATCCCGAACCATCTTTTCGTCAGACGAGAAAGGTTTTTCGCAAATATGACACAACTTGGAACTATATAAGGTCTTATTTTGTTCAACAGAAAGATTTTCCATGGGCAAATCACACAAAAAGACTGTCTCAACGTCTTCAGCAAAACTTACAAGTTCCTTAACAAACCATTGCATACAGTCTTGGCCAGTGTACGACTTATAAAATGAGAGGGTATCATCATATGAACATTTAACGTAAAAGCCCACGCTATACGGGACGTGCTTTTGGTAGTTTGAAGTTGCTTTATTTCCAACATCTTCAACAGGCACCAAGAGACATTCAGTGTCCGCATAAATTATAAAGGGGGCTTCTTCCTTGAATTTGAAATCTTTGAATTCGACCCACTTTCTCTCCTCAGTTGGAACTTTAGGTACTGCACCATTGTTGTTTAATATCTCACAATCTTTAATATGTTTATTCAACTTCTCCTCCGAGTAAAAAAAGTGGAGACAACGATCACAAATATACTTTTTTTGTTTATGACTACTGAGTTGCTTTGACATTAAGCGAGAAAGATCTTTTATCCATACAAAATGCTGCTTAGCGGAAAAAATGTCACTATCTATTTCATCATCATCTGTATCATAATATACATCTTCTACCAATAAAAGATTTACATGTTTTTCTAGTCTGGTTTTTGTTAAATAAGCCGGAATAACATTAAATTTATTTCGAAACTTTTCTAAGCGATAAACATTTATCGATAAATAATTATGTTGTTCAAATCTAGGTACTTGTCTCAAAGTCATAGGAAATTGTATTCCCTTCAAATTCAGTGCTTCCTTAGGATCTGGGTATGACGAGGGTAGATTATAATGGTACTTAGTAGGGCATAAAGCTGATGTAACCGCCCAAGCAAAACACATATCATCAGTATTTTTTACATTGATACAAGCATGTTTTTTTTTAATGAAAGTTGGTAGCTCAATATAACTACCTGCACGAAGAGGGTTATACTTATTTATAGATACTGTCAAATTTAATAATTTCTTCAAAGCCCATCCGCTATCTTTTTCCTGAAACTCCTCCAACTGAGTTAACAACTGATCTTGCACATTTTTTAGAAACCAGTTATCAAAGTTATTATTTTGGTCAATAACAGTAGTCTTTGAATTAAGATATTTATATTCACTTAGAGTTACACCG
This sequence comes from Polydrusus tereticollis, assembly GCA_963920685.1. Taxonomy (NCBI): domain Eukaryota; kingdom Metazoa; phylum Arthropoda; class Insecta; order Coleoptera; family Curculionidae; genus Polydrusus; species Polydrusus tereticollis. The sequence goes on along the minus strand of OY987329.1, from coordinate 84,193,808 downwards.
TCTTTAATGATTTGAAACTCTCCACATAGCACAGCGTTAATCTTAAGGGAATTATCAACTTTAAAAGTATTTTGAATTCTTCTTTTAAGTAAGGCTCCACAATCTTCTAGAAACGATTTAGCATCGGTGTTTTTCAGATTTGTGATAATTCCAGTCCTCACTCTACATTTAAATGCTGAGTGTAAGTCATCCCATCTAACACGATGCGTTGCCGTCTCCTTTCGTTCTTTAAAGCCAAATCCAGTAACTTCCAATGCTTTAATAATCGCCGTAAAGCTTTTTACACGCGCTAATAAGGTTGATAGATGTTGCTTTTCTCCAATAGACGTACAATTTTTAAGAGCGGTTGAAATTAATTTTGACGCTTTATAACATCGCTTAACTCCGATACTTATAGCAGGTTTATTATTCTTCAAGTTTGCATTCAATACAAGTTTATTTAAATCTTCAACAAGACCATCGGCAAAAGACATTCTGAACGATTTTGTAAGTAAGACTCTAGACAGGTCTTTCCTCTGTAACAGTCAGAGCAATACTAAAATAATATAAATTGGTTGAAATGTTTTATATACTGTAGCTAGTAGTATTCGGCAAAGTTCGTATAAGTTCGATTAATTAAACTCATGTAAAACGAAGTATCTGAAAAAAAAAGAGAGTCTATAATACCACTTTGAAAATTAAACTTATCTACTAGTTATGGTGGGCTATATCTTAATAAGACCGCAACCTCCATGCAGTCATCGTGCCTCATCAACCATCGTATTAAATCTATAAGTAAATATGAAAAATGCGAAATGCATGATTTACTTCAATTATTTATTTACAACGGAAAAAAATGTTCGTAGAAACCAGCAAAAAAAAAATGTATAAAAGAGCAATAGAAACAGTATAATATATTTTAATGACTAGCACATTCTTTAAAACAGTACTACAACCAAGCCAAATAACTCTTTTATGTGCTGTATAAAATAACAAAAAGGTGTTCCTAAGACAGCGTAAGATTGCTTCACAACTACGCAGCCTGCTTTGAACACAGGTGTTACAACGTAGCTCCATAATCTTACTATACTCTAAGCGGGCGAGGATGTCAATAGGTTCTAATATATTCTTCAATACATCTTAATAGCATAATCGTTAAATATAAGTGGAAACTATATGCAGAAATGAGTTTCCTGTAATATTTTATCAACAATACATAAGACACATAAGAAAGCATCTATTTATGGCTTAGATTTATTAGGTTTTGATACTAAGAGAGATTTTGATAATATGCCATTAGTTAAATACATTTTCCAGTGAACCGTATAACAGAATAAAAAGAGGTTCCTCAGACTGCGTAAGATTGCTTCACAGCTAGGCGGCCTGGCATATAACTTAACTCTACTATCTTACCATTCTCAAAAGTAGAGATGACGTCAATAGATTCTAAGTGCATAATCATTAAATATAAGGGGAAACTACATGAAAAGATGAGTTTCCCGTAACATTTTACTGATAATGCATCTCATTAGCTCATAAAAAAAAATGTATTTAAGTATTGTAATTAAAAATGTACCAAGTTGTAATATTTAAAGATAGTTTGATAATATGCCGTTGGTTAAATATTTTTTTTAATGATCCAAGTAGCAGAATAAAAAGAGATTACTAAGACGGCGTACAAGACAAACAACAAGTTTCAACCGCGAAGCCCTATAAAGGTTAAATGTAAATATGCTTACCAAGTCAATAGGTTAATACGGCACCAGTCGTACTTCTTCGGGGTTCGGAGAACTCGGATCGAGCAAATCACCTCGACGGTCGACAATCTCGAAAGAAGTGAGAAGTTAACCGTCTAGCGCTGGAATCTATATCTTATGGCGAGGGATGGGTATCGAGGTATGTATTGTGCTTAAGTTAGGTAGGCTGGAATTCAGATTTTAGGTAGCACAATTGTGGTGTTTGGGACACCTGAACTAACCTGAGGGGGACGTCTCGAACCTGAAGCCGATTGCAAGGGGCATTAGCCTAATCACATTTAGGTGAATGCAATCAAACCTAAACTATTTAGCCTAGGAGAATGCCATCAAACCCAACACTCCCTTCCCCCCCACCCCTCATTGTTATACATCACTGGAATCGAGCCCAAGCCACGCATAGTTTTGTTTCTACCTGTTTTGCACCCCATTGTAACGGTTTAGTTCTAACGTATTCTTTTTATTATGACCGCTACAAATTTAAACTCTTTACGCGACAGAAAAATCCGTTAATGAGCATAAAAATCGTAAAATTTTGCCTGACTTAGTAAAGAAATAAATATTTTAACTAATTAGCTCACAGTTTTGGCTTCCTGATTGCCTACTTAAATTTTAAATGTCTCTCTTATAAGACTAGAATCGTATCCCCTAACAATTCCGTGTTGATCGAAGTCAAGGAACATGGAAGTATACGAGATTTTCTAATATGCCCGCCCAGCATTTGCTTTGCTAATTCTCTGAAAACTTTGTGGCGATCCACATCAATAAATTAAAAATTATGTACAATAAACCAATATATAATCTATTGGCACAATAGAACCAAGGATGCCACCCAGTTTACAATATAAGTGACATTCGAGTATACCCTAATTCCACCGTTTATTCATATGAAAGATGGAATTTAGAGTTTGGGAAAAAATTATATGCGATAGCTTACTACACATGTGAGAATTTCCAAAGTAGCTACTATACTATACGAAAAACTACTTTTTTAAATATACTGGATATACCAGGTAGGCAACGTTTCTACGTTCATTTTTTTTTAAATAGACTGGATCATTTTTGTGAGACTCGAATTCGGTTGTTTCTTGTAATATATTATTATGCAAGTTTTGTCAAACTATAATGCTATAAGAACTTATGATATTGTGGTAAAATATTGCACTTAAGGCTTTTCCAATCTGAATAGTAGATTTTTTTTCAAGGAAGGGGTGTGCATGGTCGTTGCATGTCTAGGATAGAACAGAATCTTCTAGTATAGGGTAAATATTGGTATATCTGGGAAGTAGAACGTTAGCACAAGAAAAAGTTTTATAAAACTACGTATTTATACGACGGACATTTTCCTATATAAATTGTATGTCTTCTTAGTAAGTAACCTCTTTTTTACTCTGTAACATACATAGGTAGATTATTGAAACATACATTTAACTAATGGTATATTATCAAAACTCATTTAAACATTATATGGTAACACATTTAATGTCTATTAAGTTGGGGCATTGGCCATTAATGGTTTAAGGAAATCTTTTTTAGTGTAGAAATGTGGTAATTTTTATAATTTGTTGAACGGTTAAACTGGTATTCTTGAGTTTATTTTTGATAAGATAGCCTGCTTTCTTTTTAGATATCTCTGGTTTAAAATTTTTTTTAGTTCCATTAAATTTAATGTACTAAATATGTCAAGTATGCAGCATGTCCCGCATGTATGGAATATAAACGGGGTAATTTTTGATATACTAAATCCATTGATTTGTAACGAAGTTACTAAGTTTTTATTTCTTGAACCTATGTATTTTATTTAAAAGCAAGTTACGCAGACAAATAATTTTTTTATTTTTTATTATTTTACATTAGAAAATTTCCGTTCTTTCAGAACCGCAGTCATAAATACTATTCTACTAATTATAAATGATAATTTGTTTGAATCGATTCTCGTAAATGCCTATTTATTAACAATTGCGTTACATATTAATTTATCTCCCGCGAGCGCGACCTGCTACACGGCGTACCTCGATACCCATCCCTCGCCATAAGATATAGATTCCAGCGCTAGACGGTTAACTTCTCACTTCTTTCGAGATTGTCGACCGTCGAGGTGCTTTGCTCGATCCGAGTTCTCCGAACCCCGAAGAAGTACGACTGGTGCCGTATTAACCTATTGACTTGGTAAGCATATTTACATTTAACCTTTATAGGGCTTCGCGGTTGAAACTTGTTGTTTGTCTTGTACGCCGTCTTAGTAATCTCTTTTTATTCTGCTACTTGGATCATTAAAAAAAATATTTAACCAACGGCATATTATCAAACTATCTTTAAATATTACAACTTGGTACATTTTTAATTACAATACTTAAATACATTTTTTTTTATGAGCTAATGAGATGCATTATCAGTAAAATGTTACGGGAAACTCATCTTTTCATGTAGTTTCCCCTTATATTTAATGATTATGCACTTAGAATCTATTGACGTCATCTCTACTTTTGAGAATGGTAAGATAGTAGAGTTAAGTTATATGCCAGGCCGCCTAGCTGTGAAGCAATCTTACGCAGTCTGAGGAACCTCTTTTTATTCTGTTATACGGTTCACTGGAAAATGTATTTAACTAATGGCATATTATCAAAATCTCTCTTAGTATCAAAACCTAATAAATCTAAGCCATAAATAGATGCTTTCTTATGTGTCTTATGCATTGTTGATAAAATATTACAGGAAACTCATTTCTGCATATAGTTTCCACTTATATTTAACGATTATGCTATTAAGATGTATTGAAGAATATATTAGAACCTATTGACATCCTCGCCCGCTTAGAGTATAGTAAGATTATGGAGCTACGTTGTAACACCTGTGTTCAAAGCAGGCTGCGTAGTTGTGAAGCAATCTTACGCTGTCTTAGGAACACCTTTTTGTTATTTTATACAGCACATAAAAGAGTTATTTGGCTTGGTTGTAGTACTGTTTTAAAGAATGTGCTAGTCATTTAAAATATATTATATTGTTTCTATTGCTCTTTTATACATTTTTTTTTTGCTGGTTTCTACGAACATTTTTTTCCGTTGTAAATAAATAATTGAAGTAAATCATGCATTTCGCATTTTTCATATTTACTTATAGATTTAATACGATGGTTGATGAGGCACGATGACTGCATGGAGGTTGCGGTCTTATTAAGATATAGCCCACCATAACTAGTAGATAAGTTTAATTTTCAAAGTGGTATTATAGACTCTCTTTTTTTTTCAGATACTTCGTTTTACATGAGTTTAATTAATCGAACTTATACGAACTTTGCCGAATACTACTAGCTACAGTCTATAAAACATTTCAACCAATTTATATTATTTTAGTATTGCTCTGACTGTTACAGAGGAAAGACCTGTCTAGAGTCTTACTTACAAAATCGTTCAGAATGTCTTTTGCCGATGGTCTTGTTGAAGATTTAAATAAACTTGTATTGAATGCAAACTTGAAGAATAATAAACCTGCTATAAGTATCGGAGTTAAGCGATGTTATAAAGCGTCAAAATTAATTTCAACCGCTCTTAAAAATTGTACGTCTATTGGAGAAAAGCAACATCTATCAACCTTATTAGCGCGTGTAAAAAGCTTTACGGCGATTATTAAAGCATTGGAAGTTACTGGATTTGGCTTTAAAGAACGAAAGGAGACGGCAACGCATCGTGTTAGATGGGATGACTTACACTCAGCATTTAAATGTAGAGTGAGGACTGGAATTATCACAAATCTGAAAAACACCGATGCTAAATCGTTTCTAGAAGATTGTGGAGCCTTACTTAAAAGAAGAATTCAAAATACTTTTAAAGTTGATAATTCCCTTATGATTAACGCTGTGCTATGTGGAGAGTTTCAAATCATTAAAGACGGTGTAACTCTAAGTGAATATAAATATCTTAATTCAAAGACTACTGTTATTGACCAAAATAATAACTTTGATAACTGGTTTCTAAAAAATGTGCAAGATCAGTTGTTAACTCAGTTGGAGGAGTTTCAGGAAAAAGATAGCGGATGGGCTTTGAAGAAATTATTAAATTTGACAGTATCTATAAATAAGTATAACCCTCTTCGTGCAGGTAGTTATATTGAGCTACCAACTTTCATTAAAAAAAAACATGCTTGTATCAATGTAAAAAATACTGATGATATGTGTTTTGCTTGGGCGGTTACATCAGCTTTATGCCCTACTAAGTACCATTATAATCTACCCTCGTCATACCCAGATCCTAAGGAAGCACTGAATTTGAAGGGAATACAATTTCCTATGACTTTGAGACAAGTACCTAGATTTGAACAACATAATTATTTATCGATAAATGTTTATCGCTTAGAAAAGTTTCGAAATAAATTTAATGTTATTCCGGCTTATTTAACAAAAACCAGACTAGAAAAACATGTAAATCTTTTATTGGTAGAAGATGTATATTATGATACAGATGATGATGAAATAGATAGTGACATTTTTTCCGCTAAGCAGCATTTTGTATGGATAAAAGATCTTTCTCGCTTAATGTCAAAGCAACTCAGTAGTCATAAACAAAAAAAGTATATTTGTGATCGTTGTCTCCACTTTTTTTACTCGGAGGAGAAGTTGAATAAACATATTAAAGATTGTGAGATATTAAACAACAATGGTGCAGTACCTAAAGTTCCAACTGAGGAGAGAAAGTGGGTCGAATTCAAAGATTTCAAATTCAAGGAAGAAGCCCCCTTTATAATTTATGCGGACACTGAATGTCTCTTGGTGCCTGTTGAAGATGTTGGAAATAAAGCAACTTCAAACTACCAAAAGCACGTCCCGTATAGCGTGGGCTTTTACGTTAAATGTTCATATGATGATACCCTCTCATTTTATAAGTCGTACACTGGCCAAGACTGTATGCAATGGTTTGTTAAGGAACTTGTAAGTTTTGCTGAAGACGTTGAGACAGTCTTTTTGTGTGATTTGCCCATGGAAAATCTTTCTGTTGAACAAAATAAGACCTTATATAGTTCCAAGTTGTGTCATATTTGCGAAAAACCTTTCTCGTCTGACGAAAAGATGGTTCGGGATCACAGTCATATCACTGGTAAAATAAGGGGGATGGCCCACGAAAAATGTAACCTTAACTTTCAAGATAGTCACACAATACTCGTCATTTTCCATAATATGAGTTCCTATGATGGTCATTTGGTATTAAAGGCCTTGGCAGAGGTACCAGGAAAAATCGATATTTTACCAGTGAACAAAGAAAAATATATTTCATTTACGAAGAATATTCCAGACAATTTGGTGCACTTAAGATTTATAGATAGCTTTCGATTTTTGGCTTCTGGGTTAGATAAGTTAGCGTCATACTTATCAGATTATCCAATTCTTAAATCTGAATTCATGGACCTTTCTGAAGATCAGTTTTCATTGCTCTGTAGGAAAGGAGTGTTTCCTTATGATTTTATAAATGGTTGGGATAAACTGAGCGAAACCAAATTGCCATCAAAAATGCAATTTTATAACAGATTAAATGACTCTCTGATAAGCGATATGGAATATGCTCATGCGCAAAAAGTCTGGAACTCTTTAGGGTGCAAGACAATGCAAGACTATTCTGATCTCTATCTTAAAACTGATATTTTGCTTCTGGCAGATATTTTTGAACAATTTCGCAAGACATCTTTTAAAACCTACGGCATTTCTCCTACACATGCGTACACCTTGCCGGGGTATGCTTGGCAATGCATGTTATTTCAAATGTCTAGAACAAGTCAAGTAAAACTCGAACTGTTGACCGATTTAGATATGATTATGTTTGTAGAAAAAGGCATAAGAGGCGGATTAAGTCAGTGTTCTAAACGATATGCAGAAGCCAATAATAAGTACATGCCTTCATACGATGCTAATAAAGAAGAGTCATATCTCATGTATTTTGACATAAATAACCAATATGGCTGGGCAATGTCCCAATATCTGCCATATGGATGTTTTAAGTGGCTTTCTAGTGAGGAAATTAACAGTCTTAATGCAGTCAATGTCTCTGAAGAAGCTGACACTGGATATATCTTAGAAGTTGACTTAAAAATTCCCCTAGAACTACATAATAAATTTTCAGATCTTCCACTTTGTCCAGAACATCAGAAACCTGAGGGTGCTAATAATATAAAACTTTTGGCTACCCTGCATGACAAGGATAAATATGTTATTCACTATAGGAACTTAAAGCAGGCGTTGGCATTAGGGGTCCAATTGAAAAAAATACACAGGGTGCTATCATTTAGTCAATCTCCATGGTTAAAGTCATATATTGATTTAAATACTAGTCTAAGGCAGGCAGCTAAAAATGAATTTGAGAAAAATTTATTTAAGCTAATGAACAATGCTGTATTTGGGAAGACTATGGAGAATGTTAGGAATTATTCCTCAGTAAAATTAGTAATGAATTGGGAGGGACGTTATGGGGATGAATCTCTAATATCAAAGCCTGAATTTAAAACGTGCACTATAATAAATGAAAATTTTGTAATTATAGAGCTTGCAAAATCAAAAATTTATTTCAACAAACCTATCTATGTAGGAATGTGTATTCTAGATCTAGCTAAGACTACAATTTATGATTTTCATTATAATTACATGCTACATAATTTCTCTAATTGCAATGTGCTTTATACAGATACCGATTCACTAATATATGAAATTAGAAATATGGATGTTTATCAAGTTATCAGAAGAGACTGTCAAAAATACTTTGATACATCTGATTACTCGGCGAATAATATATATGGAATTCCAAATGTTAATAAGAAAGTTATTGGAATGATGAAAGATGAGAACAATGGGCGAATTATGACTCATTTTATAGGACTTAGATCTAAAATGTATGCTACAAAAGTGCATTTTACCTTTGACGAAATAGAACAAGAAAGATTAAAACTGGCTGTGACTGGTAGACAGCGACAAGAAATTGAACATTATCTTTCGAAAAAGGGTTTAACAAAAAAAATTAAAGGTATTAAGAAGTCTGTAATTGAAAATCAAATATCATTTGAAGATTATGTTAAGTGTCTGGAAACATTTACGGATAAACATATTTCACAGAATTTAATAAGATCGAACAATCACGATATATATAGTGTTAGACAAAGTAAGATAGGTTTAAGCCCTCATGATGACAAAAGACGAATTTCAAGATCATCTGCTAACACAATTCCTTGGGGACATTGTTCGATAATGGAAGGCTAGTCAAAAATATATTTTACCTAACAATCAATCTGACTTTTCTGGGAGTATATATTCTTGATACATGTTTACATATCTACAAGAACAGACAAATACCTATTTAAAAATTAAAATATGTCACAAATAATTTATAAATTCCCAAATTAATGCTATAGGTTTAAAAATGTTTAATGCATTACACATGAGAGTAAAAATGTCTGCTAGTATTAATCAGTTTAAGAGCCAGCTCAAATCATTTTTTTATCTTATTTTTTTTTTTTTAGATTCCAAAATGTTAATTAATTGTTCTAAATGTTAAAAAAATTATGCGAATTATGTCTATAGCTGTTTGAAAGGAGTTATTCCAAGTACTTGAAACTATTTAAATTTTTTCATCAACTAGTTTTAAGTTTAATTTTTAAGTATTACCTACCTATATCATTGACCATTCCTATACAATTTGTAATTTGTCAGACAGAAAGATTAGAAATAAATATATGGAATATATTATAGATGTGGATCTTATGTTGATATGTAAATATAATTAAGAAAGAAAATAATATTTTATTGTGTATTTTATATCTGTTAACATTTTTAAAGAATGTATTTGTGTAGTAGTGTCAATAAAAATATATATTATTTAAACGTTGTCAGTGGTTTTATTTAAATATGGTTCTCGCAACAACGAGTATCGTATGTGCAAAATGAGAATTCTGGGAAAATAGGATAGGTTAATACATTTTGTTTTAATTACCTTTTGCATTAATAAGCGATTCTTTTCACATACAATTTATTTTTCAGATATTTTTATGATATTATAAGTAAATTTAGTAGACTTAATAGTTTCAGAGGGATGAAAAAAATATTTTTGTTATAAAATACACTTAGGTACGGCGTTTTAAATTATTGTAGGTCAATTAATCACCCTGCTAAAGATTAAATGAAAAAAAAAATATTTTAGCAGTCGAGACAAGCACTTATGGTATTTTCTATTCATATTGTTGTGCATTGCAAGATAAAGGTAAAATAATTAAATGTGGTAAACCGGATTCATGGACACATTTAATTATTTTGGTACGAAATCAATAAAAAAATGTGTACTTGCGTATAGGCACTGCTAGATAATGTGGCAGCATTAAAATGCTAAAAACCTATACCTACATAAGGTAAACCACATAGGATAGGTATAGGTAATACATTTTACCCATAAAGCAATCGTGGAAATTTAAAATATACTTTTCGTAAGTGTTAGATACAGGATTATTTATTACCTTTATCTGTTATGGTTTTATTAGTTACAAAATAATGCCAAATATTAACTTAAGATTTTTAAAAGGTTTAAATGTCTTTAAGGTGATGATGCTGCTTTCTATGAGCTAAAAACGGCTTCCGCGCCACGAAAATGACCAATGACCATAAAACCTTATACCTACCTATAGTGACTAAAAATTGATAAAATTGCATATTATAAGTATATGGCACTTCTTTTTACGATGCAATATAATATATCCGTGGTGTAAAAGTTAATCTTATTAGCACGTTTATTTGGAAAAACTATTACATTTTATATCTGATGCACCGCACCTTTTATTTTGGAATTACTTTTGCTTCTAACAACACAGTTTGGCGTTATTTATTATTTATATTATGTAGGTACCTACAATATTATTATAAATAAAACAAAACAATAATATAGTTTAAAACACCCCTATTACGTTTCACTTAGTAAATTTAGTGGACTTAATAGTTTCAGAGGGATGAAAAAAATATTTTTGTTATAAAATACACTTAGGTACGGCGTTTTAAATTATTGTAGGTCAATTAATCACCCTGCTAAAGATTAAATGAAAAAAAAATATTTTAGCAGTCGAGACAAGCACTTATGGTATTTTCTATTCATATTGTTGTGCATTGCAAGATAAAGGTAAAATAATTAAATGTGGTAAACCGGATTCATGGACACATTTAATTATTTTGGTACGAAATCAATAAAAAATGTGTACTTGCGTATAGGCACTGCTAGATAATGTGGCAGCATTAAAATGCTAAAAACCTATACCTACATAAGGTAAACCACATAGGATAGGTATAGGTAATACATTTTACCCATAAAGCAATCGTGGAAATTTAAAATATACTTTTCGTAAGTGTTAGATACAGGATTATTTATTACCTTTATCTGTTATGGTTTTATTAGTTACAAAATAATGCCAAATATTAACTTAAGATTTTTAAAAGGTTTAAATGTCTTTAAGGTGAAGATGCTGCTTTCTATGAGCTAAAAACGGCTTCCGCGCCACGAAAATGACCAATGACCATAAAACCTTATACCTACCTATAGTGACTAAAAATTGATAAAATTGCATATTATAAGTATATGGCACTTCTTTTTACGATGCAATATAATATATCCGTGGTGTAAAAGTTAATCTTATTAGCACGTTTATTTGGAAAAACTATTACATTTTATATCTGATGCACCGCACCTTTTATTTTGGAATTACTTTTGCTTCTAACAACACAGTTTGGCGTTATTTATTATTTATATTATGTAGGTACCTACAATATTATTATAAATAAAACAAAACAATAATATAGTTTAAAACACCCCTATTACGTTTCACTTCGATTAACAAGCTGAAACGCGTTTGTAAAGCAAATCAAGAAATACTCGTGGGTAACATCTGCGTCCCTGCGCGACTGCTACGGAATCGCGTCTGCATCGTAAGCATACCATCTACCACGAATGATATTTACCGCAAGACACCGTAGTGTAATGGTTAGAGCGTCGCCTACATGTGCCGATGGACGCGGGTTCAATCCTCGAACAGAACATCGGCTTTTTTTCTACATCGATCGTCAACTCTCAGAAGACAGTGGCATATTATATTATGGGTAGTTAGTTTGGAAGACGATTGCTATAAGTTAATAAATTTAATAATTTTGGCGCCGCGACGCCCTCGCTTAAGAGGGCCTCAAATGTTTAGTACGCCCCTGACCCGGCGTCGGTTGGCTTGAAAAACAGAACGGACCTTAAATTTCCTTATGGAGATTTGCATGTAAAAAAGCTGAATTATGCTCTACAAACCCCACTGCATATCTACTAACCTCTTTAGGAAATTTGCCTTCATACTTCCTTTTACGTATATCCTGGGTGATTGGTATAATTCCAACACATGTTTAAATATATTGTTAATTTCACAGAGTTCTACGTTTCCAGACTCCCACTTCAGTCCATGATACTTTTCGGCCCATTTGACATGTTTTAGCTCCGCAAGGGACAACATATTTTTCGCAAAAGGAGCTTTAAATAGATAACTTGAGATACGAAACCCATCGTAAATTGCTAACTCTTTTGGAAAGTATCCAAAAGAAGAACAATGGTAGCCTTGGATATCAAGAAAAATGTCTGAAGGATATTCTCCCATCGTGGCTTGCAATCGACTGATGTAGTTAGCGAAGGAAATATAGTTTTAGACAAATCTATTCGATTTAATAATTTCTTGAATTCGCTAAAGTAAAATTTCTTATAACTTCGTTTGCTTAAAAATTATTTAAATATTAAGATTTAAACTTTTTTATATATAGCCTATGGGTTTATTGATTCTCATAAACCTAACTAATTCAAAATGTTGTAAATAAAACAAAATTTAATTGACTAGGATGATATTTATTTAAATATATTTTTATAAAATATATACATTTATATTACATTACTATACAATTCTTAAACCTAAATCTATATACATTTACTATAACAAAACTTACTCTAAATTAACACTAAAATTATATGCCTATGCAATTCTTAAACCTAAATCTATATACATCTAATATTACAAAACTTACTCTAACTTAACACTAAAATTGTCTAATAACAATAGTTTTTTTTTTAATTGTCCCACATCACACCTAGCTAAATCTAACTTTTTTTTTAGTTCCGTAATCTGTCTCTCGTAAATTTCCACATCACTTTCTCGCGCCCTTAATTGTCCCAAAAGTTTACCCCGCACATTATAGGCGTCTCTTAGGACATTCCTTTGGCTGCTATAAAACTCATCTAGCCAACCTGGTTGAGACGCCACAAACGTTGATGATGATGTGGACGCACTAGATGCACTAATTGGTCGCTCTATATTTTTTTTTCGACCTTTTCGTCCTTTCCGGCACAGCTCCGGTGATAGTGGTGGTGGCGATGGTGTCCTCATGATTGGGCCATCTACGACAACTACCACCGGAGCCAAGTGGTTTGGAATCGCTGCTGCTGCTGGTGGTGGTGGTGAAGACGGCATCTCGAATCCACCGGGAAAAGGTACGGGGAGGCGCCTAAATGTGAATTTCTTCTTTTTCGGCACATCCTTTGCCACAGACGAATAAAATTCACCCTTGCTTTTGGATCCACCAGTCGTCAGTAATCTTTTTAATTTTGAATGTGTCGGCTGGGCTTCCTTAATCACAACATTACTGAGAACATTGACTTTTTTGTTCTCAGCTGCTTGCCGCTTCTCTATGTCCCTCAACAACTGGCCACATGCATCATCCATAATCTGCTCCATTCCATCGTCTGCTATACTCAAGTCGTTCCCGGGGGCTGCGGGCTCGTCCACAAAGGCGTTTGCGGTAATCAGATGTAAATCATCTTCGACGCCCAGAAGATCTTGGGTTGAAACACTCATTAAATCAGAAATATCACTCATGTTTGAACACATTACGTACACAGGAATAATTGTCGTCACTAAAAGTTTCAGACTGAAGAGCTCCACACAAGATGCTCGCTTTTATGCCTATTCCCCCCACTATAAGTTCACCCCACCTCGAGTCTCGCCGTCCTTCACTTCGTTCTTGCCACCACTCTTCTTAGTGCCCTTGACTACAGGCACTTTTCAAGGTTGCGCGTTCTCTTGAAATTTTAAAACTAGCTTTATCAAGGTCAAGGTGTATCTTGCCATCCTTGAGGTAGTGCATTTTCTTTTAAAATTCTACATAACACTAATCCAGTACGTTGATAAATATTAAAATTAACAGTTTATATATGAATTTTCCTATTATTTTAACAAGTTTAAAATCGGTATGACATAAAATTACTTAAAAACTAAAGATATGATTGAATAACTTTCAACAAGTTTACCAAATTTTCTTCTGGGTCTGCACTATAAAAGTCTAAATCCTTATGTCCCCAAGGCAAAGTTTTTGTCGTTGATGGTATTATATAGCGTTTGTCGTCGTGGTGAGATAATGCTACCTTGTTTAATATTTCCGTGTAAACGTCGTGTTTATAACTACGAAACGTTTTCATTTTGCGAAATATTAAACCACCACGCTCTACTACATTTTGATAATCTTCCAGGTGAAGTTGTTTCTCAATAACTGCTTTTTTGACACCTTTTGCTTTCTTCACTTCATTATGAAGCGAGCTGATGTAATAAGCTTTAGCGCCGGTGCCGTAAAAACACATTATCGGATCACCTGGAAATTCATCTTTCATCCGACCTACTACTGATTGACTTTTCCGGATATTAAAAATATTCCCTTCTACATAATTAGAGGTGTCGAACTTATCAGGGTTCTCTGCAATTGTTCGATAAAAGTCGTCGGTAAAAACTTTTAAAATAAGAGAATCGGTGTCAGTGTACAATAAGGAAACGTTACTACCAAATTTTGCTTTAATGAAATTATAAAAAAAGTCGTAAATCACTGTCTTTGACATATCCAATATGGAAAATCCGATATAAATTGGTTTATTGTATATAATTTTTAGTTTATCCATATGTATTGCAACAAAATCTTCGGTAAATATTGTTGAACTTTTGTAATTCGGACGCGATATTAAAGCCCTTGCCCCTACTTTACCCCGCATGTTTTCCCACTGTGTGATTAACTTTATATCGTTGCGATTTTCGACATTTTCCATAGTCTTGCCAAAAATGGCGTTAATAATTAATTTAAATGTATCCTTACCGAATTTTGATGTTGCCTTATTCCGCAAATCTGTATTGAAATCAATGTATGTCTTTAGCCACTTAGATTGACTAAATTTTAAAATTCTATGAGTTTGCATTACCATTAAGCCACTAGAAATCGCCTGCTTTAGGGTTCGATAATGCACAATATATTTTTTTTTATCATTTAAATTTGGTATTAACTTTGACAATTTGGCTGTTTCTGTTGGTGGTATTATATTCTCAACCAGAAATGGAAGGTCAGAATGTGCATCGTGCAAATCCAGTGGATAATGCACATCGACTTCCAACACGTAGCCTTCTGGGCTGTTGTCGTCAATATCCATAATATTCAAATCTAAAATTTCGCGTTGTGATAACCATCTAAATCCACCAAATGGTAATGCTTGTGACATACTATGACCATACAAATTTGTGGCATCCAGATAAGTAATGAATGAAGAAGGTTTTGATGCATCATAATTCGGTAAATAAATATTATTGGCAATATGTTTCCTTTCCGAACACTGACTTATACCACCACGAATTCCTTTCTTAAAAAAGTGAATCATGTCAATATCAGTAAGTAGTTCCAACTCTACCTTGGTCATGCGCAACATAAAATCAAATGAAAAACTGGGAAGAGTGTAGTACTGCACTGGGTCTAATTTATAAATGTTTAAAAACATATCGCGAAATTGTTCAAAAACATCGGTTAATAATAACACATCTGATTTTAAATATAAATCTGAATATTCCCCTAAATTCTTACAATCAAATAAACGCCAAACTTCCTTAGCTTTTTCATAGCTTTCATCACTAATGTGTTCCTCTGATAGATTATCGTAAAACTGATTTTTAGTTGGTAAATTTGGATAGTTCATCTTTTCCAAAGAATCCATGAAACTGTATGGAAAAATACCTTTGCCACGCATTAAACTAAACTTCTTATCATCGGGATAATGCTTGCGCATTTCCTTTAAACTACTTAAGTCTAAACCTTTACCCAAAGTATCTAGTGATGCTGATAAAAATTTGAAACTATCAATAAATCTTAATTTTAAATATTTTTTTTTTATTGTCATGGTCTTTGAGTCTACATAATCATGAACGTAAATACTTTTGGTAAATGAAATGTACTTTTCTTTGCTTTGAGCTATCACATCAATTTTATCACCATGACGACACAATTCTTTGATAAACATGTGACTATCATAACCACTCAAATTATGAAATACAATTGGTATAAATGTAAGTACTTTATAATTTAAATTACAAATCGAATGAGCAGCACCAGGTCTTTTGTTTCCCGTTATGTGACAATGATCCTTTACCTTATCATTATTGTTAATCGGACCTTCACAGATGTTGCACTCTGTGGCATTATCGAAATCTTTTATTTCATCAGATGTTAAACGGTTCATTGGTCTAATATCTTTTAAATACGTATTGTATAAATTTCTTAGATCTGTCTCAATGCGGGATACAAATACTTGGGCTGCATCATCTCCGCGATATAACTCAAATTTTGAAATAGAATCATCAAAGGAGCACTTTATTAGGTATGCAAAAGAAAACGGCTCATGTTTAACGTTTGTCGTACTGTAAGAATGTTCGGGGTTTGGTTCAGTTGAATCTAATGGTTTAAGCACTGATTCAAAGTCTGCATATACAACGAATGGTACACGCATTTGTTTTTCGATATTTTCAAATTTTAAAATGTTTTCCGCTACACTTTTCCCAAATTTATCCACTTTTAAATTAACTGATGGTATAACTGAGTATTTAAGTTTACAATCATTTTCTTGATGTAATGTCAAAGCGAATGATGATTTAAAATATATAAGGCACCCATCACAAAAATAAAGCTTATCACAACTTGATGATATCTGACTTGAACATAATCTTGATAAGTCTTTTATCCAGCAGTAATGACTTTTCATACAATTTGTATCGCAAATGTGTGCATCATCATCATCATTATCTCTGACATTACAATCCTTGGTTACTAACAACAAATTTACATGTATACCCAGCTTTTTACCAGAATATCTTAATGGGCCCACAACTTCATATTTTAATTTATTATGTTCAAATACCGATTGTAAACCATACACGTTTACTGAAATATTATTCATTTCTTCAAATTTAGAAATATCACGCAATTTAATTGGAAAATTCATACCTGTAAAATTTAGCACTCTAGAGTAATGGGGGTATGACGTCATTTGTGATGACATGTTACTGGCAGGGAACAATGCTGACGTGACGGCCCAAGCGAAGCAGCACTCATCTTGATTGTAAACATTAACAACAGCATTCTTCAGATCAATGAATTTCGGTAACTTGATATATGATGATCCCCCAAATGGTTTATATTCATTGATGTTTACCTCCAAGTACAAAATTTTTTCTAATGCCCAACCTGTAAGATAAAATATATATTTAATAATTAAATATGCTTTCAATTATTGACCTATAACATACCTGAATCCTTTTCCTGAAATTCCGTTGATTGAACCTTCATTGCCTCAACAAATGATCGGTACACTTCTTCCAAGTCACTTGCAACAGTAACAATTTCATTACACGTGTTAAAAGATTTTTCACTGTAAGAATCCTGTGCGGGAAGAATGTACAATCCCACCACAACCATGTTTATTTTTAGTGCACCACGAACTGCTACTACTTCACCTATTAAACTAAGCACTTGAGCTTTAATTTCTTCAAAAAATATGGTGAAGTCTATATGGAAATTTTCACTGCTTACTCGATATGTTGCAATCCTCTTCTTAAAAGCCGTTTGCACAATTTGAACACCTTGTGACAATGGCAAACAGGAATTATTTCGATGTTGGAGCGTTCTTTGATGAGCACCCAATTGATTATGTGGAACAGCTATATTACAAGTTACACATGTTCGCATCTGGGGTGTTGGTGTAGCCACATCGACTCTCCGTCGCTTTGCAGACTCTGCGTTAACAAATCGAAACATGCAAGACTCTCTTCTGTGTCGTAACATACTGTAACTACGACTAAATGTCTCACTACAATCTTCACACACATACTCCATGTCCGTTTAACTAATTATTTTGAAAAAGTCTTGCTGAATATTCTGTTCAATACTAAAATGTGACACCTCCTACCCACATATATACCTAGCGGCCAAGGTCACACCATTAAAAATTAACATTGACAACAGGTCTTTCAAGGTCATGCAACATCAAGGTCATAAAACTTCAAGGTACATTTTCAAGGTCAAGGTGATACCAACACCTGCGTTCAAGGTCAAGGTCATATGACGTAAATTTTCAAGGTCAAGGTGATACCAACACCTGCGTTCAAGGTCAAGGTCAAGGTGATACCAACACCTGCGTTCAAGGTCAAGGTCATGTGACATCATTGAACACCTGCGTTCAAGGTCATGTGACGTCAGAGGAGTGGGGGGTGACAATGAAAGTGTATTAATCCTCTACTTCGTTGGGATAATTGTTTCCTCCTAAAATAAGATATGTATGTAATTGAGATATTTTAAACTCAGTTTCTGCAATTTACCTGCAAAATCGGCTCAGAAGTTTCGATTTCCTCTGTTGCCAAAACTATTATTCTACCATTGTTGGCTTCTTCTTCAACTTCAATATTTTCCCATATTACCTGAAGTAAAGTTAAAAGTTGTAAGTTAATAATTTCTTAGTAGTATTTATAAATGTGTATGTGTACATACTTCTACATCATCAAAATTTGGGTTTACAGTTTTCATTGCTTCTCTATCATAAATTTCGTTGTCCTGTAAATGACAAAATAATTTAAAACTTTTATACACACGTACTACATATTGAAATATTACCACCTGGTTGATCATGTCGCAATCAAAACTATTTTCCAACCCCACAACTGTTTTAATATTAATTATTTTAAGTACCAACTCAGTCACGGGGTCATTATTTATTGGGATCGGAGCACCACCACCAGTGCCTCGTATATGTACTCTTTCGTGGGCTACAAATTTCCTTGTTTTGGTTTTTAGGTTGTCGAATTTTGACTTTAGCTGGTCAGTGTTCCGGTATTCGGTTGAAGCAGCATTAAATACGATCACTACCCTGCCCCAAGCCTTTTCCTGCAACATTTCTAGCATATAGCATAATTCTACACATCGTAAGAAATAGGTATTGTATACTACCTTTTCCTGAGTGCTAATTTTATTGGTATCATTGTTTTCTATTATCTGGCGCTCCGAATAAATAGCGTTTAGCAATCTCAGTTCATCTTCTTTAGAAAATTGGGAACTTTTCTTCCTTTTCACTTTTCTCTTGCTTGAATCACCCATTTTTTAAAACCAAACACAAACTTTTCTTTTTTAAAATACTAACCGAATATAACAAACACTATACTCTATGCACAAAACCATATAACAAGCATACAAAAGTGACAAAATGCCAGAAATGACAGAATATGTTACTTTGACGCTCAAAAATAATTCATATTCATATATAATTCTGTCTTCACGTTAATATTTCAGGGTTGCCAACATAACAATTTATCAAAAATTCATCCTTTACCTAAAGAAGGATTTAATTTGCTTATGGAACCGACCGCACTTTAAGGACAATTTTAAAGCGACTTTAAGATTAAGCTCACTTCTCGTAAAGGAACCTTTTCGAGTTATTTATGGAACTGGCTGTTAGATATGTTAATAGTTTTGAAGCCTGCTATCTTAATTGTTAACTTCATCAGATGTTATGTCCTGAATCATCGCCAGTTTCGCGAATTTCTTGAGGAGATGGGAGAAAATGACTTACCATATTACACATTTTGAACTTCGGGCCGAAATCGAATTTTGTTTTAATGACGAGATAGTGAGTGGGTGTGGTAGTTATTCTTTTTTACAGATCAAACTAAGCACATGAATGACCTTAATTTACCATTGCAAAGCGAGAATTAGCTTCTGTCTGATTTGTATACTCATATTAAGTCATTCCGACAAAAAATTATATTATTTCAGTCTCAGTTGACCAAAAATTGCTTTACTCGTTTTAATACATGTCAAATATTCAGTCAGCAAACTGAGAGCTAATTTCCTGTTGATTTTGCGATTGAAATTTTTGGTCCGTTAAAGATTTTTTTCAGATCTTTATACAATTTTAAATAACGTCAAGATTTTTCAGAATCCTTTTAATAATGATATAGACCAGAATTTCAGCTGGAAATAATTGATTTGCAGTGTTTTGATATTTTAAAAGATATATTACCGAACGTATTCATTGCTAGAATGCTATAAAAGTCTTCCACTGACTCAGTTGGAACAATAACATAAATTTGCTCAAGGGTATTGTTCCGTATTTGGCACTACTTATCTCTGCGAAAAAACTTTTTCCAGAATGAAATTTAACAAAAATGTATACCGTGCCGCGGTCCGGATTTATGTTACTAGCGGGCCTTAGTTTGGAGACCCCTGGTTTAGATAATCACAACCAGATCGTTAGGCTTTATTTAAATATATGACAAGAGAATATGGAGTTTCCTTTTAAAAAACAAGTTGGGAGTGATAGGTATTTTTTGACTCACCCTATATACTACATTCCAGTTCATAAAATGCGTAATAAAAAATAATAGTTAAATATATAATAAATAACTAAAGTGCTATTGCAGAAATGCATATGTGGTCCTAAAAACCTACAGTTTAATTGGTATTTTAAGTTGAATTAATAAATTTCTAGCCTACAACAACGATCTCTAAGTAATAATCCGTCGGGCACGGTAATTATGATAGTGTAAGTTCGCCTACTTTTCATGGAAACAGTGAAAACTCTAAAGAAACGTGAAAACCAACGGTCTATAAGGATCAAAATCCCATAAAGTGCGAGATAAGAACAAATAAACGATCTGCTATTGTTAATGCTGAACATACTTTTACCACCAGTGGTATGTGTGAATGATAAAAGTTAACCAAACCAAAAATATGGGAGATGTAGGAGCGAACAAACTGCCACCTGAACAACAAGCATTATTTAAATTACTTATGGAGGCAAATCTCAACCAAACACAAGAAATTACAAAGAAGATCGACCAAACTATTGAATCAATCCACTTAAGGACTAAACATATTGAAAACGACATAACTTCGCTTAAAACGCGCTGCATCGCTCTTGAAAGGAAAGTCAGAAAAAATAATGTAATCATTTATGGACTTAAATTAGATCCACAAAACAAGAACTTAATAAATATTACATTAAAAACACTAAATAACGCATTGCATACTCAGATCCAAGAAAGCGACGTTAACAACATCTACCCAGTAGGAAAAAGCCAAACACCTCCAATTGCTCTCGAATTTATATCCTATATAAAAAAGCAGACCCTTTTTGCAAATAAGGATAAATTAAGAGAATTAAAAGAACACGGATTAGCCATTGCCAACGATTTGTGCTTTGAAGATAGAGAGGAGAACAGGAAACTCAGAAAACACCTGAAGCTGGCTAGAGACCAAGGTTATGAAGCAAGAATATCCGGTCATAAACTTATAGTGAATGACAATCCTTTCACAGTTGAACAGTTAGACAAACTAGAGCTACAAGACATTAATAACACGAGTGACTCAGAGACTGATACCGAAGTAGACGAAGGTGGACAAGAAGAAGAAAAGAATACGCAAACTAAGAAGATAGCAACTGACTCAGAAATAGAACAAGCAAGTAACGTTGGATATAATCAATTTGGAAGATCAAACAAACCTCAAACACCAGTGGCGCAAAAAGGAAAATCCGGCAAGACGTCCAAAAGAAAAAGACAGAAGGTGTCGTACAGCCCAAGATTTACGAGAAACGCTGCAAAAAATAACTAATACTCTTAAACATAAACCATATTCTAGGATAATTAATACATTATAAAGTCGCCGATTTAATACTAATAAAATAGAAATATGCTAAATTACATAAGAAATTTTGATGATTTTGAGGTTGACACGTTGGAAGCCGAAAACACTGACACGTTAAACGCACATCTACAAAAAAACAGTAACGGTTTCTTAATATTTCACTCCAACATACGGAGTATACAAAAAAATTTCATAAGTCTGGAAGTACTTTTATATGATTTTGCGTGCGAACCTGATGTTATCGTACTCACTGAAACGTGGAACCTAAATAATATTGAACAGTTTCACCTACAGGGATACAACAAAATTTATAATGAAGGTAAGTTTAATCAAAATGATGGGGTATTAGTGTACATTAAAAACAACCATGAATATTCCTATGAAATAATCAAGGTTGACTCAATTAATTTCATAAATATTAAAATAAAGCTCAAAACCAAATACTTCTCAATAACAGCAATATATAGACCCAATCCTCTTAATTTAAATATATTTAATTCCAATCTAGATAAGTATATTCGAGATTATTGTAAGAGTGAAACAGAGGTTATTATAGGGGATTTAAATATTAATATCCTAAGCAACATAACCGATGTAAACGAATACTTGGATATAATGAACGAAAATGGTTTTGTCTCTCAAATAAATGGGTATACAAGAGTAGACAATCTCTCACAAACGTGTATTGACCACATTTTCTTTAAGAGCAACTATATCAGACAAAACAACCTAACACCACTCATATTACACTCAAAAATATCTGACCACTACCCCATAATTCTGCATTGCAACAATATAAAAGATATAAGTAACTCAAAAATCGGTTGTTATGAAAAGGAATTTGTTAACTACAATAAGTTAAGAGATATTCTAAAAGGGGAAATTTTTAATGATATTAGCCAAGATGTTAACGTTGCGACTAAAGATTTTGTGAATATACTCAATAAACACATAAAAAAGTGCACATATAAAAAAGTCTTTACGAATAACGCCAAAAAACCCTGGATTACCAAGGGGATATTGCAATCTATAAAAACACGAGACAAATTGTATAGAAAATTTAAATTAACAAAAAATATCGACATATACAATCAATATAAAAGATATAGAAATAAAATAATACACCTACTGATAAAAGCAAAGGAAGAATTCTATAGTATCAAAATAGAGGAAAACAGTTATAACTCAAAAAAGCTTTGGCAAGTTATAAATGAATATAATGGCTTAAATAAAAAAGACAAAGTAACTGGTATTAGGGAAATCCAAAATGACGAAAATACAACTGAAGGTAACTTAAAAAATATCGCAGATATCTTTAATAAACATTATGCTTCAGTTGGAGAAAAAATGGCAAATCATATTAAAACAAATAGTTCAGTAAACAGAAACTACCAAAGACAGACAAATAACTCAAACTCTATTTTCCTAAGCCCGGTGGACTGTAATGAAATAAAATCTATTATTAGGTCACTAAAGCCAAATTCGACACCAGGATTCGACCAAATAACAACTAAAGTTCTAAAAGAAACAGCAGAATATATTAGCATACCCTTGTGCAACATAGTAAATTTATCCTTTTCTACAGGAATATGTCCAGAACACTTTAAGGTAGCGATAATTAAACCAATTTTTAAGAAAGGCGATAAGAAACTAGTAGAGAACTATCGTCCAATAAGTTTAATATCGAATATCGCAAAAATATTTGAAAAGGCATTAAAAGCTAGATTACTTGACTTTTTTAACAAAAACAAAATAATATCTCCCTCACAATATGGGTTTATGCCCGGTAAGTCAACAAATGATGCAATTGCCTATCTCGTGGATAGGATATATGAATGTGTAGATGAAAGTAAACCATGTGCAGGCGTTTTCATCGATCTGGCAAAGGCCTTTGACACGGTGTGCCATAGGGGGTTGTTGTCAAGGCTACATGCAGTTGGTATACGCGGACAAACATATTCTCTTTTTGAAAGCTATTTAAAGGACAGGACACAGAAAGTAGATATACAAGGCACATTAAGTGAGCAACAAATTTTAACCTACGGGATACCTTAAGGCACAGTTTTAGGTCCAATTCTATTTATAATTTACTTAAACCCTTTACTGAACCTGGAGCTACCAGGTAGTATAATATCATTTGCCGATGACACAGCGTTCTTTGTGCAAGGAAAAGATTGGGTTGATGTTGAGCAAAAAATTTCTAAAGGAATAACACAAATTATTGAATGGTTTGATAAGTATCTTCTAACAATAAATATAGACAAGACATTCTACCTGCCCTTTTCTTCTTACAAAACAAATTTGCCCAATACTAACTCCATAGATATTAAAATTCCATTTAGAAATAATCAAAATTGGATAATACAGCGCAAAAATAATGTTGATTACCTAGGAATATGTATAGACTCTAGCTTAAAGTGGGACCAACATGCTATCAATTTAACAAAAAAACTTAGATCTTTAATGTACGTTTTTAAACAGCTATCCAAAATAACTAATGACACAAATATGAGAACCGCTTATTTTGGACTTGTACAGTCCCTGCTCTCGTATGGTGTCATTGGATGGGGTGGACTATATGAAAATACATTACGACCATTAGAATCGGTTCACAAAAGAATCATTAAATCCATGTATAGACTGAACATATTATACAGTACAGAAAGGTTATATATGGATACCAAACTCCTTAGCATCAGACAGTTATATTACAAAAATAGTCTTTTGCACCTTGTAAAAATAAAGACAATAACTGTAACATCAGGTCTTGCGCATTCCCATGAAACTAGATTTAAAACTAGTAAAAACTTAAGAACGCCTAAATTAAAAAAGGCAATAGGTGGGCGTGCATTTGTCAGTGTTGGATACAGGCTATTCAACGTGCTGCCGCAGGATTTGAAAAATAATGTTTTTTTGTACAACTTTAAGAGAATATTAAATAACTGGCTTATTCAGAATATCGTTAATATATTGTAACACAGCAGACAGTTAAAAGGACTCTTTGAAAAAAATAAAAAAAAAAAAATTAGACGAAACTATTATCATAACGGGACATAAGAGGATTCTTGTTTATAACTCTTATATAGGAACATGGAATACTACAGTAATACAGTAGAATTATTTTTATTTTTTTTTTGGTTAATTGTTCTCTTATTTTAAGTGTTTCTTGATTACCCTATTTTTGGGAACACATAGGGTAAAGAATGTCTAGTTACTTGCTGTCAAGTTTTAAACTTAGCGAATGCTAGACATGATGAATCCTTCTGGGTTTACAAAGATACAATAGTTATATTAGTAACAATAATTAATTAATATTTATTTATTAATGTTGTATTATATTATATATTGTAACGCCATTATAGTCAATAAATAAATATTTAAAAACAAACAAAACGTGTCCGAGCGATTTTTAGAAACATCTACGAAAGTGACAATACAGATTTGATTCGATTATTCTCACTGTATACTTATTCTACACAAACTACCGCACTGAGTTTGTCCCCTGCAGGCTGCAAACCTGGTCTTTATACGATTGATATGCATCAGTATTTTTATAAATAAAAACAACTCACTGGACTTGCGGACCGGATGAGCTTGTCTTGTTATCAAATGTCATATTTTCCGAGAATTAGGTTGTTAACGTAAGTAATGAATAAATTAAAATATGATGTCATGGAAAACATGATCATTATTAAGGATAGCAGGAGTTCGCAATTAGCAATACGCAAATAATTGGGTTTTGTTTCATTTTTAATTAGATACCTGTATACCTGTATTTCCTTAATTCTCTTTTACTATATTCTAAGAATGTAAAAACCCTCTAGACTCTAGTACAACAATAACAGTGTTGGTCTGAATACAAACAAAAATTAATTTTACACAAGATATTCTTAACTGATAGGATTGTTGTTCTATTGAGTTGTGTTAATTCGTTTCAGTTGGTACGAATATATCTATTCTCACGTCGTAGTAACTACAACTGTAGCTATCATATTAAGACATCTATGAGGCCACTTTACTTTTGGACATTTTATTATGCCGAATATAATCTCATACATATTAACGGTATAGTTCGAAACAGTAAACCAAGGACGGTAGCACTGGATATTTCCAATGTATTTGACCGAGTATGGCATGAGGGGCTTCTAACTAAAGTGAGAGCATGCGGAATGCCGGTTCAATTTTATTCATGGCTGTCAAGATTTCTTAAAGACCGTTCTCTGCGAGTGGCGATGGACGGATTTCTTTCAGACGCATTTAACATCAACGCCGGAGTCTCTCAAGGTTCTATATTGTCGCCCACCCTCTTTTTACTATACATTAGCGATCTTTTGGAAATAACTAAAAATCCTATATATAGCTTCGCTGATGACAGCACACTTGTTTCATCCTTTACTTTGGATGCTCGGACATCGGCTGCCAATGCACATCTCTATAGGCAGCAAGAGGTCTCACATCTCAACAAAGACCTGGAAGAAATTCTGTCTTGGGGTGACAGTAACCAAGTAGAATTTAACGCTAGAATAACCCAGGCGACAGTTTTTTCTAAAAAAGTTAATGTTGAATAACCGTATATACTCATGGCGGGACACTCGATTCCCTTGGCTTCATCAATTAATTTATTGGGCGTCAATTTGGATTGTCATATGTTTTGGCATAGTGATGTTGCAGCCACTGCTCAGGCAGCCGCGCAGAAGCTTGGAATACTTTTCCGAACTAAGAACCTCTATACACCCCAACAACTTTTGGTGCTCTATAAAGTCAAAAGTCGACCATCGCTGGAGTACTGTTCGCATATTTGGGGCTCTGCTCCTAAACATACCCTGAGATTGCTAGATTCCATTCAAAGAAGAGCCATTCGCTTGATCGGTGACCATGATCTGACAAATAACCTGGAAAGCTTTGAACATCGAAGGCAGGTTGGCGACTTGAGTCTATTTTGCAAATATTTTCATGGCAAGTGCTCAACTTAGGTTGCCCGCTTGATTCCACCCAGAGCGGCGCATGGTAGAAATACACGACGAGCCACTGCAGCCCACCCGTACGTGGTTCAGCTTAGTGTCCCTCGAATGACACTGTTTAAAAGTTCTTTCATCTGGAGACCGTCATCACTCTGAAACGACCTCCCTGAGACCGTGTTCCCCAACGAGTATAATCTCCAAAGATTCAAGACCAACGTCAATCGTTTCCTGTGCACACGCACCGCTCGCAGAGCTCCATAAAGGATTAATCCTGCAGTGATGTGCCTTATCATAAAAAACAACAGGCTCATTTTTAAAGAACAGTAGAACTGAAGTTACTAACTGTTAAGGCACGTATTTTTATACAAAAAATTTACAGTCCTTTACAAAGATGCAACCGGGGAGGATATTGAAAATGCCGAAGCAAAGTGCAACGCTTGTGACTATTGTGAGATTTGAGATCTGCGAAAAGTCATATATTTGAATGTAATATTTAGGTATTTGATATAAGTTTTATTGATTCATAATATAAAAAATAGTAAAATAAAGGTTATAAACTCTAACGCGCCTCTAACTCTCGACTTGGTGTGATCCCGTCGTCCTTCGTCCCTTCTCTCTTCCCCGTCACCATCGGGCCATCGGCTCGGCGGCGGCGGTTCGCGTAGTTCCACTTATGGATCATTTTAATTCGGTATCGTTAGACTGTGTGACGT
This sequence comes from Polydrusus tereticollis, assembly GCA_963920685.1. Lineage (NCBI taxonomy): Eukaryota > Metazoa > Arthropoda > Insecta > Coleoptera > Curculionidae > Polydrusus > Polydrusus tereticollis. The sequence continues at coordinate 84,166,381 of OY987329.1, read as the reverse complement.
ATGGGACAAATGCAACACAAGAATTTCGTTAAATTCCGTACCCATACTAACGTGCCCGTGCGATAATATAAACATTTTCAATGTTAAAAAGGCAAAATAATATATTGAACACAAAACGAAATAATAACAAACCCGTTTGCTTGGAAACATGCAAAAGTTATACTTACATATAAAGAAGGTAAAGATCGCACTGTCTACTGCCCACTGTCTAGTCTGGGAAAAATCACGACACGACGGGCTTATTTTAAGCCGTCTAAATGACTTCGTTTTTAATCGCAACGTGTTGCCTGATGAACAGTTTGGCTTTAGAACGGAACATCGCACAGTCAGGCAGACAACACGTTTAGCATCAATCATATTAAAAGGATTCAACAAAAGAGCACATAAGGAAGCGATTTTCTTTGACGTTAGTAAGGCCTTTGATAAGGTCTGGTATAACGGTCTCATACTGAAGATGATAAGACTCGGAACTCCGAACTACCTCATCAAGGTAGTAGCTTTTTTTCTTGAAAATACGACGCCGTATAATATTTATACACATGATCTTCGGCCACGAACTTAATAACACTATACTCTGTTGCTTAATGCCATTTTCTCATTTTTAGAAAGCGCAGTTTTACTAATCCGTTTCTCAGCAAAAAATTCAGAAAGCCATTTTCAAAAACGAAGTTTTCCAACAACTGCCGGAAAGTAACTAAACATTTCAAATTATTGAAACAATGAGGCACAGGTACGTAAACTGTGCCTCTACCTACCTGATCTCGGAACTCCTGACAATAATCATAGGTACAATAATAATAATTGAACTAAACCTATTGATATGGCGAAGACCGCTGGGTTTTATAGTTCAAAAATGACTTATTACTCTCTCGCATTAAGCAACAGACTATAGCACAATCCTTTCAAATGGCTGGCTGTTGGTGTTTTACTAAGGTAATATTAACTTGAGACTTTAGAATTGTGAAAGCATTAAAAGCTATAGTTGTGTTATATTTTTCTTAGAAGTATTTCGGAAATCTGCATTCCAATAATAGTCTGCCTACAGTGCCTACTGTAAAACATCACTAGCAGAGCTGACAAAATTCGTCAATTTTAATTTGTTTCAATTAAACGTTGATGCATACCACAAATTTGGTAAACTACTTTCGTAGTTGATAAAAGACATATTATATAGTCTCGGTTTCCCAAAACTTATTGATACAAAGAACTATCCAAATGTTAGGGACATTGTAATTATCACATGCGTAGCACTATAGATGTGTAATCATTAAATAAATAACTCAATTTAGGCAAAACATCAAATCGGACGGGATTTATTCAAAAGTATAGAAAAAATATCTGGTTGGAATAAAAATAAAAATTAATAAATAATCTTGCAAACATACCAAAAGCGTAGGGAATTCAGTGTTTCCATGCGAAACAGTGATCAGAATAGCGAACAGCATAGGGTAGTCACTTTTGAATGTTTATCCAATAAGTGGAGTTAAGTTGAGCCTTTGTAATAACGTTGCCAAATAATGTGAATTGCTATTGTTAGTGTGAGTTTTACTTGTTTTTGTTTTTTATTTTGTTACTTACAGTACATTCGGCATAACGTTTCGGTGTTGGAGTGGTGGAAGTACAGATTATTATCACTATAATTTTTATTGGCTTTGGTAGTGGAGTGAAAAAATTAATTATTTAACGGTTATTCAGCAGGGCCAAACAATACTTATAATATACAAATACATATGCGAGATGTTGCACATGGCCACATCTCGTGGCAATTGAGCTATCCACCCAACCAGACCAGCCAGATGGATGGAATGGAACCCGCATAAGCACTATCTAATATTAGGTACGCCAGAAAGCCGTATTACGGCGAAACGCATCCAATGACTGGGTCTGACGAAAAGAAAAGGGACAATCTTCTTTCTTTAATATAATATACATTAACACATTTATTTCACAAATAGAAATGCGAATGCGAATAATGGTTATTTAATATTAACCTATTAAAACCGTAAACATAACCTTTCTTTTCAAATTAACAAAGTGCGCATGCCCAAACCTCAAGCACCACCTGTCGACCTGGGATTTCTAGAGCTTTCTCCATTTGAGCTACCCCGGCTAACAATGGGATCTTGCACTTTTAACACAAGCGTCCTATGACAAACGGCGTTCGAGCAAAAAATATGAACAGTGTTTCTATGCCGAACGCACTGGTAAATGCACTGAATCCCCTACCCTCACCTCTCTCCATACGTTTTTGTCACGATCAGTCCCAAGCAAGACACACGGAAAACAAAACAAGGCGTTACTATATGAACAACCACAAATCCACTAATTTTTTTAAATAAATCTCATTGTTGAACTGCCATTGACAGATTTTAATACGATTTTTACCCTCAATTTCAATATTTAAGTCGGGCATAGGGCGACCACGCATTTCACAACTAATTGTTTTTCATACGTAAGTTTGTAGAACTTAGTCTCGCCTAATTTAGATTAACTCTCCATTTCTCGCGAAAATCGCGAGGAAGTAGAACAAATAACAAGAAATAGTATATTACATCCGAGGTGGAAAGTGCTTTATTACTGTCGAGAGGGTCGGGTCGGTTAACTAAATCCCGAGATGGTAATGAAACCTAACACCGAGGTTTGTATACTATTTTATTTACAACCACTTCATCCACTTCTTATTATTTTGAATTAAAATTATGATTAAAATATTATTATATTATATTATATTATGTTTTTTCACCAAAAACCCATATATTGTAGTTTTCCCAACGTTAAGCATAGATATCTGCTGTAAATTGCACTGCATTGTTAACACTCAAATCCGCATTTTTACTTTTAATAGAATCATAACAGTTAAGAATTAATTTTTTTTCATTTACTGTACATATACCGACTCTAGGGCGTTTAAGCAATTGTTGAAAATTCTCCATATTTAATTAAAAATTCACTGACATTTCACACTTTGACTAGTTTAACTGAAAAACAAGCACCCAAGGTATGTATAGATATAAATAGGTGTATTATTCCAATAGAGGCACCTATAAAGGCATAATGACCACATAATTAGCAAACAGGTAACCAGGATTAGGTACAAGAAAAAGGAATAAAATTATTAGAGCAGAAACGGAATAAGTACCTAGAGTCTAAATTAGTTTCGATAAAATTGCTTTCTTCCAGATAAATGGTATGATTGTACATAATTTTAGGCTTAAAAAATTTAATATTAAAATATATATTTGAAGACCAAACTTGAATTTAATGTCAATACTTGCACAATTTCTGCATAGATTTAAAAATTCAGGCCTATTTAAATCTATACACGCCCATAGAGGAGACGGTTTGGATTGATATATTATTTCTCAATTAAAGATAGACCATAAATTTCTTAATAAAATAATTTAATTCGACAAGTAAAATATTTTGTTGCTCGATCTCAATTAAATATTTTTATTGAATGAATTCGTTTAAGATTATCCCAATTAAATCTTTTTTCCAGTAAGGTACTACTTTTTTGCAGTAGTGATCACACCTCATTGTCAAAGATATTTAAGCTGGATAGAGCATCCAACGTGAATCACACTGTATACTATCAACTAGGAGATATAACAACAAATTCTCTAACTAGTTTTTCTAGGGTAGTAGGCTTTTAAAATTGTCTGCCTCTTACTTTCATAATTTTTGCTTGTCATCTGCAGCCACTAAAATTTAACTTTTGATCAATTGTTTTACTGAGATTAAAAAGTGGGATTTCCAAAACTATCATAAATAGAAGGCGTGACGTGGGATACAAATTTGTATCTAAAATAAACAATGCTAAACCGTTCCCGTCGAATGGTTATTAAATTGCTTCTATCTTAATCCATTTCATTCAATATGGCTGAAAACATGTTTGCTCTGGCATTACCAAGAGCTATCTATGTCAAACAAATAGCAGCCGTGTTATGGAGGCACAGGTTTTGGAAAGATCATTATCTACGTTATTAGATGTCCAATATAATTTTAAATAAAAAAAATGTCATTCCAGTCATGTCAACAATAAGCTGACTATGACTTTGGACTTACATATCTTAATGAACTTTATTACTCATTATTTTTATAATAAAATTTGCTAAGCTTCTCTGACATTAAACCACCTGGATTTATATTTTAAAAAATGTTATAAAAAATTAATAAAAAACAAATTTAAAACAGGCAATTTGCGTACTTAATCATATTTTTGACAATTTACTCTCTATTTTGAGGGACTGTTGTGTGACATTTCAGGTGTCATTAATAAGTAAGTAAAGCGGATTCGGTCTTTCATATATCTGAAGTTATAAAAAAATATAAACGTTTTTAATGCTATGGTGGCATTTATACAAATCATCTAAGAATTATATAAAATTAAGAAAAAGTAAGGTCTTAATTATCAAATCCACCTTTACGATATGCGGGTTAATAGTTACAAGGAGCAATAATGGTTGAAACGTCAAAGTAATGCCTAAATAACGCATTTCCATGAAAACGAATAATAATTCTGAAATAAGTAAACTGATTTATTTATTCCTTGAACGTACGTAAACTCAAAATTTAGAAACAGAAGTACAATTAACCTTATGGGCAAATTTTACGGGACAAAGAAAATGTTGATAAAACTTAATTGTCAGTAACTTCTTTATTATAATACCGGTTTCAATAAAAAAAAAGACGAAAAATTGTAGTTTAATTTATTCTTCAAATTTTGACGTTACCTAATTTAATATGCATATTATGTTAGTTTTATGAACAGAGGAAAACAAAACAGTGTTTTTGTAGCATTACTTTGTAAAACCCTATATAAAATTGGTGAGATTTGAAAGAAAGTCTCATCGTTCCCCAATACTTTGTCTTTTAGTTACCTACCTCAAAATAATCTTCGTAACAGAACATATAGCCCATTGTTTCACTAACACACCGTTACGACTGATGTGATTACCTATCAAGTTAATAATAATAATGTTGGCAAATAATTGATAATGGGTTATAGAAAGCAACTGAAGCTGCTGATCTAGATATTATTGATTTTCACACTTGCTATATTGCAAGCATCCTTCGCATTCCTCGAAGTAATACATCCGTTGCAAGATTCATGTTAGGGTTCTTACTTACAAGAAGGACAAAAAACAACAAGCGCAGTTGAAGTTCGGATCCAAGTTATTCGTGAACGAAGATTGCTGCCGCAACAATGGCTAGATAATTGGCAGGTGCCCATTGTTGTTGAATTATGTTGAGTATTCAAACTGTAGATCAGCTGGAGAAGAAGCTGCAAAATGGGTGGGAGCAAATTCAGCAAATGCCAGAAAATAAAATTATTACTTTAAATGAAAGTATGCCAGAAAGTATAAGAGCTGTTGTTTAAGCTCGAAGCGGTAAAATTTTATCAATTTTTTTTGAAATTTTACATGTCTTTTTTATCCCGTTTTTAGGGAAAAACCTAGAGGAAATAAAAAAAATTTGGGAGAGACCTAGACTTTGACATAGAGTTGAATATAACGTTCTTTCGCGTCGTAACGGTTCCACAGGGTATTTCAATATTGCTCTTTTGTTTCCCCCTGTATATTAGGAAATTCCTGTATAACTGTATTCCTGTAGCAAAATATGTATTAAGCTACAATTTAAAATATAGTTTCATTGAAATACATTTATAAAGTATATAATATCGCCTACACAGTGAAACCGGGATTAAAAATGTTTTCATAGAATCATGTCTTTCTACCAGTGCAGGGTTCGAAATCTACACACAGTACCTATATTAAAATCCAAGTCCGTTTTAATACAAAATATATTTTTCTTAATTTTATTTATCCACATTGTATAATTTCATCGTTGTTTATTGCGATACAGATTATAACTACTTATGAAGATTCAATAAATCGCAGAAATCAATAAAACTGATTAATTATTGTGTCTATACTTATAATAATAATAATATGATCAAATATTAGTTGCATTTAAGTTACCAATGCAGTTAAATTTGCATATAGATACTTACCTATTTATAGTTATTTAAACAGTTTTTTCGTTCCTATGTTTGCAGTATTTTCGTAATATAAACGTTAGACAGAGGAGATATTTTGCAAAATTAAATATAATTTAGATCATAATAATATAATCATAGATTGATTTTCCTACCTTGCGTCCTACCTTGTCGATACAGTAGTTACGGTTAGGTTTATTTTGGCGCTCATTACAGCGGAATTTTTCAAACATGAGCATATAAGTTTATCTCAATAATATTTATTACTTTAATTTACCTCTTACCTACATCTCTTTGTCATTTTTTTTAAGTCACCTTGGGGTACACTCATGAAGGTTTTTTATACAACGAAATAAATAGTTGATGGGAGGATTGACACCACCTATATCCAAACCGGGTATCACCCATCATAAACACACGATGTACCGTGGCACGAAATTTAATTAAAATGTATTTCTTATATTTAAGTCCTAGTCCTCTTACGTGAATTGCCGTTTGAATCCTCCATCTGTTTTTACCCCCTGCACAATTTTCATATACCGGTATTTCGCAATAAACCAACTTAATTCACATTTCGTCTTGGGAATACAACCCAACCCAATAATACAGGCATCAGGATTTTCGGCGTTCCTATCATTGAGAAAATACGTCGTTCATATTACGAAGTGACGTAACTCAGTATTTGTAATTTTTCAGGGGAGTGTTTTAAAGATTTTTTAGATTTTTGATCTCGGAGTTATAAGAAGCTATTTAAGTTAGCGTATTGGTTTTTTGAGTATATATAGAGTTGTGTATTGACTATCGAAACATGTATAATGCGATTCGATTTATTTGAAATAAATCACAATTTTGAGCAAAAAAGTGAGATACGCCAGTTTGTAAAATTGAAATTAAAACGATTTGGTCCATATGAAATGACTTACGCCTCATTTAATTTTAGTAGTTTTAGAATAAATAAAAGCATTTAATAGAAAAAAAGGTTTTATTCTAGTTTTGGGGTTAAACAAAAAATATAGAAATAATGAAAACAGAGAACACTGAAAAAAAAAATAGTTACTCATGGGGAATATTTGAATAAAAGTCTTTATATTCGGCTAATCGAATGACAGGCGTCTCTCCTTGACATAACGACTTTAAATGTTCTTATTCGTTCGGAAATGCCTAATGTTTTTAAGAAAAAATTTTTACATATTTAATATTGTTTGTTGTCAGTTGTAAGATAATATTTATTGCTTTTTTGTCGTCGGGACTGTTCTTTTTTGCTGGTTTTCTGAACAGTTTCTGTGATTTTAACATGACGAACAATAAACTCTCGCTGGCGGGTTAAATCTCCTAGTTCTTTAAAGGCTTGAAATATTGCTAGTCTTTGTTCTTCGTTTATTAACAAGCACTGTCGTCCTTGCTTCTTGCAATTTTCGCCGTTACACCTCTGTTTAATATTTCGTGCAGGCATACTTTTTCCTGTTTTTTGGCTGATGTACGTTTCACCAAAGGCTATTAATTTCTTAGCTAATACAGACTTATTAACTTTTGGCTTCTTCACAGGACTCTCATTTTCTCTTCCTTCTCCTTCTTGAAGAAAATTTTCTGGTCGATGTTTACCCAAATCAATTTCTTTATCTCTTGCGATTAGTAGAGGAAAACGGAGAGAGCGAGGCCAGGTGGTGCTGGTGGTGCTGGTGGTGCAACTAACCCAGGTGGTGCAGGTGGTGCGTTTTACGATCTAACCCGGGTGGTTCGGTGGTGCGTTTTATGATCTAACCCGGGTGGTTCGGTGGTGCGTTTTATAACCTAACCCGGGTGGTTCGGTGGTGCTGTTTACAAAATAACCCGAAATTAAACCCGACTTTTTACGACCTAACCCGGATGCTTTCATGAGGCGGCTTCTTATCTAACCCTAACTTGAACCTGAATATTTATGAACTGACCCGAGATAAAACCCGACTTTTTACGACCTAACCCGGATGCTTTCATGAGGCGGCTTCTTATCTAACCCTAACTTGAACCTGAATATTTATGATCTGACCCGAGATAAAACCCGACTTTTTATGATTTAACCTTAGTGAAACGCCGCTGCTAAAGCGGGATAATTAAATCCCAATTTTTATAAGCCATCCTTAAACCCAACTTTTTACGATCCGACTTGAGCCATCCTTAAACCAGACTTTTTATTATTTTCCCTTAGTTGAAACGCCGCTGCTAAAGCGGGATAATTAAATCCCAATTTTTATAAGCCATCCTTAAACCCAACTTTTTACGATCCGACCTGAGCCATCCTTAAACCAGACTTTTTATTATTTTCCCTTAGTTGAAACGCCGCTGTTAAAGCGGTATAGTAAAAAACATTATTTATATTTTCTATCTTAGTGAAACGCCGCTGGTGGGTAGTAAAGCGAAATAAAACCCTAATTTATATGGTCTAACAAGATAAGTATATTAAGGCGGCACATTTGTCACCCCGCAATAATTATTTATACCTAAATAACCCTCTCAAACCCTCTGCCGACTCGATTTAAAAAGAAAGGGACATAAACCTTTATTTATTATTCCGAAGGACCCTCATTAAAATTCAGTAGCATATCTAATAATTGATTCCAATTTTTGCACCACTTATATAAAATACAATAAAATAATTACCATCTAGAACCATTAACTAGCGATTTCTTTGTACTGGAAATGGATAAATTATAGGACTATCTTGTAATGAGAACAGAGTAATAAAAAGTAAATAAAACTTAAATACGTATAAAATACCAAGCAGGTATAGGTACTATACAACTTGTGTTCGCCATCAGGTAAAAGCCCTCATAATGCTTTTATAAAAATTTCGGATAATATCATAATATAAGTAAATAGGCTACAATTTCAGGAAAAAAGTAAAAAAAATTAATTCACAGTGTAAAATTGTAGTTAAATGGATTGTAAATACGAAATAATATAAAAAAGCTACCTTTTGTTTGCGATGATGTATGCACAATAACTCTATATTATTCGGTCCTTAAACTGAAAATACCCACTAGATAGGTATCATAAGCTGTATTTGTCATCAGGTAGAACCCCCAATAAAATTATGAATATTAGGCGTAGGCATCAAAGTAGCAATCTTAACTTATTTTCAACACGAGCATAAAAATATAGGGTTGTTAAATATTTTACAACCCTAATTCTCAATGGCAACAATAAGCAAATCACGTTGGTTTTTTAATTTATTATTAATCTGGCTAACTTAAGAAACTCACAATATAACGACCATCCAAAAAAAATCATAATACATTACTGGGTGTGAAAGCAATTGCGCTGCAAAATATAGTGTATACCGACTCTGAGGTAGTTAATTAAAATCCCAATTAGCGCTAAAAAAAATCAATTAGATATTTACTTTAGATATTTTAATAAAAAAATTCAATATTCTCACCAACATTTAACTTTTGAAATTAGCATAACAAATCCTTTACAATGAATTAAACAAACGCATACATAATTTTACAATCTCATAATAAGAATATAAGCTAAAATCTAACAAGTTTCGACAAGTTGAAACTTGTCAGTTTACATCTGTAGAGAATACCCAACTCTCGAATCATAAAAAAATGGTCAAACTTTGTCGGCAAATACCCTTCTATGATGCAGGGGAAGGACAGGTAACTCGAGATGTTTATAAAGAAACGTTAAAGAACATTATTTGCTTATTTCTAGACTCTTAAAAATTAGATGCAATCGAACAATAAATGTTTTCATCATGTATATTTATGAGTAACACATTACCTTCGACATACATAAATTCAAATTGATAATTACTTGCCTTAGTACTTTTTTAGAAGCTTGAATTATTGCATATAACCGTCTGAGGAGACCCAAACTTCCCCTAACATATTTCTCCGCAACCGGGGAAAAAGAGGTAGAAAAAGTAAAATAACAACTCCAAGTGTCTTTGCGAACAATCGGCAATAAAATAGAGTATTTCAGTTTTTAATTTTTCGTAAATAAAAGTTGGTTAGATTAATAGTCTCTGTGAATATAATAACATAAACAAAGTGATATGCCGTAAATTTAGGAGTACAGTATAAATTATGCCTCTATTAAAATATTCCGCAATAACTAACTACCAAAGGATTTTTGATATTTTGAATATATTTGATGCTCATAGCATTATCACATTTCCAAAGGCTCTAAATTTTAGAAAAATGTTCTAATAGAATATGTCTATCAATATAAAGTAAAGGTATTGTTAGGTTTTTTAAAAAATACGACCTACAACAGTCTCTGCTACAGCATGGCTGACTCTGTAGAAACTTCTGTGAAACCATAATAATTATATCAATAATCGAGTTGTCCTTATGATAATATTTTCTTCCAATATCCGACTCCACTATCCATAAAAGTTATGTTAGAAAATTCATAATTGAGCGCATTGTAATTTTTTAAAAAGAAATTCACTTCACACACAAAGATGTAGCCATTCAATCCATGAAAATAATGCAAGTCAGTATGCGTATGTTATGGCTAACTGTTTAAATGTCTATTCCTTCCACGTTTATCGGAAGAAATACTTTTTTTATACTAGTATTTTAGTTGAAAATAAGATCATAAATCATCTATACAAAACAAGCGCCCCTTATGGATTTGAACGAAAATCATAGATTCGACTATTTTCATGAAAAATAAATCTAAGTACGGAATAATGCAGGAAGATTATCTATTTTCTTGGTTTAGAAAGTGATGTAGTTAAGATTTATAACTTAGGAATAAATAAATTATTATTAATCTTTTCGACCTATTTCTCTTGCATATTTAATTTCTTTGATAGTAAGAACTAATCTTTTTATTTTACAAAGTAAAAAAAAAGCTAAAGATCGGCGTTGTCAGTCAGGTATAAGAACTGATTTAACACGATGGTTTTTGTACAAACGTTCACATACAATTGTATGCTTTTTAACCGATTGTGTCGGAAAAAATGACGATTTATAGATTAGATATTTAGACGAAGAGCTAACCTTCTCAATAAAGTATTGATTATTGCCCTGCTAGCTAGACAACACTTTTTATGTTAGTCAAAAAAAAAATTTTTTTTTTTCGGACGCTATTACAGATTTCATCGTTAACTAACAAACATTAAGACCAAAAAATTAGCGTGCAAGATGAAATGTTTAGGTTCTCTTCATTTCTACATTATTTTACAACTCTCAATCGCATTAAAAACAAGATCGAATAAAAAATAACTTATGACATATGGACGAAAAATGTTTTTCGGGCTATTTAGGTTAGCGACCGCATTACGTCTGAAATACTACATTTTTCGAGCTTATAACATAATTTACTATTTTAACGTTAAAATAGGGGAAATGATGTATCAAAATGGATACTTTTTTTGTCGGTCACGAGATTATAGTTTCTTTTAAAATGAACTCTAATATTTACAACACAAATTATCCTTTAAACCACATTAGTTTAAAACTCGTCTGTCGCTTTCCCTCTATTGTGAGTTTGATTAAAGTATAGCGTAGTATATATTTAGATGAATTTCGCAAATGTTGAATACTTTCAAAACTGAAAAAGCCGCCCGTTGCAATAAATATCTCCGTAGAGTTAGGTACCCTGCAGATTAAGGGTATTTCAGCGGATAATCATATACAAATTCAAAGATTTTGTCTATTTTAATGGATTAACAAACAATATCTATAGGATGACTTTACTGATAAAAAAAAAATAACAAAAATCCATAAAGTCCAGGCTCACATGAAATTCCATAAAGAGCAGCTGCATAGCCTTATCACATCAAACTATATTTTTATTTCGTTCTATTGTCAAAAGTCTGTGTTTAGGAGATTATCGTTCATTTTAAAATGAACTCTAATATGTACATCACCATAAACTACCTCTTAAGCCGTCGTAAAAAATACACTTTTCGATTTACCTCTATATTGATTTTCTAATATTAAATATCTACAATAGTCGAAATTCGCTCGCTAATACCTATGTATGCAAGGTTTCTTCAAAAAATGACAATTTTGTTGTTTAATGGCTTGAAAAAATGGAAAAAGAAGGTTTTTGCATCCATTTATTTCCAGATGAGTGGTAAAAATACTTATAAAACTCGGTATACCGAAGATCAAGCATTAATGAGAGGGTTGAGTCCTGTTTGCCAAATCCTGATTTTTAATTTGACGTTGGCAACGGTACAATTTTTTAACATTTATCATAAGAGGCGTATATTTTTGGAGCTTAGATCTACCAGTTTATCCACGTCCCATTTATTGTTAGTGCTTTAGTAATTTTACTTTCCAATTATTTTTTACCAAAACGCGTAGTTGAAACAGTGTCTATATCAGACGATATAATAAATTTTAAGGATTAATTTGCTTACAAATACACTTTAATTTATTTAGGCTAAAGCAGCCAGACATATACTGGAACTACGAAAACCCTATTACAATTTGGTTGCCTAGAGAAAATTTTGTAAAAAACATAGCTTTCTACACAAATGCTTGCACATTATGTACCTATCATTTTAAGATACCTGGCGACATCAATGTAAGCATTGGCATAATGACGCAAGATATAGGTAGGTACTAGAATATTCAAGATTTCTATTAACGATACACTTCAGCATACATGCGAGATGTCATTAATGTCTACGGAAGGCAACAGACATACCAGCTATTTTTACATGGGATTCCATAGACTTGGACGCTTCTTGTTTAGAAATATTTGATGTCATCTTGAGGAGTTCCGTATTGAAGCATCAAACCTACCTGCCAAATAATTGACGAAATATGGGATATCATAAAATATGCCCCCCATCGAACTAAATGATCCTATAAACCAGCTTCACAGACCGTAATTTGTGATGCTAACACGATTAATACGCAATAGAACAAGATTAAGAAACAAAATTTAAAGTAGCTCTTTATCACACGAAAATAATTAAATAATTTACGGTTACAGAACAATAATTATTTTAAAAAGCTGTATAACTAAATATATTATGTTATTAGGAATATTCTGTCTAAAGTAACAGCTAATCTTAGTCGAAAATGAGATCGTATTATTGATTGTTGAATTCGTTAGGTATGAAATAAAATTAGAGATTTCGTCTATTTTTTCACGATTAAAAAAGAATACCTCTATTTAGCTAAAAATGAAACGATTACAGTGGTAGATTAATTCACTTTACCAAGCATGTAAACTACTAATTTTGCAATAAATATCTTCTATATTTCTAGATAGGTTTACTCGAAAATGTGGGGCTATTTTCATCAAAAATCCCGATACGAAATTGAAAAATTTGCCTATTTTTGTCGGTTTACAAAGTGATAGTGGAATATTGATTTGATCAAAGAACAATAATTATTTTAAAAATGTTGTATAATTAACTAAATGTCGGTGTTATCAGGCAGGCAAGAAGTTATTTATCTGAATCTTATTTGTACCATTAGCGTTTATATACAAATGTTAGTGGTTTTCAAAAATTGATATCTCGGAAATTATTAGGTTTAGACTTATAATACGCTTATTAAAAAATAATGACTACTTTATGCAAAATTCAAAAATATTATAAGATGTAGGGTATCCCAGTAACTTAACCAAAGATTTTCGGTCTTCGTAAAGCTTTACACGTTTCTTCAGCGTACCAAACATTCACTTTTTTTAAATATTGACATCGGGTTAGGATTCTGAACATAGGATTAACATCACTCCAATAGTGAACATGTTGCGTTGTCACAGTTCCATTCGTTGAAAAGTAAACAAAACCGTTTGAGCTACGTGGGGAATAAATAAAGTTGGCTTGTTGAAAAATTTTAATATTTATTAAGGTAAAAGACTATAAATATATCGATACAACACTTTGGCATTTCTAATACTACAAACATGAATATCTAAAATGTGATATTTACAACCGTCAACTCTCTCTCCCTTCTCTAATTTTGGTACACCAATGCTGTCTTCTAAGTTTATAATATATGGCGTCCTGCAGTTTAATTCCGAAAATGTTTTAACTAAAAATTCCTCTTTAACACATCCTTTAACGTAAATAATGTCTGCGTCTATCAGATTGTTGGATATGATATTATGTAGTTCCTTGTAATCGGTATCACCATAATTATAAAGGATACCATGATGATTTCCAAATAGATATTTGACTTGTTTCTTGCAAGCCTTACTTAAGGTGTCGAATGGTTTAACTGGTTTAAAAAAGTAACTTTTCATACTATTCCCATCATAAATAGCCAATTCTTTCGCGCAAAATTCAGGTATGTTAAATCCTTGAATATCGACTACAACGAACTTCATTGTCTGAAGACTCAAATCAAACAAGTATATTTTCATATTTTTATCGCTCTTAAGTTCGATTTCAAAAGCACACCCCCACTTTTCGATAATTTCACAGTCTTAGCACATAGATCTTATATTTTTATTTACGATCAATTCATCTTTATTCGCCAATCGTCTCAAACGAGTCTGCTTTTGAAAGTAATATAGCCTTAGTATTCAGAAAATATTAATGATATCGGAGCCTAAAACATCCTTGACACTAAAAAATCATTGTGTTTCCTAACAAAACCCATCATCTTGTCTATTTAGCTTGCTTTCCTATTGTTTAGCAGGTTAAATAAAATTATTATTTCGCTCTTTTTGTCTGTACTGAATCTTTAGGGGAATACGTTTCTAGTTCTATAAGAGAGACAGTTAAAATTTATGTAAGCAATCAAAAATCCTACACTATGAGCTACTTAGCTAAAATTTCATATTTCCTTCCTGGGTCAGGCAAAATTTGTGATGTGTCGGACAAAATTTATAAAAATACAAAAAAAAATGCTGGATGCATTTTTAGCGTGACTTTCTATTTAATACCATCTTATTTCAAGGTATAATTCGGTTGTCAAAATGAGAATAAAATAATTTTCCCATGGTTTATGTCATCTTAAAAAAGTCAAAAGGTTATATTCTGTAGAGGGTCAGATACATTTAAATTTAAATATTTTCTCCAAGAAGAATTTTAAGATAGTATTATAGTAAATAAAAATTCTATACCTCCAATATTTCATGGAAACATATCGTGTTCTAGCGACATAACCCAAAAGTACCTCTATTCAGAAACGCATCGTACTTTTCTTGTCAATAATTGTCTCATTGTCCCATCCATTACATTATTATAATCTTAAAGCACCTGTTACCAGCATTATCTGTTTTTATGGTTTTCATAAAACATAGCGTTTACCAATGAAAATTAAACGAAAACTTAATAAATAACTTTTTTTTTTTTCAACTGAAATAGACTGATTTTCGATGGAAAAATGTTACTTATAACTAAAAATGAATATAAGACATATACGCAATGATATTTAGAATAAATCAATCTTTTCTAAAATTACTATGAAATATTCACAAAATCGTTTCGTTATAACCAAAGTAGCAAGGCTTGCAGATTTCGTATAGAGTTCAAACGCGATACTGAGATGATCTTTTTTTTTTATATTTTTGTAGGATAATGCACCACTACGTTGTAAGCACTTGAGAGAGGACTTTCTTGAAAAATCCTCAAATTTCTCTGCAATTTTGTTCCTTCTAGAGTTAAATTCACACAGAAAACCCCGTATTCTTATCTTTCAGGTTGGTATATTAAAAAGGGCTTATTAGTATGGTTTAGAAAACAAGCAATATTAATTAACGGATGTTTTTTCGTCATATGAAGAGTTGAAAATTTTTTTTTTCCACTCCAATGGTTACGATGCAGAGAGTCGGGTTTCATCATAATCTTTCAGGGTAGCTCAGGTTTGATTGCATGTAGAGAGTCGGGTTTCATCATAATCTTTCAGGGTAGCTCAGGTTTGATTACATGTACTAAGGTTAGTGCTCCTTGCAATCGGTTTCAGGTTTGACGCGCCCCCCTCAGGTTTGTTCAGGTTTCTCAAACGTTTGAGAAACCTGAACAAACCTGAGGGGGGCGCGTCAAACCTGAAACCGATTGCAAGGAGCACTAACCTTAGTACATGTAATCAAACCTGAGCTACCCTGAAAGATTATGATGAAACCCGACTCTCTACATGCAATCAAACCTGAGCTACCCTGAAAGATTATGATGAAACCCGACTCTCTGCATCGTAACCATTGGAGTGGAAAAAAAAATTTTTCAACTCTTCATATGACGAAAAAACATCCGTTAATTAATATTGCTTGTTTTCTAAACCATACTAATAAGCCCTTTTTAATATACCAACCTGAAAGATAAGAATACGGGGTTTTCTGTGTGAATTTAACTCTAGAAGGAACAAAATTGCAGAGAAATTTGAGGATTTTTCAAGAAAGTCCTCTCACAAGTGCTTACAACGTAGTGGTGCATTATCCTACAAAAATATAAAAAAAAAAGATCATCTCAGTATCGCGTTTGAACTCTATACGAAATCTGCAAGCCTTGCTACTTTGGTTATAACGAAACGATTTTGTGAATATTTCATAGTAATTTTAGAAAAGATTGATTTATTCTAAATATCATTGCGTATATGTCTTATATTCATTTTTAGTTATAAGTAACATTTTTCCATCGAAAATCAGTCTATTTCAGTTGAAAAAAAAAAAAGTTATTTATTAAGTTTTCGTTTAATTTTCATTGGTAAACGCTATGTTTTATGAAAACCATAAAAACAGATAATGCTGGTAACAGGTGCTTTAAGATTATAATAATGTAATGGATGGGACAATGAGACAATTATTGACAAGAAAAGTACGATGCGTTTCTGAATAGAGGTACTTTTGGGTTATGTCGCTAGAACACGATATGTTTTCATGAAATATTGGAGGTATAGAATTTTTATTTACTATAATACTATCTTAAAATTCTTCTTGGAGAAAATATTTAAATTTAAATGTATCTGACCCTCTACAGAATATAACCTTTTGACTTTTTTAAGATGACATAAACCATGGGAAAATTATTTTATTCTCATTTTGACAACCGAATTATACCTTGAAATAAGATGGTATTAAATAGAAAGTCACGCTAAAAATGCATCCAGCATTTTTTTTTGTATTTTTATAAATTTTGTCCGACACATCACAAATTTTGCCTGACCCAGGAAGGAAATATGAAATTTTAGCTAAGTAGCTCATAGTGTAGGATTTTTGATTGCTTACATAAATTTTAACTGTCTCTCTTATAGAACTAGAAACGTATTCCCCTAAAGATTCAGTACAGACAAAAAGAGCGAAATAATAATTTTATTTAACCTGCTAAACAATAGGAAAGCAAGCTAAATAGACAAGATGATGGGTTTTGTTAGGAAACACAATGATTTTTTAGTGTCAAGGATGTTTTAGGCTCCGATATCATTAATATTTTCTGAATACTAAGGCTATATTACTTTCAAAAGCAGACTCGTTTGAGACGATTGGCGAATAAAGATGAATTGATCGTAAATAAAAATATAAGATCTATGTGCTAAGACTGTGAAATTATCGAAAAGTGGGGGTTTGCTTTTGAAATCGAACTTAAGAGCGATAAAAATATGAAAATATACTTGTTTGATTTGAGTCTTCAGACAATGAAGTTCGTTGTAGTCGACATTCAAGGATTTAACATACCTGAATTTTGCGCGAAAGAATTGGCTATTTATGATGGGAATAGTATGAAAAGTTACTTTTTTAAACCAGTTAAACCATTCGACACCTTAAGTAAGGCTTGCAAGAAACAAGTCAAATATCTATTTGGAAATCATCATGGTATCCTTTATAATTATGGTGATACCGATTACAAGGAACTACATAATATCATATCCAACAATCTGATAGACGCAGACATTATTTACGTTAAAGGATGTGTTAAAGAGGAATTTTTAGTTAAAACATTTTCGGAATTAAACTGCAGGACGCCATATATTATAAACTTAGAAGACAGCATTGGTGTACCAAAATTAGAGAAGGGAGAGAGAGTTGACGGTTGTAAATATCACATTTTAGATATTCATGTTTGTAGTATTAGAAATGCCAAAGTGTTGTATCGATATATTTATAGTCTTTTACCTTAATAAATATTAAAATTTTTCAACAAGCCAACTTTATTTATTCCCCACGTAGCTCAAACGGTTTTGTTTACTTTTCAACGAATGGAACTGTGACAACGCAACATGTTCACTATTGGAGTGATGTTAATCCTATGTTCAGAATCCTAACCCGATGTCAATATTTAAAAAAAGTGAATGTTTGGTACGCTGAAGAAACGTGTAAAGCTTTACGAAGACCGAAAATCTTTGGTTAAGTTACTGGGATACCCTACATCTTATAATATTTTTGAATTTTGCATAAAGTAGTCATTATTTTTTAATAAGCGTATTATAAGTCTAAACCTAATAATTTCCGAGATATCAATTTTTGAAAACCACTAACATTTGTATATAAACGCTAATGGTACAAATAAGATTCAGATAAATAACTTCTTGCCTGCCTGATAACACCGACATTTAGTTAATTATACAACATTTTTAAAATAATTATTGTTCTTTGATCAAATCAATATTCCACTATCACTTTGTAAACCGACAAAAATAGGCAAATTTTTCAATTTCGTATCGGGATTTTTGATGAAAATAGCCCCACATTTTCGAGTAAACCTATCTAGAAATATAGAAGATATTTATTGCAAAATTAGTAGTTTACATGCTTGGTAAAGTGAATTAATCTACCACTGTAATCGTTTCATTTTTAGCTAAATAGAGGTATTCTTTTTTAATCGTGAAAAAATAGACGAAATCTCTAATTTTATTTCATACCTAACGAATTCAACAATCAATAATACGATCTCATTTTCGACTAAGATTAGCTGTTACTTTAGACAGAATATTCCTAATAACATAATATATTTAGTTATACAGCTTTTTAAAATAATTATTGTTCTGTAACCGTAAATTATTTAATTATTTTCGTGTGATAAAGAGCTACTTTAAATTTTGTTTCTTAATCTTGTTCTATTGCGTATTAATCGTGTTAGCATCACAAATTACGGTCTGTGAAGCTGGTTTATAGGATCATTTAGTTCGATGGGGGGCATATTTTATGATATCCCATATTTCGTCAATTATTTGGCAGGTAGGTTTGATGCTTCAATACGGAACTCCTCAAGATGACATCAAATATTTCTAAACAAGAAGCGTCCAAGTCTATGGAATCCCATGTAAAAATAGCTGGTATGTCTGTTGCCTTCCGTAGACATTAATGACATCTCGCATGTATGCTGAAGTGTATCGTTAATAGAAATCTTGAATATTCTAGTACCTACCTATATCTTGCGTCATTATGCCAATGCTTACATTGATGTCGCCAGGTATCTTAAAATGATAGGTACATAATGTGCAAGCATTTGTGTAGAAAGCTATGTTTTTTACAAAATTTTCTCTAGGCAACCAAATTGTAATAGGGTTTTCGTAGTTCCAGTATATGTCTGGCTGCTTTAGCCTAAATAAATTAAAGTGTATTTGTAAGCAAATTAATCCTTAAAATTTATTATATCGTCTGATATAGACACTGTTTCAACTACGCGTTTTGGTAAAAAATAATTGGAAAGTAAAATTACTAAAGCACTAACAATAAATGGGGCGTGGATAAACTGGTAGATCTAAGCTCCAAAAATATACGCCTCTTATGATAAATGTTAAAAAATTGTACCGTTGCCAACGTCAAATTAAAAATCAGGATTTGGCAAACAGGACTCAACCCTCTCATTAATGCTTGATCTTCGGTATACCGAGTTTTATAAGTATTTTTACCACTCATCTGGAAATAAATGGATGCAAAAACCTTCTTTTTCCATTTTTTCAAGCCATTAAACAACAAAATTGTCATTTTTTGAAGAAACCTTGCATACATAGGTATTAGCGAGCGAATTTCGACTATTGTAGATATTTAATATTAGAAAATCAATATAGAGGTAAATCGAAAAGTGTATTTTTACGACGGCTTAAGAGGTAGTTTATGGTGATGTACATATTAGAGTTCATTTTAAAATGAACGATAATCTCCTAAACACAGACTTTTGACAATAGAACGAAATAAAAATATAGTTTGATGTGATAAGGCTATGCAGCTGCTCTTTATGGAATTTCATGTGAGCCTGGACTTTATGGATTTTTGTTATTTTTTTTTTATCAGTAAAGTCATCCTATAGATATTGTTTGTTAATCCATTAAAATAGACAAAATCTTTGAATTTGTATATGATTATCCGCTGAAATACCCTTAATCTGCAGGGTACCTAACTCTACGGAGATATTTATTGCAACGGGCGGCTTTTTCAGTTTTGAAAGTATTCAACATTTGCGAAATTCATCTAAATATATACTACGCTATACTTTAATCAAACTCACAATAGAGGGAAAGCGACAGACGAGTTTTAAACTAATGTGGTTTAAAGGATAATTTGTGTTGTAAATATTAGAGTTCATTTTAAAAGAAACTATAATCTCGTGACCGACAAAAAAAGTATCCATTTTGATACATCATTTCCCCTATTTTAACGTTAAAATAGTAAATTATGTTATAAGCTCGAAAAATGTAGTATTTCAGACGTAATGCGGTCGCTAACCTAAATAGCCCGAAAAACATTTTTCGTCCATATGTCATAAGTTATTTTTTATTCGATCTTGTTTTTAATGCGATTGAGAGTTGTAAAATAATGTAGAAATGACGCGCCCCCCTCAGGTTTGTTCAGGTTTCTCAAACGTTTGAGAAACCTGAACAAACCTGAGGGGGGCGCGTCAAACCTGAAACCGATTGCAAGGAGCACTAACCTTAGTACATGTAATCAAACCTGAGCTACCCTGAAAGATTATGATGAAACCCGACTCTCTACATGCAATCAAACCTGAGCTACCCTGAAAGATTATGATGAAACCCGACTCTCTGCATCGTAACCATTGGAGTGGAAAAAAAAATTTTTCAACTCTTCATATGACGAAAAAACATCCGTTAATTAATATTGCTTGTTTTCTAAACCATACTAATAAGCCCTTTTTAATATACCAACCTGAAAGATAAGAATACGGGGTTTTCTGTGTGAATTTAACTCTAGAAGGAACAAAATTGCAGAGAAATTTGAGGATTTTTCAAGAAAGTCCTCTCACAAGTGCTTACAACGTAGTGGTGCATTATCCTACAAAAATATAAAAAAAAAAGATCATCTCAGTATCGCGTTTGAACTCTATACGAAATCTGCAAGCCTTGCTACTTTGGTTATAACGAAACGATTTTGTGAATATTTCATAGTAATTTTAGAAAAGATTGATTTATTCTAAATATCATTGCGTATATGTCTTATATTCATTTTTAGTTATAAGTAACATTTTTCCATCGAAAATCAGTCTATTTCAGTTGAAAAAAAAAAAAGTTATTTGTTAAGTTTTCGTTTAATTTTCATTGGTAAACGCTATGTTTTATGAAAACCATAAAAACAGATAATGCTGGTAACAGGTGCTTTAAGATTATAATAATGTAATGGATGGGACAATGAGACAATTATTGACAAGAAAAGTACGATGCGTTTCTGAATAGAGGTACTTTTGGGTTATGTCGCTAGAACACGATATGTTTCCATGAAATATTGGAGGTATAGAATTTTTATTTACTATAATACTATCTTAAAATTCTTCTTGGAGAAAATATTTAAATTTAAATGTATCTGACCCTCTACAGAATATAACCTTTTGACTTTTTTAAGATGACATAAACCATGGGAAAATTATTTTATTCTCATTTTGACAACCGAATTATACCTTGAAATAAGATGGTATTAAATAGAAAGTCACGCTAAAAATGCATCCAGCATTTTTTTTTGTATTTTTATAAATTTTGTCCGACACATCACAAATTTTGCCTGACCCAGGAAGGAAATATGAAATTTTAGCTAAGTAGCTCATAGTGTAGGATTTTTGATTGCTTACATAAATTTTAACTGTCTCTCTTATAGAACTAGAAACGTATTCCCCTAAAGATTCAGTACAGACAAAAAGAGCGAAATAATAATTTTATTTAACCTGCTAAACAATAGGAAAGCAAGCTAAATAGACAAGATGATGGGTTTTGTTAGGAAACACAATGATTTTTTAGTGTCAAGGATGTTTTAGGCTCCGATATCATTAATATTTTCTGAATACTAAGGCTATATTACTTTCAAAAGCAGACTCGTTTGAGACGATTGGCGAATAAAGATGAATTGATCGTAAATAAAAATATAAGATCTATGTGCTAAGACTGTGAAATTATCGAAAAGTGGGGGTGTGCTTTTGAAATCGAACTTAAGAGCGATAAAAATATGAAAATATACTTGTTTGATTTGAGTCTTCAGACAATGAAGTTCGTTGTAGTCGATATTCAAGGATTTAACATACCTGAATTTTGCGCGAAAGAATTGGCTATTTATGATGGGAATAGTATGAAAAGTTACTTTTTTAAACCAGTTAAACCATTCGACACCTTAAGTAAGGCTTGCAAGAAACAAGTCAAATATCTATTTGGAAATCATCATGGTATCCTTTATAATTATGGTGATACCGATTACAAGGAACTACATAATATCATATCCAACAATCTGATAGACGCAGACATTATTTACGTTAAAGGATGTGTTAAAGAGGAATTTTTAGTTAAAACATTTTCGGAATTAAACTGCAGGACGCCATATATTATAAACTTAGAAGACAGCATTGGTGTACCAAAATTAGAGAAGGGAGAGAGAGTTGACGGTTGTAAATATCACATTTTAGATATTCATGTTTGTAGTATTAGAAATGCCAAAGTGTTGTATCGATATATTTATAGTCTTTTACCTTAATAAATATTAAAATTTTTCAACAAGCCAACTTTATTTATTCCCCACGTAGCTCAAACGGTTTTGTTTACTTTTCAACGAATGGAACTGTGACAACGCAACATGTTCACTATTGGAGTGATGTTAATCCTATGTTCAGAATCCTAACCCGATGTCAATATTTAAAAAAAGTGAATGTTTGGTACGCTGAAGAAACGTGTAAAGCTTTACGAAGACCGAAAATCTTTGGTTAAGTTACTGGGATACCCTACATCTTATAATATTTTTGAATTTTGCATAAAGTAGTCATTATTTTTTAATAAGCGTATTATAAGTCTAAACCTAATAATTTCCGAGATATCAATTTTTGAAAACCACTAACATTTGTATATAAACGCTAATGGTACAAATAAGATTCAGATAAATAACTTCTTGCCTGCCTGATAACACCGACATTTAGTTAATTATACAACATTTTTAAAATAATTATTGTTCTTTGATCAAATCAATATTCCACTATCACTTTGTAAACCGACAAAAATAGGCAAATTTTTCAATTTCGTATCGGGATTTTTGATGAAAATAGCCCCACATTTTCGAGTAAACCTATCTAGAAATATAGAAGATATTTATTGCAAAATTAGTAGTTTACATGCTTGGTAAAGTGAATTAATCTACCACTGTAATCGTTTCATTTTTAGCTAAATAGAGGTATTCTTTTTTAATCGTGAAAAAATAGACGAAATCTCTAATTTTATTTCATACCTAACGAATTCAACAATCAATAATACGATCTCATTTTCGACTAAGATTAGCTGTTACTTTAGACAGAATATTCCTAATAACATAATATATTTAGTTATACAGCTTTTTAAAATAATTATTGTTCTGTAACCGTAAATTATTTAATTATTTTCGTGTGATAAAGAGCTACTTTAAATTTTGTTTCTTAATCTTGTTCTATTGCGTATTAATCGTGTTAGCATCACAAATTACGGTCTGTGAAGCTGGTTTATAGGATCATTTAGTTCGATGGGGGGCATATTTTATGATATCCCATATTTCGTCAATTATTTGGCAGGTAGGTTTGATGCTTCAATACGGAACTCCTCAAGATGACATCAAATATTTCTAAACAAGAAGCGTCCAAGTCTATGGAATCCCATGTAAAAATAGCTGGTATGTCTGTTGCCTTCCGTAGACATTAATGACATCTCGCATGTATGCTGAAGTGTATCGTTAATAGAAATCTTGAATATTCTAGTACCTACCTATATCTTGCGTCATTATGCCAATGCTTACATTGATGTCGCCAGGTATCTTAAAATGATAGGTACATAATGTGCAAGCATTTGTGTAGAAAGCTATGTTTTTTACAAAATTTTCTCTAGGCAACCAAATTGTAATAGGGTTTTCGTAGTTCCAGTATATGTCTGGCTGCTTTAGCCTAAATAAATTAAAGTGTATTTGTAAGCAAATTAATCCTTAAAATTTATTATATCGTCTGATATAGACACTGTTTCAACTACGCGTTTTGGTAAAAAATAATTGGAAAGTAAAATTACTAAAGCACTAACAATAAATGGGGCGTGGATAAACTGGTAGATCTAAGCTCCAAAAATATACGCCTCTTATGATAAATGTTAAAAAATTGTACCGTTGCCAACGTCAAATTAAAAATCAGGATTTGGCAAACAGGACTCAACCCTCTCATTAATGCTTGATCTTCGGTATACCGAGTTTTATAAGTATTTTTACCACTCATCTGGAAATAAATGGATGCAAAAACCTTCTTTTTCCATTTTTTCAAGCCATTAAACAACAAAATTGTCATTTTTTGAAGAAACCTTGCATACATAGGTATTAGCGAGCGAATTTCGACTATTGTAGATATTTAATATTAGAAAATCAATATAGAGGTAAATCGAAAAGTGTATTTTTACGACGGCTTAAGAGGTAGTTTATGGTGATGTACATATTAGAGTTCATTTTAAAATGAACGATAATCTCCTAAACACAGACTTTTGACAATAGAACGAAATAAAAATATAGTTTGATGTGATAAGGCTATGCAGCTGCTCTTTATGGAATTTCATGTGAGCCTGGACTTTATGGATTTTTGTTATTTTTTTTTTATCAGTAAAGTCATCCTATAGATATTGTTTGTTAATCCATTAAAATAGACAAAATCTTTGAATTTGTATATGATTATCCGCTGAAATACCCTTAATCTGCAGGGTACCTAACTCTACGGAGATATTTATTGCAACGGGCGGCTTTTTCAGTTTTGAAAGTATTCAACATTTGCGAAATTCATCTAAATATATACTACGCTATACTTTAATCAAACTCACAATAGAGGGAAAGCGACAGACGAGTTTTAAACTAATGTGGTTTAAAGGATAATTTGTGTTGTAAATATTAGAGTTCATTTTAAAAGAAACTATAATCTCGTGACCGACAAAAAAAGTATCCATTTTGATACATCATTTCCCCTATTTTAACGTTAAAATAGTAAATTATGTTATAAGCTCGAAAAATGTAGTATTTCAGACGTAATGCGGTCGCTAACCTAAATAGCCCGAAAAACATTTTTCGTCCATATGTCATAAGTTATTTTTTATTCGATCTTGTTTTTAATGCGATTGAGAGTTGTAAAATAATGTAGAAATGAAGAGAACCTAAACATTTCATCTTGCACGCTAATTTTTTGGTCTTAATGTTTGTTAGTTAACGATGAAATCTGTAATAGCGTCCGAAAAAAAAAAATTTTTTTTTTGACTAACATAAAAAGTGTTGTCTAGCTAGCAGGGCAATAATCAATACTTTATTGAGAAGGTTAGCTCTTCGTCTAAATATCTAATCTATAAATCGTCATTTTTTCCGACACAATCGGTTAAAAAGCATACAATTGTATGTGAACGTTTGTACAAAAACCATCGTGTTAAATCAGTTCTTATACCTGACTGACAACGCCGATCTTTAGCTTTTTTTTTACTTTGTAAAATAAAAAGATTAGTTCTTACTATCAAAGAAATTAAATATGCAAGAGAAATAGGTCGAAAAGATTAATAATAATTTATTTATTCCTAAGTTATAAATCTTAACTACATCACTTTCTAAACCAAGAAAATAGATAATCTTCCTGCATTATTCCGTACTTAGATTTATTTTTCATGAAAATAGTCGAATCTATGATTTTCGTTCAAATCCATAAGGGGCGCTTGTTTTGTATAGATGATTTATGATCTTATTTTCAACTAAAATACTAGTATAAAAAAAGTATTTCTTCCGATAAACGTGGAAGGAATAGACATTTAAACAGTTAGCCATAACATACGCATACTGACTTGCATTATTTTCATGGATTGAATGGCTACATCTTTGTGTGTGAAGTGAATTTCTTTTTAAAAAATTACAATGCGCTCAATTATGAATTTTCTAACATAACTTTTATGGATAGTGGAGTCGGATATTGGAAGAAAATATTATCATAAGGACAACTCGATTATTGATATAATTATTATGGTTTCACAGAAGTTTCTACAGAGTCAGCCATGCTGTAGCAGAGACTGTTGTAGGTCGTATTTTTTAAAAAACCTAACAATACCTTTACTTTATATTGATAGACATATTCTATTAGAACATTTTTCTAAAATTTAGAGCCTTTGGAAATGTGATAATGCTATGAGCATCAAATATATTCAAAATATCAAAAATCCTTTGGTAGTTAGTTATTGCGGAATATTTTAATAGAGGCATAATTTATACTGTACTCCTAAATTTACGGCATATCACTTTGTTTATGTTATTATATTCACAGAGACTATTAATCTAACCAACTTTTATTTACGAAAAATTAAAAACTGAAATACTCTATTTTATTGCCGATTGTTCGCAAAGACACTTGGAGTTGTTATTTTACTTTTTCTACCTCTTTTTCCCCGGTTGCGGAGAAATATGTTAGGGGAAGTTTGGGTCTCCTCAGACGGTTATATGCAATAATTCAAGCTTCTAAAAAAGTACTAAGGCAAGTAATTATCAATTTGAATTTATGTATGTCGAAGGTAATGTGTTACTCATAAATATACATGATGAAAACATTTATTGTTCGATTGCATCTAATTTTTAAGAGTCTAGAAATAAGCAAATAATGTTCTTTAACGTTTCTTTATAAACATCTCGAGTTACCTGTCCTTCCCCTGCATCATAGAAGGGTATTTGCCGACAAAGTTTGACCATTTTTTTATGATTCGAGAGTTGGGTATTCTCTACAGATGTAAACTGACAAGTTTCAACTTGTCGAAACTTGTTAGATTTTAGCTTATATTCTTATTATGAGATTTTAAAATTATGTATGCGTTTGTTTAATTCATTGTAAAGGATTTGTTATGCTAATTTCAAAAGTTAAATGTTGGTGAGAATATTGAATTTTTTTATTAAAATATCTAAAGTAAATATCTAATTGATTTTTTTTAGCGCTAATTGGGATTTTAATTAACTACCTCAGAGTCGGTATACACTATATTTTGCAGCGCAATTGCTTTCACACCCAGTAATGTATTATGATTTTTTTTGGATGGTCGTTATATTGTGAGTTTCTTAAGTTAGCCAGATTAATAATAAATTAAAAAACCAACGTGATTTGCTTATTGTTGCCATTGAGAATTAGGGTTGTAAAATATTTAACAACCCTATATTTTTATGCTCGTGTTGAAAATAAGTTAAGATTGCTACTTTGATGCCTACGCCTAATATTCATAATTTTATTGGGGGTTCTACCTGATGACAAATACAGCTTATGATACCTATCTAGTGGGTATTTTCAGTTTAAGGACCGAATAATATAGAGTTATTGTGCATACATCATCGCAAACAAAAGGTAGCTTTTTTATATTATTTCGTATTTACAATTCATTTAACTACAATTTTACACTGTAAATTAATTTTTTTTACTTTTTTCCTGAAATTGTAGCCTATTTACTTATATTATGATATTATCCGAAATTTTTATAAAAGCATTATGAGGGCTTTTACCTGATGGCGAACACAAGTTGTATAGTACCTATACCTGCTTGGTATTTTATACGTATTTAAGTTTTATTTACTTTTTATTACTCTGTTCTCATTACAAGATAGTCCTATAATTTATCCATTTCCAGTACAAAGAAATCGCTAGTTAATGGTTCTAGATGGTAATTATTTTATTGTATTTTATATAAGTGGTGCAAAAATTGGAATCAATTATTAGATATGCTACTGAATTTTAATGAGGGTCCTTCGGAATAATAAATAAAGGTTTATGTCCCTTTCTTTTTAAATCGAGTCGGCAGAGGGTTTGAGAGGGTTATTTAGGTATAAATAATTATTGCGGGGTGACAAATGTGCCGCCTTAATATACTTATCTTGTTAGACCATATAAATTAGGGTTTTATTTCGCTTTACTACCCACCAGCGGCGTTTCACTAAGATAGAAAATATAAATAATGTTTTTTACTATACCGCTTTAACAGCGGCGTTTCAACTAAGGGAAAATAATAAAAAGTCTGGTTTAAGGATGGCTCAGGTCGGATCGTAAAAAGTTGGGTTTAAGGATGGCTTATAAAAATTGGGATTTAATTATCCCGCTTTAGCAGCGGCGTTTCAACTAAGGGAAAATAATAAAAAGTCTGGTTTAAGGATGGCTCAAGTCGGATCGTAAAAAGTTGGGTTTAAGGATGGCTTATAAAAATTGGGATTTAATTATCCCGCTTTAGCAGCGGCGTTTCACTAAGGTTAAATCATAAAAAGTCGGGTTTTATCTCGGGTCAGATCATAAATATTCAGGTTCAAGTTAGGGTTAGATAAGAAGCCGCCTCATGAAAGCATCCGGGTTAGGTCGTAAAAAGTCGGGTTTTATCTCGGGTCAGTTCATAAATATTCAGGTTCAAGTTAGGGTTAGATAAGAAGCCGCCTCATGAAAGCATCCGGGTTAGGTCGTAAAAAGTCGGGTTTAATTTCGGGTTATTTTGTAAACAGCACCACCGAACCACCCGGGTTAGGTTATAAAACGCACCACCGAACCACCCGGGTTAGATCATAAAACGCACCACCGAACCACCCGGGTTAGATCGTAAAACGCACCACCTGCACCACCTGGGTTAGTTGCACCACCAGCACCACCAGCACCACCTGGCCTCGCTCTCTCCGTTTTCCTCTACTGCGATTTGTTTCTTTTTTTTTTGGCTTGCTATGAGTTTCACAGGAATTGCCATACACTATAAAATGTTCGTAACACAATAACTTAAGGCAAAGGTGACAAGAGCTAAAAACTTCCCTTTTGCAATATGGGGCTTCACAGGTTTGCACGTATGTTGGGTCTTCATGATCGGAAATGTCCCCTAAATAGCTGTCGATGTTAAAGTCATTTTCTTCCTGATCCAAAATTGTACCTTCTTTGTAAGATTTAATTTTGGTGCTTGGATCTTGCCATTGTTTCGCTTCATTTTCATTTATGTTCAAACCTGCAACAAGCAAAAATACATTTATTTGTATAATTAATTATTAGAAGTAAGACATAACTTACTTTCTGTTATTTTACCAGCAACATGTTCATCTGGACTAAGTTTGTCTCCCAATACATTTATTTGCACTTCCTTTTCGCACTGTTCTGATAAGTAT
The DNA here is from genome assembly GCA_963920685.1 of Polydrusus tereticollis. NCBI lineage: Eukaryota > Metazoa > Arthropoda > Insecta > Coleoptera > Curculionidae > Polydrusus > Polydrusus tereticollis. The sequence goes on along the minus strand of OY987329.1, from coordinate 84,136,932 downwards.
TGTTCCGTGCGATAACTGCTTTCTATGGGCGCTTCATTTAGGTGCAGATTTTTTTCCAGTTCTACAAACATATTATTTAATAGAGCTTAAAATGCTAATAATAACCAGTACCCCGCCTTAAACTTTAGTATCCAAACAAACGAACAAACCACATCAACGTATGGCTAATACTACTATACTAATACTAATACTAATACTAAATTTCAAATTAAACTTACCGTTTTTACAATCATCTTTCTCAGAGCCAATCTTGAGCTTCTGGTCTTTATCCCTTAATTGTTTTAATGGAATATCCTTAGAGCTATCACTTTCCATTGCACTATTCTTATTTACTAGCTTTGCCAGCGGAATATCTTCAGAGCTATCACTCTGTACACTTTTCTCTAATTCCATATCAAGAACTGTTCCTCTATACCACTGATTTCTATACAACATCTTAACTTGACTACCCACGCGTATTTTCTTATTATTTTCGTTGTTAGCGAACAACACTAATAATACAAATTCAATTTTCAAAGATTTCAAACAGACTAAATTAACGAGTTTGAACGTGAAAAAATGAGATAAGTCACTCGATGGTCTTTGATATGGACAATATTATAATTTCACGAAGCGGCGTACCGTAGATACGCCGTACAATACTGCTGAAATTGTCCACTTTACAAAAGTGAGGTACGCGCTTTTTCACTTTTGGTATAACGTCGAAAGGTATAGGAATTGAGTTACGACACTTTGTGATATTGTAGAGCAACACTTTTTACATGTAAAAATCGGTTTATCTCAATTTTCGATTTTTGTGAGTTACGTCACTTCGTAATATGGACGACGAATATCATCGGAGCTAGACAATTATCTTGCCTTTTGCAAATTTGTCTTAATTTTGCTTTGCTGGAACGATTATTTAATTTGACAATAAGCAACGCCTTTTTCTTCTATTGATTGACTGTGCAAGACTAGCAAGCTGATTTTAAATTGTTTTGTCATGTTTGTTAGTAGTCCAGGCAAATTGTAATTCTTCTGGGAACTAAAAGCGAGCAAGCTGCAATTTTGCATGGGTGTAGGGTACCACGAAGAAAGCTTAACTCTGAATTTACACACTTCTTATTAACTTCGGCACCATCTTGAATCAATCGGTTTTCCGTTTGTACCTTCTATTATTTTTGTACTAGAAAAAAAATGAAAGAAGCATTTTGTAGGGGAAAGCAATACCTACAATACCACGCCTCTGAAAAATTCACTTTATTCAACTCATTTGTTCATGCTGAAAATTCCATTATTTAAACAAAATAAGCATAATGATATCCAATCTAATTCTTTTTGTTGTACACCGCGCCAAATGTTCAACAAACTCCAATGATCCTGCAGTCGCTCTGCGCATGATTTGAAAATCGCTGGAGGTTTTTATATTCAACGTAATAAGTATCTCTTTATTTCCATAGGTAAAACTGTTGTGCTAATATATCCATTCAACTTACTATGTGTATCAATTATATCATTTTTATAAATAAGTTCATTAACAATTAATTCTCTATCAATCAATTCATAGTAAACAATATATTGTACTTACCGAACAATAATGCAAACGGTCTGTCTTGACGTAACGTGTGAATGACAAACATTTATTATTATTTATAATGTTCTTTATTAATACAAATCATATTAATACTACTCATATCAACTGGCCATTGACCGAAGTCCTTCAGCCTTGGTTATAACAAATTTCTGAGGAATGTCTAAACTATACGATACTACTGTACCTACTAGTGCAACACATTTGTACAAAAAAAAAAGAAGGAAGAAGAAGAAAAAATACAGAACAAAAATGAAGTTGGTACATCTCAATAGGTTGATAGGTTAGGTTATAAATTTAGTGTTGTATCAGATGCCACATGGCTTGGTATAATGATCATTCAGGAAATACTCTTCTTGGGTTATGTGGTACTTCAATATTGCATATTGTGATTATTCTCCATAAATTTGGTGCTTAACGCAGTGAGTCTTGTTGAAATAGGTGTAACTTTGGTTACATCATAAAGTTGATTGGTGGATGGGTTGTGTAGGGGGTTGTTTGGGTGACGCATCCTGGTGATGGAACGTGGGGTTGTTGTTTTTGCTATTTGGAGGTTCTTCAGTGCTGGACTTCGACAGTTCAGATACAGCGAGTGGCAATATTCTAGGAGTGGTCGACAGATTGACTGATATATGTGAGCTGCAGTCTTAAGTGATAATATGCCCTGATTTTTGTAGGTTAGACTTCGAAAGTGCTCACTTCTTGTCACACATTTTTTTTTAACACCCTTTGTGTGTTGATTAAAATTTAGCTTGTGGTCCATGATATGATGCCTAGATATTTGGCTGTAGGTTTATGGTGTGATTGAATATTATAAGTTGAGATTTGAGAGGGTTGGGTTTTAGTCTCCATAAGTTGAACCAAGCCATAGTATTATTCATTAAAACTTGCAGTGACTCTATTGTGGATCTGATATTTGTAGTGTGACTAATCAGGGCAGTGTCATCAGCCAATTGAAGGATGTATAGTTTCTTGTCCATAAGTTCTGGATCGTTATATTAATAGTTATATATATATCATGGCAGTAGATGCTGTAAAGTAAAGGAAATAACGGAGAACCCTGGGGTACCTTGGTGTGGAGTGAAGCACTTTGATAAATGTTTGTGTAGTTCAATTTGAGGCTTCGGTGTTGTAAATAATCTTTAATTAATATTATCAAATACTTGGGACAGGTAATTTTCCAGAGTTTATAAAGCAATTCACCATGCCACACACTATCAAATACTTTGTTTATGTCCAAAAATATAGCCGCACTACGTTGGCCCTTGAGTTTAGCGGTCTGTGTATTAGAAGTTATAATTGTAACTGGAAGAGTAGTGAAACTTTTTTCTTTAAATCCGAACTGATAGACAGGGATGTGTTCTTCTAAGTAGTTTGTAATCTATTCTTAATTATAATTTTTAAAGTCTTTCCTAGTACCGGCAAGAGCGTGATTGGTCGAAACGTATTTATTTGGGAATGATCTGCGTTGGGTTTAGGGATGGTTATTATTTGACCTTTTTTCCAGACGTTGGGAAATTTTTGTTGTTTTATACAAAAATTATAGATTTGAATAATTTTCTGGTGTACCTATGCCATAGTCCAGATTTCTTATTATATTTTTTGCGACGAAATCGTAGCCTGGTGATGTCGATTTACCAGAATTGATAATATTAAAATATGTAGCCTCCTCTATATATTCTATTTCTTCCTCACTAGTGGTGGTAAAAAACTGTTCGCTTCATCTTGTTACATTGTCCATGTTTTCGGTATTATACTGTGGGTCATTGTCTATAGAGTATGCTTGGTAAAAATAATCAGCAAAAGCTTCTGCTTTTTCTTTATCATTGTTGATTTGTCGTCCATTTTTTGATAATGTAGGAATAGTTGTCTTTGTTGACAAACATTTTTGTTATAAATAAACAATTAGATTATCAAATAAATAATCTGTACAAAAACTCACTTTCAGTTCACAAATTGTGGAGTATGAAATGATTTCTAAGTAGTTTACGGAAATACGGAGTCAAATTATTAGCAGTTCTTGTTTTGATGAACAAACATTTTTAATGAACAAACCAATAAGATAAACAATTACATTTCTACCTGAGAATGTGGAACACAATTATTTTTTGATATCGTAAAAAAATGTTCAGTTTAATAGATAACAATAATTATGGAATGTGGTATATATAGGTATGTATAGGTATATGAAAAACATGACAACTCATTGTAGAAAAGGTTATTTAATAACAAAGCTTCTTTGATTTTATGCAGGAAATTCCTAAAATTACATATGCTTGATATTCCTGATCAATTTCCGTCTCCCTTCATCTCAGTGAAATCTTCAGAATTCTTCTATATGAATCCTCAGTTAAGTATCTTTGTTCAGTTTAATCGAGTTTTCTTCTTCTGAGAACCCGCGAAATCGTAGAATCTTCTAGAAGTGTCTTCTTCTTCAGAAGATGAAACTTGTTTCGTTGGTGTAAAGAGAAGTTCTCGTTTCCTGCTCACGGAAACATGTTTCGTCGAAGTTGAGAGCTTCTATGTTTTTGTCATCGCCAAGGTCGTTTTCTTCACACTCGATTACTGCTTCTTGGGCATTCTCGCAAGTTTCTCCACCGCAGTTTTGTGTACAATAAAAAGAATTGGTTTGACAAAAAAATATTCTGACATAAAATGTAGAGAATTCGCTGCCCTACAATTTGTTCAGGAAATTTTCTAATCAGAGTAACAAGAAATAGCGGAAAAGCTGATATCATTATGCTTATTTTGTTTAAATAATGGATTTTTTAGTATGAACAAATGACTTAATGAATTTTCAGAGGCAGTTTGTAGGTATTGTTTTCCCCTACAAAATTTTATTTTAATTTTTTTTCTAGTACAAAAATAATAGTTACAAGCGAAAAACCGATTTAACCCTTTGATTCAAGATGGCGCTGAAGTGAAGGAATTTGCACGGTTCTTACCGTGCAAACTCAGAGTTAAACTTTCCTATATACTGGTACCCTAGTTTTAGTGCCCAGAAAAGCATTGTAAAAAGTACAGTTTTCCTGGACTATAGACATTTTTGTGCTTTTGCATGTTTTTATTGCTGGTTCCTTTTTAGTTTATTATTTTATTTTTTTTTTAGTTTGTTTTACAATGTCACGTGTGAGTGTACATTACTAGGGTGGTAGCCAGTCTTGTGGGAGGGGGTATATATGACGTCCTTGTGCATGCGTGTGAGATTTTGTGATTAAAGTGATTCCTGAATCGTCCGTCTTTTTGTAATAGTTTGCTAGGTGTGTATCTTGGGGCGTTTACTATTATTCTTAATAATTTATATTGAAATATTTGTAGTTTTTCATGTTTACCTACTCTTTGTCATTATACACCATGTTGGGACGCCGTAGAGCAGGATCTATCTTATCATGATTTTGTATAGATTAAGTTTTGTTCGGGTAATCAATTTGCTTTTTCTGTTGATCAGCGGATACAGCGCTGCAATTTAACTGTTGGCTTTTTGTACCCGCTGATGTACATTAGCGTTCCAGAACAACTTTTCATCAAAGCACGTCTCTAGGTAATTTGCATTATTTGGCCATGCGATTCTGGTGGTTTTAAGCTTTACCCTAGTTTCCGGTTCAAGTTAGTTCGTGCCTTGAAAAAAAAGATGGCTTGGGTTTTCGCGTCATTTACCTTAATCTTCCAGTCGTCAAGCCATTTTTGATGTTAGTCTAAATGACGCTGCAGCTTTGAGGTGAAATCCATGCCCGTTATCGCGGTGTCATCGGCAAACATGTACATGTTGTGTATCATTATATTCAGGTATGTCACTGGTGAAAATGTTATTACAGGACCGATGCTAGGTTGGAGCCCTGTGGTACAGCGGCCCTGATTTGTCTGACTCTAAATATTACGTTTTCCGATGAGACCGTGAATGGCCTACCTTCGAAGTAAGATATAATGGTCTGAACGAGAAATACTGGCATATTGGACCTCATTAACTTTGAAATTAAGCTGCCGTACCATAGTTTGTCAAAGGCTTTGCTTATATCCAAGGATATGACTTCTGTTCATGTCGGCATGTTCGCCGCCAGTCTGTTTGTCTGGCACACCGTGCAATGAGCAGGTTGAAAGCCGAACTGCACTATATAGTGGTAAAATGCTGTGAGCTAGTACACAATCGTTAATACGGCTCTGTACTAGTTTTCCCAATTTTGCTTTGTTGTTTCTCTTTATTTCTAACTCCTGGTTTAATCTCCTTTATTTTAAATGAACCGATTTTCCTCGAATGTTGTTATGCCTACATTTCGATGAAATGAAACAACTACATATAGATACATATAGTTGATGCAAAACACAAACCGATGCGCGTCATACCCTTCGAGTGAGTCAGTTAGCGACAGAGTTGCCAGCTTGTAACCAAAATATCCGAGTAAGGTAATTACACAGTTTTTTCTCATAAAAACAAGATAAATATACAAAAAATCCATATTATATAGTTTATATATTGGTTTACTACATAATACCTTTTACCATCAACTTTAGTAGATCTAACACTTCTTTTATTTTCATCTTGGTGAGATCGACCAATGGTACCATTCTGAAAAATCCATGTTTCATCCAAGAAAACGAATTGGTACAAGAATGCTTCTTTTTCTTTAATATATTCTTTCAAAAATACCAATCGTTTGAAAGCTACATGGGAAAGTTCCATTAGCCCTCGCCTCAGTTCATCTTTTTACCATCCGAAACCTATTTTCTTAAAGAGGCTTCTTATTCTTAAATAGTTAAGACAACCATCAAACAGTTCTATGTCTTTTAATTTCTAACTTAAAGTTATCAAAGTTACATGATGTTCTAAAAAAAGTTACAGCTTATGAATAACCGATGTAAAATATTATAATTTTTAAATAATACAACTTACTTGTTTGATTCATTCCATAAATAGGGTCACGGATAGTACTTGTATCCAATCTTCACTCATTTACAATTCTCTTTGAATTGGAATGTTTGTTTTAAAGTGATTCTAATCATTTATTTTCCTTACTTAGCTACACGCTAAAAATTAGTAAAATAGAAATAAAATATCTAAACCTTAACATACTCTTTAAAATTACTCCTCTATACTACTGTCAAGGGTACCTAACAATAGGCCATTGTTGTTAAGTTCTTCCTGAAAATAGCTTCTTAAAGAAGCTATTAGCTCTTTGCACCGACTATTTAAATACTTCGGCATTATTCACAAATAGGAAACAACATAATCGACAGAGATATGTGAGTGCACTTTTGTTTCTCTTATTAGAAAAGTTTTTTAATGCTATTTATGAAAAGATCCGGAGTTTTTGTAAAAAAATAGACGCACAGCCACACGGAACTACAAACTTTTAAGGTTAGTTTTGCATGAAACGTCAAACGAAACCAACCAACGAGCTGGCGCCACCGCACCGTTTACAGTTGTGTTGCCAACTATGGGCCAATAAAATTCAAATTATATTAATTTTTGCAAGCTTAAATAAACGAAATATTCATAATATCAAAGAAGTTTTAGTTTGCAGTAAATTTAATATCGCATAAAGTTTTAATACTTTTTGTCCGAATTTAATTTCCTCGTGTTTACTTACGGAATTACAATTATCAGCTGATTAATGATGTGCATCGGTTTTTGTTTTGCATCAACTGTATTTAAGAATTACACTAATTACAGAGCAAACATTAAGTTGAAACGAAAGTTTGATTTTAAAGAAAAAAAACTCACACTAAAGTAAGTTATTATACCTATGCTATTAGCTACATCAGCAAAACGAGAAGATCTATTAAGAAGAAAGGAAGAAGGTGGATAGGTTTTTATCATTCATTCATCAAGTTTATTGGTATCTATATGATATGCAACGACAATGACATTATTATATTTGTTATCATAGTAGCTACTAGAGTATTCGTTGTTTAGTTGAACGTTAGGTGAAAGGTCATTCGTCAGATCGGATGATTTAATTCCATTAGATTACAGATCTATGCTACGATATTCTTACTTAGTTGTTTACTGCATTCATGTTAGATTCACGTAAACTAAACTGTCATGTTCATATTTAACCGTTAAAAAAAAAACGCCCAGACCAAGGCACCCTGTCAAGCTCAGCCTGCCACCGGTTCTAGTCCACATATACAAAGTATACAACTATACATGCTGAGCTGTCATGTCACACACAGTAGCTGACAGTTATACCCTTCACCCAAATTAAAATGTTGCCCAGCAATGATGGCTGGATGCTGACCAATGGCGTTAGCAACATCCCGTTGCCACTGGATCTTGCATCGTCTATTGGTTGCAAGCCAGCTGCGCATGGAGACACGCAAAATTGTAGTCGTGTAGCCCCGCCTGAAGGTTTGGCTTGAATTGACGGTGAGATGTTTTGTCGTAAGGTTAGTTGCGCGAGGTGTAAAGCAGGTGATAGGTTCATGAAAATTGCTTTAGCCGTTTTTCGTGGAAATTAAGACGATCAAATGAAAAATGTGGCTTTCCCGTTAATAAAGCAGAATTTAGTGGTTTTAATGCATATAAAGTGATTTAACAAATTCTAAATAAAGGAGTGCCATAAAGACTTAATTGTATTTAAATAGTCAATAAGTGTCAGTTGAAATATATTAGTTTAAGTGAAATAGTATTCAGTACATGTTTTGGAGTCTAGATTTTACCTCTAAAACTGTAGGTAAATAGGGTAGGGTAGGATAGATACAGTTGCTATAAAGACCCGGATAGATAGCTTTTTTCGACCCCCTAGAAAAGTTATCAATACATATTACGAAAGTGCTTAGAGCCTAAATTTTAAAATGATAATTAACGATGTAATATCGAAACCAAATCCATAGATTTGTTTTAAAGATATCTGTGTTACCTGAGTAAAAAGAGTAGGTATATCTAGTAGATACGAAGAGCGAAATCAATAAAATGATAATAAAGTGGGCTGATTACATCGTATTGGTATAAATAAATCACGAGTACGTGGAACTAACAAAACTGAACTGTAACAAAATGTTTTTCAATACAGCCGTTAGGACTGACAAATAACAAAGTGCAAGTGAACACCGTGTGCGTTTTGTCCAGTTCAACTGAACAACTTTAAACATTCTTGAACAATGATCATGATGGACGTTGGTAGTATGTACGGCCAACATTCAACGCCATCTTACAATCCGTCGGACGGTAATTATTATAATTACGGCAACAATGCTGGTGATCTGTCTAGTCATTCTTTAGGGCATCATCAATATTCTGGTGGTGCAAGTGGTTATGCTGGTGGTGCGGGATATAATGGGGGAGGTCATTATGAGGATGGATCCTATTTGTATGGTAAGTTTACGCATATCGTATATGTACCTATTATTTAAAGCTAAGTTATAGACTTGGGACTTAATTAGCGGTACAGTTTTATTTAGTAACTTAACATAAATACATAAACAATAGCAGTAGTAAATGGTAAGACACGTTGTCAGTACTATCCAGCAGCAGGAAATCTTCGGTAAAAATGGCATGAACTGATCTATGGCCAAGAGTAGGTATTCAGCTCTATATGATCAAACACACAACTTTTAACATACCGTTTTCCATCCGTTGCTAATTATTCACTGTGGTTGAAAAACAGTTAATTTTGAAGTTAGCGTCTAGCGTTAACTGGTGTGTTTGGTCATAGGGCTGATTAGGTATTTACTGCTCTCTCTCCGATCAAGGTATCTACTGAATACTCTTTAATTTTACCAGAAAATACGCCAAACAAATAATGAATGTATTAATATAAGACATAAAAATGGACAAATATTAAAGTATACCAAATAGTTAATTTATTCTTCTTCAATATTTATTGAGCAGAGATAATAAAATAGAAAATGAGTCGGCCAAGAAAGAGAGGTTAGTTAGTGCCTTTGATTAGAATTTTGAATCTATTGGTTTCTTTACAATATTGGTTCTTTACACAAGACGATTACAACATCCAGTCCAAAACTTCCACAATGTTGACATTGAGAAAGTTAAAAATATCTTTATAACGTTTCAACTGTGGAGGAAACTAAGGTTGTTCTAATACCTACGCTTGGACAGGATCAAATATTGCTCGTCAGCTACAGACCTTGGAAAGGTTGTTGAGCAACTTATACTAAATCACTTAAACGATTCAAAGTCCACAGTTAATTTACCTGAAACACGGCTGCTTGGAAGGGCAATGTAGGGCAATGTAGGGCAGCGCCTATAAAGAAGGCGAATACTCAGCTTAGTGCTATATATTCACTTATTAACAAACTGAGCAAAATTGACATACGGTTAAAGACGAGCTTATACAAGATTCTAATACGACCAGTACTAACCTACGGACTACAGACATGGTGCATTGCAAAAAAAAAATCTTGGAGAGCTTCATATATTTCAAAATAAAGTGTTAAAAATTATTGCAAATGTACCTAGCTATACGATGACTCACGTACTTCACAAGGACTTACGAATAGCGACACAGACATATTTTTGATAAGTTAATCGCGGACTACCACAGACGGACGGATGTATCGGAAAATAATTTAATAACTAAGACTTATGTACTCGCACCATCAAACAAAACATACAAATTACCTATAGAGATTGGCTACCTCAACCACAACCATAGAAATAATCTGAAGCACAATCCCCGTAATGATGATGGGCTAAGCAGCAGGACAAAGAATTAAAAGAAGTAAAATGCTATGTCAAGCTTGTATAACAAATATTATCCCTTCACAGAGTTCCGACAGCTTAAATTATAACCAATTGGATACTTTATTTCATTCAATTCTCAATCGATCATTAAAATTTATATACGATCAAGATAACGGCACTATTCAATACCACCAAAATAGAGGAGGAAAATCAATAAATAAAAAAAGGACGTGAATCATAACAATTCTAGGTAGGTACCATATTTTTATTAAAAACTTAAAAACAAATGAACTTCTTTCTTATGCAGAGATAATAGTAATAGTGTACAGTTTAAATTTTAACCACTTGGATGACAACTTTTTCAGTCAAGTCCCAATAATTGATCAAAAAAATGTACATAAGATCAAGATGTCTGCACTGTTTAATCTTACCAGACCAGAACAAATAAAGGAATGCATTAAATATAAAGAAATAAAAAAGCGCAAACAGTAAATTACATTTTTGCTTTAGTTTTTAATAAAGATTTACAAGTAAAACTCTTTAGCAAGGAAAGTAACCCAAAAGATTAGAGATCATAAGAAGTTAATGCGAGATTTAAAGAACAACAACCTTCCAGTGAGCTTTGAAAATTTTCCGGGTGCCATTCACTAAAGCTGGATTTATAAACCAAAGAAATTAACGAAGTTGTGATTGAAGGTTAATTGTTTAAGTTTATGAGGTTCGAAGTTGAATAGTTCAGTTTAATTATATTAATAAAGTCCGAAACGAAGTTGGAAAAGGTCTTATTTAATTGATGGAAATTTGTGTCCAATAGAATGATATGGAATATTTCATGATTTTGGATAAAGTCAATTAACAACAAGATAGTGTCATCATTTTCTATAACTTCCAATTCTCCGACACAAAAGTAAACAAAGCAGCATACAATAAATAGAAATAGTGTAATTGTCAACGAGATTTTACATTTCGCTGTAAGCACATGACTTCAAATAGCGTCTTCGCTTTGGTCGACAGGAACTTTCTGAACTGTTTACATAAAAATTGGTAATCTCGAACTATAGTACGTTTAGAAAGTATCCGTAAAAATGAATACTTACCTACTTACTAATGCATTATCCTTCTGGTTAGTTCAGACTTCAACTGCACCCTACAACTCACCCTCTGTCTTATCTCTCAGGCGTACGTGTCCAGGGGACCTTACATTTTTCTCCAACCACTCCACAAGAAGTGAATGAAACTATTAAAGTCATAAAAAACGAGAATTTTTAGGGAAATTCGGGCTCTACTGCCAGAATATGTAATCTTTGCATTATGTTGTGCCATCAATACTTCGATTGTAACAGAGATTTTTCCATCAAGCCTAAAGTTACCTAGGTCACCTTACCTCTCTCTATAAAGGTTGAGACCAAAGTTCTTCGTCTAGTTACAAGCCTATTTCTCTCGCCTATCAAAGCTAGTTAAAGTCCTTGCTCATAAACTTATTACCTGCTTTCTAGTTATCAACAGAACATGAGTACATCTGAGGATACTTATCGAGGGCTCTTGACTGCGTGAGCCTTAAAATACTGCTGCAGAAACTCTCAGTTTAGGCTTTCGTGAAATCGCTTCTGAATAGATTTATTATTATTTATTCTTTCCCTCCGAACATCATTAATTTGTTTCTTTGAATAGGGTATCATCCAGCAAACAACGTATCTCACGCAGCGTGCCTCAGGGTTTAGTCTTGGGTCCAACTTTATTTCTGATATATAGAGATCGAGATTAAGACCAACCCTTGACTGACTGGCCTCTCTAATATTACAGAGTGGTGTGATTAAGATCGTCTTTGTACAGTAAATAACATTGTGATAGGTAATCGCCCTATCACTTCTTTCGACAACTCTAGGTTTCTTAATTTTGGACGACAGCTTAAAGTTTCAAGAACATTTAAAACTAAATAAAAAATTAGCCTCCGGTTGCAGTTATTTTGCCAATATTGAATCGCACCTTAGATATGCCCTTCCATTCTGGGGTACCTGTTTACAGTATCTTTTCCACTCTTAATCCTTCATTTGTTTCAAAAAAATAATATATAATCTTTTAAATTTTTAATAATGGTTTTTATTACAAATTGTTGTTTGTATCAACTGTTATATGTGTGTTATGTTGTACCTTTGTGACCATTTTTATCTCAAAATTTTTTATGTTTGTGGAGTGTAAAAGTTAAACATAAACAATATTTGATATTTCACTTCAGTTATAAACTTAAAAGTTAAAACATGTGTGATATACTCTTGATTGTACCTTGGGTATGTATTCATTATCGATGTCTTACTTCTAGTTTGTTAAGTCATGTGTCGTAACTCAGTTGTATAAGTTATCATGCTTTGTCAATAAGATGTATCTTTTATGATACCTCTTGGACAGTAAAGCACTTTCATTCATTCATTCAATCTTCTAACTCGATACATTTTCTTACACGATGGGCACACCCAATATTAAGTCCCTACCATATACTCCAGTCACACCATCCCAATCTCTTAAAATAGAGGTTATTAATTGGTTTCGATTACTTGGTGCCATCCTTTCAACTTTAGTTTTCATTAAACCCTAGATATTTTTAATGGGACTAAGGTCTGGTGAAGATGCAGACCAAGGAATCGTTTCAATTGTCTGCGCCCGCAAAAAAACTGTTTGTAAACGCAGAAGTATGGCACCTGGTATTATCCTGCTATAGCCTCCATCGGTCTGGACACAAAACGTAAGAGCCATTTAAAAACCCTGTAAGATACATAAACGGTGTTAGCACCTCGCGGTGATATTGCGCCCCGAACCATAACTTTTGTTGAAAATTTATCAAAATTTGTAATTTAGGACGATCTCTTGATCAATGCGCAGGTTATTACCACCAAGTTGAAAACAACTTTCATCCGAACACATTTTCAAAGTCATCTTCTTCACAATTTCGACAGAAATCTAATATTCTCTATATAATATGTACGTACTGGTGTTGTAGCTAGAATTTTTCGCGGTTTTCAAAACCGAAAACGTACGATTTTAAGTGTTTTTCTCGCAGATTATGGACAAACCTGTAAGCCTCCCTTATTTTCAAACTAATCGAGGATTTCGAAGCGCCAGAGCCGCCATAGCTCTTAAGTGGTTTCCGCGTATATTTCCAACCTGCTGTAATGCTTCATATACTGCACTTCTTCCTAAGTCTGTTAATCGCATCAGTTCTTGCGCTTCATGAACTCCATTTTCTTACAAATTTAGATAGTTAGTACACTTATTTACTTTTAAAACTCAACTAGCTACTTGAAGTGAAAGCAAGCAAGATCTTGACTGCTAAATAATACAGAGTGGAAAAAAGTCCCTCATAATGCCTGTGATTTTTGAGTTACCTTGTAGACGAAAAAGTGACCTTTATGGAAATTGTTAAATATGAATTTTTTCATTTCTGGTTTGGTTGCCATAGCCACCAACATACTTTTTTTAAATGGAACGCCCTGCATATATGATTGCATATTTGGATTCTTCTGGGAAAACTCTGAATTTTTTGTTTTAAAATTTTTATTTATTTAAAATTATGACAAACTTTATAATAACAAAATAAATAGCCTAGAAAATTAAACAACTTAACATCGGAATAATAAACAAGTGAAACCCGTTCAGTGGATTAGGTGTTCAAAATGACCACCATTTTCTGCTAAGCAGAGCGCCGGTCGATCCCTGAACCCGTCTACAACATTTAAAAGGAAGTCCTCTGGAATGGCCCGAATTTCAGCATTAATTCTGACTTTTAAAGATTTGTCATTTGGACGGTTAACGTAGACTTTGTTCTTTAAGTGTCCCCACAAGAAGAAGTCGAACGGGGTTAAGTCCGTGGATCGCGCTGGCTAGTCAATAGCACCTCTTCTGCCTATCCAACGTCCTGGCAATTGTTCGCTTATGTATTGTCTAACATTTGCCGCATAATGCGCAGGTGTTCCATCTTGCTGGAACCATACCTGTTTGTTTATGCCATTATTTACACCCGGTAAAACCATTCTGCAAGAAGGAATTATGTGATTCCTGAGGAGAATATTTTTCGCCATTTAAATCACAATCTATGAAAAAGGTCCCAAAATATGTCTACCAACTATGCCTGCCCAAACATTAACTTTTATGCGCCTCTGAGTAGGACTTTCCTGGAACCGGTGAGTATTCTCAGCAGACCAATTACGATAATTGTATTTATTAACAATGCCATTTAAATGGAAAGTAGCTTCATCGGAAAAAATGATATTTGTTTCGAAGTTATTATCGTTATTGCATCTTCTCATCATCAGCTCACAAAATTCAGCTCTTCTATCAAAATCGTCCTCGATTAACCCGTGCACCAACTTTATCTTGTAGGGATGCAACTTCTCCTGCTTAAACAAATTTTTTACTGACTGATGAGACACATTAAAATCCATTGCCATTGGTCTGGATAATTGTGTTGGATTTTCATGTATTGAGAGCATGATATCCACAGCTTCGTCTCCCCCGATTGCTGTTTTGGGCTTCCCTAACACTGCCTGTTTCTCGAAATTTCTTTTCCATTCGACATACCGTTGACTGATTTATTGGAGGCCTGTTTGGGTATAATTCGATGAAAAGTTGACAAACCTGATCTTGCGATCTCTTCATATTTCCGTAACTGCTCATTATTAAAATTTCAACTCGATATTTCTCATTTATCTGAACCACAGTGTAAACAAATTAGAAATCAGAGGACAGAAAACTAAACAGGAACTCAAAATTGACACCTCTTAGGTCGCTATCATGAAAACACCTTGACTCAACTGGTGGGTATTAGGTAGAAATAATTATAATTAGGAAGTTTTCATTTTTGAGCTGTTATTATCTCGGAAACGCTTGCAGATTGCAGAGGTAAAAATTTGAAATACAAAAAATTCAGAGTTTTCCCAGTAGAATCCAAATATGCAATCATATGCAGGGTGTTCCATTTAAAAAAAGTAAGTTAATCTCTATGGCAACCACAACAGCAATGAGAGAAAAAATCCATGCAGGTAGAAATATGGAGAACAATTTACTGAACAACTTTCATAAAGGTCACTTTTCCGTATACGAGGTAAAAAGTTACAGGCATTGTGCGCGACTTTTTTGCCACTCTGTATATATTTCAGTAGTTAAGAGGTATAATAAGGTTAATTTTAATTTGGAAAATAAAAAAAAATACAATCCCAATGCGGTTTAAATTAAAATTAGCACTCAATTAAACGTTGCGAAAGATGTGACATCACAACACAAGGAAAGAAGAGTAAAAATATTTAGATTTGCGGGACGCAATTAATGGGTGATCCCTTACCAGAAAACATACCCCTGGCAAAAGTATTCCTACATCAAAGTACTATACTATTATAATTGACAGTTGTATTTTTTCAAGTTTATATTTTGTCTGCAAATTAAAAAGGATTCTGTAATAAACCATTAAAAAGTCAACAGAAGTGTAATTCTGATTTTGAAATTTTTATATCAATACCTACTTCCAAGAAATCTAAATAAAACATTATTGAATTTATATAATATATTATAAATATACATAATTATAAAATATATTCATAAAAAGTGTTAAGTAGCTAGGTGCCTTAAGGCCCTTGACATCCTTTTAGTTGATTTTGTTAGTGTCCTAAATGGAATTCATACCATAACAAAGCATTTTCTATGGACTTTATGTATTTTTGAAACTGATGGGTTTTTACTGATTTTTAGTTAAAGAAAATAGGTAATTATTAATTTAGATATTATACCTCTAGCTTAACCTGGGACATTAGACTGTATTTGATATAAGTATCTCACTTAAATAATTTTTCAACAAGTGCAACTAATTATTGCATATTTCAGAATCAAGTACCTATAGTCGCCAAAATAATGAAAAAATACATTCGATTTAAGTGACAGCGCAACTGATTCCACTGAAACTTATAACATACAAACATATTTTAGAGCTTATTTCTGTATTTTATAGATATAAGTAGGTACAATACTGATAAATCCTGATAAAGAGAAGATACCTAATCAAAGTGGAATGAATTCAAGAACACAGTTTTTGTATACGGCAAATTAAATAAAATTTATCGTTATGGCAAAAAAGTAGGCTTAAATTAGACCACACTTTTAAAATATTAGCATGCATGATAAATAAAGGTATCTAGGATCAGCTATTGATAAAAGTACTAACATAATATTTCTAAGTGTTGAAACTTCACAGTGGAACTTATTTTCACTGGTAATAATTCATTTTCAAACCCCACAACGGTTCAACTGGTAACAACCTTCAGTTGTCTTTGACGCTGTTTAGAACCAGATGTTTAGTGCACTGTTATTAACTGTCTTATCATCATTTCACAAATTGTTGATAGGTATATTTTATTAAATTATTGATCTATATTGATAGACACAATCCTGTTTCAGGTGCAGGCGGAGCCTCAACAGACTCTGGAGTTGATACGCCACCATCACCTCACGACCTTAACTATTACCCCCACCAACCAAATCACCAGGATAGTTCCGTAATTAATACCGAGACCGGTCTAAGTTACACAAACCTTGATTACGCTAGTTCAAATAATTCAATCTACCACCACCAACAACCGGGCTATAGTGAATCACCATATGCAGGACGTCCACCTCACGATCTCTTAATACGACACCATGAAGATCAAAGCGATCCCAGTCAGTATCTTCACGATACTAAATATTCTCCGCATCAGCTTGATCATGGTGAAGGGTATCACCACCATTCCCATATCTTATCTTCGCAGGCAAACGCCTCGTGTATGGAGTTTCAACATCTTCAGTCACGGTGAGATAATAATTTAAACGTACAAATACACTTATACCATAAAATAAATGTTAATTTAATAATGATTAAAAGTGCGAAAGTAAACCTTGTAAAGAGCCCGTAGAAGCTTACTGATTAAAGGGTCAGTCTTAAGTATAGTCTATCCTAGATGGTAAGACCAAATTCCAACTAGTTATAAAAAAGCTTATTTAAAAAAAATGCAGTTGCAGGAGAAATGCTACTCTTCAGGTACATAACTATATAGACTTCCATGCAGGCTTACTGCTCTAGTAAGATATCACTCTTGATAGTTCTATGCGTAACAAATTCGGGAACTAATATGATGACGAATAGGCCAATTCAATGATTAGTCGTTAGGCAAGAACGCGAAGTTTCGAATTTTGTTTAGTATGCTATATCCTACAAATAACATTTTTCTGTAACTGCATTTTATTCTATCTCTATAAACACTATTAAAAGTAGAATTTTTAACACTTGTTGTCAGTGACTAAAATGTAATTTTATGACACTAGTGTTAAAAATAAATAGGTACAAGGATTTTTTAAAACTTTTGTTATTAACATGAACAAATTGGGCAACCAGAAATATGAATTTGTTCTGCAGTTCCACTGATCAGGGTTTTGTTGTCTCTTTGTATGCCTGTGGAGGCAACGAAAACAATAGTACTGGACGTAAGAAGGCTTTTGCCGATGACCGACGGAAACAGTGATAAGTGTGAAGCTTCGGATCTAGAAGCTTAAAGAATTCGGCTATAACAGCAGGTATTTTACCAAATATCAATCAATCAATCAATCAATCAAATTTTATTGATAACCATTACAATTCTGTGCAGTAATAACTTAAACCTACAGCAATAATATTATACAATTTATATACAAAACCTAAACTAGGCTAAGACTAAACATAAACTACAGCAAGATACCAATTATTACACCAAGAGAACTAGATTATTTAAAAATCCATTTACTGAATAGTTTGTAGAATTTACAAGATGCGTTCTTAGTATATTTTGAAATGTATTGATAGGTAAATTCTTCACATAATATGTGAGCATTCTTTTGTATAAGTTCTTTCCTTCTTGGAAGAGAGAATGTGATGTTAGTGAACTGCTAGACTGTAGCACTGTAATATTTTGATTAAATCTAGTGGTGTGATTATGTACATCACTTTTTTGAAAATATCCCTTTAAGTTTTAATTATGTAAGAGAGAGTATCGAAAATTAAAACATCAAAAGAAGTTAGTACATTAAGTTTTCTAAACAGCGGCCTACATGATGTCATACTCGAAGTATTTTCTATTAGTCTGATTGCTCCTTTTTGTGAGAGGCAAATTAAGTTGGTTTTTGATGCTGCAGCAAAACCCCAAAATGGTAGACAGTATCGAAAATGGGACTCGAATAGGGCATATAAATCCTGTATAGCAGTTTCTCAATTTAAAGTCTTTCTTGTCATTTTTATTGCAAACAGTCCTGGTGCTAATTTTTTTGTAACAATATTTATATGAGCATCCCACTTTAAACCATTATGGATTGTTATTCCCAAAAACTTCATTTTCTATACAATACTTAGTCTAGTGCTCTGAATTTCCACGTTTATACTTCATTTATTTTTAAAAATCATATATTTTATTTTGCCTAAATTTAGAACAAGACTATTAGATTCTTAAGCAGTGATAAATCCTTATTTACTTCCTGCTGTAATATGTCTGCGTTGTTATTAGACCAACACATAGTGGTGTCGTTTGCAAAGAACGTAAAACTTTCACTGGAAGGCATGTCACATCCTCAAGGAAGAGAAGAAACAAGAGGGGACCGAGCACTGACCCCTAAAGCACACAGCTTGTTATTGGAGCAGTTTCGGAGTAAATAACTATTTATTCTCGACCCACCAGAAATGTCCGAAACCATTCCCTAATTATCCCTCAAAACCCATAGAACTCCAGCTTCAACAGCGACTCATGGCCTTTGTTGCTCCTTTGAAATTAGTTTGTTTTGTTTTATAAACAAAGTCATTTTTGACTTAAGTACATTTTCAATTATTTAAGATAAAATAGGCAGTAATGAAATATATAGGCAGTAATGAAATATATAGGAAGTCTCTGGAATTTTTTTGATCGCCACCTTTCGGGACAGGCCTAATAGTACAGCAAATCTGTAAAATTTGCGAGAAAAAAATACCATAAGCGATTTTATTTCATAAATGGTTAGGGGGGGCATGTGATTAGCTTAAAACCAAATTGTCCCCCCCCCTTGAGCGCTTGTGGGAAAGTCAAAAGAATTTTGACTTGATTTTCCGCAAAAACGGTAAGTCGCAGAGAAATATTTTGTAAACAAATATTGTAGAAAAGAATATTCTCCATAATTTATCTTATCGAGTCACTGCGCTACGACTAAAAGTGCAGAAAGCAGAGGGCGCCAAAAATCACTTTTTCCTTATTTTCGACGCGAAAAATATTTTTTTGCTCAATTGCATAAATACAAAAGTTGTAGAGCCCAAAAAAATCCTATAAATTGAGTCCGCGCTTTTTTTTACAATGCACGGTTACGGAGATATAGCGCCTGGAAGTACCAACGGAATGCAGCGTCTTAGCATTCTATTAATTAATATTGACCCTTATCTGGCACACTAATCGCAGGAAAATGTTACGAAATAAACAAATGAATATGGCAAATTAGTTTAACATGCAACCTTGGGTAACTTTAAGTAAAACATCTAGTATATTTTAGAAACATGTAATGCATTTTTATTTTTTTTCAGTATTAAAAATATAATAATATTATGTTGATATTTGCTCTAGCCGTTTTCGAGATATTTCAATTTAAAAATGCTGATTAAGTATACCACTGTTATATCAAATCACAGTTGCCATGAATGAACATACGATATGAATATTAATAATTATCCGGCTGTCATTGATTTGTTTGATTTTTTACTGATTATTGTATTGTTTTACCAAATCGCTTTAAAAATATCAACAAATTTTAATCAAAATATTACTGATAATGTATGGTCAAGAAATCAATTTTGTACATTTAACTCTACAAATATACTATTGTACTAGAGTAATAAAATTGCAAAAACAGCATATTTGATAACATCGGTAACTACAGATTCAAGCGCGGATCCAGGGTCATGGGGGTCATGACCCCCCCCCCCCCCAAACAAACAGAGGAACACAAAAAAATATTATATATTATATTTACTTTGCTCATATTATTTTCCAATGCATGATAATAGTATATTATTAACCAAGGTTTAGACAACCATCATTATTGCCCGAGCGGCGAGTTTAAATCACGAGGAGCGAAGCGACGAGGGATTTAAGATGCGAGGGCTATAATAAGCTGTCTAAACCGTGGTTAATATATTATTTTTTCCACTACTACAAACTTTTACATGACATTTATCTTTATAGTATTAATAATTATAAAAAATTATAGGTAGGTATAAGTATATTTTTTAATCAAGTTACCTGCGCTTTGGAATTGGCAAAATATTTTGTTGTTTTGTCAGGTGGCTTTGTCAATGTCAATTTGTGTTCATTTGTGTCATCAGATTTCACGAGTTTTGCGTTTTTTTTAAAAATGAGCGAAGAAAATGTTAGTGATAATATTATGTGTACACCTCCCGAATTAAGGATGGAAGCAGAAAAAATGTTGATTGTATCGATATTTTACAATATCAAGTAATCTAATATGTATTGATAATTATCTGGTTGCCTAACCACAATGAATTGATGTTGTAGAATTAAAAAATCAAGTTACCTGCGTTCAAACAAAATTCGGTTAAGGTCAAAGATCGGTCAATAATGGATTTCAATGGCTTATTATTGACCATGGTCAATAATGACTTATAAAAGGTAGAGAAAAACGATTTCTAGCATTAATAATCGGTCAATAATGGCGATGTTATAGGTTAGTAGTGGAAAAAATTTAATTATATTGATCCGTACAATGATTTTTGCAAACTTCTTTTATTATTTTGGAGATTTATTATACAGGGTGACAATTTAAAAACTTGAAATGGCCATATCTTAGGAACGAAAAACTGAAGAAAAAAACGCAAAAACAGTTTCTATAAAACGAAGGGGGAACAAAACAAGCGTATTATCCCACCCTTATCTGCAACCCCTTGGACAGGGTGAGATACACCCTAAAATCTTAAATAGAAAGGAGGGTCGAGTGATACATCATTTTGAAGCTCTTGAAAAATGCTTTTCAATGGTACCATGGAAAGCTACATTTCAGGAAATTCTTCTCTGTTTATTAAGGAAAACAATAAATGAAAACAGAATTTTCAAATTTTTTATTATTATTTAATTAAATGTTCAAAATGATTTCCGTCGTTTTGAAGACAATAATAAAGCCTACTTTCAAATTCTTCACGTACATTTGCAAATGTTTCTCTGGATATAGCACGGCATTCCTGAACTATTCTATGCTGAAGTTGCTCTAGTGACTCAGGTTGCGTTTTAAAAACCACAGATTTTAGGTGACCCCACTAAAAGAAGTCAGAGGTGTTAGGTCCGGGGATCTAGGTGGCCATTCAACAGGACCTCTTCTTCCAATCCACTGGTTGGGATAATTATCATCCAACCACTGCCTAACGGGAACTACATAATGCGGAGGTGCTCCATCCTGTTGGAAATGTAGTAAGCGTTCTTCTAAAGATAAATTTCCGAGTATGTCCCTCTGATTTTCTAATTCTCGCACTATTAGTGGTTCGATAGACCTCTGTAGCATTTCAGCATACCTGTCGCCATTTAAATTTCCTTGTATAAATATTGTGCCGATAATACCATCTCCCAATATACCAGCCCAAACATTAATTTTCTGGGGGTACTGGCTATGCCCTTCTCTAAATACGTGGGGGTTCTCGTCATTCCAGTAACGAGAGTTTTGCTTATTAACATGCTCATCTAAATAAAAGCTACACTCATCACTGAAGCAAATATTTTTAACTAGTCGAGGTTCTGCCGTAATTCTATCTGTCATTATTTCACAAAACTGAATTCTTCTGTCCGGGTTGTCGTCACAAAGTTCTTGCAGTATGAGCAGTTTATAGGGATAAAACTTATGAAATTTAAGTACCTTTCTTATGGATTCACGAGATAATCCAGTTGCTACAGCTGCTTCACGAGTTGATAAAGTTGAATTCATTGCGAACTGCCCCAGAATTTCAATTTGCGCTGCTTCGTCGGCTAGTCTCGGTTGATTTCTCTTTTTATTCGCGACAGAACCAGTTTCTTCAAATTTGGCTACTAGTTGGCGAACATACTCCGGGCTTACATTTTCACCTGGATGCCTTTCGTTAAAACGTTGAACTGTCCTTAAGAAACATTGATCCTGGAAACCATAAATGAAAATAATTTCTACACGTTTAGCTGTGCTGTACACCATTGTTAAAGACAAGAGGTGCTGCCTTTCGTTTAAACTGAACCGAAAGTCAACTGTTCTTAAAATAATAATACTAGTACAAGTTACTTTTTAAGTAAATTCTGTGATAATAAAATGCGAATATTTATAAACAAATTTTTTTTTTCGACAAAAAAACCATAGCAAATAAACCAAAACAAAATACCTAGCCTTAAAATGTTTAGAATTCTTAAGAGATATCTCTTAATATGCCAGGATAATGGTAGCAATCATTTTGAACATTTAATTAAATAATATTAAAAAATTTAAAAATTGTGTTTTCATTTGTTGTTTTCCTTAATAAACAGAGAAGAATTTCCTGAAATGTAGCTTTCTATGGTACCATTGGAAAGCATCTATCAAGAGCTTCAAAATGATGTATCACTCGACCCCCCTTTCTATTTAAGATTTTAGGGTGTATCTCACCCTGTCCAAGGGGTTGCAGATAAAGGTGGGATAATACGCTTGTTTTTGTTCCCCCTTCGTTTTATAGAAACTGATTTTTGCGTTTTTTTCTTCAGTTTCTCGTTCCTAAGATATGGCCATTTCAAGTTTTTAAATTGTCACCCTGTATAATAGCATTAATACACAAAAGTAAAATATATTACTTTTTTGTGAGTGACCCCCCCCCAAAACTAGGTTCTGGATCCGCTCCTGTACAGATTATTGACGTCACAGAAAGGCAGGCGTTTTGACCCACATTCAAAATGCTAATGGTAATTTTATTGTAATCTCGTAACACAATTAGAATTAGTTATTAACAATACTTGTACAAGGCCATTATACTGGTATTCTAACGTCGATTTGAAAATATTACTCCATTTTACGAGTTCTTATTACCCCATATCAAGATATATCCCCTAATTGTTGTAAAATATCAAGGGCATTTAACATTTTTTTAAATTTACACATTCCTATCAATTTCCTATCAATAATTTCTGTTCACTGTTGAGGTTGATTTGAAGCTAAGTAAATAAATCGCCCATAGTCGATGATTCACAGGGTGGAACCGTTTTGTCAATTCGCCTTAATGTAAGTATATTGATTATTCTATTCTACCTATAACTATAATAAACTTGTGGAGAAAGACTTCAACTTTCCTTTCCCCTATAAAGCATTTTTAGTTGTGGCGTAGTGGTCATATTATTATTAGACGTGAGGATCTGTAACAATAGAATGCGACATAAAACAAATGATGCTGCATTCGGTTGGTACTTCCAGGCGCTATATCTCCGTAACCGTGCATTGTAAAAAAAAAGCGCGGACTCAATTTATAGGATTTTTTGGGCTCTACGACTTTTGTATTTATGCGATTCAGCAAAAAAATATTTTTCGCGTCGAAAATAAGGAAAAAGTGATTTTTGGCGACTTTGGCACTTGTAGTCGTAGCGCAGTGACTCCATGAGATAAATTATGGAGAATATTGTTTTCTACAATATTTGTTTAAAAAATATTTCTCTGCGACTTACCGTTTTTGCGGAAAATCAAGTCAAAATTGGCAAAGTGGCATAGCTAAGACATAGTTACTTATTGTGACAAGTTCTTTAAAATTACAACAGTCATTTTTAGCCATTTCATATTGATACCGTAACACAACGTAGTTCTAGTCCTTCTAGTTTTTATAAGTTTGAATAGTAGTGAAGTAGTGAAGTCTTTGTTGCTCCATGCTTTCTCATTTTTCTACTGTGATTGTCACAAAACTTTACAATTTTTTTACATCGGAGTGCTTACAAAATTATATCGAATCTGAATACCATAGTTTCATCGTGCTCGTATGGCCCTACCAGTATTAATTGATTTAAAACGATCAAACAATAGACCTTTGCCCACAAAAAATAAGAAGGAAAGGAAAAAACATACTTTCTTATCAAGAACTCGTTATCGGCTGGTGGCTATATGTACGGCAATTATTCCAAATTTAGTGTAGGAGACTTTACCGTTTTATTATTCATTTATCCTACAGGTAAATGTCTGTTTAGTGGAGCGGATTTACTTCTAAACATTATTACTCGTTTTTACCAAATAAAATATGGATACGGAAATAGGATTTACCTGCTGTAGAACGAACAAATTTAGCAG
Source organism: Polydrusus tereticollis (assembly GCA_963920685.1). Lineage (NCBI taxonomy): Eukaryota > Metazoa > Arthropoda > Insecta > Coleoptera > Curculionidae > Polydrusus > Polydrusus tereticollis. The sequence goes on along the minus strand of OY987329.1, from coordinate 84,112,399 downwards.
TTACTTTTGCATATTATGTCATGGCGTCTTCCACCCTAGCTGTGTTGCGCGGAAATCTGGATTTAACGTCATTGACGGATATAAGATAGTCTGCTCCAAGCAATGCGGAAGAAAGCTTAAAGACGACACAGACAAACCCCGTTCGTGCGAGTCGGACGAGACTAATACAAGTGACATGAATGAAAAACTAGAATTATTGACCTCCAGATGCAACGACTTAGAAAATGACCTAAGTGCCAAGTCCAGCAAATTGAAGCAGCACGCGAAGGATTTATTGCTACAGCAAGACAAAATAACTGAGAAGGACGCTATCATAACGAAACTCAGGTCTAAAATCTCAAGCTGTGACGGCCAAAAAGACCTGTCAAAACAAATAATTGACATCACTACTAAGAATGATGATATCAGGTTGGAACTACAAAAATACAAAGATGAACTTAAAGACACCAAAAGTAGTCTAAAGGAATTAGACATGTTAAAGCAGAACCTGTTGACCTCTATTGATACTCTGACAGCGGAAAACAACTTGCATCTGAACGAGATAAAAAAGTTAAAGAGTGAACTGTGTAATAGTACCAAACCTGTAGACGAACAATCAGCTGCTCACAATTTCACCTCATTCAATCATCCACCACATATCAATATAATAAAGCCTCAGATTCTTCTTTTTGGTAATAAGTCATGTGTTCTAGGAATGGGACGGCTAATTAAATCGCATTCCGGTAACAATTATGACATTAACTGTCAATATTCAAACACAGCATTCACCACAGAACGTCTCTTAAAGGAGTATTCTCCACTAAGTCAAAAATTTACCAAAAATGACTACGTTATTTTGTTTGCTGGTATAGTCAACGCTCTACAGGGAAAAACTATTGACGATGATGGCTGGAATATGATTTCTGATATATCCGCTAGAACAAATTTGATAATTGTTACACCACCATACTGCGACAATAGAAAAGTCTTAAACAACTTCATTTTTAACCTTAATCTGGACATTAGGACGCATTTACAACAAGATAATACTAAGTGTTTCTCCGTATCTACTGACAGCTTAATGTCAGCTTCCGAGCGAAACTGGAATGGAACCGTTAACTATGAAATCAAGCGCAGGCAGTCGAAGTTCATCTGCATTGAACTTATTTGTCACATGAAAGGTTTCCAAAATTTTTACCGAGAAGCTATTCAAACCATCCCACGATAATTACATCATCCCCTAGTCAGTACTTCGACAACTCTCCAATAAAACCAAGCTCTGGTGATAGACACATCACCTTCTCGTACCAAAATGTTCGTGGCCTAAGAACAAAAACTGTGCAGTTCCAGAAAGAAGTTTTAAACTCTAATTATGATGCAATTATCCTAACAGAGACCTGGTTGAGCGACGGCATAGCTAGTGAAGAGTTGTTCCCAAATAACTATGTTGTATATAGAGCAGATAGAAATCCAGATCTGACTAATAAGTCACGAGGAGGAGGCGTCTTAATAGCAGTTGACTGTACACTAGAATCTTCGATATATAAAGTACCAAATAGTGTCATCGAGCAGTTATGGGTCAACGTTCGGACTGGAAGTGTCAACAATATAGTGGGGACTGTGTACATACCACCTTCTTCTAAATCAACGGTCTACGATGAATATGTAAGATCAGTGAATCATGTACTTGATCACTTCCCTACCTCTAAAGTAATTTTGGTGGGTGATTTTAATTTACCCAATTACTCAAATTCATTTCTACAAATTGATCACAATGACTCATTTATCAATGATCAAAATCACTACCTTAATTCTCTTAATACTGATCTCAATACAAATGTTATCTTCACATCTACGAACGAGAATGAACAGATTATCTTTGACTGTACTTGTTTTTACGAACTTCGTCAGTGTAATAATGTTAGTAACACCAATAATGTTATGTTAGATTTAGTATTCACGAATTACTCGGAGATCCGAGTTTCTTGTGATCCTTCTCCTTTAGTCAAGGTTGACAGGCATCACCCCGCTCTAGTTATTGAATTTTGCTCGGACGCTAGAGCGGACATAGCCTCGGATTTGCAATTTACAAAATATAACTTTCACAAAGCAGACTATAATAAATTGAATGATTACTTTGAACAAGTTGATTGGAGTTTCTTATATTGTATCGTTATAGATGACGCCATAGAAATGTTCTACACCATTTTGAACATTGCAATAGACCTGTATGTTCCAAAAACTAGGATCCCTACGACTAAATATCCTAATTATTTCTCAACTCATACGATCAATCTAATAAAAAGAAAAAACAAGGCATTTACAAAATATAGGTACTCTCGAGCTTCTTTGGATGAATCTACTTACAAAGGATTACGCTCTCAGTCAAAAGTCTCAATAAGGAAAGATTACGACACTTTTATTCAATCTACACAAAACAATATTCTAGAAAACAGTAAAGCTTTCTGGTCCTATATTAGATCTCAACAAAACTCAACTAGTTTCCCTGCTAGCATGACGTTTAATGATGTTGAGTCCAGCGATCCTAAAATAATCGCAGACTTATTTGCCACCTTCTTTCAATCAGTGTTCACGAAATCTGATCGCACGGCTTCTAATCCCCCATGCTCCCCCTTTGATAACAATCTAAATCTATACAACATTAACATTAACAGCTCTACAGTGTTTGAGAAATTTGCGGAACTTGACGATAAGAAGGGCGCAGGCCCGGATGGAATCCCACCACTTTTTATCAAGAATTGTGGGCCAACTTTGGCATTTCCATTAAGTTATCTTTTTCAGCTTTCTTTAAATTTGGGCCACTTTCCCGAAATTTGGAAATCAGCTTTTGTTACCGCAATATACAAGGGTGGTGACAGAAGGGATGTGGGCAACTATCGCCCGATATCTGGTCTTGACTGCATGGCCAAGGTTCTCGAATCTATAGTCGCCGACGTGCTGTTGTCGAAACTGCATAATTTTCTCTCGGAACATCAACATGGGTTTATACCGGGCCGCTCTTGTGAAACCAATTTGTGTCTTTATTCCCACTACTTAACCACAGCAGTTGACTCTGGTGTTCAGGTTGACACAATCTATTTTGACTTTAAAAAGGCATTCGATAGGGTCGACCATAATATTCTTGCCCGGAAATTGAAATTATGTGGCATTGCAGGCCCCCTTTTGTCATGGATATTAAGTTACCTAAGTAACCGAACACAGATGGTAAAAATACATGGGACCTTGTCAAGAGAAATAAAAGTTACCTCCGGCGTGCCGCAAGGATCACACTTAGGCCCTATATTGTTTCTTATATTTATTAATGACCTTGCCGCTGTACTTAACGACTGCCAATTTCTCTTATATGCAGATGACTTAAAAATATTTAACAAGATAAACAACTCCAACGACTGTCTCCATATCCAGTTTGAGATTAACAAGATAGCGGAATGGTGTAGCACTAACAATATGGAACTCAATACCTCAAAATGTAAAGTAATGTCCTTTACGAGAAAAAAGACACCGGTTTTATATTCCTATTTTATTTTGGACTCCGCCCTACCAAGAGTAAACCTAATTAACGATCTTGGAGTTGTCTTTGACTCAGAATTGAGATTTAATGAACATATTAATTACATCTTGGCGAAATCTTTCAAAATGGCAGGATTCATAATGAGGCGTTGCTGGGAGTTCTCAAACACAGAAGTCTTAAAGTCACTCTATTACTCATTAGTTCGTAGTCACTTAGAGTACTGCTGCATTATATGGTCACCCTGCTATAAGACCCATATTAATCGAATCGAACGAATTCAAATAAAGTTCACAAATTTTCTGCTATATAAGCTCGGAATTGACAAAAATATCTACACTCACCAACAGCGATTACAGCTACTTAGCATAGACAGCCTAGAAACACGCCGAATATGTCTTACCATTCAATTCGGTTTCAGGATAATCACCAACAATATCGATTGTCCTGATCTCTTAGCACTAATTAACCACCGTGTACCTTCGCACGATACCCGTCTCACTAATACGTATTTAACAAATCGAAGCCGCACCGATGTCGGAAGAAATAATGTCCTAAATCGTATTATGCAATACTTCAATACATATTTACCCCCTTGCTTTGAAACTGATTGCACTCTAATGACTTTCAAAAGAAGAATTAGGTTACTGATTTCGTCTATCTAATGTACTTATAAACCAAAAGTATTGTGCAAATTGCAAATCCGACGTTGATGTGATTTATTGTCATCTCATTTCTGTTTTGTATAACCGTATTGTTTTATTGTCTTTATTATTACTTTGTACCTACCTCACATATATAAATGGTTTATTCCATATCTTATTATTTAATTAAGTCGTGCTGTGAAAAGGTTGTTTTGCCTTGTTCTTTCTATTTTCCATTAAGCGTACCATATTGTGAATATCTTTGTATTAGTGTTTTAATTTATTTTTCTTGTATATTTTTGATGGCTGTAAAATTGATTTGTACCATTTGGGGCCTGCCCTGTAGTGTATTTGTTCAATAAATAAATAAATAAATAAAATAAAAAAATTCTTTTTGAGTTTCCCACAAGCGCCCAAGGGGGGGGGGGTCGACAATTTCGTTTTAAGCTAATTACATGCCCCCTAACCATTTATGAAATAACATCGCTTATGGTATTTTTTTCCTGTAAACCCGCTTTTCCATAACAGATTGTTTGTACTATAATTACTACGGTTTTTAAGTCCCTTCCTGAAATGATTAATTTAATATGCAAGTTAAACACTTAAAGCAAATATCAGGCAGTTAATTAATAACTTTGATAGTAATGCCATCTATGCCACAAGCTTAAGAAAGTTGTTAGAGGAGTTTTTTGTTTTTATATTACTTGCAAGATTTTCAGCGACTGAACATAAATGAGTATTTAAACAATTAGCAACATCTACAGGTTGAGTTATATCAGAGGATTTTACAGTTAGATTAATTAATTGTTGTTTGTTATTGTTTCTACCACAAAGTTCATTTATTATATTCCATATTTTCCTTTCAATTTTTTTGAAATCACTGATTTTATTTAAGTAGTATAGAGATTTGGCTCATGAAATGACCTTCTGGAGAATTTGCTTATATTTTTTAAAGTAATTGAGAAACACTTGATTTGAGGTAAATCTACTGATATATTCAAGTGATCGTTTATTTTTGCAGGAAATCCTAATTCCTGATGTTATGAAGAATTTAGACTTTTTATTTTTAGTTTTTGTCCAAGAAAAGGATTTCTCTATGGCATTATTAATAATATTTTGAAAGAAGGCAAATTTTTTATTTAAAGGGATGCCAACTATTGAGAGCCAATCAATGTTAGACAGAATGCTTTTGAACTTGCCTATATTTTTTCCGGAATAATCACGAAATGGTTCATTAGAACGATCAGTACTCATACCACTTTGGGTAAAAACTGTTCCCATAATAACCTCATGATTACTCAAGCCAGTATTCATAGTTTCAGTAGTGACTGATTGAAACCTGCTGTTGTTTCAGAAATAGTCAACTGTGGAAGCATTGTTTTTTTGTAATTCTTGTAAAGCAATTTACTTGCATTTTCATATCGTGTGCCAAAAAGAACATTTAAATTTGTTGAGTGTTAGCACTATAGTTAATACCATTAAATACCAACTGGAATTTTAGCATACTTATTATTCACATATTTGATAAAAGTTTAACGATGTCTGATATCTGCTGGCCGAAAAGCTCGGCATTTTCCGTGCAAATTCAAATAAAACAACTCAACTGCAGTGAAAGTTCGCGAAATCTTAGTTTTTGTATCTGGAATGTTCACCACTAATGCAGTGTCCAAATCTTCGTATTGTCGATTATCAAATGGCACAGCTCTTCTCTGCGACAGGCACCAAATATACCAAATATACCCAATATAGTGGCTACTTTGATGATGATGTACTTATCGTCTGACTTTTTTAATTGATAGTGCTCTCTTTTCGCTTTAAAAGAACGACAAGTTTATAGGATTTATCAATGTGTATGTTGCAATTTCATTTCTACATGGCTTTAATCATTAAGTACTGAGACCAAAGAAATAAATAGATTTCGCTTCAAAATATACGAGAATTTTTTTTTATTGTATTTTCGAGAAACGCCTTTAAAATCGCACCACTGCAAAATTTTGCAGGAGCAATTTCAGACTGTTCCTTTTACTTTGCAACAACTCAAACGTATAGCTGCTTCATTTATTTCCATATTTGGATCGTTTGCTTCCATTTGCTTCCAGATTATCCATCAGATTATCCATCGAAAATCGCATAAATTGAAGAAAGAACGCTTTTTACAAGTTATTGACAGCGAGTTTTTCTAACAAACCTGAACTTACAACAATAAACACTGGTTGTAACTAACAACAAAGAAGTAAGGTTGTCACTTGATGTTGGATTTTTATGGCCTTAAGTTTGAATTTGGTGGAATATGTATTAATTTTTTTTGTTCATTTCAGTATCTGGTTTAATAGTGTTTATACAGTGTCACCATTAAAGTCCGCACCATATGGAACTTTTTTTTATTAATGAGGTTAGTTAAAATTAAATTTGGGCAATCGTTTTTGCTTCAAATTAGACTAAAAATTATATAATCAAATGTCACCATCTGTCATTCGGTATCTGTCAAAAATTACATTTTAATCAAAAAATGCTGAAAAATGGCATTGTTTTACCGAATTTCAAAAAATTTTATTAGAAAAAGTTGTTTCTAGTACAACTCTTGGCCTAAATACAAAGTTTCAGTTTCCTAGCTCAAAGTTGATTTTTTTGCCATTTTTTCTAATTAACTTTTTTTTTATTTAATGTAAGTTCGCTTAATGGATATTAAACTATTTGCTTATACCATACTCAATATTTTATTTAGTTTGTATGAGCTTTTTTTTACTAGAATGCCATTTTTTTTCGAAATTTAAAATTAGAGGCAAAAAAATTTGACACAGGTGGTGCAAAGTTATCCTAATTTAAAAATTTTAACAGATAGACGTTAGATATTCCATTTTTTTGATACATTTTTGGTACATACACCTAAGAAGTTTAAAAAACTTATAATAAAATTCCCAGATATCAGATTAGTTCAAAATTTAGACACATTTTCTTTTTATCCACAATAAAATATCAAGGCAAATTTGAATTTTATAAGTAGGCTATGGAAAAAAAAACGAATTAAAGTGCCGAATAAATAAAATAAATGTCATAAATTTGAATATTTTCGCAAGTTATAGTTTTCAGTGTTATCACCAATGTTGTCCATTCAAGAAAAAATAGAAATTGTCTTAATTTGTGGAGAGAATATGCCTCACCGGCAAGTATCTGCCATTTTTAATGAGAGGCATCCAGAAAAAAATTTGCAGCATAGCACTGTTTCAAGAATAATGTCAAAATTTAGAGAAACTGGATCTGTTCAAAATAATTTTAAGAAACCTCACGCGGCAAGTAAATACGATGAAGCAGCACAACTTGATGTTTGTTTAACTATTATTGACCACGGTCAAACTAGTGTAACCAAGATAAGTGATTCAACAGGGTGCAAGAGGGAAAGCGTTAGAAAAATTCTTCAGAAAAATCGATTTCGGGCATATAAACCCAAGTTTATAAACACATTAAAAGAACGCGATTTTAATATCCGACTTGATTTTTCGTTTTGGTATCAGGGACAATATGAGGAGAATATTCTTTTTCCATACAAGATATTATGGACAGATGAAGCCACTTTCTTTTCGAATGGTACCGTGAGCTCACAAAATTGCCGATGGTGGTCCCAAGAAAATCCTAACTTTACAATTGAATGTCGCGACCAGTATCATTTTAAAACCAATGTTTGGTGTGGAATTTTGAAAGATGAGCTTATTGGACCATACTTCTTTAGAGTAAACTTAACTGGTGAAAGGTACCTGAATTTTCTTGATAACGAGATTACCGAAGTTTTGGATAATATGCCCTTACACCATAGACATAACTTATGGTATCAGCTTGATGGTGCACCCATACATCAAACTGTAGCAGTGAAAGAACGCATAAACCAATTATTTCAAAACAGAGTTATAGGGCGTGATAGAGAATGTCACTGGCCACCCAGGTCGCCTGACATAACCCCACTAGACTTTTTTCTGTGGGGTTATCTTAAGCAGAAAGTTTATAAGAATCGACCGTTTAGAAATATCGAGCATTTGGAACAAACGATAAGACAGTGTTGTGCCGATGTAAGACCAAGCTTTTTACAAAATGCTGTCAAAGACGTTTATAGACGGACGGGTGTTTGTATAGAGCGAGAAGGGCGTCACACTGAAATGTGAAATTTATATTGCTTCTGTGTTACCTATTTAAAATGATTAAAGTTCCTTTTTGTTCCTTTTAATAATAATGATAGTTTTAAGTATAAAATAAAATTTTTATCAAATATTTAGATGTATTTGTCATTTGAAAAACGAAACATCTGACGTATATCTGTTAAAATTTTTAAATTAGGATAACTTTGCACCACCTGTGTCAAATTTTTTTGCCTCTAATTTTAAATTTCGAAAAAAAATGGCATTCTAGTAAAAAAAAGCTCATACAAACTAAATAAAATATTGAGTATGGTATAAGCAAATAGTTTAATATCCATTAAGCGAACTTACATTAAATAAAAAAAAGTTAATTAGAAAAAATGACAAAAAAATCAACTTTGAGCTAGAAAACTGAAACTTTGTATTTAGGCCAAGAATTATACTAGAAACAACTTTTTCTAATAAAATTTTTTGAAATTCGGTAAAACAATGCCATTTTTCAGCATTTTTTGATTAAAATGTAATTTTTGACAGATACCGAATGACAGATGGTGACATTTGATTATATAATTTTTAGTCTAATTTGAAGCAAAAACGATTGCCCAAATTTAATTTTAACTAACCTCATTAATAAAAAAAAGTTCCATATGGTGCGGACTTTAATGGTGACACTGTACATAGATACAATATTTTATGATGCGCGTATTAAAAGAGTTTTTATTTTGTTCCAATGGTTTTCCCTTCCCACAGAATAAAATGACACCTTTAACACTAGCATCCCAAATAACTACATTTTTTTAAAAATTGCGAATAATAAACATAGAAGTCATAAAAATATTAATTATAAATACGAAATGAGGGTGTAGGTATTACTACAAGTTCCTGTTGCTGCATAAAAAACAAAAACGGCAGTGTGAAATAAAATATGTAATACTTAGAGTGGATAAAGTAATACTTTCCCGGCATTTTTATGTTTGGGAATATATGACAGATGCAGAAAAATATCCATTTGGCGATGTTTTTTGTTGTTGTAATGATGGTCGTAATTTTGTAAGTTTTGTTTAAAAAAGGTACTGATGAAAAATGTTTATTTCGAAAGAATGTAATATTTTCTAGTCTACGAAAACACTGTAACAACATATTATTCAATATTGCTTACTTTATTTGGTATCAACGAGTCAAAATATAAATTTGCTTCAGTGGATTAATGCAGACTATTATTCTTCGGATTTGTTCTTGATGTATTTCAAACAACATCATCGCAAATTTGATAGCAATGATAGGTTATTCTTTCAAGCAACTTTTCCCTTGTGTTTGCTGGCGTTGAATAAGCAAGTCCTCTGAGATAACCCCAAGAAAATAATTCTAATGGATTTGCGTCACGAGACCTAACTGGCCATACTCCTCGACTACCAAAACTAATATTATTAGATAAATAACAATGCACCTCATTGCTGAAATGTGGTGGATGACCATCCTACATAAACCACATCCGAGGTTTTAAGGGCACATTTTTTAATAAAGGATTAGGATTTTGTTTTAAGACTTGTAAATACAAAGCACCATTTAATCGTCCTTCCAAAACAGAAGGCACAATCAAATGATATCCAATGATCCCCGCCCACACTTTAATCTTTGTTGGTGGTTGTTCTGTATTATTGCATGTTGATTTTCTTCATGTCAGGTAAATTTATTATGCAGTTTCTTTTTAAGTCAGCTACGTCCGTGAATAAAACCGTTCTAGTAAAATGTAGACTTTTTTGGATTTTTATACAAACGAGTTCGAGTAATCAATTTTTGAAGGAAAATCATCAGGAGACGTTGCGTCTACCTTTTGAATATGGTAAGGATGACGCAATAATTGCTCTTAAAGAGTTTTATAAACAACCCATTTTGTTGTGCCAATTTGGGTCACGAGATTTCTTACGCTGTTAGAAGGATTGTCAGCAATTGTAACCAGAATATGTTCTTTTAGCTGCGTGAGTCCTGCTCTTCTTTGCAGGCGCGGATCCCGGGGGGGGTTGGGGGAAGCGATGAGTGCTATTGCCCCCCCCTGAGCGTTGATCGAGCTTCTAATTGTTTACAAGAAAAGGCAAGAATCGTTATCTAATATGGCTTTCCTACTTCTACTTTCACCTGTGGCACTAGGCCTTTTTTCGCTGATTTAATTTAAAGCCTTTAATTTAATAAATAAAGATCCATCTATTGAGCATTGAAAAACGTAGAATCTTCTGAACGGTAGGTTAGGTCAGGTTAGGTTAGAGTGGCAGACTTTTGGTCTGTCCAGACAGTCTCACGTAGTCCTATAAGGCCCGTTGTGATACCACACATGTTTTGCGGAACCTATCAGCATCAGCTCCCTGATGGCTAGTGCGAAGTACGGCGTAGAAGAATCTTGCCAGCTCACTTGAACCAGCCACTACTGTTAATAAACCTAGTAAGTCAACCCAGTTGTAAGCTGCTTACTTCCTTCAGATTATTGAAGAATGGCTCGCCCATGGCATTAAAACTTCTTATTGCAAGGTCAGGGCATTCACATAAGAAATGTTAAATACTTTCCTCCTCTTCTTCGTCTCTGCAGACTGTCCGGTAACCACGGTACTGATATTTCTCAAGTCCTTCCAACTGTGTTGTAATAACGCTGCGGTTTTCCTGTTATCAAGTAGGGGCCACAATTGCTTGGAGATCCTACAGGCTGTTAGCTCTGTCCATCTGCTTATTGCAAGTTGTTTGACTGTTCGATCTATCTCCTCTTTGACCGATCCCAGTGGTCTAGCCACGGTATTCTCTGCTAGATCGGTGGACATGCCCGCATCCTCCTTGGCGAGCGCATCAGCAGACTTATTGCCATATATGCTGTGATGAGCAGGAATCCAACACAGAGTCACTCGATGCCGGGAACCAAGTATGCGAAGATTGTTGCGACATCGCCTTACTAGTTTTGATTGAATGTTGTTGGAACGAATTGCCTTTATCGCTGCTTGACTATCTATATAGATACCTATTGACGCAGCTCCTCTCAGGTCTTGACGTTCCTGCAGGATTTTAACTGCTTTATCTACAGCCACCACTTTTGCTTAAAAAATGCTGCAGTAGCCCGGAAGTCTATATGACCTCTGTATTTTCATGTTCTGAGAGAAGATACCAGCTCCCACTCTGAACGGTAGAACAATCTAATATTTTTTTCTTGTTTACACAGTCTGAAATTATACGATGATGTATGGGAAAAGGAGCGGGGAGAATATTTTCCAACAACTGCTGCAGACGTCTTGGCTAGGTGCGATAAGGATGTATTTCTTATTATAAATAAATTTGTTCTGGTCCTTGCAACGCCTCCGGTGACCAGTGCATCTACTCAGAGATTATTCTCGGCATTGCGGCGCCTTTAAACTTATTTAAGATCAATGAAAATTATGCGATGCGGTAGAAATATCCCAATTTGGATTTGCAATTATTATTAGTTTAAGCACTCCTTTTCAGTCTTCAGAGGCGACTGGTACAAACTTACGTATAACAGGGGCAATGAAATCGACCCCATCTGCAGCGATGGAGCGCCAGCTTGACCCTCCTTCTCTTCATTTGACTATACAGGGAGAGGCGAGAATGGGCCTCCCCCGCATTCAGATTATGCTGCCGACCTCCAGAAAAGAGAAGGTAGGTCGCTAGCTTATAGAAGAAATAGCACATGTACCGGAGATGAAGATGAGATCAGACCACACGACACCAAAATTTGTTTACAACACACCCTTTGAGATAAACATTCAGGGTCGAACCGTGTGGACAAAAGCGAACCAGATTTTCTGTCTGGCACTCTGGTGTGGTTTAGCAATGGATCCAGGACTGAAGAGGGTACAGGGGCTGGGATACACGGATTAAGACCAAGAGAAGACTTGTTCTTTTCCTTGGGAAAGCTTCCAACAGTATTCCAGGCAGAAACATATGCCATACTAGAATGTGCATGGGAAAACAATAGAAGAGCCTACCAAAATAGATGTATCTAGTATCTACATATGCTCAGACAGTCAAGCGGTCTTTAAGACTCTCATGAGCTAGAAAGTAACATCAAGGCTAGTATACTGTGATACTATTTTGGGTACCGGGTCACAGAGGCATTTTTAGCAAGGAAAAAGCAGACGAGCTTGAGAGACAAGCATCAGCTGCACCATGCATTGGTCCTAAACCAGCCCTAGGAGTGCCTAAAGCCTAAAGTCACAGTACGAGAAGCTATTAAGCGATGGACTAAAAATGAAAACAAAGTCTACTGGAACAGCAGACCGGGACTCAATTATAGCAAGAGAGTTTTAGGGAGTATTTGGCCTAAATTCTCAAAATTGTAGCTTAACCTTAACAGGAATCAACTAAGAATAAGAGCGGGAATCCTAACAGGACATAATATGGCTGTCAAGGATCACCTGAACAAAATAAAGATATACCTACACGACGGAGATCTTAACTGTAGGCTCTGCGGCAAGGATAGGGAAACTGTCTATCATGTACCTAATCTGTCAATGCGAATCCCTGGATCGCAGGCGGTATGTCATATTCGGGAGAGTAAAACTGGAATTAAATGAAATAACCACTAAATCAGCAGTTGACATGTATAAACTAATACAGGGAACCAAGATAACGGAGTGAATATAATAAAACGGAGGTTTGCACAATAGGCCTACTTATGGCCGCAGTGCTCCGGTTAAGAACGGACCTAAGGAAAAAAACTCTGTAATTCACCTTATTCTTTACCTTACGATTAACCCTTATACATTTTCTTTGATCCGGTAAATTTTCATTTAGAAATCCCGCAACATAAATTCTTCTTGCCTTCAGAAAATTTTATAGTGCTTGCCCCTCAATTAGATGCATGTCAGCACAGGAATAATTCACTAAATCTAAAAATTTTATCGTATATAATACCACAAGAGAGAAAATTTTACCTAAAAATTTTTTTCTTGAGTGGTATTCGTCAAGACTATTTCACGAATAATATTAAAACTAGGTATTTATTTATTTATTGTGTACAACTATTACAGGTCATTGCCCAATTACAAGTTGCGTTTATAACTATAATCTTAAAACTAAAGAAAAGGCTTAAAAATAAAATGTCAACTAGGTAAAAATATCAGAACAGTAACTTATCTGAAATCTAAAATACACCCATTCAAAGATACTATACATTTTAATAGGTAACTAATTTAACAATATTATGTTCACAAAACCTGAAGTATTTAAGAGACTTGTTTTAATATTTCTAACAAATTTTTTAAAGTTATCATTAAAAATGTCACATACTGATTGAAACTGATTATAATTTACTACCATTGTTGAAATTGGTGATTTTTTTTGGTAATTAGTTCTGGGTGTTTTAAGAGTAAATGTACGATAACCTCTCAGTCTAGTCCTATAGGGAATGCAGAGTGAAACTAGATTTAAGGTAGTCCCATCAATAGCAAGATTGTTAAATATTTTATATATATAAATTATACTGAAATAAACTCTTCTGCTGTACAATGACATTAAGTTATATCGCTCCAAGTTCGATATATAACTGTGGCTATGTTCAACTTTTAGGATAAAGTCAGACAGCCGAAGAAATTTTTTTTGTATTTTTTCTATCATTTGTATGTATTTAGTGTAAAGAGGTGACCATACAACACTTGCATATTCCAACCTAGATCGAACCAAAGCATTAAAAAGAACTTGTAGGGTCTTTTTAGATTTAAAAGATTTTGAGTTTCGGAACAAAAAACCCAAATTTTTATAAGACTGAGAAGTTATTTCAGTAATGTGTTCAGCAAATGATAGTTTAGAGTCAAATGTCACTCCCAAATCGTTCTTTAAGGTAACGCATTCTAGAGAGGTACTATCAATTTGATAGTTGAATATAAGTGAAGTCTTTGAGTATGTGAAAGACATATGTTTGCACTTTTGAATATTAAAAGATAAATGATTTCTAAGTGACCAGTCAAATGCATTATTTATATCTTCCTGAAGTAAAACGCAATGCTCAATTTTATTAACCCTTCTAAATATTTTCATATCATCAGCAAAAAGTAATACTTTACTATTCTTCACACAATGAACAATATCGTTTATAAAAAGCGAGAACAGCAAAGGTCCCAGAGTTGAACCTTGAGGAACTCCGGAGATAGCACAATAGGTGTTCGAATTATGGCCTTTTACAGAAACATAATGCATTCGATCAGTCAAATAGGACTCTAGTAAAGAACACCAGTCTTGTGACAGAGAAAACTGACTAAGTTTAGATATTAAAATTTCGTGGTTCACACGATCAAATGCCTTCGCAAAATCAGTATATATAGTATCCACTTGATATCCTTCCGCCAGACACTGGTCGTGTATTCCACAAAATCAATTAAATTTCCCACAGTAGAATGATTTCTCCGAAAGCCATACTGCACCTCGGAGATACTTTGTTTTACATGAAAGCTTAATCGGTTACATAAAATATTCTCAAATACAATTGAAACATTAGATAAAACCGAGATTGGTCGATAATTAGCAATATCATTTCTATCACCAGATTTGAAGACAGGGGCAACACGTGCTGATTTCAAAATATCAGGGAAGGTCCTGTTTTTAATGCACAAATTAAATAGATATGTTAGTGGTTTTGCTAAATATTCCTTACAACCTTTAAGAATATACCTTGGAATATTATCCGGACCCAATGTCTTTTTGTTTTTTATATTCACGATTGCCTTAGTAACCTCATCTTCAGTTATAGGTATAAATTCCAAGACCTGCCCCTGATTTGACGAATATTTTGCATTATTCCTCACATCGGTTTTAGCGTAAACTGACTCAAAGTGAGAAGCGAATGCCTGAGCTACATTTTTTTCCCCAGAGTATTTTCTATTGTTTAAGGTCATTTCTTGTGGAATGCCCTGGGAGCAACTTTTTTTAGATTTTACAAAATTCCAAAATTGCTTAGGATCTTGTTGTATAGAGTTGTCGCACTTTAATAAGTAATCATTGTAGGCTGTTTTTATGTCTCTCTTAATTTTGGACCTCAGATATTTATAATCATACAAACATTGAGGTAGCTTAGTTTTTTTATAAATTTTAAGATTTCGTTCCTTAGCCCTAATATCCAAAACTATGTCATAAGTAAACCACGGGGGATATTTATTTCGTCTTTGCTTTTTTTGTGGAACGCAAACATCGAAGATTTTATATAAAATATTATAAAAAGTATTCATGGCAGAATTTACATTTGTATCGGCATCCAAGGCATTCCAATCTACAGTTCTTACCCTATTATATAAATCTAAAAAGTCCGCCTTTGCAAAATTATAGCCACTGGCGTTAGCATTGCAGACAGATATAGTATGTTTAATCACAAGATTCACATCTAAGGCCGGGTGATAAACATCTTCATTGACAACAGGATCATAACATCTGTTAACATGACAGGTGTCGAGGTTAGATATAACTACATCTAGTATTCGGCCTTGCTGATTGAGAATATAATTAAATTGTTTACTGTGGATTAGGTTGCAAAAATTGGTAAGACTTAGACCTATGTTAGAATTTAAATCTGGTATGTTAAAATCACCTAGTATAATAAAGTCACATGCTAGTCCTATCAGAGTTAATTCTAAATAAGAAAAAAAAGATTCATAAGTGGTTAATTTAGTGTTTGGAGTAATGTAAACAACAATAACTAATATTGACTGCGCAAGAGTATGAACTTTTACACCAATCATTTCTACACCAATTGGAATTTCTAGGTTGATTTTTTCTGATTGAAATACTTTATTTACTGCACACAACACTCCTCCACCTTTCGATTTATTTGTCATTTTAGTATCTCTATCTGTCCTATATACCTGATATGAATCACTAAACATCTCACTATTGTATATACCATCGTGTAACCATGTTTCTGTGAATGTTATTAAGTCATAATGGGAATCAGACGTATTGGTCAATACGTCCAAGGTCTTCGTTCTTAGCCCTCTAACATTTTGATGATAGCACATAAGTGATTTAGTTCTACAATTTTTATTATCCATTATAGTTTATGTGTTGTATATGGGTGAATCAACCTTTCAAAAGTAACAGTGACAATCTACTGTCAGTCATTAATTACCAATCTTAACAGTGAATGTAACTAAGGTAACAAAATTTTGCCGATTAAAAACTATGTTGCTAGCTATTTTCTGAAATTCTGATTGGTCAGTGGGGTCGGCAAAATTATGAAGGTAGTGGTTTTTCCGATTAAAAACAAGTAAATATCTAAAATTGCTACATTTTGATTGGTTCAAATTATGATGAGTGGAATAGTCGTATATAATACCACAAGAGAGAAAATTTTGCCGGCAAAATTTTCCGATTGTTATGAAAGCTTGTTGCTTGGCAATTTCGCGATTGACATTTTTGTTACAAAACCACGAGCTGTTAGGCGAGTGGTTTTGAAAAATGTCACGAGCGAAATTGCCAAAAAGCAACAAACTTGAATATAAAAGAGGAAAATTTTACCTAAAAAATTTTTCTTGTGTGGTATTCGTCAAGACTATTTTATGAATAATATTAAAACTAGGTATATGGGTGAATTATAAATTAATTTTATTCCAAAAGAAGATATAAATAAATTTACGTGAGATTACAACCTTTCAAAAGTAACAGTGACAATCTACTGTCAGTCATTAATTGCCAATCTTAACAGCGAATGTAACTAAGGTAACAAAATTTTGCCGATTAAAAACTATGTTGCTAGCTATTTTCTGAAATTCTGATTGGTCAGTGGGGTCGGCAAAATTATGAAGGTAGTGGTTTTTCCGATTAAAAACAGGTAAATATCTAAAATTGCTGATTGGTTCAAATTATGATGAGTGGAATAGTCGGGTTGATTTTTCGAAACAAGAGTACATTTTTAAAAAATATTGTGACATGACACCTGTAAAAATTTTTGACCAACGAAGGTGTCAAGTTCGTTCATTTCTTCCCTGTAAACTTACGAGAATGCTTCTGGGATGAGTTTATTTCTTAATTTGCTACACACCACACCAACATTTTATTAAATAATAATTCTTTAAATATTAATAGTATTTATGGTGGTGTCAAAGCTAGAACTCGAAACATAAATCACTAGGTATTCCTTTCGGGTCCCATTATTTCCGTTAAAGAGTACCTTACGAGAAAATTAAACCTATATGGGATACTAGGGTTAGTTTGCGTCCCGTACACGCCGCCGAATTTTTGCCATAGACTTACTTGATACCCTGAATAAGAATTGATATTTTTAACTACTAAAATATAAAACAGCCAAATAAAAAAAGAATCTCCAAAATAGTTATCTTAACTTGGGTGATATGGGTTCAATTATATGTTTCGTACTCCACCATCTACATCCGCCCATGGTTTAAAGTCCCCCCCCCCCCAGAATAAAAGTCGTTCCGCTACCAATGCTAGGTAATATGTGGAAAATGCTAGGGCTGATGCGACTTATTAAAAGCATTAAATTGTAAAAGATAACATGCAAACGCCCAAAATAGCTAAGTAGCTAAGGGCCCAGGTTTTCTACAAAAATTGTTAAACATGGGAACTGGAATTATGATGCCTGTTTGAAAAGGTATAATAACTTATTACCATAAAACCACTCAATTTTACAGAAAGAGATTGACTGCTCTTCACTAGTGTGGATCTCTAACCAACTCTGTCACAAGCATCATAGCAGAATTTGAAAAGTGCAAAGAAGATGAGATATGTATTACACAATGTTTCGAATATAGTAGATATAAAAAGAAGAAGAGAAAAGTTACAAGCAGGGGAAGATACTATTTTTGATGGTAAACAAGATATGGCATTACATATGTTTCCATTTTAAATATTTCATAGAAAACATAGCTGTGGGCGATTATAGCATTGATCACCTGGGTAAAACTAATTAAGAAGAAAAACATTACTAAATATGGATACGTTTTTCTATGTCCTGCTACAAATTGAACAGGTGAAAGGTCTTTTTTATTTCAAAATAAAACAAAGAAAATCAGCTGAGTTCCCTAGTGGACGAGATGACGGCGGATATAGCTGTTCTGTCTATTAAAGCAGAGGCTAATAAATAAAACGAAAATATTAGCCACTCTTTTGGAATATTAAATGAAGAAAAATTAATTTGTAAATTAAGTATAATAAAACTATATTCTCTATTGGGGTTAAAATTTCGGCAAATAAGCTTCATAAATATGTGTAAATTAAATGTTAAATTTAAAAAAAGTTGCAGATTTACACTTAGATGTAACGTAGATCTTTATTGAGTTTCTATAGGGATTAACTATATGTTTAAAAATATAGTTTGTTTCGATACGATATATTTTAATTATTTTCATTACAGATACAATTTTATTATTAGCCTAGAGCTGCAAACTGGCTTAATCCAGCCAATACATACAACATACAATCACAATCCTGTGGGGACTCATATAGAATGTTGTGAACGTACAACTTGTATAGTAAAAATACAAACTGCACGCATACTTTACACTTCCTTATTTCAGGTATAAAGAAGAAATGTTATGTGGTGATGGGAGATTAAGGCAGCATCATGGCATACCAGGGATGGTGCCTGGGCAACCCCAACAACCGGCTTTACCTACGTACAAATGGATGCAAGTAAAAAGAAATGTTCCTAAACCAAGTAGTAAGTAATATTTTTATTTATAATAAGCGACAGAAATGTTACCTTAGGCCGATTTTCCTTTACTATATAGATAACCTTTGAATATCCAAAATTCAAACGCTTAGTGATATGATATATAGGGTATTCCAGCATCTATCTACCTACCTAAATTTTGGCTATTGCCCTCTTACTTAGTAAAATGTTACCGGCTTTTGTACCGCTGATATCTGAATAGAAAGAAAAGGCTTTAGTTATTAGCAAAAGTTTAAAACTATTACCATGAATCCGATTATCAGTGATAAAATTATTTTTTATCTAAACATGGTTTAACCAAAAGTTGTAATAAAGTCACTGCTTCTGATTTAGAAAGATACTAATTATTTGTTTTACTATCTACATTAATGTTTGAGATAATCATTACATTTTATATGAAATACAGAAAACTGAAAATGAAGAACTAAAAAAAAACGCTGCAATATGGGAATATTCATAATACAATAATAATAACAATATAAAAATCTGTGTTTCAGTGTTGCCTTTAAGTTTTAGTTGCTTGTAATTAAACTAGACATTAAAATGTAAATATATAAAAAATGAATTAGGATATTAAAATTAATAAAGATGGCCTTCTTTATTTAAAAGTATAATTTTTGATTAAAAAGGTAAAAACAACATACAAATAAAACAACGATTCATTAAATCTGTTAACGGACATTTAAATTACAGATTCTTATACAGGGTGAACGTAAAGGTTGGAAAAAATTCATTTAAAATTCATGTGTTTCTTTTTAGAAAAAACCTTCAGACTCGTCACTTTTTATTTTTGTTGTGCATTTTTTGAAACTTATTTCATGTATACAGGTTGTCCCAAAAACAAGTTATGAGGTTTACATTATTTTTTTTAACCCCTATTTTATAATATTCTTTTGGATTCCGTATAAAATTCTGAACATGTTTCATGAAATATATCATATACTTAAATTCAGCCGTTTTAGAGAAAACTGCGTTTTAACTTAAAACAACAACACATTATTTATTAGCGAGAAAAAAAAGAAAATTAAAAACAAAACTAAAAGTCACTTTATCGAATGTTGGAAATGACCTCCACCAACAGTCTGGCAGTATCTGAGACGATCTTCAAATTCTTGCAGAACGTTATTAACCACGTAAAGTTCTATCAATCTTATTTCGCCTCTCATTCTGTTCTCCAAATCTTCAATATTGTTTGGTGGATTAACATATACCCTAGACATAAGGCAACCCCACAAAAAAAATCTAAAGGGGTTAAATCTAGAAATCTGGCCGGCCATTCAATTAGACCTCGTCGGCCAGTTCATCGTTCGGGAAAAACTGTATTAAAGTACTCACGCACACGGCGCGTGTAATGGGCCGGAGCTCCGTTTTGCTGATACTACAAAAAAATGTTCGGTGAATCAGGATCTTCTGGATTAGGGTATAATGTGGCAAGGCACGATACCAGATCATTCTTTAAAAATTCTAAATATGTTTCACCTGTCAAATTTCCGTCAATTAAAAGGGTCCCAAAATCTGTTTTCAATAACGCCGGCCCAAACTTTGAGTTTTTGAGGATATTGGGTATGACATACCATAAACCAGCGTGGATTTTCTGTAGCCCAATACCGACAGTTTTGTTTGTTTACACTTCCATTCAAACAAAACGTTGCCTCATCCGAAAATACAATTCGTTTCGAAAAGTGTGGATGAATATTGCATTATTCATCATTATCTCGCAAAATTAGACTTTCCTGTGTGCATAATCTACATTGAGTTCATGAACGAATTGGACTTGGTAAAGATGGAATATATTTTTGTCTAAATACTTTAGGACAGATGTTTTACAGATATGATTTTTCAAAGCAATAGTACTACTCACCTTATAGTGGTCTTCTTGAGCCAATAATAACACATTTAATTGTGTATCTTCTAATTCTGCAGGTCAACCTTTCGTATAATTGTCCCTAACGTGACTTAAATCTCTTTTCTCGCGCGTTCTATTTCCATAACCAATCATTATTAATATTTCTATTCGCTTTCTCTCACTTAAGCGTATACCGTTCTTTAAAATTACAAGATTATCAAAATATATTTTGACAGACACTTTGACTTGAGGCAAAACTACCCAAATCAGGGGACAACTGTCACTGTCAGTATGAGAACCTAACAACGAAAAGCTTTATTTACAACAGTATTCATGATTTAAATAATAATAAAAAATCGTCTGTTAAAATCCGAATATTTAAAATGGCTGAATTTAAGTATATTTCATGAAATATGTTTAGAATTTTATGCAGAATCCAAAAAATAATATAAAATAGGGGTATTCATTTAAAAAAATTAAGTAAACCGTCATAACTTGTTTATGGTACAATCTGTATATATTGAACAAGCTTCAAGAAATGCAAAACAAAAATAACAAACCAATGAGTCCAGGCGTTTCTTTGAAAAAAAAAACACATCAATTTTAAACATATTTGCTCCAACCTTTATGTTCTCACTGTGTATTTAGGCACATTTTAAATTAAATACTTTTTTTATTATTATCGTTGAATTTCAAAAACATATTTTTATTTTCAACAACCTATATCTTAAAAACCATGCAGCAATATTTTACCATTATACCATTAAAAATGATTTCATTCAATGCTTTACAGATACTTAATAAGATCATAGTGACACATCGATAGTTTCTAGATGACCACACAAGATTTCCTGTGCTGACCACACGTTATCCTAATCGTAATAAACTTTTGAATTTTCGATTTTAAGAAAGGGTTGTTTATTCCTACTAATTATGGATTTGAATATGCTTATTTCAACCATGTAAGGCCAGTGCAGGAATAGTACATTACATACCGAAGAGGGAAGTGTTTCATTAATGTAACAGTAATGAAAACTTCCCTCCGAGGTTTGTATACTATTTTATTTACAACCACACCGTTAATTGAAAATTAGATATTTGATTTTATCAAATGTAGTAAAAATGTCAAAATATGCCATTTATCGTTTTGACGACATACAAAAATAATATGCTGGTTGTGTCATTCAAATATGTACTGGTTGCAGTGCCATAGTAATGGAGCATACCTTTAAACAATTTAAATAATGAGGGAAATGAGTGAGGGAAATGGAAGAGGGAAGTAGACGTAGGTAATGTGACACTTTCAAGCCTTTAATAAGGTTAGTAATGTCAACATTACATGTATGGTTGTAAATAAACATATTTTTTAATATTCCACCTAGGGTTCGTATCATTTATTCATTATCACTTTTGCATTGACAACATAGAAAATAGTATCCGGCTCTCAAGTACTCAAACTGACACAAAGCCAACATTTAAAATCAAAAGATAAATAAAGAACACATGTACATTTCATTTTTATCACGAACGAAAGAATAGTTTAGGCCTATTCGATATTTACTTTAAAATGTAATTTCTGTTTGTATACAAAAAGGTAAACATTGTCGACAAGAATTAAACACACACTTTAGGGAAATGTGTGTTAAGTAATATCGAGAAATGAGACGTTAAATCGATCTTGTCCTTTAAGATAATTGAAATGTCAAGTAATCCTTTAGATATGGATATTTAGTCATAGCAATTCATAGAAATATATATAGAGTGTTTCATTACTGTAGATAGATAGAAACGCTTTTATTTTCGACTCGGCGAAGGTCAGCTAGCTGTTTGCCTAACCCAGTATGTACCGGGTGTCCAAATAAGAAAGGACGCCGGCTATATCTTAGGAAGTATTAGTTCCAGAGCTTTCAGGTAAAATTTTTTTGTACAAAATAGACCATAAAAAAATGCTGGAAATAATTTTTAAGTTTGGTAGTCGTCCGCTAGGGGGCGAAACGAACACTCGAAAACATAATTCTGTGCTTATCTCCAAAAAGACATACTAAAGGTATCCTAAATACACAATATTTGAGATCTTGATGATATTATGAAAAAATTTAGTTTGGAACTTTTTGCCATTACTCTTCAAATAAGGGGTGGGGGAAGGTTCAAACATGCCATTAACAAACGTCAGGCAACTTTTTTGTTTTGTAACCGTAAGTAGGCCTGGAAATGCAAAAATAAACAAAACACCTGTAGTTGTCACCAAGGCTTATTTATCCGACGCCATTCTTTGTCGTTGTTGTGGTATTGCAATTGAACTTAAAACAATGAGAATTCACAATGAAATAATATTTAATATACATATGCGAGATGTTACACGTGGCGACATCTCGTAGCAATCGAGCTATCCACCCAACCAGACCAGCGAGGTCTTAGAGAAGACCAAACGCTGGAATGGATCCCGCATAAGCAGGTATCTAATGTCAATATTTAATATGCTAGCCGTTTATTTTGAATGCTACTAGAATTCAACAATAGCATCAAGAATATACCCGATGAGGTATCCTGGACAGAGATGATATAATAACAGAACCTTTACAAGATTGGCCAAACGGCTACGAGAAAATGACAGTACCAAATTTAACATAAGAACAAAATTATACACACAAGATTTGGGACTAAAATAAACTATGTAAAAAAAATCAATCAGCTTATGTCTTTCAAGATGTTCAAAATGTCCACCATCCCATTTAATACAATCTCGCACTTTTCGTTCCGTTACATTAACAGCGGCTTACACTTGGGCAATAGATATGCTTCTAATGGCATTTCTGATCCTTACGATCATATCTTCCCTTGTAGTGGGCCTTGTTTGATATACGATGCCCTTTAGTCTGCCCCATAAATAAAAATCCAAACAAGTTAAGTCGGGGATCGTGGTGGCCAAGGAAATAAGCTGCCCCGACCAATCCACCTATCCGGGAAGATCATATCCAAATAGTTTCGCACGTTTAGGGAAAAATGCGCAGAACATCCATCGGACTGGAAAAACATCGTAGCACGAGTAAGGAGGGGAATGTTTTGAAGCAACACAGGTAAGTTGTTTTGTAAAAAATATAAATAAGTATTTCCATTGAGGGGCTCGTCAAATATAAATGGTCCAATAATTCTTCCCCCTATTATCCCGCACCAGACGTTAACAGACCACCGACCTTGGTATTAAACCTCTCGCATCCAGTGAGGATTTGTTGGTGCCCAATTATGCATGTTGTGTAGGTTAACATTACCAACACTGGTTAACGTTGCCTCGTCCGTCCACAAAATGTTTGAGGAAAATTGGGGATCTTTTTCCATCATGTTAATAAACCAGTGATAGTAGTTCAGTCGGTTATCAAAGTATGTGTCCTTTAATTCTTGATGGAGAACAATGTGATATGGATGCATCCTAAAATAATAATAAAGTTTTTTTACACGAAAAACTTGATCGAAACTCATGTGTAAAGTACCTTTTTTCATTCATGAGATTGCTTCATGCGATAATATTTATAAAAAAGGGTTACTTTACGCACTTTTTGCATAAATACCTAATAATATTTAGTATTTATATTTATTTTTCACAACAAAATATTCAATTTTTGCACAAACCTGTGATCTCTTAAGATGTTATGCACGGTTGATCTAGTAATGTCCAAATCCAGTGAAATTTGACGAATTCCCATATGAGGATATATCCCAACATATGCCAAAACAATCACTATGTTTTCTTCAGTGCGTCCATTTCCTCGCCTTTGGCTGATAGGTAAATTAACATTGTCATTTTCTAGTAGCCGTCTGACCAATCTTGTAAAGGTTCTGTTATTATATCGTCTCTGTCCAGGATACCTCATCGCGTATATTCTTGATGCTATTGTTGAGTTCTGGTAGCATTCAAAATAAACGGCTAGCATATTAATTATTATTTCATTGGGAATTCTCATTGTTTTAAGCTTAATTGCAATACCACAACAACGACAAAGAATGGCGTTGGATAAATAAGCCTTAGTGACAACTATAGGTGTTTTGTTTAATTTTTGCATTTCCAGGCTTACTTGCAATAAGTACCCAAAACGCAAGGTTTTTTTCCCGAAATATTCTTGTATATCTTGGGATAGGATTAGGATGTCGACTTGCGGTTTTCACTAAATTTCTTATTTTTTTATCCTCCTTTCATCTAAATGTAAAAAAAAATACCTCATTATATTTGAAATTTCCAAGAAAAGGGGAAAATTGTCGACTTCTTGAAATAGCGCCCCCTAGCGACGACAAAATCATTTAATTTTGTTATTTTACTATGAACTTTATTAAACAGGAAAAACTCTTTTAAATTATGCTAAAATCATTAAAATCGGTTAAAAAACAAAAAAGTTGTCTGACCTTTGTTAATAGCATGTTTGAACCTTCCCCCACCCCTTATTTGAAGAGTAATGGCAAAAAGTCCCCAAACTAAATTTTTTCATAATCTCATCAAGATTTTAAATATTGTGTTTTTAGGATACCTCTAGTATGTCTTTTTGGAGATAAGCGCAGAATTATGTTCTCGAGTGTTTGTTGCGCCCCCTAGCGGACGACTACCAGACTTAAAAATTATTTCCAGCAATTTTTTATGGCCTATTTTGTACAAAAAATTTTTACCCGAAAGCTTTGGGACCAATAGTTCCTGAGATATAGCCGGCGTCCTTTCTTATTTGGACACCCGGTACAATACATTTACAAAAATTAGAATTTTACAAAAAAGAAGTACCAAATTCTGGTAATATTATAGTATAAGTATAGTTATAGCAGAAACTTAAATAGTAATAAGACCCAGATAAAACAAACTATGTTCAAAAAAGGCGGTTCGGTATTTTGACACATTTAAAAAACTGTTATAACGGCTTGTACGGTTGTGTGTAGAATGCCGAAAGAGAAGCTTTTTCCTGTAGGTATTGGGGTATACCACGAGTCATCGTGACTCAGGTAACTTATAGTTAATGTGATCTCTTGCTCAGGGCCCATAAATAAAACGAATATTAAAGTTCTGAACCCTTTGTAATCTAGACTTGCATTGGAAGTCTAAACAAGGCCCGTATACGCAGTGGCGTGCATACAATGAAAGCACAAATGCATTGCCTACCCTGACGTTTTGATATTTTTTTTTATTTTCCCATTTAATTTTAATTCCCATAATATAAATTATAATTCGATTAAAAAGCATAATGAAAATTTAAAAAGTTTGTTTTAAGCGCCAGTTAAAATATTAATTATGTCATAGAAAAAAATCACAGTCTAACACTTATATAACGCTACGTATATTAAACGGAATAATATTCATCGCCCTGGCCTCCTGCAACCGCAATCCGCTTACATTAAAAAGCATCCCATAACAAATCAAAGGCATGCATTTAGAGCGTCAATACTGGATTTATATGGAAGCGAAAAGCAGTGCTTAAAAAATACAGTTAAATGAAACGATACATAAAAAGAAAAGAGACGAGCCAGAAGCCATGCGACGACTTACGACTCCCACCGACGCCGAAGGAACGATGACTGAATTTGAGTGGATTCACCGTTGCCAAAGCGTGCTTTCGTTAATTAATATTCTGATAGACATCGTTTTACCCTTTAGTAATTGGTTAGAAAGCGTTTATCTCTAAATTAAGTTACAGTACATCGGGAATCCCTAAATTTATTAATATTTGGGCATTATTAATTTAACAATTAGATGCAATTTTATAAGAAACTGATACCCGATAAGACAATCCCGGCACCGCACCGACCCGCTATTAATTAGGTAGGTACCAATAATTTCAGTTTTCCTATAAATTTCTGTACCCTCTTCTTGTGTGAGATCGGGATTTCACGCGCCGCCCTTTTAATAATTGTTTTAAAAGCTTATTAGTAACGTTTTTTAGTAATTTACCTATACAAGAGGGATTGTTGTTTTGTTTGTGAGTTAGTTTTGTTGGTTAGAAAGATTTTTTGAATAGTTTTGGGGTTTTTTATTATGAAGTGCCAGTGCGATGACAGTGTAAACTGTCTGGTGAAACTAATTAACAGTAAGCCCTCTACAAGTATGACATTTAACGCAAAACAGAGCAGTTGCTTGCAGCTATTTATGCCCTAGTTTGCGTTTCCGTAACACATTCGTCAAAGTACCATATTAGCAAGTACAATTAGTTTTATTTTTTTGCCGAACTCCTACATTTTTTGGAGGCTTAAAAAGAACGTTTTGGGCGTGGCACCTGAATAAAAATTTCAAGCGTTCTCCTTCTTTGACATTTTCGACTCTGTTGTCTACCCTATTTTAAATGGCACTGCACACCACTGCGTATACGTAACTACAATAATAATTGGAGTGAGAAGGTCTGAAGATATGTTTATTTTTATATAAGTTTCCAAGAGAGAAATACGATATTTGAATAAATTTACCTGGCTGACTTCTAAGCAGAAGCTTGCTATTAAGAATAACCCCAATTTTTTTATATTCCTGCACAACGGGTAATGCCGCATCAGCAAAATAACATTCATGTTTTCAGCTGCCTATTGACTATCAGGTCCAAGATTAATAATTGCGGATTTTGTGGGATTTAATTTTAAACAATTGTCGTGAGAATTCGATCGACTTCAAGCCCTGTGTTAGATTATTCCTTGCCTCAATAACTCTGGCTCTACTAAAACTGGTGCGCAGTTGCGTATCATCAGCATATATCTGCATATCGCAACCACCGACAAAGTCGTTAACATCGGTTGTATAGATTACAAAAAGTAGTTGCCCCAGGATCGCACTTTGCGGCACACCCATGCACACCACCCTAGGGGTAGAACGATGGCCCTTCAGGAGCACGAATTGGGACCTGCCTCTTAAATATCCTTTAAAGAAATTTACTAAACTTTTAGATGCCAAATGAGCGAAGCTTAGCACATAAAAGCCTATGATCAAGCCTATCGAATGCTTTACACTAGTCAAACAATACCAGAGCCGACGTTTCACCCATGTTGACATCATTGGGTCTGCTGATAGCCCTGTCATGGCCTATCGTGAAATAAACAAGTAAGGGTATAATAAAAGGCCAAGGGGCCAAACAAACATTAATAACACTAAATAAAATATGAATATGAATTATGAATATAAAATTATACACAAATCTTAGAGCAAGAAATAATTAGAAATTTAGCGAGAAAGAATCACAAATGTTCAAAATGTTTGCCATCATTTTCTATACTGTGTTACTTAATGCCACAGAGTAATAAAACGTAAATTTGCAATGACAGGACCCATTAAGCAGGGTAGAGAACTTAAAGGTTGCATTGTGAATTTCAGGTAAATTGCAATAATAGCTTTTAAAAATACCGTACTTACACTTTTTTTTTTTATTTTACTTTTTTACGGTTCGTCGGCGTATCTGAGGCCATCTAGAACCGGTCATCGACCGTACGGTTTTTAATCGTGCGGTCTACCGACTGGGGAGTGTGAAACGGCACCTTCATCCTACGAGATATTTGATCTCATCCGGCCTGTCCGGCGTGAATAGGATGGTTTTTGATGTCGATTCATTTTACACTCTTCCCTAAGACAAGAGCACGCGGTGTTTCCCAAGCGGTCACCCATCCAAGTACTAGCCGCGCTCGACACCGCTTAACTTCGGTGATCTGACGGGAACCGGTGCTTTAGGTGTCGCTAGGCCCTTGCCTTACGTACTTACACTTACACACTCCGAATTAGTCCTAAATTACGGTCACCCTGATCAGCATGCAATGGAAAGACTAGTTTGGTGAATGAAACGAAAACTAGCTGTAGTAACAACGGCGTTACTACAGGTAGTTTAAATATTAATATTTATAAAAACAAATCTACTATGTACAATACAACAACTTAATTTTTAAATTTTAGTCATCATGTTTCGAGTACTCCAATAAACTATCGTCGTTGGGGTCCACAGAAATAACAGGGGACTCTACAGTGTTTTTTAGCAAGTTATTAGCTTCCACATTCTTTCTTCTATTTCAATCACATGTTCGACGCACTTTATTATCACTCCATTATTCACAATCCACTGTCTTTATTCCCTCTTGCAAGAAGTTTCCAACATCTCTCATTTTAAAAGTAGTGTTATGCCTTGCTGCACACTTTTTACTTTCGCCCACACCAATTCTATGGGGTTTAATTCACAGTGATATGGTGGAAGGCAAAGTACCGTTATATTTCGTTTTGAAGCGAACTCGTCGAAAACAAATTTCGTACAAAGAGTAGCTTCTTTTTCAGGATATCTTTATGAAATGAAAATTTTTCGGATTTTCTTGAGTGGTAGCTGGTATTATCCATGACTATAACCGACCCAGGAGAAATAAGATCTAGCATTTGCTGGAAGCATTCTTCAAAGACATTAACGTCCATGTCTTCATGACAGTCTCCAGTCCGTTTTGATTTAAATGCTAGTAAGGCGCCATCGACAAATCTATTTTTGCTACCAATTCCCGAGGGTGCTTGTATTCCAGTGGAAAATCCTTCCATGAAAGCTTGCCTCGCGCTTTTTATATGTTTCTCCTGCCATATTTTACATATCAGATATTCCTGTTTTCCCTTCGAAACCGCCCTCAAATATCGTCGTCGCCAGCAGATGATTTCACCTTTCTCTATTAAAAATGATTTTCTGTTTTGAATTTCTTTATAACAAAAATTCATTTCCTTCAAAGTTTTCCATAGTTTCTTCTTACCCATTTGTTGAATGAAATCATCCTTTTTCATTTCAGGCATTATTTTGACCAAGGTAGGAATTTCTTTTTTTAAGTGAAAAGGGTGTATAATTCTTCTGATGGCAGTCTTTTCATCCTCATTTATTACAGTTTCTTTTCTTCCTGTACTTCTCTTTGGTGATAGATGAGGCCGCGGTTATCCTCGTGCACAAGTCGGTATATTGTTGACTGTCCGATTCATTCGAACACTTTTCAACTATTTTTGCAACTCCGAATTTTATATGAAATAATAATTGGACTATCCACAGCGAAGACCACTGGGTTTTACAGTTCAAAAATGATTTATTAATCTCTCGCATTAAGCAACAGACTATAAGCACTTTGATATGCTTCTCTCAGTAGAAAACACGGCTGCCTTAATTTCAGCCGTGGATAAGCTTCTAAGGGTATTTCTTATCCTGCCAATCGTATTTTCCCTGGCTGCTGGAAAACCAGATCTTTTAACATACCTACCCCATAGGTGAAAATCCAGACAAGTTAGATCCGGTGAACGAGCCGGCCAGGGAAACAACATCGCTTAGAAAATTATGGAAAACATTTTGAACACTAACGTGCATATTTTCATATTAATATTTTATTCAGTGTTATTGATGTTTGTTTGTCCCCTTTGCCTTATATTATACATTTTATAGTTTATTACGCAGTAGGTAGATCATGAAATTAGTTGTTATTTTGCTTATTGTAGGTATACCAGGCACCGGTAAATGAAAAAAAATCCGCTTAAGGATAACGACATAATGGCAGTTTCTTTAAAATGTCTTAAAGGCTTCCTCCACTCCTTTATTCGGCGACATTCGGAGAAGTACCAATAATAAAAGTTGTACTGAACGATCTACTGATTTTACTCTAGCGGCAATTTCCAAAACTTAAACTTAATTTTAATGAATTAAGGTGGATTTATAAACTTGACGTTCCGTTTTGCCGGTGCCGGTGACGGTGGCTGGTAGAGTTAAAAATATTGAAATGCGTAAGACCATTCATATTTGCCGGTGAAGGTGACGCATGCCGGTGGGTGCCGGTCAACATAAACCAATTTTATCTTTTTCCGGCGGCCGGTCGTAGCAACACTCGTAGCAATGCCCAAGAGCCAATCAAATCCGTTTATGACTCTCACGTGATATTGACAGTGACTTTGTGTGTTTTTTGGCCCTTTCTTATTTTTAGTATTGCATGTGAACACAGAGCAAGTAAATAGGCCGTCTCATCGTCCATTTTAGCAACAACAAAAAACAAATGATTAAAAACACTATGAATATTGTGGTTATGTACTGTTCCTGCTAGTAGAAAAGAAGAAGACGAACGGCAGAGCGACGGAGTAACGTCAAGTTTATAAAAGGTTAATTGTGTCGCTACGACCGGCAGACGGCACACGTCACGGCCACCGTCAAACAGAATACCCAACGTCAAGTTTATAAATCCACCTTAACTCTGGACGCGTCTGGACTACCACAACACAGATAACAGTATTAATCTGTGGAGCAAGATTAGAAGCGTCAAACTCAATTAAAACATGTCAGTGTGCTGAGGTTATTTTTTTACAAATCCAGAAAGATGCTTGTCGACTTGACTATAGCGTATTAAATTATTTTTATTTCGATTACGATATCGTTGGAAAGAATATTCAATAACTATACAAAGTTAGTTAAAATGTTTTACTATAAAAGTATGTTTAGCAACGTTTTAGTTTAACGTATAGAAATCTTGAAATCTAAAAAATATGTAAGTATATTTTTTAGATAAGAATCAAATGTTTTATATTTTGCAACGTGATAAGTTTCTCAATAAATAACTCATGAAGGCTACATCAGATTTTGGCTAAATCTAACAGTTACCGAGAAACCTCATATAAAAAATTTACCAAGTTTAGAAAAAATAGCTAACGCAATTACTCACTATATTTTCTAAAGTATCACGAACACTAAAGCGGATACCTATATTTTTAAGGGTAAAAGCTACCAGACCTTACATAATATCTACGTCTGACGCGTAAATTATTTTTTCTTTGCCCTTGCATGCTATATTAGGCTAATAGAGACTGGCATGGTCACGCAATAATTTTCCTGACTTTCGAAAACATTATTAAGTCGGAAATCGGCATGATATCTAAGTTATTAATTCTAGTAGTCCTTCAAATCAAATTAATTAGCATATTTTCCATAAAGATTACAGTTCAACTATCTTCTCAGCAAAATACGGCCAACTGCTTTTCAACTTTATTCAATTCTTCAATTTTAAATAAATACAATATTACAAACATGTACTATGTACTTTTACACTACTTAACATATACAGTGTGTCCACGGATGGACTTAACTATACATGTAAAAAACATTATTTTCAGTTTCTCGAATAAAGTCACCCTTAATAATTTCACTTGCTTGTTGTATAAATAAGGTTCACGTTGAGAAAATTTGATTTTGTTGTACAGGGTGCGCAAAAAACATGAAAATATAGATTTGCAAAATAAAACATTTTTGAATGAAACTGTCTTTAAGCGTCAAAGGGAAAGAGCATAGAAGCATAAATCGAAAAGCCAAATAAAGTGTTTTTTATAGAAGTTATGGTTACCAAGATATTATCTGATATTAAAAATAGGCCTAAAACAGAATTTTTAAAACTAATAATTGTTGCCAGAAAAAATCAAAATTTATTTAAGTTAATACATTGAGATAAATGACAAACAGTAACGTTTTATTCAACATGAAATCCTCCAACGTCAACACATTCTCCATTCTTTTTCGAAATTCGTAATAAACATTGTGAATAATATCTAGTGTCACTGTAGCAATGGCGTCAGTGATTCTGTTTTTTAAAATATCAACATTATCTTGCATGTCAGTAGCATAAACTTTTTGTTTAAGATACCCCCACAGGAAATAATCCATCGCGGTGAGGTCCAGAGACCGCGCTGGCCAGTGTATCGGTCCATGGCGGCCCATCCATTTTTCGGGGAAATGTTCATTGAGCCAATTTGTTATAAGCAGTGTACTATGCGCTGGGCAGCCACCTTGCTGAAATATCACCTGCCTTCTAAATTCTAAATTCCAATTGAGGAAAAAAGTATTCACTAAGAATTTACAAATAATAATTTGCATTTAGCCTTCTTTCCAGGAAAAATGGACCAATTACTTTATTGAACGTTAACGCACACCATACGTTAACTTTCTTAAATTTCTGACTGTTTGTGCAAAGCTTTAAGTAGGGGTTTTCGTTCGCCCAAAAGCGACAATTTTGACTAGAAATTATACCATTTGTTGTGAACGTAAATTCGTCACTGAATATGATATGAAGGTGAAAATGACGGTTTGCCAGTATACGTTCACGCATTAGTAAAGAAAATTCATGGTATCATCGCTTTCTTGAAGTTTGTGGATAAAGGTTGGTTTGTTGTTTGAATGCGCGAAACTTATTTGTGGACAGAATATTGTGTACGTGACTTGTAGATATACCACCCACCTCATTGAATCTTGCTCTCCAAGGAAGTCGAGGATTATTGTGAGCTGATTCTAAGACCAAAATTGTTGCAGCGTCATTTTCATCTAAATTATTTTTTGTCTTTTTTACATCTTTAACATCACCATAAACGTCGAATTTACATACCAAATTTCTTAAGGCATTAACAGAAACGTATACACCTGGAAATTTTCGGTTGAAAATTTGAATTGCGTATTTATAGGACACTTCTCCAATACCATAACACTTGATCAAGTAAATGGGCTGTTCCAGGGTAAGGATCCTGCTGAAGATGTTAGTTGATAGATGACAATTAATGTAGGAATGACAGCTAGACATTATGTGAAAACAACAATCTTGATTTATGTTCACAAAATGAGGTAGCAGTGAACTTCTCAAAATAATACGAAGTTAATTCATTTCTTAATTTCAAATATTATCTTAGTAACCATACCTTCTATAAAAAACTTTATTTGCCTTTTCGATTCCTCCTTCTAAGTTCTTTGACTATAATGTTTCAAAAAAGTTTGATTAAAAAATTTCTGATTTTGCAAATCTACATTCTTGTATTTTTTGCGCACCCTGTACAATAAAAAAAAAGTTTCTCAACGTGAATCGTATTTATAGAACAAGCAAAAGATATTATGAAGAATGTTTTTTTTTCCAAAAAACTGAAAATAGAAGTTTTTTCAAGTATAGTTAAGTCCATCCGTGGACACACTGTATTATATTATGATAAATGCTATAAAATTATAAGTTCCTTACGGATAAATAATTTTCTATTTTTATATTTATTTATCATAATTTTCTTAAAAACGCATGTAATTCTGATAAAAAATACCTAAATGAAATTATATAAATGTGTCAGTTTTATAATGCGATGTTATCTTACCTTCACCCGTCTAATTGTCTCCTAATGTAAGTTCATTTAACCTGTTGATTGATTTTATCATAAAAGTAAACTTGATCAAGTATGATTAAAGTTGGCACTCTTGTCTTGCTTTTTCTTAGCCAGATAAGACAAAACAAAATATACTTCTTGATAATGGTACCTAATCCTTAAAATTTTGCTATTTCCACTAAATATATCACTT
Organism: Polydrusus tereticollis; assembly: GCA_963920685.1. Lineage (NCBI taxonomy): Eukaryota > Metazoa > Arthropoda > Insecta > Coleoptera > Curculionidae > Polydrusus > Polydrusus tereticollis. The sequence continues at coordinate 84,078,301 of OY987329.1, read as the reverse complement.
GTAGATTATAGAATTCGTTTGTTTGTTAAAAAAAACAAAAACTGCCACAAAAAAAACTGAAAAAATGCCGAAAAACGTAAGAACTGGTGATGCACTGTTGCCACAATTCTAGCAGAGGTATATCCTCCAACTAAAAATGAGGATTCGCCAGTATTAGTGTAGTAGGAAATGCTAATAAGGAGTCCAGTAAATTATAGGAATGCCGAAATTTAGAATTATTGAAATTTTGCTTTAAAGAGAAAGTTGAATGCAATTAAAAAGAACGCGAGGTTTTTACTACAAACAGTTTCTATCAAAATCACGAAAACGATGATATTCTACAATGAAAAAAAATCATTCAAATCGGACTTTAGACTTTAAATTTCAGCAGATATTTGGAACATCATGATGCTACATTAATTTTCTCTAGGTGATTGTTAAATTAGGTAACTTAATTAAATACACAATAAAAAAATTTTACAAACTTTTTTTGTTTTGAGATAATACAAAATAATGGCATCACCATTTTAGTTATTAATTTTTTATTTATTACCAAATGTAATTGACTAAAATAGTGAAATAATTTTAATGAAATACATGTAATTGACTAAAATAGTGAAATAATTTTAATGAAATACCCTGTATTGTCAAGATTGTTATTTTTATTTACGCGTTTCATTATTTTTTTCTTGTGTGTTTTTCTTAGTCTTCCTTCTCTTTTAAAAAACCTTTTTAAAAAAACCTTTTAATTTTTATTATATTGTGTAAAATTTTATAGTATTTAAACTTAGTTTAGCTTTGTCAATGATGTTTATACAGGGTGTCTCTAAAAGGTGTGTACAAAATCTGAGCACATATTCCTGAGGCCAAAATAAGGTGATTTAAAGCAACTTACCTTTGTCCGAAATTGCTCCATTTCCGAGATACAGGGTGGTAAAGTTAGAAAATTAAAATCGAATTTTTTAAAACTAATGAACATTTTTTAACGTATTTCCTTAAAAGTTGGTACCCGGGGGTTTTTTGGGATGCGAAACCCGAATACGGACACCTTTTCACTGTGGCCATTAGTGGGCGCTTCACAATGCACTTCTTATGGATTAGAATGGCCATAACTTTTTTATTAGTGTAGTTCTTTCCTTTTTTTGTTAAGGAACTAATTTTTTGAACGTTTCGAAACACAAAAGGTACTCTTGTGAAAATATGCTTAAGTAAGCCGTTTTTGAGATATTTCGGTTTTTAGTGTTCGATGCCGCACCGGAATATTTAAATTATTTTGAATAAAATATTCCGCTATTAGTAAATTTTCGGCAGGAAAAAATGTTTCACTTGGGCTAGTTACAGCAAGTTTTGCAGGAAGAATTTGAGTGGGGATTTTCTTTTTAATTAAATGAGGAACAATTTTATTTTAAAAGTAAATTTAATTAGCATAAACTTTTAGCAATTGTTCAAAATTACCTCCGTTAACATAAGTACAAAGATTAATACGACGTAAAAAGTATAAACTTACCCTTTGCATCAATTCTGCATCGTTCTTTAATATGTTGACTGCATTTTGAATTCTTCCCCACAATTTCTCTTCATTATTAATCGGTCTATCATCGTTTTTAAAGACCCCCATAAAAAATAATCCAATGGAGTCATATCCGGTGAGCTAGGCGGCCACTTTACAGGAGCGTCATTTCCTCTACCGATCCATCTGTTGGGATACTGTCGATGCAAATAATTGCGGACATTTAAACTAAAATGTGGTGAAGCACCGTCATGCATAAACCACATATCTCGTCGAAGTTGTAATGGCAAATCTTCTAATAAATGTGGCAGCGTATTTTGTAAATGTTCTAAATTGGATTGATTTAATCCACACCATTTAGTCGTGGCGGTACAATGACAGGACCATGGTATGCGGGTTCTCAGCAGCATAAACATGTTCGCTATGTAAGTTTTTTACAAAACTTCTTGTAAAACATTCTTCGTCAGTAAATAAAATGTGCTTAGCAAAATTCACATCCTGTTGTCTGCGTGTTCGGTAATGAATCGACAGAAGTCCAATCGTTGATCGAGATCCGGAGCCAAAAGGTCTTGCACCTTCTGGATATGGTATGGATGAAGCTGCTGTACTTTTAATGTTCTATGAATTACATCCTTGGATACTTCTACCTCTAAACCTAAGCGTCTGGTGCTTAATTTTGGATCTTCAGCAATTCTTTCCAAAATTTGTTCCTCAACCTTAAGAGTCCTTATTGCAAGTTGCCGTCCGTAATTGGCAGTTAAAGGAGTGAAGCTATCGGTTTCGCGAAGGCGTCTTTCAATAGCAACAAATGTTTGATGGCTTGGTATGCGCCGATTTGGATATCTTTCCCTGTATACCCTAACACTTTCGCGGCCATTTCCTTCACAATACCCAAAAACCAATAGCATATCCGTCATTTCTGCAGAACTGTATCCTTCCGCCATCTTTACAGACAATTTAAAATTTAACTAACACGTTTAAAGCACCTTATTAAATTTATTCTCGCATTGGCAAATTCTTACTGAAACACTTACTCTAAACAACATAGACTAATAGCGAAAATTCTTAAAATACGGAAAATGTTTACATTTAAATAGCCTGTCGCAAAAAAATTTTTACAGGTGTTCATCAAACAGGTAAAAAATTCGAGGATTTTTCGATGTGACACTATAAGAAAGTATCTAAAAAAAATACGTTTTCCACTGCTAATTCACTGACCACATTTCATCCTCAAAGATAACAGCAAGCATTTTAATTCAGAATAATTTAAATATTCCGCTGCGGCATCGTACACTAAAAACCGAAATATCTCAAAAACGGCTTACTTTAGCGGAAATGTAAAAAGTTCCTTACCAAAAAGAGGAAAAAAATAGACTGATAAAAAAGTTATGGTGATTCTAAACCTTAAGAAGTGAATTGTGAAGCGCCCTCTAATGGCCACAGTGAAAAGGTGTCCGTATTCGGGTTTCGCATTCCAAAAAATCGCCGGGTACCAAGTTTTAAAGTAATACGTTAAAAAATATTCATTAATTTTGAAAAGTTTGATTCTTATTTTTTAACTTTATTACCCTGTATCTCGGAAACGGAGTAATTTCGGACTAAGGTGAGTTGCTTTAAATCACCTTATTTTGGCCTCAGGAATATGTGCTCAGATTTGGCGCAGACCTTTTAGAGACACCCTTGTATATCAGACAATAAAGCATATTATTTTTCACATTTTTGAATTGTATACTCAATTCATTCTAGTATCATTAGTTTACATTTATCGGCCCATCTAGATGGCTACTATGATAGATTTCGAATAAACTTGATTATTTTAACCCTGACTGGTGCGTTTAGTCAATAGGTATAGTTTTGAAAAGGGAATTAAAATATTCAGTAATACATACATCCTAACTTCCTTTTAAAAATATACAGACTGTTAACGGATAAGGTTTACAAAAGCACAAATGGATGAAAAATTTCATTTTTCGGGAAAAAGTCATTCTTGATAAAAAGTTTTGCTTATAAAAAAAATGCAATTCACGAAGAGAAAATTTTGATTTTTTATACAGGGTTCAAAGAAACTTCAAAAACATGATTTTTCTCCAAGAGTAAACTACCTTTATTTTTCATTTTTGACCAAAATGTCAATTAGAAAACTTATTTAGAATAACGTTTGTAATTTAAATCCGAGATTTAAAATAAATCTTTGATTTTTTTAGGTTTTTCAATTTTTAGAGGTAAATGAAAATTTTTTTAGGATAGCATTAGCGGTCGAAATACATGCATTATCAATGACTTTATATCTTACAGATGGGCATCAAAAAATTTCAAAAACTGATTTGTGGTGTTACTACGTCTACTTACTGTCTATGACCAGAAATATGTATTTTGAATTTCACAAATGAAATGACCCCGGAAATATCACAACAAAGTCTTAAAATAACAACAAATAATAATTTTATAATTTGCTATTCAAACACCCCCCTCCACATTCAACACATTTTTCCAGCTGTAAACGAATGTGGTAAAAACTTCTTTAAATTTCTTCAATGGAAATCGTTTGAACAGCTTCAACAATTCGCTGTTTTAGAAGCTGTACGTCATTCTCAATTGGACAGGAGTACACTAATTGTTTAAGGTGCCCCCAAAGATAGGCATCTGAAATAGTTAAATCGGGACTCCTTGGGGGCCACAGAACCGGACCATTCCGACCAATCCATCTGTGGCCAAATGTATTATCAAGCCATTTCCTCACTTCAATTGCGAAATGCGCAGGGCATCCATCTTGTTGAAAGTACATTTTGTTCCTAAATTGGAGAGGCAATTCTTCTAGGTTGTCAGAAAAGAACGTTTTCAATGTTTCAAGGTAACTCCTACGGTTACACGTGTTTTCAAAAAGGTATGGGCCAATAATGCCATAATGTGAAATCGCACACCAGACATTTACTTTTTTGTAATATTGTCTTCTAGCAGGAATTCTAAAACGGGGATTATTTTTGCTCCAGTATCTAATATGCACAGAAGACACTTTCCCGTTTGTTGAAAATGTCGATTCATCGGAGAACATTATAAATTTATGAAAATTACTGTTTCCACTTACAATTTTGTCTCCGACTCAAAGACAAAAATCCAAACATTTGGCTTCGTCTCCTTCTTCCAACGTTTGATTAAAAGTTGGCTTAAATGGGAATATTTTGTTTGCCTTTAAAATATTCCGAATGTGAGATTTTTTTACTACATCAAGTTCTTGAGCTCGGTTTCTTAATGAAAGGGTAGGATTGTCAGCAACAGACTGCAATACGATTAGGGAAGCTGCGTCATTCTGATCATAGTTTTTTTTTTCTAATTGGAAACTGAACCAGTTCGCTGAAATTTTCTTAATAATTTATGAAGTCCCATTTTTGAGACGTAAACGTTAGGATATCTTCGATTAAATTTCTCTATCACAAAGTTGTAAGAACATTCGCCCGCACCGTAACATTGAACTAAATAAACCCTTTGTTCTAAGGTCAACATTTTCAAAACACATCAAATTCTATTTTGACAACTTCAAGCAAAGTAATAAAAAGTTAAAAAAATTCCTTGTTTTTACAAAAGATGGTAGGAATGCATTTAAAATTTTAAAAAAAGATACACACCACCCATTATGAAAATAGAGTTTAATAAAATTTTATATTAATATTTTTATTGAGCAGCAAAATTTTCATTTGCCTCTAAAAATTGAAAAAACTGAAAAAATCGAAGATTTATTTTAAATCTCGGATTTAAATTACAAACGTTATTCTAAATAAGTTTTCTAATTGGCATTTTGGTCAAAAATGAAAAATCATGTTTTTGAAGTTTTTTTGAACCCTGTATAAAAAATCAAAAATTTCTCTTGGTGAATTTCATTTCTTTTACATGCAAAACTTTTTATCAAGAATGACTTTTTCCCGAAAAATGAAATTTTTCATCCATTTGTGCTATTGTAAACCCTATCCGTGGACAGTCTGTATATAAAATGGTTGAAAACACGTTACTCAGTTATTGTTTCTTATGACAGATTCTGGCGATTTGGGTCAGTTCCCACAACCATTCGTAAAAATTCAACTTTCACTTATTGTTGACATTGAAAATTTCCATTTTTAGGCTGATCCGATTCTTTATCAGAATCCTGTAGGCATGTTAAAATATCGATTTTTTTATTGTTCACCTGAACTGAACTTAATATGGAAATATTATAGCGTTTCTGATTGAAAATATGAATTGGGTCAATCCGTCTTAAAAATCAGATCAGTGATTCAATGCCAAGCACTAAGAAATCTGATGATAATGAAATGAAATAATAACATCTGGCAGGCTCACCAGTAAAACATTCAAGCAAAACTGGTTCGATCCAAGCTTTGCTGCGAGTTTGTTGGGTAGATTGAGGGAAAATGATGTTTTTACAATCGAGCATGTGCGTCTCTTAAGTTAGATCCAATCTTTAACTTCTTTATTTCCTCATTCAACAGTTCGGCTGGTCATCATCAGATTCTTGGATTCGGAAATAGTTCTTCTAATAATTAACGTTCGAGCAAGAACCCGTCAACAGCTTAACTGAATTGATCGTAATTGTGGTTAATTAAATGCGGACAAGGTACACAAATACAAAAATATCTTTCAAACGACCTCAAATTGTAGAAAAAAATGTATTCAATTGGAGAACTCCCAACTAAAAGAAAACAATTTTGGCCTTACCATCTAAGTAGGTCCAATTGGCTAAGTCATGTATTCTGTTCCTTTGTATACCACACGGTTTTTTTCCATTTTATAGAGCATTGTGTTTGCTGGTCAGTGCATACAAACACAAACAACTAGACGATTGGCAAATATACATACTTGTTTTATTAATGAAACAATGACTGGTGCTCTGATTACTAAATGATATCTGTTTTAAATATACGAGATTTCTTTTATCAGGAATTTAAATTTACAATGATTTTTATAAAATTCTTATTTACTAAAAGGTTAAAAAAATATAACATCATTGACAACCTGACGTTATCGTACATTTACACGTATAATTATCTTCTAATGTAAGTTTATTTAAAATTTGTTGATGGATCTTATCGTAAAGAGCAAACAATATGATGAACACTTTATTGAAGTTGAGAACCTTTTTAACTTTAATTGCATATCTGCGCAAAAGATGTGCTGCAAGAGTCCAAAAGTGAATATAATAAAATTTTTCTGCGATCATCAATAAACTGACATTTCTCTGGCGTGTATTGACGCCACAGAAGTAATTATTTGGGAGTATTTTATTCCCGACGTAGGCCTGAACAAAAATTAAATGAGATGAAGCGAATTTACGAATATGTATACATATACTGCACGTGCATACTAATATATATATTATATTATAATGTAGTGTATGTTTGCTTCATACTTTCTATTTTATTTTTATTGAATTCACATTCACATTTTAATAGCAATTCAGAAATATTTGTAGATTTTTTAAAATTGTTAACATTATTAAAAAGTCTCTCACACTTGATTCAGATAGGCTTTATATTTTCGACACTGGAGCAAGTTCAGGTTCCTCTTCGTTGGCAAATCATTATCAATAGAGGCAAATTATTGTAAGTTCAAATCAAATCAAATAAAGCTTTATTGTTATGTAACATGGTATGTTTTTAACAAAGCTGAGGTAAAAAAAGAACAAAAACAGAAGAAACAAATAAATAAAAAATATGATATAATAGATATAATATAGTCATACCTCGGTTAAATACAAATTTAAAGTACATGAACCATAGCTGTAATAAAATATTAAAGAAAAAACAGAAAATAAAAAAGCAAATCTCAAAATGATCAAAAAAGTATTCCTCTATACTATAATATGCCTTTGCAAGCAACATCATCTTTACCTGCTGCCGAAATAATTTACTTGTTACTATTTTCCGAATCGTTTGTGGGAGATGATTGAATATCTTTTTGCTTCTATAAAAAACTGAATTTTGAGTCAATGTCGATGCAGGAATTGGTAAATTTATATTGTGTAGAACGGGTATTATTCAAGTTAGGTGAGTGAATTATGGAAGAATACTTTTTATGCATTAGACAGTCTCAAGTATAAAAATTGCAGAGAGAGTCAAAATTTGTTCAGCAATAAAATATGGTTTGCATGATTCTCTATATCTAAGACCACACAGATACCGCAGGGCGCGCTTCTGCAAGACAAACAATGAATCCAGCAGATAGGTGGATGAATTCCCCCAGTAGCAAACCCCATATCTCAAGTGAGAGTAAATCAGTGCAAAGTAGGCATCTTTAGCCACTGTTTCATCAAGATCATTTTTAATTTAAAGAAATAGTCCATTCTCGAAGTGGAGTTGAAATATAGGAATTTTAATAGTTCGTAATGCAAAGCAACCCGACGCCAACCTAGAGCAGAGCTGCTCAATATGCTTATCAAACTTAAATCTGTCATCAATGACTAAGCCTAAAAATTTATTAACGTTTGTCATCGTAACGGGCTGAGAATCAAAGTAAACATCATTTAGGATGCCTCTAAAATTTAAAATATCTGTTTTTGACACATTAAAAGACAAACGTTACTGTCACACCATCTTTTTACACTGGCTAGATCCTGGTTTATCATCTCCCTGAGAACATTTGCAACTTTATTATGCCAAAGCAGAGTAGTGTCATCAGCAAAGGATGTGCACTGGCCATTCTTGATTATTAATGGTAGATCGTTAACATAGATGAGGAAAAGAAGCGGACCAAGTACAGAGCCTTGAGGCACACCTGCCGTGACACTTAACTCCCGTGAGTCGCAATCAGCGAAACGAACCTTCTGACATCTAAAGCCGTAAACTTCAAGTTTCCGCAACAGTATTTTATGTGACACACAGTCAAGCGCTTTTGCCAGATCACAAAACACTATTGCGGCCACTTCTCCATTATTAAGCCCCAGATAGAGCCTTTCCAGCATGTGGAATATGGCATCATTTGTGTTCTTGGGACACTGAAAACCAAATTGTGACTTATTCAAGATGCGTTTTGCCTCCAAAAAGTTAACCATTCTTTTTTTGAGTACTTTTTCTACAATTTTAGATAATGAAGGCAGTAATGATATTCGTCGAAAGTTGGAGACAATATCTTCCCCTTGCTTACGGATAGGAATCACAATAGCTTTTTTTAATAGATCTGGAAATTCACCATTCACTAAAGAGGCATTTATGCACTGAGCCAGCGCTGAAAGGGCTGGCATGGGCAGATTTGCAAAAACTTTTATCGAAATATTATTCCAACCTTAAGAACATTTATTCTTAATTTCTCTCAATATTTCAACAATTTCTTCAGCAGTAACCGGAGTGAAATAGAACGAATCTCCAGACACATTCTGTAGGAGAGATAGTGGGTCGATAGAGGTAGCGGGAATATTTTTGCCAAGTTAAGATGCAACTGAACGGTAAAAAGTACTTAAAATGTCTGCATTTAAGTGGGAATTATAATTTTTGTTTTTGTTAATAGGTACCTCGTAGGGAGTTAACAATACGCAATACTTCTTTTTGTTTATTATCTGCTGACTCCACCCTATCGGCCAAATATCTATCTTTGGCACGTTTGATAGTCCTACGGTAAGTTTGTCGGTATTTGTTATAATAACTGATAAAGAATGTATTGTTTAGTGCAAATTTACGAAGAGTGTGCAAACACCTCATATTCCTTGAAGAAACTTTTAGACCCTTAGTTATCCAAAGTTTTTTTGTTTTAGATTTCATAGGCACAATGGGGAATTTACTATTAAAAAGTTCAATAAGTTTATGGTAAAAAGTCAGCAGAGTTTGCCCATTACTACACAGTGTCTCCCAATCAGTGCTAGAGCAAGCATGTGAAAATGCCATAAAGTTCTTTCTGGAAAATATGCGACCACGTCTTCTTGTTGGTTTAGGTACTTTCTTAGGAAGACAAAATTCACAAAACACTGCCTCATGGTCCGACAAACCAGGACTCCGCACTGAACAGGACACGCTTCCTCCAATATTTGAATACATATAATCTAAGATGGAGGCTGAACTCTCTGTGATCCTTGTAAAATTATTAACATGCATTATCAGACCATATGAAGACAATAAGTTGTCAAGTGACTTAACTATTCTTTGGTTCTTTCCTGCAAAATTAATATTAAAGTCGCCCGCTATAATAACGGATGACCGAGGAGGCAAGGCACCTAAGAGCAGCTCCAATTTTATCAGGAAACTGTGTTCTTAAGTTTAGGAAACAGTTGTGCCAGCGGAATATTTTCTTCTTCTTCGAAGTCGTCAATATTATCTATACTACACATAAATTCGACTTTCATAGAGCATTTTTCTATCGTTTATTGTCACTGGGGACAAATAATGGCTTCAGGCCACCGAATATCATATCAAGGTGTTGGTTATGGTAATATTATTTTCGATTTCTTGAAGAGGACAACCACTGTCTATACATGTTAACAGACTCTCAGTAAGGTTGCTTCTGTAGAGCATTTTAAAATTCTGAAAAATGCCTTGGTCCAAAGGTTGGCAATGTGAGGTAGTATTGAACAGAAACAATACCACTCTTCTATACTGCTCTGCTTCTTCATCTTGGTATCAAATCTGTGAAGCCATGTTGTCATGATGTCTACTACGCTTTTTTGTTCCAGACCCATTATCGATATGTGCGCCCTGAAAACATCTGTGCCTGAATATCTGGATGCAGAATTTCCAAGCAGATGGACTGGTAGAAGGGGACCCATTGAATGGCCAGTCAGGTCTCCAGACCTTAGTCCCTTAGACTACTTTACATTTATGGGGGTACTTAAAAATCAGTTTTTAAGACGAAACCGACAAATGTTGAGGAGTTAAAAGCACGAATAAGACATGAGTGTAGGTTAATTTCTCCTGAAGTTATTAGAAATGGTCAAAACGAGTTTTTCTTCCGTTTAGGATATTGCCTAATAATGGAACAACATTTTGAGCATTTATTAACGAAAAAATTTTAAAAACGAACAGAAGTAAAATTTTTCTTATTATTTGTTTATTCCAAGTTGCAAATTCGCACTTTATAAAATTGAAAATTTAGCAAAAGCAACATGATATGACCCGAGTTGGAAAAAACGCACTGTATACTCGTTTCTACGTAGTACCCGTATACGTACATCATATCGCGCTGAATATGTAGATAAAATATGCAGTACGAAAATTGTACCTGTAAGCAAAATATTAAAACGCTTTATTCTATTACTCAAGCAAATTTTTCCTCAAATACTCCGTAGTAAGTAAATAAAATTAGCTAGGCTTACCGGCGTATTATAACATGTGGCAATGTCAAATTTGAAAGGCCACTTTGATCAGATCTGGACGTGTCAGCTGATGCACGCAACTTGATAAGAGCGCGCGACTAAAAGCTTTCAAAGAAAAAAAAAACTTACACACACCACTTATTTTCGCCGATACTCTTTGTTGGTTGAACTTATTGTAGATAACGATATTACATAGTTCAAAATTTTCATTGTAAGAATTTTAAGTTGATAAAATTAAGATATTGCTCAGGGTGTTGAAAAACTGATGGCCCTTGGCGGTGGTAAATATTTTAAAAACAAGATTCCTAATTTAGAAAGGGAGATTTTCATGCATTAATTTTTCGACAATCCGAACATGTTCCTCTTGTTGATAATATTTTAGGTCAAATGTAATATTTTTAACGTTTTCCCGATACTTTTAGTGACTCATTAGGATGATATCAGTAATTCACTGATATTTTTCCCGTTATTACTTACACAGAAAAGAGCGTTTTATTGAATTAATGCAAATAAATGTAAAATAATGTAAATCAAGGAATTGGCTTCTTTCGATATGGCAAAAAAAATTTTTTTTGAAGCAAAAAATCCATTTCTATTAATTAACATATTGCCATTATGTTAAATCAAAAGGTATAGTCTGTTGCTTAATGCGAGAGAGTAATAAATCATTATTGAACTATAAAACCCAATGGTCTTCGCCGTACTCCATAGGTGTATTCCAATTATTATTATTTAACTATGTTTATGGTCAGGGGTCCCGAGATCGGGTAAGTAGAGGCACAGGTAGTTTACCTACCTGTGCCTCACTGTTTCATTATCTATTATTCTAATAAACTACCTACAGTAACGCCGCTGTCCCCTTACTTTCATTCACCAAACTCGTCTTTAATTTGTATGCAAATTATGGTGACCCTTATTTAGGACGGATTCGGGGTGTGTGCTTAATTAGCAAATATACATTTTATTACTCTCTTGCATTAGGCAACAGAGTATAGTGTTTCTTCTGGTCTAATATTTTAAAGCAATGTTCTTTCTATTTTATGTGCAGTGTATTCAACCTGGCATGTGACATTAATGGTGATTCTTTTGCTACTACTGTCAACACTGTATTGAGGTTGAATCATTGATTGTGTACGATCTAATAAGCTCTACAGGGTAAATTAATTAAATTAAGTGTCCATCATTGGTAACTTTGTTATTATTATAGATACAGAATAGTTTCAATTAGCAAACTATTAGTATTTTTAACGCTCATTGTGATGGAAGAATAAAAAAAAACAGATGAACATCACGTTTCCGAGTTTGGACGAAAATTACGATTTTTTTAAATGAAAATCCCCGTATATTATATTTTTTTCTGTTAGAACTTTAAGTTTTAAACAAAAAAGCTTATAAGTAATTTTCTCCTAAAGTCAAAAATGACGTTGATATTACAATTTCTAAATATTAACAGTAAAAATAGTAAGAAGGCTATGAAAGCCATGTGATCTTTACAATTTGGTGGTATTAAGATAAGTGATGAATCGCAGAAGGCAGAAATGCAGTTCCATATCAAGGAGGCTTTGGAAAACAAGACAAACTAGACAGAATTTCTTCCAGGTCTTTGTTGAGATGTGAGACCTCTTGCTGCCCATAGAGATGTGCATTGGCAGCCAATGTTTAAGCATCCAAAGAAAAAGATAAAATAAGTGTGCTGTCATTAGCGAAGCTATATAATAGGGTTCTTAGTTTTTTCAAAAATCGTTAATGTATATTAAAAAGAGGGTTGTCGTTAATATGGAAGCTTGAGGGACCCTGAAAGCTTGACAGCCATGAACAGAATTGAACCGACATTCCATATACTCTCACTCCTCTCATGCCATACTCGGTCAGAGGCCCTGGAAATGTCCAGTGCTACCGCCCGGGACTCCCCATGATGTTATATTGCGTTGTTCCAAACGTGAGTAACATAAGCGAGAAGGTCTCCTGTTGATCTAGACTTACGGAATCCATACTGGCGGTCACTAATAATGTTAAAGCCTTCCAGGTACTTTAATACTTTTTCGTCGATAGACTTCTCCATAACTTTTGATATAACCGAAAACAATGCGACTGGACGATAGTTGCATCGTATACACCGTCGGATGTCTAATGCATAAGACCTCACCTTCATTAGTTTTTATAACATTTCGCAATAAGAACTGATTTTTTTCTTTTCAGAGTGTAAATATTTCAAAATGTAATGATAAAATATTAAGGGATTAACCGATTAGATAAACGGGTTTAAACGGTGGCAATATTATATGGACTAAGGCTTACTGTAATGTGATACATGTCAAATCTTCTTTTCAATATTGCTAACGGTATTATTAGATTTCTGATAAGGATTTATTTGTATTAATACTAGGCTTTTATATATCTTATATTTGTTTTCTCTGGTGCCTTATCAAGCCCTGTGTTTTTATCAGATCATGCTTAGATTAAACTCGCGTTACTGTTTAGGATGATGGAAATTTATATTTTTCTCGTTTGGTGTACCTTCATAAACGCACGCAGGTGGGTACATTGTACATGTTTACCAAGGATTGTCATTACCCCCAGATTAGATATAGAAAATGGTTGTCAAATTTTTACCTAAAAAATAAGCAAGGTACTAAACGTATTATGTATCTATTTAATAGCATAATTATAACGCCAAATAAAAAACATTTGTCATTCATTTTAGTCTTGATGTTCTTCTCAGACTATAGGTATATACTATTATAACTAAACTTTAACTGTTTTTAATTTTGTCATGCCGTTTCACCTTAGACCATAATACAGGGTGTTTCAGAAGTACGGTACGTAACTTAAGGCGGTGACCTATTCTAAGATAAGAAGTTGATATGATCATGTGTCCGGAGTTGCCTCGTTTTTGATACACAAGATGTTGACATTTTTAAAAAAAAATCGTTTTTTTTTTTAATTTCTTTAAATATCCTTACCTCGATTTTATTAAAACTTGGTACCGTTATTCATAATGATAAGGGACTTAATTAGCTCTAACTAGATTAAATTTATTAGGTCTATTGGCGTCCCGTGAAGCACCTTGACGAATATTTTTGACAATATACTCCACTGACTTTTCTTTAATTTCGTTTTTTTTTTCGGATTTAGCAACTTATAATACAACTTTTTTGTTCCGTGTACTGTTTTCGTATCTTACTTCATTTTCGAGAGAAAAAATAAAAACCACTTTATTCCATGTACAAAAAACTACCTAAGTATTTCAAAGTTATTTAAAATATGAGGTAAAGGTAAGTTCTGGTGTCTAATTTACCTGTTTTGTCAATTCCAAGTCAAGAATGAATAACTTTACTAACGCTGAAATTGCCCAGATGCATTTCAATTATGGCCTAGCAAATGGAATGCTGAAGAAGCTCGACGAATTTATCAGGAACATTATAAAAACAGAGTACTGCCATGTCACACAACATTTAGACAGCTCCATGCAAAATTGAGTGAAACTGAGAGTTTCAAACGTAGTACGGAACTTCCTGGCAGAACCGCAACAGTAACCAGGCCTAAGTTAGAAGAGGCTATACTTCGAGAGGTAGAAGATAATCCTTCAACTAGTGCCAGGAAGGCAGTAGTGCAACTTCAAACAATTGTATCAACTGTTTAGAGGGTTTTGCATCTTTATCAACTATACCCATCCCAGCAAACACACTTGTTATTTTTACATAGAGTTTATGTAAATTGAGAACTAATATTTTTATATAAAACTTTTAATGTATCAGTGATACAAAAAATAGTATTAATATTTGGATTTTGTTATGTAACCAATTATACAGATATTTTACGTAACGTTATCATAACAAAAGGTCACCTCAAGAAAGTGACGTTTTCTTCTTCCTTTTTTGTCTTTAGTTTTGAGGTTATGTTAAGATAACAGCGGTATGCGATTTTCATTTTTCTTTTTATCTTATATCTTGTCTTGGTTGGAGTTCGGAGTTAACACAGTGTTAGTTGTTTTATTTGGGGAATTCGGGCTTATTTTAGTGATCATCGGTGTAAAATGGTAAGTAGATTTAATACTTTTTCTTCTCTCTTTAGAAATACACATAAATATGCCGTTCGTCTTATTTGTAATGTTTATTATAGTATAAAATGATTACATTCTGGACGATGCTCCGTGGATCTAAATCCGCCATTTTGTAATTTTAGTTTAACGTCCATAATTTATCGGCTTCTGGCTTTAGTTAATTAAGTATATGCCCCCAAAAAAGACTTCACATCTTTATCCGCGAGACATAAAAGGCGCCTTATTTCAAACGAATTTAAATTTCACTAACCCATATTTATTTTACATGGCAATAGGTCAGTAACTCTTGTTCAGCTCTAATAATAAAGTAAACTACTTAGCACGCTTATGATTAAACAAATTATAAGCGTTTGTAAAGTATCTGAAATTCTACATAATATATTTTTCTAGTTGACCTAACCAAAATATGCATTTCCAACCAGAAATATATTAAGTGCCTAGAAAGAAGACTAGATGAGAAACCTGAAACATCAGAACTTTTCTCAGCCTATTTTGAGCAACTCAAATCTCAATTACCCCTTTAAAGCACCCTTGATTTAATGGAATTTGATACCAACCTGAAAGATACCAATAAGGAATCAAAAAATATATTCGTAAGTGTAACAAAAAATATTATTTAACTTTTTTAATTGTTAAACTCAATTTCACATGACATTAGGTATTGCTTATGTTATTGCCTATTATGCCTTTGGTTATTGCATCTGACTTAATGATCTTTAATTTTTAATTAAGTACTTGCGTATCTTTTTAAAAACTTCTATATATTTTTTTTAGATCAAATACCTATGTCAAGAAGATTGGAGGGGAAGATACAAAAGATGCTATTCATAACGCATTTAAATGTGTCTTTTCTAACCAGTTAGGGGTACAGTGTACGTGGTATGGCCGAAAGGATAAATTTGCCGTTAAATCTCTGCACATCACTAAAATTATAGGGGGTACCTAAGTTGGGGTGAACTTATCTACTATATGAACCAATATTATTTGTTTAAATACAAAAGTATGACTATTATTTTAAAATCTCAAGACCATCTCTATTTTAACTTTACAACTACATCTAGCCTTGTTGAACGGATTTGACGATTCCTGTTAAAATTGCCTAAATGGCATTAAACTAACCTTATTTTATCATAAGTAATTACATTTTCCCATAAATCATTGTGCATATTTTAAAAATTAGCGTTTGACCTATACCTACTACAAATCAAAATTCAAATCCCGTTCTGCGAGGCCCGTTTTAGCTGTCAACCTCAAGTTACAATAGAGAAGGCCATGCAAGATCTAATTTAAGTTAAATTTGACAGATATCATTATTATGAAACACGACACCACCATGACGCGCATCGAACGCCATATGGCTGAGTGGTTTAGGCTTTCCAACCAAAGATTGCAAAGGGATTTAAAAAAAAGTGACCGGTTACCAAAATAGAACATATTATTATTCATGTACAGGGTCTTCCAACGAGGACTGAACAGGGGCTCATTTTTGAGCTTCCTTGTATTTAAAGAAAAATCCAAAATAGCCAATCGATGTACTTTTTCCTGCAGAATTCAAAAATGAAACCAAAAATTTATTTGAACCAGAAACAAAAGAGTTACGCTATGGATAAGGTGTTTTTTAAATGGAACATATTTATACGATTTTTGGAACGAGTGATTTTTTTTTGTCCGTTCTGATTAAAATATTTAATATTGTGACAGCTATTTTTATTAAATTTCAATGTTTTATCCAGTATAATTTAACTTTAACCTGTTTGAAACATACACTAGGTAATAAAGGTATAATCACCTTTGAATCCTTCAAAGTCAAAAAATTTGACAAATTTACTATAATATTGCCGAAATGAAATATTCATTAGATGAGAGATTGCAGATTGTTATCTTGTTCTACAAATGCCAAGAAAATGCAAGAGAAGCAAGGAGAAGATTTATTGCAAATTTTCACAGAAATATATCCGTCAATACTATTCTAAGGATAAAGAACCTATTTGAGGAAAATAAAACATTACATGACAGAAAAAGAAATCCAGAAAGGAATAGAAATCGAGACCGTGCCATTGTGAATTATTTTCGACTGAATCCAACCAAATCAATTTCGGACGCAGTTCGGGACGTTCAATACGGCGGCGGTGTAAGACGCAGAAGAGTTACCCAAGGAACTGTTCACAGGACTTTAAGAAATCATAAATTTAAGTCTTATCATATCCTTCCACTTCAACATCTTACACCGGCACAAAAAGAACTTCGCTTCCAATTTGTTTCCCAAATTGTGATTCGGAAAGAAAACGAAGACCCTAATTTATTCAGAAATATCTTATGGACTGACGAAGCCACATTCACAACATCGGGGGTTTTGAATAGACATAATAATCATCACTGGGCCGTTGGAAATCCAAGAAAATTTCAGACAATTAAATTTCAAGGAAGGACTTCAATCCATGTTTGGTGTGGCATAAAAAATAATAGAATTTTGGGACCAATATTTTTTAACGGGACTTTAAATGGACAGAGATACTACGAGTTCTTAGAAAACGAAATTGAGAACTTTTTGGAAGATTTACCATTGGAAGAATATCAAAATTTAATTTGGCAACATGATGGGGCCCCTCCGCATGCCGTGCGTGAGGTTACTCAATATTTAAACGGACGCCATGAAGAATGGATTGGTAGAAATGGAACCTATGCTTGGCCACCCAAAAGTCCCGATTTGTCAATATTAGACACATTTCTTTGGGGCCATTTAAAGAACGTGGTATACAAGCAGCGAAACCACGATATTGAAGAGATCATGCAGAAAATTGTGAATGAAATAAATCGCCTTAACCAGGAAAATCACAGTATAACAGCAAGTTTGGAAAGGCTACAAAGAGGTTATCGCAAATGTTTTAAGAACAACGGAGGTCACATTGAACAATTAAATTATCAATGTTTTTTTTTTTTTTTTAATTAGTATAGAGTTGGATTTCTTTTTCTGTCATGTAATGTTTTATTTTCCTCAAATAGGTTCTTTATCCTTAGAATAGTATTGACGGATATATTTCTGTGAAAATTTGCAATAAATCTTCTCCTTGCTTCTCTTGCATTTTCTTGGCATTTGTAGAACAAGATAACAATCTGCAATCTCTCATCTAATGAATATTTCATTTCGACAATATTATAGTAAATTTGTCAAATTTTTTGACTTTGAAGGATTCAAAGGTGATTATACCTTTATTACCTAGTGTATGTTTCAAACAGGTTAAAGTTAAATTATACTGGATAAAACATTAAAATTTAATAAAAATAGCTGTCACAATATTAAATATTTTAATCAGAACGGACAAAAAAAAATCACTCGTTCCAAAAATCGTATAAAAAAAAGTACATCGATTGGCTATTTTGGATTTTTCTTTAAATACAAGGAAGCTCAAAAATGAGCCCCTGTTCAGTCCTCGTTGGAAGACCCTGTACCTAAATAGAAAAAAAAAGTGTTTTTTGTTTGTATTAGAAAAATACACGTTCAGTTAAAATAAAATAATATTCCTTCTATAAAATCTGATTTTTATATTTTTCCTGTAGAAATGCAATCGTGAACTATTGTAATTATTATTTATATCTTTCACAAATTTGGGTTAGTTCAGGTTAGTTAATATAATTTGTGTCAAAAAAAAATTAAGTTTTTCTACCCACAGAATTCACATTTATTTTAGTTTTTAATCATTGTTTTATTTATAATTTTAGAAAAAAGTAACTTATACGTTTCTGGGGCTCTTTACACAAAGAATAAACTTTTTTAATACAACTCTTATTTCCTTCAAACATAATCTTAAAAATATGAATTCTCTTGTTTAGGGAACCCCATCCTGAAGAGCTCTGTATTTTTTTGGAAAGTTATATTATAATATTTACATAAATATTAGATAACGCATGACAGAATGCGATGTAAATTAGCTGTAACATTGGTTACATATAAAATACGTAAATATGGTTACATACATTTTATATTCCAATTGCACCGTTATATTTATGTAACAGTGTTATGTAACAAACAAAACGTAACTGAGGCGGACATAGTGATGCTTTTTAAGGTTAACTCTATGTCACATTTTACCTGTAGTGTTCCATAACAGTTCAATCGTTTATATAATTTTTATATAAATAGTATATAACTGTGTTTGCTGGGATACTATATTCAATGTGTGCAGGCTCTGCTTCCCTGTTATTTTCAGCCATGGTTTGAGTTTACTAGATGGCTGCTGCATACAGTAGCACATAACAACAATTTTTTACCGAACACTTCATTTACTGATTTTAAGAGGAGCCATTATGAATTTTCATAACAAGCATTTTTAAGCAGACGATAATCCTAATAAAATTGGAGAAGGTTTTCAGCAACAATTTTTGGTGAATGTATAGGCAGCGATCATTGGCGCCTACCTTATTGGACTATACTTTTTACCACCTCGATTGAATGGAAACTCCTATACGCAGTTTCTATCTGAAGAGCTTGACGTTCTGTTAGACGACGTACCTTAACAAATAAGAACTAATATATGGTTCATGCACGACGGCGTCCCAGCTCATTTTAGCCAAGTTGCTCGTCAATAATTTTCCTAATTACTGGATTGGACGCACAGGTCCCCAAGGTTGGCCAGCTCGCAGTCTTAACTCGAATCTTCTTGACTATTATTTATGGGGTTACCTAACGCCTTTTGCATACAAGACGCATGTAGTAGATGAAGACGACTTAAGAATTCGAATTATTGAAAGTTGCAATGCGATTCGAAATAATGCAGGCATTTTTGAACGTGTAAGAGAATCAATGGCGAGGGGACAGCAATCGTGCGACTAGGCTCTTGGTTAACGACATATAGATAAACTGGGTCCAAGAAGTCAAGTACTTCAGACTCTGGGACTTGTTTTTGATAAGAGACGAAATTAAAGAGAGAACTCCGAATTGAGATTGAAAACGCTGCCAATCAGGTTCGTTCTATATACTGCCTGTTAAATAAAAGGAGCAAGATAAGTTATAAAACTAAAGTTAATTTATATAAAGCTCTCTTCGGGCCGGTTCGAAGTTATGGAGTGCCAACATGGTGCACCATAAGCAGGACAGCGCATAACAAGTTCCAGGTGCTACAAAATAAAGCGCTAAAAATAATTGCAGATGCTCCGAGATATACCGTAAATAGAATACTACACAGAGGCATTGAAACACCGAGACTAACGAAATTTAATGACGAAGTACTGCAAACGTACGGACGTATCCACCAACTCACTACTTACAAGTTCATATATGCAAACACCACCGGATTCCACCTACAAGTTCCCTAAGAATTGGCTGCCTCCAGCAATCGTGGAGAGGTACTCACGATGGAAGCCTCGACAAATCCAGCCTCTTTGAGCTGAGAGAAGATAAATCTAAAAAGACGCTCATACTCCCTTTTAAATGATCCAGGGCTTCGTTCAAATCTATTTCCGTATTTGAACTTTGGCCAACCAAGGTCCCAATAACAAGAAGAAGTTAAAGGCGATGCCTGACTTGGAAGAGAGAGAACGAGAGAGATTCAGGAACTAACTAGGCATAAAAATTTTTTTTTTCAATAAAAATATTTGGAATGCCTCTACCAGCGGCGTCCACGCTACCATGTCTTTTGATATTTTCAACGAAAAAATTATACGCCAATGATTTTTTAAAATAAATGTTATCTTTATAATTACGCCTAATCACTGAAAAAAAATGGCCCTTAGACTTTTTTTCCTATTGCGAGCGGTTTTCAATTGAGGAAACAGAGTTTGATAAAATTGCATTTATCTCCTGAACGAAGCTCAATTAAAAAGGTACTTTGCATTAGTCATTAAACTAAAACTATCTACATTTAGTCAACACGGTGGATGTTTGCGGGTGAATCATTACTTGCACGTGACTAAAACCATATAAATCTAATCAAAATAACGAGATTCAAAAAGTCGAAACAAAGTTCATAAACGTCAAAATCTTCGTGGCTAACGTTCGAACTTAATAATAATAACAAATATCCATAATTACGTACCGCCAACACGAAAGTATGATAAAAGTGGCTCTGAACTGAAAAGATTAAATTATGTATCTCAAAAATAAAGCGTTTGCGGACCTTGAATAGCATAAGTTTTTTTTTTATAATCAGCAAAGGACTACGAAACACCCTCTATAATAACGATGTAACATTAAAACAAAACTTAAAAAAAGATCTTAAATGTGGTAAAGCATTTATTGATTTATAAAGATAGACTAAAATATTCTATTAAAAAACCTACTTCTAGGGGAAGAAGTGTTATCTCCGTTGCCATTCACCATTGCTTGAAGTTGCTGCGTCAAATCTTTTATTCTTTCATCTTTAATCAGTAGCATTTTTTCCAAATGGTCTACCTAAAAATAATTATTACTTAAAGCTGTTTATCTCGATGATTTAATTATGTGAATTAGTAATTATTCTCTATTTTTTTTTTAATACGAGTAGTAAAGGCCTTAAAACTAACTCTACAACCTCTATTCCAGATATAGCAAATCTCTTCTACTAATCTCAATCTAAAGAAGGGTCATATGCGCAAAAGTTCTAAGTTTTGCGAAATTCTATAACATTTCTGCATGGTCCTGTAGTATAGTTTCTGACGCAGAAAATTGTATGGGTAATTTAAGCAAAATCGTGCTTTTTTTTCTCTTTTGAGTGGCAATAAATGTACTTTGCGCTATTATTGTACGAAATAGAAGAATATTGTATGTTCATTTCGGTATTTTCTTTTTTTGGTTTCAAAATATTGTACCAAATTAAGATAGTATTACCTGCATAATTTGGCGAAAACATTTGCGAATTCTTTTGAGTATCATAATTTCGTCTGCATATCTAATACCGGGTGATGCATGGCTTAGTTGAACATAGGAGATCCCACCTAAATTTTGAGGTGGCTAAAAATTGGCTCCCCTGAACATTTTAGAGAAAAATTGTATTATAATTTTTTGAAGATGCCGATACCTATAATAAACCAATGTGCCAAGTTTAAATAAATTTTAATAAGCCAATCCTAAATTATTCAATTAAGTGTGATATCAAAATTACGAAATTTTCATAGTTTAGGTAATACAGTAAACACCAGCAAATTATTATTTCGCATTGACAAAGCGAAAAGTAGTGTTAGTGACAACATTTTTATTGGAGGCGCTTTAATTATAGATTATAGCTAAATATCAATTATTCCATTAAGGAAAAGTAACTATGATTAAGTGGTATTATACAGGAAACAGTTTAAGAGCACTATCTCAAATAATCTCAGTTCAATTCCTTGATAAGCCTATTCCTTCCATTTCATTAATTAAACTTATTATTAGTAAATTTGAGTCCAAACGCACTGTAATAAATAACTGTAAATGCTCAACTCAGAATGTCAATAGAGTATGATAAAATGATTAGCACGAGGATTCTTGGGCAAGCCGTAAGAAAACATCAAACCACAGTGTTGCGCACTGTAAAAAAGCATACATATTTTTCTTACAATTATGAAAATCAGCAAGAGCTACGGCAAGGTGATGAAGAGCGGAGAATGGTTTCTGTATTGAGGTAATGGAAAGAGCAAATAATAATAGGGATTTTTTGAGAAATATTTGTTTTACCGATGAATGTATATTAGTCCCTAAACAACGAACCAAATGTTAAAAATTGCCGGTATTGGAGCCAAGAAAATGAACCTGGTCTTTTATTTATTTATGTATTTATTTATCATTTATACACCTTTAAAACACAAAAATTTTGTAATTACATTAAAAGAGCGTCTACTACTAAATACCAATATTACCTAATATTAAACTGTACCTACACCTACAATAAACCTAAACCTAGAGATCACAAACGATAAAGTTGTATAAATAAAACATCACAAAATTAAAATAGAATATCAATAGAACAAAATCGCAATACAATAACATAATATAAACTCAGCATACTAGAAGTTGGTCTCAAAGGCAGATTTAATCTGATTTACCGAGGAACCAAAAAAGTCTATATCACACTTTTTAATCACAATATTACATTCGTCCAACATTTTGTTTATTGGTGAACAATCAAATTTACTGGTAAAAAACAGTTTAGAGTTGTTGACTCTTAAATGCATTTTCGGAACAAAAAATTTTATACTATTTATCAAAGAGCAGTCTTTATACTTAATACTATTTATTATGTAATAAATAAATAGGGCTGAATGCATATTTCTCCTATTGCTCAGTTGATGAAGTTTAAAACAGGTCAACATACTATTATAAGAGACCATATATGGGTAAACATGAAACTTTTTTACATAGAGGAACCTCAGGAATCTCTTTTGAACTTTTTGTATTATATCAGTGCTAGATTCGGCATATGGCGCCCATACAACAGAGGCATATTCTAAGTGGGGTCTCACTAGTGCAGTGTACAATAGTATAAGTGTCTCAATTCTTTTAAAAAACCGCGAGTTTCTGATAATAAAGCCAAGAGTTCTATATGCCTTTCCAACAATAGTCCGATAGTGCTCATTGAATTTTAAATTTTGTTGAAAATGCACTCCCAGATCTTTACAACTATTTTTCCTATATGTCACAGAGTTGTCAATCATATTATACTGATTTTTCATAAAGTGTGTTTTTCGTGTAATCGTACAAGTCTGACGTTAAGATATGCTAAGTATCATTTTATTATCTTTAAACCATTGACTAGTTGACCCTAAACAATATTGTAGCTCCTGTGAGTCCTGCAATGTTGAGATCTCTCTGAAAATTTTAAAATCATCAGCAAATAGAAGGCTCTTGGAATATTTAACACATTCTGGCAAATCGTTAATAAATATAGCAAAGAGAAGAGGGCCCAAGTTACTACCCTGGGGTACTCCTGACTCAGACACAAAAGATTCAGATAAGCGTTTTCCCACTTGAACCTGATTTAGTCTGTTAAAGATATATGACTTTAGAAACATACATGCCCTGAAACCAAAGTAAAATTTGCTTAATTTTTCAATCAGTATGGAGTAATCTATTTTGTCAAAGGCTTTGCTACAATCTGTCAAAATGACATCTAGCTGAGTTTTATTGTTAATAGCTTCTGCGGCCGAGTTTGTAAAAACACACAGGTTGGAGACAGTGGACATTCCCGCCAGAAAACCAGGCTGTTCTAGGCATAAGCTATCTCTACAGAAACAAAGAATATTTTCATAATTCAAATTCTCAAATACTTTGGCAACTGAGTAAAGAGAACACTTATATATAGGCCTATAGTTCTTAACACAGCTTGCATTGCCAGATTTGTATATAGGAGTAATAATCGCATGCTTCAGGCTCTCAGGAAATTTGCCCTGTTGAATTGGCAAGTTAAAAATCAGCGTGAGTGGCACAGAAAGCGCTTCTGCACATCCTTTATATATATAGGCTGCTACACTGTCTCCGCCTGTGGCCTTTTTTGGCTTTAATTTTTTTTATACTCTGTAGAACCTGTTCAGTTGTTATTTCTGAAAAAAAAAAGCCCCTTGACAGTCTAATGGATTCACATTATTTGGTTTTTGAAAAACAAAGCCAAAGTATTTCGCAAAAGCATTGACAATAGCCTGACAACCGCTTACGTTTTCACCCCCATAGGAGACCTTTGGTGGAATGCCACTACTCACATTACGAGATTTTATAAAAGACCAAAAACTATTGGGGTCAGCATTTACATTGCTTTCGATATTTTCGTTATAATTCTTAAATGCTTCCCTACTAAGTTTTTTCACATCACTTCTCAAGGTTTTATATTCATTTATAATTGAGATATTTTTATTACCTGCATTTATTTTTCTATGAAGATGATTTTTGTGTTTAACTTTCGAACGAAGATCAGAAGTAAAAAAATTTGGATACCTTGGTGCCCCCGATGCTTCTCGTGACTGCTTTTTGGGTACTGACTGATCAATACAGGTATACAGCTTTTCATAGAACCGCCGCATACATACATTTACATCAGAACAACCATCAAGCTCTGTTCAGTTAGAATCTTGAATAAGTCTATACAACAAGTGAAGATCACCTTTTAGGTAGTCATAAATAAATGAATTTTTTATGCAGTCTTGTTCATACTCGGAGGCAATATCAACAAAATATAAATTTTTTGGCGGAAATTGTAGGAAATCACATTATTAGACCATTTTTATAGAAGGCAACCTTACAGCGGTAACCTGTTTCAACTTACTACAAAATCGAATTGAAACCGCACCGATGGTTGCCCTGCCCATAATTCTCTCGTTAGGTTAGGTTAGGGAATGGTTGCAAACTATTTTTAAAGAAAATATTATTGACACACGGCATCTAATCCTTTGGCCAGTCAGGTCTCCTGGTCTATCGCCAAACGACTTCTTTCTGTGAAGTCACTTAAAAAATTGTATTTATGAAGATGTAAAATTTGAAAATCTCCTGCTAAAAAACTGTATTTCGTTAGAATGTGGCAGAATTTCTCAATATCAACTCAGTAATGGTTAGAAATTAATTTTATGATCGGTTAGGATATTGTTTAGCTGTTAATCAGCCCTATGATCAAATGGTCACTTTAACTTTTAACGTGAGTGTTTCCATGACAACAACCGAAAACAGCCTACTTGTTGATTTTTCACTGTGGTGAAGAAACAGCTGAGCTGTTAAAGTTATCGGATGTGATTGTCAGATTTAAGTGTCAGAATTCTTAACCTAAAAATAGTATAGATTTTAGATTTTAGAGAGAAAGTTTTATAGTGTGCGTTCGAGATACATTATTTTATGTCGTAAGTACCTATTTATATATTTCAATTGAATGCTTGTTTACATATTTACATTATTACAGCTGTTTTTTTTAGAATATGGATTGGAATCAAAGTATTAACCAGTAAAGAACACAGACACAAGACAAAGTTTATTTCAATTGGTAACTGTGACAAGTTTTCACCAAGAAAATGGTAAAAGAAAATATTTGATACGTAAAGAGGTTAGTTACTACTAGGTACTTCATATTAAATATACTTTTAATTACTTTAGGGCTCCTAGTGGGAATAAAGATTATTAGTATTTGTATTTGTAGTCCGGCTTACACTTATGTATTAACATCAGTAGAATGTGGTTGCTGCATGAAAATTAAAGTAGGTACTCAATAATTTATCTGCTTAACAGAAATTGAGAACAACTCGTGTCAGAAAACTCACTTAGAAAAAAAGAGATTATGGTATGAGATGCTTTTCAACTAGACAGATAACTCAAGAGATTATTCGCAGTGAAAGCAAAGTATGTATTGTATAATTTTAGTTTTTTTTTATTTTAGCCTTTTTCTCAGTGATATAATGTGATGTTATAGGATATGACCAACCTAAAATTACCAGCACATATCAGGACTCACGAAGATTCCAATGTGATTAAACTCGATTCAATTTTATTCACTAATAAAAGGATCATTATCTAATAATGTGAAGGTAGGTCCCGTCTTAAAATATAGTACCTACCTGATTTTTTATTAGTATTGCTCAAACTTCTCTACTAGCACAGCTGCTTACGATCTCTTGGAATATATTTATAAAACAATAGATTCTAATTACTATACTATAGCTCTGTTTTTGGATTTAATACAATACAATACAATAGTATTTATTTGTTCAATAATAAGATGCTTACATTTACTATAAACATAATAAAAAAAAAACCAATAGGGGCTGTTGAACAATGTCTGGAGAGATTTTTGTAAATAACCATTTTAAATTTGTAATTACATTACATTTAGACAATGACAATTTTGATAAAATTACACATGCTTAAAATTGTAACAAACATTTAAAATTTAACACTGAATTATTCCTTTATCAGGATCATCAAAGAATTCATTAAGGTTGTAGAAGGCCTTACTGACTAGATATTTTGTTAAGGTATATTTTAGTTTATTCTTTGGCAGGTTTCTAATTTCGTCTGAGAAACAATTAAAAATTTTTATGATGCAGTATTTTACATTTTTTTGGAGGTATGTAAGTATAGTTATAATTTTCTGGTACTAAATTACTTTTATGGCGAGTGTCATAATCATGTTTCACATTAAAATCGAGGAAAAGATCCCTATTATCAAATACAAATATTACAGAGTCCAAAATGTACATACCTATTACCGTCAGAATATTTTTTTCTACAAAAACAGATCTACAACTTTCCTGCGGTTTCATCCTAAAAATATTTCGGATGCACCTTTTTTGCATGACTATAATTCTGTGTATTTCCGTTGAACTACCCCAAAATATCACTCCATATCTTAGCCCAGCGTTTGACTGCGTCGACACTGCCATCTTGCTCAGAAAGTTGCATGCTATGGGAATACGTGGTAATATTTCTGACTGGCTGGAATCATTTTTCTCTAATCGCCAAATAAGAGTAAAACTTTAGGGCTCCTATTCGGAGAAACTAAATATCAGATAGGGCGTTCCCTAAAGAGGCGTAATCTCTCCCTTGCTTTTTGCATTATTTATAAACGATTTGAAAAAATGATGCAACAGTAGTCATACCTGCTTCTACACTTAATTAACTACTTGAAATAACTTATACAATTCTGCTTAGATTTTCTGTTTGGTGCCAAACAAATCATCTAGTTGTTAACACAAATAAAACCCATTACATGGCATTCTATAAAAAGCAGCAGGTTCCTGATTTATACTTAAAATTGAATAATAATTTTATTACAAGAGTAGAACAATGCAAGTTTCTGGGTCTTCACCTAGACTCACAATTAAAGTAAACAGCCCATGTAGACAATGTTGCTGCAAAACTAAACTGCTTATTATGCCTTTGTCAACTTAAAAACCTTTATGAACCCCAAACAATTGTTAAATATATATTATTTTTTGGCCCACAGCCACTTAACTCTTTTTGTGCTTTACTGAGGACAAACTACTCAGAACTTCAAAGATTATTTATTCTTCAAAAAAAAATTATTCGTAAAATCTACTCCTTAAGCCCACTTGAGTCATGCAAAGAAACCTTTCGGCAGCATTAGATTCTCACACTTCCAGGTATTCTGATTCTTAGTGCACTGATGTTTGTTAAAAAACACTCCTACAAGTTTTAATATACTTCAGATATAACACTAGAAACTCAAATAAAATCTATATTTCAGGCTACAAAACATCATCATATCGGAAAAGCCTATCTTAACTTCTAAAAAATGTCCTAAGCTCTCTTTTAAAACTATTAATCGATGAACACTCCTTGACATATCTCGGTAGATCATTGTACTCTTTAAGACCTTTGAAAAATAAAGAATTCATAGCTCTCCTGGAATTAGTCCTCTTGATATAAAAATCATTTCTATTTCGAGTAGGGTAATTATGTACATCACTGTTATGGGCAATAAATCCACCAAGGTAAGATGGGAGAAGACCATTTAATAACTTATATATAAAAGCCATGGCCAAAAATTGTGTGTCAGAGGTTACAATGAGGATGGTATATATTTGCCATCTTCCACTCAGTGATGTCCTATGCAGTCCTGACATGAGGCTGTGCAAGCCAGTCAGGGCAAGTTTTTGGTCTGCAGAGGATAGTAGTTTGAATAACTCTAGGACTAGGCTGGAGAAAAAACTGCAGATAGGCATTTATACAGCTAAAAATTCCCACTTTTCTATCTCAGTACATATTAAAGTGCCTGTTACAACCCTACATAAAAGGTCTCGCTTTCATCTACTATAAACTACATAGTATCTTATTCGACGTTAGTAATGTGTAGACATTTTAGTTTTTGCTTTCTGCCATGGGGATAATTACTATACAATTTAAAAATATGTTAAAATAAACTTGATTTATTTTTGAATTTCATTCCAAAATTCTCATTCAACAAACCTTTTTTGAGCAATCATAAAAGTAGGTTTGTCAAATGGGAAACTTCAGGAGTGACATTCCAGGATGCCCTGTAGCTAGGTAAAAAATTAATTTGTAAAAAGCTGTTAACAATTTTAGGTTTTTGGAATATCTAGTTGCAGTAGATAGAGAAAACCCCACCACATGAAACACAAAGCCATGAGACATGACACTAGTTTGCTGCTTCCAGTTGTAATTTTACGTTATAAAATGTAAATTTGGTTTAACAATTAAGTTACTCCTGTAATTTTAGATATTAATTTAGTAAAACCATTATATAAACTATTTTCGTTGTTACTTATTTATTTATTAGCGAGCAAAATCACATTTACAATTTTTACAAAATCTGGTAGGTAGGTACTGCTAATAATATTCAACACGATTGTCAAGACTAAAATAATATCGTATCAAGAACTTGCTAAATTTTTTTTGTATTTTGGTTTCACGACAAAGCTATAATATTTTTCAGTTTAAAAAGAAGTTAGTTAACGTTAGAATTTTATATGTGTCAC
Organism: Polydrusus tereticollis; assembly: GCA_963920685.1. Lineage (NCBI taxonomy): Eukaryota > Metazoa > Arthropoda > Insecta > Coleoptera > Curculionidae > Polydrusus > Polydrusus tereticollis. The sequence goes on along the minus strand of OY987329.1, from coordinate 84,049,087 downwards.
TTTCTGCTTACTAAAAAAAGTAACCCAAAACTCAAAAGAAACTTGTTCAAAACAAAATCGTATTAGGTAGTATTTTATTTATTATTTGATAATTATTATAAAACTGTAACCTTGATTGTTTAATCCTTTTGGTGATGTTTTGAGACAGCTTCTTTATGTAATATTAAAATTAGTGTGAAAACTAGAAAATTTTCGATCAGAAAATCATAAGTATACTGTTCCCTGTACCTCCGGAAAAACGTGGTAATTTAACCAATTAATATTTTAAAACCCCTTAACATGTCTTTAATAATTTAGAGTTGACCTTGTTCGTTACTGACCTCGTCGCATTTTAATTAATATAAAAAAAAAATATATTAAATCCGGTCCTAAATCAACATATATCTCCACCTAAAATAAAAGTAACTAGAATGTGATACATGCCATAAAAATGTAACCTCAACTAACTTCTTTCTAAACCGAAAGATACTATACCTACTGTTTTTGCGATAAAATTTTAAGGAAGTCTCAGAGATACCTTCATACAGGAAATATAAAAAGAGTCATGTTTTTAAACAATGCTGTTATGTTAAGCGATTCTTTTAGAATTTTAGTATACCTAAAGTTATCTAAAAGTAATTTCTATAATTTAATATTTTTATTATAAATATGGGGCTGTACCCTGTTCCTGTCGCGACTTTACTGGCATTCTTTTCTTCTACATCTCAATTTCTAATCCTGCCCATTCTATACTAGTTCTTCGTATTGCATCCAGCTGCTTCTGCCTCATTTGCCTACAAACAAAAAATAGTAAAATAACATTTGAACTTATTTAAATATTTCTAGTATTAACTTTGCTCTAGGCTACCATTCCTCGATAGTAATATTTTAGTTTCTGAATTTTACAGGTGCATATGTTCTTTGTTAGGATACTGGTAGGTATAAAAATAGGACTGAATGTTTTTTTAATACTAGTAGACATCATCTCGATCTAATCAAATTATTAATAAAATGGTAAAAAAAAGGTTTAATAAGATAGAATGTTGATATTTTTATTAAAAATAAACAAAGGAATGCTCTGCATAGGATAGATAGGATAACTAACCTGAATCCTTACCTTATGAGATATTTTTACAAGCACTTAGGTAAGTAAACAACAAAAATATCTACTCTCTATTCTATTTCTAACTTTAAAACTGTTGTAAATATTTTAGAAAAATGGATCAAAGCCCAACGAATACCAAGGGACAAAGCCCTTACTCTCACTTTTGTATTCCTACCTGGGCTTTTGAATTGTGACCCTAGTGGTTCAATTTTTTATAAACATTAGGTACCTACTATAAGATCTATAAATACAACACAAGTTGTGTAATTTGTACGAAACAATACTTGGTTGATCCAGGTTTTAATAATTATCTAGTATCTAGCTACCTAGTTTAAAAACTTACCTCTATTAGGTATAAATTGTTGCCAAAGCTGAATTTAACTTTAACATCATGTATTTTTCAGCTTGTAAATTATAGGAAACTATTTGAAGGCTTCAATAAATATTAGAAAATGGTATAATTCTTATATTTTATTCACTTCTACGTGTAATTCAGTAGCTGGTACGGATTTAGGTAAATAGAAGGAAATCTCCTCGAAATTCTCTCCTCTCATGTTTTGTTATGATCTAAGAGGTATAAAAGTCACTATAAGGGAGTTGTAAATCAAATCAAATCAACTTTGTTCAGTAATTTCAAGATTTTTAAAGTAAAATAATCTGAAAGTAAAATCCTTTGTAAAAATCTATACCAACAATGTACTTACAACTGTGTTTTAACTTACCGTTATTAATATATTTCCATTTCTTTATAAAAAACGAGCTAATACATCTAACAAACGTTGCATTTTTCACCAAAAACTATTCGATTACTAATTTTTGAAGCAAAAATCGCCTAAAATCAACAAATATGCGAATAAAACCCAGCTGTGGCCGTCATCCGCTCGCAAAAGTTCATTGACCGCTTGACAACTTGACATTTCCAAACAATCTTCAAAATTTCCGCGATTGATAACCGAACTCGTCCCTGATTGGCTCAAATATGCTAAAGTACTCACTTTAGGGATTGCGTCACTCCTGTTTAGGATGACGAGATCGAGAATTAACACGACCGTTAACTGTAGTTGCATCATACCAAAATGGAAAATAGCATTGGATTTTAACCCACTCACTTTAATTTTGAAATTAACGGCTCGCGTTAACTTGTGAGTTTGATCATAGGTCTGAATAAAGGGTTGTTTGAACATTTAATTAATTAATGTTTTTGTGAAAATCTGTAGTCTTAGGTATGGTATGTTAAATTAAAGGCTTAGTAAAAAAAACATAATGGTGTCTTTTACTTTGGGTGTGTGATTGCCGGATTGGTGCAACGAAAATCCATTTTTAAGGTGAAATAATCTTTATTCGTTATGTCCAGCTTTACGTCAATTTTTGACAATAGCGTCATAGAAAATATTTGCTGGTGTTTGCTGTATTACCTAAAGTATGAATAATTCGTAATTTTGCCACCACATTTAATTGAATAGGTTAGGATTGGCTTACTAGAATTTTTTTCAAACTTGGCACGTGTGTTTATTATATCGGCCTCTTCAAAAAATTATAATACAACTTTTCTCTAAAATGTACAGGAGAGCCAATATTTAGTCACCTCAAAATTTACATGGGATTTCCTATGTTCAACTAAGCGATGCATCACCCGGTATAGTAAATCTTTGCTCATAATTTCGTTACCCTATTGAAATAAAGCAGGGATTTTGACAAGGAGATGAGAAATATTTTAACATGTAGATTACAAGAGGGTAGTTGTAGTGACATCATTAAAATTACCTTTAATTTGAAATTATAATATGTAGGTAGTTATTTACTAAACTTGTTTGCCGCTTTATTTTACCTTATCTTTTAACCTAACAATTTCTTCTTGTTTGCCTATAATTTCTCGTTCCATTTTATCGTAAAATTCCGCTGGGACCATTTTTTGATCTGTCGTTTTCGTACCACTTCTTATCTTTATTGGAACCACCCCTGAAAGATAAAATAGTATTTTATAATACTTATTAGCTTCATGAATATTTCGCAAATAAATCTAAAAATAACTCAAAATTATATTCTGTATTATGAAGACCAAAGTACCCAAACGTTGTATTTTTATACTCCTTGAATTCAATTTATATTAACTTTGGAATTATGTTTTACCATTTACTATAATCGTTTAATTTTCTAGGATATTGTCAATTAAAAGAAAAAAAAAATGTAAATTAATTAAAAGTTATGTCGGTAATAAGATACGCAAATTTACATTTTACCTTCAGTCGACTCCTGATTTGATATTCCCTCCAAAAAATAAACCCTGTCAGTTGCGCTTCCAGATTTATCGGCGGACTCCATTTTGTCTAGTTTAACTTTGATTTTATGTAACAACTTTTCAATAGTACCCGGTACTGCTTTAGCTAGCTCTTCTTGATCGTGAGCGGATATGTTAATTTTTATTTTGTTTAACACCTAAAATTGGTAAGTATATAAATACATATTTTTAATTTGGCTGAAAGTTATATGATTTGGCATATTTTCGAGGAAATTATAAACTGAAGCCGACCTTTAACCATATCTTTGAAAGATCCTCTGGAATTGTTTGTTTGAAGGTTTGAGACAATGATGTATCGTGAATAGTAGACGTGTTTTGGACATTGTCATTATTTATTTATATCATAGCGTTTTAACTGGTGAGTATCTCCAGTCGTCTTCAGGTGAATAGTGAACAAGCTACGAAACTACAAGGGTATTTATACTATCTTCTGGTTAGCAGCGTATGACCGAGATTGGTGCAGTCATGCGTTACTGTGCGGTCCTAAACTAAGCTTACATCTACCTAACAAGGGTTTCCAAATATTTCTTATGTCTAAATACTAAAGCAGTCTGGATTTTGGGTTATGACGGCCGCTTTATTGAATTTCCTCTTTCGCCAGTGTTCTCCTTTAAGTATTATTTTTGCCTCTGATCATTGCAAGTGGTAGCCGTGTGTCCAAGCATATTCTGCCGCACCGAATCTGTTTGTTTCTCCCGTCTTTGTGTGGTATTTGAATTGAAAAGGCAAAAATTAAACCAAAACTATGGCTTCGTTACGTTGACGACACATTCATCATTTGATATAGAAGCGATGACGAACTACAAGCTTTTTTACATTACATTAATAACTTTGCACCAACAATCAGGTATACCATGGAGAAGGAAAAAAACAATAAACTACCGTTCCTAGATGTCATAGTACAGAAAAGCAGGGACACCATCCAAACATCGGTATACTGAAAGAAAACTCACACTGGTCAATATCTCAATTACGCCTAAACCACTCAAATACCACAAAACATGGAATAGTCAAAACACTTGTTGACAGAGCATTTACTCTCTGTAACTCCGAGGAAGCTCTTTCCGAAGACCTCAACACAAATGGCTACCCCACGGGACTAGTAGACCAGGCTATCAAGAAGCGCCAGAATCACATGAATAGACAAAAAGATGACGTCGAAACTGAACCCACCATAAAGGTACCATATGTCAAAGGAATCTCCGAAAAAATTCGAAGATTAGGACAGCAATACAAAATTCGATCAGTATTCAGCTCCAAAGATTCCTTAAATCCTTAAGAAGCCACGTGACGAAGATAAAGCCAACCAGCCAAAGGGACACGAAAACCTGCGTATATAGAATACCTTGTGAGTACGGACAATCCTATGTTGGTGAAACCCTACGCCCCCTTGAAACAAGAATCAAGGAACACCGAAACCACACAAAGAAGGGAGAAACAAACAGATCCGGTGCGGCAGAACATGCTTGGACACACGGCCACCACTTGGCTGAAAGTTGCAATGATCAGAGGCAAAAATAATACTCAAAGTAGAACACTGGCGAAAGAGGAAATTCAAAGAAGCGGCCGTCATAACCCAAAATACAGACTGCTTTAGTAAGCCCTCTTTAGACATAAGAAATATTTGGAAACCCTTGTTAAGTAGATGTAAGCTTAGTTTAGGACCACACAGTAACGCATGACTGCACCAATCTCGGTCATGCGCTGCTAACCAGGAGGTAGTATAAATACTTTTGTCGTTTCGTAGCTTGTTGACGCTTGTTCATTATTCACCTGAAGACGACTGGAGATACTCACCAGTTAAAACGTTGTAATATAAATAAATAATGAAAATGGAAGTCCAAAACACGTTTATCATTCACATGCTCTGGGGTTATTGAGTCGTAAAGAACATTATGTTCAATCTCACATTAAAGTATCACCATTACCATCTACTTAGAATAGATTAAAACTTGTATTGACTAACCACCAGATGCTATGGTTACTAATATTAAAAATAATAAGTTTATTTCAAATAGTTACAATATAATAAACATGTTAAGTAATATGTTATTTTTCAATAAACCTATTCAAAATTCCCCAGATGACGTGCTCGTTAGGGTTATGAAGTTAAGGTTGGGGATGGATGATAGTGTATGCATTCTCTTCACAGATGTGTCCCGCTTTACAGGAAATTTGTTCCACGGACAGCAAAGAGCTTTTTCATAGAATTTGGCCGTGAAGATCTCTTGCAATCGAGCAGGATGTGTTTAGGGCTATAAAACATACTTCATCTTTTGATATTTTTAACATTAACTATAAAATTTTAGAAGGTACTTTTGATTTAATATTGTCCCCACTTACAATGCTCATTAATAGGTGTTTTTTGGAGGGCAAGTTCCCGAGTTGCTTAAAAACAAATAAAGTAAAACCCCTTTTAAAAAAGGCAACCCTGATATACCTGATAACTATCGACCAATTAGCGTTGTGCCTTTGATAGGAAAAATAATTGACCGTATCCTTAAGGACCGTATTCTAAAGTATTTCGAAAGTAATGATTTTTTTGATATTTCCCAGTTCGGTTTTCGGCCGGGATTGTCAACTACTAAGGCTGTTATTAGGGTGGTGAAAAGCATAGTTGAGGGTCTGGAGCGTTTGGAATACTGTGTTGTTACGCTGTGGTGTGATCTCTCTAAGGCCCTCGACTGTGTCTCCCACGAGATACTTTTAAGCAAACTTCAGTTTTACGGTATTCGGGGTACTGCTCTTAATCTTTTTAAATCTTTCCTTTCGGACAGATCCCAACATGTCTTGTTTTGTGGTGAAATGTCACAGAAGAAAAATAACGGTTTCGAGGTGCCCCAGGGATCCATCCTTGTCCCATTATTATTTATTATTTATATAACCGATCTATGTCGAAAAATCCCAAAAGTGGTTTCAGACTAATAAGTTTAAACTAAATACCGAAAAAACACAGTCATTAAAAATTTCAACAAGTAACGGTGTAGATCAGGGCAGGTGTGTGAATTTGTTGGGTATTAAAATAGATGATAAATTGAATTGGTCGTGCCATGTGGAAATGGTCCGTGGCAAGCTTTCCTTTACTTTTTGTTGCGCAGACTCAGAGCGCTCGTACATTTTGATGTGTTGAGAATGAGCTATTTTGCCTTGTTTCATTCTCAACTTTGTTATGGAGTAGCTTTGTGGGGAAATAGTTTCGCAGCCCAAATTATATTTAGAACTCAAAAAAAAGCCATTCGAACTATTACTGGCTCTCATTATCGAGCACATTGTCGACCCATATTTCGAAGACTCGAAATAATGCCGTTGCCATGCAGTTTTATATTTCATTCGTTGGTGGAAATTCACCAGAAAAAAATCAAGTTACCAGTCATCCAGTACGATTCATAAGTATGAGTTATCTATTTTATGGAAGTAGTACATCTCACAGTGGAGTAATATTTTATTTATGGAATAAAACACAAAAGTCTGCTCCACTAATTTAATAAAATAAATTTATATTATATGCCCATACATGTTTCGAAGGCATAAACCTTCATCCTCAGTGGGTTAATATTAAGATGTAAGTATATTATAAAGAGACCAATGACATTGTTAAATTATTAAACTTATGTTGCAGAAAAAATTTTAATTTTTATAAGAAAACATGTGTAACGTGAATTAATTTAATAATACATTATAACTAATAACAATAAAAGGTTTTTTAATTAATATGAATTTTGAATTTATAATAAAAATAAAAATAAAAATAAATTCAAAATTCATAGTAATTAAAAAACCTTTTATTGTTATTAGTTATAATGTATTATTAAATTAATTCACGTTACATATGTTTTCTTATAAAAATTAAATTTTTTTCTGCAACATAAGTTTAATAAAATAAAACAACGGCAGTCTACCTCCACAATATGTCAATCAACATATTTATATCAACTCCACTGTAATGGACTAACTACTTTTTCAAGTATAAGTTTAATAATAATTTAACAATGTCATTGGTCTCTTCATAATATAATTACATCTTAATATTAACCCATTGAGGATGAAGGTTTATGCCTTCTAAACATGTATGGGCATATAATATAAATTTATTTTATTAAATTAGTTGAGCCGACTTTGTGTTTTATTCCATAAAAAAAAAATTATCTTTTAAAACACTGTTTTTATTCTGTTCAGGAATTCCTTGCCTCAAATCTTTTTTTGTGAGGCAGTGCGTACCATTCGTAAACCACGTATTATTTTATTTTAACCATGTGTCGACTTTGTACTATGTTTATGTCTAGTTATATTATTTTATTTTAATTTGCAATATTTTCTTTTGTATGTTACTTTTTTCATTGTCATATTATTTACTATGTATTTTGGACATTGTTTTTTTTTGACCTGCTATAATGTAAATTTTTTTGTACAACCATAGTTAAATAAAATTCTATTCTATTCTATTCTTGGGAAGGGAAAAAAGAAACTTGTTACATTTTAAGAAGTAAGTTTAAGTATCCTCAATACTGAAAAATATATACGGGAGTGTTTGGAAAAGCATGTGGTGCCATATTATATGAGCCTTTTATAGCAGAAAATTTTCTTCTAATGCATAATAATGCTTCACCACAGCAGGGATAACTCGCCAATACTAGTATTCAATGGTCAGGATAACCGACTAGAAGCCCAGGTTTAAAACCAATTGAGTTAGGATAAGCTAGGAAGAAAAGTTATGGAAAATTATGGCTGTAGTCAGCTGAAGCAGGCATTGCAAATTGAGTAATGATAAACAGGGTGTTTCAGAAGTACGGTACGTAACTTAAGGGGGTGAATCCATATAATATTCTCCGAGTAAAAGTTCATATGAACATGTGTCCGGAGTTGCCTCGTTTCTGATATACAGCGTGTTTAAGGATAAAAAAAATTCTATAATTTGTTTCTGAATATCCTTTTCCCGATTTTATTGAAATTTGGTACCAGTATTCATAATGACAAGGGGCTTAATTAGGTCTAACTAGATTAAATTTATTAAGTCCAGTGGCGTCCCGGAAGCACCTTAACGAATATTATTGACAAAATATTTACGTCACTGACTTTCTTCTAATTTTAATATTTTCTTTTGGATTTACCAACTACTGGTCCAACTTTTTTGTTCTTTGAACTGTTTTCGTATCTTGCTTCGTTTTCGAGAGAAAAATTAAGAACCACTTTATTGCATGTACAAAAAAAGTGCCTTTGTGTTTCAAAGTTAATAAAACATTCGAATTGAAAATAAAATTATTTTTTCAAATAATGATACAAAAAAAATGTAACAGTTAGCAAGTAATGAAAGTGTTGGAAATGGCTACCTTCTGATAATACGCACGATGATCCATGCCCGAAAATTGTTGCTGAAAACGACTTTCTCTCATTCTATGAGGATTATTGTCCGCCCTCAAAAAAAAAGAGGCCTCATCAGTAAATAATATGTTTGATAAAAATTTGTTGTAATGTGCTACTTACCTCATATTTTAATTAACTTTGAAATACATAGGTATTTTTTTCGTACGTGCAATAAAGTGATTTTAATTTTTTCTCTCCAAAACGAAGCAAGATACAAAAACAATTTAAGGAACTTAAAAGTTGTACTATTAGTTGGTAAATCCGAAAATAACAGAATTTAAAAAAAGTCAGTGGCGTACATTTTCTTGTCAATAGTATTCGTTAAGGTGCTCACCGGGACGCCACTGGACTTAATAAATTTAATCTAGTTAGAGCTAATTTAGCCCCTTATCATTGTGAATAACGGTACCAAATTTTAATAAAATCGGAAAAGGATATTTACAAAATGTATAAAAAACTATTTTATTTTTTAAACTTTAACACCTTGTATATATCAAAAACGGGGCAACTCCGGACACATGTTTATATAAACTTTTACTCGACGAATATTATAAGGAATCACCCAATTAAGTTACTTACCGTACTTCTGAAAAACCCTGTAAAATAATAATAATAATAATATTCGAATTTTATTAAAATTTTCTTTGTTTCGTTAAATTTGCTAGCTAATATAGCAGTTGGAACCGGCGTTAAACTGTGGATTATTTGTACCCGTGTAATAATAGTCTTATCCTCAGCAGGGATAGTTGCAGAGAGGGTATTACTATTGGCTAGTGCTAGTATGGTACTTTCAGAAGATAAGGTAGAAATTATAAAAATAAGCAGCTTGGTATAAATTAAAAAAAGAAAACTTGGAACTGGTTTGAACAAATTCTCAACTTGCACATAAAAAATTAAAAAATAGTACCTTTTTATTTAGTATTCCCCAATTAGTTATTTTCTGAGATAAAGCATTTTTAGGAACATAATTATGTAGTTCCACCAGTTTGGGATAGTGCTTTTTCAAAATTTCAGCTAAAGGAACTGCATCCGAGAAATCTCTGTTAAGATTCTTTTTCTGACGAGTGATCTGATGTTCATCTATCCATCTATATAGTTGATCTAGGTCAAAATCCATATTGACTTTATCTAATTTTTTCCATACAATTACACAAAAATGTCAAAAAATATTTGAGTGACAAAAAATGACACAGTACTGACAGAGTGTAATTTAAAATTCAAGAAGAGGTATTCTGTACTAGTTAATGAAAACAAAGGCATACCGTTATTGTACCGGTATATGGTAAACAGTAGCGCGCAATCTTCTATATTTTTTATACAATAATTATCGGTTATTTGGATACATATTTGTGTGCAATTATTTTTGATTAGACAGTGCTGGTTATTACTATAAGCTAGACCAGAGTGACGCATTTTTATGTTCTGATATGGGTTCTGAATCAGCGAAAAGGCAAAAAATAATTACAAAACTTTGCGATAATGTTGTTTCAACCCGCTATTCTATGTCCGAACGATCATAATTAGTTTGTCAATTAAACTTTCGACTTGGCAATCGGCTATTGCAGTGGTAAATTAGTTGTGCGACCGTTCGGGGGACTGCACTGATACAGTTTTGGTCAATAACATAGCTTAAAATTACCGTAAATTCTATTTTTGCCGTTTTAAATGTACAGGGTGTTTCTTAACTACGGTACGAAACTTCAGAGGATGATACGTAGGGGTGTTTTAAGAAAAACAGTTTCTATGAACATATGTCCGGAGTTGCTTCGTTTCTGAGATAGAGGGCGTTGAAGTTTAAAAAAAAAAGGTCACAAATATCCTTAAACCGATTTGGTTGAAACTTGGTTCAGTTATTTGAAGTAATAAGGCGCCTATTTAGCCCTAACTAGGTTAAAATTATTAGGTCCAGGGGCGTCTCAGTGGGCACCACAGCAAATTAATATTGAAAAGAAAAAGTACGTCACTGCTTTTTTTTTTAGTTTTTTTTTATTTGTTTAGAATTGGCAACTACAAATACTATCTGGCTTCGTTTGCGAGAAAAAAATAAAAATCACTTTAACTCATTCTAAAAGCTATCCATGGACTACATAAAATAACAACCAAAAATTAAAATAAACAGTTTCGACCTTACAGTAAATGAGCAAAATGTTCACCTTCTGATAGAAATAAAGACTGCAATCGATTTGTCATTGATTGTTTGACACGTTCAAAAATACTTGGAGTATTCCTTATGACATTGCAAATTGTCAATTATCCGATTCCTCAAGTCATTTACATCTAGTACAGGAGTTTTATAAACAAGAGCCTTCAGATGACCCCATAAATAGAAATCTAGAGGATTAATATCAGGACTGCGAGTTGGCCAATTTTGAGGTCCTGCACGTCCAATCCAGCGATTAGGGTACAGAAGGTTTCTTTTTAAAACTTTCCAAACGGTTTTTGGGCTACAAGCTGCAGTGCAATCCTCCTGGTACTATTTGAAAAATCTTCTTCTATCGCATCAAGTATAGTTTCATCTAGTTCAGGCGTTGTTACAGTTTTTGGTCTTCCACTACCTGTATTTTTATTAATACTCCCAGTTTCACATAATCTTGCATGTAGCGTTCTTAAAGCTGGATTTATAAACTTGACGTCGTGCCGTTTGCGTCGGCAACGTGTCCGACGTTTGCGTCGTCCTCCGTAGATACAAAATTTGACCATTTATAAACTTGACGTTGGCTCTGACGTTCTGGTCAGAAAACAATAACATAACCTGTTTTTTTTCTGTTATTAAAATGTCAGTGTATTTCGAATGTCTTTGGTGTTTTTGGTATTTTGAAAATGGACTTAACGAACAACACAAGAATGGTTCAAAATGGCGTCAATTAGAATAATATTATTTACTAAATATCACGTGACAGACAAACACGATTTTGATTGGCTCTTGAAACCTGCTACGAGCGTTTCTACGACTCCGCGACGTAAAAGATAAAATTGGTTTATGTCTGGCGGCACGGAACGGCAGGCGCGACGCAGACGGCGAGACCGGCGGCATCTATAAATGACCTTATGGAATATTGTGCTTTTAATTTGAGACGGCAGACGCAGACGCATGACGCAAACGGAACGTCAAGTTTATAAATCCAGCTTAATGTTTTAGCACAACGACTACTCGGTTAGGATATCTGTCCTGGTAAATTATCCGTGCTTCTTCCGCATTTCCATTTGCTAATCCATAAATAAAGTGCATGCCAGCCATTTCAGCGTTAGTTAAATTATTCATGATGGAATCACTGCTAATTGACAACTCTGAATTTTACTTATAATATGACAATACTATCACTGTCAGCTGCTCTCCAAAGCAGGTAGGTAGGTACTTCATTTGGCCTTGGCAATAATTTGTTATAAATAGCAGATGTGGTAAGCCAAAAATGTGATAATAAATGTGAACCTATTGAAACCAGTCGTGCATTTTATCAGAAGGTGGACATTTTGCCATTTACTGTAAGGTCGAAACTGTTTATTTTTGGATGGATAGCTTTTAGAACGAGTTAAAGTGATTTTTATTTTTTTTTCTCGCAAACGAAGCCAGATATGAAAAAAACACAAGAGACCAAAAAGTTAGTATTTGTAGTTGCTTAATCTGAAAAAATAAGAAAACTTAAAAAAAGGCAGTGGCGTACTTTTTCTTCTCAATAATAATTGTATGTGGTGCCCACTGAGACGCCACTTAACCTAATATATTCAATCTAGTTGGGGCTAAATAAGCGCCTTACTACTTCAAATAACTGAACCAGATTTCAACCAAAAGATTATGAACGTTTTTTTTTTTTTTAATTCAATCTCAGAAACGAAGCAGCTCCGGACATATGTTCATAGGAACTTTTTTACTTAAAACGACCTTGCGTATCACCCTCTGAAGTTTCGTACCGTAGCTAGGAAACACTCTGTATAGTAAGAATCGTAGTTTATGTTTGGTTGCCTATCTTAAAGCCTGGAATTTTGAAGTTCTTTTTTATGGCAGGGTCGGCTTGCCGGACCTAGATCGGGTTACAGAGGCGATTTGAAAAGTAGAACAATTGATTTGATGGTGGTGCGTTTACGAGTAATCCACTATGACTTCCTGGGTTTACAAGTTACATGGGCGATTTAAAAAGTGGAACGGTCATTCGCTGGCAGTTCGCGGGTCATTAAAAATGCAAATTGATGTAGATAAATAATATAATACTGTCTGTGGTCTATTTGACACTGCGTCGGTACCTCCGACCTTTCCGCCCCTAAAAAGCCGCCTCTGCCAACAATTTTATTTTCAGCTTCGTGCTTTAAAAACCTAAAATAACCCTTTACCTGCCCCAAGCGTATTCAATTTAAAAAATTAATATTCATAGTTCTGGCAACTCTAAGTATGTTGTTATATGCAGAGACCAGCGAGCGATCTTTGTAACATAATAGAATAATAACGCTACTGGTTCAGTAGATAAAAGCTGGAAAAAACATGCGAATATGAATATGTTAGCCTGTCAGAGTGGACGATTGATCACCGGGACCGTACAATATAACCGGGCGAACTATAAACAACGATAAAAAGCTAGGAAAATATTCAGCATTTGGCATGGAAACTGTCGGCTCTTTCACTTCTTTTTTGGCTTTTTGACTTTGACGGAGCCTTTACAGAAATAATACCATCAGTGATAAAAGTATTTTTTATTGTTATTGTAAGTTAATGTTGTAAACGCTCTTCTTTACCATGTCAACAATTACTTTTTCTACTACTGTATAAATAAATTAACCTTCGGGCCCTAGCAACACGAAAGATCACGAAAGTAAACATTAGAGTTACCTGAATATTATACATTGCTAGCTACGAAAGTAGTATATTTCTAGCTACGAACGTACTACTTTCGGTACCAGGACAAAAAAACACGAATACTCATAGGAAATTTTTATTGTATTTATTCAAGCGAATTTTGGAAAAAAACTTAATAACAAAATGCTTATATTTATTGAAAAAACAAGTGGTATAATAACAATAATATAAAACTTAAATAATAATTATTTATTACCATTAAGGTTAATAGTGAAATTTGAACAGTTGGAAAAATAAATTGATGGATATTACAACTCGTTCTATTTATCACTCTTACGTCGTTAGATGGAATAAAAGTAGGAGTTCCATTTAAGATCTTTTTGGAAATTTCGAATCACCAATATATCCCTCCGCAACGGGCAAAGACCTCCAACCGCCATGTCTTTTCAAATCCAAAATGTCGACACCTGGAGCATTTGCGAGAAACGTAGCCGATGTTGTTCTAAACGAGTGACCAGTGTATTTATTTATGTCTTGAAGTTTCAAAAATTTGGCAATTTCTTTGGGAACATTCGAAATAGTGTGTTTTCCAATCACATGATTCACACACCTACCTCGTTCATAGCGATAGAACAAGCGTTCGTCTTGTGCCTTATTTATTATAAGTTTAATGTAATCTTGTAGTAACCTCACAAAAGAGACTGGGCCTCCATCATCGGTTATCACAAAACTTCTTTGAACCTTGTTCTTGCTCTGGAGGATTTTAACTATAGCTACATCATCCTTGATTTCGACGTCTTTCAACCTCATTTTATGGATCTCATCGGTGCGGCATGCCCTAGCTATTCCCATTACTGCTATTACTTTCATGGATAAATAGCTATGATTAGAAGCGTCAAGTAACAACTTTATTATTTCTTCTTTTCTGAAAATTTTAGATTTTTTAGCTTCGTAGCCATCGTTTTTTCTTTTAATAAATGAGTTTCTTAAACTGCGAAATATCTATATTTTTGTTCACAGAAACAGTAAATTTCAGCATGGAATATTGTGACCATAGGGACGGAGGTGATAAAGCTTCAGATTGCTCTAAGAAGTACGCTAACATCACATTTTTGTTAATTTGAGAAACGTTTTTATCCGCGAACCATTCCAGAAACAGTTTGTACGTTTGATAGTATCTATCTTTCAACCCCTCAGGTAACAGTGCCCACTCGGCCGCCTTCTGTAGTAAGTATTTACAATTAAAAACTAAACCCAGACTATAATTTGACCTATTTATTATAAATATTAAAGTACAGTTACTTATATTATTAAAATTAATGCTTGGCTAACCTAAAACAGTACGTTGAGATATTTCTCTTTGTAAAATAAGTTTTTAACTTTTTCGTATGTGCCCTCATAAAAACTCCTTGATTTTTGGGAACAAGGTTCACCATTGCCTTATTTGCGGCATTTTCAATGTCTGAGTCTTCTAAATCACTCATTTTTTACTTAATATTTGCCGCAGTTTTTGAGAACAAATTTTTTCGAATTCTTTTTGACATGAAAGGTGTAAATGGAACACAGGTAATAAAATGTTTGGTAAAATAAATTAAGTTTTTTATTATAAAACGCCCGTAGAAAAAATATTTTATTCCATTCGTTATGAAACAATGTCTTATAGTCACTCTGACGGGTTGTCCAACTCGGCTTCGCCTCGTAGGACAATTTTCACGTCGCGTGCCTGACAGACCCTTGTTTCGTAACTTGTTGTATAAATATCTACTTTCATTTAGTAATATGAATTTTACAGTTCTGTAAATCGTTTTGTAAGGGCATCTATTACAGCACTAGTGCTGTAATAGATGCCATTACAGCACTAGTGCTGTAATAGATGCCCTTACAAAACGATTTTTAATAGCAGGTGCATTTTTATTTTTAAAAATGCCTTTTGCCAAATATTTTTATTTATAGATGAAACTAGATAAAATTTTGTACAATATTCTTGTTGTAAATTCATATAACTACACTCGATGTTTTATTATAGATTAAAAAAAAGTTCCAATTTTAAAGAAGTGTGTAAAAAATTTTTGGAAATAAGCCTTGATTTGCTATCGTTTTGGGATAATAAGATTGCAAAAGAAGGTATTTATTTGGACAGCAACATATTATGAGGTGTTTTAAAACAAATGCTAAAAACTTGAGGAGGCGATTCCCTGTTTAAAGTAAAGGGTAGTTTGATATAAAACGTTGGGTTAAAAGTCAACCATTAGGGGGATATCGCGGTACAAAGATAGCGGTATAATAATGTTTCTATTTTTTACCTTAAAAACGAAAATCAATAGAATAATGAAATTCTGTGGAAGTAGGTATTACTACTATGAAAACACACTGTCTGCATATTTTTTCACTTTATTAAAATGAGTGGAAGGGGTTCAAACAGACTACCCTATCATTCTTGTTAACTAAATATAAAGAAAAACTTACCCAACGACTTGGAAAGAAATAAGTTTAGATAGCCTAGTTTACTTGGAAATTTTTTATTTTTTCTATGTAGATAAAAAAAGAGATTGTAATACTAGGTCTGATATAGCTTCAGTGAGTATCGAGGATGTATTGAGTGTTGTGTTTGTGAATTTAGAATAAAAGAAAATAAAATAATTATAATTGCTCTGAACCGACCGCCAACAGGTGACTTGGATATTTTTCTGGACAGGACTGAAGCATATTGTCAATGAGCTTGATAAATAATGAGGTAGTTTTTCTTGCTGGTGACTTTAATTTGGATTTTTTATCAACTGCCAGAAGAGTGCAGGATCTTTTATCATTAGTAAATTCACTTAATGTCAAACATGTCATAAATGAATACACAAGAATTACATCTGATACTAAAAAGTGTATTGAAAATATTATGACAGATTTTGATAGTGGGATGGTAGCAGACGTCCTGCACTCGCATATCTCGGATCATACTGCACAGAAATTAACGGTTAATATAGAAAACAAGGAGATTAAATTTGTAATAAGGAGAGATGCTGGCCATTTGGTTTCAACCAGAGCCATAAAACAAACATATATACATACATTAAATTTGTAAAGCAACGAAATTTTAATAAATTTAATAAAGAAAAATTTTTAAACTAATTAGAAAAACTAGATTGGCGATCTTTATACCATCGAACCGATGTTAGTAAACACACATTGGAACGAATTCATGAAATTGATTTTGAAGGATTTTAATAATTCTTTTCCAATGTGCAATACACCTTTTTAATAAAAGTAAATATAGGCAAAATGATCCAGAGATACGAGAGTGTAAGAGACAACTAGATAATGCATTATGCAATTTATTTAAAGAATTGTAAGAAAGGACACTATATGCACATAAATTACGTACATCTGACAATAAGACAAAAACTGCTTGAAATTTGCTAAGGGAGATACAGGGAAAAACAGCAAAATGCGATGTAAAAATAGAGGGAAACGCAACACAATTTGTAAATAATCTTAATAAATATTTAACTACCGCAGCTTTAAACTTGTTAACAAAGCTAGAAAATATGCCTTTTTCGACCAGTATAGAGCGTTGTCCTGAGACCATTCCTGTAAAATTGGTAAGTAGTCAGGAGATTTTAGAAATAGCTAATAAGCTTAAAAATAAATGTAGTAGCGGACATGATGAAATATCATCCTCTTTAATAAAGTGTGTTATTGGCACAATTGCAGCTCCACTTATTCACATAATTAGCAACTCACTAAAGTACGGATTGTTCCCTGATCAGTTAAAGTTTGCTTTGATGGTTCCAGCACCTAAAAAAAATAACGGAACGAATATCGCAAATTATCGTCCAATAAGTTTGCTCCCGACATTCTCAAAGATTTTCGAAAGTGTAGTTAGTGAGCGCATTATGGAGTATATGTCAACTCATGATCTTTTTAATGGAGTACAACACGGATACTTAAAGGGTAGATCAACGCAAACGGCGGTATTTGATTTTACAGAGCGCATTCTGATTCCTTTGGGAGTGTTCCTCGACCTGTCAAAAGCATACGATACCTTAAATTACAGTATTTTACTCCAGAAGTTGCAACTGTATGGCATTCGGGGAGCGGTCCTGAAATGGATTGGATCGTACCTGTTCGAGCGATGCCAGAGTATAGTAGTGGGCAGGGGTAAAGATCGGGTAGCATCTTATAAAGCTGAAATAAAGTTGGGAATTCCACAGGGAAGTATCTTTGGACCGATACTATTCATAATTTACATAAATGATATAACAGAGCTTCTCTTTGGTGATAACAACAGTTCC
Source organism: Polydrusus tereticollis (assembly GCA_963920685.1). NCBI lineage: Eukaryota > Metazoa > Arthropoda > Insecta > Coleoptera > Curculionidae > Polydrusus > Polydrusus tereticollis. The sequence goes on along the minus strand of OY987329.1, from coordinate 84,031,271 downwards.
ATTACAAATTATGCCGATGACACTAACTTCTTAATAACTTCCTTGAACTTATCTATCCTTAACACAAAGACCGACCAAATGATGATGCAAGCAAATGATTGGTTTACAAAAAATAAACTGATTCTAAACGCTTCAAAAACGAAGGCTATAATTTTTAAAACTAAAAGGTCCACATCAGAATTACCTGAAAGTATTCCACTTAACCCGGGAGAAATTAAATTAGCACAAACCACTAAATTTTTGGGAATGGTCCTGGACAATTCTTTATCATGGAACCACCATGTCCAATATGTACTTTGTAAGCTAAATAAAGTATGTTATACATTGCGTGTTTTGGCAAAATATTTAGACAATCAAACATCCAAAATGGTCTATTATGCGATGGGATTATTCTGTATGGAAACTGCGGAGAGGTGGAAAGATTATTCATATTGTCAAAAGAGGGCAATAAGAACTATTTTTGGTTACAATTTTGGAGAGGCCTGTAGAGGTAAATTTAAAGAACACGGGCTTATCACACTCTTAGCAGTTTACATACAGGAGTGCATCTTGTTCTTTTTTAAAAATAAATCACTATTCAGTAAGAGCGAACCACAAAGCATATATCCAAGTAGAACACTAAATTATAGTTTTCCCAAACATAGACTTACTATGTATGAAAGTGGTGCCTATTATAATTGTATTAAATTGTACAACAGCTTCCCTCTGGATATCAAGATATGTAATAATATTAGGAAAATTAAAAAAAAGGTATTTACTGTTTTAAAGGACATTTAGCCTTATAGCATAGAAGAATATTCCAATAAGACTACAAGTAGGTTAGGTTAGATTACAATTAGATAATGTTAATTTGCCTTTTTCTGTTTTTTGACACTATTTATTATTATTATTATATTATTATTATTATTTATTTCATTGAAAAGCAACTTTTTTTAAGAACGACTTAATTTCTGCATTAATAGAGGATAGGTTAGTTTCAAAAATGTTTGTTAATAAATTATTTTTAAAATGTGAATGATAGAAGAAAATTTAACAGCATTAGTACAATTAGACAGCGGCCAACTATGAAACATGTAATGCTTTACATTTTATTTTTTTTATTTCAAATTGGTAAGTTTTATGAAAAATATATAAGAGATAAAAGAAGTTTCTAAATGAACCGTGCTATTCAAATTTATTCTTTTCCAAGTCGTTGCGTAAGTTTTTCTTTGAATTTAATTAACAAGAATGGGGGTAATCTATTTCAACCCCTTCTACTTAAGTTAAGAAAGTGAAAAAATATGCAGAAAGTGTGTTTTCATAGTAGTAATACTTCCACAGAATTTCATTATTCTATCGCTTTTGGTTTCTAAGATAAAAAATGAAAACATTATTTTACCGCCATATTTGTACCGCGACATCTCCCTAATGGTTGACTTTTGACCCAACGTTTATACAGGGTGTTTCAGAATAAGATGCTAATCCTTAACGGTGTGAATCCTTAGGTGATTTTAAGAAGAGAAGTTCAAATTAACATATATCCTTAACCTATCAACTTTCGAACTACAAGGCGTTAAAGTTTTAAGAAAAAAATCGTTTTTCTATCATAACTTTAACAACTTTCTAGCTATTTTTATGAGCTTTTCACACATGGCCTCTAAGCATCAATAGCCATTTTTTGGTGTAGAAAAATTTTGATATTATTGAACCAGTGGCGTCCTGAAAGGGTTTGGCCTAGACATTTTGGAAAAATATTATGTACGCCACTGCTTTTTCTCAAGATAAAAATTATTTTTAAAATACCCATTCATTTTAGGCCAAATTTAATATCTTGCCTTTTTATCGTCCGACAAACAGTTTCCGACAAAAAAAATAAAAAGCATTAAATGCGCATTCGCACTGGTTTATTTTTTAACATTAAATTAAAACAACTAACATTAAATAACGTGTGAACAAAAACGAAAATAATTTAGATTAGGTGTTGAAAGTGGCCACCACCTGCAAGAATGCATGCTTCAGCTCTTCTCCTCATTGAGTCTCGTACCCTTTGAAAAATTCCTGGAGTATTCCTGATAGTGTCGAAACAAACTATTATGCGGTTTCTCAACTCCTCTTCAGTATTTATTGGGATGCTGTAAACCAACGTTTTCAGATGTCCCCACAGGAAAAAATCTAGACTGTTTAGATCAGGGGATCTAGGTGGTCACGATTGTGTTCCTCTGCGCCCTATCCATCGATTACTATAATGTTGATTTAAAAACTCTCCTGCTAAGAGACTGAAATGGGCAGGTGCACCAACGTGCATAAACCACATACGATGTCGGGTTAAAATAGGGACGTCGTCTAGCAAATTTGGTAAAGTGTGTTCAAGAAATTGGCGATAATTGATTCCGTTCAATCTGGCTGGTAAAAAATAAGGCCCAATTAAATAATCACCAATAATTCCAGCCCAAACATTTACAGAAAATTGCTCTTGGTGGTGGGATTCCGTAATGACATGTGGGTTTTCTTCTGCCCAGAAGTGATTGTTATGAAAATTTTTTATGGCGTTCCTGGAAAAATTAGCTTCGTCCGTGAACAAAATTCTGGCATCAAATTGGGGATTTTCGGTAACCATTTGAATAAACCATTGGCAGACATTGATGCGTAATAGAAAATCCCTAGGAAGTAGGGTCGGGACCCGTTGAATATGGTACGGATATAACAAATAACTTTGAAGAATTCTCCAGACTAGGACATGAGTAATATTTAAAATATTCCCAATTTTTCTGGTACTTATATTAGGGTTTTGTTCCACTAAATTTAAAACAGCTTCTTCGGTTTCCGGTGTTTGTGTAGTTTGGTGTGCCCCTTTTAAGTAGTTTTTTGTTTCAAAAGATCCCGTTTCACATAACTTTCTGTGAGTTCCTGAAATCGTTCGTGCATCCGGAACTATTCTATTTAGATAACGCTCTTGCCGTCAGCAAGCCCGTACAGGTAATGCATATCCGCAAACTCGACATTTGTAAAATTTACCATGATACTTATACGTTTAAAAAGTATTACGTTTTTAAAATTTAAGTTAAGTGGAAAGCCGTGTACATAAATAAATAGCTGTCAAAACTATTTGGCATTAATTATTTTGTTATTGTCATTGTTTCCTTAACAAAGTTCAAAGCCTACTTGTCAGAAACCATAGGCACATAGCGAATGCGCATTTAATGCTTTTTATTTTTTTTGCCGGAAACTGTTTGTCGGACGATAAAAAGGCAAGATATTAAATTTGGCCTAAAAGAAATGAGTATTTTAAAAATAATTTTTATCTTGAGAAAAAGCAGTGGCGTACATAATATTTTTCCAAAATGTCTAGTTCACACCCTTTCAGGACGCCACTGGTTAAAATTTTTTAAATTTTTCTACACCAAAAAATGGCTATTGATGCTTAGAGGGCATTTGTGAAAAATTCATAAAAATAGCTAGAAAGTTGTTAAAGTTATGATAAAAAAAACGATTTTTTTCTTAAAACTTTAACACCCTGTAGTTCGAAAGTTGATAGGTTAGGGATATATTATGTTAATTTGAACTTTTCTTCTTAAAATCACCTAAGGGTTCACACCGTTAAGGATCAGCATCTTATTCTGAAACAATCAAATTACCCTTTATTCTAAACAAGGAATTGCCCTCTTAAGTTTTACGCATTTGTTCTGAAACACCCTGTATGAGTCAACGTATACATCAGTTTTTAAACAATTATCCAGAAAATTATAAAAGTGGCATTTTTAGAGGAAATGTGGATATTTTCAATTGAACATGGATCAAAATCTTAGCGAAAAGAATCTCTAAAAAGCGTTAAAAGGAGATGTAGTCAGGTTCATTATTTTGCTATCCGGTTCTTCAACAGGATCTGTTCCAGGTGCAAGTCTATTTTTTCTTTCAGAATGAAAAGTTTGGATATGGTAACATGAACTGTAAGATGTTTAAGAAATGACTAAAAGAGTGGTTGATTGGAAATATTGGACGATTCTTCTTTAATGGTATTAGACAATTCATATTATCAATTAAGATTTTTAAATAAACTATTATGGCCACAAAGTGATAATTATGAGTAGTGGCTTAAAAAACAGAATCAAAATGCCTCACCAAACAACGTATGTATCAAAAGTTTTCGGAATCTATTTCTGTTGCAGTATAGAAAAAACAATTCATCGTTTTGAAATACTATATTATTGGCACTTAAAACATTATATTTGGTTAACAGAAAACACAAACCAAATTATATATAAAGGTCCATTACCTTCAATAGCGCGACATTTTCTTTAACTTGTCGCATTATATTCTGGACAGCCATTTTTTTAATTTTTATTCTGCTTCATAACACGTGTTTATTTTCGGCTTTCCAACTGTCGTAATCCTTTCTGCTCAATATTGTCCAATAGTTTTCAATTGATCATGCTTGAGGAACGTTTGTCATTTTTTGGTACGAATAGGATATTGTGAGCAGCTAACCGATTTCTGGTTGTTCTAGCATAGTGACAGGAGGCTAGATCAGGCCCAAGAATGATTTGATCATTATGATAATGCACATTAGGAAATCAACGAATTTCGGAACACACCTTTCGATATAATGATTTGCATTCAACGCTTCACTCATGACATATCCGACATAACGACGAGAAATGCCTGCCTCTAATATGTCGCTTCAAACCACAACTTTATCCTTAAATTTTGTTTTTAATGGTTGCAATATTTAAGCCCATCTCTCAACTAACGGTCATGTGACAAAACCCAAATTTGCTACCCAATTGTGGATACCATATTCCCAATCGATCTATTGCAACTTGCACCAACCTGTTTGATTGGACATTAATTAAAGCCCTATTCTATCCACTTTTAGAAAGATTTAAACATTGTATTATACATTAATTTATAGCTTTATATATAATTGAAACAGATATTTTGTCCTCTAAATACAGGGTGTTTTAGAAGTACGATACGTAATTTAAGGGGGTGATTCCTCGTGATATTTTAAGAGGAAAAGCTCATATGAACATGTATCCGGAGTTGCCCCGTTTTTGATATACTGTTGAAGTATTTTTTAAAAAATCGTTTTTTTATTATTTCCTTAAATATCCTTTTCTCAAATTTATTGAAATTTGGCACCATTATTCAAAATGCTAAGGAGCTTAATAACTAGCCCTAACTAGACTAAATTTATTAAGTCCAGTGGCGTCCAGGGGAGCACCTTGGAGGAAAAATAAAAGCCACTTTATCGCATGTACCTAAAATGATACAAAAAAAATGCAACAGTTAATCAAAGCAAATGTTGAAAAGGGCCACTTTCTGATAAAACGCACTATTGCGGTCGTCTCACCATTGATTCCCTTACACGTTTAATAATGCCTGCATTATTTCGTACCGCATTGCAACTTTTAAATTTGCGAATTCTTAAGTCGTTTTCATCTAGTACAGGCGCCTTGTTTACAAGAGACTTTAGGTGACTTTATAAATAATACAATAAATAGTAAGAGAATACTACTTGGCAAGTGGTAATCATAATATGACATATAAATCTTTCCCGGTAGTTTCTGCAATCTGAGTCTGTATTTTAGTACTAACAGTGTTAGTCAAAATACGCCAAATTGTGCTATTTAATTCAGCGCTCGTTGGGGCATGTAGCCCAGAGAATAGCTGTTTTAGCATAATTTGGTTAATCCTTATTGTATAAGGTCTCAGCAAGTGGCTAGAGAACAAAGGTCTAACATGTATACATATTTATATGTCATATTACAAATAATAGTCTTCTAGAGAATTCAAGTCGGGACTGCGAGCTGGCCAACCTTGAGGATCTGCGCGTCGAATCCAGCAATTAGAAAAATTGTTGTTGAGGTATTGACTAGCAACTAGGCCAAAATTAGCTTGGGCACCGTCGTGCATAAACCACATATTAGTTCTTATTTGTAGAGTTACGTCTTCAAACAGAGCATCAAGTTCTTCAGATAGAAACTGCATATAGAAGTTTCCATTCAATTGAAGTGATAAAAAGTATGGTCCAATAAGATAGTCGCCAATGATCCCTGCCCATACATTCACCGAAAAATGTTGCTGAAAACGACCTTCTCTAATTTTATGAGGATTATCGTCCCCCCAAAATGTTCGTTATGAAAATTCATAATGGCTTTGTACTGTATGCAGCAACTACCTACTAAAATCAAACCTTGACTGAAAATCACAGAGAAGCAGAGCTTGCACGCGTTGAATATGGTATGGGTATAGTTGATAAAGATGAAAAACAGTTGATGCACTTGTTTGCAGTTGCACTGCTACCTTCCTGGCGCTAGTTGAAGGATCATCTCTTGAAGTATCGCCTCTTTTAACTCAGGGGTGGTTACTGTTGCAGGTCTGCCAGGAAGTTCCGTTTTACGTTTAAAACTCCCAGTCTCACTTAATCTTGCATGGAGCTGTCTAAACGTTTTGGCACACGGAGCAGTACTTTGTTTGGATAACGTTCCTGATAAATTCGCCGAGCTTCTTTAGCATTTCCATTTGCTAGACCATAATTGAAATGCATCTGGGCCATTGCAGCGTTAGTAGAGTTATTTATTTTTGACTTGTTATTGACAAAACAGGTAAATTAGACATAAAAATTTACAGTCCTTTACAAAGATGCAACCGGGGAGGACATTGAAAATGCCGAAGCAGAGTGCAACGCTTGTGACTATTGTGAGATTTGTGATCTGCGAAAACTCAAAGATTTGAATGTTATATTTAGGTAGCTGATATAAGGTTTATTGATTCATAATATAAAAAAATAGTAAAATAAAGGTTATAAACTCTAACGCGCCTCTAAGGTATGGTTTGGCTGGAGCAGTCAGCGGCCGCGGCTGGCGTTCGCGATTGGTAGCTCGGTACTGGTTTAATGCGATTTGTATGTACACGGTTTCACTGCCGCAGCTCAGCGACACAGAGTTCGCAGTCAATTGCAGTGGCTGCGTTCGGACTGCTAGAGAGACCAGTCCAGCCGTGATCGCTCAGCAGAATGCCACCGTTTTCGGCAATTGCTAACGAGTGTTTGATAGAGGAGGTTCAAAAGTACCCCCCTTTATACAACTATGAGAACGAAAATTACAAAAATGTTGTAATGAAAGAAAATGCATGAAAAAAAGTGGCAGCAAGTGTAGCGAAGAACGGTAAAGTGTACAAAACCATTCTGTTTATTTTTCAGCATTACATTACAAAGCTTATAATTAGGGTAGACTGGGGCAACTGCGAAGCCCTTTTTAATAGTTCAAGTTTATTTCCTTCCTACTTCAAATATACAATATTTATAAAAGTGTCTTTGTAAGAAAGTAATAGTTTAATATGTTTACTTTTAATACTGCATAGGGCACTCATGAATTATTTACCGAAATTTTACAGTTCAGTACCCCAAAAAGGGAAAGTGTAAAATCGGAATACAATTTCCATGCATGTTCGCAGAAGTGGTAATGGGAAAGTGTAAATGAAGTTTATATCTCCCATGCCAATTTTTCTTTTCACAGACTTAAAAAAAAATAAAAATCTGGGAAGTTATGAATTTTTTATTGTTGGGAAATAGTTAGCCAAGCAAATCATAAAAACGAAAAATTAAAAGGTACCTACCTCTGAAAAATAATAAGTAATCCAAAATAACCCTAAAAAAATTCCTAATAACAAGAATAATATTTTTATAAACGTATTTATCCGTTCAAAACCCAGTGTTTGGCTTTAATCTCTAAAACAGTAGGAGTTATTCCCTAGGAGAAACTAAAACAGAAATAAAAATTAAAGTTTAAAAATTCGAATAATTTTATGGAACTTGTTAAATATTGTATCCCGCAAATTTCACATTAAAATGAAAACCTCCTCGGCGTGTTACTACCGGTTCAGGTAAACGAGTCACTATATCGTCTAGCTATACTACACATTGACATCATCGGTGAGTGGCCATAAAAAAATTGTATTTTAGATTTCTAGTAAACTTGATTTCAAAGCCGTTGTCAACAGTATTTACCTGGCCAATAAAATGTTTCTTTGCTTTTGGTAATGTGTATTTAACCAGTACCCAGTCTTCAATGGAAATATTGTCTTTGTTTATTTCAGGAATCTGATCTTCGCAATCCGATTCTAAAGTGAAACTTTGATCCGATTCCATAAAAGGTACACTTTCATAATCTGATTCACTGGAGCTGGATTCAAATTGATACGGACTTGACCGACTTTGTTTATTCTTTCGGTCAATTTTCATAGCTGGTTTAGATATAGTAGATGAACTTGTAGAGATTTTTGACTGACTACTTGCGATAGTACCTGCAATGGTTTGGCCACCTTGAATTAAGCGCTTTCGTTTCCTTGGATTAGAAGAAGGACTCTGTCGGAGCGAATCAAGTAGTAGATCATCAAAACTGATGTGTGAAGTCTCATCTAAATTGTAAATACATTCAGGACGATCCTGAAGACCCAACTCCAATATAGCCTTTTCCAATAAAACAAAATATTGGTCTATTATGAATGGGTCCGTAGATTTCTTTCTGCAGTACTCTAAGCTTTGTGGTTTCTTCATACTCAAAGAGTGACGTTGTTTAAACTTTATTAGCCAGTCTGTGCCTGGCATATTGTTCTTAAAAGGATTGGGAATATTATTTAAAGTTACAAAGTCCCGAACTTTTTCTTGAAGCTCTCTCGAAGTTAATCAATATCCCCACTTCTCCATTGTTTTTATATTTTCGGCCAGTTGACACTTATCTTGCCAAGAAAGTATTGGAGGTCGGCCCTGTGTCTTGCTTTTTTCGCCACGGCGGCCAGTTATCCTACAGTAGATTGTAATGTATGGGATTCTGAATTCAGTACTAGCCATCGACATGGTTAATTGACCTTGATTGACGGCATTTACTGCAGCATTTAATTGCTCCTCCCCATAGGCAGCCCTATCGGACTTTCTTTTATAATTTCGTACCATGACGGCAACTCTCTGTAAATAATAAAAGCTTTAAGTGTCAGTGCCAATGAACTTTAGCATTCCCAGGAAAATGGGGCAAGTCAGGCAAGTGTAAACTAACCTTTACACTTTCCCCATTACAACTTTCACACATGGGGCATGTGAGCATGCACATTATGTTTTTTATGGGTGCAAACCTGTTCGTGAGTAAAAGCCGCTTTTAGATTTGGTCGGTATATAGGATTTTAAAGCTACAATTGACTAAACATAAGAAAATGCAATACAACTAAAAGTATATTATAAGTTTTTACCTTCGACCAATTTTTTATGGAGATATCACACACTATTCAACGGACCGATTCGGAGGTTATGTTACAAATGACTACTCAGAAAGAAAAAAACACCTGGTAACTCACCGGGAGTAGATAATTCAATAGCGCTAACCACAAAACAGATAAGAGGTTAGAAATGCGAACTACGTAGAAAACCAGAGAAACAAAGATTCAAGTTGGCCACCAGTCCACCCCGAGCGCTACGGTAGGAAATTTATTGCGGGTGGCGGGTAGTTTAAATAACTCGTTTTCAAATTACTGGTTTACTGTTCAAACAATATTTCAGATTTTTAAAGACGTTTTATCGCTTTTTGAGTTAATTCACTCTAAAATACCATGTATTCACTAAATTTCACAATTTAATGAATGTGTGTATTTTATATCAAATTATACCAAAAAGTCAATAAAAGTCATTAAAAACCAAATATTGTTGTTATAATAATATATGAATGTCGATTTAAATAACAAACAAAGCTTATGAAGAAAAATTCAAAATTTATTTAAACTTTACCATAAAACATAATGTGAACAAATTCTGACAAAAATTGGTATCGAAACAATAGAAATACTTTATAGGTACATTCTGTAAAAAATAAACCAAAAATGTAACTAATAACAGCGACGTGACTAAAATGGTTCCAAGTGTTTAATGAACCAGGGTTTGCTCGAGGCAAATAGGTGAATTCTTGACATTTGAGCGTTGTCCCAAAAAAAAATGTTTGCTTCATATCAAGCCCAGGTCTTCTAGTTACTCTACTGACTATTAATACAAAATAGCAATCTCGTAGCCAGATGCATGATGTCTTAGCCAGGTGTAGGTCAAATGTTGCAGCCAGAGTTAAATTGTCACAGTATTTGGGCTTGATAAGGTGTCCATGCAACAGAAAAAAATGCTAATGATTATTACCAAAATGACTAACAGACTGAACAAAACATAATTTTTTAATCAAGTACTAAGAAACTGAAAGCAGTGAAAAAAAAATTCGATAATATAAAGTGGAATGTGTACATGTGTCAAAAGTAGAAGGGATACATTTATAAGAGGACCAAACAGAATGTTTTAGACTGCCAGTAAAAAAAAATTGAACTGCCATAGTTCTACAGAGAATGTGGAAGTGATCCTAAAACATCAGGTGGTAAAAGCTCAGGGACAGTTTGAGAACAGCATTCCAATTAAGTCTTTTTCAAACTGAGTTCTAAAATTGACAAACATTGAAATGAGTTTCACAAATCCTGAAGTTTTTGCACTCGATGTCAGGATTAATATTACATTTATTCTTCCACACTCTTAGTCTTTTATCATCAGTAAGGGGAAATGTATAGAAAAATGGTTATTGACACAGTTAGGGTCAGATGAAGATCTAAATGCACTCTTGCAACCGGGATATTTACAGTAAAACTTGATATTGGTTATTGAATGGGCGACACAGGCCATCATAAATACTGATATAGGCGAATAAGGAGCATACACTTAAATATAACAAAAAGTATTAAATGGCAAAGAACAAAATGAAAAACTTACACGAGGCTAAACATTAAAACTCCTTCAGCATGACTTATCATACAGTTCTATTTGCATTCGCTTGGGCTGTGGATATGTACCTCTTCTATAAACTATGGTTGGTAGACCTTTTTGAAGAGTATGCTAAAAATATTAGAAAATTAATTTGAAAATTCAGCAAACCTAACCTTCAAGGCGTAAATTTTACATTTAGGTTACATACCTGTGATATAAGGTCGCGTAACAATCCTAAAATTCTTCAAAACTCGTAAAACGGCCTGTAAAGGATTAAAACGGTAATTATGATATAAAAATTAAAAAAAAAATCAAGTTCTTAACAACAATTCGTTCGGGGTTCACATTTTACAAAATTGACAGAACTTCTCTTCTTCTTCTTCTTTTATCCAAAAAACGGATAATAAAGCCCTCCAGTTAGTTGGCGTAATATATATTGCGTTTTTAACAAGGTCTGTCTCTTTTTATAGGTAATATTATGAGAGAGAGAGATAGTCGACAGATTAATATGCAAGTCTGATTTGACAAGGAGTACATGGTAGTGACCGTTCGAAGAGCCCTCTGGTGGACTGGTGGCCCACTAGGTTTTGTAACGGTTTTCTTGTTGCGAAGTTCCCCATATTAGTTTCACCCATGTGGCGCTAACGTATAGTTAGTTGCCTCGAACCACACAGACAAGTAAACTTTCAATATTGCCTGATTGGCGCTCTGATTTTCCACTTACCCCATTTTTACACTTGCCTATACCATATTCAAATCCAAGATTATGCATACGAAGGAAATATTGATCAGTACTTAATGACAACCGTAACCATTTTATTCGGTGTGACGTCAGGGACAAATGCAACACAAGAATTTTGTTGAATTCCGTACCCATACTAACGTGCCCGTGCGATATTATAAACATTTTCAATGTTAAAATGCACGCCACTGACTTTTTTCTAATTTTTATATTTTTTTCGGATATACCAACTAATGATACAATTTTAAAATGCTTTGATACTTTGACGTCTTAATCAAATTGATTTGTTTACTTGGTATGCTGCAGCTTTGATTTAAATATGGTACCTATATTATAAATTTAAGTGTTAATATGACGTTTGTCGAAATGGAGGAATTTGGGCTAACATCTCCTTTTCGTCTTCTTCCTCCAACAACAGCAGGCAACTAATGTTATCGGCGTTCATTATAAGTCATACATAAGCGCTTTCACTACGAAATACGAATATGATCTAAAGCGCGCTCCAGCCGCGCCAGCCGAACCACCCTGCTCCAGCGAAACCATACGATTATTCTCGACTTGGTCTGATCCCGATCATTTAACTCGGTGTGACGTCAGGGACAAATGCAACACAAGAATTTCGAATTCCGTACCCATACTACGTGCCCGTGCGATAATATAAACATTTTCAATGTTAAAACTTACCTTTGCCTCATGTTTTAAATTACTTTAAAATAGGTATTTTTTTTGTGCATGCAATAAAGTGGTTTTTATGATTACCCTCAAAAACAAAGCAAGATACGAAACAATTTTAGGAACAAATTAGTTGGTAAATCCGAAAAAAAATACCAAAATTAGAAAAAAGTTAGTGGCGTACACTTTTTCGTCAATAATATTTGTTAAGGTGCTCCCCGGGATGCGACTAGACTTAATAAATTTAATCTAGTTAGGGCTAATTAAGGCCCTTATCATTATGAATAATAGTACCAAATTTTAATAGAATCAGGAAAGGGATATTTAAAAAAATTATAAAAAAACGTATTTTCTTAAACCTTAACACCCTGTATATCAAAAACAGGGAAACTCTGGACACATGTTGATATGAACTTCTTCTCTTATAATATCATAAGGAATCACTCCCTTAAGTTACGTACCGTAGTTCTAAAAAACTCGGTATGTTTACTATCTCACGTTTTTGCACCCGTCCACATAAATTTTAAGTTTATTTAGACTTTAATACCAAACATCAAAATATTTCCGAAAACTTTTGTTTCATACGTTAATCCTGAAATCCGAAGTTCTTTCAACGACAAAATCTCTTAAAAAACTACGCAACTACCGAACTGACATACGTTTAAAGAAGTGGTAGTGGTACTGGTCCTACTTATATTGTTGATGCATTTGTCTAAAATGCTTGTATGCCATGCAGAAAATCAGAAAGAAACATGAGTCAGGAAGGAACATGAGTCAGTTGGAACTTAGAAAAGACGTTTGCCAGGGGTTGTGTGTTTTACTACTAATAACTACCGAGAAAATACATATTATTATCATTTTATGCAGCTGTATGACGATTTACAAAATACGGCAATAATAATTGGGAAGCAGCTGAGAGTGAATCTTGTGTTTCCGATAATGTTTGCTATGACAGTACTAATCGGTGGATTATCCCAGTGCCAACCGGAATGAGAAGAAGTCGTGCGCTACCACATTGTGATTCAAAAGGTCGTACAATGTGCTAAATGCAATTTAGGATTTTATGTAGCTTGTTTTAAGCCTTGTCACACAAATCTAGAGGATTACATGGTTTTTCCACTTATATTCTTATTCTGCGTTTAGTGGTTCGAATATGTTAACCTACCTGCCTTCGTTTACGCGGGATTAGCTTATTTGACTTTACCAGAAATCCTATAGTTTTTTTTCATTGATTGTTGATCACAATAGTCTATTAAAGTAGAAGTTATTTACAGCATATTTAATTTAGTTTTTCTATTACATTAATCAATATATTTGTAATATTTCTATTTTACACATAATTTAGAAAAAACGTTATGTCATTGCAACACTTTTAGTTTAGCGTTTGAATTAATTTGTGGCTAGTTCATGATTTAAATATACCTAATATTCAGATTAGACTAATTTATATTAAATTACTTAATCATAAATACGACACCTCTATAATTACTTAGCTCACCAGTAAACTAATAAAACTATTTCTTCTTCGGATGTTAAAATACTAAATAGATGTGCATTGCTGTTTACGTTTATGTCTAAAACCATACCTATATAACCATAGTGGTTGAATAAGAGCTTTTATAATAACACACCTATATAAGCTTTGGGCCTCTTAATAATTTTCTGACCCTTCTTCGCGTACAAAAACTAAGATATCGATATCATCTTAAAGAAATTGGTTCAGTAAGCATGTAGCGCTTTTGACAGGTTGAGATAAGTGACCTAAAATAATCATCTTTCTGCCCACGCTTGTATGTCTTGTTCCCAGACTGTTTTGTCATTTGATTGTGTTGTTTGTGGTGCGAGATGACTTTAAAATAAAATTGAGGTATATCAGTGGCGTAATGAGGGGTGAGGGCCTTGGGCCATAGAAAATGTAGAAACTAAGCTGAACTCCTAAGCTACCTAACCAGTTTTCCCTTCTTTGTGAGCCCAGCTCCAAGTATGTTAAACTAAAATACACAAACATTTTTTGATAATTTTATTAAAAATTTCTCAAAAATTCTCGCCTGCAGCGCGGTTTTGTTTTATCTTTCTACTGCTACTTTCAACGAAAACGTCTTTTGAAATTAATATTCATTAGGTCCAATTTAAAGAGCGGTAAAAGATGTACGAAGGAACTAACCATTTTATCGTTATTTGCACAGTCCTGTGGTAAGTATCTCAAATTTAAATACGAAAATAATGATTGACAATAGTTTCGTTCTGCGCCAAGAAAAATGCCTTTTTAAAAAAAGATTACTTTATTAAAAATTATACAAGAGCGTTGTAACCGACAAGATAAATCTAAATCTATTCCTGCAAACTACTTATATTTATAACATTCGGGGAAGAGGAGGATAGCGTTGCTTTGTCAGCAGTTCCCACGAGAAACAGTACAGATCTCAAGATGTAACACCTCCCGTTTTAGATGGGCATATAAACTTCCCTAAAAGTTTCTATGGCCTAAAATTAAATTTATTTAAATAACAATATTTTCACTTGTTGTTTCTTTCTTTTTAGCACAAAATATAGGCCGTAGATACTTAAACAAAATACATACAATAATACATATAATTACTATATAAAGCAAAATAGTCCAAAAACTAGTTTTATTGTAATAAACTGGATTTTCTAGCATTTTTAAATTTTCAATCCTTTGACTTTTTACTTCATTTTGCAGAGTATCCAATTTATTGAAATTGATATTACTAAGGCTACTTAATTTTAGATTATTATAAATCGCTTTTTCTGAAAAATTAAACTTAATACTAGGCAATGGTATATTATGAAAATTTCTCTTAATATTACGATAAGATTTTATTACAATGTCGGCAATTTTTAAGCTACACGGAAAATTAATTTCGGCTAAATATGTGCCGTTTAGAAATATATTTTCTTTTTCACTCGCGCACTGTTGCACTGCCGTAAGGTCTTTACCAGTAATCACTATCCACTTTCCTTCATCTACGTGTTGCACTTGAACACTGTCGATTTTTACAGGGATCGGATTACAATTTGATATGTTATGTTGATAAGTCAATAATTGAATTTCACAAGGCAAATTATCATAAAAGTTTTCAGTGTGAATATGTTTGCATAAGTATTCATTATCGAAGATTTTATTACATGGTAAATTTGAATATCCAAAATTTCCTTCATTGATTATTAAATATTGAAAATTGGGAATAATCATTTTAAAATGATGTTCTGTAGGCGTTGGCAATGGAAACAGATTAAATAGATTATAATTTTCTTTTTCTACAAGGGGTACTTCGATTATGAACACTATTTCATTACCCTTTGAATAGCTTTTTATATCTAATATATTTTCGAAGATTAAAATATTTTCGGGAATTGCTTCAAATGGCAATTTTTCAGATGATAATTTATTGTTTATTAGTACAAGCTCTTCAAGGAGTTCTGATGGTTTAACAATATTATTATGAAAATTATTTAATTTAGCAAATGATACAGCCACTTCGATTTGGTCAAGTATATCATAAATATTTTGATACATCATTGTAATTTGAGTCAAAACCATTTGTATTCTAAAATACTCGCGTGAGTTGGCCATTTCGATTTTTATATTATTAACCAGTTCGGTTGTTGTATCGATAAGCTCTTTTAATATTATTTGATTATGTGAAATATTTTTTGCAATTTCCTCGAAATTGTCAATTGTTTTGTGTAGAAGGGATAGTTGTTTGTCTGTTGAGACTTTTATATTATTTTGATTTCTTTTAAGCGTATCAATTTCGGCGTCATAACGTCTAGCGTCGTCTTGATCTAGGTTACCAGTAAGACTTTTAACAATACTGCCTAATCCGTCAATTAAACCACGTTTTTGTCGTTTAAAAGAATTTGCAGGTAAAAGTTGGCTAATCTGATTAATTATTTTGTTTTGTAAATTATCGGTTAAAATATAAGAGTTATAATATTCACCTTTAAAACCTGTATTGTTGACTAAACTACGCTTGAGATTTTTATATTGGGTACTTAGGATATTGAATTCTTTGATTATATTTTCGATATTAAAAATTTGAATGAATGTCCAATGATTTATTACTTTCTGGGCGTTGCCTAGCTTATACGGTAGTATGCCTGGGTTTTGGTTTAAGTCATTGTACTTGGGGGTGTTTTGGGTATGTCCTGTTGCACAGGCGTATCTGTAACAAGAGGTCGTTTAAGTTCTTTTATATGAATAACTTCTGTTTTCTTAGGATTTTTATTGTCTTGTATCTTTACACGGTTATGTTCTAGAATTTGGATGATTTTGAAGGGTCCTTTAAATTTTGGTTGATTTTTGGAAGATCGTTCTGCTTGTTTTTTATAAACTTTTTGGTTAATTTTAAACTGATATTGTTTATCACCTTGTGTATTTCTTTTTGTTAACATTTGGTCTTTTTGTTTGTCAGTCTCACCTTTTGCATTTTCATATAAAGCACTAACTTTATTTTTATGTGACGAAACATAATCTGAGTAAAATGTAGTGGAAATTAAATCAAAGGGATCACGAGAGTTTGTGTGTCCTAAAATTAGTTCGTGAGGTGAAAATTTCGTTGCTGAGTGTATTGAACTGTTATAGGCTATAATAGCATAAGGTATTAATTCCGAAATTGGTTTTTGCGAATCTTTTTCTCTAAGAAGTCGAAGGTGTTCGATTATTGTCGAATGAAATCGTTCTACTGGGGAATTTGATTCATGGTGACTAGGGGTTATAAAATGTACATTTATTTTTTGTGCCTTTAATAGTTCCTTAATCAATTCGTTATTAAATTCACTTCCGTTATCGGTCGTAATTGTTTCGGGACAACCAAAGAAGGAGAAAAATTGAACTAATTTATCACAAGCTGATTTTGCGTTTTTATCGTACGCTAAAGCTTGTCCAAATTTTGAAAATTTATCGATAATCGTTAAGAAATTTTGTTTTTCAAATATAAAGGTGTCTATATGAATAATTTCGAATGGTTTTGATGGTGTTTCGGTTCTTACTAGTGGAACATAAGCTTTTTGTCTACTATATTTTTGAGTTTGACACGAAACACAATCATTAATGTATTGGTTTACATCTTCTTTCATTTTTGGCCAATAATAGTTTATTTTAAGCCTATCGTACGTTTCGGTTATTCCACGATGGTTAGTTTTCGATTCATGTTGGTGTTTAATCAAAAGAATCTTTTCGTCATTATCAGAAATATTATTGACTAGTTTTGTACATCTTATTATTTTAGGGCGTTTAAAATATTTTATATACGTATTAGTAAATATAGGTATCAGATCTTGATTGTGGAAATAAACATATACGGGTTTGTCGTCATGGGGCAAATAGTCACGAATAAATTCAAATATTAAATTCTGATTATCGGGAATCTCGCAATTATTTATAGCATGTTTTCCAAATTGTTCGAAAGTAACTTTTATTTTTAAATGAGGGTTCTTCTTTAACAAAAATTGGCGTGATTTATTATTTATTATCTCATCAAGTGTCGTCATAACGGATTCGGTCTCACTATTCTGATTACTGTGAACAGTGTTATCAGAGTCAGGCGGCTTTAAAGTGATATCTGATATTATGTTAATTCTAGGTATATCATTGTCTGTGGGAATAGTGTTTTCGCGAGAAGTAGAAGGTTGCTGAGTAGGGTTTTCCGATAAGTTTCGCATATAATCTAAAATTTCTTTATCTACATCTCCGGGATTATTGATTGTTGATTCATTTTCGTACATATTAAGTTGAATTCTGGATAGTGCGTCTGCGACTTTATTTTGTGTTCCTTTACGGTGTCTTATTTTATAGTCATACTCTTCAAGTCGTAGTCTCCACCTAACTAATTTTGAATTTGGTTCTTTTAGATTAAAAAGCCATACGAGTGGGCGATGGTCTGTATAGATAATGAACTTACGGCCAAAAATATATGGGCGAAATATTTTACATGCATAAACGATTGATAGTAATTCTTTTTCGATTGTGGAGTATCGGGTTTCTGATTCATTTAAAGTTCGACTAATGTAAGCTATTGGTTTATCGTTAGGAATTGTTCCTTGGCTGATCACAGCTCCAATAGCAAAGTTGCTAGCGTCTGTCGTTACGATAAAAGTTTTCGAGAAGTCCGGGTATTGTAGTATAGGTGCGTTAATTAATAATTGTTTACAGTGTTGAAAAGCTTCGACAAATTTAGGAGTATGTTGAACTTTCGTATCTTTCTTTAAACATAGCGTCATTGGTTTAGTGACTTTCGCAAAGTCCTTGATAAATCGTCTGTAATATCCGACTAAGCCTAAAAATGATTTTATCTCTTTTTGTGATTTTGGTAAGGGAAAATTTTTTACAGCTGAAATTTTGTCTGGATTAGGTTTAATTCCGTCTTTTGTAACAATATGTCCTAAGTATTGAACTTCCGGTTGTAAAAATTCGGACTTATCCAATTGGATTTTAAATTTAGCTTCGCGTAAACGCATAAATACTTTTCTTAGTTTTTCAACGTGTTCTTGTAAGCTAGTACTGCAAATTATTATATCGTCTAAATAAACAAAACATGTTTCATTTTGTAAACCTCGAAGTATATTATTCATTACTCGTTGGAAAGTTGCGGGTGCATTTTTGAGTCCAAAAGGCATTCTTAGGTATTCGTAATGTCCAGTATCCGTACTAAATGCGGTTTTCGCGACATCTTGTTCTTCCATTTCTATCTGATGAAAGCCGTTAGCAAGGTCTAGAGTTGTGAAATACTGTGCTTTGCCTAATTTATCGAGAATATCGGTAATATTGGGAAGGGGGAATTTATCATCGATAGTCTTCTCGTTTAGTTTGCGATAATCGATTACTAATCTATATTTTTGTTTTTTTGAAGCATCAGCTTTTTTTGGGACGATCCAAATAGGTGCGGAAAAAGGCGAGTTCGAGTCTCTAATTATTTTTTGTTCCAATAATTTAGAAATTTGAGATTTAACTTCTTCTCGATGAATTTCGGGATATCTATAACTTTTGGCAAAAATTGGGGTCTCGTCTGATAGTTTAATTTTGTGTTTGATAGCGTTAGTAAAGCTAAGAGGTATGTCTTCACAATGAAAGATGTCTCTAAATTCAAAGCATAATTTACGTATAATATCTTTTTCTTCGCGATTACAATGTTCTAAACGTAGATTTTTCAAATTAGCTTTTAATTTATTATCTATGTCTTTAGATGGTTTAAGGATATTATCGGGCATCTCTACAAAATTTAATTGATTAATATCGATCGGTTCGATATCAAGAGGTTCAATAAAATTAATTTTGTTTGCAAATTCACTAGAATTTAGTGCAGTTGTATAAGCACAATAGTTTTCGATTTTAACCAGCGATTCAGGTATCTCGACTTTGTCTGATTGTTGGTAACTTAATATACCATAACCTTCCTTAACGTTCACGGGTACTTTAATCTGTTGTATTGTACGAGGTGATATTACGTAACAGTGGTTCATATTAATTTTAGGTGGCATTGGTTTTGGTAATTCACCGAAATGTATGGGAATTTCTGTATTTTGGGATTTTAAAGTATTCGATTCAAAATTTAAATTAGCATTGAGTTGTGTTAATAAATCTAAACCAACTAATCCATCAAATTTGTCGGAGAAATTAAATAAATAAAATTTATGGGTTCCTTTAGTTTTAAAGCAAGGAAATATAGGTAAAGTTGCCGTTTCGTTATGAAATGATACAGCGTGTGCTGTTTGAACTTGAAAAGTTTCGTTTTTTATATAGTCAGAAAAATAATTATAGGCAATATTAGGGTTTATAAAACTACGAGTACTACCAGTATCTAATAAGAATTTGGAGTTTATTTCGGGTATATGGATATGAGGTAATTCGGGGGAATAATTATTAAGAAATGCTATATCGGTTTGTTGGGGGGTCCAGTTAGAGTAAAATTTTGTTCCTGTTCCGAAATATATTCATTTGTTGAAAATTGATCGTTATCGGTATTATAAGGTTCATTATAATATGCATATGGGTCATATTCGGTATAATATTGACTATCGTACGGGTCTTCATAATTTTGAGTATTCGCGTATTGTTGGTTGTATTGTGGTTCGTAAACTGAATTTAAATTTTGGGTATCAGGTTCATTGCTCGTTAAAGGAATATCGTTGGCTTGCAGCTCTGATATCTCTTGGTTAAATAATTCTTCCACGGTAAATTTTGGTTTATTTGTTGCGTTATTCAAAATTGTATTTCCAGAACTAGTATCCATTGGTTCAGGTCGATTATTTACAAATCTCGATTGGGTACTTCTTTGGAAATTATTTGGAAATGGTCTTAGGTTATTTTGATGTTGTAAAAAGGCGGGTCTGAAATTGTTTTGTCCAGACGCGGGTCTAAAATTATTTTGTCCAAACACGGGTCTAAAATTATTATTATTTTGTCCAAACGTGGGCCTAAAATTATTATTGAAAGGTGCTCTAAAATTATTTTGAAGTTGTCCAACCTGATTTGGGATGAAATGTTGTGGTCTTGAGAAAACGTTTTGTGGTGGTGGTCGGTAAAAGTTCAATGGTGGTGTTGGTGTATAGGTATTTTTAAAAGGTTGATTTGGTCTGATATTTTTATTGTGATTCGGAGAAATTGCATTATTTCCATAATTTTGATTTTGATTTTTAAAATAAATGAAATTTTCCTCCTCTCTAACGAAAGACATTGCTCGTTCTAGAGATTGGGGTTCTTTTAACCGAACAACTAACTGCATGTTGTATGGTAATCCATTAATAAATGTTTTTAGAGCAAAACTATCATAATGTTGAATTTTTATAACTTTTACGTTTTCTGCCTCATTTGTAGCACTAAGTTTTGCAAAAAGAAGGCTACGCGCATCCTGAATACGCATACCAAAATTAAGTGACGATTCATTTTTTAATGGTTTTAACATTATTAGATCCTGTATTAAACAGTCGATCGATCTTTGATCGGAAAATGAAGCAATTAAAGAATCCTTAACTAATTGCCATGTATTTAATTCAGCTCGTGATGCGATCAAATCTGCGGCTCTATGTGTTAATTTACCCAATATGGTATCAAGTAAGCAAACATTGATTGCATCATTCACGTTTTGGCGATTTTGAAAAGCTCTTAACAAATTTTCGCATGAACTAATAAATCTTTGTAGAAGTTTTGGATTTCCATCGAAATTTGGGATGTTATCGGCTTGATAACGTAACAATGTATAATTTACAGCCATTTCGTTGTTTTCTACGATTCTTAAATTATTCACTTGGTTTATTAGTTCATCCAGTGTGATGTTAAAGTTAAAAATAAAATTGTTTCTTAAAAATTAACTTACACTAAAAGAATCAGCAGTATCCTCATTCCTTTTCTGTTCCGACTAGTTTCTAGGTCCTTAACTAGGTGCCTATAGGGATGGCGATGCTTGTCCTTCCCCAAGCTCTGCTACTTAAACCGGGTTGTGGCGATGCTTGTCCGCCCAGTTGTCTGACGTCTTCGGATACTTTTCGTCAGCAGGCAAATTATCGATCAGCGATTGACCAATAAGTTGGAGATTCACTTGCTTGCTCTCGTACGCACTTTTTGTTACATTGAATCAATGCACTTGGCTAGTGTTCTCGTTAGACAGTGCCGAAGTTTGGATATCAGTTCAGAACACTTTTTGTTTTTCGGACGTTTCGCGTTTAAATCCTTGAAAGGAACCACTCAAACATTCGGAAAAACGATTTTTAGCCTGAATGTTACGCGACAATCCTACCGACTGCGCCAGTTTCGTTCTGCGCCAAGAAAAATGCCTTTTTAAAAAAAGATTACTTTATTAAAAATTATACAAGAGCGTTGTAACCGACAAGATAAATCTAAATCTATTCCTGCAAACTACTTATATTTATAACATTCGGGGAAGAGGAGGATAGCGTTGCTTTGTCAGCAGTTCCCACGAGAAACAGTACAGATCTCAAGATGTAACACAATGTTCGGGTAACGTGCTTTTCCTTGGTTCAATGTAATTCGGATGCTAGTGGGTTTTTCTCGATTAAACTGATTTATTTTTAATTATTAATTTAACTTAAAAACATATAACATTATATAACGATTAGAAAGGAATCTTCTTTGATACTTTTTTGCTCGCCGCGTCGTGTCGTAGCATTCATTGTAATCCTTCTTCGCGTTCTATTTGTCAATCTTATTGTTACTTGGATTTAAAGTTAGATCTCTCTTCTGGTTGCTTTCATTGTCTATACTGAACATGCAGCCCCCGTTGAGAAGTTCTGCTTTTCAAAACAAACGTGCGATTCACAACACAACCAATACCATTGTTTAAGACGGCATTTTGTTATTAGAATGCTACTGACTTACTGCTGATCACTATCATAAGTTTCCAAACAGTTCCACATTTTTTAAATTTTAAATTACATGTTGAATACACAAAACTGAAATTTCGTCATAAGAAAAAAGGAATGCATCCACAACTAAAATTTACAACAATATCCTGAAAACCCGCCCAACTACTAAAAAATTATATGGTTCTGACTTTATCCACCCCAGAATATTATCCTGCATATTTCATAATTGACTAAAAGTTTGCAAAATATGATACTTTTCGCTCATATACCTACTAGCCTGATACCATAGCACACTGATTATTTTTTTGGAAACTATATCAATATCTGATACGACCAGTCTAAAAATTCGTTTATATGAAGCCCTAAAAATTTAGTTTGTTCTGCAAAAGGTATATCGCATTGTCTTTAAGGTATTCGGGCTTTTGACTCATGATAATTTTGTTCTAAATAGAATGGTGTTGAAAAGAAAGATGTTTGTCCCTATTCTTCTTTCCGTCAGACCCAATCCTTGGACCTGTATAGAGTCTGACGAGTGCTTTTCAACACATAAGGTACAGATTCATATGCGAGATATTGCACGTGGCGACATCTCGTGGCAATCGAACTATCCACCCAACCAGACCAGCGAGGTCTTAGAGAAGAGCAAATGCTGGAATGGAACCCGCATAAGCAGGTATCTAATGTCAGGTGACGCTGAAAGCCAATTGTCGGTTTCTGCGAACCGAATACTCGATATAAGACCTCGCTGTGTCATCGGCATATTTCAAAATGTGCTTAGAAGAGTCTGATAAGATAGTTAAATCATTTACAAAAATGATAAATATTATTGACCTATTATGCTTTCCTGTGCAATTCCATACCGAGACTTTAACAGCACTGACCTATCCCTAACGCTATCCCTAACTTCACTCACACATTGAAATCTATCGCTAAAATATGATTCTGTCCATTTAGGAGTGTTTCCTCTAATGCCATACAACGTCATTTGTTTAAATAACAAAGCTCTGTCCGAGCAGTCATATGCCTTTGACAAATCTAAAAACATTCCAGTCGCCAAACAACCACCTTCTAGATATTTTAATATTTCTTTCATACATTCACATATTGCTGTTATGGAGCATTCTCCTTTCAAAACCACATCCTGATTTTCACAGATTAGGGTACACGTTTCCATGAAGTTTATAGTTCTCTGACTCATGACTAATTCAAAATGTTTCCGAACCCCAGGTATTAGACTGACCGGTCTACGGTTATCATAATCTTCATGGTCCCCTATTTTATAAAGTGGCTTAATAAGAGCTACCTTGAGTTGGTCAGGAAATACGCCAACTCTTACAGAGTTATTTACTATATGACACAAGATATCTTCGCATACAGGTATTGTTTTTTTTTACTATACTTGTAGGTGTTTCATCAATAGGTACCATAGCTGTTTTTGTTATTTATTTTATTGGCAAGCTCACACAGTTCATTATCAGAAGTTGTCAGTTCTTGCATATATGGATGCATTATTATGAACAATGGTTGTGTCGAACGGTATATCCATAAGGTTTTCTAGAAAGTTCGTTATTGCATTGATTGGATGGCTATTATACCTGTTTGCGATTTGTTTCGCTGTTCCTTCTATTCTTACCTCAGTAGTAGAATTGTTTCACTTTTTCCAGAAATTTTATTACAAACCGCCAACATTGATTTTATTTTATTAATCGAATTTTGTTGTCATAGTATGCAGCCCGTGACTGACGTTGGTGATTATTATATTCTTTTCGATTGTCTGTAAGAATTTTGAAACCTCTGACTGACATTGGACAAGCCTGACAATAGATCTGTTCGAAAATGGTTTCAAAATTATACATAAATTTGAACTATTGGTCATTTACATCTTTTTTGTTTATATCAAACACTTCGGTCCAATTTAGTTCCGACAATTGGAATAAAAACTGATTAGTGCGTTGATTTGTGAAAAACCGGTTGTTCTGTGGCAATAACTGGATAAGACTCCCTTCTGCCTCTCTTTTTGTGCGAAGTTATCAAATACTACAGTATTAACATTTTCACAATTTGAAAAATAATTGTCAGTGCAACTACTAGAAGGGGAGGTTACTCTCGTATGTTGCTGAATTGTAGCTTAAAAGAGCTCATTAGTGATGAAGTTCGAATTGTTTTTGTTTCGTTTTAGCAATTCTATATTAAAGTCCCCGGTTATAAAAATCAGTTTGTTTTCGTTATTGTCTGTTATCATCGCTATAGGCCATCGTAGTGGAGGATGATTGTATTCAATGATTACTACTAACGAGCCGATATTTTCAAATCTATTTTTCCACTTGGAACGAGTCTCCAAACTTGACAGATTCTCCTTATACTATTTGTTCCGAAACTGTTGGTTTAGTTGCTGTAGTCGCTGGTATCGGTTAATGTCAATGTCTTTTGCATTCTTTTTCTTAAAGTGCACTTAAGAGTCAGTCGCCTATCAGAAAATAGGATGGGGTTAAAGGTAAGTAGTCGTTTATATCGGTTGAAATGGGATTAATTAACTAATGGACGAGAGTTTTAACAGGCCTCGATCTGGTTAAGTAAAGTATACATTTCTTCGTAATTTAAATATGAGTTTCCCAAAACACGTCATAAGTAAAATTTCGTTCATTTCACTGCAGCCTCCCATAAACCGCGATCACTCGCCAAGAATGACGGACCCCCATCGTTGTTTGTTATCGTTTAACAAATTGTACAACTCCAAAAATTGGCTATTTGCGCTAACGAAATTGAGATCATTATGCGTGGTTTTCCGCGTCGTGAACAGAATCTCTTTAGTGTACTCTATTGTTACTTGGATCTTGACTCTAAACTTAGATCGGTCTTCTGGTGGCATGTATGTCACTAGGGTATAACGTTGATGTTTTTTTTATGGTTGTTGCAATCGATTTAAATAATATTCAATAAAATTAGTTCTTTTTTATTATAGATTTTTTTTGTAGGTACCTAATTAATATCTATAGTGAACATATAGATATATTTCTTTAATTTAATAGTAATTCTGTGTACAAATAAAATTATCAAACAGCACATAATAAAATATGTGCGTTATGCACTTCACTTAATTTATGATTGAGCTAATATACTTTCATTTTCATTCAATTTAAAAAAGAACTACCGAAATTTCCAAAGAAATAATACTTGCCTGGTCTAAACTAAACTAACCCAAAATAATAACAAAGCTCTAGGTTATTTGTGTAACTTCTAATAAAATTATTTATAAACTCAGACCTACACTGTTTCTCTACTTTCCACATAATGCTTCTCTACAACACCCGGTATGTACATTGTACAGGTTACCACAAAAAATAAATATTGGTTTTTCCAACAATTATTAAACGACAAAAATAATATTAGAAACCTATAGGTGTATTGGCTTTTACGATATTAATTTGTCCTATTTTATAATAATAACGACGATATATTCTTTAAAGTCCATAATATCAAATTTCATTTAAGATATGTTGCCACTTTACGTAATAAGATGTTTTAAAAATAGTTTGCTATGTGGCTATAGGCGTGGTTTGGAAAGGGGAAAATACTCATTAGGTGTATTAAAAAAAAAGTAGATAAAAAAGTTTAAAAATTCTTAAATGTGCAATCAGTTGTTGAAATGGCCTTCTCGAGTATACGAGTTTAATATTTACAATTTTTTTATACCTAGTCCTTTACTTTAAAGTTCCATAACGGTTCACATCGCATTAGGTGAGAGTGAAAAAATGAACCGTTATGGAACTTCTTTTTATGCTTATCTACTTTCTTTAACCCTTTGCGTCCCACTGGTCGGTCCACATGACCACCAATTCAAAAATGCACTGACACATTCCTACTGGTGCTGTGATCTAACCACCTCGTAAATATATTACTTATGGTGCCATCTATTACGAATAAATATAACTTTGCTCCATTTAGGTGTATTGTGCAGTGGAACCAGCATTCTTTTGTCGGTTATTAAGAGGTACACGTGTTGCTTAGGTTATTTGTTTAATTTTTATGTAAAAAGTAGCTAAAATTTCAAAATGGCCGGTAAGTAATACACTAATTATTGCATGTTTACATATTCAAAAAGAGAACTGATAATTTTATGTTCTTTCTGGCTTTCACGTCGTCTTAAAAGTGGTGGTCATTTAAACTGACCACTAGGAATATACGGGGTGTCTGGTAAGTGTGTGAGGTTGTAACATTTACAGAAAGATGTAAATGGTCGTTTGCAGAACTCGAAGCAATGGACAAACACGATGTGAATAAATAACATCTTAGCCGAAATTCCGTCTGAAGTAGAATCTTTGGCAGGCGACTATTTGTCAGGAGATGAAGATGATATTGACCAGGTCCTTGAGAATATGGCTGAAACTTTGGTTGCTGAACAGTATGAGATCACGATATATCAAGACGTTGAAATGGATAGTGATGATGAGCCGTATAGCTCATATGCCTATATACAGTGAATCCAGACGTTGTGCAGTATGTAGTACAAAAAAGGAAGCACATAGGAGCATGTGGAGCTGTACCATATGTGAAGTTGGCTTGTGTCTAAATGATAAAAGAAATTGTTCCTTAGCGTATCATAGAAGCTAATTATTGTTATAAGGTTTTTATGCAATTTTGATTTTTACGTTGTTCTTAATAAATATTTTTTAACTATATTTAGGTACCTGGCCAGTAGTCCTACTGGTCTCCTGATGTAACCATCATTTTTTGGAAAAACTACCAACACTGTATATTTTTTTGCCTCAGTTATGTTTATTATGTTCAGTTTTAAACTGTATTTTCAATTTATAAATAAATATTCCAAAAGTAAGTTAATTCCGGACTTAAAGGGTTAACAAGGTCGGGTTTCTATGAAAAATCTGTCATTATTACAAATTTATAGTACGTATTTTGGACACCGCGGCTCTGTATGTTTGCTTTAAAATTCTTATTTTTTAAAATAATCGGAAATTAATGATTGCTTCATATTTTTTATTTTTTTTTATTAAATTCATATTCACATTTTAATAGCTATTGAGAAATATTTGTAGACTTGTCAAAACTGTTAACATTATTAAAAAGGTTTTCTAAGGCTCTTAAACTTGCGCAGGCTTCAGATAGACTTGATATTTTTGACTGGAACAAGTTTAGGTTCCTCTTCCTCTGTCTCAGAGTTGGAAGTAGTTTCATCTGTTTCTTGGATCTCTTCCATACACTCGAAGATAGTCAATTCTGCACTTTTTCTTGCAAATCGTTATCAAGAGTCAAGAGTGGCAAATTGTTTCAAGTTCACAAATGTGTCCTTAATGTTAGGAAGCAGTTGTGCGAGGGGAATAGTATCTTCTTTTTTGAAATTATCAATATTATCTATATTACACATAATTCCGGCTTTCACAAAACATTTTTTTATTATCACTGAGGACAAATTGCGCCAGGCCACCGAAACCCATATTAAAGCGTTGGTCATGGTAATATTATTTTCGATTTCTTAAAGAGGACGACCACTGTTTATTCATGTTGAGAGCCTCTTAATAAGGTAGCTTCTGTAGAGCAATTTAGAATTCTGAATAATGCGTTGGTTGGCAATGTGAGGTAGTATTGGGTGGAAGAAAAATAAGTTGCATTTCTTAACTTATTCAGTGTTATTTTGGGATGAGACGTTACATTATCCAGAAATAATACCACTCTTCTATTCTGCTTCTTTATTGGTTGCTATCAAATCTGTGAAGCCATGTTGTTATGATGTCTGCTGTTATCAACGCTTTCGCTTCCCATCAATGCTTCTTTTAGTGTTCTTCTTGCTGTGGGCACGTTCAGGATCATCCCTTTTTAACATCCAACAGTAATCCGCTATCCTGTTGACATTCATTCCATCTTTCTTGATACCTTCTTTCCATTTTCTTGATATGGAAAGAATGGACTTTTATGCTCATGTTACAGCCCAGCTTCTTGAAGTTTTCCAGCATGTCAGCGACGATTGCTTGGTAGTTTGGGTCCCTTTTGTTTCCCAGAAAATTAATTACAACTAAACTGCTGGACAGTTCAAGCGGACCGAGCTAATTGTTAGGTGAACTTTGGAGTAAAATATTTTACGAACGAATAAAGCTGTCGATGCGCGGTTTGCAAAATTTAAAAGAGAATTTAATTCTTAATATTCACATTTTTTCCGATTTTTTTTTACTTCTAACCTTTAACTGTCTACAGGGTTCAAAGAGAAGTATGTTTTTTTTTACCAAAGTTTCTAAGTACCGGATTTCCACAAAAAAAATTTTAAATTATTTTGGATGACATTTTCTTGGTCTCCTATTTATAGAGAACAAAACAAATTCTCAAATTTTTGATATCCCTCTTTGTTCATGAAATTTCGATTTTTTTCTCAACCCCTGTAAATTTCAGGTATTTTTGTCATTAGGCCTTACAATGTTTTGTAAGAACGGGTTTTGGTAAGTGATTATAACTTCTTAGGACCACCTCTTTTGCAACGAGTACATTTTAATTTCTTGCGTTTCGTCGTGACCAGTGGCGTACTCATATAATCGGTTTTAATTAGTTTTTTTTTCATTTTATATGCCTCCATTTCCACACATCGTGTGTTTCGTGCCAGGATAACGTTGCAGTACGTACCATGGTAACACCATTGTTAATTCAGGAGATGTCATTAAGTCACATAATTATTTTTAAAAATGACACGATTGTCCCGAACCGAACGCACAAATGTTTTAAGATTGCTTAATGAATGCCTGGCAGTTGAGGCTGTAGCCAATATGTATAATGTTGGGAAGACCACAATCATTCGGCTAAAAGAACGGTTTGCAACCACGGGCGACACGGTTTACAGACATGGAGGTGGCCGGAATAGAAAAATACCAGTGCGAGCAGAGAGGAACCTCCTGCGCAAAATGTACGCGGCTTTTGCAGCAGCACCGTCATCAGAGGCAAGCGTGGGCAGCTACGCATATAACGTGGGGTGCAGAATGGCAAAATTGTATGTTTTGCGATGAGACAAGATTTAATCTGATCCATTCAGATGAAAGGGTTCTTGTTTGGAGGCAACCTGGGGAAAGATGCATTGAGGAAAATATGGCTCCTCAAGAAGCTTTTGGCGGAGGGGGTATTACCGTATGGGCAGGAGTAATGCACAATGAAAAAACGGATCTTTTTATTTTGCAAAGAACCGTAAATGCCGAAATTTATATAAATGAAATTCTAAGAAACATCGTGCTGCCGTTTTCGGAAAATTTTGGGCCCGGTTTTCTCTTTGTTGATGACAACGCAAGGCCACACAGGGCACGGTTTGTTCAAGAGTTTTTGGAGGAAAGTAATATTAATCAATTAAACTTGCCTTCAAAATCTCCCGATCTAAATATTATTGAGCATGTGTGGTCTTCTTTAAAGTTGCGTGTACGATCAAGGGAAAATGCACCTCAAACATTGGCAGAGCTTGCCGTAGCAATACGGGAGGAATGGGAAAACATACCACAACAACTTATCAATAACCTGGCAGAAGTGCCAGGAGGTTCTCAACCTTCGGGGAGGTGCCACCCGGTATTAGTTTTCTCATTAGCCGTTTAATCAGTAGAGAGTTAAGGAAGACTAATCATGTAAGCATATCACTACCTAATGAACATTATTTAAAATATCTTATTTGCTAATAATTAATTGTTCCGTTAGTAATAAAAAGATTCGTTTTATAACGGTATTTTATAATGATGTTTATAAGGATGTGTAAGAAAGGTTTATTAAAAAATTTATTAGGAACAGTTATACACTTATTTGTACATCCTGTATACGCGCTTTTGAAGTTTAAATCATTTCACGGATGATGTTCAAGAATGACGTTTCAACCCACTAGTGATTATTACCGATTATGGGTACGCCACTGGTCACGACAAAACGCAAGAAATTAAGATGTACTCGTTGCAAAAGAGGTGGTCCTAAGAAGTTATAATCACTTACCAAAACCCCTTCTTACAAAACATTGTAAGGCCTAATGACAAAAATACCTGAAATTTACAGGGGTTGAGAAAAAAATCGAAATTTCATGAACAAAGAGGGATATCAAAAATTTCAGAATTTATTTTGTTCTCTATAAATAGGAGATCAAGAAAATGCCATCCAAAATAATTTAAAATTATTTTTGTGGAAATCCGGTACTTAGAAACTTTGGTAAAAAAACATACTTCTCTTTGAACCCTGTAGACAGTAAAAGGTTAAAAGTAAAAAAAAAATCGGAAAAAATATGCATATTAAGAATTAATAAAATATTTTACTCCAAAGTTCACCTAACAATTAGCTCGGTCCGCTTGAATTGTCCAGCAGTTTAGTTTGGAAGATTTCCATGCTGCTTTTTCTCTTGAGTTTCCTGATGTCAGGCCCAGTGAACACTCCTTATTTTAGTCTTGCCTTGGACAAACCAAGAAATTGCTGACAAAAATATGAAAACATTCTCCTTCTTTTGGTAATGCCTTCACAAATTGTTTCATTAACCCCAATTTATTATGAAGTGGAAGTTTCTAACTCCGGCCTGCAAGGTCTTTCTCAGTGGCCATTCTTTTCTGACGTAGTGCTGCTTTCTGTCACGACTATCCCATTCGCAGAGAATGCAAGGAAACTTTGTGTAGCCACTTTGTTGGCCAATCAACATGGAAATCACTTTTAAATCGCCACATATTATCCATTTGTGATCTAAGTAACAAATTGTGTTCAAAATCAGTTCAAGATTTTTATAGCTTTTTTTCTAATGGACTGAATGTCTAACGGGCACCGAAGCATACTTATTGCCGTTTTGTAGAAGAATTTTTAGACGAATCAATAAACAGTCGCCATGGTTCTTGCTTATACTGTATTCAAAAACTTGCCATAACTCCAGGAACATCACTACAATAAATAAGGTCACCTTCTTGAGAGAAAAAAGGCACAACTTCTTTTCCTCTACTTCGATACCAATAAAAAGAAGTACCCGGAGCCAACAATTTTTTTAATCTAGATCCTAAAAGTTCTGCTGAGTCCTTAGTCTCTAACTAAATCATTCAGTTCAGATTGAGTGAAAGAAGTCGGTTCGCTTGTGTCAGGGTTGTAGCAATCACCGTCATCATCACTATCACACGGTGGAGGACCTGGTTCAGCGTCATCTAAAATATCGTCCAGAGTATCTGAAGGAGAAGGTATTGTTACTTCGGGTCCATGAGGAATAGGACGAATGGCAGATGAAATGTCAGGATAAGAAATCTCCTTTTAATTTTTTAAATTGAAACCTTGCAGGTTACAAGAACAAAAATAGCAGTCGTCGCCATAATTTTTAGGCCTTCTCCAAACCAGGTATTCCAAAACGAAAGGACTGTTTTTTACCCTGAAACTACTGTCTTAGTTCTTCGACACAGACGGAACAAACTTTATGGGGAGCCCAAAGCAGTGGCAACAGACAGGCTCTAACACGAAAGATCTGCAGTGGAAGAAGATAGTAAGCAATAGTCAAAAATTGTTGCAGTTTTAACCGGATTACTCTAGTTTTAGTTGGTACAGCTCTCCCAGTGTAAAAATAGCTACTTCATTGCAATAGCTGTATTACTTTTCTCACATTAATTTTTAAAAGTATTTATTGCCAAATATAAAATTTAGTTGCGGATATTTAAAATCTTTCATCTACCATAGTTTAAAAAAAAATACGCAAATTAGCCAAAACTGGACATGCTGTTTGTAAGGAATTTGTACGTGACGGAATCTTTTGACAATTTTTCCCGTAATCAGCGCTATAAATAGAATAAAAATCACACACACGATAAGGTTTAGTTAAATTAATTCATAATTATGGAAGAAATATAGCTGAGAAATTTCAATTTCGATAAACAAATATGTGTTCACGTTTATTTTGCTCTTAATAGAAAATATGACCCAGAGCCCAAATCCAATATCGCACGACAATCTGGTTGTATGTGTATTCATTCACCCATAGCAAAAACCAAGACCAAAATGTCTTTGCGTGTACGCAGTGCGTGTACCAAGGTTTCGTGCGGCTGCCGATTTAGGAGATAAGGGATTCCCCTAGAAAAAACCTTTGTCATGCAGATACAATTAGCATACTATATTAAATGATAAGGATTTACAATGGTCCGTAGGTCGCCTATTTTGTCAGTTCTGATAATCGTAAGACGGCTAATAGCCGAACCGTTTTTCGGTAATTTTCTAGGTTTAAAGAATTAGCCATATAAATATGACGTGACTGATTTTGGAAATGAAGCCATAATAAATCATTTAATCAATTTATTGAAAAACAGTCAGGAAAAAACTTAAATAGGTGCAATATTTTTTGTAAGTAATGAAAGCAATGCAATAAGCTTTTAAAAATTATATTGTCTGTGCCCCCACGTGGAAAGAGAAGCTATAATATTAGTTGAAACTAGCTTTATAAGGGTGAAAAATTGAATAAGATTAAGTGCATTAATAGGCGTAAGTTTTGAATCTATACTCGACTGTTGCTATATTTGATTTTGTGTCGTGTGCCGTTTAGGAAAGTTGGAAAGCCCCACAGTTCTTGGCG
Source organism: Polydrusus tereticollis (assembly GCA_963920685.1). Classification (NCBI taxonomy): domain Eukaryota; kingdom Metazoa; phylum Arthropoda; class Insecta; order Coleoptera; family Curculionidae; genus Polydrusus; species Polydrusus tereticollis. The sequence continues at coordinate 83,998,217 of OY987329.1, read as the reverse complement.
CCTGTTGCCTGTCTATTAGACGATGATGCTATTGTTTCTGTACTGTTAGAGATACGTACCAACAGGGTGTCAATCTTTCAGCAGCTTGTATTGTGTGTAGTTTGGTCTGGCTGTCGTGTGCGAGTATTAGTATGTTGGTCGATATGTTTGTAATAGTCTGTGATAATTTCAATAAGGAATTCATTGATTGTCAGAAATCAAACATCCTTATGTAAAACACGGTTCATTGTATATCTTGGGGCATTTGCGATAAATTTCAGCACCCTTTTGAATCACATATGGTACTAATTCAACTCGGCCTTACTTATAGTGCACCCTGTCGATTAGTTTGGGTTTCGGCCTGAACATTGCACAGTCAGGCAGACGACGCAATTAACTTCAAACATAATAAAAGGCTTTAACAGGAGAGAGCACACGGGAGCGGTTTTCTTTGACGTAAGCAAAGCATTCGACAAGGTCTGGCCTGGCATGATGGTCTCTTGTTGAAATTGATAAGATTCGAAGCTCCGAAGTACTTAATCAAGGTGGTAGCTTCTTTTTTTGGCGGATAGAAGTTTTGCTGTCTCGTTAGAGAACGCACTTTCTTTGAATAAACACATCAGGGCGGGAGTACCGCAAGGTTCACCTCTGTCTCCGATGCTGTATAACATTTATACTCATAACATTCCGCGCGATAGATTTACGCAGCTCTATCTTTTTCGCTGACAATACCGCAATCACTTCAACTGCCAAACAGCCGCGACTTGGCGTCAGCCGGATGCAGCGCCACATAATCAAGCTAGAGAAATGGCTATCGGCTTGGAAGATTCGCTTGAATCCCTCCAAGACGAAGGCTATTTATTTTTCGAAAAGCAATGTTAGTAGGCCTGAGAGAAGGCTTCGTGTCAACGTAGTTTAGATGAACTGGTGCCAGGAGGTAAAATACCTGGGACTTATATTTGATCAATGACTGAACTGGAGGCGCAATTAAATTGATAGAGTAAAGCTAGCATTACGTCAATTACGCTCCATCTACCCCCTGCGTCACAGGCGGAGTAGACTTGGTAATAGGACTAAGGTCAACCTCTACAAGGTGTTAGTCAGGCCGGTTCTCACTTATGGTACTTCTTCGTGATGCAACATAAGCAGAATGGGGCCTAATAAGTTCCGGGTAATACGAAATAGGGCGCTAAAAATGAAGAAGTGGTTAATATCATCTACATTACCAAGGTGTTCGGGAATGCATTTCGCATCTCTTGAGTAAACACCAAGTTCCCTAAGTAACTTCCAGTTATTTTTTTGTGCATTATTATTTAAATTAAACTCAAGATACGCTCTCTTTTCAGTTACAATCTCGTTGGTAATTCGATTGCGTAGCTGCCGATATCGTTCCCAGTTTTCTGGTGTTCTTTTTTGCTTAAACTTAGATAAAGCCCTATCACGAAGTTTTACTAAAAACCTCATATTGGCAGTAATCCATGGAGCCTTTCTCTTTGTTATGCGAGCATTTCTAATGGGAGCATGTTTGTTAAATAAATTCAAAATATATGTATTAAACATTTTGAGTTTATCATTGACATCCCGTAAATGTAGCAGGCTGTAAAAAGGTACATTCTGACGATCTTCATAGAATACCTCATGATCAAAATGTTTGAAATCCCTATAAGTAATGACAGTTTGAAGACCTTTATCCGTAATAGGCACTTAATAAGATAGCGATCTGATACATCAAAAGTAGGGTCAACAGTACTACTTAGTAAAAGATCAGTATTGGAGCAAAGGATGAGGTCTATGAGGGTTGCACTATTAAGACTCCGCCTAGTAGGCTCATTTATGACCTGACTTACATTATATGCATGAAGCAGGGAGACAAGCCGTTGAGTATATATAGAATCGAGGTTAAGTATGTTAATGTTGAAGTCCCCAAGGCTAACAAGATTCGATCACAGTAGTAGGTTTTTAAAAATATTACATTTAAACTCATCTAAAAATTGATTAAAGTTTAGATTGCTGGTAGGTCTGTAGACAACACCCACAATGGTTTTTACAGAGTTGATCACAAATTGGATCCATACCTGTTCAGCAAAATCTGAATTAACATAATTTAATATAGAGCATTTGATTGTATTGCGTATGTACAGGAGAACTCCTCCGTCACGTCCCAATCCACCTCTTAGTTCGCGATCACATCTAATCAACCTTTAGCCATCAATGCGCACCGCCTCGTCAGCAATTATGTGTGTAAACCAAGTCTCTGTGAGTGCCAGAATATTAGAGTTATTAAATGAAATGCAATTTCTTATATCGTTAATTTTTGGCACAATAATTGACCTAATGTTAATATGATCTATATTCAGATTATTGTTGTTATTGTGTTGTATCTTAAACTAGTGTGAATATAAGCGTATTAGAGTTCATTAAATCATTATATTCGTTCCCAAATTATTTATTTTGACTTCAACCTCTGTTAAAATTTTAAATACATATTTGCCCTAAATATAACTTTTTCTTAGCGCCATAATGGATAATAAAAAGCAAACATTTCATCTCCAATTTACCAACTAAGTGGACTCTAAAATATCAGATTTTCTCCGAGGTAAAAAGCATCGTAGTCTGGGGATACATTCATTAATCTGTTGTGACAGGGCGGTGTTAACTACACGCTACATCGGTAATTACTGGCGACAGACGCAGCAGCGACATGACATGGATATTGGATAGGCCCATCTTCTTGGAAATTTCAGTTATGATCACCCCCAATTCTTAATTGCTTACAAGTTTAATTAGACAAAGGAACCTGATACCTTGCTGCAATTTTGTAAATTATCGTGAAGGGCAGTTTATATTTTGATAATAATTGATATCATTGCAACAAAAATTTGCAATTAATAGCATAATAATATCGTGACAATAATTATTCAATCAATGATCTTCACTTCTCAGAAATTTTGATTTGAATCATGATTTAAATAGCGATTTAAGTCGCTTGATTTTTTACAATTTAAATCATGATTAAAATCAAAATTTCTGAGAAGTTAAGAGAAAATAAAAACTTTCAGTTTTAATTAATGGTTTATTATATTAAAAAAAAATAAAACCACTGTACCTAAAGAATGTTTATTTTAGTTAATTGTAGTGCTTGTACAAAAAAACTAATTTTGCAGCTTTTTCTGTTCCTAATCGATTTCTGAATTCGAAATGGACTAAACCAAATGTTGAGAGAATTCTCTCGAGTGATGCGGAAGAAGCGGCAGCAGAAAGTAATTGTCTAATTATGAAGAACTCTTTTTGAATATTGGGTATATTTGGTTGCGACTTCCACCAATCTATGGATTTTACATTCTGAAGAATATAATCATAAAACATAATATCAGCGAAAGGTTCTGATCTGGCAAGAAACTTGACTATGAGTGGTAGTAAACCACTATTTGGATCTTATTCTTTAACAGCTTTTAAAGCAACATTTTTTTCACTCTGTGTTAGTGCTTGCTGAGTTTTTGTTGAGCCAAGAAGATATGCCAACAAATGATATGGGGTTATACACTGTTTATACCGCCTCTTAAATGTTTGCAGTTGATTTAAAGTTATGTCCGTTTTGTCAAAATGAGTTAGGGCGGACGCATCTTTATGTAAACAATGGAAGGTTTTCTTGTTCTGACAGGAATTTGCAGCTCTGAGGGTTTTTCGACAGGAACTATCTTTATTAAAATTTGAAGAACGGTGGGAATAAAATCAAAAACGTCTTAAAAATAACAACTTACTTGTAGAAAAAAATAGATAAAAATAAAAATAGAAGAAAAAAATAAAAAAAAAAAACAAAAAAATTTTAATTTTTGATGTTTTTTAAAAATGTCATGATTTTTTAACCCTGCTAGTAATGACAATAAATTTAGTAATAACGAGAAATATAGAATTCCTATATAATATAGTTATTTAGATACTATTAAATATTAATTAGAACTCATTATAAATGATATAGATACATCACTGCGACGGCGATGCTTAATACCTTTTTATAAAAGCAAAATAAGAAAAGTATGTCTGCAGTAATTAATGCCGCATAGATGACAGCTGGCCGTGATTCAACGTTATTATAATCCATATTAGTAGAGAGCTTAATGCGGCAATCTAGCCATTTCCGACGTTTACCCCTTTGTGGCGTTAAGTTACCAGCTGGTCAATACTGACCGTATTGCAGATTATAACGAACTAAAACAATTACATTGTATCAGATTAACATTTCGTTAAGTCATCGAGATGTGTTGAGTATCGCGCGAATAAGTGCAGTTTCCGGAATACAGGATGTATTCAAATAGTAGTTTACACTCGATGTCCACTGGATGCCTAGTCGTACGTAGTAGTCCTTATAGTTCCGACTAATCCTTTAATATAGAAACGCATTACCAGGTATCCATTGCATACGACTGAATGACAGTGACACTATAGTATGTTGCTTAATACGAGAGAGTAATAAATCATTATTGTCCAATTATTATTATGATTATTGTCAGGGGTCCCGAGATCGGGTAGGTAGAGGCAATTTACCTATCTGTGCCTCACTGTTTCAAAAATTTGAAATATTTAGTTACTTTCCGGCAGATGTTGAAAAACTTCGTTCTTGAAAATGGCTAGTGTTTCTGAATTTGTTGCTGGAAAACGGATTAATACAACTGCGCCTACAAAAAATGAGACAATTATTATTCTCAATGTGTTCAACGCTCCTCGCCACCAAAATTCAACACTCGGTGCAAGAATAGTTGAAATATGTTCGAGTATGACTAGAATCGGACAGTCAACCATATACCGACATGCGCACGAGGATAAACGCGGCCTCATCAGGTCACCATAAGGAAGTACAGGAAGAAAAGAAACTAATAAATGAGGATAAAAAGACTGCCATCAGAAGAATCATAGACTCGTTTTACTTAAAAAAAGAAATACCTACCTTGGACAAAATAATGTCTGAAATGAAAAAGGATAATTTCATTCCACCCATGGGTAAGAAGAAACTATGGAAAACTTTGAGGGAAATAAATTTTTGTTATGAAAAAGTTCAAAACAGAAAATCACTTTTAATAGAGAAAGACCAAATCATCTACTGGTAACAACGATATTTGAGGGCAGTTAGACAGTTTCGAGGGGAAAACAGGAATATTTATTATATGGATGAAACTAAATGAAGGATATACCGTTGGTAAAACATGTCAAGATAAACTTATAAAGAGAGCGAGGCAAGCTTTCATGGAAGGATGGTCCAATGGAATAAAGGCACCCTCGGGAAAAGGTAAAAGATTAATAGTTACTCACATCGGTAGCAAAAATAAATTTGTCGATGGCGGCTTACCAGCATTTAAATCAAAACGGATTGGATACTATCATGAAGACATGAACGCTGATGTCTTATTCCTCCTGGGTATGTTATAGTCATGGATAATGCCAGTTACCACTCAAGAAAATCCGAAAAAATACCATCACGACATCATTCATTGACTTACTGTAAACAAGAAAACAAGCTGAAAAAGGAGCTTTTGAAGATTGTAAAGTTGAAAAGATCTCTTTGTACAATATTCGTTGTCGACGAAATCGCTTCAAAACGAAATATAGCAGTACTTCGCCTTTTGCCATATCACTGTGAATTAAACCCCATAGAATTAGTGTGGGCGCAAGTAAAAGGGTTTGTAACAAGGCATAACACCACTTTTAAAATAAGAGACGTTGGAAACCTCTTGCACGAGGGAATAAAGACAGTGGGTTGTGAAAAATTGATTAGGTGCGTTGAACATTTGATTCAAATAGAAGAAAGAATGTGGGAAGCTGATAAAATGCTAGAAAATACTGTAGAGCCCCTTATTATTTCTCTGGACCCCAGCGACGATAGTTTGACGGACTACTCGGAACATGAAATTTCAAAAATTGAGTTGTTTTACTTATTGTTTTAATAAACTACCTGTAACGCCCCTGTCCTGTCACATTACTTTTTTTTACCAAACTCGTTTTTCTATTGTACGCAAGTTGGGGTGACTCTAATTTAGGACTGATTCGGGGTGAGTAGGTTTTAAATATCTGAAATACGGAATTTTTAAAAATATCATTGCAATTTGCCTGAAATTTACACTGCAAGTTTAAGTTGTCCACCCTGCTTAATGGATCCTGTCATTGCAAATTTACATTTTGTTACTCTCTGGTATTAAGCAGCGTATAAAGGTCGTATGACTACGCAATACGCATCCATTGGACGACCAGCCTTATAAGTATCCAAAGGAAGTCAAAGAATATGAAAATTCATTATTGCATGTCAGTGCAAATTTTGTTATTATTTTTTCAGTTACCACTCCTTTCCGATGACTTTATTTTTAAAAACGATTATCCTTTACATAAATTCATGAACAAAAGAAAATATTAAATCAGTTGCAAATCGCCTTGCCAGCATTACATCAGTTCTTGTAATGTCACAGGTAATTTTCGGTCACAACAAGAATAAGTTTACATAAACACTGATTTTATTTATTATACAGGGTAAGGATACCCTAGTACAAAAGTACAAATCAGTGCAAAAAATATATTGAATATCAAAAAGTTTGAGAGGTTAATCGTAGGAAGAGACGAAGAAATTGAAAACTTTTGTCGTCAAATATTTAAGTGGCCAACTGTTGGTGGCGGCTAGGACGATGTTACTGAAGATTGACCGGGCTTCTTATATTTTTTATTGCATTTTATATTATTTTAACCTAATAAAATATTGTTCCAAAAAATTTGTGTGTTTATTCAATAAACCCCACATGACCACCGCCATTTAAATTTTTTTCTCATAAGACCACAACATTTTTTTTTTCGTTTTTGCTAAAAACTTTACAGCAAATACCCACACTTTATATTGGGGGACCTTCTATTATAGATTTTTATGTCGTGTTGAAATAAAACAGTTTTTTCAGCTTTCCTCAAAATTTTGATTTTTGGACATGTGGGGTTTCTCAAATAAGCGAATCGTTTGTCTTCGAACTCTGTTTTTATTTCTAAGGTTTCCGGTACTGCGTCCGTGATCTTCTAATCGCTTAAATGCCATGTTATGACATTTTTGAGCCCACAATTGTTCAGCTTCTCCGTAGTTCCTTCTACGTTCTCCTAGAATAATAAGCATGTCTATTTCAATGTTTGATAAACCATAATCACTGCAGTTTGAAACGTGTAGTCTAAAGGCCCTGCACACGACCTAATCTGCAAGGTCCGATATACAGGGCATATAGGAAAGGGAAAAGCGGGTGCTGCTCTCCACACCACCCTATCACGTAGTGTATTTCAAGTTTCCGTAGAGTCGTAAAGGGTCGGTTTTCTCCTCTAAGTAAATTTCAAAAATTCGGAATTCCGCTGACTTTGCTATTGGAAAATAGTTCGCGAAGACAGAAAAGAAGATGCTGGGCTTAAAAGTAGCTATTAGAAAGGAAAAAAATCTAGACATATAAATACATATTATTAAAGAATTAGAACCAATTGACTTCAAACACTTTTTGCGAATAGATACAGAGAGATTTGTGGAACTGCTGTTCATGATGTTACCTTTAATTAATAAGTAATGTACTATAATTAGAGATAGTGTGACTGTCGTTTCCGTGAAATACGTTATTGTATAGCAGCTCAAAAATCTCTCTCTAAACTTATTTCTCTCTTTCAGAGATTTTCGATTCAAAATACACTACGCTATACACTACCCAATTTGTAGGGTCACACCCTGCAGATTGGGTCGTCTGTAGAGGCTTTTATTGCTCTAATTTTTTTTATTTATTCAAAAATTTATAACTAGACAACCAGTAGAGTAAATGTAACAATTGTCTGCTTACTTACTCAGTTGTTGGCGGATAATCGAATTATCGAATAAAATGAAGTATTTCAAATTCAAATTCAAATTCCTTTATTAATGTTACAATTCTTTAAAAATTTTTACATAAGTCAGGTAAAGTTTAACCGCATACACAAGGCAGTTCTGCTAGAAACTAATAAAATTGACAAGTATAGTAGAAAAACACTTTACAGACATAGATGACGAAGTTGTTGTTTATTGTCCCTGTTGCTATTTTACATTCACATTAAATTAAGTATTTTTGAATGCAGAAATGTTTAAAATCATCTAAGCACGTTTGCAGTTGAACAGTTTTTCAAGGCTGTAATTTGCTGGCCATTTTAACATAAACATTTCATCAATTTATCATCAAATTTTCTTCTATGTAAACTGTTAATTCGAAATTTAAAGTAAAAAATAGAGAAAATTCGAGATAATTAACTTACGAATAAAATTCACACGGCGCAATAATTGGCCTTGAATTGTTGCAAGTAATTTGCTAAACGTCCTGCACTATTTCTTTTAACCTGTTAATAAACCAGTCTTAATACTTTAGTCACGGTAAGTACCTTATCATGAGTTCGTAAAAAATTAACTTAATTTAATTCAACGAATTAAAAACAAACTAGAAATTTACTTTATCTAAATCTTAAGCTGATATTGTTAAAACAATGTTTGGTTCGGTATAATCCTTTCTAATTTATATTTCCGGAACATAAATCATTATGTATTTATAATATGGCAAATCTAGCTAAAATAAAATGAATCGTTCATTTTTTGTGTCGTAAAACTTTGGATCCACTTATACAGGGTGTCCCAGTTCGTTTGAGGAAAAAATTATATCAACTCACGATGTTACTTTCACTTGATCTACTGAGCCGTGCACCGCCAGACTGGCCATAGGAAAGAGTTTTATTTGGTAAGATAGGAACGAACTGTAATGACATAGGAAATCCCATGTAAATTTTGCTACCCTCAAAAAATATTAGTTTCCCTATTAATAAATAAAGGATTTTGGGTTGTCAGAACAAATCTAAGTCTACATGGCAGATTGTGAACGAGGTAAGGGGTGATGCTTGTAGTGTCAAGGACATTGACATTGCGGGTAGCCCACAGGAGATGAGCAATGTTTTTAATACATACATGGTTGGGGCAGCCTCAAGCCTGGTTAAAAACTTGAAAGGAAAAAAAGATATTTCTAATATTGCCTATAATCCTAATTCTATGTTCGTCACACCAGTGACAGACGTGGAAATATTGGACATTACTAATAGCTTAAAAAATAAAAAAAGTTCTGGATATGATGAAATCTCAGTTAATATATTAAAGGATTGTGCGAAGGAAATATCATCTCCTTTATCTTACATTTAAATAATTCATTTGCTCATGGCTTTTTTGCTGGCAACCTAAAGCTAGCAGTGGTTAAACCTATATATAAAAAAGGAGATCCAGCACTCCCAGAAAATTATCGCCCTATTAGTTTGCTGCCAACCTTTTCCAAAATATTTGAAAAAGCTATGTGCACCCGTCTGATGAGCTTTTTCTCTGCGCATAAACTTATAAATCCCAGTCAACACGGGTTTTTAGCTGGAAAATCAATAGAGACTGCTGTGTACGATTTTGTGAATGAGATTGTTGCCCACTTTGAGAGTGGACATATAGCTCTGGGCTCATTTTTAGATCTATCAAAGGCTTTCGACTGCCTGGATCATGCTCTCTTGCTTGAAAAGCTGGAGAGATATGGTATAAGAGGTAAACCATTGGAGTGGGTGCAATCTTATTTACAGAGTCGGGTGCAGCGTGTTGTAATCCAAAAGGAGGGTCACAAGTACTTTTCGGATGATAAGCCAGTAACCATGGGTGTACCACAAGGCAGCGTAATGGGCCCCTTCCTATTCATTTGTTATATTAATGATTTAGGGATCAGGTTGTCAAATGAAATGGTAACCGTAGTGAACTATGCTGATGACACCAGCATATTGGTTGGGGGATGCTCGGTGGACGATGTTGTAACGGGTGCGGCAGACTGCTTGAGGTCTTCTCAACAATGGTTTGAGGGCAATAGCCTGCTGCTAAATGCTCAAAAGTCAAATTTCATGCTTTTTAGAACGAGACAATCTGCTGTGGTTTGTCCTGACAGTGTGGAGCTGCTCTCTCAAGATATGATATTGTCGTCGGAATCTAAATTTCTGGGCATGTACGTCGATTGCCACCTTGGCTGGGAAAGGGAAATTGAGTATGTATCTAGTAAACTAAATGCCTGCTGCTATCTTCTTCGTGTACTGAGGAGTTACGTTGATCTCCCTGTCTTGCTGACTGTGTACCATGCGAATTTCAACTCAATCCTCCGATATGGCAATCTAATGTGGGGAAATAGTATAAATGCTCTGAGGGTTTTTAAAATACAAAAAAGGGCCTTGCGTACTATGCTGGGCATGCACAGGCTAGAATCATGTAGGGGAATTTTCAGAAGAAATAACTTGCTAACTTTGGCAGGTTTACATATATATGAGTGTGTGGTTTTTTTGCGTAAAAATCAGCACTTGTTTACAAGAGAGTTGCCTCAGCATGACCACAACACCAGGTCAATAAACTATAACATACCATCTCATAGACTTACACTCTCTAAGCGAAATCCAATGTATTCTTGTATAAAATATTACAATAAACTTCCACAAGACCTGAAGTTGATTGAAAAAACCTCACACTTTAAAATAGCTGTATTTCAACTTTTAATTGAGAAAGAACCGTACAGTGTTGCCGAGTTTCTCTCAGGTGGGTGATTTTTCTGTAATTGTTAGGAGTATTTCCTTTATTCCCCCCTCTTGTATTTCATACTGCATTGTATCTGTTTCTTAATTGTGTATGTTAACTGCCTCAATTGGGTAAAAAGGGAAGGGGAAGGAAACCACTATTTTAATTCATGTGATTTTATTCGTAATGTTCTTCTACAAATGTAATAAATTTTAGCGTTTTAAAACATTTTTAAACTTAGATTTAGGACTCTATAGCAATTTTATATTTTTTTGCATACTCTGACGCTGTTTGCTAAATATGTTTATCATATTTTCTTAAATAAAGAATTTTTTGATTTGATTTGATTTGATTTGATTTAATTTTACATTAAAATTGGATATGGTGGACTTGCACACCAAATTTTATTATTTTCTAATAAGCCAAAGTTATTTATTTATTTCGTTTTAAGTACGTATGTTTATAAAATTAGTATCACTATATACATACACGGTATTAATTAATGTCATGCAGATATTTCAGTGGTGATAGTACTCGTCAAAATAAGAAAAAAATGCAAATATATGCATGGTCTAAAACGCGTTATTTTCGTTATACAGGGTGGCAAAGTTTTAATTTTTTTTCTCGTATTTTGCGTTTTCTCTCTTATATTCTGTGATAATTGTTTCAAATTTGGAACGTCAGCCATTTTTTAGAATCCCTACAATAAAGTATCAAAATTGTCGGTCGCAGTATACAGGGTGTTACATTTTCTTGAATCGGCTACAGTTTTATCTTTCAGAACTTTTTTTTTAAGCTCCCTGTATGAATTCCGATATAAAATTTGAACTCTTTGTTCCGTTGTTTAGCGTTCTGGTCTCTTGCACTTTTCTCGTATCCGTGACCGTTTTCGATTTATTTGCAAAAATAGCCATCGATGGAAATTAAGTGTAGACGAAATAGCGCAATAATAAATATGAGAAAAAAAAAATAGTAGGCTGGGATAGGCAATTGTTAATTCTGTTTATTGTCCTTCTGACATTTTGTAACAAATATTTTTTTTGTTTGACGTTTCCGGAGTTGTTTTGAACTAGTTAATGATGGTTGAATTCACAAATCAAGAATTTGCAGAGATTTATTTAATCTATAGACTTGCCGATGGCAATTGTTATAAAACCAGACGACTGTATGCACAAAGGTATCCAAATCGAATACTGCCTGACCCTCGGACATTCGCAAATCTACATAATCGACTATGTGAAAATGAATCGTTCAAGAAATCCACTCATTTAGCAGGAGCAAGCAAAACAGAACGGTTAGCACTCCTGCATCTCAACAAAGACCTGGAAGAAACTCTGCCTTGGGGTGTCAGTAACCAAGTAGAACTTAACGCTAGAAATATCCAGGCGGCAGTTCCTTCTAAAAGAGTTAATGTTATAAAGCCGGATATAGTCTTAGCGGCACACTCGATTCCCTTGGCTTGATCAATTTTTGGGATGTGCTCCAAAACATACCCTGGGATTGCTAGATTCAATTCAAAGAAGAGCCATTCGCTTGATCGATGACCATGATCTGACAGACAACCCGGGAAGCCTTGAACATCAATGGCAGGTTGGCGACTTCAGTCTATTTTACAAATATTTTCATGGCAAGTGTTTAACTGAGGTTGCCCGCTTAATTCCACCCATTGCGGTGCATGGTAGAAATACACGACGAGCCACTGCATTTCTTTTATCTTGAGAACGTCATCACTCTGAAACGACCTCCTTGAGGCCGTGTTCCCCAACGAATATAATCTCCAAAGATTCAAAACCAACGTGAATTGTTTCTTGACCACACGCACCGCTCGCAGAGCGCCTAAAGGATTAATCCTGTAGAGCTGTGCCTTATCATAAAAAAAATATTATTGTTTATTTTATTGTTTTTAAATATATATGCTTAATATGCTTTTAGATGTATATTAAATGGTACTTTATTTTTTATTGTCTTTAAACTTTGAGGAATTTTCTTGTATTCAAATAATTCATCATGAGTTATCGCACTTTTACGTTTGTTAGCTTCTCCTCATAAAGATGTTAAATGAGTTGAATTGGTATGTATATAACTATAACACAGTAATTTTTTTATATGTGTATTTAAAAAATAAGAATTTATTTTAAACGGGCTACAAAACATATTTAATTCATTTTTGATTCGATTAATGTGTTCATTAAAATTTAAATCACTATCAAGAACTAATCCTGAGTACTTAAAATGTTTACCTATTTTAATTTGTGGGTTATTTATTTCAATATCTGGTAGGTAATTATTTTTCAGACTTCCTATTTTTAAATAGAAAAATGTATTCTCATTTAAAAAGAAATTATTACAGTTACACCAGTTTTCTATTATTTCAATATCATTTTTTATAGATTCAATATTGTTATTTTCATTTCCATTAGGTTTTAAAAGCATCAGCATATAATAAAATTTTACCAACCAAATTTACTTGACCAATGTCATTTATATAAATTGGAAAAGGAATGGTTCCTGTTGTCAATCCGAATAAGTTGGAAAAGAATGATTATCAAATTCAAAATAACCGAAAACAAGTTTTTAGGACGTAGATTTTAATAAAATTTTCGAACTACTAATGCTTTAAGAAAAGATTTGCATTTGCCGAAATAAGTAAGAAAAAAATATTGTATTGTAATATATTTTTTAAAATTTCTATTACTTTAAATTCCGTTGATTTGCGTAATTTGATATCTATGTTGTAAATAATTTTTAAATCATTTAGAACAATTTTCTTTTAAACCTATATTATTCATTGTTTCAAGAAGAAAATGATGACTCACTTCATTAAAGGCTTTACAAAAATCTAAAAATAATCAACAATTCATTTTTTTTATCCAGTTCGCTATAAATTAATTCTAGAAATTATATTTACGTATTTTTTTTTTTGATACACATGTTGGTTCTCACTAATAAAATTGATGTTATATAAAAAACATCATAGCCATTCATGTAACATTTCTTCAAAAACTTTTGATAATATTGCTAAAACAGAAATACGTCTATAAATTATTTACATCTTTTTGATCATCTGATTTATGTAGTAATGTAATAAATAAATAAATTTGATTTTAATAAATATATAATTTCCAATATTTCTGTCTTATTAGTTACCCTTATATTTACTAAATTATTTTCCTTACAATATTTTTTTTAAAATTTATTTAATGGACCGTTATATTTATTAATAATCTCTTCAGCTCTATACTAGTGAAATAGTCACTAAAAACATTTGCTTGTTTTACTTGATCTGATATTTTTCCCATTGTTATTAAATACAATGTACTGATTTAATGACTTTTTTAATTTATTTATCTCTTTTAAAACATTAAATATTTTTTAGGGTTTCCCTCTTAATTTTTTAGTCTAATTTAATAAAATTTATTTTTATTATATTTTACCAAATTTCTTACTTTTAATACAAATAATGTATTTTTAAATAATTATTTATTTGATACATTTAAAATAATTTATATATTTTGTTTCGTTCTGAAATAATATCTGCAAGTCCTTTTATAAACCAATTAAATCGCTGGATTCTCTAGAAAAGGTAAATAACAACCTATTAGCTAATATCAGTCGTTCTTTTCATTCTATTGATTTCGTTGTGATGCATTCTTCTGAAAAGTGAAAAGTCACAAATTCAAGTTAATTACTGATATCATATGATTTTGGCAACAGTTTGTAGTTTTTCAGACCTAATTGCGGAAACTACAACGAAATTTCAAAATAAATCCCATTCCGTTGAAGGCAAAGTTTATTGAATTAAATTAAAAAAAGAGATTCTTAAAAAAACGAAAGTTTATTTAAAAAAAAATGGAAAAATTACAAGTATTGATCTTAAACTACCAGGACCTGAAACAAGTATTTACATAAATCAACATTTAACAACCAGAAACAAATTTTTACTTGGAAAAGCTAAATAATTGAGAAAATTTAAATATAAATTGGTATGGTGAAAAATTGAAAAAGTATTTGTGAGGAAAAATGAAGAAGAAAAGATATTTCATATAACAAATGAAGAAGGAATAGAAAAACTTGGAAAAGGGGGTACATTTTATAGCTAAATTATATTTAATTTTATACTTATTTTCAAATTTTTCAATTTAGTATATTTTAATTTTTGTACTATATATTTTTAATATGCCACCATAACACTAGAAGCATTTCAAAAAATTTTGACGGAGCCAAATTATTTTTGTGTCAAGTCGACCATAATTTTAATGTTATAGTGTTACCAGAAACTTGGAAAGTTTTTAATACCGACTTATTTAAATTAAATAGTTATGATATAATTTATAAAAACGGAGATTTCAATAAAAGTGGCGGTATTATAGTGTAGTATGTTAAAAATAAAAACAATTACTCTTTTGAAATTATCTCTTTGGGAAAAATAAGAGTAATTTTTTTAAAACTTTTAATTGAAAAAGAAAAAATTAATATTATAAGTTTATATGATGCTTTCGAAATAACATTAAATTTAAAAAATTCTCTTGATAATATCAAGTATACTTGCAAAAATGAAACGATAATTCTAGAAGGTGATATAAATATTTATATTTCTTCAAAATCTAAAGAAATTAATGAGTATTTAAACTTGTTGAGTGAATATAATTTTACATAATTTATAAATAAAAATTAGAAAAAAATAAAAGAACAAACTTCTTGTATTGATCATATCTTTGTAGAAACAAATGAAAATTCAGATAATTTTAAATCAATAATCTTTAAATATCAAATAACGGATCATTGCCCAATAATTTTACAAAAAAGGTTTAGTGGTAATATTGGTAATAGAGAACCCTTATTAACGTATAAAAATTATGTTAATTACTATAAATTAAAAGAAAATATGTCAAAAGCAGATTTGGCAAATTTCTATTCATATTCTGAAATAAATGACTTATCTAATGATTTAATAAAAGAAATTCAAAATAATGTACAGAAATGTACAACCCAAATTAAAATAATAACAACAAATCAACTAAACTAATTAAAGAGACAAAATAGCTATTTTCCTAACAAGTGCAGAAAATCGATTTTTCCGCACGCAAATGCCGTTGACAGCACGACGCGTAGCGGAGTGGTGTCAAGCATTTAAGTGCGGAAAAATAGGTTTCTGCACGTGTTAGGAACAATAGTTTTTCTACTAGCGTGAGGAAACAAATTGAAAATAATTTAAAAAACGGATTTTTTTTTTAAATTTTTATTACAATGAACAAAATTTTACAATATTAATTCGTTCATCTCTTCATCGGAAATCATTTTGCGTGCCGAAGAATTCAGCAAAACTCCAGTAGAAAAACTGATAAACTAGTTTAAATTTATAATATTCTGTTGACAGTGACATACAAATCAACAACTGGTTATATACACCATAGCAACTAAGATATTTCAAAGGTAATATGATGAACAGTGACTTCAAATCGTACAGCATTTAATTTAATTAAATTTAATTTCAAAATATAACAGTGCGGAAAAATCTTTGCCGCACGGTGCGGAAAAGTGGATTTTCCGCACTAAAACATGTGCGGAAAATGCGTTTTTCCGCACGCTAGTAGAAAAACTAATTTTTATAAACAATGAAATTGATAAATGCTAAAATTCTAATCAAGATAAAATATGTGAAAAACCTTTAAAAAAGTATGTAATAAAAATCAAAAACATAAAAGTATAAGCGAAATTAAAATTGAGAATGAGTCAATTACGGACAAGAAACGTATAGCTAATAACTTTATTGACTATTTTTCTACAGTTGGTGAAAATCTAGCAAATAAAATCAATAAATATAATAACACATTTTTAAATAAGAAAATAAACAATTTTGACTAATTTTATTTAGAAGAAACTAATCATCAGGAAGTTGAAAATATAATTATTGATAGTTCAAAATTAAAAAAATCTCCTGGTGTCGATGGTATAACCACAGAAATATTAAAATGTATTAAAACTACTATTTCTAGGCCACTAACTTTTCCTATAAATAAAATTTTTAAAACAAGTATATATCCAGAAGCTTTTAAAATTGGTGTTATAAAACCTATTTTTAAAAATGAAGATTTAAATAAAATTAGTAATTATAGGCCTATAACATCAATATCTTTACCAGCAAAAGTTTTTGAAAAAAATTTAAAAATGCGAATTGATAATTATTTAAAAAAAAATTCTATTTCTAAAAAACAATTTGGGTTTCAAAAATATAAATCGACGCAAGATGCTATTTGCTATTTAACAGAACAAATATATAATACATTAGATAATAAAACACTTTGTATTTATATTTTTCTGGATTTAGCAAAAGCCTTTGATACGGTTAGCCATAATTTACTATTAAGAGAAATTGAAAATATTGAATTTAGAGGAAAGCAATTAAAATTAATTAAAAAACATCTTAAAGATAGACCAACTTGTTAAAATAGATAAAGAAGAAAGCTATTCAAAAGTATTTAAAAAGGGACAATTTTAGGACTATTATTTTTTAATATTCATATTAATGATTTATTTGGTATAAATTGCGATGGAAAAATTCATAGTTTTGCAGATGATACTGCTATTTTTTATAGCGATAAAGATTGGGAAAATTTAAATAAGAAAATTAAAAAGGATTTTAAAATTATAAAAAATTGGTTTGATACTAATTTAAATTACGGAATTTTAGGTTGGGGAGGAATAAACGGAACTTTGGTTAAAGAATTAGCAGTATTACAAAAAAGATTTTTGAAAATTGTATTTATTAAGGACTATCTTTATCCTTTAAAAGAATTATATTCAGAAATAAAAAGATGAACGTTAGAGAAATTTACATTTATAATATTTTAATATATATTTTCAAAAATAAAAATCTGTAGTCTGTAGGACAAAAAACTTTTAAATATTTATGCTTTTATTTAAACGATTATTTACCAACAAATATTAAAAAAAAAATTATTTCATTAAAAAAATTTAAAATTGAAATAAAAACATTTATATTGGAAACAAACGCTTTAAAAATATTTTTGGAAATGCTATAACTAATTATTGCTATTTAATATATTGTTATATAATTAATCCTT
Organism: Polydrusus tereticollis; assembly: GCA_963920685.1. Lineage (NCBI taxonomy): Eukaryota > Metazoa > Arthropoda > Insecta > Coleoptera > Curculionidae > Polydrusus > Polydrusus tereticollis. Next base: position 83,980,565 of record OY987329.1, on the reverse strand, counting down.
TTCAGAAATTTAATAATCTATCATCAAGAAAGTAGCGTTTATTGAATACTTGCAACTTTTTATAGAAATATTCTTAAATATTTATAATTTTAAATACTTTTAAATAAATAAAATTTGCCCCTAACAGGCACGTCTTTTGGGGAATTTATGAATGAGTTTATTCAAGAATATCATATTAATATGTTTATTATATTGTAACTAATTGAAATTAACTTATTATTACTTTTTTGGAAAAAGGAAAATTTAATATACAGATAGGCGCATCGAAAACGAAACAGAGACATTTACTGGCAGCTCAGTTCTTTTTTGGAAAAACGCTCAGACCCGTCGATTTAGTTTTCGAGGAGGACACAAAACTGGCAAAAAATCACGTTAACACGTGCAGCCTCCTGGGCGGGGGTGGCACCACCCCTAAAATCTTAAATATAAATGGGGGTCGAGTGATACCTTATTTTAAAGGTCTTTCAATTACCTTTATAATGCTGTAAAATTCATGTACTTCAGTTCAGTAGTTTTGGAGATTTATTGATTTAAAGCTTAAAGTAGACTTTAATAGGTACAGGGACATTTTTTTAAGTGTCTCACCCGATTGGCGATTTTCCTGCTGACTATCATAAAAAACAAATTACATATTTCTCAATGATTTTCGATAAGGACGCCGAATTTAATGTTAAAAAATACATAGATTTACAAATTTGACAGATGAGACGCCATTTTGAATTTTCTTAAATGGCAACCCCCATAAATAACCACACGATTGGATTGCATTTGGCGATCCGATTCTAAAACTATATAGTTGTTGACACTTATTTTCAGCCGTTTCGGAAATACGGGGGTTCCTAATTTGCCTCCATCGATTTTGTCTTTTAAGTGTCTCACCCCTTTAATAAATAGACCTTCTAAGCTGAACACCCTAGTTTTTTTCACAGTGACATAATTTCGCGTAAGCAAGCGATCTACGCTATAGTCAAATCCGACAGACGTCAAAAAGTGACAGATACGACGCCATTTTGAATTTTTTTAAATGGCAACCCTCATAAATAACTAGACGACTGGATTGCATTTGGCGATCCGATTATAAAACTATATAGTTGTTGACACTTATTTTCATCCGTTTCGGAAATACGGGGGTTCATAATTTGCCTCCATCGATTTTGTCTTTTAAGTGTCTCACCCCTTTAATAAATAGACCTTCTAAGCTGAACACCCTAGTTTTTTTCACAGTGACATAATTTCGCGTAAGCAAGCGATCTACGCTATAGTCAAATCCGACAGACGTCAAAAAGTGACAGATACGACGCCATTTTGAATTTTTTTAAATGGCAACCCTCATAAATAACTAGACGATTGGATTGCATTTGGCGATCCGATTATAAAACTATATAGTTGTTGACACTTATTTTCAGCCGTTTCGGAAATACGGGGGTTCCTAATTTGCCTCCATCGATTTTGTCTTTTAAGTGTCTCACCCCTTTAATAAATAGACCTTCTAAGCTGAACACCTCAATTTTTTTCACAGTAAGATAACTTCACGTGAGCAAGCGATCTACGCTATAGTCAAATCCAACAGATGTCAAAAAGTAACAGATACGACGCCATCTTGAATTTTTTTAAATGGCAGCCCTCATAAATAACCACACGATTGAATTGCATTTGGCGATCCGATTCTAAAACTATATAGTTGTTGACACTTATTTTCAACCGTTTCGGAAATACGGGCGTTCCTAAATTGCCTCCATCGATTTTGTATTTTAAGTGTCTCACCCCTTTAATACATAGACCTTCTAAGGTGAACACCCTAATTTTTTTCACAGTGACATAATTTCGCGTGAGCAAGCGATTTACGCTATAGTCAAATCCGGCAGATGTCAAAAAGTGACAGATACGACGCCATTTTGAATTTTTTTAAATGGCAACCCCCATAAATAACCACACGATTGGATTGCATTTGGCGATCCGATTCTAAAACTATATAGTTGTTGATACTTATTTTCAGCCGTTTCGGAAATACGGGCGTTCCTAATTTGCCTCCATCGATTTTGTCTTTTAAGTGTCTCACCCCTTTAATAAATAGACCTTCTAAGCTGAACACCATAATTTTTTTCACAGTGACATAATTTCCCGTGAGCAAGCGATCTACGCTATAGTCAAATCCGACAGACGTCAAAAAGTGACAGATACGACGCCATTTTGAATTTTAAGTGTCTCACCCCTTTAATAAATAGACTTTCTAAGCTGAAAACCCCAATCTTTTTGCTGGTAAGTTGTATCTTAATGAAAATGTTATCCCACATATAATTTAATTTAAACAACAAGAAACAGTACATGCTTTTTTAAAAAAATTTATTAAATTTCTATTATCGAGCTCTAACAAGTAAAGTGAATTATTATTGATTATTATAGTGAATGGCTTTAAACAAAAGGTTTTATTTTTACCCCTACCGCCACTTAAAATGACAAAATGTTTTAGTATTTTCTTTAGCATATTTTATGCACTTTAGTTTATTATATATTATGCAGGGTGTCCCACGGTGGATGGCGTATTAGGCGTTTATGGAGAACTAAATAACGGATCATTTTGAAAATTTGGCAACCGGGATAAAAGATCATGATCTACAGTTTAAAAATATTTTTGACTATGCGGTGTTGCCGCTTCTACTCTAAACCGGTGACAACATTACTATTTTAAATAGAACATCCTGTATATTCTTCAATTTTCAAATTCCGAATATAATTATGAGCAACTTCTCTTAATATTTTCCTATACCTATCTGTAGCCGTTTTTCGGGAATAAATTAATTTCAATTTTTTTTTACGAAAAAAGGACTTCCAATAAATTTTAATACCTCCCTCCTATTAAAAAAATTTGAGCTGAAATTAGGGTCATACCTGAACAATGCATCTAGGCATTTGATCTTTTGGTCACATCTTAGTCTAAGTATACAGGGCGGTACAGAAATTAATTTATGTCGGTAACTTACAAAAATGCCAGAAAAATTATACCTAATACCTAACTTCAAGTTTCCGATTTAATAGCGTTTATTCATAAAACTTCATAAATCGACAAACTTTCAACGGTTTTAATAGTAGTGGGCTATGGAAACAAATTTTTTGTTACATAGTCACCATGGCAACTTGTTTTATAGAAATGTAATTTTTTAAATAATTGTGATTTGAGTACCTACGATGGCGGAAAATAATAATTGCTCTAATACAGGTTTAATGAATTTATTTATTTTCCATGGACAGTGTGATCAAATAATTAGTAGAACCTGCAGAAAATTTAATGAAATGTATCCGAATTTACCGCACATAAATAACAAAAAAATTGTTCGGCTTCAGAACAATTTTAGACAGTTTGGATCAATTCTGAATGCAACACATAATAACAAAAATAATAAAAAGTATTACAAATGGAACTAGATAATCAAATACGATAAAAGTAAAATAGACTATTAATAAAAATAAATGGACTATTTTTTAAGCAATTGTTCAAAATGTTGGCCATTAACTTCTAGACACTTTAATAAACAGGTATTGACACCATCCGTTGTAGCACTTTAAAGTTCATTCGCATCACGGTCGTTGAACGCTTGGATGACTCAATGCTCCAGTTCTTCTTTGGTATTCACAGGTGTTTTCTATATTTTCTCCTTCAATACACCCCACAAGTAAAAGTCTAAAGGGGTTATATCAGGTGATCTTGGTGGCCAATTCCATGGTCCTAAGCGTCGAAACCATCAATCATCGTATATCCTTCTAAGCTCCACAGATACTTCAGAGGTACAATGTGCAGGAGCTCCGTTAAGTTGATACCAGCACCTCCTGTACTCTTCAAGTGAGAGACTATCCGTAAAGATTTCAACTATTGTGTTTAAAATATTTACATATTTTCCAGAGTTTAGGTTTTCATCGTAAATCACATACCTACCTCACTTGATTATCCATTATTAAGCAGAATACATTGAAACTAAATTTATCTTGAAAACCTGCCTCCCTTGTGACATGGGGATTCTCATTCGCCCAAATGTGGCGATTGTGACGATTGAAAATGCCCTCCCTCGAAAATTTGGATTCGTCAGTCTATATAATTTTACTTAAGAAATTTGGATCTTCCTGGATATGCACTAGCATCATTTCGCAAAACTCTACTCTCCTTTAACTATCTTCAGGCTTAAGAGCTATGAACTCTGGTAAATTTATAATCATGCATTCCATGTTTCCTTAGAATTGTTTCTACCGATGAATGTGCAATGTCTAAGCCTTCTTCGGCGCTGCGCACGGAAGCGTAAGGATATGCAACAAAGTATGCCAGAACATTAATTTCATTCTTCTCATTAGAAGTCACGGGTCTGGGCAAGCTTCTTGGTGCTTTTAAAATTGATCCAAACTGTCTAAAATTGTTCTGAAGCCGAATAAATTTTTTGTTATTCATCTGCGGCAAATTCGGATACATTTCATTAAATTTTCTGCAGGTTCTACTAATTATTTGATCACACTGTCCATGGAAAATAAATAAATTCATTAAAACTGTATTAGAGTAATTATTATTTTCCGCCATCGTAGGTACTTAAATCACATTTATTTAAAAAATTACATTTCTATAAAACAAGTTGCCATGGTGACTATGTAACAAAAAATTTGTTTCCATAGCCCACTACTATTAAAACCGTTGAAAGTTTGTCGATTTATGAAGTTTTATGAATAAACGCTATTAAATCGGAAACTTGAAGTTAGGTATTAGGTATAATTTTTCTGGCATTTTTGTAAGTTACCGACATAAATTAATTTCTGTACCGCCCTGTATACTTAAACTAAGATGTGACCAAAAGATCAAATGCCTAGATGCATTGTTCAGGTATGACCCAAATTTCAGCTCAAAATTGGTTAATAGGAGGGAGATATTAAAATTTATTGGAAGTTCTTTTTTTCGTCAAAAAAAAATTGAAATTAATTGATTCCCGAAAAACGGCCACAGATAGGTATAGGGAAATATTAAGAGAAGTTGCTCATAATTATATTCGGAATTCAAAAATTGAAGAATATACAGGGTGTTCTATTTAAAATAGCGATGTTTTCACCGGTTTAGAGTAGAAGCGGCAACACCGCATGATCAAAAATATTTTTAAACTGTAGATCATGATCGTTTATCCCGGTTGCCAAATTTTCAAAATGATTCGTTATTTAGTTCTCCATAAACGTATAATACGCCATCCACCGTGGGACACCCTGTATAACTATTGGGAAAAGTAAAAAAAGGCAGTTGGGTGCCACTAGAATGATTAAGATATCCTATTGCATGTCTAGTCGAAGCAAATAAAAAGTAAGGATTATTAATTTAACGAATAGAAATTAAAATTTGTTGTTATTTGTTTTGTGCAATTGTCTTTTAGAAATTAGCGAATTGTAAACAATAAAATTAACTTAAATAAAATTACAAAAACTTTGGGTTTAAGAAATTTGCTTATAGAATATCCTACCTTTCTCTATGGTTGTTGGTCAGAGTATAAGTGTACATACAAATTTAAGTATTCTCCCTTGCATTGTCTAATTACTTTTAACCCGGCGTTTCTCAACTTTTATTGTTTGCTATCAAATTTTTAATCACTCATTCTCATCGTAGATCGAAATTTCACAATCAATGAAATTCGTTGTAACATGTAAATAAAACGTAATAATTATTGTCAGCTAAAAGTAAAATGATATAAGAAAATAACTAAGGCATCAGGCATGCTATATTGAATTTTAACAATTTTTGATATTTATGATGCCCAGTAACTCTTTATAATTTCACTGCCTTCCCGTTTTCCTCTTCGCCATATCGGTAACGTCATGTTCAAACTAATAAAAAATTAAACGTCTAGTAACATTTGACATTATCATTAAGAATTTTTTCTAAATAACTTTTAATTTCGTTATTAATTAGACAATACTTAAATTCGTGGTAGTCAATAAGAGAACCTTTAAAAAAGTCGAATGTAATTTTGTGGCAAAAAATTGGGAAGCCAATATTTGAGGGTAGCAAAATTTACATGTGATTTCCAGTGGCCAGTTTGGCGGTGCATCATCCGGTATGTGCCCTCTGGCTATTTTTATTACTATTTAATTTGAAAATTAGCCTTGATTAAAAATACTGATAGACTGGCAACCAACTATAATATGAAGTTGGCCTTTTTTGTATATATAGTTTTCCATCTGCCTATAGCAGTGCTGATAGTATCTCCAGACGGCTAGAAATGGAGATTGAGCATTTTGTTATTCAAATCCAGAATTTTTAAACTTGTTTTTAATTGTAGTATTGAAGTTAATTATTAATATTAAATACATTATCCATTACTAATAAAATCTTATATATAAGTGTAATATATCAGTGTGAACGTGTATTTTATTTTGCAGAATGCATTTTTTTAATGCGCATTTGTTTCAGTAACTTTATTAATTTCTTTATAATATTTTTTTTCGATATGCTAACAGGTATCACGCCTTTCTAGGGGGGTTCGCCCCACAGGTTAAAAAACGCTGCTTTTGGTTGAACAAAACATTTATAGTACTTGCCTAAAAACTGCTGGAGCCTATATTTATGTTAAATTTAATAAACACACTTATTAACGATAACGAAAATTGCGCAATAATATATAAAAATAACTGTGCCACTGTTGCTGTATATGTTTAAACTATTCATAAAACGTTGGGGTTTATATTTAAAGTTCTAGCTATCAGGTGCAATTAAAAAAAAAACTAACCCAATCCGTTAGCAAAGGATTTGGGCATATTAAAATTATATTCATCTTTAACTATATGTTCATATTTTAATTTGTAATCAGAACATGTTTCGACATTACCAAAAATATAAAAGCATAAAATTAATAAATTTTAAAAGTATAACAGTAATAACCAAGCAACTAACATTGAAGACAATATTATTTATAATTACAATTAAATATTAATAACAAGACGCATTTTTACCATTTAAGAGTCATGAACTTCTTAGTTAAAGATTCTTATATACACTTTTATAAATAAAAATACTAGTCGACCCTAGCCAGCCTCTTTGGTAGAAATGCAGATTGTCGTAATTGTTGAATCTGTTTTTTCTTTGTATATTATTTCAATATTGCAGTGTGTTCTTGATCAGCAATGAAAATACATGTTCATTTAACCGATGGAGGCAAATTAGGAACCCCCGTATTTCCGAAACAGCTGAAAATAAATATCAACAACTATATAGTTTTAGAATCGGATCGCCAAATGCAATTCAATCGTGCGGTTATTTATGAGGGCTGCAATTTAAAAAAATTCAAAATGGAGTCGTATCTGTCACTTTTTGACATCTGTTGAATTTGACTATAGCGTAGATCGCTTGCTTATGGGAAAATATGTCACTTTGAAAAAAATTAGGGTGTTCAGCTTAGAAGGTCTATTTATTAAAGGGGTGAGACACTTAAAAGACAAAATCGATGGAGGCAAATTATGAACCCCCGTATTTCCGAAACGGCTGAAAATAAGTGTCAACAACTATATAGTTTTAGAATCGGATCGCCAAATGCAATCCAATCGTCTAGTTATTTATGAGGGTTGCCATATAAAAAAATTCAAAATGGCGTCGTATCTGTCACTTTTTGACGTCTGTCGGATTTGACTATAGCGTAGATCGCTTGCTTACGCGAAATTATGTCACTGTGAAAAAAACTAGGGTGTTCAGCTTAGAAGGTCTATTTATTAAAGGGGTGAGACACTTAAAAGACAAAATCGATGGAGGCAAATTAGGAACCCCCGTATTTCCGAAACGGCTGAAAATAAGTGTCAACAACTATATAGTTTTAGAATCGGATCGCTAAATGCAATCCAATCGTGTGGTTATTTATGGGGGTTGCCATTTAAGAAAATTCAAAATGGCGTCTCATCTGTCAAATTTGTAAATCTATGTATTTTTTGACATTAAATTCGGCTTCCTTATCGAAAATCATTGAGAATTATGTAATTTGTTTTTTATGATAGTCAGCAGGAAAATCGCCAATCGGGTGAGACACTTAAAAAAATGTCCCTGTACATCAGATTAGTTTGTACTGCTTTCAGAAAAAATTTGAGTAAAAGCATTTACTTAATGAGTAAATGCTTTTCTTCACTAAGCCCATGGTTTGTTTATAATTTTGGTGTTTGTGAGTGTTCTTGAAGAAAGATAAGAAGGGAATGTCTCGCACTTATATTAAATAGGAATTTAGTACATAGTTTGCGATTGATTCGAACAAACTTTGTTGTTAAAGTACCTTTTAACGCTTTATACATAAATTAACCGTGGTATATTCCACGGCAGAAAGGGTTGAAATTATCGAAATATTGCGAAGCAATGGAAGTGGGGGTTTTAGGGCAAGTTTAGGTAGATCCTACGTTAAGTATCTGCAAATTGGATACTGTGCGTGGTGTTAGTCGACGTAGTATCCAACGGATTCTAAAGGCCCATAGTTTTCATCCGTATAAAATTCACCTTGTACAAGAACTTAATGAAGACGATTTTGATCGGCGATTACAATTTTGTGAAGATATGAGTGAACGAATTATAAGCGATGAACATTTTCTATTCAACACTTGCTTTTCCGACGAATGTTCCTTTTTCTTAAATGGCGTAGTAAATCGTCATAACTGCTGATATTGGTCCGATTCTAATCCCAGAATTTATCGTGAGGTACACACACAGCAGCCACAAAAATTAAATGTTTGGGCTGGTATTTTTGGCGATCATTTAGTTGGTCCTTTTTTCTTACCTGGAAATTTGACCGGTGAAATGTATTTGGAATTACTGCAAGACGCCATAGTTCCTGCATGAACAGCCATAATTGAAAATCAGAATCATCGGCGGTACATTGCGAATAGGTTGATGTTCCAACAGGATGGTGCCCCACCACATTACGCATTAAGTGTTCGACAATATTTAGATCAGACGTTTCCAGGTCGATGGATTGGTAGAAGAGGTGCCATTGAATGGCCCCCAAGATCGCCAGATTTATGACCTTTGAATTTCTTCCTGTGGGGTCACTTAAAAAGCAAAATCTATGCTACTCAGCCAACAAGCCAACATCGTTAGAAGATTTGCGACAAAGAATTGTGAATGAATGCCTTCAAATTACTCCTCAAATATTGCAAAATGTGCGGCAACGTTTTGAGCAAAATCATTATTACTGCATGGAGAGTCATGGTAGTCACTTCCAACATTTAGTTGGCTGACGGGTCAGTTTATTTTTCATTTTTACACTACCTTGCTGCCATATGTATTGATCTCCACTAATGATGATGTATTACAGTTTTATTTAAGCTTTAAATCAATATATCTCCAAAACTACTGCACTGAAATACATGAATTTTACATCATTATAAAGGGAATTGCAGGACCTTTAAAATAAAGTATCACTCGACCCCCCTTTCCATTTAAGATTTTAGGGGTGGTGCCACCCCCGCCCTGGGGTCTGCACGTGTTAATGTGATTTTTTGCCAATTTTGTGTCCCCCTCGAAAACAAAATCGGCGGGTCTGAGCGTTTTTCCAAAAAAGAACTGAGCTGCCAGTAATGACTCTGTTTCGTTTTCGATGCGCCACCCTGTATGTCAGCTCTGAAAATATTACTTTCGAATCTGATGTAAACTTATTAATTTCCAAGAATGTTCTCACAAGTTTGGGCAATACCGTTGATTAATCTACTTGGTTAATATTAAAAATAGGGAACAAAATGAAAATCCTGTTTGGATAAAATTACAGCAAGACTGATGCAATCAAATACGAGAGCTCCCAGTTATTTTAACATTCTTTTCTCAAAAAACTGTATGTTTAAGGGGGTAAAATATTTTTCGGCTATCTCAACCACCATAAAATCGTTGGTTCATCCCTTGCTTGCTAATGTTACCCGATATTGGGCAACTCGACCGCGATTGCGATCCGTTCTTCAAATAAGTTTTAATGGATTTGGCTCGGGTTTTGTTTATTTTAACTTTGCCGGTGCACTGCCTCGAGATCACCAGCATTAGCCGCATTGTCAACTTTGTGACTCTTTTAAGTTCGTCCAGTGACAGCGGAAAAAATATGTTTATATGCCTAAACATTAAATTTAATATTAAAAAATACATGTCAATTAATTGACGCACTACACATACCGGGTGATGCATGGCCTAGTTGAACATAGGAAATCCCATGTAAATTTTGAGATGGCTAAATATTGGCTCCCCTGTACACGGTGATCATTTATAATGTCCCCCCCCCCCTCTTAACTTTTTTGTTTTTTGGGAAATATAATGAGGTTAAATATAAGAGAAAAGTATAACTTGGTTGTCACTTTTCTCTTATATTTAACCTCATTTCATTTCCCACGTTTTTCGGAAGTACCGCTGTTGTGTTCGCACAAAGGTTGTATGGAATCTTCTTTTTAAATTTTTAAAATTTTTAAAATTTTTATACAAAAAAATATTTTTAAATAAAATCTTTCAAATTTATTAACCAATTTATTTCAACATATATTATCATATAAGCTAAAAGCTAAAAATGAGACAAACCCCTCTAAATTAAAAAAAAAAAAAACTTTCAATAGTTTACATAAAATTTTTTATTAAATAAAACCTATGATTTAAAAAGTAAAAGAAAACTTCTCTCCTCCAGATGTCACAATCTTTCTTTATTTAACTTAATATATGTGTTACTCATATAAATTTAACAATACAAGCTCATGATTCTTAATTTTTTTAACAAACTTTCCTTTAATCGCCTTCAGATGTCATAATCTTCTATTGTTACTTAAATATGTTACATTTATCTAAATTACAAAACTCAATCTTAACTTTGCTTCTCATTCCATTTATTTAACCATTTAATACACCAAGTATCCAGCCTTTCTGTTGTACTCATTTATTTGAGACAACTTATTTCGATGTTAAACTCGATGTTGGGTAAGTCCTTCTTTATCTTATTCTTTTCATTCTCAAATTTATATTATTCTTTCAGTATCCCCTGAAGATGAGTACTTAAGTGCTCGAAACATGTCGAGAACTTAAAAACTTTTTATGATAACAATTAAACTGTGAAGGAAGACTGAATTGTTTTATTTTATACTGAATATAAAAGTTTTCGAAATAATCGCATTTTAATTAAGCGGCTACATTCAAAAATAAATATTCTATAGATTTCAGTAAAGTTCTTAGGTGGCTGTGAATTATGCGGTCACGGAGCAACAAAACTATGTTAATTAGTGACAGTTACCGATAAATTAAGTAAATATTACTTTTTTTTGATAAATATACCTTATTCAGAAAGGAAAAGACAAATAATTTTGCAAACATTTATTAAAGCAAACAATAGCGTTAAATTGGCTCAACGAGAACTGCGTAGAATTAATCCGCGGATGCACGTTCCAGACAAAAAATATTCCATCGAATCTATGAAAAGTTTCAACAAACATCTAGCCTAGCGAGAAAGAAAAGAACAATGGAAAGAGACGTTTTATTTTAAAATTGAGCCTTTGGTAGCTCTATTAAATTAGTGGAGAAAGACTTTTTGACTTTCTTTCCCCTTTTCCCTATACTAATAAAAGTTAAAGAAAATCCAAACATTTCTATAAGAACAGTATCGAAAAGTTTAAAGGAAGAATTGATGATTTAAAAAATACCTCTTATGGAAGGGTTTAAAACACTCTTAAAAAATGTGGATATAAAGCTTTCAAAATTAGGCCTGTAACAAAGTTAACGCAGAGACAGCGAGAAAAAAGGGTTGAATTTTGCCAAACTATGTTGGAAAAAATTTATTTAAATCCTAGTTATTTCGGAAATGTATTTTGGACCGACGAGTCATCATTTTCAACTAGTGGCATGATAAACAGAAAAAATAGCAGACAATGGGCCACAGTAAATCCCCACTGCTACAGGGAATTTAAATTTCAAGGTCGTCAAACTATCAATGTGTGGTGTGCTATTTTAAATAACAAAATAATGGGTACCCATTTCTTTAACGGTACTTTGAATGGAGAAGGTTATTTGAATGTTCTCCAGTACAAGTTAGAGGACTACTTTGATAAGCTTCCGTTGGAACAAGAGCGAAACATCGTCTTCCAACAAGATGGCGCTCCACCTCACAGTGTAGTAGCTGTTACAAACTACCTTAATCGAAGGTTCAATGAATGGATTGGACGGGCTGCACCAATACAATGGCCACCTTACAGCCCTGACTTAACGCCGATGGATGCATTTTTATGGGTCACGCTGAAGGATCGAGTGAATGCAAATAGAATTATTGAAAGCACTGAACATTTTAAAGAACTTATTAGAACAGAAGGTAATACAGCAAATACCAGCAAATTATTATTTGGCATTGACAAAACGAAAAGTAGCGTCAGTGAGAACATTTTTATTGAAGGTCCTTTAATTATAGCTAAATATGAGCTATTCGATTAAGGAAAAAGTAACTATGATTAAGTGCAACATTAAGAGCAGTATCTGAAACGGTTTCAGTTCAATTCCCTAATAAGCCTATCCCCCCATTTCATTACTTAAACTTATCATTAGTAAATTTGAGTCCAAAAGCACTGTAATAAGTAACTGTAAACGCTCAACTCAAAATGTCAACAGACCTGAAGAAAGGGAGGAAAATAAAATGATTAGCACAAGGATTCCTAGGCAAGCCGTAGGAAAACATCAAGCCACAGTGTTGCGCACTTTAAAAAATAAATATATATAAATATTTTCCTTACAAGTATGAAAAACATCAAGAGCTACGGCAAGGTGACGAAGAACGAAGAATGGTATTCTGTTTTGAGGTAATGGAAAGAGCAAATAATAATAGGGACTTTCTGAGAAATATTTGTTTTACCGATGAATCTACATTCCTCACAACGAACCAAATGTCCAAAATTACCGGTATTGGAGCCAAGAAAATGAACATCGTCTTGTTCATACTCGGACGCAATATCCACAAGAAATAAATATTTGGGCGCGAATTGTAGGACATCAAATGGACCATTTTTTATGGAAGGCAATCTTGCAGCTGTAACCTATTTGGACTCGAAATCGAATTGAACCAGCATCAGAAGTAGTTGTATGCGAAAATCAGGATATCTTGTATCAAATGGATGGTTGTCCTGCCTATAATTCTCTCATGGTTAGGGAATACTTGCAAAATATTTTTAACGGAAATATTATTGGCCCACGGCATCTAATCCTTTGGCCAGCCACGTCTCCTGACCTTTCGCCAAACGACTTCTTTCTGTGGGGTCACTTAAAAAATTCTATTTATAAAGATGTAAAATTTCAAAATCTAGACCAGCTAATAAACTGTATTTTATTACAATGTAACAGAATTTCTCAATATTAACTCAGTAATGTTAGAAATGAATTTTATGATCAGTTAGGATATTGTCTAGCTGTTAATGGAGGGTAATTTCAACATTTAATTAATTAATGTTTTTATGAAAATCTGTAGTCTTAGGTATGTTATGGTAAATTAAAGGCTTAGTAAGAAAGACATATTGCTGTCTTTATTTTGGATGTGTGATTGCCGGATTGGTGAAACGAAAATTTATTTTTAATGTGAAATAATCTTTATTCGTTATGTCCAGCTTTACGTCAATTTCTGACAATAGCGTCATAGAAATTATTTGCTGTTACTTGCTGTATTACCTGAACTTTATAGATATTTACGTTATAAGTCCGGTAAATCAACTTTTACAGTATGAGTGAAATGTTTCGAGACGAGGCGACGAAGGAGCCGAGTCTGGAATTTTGAAACGAATACTGTAAAGGATTTGCCGGACGAATGACGTACAATATTTTATTTCATACTGTTCTGTTGAAAATTATAATTATGTTTTGAAATTATAATGAAGTTTTATTCTGCGTCGTATATTTGAAAAGTGCTTATATTTACTGGTGGAAACATTGTGTGTTTGACATTGATTAAACTAAAACTTACAAATTTCAGTCCGGTAAAGAAATTTTACAGGACTAGTCCGGTAAAATTTTTTTACCGGACTTATTGCTGTAAAAACTTATTTTCTGGACTAAATTCAAATATGTAAAGGTGTGTGTTACAATACAGTATAAAATAAAATATTTTATATATTAAAAATTTATTCAAACTTGGCACATGGGTTCACTATACCTATAGGCTTCATGTAAAAATTATAATATAATCTTTCTCTAAAATGTACAAGGGAGTCAATATTTAGTCACCTCAAAATATGCATGGAATTTCTTATGTTCAATTAAGCCATGCATCAGCCGGTAGACATGAGACTAGGCACTCTGCAAGACTTTTATGATAAAATAATCAAAAAATATTACGCAAGCCTAGACGTTTCGTAAAATAGACTAATCGCACATACGACCAACCATACATATAAGATTTAAAAGATTGCTTTCCACCCTAGTAGAACAAATGCAAAAGTAAGAAAACGCCCTGTTAAATAAAAAAAAACAATGTAATTTAAAAGATATTACTAAATAAGGAGACGCAAAAGATAGAAATATCTCGCATAAAAAGACTACCATTACATAATGTTACTGGATTCTACTTTAAACAAAACCTAATTTAAGAATACTTGTAAGCTAATACGCTTTCTAACTAACACCCTACCTATTTCATATTCTAATGTCAGCATAGGTGCAAGCCACTCTTGCAAATGTTCATTAAATTTTAATAAATGAAGTTTTCAACTTTGCTTTAGTTCAGTCACGTTGTTTCTCGTAGATTTAATTTTCTTGATAAGCCTTTGCTTCATTTGTTACAATATATTAATTGCTTATGATGATAGATGATGATAGCCGAAGTGTCGTACTGAACAAGCCAAATAAACTAATGAAAGAATGTGTACAATATAAAAAAAGAAATTGAGTAGTGAGTGCATGTGCAATGATAAATACGTCAAGGTATAGAGTAAATAGAGTGAGGTAGTAGGAATAGATGGAAGATATAAAAGTCAACTAACTATAATGGATACAAGAGAGGTGTATTGTCTGAAATAAAAGTAGCAATGTCATGGATATTCAGATAGCGATGAAACAAGAAATCTTGCAAGATTTAAAAGTGTTGTCTCGTCTTGCAAAAAAACTTTCTAGCAGGAGATTTAAAGAATGCTATGCTATGACAAATTCGGCACATTATTTACAATGAACTTGGGTTTTTTGTTCAAGGCATTAAATTGGCCAGCGAGAACACAAAAAAGTTTTATCCAGAACCAGCCTAGCGGTCAAGAACTTCAAGAATTCCGCATTTTTGCAATTAGGCTAGTTCTGCTTGATACTTTTGTATTGTTTTATGGAGTGAAAGAGTTTTCGAATTTATAACGGAAACTTGGAAATATGATATAATGAGTTTAAGATATATTTTTCAGAATTGAAAATTATAGAAATCTATTTTTGCAATATCTTTAAGTTAGTCTAATACAGGGATCCACATACCGCGGCCCGCTGTCGATATTTATACGGCCCGCCAACAAATTTTAAAAGCGAGATTTATGCGGCCTGCCAACGAATTTTAAAAGTATTCTACTCGCCGCGCTCCGGTCTAAGCATATTGTTACAAGACTAGAAATCTGTCGCATCAACTAGATTACTTTATGATTCGCGAAACACGTCGCTAGTATCCCCGAACAAAGTAGAAGGTTCTCGATGTTTGGTAACTCGTATAAATACGACGCATCGCCAGCTACCGGGTCAGTTAAGTTTTAACTACGGACAAGCGAACGTTATACTGATTGAGAACTGTAATCTGTGACGAGTAAATATTTCGTCGTTCGAACTTGGCTTCTGCCTACGTAACAATATAATATCAATTTTGATATGGATAAACCAGGCCCCAGTAAGAAACGTAGTGGTAAGGTTGAAGATGAAAATCGACAGTTTCAAGATATTTGGATCGAAAAATACTTTTTTATTTCATCGCATAACAAAATTGTCTGTTTAATATGCAAGAGTAGTGTTTCTAGTCCAAAGGAATATAATGTGAAAAGGCACTATGAAACCCAGCATCCTACTTTTACCAAATTAACTGGCGAAAATCGAACGCAAAGAATTTCCACTTTACAACGGGAACTAATAGGCCAGCAAGCTATGTTTACAAAACCAATTCAAGATGCTGAAACAGCTACTGAAGTTAGCTTTGAAATATTTCGAAAAATAGCGAAAAGTTGTCGGCCTTTTAAAAATGTTGAGTTTGTTAAGCAATGTTTAGATATCGCCGCAAAAAAAATTTGTCCGGAAAATGTAAAGAAGTTTGAAAAAAATCAGTTAAATCGGATGACTGATCAAAGAAGAATTACCGCATTAGCAACTAATATAGAAGAGCAATTAGCTACGAAATCGAGAAGTTTTGAGTATTTTTCTATAGCACTCGACGAATCTGCAGATACAGTTCCACTGCTCAACTCTTAATATTTTTACGAGGTGTAACGCAAAATTTTGAAGTGAGTGAAGAACTGATTGTTACGAGTTCTTTGACAAGTCAAACTAAGGGGAGTGACATGCTCAAAGCTCTTCTGGAAAAAATGTTCTATAATGGATTTGGATTTAACGAAAATATCTGGAATTATGACTGACGGAGCACTTTCAATGGTTGGAAGTACATTTGGGATAGTAACTATGTTAAAAAAATATTTACAAACTAAAAACATAAATACCAAGGAATGAATGCAGTTTAATTGCATTATACATCAAGAGGCCCTCTGTTCAAAATTATTGGGATCTGAAAATGTGATGAAAGTTGTAGTACCTACTGTAAACTTTATAAAATCACGTGGTCTTAATCACCGACAATTCAAACAATTTCTCGAGGATATTGAAAGCGAATATGGTGATCTCCTGTTTTACACTGAAGTAAGGTGGCTAAGTCGTGGGATGATACTACAGCGGTTTCTTAACTTGATTGAAGAAATCCAATTATTTCTGGCGGAAAAGAAAAACGACGTTCCCGAACTCGACAACCCTGATTGGCTGTGTGACTTAGCGTTTCTTGTAGACATCACAAATCACTTGAATGTCTTAAATACACGACTCCAAGGCAAAGATCAATTGATTTCGCAGTTATACTCTCATGTTTCATCCTTTTAATGCAAATTGAGTCTTTTTAGGACACAAATCAATTCAGCCAATTACAGCCATTTTCCGAACTACAAAAAAATTATGGAGAAAGTCAATAAAACTGACGTCAATTTCGCTCATGTTGAAAAAATTGATATTTTGATACAAGCTTTTCAAACTCGTTTTGTAGACTTCAAAAAAGTTAAACCTCTATTATGATGATAGTTTACGAAACAAATTTAAAGAAGGTAATTTACTCAACTTCAACCGTTGCGTTGATAAAAACGCTTATAAAGAGTTGCAAATAAATGCATTGAAATGCGCAAGCTTTTTTGGATCGACGTATATTTGTGAACAAACGTTTTCAGTGATAAAACTAAACAAAACGAAAAACCGAAACCGTCTGGCAAATGAAAATTTGGAAGCAATTTTACGTGTGGCGACAAGTAATGTGGAGCCAAAAACTTGTTAGTTCAATGCAATGTCATGCATCAAAATAATAAGATATGAAATATTACATTGTAATGATTAGATTACCTTACGATTACATAATTACAACAAACATTTTTGAAGGTTGTTTAATTTTTATCATTGCATTTCATACTAGTTAAAAATAAAAAATTTTGTGTTAATAAGTATTGTTTGTAGTGGCCCGTCCTTGGCTTATATTTTTTCCCGAGTGGCCCCTGTTCCCTATAAGTCTGTGCATTCCTGGTCTAATAGATAAAAAAAACCAAAGACTAAATATAATATTGTATTTAAAATATTAAACCAGAAACAAATCAATTTTAAAATTAAAGAAGTAGGACAATAAACTGATCAACCACGTAATAGAGATGATATTTAGTCAAAGTCAAACAATGCGCACATTTACATCTTCATCAGCCTCCTGTACGAAAATTCCATTATTCCGATTCCACAACATCAAGCTTTTCGCCATGTTCTAAAAGCGGAAATGGTCCTACGAATTTATCAATTTCACCTAGATTCAGCTAGATTGAACTTTATAATTTATCCCGTGTTAATCCAATTCGTTTATTTGTATGTATGACACTATGTAAAGACCAGTTCCTTTCCGAAGAGATGAAAGATGGAGGTTTGTTTATTTAAGATTCAGGAAACAATAAGCACATGCGGCTGCGCTGTGCACAAACCCTGTCACCATGTAATAAGATGAATGCTGTTGAATTTGAGGGGTTAAGGCCTTAGTCCAAAAAACAATTTTTTTATCAACATTAATTGAATATTTCTTTGTAAAAATCTTGGTCTTGCAAATTTCGTGTCTCTCAATATTTCTTGCTTAAATATACAATGAGAATGTAAAGGTTGGAACAAATTCATTTAGCATGTGTCTTTTTTTTCGAAAAGGCTCTCGGACCGGTCAATTTTTTATTTTTGTTGTGCTTTTTTGAAGCTTATTTTATGTATACAGGTTATTCCAAAAACAAGTTATGACGGTTTACTTTTTTTTCTAAATGGATACTTTAATATTTTTTTGGATTCTAAATAACATTCTAAACAAATTTTATGAAATATATCATACCGGGTGTTGCATCGTCGAGCGGGACATAGGAAATCCCATGTAATTTTAAATGGGGTCAATTATTGGCTTCCCTAATTATTTTAGAGAAAAATTCTATTTAGGTTTATTAAAGAGCACTAAAACCCACATTCAAAAGAATAACTTTAGATATTTTTGATGAGCCCGTTTACGGGTTATCGCCGATTTCTTTTTAACTATTTCTCCTTTTTATGGCCCCGTATTTGCGGGCACCAGTCAAGGTAAAAGATGACTGTCAAATAAAGTTGTCATTTTGAAATGTGTGCTTTATTGTTATAAAAACTCGTATATCGAAAATATTAAAGGTGTATTTATGAGTACAAATTAATCTGAATAAAACTAAAATAAAGTATCCAATTACAAGGTTAATTATGGCATTTTACATGTTTCAATATTTTACTAATTAATAGGTAGGTACTATTAAATTGTTAGAACTTTAGGATTTAAGAAGATGTTCAAATATTCCTCAAAATGACAACTTTATTTGACAGTCATCTTTTACCTTGACTGGTGCCCGCAAATACGGGGCCATAAAAAGGAGAAATAGTTAAAAAAAAATCGGCGATAACCCGTAAACGGGCTCATCAAAAATATCTAAAGTTATTCTTTTGAATGTGGGTTTTAGTGCTCTTTAATAAACCTAAATAGAATTTTTCTCTAAAATAATAAGGGAAGCCAATAATTGACCCCATTTAAAATTACATGGGATTTCCTATGTCCCGCTCGACGATGCAACACCCGGCATACTTAAATTCAGCTGTTTGCGAAAAAACTGCGTTTCAACTTAAAACAATAACGCATTATTTATTAGAGAAAAGAGAAGAACATTAAAAAGAAACTAAACGTCACTTTACCAAATCTTGGAAATGACCTCCACCAACAGTCTGGATCGGAAAAAACTGTATTAAGGTACTCACGCACACGGCGGGTGTAATGGACCGGAGCTCCATCTAACTGATACTACAAAAAATTGTTTGGTGCATCAGGATCTTCTGGATTAGAGTATAATGTAGCAAGACACGGTACTAGATCATTTTCTAAAAGTTCAAAATATGTTTCACCTGTCAAATTTCCGTCAATAAAAAAGGGCCACAAAATTCTATTTTCAACAATGCCGGCTCAAACATTAACTTTTTGAGGATATTGAGTGTGATATTCCATAATCCAGCGTGGATTTTCTGCAGCGCAATACCGATAGTTTTGCTTTTTGATACTTCCATTCAAACAAAACGGTGCCTCACCCGAAAATACAATTCGTTTCGAGAACTGTGGATGACTATTGCACATATTAATCATTATCACGCAAAATTAGACTCTTTTGCCTGGGTCATCTTCATTGAGTTCGTGAACCAATTGGACTTTGCAAGGATGGAATTTATTTCTGCAGATATTAATGGTATGGTATGGTATGAAGCAATGGTACTTCTCGCCTTATGGTGGTCTTCTTGAACCGACAATAACACATTTAATTGTGTATCTTCTAATACCGCAAGCCGACCTTTCGTCTAATTCTCCCTAACGTGACCTAAATCTCTATATTTTTTTCTATTTAACTGACTGAGAGTAGACTACGGAATCAGGGGACAACCGTCACTGTCAGTGTAATAACCTAACAACCAAAGGCTTTAATTACAACAATGTTCATGATTTAAGTAATAATAAAATATTCATCTGTTAAAATCCTAATATCGATTTTCTCGCAAACGGCTGAATTTAAGTATATAATCCTGATGCGCTGAACAATCTTTTGTGGTATCAGCTAGACGGAGCTCCCGCCCATTACACCCGCCGTCTGCGTGAGTACCTTAATACAGTTTTTCTCGAACGATGGATTGGCCGACGAGGTCCAATTATCCAGATTTAACCCCCTTAGATATTTTGTGGGGTTATTTTAAGTCTAAGGTATATGTTAACAGACCACACAATATTAAAGATTTAAAGAACAAATAAGAGGTGAAATGAGATTGATAGAACCTTACGTCGTTAATAACGTTCTGCGGGAATTTGAAGATCGTCTCGGGTACTGCCTGACTTTTGGTGGAGGTCATTTCAAACATGTGATAAAGTAACTTTTACTTTCTTTTGAATTTTCTTTCCTTTTCACTAATAAATAATATTGTGTTGTTGTTTTAAGTTAAAACGCAGTTTTCTCCAATCCAAAAGAATCCAAAAAAATATTATAAAATAGTGGTATCTATTTAGAAAAAGAAAATAAACCTACATGACTTGTTTTTGGGACAACCTGTAGGTCCGAGCGTTTTTCGAAAAAGAGCACATGCATTTTAAATCAATTTGTTTTAACCGTAATCGTATTTTCTAGCTCAATAACATTCTTAATTACTAAGACTATCAAGTTCAGATTCATATTTTTTTTTGTTTTAATATTATAAGAAATAAATCACGTTTTAACATTTGCACGTGCACTATAACAGTAATTTAATATATTTATCAAGCTAGTTCGCTCAGAGTAGAAAATATGCAAGTTTTCTCTGCGTACTTAGCTGCGTATTCCTAGAATTCGTTCTGTAAAAACGGGCCAGTCGATAGCAAAGGGACCGACATATTATATTGTATTGTGTTAAAAATAAATAATATTACAGAATGTTAATCTAAAAAAAAAATAGAATAATAATTATTTTAGACAGTGCTGCAGCTCTGCGCCTCTTATTAAAAAGCCGCCACTGCTACCAGTGCTCAAGTCAGACCTTTCTTAAGGATTTTTTCTAATTAATGTTTTCTATGATTTCTGTGCCCACTTCCTTAAAATAGCATACATAAAAATTATTTTAAAATATTATTAGTTAACGGGTTTTATTTGTCAGTCTTACTGGCATACGAGTACAGAGCTGTTAAAAACTATATTATGTAAAATTAAATGTATAAATTGAGTAGAATTAAAAGAAAAATGCGTAGTCTAAAGTGAGTAAAAAATGTTGCGTGTGGATAGTGTCTTATGCTATTGCTGGCCAGTGTATTAATTAAATGTGCAGCACTTGTGACCTGGGAATTAGCAATATCAAAGGTAGTTTCAATAGAAAATACAAGCCGCGGTCGTGACCGTGCGTGACTGCAAGCTTTGCACGAGTGTGTTTCAAAATACATGACTTGCGAAATTTTACTCATTAATAAAAGTTGTGCCGCCGAGGCCCGTACAGATCTTATCGATTCTGTCCCTTAAGGTTTTATAAAAATATATATATTTTACGTTTAGATATTTACCGTGTAAAAGGTTTTTGCATAATTAATCATTATAAATCGATCGGTCGCTAAAGTCGCTCCTTAGAGTAATGCATCTTAATATTACTAGACTTCCGTTGACCACAAAAAAAAGAGATAACTTTAAATATACCACGTAGGAATGGTACATAGATAGGAGCAAGTGATAATTACAGCCCAGTAGGAATGGAAATCAAAATATGTTTTAAACGCAAGCATCTAAAGGTGCGTCTCGACTTGTGACAAGACCCCGTGTCGTAACACCATCGCGAACCTGGTAGCGTATAGTGAATGGTACTCCGTAACCTCAACGCGTAGCATCGCCGCGTTTACCGCGTGTCATCCGTCCGTTCCATGTCTTGTCGGTTTTTTGGCGTCGCATTAAAGGGATGCCTCGCTGCTTGGTTCGCCAAGTTTGGACGGGACCGCGTATCATCGGAGCGTTTTCATTTATACATAAATGTTGACTATTTTTATTAAAATAAGCAGAACGCATATAAGTTCGCGAAGATGATACGTGACAAGGACAAGCGTCAATGTTGGCCCCGGAAGGAAAATGTTTGCGACGCGGTCCCGACACGGGTTTTGTCACAAGTCTGGACTCACCTTTAAACATCGCGCAAAGTTAGTTAAATAAGTTTGTTTGGTCTGGATGCAGATATCTTGTCTTTGAGGTAGCCCTAAAGAAATGTGTCTATTGATGTTAAATCGGGACTATTGGGGGGGGGGGGCATACAATCGTCCCTCCACGACCAATCCAAATGTCATAATTCTCATTGAGGTATTCTCTAACTGGAAGAACACTATGACACGGAGCACAATCTTGCTGCCATATAAAATTCCTTGCGGCGTTTAGAGGAAAAGTTTCAAGAATATCCTCTATTTCATGTGCAAGCATTTCACGATATCTAACTCCATTTAAAGATCCATCAATGAAAATTGGACCGATGATTCTGTTTTGCACCACACATTTACTGATACCAACCCAGAACATATCACTTCAACTGTAAGATGCGGATTCTGCGATGCCCAGAAGTGTGTGTTTTAGGGATTTGGAGCTAAAGCCGTAATTAAAGAAGATTCATCGGTCCATATAACGTTCTCCAACAAATTGGCATTATTGTTGAGAATGTTTGTCACGTGACAGCAAAACTCCAAACGTCTTTGCTTCTGTTCTTCTGTTCATTTTTGAACTTTTCTTAATTTAAAGTCGTGTAATTTATGCCGTTTCAGAATTTTAAAAACTACTGTGCAACATTTGCCAAGATATCTTGAAAACAAATTAAGCTTTGAAATGATACGAAGCGAATATAAAAACAAATAAGAATTACCTTGAAAATATAAAAAAACAGCAAGTTCTTCATCCTCAAGTATCCGACAATGCCTTTTCTTTCTTTGTAATGTTTTTCGCTCAGAAAGTTAACGAAACACATTTCGGAAAGTGTTTTCGCTAGGAATTAATAAATGGGGATGTCGCCTTCGGAATTCGCGATTTGTCAAGAACACAGAAGTTGCCAAGAGCAATTTAGTCAAGGTGACAGGTATTGCTATGAGTAACATGAGCCATTTACAAAACTTTAATGAGGATAATGATAATTCTATAATATTTTCGTATAATTCCAAAACGGTAAAAGATAACACCAACAACCAATTCATATTTAAAAAGAGGATAAAATTCTTTAACGTATACAACGAAAAAATGGGGGATATTTCATTTGAAAAAACTGTCACTTGTCAAAAAACTGCCACTTACGACACTCACTTGTTTTTGTTCATTTCATTTTCTGAAGGTTCGGTGAAAATGCTATAACTTTGCTAATTTAACCATTTCTCTAAAACCATAATAATGGAGATATCCATTGGGCAAAATATACGCGAACACCCTGTACAAGACACGAACCGCCACTGCTTGTAAGTAATAAGAGCTACGTAAACTAACTGCAAGAAAATACCCCAGGAGAAGGTATGTCTCTATCTCAAGATTCAAACCAGCAGAATCATTGCAGCTACAAGAAAACGTGTAAAATGTTTATAATCCATTTTTTCCAAGTCTAAAGTTATAAGACTTTAAGGGTGATCTAAAGTTTTCTTTCTTCCTTTCTATTTCCAACCAGTTAGAAAAACTACAGTGTTGTATGATTTTTTTGGTAATCTTATCCAGTAAGCAGAATGTAGGGTGAATTTAGAAAATGTCAGGTGTTATCAGATAATCGTTTTAGTTGCATTTGAGCTCATATGCTTAGGTAATTTATTTGCTCAGCATATTAAATTATTACTATCTTCTGTTTTTTAATAACCAAGACATTGAAATCGGGCAGTCCTAGTCTGACAAAATTACCCATATTAAAATTGACTACTTCACTGGTTTGTAGAAGTTATTTCATGAGCTGCAATATTAAGGTAACATTAAAAGGGTCAGCAAATAATAAGTCGAGAATAAATACAGCTGATCATCAGTGGAATTTGATATAAATTCCATAAATGTTCAATCCAACCATGTGCAGCAAGCACGACGATATTGGGTCACCAATTAAGATGAATTAATTACATAATTAATTAAATAGTTTTAATAAAATATAATGTAGTATTTTAATATTCAAGAAGGGTTGAGAAGGTCTTAGTTCTTTGTAATAATTCATAGCTGCTGTTTTGTGATTTAACCCAGAAGTTAATCTTTGGTTTATAAACCTTTTCAGAAATGCCCTTTTACAATATTCTGTTCCAAGATACAGGATGTTTTAGAGGTCCGGTACGTAACTTAAGGGGGTGATTCCTTATAATATTCTAAGAGAAAAACTTCATATGAACATGTGTCCGGAGTGTCCCCGTTTTTACTATACAGCGTGTTAAAGTTTTTTACAATTTGTTTAAATATCCTTTTTCCGATTTTATTGAAACTTGGTACCGTTATTCATAATGATAAGGGGCTTAATTATCCCTAACTAGATTAAATTTATTAAGTCCATTTAACGAATATTATTTACAGAAAACTGTACGTCACTGACTTTTTTCTAAGTTTTTTAAAATTAATTAAAAAATTTAAATTTAATATTAAATTATTTTTTTTAAATAATCAAAAAAAAATGCAAGAGCTAATCAAAGCAAATGTTGAAAATGGCCACCTTCTGATAAAACGCACGTTTGCAATCGTCTCAACATTGATTCTCTTACACGTTCAAAAATCGCAATTCAGCTTCCAATAACTCGAGTCCTTAAGTCGTTTTCATCTAGTAAAGGCGTCTTGTATACAAGAGACTTTGGATGATCCCCTAAATAATAGTCTACTCTAGAGGATTCAAGTCGGGACTGTGAGCTGTCTAACCTGCGCGTCCAATCCAGCAATTAGAAAAACTGTTGTCGAGGCATGGACGAGCAACTAGGCTAAAATTAGGTAGGTGTCGTCGTACATGAACCACGTATTAGTTCTTATTGGTAGAGTACGTTTTCTAACAGAGCGTAAGTTCTTCAGATAGAAATTTTAGCTTATAATATTATTAACCATTCCAGTTTCTGTAGCTACAGCCGAGAGGTCATTCTCTAAATTAAAGTTGATTAAAAATTATTTACGATATAGTCTGACTTTTAAAGCAACTTGAAATGGAAAATCTTGTTAATGAATTTGCAAAAAGTAAAGCTAGAAAAGTCCAATTTTTGGTAGACCTCCACATCATGTATCATGATCCATGTATTATCTGTTTCAAAATAATCGCTATTTTATTTCTTTATTTTTTTTTAATATTTTGAATTAATGTTTTGTAACTTTGACACTGTTTTTGTTTTGTTACTGTTGTTTCGTATTCTATTAATATTTTTTGTGTACTTTCTGTTTGTCACAAATAAATATAGACGTTAGTACTAAAAAGTATAAAGTTTTCTTCAAAAATTTCCACTATCAACTATGAGAGATTGGTGGTAATTTAAGCTCAATATTATAATATTGGTTAAAAGCGCCTATCATTATTTCGCACGACGGCGCCGAGAATACTTGGCGCGTCCCTGGTGGGATCACAGCTCTTTAAATCTTTGTAGTGAATTTTGCATAAACTATGTAAGTATGTGTTGATAAAGATGCGAAACCCTCCAAACAGTTGATGCACTTGTTTGAAGTTGCACTGTTACCTTCCTGACGATAGAAGAATCATCTAATATATCTAACTCAGGCGTGGTTACCGTTGCAGGTCTGCCAGGAAGTTCCATACTACGTTTAAAACTCCCAGTCTCATTCAATCTTATATGAAGCTGTCTAAATGTTTTGGCACATGGCATGGTTGAATAACGTTCCTGATAAATTCGCCGAGCTTCTTCCATTTGCTATGCCAAAATTGGAATGCATCTGGGCCATTTCAGCGTTAGTAAATTTTCATTTTCGAATTGTTCTTGACAAAACAGGTAAATTAGACATCAAAACTTACCTTTACCTAATATTTTAATTAACTTTGAAATACATAGGTATTATTTTGTACATGCAATAAAACGATTTTTATTTTCTCTCGAAAAAGAAGCAAGATACGAAAACAACTCGGGGATCAATAAAGTTGTATTATTAGTTGGTAAATCCGAGAAGAATATCGAAATTAGAAAGGAGTCAGTGGCGTACATTTTTTTGGTAATAAATTGAATCTAGTTAGGGTTAATTAAGCCCCATATCATTATGAATAACGGTACCAAATTTCAATCATATCGGGAAAAGGATATTTGAAAAAAATTATAAAAAACCGATTTCTTTTAAAAAACTTTAACGCCCTGTATATCAATAACGAGGCAACTCCGGACAGATGCTCTTATGAACTTTTTCTCTTAGAATATCATACTTATATCGTACTTATGAAACACCCTCTATATCAGAGGCGCCCAGTTCCTAAACTCTTTAGATTTATGTTAAGTTAATTTACAGGAAAGACAAGAAATTTTTATCTACAGTATTTCCGGCGATGTAGTAGTTTTTGGAACATTGTTTACGGTGTAAACCAATAAAATAAACAAAACTCTTTGAAATGCAAATTTAAAGCAAAAATATTACTGCTATCCAAACTTAAAGAAAACCAATACCTTAGAAGATGATTTGAAACAGTTGCCTTAAATAGCATTTTGCTGAAAACTTTACTTTCCTCTTCTAAAAAATTTGAATTTTTAACTTTTAGGACACTCTGTATACAATTTATTTCTTCATCGGCAATCGTATTTTTTCAGCAAGCAAAAATTTTTGTTAAAAATTACTTTTCCTCGAAATATTAAGTTTTTGGTCCGTTTGCCCTCTTGTCTACAATTTTCGTAATTCAAAGTTAACATTTTTCTGGGGTATAAGATACTAGGAGAAAATCCTCATTATATCGGACTGTTTGGTTTACCGACAAGGCTGGCTTTACGAGAGACGGCGTAATAAATTGTTATAATCTACATGTCTGGCATGAAGAAAATTTCCATGCAATAAGACAGAGCAAGCATCAACAAAGGTGATGATTAATGTGTGGATGGGGATCATTGAGAATCACTTGATTGGGCCCTTTGTTTAACATTTAGATATTTTTCTAATTAGATACATATTACCAAATAGTAAATTTATATAATAATAAAGAAGGTATTTACACATATAACACGGAATTAAAGAGTGTGATTAGAAAGTTATGAAAAGTATAACTTAAAAACGTATTAACTTTAATTTAATATTTAAAATAACAAAATATTAAGAAATTTATATTCTAAGACGATCAAACGATCATCTTCTTCGATATGCACAATTTCTTCAACTTCTGCATATTCAATAGCATTGGCAATGATTCTTTTATAAAATATCAAATCAACATCTTAAAGATCTCGTCACATTAAACCATAATGTTTTTTTAATAAAACGTCAATATCCCAAAGTTTGGCTAGCTTAAGCATATATTGCTTGTGAGGAGGCTCCAGATTTAGGCTATCCAAAGTTTTTTATTTTTTAAACGAACTTGTAAACGATTCGAAAATCGAGATCCGTGTAGAAAACTGGAAATGCCACTTTAGAACGCTTTATCATCAATTCAATAGCTTTTTTCGATTTAAACACATAAATGAGTAATCGAAGCGTGGCTAAAGCAAGACTAAATCAAATCAAATCAAATCAAAAAGTCTTTATTAAGGCGGGGCTCAGCCAAGGGCTGCTTATGCCCAACCTGAAAAATTATTACAATAAAACATCGATTATAAATACAAATCAAGCAATAATTAAACAAAATAATACAGTGTGATAATGTATAAAACTAAAGAAAACATAAGAATTTAACCAATATTTTAATATATAGGATAGGGAAATCGACGACACTACATACCTTTATAACACTGCTTAATCTGCCTACTAAAAGATTTCATATTTTTTATTAATTTTAAATTGTTTGGTAATGAATTGTATATAAAACTAGAATAATAGGCAAAAGAACCTCTAAAACCAGAGGTGGAGTGCGGTGGTATATGTAGTAAGGTAGGGATCCTTCTTGTTCTTTCAAACACACTTTCAGCAAAAACCAAAACGATAAATAAATTTGTCGGCAGCATATAGATGATAGGAAGTTAATACCTCACCAGGCAAATCAGCTGTAAATAAAATGAATAGTAGTGTACCCAAAATGGAACCCTGAGGTATACCTCTAGTTATTTTTAAGCTACTTGAGACCATAAGTTTTCCCTTAACATTCACTTGAACCTGCTGTTCACGGTTGGTTAAATATGACCTAAACCACTCCAAAACACTTCGTGAAAAACCGTAATATTTTAATTTAGCCAACAATAATTTGTGATTTAGGCAATCGAAAGCCCTAGAGTAGTCAAGCATTATCAGTATTGAAGTCGAAGACTCATCAACAGCATGCAACAAATCATCCGTAAGGTTAGATAAAGCCGTTGCAGTACTGTATCCTGATCTAAACCCCGACTGCTTAAAAGGCAACAAATTTAAATCGTCAATATAAGTTTTTATTTGTTCGTATACTACTTTTTCAGCAACTTTAGACGTCACCGTAGGAATGCTTATTTGCTTATAGGGTGCAATTCGGTTAACTCAGAGATGTTATTCTTTTTAGGAACAGGGGACACCAATGCATACTTCCAGCATTGTGGAACTAGTTTAGCCAATAGAGACGCGTTAACAATATGCGTTAGTGCCTTAATACAGTGAGGCATGCACATTTTTAACATTTCGGATGAGATGCTATCAACCCCTTTAGCGTTGCTTTTAATGTTATATATAATATTAAAGACCTCTGCCTCAGAAACTAAAGAAAATTCAAAATCGCGGACTGCTGGATTTAAAAACTTAAAAAGTTGGCGAGGTTAAGGTTCAGTTGGTGTTGGAAATAAGAGTTTAATTTAAACTAAAGGGAACACTCAGTTCATTTTATAAACTCAGTTCGTGCAAAGTTCGTAAGTTTCGAAAAGTTCCCGTGTAGTTCGAGATAACCAATTTTTATGTTCGGAGTTCGAGAGGTTCGTTTCGACCAATGAAGACGCTATTTTAAAGTCATGTGGTTACAGCGAAATGTCAAATGTCTTTTCGTTGTTTACGTCGCCCTTCCGTCATTTGTATTTAAATTTTTCCTTTGTTGCAAGCTTAGTATTGTGTTTTGTGCCAGAAATTAGAAAACTAGAAAACTAGAAATGGATAATATAGAGAATGATAACACTAATTCATTGTTACTCGAGTTAATCCAAAATTATGAATTTATCTACAACACTATCAATCTATTGGACACAAATTTTAACCAATCAAACGACAACTTTTCGAACTTCGCTACTGACTTTATAAATGACATATTCTGGACTGGACTGGCGAATATCGAACCTCACCAACTTGAACATAACTTCAACCTCGTCAACTTCTCGAGTTTATAAATACAGTTTTAAACAATTTTGTTTATAAGTTTAAATGTGACAGGGAAGAAGATTCCGCGAAATACTACTTTGATCGTAGCGCACTGGATTGAAACTACAGAAAGTTATGGATGTAAAGAGTTTTTGTACAATATTTACATGGAAATAAGCAAGTTTTGTTATCTTCGCTGCTATTTCAAACTTAATTACTTATTCCTGACTTATTGTATTGTTTATTTTGTGTAAAGAAGTCTGCCTCTTCCTCCCAGATGTTTCCTCAAATTTATCGCGAATATCGTAAAATATCTATTTCCCAATAATTCGGCAAAATTGTCATAATTTCTAGTTTAAACCATATAGTGGGGTTAAACTTAGGTTTAGGCAGTTTGATGGTAACCTAAGGCTGTAAAATGAATGTATTTTTCAATAATTCATAGTTAACATAGTTACACATTAAAAAAGCCGCTCCCAGATAATTTATTATTAATCAAAATGCTGAAATATCCTGACCATTCATTTTCTATATAGTTAAGGCCTTTCTGGATTTCCAAATACAAATCATATTTAAAATTATTGATTCACTATTTTTCAAGTTAAGGAAGGTCAGAATCAATACTAATTTAAAATCTATTGACAATTTAATAAATAATTCATCAAATCTACTCTGATAATCAATCCTAATTAAAATTAAGCATTAGACATTTAACTTTCAACACGACGACCATTTAATTATGACAGTCAATTAATTGATCAAACAAATTCTTGTTTAAGATAACAACACCTGTCTAGAGCTTTAGAATATCAGTTTTTGTCTGCGATTGAAAATATTAACTACGAAATGCTCTTAGGCTATGATATGGTTGGTGACCGTTAAGAGTACCAACTTGTTAGACTAAGATAAGTTTGGAATCTTACAATACGTTAAAATAACGGTATGTTATATTTTTACTTAAATCAATTACGGTAATTTTCCGTATATTTTGACTTTACTTTACAATTATTTTTCAAAAACATTCTATTTCTCTTGTCTCGTATCTTAATCGCAAATTTTTTGTCATTGCTTTAGAGAAATCTCCCACGAGAAATGAATTGTGCAGTTTTTAGACTTGTACTTAAATAAATTTTAAAAAAGTAATATATCCTGGTATTTTGCTCTAAAGTGATCACCAAATCTGCTTTAAGGGAAAGTATACACGTTTTTTTAGTTGCCCTGTATGCTATGCTATATCAACTTTTACAATCTCAATAATATAAGCATTTTTACAGAAAAGTATTTGTATCTTGTATCTTGTATCTTATTGTGGGTGGATCTTTATAAACAATTTGCTATGTCGCCGGAAAGAATCAAGTTAGTTTAGGTTAGTTGGTGTATGGAATATGAAGCACAATGCTATTCTCTGGAAGCAAAAAGAATTTATGCTGAGAGAATTCCAAATCGAGAAACACTTATAAGGATTGATCGTGACTTAAAAGGTACAGGGATATTTTTTTAAGTGTCTCACCCGATTGACGATTTTTCTGCTGACTATAATGAAAAACCAATTATATATTTCTCAATAATTTTCGACAAGAAAGCCAAATTTATTGTCAAAAAATGTATAGGTTCACAAATTTTACAGATACGACGCGATTTTGAATTTTTTTAAATGGCAACCCTCATAAAATAACCACACGAGTAAATTGCATTTGGCGATTCGATTTCAAAAACATATAATTGTAGATAATTAATTTCAGCCGTTTTGGAAATACGGGGGTTCCTAATTTGCCTTCATCGATTTTGTCTTTTAAATGTCTCACCCCTTTAATAAATAGACCTTGAAAAAAACTAAAGACTGTATGTATTGTTGTATTGTATGTTTCCGAAACGGCTGAAAATAAATATTAACAACTATATGTTTCTGAAATCGGATCGCCAAATGCAATTCACTTTTGTGGTTATTTATGACGGTTGCCATTTAAATAATTCAAAACAATGTCGTATCTGTCACTTTCTGACATCTGTCGGATTTGATTATAGCGTAAATAGCTAGGGCACGGGAAGTTATGTTACTTTAAAAAAATTAGAGTTTTCGGCTTGCTCCCGTGGTGCTTACTAGAGGCGAGTAAAGTTCTTTTATATGACCACAAAACAATTAAATCGAAATGATTTAAGTGTGGAGACCTAGGTGGCGAAATAATAATTAAGTCCGCCGCGACATATTCAACGATTATCGAAATTATCAGACAAATCACGACGCACTACGTTGCTAAAATGTGTTGGCGCACCATCGTGCATAAACCACTTGCGAGGGAATATTTTCTAATAAATCATTTAAATTTTGTTGCAAAAATTGAAAATACAAGGCACCATGTCTTCTAAAACAAAGGGCCCAATCAATGATCCCCGCCCACACATTAATCATCACCTTTGTTGATGCTTGCTCTATCTTATTGCATGGGGATTTTCTTCATGCCACACATGTAGATTATAACAATTTATTATGCCGTCTCTTGTTAAGCCAGCCTTGTCGGTAAACA
This sequence comes from Polydrusus tereticollis, assembly GCA_963920685.1. Classification (NCBI taxonomy): domain Eukaryota; kingdom Metazoa; phylum Arthropoda; class Insecta; order Coleoptera; family Curculionidae; genus Polydrusus; species Polydrusus tereticollis. Next base: position 83,948,391 of record OY987329.1, on the reverse strand, counting down.
AAGCAGTTCCGGTAAAATGGAGATTTTCTCCTAATATCTTATACCCCAGAAAAATCTGCTGGAGCGCTATACAGGGTGTTATTTAATAAGTGTCCAATATTTTACAGGATGATTCCTCAGTTATTTATAAAGTGAAAAGTTTATATAAGCATGGGTCCGCAAGCCCTTCATTTTTAAGATACAGGGTGTTACAACTTTTTACAGGAACAAAAAATATGTACGCCACTGCTGTTTCTAGTTTGATAACACTGTTATGTAGGCACATTATTGGCTAATGCAAAATACGTTTACATGATTTTTTGATTTCGGCTTTGTTTAGGAGATAAATGCTATTTTATGAAACTCTGATATGGGCATAGCGATATGCCAATAAATATCATTTATGATGAAAAATCAATTTTTTTACTTAGAATTTAGAATGTAATACAATTACGTATAAAAAAGTCACGACTCCTCAAAAGAGTGAAAAGACACGTAGGTGACGCCCTCTACAAGGGGGAGCCATTGAATTTCGAATTTCTAAAAACCCCTAGATATCACTTTTCGTCCAAATATAGACATTATTTCAAGAATTATTTACGAAAAACAAAAATTAAAATAAATTTTTAACACCCTGTATCTCAAAAATGAAGGGCTTGCGGACCCATGCTTATATGAACTTTTTACCCTAAAAATAAGTGATGAATCGTCCTGTAAAATATCGGACATTTATTAAATAATAACACCCTATATTTTTTTTTGTTTATTATGCATTTTCAAATATTTTAGTTTATATGGGTTTTGCCAAATTTACTCGAACGTGTTATTTTATGATTACAATCAAAAATCGGCCGATTTTCTTCTTATAATCAATTTTCTTGAGCCAGACATCAGTTTTTTGCTCTTGTTTCTCGTCGATAACAATCTTGAAAGGTTTTGATTTTAAATTTTGTATTTGATTTTCTTCTCATCTTCTTCTGTTTTGGTCTTACATGCTTTTCTTATTCTCTTTAATACATATCTGTATTATTTATCAGGGGGGGGGGGGGGAGTCAATCTTTAGGGAATTTGTGTTTCGAGTTTGGTAATGAGAGTATGTGTGTGTCTAAAATAAGCCGATTCGTGGATGTACTTGCTCGCGTATGGTATTTTTTAATAATTTTATCATAAAAAGTATTTAATTTGTCCATTCGTAAGTCCCTGTGCAGTACGTCTGTCGGTACATGTCTTTGAGCGTCCGTTATTATGCGTAAAACTCTATTTTGTAACATTTGTAATTTTTTCAGTCTTGTCTTGTTTACGATGCAGCACGTAGGTACGCCGTATCGTTGATTGAAGGCACTAATTAGTGTCTTTAATCAACGACCGTATGTAAGTACAGGTCTTATTATTGTCTTGCAGATCAACGTTTTCGTCTAGACGCTTATTTTGCTTCTTTTGTTCAATAATAAATAAACTGCACTTAATCAGGGACGTCGCAAGGGCCCGGACGAGGGGGCAGCCGCCCGGGGCGGCCATTTTTGGAGGGCGGCCGTTGAACCAATTTCTGTATGGAGGTTGAGATGAGCCTATAAATGACCCATATCAAGGTTGACATTTTGTTTGCTGTTTTGTATACCAGTATCCAATCTCTAAAGGAAATATGTATTATTTTAAAAGTCCATTCTGTTTTCCATTTCTGTTTGCATATTATATACAGGGTGATCTCACGAAAAGTGGTCAAGACAAATATCTTGTCTATCTTTAGAAATGCGAAAAAACGCTCGACACCAAATTTTTTTTTAACAATAATTAGAATGCGTAAACAAAGAAACAATTGAATATCAAATAAAGATATAGCAAAAGTCATTAATTTTTTTTTTATTTTAAATAGAACAAATATATATTTCACCGAACCTACATAATGTTCCATTTCAAATAAGCAAGAAATTGGTAATTTGCGTTTTCGTACGTCGATACTCTATTGCTTAATGCGAGAGAGTAATGAAATGTAAATTTGCAATGACGGGACCCATTAAGCAGGGAGGACAACTTAAATGTTGCATTGTAAATTTCAAGTAAATTGCAATGAGTTTTTAAGAATTCCTTATTTCAGACCTACACACCCCGAATCGGTTCGAAACTAGGGTTACCTTAATTTGAATATGAAAGAAAGACGAGTTTGGTCAATGAAAGTATTGTAACAGCGGCGTTACTACAGGTGGTTTATTAGAATAAAAGTATAATAATTATACTTGATTATAATTATAGAGATAGGCAGATAATTGAGATAATATTTATTCAAATATTAAGTAGATAAAAACTTATATAAAAGTAAGAAAAATATGAAAATAGATAAATTGGAATAAATAAATATTTATGAAAAAAAATCTACTATGTACAATACAACAAATTAATTTTCAAATTTAAGTCACCCCCAACAAACATATTAAGTAATGTAGACCAGAACGGAAGGAAAATAATCCTAAATTGGCAAATATTTACTTATTTTTGCCTTAACTGTTTTCTTAAAAGTCACAAAAGATTCGAACTCTAAAATCTAAGTCAAAATTTGGATATCTACAACTTAAATAATTTGTTATAGAAAAATCTACTTTTAGTTCAATTTGCCTAGTTAAAAATTACAAATAAATTACCTCTTTGAGACATTAAAAATATTTAATCCTAATAAGGAATGTGATTAAGTCATAATTTACTTAATTGTTACTTAATATATTTTATGTATTCATAATTAAGGAACTCTTGGGCTATTACGCTAGGTAAACATTACCTATTTATTGCCGATAAAAAAGTCCAAATAATTTACTGACCATGTAGTTTTAGAAACAAGTAATATATTGGATAATTGTGCCAAATAAATTGTTCCCAAAGTTATAGACCTGTGTTGTTGTGGTTAAATATTGAGCTACTTCATAACTTTCTGATTAACCTTAAAGGCTAACATTGCTTGTACAGTTAATAATAAAGGGAAAAATAACTTTAAGGTTAAAAATAACGGCCATATTTAATAATTATTAGTTTTCCTGTTTATCGACAACTATAAAAAAAGAATAATTAAAATTTTAAGAATTACATAAGGTGAGTGGAAAATCCATTAAACTACGATATCTTTCGTCAACGAAAGTTTTTTTTTAAACTTTAGGTACATATAATGCTTATAATGAAGACACTCTGTTATTGGGTTAATGGTAAAAATATTTAAAATTATCGTAATAATACATAGAAAGACGCATATTTTAAGGGCGCGTTTTGTTTTTCGGAGGATCATCACCATAATTCACAAACACATTTCTTTCGCAATCAAATTTCGGTCCAGAAAAATGATAAAACTTAATTATATCACTTTTTTGTTGAAGTTATAATAACCGTCCATTCCAAATATCTACTTAAGTCGAACTCCATTTTATAATTTATTTTGTCCTGTTGGAAGTGCTGGCATAAGTTTTCTTTCTAACGCCAGATATAATATGTTTTCTCTGTATTTTTGTCTAGTGTCTTATTGCTCCTATTTAGGTTATATTTAGGTCAAAAGGTTGGTCTCACTTTCCACATTTAGACGTAAAACAGGTCTATATTTATTACACTTCGTTTTAACTTATTGGGCAGAAAAACCCTATCAACCTATTTTTGACCTTCAAATTACTTTAGTTTCTTTCCCCACATTGGGCAATAGGAAAACAAATGTAGGTAAATTATCCCTATATACCGGGTGTTTCTCAAAAGACGCTCACCCCTATAACTTTTTTGTATTTATAGATATTAAAATGAAATTTTGGAATTGTGCATAAGAGATGAGTCTGCATTTATTGGCATAATTTTTGATTTGTTAGCACTTCCGGTTTAACCGGAAGTAACCTTGACTTTGGTATTTTAAATGGGACACCCTGTATATTTTTACTTATTTGGATTCAGCATGATATTCTGAGTAAAATTACATCCCACTTGTCATATTTTGACGTGTTATAACATTTTTATTCTAATTTTTTCTATTGAATCTAGAGGGCCATGAATCAATTAAATAGGTTAATTTATAGTCAAGTAGTTTACGACAAATAAAATTATGTCATATTAATTGACTTTCTAAGTTTCACAAGCGTTTAAAAAATGAAATGACGTTTACTTCATTTTTTCAAATTGAACGATAGTGGTTCACTGGGATATTTGAAACGAGTATTTTTTTCCCAACAATTTGATACCATACACTCCTATATGCTATTTTAAAACTTATGCAGGTGTTAAGAAATTGATCTAGGCAACTAGGCTTAATTAAAACTAAACTAAAAGAACTAAACAGTTAACTAATTCATTCTCAACAAACAACTAATAGTAGATAGTAATTGTTTATCATTATTAATAAATCAATCTAGGACTTTAATTATAATACCAATTATCATCGCTGTAAATGTTCGAAATGTCCTCCCTGTTGATGAAAACAATTTTCCACTTTTTCGACAGTTGCCCTCATTACATTTCTCAACTGGTTTAAATTCATTTCTTGAATTGCTGCTCTCACTATTTTCAAGTTCTGCACGGGTGACTGGTGGAACGTTGTAGACTTTGTTTTTGAGGGTTCTCCATGCAAAAAAAGTCCAACGGAGTTAGGTCGGGGTATCTAATTTAGAAAATAAAAATATTAAGGAATGAAAAGGCATACCTACCAAAAAGCTTAATACCTTGCTGGCCATCTTATCGGTCCGTTAGTGCCAATCCAAATTTCCCCATACGTGTTATGAAGGTATTCCCTAACAGCACGAGAATTATGTGGTGGAGCCCCGTCTTGTTGAAAAATAATAGCCATTTGTTTAACTACAGGCAAATTTTCAAGAAATTGTTCTTATTCTACTTGCAAGAAACCTAAATATCTTTCGCCGGTAAGGTGACCATAAAACATAATTGGTCCCACAATTCTATCTCCAATGATACCTAACCAGCAATTGAATCCAAATCGCTCTTGAAAATTGCCTTCTTCTATTAAATGTAGGTTATCTTGTGACCAATAGCGCTTGTTAATGTTGTTAAACATGCCCAAATTTGTGAATCGACTCTCATCCGAATAAAGAATTTTCGACGGAAATGTTGGATCTTGTTGATGTCTTCGTAAAAACCAGTTACAGTATTCGAGCCTTCTGGCATGGTCATTTTGATAGAGATGTTGATGAATCTGGTATTTGTATGCATTATATTTGTATTTATGTAAGATCCTCCATACTGACGAGCTACTAATATCACATTCAACAGCAATTTCTCTGACTGAGGCAGTAATATTTATGTTAACTAATGATAGTACGTCAATTTCTTTCTCTTCACTTACAATATAGTTATTGACCGCATCCTCATTGGGTTCTGTACGCATTTTTTGTTCCAGTTTTGAAAAATAATGCCGGATTGGAAGTCGACGATCTGGAAATCTCTCTGCATACAATCTTGCGGCCTCACAAGAATTTTTTCTGCTCTCTAAAAAAATTAAGAGCATATCAATTTGTTGTTGTTCATTTCTAGTAAAACTAACCATTTTATCTGATTTACAATCTAAGTTTTATAAACGAATGAAATTTGAACAACTTTTAATTAGAGCCATATTGGTTTTGATATTCAATTTAATTGTTTTTCAAAGCCGCCTTTATATTTATTTTCTTTAGAAAGGACAGGGCGGCAATAATAATACATACAGCTTTTAAATATGTGATTGGGAATTAAGGCAAATTTTTTCGTGTAAATTTTAAAATAGCATAGGAGTGTGGAACTGTTGGGGAAAAAATGCTCGTTTCAAATATCCTAGTCAACCACTATCATTCCATTTGGAAAAATGAAGTAAACGTCATTTTATTTTTTAAACGCTTGTGAAACTTAGAAAGTCAATTAATATGAATTGACTATAAATTAACCTATTTAATTAATTCATGACCCTCTATAGATTCAATACAAAAAATGAGAATAAAAATGGTATAACACGTCAAAAAATGACAAGTGGGATGTCATTTTACTCAGAATATCATGCTGAATCCAAATAAGTAAAAATATACAGGGTGTCACATTTAAAATACCAACGCCAAGTTCACTTCCGGTTAAACCAGAAGTGCTAACAAATCAAAAATTATGCCAATAAATGCAGACTCATCTCTTATACACAATTCCAAAATTTCATTTTAATATCTATAAATACAAAAAAGTTATAGGGGTGAGCGGCTTTTGAGAAACACCCGGTATAATTGGTCATGCAAAATATTTGACCCGTTTAGAGGACGAATAAAGGTAAATTTAACTTAAAATGTTTGTTGGGTCACGTTCCGAGTACTCCGATGAACTATCGTCGTTGGGTCCAGAGAAAGAATAAGTGGCTCTACAGTGTTTTCTAGCATTTTATTAGCTTCCCACATTCTTTCTTCTATTTCAATCATATGTTCGACGCACTTACTCCATTTTTCACAATCCACTGCCTGTATTCCCTCTTGCAAGAGGCTTCCAACGACTCTCATTTTAAAAGTGGTGTTATGCCTTGCTACAAACCCTTTTACTTGCGCCCACAACAATTAATTCTATGGCGTTTAATTCACAGTGATATGGCGGAAGGCGAGGTACCGTTATATTTCGTTTTAAAGCGATTTCGTTGACAACAAATTTTGTAAAAAGAGGTTTATTTAACTTTACAATCTCCGGTTGCTCCTTTTTCAGCATATTTTTATGAAATGGCCTCTTCTTTACAGTGCGCCAATGAATGACATAATTTTTTTTCCAAGAAGACGTTGGTATTTTTCGGATTTTCTTGAGTGGTAGCTGGCAATATTCATGACTATAACAGACCCAGGAGAAATAAGATCTAGGATTTGCTGGAAGTATCCTTCAAATTCTCTATAAAAGTAATTTTCTATTTTGAATTTTTGCATAATAAAAATTAATTTCCTTCAAAGTTTTCAGTAGCTTCTTCTTACCCATGGATGAAATGAAATCATCCCTTTTTATTTCAGACATTATCTTGTCTAACGTAGGTATTTCTTTTTTTAAGTAAAACCAGTGTATGATTCTTCTGATGGCAGTCTTTTCATCCTCATTTATTACAGTTTCTTTTCTTCCTTTACTTCTCTTTGGTGAACTGATGGGACAGCGTTTATCCTCGTGCACAAGTCGGTATATTGCTGACTTTCCGACTTCAATCATATTCGAACACATTTCAACTAATAATAATTGGACTACGATTATGGAATACGGCGAAGACCACTGGGTGTTATAGTTCAATAATAATTTATTACTCTCTCGCATTAAGCAACATACTATAATAATAATTAGCCAGATATTTGTGTTGGCCACTTTTAGTTGAATCACCTTGTACTTAACCAACATTGTTTTAAAATGTGTAATAAAATGTTGTATATTAATTCTTATTTTGCTATCTATTTAAAAAGCCCGGAATATATAAAAGAAAAATTTAAATAAATTGTTTTGGTGGCGCTACTTTTAGGACTTTGCCCGGGGCGGCTAAAAGTCTAGCGACGGCCCTGCACTTAATTGATCTTTGCAAGTTTCTTTTGCTCGTCTTCAAGAACCCGGCAGAAATATCATCTCAAAAATCGTCATGGTCACCATAATCCAATATGTTCAATATCGCCAACCAACAGTTCCAACTCTCCCCTATACTACTTTTGATGGAAGGATTGTCTGAAACTAGCAACAGCTATAAAGTTTCATCAAAATTTTCGAAAACAAATGTCTAAGGGTAAGCGAAAATATTCTCGTACCAGAAAACTACGTAGTCGTAGTTCTCTGCTCGTACATTTAATACATATTATACCCAAATAATACATATTATACCCAAATAATAGTTATTTGTGGTACAAGTGTGTTATGTTATATAATATAAGTCACGCTGGGAAATGGTTAGCCCTTGAGGCCGTAGGCCGAGAGGGCTAATTCTCAAGTGACTTATATGACTTAACACACGAGTGCCATACAAAATTTTATCCAACACTTGATAGATGTTATTAAAAAATAGAAAATTATATTGTTCCAATGTAAACTGGAAAACCCTGTACATATTATATTTTAATTGACATATTTTTGAATGACAAATTTGACACGTAAAAGTAGGCACAGGTGATTTTTGTTGTTATTGAATTGATTAACAACCAAAATTTGAAGGCAGTAAAAGAAATTATTATTTTGCTATTTTCAAGGGTAGTTTTTCAAAATATGGAAGAAACTTCCGGCGAAATTCAAAAAGAGGCTGACCTGGCGTGTTTATTTATTATTCCCTACAAGTCAAGAAATAGTTATGACAAAACCTTAAAAGAATTTATCGACTTTCGTGACAGAAGATGTGCCTGCGTGAGTTATAATCATAACCCACTAGTGTGTTATGATTTATAACTCACTAGTGTGTTATTTGTTACTTTACTTGTCTAAAATGCCATAAATAATAATTCTATATACTATAGTAGACGTTGGATAAAAGATATTTGTTCACCGTAGTATTAGAAATTGTTCCATATAATAGACCACACCTTCAAATTCCTTCATTGGGCAAAATTAAATAATAAATTAATCAAATAGGCAACACAAAATTTCAAAACAATCGAATTTTCACGTTAAATCGGGCATACGTCAATTTTATAAACTGATTGAGAACACAGTTTGATTGGCATTAATTATCCTTAGTAATATTTTAACCGAAAGTAAATCGATTTATTTTACTATAGATACGTTTGTTTGTTCAAGAAAAAACAAAGAGCAAAAAAACTATTTTACTTTAATTAAATTTGGCAGGGCTGGCCATGGGCAGGCAAGTCAGGCCACAAGATGAATCGACCCAACACTGATTCAATTAGCTCGTAAGAAACACGTTGCTAATAAGAACGCCGATCAGTCTTCGTTTATTAGTCAATTTCCACACTTAGAGTTTTTTAGGCGTCCTTTTTTCTAATAAGAAAATACTTTCGATTGTTGGAGTTTTAAATATTTCTTGTTTATTATTCTTTTTCCCCAACCAAGTAACACGTTTATTAGAGGGATTACTTTATTATACTATTATAAAACTTGTACTTTAATATACTATTATTTAACTAAATTAAATTACAAAAAAAGATCTATACAGTTTATTTGGAACATTTTTGAACATAGGCGATGTTTTCGAAATATCGGTGTAATCTGGGATTTTTGAACACAGTTAATATGAAATACAACATATAGAGCATATTTATTGATAGAAATAATAATAAAAGAGAGTCTTTTATTATTGTTTTAGCTTTTTGTCGAACCTCAACGTTGTAAAAAAATCGTAAGTCTGCTTTTTATATATCAGTGACTTCAGTGTCGACTAGCACAGGCTTATAACTAAAAATTTTTTAAAACTTATTTTGTGCAAGTAATGTGGTCAAATATATTGTTTTAAAAATTGAACCAGTTGCATCTAATGTGCAAATGTGCACGCTCATAAAAATGTTCCTATTAGAAAAAAATGTTTTTCTTTCATTTAAATAAGGCATTAAAGAAAAGGCGACATAAATTAAAATTGCTTATTTTCCTTAATTTAAGTTTATTTTACAAGGTAGCTACTCTATTTAATTATTTGCAAAGTGGATATGAAATCCCATGATTTGCATTTTTTGTCGCAAGCACAGCAAGGATGATGATATCAGCACTTTGCTTGGCGGCCTGTCATTTTATATTCGTTTCCGTTACCATGTTATCCACTCGGTCTGCTTGCTACGTTGCAACATGCACTCTACATTTGCTTAGCTAATGTGCTGCGTTCAAATATTACCATATATTGTCATAACTAACCTCAACTAGCCAAAGCAAAACATTAATAACAACTGTTGTTATACACGTAAAACTGATCACTGATATAAAGTAGTTAACTATCCTAATTCATCTTGATTCTCCTTCAGTTGGATCCACCCATGTCTAAATTATCATACGACCTTTTCCTTGGTCGGTTAATGCCTCTTCTGCCTGTGAATGGTCCTTCCAATGTCTTTAGATCTGTCGTTTGCCATTCTTGTTATTCGATTGTTTTCGTTTCAGTATCCTACCCAGTCATTTTTATTTTCCAGTTTGCTACCACCTTTTTCTTATGTATACATCTTTCTCTGTCTAACGCTGCTTTCTCTGCGACTTTACAGTATTCTCACTTTTCTAATCTATTTACGGTACCTTCGAAACTTTGTATCTAGGTACTAACTGTTACCAGATAAATTACAACTATTATAGATTGATGTATTAATTAGTAACCCATGCTTATACTTTTTAAATTATAATCACGACTACGACGTTATTTGGGGGTGGCAATCATACACTGGACCACAAAATTAACCCGACGGGAAAAATTTTGCTTCAATTCAATCTTAAATAACTTTTAAGTTTTTTTACCAACTTCGATAATTTTTTGACATGTTGCAGATGCTGTCGTCTTCATCATGTTCTGATATCGTTTTTACGAACAGTGTAAATGGATATGTTGCATTTCACGCTTAATTTCTGAACACCCTGCGGAAAAATTGAAGAACTAATTGATGTTTCTTTGTACGACATTTTTAAGTCTCATCTTTTCTCAATAGCTTGTTTTTTGATTCATATCGATATCTAGATTATTAAAGGAAAAACGCAGGTTTGGAGGAAATAATGCAAAAATCCTGTATTAGCAACAAAAAATTAAAAAATAACATAGGCAATAGTGGTATTGACTATTAAGATCATTTTATTAAAATCGAGTATTTCCTCCACAAGCCTGAATAACAGCTCTCATCCCTTTAGGCATAGATTCAATTAAAGCAGCAACCGCGTCTTGGGGTATCTGCTGCCACTCGTTTATCAGTGCCTGTGCTAACGCAACCAAAGTTTGAAACTCGCCGTAGTTCTGCCTAACTCTCCTTCCTAGTGTATCCCACATATACTCAATAGGGTTTAGATCCGGACTTCTTGAGGGCCAGTCCAATACTTGAACGCCAACATCGTTCAAATTGCCTCGTTATTTGTGCTGTGTGCGGTCAAGCATTGTCGTGCATTAAATTAAAATTTTCTTCTATAAAATGCGAATATGGTACCACATGTTCTTCTAAGCACTGTCTAACGTATTTATCAGCGTTAATACCCCCCTGAAGTATAATGAGGTCTGTACGGGCTTCCAAAGAAATACCGCCCCACACCATCACTCCCCCGTCACCAAATTGCACTCTAGGAGAGAAACAACATTAAGAGTATCGTTCTCCGAGCCTTCTTCACACTCTTTGACGTCCGTCAGGTGAATATCGCGTAAAACGAGAGTCGTCTGTAAAGAGAAAGTTTTGCCAGTCGTTCATGTCCCAATATGCATGAGCTCGAGCAAATTCAAGGCGCTGCCTTCGATGACCTGCATCTAATTGAGGTCCTAATGCAGGTACATGAGATGTTAGATTCTGTTCTCTCAACCTTCTGCGTACGGTTTCAGATAAAACTAAGGTACCATGAATAGCTAAAACCGGAGCAGAGGCTGTTCGTCCTCGAAGAACCTGAAGACGAAGAAATCATCTTTAACTGCATTTGTGGCTCTTCGTCTTCCCTACCCGTGTCTTCTCGAGTGAGAACCAGTTTGTCTAAATCTTTGTATCGCATCGGATATCGTACTACGTGGACGGCCAAGCCTTTCTGCGATATACAGGATCGGACGACCATCATCTTGTAAACCAACGGCTTGTGCAACTTCTTCTGGTCTCATATTTAATTTACATAAATACACTTATCGTTTACGAAAGAGTTTCAAAACACAAAATAACCAACAACTTGCTTAACAAACGCTAGAAGTATAACAATTAATAAATCTGTAATTTGTTGACAAAAGTATTCTTGACAAGCCATGGTGCCATGGAAACTGGATTCAGAAAAACAAAGCCAACTTTACAAATTAATTTTTTAATGTTTTGTTGCTAATAAAGGATTATTGCATTATTTCCTTTAAACCTGTGTTTTTCCTTTAATAATCCAGGTATCGGTATGAATCAAAAAACAAGCTATTGAGGAAAGATGGGACTTAAAAATATCCTGCAAACAGTGCAAAGAAACATCAATCAGTTCTTCAATTTTTTCGCAGGGTGTTCAGAAATTAAGCGTGAAATCCATTTACACTGTTCATAAAAACGATATCAGAATGATGAATATCATTATGAAGACGACAGCATCTGCAACATGTCAAAAAATTATCGAACTTGGCAAAAAAACTTAAAATTTATTTAAGATTGAATTGAAGCAAAATTTTTTCCGTCCGGTTAATTTTGTGGTCCAGTGTATATAATGGATCCTGATCTTCCATGACCAAAATCAATTTGGGAGTTCTACCAAATCGCAATGACATGCCGTCAGCTCTGAGACTATTAAAGTACTTACAGCAGGAGAACGTAGTTAGTTAATCTTCGACGGTAGTTTTATAACATGCCTTTACATTTGCGATAGCGCGATATCACTACTACTAAGTAATGCTATCCCATTTTTCTTATTCATTTTATTATCGTAGCTGTCTTTCTTTGTGCCTACCACTTCGTGAAAATATCTTTATTAAACGTTGCAAGTTAGTCGTTAATATTTATGAGAAATACATTATGTATTCGAAGAAACCGCTTGTCAAGTGTTAAGTCTGATAAGGGCTTTGATATGTTATAGTGTGTTTGTTTTTGCAATAAATTAATTACGTTTAAGTCGCAGTAGTTGTTATTATTTCGAAGTTTCTTTTTAAATATTTCTTTTTAAATATTTATTAAAATTGGATCTACCGAGAATTCTCGTTACCAGTAGCGCAACCTGGATTTTGACTTAAGGGGGGGGGGGGCTGAGTGGTTGATTATACATTGTTAATTTTGAGAGCAACGAGTGTATTAGTTTAACTAATGTAAAGAAAAAATAAGATCTTCCTACATTTTTTTAAATGGACCAAATAAGTATTAATTTGAAGAAGTTAAAGTTAGTAATAAGACAAAGGAAAACTGGGCTGTCAAACAATGAAAAGATGGTTAAGCAGTTTAGGAGTTCAGTACGGTTGCTACATTCTTTGTGGTTTAATAAAGTGAACCCGATGAAGGATTACGAGACACTAGAAACTAGGGACAAGAACGCGGCACAGGCAAAAGTTTTCTAAGCCAAAAATCGTATAGTATTTTTCAGTTAAGAAAGAAATTAGTTGAGGTTAGAATTTTATGACATGTGTCACTTTCTGGTTACTAATAAAGGCAATCCAAAAATAAAAAAAAAACTGTTGTTGAAAACAGACTCGTATTCGGGTGTGTTTTATTTATTTTGTTTGTTGATTGTCACCAAACTGTCACAATGATTGTTACCCTGTGATAGCATTTCTCAGATTTTCAAAGCATCCTTAATTGCTTTTTGTAGTGTTCTGAGACAGTTTTTTACTGTGATATTATAGTTAGTGTGAAAATTACAAAATTGTGGGTAACGATTACTGGGTTCCCAGTACCCCTGGAAGAGGAAATAAAGTAAACGTGGTAATTTAACCTATTAATATTTTAGACAGGCACAATTTTAAATCCCTTAGCTTGTTTTCCATTATTTAAAGCAAATTTGTTGGTTAACTCATTAACTACATTAAGACGAAGATGCTTAAATTTCAGATAACATTGTTATTGTGCCGCCGGATGATGGGGATGACAGCGCAGAGGATTCAGGTGATGAAGAATGTCACGACCCGGATCGCTTGTATCCAGCACAATTGAATGCTCTATTATGATAACAATGTTAACCCTGTTACAGAAAGACAAAGAATCTTGGAACAAAATGATGTATCTGCGATGCCCACAGAACCACTCCCCAAAAGAAAAAAGGACGAGTCTCAAACATTTGAATGGCTTGCTGAACAAGATATGCCAAAAATAAATAGGCAAGACCACAAATTTATAAATATTTCGACTTTATCTAGCTGCAGCTACCCTTTGGAGTTTTTTGAACTGTTTCTGACACGAAGTGTTGTTGTAAATTTAGTACGGTATACCTGCATGTATGCTTCAAAAAACAACAGGGCCTGTTGTCAGGGTAAACTTCAAGCTGGATATCGACGACATGTATACATTCATAGGAATCTTACTTTTAAGTGGATACGTTTCTTTACCCCGAAGAAGTATGTACTGGGAAACTGCCGAAGATGTTCATAACCAGTTAGAAGCTAAGTATATGCGTCGAAACCGATTTGAGGAGATATTTTCGAATTTTCACGCTGCTGATAATGACAACTTGCCACCTCATGATAAACTTGATAAAATCCGATTTCTCATTGACGCCCTAAACTCCTAAACGCTGAGTGCATTCGATATGTGCCCGTAGAAATAAACATTTCCATTGATGAATCTCATACCTTATTACTGACGACACTGGTACAAACAGTTTATTAGAGGAAAGCCGGTGCGTTTTGGCTATAGAGCTTGGGTAGCTGCTCTAAAATTTGGATACTGTCTACAATTTCAAACTTATCAGGAAAAAGATCGGAACATGGACAAAATTGAAAAGATGGGTATAGGAGAATCAGTAGTTTTCCATTTTGCGAATGTTTTAAAATCTAATTTCCACGATCAGAGTCCATCTTTGTTTGTTGATAATTTTTTCACCTCTGCAAAGCTTATTCGGCAGCTAGGTCAAGAAAGATTTGGGGGTACAAGTACTGCACATGAAAACAGAACAGACAAAAAATGTAAACTGATCGAATCGTCACCTATAAAGAAACTGGAAAGAGGCGCTATGTGTAGTGAGCTGGATGCAGAAAATACTGTCGTTAGTGTCCGCTGGAAAGACAACAGCGTGGTGATCTTATTATCCAATGAGTTTGGAATTGACCCCGTGGTGCAGTGCAAGAGATATTCTGTAAAGGAAAAAAGCAAAATTGACATACCGCAGCCTTACGTCGTTAATAGGTATAATTCATTTTATGGGCGGTGTAGACCAACTAGATAATCACGTTTTGAATTATAGAATTGCTTTCCGAGGAAAAAAATGGTATATACCGCTAGTTTCTTGCCTATTTGATGTGTGTGTCACTAACGCCTGGCTTTTGGCTCGACAATATGAATACATTACAACCTCTCATTCAGGAAAATAATATGTCAAGCATTGCTGCTAAAGTATGGAAAAAAGGCCTAACACCTGGACCAAAACGAGCATCTATAAGAGATCCTCAGATTGCTAGCGGTCGCCATATTATTTTGACTTAACAAAATAGACGCAGATGTCAAGTGTGTAACAATGAGACGACTAAATCATGTGGCTCCTGTGATGTTCCATTACACGACAAGTCTTTTGAGTTCTATCATGATAATAATTAACAGTACTCGATTATTTCACTGTTTAAAAATGAAACCTATCTCTAGAACATAGTTTGTTTTCTCACTAAAATTGTTCCTCTATAGCCCAAAGGGTCGTTAACGACCCCTATCAAATATCACAATCTAGAAACCCCAATTTTCTTTTCACATTTTTTTGGTACTCTAAATATCATATAGATTAATCCTTAACAATAAAAAATAAATTTCTGAACAAAAATAATTCTGGGCATTAATGGTTTAAGAGATCTCACCGCATTTGAATTAATATAAGAAAAAATATTAAATCCGGTCTTAAATCAACATAAAAGTACACCTAAGATAAAAGTAACTAGAAGGTGACACAAGCCATAAAAGTAACCACAACTAACTTCTTCATAAACTAAAAAATGCCATAGCTTCATATTTTCGAATAGAGCTCTAAATTCCCATTTCAATGACATATTACAAGCTGTCATTTGTTTTTAAAATGGCGGATACGATTCATTTCTATAATTCAAAATGACGACGTCGTAAAATGGGAGAATTATATTATTTTCTTTCAACTTTTAATAAACGTTTTGTAATGGTTTTATATGATTGTTTTAATTTTTATTTCACATGGCCAAGTTTCAAGCGGATTTCTCGCCATAAATAATATTATTGGAAAGTACCAAATGTAAAAGTGCTACCATGACTTATTTTGATTTTTTTTGTTAATATATTTCTATGGCACTGTTTTAGTTTAAATACTAATAAGAAAAGGAATTTCTTATTATTTAAATTCTAAATTCTAAGTTAATTTAGCTATTCTAATATCGTGAGAGCAAAAATTATTTTTATCAGAGTATGCTTTGCATCTATGGTCGTATTGCTTAGCGGTAGAGCTTAATACCTGTTGGATGTCAGATTTTTTTTTGTGATCTAAATTAAGCCCTACGTTTTTCAGTCCAATCCCTCTTCGATTAAAATAATATAACATAATATAAAAACCCTAAACAGGCCCTTAAATTAAGTATCTCATTTTTTTTCTTTATTCGTTTCCATTTTTTACCTTTATTGATTTTAATCTTTTTTCATTTTTTTCCTTTTTTTTTCTTTTTTTTTCCTTTTTTTTCTATTTTTTCTTAATTTTCTTTATATTAATATATATATTTTTTATATTTAATTTTTATTAATATTGTATTTTATATTTTTTTACAAATTAAGTCTGGCCTTAGTTACAAATGCAAACATGTATCATACTTTATTATATTGTAAATAATCTTAAGAAAAAACTTTATAACACCCTTTAATACACAGTCATATTGTATTTTTTATTTTACAAACAATAACAGCAACATTTTAATCTTATCAAATTTTCTCTTTAAATTCATTACAATATGATAAAGTATGATACATTTCCAGATAACGGACCAATGGTAGTATTCATCAGGCGACTAACACGTTGCCATTTTGAATCTCAGGAAATCGCATATTGCATCGCCATCTTAAAAACAAATTACAACTTATGATATGTTATTGGAAAGAAAAATTCTCATCGAAAATATAAAGAATATACAAGGTGTCATTTAAATAAGTCACCTAACGCGTTAACTCATTAGTGCATAAGGTTATAAATGTTAAAATGAACAATTTTTTTTTGATTACACATGCATATTGGGTGAAATATAATTAAGTTTTCTAAATCAAATTTTCTGAAATTTTTATTATTAAAAAAAATACAGGATGTTCGTTTTATCGAACGTTATGCATAAGAGACCATACATATAATTTTTAATTAAAAACTATTTAGCTAATAATCATGTTTTTATTTCAATAACTTTAGTGTTCGGATTTCTGTGTTAATTTAAAAAAATTAAGGTGTGTGATATTGAAGAAGAATTTTTTGGATGCAGTGCTCTCTGACACTTTATGTAGATAAATTTGGCATTTTTTCCACACTGAGCACATCTTCACTCTTTTTCCGTATATTATGGCAAGTGGTTTATTTGATCAAACCTAACATCATAAAGTGGAGCAGGTGTTATTTTTCCTTTTGCTGATTTTTTACCTTGACTTTTTAAAAGACTCAAAGTTAAATATCTTCTAAATTTCAATAAACCAGAAGACATTTCATGAGATGGATGAATTTTTCAGGATAATAACCAAGCGTTGACAACAGATACGTCAAATAAATAAGAAAATATAGGCCACCACCATTTGCGTTGCCTCATTCTAATTCTATAGACTGCAATCAAGCCATCTAGTTTATCCACTCCTCCAAATAGAAAATTTGATAAGAAATCTTCTTTATCGGCCTAAATTTAGATGTTCAATAAAACGATCGTCATGCACTAATGGGGGTTAATAGTATTTTTAATAAAAAATTAAAATTAACTAACCTGAACTAACCATCATAAGGGGTGAGGTTTTATCCAATGATTTTATTGTCATTGGATATAGTCGAATCCTATCCTACATTGGTCAAAAAAGGAGAAAATATAAAAATTGTCTAAAAAATATATTTCAAATAGGTATTAGAACTAAGTTTTCTATTTAAATAATAAGTCACAGTCACCTTCAATAGTTTTTTTAATATCTAATAACTAGGGTATCATTTTAAACTTTTCTATTTGCTTTATTTTCGGCCACATTCGCTAAATAGTTAATAAATATACGTAATATAATAATTGTCTTTATAGTTATATTATTATAATCTACCAGTAAATAAGGTAATTTTATTAAAATTAATTACTTATACCAATTACCTTATTTAAAGCTATATTTATATGAAGAAAACTTTTCTTTTTAAGGACATAAATAAAAAATGTTCCACATTTTCCTGTTATAAAGTAGCTGTGCTACTTGTCACTAAAGTTAAAACTTTAACTTGCTTATCGAGTACATTTTGAGGGAAGTTTTTGACGTGAAAACTTGTAACAGTATCTCCAGAGGAATCTATAACTTATCTGGCAACCAACTTTTCTGTCGTTTCTACGTAGGCTTCCACACGTTGTTATCAACAGCTTGTTTTTTTAGTTCGAGGAAAATGATTTTATTTACAATATGTTGATTCAAATTTAAATTGTATGAATAGAAAACTACATTAATAGAATTACCCTAAATTAGTGTATTGCTTTATTTAACTTAGGAATTTATTACTCACCAAGAATGTGTTAATTACATAAAAATAAAAAAAAATAATACATCACAACACAGCCATGTTGTGATAAACAAACGTCAAAGTATCGAAAATCATATAAAGACCCCTAATTTACATACTTTAGCACTAATTTTGCAAATATACACAATTATTTTTTAAGAAAGTTTATACGCGCACATAGTGTTTTTTGGATCACTCTGTATAGCATAAGCATATCTTCATCACTTTCTTTTTATCACAATTCAACAATATATGAGTCTTTCAGACCGTGGCTTATTTTTATTTTAATTTTAAGTAAAAATGTAAATGAAACAATGCAGTCTTCCTCCCCAGTTTAATGTTTAAAGTAAATTTTAAGTTCCCGACATGTTTCAATTGCTTAAGCACTCATCATCAGGGGGTACTAACATCGAGTTTAACAGAAATGTAGGTGGTCTCAAATTAATGAGTACAACTCATAGGATGATACCTGTAAAGGTTAAATAGTTGGTGTACGAACTGGCTAATTGTATCGAAATTGATATAAAGGGTGTCCCAAAATGAACGCACATTTTTATTTGTCAACAAAACACATTTATTTCTTGAAATATGTCAAAACTTTACTGGGATTGGAAAGAAGACATATCACGATTAAGTGTGAAACGCAATATCCGACAAATGTCCACCACGGCTTTGCTGGCAGGCCCTTGCCCTTTTGACGAGATTATTGATAACATTTTCACATATTTGCAGACGAATTTCATCAATGACCCGTCGAATTTCGTTCTTCAAGTCAGGAATTGCGGCTGGTTTATTGGCATAAACACGAGATTTAAGAAAACCCCAGAGAAAGAAGTCGCACGGTGTTATATCTCAGGATCGTGGTGGCCACTTCTGATCACCATTGCGAAATGTTTCACGCGCAGTGTGACAGGTCGCTCCGTCCTGTTGAAACCATAAGTTTTCCACATTAATTCGGTCTAATTCAGCCCACAGAAACTCTTCTAACATTGCACGATAACGTTCGCCATTCACTGTTAATGCAGTTCTAGCCTCGTCTTCAAAGAAGTATGGCCCAATTATTCCGCCGAACCAAAAACCGCACCAAACGGTCAAACGTAGAGGATGCATTGGTTTTTCGTAAATAACACGAGGATTCTCTTCCCCCAAATTCAACAATTCTGCTTATTGACGTATCCATTTGATTGAAAATGTGCCTCATCACTAAACAGGATTTTCTTCGAAAAATCTCCGTGATTTGCCTCGTTTTCCAGAATCCAATTAACAAACTCACGGCGCAACTCATGATCTGCTTGCTTCAATTCTTGGGTCAGTTGGAGTTTATAGGCATGCAAATGCAAATCTTTTGTAAGAATTCGCTGCATACTGCTTTTGGCAATGTTCACTTATTGTAACCGACGGCGAATCGACGTGCCTGGATTCTCACCAACACTTTCCTACACTGCTGCAATATTTTCAATAGATCGAGCAATACGCGGCCGCCCTGTTGATTTTATGTTTCCAAATGAACCACTTTGGTCAAATTTCTTGATCAATCTTTGCACTGTCTATGTCCTGAATATAATATTTAAGCAAAAGAACCTGTTGAACTGCTGGTTCTCTAGGTGACTGCATCTATCCCCCAATCCCCCATTCATTATGCCTTGTACTTATTTAACGGGCCTTATACTTTTAGTTTTTTGTTGTATCCATTTGTTTATATACAATTTTTAGTTGAAGTTCTGACTATCAGCTCGCGAGTATCGAATATCGCACCTTATCGCGTACTCCACGGTTCTCACCCTACTGCACCTCCCTTCGACACTGCCATGGGTGACCTATGTAAACGTAGGTGCAATGCCGTGCGTGCGAGAACGAAAAAGGGCACTTTTCGACAATATTACCGTTGACTAACATATTTCAATAAAGAGCATCAAAATATTTGAAGTTGAAAAAATAGTCCATACTTTCAGTGGAGTCAATGTAATGTAAATGAAACAATGCAGTCTTCCTCCAGAGTTCAACGTTTAAAGTAAATTAAGCTCCCGACATGTTTCAAGTGCTTAAGCACTCATCATCAGAGAATACTAAAAGAATAGTATAAAGTTGAGAACAAGCAGTGAATATACAGTGCGTCCATAAAGTCTTGCACAAATTCATTTAAAATTCAGGTATTTACTTTTTAAAAACGCTCGGACACGTCAATTAGTACTTTTGTTTGCGCATTTTTTAACGTAAAATGTTTTTATACAGGGTGTCGCACGTATGAGGTATGAGGTCATCAATAAATGTGTTTAAAATAAATTTTCAAACGTCAATATTTCGGAAACCGTGATTTCCAGAGGTGTTAAGTGTTCATCATAGAATTCAAAATTGATATAATATACAGGGTGTTCCATTAAAAAAAATCCTTGATGACCTCATACCTCATACGTGCGACACCCTGTATAAAAACATTTTGCGTTAAAAAATGCGCAAACAAAAGTACTAATTGACGTGTCCGAGCGTTTTTAAAAAAAGTAAGCCCCTGAATTTTAAATGAATTTGTGCAAGACTTTATGGACGCAGTGTATAATAAAGTCAGTGAATGATTTACCTAACATCGAGTTTAAGAGAAGTATAAGTTATCTCAAATTAATGAGTATAACTCTTAGGATGATATATACATGTAAAGGTTGTTAAACTCGATGTTAGGTAAGTCCTTCACTAACTAGAACTAAGACTGCATTGTTTTATTTACATCCAAATATTTATTTATAAAACATTAGGTATATAATTATTATTAGACTATGTAAGATTATCAAAATATAGGTTAGTTTTATAAGATCAATCTATTATTTAATGAAGAAATATTTATGATTTCTGTCGTGGAATATCTCAATAAATGTGGATCTGAGAAGCGTCAGGCGTATGCTGATTGATCGTCATTAGCGTAGCATTATAAATGCGATTTTTAAGATAAATGTTTCCACGCGTTACGCCTTGTAATTATTTTTTTCCACTACTAACATATAACATCGCCATTATTGACCGATTATTAACGCTAGAAATCGTTTTTCTCTACCTTATAAGTCATTATTGACCATGGTCAATAATAAGCCATTGAAATCCATTATTGACCGATCTTTGACCTTAACCGAATTTTGTTTGAACGCAGGTAACTTGATTTTTTAATTCTACAACATCAATTCATTGTGGTTAGGCAACCAGATAATTATCAATACATATTAGATTACTTGATATTGTAAAATATCGATACAATCAACATTTTTTCTGCTTCCATCCTTAATTCGGGAGGTGTACACATAATATTATCACTAACATTTTCTTCGCTCATTTTTTAAAAAAACGCAAAACTCGTGAAATCTGATGACACAAATGAACACAAATTGACATTGACAAAGCCACCTGACAAAACAACAAAATATTTTGCCAATTCCAAAGCGCAGGTAACTTGATTAAAAATATATACTTATACCTACCTATAATTTTTTATAATAATTATTAATACTATAAAGATAAATGTCATATAAAAGTTTGTAGTAGTGGAAAAAATAATATAATAACCACGGTTTAGACAGCTTATTATAGCCCTCGCGTCTTAAATCCCTCGTCGCTTCGCTCCTCGTGATTTAAACTCGCCGCTCGGGCAATAATGATGGCTGTCTAAACCTTGGTTAATAATATACTATTATGTTTATAAACTTAGGGACGTCTCAAGCGAACCGTTACGTTTAGTTTATTTCATTTTCATATAATTGTGTATTTTCTCTTTATGAAACCTAAATTTATAATAAGATAATCATATTTAGAGAAGCGATACGCACGTCTAAAACACGCGGCTTAAAACCCAATATTTATGACTTTTATTTCCCCTTTCTCTTCATAAATCGTAGTGCTGGCCTCTTGCGGTGGACTATACTCCAATTTTTTTGATGCACAGTCAATACAACTTCTTGTTAGTGCTACTTCAGTTTCACTGCGAAGGCCACCAAATTATAAAATTGCAAAAAGTATCTAATATAATAAAAGTATATCGTGTGAATTATCCCCAATTCCTTTTTGTTTTAATATTGTTATAAAATACCATATTTTTATTATTTTAGCTTCCAAAGTCTCGCCAGTTTCCATAGGAGAATATTCCACTCAAACCCAAAATGGGCCAAGCTTAGAAGTTCAAAACCCTGCCTCTAGAAACACCTGTTTAGGATCAAACGCATCCAGCCTGTTAAGTATAAACTGTTTAAATACTGGACGGACGAACTTTACCAACAAACAGCTTACTGAATTAGAAAAGGAATTTCACTTTAATAAATATCTTACTAGGTGAGTATATTATGCAATTTTCATAAGTACTCTGGTATTTGTATATTATTACAAAATGAATTCTGATTAGAACTGTTTGACAAAAATATGATATAATAGCATATCCGGAAAGTTTACCGCTTATCGTCGATAATACGCCGCTGACAGAATTTACAGCTACACAGTTCATATTACTGTAATCTCTATTTTGAAAGATTCAATTAAATATAATTTAATGTTGAACCATGCATTCATTGATTATTAAACTAAATTCAATGATGCAGTCTAATTTTGAAAATTATAAGTTTACAATAATATTTGTTTAAATCAGGGCTGTCCGAAATGCGGCCCGCTGCAACATACTTTGCAGAGGAAATATGCCTAATAAACGAAAATAACACATTAGAGTCATTCCCATATCAATGATGAAATAAAATAACACAAACATAGGCTATGGGACGACACTGGCGATGGAGAGAAGGCCGCAACGAAGTTACTCGAACATTAGGTTAAGGTGGCAGACTTCTGGTATGTTCTGACAGTCTGACGTACTCCTATAAGAACCGTTACGCGGAACCTATCCACATCAGCTCCCTGATGGCTAGTGCGACGCACAACGCAGAAGAATCTTGGCATCTCACTTAAACCAGCCACTACTGTTAATAAACTTAGTAAATCGACCCAGTTGTAAGCTGCTCACTTCCTCCAGATTACACTAGGCAACAAATTTAAACTTTTTTTTAAAGATATTTGGCAAAAATAGGATTTTTGGATTGTATATGACTGAAATAGACCCAAAATGTTAAAAAAAAATTTCCAAGGTCGTAGAAATATAGGAGCTTAATTTTTTAGTATCATTTATTTTTTCTTAACGATTATTCCAATTAATGAACTAATTACTTTTCTTCCGTTTTTTAATCTGTCTCTTATACACAGCCTCTGGTTGCTCTCGAAGAAGTGTCCAAGTAATCTGCTAACATTGAAACATTCCACTTTCCCTGGTATCTTTTTCCATTTTTGCGATTTCTTGATGGAATCGTTCTCCATGTTCGTCACTAACGTCGCCCACAGTTTTCGGGGAAGTAATCTAAGTGTGAGTGTAGAAAATGTATTTTTAGGGACATATTATTATTACATCTCATATTTTCGTAAGCTTTGAGGAGCTTGTTTACAATTTCTGTATAATTGTCTGCTCTTTTATATCCTAAGAAATCGGTTACAACCATTCTAAATGCCATCCATGACTCTTTTTCTTTTCTCTTCAGCACAGCGTCAAATGCAGGATCCCTAAGAAGTTGTGTTATCTGGGCTCCCACAAAAATTTCCTCCTTAATTTTGGCTTCACTTAATCTGGAAAATTTTTGTTTTAGGTAACTGAATGCAGGACCTCTATCTCTATCCATAGCTTTAACAAAGTTTTTAATTAAACCAGGTTTAATATGTAATGGCGGAAGTAAAATTTTATTTGCAGGAACGTTCGTAACGTTTTCCAATCCCGGTTCAAAAGAATGTCTTTGTGGCCACACTTTTCTTTTATAGTGACCCATTTTAGCTCGGCTGATCCATTTTAGCTCGGCTATCCCATTCGCAGAGAAAACAACAATATTTTGTATACCCAACTGCATACCAAGTAAAATAGCTACTACCTTCAAATCTGTACAAATTTGCCAATCATATTTCTTATAGTGCAATGTTTCCAGCAATATCTTCATATTGGTATATGTTTCTTTCATATGAGCGGCATAACCAATTGGAACTGAGCGAAGTATGTTGCCGTTATATAATAATACCGCTTTGTTGTTTTGATGAGTCTATAAAAAGTCGCCATTCATGAGGAATGTGTTCTATACCTAAAGCTTTCATTAGACCATCAATATCATATCAAGCTACTAAATCATTTTCCATTTTAAAAAATGACATAAGGGATTAATGACGACTTCTATAAACAGAAACCTTTACATTATCTTCAAGCAAGTTCCACTGTTGTAGCCTAGATCCTAACAACTCTGCCTTTTATTTTGGCAAATCCAAGTCTCTTATGAGGTCACTCAACTCAGTTTGTGATATTCTGTGTGGTTCCTTGCTACCACAAGGTTCAGGAAGGAAATTTGGATCCTTAGAGGTTGAGGGTTCTTCGTCTGTGACTTTTAATTCTTCTTCCGAATCAAGACTATAGTTCTTAGGGGGAACCGGAACAGGCCACACATCACTATGAGACACAGGGCGAATAGCAGACGGTATATTAGGGTACCTTAAATTATCATTATTCTTCGTCGTAATACCTTTACTAATTGGAGGTGTGAGACAAAAATAGCAATCAGATGCATGGTCTTTTGGTTCTCTCAAAACTATAGGTACAGCAAATGGCATTGGTCGACCTCTTCCATTAAGCCAATCTCGGAGACTGTTAGCACAAGTATTGCAGCAAGTATGGGGAGCCCATTTTTTTATCTTTGACACCAACTTTACATCCAAAATACTACTGATAGGCTTTCTTAATTAAAGGAGTTATATTTTTTTTGGCCTAGAAAAGTAATATCTCCACAAATATAACAAAAATTGCTGGACCAGGCCTGTCTAGACAGGTAAATACATGATAATTGTTTATTACCTTTATAAAAACAAGGTACTCCTGTATCATGAAAACCAGACCTCGGAAAATATTTTGGCAATCGGATATAAAACTGAGCTATTTTTATTACTGACCTTTTTTCGTTGTTGCCTAGTCTTATTGAAAAATGGTTCGTATCTACCGAAAAGGCAGTGTCCGGTAACAACGACGTCAGTGATATTTCTTAAGTCCTTCCGACTGTGTAGTAATAACGCTACGGTTCTCCTGTTATTAAGTAGGAGCCAGAATAGCTTAAAGGTAAGCGCGCATTTATTCGCATCGGACGGACGCATCGGACAGACGGAACAAGAAAAATTATTATATACATAGTTTTAAATATGATAAAGCACAGTCGTTCACATCGAACGCATCGTAGGGACGGAATTCCGTCCCGAATTATTTAGAAAGAATTAAATCCGTGGATACGATACGTACGGATGACGTAATTCGCAAATCCGAGTAAATGCGCGACAAGTCACGACAGGAATCGGGTCGGATTAATCATATTGTATTGAGTGTGTTTGTACCACAACAAATTACAATGGACGATGGCTTGTTAATAACTTTAGTAACACAATATGAAGAACTTTATAATTTAAAACATAAACATTATAGCAATTTTACTTCATCCATTACCAAATCGTTAAACAAAGTATGAAATTCTCCGTAGCGTTTTCTCTTCAAATTTATATTATGGACCCAAATTCGTTTTTTTCTTTTCCTTTCTCTTTGCTCTTCATCTTCAAATGCTAATGCAATTGCAAATATTTCTTCTTCAGAACTGCTCATTTTACACTGCACAAAAACAAAAAGGGAGGAAAGAAATTGCCTAGATTGCACTGAAAATACGGCAAGCAAATCCGAATATAATGTGCGATGGTGAACAAAATATTACGATTCGTCCGCTGCGTACGCTGCGTACAAATGCGCGCTTACCTTAAAGATGCAACAGGTTGTTAGCTCTGACCATCTGCTTATTGCAAGTTGCTTGGCTATGCGGTCTATCTCCTCTCTGATACCGATTCCAGTGGTCTAGCCACGGTATTCTCTGCTAGATCGGCAGACATGTCCCAACCTCCCTGGCGAGAACATTAGCAGACTCATTACCATCTATTCTGTGATGACCAGGAACCCAACACAGAGTGACTCGATGCACCAAGTATGCAGAGAATATTGCAATAGCGCCTTACTAGTTTTGATTTAATGTTGTTGGAACAAATTGCCTTTATCGCTGCTGACTATCTATACAGTGTGTATCAGCCAAATGGAGTAAATACGATAATGTTAAAATGTTTTTACTGATATGAAATAATAAAAAAGGTATAACTAGTTTTGTTTACTTTTGTTTAAAACGCCTGAACTTAGCAAATTGTTGTCTGTCTGCATGACAGTAGTTATCAGTGTTATAGTCGTTTGAATTTCGTTAACTGCATATCAGAAAAATTGTTTATTTAACAGAAATGCACAAAATAATCATTCTACAGATGATTGGTTATGGAGATAAAACACGGACACAAATGGAAGTTGCTCACTTATTTTATGAAAAATTTCCAAATTTGCCGCCTATAACTCAAGGGGGCAATTAGTAAAATAGAAAAGCAGTTTCGCCAGCTTGGACATGTAAAGCAGATAAAAAAAAGTAGCTGCCAATGCAATAAGTCATGATACCAAATTAGATATTATGCTTAAGTTTCAGGAAAACCCACATACTTCTAGTCGAGAAACAGCCCCAATGTTCGATGTACTTATGACCTCATGGAAGACGATTTTGATAGGAGAACGTATTTTTGTGAACAAATGATGGCAATGTTAGATAACAATGTGATCCAATTAGAACATGTTTTGTTTTCTGATGAGTGCACCTTTACACTTCACGGTCATGCTAATCGTCAGAATTGCCGCTATTGGTCTAGGGAAAATCCTCACTGGATGAGAGAAGAACATACGCAATGTCCTGAAGAGGTTAATGTTTGGGCAGGAATTGTTGGAGATCATATCATAGGTTTTTTTTTCATTAATGGCAATTTAAATGGCGATAATTATTTGCTCCAAAATAATGTCTTGCCAACTTTGACAAACTTATATCCTGATCCAGTAAACCAACAACTTCCAGCGAATATGATAATATAGTTTCAGCAAGATGGAGCACTGCCCCATTACCAAATCAATGTCCGGCAGTACCCCAACCGAGTATTTCCAAATTGGTGGATAGGGAGGCGTGGATCGGTGGAATGGTCAGCACGATCCCCTGATCTGACGCCATTAGACTTCTTCTTATGGGGTTATGTCAAAAATATTGTATACAAAACTAAACCCCTCGCCTTAGCTGACTTAAGAAGACGAATAACGCTTGCGATTAGATTGGTCACGCCTGAGATGTTCAGTAACGATAGAAGAAATTTCTATTTAAGATTAGGATATTCCCAAGACGTTCGCGGCGAGCATTTTCAACTTCTCCTACATTTATGTTTTTTTTTTGTTTTTTGCATTATCAAGAAATAAACAGTATTACTTATTAAAGAAAACAAGGTCTGTGTATACCACCAAAATAAAATATATTTGTCCTTTTAGGGTGAAATAAGGGTTAAAGTGTGTACAAAATTTAATTTGACATTAGGTTGAACTAGTTTCGACTTTAGTCCAAGTCATCTCCAGCAACCAAGAAATTAAGAATTATGTTTTTTAGGAAGTACCTAAATAAACAAGCTAAAACAAATTATAAGAGGGGACGAAGTGGTTCAACAAAACATGGTCATAACGTGTACCCTGTGCAGCCAATGGATTCAACAGAAGATAATCACGAACATAATACTACTTCAAGCAATGAAGGAGATTAGATGTAAAATTATAATAGAGGCTAAAATTCTTAATGGAATCATTTATAGTTATTATATGGTGTATAGATGTCAATAACGAAAATTCAATAAAATCATCGTTTTATGAAACAACTCAGTAAGGAGACATGATTTATATTTTGGTGGGTCAGAAATTTAATAAGAAAGTAAAAAAGAGGGGGGGGGAGAAGGAAATTAAAATGAGTTAAAACCCTTTGCGTCATTGAGTAAAATAGGGGTCATCAAATTGTCAATATTCAAGCTTAAATTTCTGACCCACTAAAATATAAATCATGTCTCCTTACTGAGTTGTTTCATGAAACGATGATTTTATTGAATTTTCGTTATTGACATCTATACACCATATCATAACTATAAATGATTCCATTAAGAATTTTAGCCTCTATTATAATTTTACATCTAATCTCTTTCATTGCTTTAAGTAGTATTGTTCGTGATTATCTTCTGTTGAATCCATTGGCTGCACAGGGTACACGTTATGACCATGTTTTGTTGAACCACTTCGTCCCCTCTTATAATTTTTTTTAGCTTGTTTATTTAGGTACTTCCTAAAAAACATAATTCTTAATTTCTTGGTTGCTGAAGATGACTTTGACTAAAGTCGAAACTAGTTTAACCTAATGTCAAATTAAATTTTGTACACACTTTAACCCTTATTTCACCCTAAAAGGACAAATATATTTTATTTTGGTGGTATAGACAGACCTTGTTTTCTTTCATAATTACGCCACAGAAAATGGACTACTTCTTGAATCTTATTACTTATTAGTTTTTTAGTGTATTGTTGATTTTTGCAATAAATCTGAAAACACTTAATACTTCCGAAACAGATAAAGATAGGTATAGGATATTGTACATGAAATATGTTTAAAATTTTCTGAAAAATCCAAAAATTGAATAATATACAGGGTGTTGCATTTAAAATAAGAAAGTTAGTATTGGCCACTGTTACATGGCACACCCTGTATAAAAAGTTTTTATTGAAAAAAATGCGCAACTAGAACCACCAATCGAAGTGTCCAAGCGTTTTTTCGGACACGCCCCCATTTGGCTGATACACCCTGTATCGATAGCTATTGACGCAGCTCCTCTCAGGTTTGGATGATCCTGCAGGATATTTACTACTTTATCTACTACCGTTTATTTTTTCTAAGGAGAACAATGTGGTTCTCATTACTAAATACTAGTTTAGACCTTAGGTAGGTGGGAGCTGACGTTTTTAATAATCTATAAACATTAACAAGCAGGATATATTGAAATAGAAATTTTATTCTAAGCCACAACTCGTTTAATTTCTTAGATACGCGATCATTCTTCCTTAGGGCAAAGATGAAGCGGCAACAACCATTCTGAATTATTCGTAGTCGTTGTTCATCTTCGTATGTAAGATACGGGTAATAGAGCATAACGCATTAGGAAAGCGTTGACATGATAGAAGCGTCACATAATTTTTTACGGACTTTAAAATTCAGAATATATTTGCTTGCATATAAAACCTTCAAGGCCATATAGGATTTTTTACTCAAATTAGAGATATGATGGTTATATCTCGATCGTGAATCAAATATCACTCCCAAGTTTCTGGCCGTGTCAGTAAAGGCAAGGCGTTGGTCCCCCAAGTGAAAATGAAGGTAACCCAACAGAAAGTCATGACAAGCTGTGGGTGTATACAGAATCACTTTCGTTTTTTTGGCATTTAATTTAAGATTGTGGTTACTGCTGTATGTCAAGATACTCTGTAAGTCGGAGTTAACGTCACCCAATTTTATTATAATATTTGGGATTAAAAGTACACAGGATTTAAATAGTATCTAATGCCAATGATAAAGTTTGTTATTGGTAAATTATGAGCAGCTATATAAGCTGTATTAAAGGAGTTTTAAATTATGGAAGCTGTGAATATTTATTATAATTTTTAAAGCGATTTTCTTTCTACATCAGTTAAATCTTTTAGCACAAAATAATTTTATGATTGAAGAGGAAAGAAAAATCCAAAATTCCTCACAAATATTTAATATCTTGCTCTACGCGTTTCGGTTTCTTAAACCATTTTCAAGAGCTGTCTAAAAAGTTCATTTATGTAATAATCTCAATTTCAAATCAAAATTATTAGGTATTAGGTACTTACATAATATAATCACAAACTTTACATTAAGGACACAAACAAGCTCACAAGGGCGAACACAGGTTAACGGAAACAACGGGATAAACCCAAAAGACATTTGAAAAATAAAACAAAATATACCGAACCAGAGCGACATCTAGGTTTCACAAAAGGAGGTACTAATATTTAAACAAACATTTAATACTTAAACTCGTTCACAATTCTCGCTGCTTCTCTATAGTGGGCGTTAACAGGATCGTTCAAACACTCAATTTGATTATTTATCTCTAATTTGGCTATTTCTATATTTTCTAAAAAATTTAGCTTAAGGCCTTTATTCGCATTATGTAGCATTTTAAAGTTGTCTTTAGTATTAAAACTATGTAAATTCTCTCTTAAATGTAGGCCAAAAGCTGATCTCCTGTCATTAGGCGATTTCTGAGAGTTTAAATGTTCTTTTATTCTAGTAATTAAACTACCAGCATATTTAGCTGTGCAAGAGTTACAGGACAACAAATATACCCCACTTTTGTCAAGCACGTTAATTAGTATATTTGTTGTCCTGTAACCCTTGCACAGCTAAATATGCTGGTCAGACAGGACGTAGTCTTAATATTAGAATAAAAGAACATTTAAACTCTCAGAAATCGCCTAATGACAAGAGATCAGATTTTGGCCTGCATTTAAGAGAGAATTTACATAATTTTAATACTAAAGGCAACTTTAAAATGCTACATAATAAGAATAAAGGCCATAAGGTGAGTTTTTTAGAAAATATAGAAATAGACAAATTAGAGATAAATAATCAAATTGAGTGTTTGAACGATCCTGTCAACGCCCACTATAGAGAAGCAGCGAGAATTGTGAACGAGTTTAAGTAGTAAATCTTTGTTTAAATAATAGTACCTCGTTTTGTGTAACCTAGATGTCGCTCTGGTTCGGTATATTTTGTTTTATTTTTAAATGTTTTTTGGGTTTATCCCGTTGATCAATTTATATAAAGTTTGTGATTATATTATTATTATGTAAGTAATACCTAATAATTTTGATTTGAAATCGAGATTATTACATAATTGAACTTTTTAGACAGCTCTTGAAAATGGTGTAAGAAACCGAAGCGCGTAGAGCAAGATATTAAATATTTGTGAAGAATTTTGGATTTTTCTTTCCTCTTCAATATGAATAATCTTCACCCCGGAGATATCTATGATTCAATTATAATTTTATGATATTATTCTTGTAGATTCTAAAATAGTTTGTCTGTATTATTAGCCGAGAAACGAAGTATCCCTTCTTCGCAGGGATCTACAAACTCCATGATAATATATTTTTCTAATTTTATAGAGCCAGAAGAATCGAGATAGCTTCAGCGCTTCAACTAAACGAGACTCAAGTGAAGATCTGGTTTCAGAACCGAAGGATGAAACAGAAAAAGCGGATGAAAGAAGGTCTAATTCCTCCCGAACCGATCGTCAGCACCAGAAGTACCAGCAGCTCTCCGACTTCTACGAACACATGTTTACAAAGTGACATAGTGGTTGGAAGTAATGAAAATAGTAGAGAGTCTAATACTTAAATCTAACTAAAGAACGTTTTCTTTTTTATGTTTAAAGTGTTTCAAAAACGTGTCAATAGGTTCATTTCAAATTTAAATAGTAGAGCAAAATTGTTAACCTTTAAACAATAAATTGAAAACAACATGTGTGACTGATTTAGTTATATTTATATTAAAGCTTTAAAAGTTTTTTTGTAGCTTAACTATCTGAGCATACTTTGACAAACACTAGCAAATATAAAATAGGCCTATTAAGGGTTATATGCTCTGGTAATGCCAACATTAATAGTTCTTTTATTATGTGTATTTTATATCCCGTGCGAGCAAATACTATTTTTATCCAAGAGGGTTTCAACTTAAAAGTGTAGCTTGCTTGGTTTAAATTTTAGATCACAATTATAAGGGGACTATATAACACTGATACCCAACAAGTATTAAGCTCTACCGCTAAGCGGTACGGCCTTAAATGCAAATTACACTTTGTTGATAATAATTTTTGCTCGCACGGTACATAACTTAACGCAGTGGCGTATTAAGGATTGTGACACGGGGGGGGGGTCCACTTAATTTTCTTAAAAAAATGCGCCGCAGGCAAAATTTTTTTAGGTGCCACACCCTTTTTTGGACTGTCTAAACGTACAAATTTTACGTTTTGATAGCCCGGCTAAAAAAAAACGTAGAAATAAAGCAATTTTTAAATATAAACGCCAATATTTGCATTTGAAATATTAGTTTTTTGAAGGTATGTATAACGGTACCTATACTATTTTACTCACCTGAATTAGAAAACACGGAACAAAAAATAAAATTCAACAATTATTAAACTAAAAGACTTTGGAAATCCCCAAACATCTGGAAAATTTGAAATAATGTTTCATGTTATTTATTGCAAATAAATAAATGTGAATTTCAGTTTTCTTTACTACTGAGTCCACGGGGGGGGGGTCTAGACCCCCCGGACCCCCCCCCTAAATACGCCACTGATTAACGACGTAAACGTAAAATTAATTTTACCTATCTAAATTAAACATCTAAATTTTGATAAAACTATATTAACCTAGTCTTGTTTGCAAGCTCGCATAGCAACTTAGTTCCAACTCTATTAAAATCAATGTGTTAATAAAAGACATATATGATTGAAACGATTTATGTTTTTGTACTTACGTTCTTCTTTGAAACTGGAATACCGGGTGATGCATGGCTTAGTTAAACATAGGACATTCCATGTAAATTTTAAGGTAGCTAAATATTTTCACTCCTGTGCATTTTAGAGATAAGAAATTTATATAGAAATAAAGGTCTGTCTTTACCACCAAATAACTTTATTTGCCCCTCTAGGGTAGAAAACAAGGGTTATAAAAATACATAAAATGACGATGAGTTAAAATAAATTTCTTAATGAATGTGTTGTACTAGTTTCGACTTTAGAGAAAGTAATCCTCAGCAACTAACCATTTAAGAGATTTTTATATGTAAAGAAGTTAAAACAGTTGGGGGAACAGAGAGGTGATTCAATAATACAATACAATATAATGCAGATTATGCGACCTTTGGAATCGACAGGAGTTTAGAATAAGAACGATGTATCTCCATGTGAAGGTAGGGGTTGATTTATACGCAAGTAGAATTAAGGATCCTAATCATAGTCGAGTAATTTAAGTAATGTTGAAGTAAAAACGTGTTGAAAAATAAGAATTGTAACATATCAATTCGTTCTCTTTTAAGCGAAACTAAATTGGCGAGGGGACATGATTAATGTTATGGTGGATTGTATATTTGTTAATGAAATTAAATGAACTTATTATTCTAAAAAGGGGGGTTGTCAAAATGAGACTATGTCATCTCAAATAAAATAGGAATGCATCAAGTGGTCACCATTCACTTGTTAAAAATAAAATAAAAATAAAATTGAATTAATATTATTGGAACATTATTAAATTGACGACTTTTTGTGTTTCATTTTATTGCCAGGTGAAGAAATTAATTTTAATCTTAGCCTCAGCATGCTATTCGAAGGAAATGGCGTCGATAAATTTTTACTTTTTTGAAGAGGCCGATATAATAAACCCATATGCCAAGTTTCAATTAATTATTTTAATAAGCCAATTCTAACTTATTCAATTAATGACGCTATTGTCAAAAATTGACGTAAAGCTAGATATAACGAATATAGATTATTTCACATTAAAAACATATTTTCGTTTTACCAATCCGGCAATCACACATCCAAAATAAAAGACACCATTATGTTTTTCTTACTAAGCCTTTAATTTAACATAACATACCTAAGAATACAGATTTTCACAAAACATTAATTAAATAAATGTTCAAATAACCCTCCATTAACAGTTAAACAATATCCTAACCGATAATAAGATTCATTTCTAACATTACAGAGTTGATATTGACAAATTCTGTCGCATTCTAACGAAATACAGATTTTTGGCTGGTCTAGATTTTCAAATTTTACATCTTTATAAATAAAATTTTTTAAGTGACCTCACAGAAAGGAGTCATTTGGCGAAAGGAAGACCTGACTGGCCAAAGGATTAGATGCCGTGGGTCAATAATATTTCCGTTAAGAATATTTTGCAAGTATTCCCTAACCATGAGATAATTATGGGCAGGACAACCATCCATTTGATATTAGATCTCCTGATTTTCACGTACCTACAACTTCTTCTTGTGTGGGTTCAATTCGATTTTGTAGTAAGTCCAAATAGGTTCCTGCTGTAAGGTTGCCTTCTATAAAAAATGGTCCAATAATTTGATGTCCTACAATTCCCGCCCAAACATTTATTTCTTTGTGGATATTGCGTCCGAGTATCAACAAGACGGTGTTCATTTTCTTGGCTCCAATACCGGCAATTTTGAGCATTTGGTTCGTTCTTGAGGGTGAATGTACATTGCTTCCATTTTAATTTGTCCCACTTTTAAATAGCTGTAAAATTTGTATTTTTTGAACTAGAACGTTGAATAAAAAAAGGAATTGTAGGGGTTTCAGTAAGGTTTTATGTTGTTGAGTCAAAAATAATTTAAACTGTCAAATGTCAAAATTATTGACATAACTTACTTTTTTAAATGGAACGCCCGGTATATCATCACATATTTAAAAAGACACTTTTTTTTCTGATTACAAAAATATACCATACATGCCCTTTCTTTTTATTTGTTTAGCCTAAATCGATATATACCGGGTGTTGCATCGTCGAGCGGGACATAGGAAATCCCATGTAATTTTAAATGGGGTCAATTATTGGCTTCCCTAATTATTTTAGAGAAAAATTCTATTTAGGTTTATTAAAGAGCACTAAAACCCACATTCAAATAAATAACTTTAGATATTTTTGATGAGCCCGTTTACGGGTTATCGCCGATTTCTTTTTAAGTCAAATAAAGTTGTCATTTTGAGGAATATTTGAACATCTTCTTAAATCCTAAAGTTCTAACAATTTAATAGTACCTACCTATTAATTAGTAAAATATTGAAACATGTAAAATGTCATAATTAACCTTGTAATTGGATACTTTATTTTAGTTTTATTCAGATTAATTTGTACTCATAAATACACCTTTAATATTTTCGATGTACGAGTTTTTATAACAATAAAGCACACATTTCAAAATGACAACTTTATTTGACAGTCATCTTTTACCTTGACTGGTGCCCGCAAATACGGGCCCATAAAAAGGAGAAATAGTTAAAAAGAAATCGGCGATAACCCGTAAACGGGCTCATCAAAAATATCTAAAGTTATTCTTTTGAATGTGGGTTTTAGTGCTCTTTAATAAACCTAAATAGAATTTTTCTCTAAAATAATAAGGGAAGCCAATAATTGACCCCATTTAAAATTACATGGGATTTCCTATGTCCCGCTCGACGATGCAACACCCGGTATATGATTAAAATTGGATTTTTTTCAGAACATCAAGATACCCGCGTGTATTATTTTCAATAATTATTGTCATAGTTTTTATAGTTATTCTATGATAGAAGATTTTGTGGTTTTTAAACTAAACTATAAATTATTGGACTAAAAAAACAAAGAATGTTTAAGCTAACCATTTTAGTAAATTAATGAAATACATGTAAAACTGATATAAATCGAATTAACAAAGAATCAACCATTAAGAAAAATAATTGTCTGTATTTATAAGTGCTGCTCTACGTGACCTCCTTCATTTTCAATGCACTTAATATAGCGTTTCTTTGTATGTCCTATAATTTTTAATAGAGTGACTCTATTGTTTTGCACCTCTCGGATGGCACCTCTAATTCTAATTTTTAGATCATCCAAAGAATAGCACGGCGTAGAATAGACAATATTTTTTACGTGCCCCCATAAGAAAAAGTCGCATGGTGTTAAATCGGGACTGTTAGGAGGCCACTTTATTGTACCCGATTTTCCAATCCACTGTAAATATTTTCTATCCAAAAAAATTTCGACTGGGATAACATTATGTGGCGGTGCACCATCATGGTGCCAAATTAAATGTCTTGAGAGGGCTATAGGTAAACCGTCAATTTGGTCTTCAATTTCTGCTTCTAGCATATTCAAATAAACCTGACCAGTCAACGAACCATTAAAAATTATAGGATCCAACAGGTGTTTACCAATTAACCCGCACCAAACACTAACAGACTGCCGAGCTTGAAACTGAATTTCCTGTATTTGATAAGAATTTGAATCTGACCAATGGTGCTTATTTTGGCGATGGCAACCTCTGCTAGTAGAGAAAGATGACTCATCGGTCCACAATATTTTACTCAAAAATGTGACATCCCTTTGAATTATCTCCAAGATTTGTCTGCAAAACTGCAGTCTGTTTCCCTTTTGCGCTGGCGTTAACTTTTGCACCCTTCTTAGTTTATAAGGGCGAAATTTGTATTTTTTTAGCACTGCGTGGGCTGATTCTCTACATACTGGCAATTCTTTAACTAAGTCACTTAATGTATTTTGAGGATAAGCTCTAAAATATGCTAAAACATCAATTTCCGTTTCCTCCGTCAAAACGGTTTTTGGCCTAATAGTTTTTTTTCGATTTAGGCTACCAGTTTCGAAAAACTTCTTCTTGAGTCTATAAAACATCTTGGATGGAGCTCTTCTACCTGGAAATTGCAGTTCTAAGCGCCTTTGTAACACTACCAGTTTGTCGATAGATATCGAACATAAAACATTTTTCTTCTGTGGAATATCTCATTTCGTGTCCTATCTAACAAACTATACCAGAGAACAACATTCACAAATATGACATTTGTAATAACTATAAAAATTATGACAATAATTATTGAAAATAATATACGCGGGTATCTTGATGTTATGAAAAAAATCCAATTTTAATCATATTTATATCGATTTAGGCTAAACAAATAAAAAGAAAGGGCATGTATGGTATATTTTTGTAATCAGAAAAAAAATGTTTTTTAAATATGTGATGATATACCGGGCGTTCCATTTAAAAAAAGTAAGTTATGTCAATAATTTTGACATTTGACAGTTTAAATTATTTTTGACTCAGCGACATAAAACTTTACTCAAACCCCTACAATTCCTTTTTTTATTCAACGTTCTAGTTCAAAAAATACGTATTTTACAGCCATTTAGAAGTGGGACAAATTAAAATGGAAGCACTGTAAATTCATCAGTAAAAGAAATATTTCTCGCAAAATCCTTATTATTATTTGCTCTTTCCATTACCTCAAAACAGAATACCATTGTCCGTTCTTCATAACCTTGCCGTAGCTCTTGATGTTTTTCATACTTTTAAGTAAAATATTTATGTTTTCCTAAAGTGCGCAACAGTGGTTTAATGTTTTCCTACGGCTTGCCCAAGAATCCTCGTGCTAATCATTTTATTTTCCTCCCTGTGCAGTAAAATATCAAGACCTCTATTATCCCTTTCTTTAGCGCTGTTGACATTCTGAGTTGAGCACTTAAAAGTTATTTATTACAGTGCCTTTGGACTAGTGTTAGGAATCAAACTCGAATAATTTGACTATTCGAATATTAAAATACTCAAATACCGAATATTTTTCTTTAAACTTATTCATGTGTTTGATTATTTGAGTACTCAAATATTTAAATATTCGATT
The DNA here is from genome assembly GCA_963920685.1 of Polydrusus tereticollis. NCBI lineage: Eukaryota > Metazoa > Arthropoda > Insecta > Coleoptera > Curculionidae > Polydrusus > Polydrusus tereticollis. Next base: position 83,910,504 of record OY987329.1, on the reverse strand, counting down.
GATTGTACGTTTCAATGTTTTAATATTCGAGTATTCAATTATCAAATATTTTTAATTTAAAACTATTTAATATTATGTGCACCAGCCTTTAAAAAATTTTAATATATGATATACCATTTACATATATACAGTGCATATACTTAAAGGTTTTCATTATTTAAATACATGAAAGCTAAAGCTAAAATTTAAATTAGAGGTATTAAAAGTCAATTAAAAAAATTATTTAATGTTTGAATATCACTACGAGGATTTAAATATTGGAATAATAAATTTGAATATTCGAAACCGAATATTTGAACATTAGAAATCGAATATTTGAATATTTGAAACCGAATATTTGAATACTTATAGATGATATTCGAATATCGAATAATTTGAGTATTTGAATAATAAATAAAGTGAGTAGGTATTCGAATACTTAAATTTCAAAAATTCCGAGCACTACTTTGGACTCAAATTTACTAATGATAAGTTTAATTAATGAAATGGAAGGAATAGGCTTATCAGGGAATTGAACTGAAAACATTTCAGACGCTGCTCCTAAACTGCTTCCTGTATAATACCACTTAATCATAGTTACTTTTTACTTACTGGAATAACTCATATTTAGTTATAAGTAAACCACCTTCAATGAAAATGTTGTCACTGACGCTACTTTTCGTTTTGTCAATGCCAAATAATAATTATCTGGTGATTGCTGTATTACCTAAACTAATTAATTGAATAAGTTAGGATTGGCTTATTAAAATTTATTCAAACTGGGCACATGGGTTTACTATATCAACCTCTTCAAAAAATTATAACACAATTTTTCTCTAAAATGTACAGGGGAGCCAATATTTAGCAATCTCAAAATTTACATGGGATTTCCGATGTTCAACTAAGCCATTTATCACCCGGTATAGCAAACTAAATTCAAAATATACTTTGTTCAAAGTTAACATTTATATAACGTAATAGTCAATGGTATGCTCTAAAAATTTGTTTTTTTACAAAAACGAACCCAACTAAAATAATTTGGGCAATGCGGTGTGGCCCCTTCTACTAGAAAATGGTAGCAATTTTAATATTTTAAACGGAATAACCCCATATGAACTTATTCTTGCAATCTTTATTAGTTTCCTAACAAGTTTCCCGTATATTTTCCTATACCTATCTGTTACCATTTTCGAGATATTAATATATAGTAGCTGATTTGTTCCTAATTTATGTATACCTATACAGGGTGTTTCCTTACTACGGTACGAAACTTCAGAGGCTAATTACACGTTGAAATCTGAACTAAATAAGTTGGAAATATTCTACTACGAAATAAGGTACCTGTGTAATTTAAAACCAAGTACCACTTGCCACTTACCACCTACATCTTTCTTTATATCAAGTACCTGTTATTGTCACGCCCATGGTTTATTGCGACTCTACGACTAATGACCCTTTGCTGTGCTGTCAACCATTAAGAAATATAGTATAGTCAAGTTTCTGACTATTGTTATCGGAATTGGCCCCCGAGATCACACGATCTTATTATATTGAATTTTTTTCCTGTTTAAAGAAAACAATTACAAATTACTAGTTAATTCACGCGATAAGGTAGTAACTGTTAACTAATTTTAATTAGGATCCCTAGATCCAAATGAAATCAGATCTGCCTCGGCCAGTAAACACACGCGTCTTGTTCAACTTTAAAAACGTCAAGAAACCATAATATTCAAAATTGCGACAGTAATTGAACACAGTATTTACAAAAGATGCTCAACACAAAAGCCATTTACTTCCAAACGCTTCAATTAATCTTTCGAAAACGAAAAAATGTAAAGAGGAAAGTTGCTTAGGAACTAATAGATATTGCAAAAATAAGTTTATTTACAAGGTGTTCCGTTTAGAATATATAAGCAAATATCTGGAAGAAACGGGAACACTGCATTTTTGAATATATTTTAGATGGGTAGAGCATTGTCTTTTTATGCAAAAAAAAAAATTTTGGGACGTTCCATTAACTGATTTAACATAAACTTCTATGTTCCGTACAAAACCTTGCAATTCAACCTTTGTACAATATATTCTATATTAATCCTCTAACATTTATGCATCAGTAAGCTCTGTACGAAACACAGACCTGTGTATAATATCATATCCTAAACAGCTAGGTAATTTAACTAGCACTTGTGATATCAGGTCTCTTAATAGCAGAAGAACTTGCAATGAAGCTCTTGTGGAAGTGCAAGAAATTAAGACCATTATTGTACTGTTAGTTGGCACAAATAAAGGATTTCTCTTTAAAATTTGTCTTAGAAGCTTGTACAGAAAAAATTTATAAAGTTAAACCCTTTATTCCAGGCAATTGAATAATATTCGTGATCAATAATTTGAATGAGAGCTCCTACTATTTACCTAGCAGTCTTTTGCTATTTTTCTACCCCTTTTCTATACATTACGCTCATTCAATCATTGAAGATGTCAGTGCTTCTCCGAGAATATCTTTGGCATTGTTCACAATATTTTCTGTCTTGTACAAAGTGCATTGGTGCATTTATGTTACCAAAAAGGAGACCATGCATGAATACAATATTGATTCAAAATCTTTAACCTAACCGCCAAAGATAAGTATGATGAAGCTTTAGGTGATAAAAATGAAATTATAATTAGGGAAAAAAGTGTACATTTAATATATTTCTTATAATATATCCTGTACTTATGTATTTAAATAATTTATTAAGTAGTTTCCAATCCTAAAGTGAGATTTAAAATAATTGAAAATAAAACCACATACTACTAAATATTAATAGTAACAAAACATACGTATAAACGAATCAATAAAAATAGGTTTTAATTCTGTTTCTTAAATAATATTTTAAAAAATGGATCTGCATTTTGTTTTACTATGTACCTACTTTTTCTAAAATGGTTATTTTTTAATAGGTAGATAAAACGAACAAGGAAATTTGCATCGAAACTTATAAAATATTTGTATTTTTACTTAATAAGAAATACAGAAAACTATCGATGTGGTCAAAGATCACTGACTGAAATGAATGTTCTCTTGGTTACATTATTTGTTCAAAAATAGTACCATAGAAAAAAAGAAGAAATGTTGCGCTCTATCAAAGTTGTATATAAAAATGTAGATTTAAGTTACTCAGGGATGTATTGTGTATCAAGAAGTTTACTTAATAAAGTAATTATAAATCAGTTTAATATTAATTATTTTCATCATTACATAATCATAAAATCCTGTTAAATTAACCCAAACCATAAATAATGTTACATTTTGTATTTTCAGAAATATACCTTAATTTTAATCGCTATATAAAAAATATCTTTAATTTGCCTTATTGATTTATACAAGCTTCCTCGTTTTCAGAATCTTTAATAATAAATCAAAATAAACAACTTTTCATATAATAGATGAACTTTTATTAACCTAAAATAAATATTATTTCTATAATCTAATATCTAATGTAAACTTTGGAACTTTTACATCCAAAGTGTTAGGAAAATCTTTATTAAATGAATAATTGACAAGTTATAAAAGTATAATAAAGCTAGTTTATTCTTAAATAATTATTAAAGACAGGTATTCATCAGTTGACGATTTTATCTGACAAGTTATAAATCTATCAAATTGTTTTAAAAGGGATAAGTTTAATACTTACATAGTTAATTAAAATTTATTTTAAAAAAAATAGTACTCCCTAAAACCCTATAACTTCATTTAAATATTTATAATAATTCGTTCGTTGCTATATAGGTGAAGAATGCAGGAGATTTTCAAACATTTTTATTTTTCATGCTAGATGAAAATAAAAGAATTTAGCATGTCCGGTATTTGAAATATCATAAATAATAATTTGGAGAGTATCCCAGAGCAGTGTCAGATGTATATGATTACAGATGACATCCAGCTTACTTATCTTTTATTTCCCACCAATAGACAAGGATCGTGCATGCTCTTCTATTTACCAAAGAACGGTTTAGTGCTGAATCCTTCAATGACCCTACACCTCCTCATTGGTTCTCCTCTAATTTTGCAACTCTACAATGAACTTTCTATGTAATAATAATTCAATCGCCACGGTAGAGGTATACTTGAATTGTTGGACTCTTATCGACAGCCAATTTAAATTCGGCACAAAATATCCAGTATATGTCAGAAAGTATACTCATGTCCGATTTTAATTATTGTAACATTGTTTGTGATCCTTGCATTACAAATGAGGCTCGAAAGCCGTTACCGAAAGCGCTTCCCAGATAAACATCAGCTTTTAAATGAATATTTAATGACAATCCTGAGAAAAATTTTATTCAAAGGAATACGAAACAAGAAAGAAAAAGCGACTCAAGAGGAAACCTATAGAAGGAGTTAAACCTAAAACAGTTCGATAGTCCACGAAAATCAAACAAAGCTAGAATATTCAGGAAGAAAGTGACAGCGAGGAAAAGGATGTTTATTGTCTATGTCTAGAATCGTATGGTAGTAACCGCTCTGGAGAGAAATGGATGCAGTGCATTGAATGTCGTCACCTACGCTATACCTACAAAAGTACTGCACAATAACATGCATATGGACACACCAAACCAGTTTTTCGATAAAATAATTACAAAATATTACGCACGGGCAGACGTATCGGACAAGATACTAATAACACACTCACACACACACGCCCCACAAGGCAACATACAGGCTCTCTCGTGACTGACTCCCACCCTGAAGATGATACCCAAGAAACCCAAAAGCCACTCTACAAGCTAAAGCATACCATGAAATTAACCAAGCCGAATAACAACCCTATCTCAAGATATTCAACAAAAGAAGAACGATAAAGACAAGGAGTAAGGAATATTGTTCGACTTGAAGACTAAATATGTCATCATGCAATATGTTTAGTTTTTCATCAGGATCAATAATATTTCTTCAATCTAACCAACGCTGTACTAATTCTGTGGCAAATAAACTGCTGGAACTTTGAAACGCATAAAGAAAAATTTTAGTCTATATTTGAAACTAAATATCTCGGAGAATATTACGGATATTTGAACGCGGTTCGAAGCATGTTGAAGTTCATCGTTTGGTCTTAGGGTATATTGATAAGTTTTGGTTTGCATACATTTAGATTTTACAATACAGGGTGGTAAATGAAACAGTGCTAATTTAACAAAATTTCACGGAGGCCCTATTTCGTTCCAAAGATATTTTTGCTTTATTTCTCCGTTTTAAAAGAATCACTGGTTCAATTGAAAAAAACGACTTTCTGGGTTTTTAAATAAATGTCCTACTTTTACAATAATGAGAGTTTAAGCGAAAGACCACACTTTCGGATTTCATCACCCTGTATCTGTCTGGCAATTGCTCGAAAGAAAGGTTTTTAACTTATTGTTAGTTCCAAATTCTTGAGTTTTTTTCGCGTTTTAAAAAGATTTTATACAGGGTGAGAAGAAAGTATACTTTCAATACCCTAATAATAATAATGTTTTTATTTTCCCAGTAACAGCTTCTTCTCGGTTTAATTTGGTGCCACAAGAGATATTTTAACCTCAATTAATACAATCAAGCTTGCCTTGATAATTTTGTTTATTGTCATTTAGGTTGTGACGACAGGTAAGTTATTAATTTAAGAGAGTGGTGAATCAAATGTTTATAAAATAATAACTTTAATTTAAAATGCGAAGATTTACTAGAGAAGAAAGAGAAAATTGCTTAAGGCTCCTTAACCAAGGTTTGAACCAGCAACAAATTGGTGATAATTATAATGTGCACCAAAGCCGCATATCCAGGCTTAAAACCAGATTACAAACCACTGGCAACCACAATTACCAGTAGGGTGGAGGCAATCGAAAAATTGATATTCGATCAGAAAGGGTTTTATTACGGTTTGCCAGGCAAAATCGAACGAAATGTTCTCGACTCTTGAATGATAATTTTAGACCACAAACGGCTATTCGAGTTTGTGAGCGAGCGATAAGAAAAACCTTGAACAAAAATAACTTACTACTTACTTTATAAGGTACGCTAGGTTTCGGATCCGAAAAAAGGTGAATTACCTAGTGTTGGTGAGTTTAAGTAAGTGTTGCTAATGAAATTGTTAATTGTTGTAAAGCTAGGAGAAGAGCCAAATGTACTAGGTTATTGCAGCCTCATAGAGCTGCCCGGCTTGCGTGGGTACAGTGGTATCGTCACTGGGTTCATGAAGATTGGGTGCACTGTATGTTTTCTGATGAGACTAGGTTTAATCTCATTCATTCTAATGGAAGGATTCTAGTGTGGCAAGAGCCGAACCAGCGGTATGAAGAGGATAACATGGCTCCACAGGAAGCCTTTGGCGGTGGAGGCATCACAGTTTGGGCAGGTGTCATGTACAACAAGAAAACCGAATTGTATATTACCCGCCAAACTGTAAATGCTGAAATCTACCGGAATGACATTATCCTTCCAATTATAGTCCCGCTTGCAACAAATTACGGTCAGAGTTTTTTATATAGTGATGACCATGCTAGACCCCGTAGGGCTCATATTGTAACAGAGGTTTTGCGGGCCAATAACATTAATCGAATGGATTGGCCAGCAAAATCTCCTGACCTTAACATTATAGAGCACGTTTGGTCTCGTTTAAAACTGTTGGTGAGATCTCGGGCCAACACCCCACAAACTTTTGGCGAGTTAACTCAAGCCATTATTGAGGAATGGGAAAATATTTCTCAAGAGTTTATTCGTCATTTAGTAGGTAGTATGCCTCGCCGGTGCGCAGATGTAATACGAGTTAGAGGGGGCCTACAAAATATTGAGCTTAATATTGTTGACTTTTATATAGCATATAGCGCTGTTTATTTTTGATTACTTTAATTGATTTCCAAGTATTAGTTTGTATCATAAAAACATCAACTTTGAATTAAAAATGTTTTTTGTTGCAAATAAGCTACTGAAATAAAAAATTAACATTGACATTTTAATCCATAGTTGTAAACACTTGCATTGAGTTTTGAGAAACATAATTCTATCTCTTGTGCCACCAAATTAAACCGAGAAGAAGCTGTTACTGGGATAATAAAAACATTATTATTATTAGGGCATTGAAAGTATAACTTTTTTCTCACCCTGTATAAAATCTTTTTAAATCGCGAAAAAAACTCAAGAATTTGGAACTAACAATAAGTTAAAAACCTTTTTTCCGAGCAATTACCAGACAGATACGGGGTGATGAAATCCGAAAGAGTCGTTTTTCGCCTAAACTCTAATTATTGTAAAAGTACGACATTTATTCAAAAACCCAGAAAGTCGTTTTTTTCAATTGAACCAGTGATTCTTTTAAAACCGAGAAATAAAGCAAAAATATCTTTGGAACGAAATGGGACCCTCGTAAAATTTTGTTAAATTAGCACTGTTTCATTTACCACCCTGTATTCTGAAATCGAAATATATACAAACCAAAGCTAATCAATATATCCTAAGACCAAACGATGAGCTTCAATATGCTTCGAACCGCGTTCAAATATCCTTAATATTTTCCGAGATATTTAGTTTCAAATATAGACTACAAATTTCCTTTATGCGTTTTAAAGTTCCAGCAGTTTAGTTAAAAGACTATATTTTATATAAGTATGTTTTTCTTATTTTGAATAAAATGGCGATAATGTTGTAACCACCTTCTGTTATGCTTTTTGGCTATTACTTTCGTACGATTTAAAGCCAATTAAGTTTTTTTTTTCTTGCATTTAGAGAATAAAGAATAATATGTTGTTAAAGCAACGAAATAGCTCTACATTAAGAAATAAACTACAATATATCCCCTTTTTAGTCATATATACTTCACAAGGTCGCCAGTAATAGTGACATATGTTTACTTAATTATACACGATTTCTCCATTAGACGCTATAAGTTGACTTACAGGGGTAATTCATAAAACAAAGTATTACTAAAAAGGGCATAAGTTGACATACCTAGAATAATTTTGAGAACTGGTGAAATGGGATAATGTATACTTATCCTATAAAAAGTATGTTTGATCTATACTTATGTTCCTACAATTAAACAGAAATTTACAATTGAGCTGAGTATAAACACATATGACATTTGTACAGTTTTGTATTTATTAGGTGATTATATTTTGTCACTTAAAAATTATTACGTAAAGAACCCACAGGGTCGAGTTATTGAAAGACATTAACAGTGACACTTTAGACGCGATAAGCGTGTGACCCGAGACCTTTTTCTTAAGTGGAAAACAGTTGAAGTTAGTTTTTAGGCAGAGAATAAGATTATGTTTCATGTTTTTAAAAACCTTCATAGACAACGCGTCGGAAGAGGCAAACACTCGCCCACCATTTTATTAAACTAAATAAAATGATTACACTTATACAGAGTTTTTAATTTATTACAAAAGTAACGCGATCTGTTTGGATCCACTACACAACATTGGTCCTTCGAGCCTGGATAGTTAAATCGGCAAAACGGTCGGTAAAAACGGCTTTGTTCGGCAACACAACCGGGAAAGCTAATATACAAGTGCGACAAAACGGTCGTCAAAGGGACTTTTCGGCAACACAACCAAGGAAAATAGCGTCGATTGGTAAGTCGTCAATATTCCTTTTTACCATTTCCTTTACATATTCAATTGCATTATCTGATACTTTAGTGTGTTTAGAGATTAAAAAAAAAAAATATGGCTTCTGAAAATACTAACAATGCACTCGATTTAGCTGATATGTTAGCCAAATTAAAGTTAAAACGGGGACAAGTCAAATCCCAATTAACTAGATTTATTACATACCTAGATAATTTTGAATCTTTTTCGGGAAATTATGAAGAAGTTAGTGCTCGCGTAGAGAGAACAACGTTTCTTTTGGATCAATTTAATGACATCCAAACCGAAATTGAATACTTATCGGGAAATATTTCTCAGGACGCCGAGCGAGATGATTTCGAATCAAAATTCTTTAAGGCTATCGGTCAAGCCAAGAAAATGCTTTCAGATTTTTTAAAAACGCAAGATACACCACCAAATCCTGGTGCAAGCATTTTTAGTGTTAATAATGCAATTGGAAATACAAATGTTAATTTACAAGGTCCGGTAAGATTACCACCGATTAGCTTACCAGAATTTTATGGGGCCTACAGTCAATGGATGACATTCTATGACATTTTTAATTCTTTAGTACATTCAAATGCGCAGTTAAATAATGTACAAAAATTCTGGTACTTAAAATCATGCCTGAAAGGCGAAGCTGCTCATTTAATTCAGTCACTTGAAATTTCAAATCAAAACTATCAAATTGCTTGGGATATGTTAAGGGATAGGTTTGAAAACAAGAGATTGATTGTACACACTCACATAAAACATATTTTGGATGGTTTCACAATGAAAAACGAGTCACATTCTCAACTAAGAAATTTATTGGATAATTTCAACAAAAATTTACGTGCGTTAAAGGCACTTGGGCAGCCCATTGATATGTGGGATACACTTCTCATATACATATTGGGTAACAAACTTGACATTGTAACTAAACGGGAATGGGAGGAACATTTAAATAAACAAGGAATTGACTTTCCTACGGTTTCTCAACTAACGGAATTTCTAACCAAGCGTTGCAATTTCTTAGAAACCCTGGAAAGCAAAAATAAGACAGACAGAGGACAACAACACAACAAAATTCTAACACACGTGACGACAAGAAAGATTTCTTGTGCCTTTTGTCATAAAAATCATTTAAACTTTCAATGCGAAAAAATACATACAATGCCGAAAAGGGATCTTTACACAGAAATTAAAAAACATAAACTATGCATCAACTGTCTAAGACCTTTTCATGATCACAATTCCTGCAATTCAGCAGGCTGTAAAAACTGCGGTCGAAAACATAATTCATTATTACATTTATTCTTTAATAACAGCGGTAACGTTGTCGGCGTCAATAGCTCTGTTAATAACCCAAACACTGTCGATCGCGACAATAATAACAAATCCCATGGCGGGTCACAAAGTACCCATAATACTCAAACTTTACTGTCAACGGAAATTAGTCGAGAAAATAAACAAACCTCAAATGATGCCTCAACTTCCAAGATCCAAGATTTTTCTAATCAAAACATAACAATGCATTGTTTATCGACTGGAAACAACAAACAAATACTTTTGGCAACAGCCATGATTAAAATTTTAGATTGCAATGGAAAAATAATAGAAGCTAGGGCCATTCTAGACAGTGCATCGCAAAGTAATTTTATTACCGATTCATTGGCTAGGCAACTCAATCTAAAAACTTAAAATTTTAGTATTCCCGTGGCTGGGATAAATAACTCTCTTAGCAAAATTTCAAAAAAGGTTGACGCCACATTTTATTCTGTCAGCGAAAAATATCAAATGAAAGATTCATTTTTAATTGTAAACAAAATTACCGAAAATCTTCCGCAAACCTCTTTTGACTTGTCTAACATAGACCTACCAAACAATATTGAATTTGCCGATAAAAATTTTAATTTGTCGCGCCCTGTAGATGTTTTGTTAGGAGTAAACATATTCTATGACATACTATGTGTAGGACAAATTAAATTGGGCAAAGGCAAACTAATCTTAAACAAAACTAAACTGGGTTGGATTTTTGCAGGAACCTTATTTTTTGATTACAATGCATCATATAAAAATAATGACTCCACCATTTGTAACCTTTCAATAACGAATAATGAGTTGCATAGGCAAATCGAAAAATTTTGGACTGTAGAAAATTGCGACACTAAAAAACGGGACATTTTACCACAAGATTTGGCATGCGAAAAACATTTCACTGAAAACTATAGACGCGTATCGCAAGGTCGTTTTGAAGTAAGTTTACCCTTATCAAATAATTCTTTCGAATTGGGTGATTCGAAAAATGCAGCTATCAATCGATTTTACAGTCTCGAAAGAAGATTACAAAGGGACGAAAATTTAAAACGCGATTATATTAATTTTATGTCGGAATATGAAAAATTGGGACATATGTCACAAATCAGTTCGAATATAGACACGATTGACACGACATATTACTTACCACATCACGGTGTTGTCAAAGTTGACAGTACTACAACCAAATTACGCGTCGTGTATGATGCTTCGGCAAAAAGCGATAGCGGAGTGTCTTTAAACGACATCCTAATGACGGGTCCTGTCATACAACCAGATTTATTAACTATTATTTTAAACTTTAGACTTCATAATGTGGTTTTTACCGGGGACATTGAAAAAATGTATCGACAGGTCCAATTAAGGGAATGTGATCGACATTTGCAGCGTATTGTATGGCGTTCAAGTCCGAATGAGGATCTTAAGTTTTATACTTTAAACACTGTAACATATGGAACTGCACCTGCTTCATTTTTAGCGATTAGATCTTTAAATCAAGCCGCTATTGATAACGCTAAAAATTTGCAGAATGCTAGTAACGCAATTTTGAATTGTTTTTATGTTGATGATTTGCTAACTGGATCCGACTCTGTTAAAAATGCTATCACATTAAAAAACTAAATAATTCAGATTCTAAATGGTGCATGCTTTCCATTACGAAAATTTTATTCGAACAAGCCGGAAGTGTTAGCTGATTGCGATCAGGGTTAGTTAGAAAATTATGATTTATCTGAAGATAAAACTCGCAAAACACTTGGATTATTTTGGCAACCAAATAAAGATACTTTAGGTTATTCAATTAACTTTGAGAACTACGCAACGGTAACAAAACGTCAGATTTTATCGGTTATCGCAAAAATATTTGACCCTTTAGGTCTGGCAGGCCCGATTACTGTACGTGCAAAAATAATTATGCAACGTCTTTGGCAGTGTAAGTTAGGCTGGGACGAATCGGTGCCCTTAGATATTTATACACTTTGGACTTAATTTTTTGAACAACTACCAATCCTTGACAAAATAAAAATACCGCGTCAAGTAGTCACTCCAAATTATATAACTATAGAATTGCATGGTTTTTGCGACGCAAGCGAAGCCGCGTACGGTTCTTGTATATATTTAGTTACGACAGATATTAACGGGTTACGTCATTCAAAGTTATTATGCGCTAAAGGTCGAGTTGCTCCTTTAAAAACAATCTCATTGCCTCGGTTGGAACTTTGTGGGGCTCTACTTTTAGCGTGCTTGGCAAAAAATGTAGAAAGGTCTCTCGAAATTGACATAAAAAATAAATTTTTTTGGTGCGATTCCACTATTGCACTGTCGTGGATCGCGGGTGAACCGAGTAACTGGAATACCTTTGTAGCTAACAGGGTAACACAAATACATGAATTGACTGACAAATTCCAATGGAGACACGTTGGCTCCAAATAAAATTCAGCAGACGTACTTTCCCGCGGATTAAATCCGCAACAATTACTTGATTGTCACTTGTGGTGGCACGGACCAGAATTTCTGACAAAACATGAAAACTTCTGGCCCGTTTTAGATCAAATTAATATTGACAACATACCGGACAGAAAACGGACAATTCAACTATCGTTTATGACTAACACAACTTATCAGGATCAGGATATTTTTAGAAGATATTCAAATTTCAATAAACTGCTTCGAATTTTTGCATATATATTAAGATTTATGCTAAATATTAAAACAAAACATAAAACCAGCAGAATTTTTGCGGAAATATCTCAAAATGAGTTAGATCAATCATTAAACACTTTAATAAAAATGGTTCAATATTATGAATATTCCAAAGAAATTAACGATTTGCGGAAACACAAACAAATTTCTAGGGACAGTAAACTGTTTTCATTGAATCCATTTATTGACGAGCAGGGTATATTACGCGTGGGTGGAAGAATTCGACACTCGACCTTGACTCCTGATATGAAACATCCAATTTTATTACCTCCTTATCATGATTTTACTAGACTTCTAATTGAGCATGAGCACAAACGAAACTTACATGCAGCAACTCAAGCTCTTTTGGTAATTTTGCGAAATAAATATTGGATTATTCATGGCAAAAATGCAGTAAAGCGTGCTATCAATCAATGTCTTGTTTGTTTCAAATCTAAACCTTATGTGAGCACTCCGATGATGGGTGATCTTCCTCAATCAAGACTAATGCCTTCACGTCCATTTTTAACTGTAGGCTGCGATTTTGCTGGTCCTATAATGATAAAGGATGGTAAACTACGTTCTCGCAAGATAATAAAGGCTTACATTTGTATTTTCATTTGTTTTGTTACTCGAGCTATTCATATTGAGCTCGTTGGAGATCTAAGTACCGATTCATTTTTAAATGCATTAAAGCGATTTGTCTCTCGAAGAGGACTATGCAAAAATATTTACTCTGATAACGGAAAAAATTTTGTAGGAGCTAACTTTGCACTACAAAAACTTAGTAAATTCTTACAGGACGTTTCAAAGGGTCATAAAATATCAACATTTCTACTCGAAAACGATATTAAGTGGCATTTTATACCACCACGATCACCTTCATTTGGAGGTCTTTGGGAGGCTGCGGTAAAGTCTACCAAATTTCACTTAACCAGAGTCTTAAAAGAGGCTTACTTATCTTATGAATCTCTTTATACAGTATTGTGTCAGGTAGAGGCTATTTTAAATTCTCGACCTCTGACCCCATTATCCAATGATCCCGATGATCTTCATGTCCTAACCCCTAGCCATTTCCTAATTGGCGACCTACTTACCTCCATTCCACAGCGAGATGTCACCGAGGTACCTACTAACAGATTGGTTCTGTACGAACGTCTTCAGCAATTAGTTCAGCATTTCTGGAGACGATGGTCATCCGAATACTTAACATCTTTGCAGTCAAGAGCAAAGTGTGGACGCAACAAGGGGCCACCTATCAAGATCGGATCCCTAGTGCTTTTACGTGAGGAAAACCTTCCCCCTCAGTAATGGTCATTAGGCAGAATCATTAAAGTTCATCCCGGAAAAGACAATGTCATCCGCGTAGTGTCCGTAAAAACTAAGACGGGAGTTTTTAAACGTGCGGTTACTAAAATAAGTGTTTTACCGATTGAGATGGACTAAAGGACTCTATTTTATTTTTTACTTTATGTTTACATTTTTTTTTTATACATTAATTTTATATATTTTGTATGTTGGTATACATCTTGTAACCTATATCATTGAAATTACTCTTTCAAGGTGGGCGGGATGTACAGTTTTGTATTTATTAGGTGATTATATTCTGTCACTTAAAAATTATTACGTAAAGAACCCACAGGGTCGAGTTATTGAAAGACATTAACAGTGACACTTTAGACGCGATAAGCGTGTGACCCGAGACCTTTTTCTTAAGTGGAAAACAGTTGAAGTTAGTTTTTAGGCAGAGAATAAGATTATGTTTCATGTTTTTAAAAACCTTCATAGACAACGCGTCGGAAGAGGCAAACACTCGCCCACCATTTTATTAAACTAAATAAAATGATTACACTTATACAGAGTTTTTAATTTATTACAAAAGTAACGCGATCTGTTTGGATCCACTACACAACAACATTTTTACTAAACAAAATCGGTCATTTGAAGCCAATGATCAATTTTCATCATTATTTTTAACTGGTTTATAGTATATTTCTACTTATTTCCTTTAACCCAGATGTAAGTGATATAATTTTTACGATGAAATATAGTAAAATAAGAAAACCACAAAAAAGTGACTTATGACCTTTTAACTATTTGCCACAGAATTGTCCAATTCCAGTTCCAGTTCAGTTTTTGTTTTGCAAGATCAAGTTTTTTTAAGATATCTTATTTCTTAATAACACGCTAATATTTAAGGAGGTATCCTTGGGCCATTTTGAGATAAACACTTTATATGAACATTTGTCCCAAAAGTATTTTTTTATCAAAAGTTTGGTATGACCCTATATATCATTTTAAAGAGAAAAGTGATACGCCACAGCTTTTTCTTAAAGTGAAAATTAATTTTCGAAATCCTCAGTCCTTCCTGAGCAAATCTGGTCTCTTCATTTTGTTTCGTTTGACGTATGGTTTACGCATGAAAAAATAAAATTCATTCATTTGCATCTCGCTAGACCACTTACGAGAAAAAATAACTTATGTAACTTTAAACAATAATTTATTTAAGAGAATCATTTTTAAACGGTAAAATTATGAAATTATAGTAATATAAATACATTTTGGAATGCTAACACAAAATTACCATGAACGCACAAAGAAATAAATTAAATCAGATGTAAAAAATGTCCACCTCCTGCAAATATGCATGCCTCTGCTCTTTTTCTCATGGACTCGAGTTCTCTTTGGAAAGTGCCAGGACTGTTTCTAATAGTTTCGCAAAAAACTATGATGCGATTTCTCAACTGCTGTTTAGTGTGAATTGGTGTGCTGTAAACCAATGTTTTAAGATGACAGGAAGTAATCCAAACTATTGAGGTCCAGGGACCTAGGGGCCCATGCATGTGGTCCTCCGCAACCTATCCAGCGATTATTGTAATTTTGGTTGAAATGTTCGCGCGCCACAGCATTGAAGTACGCTGGCGCCCCGACGACGTTCATAAACCACAGTCGATTTCTTACTAAAATGGGAACATCTTTCATCAAAGCTGACACTTCTTTTTCGAGAAACTGCCGGTAATTATACCCATTCAACCTCTCATGAAGGAGACAGGGTCCAATTAAATAATTACCGCATATTTCAGCCCACACGTTAACGGAAAACTGCTCCTGGTGACGGGATTCCAAGATTGTATGTGGGTTTTCTTCAGCCCAAAAAGGATTATTGTAAAAGTTTTGGATGGCGTTTCTAGATTTGGCTTTATCGGTGAATAAAATTTCAGTATCAAATAATGGATTATAAATGACTCTTTGAAGAAGCCATTGGCAAAAGTTCGTTTCCGTAATGAAATGTCGCATGGGAGTAGAGCCTGAACACGTTGAATATGGTAGGGATATAATAAAAAGTCATTATAAGAATTTTCCAAACAAGAATATGTTCCTCGGCTGAATTCAAAACCGCTACCTCAATTTCTGGTGTTCTTACAGTACGTTGCACTCCTTTTAGATGATTGTCTGGTTTAAAACGTCCGTTTTCGCACAACCTTCTATGAATGTTTGAAAATGTTCGGCGGTTTTTGTACAACCGCCTGGCAGGGCCGGCGCTAGGGCCGGGTAAGCCGGGCCTCTGCCCGGGGCGGCAACCTTAGGGGGCGGCAGGCTGTAAACTAATTAACTAGTTTATGAAGAAAATAAACCAAGATCCACTTGGATACTTAAGAAAAATTAATATGTGAAATTTTAAAAAAATTTGCTTTTACTACCTATATAAATATTATGTTTTACGAACTTTTAAGTATTTTAAATGAAATGTCAAAATATTTCAAATTCAAGGAGCTCACAAGCATTATAAATTATAATTATTTAAATAAATGAAGTCACATACAAAATGCTGTAATATAATTTTATTTCATACTGTATTGTAAAACACACCTTTACATATTTGAATTTAGTCCAGAAAATATACAGGGTCCTGCAATAGTGCGTCAGGCTTCCATAGCTCCTATACGAATTTAGTTAGGAATTTCATTCATATGCTAACTTATACTGTATCATACGGGGTACTTCAGGAAAATATTTTTTATATACAGGGTAGCCCAAAAAAGTGTGGACATAAAAAGTTTTGATTTTTTAAATGGGATACCCCATATTTTTTTGCATATTTAGATTTATGCTATTGTCCTTTATAAATGCCTAAAATTTTGTTTGATTTGCTTTTTTAGTTTAAGAGCAATCAATTAAAAACTAAAAAAAAACATATTTTGCAGTCGTGAAAAAAATATCAAAAAAACAATCTAAAATTAGTTTTTCAACCACGGTATGAAGTGAGTTTAATGACAAGAGGTTTAAAGATACTATGAATCGAATAGTATTTATCTATTTTATACAGGGTGTTCATAATATGGTTTCAAAAATGACACATTTCAAACCTATTTTTCTCAACTTTTCGAAATGGAACACCCTGTATATTATTTCGGTATTTTATATAAAATACACAAGCAATTTTTTTTTGTAATTGAAGCATATAAGTTATTTCCAGCCGTTTTCGAAATAAATGCAAATTTCATAAATTATGTTGATTAAACAGAGTTTATTTTTAAAATTAAGCGTAGGCGACTACACCTACTAATAATTATAAAGTATAGCAAATGTTTAAAATATCTTCCATTTTGATCTGTGCAGAAGCCAACATGTTTTTGAAAAGGTCTGTTTACTTTCCTTTTAACATTTCAATTGAAATACCAGCAAAAAGGTTCATTAGTAAGTTTTATCCCTAAAGCCCATAGTAGGCTTTGAAATAAAACATGGATTCTTATACTTAGTTTGACAAGTTCTTTAATTCATTTTAAAAAGGTGTAATATCGGGCGAATAAGTTATAAGAAATTAAAATGAATTTTAATAAAGATGAGTTGGTCGATATGATTTTTGTACTTGGCGAGAGCGAAAAAAATTGCTTGTTAGCAACTAGAATTTATGCGTCACGTTATCCAGAGAGAAGGCGCCCGGAAGAAAAAAGTTTTAAAATATTATTACTAAGATTTGTTGAAACAGGAAATGTTGTGTATACAAAAGAAGAAAGAACAAAGACGGCTACTAACGAGGAAAATGAACTTGCGGTGTTGTTGACAGTCACAGAAGATCCACACGTAAGCCAAAATAAAATCGGTAACGCAACAGGTATAAGTGAACGATCTGTGCAACGGATTTTAAAAAAGCATCGATTCCATGCCTATCATATTCAATTGCATCAAGCGCTCAGCGATAGAGATTTTCAAAATCGATCCGAATTTTGTGCCTGGGCAAGCACTAAAATACAAGCGGATCCAATGTTTTTCAAGTATGTTTTATTTTCCGACGAAGCAACCTTCCATAACACCGGTAGTGTAAATAGACATAACTTTCATTATTACTCCACGGAAAATCCGCGATATATGAGACAAATCGATCACCAGCATCAGTGGTCATTAAATGTGTGGGGTGGAATTGTTGGTGAAACTATGATAGGTCCTCATATCTTTGAAGGTCATCTTAATGGACCCATGTATTTAAACTTTCTACGCAATGATTTACCAGGTTTATTGGCAAACGTTCCGCAATATACAAGAAATAGGATGTGGTTTCAGCAAGATGGTGCTCCGGCACATTTTTCACGGGAGGTAAGAAATTATCTTGATGATACCTTTCCGAACCAATGGATCGGTAGAAATGGACCCACGGTCTGGCCAGCTAGATCGCCGGATCTTACAAAACTAGACTTTTTTTTATGGGGACACGTAAAACAAATTGTTTACAAAGATCCACCTACAACTGCTAATAATATGCAGCAAAGGATACGAGACGTGTTTGCGAGCATTTCCCCTGAAATGTTAAGAGAAGTAAACAGATCTTTTGAAAAGCGTGTTGGCTTGTGCACAGAACAAAATGGAAGACATTTTGAACAATTACTGTAGTTTTTAAATATTAGTCTAGTCGCCTACGCTTAATTTTAAAAATAAACTCTGTTTAATCAACATAATTTATGAAATTTGCATTTATTTCGAAAACGGCTGGAAATAACTTATATGCTTCAACTACAAAAAAAAATTGCTTGTGTATTTTATATAAAATACCGAAATAATATACAGGGTGTTCCATTTGGAAAAGTTGAGAAAAATAGGTTTGAAATGTGTCATTTTTGAAACCATATTATGAACACCCTGTATAAAATAGATAAATACTATTCGATTCATAGTATCTTTAAAGCTCTTGTCATTAAACTCACTTCATACCGTGGTTGAAAAACTAATTTTAGATTGTTTTTTTGATATTTTTTTCACGACTGCAAAATATGTTTTTTTTTAGTTTTTAATTGATTGCTCTTAAACTAAAAAAGCAAATCAAACAAAATTTTAGGCATTTATAAAGGACAATAGCATAAATCTAAATATGCAAAAAAATATGGGGTATCCCATTTAAAAAATCAAAACTTTTTATGTCCACACTTTTTTGGGCTACCCTGTATATAAAAAAATATTTTCCTGAAGTACCCCGTATGATACAGTATAAGTTAGCATATGAATGAAATTCCTAACTAAATTCGTATAGGAGCTATGGAAGCCTGACGCACTATTGCAGGACCCTGTATAAGGTTTTACAGCAATAAGTCCGGTATAATTTTTTTGAAATTGACATACCAGCTAATTTTGAGCTGACCCAGCCACGTCATAGAGTTCGAAGAAGGAATGTTAATTTCGACTATGAGGCACGAGATGATCCGATAGAAGATCCTACTTTGAGATATAAGGCAGAGTTTTATTTTTTGACATTAGATAAAGCTATCAATGCACTTGAATCCAGGTTTGATTTGATGAGTAACCACAGCAACTATTTCCAGTTTTTATACAATATTTGTGATTTAAAAGATACTCCTCAAAACGACGTACTAAAGTATTGTAAAGATCTAGAAATAGCGTTAACTGATGGGAATTCATCAGATATAAACGCGCTGGACCTGGCAGACGAGATAGTATCGGTTTTGGCTTTGCTAAATAAAAAAGAAAGTCCAATCGAGATTTTAAAATTCATATCGAACCTGGATTTTGCTCCAAATCTCGGTATAGTTTTAAGGATATTGCTTACTGTCCCAGTAAGTGTGGCAAGTGGAGAAAGGAGTTTCTCCAAATTAAAATTAATTAAAAATTTTTTACGCTCCACAACTACCGAGGATCGGCTAAACGGCTTGACAACAATAGCCATTGAACATGAACTGGCTGAAAAAATTAATGATAAAGAAATTATAAAAAAAATTTCAGAATTAAAAGTGAGAAAAAAACACTTTTAAGTTTAACTGTATTTTTAATATGTAATTAAGTAAAGTAATTAATATTTAGTGGTTCTATAATTTGTTTTAGTATTTTTTAAATATCTATATTTTATAATAATTATACACTAAAAATTACTCTTTTCTTTTTTCTCTGTGCAGCCGGGCAACCCTAATTTTAATTGTGCCAAAAACATGGTAAATTAATAAATTAGTATTTTTGGCTAATCAAAACTTTAACATTATTGATAGCATTTTTTTGCTCACGTTTTATTTTACTATTAAGTGTGGGAAGGGTTTAGGTTATCTCTTTTAATTTTTATTATAAATGGGCGGCATTTTACTCTTTGCCCGGGGCGGCGAACCTGCTAGCGCCGGCCCTGCGCCTGGCTTCGAGTGCGTTACCATTAGCAAGCCCATACATGTAATGCATAGCTGCAAACTCAGAATTCGTGAAATGGACCATGTTTTCTTAATAATATTATTCATTTTAATGACTTAAATACGTAACAACTAGACTAGGTAGACCACTGTCAAAACTGTATATGTTTACAAAACAAAATATGCTTCTTACCTACTAGGTATTCTTTTAATCCTTGATAATATCCAGTTTAATAACAACGTGCTAATAAATGAATTTTATTTTTTAATGCGAAAATCATACGTCAAACGAAACAAAGTGAAGAGATAAGAGTTGCTTAGAAAGGAATGGCGATTTCAAAAATATTTATTACTTTAAGAGAAAGCAGTACCTAGCGTATCACTTTTCTCTTTAAAATGATTCGGTGCAAATCCCGCACGAACGCCACTAGCAAGAATAAAAAATCATGTTGTACAGCAGAAAATGCCTTTTGATGCATAGAAGATGCATACCACGTTTCACACAGATAAAAATTATTATAAAAAGAAGGTTTTTTCTTAAAACTTTAGCACCCTGGCATAGACGTAACTGGGTAGTAGTGTAAGGGGGGGGCCATTTGAAGGTACGCATGAAGTGAACAAAGTAAGGTAGGGGCCTGCCGGAGGCGAAAAATTTTTCGGGTGCCACGATCAAAAACGTTTATTTTGAGCCTTAAAAAAAATAATGTATTGAATATTTTTTATCGTCCTTGATTAAATTAAACAATCTTTGGACAGTTTTCTTTAAAATAAACATTTACCAATAGTTTGTCCCGACAGTACCAAAGAACATATTTTTCTTTCATCCCTCCACTTTGTCCCGGATACCGAAAAAATCGTTATGAAAAAGCATAGCTGGCCGAGCACAAATAAGAGAAAAAAATGTTGGGAGTGTCTGTTATTTTGTGATTCACGATTACTGAAAAACAGTTTTGGTAAATACACGAAGGTTTATTTTCTAAACAATTCAACATTATACATTGAAGTTTTCTTCTAATATTTAATTAGAACAATTTTTGCAAGTGGAAATGAATATTACTTTAACTGAAGAAATCGTGTTTTGCGTTTAAAAATATTAACTATTTCATCTAGATCCACAGGAATATCCCTTTCAATGTAAACCAAAGACAAGCAGCTGAACCTCTCTTGTCCCATTTTAATCCTTAGCCAGTTAAGAATTCTTCGCATCGCCGAAAAAGATCTTTCGCTTGTTGCTGAAGAAACTGGTAAAATTATTGCCACTTGAAACAACTTTGCAATATTTGAAAATGTTATTCGTGATGTAGATATAGGTAACTTTTTTATACTTGACATACCAACCGATTCTCCTTTTCGTTCTATCAAATTTTTTAACACAATCATTTCGGCTTCTAAGCTAGGTATTTTTTACAGAAAACGAACCTGCATAATGATTTATAAAAACTTGAGATCCTTCGAAATCCAATTTTATGCATTTACCTATGGATAAAGCAAGTTCTAGGCTTTCAGATGAAAATCTCTTTTTAAGGAATCCGATCACGGCATCTAAAATTCTGTAGTATAAATTTACTCGCCAATATTCTTCTGTTGTCAGTTCAAAATCCGAGCCTTCCTCTAAACCAATTGTAGATACAATAACGAATGACGAAAGAGATCTTTTTTTTTTCTTTTTGACGATCTAGATGGTGGATCTAAAGATAAATCATTGGCCTCTGCAAAAGTTGCAACTTCTTTAAATAATTTATTGAAGCTATCATCGTTCCGTTTCTTTTCCAACAAATCAACAACTGTATTAACAAGAGTAGCTGCGTTTCCCAAAGTAGCTTCTTTTTCTTGTAGGTTACTGGACAGAACTTGTAAAATACTTAGAATCTCATCAAGAATATAAAGAAATATAATGAAGGATGGTTGTCTGATATTAGATAAGATTCCTGTGTCAGTGACTGCATTGCTGTCATTGCATTCTAATGAATCCCTTAATAAGTAGTACTTGTATAATGCGTCATATACACTTTTAATAGCACTACAACTTCGTTCACGACCTGACCATCTGGTATCGCTTAATTGGTTTAATTCCCGCGGTGTTATATTTAGTTCCTTCTGTATATCTTGTAACTGCTGGTGTATGGAGGGATTAGAAAAGGGACATAAAGTGACTCCAGCGTATTGAAAAATGTTTTGACACCCTGAATGTCATTACATGTATCGACTATTGCTAAATTCAGACGATGTGCCATACAGAGGGCGTATATCGCAATTGGATATTTTTTTCTAATTTTTGACTGTACACCTGCCGTTTTTCCGGACATCACCGCTGCGCCATCATACGACTGGCCGACTAAAGGCAAGTTTTCAATGTTATACTTCTTCAGTAAATTAATGATAATTTCAGATATGAAACTAGCGTCTCTCGCATTTGAACAATCTATGAATGTTAAAAACTGTTCGTTTACTTCCAAAACATTTGCGTACCTAACGCAAAAGCTAAGCTGTTCCCTTTTGGCTGATCTAGCTTCGTCACACATGATAGAGAACATTCCGCATTGTTTAATTTCAGATACAATGTTTTCTTCGATATTCATTAATATAACTTCAATGATCTCGTTTTGGATTTTCGGACTGGTGTAGTTCTTAGGATTTTTGTACATTATCTCAAATTCTGCATCATACTTGGCTAGAAAATCACAAATTTCTTTAAAGTTACCTTTATTTAAAGAAGTTTTATCTTTTTGATTCCCTGTGTAGGCTAGACCTTGCCTGGCGAGTAACAAAGCAATGTTTGCAATGGACTTTACATATTTTCGGTTTTTCATAATATGATCTTTATGTGCAGATGAGAGCTGAAAAGAAACGGCACCTGATTTTTTGGTTTCTTGAAAGTTTGTCCATTTTTCCATGTTTTCTAAATGATGCCTGCATGATCCATGCTTGTCCAACTTTTCTTTAATTTTCTTCCAATTGGAAAATTATTTTGAAATAAATAGATCATACTCGTGTCCAGTCAAGTTCCCCTTACCGAAATTTCGGCAAGGAAAACAGAAAACTTCATTTTGTTTAATACTATACTCCAACCATGGATTATCTTGAAAATACTTGGAAGAAAATTACCTATTTTGTTTATTATATTTCGTAAAAGGGTAGTTATCTAAAATGAGTTGCACTGGTCCATCATCTTTTGCTCCTAAATCCTCCAAAGCTAAAACTGAAGCTAATCAATTTGTGGGTTTTTGTGCTGCTTGATTTTCTAGTTAAGTGGTCTCATTGTCAACTGAGGTTGAAGGTAAGTGGTCTGGACTTGAGATATGGCTCGACCGTTTAAAAAAGTTGCTGATATTTTGCATTATTTTTGAAAAAAAAACGATTAAATTACGAAACGACACTAAATATTCTTATTATATCACAGCCTCGTCTCATAAATAATAATAACTGTAGTCCCCTATCTACGCTACTGAACCACACGTTAAAAGTAAAAAACTAAAAAAATTCATATCGTTCGGTATTGACCAACCTACTGATATCATTATTAGTAATTCCTTATTTGTGTGCTGAACCGTACGTTTATTATTTTATGAAAAAGAGTAGGTATGCCGAAACATTCGAGAAAACGGCGTAAAAGTGTTTGTGAAAGTGATGGTGAATTAAAAAAGAAAATTCGGCGTTTACAAAAGAAATTGCATAGGATGGAACGGAAAAAATCCAGTAGTGAGTCGGAAAGTGACAGTGAAGTTAACCCACATAAGGGCGAATATCATATGCGACAGAAAGAGAGAGGGAATACTCCGACCACTTCCTGCCGAGAGCAAAGTCCAAGTTCGCATTATGCTTCAGAATCAGACTCAGAAGTATCGGAGACTGGACAAATTTTAGAAGGTGAGCAATAATAGGCCGTTTGGTTTTTTTTTTGTGAACAAAAAAAACCCGGAACGCAAGTTTTTATGCCTCAAGCTGCTAAAAACCGCTCGTGCTTGTGACAGCACGTATTATGTAAGGCCTGTGTATGATCTTAAATACGATCAGAGGGAACTGGTGATAGTTTCTTGTTAGCTAATACGGGGAAAAATTCTTGTTTTTATACTATAGGCACATACTTTTCTTTCTGCTTGTGATGGCATTATACCCATTATATAAAAATAGTGAACAGTATGATACGTATCCGTACTAATCATATAATTTAAATTTCCTGTAAGAAGTATTAAATAAATGAAGCTAAATAATACATTATTATACCTAATGAAAAATTTTCTTTAAAAGGTCAGGAGGCATCAGTACATGAGCCAGCCCCTAACGAAACAAAGGAGTTACATGAAGAGCTGTTGGTCTTATTAGGGGCAAATGTATCTAAAAAAGAGGTGCTAGGAGCTCCATTACAATCAGACGTGGCTGACAGATGGTTAAGCATCTTAAGGGTAGGCTTACCAGACACAGAAAAAGCCTCTGTCATAGAAAAATATCCTGTCCTAAGTAACTGCAAACTACTGAAAGCTCCAAAATTAAATACCCTAGTGTCTGCAGCAATTTCCGAATCAGTGAATAGGAGGGACCAGAGATTACAAGCTCTCCAAATGCAAATTGGAGCAAGTATATCTGCGCTGGGGTTGGTACTTTCATCATTGTTAAAAGAAGAGGGGGGGTCAGATACGACCCGTCGACATATCCAGTGTCTTAGCGATGCAGGAAGATTGTTAACAGATATTTTACATGCCGAGTCAATATCACGCAGAGAATTGGCTGCATATAACTTAAATAGGGGGGTCAGGGGCACCCTAACGGAAGGCCCCGTTGACGAATGGCTGTTTGGAGCTGATCTGGAAGAAAGAATAAAGGCCACAAAGGACATAGAACGTACTTCCATGCAATTAAAAGTTCCTAGGTCAATTCAAACAAGAAAACCCGTGGCAAAAAACATCAGGAGTCCGGATCAGGCTGCATACAGGAGATTTGGCCAGAACGGACGACAACAAAAGAGATCTCCGTACAACAAGGGTTACAACAAAAACAACATGAACCCACACAAACATCAAGCAACGCGGGACCACTACAGCAAAAACAACTACAGCAGACGACGGGACCAACACAAGAAATAATGAGTAAGGTTAGTAAAATTGCAGGTCGTTTAAACCATTTTTATTGTAATTGGTGTAAAATTACAAACGATAAAGTGGTTCTTTCTTGGATAAAAAGTGTTCAATTACCTTTCTTTAAGGTTCCTATTCAAGACAAAGTACCTAGAGAACCAAAATGGTCATCAACTGAATTTTCCAACATTGTAAATTCTATTCAGGAATTACTAAGCTACGGAGCTATAAGTGAAGTAAAGCCAAAAAAGGGTCAATTTCTCTCAAATATTTTTTTAACACCAAAGCCAGATGGTTCAAGGAGAATGATTCTCAACCTTAAGTCATTAAACAAGTACATAAATACTTGTCATTTTAAATTGGAGGATTTTAGAACTGTCTCAAATTTAATTTGTCAAAATTTTTTTATGGCCACTTTAGACTTAAAAAATGCTTATTTTTTGGTAGCTATAAAAAAGTCTCACCGTATTTACCTACGGTTCAAATTTAATAATACTCTCTATCAATACAATTGTTTACCATTTGGACTAAATATCGCGCCATATATATTTACAAAAATAATGAAACCTGTTATAAAAGTGTTAAGAGAAAAAGGGCTTTTATCAGTTATTTATTTGGACGATTTACTTCTAATGGGTGAAACACCTGAAAGTTGTAAAAATAATGTAGAAGAAACAACATGTTTGCTAAATACCTTGGGTTTTGTGATTAATTATCAAAAAAGCATGATTACGCCAGGTCAAACTATAAAATATTTAGGCTTTGTTTATAATTCTCTTGAAATGACTATTTCATTACCTACAGAGAAAAGAGTAAAAATCATTAATTACATTCATAAGCTTAGAAGAAAGGAAACTTGTAAGATTCGCGAATTCGCTCGATTTTTAGTTATTTTAACGTCAGTTTGCCCAGCAGTACGATATGGCTGGTTATACACAAAGGCATTTGAAAGAGAAAAATTTCTAGCATTAAAAAAGAACCGTGGAAATTTTGAAAGTAGAATGCACATCCCAGAGAATCTTGAATGCGATTTTAGTTGGTGGCTCAAAAATCTGGCAATGGTGCGAAAAAAGAAATATTTATTTGTATGCATCTTATATAAAATCGTCAGAAAATCAAGAAGCCGATATGGCATCTCGTATAAATAACGATACGGAGTGGGAGTTAAATGATTGTGTCTTTCGTTTTATTAGTAACCAATTTGGTAACCCAGAGATAGATCTTTTTGCGTCTCGAAATAATTATAAGCGCAAAAAATTTGTCTCTTGGCAAAGAGATCCAGAGTCGTATGCAGTAGATTCTTTTACTATATGTTGGAGTAATTATTTTTTTTATGCTTTCCCGCCGTTATCCTTGATTTTAAAAACATTGCAAAAAATAAGACAGGACCGTACCCAAGGAATTGTGGTGATTCCTCTATGGCCTTCACAACCTTGGTTTTCTTTGTTTAACTCGTTATTATTGTCTAAACCACTGTATTTCAAACCAAATCAATATTTGCTTTCTCTTTCGGACAGAACACCACACCCCTTATGGAGAGAGCTTACCCTGGTTGCCGGACTCTTATCATCCAAGCCCTAATTGCTTCGGGAACACCAGAGGCATCTATAGATATATGTACTGCTTCAATTACCAACTCTACATTAAAACAGTATAATGTAGGTCTAAAGCTGTGGTGGCAATTTTGCACTGAAAGAAATATAGACGTTCTCGCAGTAACAGTTCCCCTATTAATGGATTTTCTCACTTTACACTTTAATAATGGTGCGTCATACGGAAGTTTAAATAGCTATCGATCTGCGATAAGCCAGATAGCTACTCCGGATTTAGCCCAAGATTTTAGAATGAAAAGATTTTTTAGGGGTGTCTTTAGTAGACGTCCATCGGCACCTAAATATAGTGTAACCTGGGACCCGGAAATAGTATTAGCATTTATTCGAAGTTTACCAGAGTCCCTAAATCTTGAAAATCTCACCCTAAAACTAGCAACGTTGTTGGCCTTGGCCACAGGCCAGCGAGTACAAACGCTGGCCAGCATTGAATTATGTAATATTATGCAACATTCAAACAAAATTATTATTAAAATTGCAAAAAGAATAAAAACTAGTGGTCCAAACAAACTTCAACCGACTTTACAGATTCCTTTTTTCAGCCAAGAAAATAAAATTTGCGTTGCTTCTACATTGGTTAAATACTTGGAAAGAACAAAGGATTTGAGGGATCAAACTTCGAATAATTTGTTTATTACATATAAAAACCCACACCACAACGCATCTGTGCAGACGGTTAGCCGCTGGATAAAAACAACTCTTAAGAAAAGCGGGGTAGATACGTCTATATTTACCACGCACAGTGCAAGACATGCCGCCACATCTACAGCGGCTGAAAAAGGTGTTAACTGGGATACGCTAAGAATAGCGGCGGGCTGGACTAAAAATTCCAAAACTTTTGCCAATTTTTACCAACGTCCCATAATTAAAGACTGCAATTTTGCTAAGACTGTATTGAATATCGAATAATTAATAGGTATTATTAAGTAGGGATATTAAAAAGTTTTGTACCAATTTACAGAATAATTGCATCAATTGTTATTATTTCAATCTGTGGTGTTATTTAAAAATTAATATAACATTTTAATTGTTGTCTGTATTTAATTATTATTTAATCGTTTGTACCACTATAGATGTGGTTATTTCTTGTTATTTACTATATTATGTACCTTGCTATATTATTATAATTATTATTATTTGGTCGTAAATATTTCACCTATTTATATTGTGAAGAATAAAAAATTTGTAGCTATGCCTAACTCTAAACAACTACAGTTATTATTATTTATGAGACGAGGCTGTAATATAATTACAAGATCAAACGAACTTACCTGTAATGAAGTTCGATCTTAATTATATTAAGCCTCGTCGAAATAAATAATATCCCACCACTCCCTTAATAACCCCTACAACAAATTTTTTCTCTCAGGTACTCTAAAAGAATGACGAATAATGATATCAGTAGGTTGGTCAATACCGAACGATATGAATTTTTTTAGTTTTTTACTTTTAACGTGTGGTTCAGTAGCGTAGATAGGGGACTACAGTTATTATTATTTATTTCGACGAGGCTTAATATAATTAAGATCGAACTTCATTACAGGTAAGTTCGTTTGATCTTGTAATTTCATATTTATTTTTACGTAAATTTTGAGTAAGTTGCAAGCCCTACTTATTAGTTTTTTAAACCCGGCCCCCATACTTTTATTACATCAACACCATTACACAATACCTATATGAACGAGTTGGGTACTTACCTATATGCTACAGTATTATAACGAAACAACAAAACACAATATGCAAGTGACTCAAACGAAATACACTGTATGAATATAAAAATAAAAGTGTGGCACCCCAATCTAAAACAGCAAAAGCGGAATCAGTTAAATTGCAGGCGGTTTTAGCGAAAAAGCAACGTTAACCTTGAGTGAGCCTAGGAAAATGAAAGTAAATTCCTTCCTTCGACCTCCGCGGTTCCAGCGGCGAATTGCTGTTGGTCAAATCTTCCATTCCTGGCACGTACACTACGCACATGCCGACCATAACAGCACAGTGGCGTGATTATGGGAACATTGTGATTTTCTGTGATTTTATAAATTTAATATTATACACAAGTATTTATTTTTGGAAAAATGCTTCATAACATCTATTCTACTATTCGGCGAAAAAAGGTCGGTCGGTAGATGAGCCGGTCAGTTTACGCGATATCTTTCGAATGGTTTCAGCGATCGAATTGATATTTTCAACACAGTGGGTGATCTAGAAAGTAATATAGTGCAGATTGTTTTTGGGCGAAAACGAGTTAAATAGAGGGTTAAATGGCAAGTTCAGATTGTGTATTTATAACTGTATAATGTATTTCAAACTTTACATAAAAAATTAGGCATGGGGTTGAAGAGAGCCGACGGACGACTTGACCACATGAACCTACATTTTACTCTGAATTTTGAACAATAATCAATTTTAGGAAGGGCTAATAGAAGTCCTCTTCCTAGTTACGTCTATGCACCCTGGAGTTCAACAGTTAAGACTTTTAGGTCATATGTTTATATGAAGTTTTATTCTCAAAATGGACCCAAGAATAATCTTCTTAAATATTAGCATGTTATTAAGAAACAACCTGTATACCCTCACTATGAATCTCTTAAAAGTTCTTATTTTTAAAAACTTTTCCAAATATCTTAATAATGGTAGAATTTACACGGAATTAGGTGGTAAGTGTTTTTTTGAAATGCAAAATCCAGAATTTGAAGAAAAACCCTTTAATGTCTGGGTCGAGCAGACGCAACTTCCTACGGTGTACCGAAAAAAAGTTAAATATCATGAACTTTTGGAGTAAGGTATGTTCGGCTAGATCTTCATAATTTTAGCGTTATGAATTTATGCTAGCATTTTGAACAGACCTTTTAGACTCTTTTTATTTCTATCAATACTTATCTTGCACATCATAATAATCATTATGATTTGTACGTTTGGGTCAAAGATGGCAGTGATTAAAATAGCTTTGCACTTTGAACCTTTCTAATTTAATGACAACTTACAACAACATGCGAAAACTGCTTGTTTATAGTTGTTCGGTTCATAGAACTATATTTGGACAGTTCTAGAATTATCAGATTGAGAAAAAAATTAATACTCTTACTGCTAACATAGTTTTATAGTAGTTATAATAAAAAACTAAAACTTATTTATATTTTCCACCAGCCCCATATTTTCAATTTTGCTGGCATCGCTCGATTTCGAAGTAAAATCAGTTCTAACTGAATAGTGGCAAGCGCTGGCACTCCGAGGGGCACTGGGAAAACTATTCTGTCTATGTGGTCGAATTCTATGGACTGATGAATTTTTACTGAATACCTATTGAACCCCCCTCCCCCTCTCCGCAGTGCAGCAGCTGTCTGGCCGGCTTTCCGCTTTTGGGTATAAAAACATGAAAGGATTTTGGGTGAGTAATTTTGACTCGGTGATATTTGGTACTCTGCTTTAACTAGCTAAATTTTCGTTGAAAACATGCATACGCTAATAGAGATCCAAGAAACACAGTTTTCTCAGCAACAAGTCTGATAATTCCTAAACCATTCAAAATATTTCTGAATTAGGATAAAACTCGAATGAGGCAATTTCCGGTACGCAAACATCTAATTAGTTCTAGGACAATTATATAATTCTACGAAGTAGAATCAATAATTCTTACATTATATAATTGCAGTAATTTATTGGACGGATAGATAAGGACTAAAAACATTAATTAGAACTGCTCGCTTTTTGGTTTCCAAAAATTTGTTTTTCTAATCTGTTATGATTAAAAAGATATGGTATATTATGTAATTATATATAAAACCAATTTGCTTATTACCTATATATGGTTTGTTTATTAATATTGATCATGTTTACCGAATTAAGCTAATCCACCAGACGATAACTTAAGCAGAAAATTAATTGAACATTTAATGTTAAGGCTTATTTCTCGTAAAAGATGCCAAACTTCTATACAAAGCCGTTTTTAGGGTTGTGCACTAGGGCGGAGTGCAAATAACACTAATAGCAGTTTTTTCTTTTATGGAAACGGGCTAGGAATAGAATGGTCTACCTATAGGCATAATACATCCTATAACATTTCATCCCTTTAGCTTATCATCCTCAGGTGCCACACAGAAATCAAATATTTGCCAGGACAAGGTACATGAAGTTGGCATGATATGTGTTTACAGACTTTAGTAATTTACAAATAAACAAAGAATGAGACAGTTAAAGTCAGTAAAGGACGTTCACATAACGTAAATGAGTGCCACTGTCTACTAAATAATATATGCATAAGTTTCTGCACTGAAATATTATTTTGGCACTGTGAACTCTCGCTCAATTCCCCTGGAAGAGCTCTTGATTTTAAAATCTCAACCTAACTTCGAATAAGTATTCTCTGAATGTGTAACATAAGAGTTTTCGGGGTTGCCAAAATACGCATTTGTTCAATTAAGGGCTCTAACACTTTTAGGCTAAGTGCGGAGGTAAATATCTGAAACGTTTATAATACCCACAAACGACGAGGTTCGTCCATATAAGATTATTTGAGTTTAAGTAGGAGAGTAATCCTTCATCTCAAATTTATCTAATATACCAAGGTTTCTCTTTGGAAGCATTCAAACGCAAATTTCGTTAACACAAGTTACTGAGCCATCCATAATGAAATACCGCCTCCTGGTATGATCGTTTAGGTCTTGAAAAAATTTTCCTATTGATATATTTGGTATGAATAATCAATAGCGTAATTAGGGGGGTCATCTCCTCTGAGTCGTGTTTGGCCCACCCTGAGATATTCCTCGACAAATTAAAAAATAACTGTTTTCTCGGAAAAATAGGGTAATTATACAGGCATATCGACTTAGACAGAGTTGTGGATGCTTTAATGAACAGACTCTTGAAAAATTAGTTTAAATATATGAAAAATTAAAATTATTAATTTATTTATATTTAAATATTGTTTTGAATAATTTTAGTAATATTAATTTTATTAATTAATGTATAAAAATTGTCTCAAAGAATATCATACCATAATCTATATTGAAACTTTAAAAAAATAGTTATTAACTATGTATTGTGGAAGCGTTGGATTCCGCTTCCCCTGATTTAATGAGAAACATCTTTTGGACGAACGACTGAAGCGAATTCCATTGGTAAAAAAGTGCGGCACGACCATTGGACATTTCAGTGCAAGTATTTATAAACCATTGGGAAAAGTGTTGCACCGAGTGCAATCAGTTCCGCACCTGCTCTTGGGGACCGTGCTGCACCGAAACTGGATGAAAATATCAAAAAATACAGTGTTTTAATTTTTTTGATCTTTAAAATACTATTTTGTCTCAAGTCTCCAGTGGTAAGTAAAATCAATGAGGATTGAGGAGTATTATCATCAACTTTGTTGGAAAAATGCACTCAAAGTCTAATCTGAAGACAATTGGTATTCAAATAGTGCAACACTTTTTGTGCATTGGTGCAGTTCCGGTGGCATACCGGTGCCGCACTTCTTTTACCAATGGAATTTGCTATGACTTATATTAATAGTATTTACAATAAATTATTGACCAAATATCTGAAAACTTGGGCGTTGACTGAAAACAAATTCCACCTGCGCCAGTTTTTGCCTGCGGCGCGCTTTTCCGGGGCAGTGGCCCTCCCTCGAATTAACGGCTAGTTGCGCCCCTGTGAATAATATGTACTTAAATTTCTCGGGTCTATATTGGGTAACTTTGTTTAAATTGGCTGAAGTCTCGAAACTGGAAAGTATTCGCACTGATCAAATTGTTTGCTAATTTTAACTAAAAAAAAACTAATGATACCAGACGTGCCCCATCATAAAGCAGGTGCCTTTGGACTACTTTAGAGACAATTCGCTCATACGAGGCATGAAGACAAATCATTAAAATCGATTATTGTTTCTCCATTTTTTGGGTCGGTATTAACTACAATGCGAGTAAAAATTATTTCCATCCAAGAAGGCTTGGAATGAAAAACGGGCCTAGCCCATTTCGGCATTAGCTGTTCAGGTATAAGATGAAACCCTTTTAATGAGTTGTTTAAAATTCACATTTCGGCACAAAGTAACATAATTACCATAATCGTCCCAATATAATCATAAAATATTCAGGTAGGTACTTTGATAATATTATATACTATACTTATTACTTACAGTGATATTAGTTAGTGTTAATTAATTAAGATTCCAACCTTACGCACGTGGATGGACTGTCAACCCGAAAGCCTAAAATAGAACTCTTTCTATCCAGACATAAGGTAAACGTCCTTGCGCTCCAGAAAACAAAAACCGCCCAGACACCACAGGCACACATTCTCGGGATGTCACGTATACAGGACTGATGGACCGACCGCCCGCAGCCGTGGCACGGCAGTCCTCATCCGTAAAACCATAGCCCATGGCATTCTGATTCCCCCTCAAACCCAAAACTTTACATTGTCTAGTATTTTGTTCTACACAAGACACAAGGGCACAATCACTTTTTTCTTTCTCTTTCTCACATTCTACCCAGTAAATACAAACATTCCCCCAGCACATTAGATCTAGCACTATTACAAAACACAATTTCACACTTCGAAATCAGCTCCTTGCAGGAAGGATCCACTAATCACAACCCCATCATTCTAAATCTAGGCAATCACCTCCCTTCAAACAATACCCCCCAAACTAAACAAGACTGGAACCAACTTAACAGACAGATGAAACAACACCTCTCCCTCATTACCCCCTTCTCCACCAAACATGAGCTGGATGTGGCCGTTATCAGACTTGAGAACTACCTCACCCAGGCCATACAAGCCAGCACCATCCTTAAACCTCCCCCTAGATCCAACCCATACCATACCACTCTCCCCTCACCTCCGACAACTCATCCTTGACAAACATAGAGTACGAAGACACTTCCAATACACACAAAATCCCCGAGACAAACACTCTAACAATGTCCTAAACAGACAGACAACAACAGCCCTCCGTGAATTCAAACAAACCCAATGGGCAAACAGACTCCGCGCACTCAACCCCTAAGACAATAGCATCTGGCAAATGCAAGAAGCCCTCCGCAGCCAAAACACCCCCCAAATTCCCCCTATTCACTCTGCACAAGGCCTCAAATACGTGGAAGCAGATAAGGCGGAAGCCTTCGCTGATACATACTAGAGACACAGCAGACTCAATGATAATCATGACATAGACCCCGATCATGAACGACTGGTGGAGCGCACCGCCAGAACAATCAGACGCTCCCTCAAAACAGAGGAAATCCTCAGGCCAGTCTCCTCCCGCGAAGTCGCTGACATCATTCGCTCGCGCAAATCAAAAAAGCCCCAGGCCCCGACAAGATCTCTTACAAAATCCTCAAATTCATCCCCCGCAAAGGCTTGGCAACCATGACATCCATCGCCTCACCTATTTCCCAAAAACTGGAAAGAAGTCACTGTAATTATGATCCCCAAGCCCGGAAAAGGCCACACATTTCCTCAAAATTATCGCTCCATCGCCCTCCTTAACTCCATGGCAGAAATTATCATTCTAGAGGGCCTAAAGGAAAAAACAGCCGAACTGGAAGTACTTCCAGACGAACAGTTCGGCTTTCGTGAAAATTTAAATACCAAACTCCAAACCCTTAGACTCACTTAGTACATAACCAAGGGATTCAACTGAAATCAGTACGTCGGTATGATCCTCTTCGACATTGAAAAACCCTTTGACACCGTCTGGCACGATGGGCTGAGTCACACAAGATGACAGCCCTGGGTTATCTCTCCAATCTCGCCGGTCTAATACAATCCTACTTAAGCAGGCGCAAAATTCGCGTCCACATAGGCCACTCCCTCTCAACCCCCCGAACTCTAGAATCCAGCGTCCCCCAAGGCGCAGTCCTCTCCCCACATCTTTTCAACATTTACATCTACAAAATCCCCAAAGCCCCCGACAACACCCTAGCCCTCTATGCTCATGATACCGCCTTCATCGTAAAGTCACTGAGTCCACGCATAGTCACGCGAAAACAGCAAGAAGCAGCAAACGAATTTTCCAGTTACTGTGTAAACTGGAAACTTCGTCTAAACCCCGATAAAACCCAAACCATCCAGTTTGCTTGTAGAAAGCAGCCACCCTTCGACGTGATCAACCTGGATGGACGCGACACAGTGAAATACCTCGGTATCACCCTCGACAAAACCCTCCAT
Source organism: Polydrusus tereticollis (assembly GCA_963920685.1). Classification (NCBI taxonomy): domain Eukaryota; kingdom Metazoa; phylum Arthropoda; class Insecta; order Coleoptera; family Curculionidae; genus Polydrusus; species Polydrusus tereticollis. The sequence goes on along the minus strand of OY987329.1, from coordinate 83,875,485 downwards.
TGCATTCGTGCCCTCATATTCAAAACACCGCCCACAATGCCATGCTCCTCTATAGCCAATTATACCCACTGCTCAATCAACGCAGCGCCCTCAGTCACAAAAATAAACTCCTCCTCATCAACTCAATCATCCGCCCCACCCTCACATACCGTTCAGCACCTTGGGGATTCGCTGCCCCAACCAACCTCAACTCCAATCCCACCGTGAAAGAGGAACTAAAATCCTCACCGCCACCCTCACTCACCCCAACCCGCTCATCAGACATGCCTCCAAATATGACATAGGTGCCTCGCACCGACACGAACGCCCTCAACACCCACATACCCGACTCCATGTGAACAGTGTAGTTTGTTATTAATGGTAAGAGAAGCAGGCAAGCCTAGTAAGCGGAGATCAGAGCTCGTGATAGCTCTGGCCTCCGATAACTTTTTCAAGGTGGGCTCACCTTACTATTGAAACTGTTAGTGTTAATTTAAAACTAAACGAGTGTGCATCTAGAAGTTGGCGAGTTTTAATAGTTAAAATTCGTGAAAATGGAGACGACAAGTGGCGATTTTGTATGTAAAATAAGTAGTCAAAGAGGAAAAACTTTGATTGTGTTCGGAAGCTATAAATTCAAAGAACATAATCGAAAAATGGCTTCAGGAGAAACAAAATGGAGTTACAGTAAAGACAAATGCAAAGCCTTTATACATACGCTGGGTGAACCTCGCAGCCGTGTTATAACAAGTTTAAATAAAAATCACTCGGACGAACCAGAGCAAGAAAATGTTTTACAAAGAAAAATTATAAGCTACTCTATCAAAGAAAAAGCTGAAAGCGACATCACAGAAAAGCCTTAAAAAATAATCAGAAAAGAGGTCGGTAAACAGGATACAAATTTCATTATTTTAACAAGGGATGTACATTGCATAGGAAAAAATATTTATTATGCTCGTGGAAAATGTTTGTCGGCTTTATCAAAGTCAGCATTAGAAGTCCACGATGCTTTACAGAAAATGCAGCCCAAAACCAACAGGCCGGAAGACTTTCTCTTACCGAATGACAACCTGAACAATGTGGTAATCTTTTCATGTATTACGAATTTAAGATCTTTAAGCGATTCCAAAATTATTTACATGGATGGTACTTTCTCATAATGTAGCAAATATTTTAAGCAACTTTTACACTTCATGGTTTTTTAAATGGTCATTATATTCGATGTCAGGTCTAATAAATCATTTATTTTTGCATTAGATCTGCAGTTCGTATTTCTTGGAATACTTGCAACTTATAAGGAAACACATTTAACTGTTTTTTAAGAATAAGTTCCAGAACTTACCGATATGCACCTTGCTTATGGTGCATCAAATTGTAATGGAAGAGAAACTGCATGCTTGTATGAACACAGATATACAGAACGCCGGCGACCTCATCATAAAACCTTTGCTTCCATCCATCGTCGCCTTAGAGAAATTGAGAAGGTAAAGCGTCTTGGTGGTGGTGGTCATTAAAAACATATCGTACGGTTGAATCTGAAGAACGAGTTCTACACCGTGTGGAGGAAAATAAATCCACAAGTTCTCACGCAGTTGCATACCATATGGAATCCTCCAAGTCGACGGTAAAGCATGTATTACATGAACAACTTCTCTACTCTACCATTTACAACGCGTACAAGCTTTATATCCTGAAGATTATTTACATCGATTAGCTTTTTGCCAATGGTTTTTGGATCACAATTTAATAGGACCTCACTTCGGAAAAATAGTATTATTTTCTGATGTTTCATGCGCGATGCTTATTTTAATAGTAGAAATAGTCACCTTTGGCAGGATAGAAATCCTCAAGCTATGGTATCTAGAAGACACCAGCTAACTTTCTGTTAACATGTAGGCTGGTATTCTTGCAGAGAATCTAAGAGTTCACTTGCTGCCTGCTCGGTTGAATGCAAACATTTATCTCCATTTTCTTCAAAATGTTTTGCCTCTATTATTAGAGAATATCTCTTTAGATATTAGAAATAACATGTGGTTTCAACATGACGGGGCACCTTCACCTTTGGTTTGAACGTGCGCCAGTATCCGGACTAGCGATTTCCCCGCCGATGAATCAGAAGAGGAGGATCTGAACCCCCTGCATTTTTTCCTTTGGGGTTATTTGAAATCTTTACAAAACGCATATTCGCAATGAGGAAGAATAATGGCCAGTTGTACACATGTAGAAGCTAATCCCGGAATATTCCTTACTGTCCGCGAATCAATGAACCAATAGTGCAATCTTTGTATTGAAGCGAATGGTCAAGATTTTGAATAATTATTGTAAACCATCATTTAATGAAATAAAGTCGAACGCGACCAAAAAGTAATTTATTAATGTCCTCCTGAATATTTTGTAAATTAATATTAATCATTTATCACTAAAATAAACAAAACTGACACAATAGTATATTGCGCAACAAGGGGCGAAAGTCAACGATTCTTTTCGACGCTGGGGCAGCTAACTTTACACTCGTGAAATCGTTGAGTCGCCCTGAGTTGCGCATACAACTTTTCATATAAAATGTTTTGAAAATATGACTTAAGATGCCTTGCAATTCTGTGTATTTGTTGTTAATTACTTACTGTTGGACTCACACTCGTAGAGATCCAGAATAAAACCCCAGGTCCTTTCTATTCACCAATCTTTTATTTATATAGTGTGAAAGGTTATTATACAAAAGACGCCAGAAACAATATAGCAACTATAACAACTCAAACATAATACAACATATAATATAACCTGTACCTTTTAATACTTATCAGTAGATATATTAAATTACCTACCTTTAAATAGAATACAGGCATTTCCAACACAAGAAACAGATCATAATTTTATTATTCAGACATGCTTCCTTTTTTTGACAGACCAACATGAACATTGTCACAACCGAGTAAGTATCTTGTAGCAACGCGGACAGAACTGGTGTTGCTAAATAATTATATCTCAACAGTATTCCATTAAAGCTTATTTGTAAAAAGAGAGTGACCACAAAGAGAGCAAGATGCATGTGTTTTCACGAATCTATTACGAATCTATTGCGCAAGCGCAGTCGTATCCCCATCTTTGTTTTGCCCGGAAATCAGACAAGGATGCCCATTCGGTTTTTACAAAAATGAAAAGGTCTATACGTGCCAACGAGAAACTCGTCGTGGAATGAACTAAAAATCAGCTGCTTTTCATGTCGGACCCTAGGGTCGAAAACTCAACTTTCAACCCGCTCCGTCGGCGTCGGCAACGAAAGTCATATTTTCAAAACATGTGTTATGAAAACCATTCTTCCTTCTTTCCGCCAAAACGGCTCATTTGCGGCCATATGTTTATTAAACAAAGCAAGTTTGTTATGATATCCTCCACCACCTCTTAATATCTGTTAACGCATTTTATTTTTATTACAGCTGCATTATAAAACATCCAAGTAACATTAAAAGTTTGTAAAACAAAATCCAGGAGACCCACACTCATGATAATTCCTTTGATAAGTTAATAATTGTTTGACAGTTTGGCTTAATCTTTAAACTTGGCATCTTGGGATATAGTAAATATAAAAATAAGCAAATACCTGTAAAACTAATGAGCAATTATAATCGAAGTCTTAAAACTTCGTTTTACAGTCAAATTAAAGAACTAAATAGGATAATCATAGAATTAATTGCATCTTTGGATGGAAAAAATACTCATAAAAGAACAGACTTATTTGCAAAAATTATAGTTAGCTGTCATACAACTCAATATTTTAATTTAACATTGCGCAAGTCCCCTCTAATAAAATTAGAGTAAAAATTGAAGTACAACGCCAACAAAAATCGATAAACTTATCGATAACCTGTGTAATGAATTTCCTGCACTCCACCCACACTCTATGTCGGATTTTAGGACTTCAATAACCGAGTTATTGTTTTTGTTCGCACAAAGTGACATTCTGAGTTCGTCGTGGGCGTGTCTGCACGTGTAGTCAGAATAAGTAAACGATGGGGTTACACTAGGACTCTCATCACAAACGTATTGACGGCGCTTGCGCTGCCAAACTTCTATCCACCTGAAACAAGGGAAAAATTAAGCATCAGAACTTATTTAACTTAATATTAAATTTAACTTCAATATTTAGAGCCATTTTAATTGACATGGAAATTAAAGCTCCTTAAGAATACATTTTTGTATATTGATGCAAATATAAATTTATTCAGAGAATCATTACATACTTATTTAAACAAAACTTGAAAATTAGGACTAAACCATAGAACTCTTTAAGAGACGAGAGAAAAGAAACGTAAATATTTCAAATTAGAACAGTTATACAGAGTGAGTTTTTAAAGTGTTCCATGGCAATATCTCTAGAACGGTTTTAAATACTTTCATGAAATTTTGGTGAAATAATAGAAATATAAGGGGACATGTTTAACCATATTTTTTACATTTTACCCCTTACTCAAGGGGTGGGGAGCAAGTTTTAAATCTATATGGGATGATGTATTTTTGTTGGTAAAATTCGAATCTACGTGAAAAACTACGTTATCAAAAAAAAATGTGTCTTGGGTACTAGGGGAGGTTGCAGAACTGTGATTAAGCAAAGTGTATTTGAGTTTAAAATAATAAATAAATTTTACCAATAAATAAAGTTCACTTATTTCGGAATTAATATGCGTTTCCATGAAAATGCGTAATGCTTACTTACGTCAGTTGAAAATTTTAAACTTTTAATAATTATATTCCAAAAGAAAGAAGTTTGTCGCTTCTTTTCGTCAGACCAGATCCTTGGACGCGTTCTGCCGTATTACCGCTCACCGGCAAGGCTATAGCGTCTGATGAAAAGGAAAGGACTTAGACCCTAAAGCCTTGCCGATGAGCCGTAATATCGCGAAACGCATCCAAGGATTGGGTCTGACGAAATGAAAATAGACTAACTTCTTTCTTTTACATCGCGTTTTCGGTTCGCAGAAACCGACAATTGGCTTTCGGCGCCAGCTGACATTAGATACATGCTTATGCGGGTTCCATTCCAGCGTTTGGTCTTCTCTAAGTCCTCACTGGTGTGGTTGGGTGAATAGCTCGATTTTCACGAGATGTCGCAACGTGCAACATCTCGCGTTTGTGTATAATTTTATTATATCTCAGTTTATTGCCTAAAATATGGAAGCGAATTTTAATAAACAAGTTGATAGTTTGATAATTTTGGGGGTGTGCAGAAAATACTACAAAGAAGCTGCATTAGTCTGGGCAGAGAGATTTCCTAACAACCTGAAATCTTACACAGTTCTAGATCTACAACGCCTGAGGAGGCAGAGCGGTAAAATGTATAAAAATACTCGCTATGGCCACCGGTGGTATAGGCGTGCCTAATAATATTTTTAAAAATTATTTTAGTCTTTATTGACAATTACTGTCCTACATTGACTATCAATAACTTTACATTTTATATATTTATTCATTTTACAAGCATCAACGTTTAAATATGATTAACTATAAATTAAACATAATTATTGTAAACTCCGGAAATACCTGTAAAATTTCTGAAGGTGTTAAGATGTGCGTTGTGTCCCCACTAAATCAATGTCATATACGATAAAAAGAGATAAAACCATTAGTAAGTGACATAAATCCCCGCTGATTGCTTGCGATTATAATTTGCAACGTGAAGGGGAAAATATCACCGGAACAATGTTACAGAGTATATAATATACAGGGATATGTACACGTCTAATTGTTTTAAGTAATATTTAGAATTACATACAAATTATTATTTTATGGAAATGTAAAGAGAAAAGTACGGCAACATTGCTCGGATTCTTTTCGTAGCTCACCGGCCGTGTGGCGAACTTTATTGGCAGTTTGAAGGTGATACCATGAATTCGGAGTAGAACTTGAACGAGAACATCGCAATTAGTGTTTTAGGAGCGGTAGCTATTGACCTTCATGTAGGTTCCAGAATGAGTCAAAAATCAGTCATATTGCACTTGTACAGGGTTATCCAACCAAGACTGGACAAGGCGATTTTTTGACTTTTCCTGTACTTTTATAAAAAAACTGAAATAGTCATCTTAAGTCATTTTCTCCCGCGAATTCGAATATCTTCAGCAAAAAACAATTGAACATCAAACAAAAGTACTAGGGGTCACTTTGATATTTTTTTAAATGGGATGCCGTATTTTTAATGAGCTTATCCGATTTCTCATATAAATTTTGATCTAAAATGTTGGATTTTTAATTCAAAAACGCCTTTTTTCTTCAGTTTTAAATTCGGAAAATGTTCGTCTACCGTAAGATTAATACCTGATAGATGGATACCCGTTTCACCTGTTCACCCTTTAACCTGCTTTAAGGCGTCCGTCAGTTAGACAAAATAATCAAGTTTCAAATTTCTATATATTTTTCACGAATTAATTACAAATTTAGTAGTTTTTGCAAATCTATTATTGCTTACGTATAAAAAAAGTATGACATATTAGAAAAAACTATAAACTAAAGCGAATAACTTTAATCTCAATAATATAATTGTTCTATGTGTCCTCCATTATTTTCAAAACATGACCGATGCCCCCTTTTTAATCTCTCCAAAGAATCTCTTACAATATTTTGGTCCTGGTTAAGTCTATTAATTTCATTTATAATTTTTTGCTGAATGTCCTCCAGACTTCTGTTGGGTCGTTGATAAACTACATTTTTTAAATGACCCCATAAAAATGTATCCATTGGCGTGATATCGGGGCTATTTGGTGGCCAATGAATTGTTCCGTTACGGCCAATCCACTGATTGTAACGCTCGTTTAGGTATGTTACCACTTCTCGAACTGCATGAGGCGGAGCACCATCCTGCTGCCAAATGATATTGTTGTAGGCTTGCAATGGCAACCTTTCCAAAAAATCCTCGATATCGTTATGAAGAAAATGGAGGTATCTTTGGCCTGTTAAAGAGCCACGATAAAATAGTGGTCCAATAATTCGATTTTCTAACATTCCACACCAAACATTAAGTGAGCTCCAACCTTGAAACTTTATCATTTCATATCTATGAGGGTTAACTGCTGCCCAGTATCTTGTATTTTTCCGATTGTATACCCCCGATGTTGTAAATGACGCTTCGTCACTCCATAGAATTTTATTATATAAATTATAATCTTCGTCTTGCTCTCTCATCAGCATTGAAGCAACAAATCGAAATCGCAGTTCTTTTTGAAGCTGTGTTAAGTATTGAACGGGAAGGATGCAATATGGTTTTAGACCACATTTTTTTAAAGTTCTGTGAACTGTTCCATAGCTTTCTCTCCGGAGCCCTGGACCATACCTTACTTCTCGTACCGCTTGCGGAATAGAACTCTTCGGATTTATAGTAAAATATTGAACAATAGCTCGATCCCTTATATTCCGTCTTTTCATCTTTCTTGGCTTATCTTACAATGTCTTACTTTCTTCAAATAGGGTCTTAATTCTGAGAATTGTATCCACTGAAATGTGTCTCTGGAAACTCTCAAAAAATGTTCTTTGTGTTTGTCGAGCATTCTCTCCACTTTTGTAATATAATTTTATTACATTTAGCCGTTCTTCTAAAGAATATTTCATTATTTGTAATTAATTCGTGAAAAATATATAGAAATTTGAAACTTGATTATTTTGTCTAACTGACGGACGCTTTAAAGCAGGTTAAAGGGTGAACAGGTGAAACGGGTATCCATCTATCAGGTATTAATCTTACGGTAGACGAACATTTTCCGAATTTAAAACTAAAGAAAAAAGGCGTTTTTGAATTAAAAATCCAACATTTTAGATCAAAATTTATATGAGAAATCGGATAAGCTCATTAAAAATACGGCATCCCATTTAAAAAAATATCAAAGTGACCCCTAGTACTTTTGTTTGATGTTCAATTGTTTTTTGCTGTAGATATTCGAATTCGCGGGAGAAAATGACTTAAGATGGCTATTTCAGTTTTTTTATAAAAGTACAGGAAAAGTCAAAAAATCGCCTTGTCTAGTCTTGGTTGGATAACCCTGTACAAGGTGCATCCGTAGCACATTATGCTTCACCAAGAGCTATAAGGCAAAACTCTGAAAATCACGTTACTTTTTAAAATTGGGTCACAAGACCAATACAAGAAAATAACAGGTTCTTGAAGAATGCAATATTTTCTGACGAAACCACTCTCTATAATTGTGGGCAGGTAGTATTGTAAGATATTTCTCATTACTAGAAATTGAATTTCTTATTTTTGTTTGGTTATTTGACACAATATGCAATACTGGGCGCCGGAAAATCTCCACTGGATGAGAACCCTTCCAAATCAACATTTCTAGTCAATCAATGTCTGGCGTGGAATTATCGGGGATAGTGTTATTATTCTGCATTTCTTTGAAGGACATTTAAATCGAGAAATGTACACATATTTTTAAGAAACCAATTACCCCAAATACTGAACCAATACATAAATCTTGACATGTGGTTTCAGCAGGACGGGGCTCCACCCCATTAGGCAGTACAGGCCCATAACTATTTAAATGGAATATTTGAAAACAGGTGGATTGGTCGAGCTGGCCCGGTCAACTGGCCTGCTTGGTCCCCAGATTTGGCCACCCTTGACTTCTTCTTGTGGGGATTTATAAAGGACAAAATCATGGCAACTGCACCTACAACTTCAGATAATATGGAAGACCGAATCCGTTGTGCATGCTTATTAGTGACATCTGAAATGTTAGAGCTTGTACGAAATTCATTTAGAGGGACATTCTAACCAACTTCTCAATCATTTTAGACGTTAAATAATTTAAAACTAGGTTGTCAGTTATCTCTCTATTGCAATACCATATTAAATCATAATTCTGTAACCAGGGGAGCAACGTTTACATCATACGTCGTTCTCACACATATAATCGAATTTTAGCAACGAAAATACATCATCTCATATAAAATTCCAAACTTGCCCCTCACCCCTCAAAATTGAGAAAGGGGTAAAATATAACGAAGATATGGTTAAATATACCCCCCCCCCCATATCCCTATTACCTCACCAAAATCTCATGAAAATATTTAAAGCCGTTGTGGAGATATCACTTTGTAACACTCTAAAAAACTCGCCCTGTATAATATATCATTTAAACATAAAAATCTACAAAAATGTAGTTGTAGCTTACCCTAAATCACAATCGCAATCCCATCTATTTCCAATAATTTTTAAATCCATTAGAAACGTTTTTTTAAACAAATTTGGCCTGGACCCGGTTGATGGATTCATAAGTCCTCTTAAATCGCCATTATCTCTTACATCCACAGAAAGGTTTCTAGCTCTTCCAACGTTTTTAAAAAAATCGCCTGGAATTTTCAATATGCTCGTATTTCTGACACAAATGTGAAGTTCTGGATATCTTACGCCCTACGATTAAAATACTTTAAACATTATTTACCTTAATTCAAACATAATATTACAAACCTTTAGAACGCTTGATCCCATTTTTCTAAGTCCTCTTCCAGAAAAGGTAATGTTTCTTAACTTTGGTGGCAAGTCTCCAACCATTTCCTTATTTAAATCGCTGTCGCTTAGTCTATCGACCTAAATTTAATTTAGAAAAATTCAAATATAGCTTATTTTAGTGATTATTTATTAGTGGCAGCTTTTCAGGGGCGCCAGAGTGGGCAGTGCCGACCCAGTGTCAAACAGACAACAAACAGTATAGGATATTATTTGTCTACATTAATCTCCAAGCTTCCAGCGAATAACCGCTCCACTTTTTAAATCCCCTTGTTACCCCGGACGTCATAGGGGATTTACTTGCAAACTACAGCAGACATAAAATAAATTATTTTACTTTTCAAGTAACCCGGGCTGGGGTCGGCATGCCTACCCTGTCGTAAGAATATCAGTAATGAAGACTAAGAACTTCAGTCCTAAGGATACATAACATACACCATGTATCGAAGTTAACACAGCGTCGGTTCGTACCTGCCAGAAATTTAAAGTGAGGTGATGGATATGTACTCATTATCGACAGGAAATATTTCGTATATCGATCTGTTGCATTTCAAGTTGGTAATAATAATAATATAATAATGTAGGTATATTTATTATGAAAACATATATAACTACAAAGAATACAAGGCAATAAAAACAAAAGCAAGGCGCAGTCTAGCCTAAGCGGCTAATCTACTGAACCTCGCACTGCTTGCTAAAATTAAATAATATAGATGCTAAATGTACACATATAATATTAGGCAAAATATTATGAAAAGAAGAAAATAAAAGAAAATTAAAAGAAATATGTAACATTCAGATTCGATGGATATATATAATATATGTAATACAATTATGGAGAAATAGAAAAAAAAATAAAATAATAAAACTAACGGAGTGATTCATTTTGAGAATTAAATAAATATCTTTTATGTTGCAATTTAAATGTACCACTATTAAGAAGAGCCAATTCATCAGGTAAGGAGTTATGCAATTTTACAGCGTGATATGTAAATGACCTTTGAAACATGGCATTCTGATGGTGAGGCATCGTCATTCTGTTAGGGAACCTAATGTGGCAAGCATGGATATTATTATGAGGCAGGCTAGGATATTTTAGAATTTTAAACAAGAAATTTCCTAAATGTAAAGTTCTACAGTTGTTCATTACTAACCAATTGAGATATTTGAATGTGTGAGAAATATGATCAAGCTTTCGAAGTCCAAACATAAGGCATGAGCATGTATTCTGTACTTTTTGTATTTATTATTATATTAATGACTATTTTTATCTGCTAAATCAAGGCATGACCCATAAATGAAGTCACAGTAGTTAAAACTTGATAAAAGGAGACTCTCACAGAGCAGTTTCAGTAATTTTAAGTTAAGGATATGACGATTGTTGTATAATATTCTTAAAGACAGATATGACCCTTGAGTTAGTTTCTTTACATGCTCTCTAAACCTTAATTTACTATCCAGTAGTATTCCCAAGTTTTTGGGTGTCTTAGCCACGGGGAGCACAACACCATCAATAGGTATACTGATATTCAGCCCTATGATCAAACATACAAGTTAACTTTTGACGTACCGTTTCCATGACATCATCCAAAAAAAGCCTACTTATTAATTTTTCACTGTGGTTGAAAAACAGCTAGTTAGCGTCTAGAGTTAACTTGTATGTTTGATCATAGGGCGATGATCAGTTAAAAAATTAAATTACAAATTTTGTTCTGAGTAATTGTTTTTATAGACAACTTTTTAAAACCTGTTGTTAAAATATGATTAAATTATTGATTAAAGGATGATTCTTCAAAGCCATAATATTTTAATTTTGTGTGAATGATTAAGGGTATCAAAGGCTTTTAAAAAAATATAGAAAAACTAACGCTGTGTTTAGTTTTTATCGATTGCTGCCATTATATCATCTGTGATGTTAACAAGAGCGACGGAGGTGCTAAAGTCTTTTCTAACGCCACATTGGCTATCTGGTATTATTGTTTGTAACACAGTATTGAAATAATTGACCATATAAGACTTTTTCAAAAATATTAGAAAGTAGCGGTAATATGCTTATGATTCGGAGATCGTTAAAAGTTATAGGATTGTTAGATTTAGGCAATGGTTTGCCAACAGAAATTTTCCACTGATCTGGAAAATTGTTAGCCTCTAGACAACAATTAATTGATGATATGTGTGACATACTGATCTACATGCGCGCTACATGGTTTTAACATTTTCAAAAAGATTTAATCTATACCAGCAGCATTAGAAGTAATTGAGTGAATTATTTTGTGAATATCTGGTATATCAGTCATTCGAATAGAAAAGGATAGGTCATTATTAAAAATGCTATTATTGTAAAAATTTTCCCTAGGGCCACAATCTGAGGCAGTCTGCAAATACCTACCAAAAAATGTACAAAAGATCATTGGGATCAGATAAATTATCAGGAATGTTACAGGCCTTGCTTTAGCTTATATTTAAAGTCCTCAAGGAGTTTTGTGAATATTCTTGAAAAAGAAGAACTAAATTAGTGTGAAATAAGTGAAAGTAAGTTTTAAATGTGGATTTCATTCGGGGAGTAAAACCAAAGATCTATGTAGCTTTATATGTATGTATAGTCTACTAGTCTGAAAAGAAAATTGTGAATAGTCACATACATAACCCTATTTTTATTTTATTAGTTGTTATGTTATTTAAGGAAAATGAAAATAATAAACTGAACCAGGCGCGGATCCCGGGGGGGGGGGGGGATCTATGGAACGTCATGACCAAAAAGCAATGTGATATACAGGGTGTTACTTAATAGCCATAATTCTAAGGGTGCATTCCTGAACCAAATTAAAGTTTATATAAATATGTGTCCTAAAGAGTCTGGTTTTCAAGATACAGGGTGTCAAAGTTTAAAAAAAAATCGTTTTTTTATTAATATCTCAAAGATCCTTTTGCCGATTTTGGTGAAATTTGGCAATGTTATTCGTTGTGATAAGACGCTAAGTTAGCACTAACTAGATGATAATTATGAGTTCTAGTGGCGTCCCGGGGGCCCGTTTTACGAATAATATTAGCAATAAAAATGTACGCCACTGACTTTTATATTGTTTTCGGGTTAGGCAGCTAAAAATACAAATATTTTATCTCTTAATACTTTTTCGTATCTTACTTCGTTTTCGAGAAAAAAAATTTTTTAGCATGCAATGATGTGGCTGTGTCTTGAAAACCAGACTTTTTAGGACACATGTCTATATACAGATTATCCACGGATAGGGTTTACAATAGCACAAATGGATCAAAAATTTCATTTTTTGGGAAAAAGTTTCTTGATAAAAAGTTTTGCTTGTAAAAAAAATGCAATTCACGAAAAGAAAATTTTGATTTTATATACAGGGTTCGAAAAAACTTCAAAAACAATATTTTTTTCCAAGAGCAAACTACCTTTATTTTTCGTTTTTGACCAAAATGCCAATTAGAAAACTTATTTAGAATAAGGTTTGCAATCTAAATCCGAGATTTAAAATAAATCTTTGATTTTTTTAGTTTTTTCAATTTTTAGAGGTATTTTTTTGAATAGCATTAGTGGTCGAAATACATACATTATCAATGACTTTCTATCTTACAGAGGGGCATCAAAAAATTTGAAAAACTGATTTGTGGTATTACCAGAAATACTTATGTATTTTGAATTTCACAAATGAAATGACCCCGGAAATATCACAACAAAGTCTTAAAATAACAACAAATAATAATTTTATAATTTGCTATTCAAAGACCCCCCCCCCTTCATATTCAACACATTTTTCCAGCTATAAGCGAATGTGGTCAAAACTTCTTCGAATTTCTTCAATGGAAATTGTTCGGACAGTATCCACGTATAGGCAACCAATATTACGATTACTAGTGACATTTTTGGGGTAATATGTCATGTTGGTACACACGAGAAGAGAATCGACACGGGTTCCCCAAAAATAAAACAATTAAAATTTGTAATCAAAATATATCTGTTAAAATGTAAGAGTTTTTTGTGATTTTGTTTAAAAAACAGCAAAAGTAATAAATGCTTGTTTTGGTTAGTACAAAAGTGTTTATGTTATGAAGCAGAATGAAAATCCACGACAGAAATTGTTTGAACAGCTTCAACAATTCGCTGTTTTAGAAGCTGTACGTCGTTCTCAATTGGACGCGAGTACACTAATTGTTTGAGGCGCCCCCAAAGATAGGCATCTGAAATAGTTATATCGGGACTCCTTGGGGGCCACAGAACCGGACCATTCCGACCAATCCATCTGTGGCCAAATGTATTATCAAGCCATTCCCCCACTTCAATTGCGAAATGCGCATAGCATCCATCTTGTTGAAAGTACATTTCGTTCCTAAATTGGAGAGGCAATTCTTCTAGGTTGTCAGAAAAGAATGTTTCCAACATTTCAAGGTAACTCCTACGGTTACACGTGTTTTCAAAAAAGTATGGGCCAATAATGCCATAATGTGAAATCGCACACCAGACATTTACTTTTTGTAATATTGTCTTCTAGCAGGAATTCTAAAACGGGGATTATTTTTGCTCCAGTATCTAATATGCACAGAAGACACTTTCCCGTTTGTTGAAAATGTCGATTCATCGGAGAACATGACAAATTTATGAAAATTACTGTTTCCACTTACAATTTTGTCTCCGACCCAAAGACAAAAATCCAAACGTTTGGCTTCGTCTCCAACGTTTGGCTTCGTCTCCAACGTTTGTATAAAAGTTGGCTTAAATGGGAATAATTTGTTTGCCTTTAAAATATTCCGAATGTGAGATTTTTATACTACATCAAGTTCTTGAGCCCGGTTTCTTAATGATAGGGTAGGACTGTCAGCAACAGACTGCAATACGATTAGGGAAGCTGAGTCATTCTGATCACAGTTATTTTTTTTTTAATTAGAAACTGAACCAGTTCGCTGAAATTTTCTTAATAATTTATGAAGTCCCATTGTTGAGACGTAAACGTTAGGATATCTTTGATTAAATTTCTCTATCACAAAGTTGTAAGAACATTCGCCCGCACCGTAACATTGAACTAAATAAACCCTTTGTTCTTAGGTCAAAAGTTTCAAAACACATCAAATTCTTTTTGACAACTTCAAATTTGCCACATACGTAAAGCAAAGTAATAAAAAGGTAAACAAATTCCTTGTTTTTACAAAAGATGGTAGGAATGAATTTAAAATTTTAAAATAAGATACACACCACCCATTATGAAAATAGAGTTTAATAAAATTTTATATTAATATTTTTATTGAGCAGCAAAATTTTCATTTACCTCTAAAAATTAAAAAAACTAAAAAAATCGAAGATTTATTTCAAATCTCGGATTTAAATTACAAACGTTATTCTAAATAAGTTTTCTAATTGGCATTTTGGTCAAAAATAAAAAATAAAGATAGTTTACTCTTGGAGAAAAATCATGTTTTTGAAGTTTTTTCGAACCCTGTATAAAAAATCAAAATTTTCTCTTCGTGAATTGCATTTTTTTTACAAGCAAAACTTTTTATCAAGAATGACTTTTACCCGAAGAATGAAATTTTTCATCCATTTATGCTATTGTAAACCCTATCCGTGGACAGTCTGTATATATGAACTTTTTTACTTGAATTTGATTCGAAAATGTGCCCTTAAAATTACGAATTAAAAAGATGTAAGTTATCTTAAATATTTCAGACAGTTAAAAAAAAAGCATATCCCTAACCTGCAAAAAGTATATTTTCCAAGGTGTTTTTCGGAATATTTTCTCTTTCATAAACTACATCCTATTAGAAAACATAATGTTTTAAATTTTGTAAGTATTTTTTCTAATCCTAATTTAACACCTGCCATAAGATGCCTGTAACTATCCTGGACTAACTTGAATACCATTGCCTTTAAGCACGCACCTGATGACGCGGTAACATTTTTGATTACTTACACCGAAATAGTATGTTCTCAAATAGGCGGTTAAATTGTTCAAAGTTTGACTAAAAGAAATCATCCCGTTTTTAATATGATAAAAAAGAAACGGTATCTTTCATTCATTTTTGGAAACTCATAATCTCAATACTTTTTTTTTTATGAAAAGAATAAAAAGAAATCCCGTTGTTTACGAAACTCTGGCTCTAAACTCGAAATATTGAAAAAAATATTCTCTACGCACAGAATTAATAACTTACATGTATTTCTAAATTTCTTAAGCCAGTATTCCACTGTATTATATTTGGTATATTGAAGGTCTTAAATCCAGTATACAGATTCATTTTTAAAGTCCTTAAAGAATACATTTTGCAAAATGCTCCAGCCTAAAAAATAAAATGAATGATATTTATTCCCGTTATTATAGGTGACGTTTAACTTCACTCTTCAGTTTAACCAGTGTAATAGGCACCGGGTATTGACCCATCCTCAGGTTAAACTGTAACCATGAGGGGAATCCGAACCTATAATATTATTGCTTAGTTTGTTTTAGGCTATATACAAAGTGGCAAGAAAGTCGCGCATAATGCCTGTAACTTTTGAATTACCTCGTATACGAAAAAGTGACCTGTATGAAAGTTGTTCAGTAACTTATTCCCCAAATTTCTACCTGCATGAATTGTTTCTGTCATTTCTGCTTTAGTTGCCATAGAGACTAATACTTTTTTTTAAATGGAACACCCGCATATTATTATTATTAACAAAGACTTTCTACAGTTTTAATGACTTTCTCAATTGTGATGTAAACGAACAGGATTTTTAGTATGGTTGATTCTGTCTGTGCTATTTTAAGATTTTTTAGCTTAAGAATTATTTTGTTTTCTCCTTTTATAAAATATATACAATTGTACTACTTACATTATGCTTTGACGACTGTAAGAAAACTCTGTTTTTTATCATGAAATAAATTCTATTCTATTATATTATATTCTATTCTATTCTATATGATTGCAAATTTGGATTCTACCGGGAAAACTCTGAATTTTTTTATTTCAAATTTTTACATATTTAAAATTGTAACAAACTTTATAATAACAAAATAAATAGCCTAGAAAATTGAACAACTTAACATCGAAATAATAAACAAGTGAAACCTTTTCAGTCGATCCCTGAATCCGCCTACAATGTTTAAAAGGAAGTCCTCTGGAATGGCCCGAATTTAGGCTCTAATTCTGACTTTTAAAGATTCTAAGTCATTTGGACGGTTAATGTAGACTTTGTTCTTTAAGTGTCCCCACAAAAAAAAAGTCGAGCGGGGTTAAGTCCGGGGATCGCGCTGGCCAGTCAATAGCACCTCTTCTGCCTAGCCAACGTCCTAGAAATTGTTCGCTTATGCATTGTCTAACATTTGCCACATAATGCGCAGGTGCTTCATCTTGCTGGAACCATACCTGTTCGTTTATGCTATTATTTACACCCGGTAAAACCATTCTGCAAGAAGGAATTATTTGATTCCTTAGGAGGTCCAGATATTTTTCGCCATTCAAGTTACCATCTATAAAAAAGGTCCCACAATATGTCTACCAACTATGCCCGCCCAACCATTAGCTTTGTCGGGCCTCTGAGTATGACCTTCCTGGAACCAGCGAGTATTCACAGCAGCCAATAACGATAATTGTTTCTATTAACAATGCTATTTAAATGGAAAGTAGCTTCATCCGAGAAAATTATATTTGTTGCAAAGTTATTATCGTTATTTCATCTTTCCATCATCAGCTCACAAAATTCAGCTCTTCTATCCAAATCGTCCTCGTTTAACTCGTGCACCAACTTTATCTTGTAGGGGTGCAACTTGTCCTGCTTAAACAAATTTTTCACTGACTTATGAGACACATTAAAATTAATTGCCATTGGCCTGGATGATTCTATTGGATTTTCATGTATTGAGAGCATGATATCCAAAGCTTTGTCTCCCCCGGTTGCTGTTTTAGATCGACCTGATCTAGCGGCTTCCCTAACACTGCCTGTTTCTTTAAATTTCTTTACCACTCGACACACTGTTGACTGATTTATTGGAGGCCTATTTGGATATAATTCACTGAAAAGTTGCCAAACCTGATCTTGCGATCTCTTCATATTTATTTCCGTAACCGCTCATTATTAAAATTTCAACTCGTTGCTTCTCATTCAAATGAACCATAGTGTAAACAAATTAGAAATCAGACAACAGAAAATTAAACAGGAACTCAAGATTCACACCTCTTAGGTCGCTGTCATGAAAACACCTTCAATCAACTCCATTTCCATTTTAAAATCTTTATTTTCCTATTTCTCTTATAATATTAAGTCTATGTCTAAGTATCTAGCTAAAACTAACTAAAACTAACATGTTTTGGGCGCATATGAGCCGTAAGCATACGGCCCAAAATGCGCCCAAGAAACCGAGCAAGCTCGGCGGCCGATATTTTGGCCTAAGGACGCTCTTAATATTTGAATCTCTAGCGCATTTCACTCGCGTCCCGGCAGTGCCTTAACGGGTATTAACGGGTTTTTATTACCCCGAGGGGTGTAATCGTCAAGTTCGCAAAAAGTTTCGATGAATTGACTTGGAAAACCAATGGCAAGCATTCTGGAAAAAGCTAAAAAAAAAACCAGTAAAATTGATTCAGGTACTGAAATTTTGTGCCCGCCCGCAGCAGGCAATCGCAATGCAGTGAAAATGACCATTCAACCGCCATGCACGGCGGAGAGAGGCCTTTTATTCGGTGGGTGTGTCTAGTGTGTAGCCCAGTGTCGAGTCTCCTCCCACTGGCGTCGTCATTGTTTGTGAGTGTGCACTCCTATGCTGGGCGTTCTCCGATCCCAGTGCGAAATCAGGGAGCTCCCAGCACAGGAATGCACTTTGTTTATTATTATGTCATGTTAAAATAATTTAATTGTCTGTTGTATGTTCGTCTACTCATGTGGAAAATTTATTTATTAAATAATGAAGCTTCAAAGTATTATTCTGTCATTTTTGTTTGTTTGTCTTTTTACCGTCGATTTTGATTTTCATTAGCCAGTGGGAGATTGTAGATGGGTAGTCTGTAGTAAAGCGGTTTATGTTTATTGTTGGCGTCATTGTCTGCTCGTCTGTCTGTTATATTTCTTGTCAGTGGTGAGTACTGTAGTTGGTATGTGTAAAAGTCGTTTGATATGTCACGTATGTGTTCTGTTATGTAATTTATCGCCGCCATATGGTCAATCAACTGGTGGGCATTAGATCGGAAACGCTTGCAGATAGATGAAAATTTGAAATACAAAAAAATTCAGAGTTTTCCTAGTAGAATCCAAATATGCAATCATATACAGGGTGTTCCATTTTAAAAAAGTAAGTTAGTGTCTATGGCAACCAATCCAGAAATGACAAAAAAAATGCATACAGGTAAAAATGTGGGGAATGATTTACTGAATAACTTTTATAAAAGTCACTTTTTCATATCCGAGGTAATTCAAAAGTTACAGGCGCGACTTTTTTGCCACTCTGTATATTTTGGTTACGTTAACCATTTATTTTACGAGACTTACTTCCAAAACTGTCAAATCAAAATTTCTAATATCCAAATCCTCCAAATGATCTGCAAGACCCAATAAACTGGTATTACTCAGATAGGTAATCGGATTTGAAACCATAGACAAATACCTCAACTCAGTTAGCGAATGTGTTAATATTGGAATGCCTGTTAGATCGTTGTAATCTAAATTTAATCTTTGAAGATTTGTCATGTTTGTAGCCATTTCTGGTGGAATATTTGGCAAGGAATTATATGCTAGAGATAATGAGACTAAATTTGGCGTTGGCAAAAGTGGAACCTAAAAATGATTCCTTATAATAATATTATTTTGTATTCAAAAAGAAAACCCATTTGATTTATTTCATTTGCCAATTGTAGCATACACTACTTATTACCAAGAAAGCTTGTTATAACACTAACCATACTTAGAGAGACATTATCCAGATTTAAGTTAAGCAAAGAATACTCCACTCCTTGAAAGCTTCCACCATTGTGTTCAAGAGCTAGTTGACTGTTGTGCCCAAAATTCAGTGTAAGTAGTCTTGGTAACCCTTTGAATGTTCCTGTGTCTATTTGAGCCAGACGATTGTAAGACAAATCGAGGAAGTTAAGTTTCTACAAACGAATAATTTTTCATGATTAGAAAAATCATTGCAACAGATTAGTCGTAAACGGATATCATTATTTTAAACTTTTATGGATTTTATAATATTATGTGAATAGTATAGATACCTTTAATCTTTCCAGTAATCCCCCATGTGACAAGGAAGATATAAAATTCCAAGATAAGTCAAGTTCACATATGGTTTGAGCTGAGGCAGTAGAAAGACTACTTAAAGGCAGTTTGCTTAATAAATTATGGGAGACATCCAGTCGCTCAAGACCTAGAAATAATATCAAGATTTCGCTAGAAAAAATCTGTGATGATAAAACTCAAAGTATTCTAAAGCGGAAGGAGAGTGTGCTGTATGTGCAAGTATCTCCTCCACTAAGCATGATGGCATAACTATTAAAAAATTAAAATTAAAATATCGAAAATAATAAAGTTAAAAAATATGTTTATAGGAGTTGTAGTCGGTAGGTAGTACCAGGAATATATTTTCTAATAAGATTTTAAAAACGCACTTTATCCTATAAAGTTATGCGAACATATAGGGAACACATGTTTAAATAAACAGTTAGGACCATCTGAATAATATAATGTTATACTTTTGAATTTAATTTATTTATTAATCTACGACAGTGTCATTATGACGTATTTAGCATTATTATTTGGATGTCATTATGACCTTCATAATTGCACTCAGTGCCATTATGAATTCATAATAACATCCAAATGTTAAGATATCATATTTTGCGTAGGTCTGTTCGTACACCTGCCTTGACTTTTCGGGAAGTAGGGAATCTATTACGCTTTGCGCGATATTTTCGACATCCGAAGGGACACTTTCGGATTCAGAATCTCCCATATTTAAATTATTTTTGGCCAACACTTTGCATACAATAGAAAATTAGACGGCAATAATGACGTCAAAATCGAAATTGAAACAATCAAAAATGCGGTTACCATGATAACGACTATTATGAACACCTGAAAATTTTAAAAATTACGAAAACGTTATCTGATATCAATGAAATTTAGACTAATAAAATCTATTTGCACTGTCTTAGATTAAATTTTGAATGAT
Source organism: Polydrusus tereticollis (assembly GCA_963920685.1). NCBI lineage: Eukaryota > Metazoa > Arthropoda > Insecta > Coleoptera > Curculionidae > Polydrusus > Polydrusus tereticollis. Next base: position 83,854,860 of record OY987329.1, on the reverse strand, counting down.
ACACGTTCGATATGAACTTTGTTAATGAAACGTGTGCAACGTTAAACCACGAGGCGTTAGCTAGTTAGTGTTCATATCAAACTAGTATCATTAATAACTATTATGTATGGCTGTTTGATACATTCATCGCACTGAGCCCAATTTATAATTGTGTGAATTTAGTTATTGGGACACCAAAACAAACAAAAAATGTTAATTTAAAGATATTTCATATCTTCATACTTTTTACTTCATGTCTGCCTTATGAAGCTCGATAATCAAGAGTTCTCCGATCCTGATGATATCTTTAATGCATTTGCTCTGCATTTTGAGTCCTGCTACTCCGACCACTCTGGAGTTGATTTGAGTAACAGAGACCCAGTGAAGTTTGCCAGTGTTTTAGCTTCACATCGTTTTACTATACCTAGAAGAGAGTACCCAAAAGGTCTCTAATTTGGACACATCTAAGAAAGCAGGGCCGGATGGCATACCTCCTTCGTTACAAAAAACTGTCAGTCATCACTTATTGGTCTCTTATGCACTCTATTTCAAAAAGCATTTGATAGTATATTTTTTCCCGATACTTAGCAATTTTCAAACCTTGTTCCTGTATTCAAATCAGGGGACAGGAGCGACGTTGGGAATTATCGTGGAATATCTTTAATTTCCGCCATCCCGAAGCTCTTTGAATCCATTATTACTGACGAAATGTTTTTAACTTTTTTTAACAAAAGTCACCACATTGCTCAGCAACGTGGCTTCTTCAGTGGTCGCTCAGCTGCGACTAACCTGGCTATTTATCAGAATTTCTCGGTTTCCTCGCTTCAAGCAGGTCATCAAGTTGACGTCATTTATACTGAAAGACTTTTGACCGTGTCTGTCATGCACTTATCCTGGAAAAGTTGTCTGATATTGGAATCGCTGATGCGTACCTCAAGTAGACAAGCTCATATCAAAGTCATCGCCGTCAGCGTATTACCGTATGCGGATCAGTCTCCAAGGAGTTTTCGGTAATTTCCGGTGTTCCTCAAGGCTCACATATCGGCCCTATCTTATTCCTACTATTTATAAATAACGTCATATCTTGTTTTAGTGGGTCTGAGTGTCTGGTGTACGCTGATGACCTAAAGTTTTTCTCCCGAGTTTTCCATGACAACTATCTGCAGTCAGATTTGGACAGGTTGGTTGTCTGGTGCAAATCCACCCTTCTACAGCTTAATGTGAACAAGTGTAAGGTCCTTCGATTTTACAAAGGCAATTCTCCGACAAATCATACCTACGAGGTGGAGAACACCAATCTCGATATTGTCTCACACTTCAATGATCTCGGTGTCATCTTTGACAAGGATCTTTCCTTCTTCGTGCATGTGGACAACATTATTTTGAAAAGTTTTAGATTGCTTGGTTTCATCAAGCGACACACCCGATAAATTTACGACACAAAGGCACTTATAACTCTATATAATGGACTAGTTCGATCGATACTTGAATATTGTTCCATTGTGTGGAGTCCCAATTATTAATGCCACATCAGTAGAATAGAACGTGTCCAAAATAAATTTGCTAAATATTTACTATTCAAACTAAGGTTTCCCTATCAAAACCTCCCATATTAGTGATGAAAAATAAACTAACTAACGGGTATTTGCCCAATACCCGAAGTATTCATTCCCTGATCTTTGAAATACCCGTTACTTTTGTATCTATTTATATTCATGTTTTAGAGATACTGCCGCGTATCGCGATCGCGATATCGAAATGGTCGGCGCCGGCGTCGGCTCGCAGTGTTGGTCGTCGGTACAGATTTGTTTTGGTTGGTAAGTTATTGGTTATAATAAACAAGGTCAGCCGCTTGTATGCCGCTTTGCTGCTTTGTCGGCGGATCTGGGATAAAGTATATGTTTTTAAATTTGTTGCATGCCTAGGAATTCTAAGAAACTTCAGAAATAAAGGTATATTTGTTCTTATAGGTCTTTAATTTTATCTCATGGTTTTAATTAATGGTGGATGGTCGCCATCGCTGAAATAAAAAGGTAGATATGCAGAGGAGGCTAATCTTGAAAGAAAAAAGGGCCCCCTTGTCTGGTGGTTCGAGAGGCAAATAGTGTATCCCTGACTATCCCATTTGGCTAACAAATATTTATGTATTTGCGCTACGTCTGTTCCGTGTGAACGGATATTCTCAAAGGCCGGGCAAATGGTAACGGAATGCAGAAATAGGCTGAAATCAAAAAACGTAAAAAAGCCAATACTTTTAAACCGTAATAATGACTTATAGACACATGCTATACTTAGGTACCTATTTATTTTGTTTGTTGTGTTATGCGTTATTTCTACCCTCTTATCGTGTTAAGTAATAAATGCATAGAGAAAAAAAATGTATTCCACCATCTCATACTTATCAGAATTAGATATCGAGCGAATATACCTGTAAGGTAGATTAGGTACGAATATCAGTATTACTATTACTTTTCCATTCTTATGTGAAAAGATACTAAAAAGTACCTAACTAATAAATCTACCCGAAAGTAACAGTAACGGGTATAAAGTATCGGGTACTGATATTAAAAGTAACAACCCATAACAAGTATTCAAAAGTAACGGAAGTTTACACCACTATCCCATATGAAACACAAGACTTCCCCTTTGGGGCATGAAGAGCCAAGAACAACGTCGCAAAAAGTCTTTGCTTGTCTTCGGGTCTTCCTATTATAATAGTTACTTCTCAGGCTGTGATATGTTTAGGCTGAGCATTTGTTCGATAAAAAAATATATAACACGAGCGGAATACTCTTCATTTTAAATTATTTAAATCTGTTATTTTGTTTTGTTTTGTTTTATATATACGTTGTATTTCGCAATACCAATTTTTATTTTATTTTATTTTATTTTAGTTTTAGGCATACCATTTGGAATGTTAATATCCTGTAGTGTATTATTATGAAATAAATAAATAAATAAATAAATCATATTATGGTTTTCATTTAATAGACAGGTCAAGTTAGTTGCTTTCTTATTTTTTAATATAATTTTGAGAATTGCATTCTGGCAAGTAGAAAGAATTTTAAGTAAATTATCATAGAGACATATCTACATCATAATACAGTACCTAAGGTAAGATTCTACTACGTAAATATACAACGTAAGCAAAATATTTTACATATCCCAAAGTTCACAGATTCTGTCAGTGACTCATTTAATATCAATCACCAAATCTAAAAAGTGACAATAAAAATACAAGTAAATGTTTTTTATGCGTAATATGAACTCTGCTGCTACAATCTCAGTAAACTTGAGAGACGACCTTGTCATACAAGCCGCAATCAGCTAATTGAATTTAAAATAGCGCTAGGATTCTGATCTCGGAGAAAATAAATGTGGCAACATACAGAGACCAAATTCACAACTTTAAAGATTTCAAAATAAGCGTGCCGGCAATCGATAGATTTTGTGATTTTTTTTCAGTTTTCGTAGTATATGGGCCGTTCACACAATATAACATATTGTTTTGTGTAAATATATGGTTAATAAACTTTATTTAGTGTTGATAACTGTTTATTTTAATTGAGTAAACTATGGATATTAACTAACCTTTAACTAGTTGACCGTCTACAATAAAAAAAATCAACATTAAAAGAACGAATAGTACTTAAAAACGTGTACGATGGAATTCGCGAACGAAATCCTTAACTAACCACATTGGATGCTGCAGAAATATGTGGCACTTTAACGAAAGTTTTTTCGCGTACGGTGTTCAGGGTTTTGTAAGGTCTTCATAAGGAAAATCACGAAAGAGAAACAGTCCCAATCCATGAATTTTTTTTCCTAAATGAAATAACCACAATTAAAAAAAATTATGGCTAAAATTAAGAAGAACACAGCTTGACCTAAAATATCATTATGAGTTTTTAAAAGAACTTTAAAAAAAATTAATTTTGGGTATATTAAACAATTTCGAAATGGCCTTCTAATTTAAATAAAATGAAATTGTTGTAGCGCGAAGAAAATATTTGAAAAAAAGCCTCGGAAAAAAGGAAAAAATTGTATTACACCGACAAAACAGGGCTCAATAAAGAGCACACAGATGAGAAGGTATGACAAGATCCAAGTATTAAAAGTTTAAGGCAGGCATTTTTGGATATATTTTCGTATGGACTAAGAAATCCTAGTGGAAAAGATCGTTGTTTTATAGGATCACGTTTTAAGGGTTAATGAAATAAATTTAATTTATAAAAAACTATTTGACGTTAAGACGAAATTTCATTATTTATTATTTTTTGAAACGCAAACGCTAGTGGAATTCATTCACATGACGTCGCACGACCCATTGCTCACTAACAAAATTTTGGACTATTTCTTAATTTATCAACTTTATAAATCGCTTATTAATTCACCACGTAAGTAATTAGATCACACAAACATGTATTACTTCGATCGGAATCGAAGTTATGCATTCTGAGCCTGATTAAAATTATATTATTATGAAATCTCTTGTCTTGATAAGACCGAAGGTCATATTAGGCACTCAAGGGAACAGGAATCTGTTTAGGCAGACCCTGGGATTTTACAATTTCAAATCTTATGCTTAATTATAACGTGCAAAAATTACCTTGTTCTCTAAAAAGATTGTCCGGCAATGCTTTCAATCGATTATTCGACAAGTCAACCATCCTTAACTTAGAAAGGAATCTAAATATGTCGTTTGGAAGGTCAGCTATTCTATTATGGGATACATCTAGAACCTAAAAAAAAAGCAATAAGCACATACATGTGGTCATTTTAATGTTACGACTTTTACTATTTTATTGGCTAGTGTGACCGAAAGTAGCTGCCTGACAGAAATTCACTCTGATGAGTTTATCGCTTGTTACTTACCTTTTACTATTATAATTTAACATTTTTGTGACTAGAGTTAATACCATTGTAGTTGTACATGTTAAAAATTATCTATATAGTATAAAAATAATAAAAGGTCTGTATAAAATGCTAGCATAAATTCCTTAGGCTAAAATATGGCGATCTACCCAACTACCATTAGCCCTAATCAAGGACGGTAACTACGAGTTTCAGTTGGTATGCAATATAAAACATTTAAATTAAATTATCTAATGGCAGCTTTTCAGGAACGGCAGAGTCGGCAGTGTTGACCAGAATAGCCGTTCTACTTTTTAAGTCACCCTTGTAGCCCCGGACGTCATAGTGAATTACTTGTAAACTCAAGCAAGCCTACCCTGCCATTAGAAAGAACTTAAAGGTTCCAGGCTTTAGGATAAGCAACCAAATACACAACACTAATTATTTAAAGACTTCACACACGGCAAAATCGGATTTGTGGGTAAATTTAAGATTTGTTTCAACCCGACCATAAACCGTACCAGTACAGTCCCCGAACGCTCGTACAACTAATTTACCACTGCTACAGTCGATTTTGAAGTTGATAATTTAATTGACAGGCTGGAAATTATCGTTGGAGCATAGAATAGCGGGTTGGAACAAACCTTTAAAGAAAGTAAGGTTGGTGTTAGGTAGCTTTTGTTATTATGATCGTTAATTATCGGTTTTTCAATACTCTTAAAGGCAAAGGAGTGAATTAGCGTAAAATAACTCAGAGTGAGTGTTGTATGTTGAAAAATAAAACTTTCAGCTTGGTTTAAAGGTTTGTTTAGGAATAGGACCTCAGGTAAGTACTTTAAAATTTAAATAAAATATCTTATTTGGACGCACGCATAACGCAATGTCGTGAAAAAGCAAGTTGAACTGAGGTAGAAAGTGATCTTATTTAATATAATTTAAAATATGGATTTTCGTCTTCTTTTTCATTTCACGGGCAAAGTAAAATAAAAAAGAAAACAATAGTCGTGCCCGACAACCTCTAAAAATTTAATTAAGACGGGAGCCACGGGGAATAATAAGTAATTTTGAAAAAAATGGTATTATGGCTTACGAAAACCAAAATTAAACTATTTTGATGGCCATAATATCCATTTTTCAAATCAAAAAGGAAGAATGAAAAAGATTTTTGATTATGATAAGAATGTATTATGAAATTCTTGACACAATTACAATGAAAATTAAAATACACTGTGCTAATTTGGAAAAACTAGTTTTTTTCGATATTTTTAATAAAAGCAGGTTTGAAGGGTTTATCAAAAATTTTCCTAGGTAGGTATTTATTAGAAAATCTGTTGTCAATGCTATTAATAATTTTTTAACCTGGAGAACCAGTTAAAAAATGCTAATCTGCTACTTAATTCACCATGTTGCACACAGGCTTGGAAAACTCTAAAATTTTCTCAGTAGTTTAAATAAAAAGTACCTATATAACAAAAAAATCCATTAGTATCAAGTAAATCTAATTTTATTTTATTAGTATGGCATATTCAGCGAGTAAACCTGCAAGATGGGCGATATGTCATCTGACAAAAGTCATATTCTAGCTATTTAATTTTTAATAGGAATAATAATGACAGCAATTCATTGGCAGACACCCGTTTAGGGACTGAGCCGGACTTAAAAAATTTAGTAATAAAATATGTTATTTTCCATAATTAGAATACTTAAAATCAATAAATAATAACAAATGTTTAAAAATACTTAACGGCAATACAATAGTACGATGGAAATAGCTCCGAAAAGAACTGCTTTTTAGAATTAAATAAAGTTTCAAGGCACATGAACTTATAAAAACGAATTGACGTTGACAAATCAAAACGTCAAAACATTCAAAACAATGTCAAGCAAATCCTGGCCTGCCCTGTAATCAATCCTATGATGGTTTCGCTTTTGTGTATCACCAATAATAATATGTGTCTCTCTCTCTAACATGTCTTTAACTTAACATGAAGAAATATGGCAAATATATAACGAGTGATTATTAATTATTTTGCTCAAGGGCGGCTGTGACCCAGTATACATAGTGTAGCAGTAGCGCGTAGATTAAATCATAGGGCGAATTTGCAAGAAAGCAGCGTTGTCACGTTGAAAACCTAAAATAATGTTTTTTGACGGTATGTAATATAAAATCCTGAGCTATCTTACTTTGAAAGCCTACTTTATATGGCCGCCTCCTACTTCTAGACAGCTTCTGATGTTTCTTCTTACCCTCAGAGATACATTAACCAATACGTTTGGAGAATTATTAATTTCGGCAATTTTTTCTGAAATCCTTCGTTTAAGATCATTTATATCCTCAATTGGTGTTCGATAAATGGAGTTTTTTATAAAAAGCCACAAGAAGAAATCGCAGGGTGTTAAATCGCAGGAACGAGGTGGCCATATTTGTTGCGTATTTCGGCTTATAACTCTGTTTTCAAAAAATTCACTTAAAAAATTTAAATTTTCTCTGGTTACATGAGGTGTAGCGCCATCTTGTTGGAAGTAACCTTCCCGCAATTCATCATCGTGAAGCTCATTAATAAATGTTGTCAGAATTTCGATCCGATATCTCTCAGCTGTAATTGTGCCATCAAAGTAAATTGGGCCTACTATTCTTCTAGAACTAATTGCTGCCCACACACCAACTTTTTGAGGATGAAGAGGTCTTTCTACAAAAACATGCGGATTTTGCGTATTCCACATTCGTATATTTTGTGAATTAACATAGCCTGATAAATAAAAATAAGCCTCATCGGTAAAAAATGTTTTTTCAAAAGCACCACTATTTTCTTCTTGAAAATTGTTTAAAAACCATTCACAAAAAATAAGTCTTTGGGGAACGTCATTGGGAAGGAGTTCATGAATAGCCGTAACACGATAAGGGTATAGATGCAGATCCTTTTTCAAAAGTGTTTGAGATGTACTGTAGCATAAATCCGTTTGCTGAATTTGTTGAGATAAATGCCTAATAGAAGTTGAAGGATTATTTTCCATAATTTGTCGCGCTTCTTCAATAACCTCATTCGATCGTTTCGTTGGTCTTCCAGCCCCTTTTTTATGTTGAACAGAACCAGTCTGACGAAATGTATCAATTAGTTGTGACCCAGTACGAAAATTATGAAAGGTCACCGCAACATCAGGAAACTCGGTTCGAAATTCATCAAAGCAGTCATGCATAGAGTAATTCCACACACCGCCTATTTTGTTTCCATTTCTAAAAAAACTTTCAACAATAAAATTTTTTTGTGCTTCACTAAACATTTTTACTGTAGAACTTTCAATCCGGCAACAAAGCTTCACCAAAACTTGATACGCTGAAAAATTAAAAAAAAATAAAAAATTAAATCATATCCTGCAAATAGCACTTTATAATAGTCAAAGACGACTCCCCGGAGAAATATTAGTTAAAGCAATAGTAACCTACCTTCAAATAACTGCAAAAATTACAAAATTTCTCCAATTTTTAAACTTTACAAATACACAAATTCAAATAAGACGTAAATGTCATAAAACAATCATGTCATCTTATCTACGCAGTACGGCCATGATGCTTTTAAAATGCATGGCCTCCCTTGAGCAAAATAATTAAAAATCACTCGTTATGATCTATCTATTAAAAGTTGGTTTTGTTTATGTTTGGATTGGATTTGACAATTTGTAATGTGAAATCCTAGTAAATTATTGTCTTCAGTTATCGGCGACTGGAGTGTGCTAGTGTGCTAACATGAATTGTCCACATTGTTTACTCGCTAAAAATTCTCGCGGATTCAGGGGGGGGGGGTATGGGATCATGATCGTTTCCCCCCAAATGTTATACTACATTATATTATCATAAATAAGAAATATGTGATTAACATTACTCTTTTAATAGAAATAAAAAAAAAATAAGGTGAAATTAAATAATTTATCATTCATATCATCTGTTCAATGCAAATACTAAAATAGTAGGCAAAACCGATATTTAATAATAATAATAATAATAATAAATGCCTTTATTTATTAAATTGAGCAAACAATACAAAAAAAAATAAAATACGGGTGGCGGTATCCAACTAAAGCTGCTCATACAACCACCCCCGCTAAAAATGTATAAAGAAAAAGTTGGAAATAGAAAACATAGATAATTACTAAAACTAAAGTACCTGGCAAATTGAAATTATACTAATTGAAATTATACTGTTATAAATTACATATTCATATTACAAAAATATAATGAAAAATCAAGAAAATTGATAAGAACCAAACAATAACGAAAATAAAAATTAAATGTATCTTTATAATATATATACACCCATACATACGACCCTTAGCGGAGGGCACGACCCCCCAAAAGATTACCCTTTACAGCCCTGCAGAATGCAGCGGAACTGGGAGAATTCCTAATGTCATCAGGCAAGGAATTAAAAATCGTTGCCGCCATGTTACTGAACGAACGCTGAAAGAACGTATGAGAATGCATGGGTACAGTATACAGGTCTCTGTAGCGTGTAGAAAGATTATGTAAATCTGAACCCTTAATAAGCTTATCAAAAAAATATCTAGGGACTTGATTAAGCCTAATTTTAAAAACAAGATGCAAAAGATGGAGCTCAAATCTTTCTTTAATAGTAAGCCACCTAGACTCATTCAAAGAAGGGGTAATGTGATCAAACTTACGAACATTATAGCTATATCGAAGACACGCGTTCTGAAGTTTCTGCAAGCTATTCCTGTCCTTCTGTACAAGGGCAGGCCAGTAAACAATATCGCAATAGCCCAGGTGGGATAATATAAGAGAGTCAGTTAAACGTAATTTAGTTGCTGTATCAAAAATATCTCTATGCATGTATAAAAGTTTGAGTTTAGCATACGTTTTTTGGATTAGGGAAGAGATATGATCAGAATACCTCATGTCTGAATCGATGGTCAAGCCTAAGTTTTTACATTTATCAGCTGGTACCAGCGTGGTGCCATTAACAATAATTTTAAAATTAGGATTTTTAAGTATGGAAGACTTAGACTTACCCAGTACAACCAACTGGGTTTTTGAAAGTGGTCTCAAAAAATTTTCGCCTGTGGTGCTTTTTAAGCCTCCCTAACATTTTTTTCTAAATCCGCGCCAGTATCAGACTGCCGACCCTGGCTGCCAACCCATAAGCTGTCACTGCAATTATCTCAAAAATGGTTGCTCGGAGCTCGGAGCCATCATCATCATCATCATCAAATAGCCATTTGCGTTCACTGCTGGACATAGGCCTCTCTTACTGTATGCCACTCTGCCCGATCTTGTGCTGTTTGCATCCTATTTGGTGGCCTGCCTCTGCTTCTGTATGCCTCGTTTCGGGGACGCCATTCAAGGGTGCGCTTTGACCACGTTCCGTCTGCTGCTCTTGCAAGATGGACCGCCCAGTTTCACTTCCGGTTTGCGATTCATTCTATCACATCCGTGACTCCCGTTCTGTGACGTATAGTCGTATTAGGCACCTTATCTCTCAAGGATAAACCCAGCATCGATCGCTCCATAGACCTCTGAGCGACTCGTAACCTGTTTGCTGTTTTCTTGGTAAGTGTCAACGTCTCTGTCCCATAGGTCAGTACTGGCAGAACACACTGATCGAATGTTTTCCTTTTGAGACATATAGGTATGTTTGCTTTAAAAATATCCTTAAGCTTGCCAAATGCCGCCCATGCTAAGCCTATCCTTCTTTTCAATTCGCAGGTTTGGTTATCTCTGCCGATCTGCACGTCATGTCCCAAGTATTTATAAGAAACCACCTGCTCAACACGCCTGTTCCTCACCGAAATATCCTCACTTAAGACGAAATTTGTCATGAATTGTGTCTTTGAGAAGTTTATTTTGAATCCCACATCTTGGCACACCTTGTGAAGGTCCTTCAGCATGCTCTGCGCCTGGTCTACACTGTCAGCTATTATGACGATATCGTCGGCGAATCTCAGGTGGCTTAGAAACTCTCCATTGATGTTTATCGGAGCCATACCTACCAGATATACCTTTTTTAAACAAAAGATGCCTTAGAATAAGAATTTATTGTTAGAAATTTAATATACCGAGGCATGAAAACGTCATGAAGACTTATATGTATGCGACAAGCTGCTAGTGCCGCCCTCTGCAAGGTAAATGAAAAGAAATCAAAAAATATATAAAATTTGTATTTCGGTAACTCAACTTTTGGACTAAGGTAAGTTGGAATAGATCGTCATAATTCAGCTTTATAAATTCATTCTCGCATTTTATGCAGCCTTTTAAGAGACACTCTTCTAATAAACATATACAGTAAAACCTCTGTTTGCGACCGCCTCTATAAAGTGACCACCTGCGTTAAACGACCGGCTATAAATTCCCCATATTTTTTTTTATATATATTTATTACTGACCTCGAAACAGATAAATCTGGTAATAAGGCCTATATATATAATAATAACAATACATTTTTAACAAATTCCTTAAATGGTTAAAGTAGTAGTTAAAATTCTAATGTTTACATTTTACAGAGAAAGTAAAAAAATGTCAAAATAACATGTTAAATTTTCTATATTATATTAGTTTGGTACTGTCTCTTTAATATATTTTTTCAGGTTGATATGCAGTATTTTTGTTTGGTGTTCATTAAGAAGTTCATCAGGAATATTATTATAGGTTTGAATGCTTCCCTCATGTGGAGAGTCTTGTTTTTTCTTTGAGCGAGCAAATGTATTTCTTAAGGCATCTTTTGATCATATATTATTGTTGTAATAATCTTTGTTTTGTTTTAGGACTGTGTTTGCTTTAATTAATTTATTTTCTACACTATGTATTAATTTGGTTTGCTCAAATTTTCTAAGTTGATTTATAGTAAGAAATGGGTATGTTCTGTACAAGTCTTCACTGGGTGTACAATAATTTATGGCAAAAAAAGCTTTTATTGATTTATTTTGTAGTCTCTGTAGTTTCTTTATTAAATATTCACTAGCATTACCCCAACAGGGTATTAGATATCTTAAATGTGGTTCAATAAAACTGTTATACAGAAGGTATCTTGAATTATCATTGAGTTGGTGGGAGCGTCTCCTAAGTGCTCCAATAATAGGTGCCACTTTATTGATAATGTTATTTATTTGAGAATTCCCTGTTAAATTGTTGAAAATTATGAGACCAAGATATTTATATTCTGATACTTGTTTTAGCAGTTGATTGTTTAATTTTATTTTTGGATTACACGTCTTTTTTCCTTTTTGTTTAATTATCATATACCGGGTGTTGCATCGTCGAGCGGGACATAGGAAATCCCATGTAATTTTAAATGGGGTCAATTATTGGCTTCCCTAATTATTTTAGAGAAAAATTCTATTTAGGTTTATTAAAGAGCACTAAACCCCACATCCAAAAGAATAACTTTAGATATTTTTGATGAGCCCGTTTACGGGTTATCGCCGATTTCTTTTTAACTATTTCTCCTTTTTATGGCCCCGTATTTGCGGGCACCAGTCAAGGTAAAAGATGACTGTCAAATAAAGTTGTCATTTTGAAATGTGTGCTTTATTGTTATAAAAACTCGTACATCGAAAATATTAGCCATGAATTACACTTCTGAAGGAAAAATATTGATGATTAAATGGTAATATCAAGGAAATAGTTATCAAAATGTGTCAGACATGTTTGCTGCTCTGTATCCGAATAGACCGATACCTGCAAAATCTACAGTCGAAAGGACTATCAAGAAATTTGAGACAAAAGGCACTGTAATAAATAACTGCAGATGTGAAGAAAGGCAGGAACAAAGAAGAGATGCAAGAATTATTAATTACCTATTAATTAGTAAAATATTGAAACATGTAAAATGTCATAATTAACCTTGTAATTGGATACTTTATTTTAGTTTTATTCAGATTAATTTGTACTCATAAATACACCTTTAATATTTTCGATGTACGAGTTTTTATAACAATAAAGCACATATTTCAAAATGACAACTTTATTTGACAGTCATCTTTTACCTTGACTGGTGCCCGCAAATATGGGGCCATAAAAAGGAGAAATAGTTAAAAAGAAATCGGCGATAACCCGTAAACGGGCTCATCAAAAATATCTAAAGTTATTCTTTTGAATGTGGGTTTTAGTGCTCTTTAATAAACCTAAATAGAATTTTTCTCTAAAATAATTAGGGAAGCCAATAATTGACCCCATTTAAAATTACATGGGATTTCCTATGTCCCGCTCGACGATGCAACACCCGGTATACACTTTTATTTACATTAATAGTCAACTTGTTGTAGCACACCCATTCATAATATAGGTTTATGTCAGGGTTCACAATTCGTTCCAGTTGTTCGTCGCCCCTTGCAGAAAATACTAACACTGTATCATTCGCGAACATATAATATAATATAATATTTGCATAATTGATATGTGATGGGCTACATGCTTGGTGAAATGGATATTTCATAGTAGAGGAAATTAAAGTAGTACTTGTTATATTTCACAATATATTTCAGTTTCCTGACATCTTGCGGGTCATTATCAAAGGCATCGTCATTAAAATAAAAATTGACAGATGAGATAGGTTATTTTGGTCCCTAATTTACAGGTATTGGCCAAAGGTACAACTAAATTACAGGTGTGATTATAGAGGTATTTACGTCTAAGTAATAAAATTAAGAAAATGATACTGCGTATAATAATTATGGGTTTTTTCGTTGGTAATTATTGACAGTGTTTATTGCATATTTATCTTAAGTAATTAGGCTATTATGTATTAGATTAGCGCTAAAGGTATTTTAATTTGATTGTTAACAACATTACATCTATTTTTTAAAGCTTTTTTGATTGCTAATGTCTCTAATAGGTTGAGTTTTCTACCCCTGTGTTGAATATATATCGGTTTTATTTTGTTGGATATTGAGTGGTTATTTATTATACAATGGTCCGCTATTCCTGTTTTATTTTGTTTTTTTGAAATGGATATTTTATGTTCTCTAAGCCTAGTTTTAAAGTTTCTACCTGTTTGACCTATATATTATATTGCATCACAGTCATCACATTGTATTTGGTAGACCCCGCTATGTGTTAATTTGTCTTTACTTTCAATTTTTGAATTAGCTATGTATTTACCTAGGTTATTTTTATTGATTTTTAGTAAATATTAATGCTAAAAGCATTCTCCATTAGGGGCAGTAATACCTTAATTACAATTCTTAAGAAATATAGGTACATACACTAATTACTTGATTGCAGGAGGATTCATTCAATTTGCTTTAATAGCTGATAAATCGGTTGTCAACATTGGTTTTGTATTGAACAGTTTTTGTGTATTTTGGGACTAACGTGAATATTTGAAAATGGCGGGAAAAGCAAATGCCTGTCTTTAAACGAAAAAATTAAAATAATCGAGGAAAGTGAAAAAACTGGTTTCCAAAGGACGTATTTAATGCAGATGAGACAGGCCTCTACTATCGTGCATTACCAACAAAAACATATGCATCGAAAGATGACAAGTGTACTGGAAAAAAAAACAATACAATTATTTACAGTTCTTTTCTGTGCAGATATGAAAGGTGAGAAGGAAAAAACACTCATAATAGGCAAAACAAAAACCATCGACGTTTTAAGGGCGCACATATCGATAAGTTACCTCTCCAATGAGTCTCGAACGAAGAAGCGTGGATGACAGCAGACATCACGACAACAAGGCTTCACAGATTTGATACCAAAATTAAAAAGCAGAATAGAAGAGTGGTATTGTTTCTGGATAATGCAACGTCTCATCCCAAAATTACACTCGATAATGTGAAACTTATTTTTTTCCACCCAATACTTCCTCACATTGCCAACCTTGGGACCAAGGCATTATTCAAAATTTTAAAATGCTCTACAGAGGCTACCTTATTGAGAGGCTTTTAGCATGTATGTACAGTGGTTATCCTCTTCAAGAAATCCTATTACCATGACCCGCGCCTTGATATGGGTTTCGATGGCTTGGCGCAGTTTGCCCCAGTGACAATAAGAAAAATGCTTTATGAAAGCTGGATTTATCTGTAATATAGATAGTACTGACGACTTCGAAGAAGAAGATAATATTCCGCTCGCACAACTATTTCCTAACATTAAGGACACATTTGTGAACTTTAAGCAATTAGCCTCTGTTGATAACAATTTGCCAAGAGAAAGTGCAGAATTGACTATCACGAGTGTATTGAAGAGATCCAGGAAACGGATGAAACTACTCCCAACTCTGAGACAGAGGAAGAGGAAATTGAACTTGCTCCAGTGTCGAAAATATCAAGCCTATCTGAAGCCTTCGCAAGTTTGAGAGACACTTTTTTAATAATGTTAACAATTTTAACAAGTCTACAAATATTTCTTAATTGCTATTAAAATGTAAATCTGAATTTTATAAACATAAACAACAAAAACATTCTGATTATTTTAAAAAATAAGAATTTTAAAGCAAACATACAGTACATTGTATAA
This sequence comes from Polydrusus tereticollis, assembly GCA_963920685.1. Lineage (NCBI taxonomy): Eukaryota > Metazoa > Arthropoda > Insecta > Coleoptera > Curculionidae > Polydrusus > Polydrusus tereticollis. Next base: position 83,839,559 of record OY987329.1, on the reverse strand, counting down.
TAGTTATATGTTAGTATGCTCGTGCATCTAATTTAATTTTAGTTCTGATAAATTAAAAAAAAAATATTTAAGGGAAAGGAAAGAAAGTCAAAAAGTCTTTCTCCACTAATTTGATAAGAGCAATCAGAGGCTCTGTTTTATGAGAGCGCGTCTACATGTTTCGAAGGTAGTAACCTTCATCTTCAGGAGACAAAAAATAGTACTGCAGTTAATATTAGCAGTATAGAGAAAATTGTAGGTGGAAGGTGACGTTGACGGAGCTTTAAAAAATTTTTGAAAATGTGTCACGTAGTGAATTCAATCAACATACTGACAAGAAATTTTGTTAATAGAGGTAGTAAATTCAAAGATAATTGTGAAATTTAGAAGGTCATAAAAAATATCATAAAAAATACATGTTCCTCTTATTCAGGTTTAAGTAAGGATACATAAAGAAGGCTTTCGAAGTTCTTAGTCATATTATGATTTTGTATTAAAAGAAAGGGAGAAAGAAAGAAAGCATCTGTTATCAATCAAGTAAAGATTCCATTTTGTAAAATTTTAGCACATGTTAGAAAATTTTTGTGTTCGGGGTACTAGAGACCTAAGGTCCAGTTTCCCGTAGTTATATTAATCCCATGTACTGAATCGATACAGTACGAGAACACGTTGTCAGTTCTCTTTTAGTTGTGTTTATCTTCCTGTTCATCTTTAAGGGTATATAAATCAAAGATTTTTATTTTATTTTTTTAATAAATTTTAATGTTTATTCTTTTTTAAACGTCCATTAACTGCCCTAAACAATGGGATTAACATAACTACGGGAAACTGGACCTTAGGTCTCTAGTACCCCGAACACAAAAATGTTCTAACATGTGCTAAAATTTTACAAAATGGAATCTTTACTTGATTGATAACAGATGCTTTCTTTCTTTCTCCCTTTCTTTTAATACGAAATCATAATATGACTAAGAACTTCGAAAGTCTTCTTTATGTATCCTTACTTGAACCTGAATAAGAGGAACATGTATTTTTTATGATATTTTTTATGACCTTCTAAATTTCACAATTATCTTTGAATTTACTACCTCTATTAACAAAATTTCTTGTCAGTATGTTGATTGCATTCACTACGTGACACATTTTCAAAAATTTTTTAAAGCTCCATCAACGTCACCTTCCACCTACAATTTTCTCTATACTGCTGATATTAACTGCAGTACTATTTTTTGTCTCCTGAAGATGAAGGTTACTACCTTTAAAACATGTAGACGCGCTTTCATAAAACTGAGCCTCTCATTGCTTTTATTAAATTAGTGGAGAAAGACTTTTTCACTTTTTTTCCTTTCCCTATATTTCAACTCCACTTTGAGTATGGACTATTTCTTCAAATTAAAAATATTTAAAATGATTTACATACACTGAACAGCAATATTAACGCACCACTAAAAATTTCCAACAAATTTGATATTATACATATATCTTCTAAACCTATTGTCCGATGTAAATGATTTTTTTGCACGTGATAGGTTTACCCTTTAGGAATATTACTGTACTCGCAATTTTTGTTAGGAAGTTAATTTTCATGGTGTACCGAGTGTAAGAAACATATTGTGTTTTTTTCCCAAAATTTGAAACACCGTGTGGAATATTCTAGGATTCGTACAATATTGCATAGTTATTCTAACGTGAGCCACGTATTTTCTCAACGTTTTGTTTTTTGGTTCAATTAGTTGTGTTCAATATTAATGAAGATAGCCACTTTTTTAAATCAGCTTGTTTTTTAATCATAAATCACACTTTTATGGATACCTTGATTAACAAACATAAGTAGGCTATGTGAGCAAATGTCAAAGTAATTGTCAGCAGGGTTTGTATTTTGAAAATTATTTCAATTTGATTTAAGTATTGTTTGAAATCGAGTTTTAAAAGTTAATAAACTTTGATTTTTCGCTGTTGGATGAAAATGGAGCGCGTTACAAGAAATTTGACCCGTGACGAGTGTGTTGAAGCAGTGACTTTACATGGCGAAGGAATGAGCTACCATGCCATTGATTTGAGGTTGAGAGTTACCCATACTACAATATCCCGTATTGTTCAACGCTTCAGAGAAACCAATTTACTACCATAGACGCCCTGGGTAAGGCAGGCCTCGAGTCACTACAGTGGCTCAAGATCGTCTCGTTAGATTACGTGCTTTAAGAGAACGATTTACCACGTAAAGAAATATTTTAATCGAACTTAGTGCCGTTCATAACATCCAACCGAGCATTGATACTAGGTTTGTTCCAACACCCAATTTTTGTACCATCCCAAAACCGCCACGAAACTGTTGGGATCGACTTTGTGCGCAGGCGTTAACTTTGCATGGTTTCGTGACCGTACAAAAATAGACATGCGTTGGAACGGTTTTTGAACCGATATATGAAGAGTCTTTGTGAAACTAACCTTACTTTTAAATGTAAACAAAGTGTCAGGATATTTTTTGAAATAGAAACTGTTTAAGATGGTGATTTTGATATTTTATTCATAAAATTTCTTTTGCTTACTTAAATATTCTTCATTTTTAACTCACAGTTCGTTTAAAACCTCTAAATCATCATCAGAAAATTAACCATTCGATAGAAAATCACTGTCTCCTTCGTCATATTCACATTTTTTAATTCAAAAAATGATTTTATCTTGTAATGTCAAAACTAGTAAACAAACAAGGAGAGAATAATGACATAGCAAAAATAAATAAACCAGGAGCACTTGACAAATAGACAAACGGACTAATGCGCAAGTCAGTCCAAACAGTACAATACTTTCAACCAAGTATCGAAATGACCGTACAGAAACCGATTCGCGAACGGTCCTTGACAATGTTGGAACGCCAGCAAGGATCGTACGATAAACCGTCACGGGTTAGTTGGAACGCTTTTCTGGACGCATGTAAACTGGACTATTGAGGACTGGGGGCATGTTTTTTTTACGGGCGAATCTAGGTTTTGCCTGTATAGCTCCGATCGACGTCTAAGAGTGATTCGACGACCAAACGAGTGGTATGCCCAATGCAACATACGTGAAACAATTTATTTAATGGAGGCTATGTGATGGTTTGGGGAGGAGTTTCCTTAACAGCGCGAACAGATCTTGCTCCTCTACGTGGAGGTTCGTTAAACAGCGAAAGGTATATTTCTGATATTTTATCTGAGCACCTTGTACCTTTTGCTCCTTATATCGGCAATAACTTTTTGATAATGCACAACAATGCGAGACCACACGTAGCGCGTATTGTAACTAATTTTTGCAAGAGGTAAATATTCAAATTCTCCATTGGCCATCGCGTAAGATGTCGTCAGCCTCCCCTAGCAACCTTACAAGACATAGAAAGGATAGTTGTTGAAATTTGGAATAAAATTGAACAAATTCAAATTGAAAACCTAATTATGAGTATGCCACGCCGATGTGCAGCCGTTATTAGAAGTAGAGGCTTAAACACACACTACTAATTAATCTTTATTTTTATAACATAATTATTAATCTGTTTATTTGTTATTTTTTGTTAGTGCCATTTTTTTAAAGTTACTTCCTATGTTTTCTAATAGAGTATACGGGAATATAAAATCGTCTATCTTCATTAATATTGAACACAACTAATTAAACCAAAAAACAAAACGTTGAGAAAACACGTGGTTTGTGTTGGAATTACTATGCAATATTGTACGAATCCTAGAATATTCCACAGGGTGATTCAAATTTTCGGAAAAAAACACATCATGTTTGTTACACCCGGTATACCATGAAAATTAACTTTCTAACAAAAATTCCGTGTACAGTAATATTCCTAAAGGATAAACCTATCATGTACAAAAAAAGTCATTTAAATCGGACAATAGGTTCAGAAGATGTAAACCATCAAAATTGTTGGACATTTTTAGTGGTGCGTTAATACTGCTGTTCAGTGTATATTATGTAAATACCTACTTATTAAAAACGCAGACCAGCTGTTTTAATTTTTTTCTATTAACCGACTACCTCTGTTAACCGACCAATATTTGATTCTCCGCTATTGAGAAATTTTACTGTATTAAATTTTATTTCGGAAACTTAACTTTTGGACTAAGGTAAGTTGGAATAGATCGTCATAATTTAGCTTTAGAAATTTATGCTCGCATTTTATGCATCTCTTTTAGAGACACTCTGTATAATAAAATCCATAGAAAATAGTAATAAGTTTACGCAATCGAAAGACACAAGTATCTCAAGAGTTTAATAAACATATACCTACATTTTTTACGTATTACTAAATTTATTTCTAGGAAGAGTGACGAGCAATTTTTACACTTAAAGACATGGGCAACACTGTGACAGACATAAATCTTCAATAAATTTGATTGAATTTCATGCTTCAGTGGATATTAACCTGTCACAGATCCTGATCGTACCCGTCTGTAAGGTTTTTGCAATATGCCAATAAATACTTGAAGCATTAAAGATATGGTCCGTATCCGTCTGGTTTAAAGGTCGAGGGGACGATGTAAATATGGGACTACTCTTGGTAGTAATAACATTAAAATAAGATTATATATTAAGTATATGTTTTATTATAGATTTATGATTGATCGAATACAACGACTTACTTTAATTGCGCCAATTTGCATAAACAAATCAGTTTGCTCAAATATGTTTAGTTTATTCTAAAATATTCAGAACTATTAGATATTCAGTAAAAACAAATAGTACGTTTGTTTTTTAAACAATATTATTAGGGTAAATACTTCTCCGTTTAATTAAGAAATTTTTAATGTCGCGTAAGTATTTTTTATTTAGTTTGAAGAAATAGTTCATACTTAAAATGGAGTTGAAAGAATAGGGAAAAAGAAGTCTAAAAGTCTTCCTCCATAAGTATAATTAAGTTAAACGTTGATCATTTAAAATTATTTGAATAAGTCAACATGTTTCTGCGATCGTTTGTCGTTGTTATTGGTATCGTTGCTGTTAGTGTCATTGTTTCTATCAACATTACTTTTTACATGTTTAAAACGATTTTAAATTTCAACAGTTCTGATGATTTTAGTCTCCAGTCTAAATGATTTATCTCCTAATTTTGCATCTTAACATTTGCAATTGGTTTATTCCTCTTATTTATTTCTTTGTGTTATAGTTAGGTAGACCTACCTAATTAGTTGATCAATTTTATGATATTTTCGGTTTAACTTTATTGTTTGAAATTTGTTCTCAAATTTTTATGTAGATATAGGCATGATTATATGCGAGCAAGTCTAATTCAATTCTAAATTTCGCAAAATCATTGCAGCGGTTGTTGATGTTGATGGCAAGGTTGGATCTAAGTACAAAATAAAGGTATTCAGTAGTAATGAGTTTTTAAATGAGGAATCTTGTTTTACAAAAAATAATAGAATCAATAACGACACACAAGTGTCTGTATTTTTCAAATGTTTCTCTTTCTTTTACCATTGGCAGTAAAGTCAAAATGACTAGTAGGACTTTTCTAAAGGGGCGTTTCCATTTAGTCGACGTAGAGCAAGTCGATCCTGGCAGGAAATAGGTGTTCTAAATTTGGTGATTTATTTAATGATTCGCGATTCAATCAACTGTAGCAGCATCTCAAGCTGAGTGGGCGACATTCAGAAGAAATTTCTGAAGCCGCCATTAGATCTGTACCTACTCTAGATTTAATACGTTGTGATAATTCAGATTTGTCACTATTAAGTCAGTAGAACTAACCTATTTTTAGTAACGTATATCACATATCTGATTTGAATTTTAGCTTTAAAACTAATGAAAAGGTCTATGTTTTGTTCTCTGTATAAAGCTACATACCAACTTTATTATGGTTTCCTACTCGAAGTTGGGTCAAGCGGGATTACATTTTCCCCATATCTTCAATTACCTTATTTTCTTGGCATCAACTATCCTATCATTTCATATACAACAGTATCTTTTAGTGATGTTACATTGATTATACAACAATAACTAAATTTAGGTACATCTGTTTTATTTCACTTAGCTTAAATACCTGCAACCGAGTAGTCAGGACCCACTAGACTTATTTCAATATCAACCGCTAGTATGTGAACCGGCCTTTTTCGGCTGAAGCAAGTGGTTTTGTCCGGGAGTGGTTTGCTGAAATTTGCTTTTTTCTTTTTGACGGCCCCACCTCTCTGTGGCATCGTTGACGGGTGACACCTTTATTGTTCTGTGGCTCACTTCACCTTTGGCGGCTGAAAGTGCAAGCAGTTTTTCGATCCAGGACTATTCCAGTCATCTCCCCAGGATTTGGGATTGGAAGCCCATATTTCCTGTCGCCCATGCCGCAGCTTGGCGGTGCTGTTGATATTTTTGCGTTTGCTATTCCTTGCAGTGGCGCACACAGCCTTGGTCTGTGGGGGGGGGGGGGGGGGGTTCGATAAAAAATAGCGCCGCAGACAAACATTTTTTTGGTGCCACGCCCTTTTCTATGATGATACCCTTGTGCCTGTGTTTTTCCGCTTATAACCAAAAATTTCCACCCCCTTCTGTAGAGGGGAGTAAAAAAATTAAAATAATAAGAAATATTTTATTCAATCATAACTAATAAATACCTAAAATTATAATAAAATGTCTAAACGACGGGGTTTTAGAGCCAACTGGTTTAAGACATCTTCTTCTGGTTCTGGTTAAGAGTCTCTGGGGGGGGGGGGCTTAACCCCCCCCCCTGATTCCTTGGGAGGCAGGAAAATCACTTAGGTGGATTTTCGCTGTACACTTCGCTGTTAAAGGGTAAGTTTTGCATACCATGCTGTTTTTCTGTGTTATCCCGTCAACTTTGTCCTAAAATGCCTTCTGGGGCTCTATTTTAGTCAAGTCCGGTCCCGGTGAGTGTAATACATTTTTATCCTTCCATATTCCCTGTATATTGGTGCAGAATCCCATAATTAAACAAACCATGCTTTTCCAAGGTAAATGTGTTTTTTTTGTACGTATGGCCGAGGTCTTAAAGGCCTCATTAGCTACATTTTTAATATACCTTATTACCTTTTGATTACTATATGAAGCAACTGGCCACCTATGTTACTTGAACCCCATTTTATCCATTTAACCGTGCTAGTTTATCAACCCTGCAGCCCGCAGGCTGTCTTAAACTGCTTAAAGTAATACCGAGACAATAAAAGCACTTTTAAATGAAGAATTTCCTATTCTCTTTTCAGTTTGCTGTAATACTGTCAATTAAATGTAATATATGCTTGAGATTTGATTATTAATGGATTGGTCATGACTTTGGAATTTTTAATTAACTATCTTAAGAGTGTTGACAGCTCCAGTGGCTTTGCTTTAGTTTTTATTCATTTTATTAAGGGTCCACTACTGGGTCCAGCTTGCTTCACTCATTTTGTTTCATTTACTTTGTTTTATATACCACAAGTTTTACTTAAAGTCTAATGTTGCATGATATTTCAATTCATGTCATACCTGGTGACATATCTGATTCTTTAATTAATTTAATTACTATGCTTGTTTTACATTATTTGAACAGATTTAAGGTGGTTTAGAGCCACATAGGGTTGGCAGTTACTAATTACTTTTAAATTCATTTGTTGCATATCAATGATGCAGTAATTAGTGCATTTTTTTTCCTTGAGTCTACCAATACTGTATGGTGGCCTGCTTTTTAAGTGATGTTGTCTCCTCCTGTTTTGCTATTGCTATGTAAGCATTGTAACATTAAGTTCATATTTTAACGCTATCCAGACCTGGTGCTATTACTTGTATTGCATAATTAAATAGGTGAGGTGACTGACCGTCTTGCCAGTTATGATTTATTCATTGCATAATGTGTATATTTACTTTAATCTTAAGATCAGCTGCCTACAATTTAAGATAGTGCCATCGAGCTAATAATTTCTTTTATTTTAAATAACAATAAGGCATAGTATTGATCATGATTATAGATATTTTTAGCAACTCTATTGTACAATAAATTTAACCAAGGCCTATAAAAACCAGTACGGCCTATATGTTGGTACAATTTGATGTTAGCTCACAAATATATCAAGAGTTTGTGACTCTTATTTTTCTTTGATTGTACTAAGTTACGAACATTTATAAATTCTTTATTTTCACTTTGTCTTAATTTTAGATGCTGCTTAGGCATTTTTAATTTTATTTTCTTTTAAATAGTAGCACCAGGGTCTGATGATCTCTCTTTTTAATATAATCATATCAAGATTATGTAATAACTTTTTTTATATCTTGGCTTTAATATTTAGTTTGCTGTATTAGTAGAAATGTTTTGACATCACTTGTGCTGTACTGTATATTTTCCTTATTGGTGTATATAATTGACTTTTAATTGTTGATGTAACTCTAGTACATAGGCGTACTTGTTGGCTTTATAAATTAATTTTTGTTTTAAGATTTGTTTGCTTAATTTAACTTATATATCTGATTACTTAAAATAATAAGTCACTTCCCTTCAGGATATTAATTTGGAAATTTTAATTTGTAATTTAACTTTATTATTTTGATACTTAACTTAAATATTAAATTCATTTTCTTTCTTAAACTCAAATTAAAACTTGAGCTGTGACTTTAATTTATTTGCATTTTACATTGACTAACTTTGTTGATTCATTTTTTTAAAGTTCTGATTTGTAATTTAACGTGACCATGGATACCTTAACTTTTTATAGTTAATTTAACTGTTTTAGAGTTTCTTTTTCCTTTTGTTTAGTTGCATTCACTTGGTTTTGCTATTTAAATTATATTACTTTATTATAAAATTAGGGAAAATGAACTAGGTAGATTTTATTAGTAAGCCATCAGCTTACACGTTTCATTTTTTTTTACTAGGGTCTTTCTTCACCTCTTCTTTTTATCGTCTGGTCTTTCTTTCCCTTTGGAAGAAGTCCACCGTCGATCACGGTCTATCACCGTCTGTCTTGCATTACAAGTTTAAATTTAAGTACTAACACATACTTTTTAAATAAAGCCATCAATATTTTTTTAATTATCTAGTTTTATTTATACAGCGCCATGCTTGGTTCTCTTTGTTTTTTTTTACTTTTTTTTACGTGGTGTCAGGTCGCACGATCAGAGCTAGCTCCACTACCATCTTGGAGGTTTCCAGCTTTTCCTGTGGTAAAGCTGATGGCGCTTGTTAAACCCCTTCCCACGAGCTAGAGCAATTGGCACACGTACTCCACAGCTCAGTGGCGGCTCGTGGGTGTATAAGGGAGGGAGGCCATAAAATAGCGGCGCAGCCGAAAATTTTTCGCGATTTTAAGGTCATTGGCTTAAAATGAATAGTTAGGAATTCAACCAGCAATATAATTACTTTGAAATACTAGGTTTCACGAGAAAAATATTCAATTTGCAAGGTCAGGGCAAACTTCTCTCAGTGCATCCGCTATTGTGTCTCTATTTTGCTCTACTCTCGTAAGCGCCACAGAATTCTTAATATTATGTTCTTTGAAACTTTCGTGTGATTTTACCGCCCGTGAAAATTTTTTTAAATCAGAATACCCACCCCCTGAACTCCAATTGTTTTTTACGCTGCCTAATAAAATACAAGGCCAACAATATAAGCTTTCCTTATAAATACTTCCGCACAGCCACTTATAGGTTTCGTACCAAGTTACCTGAAAAGCTCTTGAATATTGCTTACCCTGTCTCTTATCGTTAAATATTGCCGAAATTTTTGGTGTCGGACGACTACATAATATCTGTCTTTTTTCCGTTTCGTTTCTCCTTAAAAATAGGTATGAGAGAATAATATCATGAACCGGATTTATATTTTTTTAAAACAATAAAATTTAGCGTTCAATAATTAATAACATAATAAAGAAATCTTAAAACTTACCGGATCTTGAAAATATAACCTTAATTTTACTTTAAGTATTTTATAAACAATTTATCGTCGTAAGACAGTCGACTAAATCTATATTTTATCAAGTATTCGACGATATCTTTCCAATTTCGAACATTTATTTCATCATTATTAGCATTACAGCTTCTACTATATTCGCCAATTTCAGTTACCTCCATTTTTATAGTAATATAGAGATAAAATTAATAAATAAACAATAAAATAATAATAACTTACATAAAAGTATGATTTGTGCACAAAAAAAATCGCCAAAATCAAACACCACACACAAATAAACAAAATAGTTCGGTATACTGTGCCGGCACACACTACGGGGCTTCCGGGCTTCCGCCGCGCCGGGTTCTCGCGAAATATTATTTGTGGGCGTTTCTGCCTCCTGGCTATCAGTTTTCCACGTGACAAAAACAACTCGCGTCGTCGTGACGCTCGGTTCTTGCATTGTTATCCGTGCTAAAAAATTAAACCGTCGGAAGCTTGCCTCCGTTGATAATAGTCTAGGCGCATATTCGCTGATGCGGGCAGACACCACCTAATAGTACTAAAGCTGAGCGGCAATAACAAAAATATTATATAAAGAAAGTGTTTTTCTAGAAGTAGCTAATTCAGAATTTTTGATACACTGAGAATATAAGAATATGAAAGTATCATTTTAAAAAATGAATAAAGTTATTTTAAAAAAATAAAATGTTATTTCGTAAGTTTTTGTTGGGGAGGCACTGCCTCCCCTGACGAGCCGCCACTGCCACAGCTGGTTCCGTGCGTGTTCTCTGACTACTCAATTTTCCCCTTTAATTAATTAATTTAATTTTAATCAGTTAATTTTTTTTCTTATATACGGTTTTGCTTGTTCAGCGGTGTTCATCAGAGCATCGCTGAGAAGTACCATCTTTTTTTTGAGTAGAATAAATTTAATTTTTTTTTGTTATTTCTAACAAAAAAATAATAACTGAAGTGCGCGTTGGAATGTCAATATTGTTATTTATTAAATCTTTAAGGCCAAATTATAAATGTCCTTATATCTCTACTACAAGATAACTTCTACGGATACTGTTGTTGGAACAATTGTTGTCATATAAGTTATGTGGCTGCTATTACTAACAAGGCATTGATAATTTCAGCCTAAAGAAGTCAGTGGCACTATACTCTCTTCTCCTTGCTAAACTTTGTCGAACAAAGAATTGCGTTTTATTTTCAGATTTTTCTTCTTAAGGCCAAGATTACAAATGTCGCGGAAGCAAGAAGAGCATCCTCGTCATCAATATTTGAAATGAATTCTTAAATGCCAAACCATGCCGAGCAAGCGTTTTGTTTTCAACGCAATCAAAATAAAATAAAACAACTTATTTTAGAATTGATTCAAATCAGTCCTAAAATAAAGTAGTGCCGTACCCCGCAAACAGTGCCGAAGAAGAAAAATTTAGCATAGAAAAACAATATTACAAAACTTACTTGTAACTTCTTTGTATTCCAAAACATATCGAAATCCATCTCATAAATACGATTTCTGGATAGGTCTAACCACTGAAGATGAGGCATATTTCCAAACACTTCTTTTGAAGCATTCAACATCTGATTATGTGCCAAGTAAAGATGAGTTAAAGATAATTCTGCTGGTCTGAAGAAGTGTTTTGTAATCATCGAAATATTGTTAAAGGACATATCTAGGACTTTAACGTTTGAATGAAGTCCACCCATGCCTGGACAATAGAAGCAAACTATTTTAAAATTAGTCTATAAGAGAAGTTAATACTTAAATTTAAATTGTGCTTGTTGACAGCGGTTGAAAGCAATTTTGATTATTCAATATTTTTTACAATCAATCCTGCGGTTCAATCCTTGTATAAAATACCCACTAGTAACTTGAAGTGAGGCAGAGTAAACTAAGATTCAATATCACTTAGGCTAAGCTAAGCACACACTGGAGCAGCGAGCAAGGCAGAGATGAGAACGGAGAGCAATGCGACGAAAACAAACACATCTTTTCCTATCGGAATACACATGCTGGGGCGTGCATCGAAGCTCACGCTGCTATAGTAGAGCAAAGCGCCGCTATTAAGCAAATTTGATTTCTCTACTCTCATTGATTTAATACTAAAATCATTTTAGAAGGGTTGATCAGTTTGGAGTAGTTCATCTCGCCGCGATGCTTGCCATGCATTGACACTCGCCGCTGTGAAACATTAAAATGTAAACACATAGTGGGGTAGTTCATCTCGCCGCACGGCGATAAATAATACTGGTCAACACATACTTTGTTGCCGGCAATTTTTTTACTGTTTCTAGGTAATTTGGGTCTGCTAAACTTAAAAATAACCTCAGATTTGCTCCATCACATCGTTTTCAAAAACTGGGGCCATAAGCTATATTTTCGAGATTAAGGGTATTTTATATCGCATAATTATATAATATGTATTACTGCTACCACCAAAAAAACAACTCAGGAATGGAAGAAAAATGTTTATTGTACACCACAAAAATACAAGAATCATCTGTTCATAACATTAACAATATTAACTTAAGTTATTAATTTAAATTAACCAAAACTAATAAATAAAAATAAGCTAATCTGCATCACCCAAAAACTTCCTTTTATAAGATTTTTTCGTATGAGATTGAAAAGGACAGTCTCGTTGAAAACTCCAGCAGTAATCGGCCATCATGTGAATGTCCCATCTACCCTGATATCTCTCTTACATAGTTCCTGGTGGAATCGTTCCCCCTGTTCTTCACTAAGGTCGCCAAGATTTTCTGTGAATCGTTCCAAGTGGCTGTAGAGATAATGAATATTAATGCTCATATTACACCCGTGTTGGTTAAAGTTGTTGAGCATATCTTCCACTATCTCTCGGTAGTTTTCCGATTTCTTGTTTCCGAGAAAATTTTGCACAACTTTAACAAAAGAGCACCATGTATTAAATTCAGTTTCGGTCATCGATTCTGTAAAATGTGAATATTTTATCAGCTCTCTGATCTGAGGTCCATCAAATCTTCCGGCTTTCAATTTCTCCTTGCTGAGCGCAGAAAATTTGCTGGATAAGTATTCAAGACACGCACCATTCTGGTCTAAGGCCTTCAAAAATTGTTTCATTAGTCCTAGTTTAATATGCAAGGGAGGACATATGATTTTTTCCCGTTCAACCAACGCTTCATTAATTACGTTAGCTTTTCCTTGTACTAAAGCATCTCTACAAGACCACTCTCTTCTAATCCAGTGTTGATCCTTAGCCCTGCTGTCCCAAAGACAAAGGAAATAAGGATATTTTGTATAACCACCTTGCTGTCCCAGAAGAAAGTTTACCATTTTTAAGTCAACACAGATTACCCACTGATGTTCGTCATATTTAATTTTTTTAAGCACTAACGATATTGTTTTATATTCTTCTTTTAATTTTGTAGAATGCCCAATTGGAATACTTCCATATATGTTACCGTTATGTAGAAGGGCACACCTTAAACTTCGTTTGGAACTGTCGATAAAGAGACGCCAATGGTCTGGTGTGTACTCTGTTATACCAATTTTCTCTAACAGACCTTTGATATCATTACAAAAAACCATATTATCCTCCTGAGAGAAAAATGACGAAAGATCATTTTCTCTGTTACGGTAGTACGTAATTTTGGTACCTGGATAAAGAAGAGTATTTTAATTTAGTCTGGAGGCAAGTATCTCGGCAGACTCTTTTGGAAGGTTTAAATCTCTGACTAGGTCACTTTGCTTCTCCTGAGTAAAGCGTTCGGGACTTGTTAAGTCTCCTGCAAAATCGCTGTCCTCTTTTTCAAATCGGTCACTCTGCAGCTCGTCAGATGACGTTTCGACTGTATCTTCTGGTAACGTAGGCTGGCTGCTATATGTTGGAATTGGTATTTCTTCAGAATGCTGAACAGGTCTTCTTACTGACTCCAGGTGAGGATAGTTCCACTTATGCCGAGTGTTACAATTAATGCCCTTTATTTTCACAAGACAAAAATAACAATCGTCAAAGTGACTTTTTTGTTCCCTCCATACCATCGGAACACCAAACTTTAAGCACTTTCTTTGTCCTTTTGTCCATTGTCGCAGGTGTTCGACACAGGTTTTGCATACAACATGCGAAGCCCAGGGTTTATTTTGGTCTCCTAAGTGAACACTAAAATAAGCCAAATAAGCTTTTTTCACAAAGTCACAAATCACTCTTCTACTTTCTTTTAAAATGTAGTCACCACACCTGTAGCAAAAAACGTCCGGATGGTTTACGCAAATACGCTTACTTGTAGAATCCATGTTTAAATACGATAAAAAACACACTCTTGCATTGAAGCTCAAGTTTCAACTACATGCATGCAGGCAATATTCCGCATTATATAATCCCTATATTATGGCCAAGTTAACGAATTAATTTATGAAGCTTACGGTACACAATTTTATTCACTTTTATTGCCTTCTATTGTATATTTCGTGCTGATTGCAAATACGAAAATAAGAAATCTGCAGGTGCAAAAAAATTCCAGGAAAAATTATTTCTTATCTGTAATAATTATATGGCCTTTTTCCAATATTAGATTAGGTATTTCCAGTGATTTATGAATAAATAGATATAATTAAAAAGGCATTAGTCTTGGAATTAGTAAAGTTTTTGATAAAATGTATCAGGCAACTGGTAAATTTTCAGAAATATAGGCAAAAGCCGGTTCTCTGGTGTTGGGCGCAGTTTTTCTGTAAAAGTTGTATGGAAATCGCAAATAAAATATGACTTAACCCTTAACTGGTATCGTGGGGTCATGGCTGACCCCAAGCGCTTTAAATTGTATGAGAAATCATTAATATTGACAACACCGCGCCGAGCGTTTTAGTAGCCTCGTAGATTAAAGCCATTTAGTTAGTGTCTGACTCTTGTAACCACAGCGTCGTTTGTCTCAGAAATATACGCGGTTGGGGTCAGCCACGACCCCACGATACCACTTACGTTATTTTTTCGTAAAAACGATGTCACGAAAATTTCTGTCTGATCGTGAGCTAGAGGAGATATTAATGAATGACAGTGATGTTGATGATATATCACAATATATAGAAGATCCGGAAGAAAGTGACGGTGATATTTCCGATGGACCAAGTGAACACAGTGAGCACGACTCGGATTCTGAACAACAAATTTCGGATAAAGAATATGAAGATATCCCACAAGAAATATTTCAGGATCGAGATGCTTCCCTAATTGATGTCCCTGAAAATCAAGGTAACCCATATACTGCTACTAACTATTTTTACGGCAAAAATTGTTACAAATGGGCAAAAAATGAACCACGGCGTGACGTGCGAACTCCAGCATACAATATAATACGTACACATCTACCTGGGCTGAAAGGGCAACCAAGACTAGCAAACCTGTTAACTCCTTATGATGCTTGGCGATTGTTATTTACTGATGACATTTTAGAAATCATATTGGAACACACTAACGAAAAAATAACCGATCTTAGTGCAAAATATACTATACATGTTAGTTTTTTAAACCATTTGGACATGTCAGAACTGAAGGCCTTTATTGGATTAATCATTTTAGCTGGAGTCTTTAAATCGGGAAGAGAAGATGTGGCATCTTTGTGGGCAGCCAATGGAAAGGGCAGGGATATATTTCGCGCAAAAATGTCGCTAAAACGTTTTTTATTCCTTTTAACTGCTCTTAGATTTGATAATGCGGACAGCAGAGTTGAAAGAATTGCTGCTGGAGACAATGCAGCAGCAATTTCCGAAATTTTTAACAGATTTATTGAAAACTGCAGCGCCAACTATTCATGCCCTGAATATGTTACTGTTGACGAAATGCTTGTACCTTTTAGGGGAAAATGCAAATTTCGAATGTTCTTAAAAAGCAAGCCAGCTAAATATGGTATAAAAATTATGTGTCTATGCGATGCTAAAACCCATTTTCTCCTAAATATATTTATATACCTATACAGGCAAGAATACGCAAAGAAGAAATCCAAAGAAATTATCTGTGCCTACTTTGGATGTTTTGGAACTTCTAAGACCTATTGAAAATACTAACCGAAATGTTACCGTCGATAACTGGTTCACTTCAGTTGAACTAGTTGATGAACTAAAAGCCAGGCGTCTCAAATATGTAGGCACTGTGAGAAAAAATAAAAGAGAAATACCATTACAGTTTCAGCCAAATAAGCAACGGAAAGTGAATTCTTCAGTATTTGGGTTTACTGGTGATCAGACACTGGCATCTTATGTACCAAAGATAAACAGGAGCGTGATAATGCTTTCCTCTATGCACCATAGCAGCACGGTAGACGAAGAATCTGGTAAACCTGAAATTATTCAATTTTACAACTCAACAAAAACCGGGGTTGATAGTTTGGATCAAAAATGTGCTAGTTATTCGGGTCATAGAAGAAGTCGCAGATGGCCTCTTACTATATTTTATGCTATTATAAATATTTCTCGAGTAAATTCTTTTGTTATGTATAATGCGGCTAATTTGGATGATGCAAAAACTCGAAGAGTATTTAATATTGAATTAGGAGAAGCTTTGATAAATAAACAACTACATGAACGAATGACTTTGTGTAACATATCCAGGGAATTAAAAGGGACAATTGCAAAAGTTCTGAATATTCCTGTTCCAGGCCACGAGAATATTAATCCAAATCCCGCCAAACGAATGAGATGTGGTTTATGCCCCCGCTCTAATGACAGAAAATATCCCACAAAATGTTTCAAATGTGCTAAGGCTGTCTGCAAGCAGCATTGTGTTCAGAAAATTGTCTGCAATTTATGCGAAGCACCTGAAATGTAAGTTATAAAACGTCATTGTTATTTTTTTACAAGAAGTCTAATTGTAATATTTTATATTTCAGGGACTCTTCGGATGAGTAGACATGGTAAAAATCAGAGAATTCTTAGTAGAAAAGGATCAGTTTGGCTTGGGTCCCATTTAAATAGGAAACATGTTTTTTTTCGTTAATTTTTTTAAACTTTATTTGCATTATAGTTATGTTATATCTTAGTTGTAATAAAAAGTTCTTTTTCTTCATGGTTATGTGTATTGATACAAGAAAAATAAAATTGTTTCAATATATTGGGTTTTAAAATTGTTGTTGCTCTATTATACTCAATTTATATATGGGATCAAAATTGACCCCACAATACCATTTACGTAACTGGAAAACACGATACCAGTTAAGGGTTAAAAAAAAAATGATTCAAGAAAATGTGGTAATTAATACACTCAATTATTTACATGACAGAAATTCTCATTTTCGGTATGACGTTATCAATACCATTTTTATGTGAGCAACAGTCTTCTTATCCGATCGACCTTTTTTTTTTGTTTAGAGGCCAGCGAGAGGAGGCCGGTTTTGGAACTTTTCTAAGTTGGCAACCCTGCTTCTAGAAGCACGCACTCTTTTTAAAATATCCGAATTAGTGCATTACTCGAGGCAAATAATTGATGTTAACAACAACAAATTTAATGTAAATATTTGAGTGCAATGGATTTAAGATCTAACCCAAAATTTGAAGCTTTTCTGAAAATTTCTGAAAAGGTAGTTAGCTAAGGATGAGCGAGATAATTTTCAGTTTGATCTTTATAGCGGTGAGAAAAGAAATAAATTGTCTAGCAATAAAATCCTTGAAATGCAAGATTCATCAACAAAAAAAGAGAGTGGCACACATTATGCGAATTTGATCACCCCATCAGCAATTATCATAAAAAAAAGAAACAGATAGTTGTAAACAAGGCTCAATTGATAATTTTTAGCCGATAGTACAAATGAAAGAATTCACCAGGTTTAGTGCGTTCTTAATTTACTGGGTGCACATTCCATCTCCGATTTCCCTTTTTGGAGAATGATAGCCACCATTTCAAAGCACTATTTGGAATGTAGCTATCACTGTCACTCTGATGTAAAGATATTAAAAGACTGATATCGATCTACGGTGCGGCTACGAACGAACCACGGAACGAGCCAATCGCGATAAACTAAATGCAAATAAAATTAAATAATTTAATTACATTTAAATATTTTTAAATACATTTGAATATATTGAAATACATTTGAATCCATAAATACGTTATTTATTTTATGTATTTAAAATTATTTATAAATAGGTGTACACAATTTTGGAAGCGTCACACCCCTCGCTTTCGCCTTGCTCTCCTCTTGAACTTAGCTCAGTCAAGTGGTTAAAACGGCTAACATTACATTACATTGAATATAACATCGGTTTCCAACAATTTTTCTTTAAACTGTTCTTTCAAGTAAATTTTCAAAAATTTGTCCATTTCCATCATACTTATAATTTACTGCTTCCCTAACCGCGGCTCTGTAAATGCTTTGGTTTTGGAGTTATGAATTTCATTTTGGTTGTGTTCCGTACATTTGGAAAACTTAGGCATAAAAAAAATCGAGTCACAGCGAGAAGCGCGGCGAGATGCACTACTCCACGCTGTTTTTTCCCTTACACATAGTGAAGCTCGAGTGAAGCCTTGAGGAACGAAGAGAGGAAAGCATAGGGTAATGCATATAATAGAAAAAGTGAGACAGTGCCTCTCACTGTTTACTATTGACGTGTGAAGCGCTGCTTTGCTCGTTGCTCGTTGCTCGATGCTGTTACTACCAGGCTAAGAACGTACTGGAGCAGCGAGCAAGGCAGAGAGGAGAGCGGGGAGCAGTACGGTTAAGAGCACGGCAACGATGAATGACTTTAACTACACATACTGAGGAATTTAAGTCCAGTTTGTCCAGATGAGTAGGATGGATTTATTCTTACTAAAGGGTCCATAATTATTTAAAAATAATGAATAGGCATACAAAATGATCAACTAATGTCATCTTCTAAAAACGTTTGCGGTTTACGAGAATAATTTATAACAATAGGTCAACTGATATCGCTAATTTTATTAGGGAAGCCTATAAAATTTATAATTTTATCAGGGAAAACTATAAAATGTTTGATAGGGTAGTGCTGTCAACACTTTTTGAATTAAGAGAAAGAACCAGTAGATTAAGTGTATAATAATATAAAGAAGACTGTACACTTAACACACAAAATCCACAGGTTCTCTCTCCTATAAAATGTTTGTCTCTCAAAGTAGAATTTAAACATAACTAACCGTATCATGAAAATAAGAAAGTATTGGCACTTGTAGATTTTATTTCCTTTTCCACAGCATACCCTAATTTATCTAAAACATAGCGGTTGTGATGCTGTGGATCCTTCTTATCCCACAGAGCATTTTTACAAAAATACAACTGATCAACTCTTCTAAATTAAAAAGGGGGAGTGTGGCTGTGTACACTTTGGAAAATTTAGAAACGAAAAGTTTTGTATTAAGTGTATAATCTTAACTTCAATGCAGAGCGCTTTCGGCCTTAAGCCATCATCAGTGCCTCTTTGTCGGGAACCAGGAAGGAAATACTGCCGAACAAACTTTAGTGGACATTTTCTTTAAAACTATTACAAAGAACACTACATAAAACACATTAAAATACTTGTATATGGGACGAAACTTTGGGGATGAACCACTAAGAGGTCATTTTAATTTTTATTGTAACATTTTAGCCGAAGTATTTTGGCGGTATGGTATAGAAATCAGAAACCATACCGCCAAAATACTTCGGCTAAAATGTTACAATAAAAATTAAAATGACCTCTTAGTGGTTCATCCCCAAAGTTTCGTCCCATATACAAGTATTTTAATGTGTTTTATGTAGTGTTCTTTGTAATAGTTTTAAAGAAAATGTCCACTAAAGTTTGTTCGGCAGTATTTCCTTCCTGGTTCCTGACAAAGAGGCACTGATGATGGCTTAAGGCCGAAAGCGCTCTGCATTGAAGTTAAGATTATACACTTAATACAAAACTTTTCGTTTCTAAATCTTCTAAATTAGTTTTAATATTAAAGCGATGATAACAGAGAAATCAAATTTGTTTAATAGCGTCGCCTTGCCCTACTATAGCAGCGCGACCACCTCTCCGACGCACGCCTCAGTATGCGTTTATTTTCGTCGCATTGCTCTCCGCTCTCATCTCTGCCTTGCTCGCTGCTTAGAGGTGGGAAGTTAGATTCTTTTTGGTGACTCAATTCATATGATTCATTCAGTTAAAAAGATTCGTTCAGAAAGATTCGTTCTTAAATGATTCACTTAGGTATCTACTTTTAAATAGTTTTACGTTTTAAGCGCGAAACTGTTAAATCGATGTTTGTTATGAAGATTGTTGCAATAAGGGGTAACAAAATACCCAAATGTTGAGCCCAATGTTTACGTTCTTGAAATGTCTTCAATGAATAATAAATAGATTCCTATCCAAAAATAATATTCTTCTCTAGTTTATTAAAATTTGTTCAACCATTTGTACAGTTACACTATAAAAAAATATCAAATAAATAACAAATAAATCAAATATTTCATCCCATACATTTATCTCTTTTCCTTCTACTGTACTTTGCGTATCTAATTAAACTGCTGTCTTCCTCTGCATCATAAAAATGGAAGACGGCACCCCGCATCGCCGAGCGACGGCCGTCAGACCAACTTTCGAGCTCGATCGTTCGAACTGCGGACTTGCGACCGAGTGAATTACTGAACTGGTGAATTGCCTTTTCGAGTTTCGGGTAAAATGAACGAAATGCGACTTTGATTCATCAATTCTTTAAATTATTCCTGACTTGGTGAAACAAAAAAGAATCGAATCTTTTAGGAACGATGAATTAATTCTTTCGAGTCGGTGAAGTGATTCGTTCGTTTTGAACGAATCGTTCATGAACGACACACCTCTATCGCTGCTCCAGTATGTGATTAGCCTTAGTTTCGATACATTCCTGTTTGTGTCATTGTTACAATTTATTAAAATAAAAAATGCATCAATATAGCATATTAAAGCATAATTTCAATTGGGTTGTTCAAAAATCCTGCATGAAACTCATATTTTTTCTATAAGTTATTTTTAAGAAAAACGCTGAAACACGAAAATCGACTTAAATTGTGGTTCATCTTTCTGTCATATTTTCAGCCCCACCCTTTAACCCCCTAACCTCTAGCTACCCCAGTTTTCTTTTTTAATGGCAACCTAGGTTACATGGGAGCTCTATTAAAATCCCATGGTACCGAAAAAGTACGGGTTTGCTCATTTTCTTACGGTAAAACCAACCCAAATAAGTTTTTCTCAGAAATCTGTTATTAATTAGCAAAAGCCTACATTATCTACATTTGACCATTGCCTTCAAGAAAGGATACCTTATGTAAATTTTAAAACATGGCTCTTATGCCTGTAGAAAGTAAAATAAAAAATATTTTTTTTCGCCGTTTCGTTCCTCATCCCCATTCATTGTAAACAAATGTCAGTATTTGACTAGTTTAGTTCCCTGTCGTTCTATGTTTTTTAGTTGTGGTGTTCTCAGACAATCAGCATATATTTTGAAACTATAATATTGTTTAGTTGTGGAGACAAGAATGAGGTTTGTATCTTATTTAATGAAAAGTATCCTGAGAGGCCAATCACGCAGTCAATTGTGAGTACGGTATATCGCAAAAAGCGCGTGATTTACCTAAAAATGGCCGATCGTCCGCCTTAGCTGAAGATAAAAAAAACTTGATATACTCCTATCAGTAACTGAGAATCTGTATTCGTATCCGTAATAACGATGTTTTTAGAGCTTTTGTACAGAGATTTTTGAAATGCCAGGAGTATCACCAATATAAAGTGTATGTTATACAGGAACTTTTTGAGGACGATTACGATAGAAGATTACAATTCTGTGAGGAAATGATGGCAAAATGCGAAGAAAATCACATTTTTTCCAAAACAATATATTATCCGATGAGGCTACATTTTATTTACCTGGAATGATCAATAGACATAATTATCGACTCTGGTCCGATCAAAATCCATAGTGGATACGTGAAGGACATACATAACACCCTTAAAAAGTTAATGAGTGGGCGAGAATAATGAATAACAGAGTTATAGGACCACATTTCTTTCACGAAAATCTTACTGGTCAGCGTTACATAGATTTTCTCTCATTCGATTTAAAACCTGCATTATCAGTTACTTTTCCTAACGAGGATTATCCAGATATTCCCCATGGAAGAATATGGTTTCAACAAGAAGGCGCACGGCCGCACTTTGGTGTAAATGCTCGAAGATACTTAGATACATTTTTTCAAATTGGTGAATAAGGCGACGGGGTTCAATAATAGCCACCAAGGTCACCGGATAATACACCATTGGATTTCTTTCTATGGGGGTATATTTGAAGGAAAGATTGTATCAGAATAGGTTCTGACCATTGAGGACCTAAAAGATAGAACAAGGATGGAGATAAATAATTTATCGATCGAGAGACGTAGAACACCTTATCATCTCTTGTTATAAAACGCAGGAACAATACCGTTATCCCTGAATATTTATCGAATAATATAAATAGCTATTTTGTTTCGGTATTTAATGACAATGGTTGCGACGAGCTTATCTTGCACTATGATGAGTTGAATGTGGTTACTGGAAATAAGATGAGTTTGCGTCCTGCAACAGTAGAAAAAATTAGGCAGGGCACTTAATGAGATTAGATCTAATCCATCGGGATCTGATCGAATATCTCTCCAAATGCTTCAGTACTGCAGTTCACTTATTGAACCTTACTTAACAATAATTGTGAAGGATTGCTTGGGGAATGGTCATTTTCCGAATGCTTGGAACGAGTATTTGATTCAACCAATTCCTAACATTACCGTACCGGAGTCCTGTGGTGATCTTCGCCCGGTGAGTCTGCTGCCGGTGATGTCAAAAGGGTCGGAAAGAATCAGAATGGCTTCATAAGTGACTTAGGGATCATTCCAAATAATCAGTCAGTATAAGGACATAACACGTCAGCTACACTTTCTAGTGTTTTGGATGGCATCGTTTGAGACCTTGATTCGAGAAGGGTGTCCATTATGGTTTTGCTTGATCTTTCTAAGGCGTTCGATATCATAAATCATAGGTTATTGTGTGCCAAATTGAGATATTATGGATTTTCGGAGGTTGCCTTGTGGCCTATTGAATTGTATTTGTCAAGAAGAACTCAAGGAGTGTCTGTGGGTGATGCTGTTTGATCATTGCAGCCTTTGATATACTGCAGACATCTTAACCACTATTAGAGCATGCTCATATAAGGCATATGCTAATGATACTTAACTTCAGTATGGTTTTCATCCGTACTAGTATCATGCTGCAAAGTTCACTGTGAATGGGGAACTTGCCGATATATATGAGAACTCTGATAGGCATAATTTAGTGCTTAACCCGAAAAACTCCACGGTAGTAGTATTTGGGGGCACAAGGGCTAAAGACACTGAAAATATTAATGTAAAGCGGACAGCGAAATCGCTTGGTCTGTCTATTGATAATTAGCTTACATTTACTGAAAATGCAAATATATTACTAGAAAAAGCATTTTTTAAATTGAAAAATCTGTATTCCAGTAGACCCACTCTCCAGGAAGCTTCGCAGAATACTTATCGAGTCGGTAGTCTTGTCTAATTTTAATTATTGTAACTATGCGTATGTTTTGTTTCGGAGAGGCTTTACCTATTAAGCGGTACATTTTTATCTGAAGGGCGAAGTCTTTTTACAACGATTGATTTAAAAGAATGTATAGGCAATTTTTACTGCAGCAGCAGAATTAAATCAATATTCTACATAGAATATGTGATGGCTGACGGTCTGCTTGTTTCAAGGGTTATTTTAATTAATTGAGTATCTCTGATCTGAACCTAGGGACTGGTTTGCAGCCTATTATCTATTAATATGTAATATGTTAGGACTTGGAGTCTATAATACTGAATAAGGTTCTTAATAGTAGTCATGAATAAGTTATTCTTTACATTTATTCTTAGGTCTTTTTTGCCTATAACAATTATCTGTTCCTAGTGCTTACCATTACCTTTTTGATGTGTCTTTTCTCTTCTCTTTTTTTTGTACTAAGAGCACCTTGTTTAATTAATATTTCATTGTAAGTAATTATTGTTATATCAGATTTATTATGTATATAAAATCTATTGTACAAGTTGTAAGAATAGCCAATGGCCTAACTTCGCCTTTATTGTCAGTGTTCTGTTACCCTCATTCTGAAATATGCTGTTACTTATAGAGTAAATTAACAATAAAGGACGTTTATTATTATTATTATTATTATGATTTTCTGACAGGTCAGGAGAACTATCATGCACTATCTTTACGGAGAACATTCACTCATCCCAGATATCATCGATATCAAAAGGATTGAGCTCTGTGGGGGCCCTTTCTGTCTTATTGGGCCCGTGGGGCTCTTCTTTGGTTCCCATATACTTCTTGACTGTTCGGCTTGTTGAAAATAGCACTGCTTTCTGCATATCCTTGTAGAGATCTTGAGGTACGTGTAGTGTTCTAAGGTTTTCCAAAAGCTTGTTTGGGATTACTCCTGTTGTTGAAACAATAATCGGCATGATTTCGATGCTGTCCATATTCCACTGTCTTCTTATTTGCTCCTGGAGGTCTCGATACTTTGCTATTTTCTCAGCATGCTTCACTAGAAAGTTGTTGTTATATCAATCAGATTCGTTTTCCTGGCCCTCTTGTCTACCACAATAAGGTCCGGTCTGTTGTGGGCCACCATCTGATCAGTGAGAATAGTCCGATCCCAGTACATCTTATAGTAGTTGTTTTCTAAGATTTTCTGTTGTGTATATTCCTAATATGAGATCTTCTCGTTTTGGACAAGCTATAGATTCACCGCTAACTCCTGGGATAGGATCTTGGCCACTGCGTCATGCCTCTTTTTGTATTCTGTTGCAGGAAATATTTGGCATCCTCCCGTGATGTGTTGAATCGTTTCTGCCGTTTGACATCCATATCTGCATTTGTCTGCCTGTACTGAATCGTCTCTAATTATGTATTTCAGGTAGTTTCTAGTTGGTATGATCTGATCTTGGATTGCCAGTAGAAATCCCTCCGTTTCAGGAAACATCTGTCCAGAGATGAGCCAGTAGTTCGACGCAAGACTGTCGACGTGATCCTGGGCTGCCTCGTTCAGGTGTCGTCCATGCAGAGGTTTTTCCTTTCATAACTGTAGCTTTTTTCATTGGTCTTGTGGTGTTGTGTGACATTCTGATCCCTCAACCTTAGAGGAGTGGAGTGATATGCTTTGCAAATAGCATGGTGTAGGTCTGGAGTTTGTGCTTTATTGCGGAAGTACTTCCTTAAGTTGGTTATTTGTTGATCCATTATTTTTCCAATGTCTGCCAAACCTCTTGCGCCTTGATATATCGTGGTAGAGTGCTCCGCTCTACCGCACTTCTTGGGTGATGTTTGAGTGTTTTGGTAAGTTAAGTTCTGATTCTGCGCTGTAGCCCTTCGATGTCAGTCACGCTCCAGTCTACTGTGCCGAATGAGTAGGACAGAACTGAGCAGGCGTAGGTGTTAATTGCTTTGAACAAGTTCTTACTGTTCAGTTTCGTTCTCGAAAGCCTTTTTTTCTCTTGGAAAACTCTGTCCTTATATCTGTCTTCATCGCTGCATGACTAATTCATTGAGCCTGCTTCATCCCCAGGTATTTGTAGTTCTCGCCTTCTCCCATTGCCTGAATCTCCTGGCCATCTTGCTTAACGAACGGGTCTTGCTGTATTTTTCCCTTTATCATGATGGTGTAACGTTCAATTTTCGCCAATAAAACTTGCCATTTTAGTGACTACCTACATACTGGCTTATAAGTATTTACACCACAAGTTATTTTGCCTGATAATTTATTAATTGCACACTTACCAGTGATCCTCAGTATTGCTTGTTCATATGGTTCTATAGATTTTAACCTATTTCCTTGTCAATGCCCTGTTGCCTTGTAATTTTTAGTTTGATCGACTTAAGGCTTCTTTGGTAACAGACACTGCATACCTATAAATAGTTGGGAGTTACAGTCTTACGCTGTAGAATATCATTTATTGATGTTTTGTTCAGACTATACCTTTTGTTTGTCGAGCCCTAAGCTTGCCTAGCATTTTATTCGCTGGATTTTGAGGTATCAAGACCATTCTAGGTTTTCTGTACTAGAATTCACTTCCTATCGGGCCAGTGAATCTGTAGGGTTCCTTAACTTAGGTTTAACTGAATTATTGAAGTACTACTGAAGCCCTAAAAATCATGCATGTAGAAGTTACTGTAACACTTTTACCAGTCCTGTTATTCATTTGTTAAGGTTACCTTGTAGCTTGACTATAGGATTTCACTCTGCCAGGCTGAATCACCGGTAAACAACCGATTAAATAACTTGTTGTTGTTTTGAATTCTGATGCATCTTGGATTGAAGCCTGTATCTGAGGATGGAGTTCTGAATATTTATTGCTAGTTTTATGCTTGTTTTCTGGGCTGGATATTAGTTTTTAATTTAAATTATTATGGGTTATGTTTCCATTTTAAAATTATCTGACGTTTGGATGACAATTGTCATATGAACTTGTCGTAGGTTTAAGTTCACTCGCTCGTCTTCTCTTTGTAGTTTAGGCATTAACTTCTTTATTAGGGATGGTGTACTTTCGGTTTCACTTAGTCGTCGATAATGTTTTGTTGGCTTTGTTTTGGGGCTTAATTACCGACTTATTTTGATTGGAGTTTCTTATGTTTGGGTCATGGCTAAGTAATGCCTATGTTTTTATCCTTGATTTTGCTGGTAGCGGTCAGAATCTGACGTTGCAGTACATGTTGACAGTCGATACATATCGATGATTTTCATCTCCCAGAACTATAGTCTATGGTTGTGACGTATTTCCGGGCAACCATCTTGTTTGCACCTTGATTATAAATTAGGATTTCGACGTGGCTACGAGGTTTTTTTTTTGACGAATACCTCGTGCAGTGAACTTTCGAGCTGGGCCCCGTTTCTTGAGCAGGTGTTACACCGCCATTATTTAATGGGATAATTCAAGAAACGGCAATGATTTAGTGGTGATCTGTTGTGTTTTGATTGTTAATTTGCCTTGATTAATGGTCACCCTAAAACCAATGAAGTTGGGATTGAAAAACCAGACTCGTTCGTTGATGGAAGCCCACTGCATTTTCATGCTGCCTTAGCATAAGACAGAGGATTTTGACCCTTAAGAACAATAGGGTTTCATGGACTGGTCCCTATTATCGGTTGTCGATCTTACCTGTTGAAGACCATTTGCTTTTACTTACCGTAAATCTGCCATGTTAGCCTTCCGTGTCCTATAGAACGACACAAGGGTTGTAGCTGCTACCGGCTCACAGCGAGGGATTTCAGATAAGCTTTTATTAACTCTTTAATGTCACTTTGATCAACTCGTTAATACCTCCCGAACTTACTTATTGAACAATAATAATTATTGATAATTTATTTCTCAATCATAACAGTTTATTCGCATATATTTTAACCTGCTTCAGTTTTAATTATTAATATCAGGCAATTAGCCATGAATTCCTTGACGGGATTATTTTTATTTAGTATAGATTTAAACTTTATATAGCGGAGTGATCACAAAGCTGAATTCTTAAATTGTAGCCTGGTTAATTATAGCTTTATATGTTGAGTCGCTAATAGTATTGACATTTTTACGGTATACCTTTAAATAATATTTCTTTTATATGAATTTTGTCGCCTTCATCATTTTGTCAGGCAAATCATTCCTTTGGTAACCTTCAATTTAATCTACAACCCATTACAGGTTAAACCAAATAAAGCCCTCAGCTCTCGCTGATTCTATATTTTCGAGCTTTAAATTTAAATCATTTTGCAAATAAGTTCTTCGTAAGTTGCCATGGTCACTTATACACAATTGTTTTGGTATTACAAAGGAATGGTTTCGTCTGTACTAGAACAACTGTAAATATTATTGATTTTTGGTGACAAGGTTTGCGCAAGCGTATAAAATATTTGATTTTATTATTTTTAAATTTAAAGTAGTCAGTCTATGTCGATCGACAGTAGTTGCAAATGATCGCCATATCATTTTCCTACTGCATAGGGTTAGTTAATGATTAAAATTTTACGACCTGTGCTACACTATTGTACTTATTTTTATTGTTTTATTTATTTACTACGTATGCTTTCAATAGCCAAGGAGGCTAACTTTCATTTGATTTCTTGGAGCAATTGAGCTTTGTTTTTTTTTATAACTGGAAATAAATGTTTCAAGTACTTGTTATGAATTCGAATTTCATTTATTCCTTTGGAGTATCTCGAAGCTACTAGTGCTGGTTTAAGTGAGCCACCCTAACACCGTGGAGTACTTTTCGGCCTCTTAACTGCTAAGAGTCCGTGGCGCCAACGAACTCACACGAGTCGGGTAATTTGTAGACGAGTCAGAGCCTCACTTCAGCTCGTACTAGCCAGCTAGAGAATATTGGTCCCTTATTTTACCATTTTGTGAAAGCGAAATTATTTTACTTATAAAAGATTTTAAAGCCGAATTCAACGTCTTACAAATTGACGCCCAACGTGTGTGGCCTTTGTTTTTTTTGATATTGACATTAGAGTAGCACAGTGTTGACTAGCCTTACTGACTTTAACTTTTGCGTCTTTATTTTCCCGATTTGACTTATAGGTACTGTGACTTATGGTTTATTTTATTACCTTTGCTTTGCTATATGATTTATACCTGCATTTATTTGATTACTTACTTTGATTATTGACTTTGATTATTTACCTTGATTAATTGATTTTGCCCTTCTTTGACATTGATTATTATTTTATTCTCATTGCTTGATTTTTTCTGGTCTATTGAAAAATCCCCAGATACTTACCTTTGATTATTATCAAATATTTCTTTTATTATTTTTATATAGCATTGTGCAAGTGAACTTAGTAGTGTACTTTTACTGCTTCAAAATTTTGTTTTGGTGTCGCATCACTTTCTGTTTATTGATTTAGTGAAAGTGGTTCTACGACACAGTGTTACTAGTGCAAAGCTTAGTGCATTAGTGTGAAATATTATACTATTATTCATTTAATTTTATTGAATAATTATTATTCTTCACTTTGATTTTATTATTATACTGATTTGTGACTCTACGTATTTACGATGGATTACGTCATGAGAATCGAGTACCTCAAGAAGGACATGCTCATTCATGAGCTAAAGATTCGTGGCATTCCTGCTGATGATTCGAAAACCGTTGATTGGCTTCGATCATCCTTACGTCCTATTATCCAACTGGAGAAACGGAAGAAATCTTTAAGTTATCCTCCATATAACCTCAATTTTGATGAGGAGAAAGTTTACGTGCGGGATGCATTGAAGAAAATTAAATCTTCTTTAAAAACTGTAGCAGGAGAGAGTGCTAAACCTAAGTTTGAGAGATGCCAGACTCATTTGGTACATCTGCTAAATAGGATTGATCGGGTTCCTACAGAAAGTCTGTCAACAGAAGATGCTGATATTAAAGCAGCACTATTCGTTGACATCTTAACGACATTAGACAACTTGGAACAAGTATCTCGTCAAGATCCGAACTTAAGCCTATTAATGGACAAAACACATTTAGACGAATCTGATACCGATACTTCGTCAGTTGCAGGGGCAACTCAAACACATGGATCTACTCCTCAACGGCAACATTCTGTAAACTTCAAATCTCAACGAGTAGAAAAATGGGGAATCAAGTTTACTGGAGATCAAAAGTACATGTCCGTACACAGCTTCCTCGAGAGAGTCTCAGAACTCAGAGTAGCTCGTAACCTCACTGAAAGAGACTTGTTTGATTCTGCCATTGACCTTTTTGAAGGCAAGGCTTTAAACTGGTTTAGATCCAATCGCTCCAGATTTAATGATTGGAAAGGACTTTCATCATTATTGTGCAAGCACTTCGAACCTCCAGATTATAGATCAAGATTGTTCAAGGAAATTTTGGATCGAACACAAGATCCTTCTGAGAAGATTGTGGATTACCTATCGAGTATGCACGCTCTATTTCGTCGATATGGCTTCATGAGTGAAGACGTTAAATTGGATATTATTTCCAGAAATTTAGCTCCATTCTATACCACTCAATTACCTGTCGTAAATTCACTAGAAGAACTAGAAGATCAATGTCTGATTTTGGAAGGCAAGAAATATAGAGCCGAACATTACGTACCACCTTCTCGGAGACGTCAGAATATTGTTGAACCCGACTTTGCGTTTGTGTCCGATTCGCCAGAAGAGGTCCCTAGCGACAATCGCTTTAGTACACCTAGTGTTCAAGAAATTAGGCACAATACGAACACACCTTTTAATAACAACAGAGCTCCTAGAGAGGTGACTTGTTGGAACTGCCAGAAAACAGGTCATTTGAATAGAGACTGCCCTATTCCACGCAAGATTCATTGTTATCGTTGTGGGACACCCAACGTTACTGTAAGATCATGTCAGAAATGTTCGAATTCGGGAAACGGATCCCGGGGGAATCAATAGAAGGTCGTGAGATACCTCCCAGTATAAATATTGTTTCGACCAGTGATTCGGACTTTCCAGCCAAAATTCTCTTAGATTTCATTATTAGTCATGCGCAAGGAGATCAACGCCCTTATTTGGAAGTTTCAGTTGTAGGTACTCCTATTAAAGGTCTACTGGATTCCGGTGCTACGCGCACGATTACAGGCCTTCCCGGCTATCAACTTTTTCAGCGCTTAGGATTAAAACTTGTTAGTACAGAAACAAGATGTACAGTCGCCAATGGACAGAGCTGTTCTAGCATTGGTTTTATGCAAGTTCCTTTCTGTTTAATGGGAAAGACACGAGTCATCGACGTACTAGTCATACCTGAACTTTCACATACACTGATTCTAGGAGTAGATTTTTGGAAAAGCATGGAAATAGTCCCTGATCTTAATCAAGATATTTGGCATTTTGCAGAGAATTCTAGTTGCACTCAGGTATGTAGCATTCAGGATGAATCTACACTTACTAAAGATCAACGAATAGCACTAGACAACTTGGTTAAGGAAAAAATGTCATCAATGGGAACCGGACTTGGACTTTGTAAAGTAGCCGAACATACGATTGAGTTGGAACCTGGTACTAAACCCATCAAACAAAGGTACTATCCAGTGTCTCCTTTTAAACAGAAAATCATAGACGAGGAGCTACAAAAAATGATATCTGATGGTGTCGTGGAAATTTCAAAAAGTGGATGGAGTTCCCCTATCTGCCTAGTGCGCAAAAAGGACGATTCCTACCGCATCTGTGTAGATTATCGTTTACTTAACGCAAAGACCAAAAAAGACGCATATCCCATTCCCTATATCTCCGCCATCTTGGATAGGCTAAGAAACGCAAAATATCTTAGTTCGATAGATATAAAATCAGCTTTTTGGACTGTTCCTTTGAGTGAATATTCACGTGAATACACTGCATTCACCGTCCCAGGAAGAGGACTATATCAGTTCTGTCGTATGCCGTTTGGGCTAACAAACAGTCCAGCCACTTGGCAACGCGTCGTCGACACAGTCTTAGGCGCAGATCTCGAACCATCAGTTATGGTCTACTTGGACGACATAATTCTTATTTCCCAGGATTTCAACGAACATCTACGACTTTTGGGCTTAGTTTTTGACCGCTTAAAAGCAGCAGGTCTCATAGTATCTCTAGATAAGTGCCAGTTTTGCAGGCCAGAGTTGAAATATTTAGGTTATGTAGTGGATCGTCAAGGTCTCCGACCAGATTCGGAAAAAGTAGAAGCTATTGTTAGGATCCCACCTCCTCAGAACGTTAGCGAAATTCGCCGTTTTATAGGTACAACATCATGGTACCGACGTTTCGTTCCTAATTTTTCATCTACCATAGCTCCCTTGACTAACCTAACGAAGAAAAGCGTCAAATGGACATGGACACCCGATTGTGACAGAGCTTTCAAAGCTATCAAGGAAGCCTTAATTTCAGCACCAATACTTACCTGTCCTGATTTCAGTCGACCTTTCGTCCTTCAGACGGACGCCAGTTCTTTTGGACTCGGCGCTTGCCTCACGCAAACCTTTGAAGAGGGCGACAAAGTAATATGCTTCTTATCAAGATCACTTACTAGACAGGAAATGAAGCTGACTGTGACGGAAAAAGAATGCCTAGCCGTCATTTGGAGTGTTGAAAAATTACGTCATTATTTGGAGGGGGTACACTTCACAGTAATAACTGACCATCATTCATTACTATGGTTACATAGGTTAAAAGACCCTCAAGGTCGATTAGCGCGCTGGGCGCTGCGTCTTCAACCCTATGATTTTACCTCAGTTCATCGACCTGGAAAAGACCATGTTGTGGCAGATTTTCTTTCTAGAGCAGTCCCTGTATCTATAGAAGCTGTAGAAGAGAACGACATTTCATTATCTCCCAGTACCGACAAATGGTACAACAACATGTTTGTTAAACTTGAACAACAACCAAATAAATTTTCGTCTTGGCGTGTCGAAAATAACATCCTGTATAAATATATTAAATCTACTTGTCCCGACCTTGCTACTCCATCCAGTTCCTGGAAAATGGTTGTTCCCAAAGATAAAAGGCGCGAAATACTTCATCGTTGCCATGATATACCAGCATCAGGTCATGTAGGCACTTTCAAGACTTATTGGAAAGTTTGCCAGCGATATTATTGGCCCAAGATGAGGAGCGACGTTTCAAGATACATTAAATCGTGTAAAGTCTGTGCTCAGCAAAAAGTGGAACAGAAACCGCCTGCCGGTTTAATGGGTGATCGACCTAACATTAACCAACCTTGGCAATGTATTAGTTTAGATTTTATTGGCCCCTTTCCACGCTCGAAATCAGGCAATACTTACGTTCTCGTGGTTAACGACTATTTCACTAAATACGCTATGCTATTTCCATCTAGAGCAGCGACAGCGAAATCGCTTACGAAACAAGTCGAAGAAAGCATTTTTCTAACTTATGGAACACCACAGTTTTTAATGTGTGACAATGGAACTTAAATGAAATCTAAGGAATTTCAAGGTATGTGTGAACGATACAGGTCGAAACTATTTTATACTGCATCTTACCATCCTCAAGCCGATCCCACAGAACGCGCTAACAGAGTTGTTAAAACTATGATGCGTTCCTATATACAAAACAGCAATCATCGAACATGGGATGAGAACTTGGCTGCTATTGGATGCGCGATACGAACGTCTCGACATGAAACAACCGGATTCACTCCATATTTCCTCAATTTTGGACGAGAACACAAATTATACGGACAGGATTATGCCGAAGAAATTCCTAACGACAACTTAGATCCTGGCGACTATGTCAAGAAGAGACAAGCCGCATTTGTGAAGTTGTATCAGGAAGTTCAGGAGAAAATTAAAACCTCTCGTGCCAGAAATCAACGAAGGTATAACTTACGACGACGACCTGTGGAGTATGTTCCTGGACAGGAGGTTTGGCGTAAAAACAAAAGTATCTCCGATGCCGTGAATTATTATAGTGCTAAATTAGCTCCACTCTATTTAGGCCCGTTTATTATTAAACGGAAAACTGGTACCTGCACTTACGAACTTCAAGATCGCGCAGGAGAAAGTAAAGGAGTTTGGCACGTTCAAAATCTCAAACCGTATAATCCATCAACTTTAGTAGATAGTTCAGATAGTGGATAGTCTTACTCATCACTTTTATCTTTCAGGTATCTCGTAATTTTTACTTACTTACTTCTTTTAGTTTGGGGTTTATTCGCCCTGCAGTTGTGGGCTTGGTAGTATTCATTTCTAATTTGGAGCACGAGATCCCCTAGATTTGAACACTATCATAGTAGAATTTATCTGCACTGGATCGCAGTGGTGGTAGAAGTCCACCGAGAGTCGTGGTAAGATTAGCCCTAAGCGGTCTTACTTCTGTTGTTGTTGGGAGATTAGCCTTCAGTATTCTTACTCCTACTGTTCTTAGTAAGGGGGGCCTTCAGCTGTCTTACTATTTTACTTGTAGGTAAGTCCTGCCTTCAGCTATCTTACCTTTATTTGCCGGTCACTGCACTTTATCTTTGCTTTGGGTTTTTAAGTAGTATACTAGTTTAGCCATTGTTGTGTGGGTACTTACCGCGTTGCGCGAGACGTGATGGGTGTACATACTTCGGTGGATAAACATTAGTTTTTCCTGTGTTTAGCAGTGATCTTTCTCTTTTCGATACCTTTAACTTAATTTAATTTGCCTTTTTGGTTATCTTTGCTTACCTTTAACTTATTAGTGGGATGGGTTACCTTTGTTTTCGTTGTGATGAGTAAGTTATCTTTACTGTGAGTAATTCGATTTACGTCAGTAATTAGTTTTTGATTACCTTAATTTTGGTCTTTGATTACCTTACCTTTTGGATGTGACTACCTTACCCTTTGGATTTGAATTTTGATTTATGATGACTTATGTGAGTTGTGTGAGTAACGAATAAAGGTTCGCTTCTTTCTTTTTTTTTTTGTTCTAAATATTTTTACATCACCTCCAGCGGATGTGGAGTTCTGATGAAGTTCGGTTTTTGTCTCGGCGTGAAACTTGACAGGCCGAATGTTGTTGGTTAGAAATACTCCGCACGGCGTACCCGTGATAGTAGAAATCATATCGAGAGTACGGAGACAGACCAATCGCCTTCAGCCGGTTTGTGTCGTTAGTAGTAAATCAGGCCCTCAGCGGTTTACTACAATGGGTATCTGAGGAGTTAACCTTCAGTTGGCTTCTCGCTTCACTTGTAAATGTTGTGGCAAACCTGTTATATGAATCTTCGCCTTCAGTATCTTCGGTATATTATTAGCTTTTCGTAGATTTTTAGTACAATAGTTTCTTGCTTATCGATTATGTCTTTAGGTTGCCACTTCAGCAGTTAACATTTTATAGTATTAGTTTTATGGCGTTCATTTAGTAGAACCTTTATTCTTGCTTGTTTCTTTCCTAATGTTTTTATTTGCTTTATTACTTAATTGAAGGTCACTCAATTCAGGCTTTGGTCGTGTATGCTGTTGTCTTGGCGTGAAACAAGACAAGAGTGGGTACGACTTTATTTTTCTCTAGGAGTTGACTTTCTTTTCGTCTGTTAGGTTTTACTTTTCGTTATTTTTCTTCCTTTCATTCTATCTTTACTTACGATTTCAGTACCTACCGATTTTGACTTGATTCCTTGGAAATTTGGCTTTGCCGGATTTTCTTAAGTGATTACCCTGATTTGGACTTAGTATTTTACTTTTACCTTGATTTGTCGCCTTAGTTATTTGGTTAGTTTGGATGGATTGGCTAACGCCGGTTGATCTTTGCTGTCGCTCGTCTTGAAGACGTTATTTATTCATGATGACTTTTTTTTTTTTGCTTCGTCCTTCCTTTCAGTTTTAGTGGTAGGTTTTCGTTGTAATTTTTTTTTTGTAAACCGTGTTGAGTACGGGATATTTGCAACGAGGACGTAATTTCTCTCTCTGTTTTTGCTTGATTTGCGTTGTTGATACATTTGCTTGATTTACTTTGTTGGACTTTGAGTTATTTTTGATTGATTTACGTTGCTTTATAGATAGAGTGAGATAACCCATTTGGGGATTTAAGCCGCTGTTGGAACTGAATTGCAAGTAACGGAGTAATTTCGTTATTGATGTCGCTCAGATGCGATTTATTGATTATTGATTGATTTTGACTTCGTCTTTTAGACGCTTTATACTTACCGATTTTGTCCTGGTTCGGGTATAGCCCAACTTTATAGTTACCGATTTTGTCCTATTTATTTACAGCCTTCCTTTTTTTTGCTATAGAAAAGGCTGAGGGGCCGTTGGTGCCCCTGGGTGGCGCTTTGCCGTCTTTTGTGGAATTTTCGTTCTGCTAAGGGCAGATTTGCGGGCAGAGTTGTATTGGGAGGGCGAAACTACTGCGTATGACCTCGTCCGCAGATCTCGTGTGATACGCCAGGCCAGGAGCAGAGCCGCCTTTCGGAACACCCTAATTCAATTTTCCGTGGAAGGCTGTGGTACATTTAGTTGTCCTCGATACATTTGTATCTTTAAGTTTAGTGTGTACTACAATACACTCCCTTTGACTGGTGGAACATCTCGGTTACAATTATTCTTTTTTTTTGTGTTGATATTGATTATTTTTAGTTTTCCACTTTCTAGTGAGTGTAGGGTTTGTAGGTTTTTGAGATTATTTTTGAGCGTGAGTTGTTGTTTCTTTGTTTAGTTGGTCTGAGGTCGTACACGAGGTCCTCCAAGCCACATTTGGATGAGACGCAATACAGACTGAAGGCCGTTTTCGATCTACTGTTTATTTTTATTTTTGAGGTTATGCCTCTCATTTTTTTTTTATTATTTCCTTTAGGTTACTTCTACCACACCAACTATGCGGAGTTGCTTCTTCTTGCGTTCAGGGTTCTCTTGGACTCTTGCGGGCAAAATACTCACTAGAATTACCTATGTATATGCTTGTATATTATAGTTATGATTTCTTTATTTCCTTCCGGTTCTTGCTGGGACTAGTTAGCTTTAGTTTTGTAAATTGATTATCTTGATGAGTTATTATTTGACTTGGCTACATAAAATACCTCTTGAAACTTACCTTTATCTCCACTTTTTCTTTTTTTTTAAATTATCGTCGTGAAACCTCTTGTCGCAGGTTTCCCTCCTTCCGAAGGAGAGGGGGAGTTGTAACGTTCAATTTTCGCCAATAAAACTTGCCATTTTAGTGACTACCTACATACTGGCTTATAAGTATTTACACCACAAGTTATTTTGCCTGATAATTTATTAATTGCACACTTACCAGTGATCCTCAGTATTGCTTGTTCATATGGTTCTATAGATTTTAACCTATTTCCTTGTCAATGCCCTGTTGCCTTGTAATTTTTAGTTTGATCGACTTAAGGCTTCTTTGGTAACAGACACTGCATACCTATAAATAGTTGGGAGTTACAGTCTTACGCTGTAGAATATCATTTATTGATGTTTTGTTCAGACTATACCTTTTGTTTGTCGAGCCCTAAGCTTGCCTAGCATTTTATTCGCTGGATTTTGAGGTATCAAGACCATTCTAGGTTTTCTGTACTAGAATTCACTTCCTATCGGGCCAGTGAATCTGTAGGGTTCCTTAACTTAGGTTTGACTGAATTATTGAAGTACTACTGAAGCCCTAAAAATCATGCATGTAGAAGTTACTGTAACACTTTTACCAGTCCTGTTATTCATTTGTTAAGGTTACCTTGTAGCTTGACTATAGGATTTCACTCTGCCAGGCTGAATCACCGGTAAACAACCGATTAAATAACTAGTTGTTGTTTTGGATTCTGATGCATCTTGGATTGAAGCCTGTATCTGAGGATGGAGTTCTGAATATTTATTGCTAGTTTTATGCTTGTTTTCTGGGCTGGATATTAGTTTTTAATTTAAATTATTATGGGTTATGTTTCCATTTTAAAATTATCTGACGTTTGGATGACAATTGTCATATGAACTTGTCGTAGGTTTAAGTTCACTCGCTCGTCTTCTCTTTGTAGTTTAGGCATTAACTTCTTTATTAGGGATGGTGTACTTTCGGTTTCACTTAGTCGTCGATAATGTTTTGTTGGCTTTGTTTTGGGGCTTAATTACCGACTTATTTTGATTGGAGTTTCTTATGTTTGGGTCATGGCTAAGTAATGCCTATGTTTTTATCCTTGATTTTGCTGGTAGCGGTCAGAATCTGACGTTGCAGTGCATGTTGACAGTCGATACATATCGATGATTTTCATCTCCCAGAACTATAGTCTATGGTTGTGACGTATTTTCGGGCAACCATCTTGTTTGCACTTTGATTATAAATTAGGATTTCGACGTGGCTTCGAGGTTTTTTTTTGACGAATACCTCGTGCAGTGAACTTTCGAGCTGGGCCCCGTTTCTTGAGCAGGTGTTACACCGCCATTATTTAATGGGATAATTCAAGAAACGGCAATGATTTAGTGGTGATCTGTTGTGTTTTGATTGTTAATTTGCCTTGATTAATGGTCACCCTAAAACCAATGAAGTTGGGATTGAAAAACCAGACTCGTTCGTTGATGGAAGCCCACTGCATTTTCATGCTGCCTTAGCATAAGACAGAGGATTTTGACCCTTAAGAACAATAGGGTTTCATGGACTGGTCCCTATTATCGGTTGTCGATCTTACCTGTTGAAGACCATTTGCTTTTACTTACCGTAAATCTGCCATGTTAGCCTTCCGTGTCCTATAGAACGACACAAGGGTTGTAGCTGCTACCGGCTCACAGCGAGGGATTTCAGATAAGCTTTTATTAACTCTTTAATGTCACTTTGATCAACTCGTTAATACCTCCCGAACTTACTTATTGAACAATAATAATTATTGATAATTTATTTCTCAATCATAACAGTTTATTCGCATATATTTTAACCTGCTTCAGTTTTAATTATTAATATCAGGCAATTAGCCATGAATTCCTTGACGGGATTATTTTTATTTAGTATAGATTTAAACTTTATATAGCGGAGTGATCCCAAAGCTGAATTCTGAAATTGTAGCCTGGTTAATTATAGCTTTATATGTTGAGTCGCTAATAGTATTGACATTTTTACGGTATACCTTTAAATAATATTTCTTTTATATGAATTTTGTCGCCTTCATCATTTTGTCAGGCAAATCATTCCTTTGGTAACCTTCAATTTAATCTACAACCCATTACAGGTTAAACCAAATAAAGCCCTCAGCTCTCGCTGATTCTATATTTTCGAGCTTTAAATTTCAATCATTTTGCAAATAAGTTCTTCGTAAGTTGCCATGGTCACTTATACACAATTGTTTTGGTATTACAAAGGAATGGTTTCGTCTGTACTAGAACAACTGTAAATATTATTGATTTTTGGTGACAAGGTTTGCGCAAGCGTATAAAATATTTGATTTTATTATTTTTAAATTTAAAGTAGTCAGTCTATGTCGATCGACAGTAGTTGCAAATGATCGCCATATCATTTTCCTACTGCATAGGGTTAGTTAATGATTAAAATTTTACGACCTGTGCTACACTATTGTACTTATTTTTATTGTTTTATTTATTTACTACGTATGCTTTCAATAGCCAAGGAGGCTAACTTTCATTTGATTTCTTGGAGCAATTGAGCTTTGTTTTTTTTTATAACTGGAAATAAATGTTTCAAGTACTTGTTATGAATTCGAATTTCATTTATTCCTTTGGAGTATCTCGAAGCTACTAGTGCTGGTTTAAGTGAGCCACCCTAACACCGTGGAGTACTTTTCGGCCTCTTAACTGCTAAGAGTCCGTGGCGCCAACGAACTTACGCGAGTCGGGTAATTTGTAGACGAGTCAGAGCCTCACTTCAGCTCGTACTAGCCAGCTAGAGAATATTGGTCCCTTATTTTACCATTTTGTGAAAGCGAAATTATTTTACTTATAAAAGATTTTAAAGCCGAATTCAACGTCTTACAATGGGACTACGACATTTATCCAGGCCAAACTGCATTCCGACATCACTGGAGAATTCCACCACTATTTTAATCTGATTATTATTATTATTATTATTATTTATTATATTATATTAGTATTATTAAAGTGTTCGTCGTGCGGTAGACAGTGATTACCATAGACCTGGTGCATGTCAAGTGGAAGGTGGACACCACACTCGGCATTTGATAAAATAAGTTAAATCAGATAAGCGCTAAATTATTTCAAATAGCGCATAAATTCAATTGTTCCTAAGAAATGTAACTTGGGCTTGTTTTACAAGTGCTACTTTTTTGGTACCATGAGATTAAGTTTTTGAAGATGTAGAGCCCCCATGTGACAGGTTGAGGGGTTGTATGGACGGGGCTGAAAATATTACAGAAAGATAAACAACAATTTAAATCAATATCAGTGTTTCAGCGTTTTCTTAAAAATAACTCTTATAGAACAAATATGAATTTTATGCACAACCCAGTATTGCAAATCTGTGCATTTGACATCAATTTTGTCTTTTATCTTGAATAAAAAGTAATACCATAGAGCGCGTAAGGTTAGTTTAATCTCTAGTAATACCCATTATTTGAATTAAGGAATTAAGCAGCATCCAGCTTTGATTTTTAAACAACTCTATTATAAAGTCTAAGTGTGTCGCACTAAAATCTATTGAAGTTCTTCATTTTACTCACCTGCGTCTCTTTCGAAGGTGGAGGGTAAATTAACCA
Organism: Polydrusus tereticollis; assembly: GCA_963920685.1. Classification (NCBI taxonomy): domain Eukaryota; kingdom Metazoa; phylum Arthropoda; class Insecta; order Coleoptera; family Curculionidae; genus Polydrusus; species Polydrusus tereticollis. The sequence continues at coordinate 83,799,591 of OY987329.1, read as the reverse complement.
CTAAATCCTTTAAATTATTATGGCTTACATTAACATGAAACATCGCCAGTGTTCCAACTTGATCAAACATTGAAAACTCAAAATCTCCTATTTTATTAAATGACATATCTAAGTCTTCCAATTCCGGTAAATTTTGGAAAGATTCATACGATATTTTTGTTAGTTTGTTTCCTACAAAAATAATAAAATAAAAGGTGATGATGCTTATCTAAAACTTATTTAAATATTCTTAACCTAGAGTTACGGTAGGTGGTCTTTTATATTCTGATTTCTCTCGTTTATATTTAGAGCATTTTTCAAGATTCTTCTGCAGTTTTTGTAATTAAATAGTTAATTGCTAATAAACCTCTTAAATCGAAAACAGTGTTTTATAATTTGCGAAAATATACCTATCAATATAAAATCGAACATAATTATTATAATGAGTATGATCTGTAGCCACTGACCTTTCAAATTAAGTCTCTTCAGAAGTTCTAGGTTCATAAAGGATCGTCGCTCTAACGTTTCTATTTTATTATCATCAAGATGGAGTTGTTCTAATCGAGGAAGGTGAACAAATGTGTGTTGAGTTATAGTTTTCAGATTATTAAAAGATAAGTATATTTCCTCTAGATTGGAGTGATAATCCCCCTAAAAAAGAAAACAAAAATCTTTGATGAAAACCCTAACGGTAAAATTTAAATAGGATTGTCATGGAAGCGATTCATGAACACGACCCACTTATGAAACATTGATGCTCCTTCTTTGTTCATTTTTATTTTACAGTTGGAATTATTAACGAAAATTAAATTTACTCTGTTTATTTATATACTAACCAATACATGCCTGGCAATCCTTTGTTATAAATAAAGAAAAACGTATTCCCACAAGCGTCCGCCGATGTCTGGTATATTTTGTTTAAAACAAACAAAGGAAGTATCTTTATAATACCCGAAATTGCCAGTCAATTTTTTCTTCTTCCAGTTCCATTTTCGAGACAGAGGTTGACAATCATCATGGCTATCCTGACTTTGGAGGCTGCTGCTTCGAAGAGTTAACTCGAGGTGCATCCAAACCATTCCCTCAAGTTTCGCAGCCAGGATATTCTCCTCCTTACGCTTCTCTTTTCACAGATGATCTTTCCCTGCACAATTAGTTGCAGCATAGCATATTTTTCCCCTGCAACTTTCGGATCTCATTGGTCTCTATTATCTCCCCCTTCTTGTTCATTCTCTTCATGACGTGATGATTCAATTTTCTTGGGAGCCCTTGCGTTCAACGCCCAAACTTCTACGGCATAGAAAGGTGCAGAGAAGATGTAACATCTCACCAACCTGACCCTCAAGTACAATGTTAGGTCTCTGGCACTGAGCACCTTTCTCATCCTGATGAGATTTGATCGGGTTATTTCTATGCGTCTCTCAATTTCTTTGGTGTAGTCATTTGTTGAGTTTATCAATGTTTCAAAGTATGTATATTTTTTAACTTGCTCTATGTTCTTGCCGTTTACTATTAGATTTTTTTTGTCCCATTGGATTTTTCAGATTCTCATAAATTTGGTTTTCTCGATGTTCAGCATCAGTCCATATTCCGCGTTGCAAGTACACGTACAAGTCCGAATTATCCTCCAAAAATTGCTGGACCAATACACCGAGCGCGAATAGGGTCCCTCAAGTTCCTAAGCCTTTGCGAAACCCGAATTGTGTTTCAATGATATCCATGTCAAGTTTTTGATATATTCGGTTATGAATTACTTTTAGGAACAGTTTTAGTGTCTGAGATGTGTATCATGTAAATGTGTATCATGCTGATAGTGCGGTGGTCAGTATACTTTCTGGCCCTATCCTTTTCGGTTAGCAAACAAACATCGACAGCAACCATTCTCCAGGCATGCATCAGGATTGATAATTTGATTGAATAGTTTTATTAAGACGCACATGTGATCTTCATCTATAATTTTAAGGATGTCGCTGGAGAGTTTCTCAGGTCTAGGACTTTTTCAGTTTTTTCAGTTCATTAAGGCGTACAGTATTTCTTCCTTGGTAATATCCAGGCCTGGTTCAACCGTTTGCTCATCCTTAAACAGTTCCTCGATGTGTTCCTTTCAACGTTGTAGTCTTTGATCTGTGTTAAGTGGGATATTTCCATTTTGGTCTGAGAGCGCAGTGTCATGGTTTTTCCTTCGCAGATAACTGCCCGATTGAATCTACCTAAGGATTGCTATAATTATTGCATTTATAATAAAACGGAAGGAATAAGAATCCACGCACCAACACGTCTATAAACTATATGAGAAATCCACAAAAGTAAGAGATCTCAGCGGACAAGTGTTCTTGAAAGTTAACGCAAACAAGTGCGCAATTACCAAGTTAATACGAACGCTCTTATGCTCATTAACGGAATACAAATTTTATTAAAACGCTAGTGTAAACGTCTTTAAATTAGTTTAAGAAACATAACTCGGATAGAAATATGTAGATTATCCGATTTAAATCCGAATTTAACTTTCGTGTAAGCGCGAATACGCATTATCTCTCAATGATACCAACCGAGTGCCGATTGCTTTTGAAGTTAAACGTCAAATCCGATATTTTCATGTTGGCAACGGCAAACAACTGTCATCATAAAATCCCCTTTGCGAATATGTCGTATAAACCCAATTGAAGGCGTATTTTCACTAAATTGCATTTTTGGTTAAAACGCATCAAGCTCGCGTGTAAACTTGGTAATAGAAAATGTGATTGTCATCATATTCCCGCTAAATTATCCTGGATTTTTAGATGATTTTCATGGATTCCTAGGTGATTCTCATGGATTCCTAGGTGATTCTTATGGATTCTTGAGTGATTCTCATGGATTCCTAGGTGATTCTCATGGATTCCTAGGTGATTCTCATGGATTCCTAGGTGATTCTTATGGATTCGTAGGTGATTCTCATGGATTCCCACAAAAATGTACATCATCAATGTTATGAGATGTACCTCAAAAACTAAACAATAAGTTAAGTTGCACCAATTTATTTTGTTCTTTTCCAGGCTAATAACTAACCAAACCATGTTTTCTGCATGAGCACCTTAAATACTACAATATGTCTTGCATTTACATCTTATGATATCGAGCAGAACTGGTGGTGGTGGTTGAAGATCAGTGAATACTGGTAGGAGTTGACCACCCGTAAGTTATGGAATTTAGCAGCAGTTGAAGTTGATGGAAGTGAGTGTGCTTGAACAGTTTGAAACTTACTTTTGTTAGCCACCTTTGTACTGAAACGTATCGTAGTGCATCCAAGGTATCGGATGCCTTTCCTTCATACATGGCACTAATAGCATTTTCCGCGGCAGTAATTATGTCTTCTTTCAGACTGTTTGCATTGTTGAATACTTCAGCATGATTCTTAAATGATTTTTATTTTTCATGAGCTTCGTTAGACCTTTGTCTTTGCCAGTCCCAAACAACTGTGACGTGGTGTTACGTCTGAACTGACCTGACCCATTAACAACTCAAATTTAAAATTAAAATCTAAATCTAGATGAAGGTTATGAATTTAAAGCAAAGGTAACTGAACTAACCTAAACTGTATCACGTAGCTGGTAAATCGCATACAATGATTTTAATTTTCGAGATTAGAATTGAATTATTTTTTATATTAACGGAGAGAGACGCCTACGGTTGATAAGAGGTTCTTTCAAATTTCATCGACAAGAGCTTGTATCGATCGTGAGTTTTAAATAGAATAGGAACTGTTGCGTACAGAGTCTTTATTAAACCCATTACAATGTTGCAAAGTTTCACTGCTTGTGAAAACTTGCAAACATTTCTTTAGGGATGTGTTCATCACACACAAATGAAATCTAGACATTATATTAAGAAAAATAAATTAATTTTTTAAAAAAGAGCACTTATTTTTAATTTTGCCATGTATTATCTTGACAAGAAACTGTATAAAACTTTTTATGCTGAGCATTAGTTAATCAGATCACCCTCTATCCCTCTAACCTCGGGATCGCCGCCTACCTGTGGTAAGTATATTACCGTGCGAGCAAAAATTATTTTCATACAAGAGGATTTGGACTGAAAAACGTAGGGCTTGGTTTAGATCACAATTATAAGAGGACATACACAACTACACACGTCTCGTCATATTTTTGAAAGCGCTGATTAGCATCTCTGGAAATGTTACCATATTCTTGGATAATATAACTATCAAAAAATAAGATGATGTGGGTGGAAACTCAATGTCTGTTCGAAAACTGATCAATTTGTCATCGAATATATTTCGTAAGGAGTTAATAGTTTCGGCAGATGTATGGGCGGTTAAAAACAGCCAACTAGACACTAATTTTTTAAATGTACAATGTGGGATTTTCACTACTTCCCATGCGTGTATTCTGAGAATTCGCATTGCAGGTGAAATGGAACCAGGCTTCATCAGAAAAAATGTCATGTCTAATAAATCATTTATTTTCAACAAATTTTGGGTAAACCACTGACAGTATTTCCTGCGTTTTCTCAAATACAGGGACAACATAAGGAGGCAAATTTAACTGTTTTTTAAGAATATTTCTGCATGTTCTTCCCACTACTTGAGACAGGCGTCTTACACATTTTGTTGGCGTATTCTGCATTATTTCACGAACGTTGACAACAAGCTCTTCTATTCTTACAGATGCATGGTCTTCGAGCTCCTTTTTTATATTGTATAACACCTGTTTCCCTAAACAGAGCCACAGTTCTTCTCAGACAATGATTTATCCCCAGCAGTAAAAGCGACGGTAGGAACAATTGCGCAAAAATCGTCCAAGTACAAACGCTAATTATATTGCCACTCACCATTTACTTTAACCCCATTTCAAAAATACGCTTCAACCATGAATTTTTTGTGCTGTTTTGTAAAACCCATTGTGTGAATTATTTAAGAAATTGTATAAAGTAGCGATGAATTAAATTACTTGTAACGACTGTTAAGGATGACGGAATAATTGATTGATTAATTGATTATGCTGGTATCTACTGATATCCAATAGGTATTAAGCTATATCATTAAGCATTACGGCTTTAGATGCAAAGCACACTTTGATGATAATAATTCTTGCTCGCTCGGTATATAGCTATTTTACACTTTTTTATTTAAGAAGTTATTTAAGTATGACATGGTCCAATATATATCATTTTTATACCTGAAATGTTCCCTTGTGCACAATTTCAATTTCATTATCCTGAAGTTCTAGTGTTCTTAGTTTCCCGAGAAAATGGAAACTTGTTTCAGCCATATTTCTAAACTTGTTATTGCTTAGATTTAAAATTTCTAAATTATTTAAAACTTTCATTGCCTCGCTTGGTACGCTGGTAACTGACGTTGAAAATGCATGTGCGAGAGATAAATGTTGTAAGGAATGACCAATCTGAAAACCATAATTTTTATTTGTTAAATTTAGCAATAAGATATTGAGTCGGGAGGAACGGACGATACTCCAGGAGTATACTATACACGTGAAAACAATGTGAAAAAAACCATAATATGTTCTTATCCGATTTTCAGTTGTTTTCAAATTATTATGTCAGTAGCAATCTTTTGTCTTCGAAAACAGGTTGTCAATATCTGATGACGGTAGCTCTATATGTGGAGGCACTAGGTCGTGGTTCGTTATACTTACACCTTCCCTTCGTCGTAGGATTGCCTTGAGCTCCACCTGGTTTGATCGAAGTCCAAACCAGGAAAAATATACCGAATGTCAGTTTCTATTGAAAATCTATGCAATAAATAAAACCAAAGTTTTCCCACACAAACAATAGACTGTTTATTAATTAAAAAAAGTTTATGCCAACTTTATGATCAGTCAAATGGTTTTAAATTTAGTTTGAATTATAAAAAAAAAGAAATGAGTAAAAATACCCTCTCCGGACGCAAGGATTTAAAATAACATTTGTGTATAACCTCGGGGAAGATTCTAGAACCTTGTAAATCTTTCAATGGTGCACTGGGTTATAAAAACTGTTACCTCTCGCCAAAATAGCTTTACATAAAAAATATTGATTAGAAAGGATAAAAATATGATAAATGGAAATGGTTACATTTGATAAACTTTATGAACGGTAAGAATTAATTAAATTATAAAAACTGCATCTAAATAACTTTTATACTACTCTGTATAGCTTGATCAATCGATCAGGAGGGCTTAATGTGGTTTTCTCTGGGAAGTCAGGTGGAATTTATATGGTAGTTCGTTAATTTCCCTACTGAGAGCACATGAGGTAGGTGGTTTCCTAACCTTACATCCCCGTGAACGGCAAACTGAATCCCCACAAAACAACAACCCAAAAAAAAAACAAAAGGAATTAAAGGAGCTTACCTCTACAAGGGGAGTGGGACCTCATGGCTCTGTTTATACATAAAATTGCCAAAAGTAAAAATGGGCGTTCTGCGACTTGACGGAGACAAAAAACGGAAATACATGGTCAACCTATGTGTGGCGCCTGACGCCATCAAACCACAGAAAAGGCAGAAGTATTGCGTTCGCCCCATGCCCTGACTAACGTTCTGTAAACAAAGATGATACAACCTAATAAACAATTTTTGGACCAAATATCTATAAAAGAAGCACTTCGTGTGACTATAAGAATCAAAGGTAAGTCTACATTCCTCACAAAGTCAATATTGCTACTATAACGTAATTAAATTTTTTTATCTAGCGTTCCACTTATATCCATATTTTCGCATAATAAAAGTATGCCATGTTCGAGAGTCAAACACATTTGATAACTTCGTCGTTGTCGTTTTGACAATGTGTCAGTAATTTAACGTGTAATTTCAAGGTTGAATGAATGAAGTGTTAGAAGATGCCAAACACCCATTTAAATTTACAATATGCAAATATGATGTTTGTTTATGGTTACTGTAATGGAAGTGCTACAGCTGCTGTTGAAGAATATCCTTAACGGTTTCCATATCAGCTTCCCAGTGATAACATAACATCTGAACGAGCTACTCGACATAGTTTAGAAGAAGTAGAAAATATTCTGGATTTAGTGGAAGATCCAACGACCAGCTCACGAAGAATTAGTACACAACTGGGCATCCCACAAAAAAGAGTAATAATCACACTCCACGAGCATGGCTTATATCCATACCATGTACAGAGGGTACAGTACCTAAAACCGGAAGATTATGCTGGACATATGGAATTTTGTCAGTGAATATATAATAATTAATAATCATCCTGTTGTATCGCGTAAACTTTTTACGGATGAAGCAACATTCACCCGTGACGGTATTAATAACACTCGTAACTGTCAATCGGGAATCCCCACGCAACAGTCGAGAGTAGTTTTCAACATAATTTTTCGGTAAACGTGTGGTGGGGTATGCTCGATAGTTATTTAATGGAGACCACCACTTCCATTTTTTACAAAATGATTTATAAGAACTACTAGAAGATGTTCCTGTAAACATCACAATGCAAATAAACTATCAGCACGATCGAGCGTCTGCACATCTCGCTCGTCAGGTCAAGCAACATTTGAACGATAGATTTCCAAGACGTTGGATTAGTCGCTGTAGTCCTATTAATTAGCCTCCAAGATCTACAGACCTCACAGCACCCGGTTTAAAAATGAAGTGTATAAAGTAAAAGTGGGAACTCGGGATGCACTTATTCGACGTATTAGAAATACTGTTGTGGAAACGTGTATCAACACGTCAAAGAGAATAGGTTGGTAAATGCTATATGCGTGCGATTTCAATCTCTGCTACTTTTGTTTGTAAGCATCAACATTGGGACGCCCGCTTCCTATTGGGCGAGAAATAGGTCGCATCGCGCGCCGGTCGATGAAAAGACAAGAACCACTGCGCAAAGGGAAAGAGAGCAGTCCTTCAAGATGGCTCGGTGAAGCAAGTGCTGTTACCTGCGCTCCATAATGTTAAGGCCTTTTTGAGCAATTGAGAGAGTCTGATCCCGAGATGGATCCGTGAAGCAGGTGCCCTTACGCACATTCCACGCTTTTAAGGCTTTTTGGGCAATTAATGGTTTCTTTTTAGTAGAATTAAGCAGCTAGCGATTCCGCGTTATCTGTTGTACGAAATTGAACCCCCTACGATACCGGGGCGTTTTTGTGATGTACTTTCAAATGATAGTTAGGAAAAGAATGTAAAAAGGCAGTTAGTAATGTGAACGCTAAGCATCGACTAGCGTATTTGTCGTGAATCCTTGTAACATGCTACCATAACTTGCATTAAGGAATAGGAACACAAGCGTTTAAGTAAACAATTGTTTTGATCAAAGGTAGCAGAAAATCAACGATCCAGTGAGCAACCCTATTGGCCACGCAGTAAAAATTAATGTAACTACTAGGGAACTAACCCAGTGCGCCATCAAATACTGCAGTCAATTTTAAAGAAAAAAGACATGAAGCAATTGGCAAACCAACAGGCGCTCTTCGTAGATGAAACGGAAAATATTTCGAGGTCCATGGTGGCATTTTTGAACATTCATTAAGATAATGCTGTGATTAAGTAAATGTTAATTTATGCAACGTTGTTTATTTGTTATTGTATTATAACTTGAAGACAAATGAAAATCGGATAGGATCATATGAGTTTTCTCACATTGTTTTCACGTGTATAATACACTCCTGCAGTTTCGTTCGTTCCTCCTGACTTAGCCTGTTTATAAAAGCTTCTTAAATATGAACACTTTTTACAAAGCAAAAGCAATCAATGAGTATTTATATTACATTAAATAATTCAAAATTGTACCGACTGGAACAAAATCTCGACCTTAAAAAAAACAAATTGAGACCGACACTTTTACTTTGTCTATATTCCTGAGGTATCTATATGCAGTTTATGTCCGGCGATGTGGTAGACAAGAGGACAAGCGGACCAAACATTTAATTTTTCGAGGAAAAGTCATTCCTTGTAAAAATTTTTGCTTGCTGAAAAAATACGATTGTTGATGAAAAAAAAATATTGTATACAGGGTGTCCAAAAAGTTTAAAATTCAAATTTTCTACAAGAGTATTATACCCTTATTCTTTTTAACAAAATGCTATTTAAGAGAATTTTGAAATCATCACATCTTCTAAGATATTGGTTTTCATTAAGTTTGGATAGTAATAATATTTTGCTTTAAATTTGCATTTCACTAAAAATTACCCTCATACATTTAGCTAGAGGTGTTGTTTTCGATTGATTGCATCGAATATTTCCCTCATATGTTAAAGTTCCCATAAGAGAAATGCAATTTTCGCAAAATTACAGCGAAAACAGCACTGCCAGAAATCGAAAATTGCATCGCAAGTTTATATTGTTGACGAAACGTCAAAGCGGGATTTTATTGTTAACAAACGTCAAAAAATGTAATATTCTGACAATTAACAATAAATTAATTAAAATTAAAAATATCAAACTGACGAATCATAGCTTACGAGCAACCGCCGTATCAAAACTTGCCAAAAAAGGTGTTGGAGAACAACAGTTAATTAAACTAACTGGACACTCAAATACCAAGTCGCTGACGCCTTACATTCAGATGGATGAGAACCACCATATGCGTTTGATAGAAAAAATGCGGGACAATGACCAACCGTCAAGCTCAAGAGAGTCCCCCGCCGAAATAAGCTCTCGCTCGTTGACTGCATCAACCACCATGTCTACGAATTCAAAGCAAAATATTGTTAATTACAATAATTGTACTTTTCATTGCAATTCTTGTAATTTTTAAGCATTTTAATTTTATTGTTAGTATTTTCTGTTAAATAAAATATTTCAATTTACTTGATTCGAGTTCTTAATTAATTTGGGAAATATTCAAATAAATTACACTCGTGCATAAAAATAACCAGATAATTTTTTTATTCAATGTGTTTTTTTTACAAATTGCAATCTTTTGTTTTCAAATTTTACGAAAATGCCCTCCTCCTGCGGAGTCGGGCTTTTTCGCGAAAATATGAAAACAAACTCTTGCAATTATAAAAAAACACATTTCATTCAAAAATTATCGGTAATTTTGATGCACTTGTGCACTTACCCCCGAAAACAATACCCCTAGCTATCGAAAACCACCCCTCTAGCTACTGAACACAAAACCATAGTAACCTCCTTACAACGCCATTATTGGAATAATATGTCAGTCTGACATTCTCATTGTTAATTCGAGTAATTTTCTCCCTAAATTACACTTCTGCATAAAAATTTAAAAAAAAATTTTAAGCACTCTTGTAATTACCCCCGAAAAGTTTAGTTGGTATACCTTTGATTTTGTATACCTTTAAACATCACCTTTGATTAGGTACCTCAGAAATAAATTATTACAGTGTCAAGAAAAACGTCATTGTCAGTAACTTTCAAAGATTTTATTAGTTTACAATGCTAACAACGGAGCAAAGAATACATAATTATTCATTTTTAATTACTTCAAAATAAAAAATAAAACATTTAAGAAAATACGATAAACATAAAATAATACGTGATCATAATTTAAGACATAATTCATAAATTAAACCGAATCAGATGGTATAAAAATAATTATTCAAACACCGCTGCACCATGAAGGACACAGTTTTCCAGTTGGGCTATGAGATAGTCATAACTCCTCCACACTTCTTCTAGGGATATCGCTCCTATAACTTGTAAAATTCTTTGTTTTAAAATGTAATCATCATCTGCCAGTGGTTTGGCGTAAGTTAACTGTTTCATGTGTACCCATAAATACATATCTGCTAACGTAAGGTGCAAAGACTGGACCAGTTCGCCCAATCCATTTTCTGAACATACGAAGGATTCTGAACATACGATTAACATCACTCCAATAGCGAGCATGTTGCGATGGCACAGTTCCACTCGTTGAAAACGTGGACTCATTCAAGTTTATGAAATCCTCTATTACAACCTAAAATCTTACTCCCTCCCACAAACAAAAATCCAGCCTTTTGCCATCATCGCCCTCTTCAAATGTGCGGTTATTATGGGGTTTGAAGGGACACATCTCATTTTGGTTTAAAATTTCTTGAATGGTACTTTTTTGAACCACCCGTAGTTGTGTAGCTCGTTTCCTCAAGGACAGTGTGGAGTTTCCTCCAACAGACTGCAGTACGAGTAGAGTCGCTGCATCATCTTCATTGTAGTCAGGGCTGGATTGACCATGAGGCCAGTGAGGCCATTGGCCTCGGGCCCCCACCACTTGGGGGCCCCCATCATCCTGCATACAGCAGAGAAAGTCTACACCGTAAAGAATTTGATTGTAACACGCTGGTCATGCAATTATGAAGCAGACAGAGCCCTCACTTACGGTTATCATCAGATCCACGGAGCCTTGACTGCGATTACCATTGACGAAAATCAAAAGGCTCTTGTGAAGAATGAAGTTTTCGGACTTATTCGAAAAATGGATCGCCTTGAAACTGCTGCAGTCTATACGAAAATTTCGCATGACATTCTTGAAATATTCGATAAGACCAGCCAATACTTGTAAAGTTCCAAGATGGTACTTAATACCACTGTCAAAGCACTGAAGTCCTTAAAATCTTTTGTCGAGTCGAAAAGGGATTCATTCGAAACGTATGAAAATGAAGCAAAGCAATTGGCGAAAACAGAAAACTATGATATAAATTCAAGAGTTGAAAAACCGAACGTACGACTCCAGCTAATAGGGGACAAAAAAACATCTTGTGCCCGCTGTCACCAAGAGATAGATTCCGCGTTGAAGCTTTTCTTCCAGTTGTGGACTCGCTGACCACGTTATTATCAAAAAGAATCACAGCATATGAAGTTGTTTGCGAAAGGTTCGGATTCTTTGATGATCTTCTAACGATTACAACTGAAGAGTTAAACGCAAAAGCGAAAAATCTTGTTGATTGTTACCCAGAAGATGTAGAGTCGACTCTTGGCAATGAACCTGTTTAACTCGCCGAACGATTGTCATTAACGATATTCATATTATAAACAACGATGTTTTTTAATGCATTATTTTGAACATAATAAAAATTATCAAATTAAAGGCATAATAATGACTCTGCATACATTTTTGTGCAACCAACTTTTTACGTTCATTGTTAGGGGCCCCCACCATCAACTAGCCTCAGGGCCCCCACCAACCTTAATCCGGCCCTGATTGTAGTATTTTTTTTACTTAGTCTAATATGGATCCCGTTTCACCGAATGCTTTGACCAGCCTGTAGATCGCTTATTTGATTACGGGTACATTGGGGAATTTTTCATGAAACTTTTCAATAACGTATCTGTATCAAAAATCTCCGTTACCATAACATTGAATTAAATTTATTCTTTGCTTCGTTGTTAACATTCTAAACTAATAAAATCTTTGAAAGTCACTAACAATGACATTTTGCTTGACACTGTAATAAAGGTACACATACCAAACTCTTCAGTGAAATGCAAATTTAAAGCAAGAACGTTTTTGCTCTCCGAACTTAAAGAAAACCAATACTATACAAGATGTGATGATTTAAAACAATTCTCTTAAATAGCATTTTGCTAAAAACTTTAGAATAAGGTAACTTTACTCTTGTAAAAAATTTTAATTTTTAACTTTTGGGATACAATATTATAATAAAAATGACTTTTCCTTGAAAAATGAAATTTTTGGTTCATTTGCCCTCTTGTCTACCACATCGCCGAACATACTGTGCATAGATATTAATCTTTATTTTTAGTCCATTAAATATATTCTGGTCTTATATTTTTCTTATATGTAGATATTTATATTTTTAATTTATACTCACGTCTATAAAGGCGTTATTCTCGATTGTACCAATACTATTGTCACTAAAGTCAATGTATTTCAATCCGTGGACATGCTTAAAAGCATTATTTTTAATAGTTTGTAAACCAGCCACGGTAATTGATAGTTCCTCTAGATCAACACCGAATTCCAGAAAATCATCTGGAACTACATGTGGCTGAGCAAGTCTGGATAGGGTTAAAATTCTGAGACTTCTTAACCTAACATAAGATGAATATTTAAAATAAGCAAAGGTTACAAAGCAGCAACACAATATCTAACAACAATAAGTTATAACTTTAACAACTTTAATATTTACTCACCTTCTTAAATCTTGAATGGATACTGGTGAATTATCAGTTCCGCTTAAGTCCAAATTGTTGAGGGTGAACTGAAATCCAGTAAAAGTATCTGCTGGGTTTAATTTAGAAACAAAATTATCTCTTAAGGTAAGTGCCCGCACATACTGAAACCTACAAAAAATTTAGAATTGTTATCAAATAATATTAACAAAATCAACCAAAGAATCAACTTTAATCCATCTATAATTTGACAAATTATAGCAGTAATTATGTAGGTACCTACTTTAAGAAACTCCTAAAGAAGCAGAGATATACGAAAGTAAAAAAGAAAATAATGACTAAGGATTAATAAATAAGAATAACAAAATAATAAAACAATACAACGATCTACTTTCTAACTTACCTAAGAAAGACATCTTGAGGAAGTAGTGAAATATTATTTCCAGATAAATCCAGTATTTCCAAATAATTCTCTAAACCAGCAAAAGCGTTTGGAGAAATGTTCGTAAGGCCACAACTTCGTAAATAGAGTTCTCTTATTTTAGCCTGTCTAAAGGCGTCATCCTGAAAGACAAAACACTTTTTCTTCAAAAATTCGAACTCGGCAGCTCAACAGCCTTTTTGAACATGACGCACATCTGTCGACATGTATTGCTTCTATGTTCAACTTTTCTGTCAAGCAAATATATGCGATGCAAGAATTTTACAGTAGGTACGCGTGCCCTTTCCCTGCTACATCCCCGAGGCCATACATCTTAGATTCGCTTGGGAAGATTGTGCATAAATAGGTTATTACATGTTGCCAAGTTTTAATAAATTTCACTGAAGTTTTCATAAAATTTACCGGCATGTCATTAAGGGCCTTTTCACCCTACAATACCCATTTTACTTAATTTGGCAACACAGGTAGGAAAAACCCATGTCTAAAGGCGCTCGCACGCTTTCTTATCGCCTCTAACCAACGTTCAGTGTCGTAGACAAGTTTCAATTAAGAGGATATTCGCAATGCAGTTTTTTTTATTTTGGTGGTTATTCAAAACAGCAAATATTATAATGCAGGCGAGTTCTTCAAGTGATAGTAACCAACAAGTTACAAAAGACGTCATTTAAAACCTGGGGAGCGTATGAGGGAATTCTAAGTACAAACGGTGGAATATCATTCACTGATGCAGCAGAACTTTGTGCCACATTGACTAAGACATCTTGCCGTACTGTTTATAGAACTATCAAGGACTATAGGAATACTAAAGTGTCCGATCAGAGGGAAAAAAGAGGACAGAAGCAGATTTTTATTGATCAGCAAACAAAGTTAGCCATTCGTCGGAAAGTGCATGCATTTTTTTTCGAAAGAAACTTCCGAATTTAAAAAAAAATTTCTGCCGAAATTGAAAGGGACGAAAATATGCAAAAAATTTCACGAAAAGTTGTAATGTGTACACTACGAGAATTGAATTTTCGATTCTTAAAACGAAATTGCAAAAGTCTTTTGGTGGAAAAGGAAGAAATCGTATTGTGGTGTAGAAAGTATCTAGAAGAAATAGGTACAACAATATCGCTGTGCAGGGAAAATAATTTACTTTACGGACGAGACATGATTAAAAAATAAAGGACATACTGTGAATTACATTTGGCAAGATCTCAACATTAAAGATGAACGTAACGCCTTTAACAATGGACTGTCCACTAACTAACATCGAGAGTAATTCTGGTTTTCTTGAAGGTGGGTTAAACGTGTTTGAATCTCGTAAAACCGATGATTATCAAGAGGATATGAACTCGGGAGTGTTTAAAGATTGGTTTAAGTCCATCTTACCGCGTATTGAACGTGGTCGGTAATCGTGATGGATAATGCACCATACCACAGCCGTCGGGTGGAAGCTTTGTCAACTTCTGCGTGGCGAAAAGGAAAGATTGTTGACTGGCTCGAAGAAAAAAAAATGCAGGAGTTAGATGTACGCGTTGAAGTCATGGCAGAACCTATTATTATAAATCCTGCAGATGACAGCAGTAGCGACAGTAATGAAATGTTTTCATCGTCAGATAGTGAATAATCGCTGTAATGGTAATAATGAATTTAAAATTGTAACGTATTGTCATTATAACACTTTTTAATGTCGGCGTGGAATATAATTTGTCAAAATATTATCAATTAGTGTTCATTAGGTAACAATGGTTAGGAAATTTATAAACATTTATAATTTAGGTTGAAGTTTTGCCCTTAATCCACTATTATATGTTTTTATTAATATGTAGTATAATAAAAACATTATGAAAATAACATATACCGTTGCTTTATTATCCTTTTTGGATTTTATACCTGCGTAATTTAGTTTCTCCAATTACTTCATTAGGTCACCAAATGTAAAAGCTTAATTTATTTTTCAGTTTAATTTATAATATTATAATTTTTATAGTAAATGTAAATTTTATATAATAATAAACAAAGAATTCATATATTTTTTGAATTATTATTGTTTAAAATGACACGCCTCTGGAATTGGCGTTCCCCTTACGTCTTGCACACCCCGGTAAAAATGAGTCACTGCCAATTATTTTGGTACCGGAGTATAGTATATAAAAAAGTATAAACCTCTGAAGACGCATACAACCGGTGAGAAAATTTTGAACTTTGTCGATTCTTATATCGCTGAAAAGGAGCTTAATTGGAACAAATGCATTAATATCTGCAGCGACGGCACAATAACTAGCAAATACTCTGGGTATTTGTTAAAAATATCGTTCCGGGAATCGAAGGTAGCTGCTGTGTTTTTCATAGAGAAGCATTAGCAGTAAGAAAAAATTCCACTCAGTCTTAAAAACGTTTTGGATGAAGCAGTAAAAATCTCAAATTTCATTAAGTCCAGGCCATTAAACTCGCGAATTTTTGCTGCTCTCGGTAAAGATATGGGAGCTGAGTTCACTACGCTCTTGCTACCCACAGAAGTGCGCTGACTATTTCGAGGAAAAGTTTGGTAAAGTCCATCCGAACATATTTCGTTGGACCTAATAACTGCAATAATAGTTTTACTATATTGTAAACACCCAACGAAACCTCGTTACCTATTCAATTGCCAAACCTACGTTCTTAAAGAATTTTTTGGTAAAATTACCCATATAAAACTGTCGATGAGCGTGCCAACCAGCGAAATCTACCTGGCCCTAGCTGGCATCACTGTTTAAATTACTGAAATTAAATGAAATAAGGGGTACTGCTTTGCACAGGAACGAATTTTGTAGTAAAACGTTTTAATATATTCCTAATTCAGTCTCGCTATCACTATCATCCACATATATCATAAGAGGATGTATTTCATTTTGTTGTGTGGTTATATAAGAGTCTTTAATTTTTATTAATAAATTATATATTATATTATTATAAACTGGCATTAAAAATAAATATGGGTTAATACGTCTCTGCGAAAGTGAAAGCCGAGTTTATGAGGGGTTCTATTGCAGTCATTAAGCCAAACGATATATGTTGGGAAGTACCATACGCCTCTTTAGTCTGCGAAATGAGGTATTGGTGTTTCTTAGTGACTCCTTATTTCAATTGTCACCAAGATTACCCAAAGTTAAGTAGTTACAACGTTTGGCCTATCTTGCAGATATATTTTCGAGCCTCAATGAATGCAACATTTTAGTTCAGGGACTATCTGTGACGGTACTTGCACTTTATGACAAGATTGGAGCCCAGTTTTGGGAATCCTGTATAACCAGAGGTATAACTGAGTGCTTTCCTACACTCCATGATTTTATAACAGAGTCAAGGACTCTACTTTCAGTAGAAATTACTTTAGATATAACCAAAGAAACTATAAGTTTCTTTGATATAACCAATCACCTTCAGAATTTACACGAGAAGAGATTATAAGCGGGCTTAGCAATTCATTCTCAGTAACAATCGAAAATGTACGTCAATCCCTAACCTAATTCCTAGCAGTAAAACAAATTGAACAGTTTATTGATATAGCAGCTGATGGAAACCTAAAAACTACTTTTAACTCGGCTACTATGCTAGAGTTCTGGGCCCAGCTTAGGTGTAAATACCAAGAAATTGCCAATTGTGTTGTAAAAAAACTGCTTGGACTTGGTACATATGACCCAGGCAGTCATAAAAAGGGGCCGCTTTCCGACCTCTTGGAAAAGAGCCAATGTAGCATTGATACCAAAGGCCACAGAGGACTTAACGCTGGCAGCTAGTTATAGACCCAAAAGTTTTTTATCCAGTTTAGGCAAAATTGTTGAAAAGTTAATATTCTATCGGATTAACGATTTGGTATTGAACAACAATATACTACCACCGGAGCAGTTCGGTTTTCGGACGTCTCATTGCACGGTGCGGCAAACAACAAGACTAGCAGCAAATGTCCTAAAGGCTTTTAATGACCGCTTTTCAACAGGAGCGGTCTTTTTCGATGTTTCTAAGGCTTTCGATAAAGTATGGCACGATGGACTTATAATGAAATTAATAAGATTAGGTATGCCAAATTACTTGATTAAAATCGTTGTTTCGTTTCTCGAGGACAGGTCGTTCGCGGTGTCAGAAAACACAGTGTCCAGTGTCAGGGTTGTTAGGGCCGGGGCCCCGCAGGGGTCCCCTCTTGCGCTGGTCCTGTACAATATATACACTAGCGATATCCCCAAGCACCCACAAACACAAGTTTATCTGTTTGCGGACGACATGGCAATAACCGCCACCTTAAGACAGCCTCGAATAATAATCTAACTCACGCCTGTAAAGACACATAAATCTTCTACAAAAATGGATTGATACTTCGAAGATCCGTCTAAATCACTTCAAAGCTCAGGCTATCTTTTTTTCAAAATCACGATAAAAATTACTACAGAGCATAGTCAAAGTAAACAACAAGGAAACACCATGGAAAAGCAAAGTCAAATACCTGGGACTCGTGTTTGAAAAAAAGATAGCCTTGGACGACAATGTTGACCACCGGCTAGCTTGCTGCGCACAAACTCAATTGTGTGCAATGTATCCTTTTATAAATAAGAACAGTAGAATAGATAACAGGACCAAGACAAACATTTACAAGATAAAAATTAGACCAGTACTGACATACGGTATACTGACTTGGTGTACCGTAAACCAGACAAAATTTAAAAAGTTGCAAATTTTTCAACAGAATTTTACGAATAATTACAGACGCACCAAGATACACACTTACAAGAGTAATGCACAATGACATGCACATGGACACAATACACCAGTCTTTCGATAAAATACTCACAAAATATTACTCACGGACAGACGTATCGGACAATATACTAATAACACACTCTCATACACACGCGCCCCACCAGGTAACATACAGCCTCTCCCTTGACTGGCTCCCACCCTGAAGATAATAACCAAGACACCCAAAACCTTTTGAACATTCTAAATTCAAATCCACTCTACAAGCGAGAGCATACCATGAATTAGCAAATATATAACCACTGTATATCAAGATATTCCAAAAAAAAGAACGACTAAGAAAAGGAGTAAAGAACATTGTTCAACTTGAAGAGTAAATATAAATGCTATTCAATAAAAAATAACTAATGACTAATTTGTGTGTTCTTTTTTAGTAATTATTATATTATTTTGTTCTTTTTTTAGTGATTAATATATTATTTTGTCCTATTAAGAAGCTATAAATGTAGTATGATGTTGTTGTTCTGATGATAAATTGAATATCTCATATTTTGGTGCCAAGGGGTTCCTCAGAAAAAAAATAGGGGTTTCAGGGTTCTTCACTCTACAAAGGGTTGAGAAACTAAGGGATCTAAAATGCCGTGATCAAAACCAATAAGAATTTAAAGTTAATAAAACCAATCTTTCTATTTTTAGCATTTACCATCTTTTCTTTCTTATCAATAATTATTTGGTACGCGTGTATCATTTCATATTTGATAAACTTATTTACAAAAATATGGTTTTGAATATATCTGCGGTTTTCCTGTCGTTATGCTAATAATAAGTTTATGTACTTATTTCTGTTTAATATTATACTGGACAATGACAAAACGCAGATTTAGTTTTAAGCAAATAGATAATCAGAAGTTTATCTTAAAAGTTTAGTTTTTATCGCGATATTATGTGCGATATTTTCTTCTTACAAGAGAACTAAAAATTTGGACAAAATAAATTTTAATAGACTTCAAAAAGATCCATATTTTATAAGGCATTAAGTACAGAGAGTCCTTTTCCGTAAACGAAATTTTCATAGCTCTCTCAGTTTCTGACCTATAGGGAGATTTTGACAATTTGTCATTTTTGACGCTCCCCTGTATCTCGCTTATTTGATAACTTATCAATAAGGTAAAAATGGGTCATTATAGAGTTCTTTATGTAAAATTTCGTGGCGTAGTTAGTCTTTTTCTAAAAAAAATTGTTTTTTAGTTATGACCCAAACTTGTATTTTTTTAAATGGGATACCCTATACACTGCGTCCATAAAGTCTTGCATAAATTCATTTAAAATTCAGGGGCTTACTTTTTTTAAAAACGCTCGGACACGTCAATTAGTACTTTTGTTTGCGCATTTTTTAACGTAAAATGTTTTTATACAGGGTGTCGCACGTATGAGGTATGAGGTCATCAAGGATTTTTTTTAATGGAACACCCTGTATATTATATCAATTTTGAATTCTATGATGAACACTTAACACCTCTGGAAATCACGGTTTCCGAAATATTGACGTTTGAAAATTTATTTTAAACACATTTATTGATGACCTCATACCTCATACGTGCGACACCCTGTATAAAAACATTTTACGTTAAAAAATGCGCAAACAAAAGTACTAATTGACGTGTCCGAGCGTTTTTAAAAAGTAAATACCTGAATTTTAAATGAATTTGTGCAAGACTTTATGGACGCACTGTATATTATTTTGTTGTCTAATCGCTTTTTTCAAGAGCTTCTTAAAGATAAACAGTATGTCCGCGGATGCGGTTAACAAGAGGACAAATGGACCAAAAATTGAAAGATACGAAAAAAAAGTCATTCTTGATAAAAAAAAATTTGCTTGTCGAAAAAATAGGAATTACGATGAGAAAATTGTTTCTTATTATCTCTCGAAAATGCAAAAACATATAATCAAGCAAGAGCAAACAGTCATTTTTTGGACTTTTAACGTGAAATGATAAATAAAAAACCTTGCTCCAAATTTTGTCCTAACCCTGATTCCGAACTTGATGAAGGAAATTGGAATTTATGAAATTAAAAAAAAAATTAAACATTTTTGCAAGTCCTCATTTTACTACTTTTACTAGAATATTACCTTTACATTACTAGACATTAATAAACATAAATTTACAAAGGACGAAACATATTACACAATAGTCATAGTTCAATAACCCCTCCCCCATATTCAACACACTTTTCCAATTGCTTTCTACCGTGATCAAAACTGGCCTGAATCTCTTCAACTGATAATGATTCCACTGCTCGCCTAATTTTTAGTTTTAAAATTTCGACATTACTATGCATTGGTTGCGCAAAAGTAAGATGCTTTATATGGCCCCAAAGGAAAGAATCGGCTAATGTCAGATCAGGGCTTCTTGGGGCCATAAAACTGGCCCATTTCTTCCTATCCATCCATCTCACGCCGAATTTCTTTTTCAGCCATTCTCTGACCTCTCCAGCGTAATGTGCAGGGACCCATCGTTTTGAAAATACATTGCGTTGCGATAATCCAGGGGCAGCTCTTCAAGATGATCGCAAAAGAATGTATCTAGTAATTGCAAATAGCTCGCTCTGTTACAAGTACCTTCGAAAAAATACGGCCCAATGATACCGTAATATGAAATAGCACACCACACATTGACAAGTACTGACGTCTTGCGGGAATTCTAAATTCAGGATTCTCTTTACTCCAATATCTGGCATGTTGAGAAGCAACAGTTCCGTTGGTTGAAAATGTTGATTCATCGGAAAGCATTATAAGCTTGTGAAAATTTCTATTGACGTTACAAATCTCATTTCCAATCCATAAACAAAAATCTAGCCTTTTAGCTTCATCCCCAGCCTCCAAGGTTTGGTTGAAATGAGGCTGGTAAGGGTAAAGTTTATTATCTTTTAAAACATTTTAAATGGTACATTTTTGTACCACCTCTAAATGCTTAGCCCTGTTTCTCAAGGAAAGCAATGGATTTTCATTTACAGATTGCAATATCAAAGCTGTACAGGCATCTTCCTCATTATATTGCTTCTTCTCTTTTTTAATGTCAATAACTGATCCTGTTAAATTTGCGTTAGAATTCCTCCACTACGTAGCGATAAGAGCACTGACCATTTCCATAGCATTGCGCTATAAAAACTCTTTGTTCTACGGTCAGCATTTTCGAGAATATTTATTTTGACACTGACACTAACAACTACAACAAGAGATAATAATGTACAGGTATAAAAGTCCTATTATGAAAGTAGTAAAATGCGGACTTGCAAAAATGTTTAATTTTTTTTTTATTTCATAAATTCCAATTTCCTTCAGTAAGTTCGAAATAAGGGTCAGAACTAAATTTGGAGCAAGTTTTTTATTTATCATTTCACGTTATAAGTCCAAAAAATGACTGTTTGCTCTTGTTTAACTTTATATTTTTGCATTTTTGAGAATAATAAGATCGATTTTCTTATCGTAATTCCTATTTTTTCGACAAGCAAATTTTTTTATCAAGAATGACTTTTTTTCGTATCTTTCAATTTTTGGTCCATTTGTCCTCTTGTTAACCGCATCCGCGGACATACTATATAATAGCTCATATTTATTTCTTTTAAGAAGGGAGGATTTTAACATTTTTTGTAAAATTAATCATTCATCGAATAAAAGGCTATGCCGGCAAATAAAAAACAAAATTAACAACATTATTTTTATTATACAACTTTATATTATTACATAACTTTAAACCAACAATAAAACAAATATGTCATTTTATTAAATTACAAAAATTGCTCGAATAGGGCTCCATTGTGTTCTAAACACTTTCGATACATCGTCTCGATTCTTCGCAATGTGTTAAGTAAAATAATTGACCTTCCCTGCAAAAGCCTAAAGGTGCGCGTCCACTTGGCGAAGCGTCGCGTCGCGAAGCGTGGCGAAGGGAAGCGTCCCTTAGGTATTGTCCGCACACTTAGGCGACGAGGAGCGTAGCGAAGTGTGCGTATAGTAAACAAACACGCCGTACAGTTGGGTTACGATCAACAACGATAGGCAACGAATAACAAATAAGTCGGATCTTCTGTTCCCTTCGCACCGCTCTTTAGCGCGGCGCGAAGCGTCGCGTCGCGTTAAGGTGCGCGACCACTTGGGCGAAGCATCGCGTCGCGAAGAGAAGCGTCGCTTAGGTAAAACGGAAGGGAAATCCATTCTGCCGCTGATAAGAAGAAAAAATTTACCCCTACCGGGGGCGAGTATTGGCCGGTGGAGGGGTTGGAAGAGGTCGGCCTCGTTATCTAACACCAGCACCGTGCTCAGCATTCTCGAAAACGGAAGGGAAATCCATTTTACCGCTGATAAGAAAAAAAAGAAATTCACCCCTTTCGGGGGGCCAGTATTGGCCGTTGAAGGGGTTGGAACCGATAATTAACATCAGCACCGTGCTCAGCATCCTCGAAAACGGGGGGAAAGTATTTTTTTCGGCAGGGAAACCTCTTGAAGCCCGTTTAACTCCTCTTGGGGGTGGCTTTTTTGCCGTTTTGGGGGGTTGCGCAACCCCAAGAGAAATTCTAACGCCGCCATCGTGTTCAGCATTCTCGAAAGGAGGTACTCTTGTTCCGGCTTAAAATATTTCCATGTTCGTCCGACTCACACACGGCACTACGCGTCGACTCACGCTTTGCCACGCTTTGCGCCTCGCAAGTGGGCGAGTATACATTTACTTTACTTACATGTAACTTTCTCATGCGGAAAAAATACGCTTCGCGACGCGACGCGCCGCTTCGTCCGTGTGAGCAGGCATCTTTAAGGTTTGATTTCGCATTACATCTAGGTGCCTATTTCCGGTTAAAGTTCTAAAATAAAGCATGGCACGCTAAATCCAAATCGACCATGACGTTCTCCTGGAAATATTACGTGTGGGTTCTCTTGGGACCAGTACCTACCTTGAATTGTTTCGGTTTAAGATGCCAGAACTCGCAAAATAAGCCTCATCGGACCATACCACGCTTCTTTCAAAATTTGGGGTTTTCTGCAACATTTGTAGGTACCAGTTTCAAGAAACTATCCTACGTTCTGCGTCACCGGGATGCAAATGTTAGACGAGATGGTATTTGTATGGTTTAAATTTATATTTTTTTTGTATTAACTGCGTTCTTGACTTTTCATCATACAGTTCTCTGCTTGATATGGATGTTTGTACCGTGACAGAGTCCAAAATATTTATTTCTTCTTCTTCCCTGTTTTCCCTGTTGTAAAAATTAGGCCTTGGTTTTTTAGAAGATCCGTGCTCAATGAGGTTGGCTTGGATTTGTTAAAATTTTCTTTTATCAGGTTGTTGTCTGTCTGGATATCTACGAAACATTTAAATATGTAACAAAAAGCTAATAATAGATAACTATAGTAATTCAAACATTTTTATTTTAATATTAATGGTACCTAACAAATGATTTCAAAACTTACCTATTAAAATATAGCTCCGAGGCTGCGTTCGCAACTTCATTAGCTTGGATAAAACAAACATACATATCGTATTTTTCATAATTTTCATATTTATTATTTTGTGCCATATTAAACGATTTCTCACAGAAATAGAAAATGAACTTACAAAATCAAACAAATACCAGTAATATTTGACAACAATCAGTAATGGCGCATTTACAGAATTTGGTTATCTGTCATAAAAAATTATTAATTTTACAATAAATGTATGTATGTTATCCATTTTTAAAAGAAATAAATGTAGACTATTATATATTTTGGAAAATCTCCTAAAAAGAGAAATAAAACAAAGAAATAATATATAGGGTGTCCCATTGAAGAAAACACAAGTTTGGGTCATAACTCAAAACTAATACTTTTTAGAAAAGCTTACTAGATCACTGAATTCCACACAAAAAACTCTATAATAACCCATTTTTACCTTATTGATAAGTAATCAAATAATCGAGATACAGGAGATCGTCAAAAATGACTAATTATCAACATCGCCCTGTATGTCAGAAACTGAGAGGGCTATGAATATTTCGTTCGTGGCAATGAAAATTTTATAAAATAATAGAACAGTAGGCCGTAAACCCCACCTCTCTATCTTTTATAATAACGAAGATGGAATATGAAAACACTCGAAAATATACAAAGTTAAAAATTTAAAAGGCAGAAAATAAACAACGGTAATTTACGTAACAAGTTCCGAAAGTAATATTTTACGAGATGAGTAGGAACTTAGCCGTAGGCGAATCCTGGAATCCTGCGAGTCCCGTAAAATTGGATCGTGTTACGTACAATATTTTTTCTGTAGCCGTTTTGTATGTTAAAAAGGGTATCGATAGATAATAACGTATGAGCTTTATATAGACAATTACATATACGATAATTAATAAATTATAGACCAATTCATACCTCTCTCTCTTGACCTTACCGGCAATAATGCATAAGTAGCCTTTAGCAGATTTAATAATCTCATGTGGAATCATTTCAGCCTCACTTTCGCTACTGATTTCCATTTTTTGGATTTGAAAACCGACAAAAACACACACCAATGTTACATGACAAGCGCTGTCATAATAAAATACAAAATTTATGTTATTGCCAAAGCCGCCTACATAGATACCCAAATCGTCCGACAGTAACAATAATCGTCCCGAATGTAAAGAAATCGTTTCGAAAGTGAAAAAAATCGTCCCGAAAATAGCTACTTTCGGTACCATTTGTGTTAAGTGGTACTTAACTCTGCTACTCGATTTAATAAATCATACCGAATATTTTATTTTCGAGACGGCTACAGAAAAAACACATTAATTATTAATAATTAGAAGTCAGCTTTTAAGTACGTTGACTTCTAGTTATTAGTCTTTTGCTTACCTCAACTGCAGTAAGAGGATTGCCATCCAAGTACGTTTTATTAACGACATTAAAATATTGGAAGGACACTGGATCTAAAACTCGTAACTGGTTATAGTCTAAACGCAAGGTATCCAGGTTCAGCTAAAAATAAAGTAATGTTACAAGGTTAGAGAGTCAAGTTCAACTTTTTTATGCTGCAAGATAACTGCGTGGTAGATATTATACAGTGTGTGTATAAAGTCTGGAAACGGCTTAATAACATCACAATTTATTGGCCGATTTAAACCAAATTTGGTACAGTTGTGTAAGAGGATCTGACGCACCGAATGACGATATAGGCGTTGTTGCCAGCTTTTAGTTTGTCTGGAATTCGAACGAATTTTATGTTTTTAAATATAACACCCTGTATATTTTTTCATTTCATAGTTTTTACTTTAAATTTGTTACACTTTTGATATAACATACTTTGTTCTTAATATCAGTAGTTTTCGAAATAACAGTACAATTTAGAAAAAATATATTTTTTATATTAAATGTTTAAACTGCTTCCCTGTACAGCTTGACAGTGTGCTTATTGAAAATAAAATTTTTTAATTGTGTTGTAAATCATTTCTGGCGTTATTAATTCAAATTGGTCCAAAATTCGACGCTGCAAATCGGCCAAATCTTGAGGCTTTGTGGTATAAACTCTGTTCTTCAAGTGTCCCCATGAAAAATAGTCGTTTGGCGACAAATCAGGGGACCTAGGTGGCCATTCGATTGTACCCCCTCTATCGAGGTACCTAGTGTTGTTCAAAAATTCGCTCACGTTTCAGCCAAAATGGGGAGGAGCTCCGTCCTGTTGGAAGAATATACTTGCATAATTTGGACCCATCACATTTCGTATAGTAGGCACTATTTGCATTTCCAAGAGCTCAAGGTAAAGTTGTGATGTAAAATTTCTATTAATAAAAAATGGACCGATCTTGTGGTTACCCAGAAGCTCAGCCCACACATTCAATTTTTCAGGGCGTTGTGTATGACCTTCTCTCATCCAGTGGGGATTTTCATTTGCCCAAAACCTACAGTTGTGTCTATTGACTTTACCATTTAACATAAATGTTGCTTCGTCCGAAAATACTACAAATTTAATAAACTGGTTATTTTGGTCAAACCTTGACATCATAATATCACAAAATTCAATTCTTCGCTCATAATAATCTTCTGATAACTCTTAAACTACGTGTATTTTGAAAGGGTGATATTTATGTTTTATTAAAACATTATGGACGGATTTGAAGCAGACGTCACTTATTTGAGAAATTTTTCTTAATGAAGAAACAGTGGTTTTAACAACATGTTGTAAAATTTCAAAACTTTTCTCTTCATATACTATTGCTGGTCGTCCTGATCGTCGTCTATCTCTACAATCTCGAAGCGGCGGACAGTTTTTAGAACAGTCACTTTTGAAATTGGATTTCGGTTTGGAAATGCGTCATTAAATACATTTTTAACCTCTTCGTAAGATCAGACCCTGTCGCCATATCCTCTCATCATAAGAATTGTAATTCTTTCACTTTCAGTTAAAGACATTTTTGCATGTAAAAATGACAGCTTTTATGACTTTACATCAAAACTGAACTGGTGATTTATTTATTAATAAATAAAACAAAATTTGTTGATATTTTCAAAACAGGTCGTCATTTCAAAAACTACTGATATTAGGAACAAAGTATGTTATACCAAAAGTATAACAAATTTAAAGCAAAAACTATAAATGAAAAAATATAAAATTCGTTCGAATTCCACATAAACTAAAAAGCTGGCAACAACGCCAATATCGTCATTCGGTGCGTCAGATCCTCTTACACAACTGTGTCAAATTTGGTTTAAATCGGCCAATAAATTATGATGTTATTAAGCCGTTTCCAAGCTTTATATCCACTGTATGCAGACCCGCGCCGACCTGGTGTGCGTCACACAAGGGCGGCCATGGAACCATAATTGACAAACACAGAACACACAAACTTAAATGCGATTTTCAACCCACCTATTCAAGATGAAATATATAGATAAATCATAAATCATCAGGTAATAATATGGTCAAGTCGGCATTAAATTTTTATACCTTCATCTGATGAAAAATTATTTTTAGCTTTAAAAGTGGCGCGCCTGACGGGCACTGACTTTGATACTTTTGGAGAAAAAATGGTACGCCAAGGATTTTTACCGAAAAAAACAATATTTTTGAATTCACCGCTAAATTTGAAACATGAGAGCTTCCCTGAGTTGTTTTCCTGCGATGCGCCGTTTTTAAGTAACTTGTTGGCATCTGTGTGTAATGAATAACTCACAACATACAACATGAACATAATATTACAACTAACATGGAGCGATTATTACAAAAATTGTTGAAATTGGCCCCCTTTACGTAATATGCATTCTTTCACCCTACGTCCCATGGAATTGCGCACTCGTTGAAATATCCCCGGAATATTTCTTATTCTGTCACATACTGCGACTATTATTCCTATTAATTCCTCTATAATGTTAATGAGACTTGTATAGATTGGCGTCTTAAGATTGTCCCACAAAACGAAATCTAAGCTGTTAAGGTCGAAGGACCTTGGTGGCCATTTTTGAGGCCCACCGCGGCCAATCCAACGATTTGGATAAACAGTTTGTTAATAATTAAATTGCGAACCACTACACTTAAATATGGTGGTGCACCATTGTGCATGTACCACATGTGGTTTCTTATTGCTATTGGAACATCCTCAAGTAGTAAAGGCAGTTGTCCTTGAAGTGTGGTAAGATTGTCCCTCAAGTCGTATTGGCAAGAATAATGGGCCAATAAAGTGGTTGCTAATAATTCCTGCTCATACGTTAACCGAAAAATGGTGTTGGAAATGGGGTTCAGTTACGACATAGGGATTTTCTTCCGCCCATAATTGTTGCGGAAATTCTGAAAGGAATTCGTCCGTGAACAGAATGTGGGTTCGAAATTGTAGATTTTGTGCAGTATTATGAAGATACCACTGACAGAAGGTCACACACAATCGAAAATATATCTGGGAAGTAATGCCTGTACTCCTTAAATATGATACGAATATAATAAGAATCTTTCTCGCACTCATTTCAGGATGTTCTTTGACTTCGTGCAGCACCGCAGTTTTGGGTGTTCTCACACGTAGAGGTTCACCTTTAGATGTACCTCTTCGGGCACTACCAGTTTCAATAAGATGACAATAAGTCTTAAAAACGGTTCGGCTATCTGGCAAAGTACGATTGGGATTGGGATTGTAAATCATTTCTGGCGTTATTAATTCAAATTGGTCCAAAATTCGACGCTGCAAATCGGCCAAATCTTGAGGTTTTGTGGTATAAACTTTGTTCTTCAATTGTCCCCATGAAAATTAGTCGTTAGGCGACAAATCAGAGGACCTAGGTGGCCACTCGATTGTACCGCCTCTACCGATCCACCTATTCGGAAAAGTGTTGTTCAAAAATTCGATAAGGTGATAAATACGTCTGACTTGCTCTCTATTACCGTCGGCGAAGCCATACACGTAATGCATTTCCGCCATTTCTGTATTTAAATAATTTACTATTTTTAACAAAATGGCAAAAATAAGATGAAATAAATAATTCAAAATTAGTGCAGGCGCCAGAGGTAGTTGAGTATGCAAAATGTGAGGACCGGCAACTATGCTCAAATTCTTTTACCTGAGACACCAAACAAAATAAAAAAAAAACATGTTGCCAGCAGCTGTGTTGGTCCCTTCCCCCCCCCCACCCCCCTTCCCCCTTCTCACCGCTCAGCGCGTAGAGGCATCGTAGCGCTTGGAATAGTCAGTAGAAAATAATTCTTAGTGCGTATCGGTTCATTTTTTCGTAAATATAACAAGGCGAAAACTAAACGAAATTTTGTGTTTGTTTTGTGATAAAACGGATAATTTAGTGGATAAACCAAAACCACAATCGTTTATAAATATTCAAAGCGCAGCAGA
Source organism: Polydrusus tereticollis (assembly GCA_963920685.1). Taxonomy (NCBI): domain Eukaryota; kingdom Metazoa; phylum Arthropoda; class Insecta; order Coleoptera; family Curculionidae; genus Polydrusus; species Polydrusus tereticollis. The sequence continues at coordinate 83,770,582 of OY987329.1, read as the reverse complement.
TCGGAGAAAAGATAACATTAGTGAAAAAATAAATTATAGTACAGACTTTACTGAACACAATTGTTCATGGCATCGAACTTGTATGGCAAGTTACATTAGCGAAAAAAAATAAGGCGTCGAGAAATAACATTATTTAAGCAGGAGAATGTCTCTATTTTCTACCTCCTCTGCGGATGCAAGTGTTTCAGGTACTCAACATAAAGATTTAAAATGTCTTATTTGTGGTAAACAAACAAAAAATAAAAATACCTTCAGAAGTTGTGCATGATTTGAAGAGAGGAATACTGTCCGTCAAGCGAACGGAAGGTAAATTTAATGCAGTGAGCCCCGACTTAGCGTTAGAGCAGTCTCAGAACCGATCTTCAGCAGTGACTCGAGGTTTGATTGGCATTACTAAAAATGAAGAAGCTATGCACAGATGGCTTCGTCTTTATTCGTTTAAAAACAGCATTCACGAGGCTCTTTCGTCATATCTCGGAATGCAAGGAGACTCTACCAGTGACATTAATTATCACAATGAATGGACCCAATCCAGGATCAATAAAGACGAAAAAGGTATTCAAAATATCATAAAGTATATCAATGCTTACTTACGAATCTTACGAAATTTTGAATTACTGCAAGTACCTTTTTGACGCAGAAGGATTTTACAGGAAATCTCCAAAATCGGAACTCGCTCTTCAAATTGAAAACAATTATAAGTGTGGTGCAAACAGGCGGCAGGACGTTTTAAATTTACATCTTCCAAAAGCTTATATTGTTGATGGTATGGCACTTGTTCATCGAATCCAATTAAAAAATTTCAGCACCTTTGGCAATTTTGCTGAGGCATTCTTCAAAATAATCCATAATCTTTTCTTGCAGCGAAATGTAAAACGAATAGATATTGTATTTGACAGAAATGATGATATTTCGATAAAATACTTGGAGTCAACTTTACGGAGTAAAGGTCAAATGATAAGAAATTTTATAATTTCAAATGATCACACAAAAATTCTAGCTAATTGTAAAAATTTCTTTTCAAGCAAAGAAAATAAGTTACAGCCCGTTCGATTTCTCTGTACTGCTGCTCCTAGATATGCACAAGTAAAAGAAGATTGTGAGTTATATATTTGTGGATGATTTGATGATCCAACAAAATGTTTTAAATTACAAGACTCTTCATTTTCTGAAGTACGTGACTTAAATTCGAACCATTTAGAAGCCGATTCAATGATGTTTTGTAAGATATTTCACGCAGTAAAAATCCAATCTGCCCCTATCATAATCCTTAGCGCTGATACAGATGTTTTCATCCTGGGAATTTTTTTCTGGAATAAGCTAGCACATCTAGGTTGTTTAGGTGTATGGTTCGACGGTTCTTATAAGAAGAGATACATTTCAGGATATCATTTGGCTGCTCAATCCCTTGGAGAAAACATTTGCCGTATTTTGCCAGCATTATACTCTCTAAGTGGTTGCGATTCGACTAGCAGATTGGGATCGAAAAATAATGCTTTAAAAGCTGCATCGTTGGATTTCGTACAAAAAGCTCTAAGGCATTTAGGAAATCCATACCTAAGTGGCGAACAGTTACCAGAATTAGAAACCGTTTGCGCTTATCTTTTCTCTAAGAAAAGTTAACTGCTCATGAATTTCAGTATAAATTAATTTTTCAAAATATCGGCTTCGGCTAAAATTTATTAAAAGTAATTTGCACATCAGATGCTTTACATTTACATTTGTTAAGAGCTTCCATGCAAACATATTTATGGATAAATGCTGACCAAACACTACTACGGCCTGTTGATTACACCTTATTAGGGTATGAAAATAAAATGGTAAATTGTTCCCACGGCAACTGATAAAGCGCCCATTCCAGAATTGTTGATGCAGCCCTGTAAATGCACATCAAATTATCTAACGAAGGCTTGTTTTTGCAAAAAATTACAACTAGATTGTATTTCGTTGTGCAAATGTATCAATAATGATTGTCAAAATAAATAGGATTGATTATTTGTATTTTTTTTGGTGACTTATGTTCAAATTTGCTTTTTCGCATTAAATAATTTTTTTATCGACAATTCTTGTTTTTACTTTCAACTTTTTTATTTCTTTTTTTCAATTGACTAGCTATAACAATCTTTAATCATAAGAACCAATTGGATATTGTCACTAAAACAATTAATAAAATGGTTCCAAAGCATTTGGTCAGTCCATTTACTTGATATCTAAGCGGATGGGGGTGTAAAAAATAAATGAACTAATAATCTCTCTGGCAACATCCAGAATCATAATCTACAAGCTTTTCCGAGTACAAAACCATGCATAGAATGCGGTCCTCATATTTTGCACACTCAATTCCATCCAGCGCCCGCACTAAATGCACAGACTGACATATTCCATGGCAACTGGATTTATTGCAAAATTATATTCTTCAATAATTAGATTAATTTTCTCGAACAATACAACGGTTTATATTTTTTCACGCACAACTCAAGGGAGCTTTCATGTTTTAACTTAAAGGATGAACCCAAAAATATTTTTTATTTGGGAAAAAATCATTGGCGTACAATTATTTTAAATTAAAAAACACAAACTTAAAATAAGTTTGTGTATAGAGTTGTCCCTTATCCTTTCCGTCAGACTCAATCCTTGGACGCGTTTCGCCGTTTACGGCTCCTCAGCAAGGCTCCGGGTCTGACGAAAAGGTAAGGGACCTCAAAGTGCTTTAACACAGAAATGCAAGTTGACGAATAAGAGTTACAGCACGTGGCTACATCTCGTGGCAACCACACGTATCAACCCAACCAGGACAGCAAGAATCCATATAGGTTCAAACGCTGGCAAGACGGCCCATTGCGGGCAAACTACGTTGGGTGTCGCTCGAAGCCAGTGTGTCGGTTCAGCCTACCGAAAGCATGTTTAAATTAAAAAACACAAACTTAAAATAAGTTTGTGTATAGAGTTGTCCCTTATCCTTTCCGTCAGACTCAATCCTTGGACGCGTTTCGCCGTTTACGGCTCCTCAGCAAGGCTCCGGGTCTGACGAAAAGGTAAGGGACCTCAAAGTGCTTTAACACAGAAATGCAAGTTGACGAATAAGAGTTACAGCTCGTATCAACCCAACCAGGACAGCGAGAATCCATATAGGTTCAAACGCTGGCAAGGCGGCCCATTGCGTAAACGGCGAAACGCGTCCAAGGATTCTCGCTGTCCTGGTTGGGTTGATACGTGTGGTTGCCACGAGATGTAGCCACGTGCTGTAACTCTTATTCGTACAATTATTTTCCTCAAAAATATCAAACTCACTGTTAAAACTGAAAATTATATTTGTATTGTAAAATATTCACCTTTATTAATTGTTGCTACGTACTAAATATCACTGAAATATCTCAAGTAGTTTGGAAAATATTAATTAATTTCCATTTATTTCCTAAAATTTTAACACTCTGTATTTTCGTACCGGAACATTTTTGGACCATAGTTTATAAAGCAAACTATTATTAGTTTTTCATGTAAATTCAATACCCTTAAATATTCCCATGAAATATAAATATGAAATATTAGATGAAAATGATGAAGAAATTTTGAAAAACTCCGAAGACGTTCATTTAAAACTTGAAGATGTATCGCGTAAAGAGTGAGATATCAATGACTAGATTTATGTGATGAGGTCAAGACGTTAAAATGGCATTTAAAACCAGAGTCATTGTCTAAGCCTCAATCAGTTTTACAGTAAACAGGGTGTCCGGGAAAATGTGGGAGATCTATCTCTCTGATTCAGAACATGAAGAAACAAGATGACAAGTTCCTACAAAACTTTTTCTTGCAGGCCCTTCCTACGGAGATATGTGACCCTGAAGGACGCCGCTGAAAATCGGTTTTTCTTGAATAACTTTCAAATGACATAATAAAATTTAATAAAAATTTAATGTCATGGACTATAGTAAAGACCTTTGAAAATAGTGTCCTTGAAACATATTTAGCTTTATTAGTTAACCAGGGGCGAACTAAGCCTTACAACTTAATGCTTAAATTCTTAACATCCTGCAGTGGCGTATATAAGGGGGGGTTTAGGGGGTCCGGACCCCCCCCTTCCATTGATGCCCCACGCTAATTTTAAGTGAACTTTTAAAATAATAATAAACTTGTATGCAATGGCAACCTTTCTTCTATTCAAGAGAATCTATCCGAGTGAATACGAGATTTGGCACAATCACTGAAAATCTGTAGCGCAAAAACCTGCCACTGCAATAGAAGTTATCGATCAGTGCGATGAACAGTTTTTTCCTTTGACAAAGAAACTCCTTATAATTTTTGCTACACTTCCAGTATCCACTGCGACCCCTGAAAGATGTTTCTCTACTCTGAGGAGGTTAAAAACTTACCTTAGAAATAAAACAGGAGATGAAAGACTGACTGGCCTTGCTCTAATGAGCACTCATCGTGATCTGGCAGTGCACATAAATTCCGAAGAAATTATAGATAAGTTAGCAATAAGACGTAAAAGATTTAATTTAATAATAAATGTAAATTAATGTTCCCATTTTGATTATATTAGCTTTTAACTTAAAGTCAAACTGAATGCCAAAGTCGATGCCAAACCTAATTATAATCTTTGATTCAAATATAAAACAAATAATACTGTAGATTCAGCTTTTGATTAAACCATCACCATGTCAATTCAGCTCCGACTCCAATAACTGCTCAAAAGTAGAAATTATCTGAAAGATAGGTAAAAATATTAAACCTCCTCCTAAACGCACCGGGTTGTTTTTGTAATTTTCTTGAGGATTTTGTGTTGTGTTTTCTACTATTCCCACTTCAAAACTAAGTACCTTGATTCAAAAAAAGGCGTGGCACCCAAAAAATTTTCGCCTGCGGCGCACTTTTTTTTTGCGCCTTCGGCGCTGTTTTCTTTTATCAGCGCCTGACAGTGTCGAACCCCCCCCCTTGCGGAAGCTATAGCTACGCCGTTGACATCCTGTGTGATAAAGACTTAGAAAAAATAAATCTGTGCAGTTTACACCTTAGACTAAAATAAGGTACTCTTGTTTAGGTTAGTTCATTTTAAGTTGTTTATTCCGAAAAAAATACAAAAATTCAAAAAAATGCAGTGCTGTAATAGGAGGAACCTTAACGAAAATATTGAAAAACTTCATAAGAGGGTTCAACATGGGCTCCGTGAAGTCTGAGTCACGGGCACGACGAATTGAGGACCACCATACCCGCCACAATAACCCAGCCTTGGTCCTTATCACATTACAACGAAACGTGATTCTCTGTAGAAGTTCCTCCCTAGTGCCGACCGGAGTTCGACGTTCCCACAGGTAAAAATCCAACGGCGTTAGGTCGGGAGATCGAGGAGGCCAAACAATAGGTCCCCCTCTACGTATTCAACGGTTTGGATAGACATTATTCAGGTGCTCCCGCACAATAACGCTGAAATGAGGTGGTGCCTCATCGTACATGAAGTAGATGTTTCGGCGGATTTCAAGTGGTAAGTGCTCTATTAAATTCTGATAAGCGTTTCGGAGGAACTCCGAATTAAATTCTCCCTTCAAACGTTCCAGCAATACGAATGGTTCAATCAAAAAATTCCCAATAGTTCCTACCAAGATATTAATTGATTGAAACTGATCTTGATGATGCGAAACAATGCATGAGGATTTTTATCAGCCCATACATGTGTGTTGTGTAAATTACCATTTTTGGTAAACCTTGCTTCATCCGTGAAAATAATAATGCTAATGAAGTTTACATTATTTCGTTGCTGAGCCAATAGCCAGCTTGCAAACTGCATTCTACGAGGAGAATCTTCAGGAATCAGTTCATGTACTTTTTGCAAATGATATGGATATAACAGCTGTTCTTGAAGAACTTTATGGACTGTTGTTTTCGATTAATTAAACTGTGCTGATAATTTTCGAGTGCTCGTTGATGGAGTGTCATCTACAATATTTAAAATATCTTCCTTTAAATGCGGCATATTCACGGTTCTTCTCAGATCAGCATCAGTACTATTTTTTCCAAACTTTCCTAAAATTATGAAGAAAGTCAGTATAGTTGTAGAGCTTAGTCTGCCCCTGGTAAACTAAAAAAGCTAAATATGTTTGAAGCGCACTATTTTAAGAGGTCTTTACTAGTGTCCATCTCATTAAGTTTTTATTTAATTATATTAGGTACTTTAAAAGTTATTCAAGATAAACCGGTTTCCAGCGGCGTCCTTTAGGGGCACATATCTCCGTAGGGTGGGCCTGTAAGAAAAAATTGTATAGAAACTTGTCATCTTGTTTTTTCATATTATATCTGAATCCGAGAGATTTTCCACATTTTCCCGGACACCCTGTTTGTTTGCAAACCAACTTCTTGCTACATTTTCAAATATTTCTGTAGCTTTAGCAATATTATAAACATAACTTGTATCTGTTGCTTCTGGAGAGAGAACTTTTTCTAAATTAAAAAATATATTTACGATCCACTATGTTACAAGATTGATTAAATGAGCCATAATTGCCGTAGAAAGTGAAATATTCGACAGTATAAATATTAAACAGACTATCTGAATTTGCAGAAAAAAAGCAAGAAAAATTAAATTTTTGTAAAAACATGTTGTTCAATATGGCTGTTATAATTTTTGCAATTTAATTTTTCTACAAAGTTTTGGGTTTTGAAAGATTTGTGTTCTTGTTTGTTCAATTAAAGAAAAAAATCCTGTATTTTTTTGTTTTGTTTTGGGGGTCGCCAATATCATAAGAGTGGCTATATTTCTTTGCGCGGCCCTAATTATATGTTTCATGTCCTTACTTAATAACGACTGACTAAATACCCGAACTGATCATAACATGATGAGTTGTCCTATTGACCACGGTTAGATTTTTTCCAGGTTCGCTATATTGACGCCGAAACCTTTTAAATTGAATTTGCAGAGATGGCTGAGGCCCTCTGCCGTCTGAGCAAGAGCCGCTGGTTCATCAAAGAAACATATTATTTAACAACGTGCAGCACCATAAAGAAACTCTGTTTAGAAACTTGACAAACCTGAAAATTGATATTAATGTTTACGCCGGGTTCGACTGCAAGGGTCATTTTGGTAATTCTGTTGTAACTTAAATCCAGCGTTTTTAATGTTCTTAAGGGTTGGAGAGCTTGGTAAGGAATGGCTGACAATTGGTTGTCGCCCAATAGTAAATGTGCTAGTTTACCCATTCCATCTCGAAATACCTAAAATATATTTAGAATAAAATCAACGGCATTGTAAAATTAAAACTAAATATTTTTACGAAATAAATATCTTTACATATTGGCAGTTACAGAAAAAAATATGTAAGTTTTGCAAGAAAATTTAATATCAATATTTTCATATTATTATATCAATGTTTTGTAGCAATGTCCAATAATTGGCACGTAATAGGGTGAATGTAAAGCCAATTTTTACAAGCCTTATTTGTGGGTAGTAGTATTTTACAACTGCATTGTTAAAAATCTCAGAAGGGGATATTTCTAAAAGTCGAAATTATTCAAAGCATAATTATTTTGAATTTGGTATAATATATTTTTTTTGTATCTTACTGAGGGGTCAACATCTCGAAGATTATTTCCTCTTAGGTCAATTGTATTCAACATCGGAAGGCCAGTAAACGCGTCAACGGGAATTTGGTTTATGGAGTTTTCAGCCAAAATTAAAACTTCCAGAGAATTATCTAAGCCTCTCCAGTTTTCAGGAGAAATTTTGTTTATATCATTTCCTAAACATAATAGAAAGATTAAGATGGGAAATGCACTTTATTATAAAAATTATTTATATTATTGCACATAGACTTTTACATACTTCAAAATTCCAAAGATTACCTGTGAGATCGAGAAGTCTTAACTTTTGCAAATATCTTAAAGCTCTATTAGGAACTTTTGTGAGCTGACAGTGACTTAGTTCCAATTCCCAGAGATATCGTTCTAAGCCCAAGAAAGCCCCATCAGGAACCAATATAAGTGGATTGTGGCTAATCTCTATTTTATATAACCCTAAAACATATCCATAAAATTATTCGTGTACAAACAGAGACAAAGTTTCTGGAAAAGTAAGAAAATAAAAATTTGCAATTTTGTAGGGAGCTTAAATTTAAAACAAATTCTGTCTTTGCTTACAGAAATAACAAACTTTTATAAATTAAGGAAAAAAAGCAACGTAGTTTCTACCGAGCTGGAAAAGCAGTCAAACTCATCATTTTCTATTCGCATTACTTCAAAAAGCTTTTTCCAACTTTTATTTAATTTGCTATTGATAAGCATAGAGCCACCAATTTGTAAGTGTATCTCACGCTAGGGAGTTGAAGCTTAGTGACCTACACATTCAAAAAAGAAATAATTTCATTATTTTTGTTATTACGCAATAAAATAGTTTAAAAGTTAAATAGCGCGAAAATCAACTGCCCAGAAGTTTATAATGGTAATTTTGAAATACTTCTAAAGTAATAGAAGATATAATGATATTTAATTTTTTTCACGAGTCTAGTGTCTTAGTCTTTACACAAAAACAAGAAAAATTATACGAGTAGAATAAGTTTTTTTTTCAGTTTACACTTTTCGCGGATGACACCACTCTTCTGTGGCATTCAAGCAGTGATAAACTCTTGAAGACTATCATAAATCAAGATCTTCAAAAAATTTAAACTTGGTGCGACTCTAATTCTCTTTGCTTGAATGTTAAGAAAACTAATATTTTGACTTTTGGCTTTGACTATAATGATCTTGTTTTGGATAACAAACAAATTGAAAGTAAAGCAACCATAAAATTTCTTGGGCTATTTATAGACTCCAATCTTAAATTCGAGAAACATGTCATTGAATTAAATAAGAAGTTAGCATCGGGTTGCTTTGATATTAGAGTGGTGTCACAAGAACTCGGTTGTTCAGCGGCAAAGATGGTATACCACTCGCTGCTTGAGTCCCTTATGAGATATGGTATTGCATTTTGGGCGTTCTGCAATCAACAGCTTTTAAATTCTGTTTTCGTTATTCAGAAGAGAGCGCTTAGGTATATGAGTGCGGTAAAATATCGGGACCATTGTCGGCCATTATTTAGAGAGTTTGGTATTTTAACGGTGGACTTTATTATAATGTTTTTTGAATTTAAGCTATTTTTTTTAAACTATTTTAAATTGTTGTTTGGTCCATTTTTTATGTTTGTTTTTATTTTTTTAAACTTTCTGATATCTATTTTTTCTAAATTGTATTTTGTCTATTTATGATTATTTACCTTCTGACATCGTCTTAGATCGTAGGATAAATTTAGCATTAGTTTTTTTGTCTACAATATGTAATGTATTCTTGACAATAAAGCATGTTAAATAAATATGTATTTTAATTTTTATCTTATTTCATTTATTTATATCTTTATTTTCACGTTGGTCCAAAATTTGAACAGGTGTCATTTTACAGAGGTGTAAGTTGTATGCATGACGGTGCACCCTCATTTTAGCAATTTAGTTTGTCAGCACTTATCAAATACTTTTGGTAAACGATGGATAGGTCGAGGTGGGCCTATTTTATGGCCACCGACGGCGCGCGGCGCCCGACATAATTTAATTGGATTTATTTTTATGAACCTGAACTAACTTGAAAGAGGCTTCGTCGCCCGTTCACACCAGGAAAGATCTGGTAGAAAGAATAACACACTATTTTAATGAAATTCGAGGCAATCTTGAAATGTTGTTTCAAATAGAACGCCCATTTTAAAAATCTGCTGAAGTAAACAAGAAGAAGCTAATCTTTCACATTTTTAACATTCTTGCGTTTAATGATTTCCGAAATATCAACCCTTTCAATGGTTCCTTTATGCGGCACATTTCTATTGAGAAATGTATCAGAATAAATTATTCTTTCATCCACACAATTGCCGAGTGCTTGTCCAAGAGTTAGATGCATGTGAGCATTAATGAGATGTAATTATTACAAATTTTATTATTTTAATGCGAATCATTAGTTACTGTGTTTAAATACCTTATGTTCATAAACTTGATTATTAAATAAATTTTTAAAGTCAATGCTTCATGTTATACAAAAAAATTATTTTCTTCGAAAACGACTAATTTTATCGAAACACATGTAGAGTGCCTTTTTTAAAGAGAAATAACCAGAGTATTTAAAAAAAATCAGTTTCTAACTCTGTAAAATGACACCTGTAAAAGTTTACACATACCGCGGCCCGCTGTCGATATTTATGCGGCCCGCTAACGAATTTTAAAAGTATTCTACTCGCCGCGCTTCAGTCTAAGCATATTGTTACGAGACTAGAAATCTGTCGCATCAACTAGATTACTTTAAGATTCGCGAAACACGTCGGTAGTATCGTCGTTCGAACTTGGCTTCTACCTACGTAACAATATAATAACAATTTTGATATGGATAAACCAGGCCCAGTAAAAACGTAGTCGTAAGTTTGAAGATGAAAATCGACAGTTTAAAGATATTTGAATCGAAAAATACTTTTTTATTTCTGCTCATAACAAAATTGTCTGTTTAATATGCAAGAGTAGTGTTTCTATTCCGGAGGAATATAATGTGAACAGGCACTATGAAACCCAGCATCCTACTTTTACCAAATTAACTGGCGAAAATCGAACGCAAAGAATTTCCACTTTACAACGGGAACTAATAGGCCAGCAAGCTATGTTTACAAGTCCAATTCAAGATGCTGAAACAGCTACTGAAGTTAGCTTTGAAATATCTCGAATAATAGCGAAAACTTGTCGGCCTTTTAAAGATGGTGAGTTTGTTAAGCAATGTTTAGATATCGCCGCAAAAAAAATTTGTCAGGAAAATGTAAAGAAGTTTGAAAAAATTCAGTTAAATCGGATGACTGTTCAAAGAAGAATTACCGCATTAACAGCTAATATAGAAGAGCAATTAGTTACGAAATCGAGAAGTTTTGAGTATTTTTCTATAGCACTCGACGAATCTACAGATATAAGTTCCACTGCTTAACTCTTAATATTTTTAAGAGGTATAACGCAAAATTTTGACGTGAGTGAAAAACTGATTGGTACGAGTTCTTTGACAAGTCAAACCAAGTGGAGTGACATGCTGAAAGCTCTTCTGGAAAAATGTTCTATAATGGATTTGGATTTAACGAAAATATCTGGAATTACGACTGACGGAGCACCTTCAATGGTTGGAAGTACATCTGGGATAGTAACTATGTTAAAAAAATATTTACAAACTAAAAACATAAATAAAATAAAATACCAAGGAATTAATGCAGTTTCATTGCATTATACATCAAGAAGCCCTCTGTTCAAAATTATTGGGATTTGAAAATGTGATGAAAGTTGTAGTACCTACTGTAAACTTTATAAAATCACGAGGTCTCAATCACCGACAATTCAAACAATTTCTCGAGGATATTGAAAGCGAATATGGTGATCTCCTGTTTTACACTGAAGTAAGGTGGCTAAGTCGTGGGTTGACACTACAGCGGTTTCTTGACTTGATTGAAGAAATCTAATTATTTCTGGCGGAAAAGAAAAACGACGTCCCCGAACTCGACAACCCTAATTGGCTGTGTGACTTAGCGTTTCTTGTAGACATCACAAATCACTTGAATGTCTTAAATACGCGACTCCAAGGCAAAGATCAATTGATTTCGCAGTTATACTCTTATGTTTCGTCATTTCAATGCAACTTGAGTATTTTCAGGACACAAATCAATTCAGCCAATTACAGCCATTTTCCGAACTACAAAAAAATTATGGAGAAAGTCAATAAAACTGACGTCAATTTCGCTCATGCTGAAAAAATTGATATTTTGATACAAACAAGCTTTTCAAAATCGTTTTGTAGACTACAAAAAAGTTACATATTGGACATTTTCAGCAATCCTTTCAACATTTCACCCGAAAATGCGCCGGAATCAATGCAGCTGGAATTAATGGACATGCAAAATGATGATAGTTTACGAGACAAATTTAATGAAGGTAATTTACTCAACTTCTACCGTTGCGTTGATAAAAACGCTTATAAAGAGTTGCGAATAAATGCATTAAAATGCGCAAGCTTATTTGGATCGACGTATATTTGTGAACAAACGTTTTCAGTAATGAAACTAAACAAAACGAAAAACTGAAACCGTCTGGCAAATGAAAAATTGGAAGCAATTTTACGTGTGGCGACAAGTAATGTGGAGCCAAATATAAAAAAACTTGTTAGTTCAATGTAATGTCATGCATCAAAATAATAAAACATGAAATATTACATTGTAATGATTAAATTACCTTACGATTACACAATTACAACAAACATTTTTGAAGGTTCTTTTATTTTTATCATTGTATTTCATACTATTTATTACTTATATTTTTTCCTAGTGGCCCCTGTTCCCTATAAGTCTGTGCATCCCTGGCCTACATAAAGTATTGAAATTTCATTAAATTTTACATGTCGGTTCAAATATTAAGTCGCTGGGTACCCCTTTGGAGCTCTGCATCTCCGTTAAGGGGCAGTTTATGAATTTCTTTTCTATGACAAATTAGGGGGATTTTGACCTCCCTTATACGGTTTCGAAAGTATGCCATATACTTACCGGACACCCTGTATATGAAGATGTGTAGTTTCTTAAAACTTTTTTTAATAATTGAAATCTCCTAACCACTACCTTTTACCTGTGCTCTGCAAAAAGTATGGTTCCAAAGTTCTTAGGCCATTATTTTCTAAATGTAACACGAAAACCTTCGATTCGTTCACAGTTTCTGGGATTCTGGGAAAGTGTACATCCCGACAAGTAACTACCCCTAAGTCGGGAACTGCTTTTGAACAGCTACATAATGGGTTAAAATAACATGGTGGATATCTGACCGCATCTTGTTCTTTAGATTCGACCATCGAAATCCAAACCATTAAAAAGAATATTGCTAATATTAGGGCATATCCAAACTGCATTATACGAATAAGTTCCTACAATTAATTAAATATGTTAACTTAAAGGTGTTCCAAAAGATCAGCAGCAAATAGAGATTTTTTAAGCCGCGTAAGTTATGGTCAGTCAAATTTGTTTAATGCAGGGAAATATGTTAAATTTCTTAGGTAACATGAAGCGTCAATCAACCTAAAAACAAATAAATTAACCTTAAAAACCGACAGTGAGGAAATTATAGAATTGGCATTGAACAAAAAAGAAGTAAAACATGCGGAAAAAAAGGAAAACCCAGGTAGCGATGTAAATAATATGGAATGTAACGAGATTGTAAATATTAACGTAAATAATATTTTCACGGAGGAGTTATCATGCGGATTTGAAGTCGATTTAGAAAATGATTCTTCGAAAAATGCTAAAATTACCTTGTGCAATGATGTTTTAGTTAAGAAAAACTTAGTAAAATGTGAAATTAATTTCAAAAATGTTAGTAACGCAAAAATAAACTATGTCCCGAACTATAATTTTATATTAAAAAAAGGGCTTGAAGTAAATGAAATTTATAGTGAAAATTCAAATTTCTATGCAGAACTGCAAAATTACAGTCTCAATACTAAAAAACTTTTCGCTGGAACGGGTATTGCGTATAAACCCGATAGATAATGGCTGTGTAAATAGTACCGAATATTTCAAAACTTTAGTGACTTTAGAAAACGATAACTTTCATAAAACTTGTGACGTTAATAAAAATTTAAGTGATAACGAATTTCAAGTCTAAGCAATTTAGTTTATGAATTTGAAGACATATTTGCTTGGAGTATGAACGACCTTAGAAGAACACATTTGGTGAAGCATCGTATAGATACAACAGACGACATTCCAGTGGTGTCCAGACCTCACAGGGTATCCCACAAAGAAAGAAGAATAATCAACCAACGACCAAGTAGAAGAAATGTTAGCCAATGAAAGTATAAGAAAATCCTTAAGTCCGTATTCAAGCCCAGTAGTTCTTGTGCCAAATAAAGATGGAGACATGAGATTCTGTGTTAACTACAAAAAGTTGAATAAAAAAACGGTAAAAAACGTATATCCCTTACCATTTATCAACGATATTTTGACCTATTTAGGAGGAGATCAGTATTTCTCAACTTTGGACATGTTTTCCGGATACAGGCAAATTGAAGAAAAAGGTAAGCACAAAACGGTGTTTGTCACACTAGATGGCTTATTTGAATTCAACAGACTGAGTTGTGGACTGACGACAGCACCAAGCACTTTACAACAACCAGCGCTATCTTGGTGATTTAAAATGGAATGGAGCAATGACTTATCTAGATCACATCTTCGTATATGGAAAAAATTGGGAAAACGCAATACTAACCTCAAGAAAGTGCTGTTAAAACGAAAAGCTACAGGCCTTAAACTAAAACCATCTAAGTGCCAATTTGCTTATAAACAAATAACAGTACTAGGTCACACTATCAGTGATAGAGGTATTTTACCGGATTCTTCTAAATTGGATGCAGTAGAAAAGTTTGCAACAACCATGAACAAAAAATCACTTCAGAGTTTTCTAGGACTAGCCAACTATTATAGAAAATTCGTCGAAAAATTCAGTGTGATTGCCAGGCCGTTGTGCAACCTTCTTCAAAAGGAAAACCATTTTTATGGAAGTCAGAGCAAGAAAATGAATTTCAGTGAATCAAGCAAAAGTTGATTTCACCATCAGTCCTAACCCATTACTTTCCAGAAGCAAAAAAGGAACTTCACGTCGATGCATCGGATTTAGGAATCTCAGCGATACTACTTCAAAAAGTGGGAGAGAAAATGCACCCAATCTGCTGCATTTCAAGGACGCTCACGAGAGCAGAGAAAAATTATGGAGTAGGAAAAAAAAAGGTCTCGCCATAGTATGGAGTTTGACGTATCTGAGAAGCTATATATGGGGACAGCACATCAAAATTTTTTCTGATCACCAACCACTGTGTTATTTACAAAATATTAAAAACGTAATAGGAAGATTGGCAAGATGGAGTTGTAAATTTCACGAATTCGACTATGAAATCATTCATAATACAGAAAAATGTAACCAGGACGCTGATTGTCTCTCCAGACAATCCTGTTTTACAGCTAAAGGTTAGACGAAGATATATAACGCTAATAAGATACCTACATTTTTACTACCCTTGGTGAACATCATAGAATTTCAAGATGAAGATCCTGTCGTCGCCGACCTACTGTAAGTAGTCCGAAATCAAAACTATGGTAATTCACATTTGCAGCACCGTGCAAAAAAACTTCAAAATCACAGATGGAGTTTTGTACAAAAAATCAGTACTGCCGCACGAGGCAGACAAAGTTAGTCATTCCACAGGGACTCAAAGCACAACTTATGCAGCAACTACATAGTGAACCCTTATCAGGACATCTAGGCTTTGCTAGAACCTATGACAAAGTAAGCAAGCGATATTATTGGGATAAGATGCACCTAAATATCAAAAAGTTCATTAGAGGATGTCCAGATTCTATTCTAGAAAACATATATACAACGTCTTATCACCCACAAATAAATGGTTTGACAGAACGTTTCAATCGAACATTGGCAGACCTGCTCAGCTTATTTATATGTGTCAACAGCACAAGATGATTGGGACAAGTAAAGCCTGTCCAGAGATATAAGAAAGTTACACTTTGCCTTTTAATGGGATTATTTAAGGGTAGCCATAAACAAACAATGAATGAATGAGTAAATGCAGGTAAATTATGGTCCGTACTTAAAAATGTCTTATAGTAAACTGCAAATCCGGAAGACGTAATTTCGTTATTAAAGTAATAGTTTGGTGATTTAAAGCCGATTTTTACCTGATTCAAAATGAGAGGGTTAATCTGGCTGTATATATAGCCACTCTAGTTAGTTTTAAGCTTAGTAATTATTCTTACTTCGTGTGAAATACAGCGTTTGTTTAATCGTGTGTGAGTCATGGAAAATATGTGCAAGCCCAATGCATCTCAGGAGATAACCCCGTCGAAAAGCAGAAAACACTTTTCTGTGAAAACTAAGGAAGTTATAAATAATGTTAATTCAACTTTCATTAAACGTGCGGACAGCAAGCAAGCAGCGTTAGAAGAAATGGCCATATTAACAAAAATTCCAACATCAACTGTATGGAAAATTGTGAATAATCCCATTTTAGCGAGGAAAAAAAAACCGATACTGGCATTTTCTGTGATCAAGATATAATACGGCGTAAAATTTACAAGTTATACGAGGAACAAAGCGTGCCTACATTAGATAATCTAATTAAGAGGCTTGAAAAAGATGAAACCGGCGTTAAATGTGGCAGAACAACGTTATGGAAGTTTATCCAACACATGAGTTTTAGATTTAAAAATAATTAACAAAAGACAAGTTTTAATAGAATCCAGTAGAATTCGGGAATGGCGATCCGAATATTTACAAAAAAATTAGGATTTACAGAGATCAGCAAAGACCGATTATTTACTTGGATGAAACCTGGCTCGACACATATGATACCCCGGAAAAGGGTTGGGTTGACTCAAGCGGCAAGTGTAAAACAAGCGGGCCATCAAAAAGAGGTAAACGAATTACGATTTTGCATGCTGGATCTAAAGACGGATGGATTCCAAATGGACTTTCTCTGTCTGCAGAAAACATTAAAGATTCTTCTCTATATTACCATGAGGACACCACTGCTGATTTATTTGAAGATTGGTTTAAAAACAAGCTAATTCCAAATATACCTCCGAATAGCGTAATTGTAATGGACAATGCAAGCTACCATAGTAGGCAGTTGACCAAGGCTCCCTCCTCAAATGACACAAAAGCAACAATCCAAAACTACATGTATAATAATGACATTTATTTTCAGGAAGATTACACCAAAAGGCAATTAATTGAGGTTTTATAAAGTTTAAAACTACAAAAGGAATACTTCTGTGATAATTATGCAAAAAAATTAGGGCATACAGTTTTAAGGCTTCCACCATACCATTGTATTTTTAATCCCATCGAACATGTTTGGCACCAACTGAAATCTGCCATTCGTCGTAACAATATTTGCCCTACTATTAACTCCAGTGTACTTGAGCTTATAGAAACTGAAGTTTTTAACATCCCTTCACACATGTTGGGCAAATTCTGTAAGACATGTTGAAAAAGTGGAAAAATCCTATATCAATATAAACAATATAACACAAATAATCATTAGAACAGATGATGATAGCGATAGTGATATTGATATATTAAGTAAATAACTATTATAAGTACTGAATAATTTGTATACTTTTGTAATCATAAATATAATTTTTAATAATAAAATAACTTGTAATTTCACATTTAAACACAAAGAAAATATTATTTAATATGTTACTTATTTTTATTACAAACCATGATTAAATTCTAAACAAAATACGGACCTGTTCGGCCATATTTTAATTTTACAGCTGGCCCGCGTCTTTTCTAATAGGAATCAGTTAGTCACTTTCTTATATCTCTGAACAGACTTTACCTGTCATTAGTTACGTTTGCCTATAACAGTAGCAAACAGGATACAACACAGTTTTCACCATTTTATTTAGTATTTCGACGAAATCCAAATCTGATTCCAGACGCCATCTTTTTGAAGTCAGCACCGTTTGTGATACCAAATACGAAGATTGCAGCAGAGAGAAGAAACAAAAAGGAATATTTCAAGGAAGCAGATCAAGGATAAGATTGGATATAACGATAAACATAAGGAAGTGACGTTTGCTTGAATGCGTTTCTGATCAACATGTTAAATTCTTGTGATTTTCAACTGTCGTGTCGTGTCTTATATGTAAGTTTATTATGTTGCGAGGAAAAGAGAATTAGAGAGAAAAGTCAAATATTCGAATGAAAAATTTTTTTTTGAGTAATTTCAAGTAGGGGAGAGGGTAGAGGAAGTGTCACGAGGTACTTTATGCACGACACCACGACACTGCCTCTGCACGTTCAGAGAGCGCCCATGGCAGGGCGGAAGTGCGGTGCAGCGGTCGTGCGTGTCCACCGGCCTGCCGAACTCGGCGGGACTTAGAGATTTAACTCCGTGAACGACGGAAGACAGAGGGAAACCAGCGAGTAGCGCCCCAAATTGATGACCGACGCCTCGAGACACTTCCCCTGCGACGTCAAGGGAACAGAGTTTAAGGTAGAACTGGGTTAACCTAATAATTTTATTCGTTTGGATTAGATTTTAACATAAATAAAAGCTGCAATAATTATGATGACCATCATTTAATCAAGCCCCCGGTGCCCCTCGTGGCAATATCTGAAAGTTGCAATGTATTTGCGTCTTGGAATATTTCAATATAATCACGAGTGGAAAGGAAAGGCGACTAACGAGAAGCAGAGTTTGTGCGTTGGACTTGAGTTTTGGGCTAGATAAGTGTTCCTGGATTGACGATGCCGATGGTACTGAAATGGTATATCTCTCTGAATATAGGATTGCACCATAGAAGCTTGAGGACCTCCTTGAATATTCGATTGAGGTATTAAAAAAATGAATCGTGTCTGTTGTAAATGCCCCGGTCGGCTTTAAATTGGATACTCATGATATCCTGTTGAACAGAAATTTGGGTGTTCGCAGTATATTTTTCCAGCTTCTTGGCAACTAAATTTCCAGAAACTTGGGATTCCATCTGAGGTACCTGAATTGTTTTTGGAGCGTTTCGTAAAACCCCATAAGCGGGCCCCCAGCATTTGCATACCATGCCTAGGCGAAGAAGCGGCCCTGGGTCCATATTAAGTTGAAGGTCGTGAATTCGTTATTACTTTATCTAAATGTTTTTTTCTATATTCTTTTTAAAATGGGATATCTTGAAGATATAGTGGATTTTCCTCTTTTAATAGGGATTTTTCCGATAGTTTGCGTGATAATCAAATAAGTAAAATATCCCGCTTTATATGAAAGATCGGTATATAGTGCAAATTGAACTGGTGTAGTCCTGATTCGGGTCTAAAGTCCGTCGTCGGTTGAAGAAGCTCGCCACTTGTGCTAGCGAAACGTTAGGAAGCAATTCCAACCGACGACAGCCTTTAGACCCGAATCAGGACTACACCAGTTCATCAACTGGCCGCAAAAGCCTTAACCAATTTGTCATAGTGCAAATTTCTACTTGAAAGTCAGTAGTATTTAGCTGCACAAAAAAATCGATATAAAAGAAAATTTGTAATTTGAATAAAATTGAAAATGAAACATTATTTTATTTGATTAAATGCTCAAAATGCATTACATTTTGTTGTAAACAATAGTACAACCTATTTTCAAATCAAAATCGGCTGGATATTGCCGAAAATAGCAACTAAGATGAAAATTTGCTACACTTTCAACAAGATTGAATATTTCAATATTTTTATAAATTACAAAATTTTGTTTTATTCAAATTACAAATTTTCTTTTCTATCGATTTTTTTTTGTGCAGCTAAATACTACTTAATGAGACTTTTCATTTGAGGTATGACAATGGTGGTGGTGCCGTCTGAAATTTTAAAGTGGTGGTGTGGGGCGCCTAGCGGGTGACTGACCCCTTTACTAAAGTATGGTGGTTCTAGTTCCCCCTACCCAAATAACATTTATACCAAGTCGCGTTGTTCTAACTTTTCTAATATTCGAGACATTTGCATTGAAAGTTTTGAAATTGACACCCTGTATACTGGGTCCACCAACGAAGCGGGGACGGAAGATTACATCATTATCGAAGAACTTATCAAAAATACTGAAACAGCATGAGGTCTTGAATTAAAAGTGATATATTTAAAAAATATTTTACATTATACAGGGTGGCTCAAAAAAGTGAGGCGAACAAAACTTGTATTATTTTAAATGGAACACCATATATCTTACACTATTTTTGAATTCTACATAAGATAGCCAATATTTTTTAATAAGTGCATTATAAGCCTAAACATAATAGTTTCCGAGATATCGACTTTTCAAAAATGGCAGTTTTAAACTTTGACAGCTTCTAGCTTTTTAACTGTAAGTCTTAGAGCAAGACAGCTCACATATCCCGATCTTACTTCTTTACTATCTTCCTAAAAACATAAATTTCCGGTTAAACCGGAAGTACAGTGACGGAAATAAAATTTCGTACACTGAGGTTAACATTTTATGCCATTTTTGAATATTTTGGTAAACTGGGCTTTTTACAATTATTTTACCTCTATACCTTGCGTTTATAGGATCATGATTGTCTCCTAAGTTAGTCTGCGACTTTTACTTCTATTTCTTAATAGGTTGCTGTTCAGCGGGACATAATTTGGGGGTTGATTTCAGAAGATAGCTTCATAGTTAATTTAAAGGGGAGGCAGCAGGGAAGTAGTTACTTTTAAATAATTTTTGGTCCGGAGTTGTATTTATTCATTGTAGTGGAAGGGGGCGACGAGGTGGCACAACAGGAGTGAGCCAGTCTCTCGGCTGCCTGTATGGTTTGTTGGGATTGGAGTGGATGTGTGATTGTGTAATGAGAGGATCCAGGGAAACGTCCGTCCGTTTGTAGTAATCGATAATGAGTTTGTCTATGTGTTCAGTGATTGTCGGCATTTGTAAGTCATTGTGTAGAGTATGCACAATCGTAAAGCTTGGAGCACCCGTCATGATTCTAAGGACTTTGTTCTGAAAGGTTTGAAATTTGCGGAAAGCTGACTTATTTAAGGTGCACCAGGAGGCGACACCATAAATCAGAACTGGCCGAATAATTGTCCTGTAAAGTAATGTCTTTGTCCGTAAGTATAGTCTACTTCTACTGTTGATGAGAGAGTAGATGGCGCTGAGTTGACCATTTGCTTTTTTCAAGCGTTGGTCAGCGTTGTCGGTCCAGGCCAGCTACTTAAACCTTGCGTTTCTTATTTCAGTAATGATAGACAAAAGGCTATATATAAAATTATTTATTCGAAGAAAGTATTCCTAGATAATTAAGCAAGTTGGAAAACCAAGAAGCACTATACAAAGCCTCAGAACTAAATGTAAAAATACAAGATCATTGGATAGAAGGGCTGGAAGTGGCAGAAGAAAAATTTCAAACGAAAATCAAGATAATAATATGCAATACATGACTTCAAAATTAAATATAAAACTGATTACTCAAATATTAAAAAAAAAACATTGCTTTAATATTTTAAAGCGGCACCAATTTTTCCACTAATAAGTTTAAACGTCTAGGCATTGATGCCACCAGCATTTGGGCGTGATGAAAATTGTAGGTATTCCAGGTTTATTCAATTTTATTCCACAAATCATCACTGTTTTGAGGATGGAAATCATTGTTCTTGTTAATTTCTTTCACGATATATCCCCAAACGTTTTCGATTGGATTGATATCAGGGCTTCTTGAGGGCCAAGGTAACAATGAAATGTTATTTTTAAGTATCCAGTCCGAAACTCTCCTTGCTGTATAGACGGGGCAGTTGTCATGCTGGTATATAAAATTTTCTTGTTGAAATATATTGTTTACCGATGGCAACATAACATTTTGAAGGATGTGTATATAAGCTTGAGTATTAAATCTTCCTCGAATTCGGTGGCATATTCCTAGCCCTCTGGAAGTCATACACCCCCCTACATTAACTGAAAATCTTTCACTTGTTTTAACATGTTGGGTATATCTTTCTTCGTACCGTGTATTTGGCGGTCTACTAATCTGCCCGTTCTAATAAGACTGAAAAGTCTTCTCGTCGGTAAATACTACCTTTTCCCAAAAATCCATACCTTGCGGTAAGTATTCCAGCGCAAACCCCATTCTTTGCTTTTTATTCATATCGGTTAAAAACGGTTTTTTAAGCAGCTACCTTATTCCTCAATTCCGAATTTTTCCTTATACGATTTCTCGCCGTTCTTACTGTCCCAGGAAAATAAGTTTGGTTGTGTGCTTCTACAGCCGTCTGAAATGGATTGTTTCGCAAAAAATCATTAGATCATTATCTTGATTTTCGTTTGAAATTTTTCTTCTGCCACTTCCAGCCCTTCTTTCCAATGATCCTGCATTTTCCCATTTAGTTCTGAGGCTTTGTATAGTGCTTCTTGGTTTACCAAATTGCTCAGCTATTCTTCGTAGAGAAAGAACGTCTTTGAATTAAGCAATTAATCTCGCCTTCTCGAGTTAATTCATGTTCACAAAATTTCGTTAAAATGAAATAATATAATTTTTAAATCTGATGACACCAATAACAATTTGTCAAAAAGTGAAGTGCATATCCGGGTGATCTAGGTATACAAAAGCCGATATCACATCAGGAAAAAAAAAATGTACGAAATTTTATTTCCGTCACTGTATTCAGCATTCGAGTTATATCCGGTTTAACAAAAGTTTACATTTTTGAGGAGATAATAAGAAAGTAAGATAGGGACATGTAAACCGTTTTGCTCTAAAACGTACCGTTAAAGAGCTAGGAGCTGTCAAAGTTCAAAAATGTAATTTTTCAGAAGTCGATATATCTCGAAAACTATTAAGAAAGTGAGATATAAGGTGTTCTATTTAACAAAATAGAAGTTTTTGTTCGCCTCACTTTTTTGAGCCACCCTGTATAATGTAAAATATTTTTCAAATATGCCACTTTTAATTCAAGACCTCATGCTGTTTCAGCATATTTGATAAATTCTTCGATAATGATGTAATCTTCCGTCCCCGCTTCGTTGGCGGACCCGGTATATCATCATTGTACAAAATTGTAAACCAAAGATAAAAAGGAAACTTACCATTCTTGTAGGCAAATAATTATATTTCTAAAACTAAAAATACTAGTGACAGCGATATAAGCACAACACAATATTTATTCTCCGTCATAAGTTAGTCTTTTAATTATACCATTTTATTTTAAAAACAGTCGGTAATAATCTATCCACTGTCATTACTAACTAAGAAACCGAAGTGACCCGTACATTGTGTATTAGCCAAATGAAGCCTTATTACCGCTTAAAGCTGGAGTCAGGGGCTTCAACTAATGAGATTAAATTTTATAAGTTTCTATCGACTAAGTAAGTCGCTAAATTTGATTTATTTTTAGTAGAAACTGGGTTATTAAAATGGGTACCTAATCTGTATTAGTAAGATTTATTTGTTTAGTGTACAATGCAAAAATAAATCGGAATTGTATTACCATTTTAGCTGTTTTTTTTATTTAAAGAGAACAAACATTTAAGCAGGTCCAAACAAGAACTCACTCTCGAAGTGCTTATATGTAGCTTAATCACTGAGAAATAATAACTCTATCCCCTTCCTCAGTTTGACGAATATTATTACTATAAGACTTAAGCCGACTTTATTAAACAAGAATCATAAACATAATTTTAGTTGATAATCATAACTTTAGCGCATGAGCATAAAATTTAAACTAAAGAATCAAATTCAATTAAAATCCATGATACATATAACATAACGATAGTTGCCCTTAAAAAATGACAAATTTTTATCTTTTATGAATAATTAGGAATTCAAAACTATGAAACTTCATCAATATACGCATGCGCAAAATTAATTGTTTGACAGAGGTGTTGACCTAGCCACAGAATCCTTTGTCTTCTTTCGTTTTTGTTGACATTTTGATATGTTCCACAGATTTTCATTTCTCATTTCAGGTAGATATTTTGACAACCGCCAGCTTATGGTGACTAAGGACTTAGGTATCATTAAACTTATTCTACGACGGTGTCATTATGATACATTTAGGATCCCCGTTTGGATGTCATTATGGCCTTCATAATACTTAACACTCACTGCCATTATGAATTTATAATAACACGCAAATGTTAAATTAAAAAACAAACAAAAAAGGAAGTTAGTCGCCACTTTTATTTCTTATTATTATATGAAAAATGCAATAACATTTCATTTGTTGTAGATATTAATCACAAATTTTGAACAATTTGCTAAGTAGCAGATAACAAGTGGGATGAATTTTTAAAATAGTTATTTACCTAACAAGTGCGGAAAGTGATACTTTCTCGCACGCAACTGCAGTTGAGCCGAACGACGCGGAGCGGAGTTCGGGCAAACGGTGAAGGGCGGGAAAGACACTTTACGCATGAGTTAGGAACATTATTTTTTCTACGACCGTATATACAAGAAAGTATGCCTACTTATTTTTCAAAAATTATTTTATTTCAACATGTATATACAAAACTTTAACTATAAAGCTATTAATTATTATGAATGTTAATATTAAAAACACAATTAATACACAGAAATACCTCTTCGTTATAGGTTTTCGCCCCTTTCTCCTTGCACCATGTAACAAAATGTTCGTATTGCTTTTCACACCTTAGTCTGGATTTGGCAGATTACAGCTCGGAATTTACTTTATCTGCAGCCTTCAAAATGGCTTCGGGAAGTTCTTCGTCGGATGAATCCATTAAATATTGCTTTGATTCGGTTTAATTTAGAAAATGACTGTATACTGTCACTTCGAAGACGCTTTGACGTTTTAGTAAAAATTACACGTCTTGGTTATCATAGCAAATGATATTATCAAACCACCCGTCACAGGTTAGTTTAATAGTTGTTTTGCGACATGACTTTAAAGAAATGTACAGGGTTATATAAAAATATCTTTTTCAAAAAATTAAAAATACAACAAAAATCTAGAAAAGAGATAGATTTTATTAGATGGACTATTTCGTAAATACTTATTTACTCATTGTAACAATAGTTATAACTTGCGAGGTAAAAAACTATCTAATAAGGTCAAAATTTGCATAATTTTACTTTCCCGCACTAATACGGGAAAGTGACACTTTCAAAACTAAAACACATGCGGGAAAATGTGTTAAACGCACGGTGGTAGAAAAAGTAAGTTTACTTCCCGAGTGATTGAACTTGTTAAAGAGCCATCAGTGTCTGAAACGTTACCTAAAATTTTAGAGGGCACTGTCTTCTTATTGTCTTTGGAATCTTGTATATAGCTTTCTACCAATACGTTAGAGCGCTAACCACGATACCTCTCGACTCCTGAATCAGCAAGCAACGATACAAACGATCTGCGAAAACAATGTTCGGTATAAAATTTTATTATTAATTAGTTATTTAATATTTTGGTGAATTTAGTTTAGGTAAGGTTGACCATAACTAAATCCCGCATTCTTGATTTATGGGCTCTTACCCTTCATAAAACACGCTCAGATCCAAAGAGTGTGAGTACCAAGGATGTGCGCTCCATGCTTTCATCGCTTCCCCTACTGCTTTAACAAGAAAACACATTTTTTATTATAATTAATTTAATCTATCCCAATCGAAATTCATAATACCTATTTATTTCTAATTTTCAAACGAAATCCCTGACCAGTGCAATATAAAGCTTCTTATGTTAAATCTTGCCCTCTGATTTGCCTGGAGAAAAGTCATCTTTTTAGCAAGAAAGCAAACTGGAAATGCAAGGTAAAAATGTTATATATTTTTTGTATTAGTTTCTATTATGAAACTTTAACGACTCTTAAGCCGCCCATACACACTGAAACATGCGGCGACTCCAGGAATCATGACATTAGGTATCAGCATCGGTCTGTCTACGTCAACACACACAGAAGCATGTGTCAAAGCATGCATCGAATCTCAAGAATCATTACTCCTTAAATAATCTGCAGTCCATGTAGTTGTTTCTTTATGACAAGATTTCCTATCTTGAAAAACTGAAATTTCTGTTGCCTACGAATGTAATGATATCATTAGTAGGAGATATGAACTAAACTGAACTATAGATAAATGATTTATAAGGGGGAAACCTGCAATACATTGATCTAGCATCGATTCAAGCACACACACGCTGAAACCAGCGCTGGATTAAGGGGGGGCTAGGGGGGCTATAGCCCCGGGCCCCGTCATTCAAAGGGCCCCAGAAACCAACCGAAAAGTCTTTACCTTTATTTAAAGGCCCCCGAGTTCGAATGGCCTTCAAGATTGAAATAATATATTTAAATGAGAAAATTGTATAGTAGCGGCACCGTACTCGAACAACGTGTACGGTGATAGAGGACACCTATAATTTATTTATAAAAGGTTACCGCCAAACGACAAAAAATTGGGTTATTCTAATTCTAATTCTAATTCTAATTTAGTAAAAATTGAAAACTGTAGGGGACGAACTTACGACAATGCTAGTAATATATCTGGTAAATACAAAGACGTTCAAGCCGAAATTAAAAAACGTAGTAAGTTGGCACACTACGTCCCTTGTGCAGCTCATTCATTAAATCTAGTTGGATAATCTAGCGTAGACGAATGTGTAGAGGCTACAAGTTTTTTCGGATTTTTACAGAAATTATATGCCTTTTTTGTTGCATCCACCGATCGTTGGAAAATTTTTATAAAAAACATCAAGAAATAAAACGAAGAATATGGGGTCATAAACGATTGTTAGCTGTAAAGCAACTTTCTGCAACAAGATGGTCGTCTCGCGAACAAGTAGTTAAATCCCTTGTCATCAATTATGATAGCTTTTTTAATGCCTCAAAACAATTAGGCGAGGACACGTCAGAAAAAAATATACTAGAAAAGATGCATTTTTTTTAAGAAGCATATGGTGAAACTTAAAACTACTTTTATGGCTACTTTTTGGAAACAATTATTAGAGCGGTTTGATGCCACCAATACTTATTTACAAAAGCCCGGTCTCAATGTCATAACGGGGCATGAAATGTTAGTTTCATTGTTAGAATTTATTTGTAATCTACGAGGTCAATTCGAATTTTTAGAAGAAAAGACCAAAGATATATATTCGGTTTTAAACACTTCATACAAAGATGTATATCAACGTACAAGCGTAAAAAAATTAGCTGACGACTGAACAGAAATATCACGACAAGGTCAAGATCAATTTCGCATAGAATCGTTTCTGCCAATGATAGATAAAATAACATCTGAGCTTAAAAAGCAAAATGAAGCTTACAAAGGAATAAGTGACCTTTTTGGATTCTTTAGCCAGTTAACTATTCTTTCTTCAGAAGAAATATCTGCCAATGCCAAAACTTTAATTTCTCAATACGCCAACGATTTAGAAGATAACTTCGCTTACGAACTCATTCAGTTTTCTTCATATTTAATAACTCTAAATATTGAAAGTGTGACTAGTGTTCCCTTCCTTCTAAGTCATTTAATTGAGAAAGATTTGTTAGAAATATTTCCTAACACATATGTAGCTTTACGAATTTATTTATGGGCGGCTTTAGGCAGGGTTGGGTAAGCAGAAATCTTTAGGTAATCTACAGGTCGAGTAATATAGCATGAGCTTTGACCTTCGAATGCATCTCGGAACTCAAAGTAGAATGCACGATCTGTACTTAGGTAGAAAACTAGTTTTCAACAGATAAAAACATAGCCTTATATCCTCCTGAGTCCCGATGTCCATTTAATTGGACATGCAGTTTTTATTTTTTATTTCATCGATACTTCAATTTGCCGGTGTAAGATCCTCGGTCCATTTAGATGGACCCGTATGGCAACGCGAAAACAGCGCGACACTTGGATTTAAACAAGTTAAGTAAGTAAGTAAGTAATGGGTTTTATTATGTTATTATGTCAAGATATTATGTGTACTGGTGGTTTAGAGTTAGAGCATCATTATCTTGAGTCTAGCTTATTTTTTTCTGTAGTTTTTATACTAAGAAAGTTTACGTCCATTTTAGTGGACATCAGGTCATCATGTCTACAAATGTTATACTGATTCCTTTTTGTCTCAGCCATCCTTGGCAGCAAAAAGTTGTTACGTCCTGGAGAAGATGACGATAAATTACTTGAGTGTTTAGTAAATTATGATTTAGAGTTATCTGACGTTGACGAAAATGGTTCAGAAAATGAGATTATTGGTCGAAACCCCGACTTTAATGGGTTAGTTGATGAGAACCCGGTAGTAGACGAGCCAGACGAAGTTGATTCAGATAATGAACAGCTTATTAATGTAAAAAGAAGGCTTGGTGACCAGAAATCTAAGGAGAGTTCCAACCCAACAACTTGGACAAAAATGGGGTTACTGACGCCACCAAATTTGAATTACCCTGATGTCGCTGATAGAGTTCATGAAAAAGAAAACTGGACATTGTAACAATACATTAGTGTTTATTTCAGCCGCTCAGATTTTGAAAACATTTGTAATTGTACAAACGTAAGGTATCTAGAAGAGAAGGAAAAACCCATGAACTTGACAGTTACTGAAATAAAAAATTTGGAATCTCTGTTCTGATGTCGTGCTTGAAGTACCCCCAAATCAAAATGTATTGGCCTAAAATGACCAAGGTTAATGTAATTGCAAGGGTTATGACACGTGACAGGTATTTCCAGATAAGGAACCACGTGAAAGTAGTGATTGACGCTGATATATCAGAGGAAGTTAGAAAAACTGACAAACTTTTTAAAATACGCCCATTGCATGAAAGAATTGAAAAAGGATGTATCTTCCTAGATACTATGCCCTTGCGATAGACGAGCAGATGAGTCCGTTTTCTGGCGTCTGTAAAATAAAGCAGTTTGTACGAGGTAAACTTAATCCCGAGGGTTTAAAGAATTTTGTCTGTGCCACTCCAAGAGGTCTAGTTTTGGACTTTGAAATTTATCAAGGAAAAAATACGTTTTTGCAGAATGACGTTACAAACTTTGGGGTTGGTCCCTCTGCCGTAATTAGATTGGCCACAACGTTACTAGAAGAAACACATATTTACATAGATAGATTTTTTTTTATTTTACTTTTTTACGGTTCGTCGGCGTATCTGAGGCCATCTAGAACCGGTCATCGACCGTACGGTTTTTAATCGTGCGGTCTACCGACTGGGGAGTGTGAAACGGCACCTTCATACTACGAGATATCCGATCTCATCCGGCCTGTCCGGCGTGAATAGGATGGTTTTGATGTCGATTCATTTTACACTCTTCCCTAAGACAAGAGCACGCGGTTTTTCCCAAGCGGGTACCCATCCAAGTACTAGCCGCGCTCGACACCGCTTAACTTCGGTGATCTGACGGGAACCGGTGCTTTAGGTGTCGCTAGGCCCTTGCCCCTTACATAGATAGATATTTTACCACCATTCCGTTACTACACTACATGTTAGTTAAGAAAAAAGATTCTGTTAAGTGGCACAATTATTATGAAATCTAGAGTACCCAGAGGTATTCACTTAACATCTGATAGAATATTGGCACGACTGGGTCGGGGATCGTCAGAGCAAGACGTCAGATCTGACGGGAAGGTCAATATTGTGCAGTGGTATGACATGAAATCTGTTATTTCGGCATCTACTAGATGTCTACTAGTTTACAAATTGAACTCCAAGATGAGTGTAAACGATGGTCAAACATTGTAAGCAAGTACAACGATGACGGAATGATGTTATTATCGAATGGGAGCTAGAAGTAAGATGTGGACAGTTAAAACTATTTTTCATTTGTTTGATCTTGGAATTGCCAATTCTTGGATACAATGACAAAAAAACAAATTGGTGAAAACAGGGTTATGAAGTTTCTGGATTTCAAGATTACCGTTGCAGGAGTATGACTCAGAGATTCAAACACTGAGGATATACCTGATCTGACTAACGTTCCATCGTTAGTAATAAGAAGTACTGTTAGCCCAAGGCCAACTCCCTCTAGCAAGAAGCGAAAAATTGAGTATGTTGCGGCGGTAGTTTCCGATCTAAAGAACTCTGTGCGATGCAAAAATGTCGGGTGTAAGCTTAAGGCTAAGGTTTATTGTGAATCTTGTAATATAATTTTATGCCTAACGGGTACTAATAATTGTTTTAAACATTTTCATTGTCGTTAAATTTTCTTCAAGAAGAACTGACGTTCATTTAATTGGACATGTTTTTTTTTGTACTTTACAAAAAATAAAAATTAAAAAAAAAATACGTCGTTTTCTTAGGTAAAAAAAAAGACAAATCCAAGGTTTCATGCAAATTCTTTTAGTTCTGTACGCTCGGGACTCAGGAGGATATAGAAAACAGAAAAAAAAATAGAAAAATCATAGGTACATAGCATCGCATTTTTTGACAGTACCTACTGACAGTATTATTTTTTGGACATTCAATTTAAACTTAATTATAGACTACATAATGAGTTCAGGTTAGCAAAAGCGTAAAATGTCGAAAAACCTTTTCTACATGTCAAAAACAAAAGTGTAGGGTGATATCCAACTCTACTCTTAGGCGAATTCAAGGCAATACTTGGGCGTGACCCTCAAGAAAACTGCGGCGCCTTACCTCCAATGGACCTACAGCAGTACTTTCTCATTCTGCTAACTCATCGCATGCCCCTGTTGAAAACTAACAGATCTTTAAAGATACAGAATCAAAGATAGACATCATTGCTATACTGTAATGTATATCCAGGGTGTTTATTAAATATTTGGCAACAATTGAAGGAGTTATTCCCTGGACTATTCTAAGAATATTTTCGGACCATAATATTTCTAATAAAACTTTTAAAAGTACTCATTAACGTCTTCATGAAACAGTCCTGGTGCGACACAATGAAATACCTCGGTATCAATCTCGACAAAACCCTCCATTGGCGCCCCCATATTCAGAACACCGCCAACAAGGCTAGGCTCTTCTATAGCCAATTATATCCACTGCTCAATCGACACAGCGCCCTTAGTTATAAAAACAAACTCCTCCTCATCAACTCAATCACCCTCCCTACCCTCACATAAGTTTCAGCAGCTTGGGGATACGCAGCCCCAACCAACCTAAACTGTCTTCAATCCCTTGAAAATCGTTACATTCGCACGGCCATGGATATCCCATGGTTCATCCGCAACGTAGATCTACACCGAGATATCAAACATATCCCCCTCACCCAATACCTCCGTGAAGGAGGAACTAGAATCCTTACCGCCACCCTCAGTCACCCCAACCCGCTCATCAGACATACCTCCGACTATGACATAGGTGCCTCGCACAGACACAAACGTCCCCGATACCAATTCCTATTATTATAAGTGTAGTCACACACACCACCCCTCCCTCAGTGCCCCAAAGATATTTCTCTCAAAACCTTTTAAAAACCCACATACCCGACTCCATGTGAACAGCGGAGTTTGCTGTTAATGGTAAGACCCTGCGGAGTGCGGAGTGAACCGCAGGGGAGCGAGGCAGGCAAGCCTAGGGGGTAAGCGAAGATCAGATCTCGTGATAGCTCTGGCCCCTGATAACTCCTTCAAGGTGGGCTCACTTTACTACGCTCATGAAACAGGCACATTGAAACGAAGTGGGGGGCTAGGAAGGTCAATGACAGTAAGAACGGTAGAAGTGGGAGAGAATGTGCTGGACATGATAGAGCAAGATCCAGGTATTTCTACTCCAAAAATTGCAAATACTTTGAATGTAAGTAATGGGACTGTTTGGAAAATCCTTAGTGACTATTGCTTGTACCCATACCACATACAACGCGTTCAGCCACCTCTTTCTGCTGATTTTCCTCCACGGATTGCATTTTATCAATGGCTTTTGCGCATAGAGGTTCAAATCCCTCAACTAATGACACTGATTATTTTTACCGATTAATCGAATTTCTCAAGAAATGCAATAAGGAAATTTTACAACAATCATGTATGGGCTGAAGAAAATCCACATGAGGTACTTGAACATCGTTTTCAACATCAGCTCTCTTGAACGTTTGGGTTAGAATTGTGGGTGACTGACTAACTGGACCGGTATTACTACCAGGAATACTTTCCGTCGAAGTGTATGGCAACTTTTTGGAACGAACGCTCAGTTTCTGGAGGATTAACCATTGACAACAGGAAATGCAATGTGGTTTATGCACGATAGTGCACCAGCGCATTTGAGTCTGGTTGCTCGTGAATTTTTAACAGTAACATACGGAGATCGCTGGATTGGTGAGGTTTTCAAAAATCATCAAAGGACAAAATATTCTTAGAATAGTCCACAGAATAACGCCTTTAATTTTTACCTTATGTTCAATAAACACCCTGTATATCTACCTATTTCATAACGTTAGCCAGATGAGGGGCAAACTAAAAAAATTAATAAACGTATTTTTAAATATAATATCTACCTTTGAACGAATTTGTTAATTTTATTGATTTGAAGTCGAGCATCCAGAAGTATTTTGAAACGCCATTTTAGTTACACAATGGAAGTATGGAAGCAAATTCCACATGCTTTCTTTACGACTTTATGTTCTAACGGTCTGACTGAAATGTGGGTGTCAAATTAAACTAAATTATCTTGGTCATTACGGTGAGTAATTTCTTAATAAATGAATGGACTAATTAAAATCCTCAGTTGTAGCTGGCAGCCACTGATTATTGCTTGGGAGGTTATATTCAATTTGTTTCTTTCAAGCAGCCGGCTATCTTTAATAAGACACTTAAAAGCTGTATGCGGAGCATTTCCTTAACAATATTACTAATAAAGTATACCATGATGATCACCAATAAAATAAAAAAAAAAAAAACGGTTTGTAATGACACACAGCTCAAAAAATACCTTAACCCGAAAACCATTTTTCATATAGGTACCTATTACCTATCTAAAACTAAAGAAAATATTGAACATGCAGTGAAATCTCTCTTACGCGGACCCCGTCGGAACTATCGC
The DNA here is from genome assembly GCA_963920685.1 of Polydrusus tereticollis. Classification (NCBI taxonomy): domain Eukaryota; kingdom Metazoa; phylum Arthropoda; class Insecta; order Coleoptera; family Curculionidae; genus Polydrusus; species Polydrusus tereticollis. Next base: position 83,738,116 of record OY987329.1, on the reverse strand, counting down.
AGCCTAGTAGAGGTGTCCGCCCTAGAGAAAATCGTAATTAAATGACAAAGATTCATGTTTGTGTATATGTTTATACATACATACAGAGATATTACACATTTATTAAATATCACATAAAATATCCTACATTATTATGCATTACATATATTACACATTACAGGGTGTTTCCTAACTGCGGTACGAAACTTCACAAGGTGATACGGTCGTTTTAAGAAAAAAAGTTCCTATGAACATATGTCGGGAGTTGCTTCGTTTCTGAGATATAGGGCGTTGAAGTCACTGAAAATAGTAAACTTTGTGCCATGATCGACAAAAACAATAGAATAGGCATGCAAAGAAAGACAACATAGAAAAGACCTGTACAAACTGACACATGCATTACCGACTATGTAGCACTAGTAACAAGACTCACTTGAGTCACTATAAAAAAAGAGACAGACATTTGAAAATAAAGTATTAAAAATCATTGCAGACGCACCAAGGTACCAGAAAAAACTGGAGCAACAAAATTATATTTATACTGGAGCTGTTAGACTGTAATGAAAGAAAAAGTCAAAACATGTTACCATTGCTGTTAAAACTTGTTTGTGTTATTTATTTATAGCAATTGAATCTTAAAAGTAGGTGATATTTATTTCTTTAACAATTTCTCTTATAAGAATCTCTCACTCGCATAAACAGGGTGTCCATTTAGTGTGCCGGTGGACGAAATCTCGGTAACAGTCGACTTAAGGAAAAAAGCTTTTATAAAAAAGTTGTACAGGTTAACGCCGCGCAACTTCTAAAAATAATTTTAGGTTGGCTCAATAATCCAGGGTGGGCCAAACATATCTTTTTTTTAAATGGAGCATCATATATTTTTTTTATTATATTAAAGCCTTTAGTAGTCCTCTATTCTACAATTTTGATCATCAAATTCGACGAAAAGATATGAATTTTTTAATGGATTTTTAGCTAAAAACGAGTTTACATAAAAATCGTTGGATTTTACCTATCATTACAATATTTTTTACAAATTTTTTACTAAAATTTAGGAAAGAAAAGTTATAACATGTCTACAGAGTGTTCAACATTTTGGTCTAAACTGAATGAATTTAAAACCAAGTCGTTTTTTTTTAAATGAAATTTAGTATTTTACATTTTTATCGAAAAGATATTTTAATTCCCTTTAATTTGATACCAATATCTGATACCTCATTTCAAAAAGTTGTAGAAAGAAACATGATTTCAAAAAATTGTGTTCTAAAAAATCTTAATATTATGCATGCTGTTTGCATATTCATTTTTAAATTTACTTTCAAAAAAATTGGAAACTTAATAATTAGTGCGTAATTCATATCTAAGTAGTTATAAACAATTTTACACAAGAAACTTAAATTATTACCTACCGAACAGTATGTAAATCTTCAATTTTGAAAATATCTTTCACCAATTTAGAACGAATACATAAGTGTTTAAAGTGTCTACCATTTTGCAAAATGCAAGCGTCAATTCGTTTGAAGAATGAGTCCCTAATATTTCTCAACATTATTGGGGTAATTCTACCAAATGATTGTCGGATTCGTTCCATCATGTCCTCCCTTGTTGTTGCTGGTGTGCTCTAATCATCGACTTGACGGTGCCCCACAAAAAGAAATCCATTGCCGTTAGGTCAGTTGACCTTGCTGGCCAACTGATCAGACCTTAAAATTATAAAAAATATTAGGTAAAAAAGAAATTTCATATTATTGAGCTTTCAACAACCATTCCTCCCTATCAACCGCTCTAGAAATTGTGCATTGAAATGTTCCTGAACATATCTGCTGTAGTGAGGGGGTGGCCCATCGAGCTGAACCCACATCATGTTCGTTATGAACTCCAGGAGATTATCAGTTAGCCTAACAAAGTCATGTTGCAAAAATTCCAAAAACAAACGACCATTCAAGTGCTCCTCAAAGATATAAGGTCCAATGACATAATCATGGCTAACACCACCCCAAACGTTTAATCTCCACTGATGTTGAAAAATATTTACAAGCAGGGCATGTGGATTTTGGGTATCATAAAGCTGAAAATTATGTCTATTGACAAACCCATTTCTATAAAATGTCGATTCATCGGTGAACATGACATATTTAAAAAAATCCTTATCTTCAGCAGTGGTATTTTGGTCCCATTGACAAGATAATGTTCTTCTTTCAAAATCATTGTCGCTTAATTCTTGATGTAATTGAACCTTATAAGGATAAAATTTGTTTGCCAATAAACAATTATTCAGTGAAGAATTTTTTATTTCCAAAATAAAATTAATTTTTCTGACACTTATTTCTGGATTCTCCACCACCGCCAATGCAATGCCTAGCTGGTTATCTTCATAAAGCACTGTTTTAGTCTTAGATGTTTTTCATACTCTACGCTCCCCGTTCTCTCAAATCGACCTTTTAGTTTAATTATTGATTTTTCGCCGGACATCGAGCTTCTGGAAACTTCTGAGAATATAAACATGATGCCATAAAACAATTTCATCATATTTACTAATTCTACTCGAGTGTAATTAAAATTCATTTTGAAAATTAACGTAGACAAGGCCACGGTAAAACGTCAAATAATTGATAATTATTATGTCTGCCATTTGCAGAAAAGTTGAAATTGATAGAAATGCATGGTCAACTAGTTATTAAATTTAAAGCATCACAAAATTATGCTTGCTTTTAAGACACAATTTTTTGAAATCATGTTTCCCTCAACAACTTTTTGAAATAATATAATATCAGATATTGGTATCAAATTAAAGGGAATTAAACTATCTTTTCGAAAAAATGTAAAATACAAACTTCGTTTTAAATTCATTAAATTTGGACCAAAATGTTGACCACTCTGTAGCACTTGTACCCATTCTAATAACAGTTAGGTAATCTTACATATTATAGTTTTCCTTTCCTAAATTTTAGTAAAAAAAATACTAAAGATAGTTAAAATCCAACGATTTTTATGTAAAACCGTTTTTAGCCAGAAATCCATTGAAAAATCCATATCTTAACAACACCGCATTTGATGATCAAAATCTTTTAAAGTAGAATAAAGAACTACTAAAGGCTTCAATATAATGAAAAAAATATATGGTGTTCTATTTAAAAAACGATATTTTTGGCCCACCCTGAATTTTTGAGCCAACCTGTATATTTAAAATTATTTTTAAAAGGTGCGCGGCGTTAACCTGTACAACTTTTGTATAAAAGTTTTTTCCTTAAGTCGATCGTTAACGAGATATCGTCCACCGGCCCACTAAGTGGACACCCTGTATTATGCACATCTCTCCTTATTTTTGAATTAATGTCACCTTCATTACGCTGCTATGGAATCATTACTACCAGTAAAATTTTGCCTTTTTGACTTGCCTAAAGTTTTTTCTAGCTGCGCCTTGCTATGCGTTTTATTTCCAGAGGATATAAAACGAAATTAAATTAGAGGCCTTTTTCGCTCATTTTTAAAATGTATTATTTGCTACTGCAGTAAGAAATAAATTCCTTATTTGATAATCATTTGCTTCTCAATTGGCAACTTCTTTGTTGGTGGATTTTCGAATTTTATTTTACGCAATAAGGTATTCATTTCACTACTGTATGAAAAAATGTATTTTTAAAAATGCCTAAAACAACGAAAATCAATAAGTTCAATAATACTTTGAAGTAAACAAATTTTGTGGTATTTTCATTATTATTATCATCACATTTCTACCCAAATAACAACAAATGTTTTGGAATAAAACCACGAAGATATTCGGTTTTGTCTATAGTTTGGTATGGTAGACCTTGCCTACTGAACTAAGAACTTCTTTAAATAATTGGGCTTCATTTTACTTTATTTTAGCCGGTTCTTTAAACTACTTCTTATTTTAACAATGGCCAGCAAAAATCTCTTACTTCTCTACGACCGCCCCAAAGAACCCGTTTTTGTACCAAAAGGGGACCAGCAAGCGGTGTTTAAAGTACCACCTTCATATTTAACTGACAAATACCGACCTATTGGCAATCAAGTGGTAAGTTAAAAATTGTTTTATTTGCTATTAATCAATCAAGTATTTCATGTTTAAAGAAATTTAAGATTATTAGCGTTTCGGTTATATTATAACAATTTTCAAGAGTGCTCAAATAAAGGTTGGAAATGTTTCGATACGATAAAAAAATGGGGCACGAAATCTAAATTCAATCTTCTAAGCTATTACAAAATGTTTAGCTTTAATGTTCAAATTAGTTAATTCTTCAAAAAAACTTTACGTATTGTCAAAGATACTTAAATATTCGAAGATGATAAAAATCACTGAGCCTAAAATAAAAAAAAGCTCTTGTATACAGCCTTAATCCCTCGAATGAGTCATTTAGTCGAGTAACTCACTATTCATAAATCCAGTTAAATCACAGGCCATTTTGTATTCTCGGTCTGACATTGATCTCTCTCACTTACACGTTAGAATCGGAGGGGAAATCGTGGAATGGGCCAGTGAGGTAAAAAACCTTGGCTTATATATGGATTCAAAATTGTCCTTCAACACTCATATAAATAACATCTGTCAAAAATCTTATTTCAAACTTAAATCCATTTATGAATATCGGAACACCCTTCCTTGTAAGACGAAAAAAATATTAACTGAAAGCTTGATTCTTTCCATACCAAACTACCTTGATATTGTTTATGGGCCTTTTCTTACAAATTACAATAAGTATAGAATACAAAAGGTACAGAACTCCTGCGTTAGGTATGTACAGGGCTTGTCCAGGAGGGATCATGTCAGTCAACATGTTGTTAGCACTTACCAATGTAATATGGCACAGAGGCGGTATGTTCACCTGAGTAGTCTTATTTATAAAGTTATAAAAACTAATGAGCCTCTTTATTTAACTGAACTGATGGTAGTAAGAAGAGACATCCATCAGGTGAACACACGGTTCAGGGACGCAGTCTCTATACCCCGTCATAGAACGGAATTTTTTAAATCATGCTTTTTATATTTGTCAGCAATTGTATTCAATTCGTTGCCACGTAACTTCAAATTGTTAAGTATGCCTACGTTTAAATTTAAAATCAAAAAATTTGTTTGTGATAATTTATTGTTTCTCTAGTTTTAAAAGTTGTTGTCTTTTCGACATATTTTTTGTCTGGTGGATATTAAAATACGCTATGCGGTACTCTCCACCTTTGTAATCAAAAAAAATTTTTTTTTTGTGCTACAATAAAGATTTTTTATTTATTTATTTATTTTTATTTTAGTCCCTTGGATTATAATATCTATTATTGTTCGTGCTCGTGCATGTGTTCATGACTAAAAAAAGGGATTTTATCGGTCTTGAGGTAAAAACATTACTATTTAAAATTCTTTGATTACTCTTGCAATAACTGCTCCAATATATTATTAATGATCCTGTACAGGGTGTTCTAAGAATTCAAAAATCTCATCAAAAAAAATTTGAATGAAAAACAAACGACTTACTTCATAGATGTAGCGTTTCTTAAATGGAATGGAACGGAAAAGGAATGGATTATCTTAGTGATTTTTGAAATAGTCTCATTTCCTTCCTTCCACTTTGATGAACATTTTTAATATTGCGATAGCTGTTTCTATTACATCTAGTGCCGGTACTTTTGGAACTGATTAACTCATTTGATAGACGATTAAAATAATCATGGTTTCTAATGTGTCAAAACCTTAAAATTTATATTGACATTGGTACATTCAAAACCCTGATTATTTTAATCGTCTGTCAAATGGTTAATCAGTGCCAAAAGTAAAGTCTGTTCAGAGATATAAGAAAGTTACTAACTGATCCCTATTAGGAAAGACCCGGGCCAGCTGTAAAATTGAAATATGGCCACAGGTCCGTATTTTGCTCAGAATTAAAATTAGTATAGAAAATCATGGTTTGTAATAAAAATAAGTAAGACATTCAATAATATTTTATTTATGGTTAAATGTGAAATTACAAGTTATTTTATTATTAAAAATTATATTTATAATTACAAAAATATACAAATTATTGGGTACTTATAATAATTATTAATTTAATATATCAGTATCACTATCGCTATCATCATATGTTCTAATTATTATTTGTGCTATACTAACTTTCAGTTTCTATAAGCTCAAGTACACTAGAGTTAATAGTAGGGCAAATATTGTTACGACGAATGGCAGATTTCAGTTGGTGACAAACATGTTCGATGGGATTAAATATACAATGGTATGGTAGAAGCCTTAAAACTGTATGCCCTAGATTTTTTGCATAATTATCACAGAAGTATTCCTTTTGTAGTTTTAAACTTTGTAAAACCTCAATTAATTGCCTTTTGATGTAATTTTCCCGAAAATAAATGTCATTATCATACATGTAGTTTTGGATTGTTGCTTTTGTGTCATTTGAGGAGGGGGTCTTGGTCAACTACCTTCTATGGTAGCTTGCATTGTCCATTACAATTACGCTATTCGGAGATGCTGATCTCGGTAAATCCTAATTTTTTGTAGATATTCGGATCGCCATTCCCGAATTCTACTGGATTCCATTAAAACTTGTCTTTTGTTAATTTTTTTAAAACTAAAACCCATATGTTGGATACACTTCCATAACGTTGTTCTGCCACATTTAACGCCAGTTTCATCTTTTTCAAGCCTCTTAATTGAATTATCTAATGTAGGCACGCTTTGTTTCTCGTATAACTTGTAAATTTTACGCCGTATTATATTTTGATCACTTCAATCTACCTTCGAGGAAATGCCAGTATCGGTTCTTTTTTTCCTCGCTAAAATGGGATTATTCACAATTTTCCATACAGTTGATGTTAGAATTTTTGTTAATGTGGCCGTTTCTTCTAACGCTGCTTGCTTGCTGACCGCACGTTCAATGAGAGTTGAATAAACATTGTTTATAACTTTCTTAGTTTCGACAAAAAAGTGATTTCTGCTTTTCGACGGGGTTATCTCCTGAGATACATTGGGCTTGCACATATTTTCCATGACTCACAAACGAATAAACAAACGCTGTATTACACACGAAGTAAGAATAATTACTAAGCTTAAAACTAACTATAGTGGCTATATATAAAGTCTTTAGAACATAATTTGTTTCGTGGGATTAATCCTCTCATTTTGAATTGGGTAAAAATCGGTTTAAAATATCCAAGCTATTACCTTAATAATGAAATTACGTCTTCCGGATTTGCAGTTTACTCTAGGACATTTTTAAGTACGGACTATAATTTACCTGCATTTATTCATTCATATATGATACATATATTCTTTGGATAATCCCATTCAAAGGCAAAGTGTAACTTTCTTATATCTCTGGACAAGCTTTACCCGCAGTTATATTATTATCCTTGATAATTTTATTACGACCTGTTTAATTTAGGTGATGTAGGTATAATCACCTTTAGTAATGCCTTTAAAGCCAGGATAAATTTGACATATTTTTATTTTGTCAACATAAAATCCTCGCTAGCCGGGAGATTACAGTTTACCATATTATATTACAAAAGGCAAGAAAGCGCAAGAGAAGCACGAAGAAGATTTTTGCCCATGTTCATAGAAATATATCCGTAAATACCATTTTAAAGATAAGAAACCAACTTGAAAATAAATCTTAACATGGCAAAAAAAAAAGATTCACAAAGAAGTAGAAATCGAGACCAATCGATTTTAATTTATATTAGTGTGAATCCCACCAAGTCGATTTCAGATGCAGTTCGGGACAGTACGGTCATCTAGTACGTCGAAGAGTTAGCCCGGGAACCATCCAAAGAATTGTAAAAATTAATAAACTTATACCTTTCCATATACTCAGCATTTACCAGCAGCACAGAAAGAACTTCGCTTTCAGTTTGTTTCTCAAACTGTAATTCGACAACGATCCTTAAGAAAAAATTTTGTGGACAGTTGAGGCAACATTTACCACATCAGGCTTACTTAATCGACATTATTGGGCTTAAAAAAACCAAAAAAATAATAATACCAAAGAAGGAGTTCGATTCATTTTTAATGTGGTGTCATAAATAATAGAATATAGGGTCCAATATTTTATAACGGGTCACTTAACGGACGACGATATCATAAGTTTCTTCAAAACCAAATTGAAAGCTTCTTAGATGCATTACCCTTAGAAAGATATCAGAACTTAATTTAGCAACAAGAACGTAATGGAACCATTCCTTGACCACCCAATAGCTCTGACCTCTTCTTTTTTAGCGACATTTCTTTGAGGAGATCATGGAAAAATTTGTTACTGAAATCAATCGACTTAACCAAGAAAATGACATTATAACATCAAGCTTAGAAAGGATACAAAGAGGATTCCGATGTTGCTTCGAGAACAACGGTGGTCATATTGAACACCTAAATTATTAATTAATCTTGTTTTATTGGTTATTTGTTATTATTACTAGTACATTAGAAAGCTACTAAGGACTTATTTATTTCTATTTTGTTTTCTTTTTTACAGGTTAGTCGTTTTGGGGAAGATACCAAGGAAACGATTCAAGTTTCAGATATATCTATTCCTCCACTTGGAGAAATTTTGCAACTTGGACGGGAAGACAACTTCTCCCTTTTTGTTAGCAAACATCGACGACTTGCTGGAAAATTAATTGATATATTTATGGGAGTCAGGTAATTAACAGGTTGAGTGTGAACGTCCGGTATACTGGACATATCGGTTTCCTCTCAGAGCCTACGTCTAGTTAACTGGACACATTTATAATGTTGATATTCGCAAAAAGCTGGGATTAGATAATGAGTTAATAATTTCGCGTGAAAAATTTTAAGTCAATCTGAATAAAGGCACACAGTTTCTGACAACACCTCTCATTCAGAGTCTGTTGTCAGAAAGTTGCTTACTGACTACTTGGGAGAAGGGTCACACAATATATATAGATAATTTTTATAGCAGATAAGTTTGGCGGAAGCACCTTTTAAGGAGAAAACAACGGGCGTAGGTACTCTACTGAAAATAGCAGAGGAAGTGGTGAAGGAGAAAATGAATGAGGGCGAAGTAATTTGGAAGAAAAAGGGTCTAGTACTAGTTACTAATTGGAAAAACAAGCGAAATGTCAGGATGAATAGCAAAAAACACACACATGGAATGACAGGGGTTCAAACAAAGAGGGGATTAGTAAAAGTTAAACCTTTATGTGTGCAACACTATAACAGAAATATATCTGGGATCGACAGATCTGACCACACTACCTACTACTCAATTCCAAGAAAGACTTTGCGTTACTTTAGGAAAATATTTGTTCATTTGATTAACCTATACATTTGGAACTCGTGCTATATATTCAGAAAATTAAAATATCAAAATATCAGTCTCTTGAAATTTAGAGAACAGATTATTATAACTCTTATTGGAGAACATGCTTCGTCAGGCCCTCTACATTATTTAAAGCCTAAGCCACCCACCGCAAAGAAAAAGAGTGCGGTGCTAAAGTACAGACAATGCAAGAACAGAGAAACCAGGTATTTTTGTCCTCTTTGCACTGACAGACCGGAGATCTGCGTTCATCCATGTTTCAAGGATTCTCGCCCGAAAAAATGAGATTTTATTTTATTAGGAAAATGTTATGGTCATTTTCTTGAATAGTATAACTTTTGTGTTCACTTAGTTTCCTTGTTTGTTTACTTCACATTTTTGATAGGTCATTTTTGTTTCTCCTGTTTAATAATCAAGTGTCCAGTTTACTGGGCGGCGGTGGTATGAGGAATAAAGGTGGATTTATAAACTCAAAAAGTTGGTGAGGTTGAAGTTATGATCAAGTTTGTGAGGTTAGATATTCCGAATTCCGAGCATAAAAATTGGTTATCTCGAACTACCCGGGAAGTTTTCGAACCTTACATAAGCTTTACATGAACAACATGAACGAGTGTATAAATGGAACTTAGTGTTCCCTTTAGTTTAAATTGAACTCCTATTTCCAACACCAACTGAACCTCAACCTCGCCAACTTTTCGAGTTTATAAATCCAGCTTAAATGTTGGAAAAATATCCCAGCGTCCGGTATGCTGACACCTGGCAAGCAGCTGTCAAGTTGACACCAAACTGATACTGAGTGTCATGATGAACTTTTAGAGATAAATATAAGCTAGTTAGATATATTAGGCAATCCAAAGATGTGTCAAATTCGGATTTGCCCCCCACGGCCATAATGAATTCATTCCAAAGAACTCAAAAAAATTCACCGAGCAATTCAGTATGGCCGTTGAAGGCAAATATACACGGATTCAATGCTTAGTTTAGAGTCGAGTCCTGTGCTGTGTGTAGATATACACTACTTGCCATTGTTAACATCTCCAATAACATAATCAGCTTAAAGTGTTATTAAATGTAAATAACAGAAAAAAACATATATTGAACAACAATAAGTTAATAAAATACACAAAATCAAAATCGCGGTTTACACGTCAAACTGACATACACGCAAAAATAAAAGTTAGTTTTTCTGACGTTTGCCGTCGACGGCCATATTGGGAGCACTTTGTGACTCCAATATGACCGTGGTGGGCAAACATAACCTGGTTTGGATTGCCTAATTAATATGTCAGTTTGGGTTGTGGTTAAGGAATATCTATTTTTCCTTTTGCAGGCAACCTGTTAAATATAGTAAATTAATTGCAATTAAAACTTTATTAGCGCTTCTGTATTTTTACCATTAGTATTACTCGCGTCTTGAGATTTGTTTAAAAACTGTTAAGAAGCAATTGGAACTAAACCAAGCAAATTTTAGGTTAAATTTAATGACTTGTAGAGAATATTGAAGCACGACATCTGACCCTGAGATATTATAATTTATTTTTTTTTAGTATCTGTGATGTGCAAATAAAGAATTTTTGAAAAATATGATTTCTGTAGTAAGAGTTGGAAAATGAAATATTCGCTTTTTTTTTAAATAGAGATCAATCACCAAGCCAATAAAATATTTCAATTAAGAAATAATTGATATCGAGCACTAAACCATGTATAGGTACCGGGTGATGCATGACTTAGTTGAACATAGGAAATCCCATGTAAATTTTGAGTGGGCTAAATATTAGCTCTCCTGTACATTTAAGAGAAAAAGTGTATAATAATTTTTTGAAGAAGCCGATATAATAATTGCATGTGTCAAGTTTGAATAAATTTTAATGAGCCAATCCTAACCCATTCAATTAAATGTGATGGCAAAATTTTCATAATTTAGGTAATTCAGGAAACACCAGCAAATAATTTCTATGACGCTATTGTCAAAAATTAATGTAACGCTGGACATAATGAATAAAGATTATTTCACATTATAAACACATTTTCGTTTCACCAATCCGGCAATCACACATCCAAAATAAAAGACACCATTATGTTTTTCTTACTAAGCCTATGATTTACCATAACATAGCTAAGACTACAGATTTTCACAAAAACATTAATTAACGAAAGAAAGTTGCTTAGCTGCTCTAGATTTTCAAATTTTACATCTGTATAAATCCAATTTTTTAAGTGACCCCACAGAAAGAAGTCGTTTGGCGAAAGGTCAGGAGACGTGGCTGGCCAAAGGATTAGATGCCGTGGGCCAATAATATTTCCGTTAAAAATATTTTGCAAGTATTCCCTAACCATGAGAGAATTATGGGCAGGACAACCATCCATTTGATACCAGCTCTCCTGATTTTAAGTCCAAATAGGTTACTGCCGTAAGGTTGCCTTCCATAAAAAATGGTCCAATAATGTGATGCCCTACAATTCCCGCCCAAACATTTATTCTTTGTGGATATTACGTTCGAGTACGAAAAGACGATGTTAATTTTCTTGGCTCCAATACTGACAATTTTGAACATTTGGTTCGTTGTTGAGGGTGAATGTATATTCATCGGCGAAACAAATATTTCTCAAAAAATCCCTATTATTGTTTGCTCTTTCCATTGCCTGAAAACAGAATACCATTCTCCGTTCTTCATCACCTTGCCGTAGCTCCTAATGTTTTTCATACTTGTAAGGAAAATATGTTTTTCTACGAGTGACCGCAAAGAAGCTACTTTGCGCACACTTTTGCATACGCAAAGTAGCACTTTCCCGCACACTGTGCGGAAAAAAAAATTTCCCGCACAGTGTGCGGGAAAGTGCTACTTTTTTTTCCCGCACACTTATTTTAAAGCAAAATTACCATATTATAGACGCGTTTTTTTCTTATATTTTATAATTTTTTTAGATATCTATACAAAAATATTGTAACAAGACAAAGTTGACAGGTGGTTTATGTGTTGCCTTATAAACTATACCGAAGTATTGTGCCGTGCGGCTCAAAAATTTTTTGAAATCTGCATTATTATATTTTCCTCTAATTTTGTTCAAGTTAAAAAAAAATCAAGTATTTTTGTGTCAAATGCGGTTTGTTCCCTTAGCAACCAAAATACATTGTCATACAACGCTTTCATGTCAGTTTAGAGGTCTTCTTCAAAATTTTCACTAGCATTTTCACCTATTTAAAATAAAAAAAACTGTTTTAAAAATGGATATCACTGAAGAAGAACTTCCAGAAGATGTCCTAGAAGCCGCCAACATGGCTAGTTTGCAATTGCTGCCTGCCAAATCGCGAGAAAAATACGAGAAACAGTACGAGTTGTTTTCCAAATGGTGCGAACAAAGGGGGATATAGTTGTTTTTGATGTCAATAAAAATTTAAAATTAAAAAAATATATAGTTATTTCACTCGTAGAAAAAATATTGTTCCTAACACGTGCGCAAAGTAGTTTTCCCGCACTTAAAGCTTATCCGAACTCCGCTTCGCGTCGTTCGTCTAACTGCTTTCGCGTGCGGGAAAACATAACTTTGCGCACTGAATAGGAAAACTACTATTTCCGACGGCTTGCCCAAGAATCCTCGTGCTAATCATTTTATTTTCCTCTACGTGCAGTAAAATATCAAGATCTCTATCATCCCTTTGTTCAGCTCTATTGACATTCTGAGTTCAGCATTTACAGTTATTTATTACAGTGCCTTTAGACTCAAATTTACTAATGATAAGTTTAATTAATAAAATGGAAGGGATAGGCTTATCAGGGAATTGAACTGAAAACGTTTCAGGCACTGCTCTTAAACTGTTTCCTGTATAATACCACTTAATCATAGTTACTTTTTCCCTAATAGAATACCTCATATTTAGCTATGATTAAACTATGATTAAAGCGCCTTCGATGAAAGGTTGTCACTGACGCTACTTTTCGTTTTGTCAATGCCAAATAATAATTTGCTGGTGTTTGCTGTGTTACCTAAACTATGAAAATTTCGTAATTTTGCCATCACATTTAATTAAATAAGCTAGGATTGTCTTATTAAAACTTATTTAAACATCGGTTTACTATATCGGCCTCTTCAAAAAATTATAATCCAATTTTTCTCTAAAATGTACAGGGGATCCAATATTTAGCCACCTCAAAATTTACATGGGATTTCCTATGTTCAACTAAGCCATGCATCACCCGATATACCAAAACAACAACTTGAGCGAAAATTTACTTTGGCACCCGCTTTCAAAATATTGCCGGAATGTCACATTTTTTTATTAATTAATAGTATTTAATTTATCTTATATTTATTACAATAAAATTGTCAAACTTTTCTTTTAGAAATACAGACGATCTTTTAGCAGTAGCCGTTTTTGCAAGAGATCGCGTCAACCCTTACTTATTCAACTACGCCTTCTCCGTAGCCCTTCTTCATAGGGGTGACACTCAAAATCTGGATATCCCTTCAGCAATTCGTTTCTTCCCGGGTAAATTTATCGATAGCCAGGTGTTTACCAAGGTGCGAGAGGAATCGTACGTTGTTCCTCAGGGAGTCAGACAACCCATTGAGATTCCTAAAGACTTCACTGCATCTGATTTGGAAGAAGAGCATCGGTTGGCTTACTTTAGAGAAGATCTGGGTAAGTTGTGTAGTTAGGTTGCCTCAAAAATCTTTTGTAGACAAACATAAATTCATTTACAAAACTGCTCGTTAAAAGAAATTATAATTTTTAACTATTTGTAGCTTAAAAACGTTTTAACCGGTTTTCGGTTTTTTAAAGTTTGTTATTTCAGTGGCATGGAGTATTTTTGAATAAGTTATATTATATTTTGCACAGGCTGGAATAGAAAGCAAAGCAATATATCAAATTTTAAATGTTCTCTTCATTCCTCTGACCGTCAAGAACGTTCCGTTTAACTTATTGGTAGAGCACAGTTGTAATGCAATGCGAGAAAATATTAATAACAAAAATTAAATAATTTAACAAAATATTTTTTAAGGCCTTAACCTTCATCATTGGCATTGGCATTTGGTCTACCCCATTGAAGGGGCAAAGCAGATTGTTAATAAGGACCGAAGAGGAGAACTTTTTTATTACATGCATCAGCAAATCATTGCAAGATACAATTTCGAACGTCTCTGTAACAAAATGAAGAGAGTAGAGAGGCTGATTGACTGGAATGAACCAATTAAAGAGGCTTACTTCCCCAAATTGGACAGTTTAGTAGCTAGCAGGTGATTACTTAATATATTTAATTTTTTTAGCCGATCAGTTCTTTTTAGTAATAAAATGGTAGTGTCTAAGCGTCGATTTTGAATAAGTATGTGTATATTGTTTTGTATTTTAAATTTTGTCAAAGAAAGTATCACGTAATGACATAATGAAAAAACCAACTTAAAAAGACTCGTCGTATAAAACACCTATTTATTTTTTTTAGGCCTTGGCCTTCTCGGTCAGCCAACCAACAACTTCAAGATGTTAGAAGAGAGGCTGACGACATTTCCATCGATTTAGATGATATGAAGAGATGGCGTGATAGGATATACAATGCCATTCATTCAGGAGTTATTAGAGACAGTCGTGGTAACGAGACACCGCTTACCGAATTTGGAGGTAATAACAATTGTAACGGTATTTCGAGAAGTTGCTACTCATTGTCTAATTTCTTTCACTTTTGATACAACTACTTATGTATATTATACAGTGTGTATCAGCCAAATGGAATAAATTCGATAATAAATACATGGGGGCGTGTACGAAGAAACCCTCGAACACGTCGATTGGAATCTCCAGTTGCGCATTTTTTTCAATAAAAACTTTTTATACAGGGTGTGTCATGTAACAGTGGCCAATACTAACTTTCTTATTTTAAATGCAATATCCTGTATATTATTCAATTTTTGGATTCTTCAGAAAATTATAGATATATTTCGTGTACAATATTCTATACCTATCTTAAACTGTTTCGGAAAATTAGGTGTTTTCAGATTTATTGCAAAAATTAACAACACACTAAAAAACTAATAAGTAATACTGTTTATTTCTTGATAATGTAAAAACCAAAAACATACATTAATGTAGAAGATGTTAAAAATACTCGCGGCGAACGTCTTGGCAACATCCTAATTTTAAATAGAAATTTCTTCTAACGTTACTGAACATCTCGGACGTGACCGATCTAATCGCAAGCGTTATTCGTCTTCTTAAGTTAGCTAAGTCGAGGGGTTTAGTTTTGTATACAATATTTTTGACATAACCCCATAAAAAGAAGTCTAATGGCGTCAGATCAGGGGATCGTGCTGGCCATTCTATCGATCCACGCCTCCCTATCCACCGATTTGGAATACTCGGTTGAGGTACTGCCGGACATTAATTTGGTAATCGGTGCTCCATCTTGCTGAAATCATGTCATATTTGCTGGAAGTTGTGGGTTTGCTTGATCAAGATATAAGTTTGTCGAAGCTGGCAAGACATTATTTTGGAGCAGTGCTAAATAATTATCGCCATTTAAATTGTCATTAATGAAAAAGGGACCTATGATATGATCTCCAACAATTCCTGCCCAAACATTAACCTTTTCAGGATATTGCGTATGTTCTTCTCTCATCCAGTGAGGATTTTCCCTAGACCAGTAGCGGCAATTCTGACGATTAGCATGACCGTGAAGTGTAAAGGTGCACTCATCAGAAAACAAAACATGTTCTAATTGGATCACATTGTTATCCAACATTGCCATCATTTATTCACAAAAATATGTTCTCCTATCAAAATCGTCTTCCATGAGCTCATGAGTAGGTATCATTTTATAGGGATACATTTTATATTCTTGTAAAGTTCGAATAATCGATAAATGGCAAACATCGAACATTGGGCCTGTTTTTCGACTAGAAGTATGTGGGTTTTCCTAAAACTCAAGCATAATATCTATTTGGTATCATCACTTATTGGCAGCTATATTTTTTATCTACTTTACATGTCCAAGCTGGCAAAACTGCTTTTCTATTTTACTAATTGTCCCTTGAGTTATAGGCGACAAATTTGGAAATTTTTCATGACATAAGCGAGCAACTTCCATTTGTGTCCGTGTTTTATCTCCATAACCAATCATCTGTAGAGTTGTTATTTTGTGCATTTCTGTTAAATAAACCATTTTTCTAATATGCAGTTAACGAAATTCAAACGACTATAACACTGTTATTACTTAATTACCGGATAGATCTTAACAATTCTCCTTTGTTAAATTTATTCAGTTAGCCAACTGTTATCCTTCTTATAACCATTTCGTTAATAAACCTTGTGTATCTTTAAATTCAATAATGTTATTTAGATTTACAATAATTATTTACCGTAAAATCTCAGATTTATTACTACTAAATCAATTTACCTGTCTTTAATTATCTTTTACTTCAAACCTCAATTTTGTATCATTCATACACTTTATTCTGAAGAAGCTACTGTGTAGCGAAACATGTCAAATTATTTGATGTCATACAGTGGAAATTTATCAGTAAAACTCCTGTTTTTCTGTTTACCCGTAATTAATTATGGATCTCCACCAAGTATCGGCTGATTCCATCAAGTTAATAAATAAATTAATTTACGATATGGAATTATGAATAAATATGTCAAATATAATTAAAAATAGTATTTTAGGTAAAATATGTAATTTAAATCTGAAACTGCACTATTTTAGAATTTATTATTTATTGCTTTTTAATTTGTTGATATTTTTGTACTAAATAGAAGATCGGTTTACGCTAAAATTTCGGTGTTGACCGGTCCCTTATCAGTAAAGAAATTGCGGGCAAAAAGAAGAAAACACTGTGAAACAAATCAAAATAAATACCCTACCACGATTAACAAAACTAGTACAGGCAATACGGAACTACTAGTTTCTATACTTGCGGTTGATCAAGTAATTAAGGGCCGGCTCAATACTCTCAATCCAGCGCTTTGAACCACGTGGCCTCGCATCGTCCCCGGTAGCATATTTACCATAGGCATCGTAACTATAGATCCGACACGCCATTCATAAATGCTATAAAATTGTGATGCCAAAATCGTTTGTGAGGAGCTACGTGGGGTCGGGAGTGGGGATTACGCTGCCTTTACATATTATGCATGCGACAAAACCACAGAACAATAAAGGTTAGGTTGACAAAACTCTAGGAAAACCCACAGAAAAACGCTGTCACAAATGAATGGAACATCCGCTATGGCGAGTATTGCCGAGTCGATGCGGATGGCCACGAAAATGATGGGATCTGGGCGGATTCTTTTTTGCTACGTTGCCATACTACAGATTTTTTACGAGGTTTTAGGCAATGTTATATATTTCCTACATCATGTTATTCTAGTAAATCATAGAAGTTAATACTTTTAACAGAGTAAGCCCAGAAAACTACGTTTTCTGTGGCGTAAGTCTGGCGAACCAAGTGGAGGGGAGCAGCATGAATGTTGATTTACTTTACACTGGAATACAATAATGACAACACGTTTATTTGTTATTGTTCGGTCTAATAGTTACGATGTCTATGATATTTACCGACCCTGTACGCGTTCAGCATTGGGATTTGCCGACGACATACTATGTCGGACTCTACGGATCCTAAGCGAATTCAGTCCAAGGTGCCGAATGCGTATAGGATCAGTAATAAAGTAATAAGAAGTTTGCCCGCTTGCAAAATAGCATAACCTGTACCTGATGAAATATAATTAAAATATGTGAGCTTTATAATATTTTCTAGTTTGACAATGACTGTAAAATAGAAACTAAAAATTTAAAAACCCATGAGTGTTTTATAGTTAATGCGCATACGAGATTCAACTCAAATAACGACTTAAACTATATTAATGCGTGGATTTCAAACTATTCTACGGTTACGAAGACTAATTGGATTGTATCCAGAGCATTCGTTAATCTAAAGAAACACCTCTTTATAATAAAAATTATAAGTGTCAACATAACGCCAAAAACAATAAGAGCGAATTAATTTTGGCAGCCGAAATCCTACCAACGCTCTGAAAATTTTAAAGGAAAAAAGACATGTTCCCAAAAGCTGGTGTTGAGTTGTATATAGATGAAGGAAACTCAAATGTTGCTATTGTAACCCCTATCATGAGAATGTCGCATCTGATGGAATTTTCAAAATAAATAGTATTCGTAGATTCGAATGGATCATGTGACCAGGCAAATACGGTTATAACATTTTTATTTGGATCGTCGAAGGTAGGTGTGAGTCCACTGGGTTGCGTTATGCACAGCAATCAAACTAAAAGAGATTGTACTAAAGCATTTAAAAACTTAAGAGCATTACTTGGGTGTAAGGGTTTTAATCAAAAGGGCCATCCGCGAATATTTATGACCGATGATAGTGCAGCAGAGAGAAACTCATAAAATTATCCTATAAATAATGGTATTGTTGGTAAAAAAACATAACAACTTTCTGAACTATGTAGAACAGCTTTAGAAACGTCGAGATAAATAGTGTTTATTCAGCCGTGCCTTATTAATCACAAAGGGTCATAATACATATAACACTATGGAGGTATCAATTAGAACATTTTTTAAGGATATCATATTAAAGAGGTGTAAAGCCTTTAATATATGCGGTTTAGTAGATTTTATCGCAACCGTTCTAGAAAATCATCACATGAAGAGATTACTTAATTTTGCTAATGGATGATATACTAAAAGCGATATCGCTTACGAAAAATTTCTTAGAAAGTACAGTCTCTTAAAAGTGGAGCAAATTGAAAACAATGTTTTTGAAGTTAAGTCATTAAAAGATGAGGAAAAAACGTATCAGATGCTAGCTGATTTACGAATGTGTGAATGTATTGCAGGACAAGGTGGCAAATTCTGCAAGTATTTATGTGTCATTCAGGAAGTATATAAAAATATCTCCTCTGCCCCTCGTTTATCTACAAATAATAAGATCGCCTTGGCCACAATTGCTTTAAGGGAAATAGCAGAAAGAAATGAAGCGTTTTACTTCCCTATGCAACAATTACTTAAAAGACAATGTAGTGTAAACTATTCTACTGATAAAAACTTCACTTCAGAGGGCGCAGAAAGTAACACTAATACTTTAGAAGAAGAACTTATTAAGTTTAGTAACCAACCAAGACGTAGAATATATAAAGGAAATGAATCGATTTTCTACGAATTTGGATGTTTTAGTGGAGTTAACTAAACAAAAAGATTATGCTGCCCCTTTTAAAGAGAACTAACAGAAAGTTGAAAGGTATAAAAACTACTACTAGGTATATTTTTGGCAAATGTAGCTACAAAGGGGGGACATAAAAAAACAATTGTCATACAGCCTACGTCTATATCCAAGAAAAAGAAACGACAAAGGCAAGAGGTGTTTGAAATATTCAAGCAGGCGAACCTTTAAATTTGGAACCAATTCGCAATGGGAAATTTTCTAAAAAAATCTAGAAGAAAACACCAACTCAGTGCAAATATTGCAGTTAACTTGTCAAATGCAAAATGTCATGGCCGAGCAGATTAATTAATAATAAACATATTTCAAAATTACATAAGCATATTTAGTATGTTTTATTTTTGTAGCTAGGTTTGTCTATTTTGTACTTTTTTAATATAGAATATATTATTGAAGGTAGCTTAATTAAATATGTTATTTAAAATATCTAAAATCAAGGATTCGATGCTATAGGATCTGTTACCGACCCTATACGCATTCAGCGCCGTGGGCTGGATTCGCTTAGGATCGGTAGAGTACGACATTGTTTGTCTTCGGCAAACTCCAATGCTGAACGCGTATAAGGTCGGTAAGTATGCTCCTCGGTATCTTCTCAACGTTGTGACAATCTGATTTGGTCACAAATGAATTATTATAATCTATTACTATAAGCAGGGCTACGATATCCTCCTATTTTAAATCACACATCTCCCTGGAATACACTATCCGAGACTTATACTAGTATTTTATTATGCATTTCAAATATATTTCCTTGTTTACAATTTTCATCTTCAGCTGTCAGATTGGCTTATGAATTTTCTAGGTTAATATTCTTCTTCTGTAAGATGTTTGGGCCATAATACTCAGCAACCAAACTTCAACGACCGTTTCTCGAATGGCAAAGATAATTTGGGTACATCTGTTTTATATCTCTTGGCTTGGAATATCTGTAATGGAATGGGCATGGCTCTGTATACTTCATTCTATGTCACCAAGGGCGGTTTTACGGGGGGGAGGGGGGGTAATAGGGTAATTACGCCCCCCATGAATTTAGAATTTTACTTTATCATTGAAAAAAGGGCGTGGCACCCAAAAATTTGTTCATTTTTGGTTTGCGGGGCAGCAGAAAGCCACATTGTGTGATTTTTTTGGTCGCAGTTGTTCGCTGTCGAAATTGAGTCGGGTCACCAGGACCAAAAGGGGCCGAGAATTCGGAGCAGTCACCACCGTTGGGACCCACAATATTAACTTTAAAGACCCTACAGCTCCCGTTAGGGTCTTCTCTTTTTCTGCTCTTCTACTCTTTTGAGATCTTTCATCCCCTCTTCTTTTTCCGACGTCTTGTTGACGTCCCTTGACGCATCATCGTCTTCTCTCTCGGAAGAAGTCTACCATTAGTCTACCTATTGTATTACCTACAGATAAGTCTAATTTAAGTACTAACCCTCATATCATTTTGATTATTATTAATAAAGCCAGCAATCATTTTTAATTATTTT
The DNA here is from genome assembly GCA_963920685.1 of Polydrusus tereticollis. Lineage (NCBI taxonomy): Eukaryota > Metazoa > Arthropoda > Insecta > Coleoptera > Curculionidae > Polydrusus > Polydrusus tereticollis. Next base: position 83,717,133 of record OY987329.1, on the reverse strand, counting down.
TGTTTTATTTATATAGCTCCCCCGTGCCTTTTTTTAAACTTTTGTTGTGTGGTGTCAGGCCGCACGATCAGAGCTAGCCCCACGACCATCTAGGAGGTTTCCAGCTTTTCCTGTGGTAAAGCTGGTGGCGCTTGTGAAACCCCCTCCCGCGAGCAAGGGCAATTGGCACGCGTGCTCCACGGCTGGTTCTGTGCGTGCTCTCTGGCCACCACTTCAGTTAATTTCTTTTTTTTACTATCGTCAATTTTATTCCTTTTTTTTTTTTATTTTATTAAATTTCAAAAAAATTACGGTTCGGCTTATTCAGCGGTGCCCATCACAGCATCGCTGAAGAGTACCATCTTCTTTTTTTATATATGAAATAAATAATTTTTTTTTATTATTTATTTTATTTCTCCTCAAAAAAAAACAACAGCGAAATACGCGTTGCACGTTGCGCCGGCCAGCGGATGGTATTGACAGAGAGCGGTCACTGTCATTAACTTAGCAGTTCGGAGCACCTAGTTATATGATTATTTTCGTTTTGTAAATCACAGAAAGCCTGTCTCAAAAATCAGAATTTTCTATTGTTAAATACTAACTTCATTACACAATATTAAATTAAACATGTATCCATATTATCCATACAACAAAATATGTTACAGGTATTGACCAGCTGGGCAATATGGTGGAGTCCAGTCAGTTATCTCCCAATCGTGAGTTTTACGGAGATCTACACGGCAGTGGCCACACCATGCTTTCTTACATTCATGATCCTGATCATAGACATTTAGAGAGTTTTGGAGTTATCGGAGACACCGCTACTTCTATGAGAGATCCTCTTTTTTATAGATGGCACGCGTTTATTGATGATTTGTTCCAGGTAACAATATTATGATGATAGAGCTTTATATAAAAATTTATATATTCTTTTTTATCAATTATTAGAGACTATATAATTATATTTGCTTTATTGGTATAGCGATGTGCTTAGCCTATATTGAACCAACTTTCAGTCTGATGATCCGTTGTCATGCCAATAGCGGCCATTATGTTTGCTTACCAATCAGGAATTATTAGAAGCATTAGATATACTAGATTTTACTATCACGGCTCGGATCTATTCTAAAAAAATTAATTTGCATATGATTATTTTTGAAACGTATCTTTTCGCTTACAATAGAGCCTGTAAATCTATAAATAAACATGTTGTTGAATCTTTAGGTAGTTTCTGCGGCATTTTAGGAGAAGAATATTTTTAAAATGGGAATTGTAAGAAATAATTTTCTTCGTTAATTTTATCGGTTTTAAACTGCGTATAGAAGTTGACGTTTTATTTAAGTTAGCATTATATTTTAAGTCGTAGAAAAATAGGATTTTATTTATATTTAAGCTTGTTTGTATATAATTATATAAAATATATTTTTTATTTTTCAGGAGTTTAAAAATACCCTTCCACGATACACAGAGGCCCAACTAAATAATCCCGGAGTGAGTGTTGAATCAATCCAAGTTCAAAGCCAAGTAGGCAAGACCAACGAATTACAAACATTCTGGCAACAATCCGACATTGATTTATCCAGGGGCATGGATTTTCAACCCAGAGGGTCTGTGTTTGTTAGGTTCACTCATTTGCAAAATAGGAACTTTACTTATAACATCAAGGTAATTTTTTGCTTCTAAACTTTTTTTACAAGTCTTTTTAAGGCACAGGTAATTCGGATTAAAGAAGCCAATATCAGGATGCAAATTGTTTCTAGCTATAGAACGTTTCTTACAAATCAACATTCCTTTACAAATCTAATACCTTTTCACATTTTAAAATAATTTTATAATAGATACTTCTGAGCCATCGATTATTTTCCAAAAATACATTCACATGCTTGTTTAGGGCTGTTTTTTCGTTTATAATTTTATTTTTTATTATTTACGTAAAATATAATTATTATGACATATTACTTGTTCGAATAAGTATGTTAGTTCGTTATGAATTTTAGGTAACCAGTGACAGCGCAAAACAAGGCACATGTCGTATCTTCGTGGCTCCCAAATTTGATGAAAGGGGTAACCCATGGTTGTTTAGGGACCAGAAGATCATGTTCGTTGAACTAGATAGATTTAAAGTCAACCTAAAGCAGGGAGAAAACACCATTACACGTCAATCTACTGATTCTTCAGTTACCATACCTTTCGAGAGGACTTACAGAGATGTGGACAACAGCAGGTAAATTGTGTTCACAAATATAAGAAACCGACCTAAATGACTGCTATTATTAGAGTATTTAAAATATAATAAAAAACAATAAACCAGTTCTGTTAAAATGATATGGGCGTAATAAATTTTAAGTGCCGTACTCAGGTAAATAAAAATGCGGATAAACCGGGGTCCTTTTTGATTTTGGTCTCTCAACGTTCACTGTTGAGTTTAGTTTGTATTTTGAAAATGTTTGGTCCTTGGTATTCTAGTGAGCTTTGTGAAAGCAATGAAACTGAAGTAAATAACGGAGTGCATTTATCAACAGATGCCAAACAGATTATAACGAATGTGTTTTTGACATTAATGTCGCGCGGAGATTTGTGCCCTCAAGAAGTTGTAAAGGAAACGGCTTTACTTACAAAAAAATCCTTTTCTACAGTTTGGAAAATTACACAAGGGCCAATTTTGGAACGCAGAAAAAGAAGTGATATTGGAAAATCAAGAACGTTGGACCAAGAGGACGAGGAACTTATACGACGAAAAATGTATGAAATGTATAAATGTGTACCAACGTTGGACAATTTAATGAAAAGGCTAACAGCAGATGAAACAGAAATTAAATGCTCAAGAGCGACATTGTGGAAGCGCCGTCAACACATGGGCTTTAAATTCAACAGGATTAATAAAAAGCAAGTTTTGATGGAGTCCAAGCGTCTTCAAGAATGGCGGTGGGAATATCTGACAAAAGTAAATGAATACAGAAGTGAAGGTATGCCGCTCATTTATTTAGATGATACGTGGTTTGACACCCACGACACCCCGTCAAGTGGTTGGGTCGATTCTAGCGGCAAATGTGTGATACGTGCCCCGTCAAACCGTGGAAAAAGAATAACAATCTTATATGCTGGTTCTGAAGATGGGTGGGTGCTGAATGGTCTATCTCTATCGGCAAAAAATATTAGTGAATCATGTGTTGACTATCATGAAGACACATCAGCAGAGTTATTTGAAAATTGGTTTGAAACTAAATTATTGCAGAACATTCCACAAATAGTGTCATTGTTATGGATAACGCTTGTTATCATAGTAGATAATTAAACAAAGCTCCTTCTTCAAAAGACACTAAAGCCAAAATTTAAGAATATTATCATGAAGACACATCAGCAGAGTTATTTGAAAATTGGTTTGAAACTAAATTATTGCAGAACATTCCACAAATAGTGTCATTGTTATGGATAACGCTTGTTATCATAGTAGATAATTAAACAAAGCTCCTTCTTCAAAAGACACTAAAGCCAAAATTTAAGAATATATGTTTGATAATGATATATATTTTCATGAAAACTATAGAAAGGAGGACTTATTATTTATTTGCTGCTAAATTAAATATTTCAATTTCAATACTAAGTATGTATTTTCTAAGACGGTCCTAGCTCAGTCGGCATTGTGTCAATACCCCTATTTAGGTAGAAATAAATAAGAGTAATTTGGTCAGCTTCCTACATTTGTGAATACACTTTATAAATAGTTTGAAATAAATTTTATATTCTTCTCTGCCAATGCAGGCCCGCAATGACAGTTTTCTTCAAAAATTAAGTTGAACCACCGCTCCCATAGTATCAACTAATGTTTATATAGAAAAACTCACCTTGTACGTATTTAATTTAATTTTTTTTATTTTCAGGCCTACTGGTGGAGACGCTCTGGAACAATTCAACTACTGCGGTTGCGGATGGCCACAAAATCTTTTGATTCCCAAGGGAACTAGCGAAGGGTTGCCCTGTCAATTATTTGTCATGATCTCGAACATCGCTGATGATGCAATTAATCAGGACATCAGTGGACAGTGTAATGATGCCGATTCTTATTGCGGGATAAAAGTAAGTCCGTCAATTTATCATTGAGTCGTCATATTGAACTAAATGTATTTTACGGGAACGCAAAGTGTCGGCTTTTTAATAAGAGCTGCAAAGCCGCAGCACTGCCTGAAATAGGTAATTATTGTTCTATTTTTTAAATTAACACGCTAAAATAATTTATATTTTAAATACTTCTGTACATGCGAACTCGTCGGCTACGTTAATTCGCACACCTCGTTGTCGCTATTGAAATGCACCGTCATACACAGAACAATAAAGGTAAGAGAAATGTTACAACAATGTTAACGTTTCAAAACATAGGCCATCTATGAACCAACTGTCTGACTAACCCACCGGCAAAATAGAATTATATTTTACCGATAATGTCATGTTGGCATTACCGGCATTAAAGAAATATGACATACCGACTGAAAAAATGCGCGGGAATATTTGAAAATACATTTTAGTGTTGATTCGATTTGACTGTAACATTACAGTTGGATTTCAATAGATATATGTTTGACAGGAATACACAAGCTGCTCGCTTAATAAAGTAAATGTAAGTAGCTTGTGATAATTTCTAACCATTTTAAAAATATATCTTCTGAAATACAATTATATTTTAATGTTACAACCAAATTGAATCAAAACCTTAAAATTTATTACACATTAATTGTTTTTACTACTGTCATTTTTTTAATTATGAATCAATGACTAGTGAATTATCATACTAAAAAAAATATGATCAAAATATATTTATTTAGAATATATTATAAAGATACCTACATATGTCAAAAATACAATATAACACTAAAGTCATAATATTTTTAAGAAATAAGATTTTCTCACATAACTACAGCTAACAATGCCTAGGAGTGTGATTAGACTGAAACAGAAAAAAAATATTTTCAATTAGGATATAACATGCAGTTACAATAAGTACGAAAAATTTTATATTTTGCCTAATAAGAATGTGGAAAGAAACATTGGCCAGTTAAATTGCATAAAATACAATATAGTAATGCTGGTATCCAGCTGTACCCTCTCCGAGACCCATACATGTAAAGACTTACACTCTCAAGGACTACATTCGAGGACACTGTATATTCTACTGTATAACCCCATACTATCAGAAAACAAGTAAAACCCAATTAAAGAAACATATTCCAGTAAATACTCTTTATACCTAACACTTGACTTCCAAACAAATCCATGGAAAAATATAATCCCTATATTATTCTTCCTATATTGAATTTTAATTTAATAAATGTAATTTTTTTATTAACTCATTAGTGCCCAGGTCTGTAGGTTACAGTTAACTTAATTCTCCAGTTCATCCTCAGGTTAAACTGTATTTCTGAAAGTAAGCCGAACTAACCTAAACATGGGTAAACTAAAGAATATCAATAACAAGATACATACATCCAATGCTTAACTACTAACAAGCCGTTTTTCCTGTACTTAGACACAGACTAATTTAATAGTATTTATACCAAAAATATTTTTTAAATTTGTGTTTTATATGAGGCAATGCAGTAAGTAGTTAAGTGAGATACGTACCTGTAAGTATTCATTTCAGTTAGTTAGACTATATTATGCAAGTTATATCAGGACTTTGATAGATTCACAGACACCAGTTATTAGAGACTACAAGCTACAGAAAAATAAAGGTTACTACAAGCTGTTAAACATGAGGGTGTAGGTGTATGTAAAACTATTAATAATTTAACTGCCAGCAAGGTAGATAAACCGAAGTGACTCACCAGTTTTGAATATTAAGGAAGAAATTAATTAATAACCTTTTTACCCAGATATACTTCAAAGAGTCATTATTATAAAGTTGTGAATCTAAAAATACACTAGTATAATACTTACAATACACTTCCATAACCCGAGAAGAAACTTATTTGCTCATGAAAAAATAATATAAGGACTGAAGTGACATATCACTATAAACTTACCAAAAAGCACCACTAATTGATTCCAGGATCAAATTAAACCCATTTTATAAAGATAAAAGTCATGGAAAAATCACAAAGGAGTCAGAAAACTAGACGAAAAGTAAACTGTCATTATTGTCATAAAATAAATCAGTGTTTTAAAAAACAAAAACACTACTTTTTTAATGTTTTTGTAAGATCTCAACCGAAAATGATGATAGCATGTCTATCCAATTAATTCATTAAAACTTATTAAAAATATTCGATTAGCGGAGATCATTAATGAAGTCTTAATTTAAAATAAGAAACCCAAAAGTTACTAGACACGCTTCTGCCGGCATATGCGTATCATTAGATCACTCGCAGCCGAAACTTCAACGTCATCCCTAATAAAGCTCGGCGGCGGTATGGAAATTTAGTTTGAGCTGGCAAATCAGAGTGCCATAATTTCTTGAGATTCGTACTGCAATAGTTCGCGCCGGGTGGATGTACATATGATGTATTATTGAACCGATATTACTATTTGTAAGTTTACCATATAAAAATAGTTTATCCAGGAACAGCTTCATACATTTAAGAATTCATGAGATGATAAGATGAGTTTCGTAATTGGTATAAAAATTAAAAATGGACGATAATTATAATATATTAAAATATAATTTTGGTAAGTAAATACCGTTTTATTGCATGTACATCGAGAGTAGGTATTTGCAAAACATAAAAAAAACATTGCTTTCTATAAAAAAAAGCGTCGCTCATTTCTGACTGGATTTATATGCACCGCTGTCTGGTTCTAACATAACGAGCCGCCACTGGAATAGCCCGTAAATTTTAAGTGCAGGCGATAGACGAGTTTTTCTTGAAAATTATTAATTGACTATTACCGAAGCACAGACGTATCGACAAACTCACTAATCACAGACTCGCATACGAGATCTAGACAAGACACGACATACATACTACCAAAAGACTGACTCCCTGTAGGTTCAAATCCAAATCCATAGTAGAGCGGCACTATATAATATATAATAAAAAAAGGCGCCAAACTTAGCAGACAAAAACTTTTTAAATAAAACGCACGAACCAAAATTAATTAAAGCAAGAGCCGATATCAAAATTTGTACAACCCCTAAAACGTAAGCAATACACAATAAATAATAGATGTCAAAGGATGAAATCCTGACGTAGAAATACATTAAAAAACCCAAGTACAGCTATAGGTCGATCAGCCTCATTTCCTGCCTGTGTTAGGTGGCTAAGAAACTAATTTTAAACAGGCTAAATGATTTTTTCTACTACTAACATAAGAAAACCCTATTATTTACCTCATTTGTTTAATGAGAAGTAGTTCATTATTAACCTAGGTAAATAACGATGATTCATTATTTTATTCATTATTTACCTAGGTTAATAATGAAGATTTTTTATCTTTTTAAAGAAATTGACTGAAACTTTATTGATTTAACGAGGTAAACATGAAAAATAAACTCTAGAAAATGTCCTAAGATAATGAAAATTATCAAAAACTATGAAAATCATTTAAAATAACAGTTGATTAGTACAGTTATTACAACTCAAGTGCACTGCTGCATTTCCACTCTTAATAAAATTACCATTATTTATTATAGGTAAATTTACTTCAGTTTTATGAATATTTTCGATATTTTGTGAACGTTCATTAACACTTGGTACTAAGTCACCAATCTGTAAGTTTTCTGCCAGACCATCTTGACGTGTGAAAGAAGTGGAGGGTATACTTAAATTTTCATTGGATAAGATGGGTTTTTGTACTAGTTTGGCTACTCTCTTCTTGTCCGCTATCGATTCCTCAATATATCCTTCAGCTACTGTCTCCGACTTCCATCCACCGTGCCTTTTCAGGCTTACCAGGTCTCCTCCATTTTCTCCTAGAAGTGTTGCTGAGCTGCGCCGTAGAAAATGACCAGTGTAACACTCAGGATGCAATTTCAGAAATTGAGCCATAACATATCGTACTTTACTAATGGTATTGTACCCAATATTTTGTCTATGATGTTTACCTTTGCGTCATAAAATAAATAGTTTTCTAATGTCAGTCGGCCGATTAGCCAAGTATTTTTTTACGACGTTAATCCATTACGGTTTGACAATAACAAATCTCCTGGATGATCCATTTTTTGAGTTAGGAATGCTTATCACAATAATCCCATCTCGGATGTCCACATCATCAAGAACCATATTGCCAATACCATATAAGTTTGTCTGTTCTGCGAGCACCGGCTACGCCACTTATCACAATAGCCCAGAATTTAGAACTTATTACAGCAGGACAAAGAATGAGTTTAATAAAATCCATACCTTTTTAGATAAAAAATCATCAAGGGCTTCATTTAAAAATGTATCAATTTCTTCGTTCGAGAATACACGTGATTTTTTAGGTTTATATGCGACATTTTTCTTTTTCAAAAATGCTACTACCAAAGTTAACTGGCATTAAAGGAAAATCAAAACTTGATCAGAATTCACAGGGCTGGATCTCGAATTCACTTAATTTAAATGACATCAAAAACACTTTGTCATCACAGACAGCTCTGACTCAAAATTTACACTTAAATTCACCAAAACACCAACTCCAGAGACACAATGTCGTCAAACGGACAGCTCTGAGTTAATATTTACTAAAAATCACTAGAAAACCAACTCCAGAGACACAAGGTCGTCAAACGGACAGCTCCGAGTTAATATTCACTAAAACTCACTAATATCTACTCCGAAAATCACCTGAACACCAACTCCAGAGACACAAGGTCGTCAAACGGATAGCTCTGAGTTAATATTCACTAAAAATCACTAATATTTACTTTAAAATCGTGAATTCGAGTCGCAACCCTATCTACCAAAAATGACTGCATAAAGACAAATAACTAATTGATAGCAACACTTAACTTTCGTCCGTCGATCCACTTTGTTCCGTCCAATCAGTGGTTTATCCAATGAACTGCTGCAACGCTGCTAACCTCCAGGGCACAGTTATCAGCTGAGTCTCGTACGGTCGGTCCCCATAAATCGGCCAATGCCAGGTAACACCAATCGTAGGAATCCTCAACCAAGATGATCACCAGGCAAGGTCTCCACTGTTCCGGTAACGGTTCTCCGAGCGAGCAGACAACAGACCAGCAAGGTTACAATAAAACGGGGTACAGGGTCTCAAATGGAATTACTAACGAAAGATATTGAGGTTAAAATAATTTTGCTCGTTGTCCCAAGCGGGGGCTGGCTAAAGTTTCTTTAAGGCCATTGATCAAATCAAACGAACGTGAAGCATTGAAACCTGAATGAGGGCATGGCAACTTCACTCAAATGTAGAAAAAATTATAGGTCAGAATGACATCAAGGGCTTTGAATGGAAGATTGCTGCATTAATAATTGAAGAGTGTCGAAAATATTGGTCCGGGTTTAATCGTTCATCATTCTAGAAGAGATTTTATTGATTATATCTGATGAAACGTTCGTCAGACGTCCGATTGTTGAGGATTTGAAAAATTTAAACCCGGTGCGGCACATCCGCCGACAGTTCGGAATCTTAGGTTAAATCGTTCGTTTTAGCCCAATTACGGATTAAAATTTGCCAGATGTGAAAAAATGGATCAACTAAGCTGTAAAACAAATAACTTAAAATGGGAAATGAACAGAAAAGCTAAAATTTAGGGCGAGGCATGAACAATAGAAATCTAAGGTGAAACCTGGAAGGAACAAAATGGCCGCCGTTAATACCACGGAATACTACACCAAAAAACTTAATTGTTCACCTGTTGGTCGGGTTTCTCTTTCGTCGGGTCACAAATATCCCCTAATGGGCTGGAAGCATTTCTTATGAATTTAACATCCGGGAAAACCCGCGACACTTTAGTGCCCCAAAAATTCACATGAACACTCGAAAACAGTGACCTGACACAGGATTTTTGCTGTCTCGTTCTAAAAAAGAAATCCACGGCCCTTGCACGTTTATTATAGACTCATCGGCTTTCGTCACCGACGCGTGTTCAATGTGCGGATATTTGCAGGTCGATATTTTGGCCTAGGTCGGGATCTTGCATTACCAGGGTCGTGCAATAGGTAATTAATTACTTCATGCAACCGAGAAATTTAATGATTGATTACGATTGTTCAAAGTAACGGACCGTTTTCTAGTTACTTGTAACGCCCGGGAAAAAAGGTCGTTACAGTGTACTAAGAGGATTTTTAGGCAACAATATGGATGCAAACTACGAACACCTAGTTAATGAACCTTTAGACTCCCACAAATCGCTTGGTTGCCGAACGTCATTAAACATTCACTTTCTCCATTCCCATTTATCATTATTTCCTGGGAATTTGGGCGCTCTAAGCGACGAGCAGGGTAAAAGATTCATTTAAGATATCAGGATAATGGAAATTCGGTACCAAGGACGATGGAATCCGGCCACAATGGGTGATTACTGTTGGTTTTTAAAGAGAGAAGATGTGACCCCCGCCCATATAAGGAAACAATAAAATTAGTGTGTTTGAAATAAATATTTTCGATGTTTGCTTTTTCTTATTGTTAACTTATTATAAATTATAAATATAGGCGATATACAGGGTTAACAAACTTGTCATTTTTTCAATAAATATTAAATGGTACCATTCTACACATGGTTTGTTTAATGTAACAAGAAAACCTTACGTGTTACAACTTTTTTTTTGCCGTTTTTGTATTCTGATAGGTTTATTCTTCTATAATATTCAGCTTTATGTTAGGGTGTAATTACTAGAAATATCATGGTTGCAGTGTCTCAGAATTGACGCATGATATATTTATCCTAATTACAAAAATCAATTATATCTGCTTTCTGACGACACCGTACTAATGCGACCTCCAAGCAACCATGGTTGGAGTTAAAGCAAAAAAAAACAATATCCAAGTACTCGTACTCAGCATTCAACCTCACTTACGCCACATTCAAGACTTCAGACATTGAGGGAAGCTCTTATTAAAAAACTTTTATTTGCATGGTTTCTGTACTCAGAATCCATTGTGATCTGATTTTCACACATCTTCATGAGCTAAATATTAAACTTTAGTTTCTTTCTAGGATAAACTATTCCCGGACCGTCGTTCCATGGGATATCCATTCGACAGAATGCCTAGAACTGGGGTGGACACTTTGCAGCAGTTCCTGACTTCGAACATGAGAGTGCAGGAAATCACAATTCGGTTTGAAAACAGAACCTTTAAACCCAGGGATGTTTAGAAGATGGCTGATCCAAAAATGTTAATATAATGGCTTATATATTTTTCAAAGTAATTTGACAAAATGTAGGTATTCCAAATTTTAATATATGGATTTAAGTAACACATTGATTTTTATTTTGAAGACCTATACATAGCGTAGTAAACTTCAACTATTTTATTTTAATAGGTACCTATGATCAACTTAATTAACCTTATTATCAACTAGTAAATATCTAAGGACTTATTATAGAACTATGTACGTGCACGTACATATCTAATCGACAACGTAACGTTACGTCAGTTTGTTTAAAATTGTCCAGTTTATAGAATAAATATGAAATTTAGCATCAAACTTTAACACCCTGTATCGTTTGAGCGAGCCACGTTTTACTAATGCTAAAGCTACATTAACGTATAATGTCGTTAATTATCGCAATATACAGAGTGGCAAGCAGGGCAGTCGCAAAGGCCCGGGTGAGCGGGCAGCCGCCCGGCGCGGCCATTTTTGGAGGGCGGCCGTTGGCCGTTATAAACACCGATTCATATTTATATTTTTTAAATAAAATTTGTCTATTGATTTAATTAATAGCGCTCAAGTTCGCCATTTTAATAAAACAGAACATTTTAAATACTTTTGTGGCAGACAATAGAGGCGGCAGGCGGCGGCACGTCCACTCCGCACTATGCTGTCGCGCCAAAATAACCTTTACCGACAGCCGACAGTATAAAACTCAAAAAATTAGGCGACAGTATCGACAGAGCGGCCGAATAAGCACTAGCAAACCGCAGAAATCGCAGCATCTGCAGAATTTTTTTGTCTAGTAGATTTATTTAATTTTTCCATTTTTCATTTGCAGAAATAGTAAAAAATAATAAGGCCGGTAAGATATATGGATGTATTTTTTAAGATACTGTTATAGTATATACCCATATATGTATTAGTACTATATGGCGCCTTGCCCATTTAACCAATGTAAACGTAGGGAAGCCAAGGTTCCTTGTTACGTCAGGATGCATGCGCGAGAAAAAATAAATAGACAAGAAAAAAAAAAAATGAGGTTTTCACATTTGACTTTAACAACTGTAAATTTGTAAACCAACATTAAAGTTCTTGATTTGTTTAGATTTTGTTTATTATTTCGATTGAGAAAAGAAAAAGAACGCAGGTAAATATATTAATAAAACTTGTATTAGATATTTTACAATTATTTTTAGAGTTCAACAGGTAAAATAATAGATTTTTGTAGGATTCTTTGAAGTACATGCAATTTTCGGTAAAAATAGGTAGGTACCTAATTATATCAACGGCAGCAAAGGAAATTATAATCTTTAGGAAATGGACTACCTAGTTATTGTTCCCTCACGAAATTAACGTAAGTAAGTTGAAAGAAAGAAACATCCGGTCTGGGTACATACCTGTAGAACGATAAATCTTTGTTCAAGTTTTTACGCCTTTTAAAGTAATGTAAAATATTCTGTTTTGCCTCGGCATCGCCACAAAATGATCACACTTCACACACACAATTCAAATTCGCAGAAAAGTAAAGATAAACAGTACACAAAAGCTGTTAATAATAACAAATCAACTCGATGAAACGAGCTGTCAACCAAATTAACATTTGCTAAAGATTTCGAGGTTATGTCGAGCAAAAATGAGACGTTGTCACGTTGTCACCCTCCAGTTATATGAAATTGTTATTTGACACGTTTTAGTTTAGAAATGGAAACAAATAATTTAAAAACACTTGGAAGTACGGACTTAATGATTATTTTGCAATTTTTTAGGAAGATTTTTGGTAATTTTATCATTGCTCCAATTTTTTAAGGCTCACTCTTCTGTCCTATTCTAAAGAAATAAAAGTACATTTGGCAATACCCTTACGGTGCATGCGCACAAGTCGAAATGACCCTGGATCTACTATCTCTGTTGTAGCTTCAAGATATTCAGGGTAATAGCCATATAGTACTAATACATATGATATTACCCACGTTTCTTGCATGTACAGAGTGTTCGGTAATCTTTTGGTCTACCCGCTTTATTATGTAAGACATGAAAAAATGTTAAATACAAAAAATTTCGGATATTGTCTGAACCGCCGGGATTCGTTACCCGAAGAAACAAATGAACATCGGAAATTAGTGAAATGAGCACCAACTTTGATATTTCCAATAGGACACCCAGTAATTAATTCGAAATATAGGTAGGATAGAACTCTTAAATACAAATATAAATGATATAAGGTATCATGACTTTATCTCAAGTAAACTGCTGGACAGATGAAACGGATAAGACAAATTTTTAGATAGATTTAGTAGTGAAATAGTTTTTATATTAATAGAGATAGACGCCTACGGTTTTTAAGCGTTTTTTTTTAAATTTCATCGACAATCGTTTGTTCGTTTCTATTGTGAGATCTAAATAAATCCAAACAAACGATTGTCGATGAAATTTGAAAAAAACCGTAGGCGTCTATCTCTATTAATATAAAAATTATTTCACTACTAAATATCTAAAAATTTGTAGTATCCGTTTCATCTGTCCAGCAGTTTATTTGAGATAAAGTCATAATACTTTATATCAATTATGTTTGTATTGAAGTAGAACTCTTCAATACAATCTATATTTCGAATAAAATACTGGGGGTTCCATTTGAAATATCAAAGTTGATACTCATTTCATTAATTTCCGATGTTCATTTGTTTCTTCGGGTGACGAATCCTGGCGGTTCAGACAAAATCCTAAAACGTTTGTATTCAACATTTTTTGATGTCTTCAAAAATAAGGCGTGTAGGTTCAAAATATAACCGTACTCTGTACTTATGTATACCTATGTGTTTTGGTTCAAATATTGGTTTGGTGGTTTGTGTATAATAATTTTGATTTGGTGGTGGTTGCTGTTGGTGACATTCTAATAACTAAGCAAAATGAGTTTTAATCCTCGTAAAACTAAAAGACTATCCGGAGCTGAATATAGAAAGAAAAAGGCGAAAAAGGAAGAAGACATAACGGCTCTTGCTGGCTCCTTCACGAAATATTTGAACTCTAACGATAATAATACAGTTAGTGAAGTTAGCGATGCTTCTTCGAACATTTTGGAAGGTTTAACATCAACACACGATGAAGAAGTTAATGTAGACATGCCCTTACGTTCAGGTTTAGCTTTAAGGATTTTGTTAACTATACCTGTTTCAGTAGCTTCAGGGGAAAGGAGCTTATCTAAATTAAAACTGATTGAAAACTACTTACGCTCTAATATGGCACAACAGCGTTAGCCAGGTTTAGCTCTAATATCATTAGAGCATGAGATGGCAAGCACTTTGAACTATGAGGAAGTAATTAGTTATTTTGCGGAAAAGAAAGCCAGAAAAAGGTTTTAATAATTAAAAAAAAAAGAGGTAAAAAAATTGATGTCGTTAATTTATTGTTTGTACCTATTTTTAGAATAAGTGGTTTAAGTCTTCAATTTTTCTGTTTGCATATTATGTACATTGTAATACAACTAACAGTATCTTACTTATCTTTTGAAATGCGAAGAAACGCTTGACACAAATTTTGAACAATTAAAGAATGCGTTAACAAAAAAACAACTAAATACCAAAAAAAGATATAGCAGAAATCATTAAGTATTTTTTTTTATTTTAAATAAAACATGTATCATTTTATTCCATATTTTAAAAGTGCAAAAAAATTTATTTCACCGAACCTACATAATGTTCCATTTAAAATAAGCAAAAAAAATTGGTGATTTATACTTTTGTATTAAGCGCTTTTTCGCATGTCTATAATGATAAGCCAGATTTTTATGTTGGCCACTTTTAGTTGGATCACCTTGTACTCACCAACGTACTTTTAAAATGTATAATAAAATGTTTTATATTAATTCTTAGTTTCATTATCTATTTTAAGTGCCCGGAATATAAAAAAAAATAGTTATGGGGGCGCTACTTTTAGGACTTTGCCCGGGGCGGCTAAAAGTCTAACAACGGCCCTGGTGGCAAGGAAGTCGCGCATAATGCCTGTAACTTTTGAATTACCTCGTATACGAAAAAGTGACCTTTGTGAAAGTTGTTCAGTAAAATATTCCCCACATTTCTACCTGCATGAATTGTTTCGGTCATTTCTGGTTTGGTTGCCATAGAGACTAACTTACTTTTTTTAAATGGAACGCCCTGCATATGATTGCATATTTGGATTCTACTGGGAAAACTCTGAATTTTTTTGTATTTCAAATTTTCACCTATCTGCAAGCGTTTCCGGAATAATGACAGCTCAAACACGAAAAACTCAGCTTAAAAATGAAAAACTTCCTAATTATAATTATTCCTACCTAATACCAAAGGTGTAGCCAAGGGGGGCCATCGCCCCCCTTGACCTGGCGCCCCTTTACCAACTTAAAAATAATATTTAAAAAATAAGATCGGTCTTGTTTTATTTTTAGTAAAGAAGAGCGATGGGAATAAAGTTAATAAAACCGGTTTTGAGAGCGTCCCATCACATTAAATTTAATTTTTTTTATATAGCGGATTTTAACTTCATTGGGGCCATGCAGACCTCTGTTCCCTAGGGAGCATGAAGAAGGTGAATTCCGACGAAATTTGGGCGTAATCCCAAAAATTTTTTTAGCTCTAAGGTCTGCGCCCCTCCAATAGTTCCCCCCCCCCCCCTCCGCCCCAAAATGCTGGGTATGCCACTGCCTTAATACCCACCAGTTGAGTCAAGGTGTTTTCATGACAGCAACCTAAGAGGTGTCAATTTTGAGTTCCTGTTTAATTTTCTTTTCGGATTTCTAACATTGGTTTATATTTTTAAATATTTGAGAGTGGTAATTAAACACAAAAACAAATGGTTTATTACAAGTTGCATAAGTACATATTAGTTATTTAAATACAGTCTCATTGATCACAAAATTGTCGACATGTGTTAAGCACCCCTCGACATCTACTTTTAAAATTGAGTCAAACTTCAACAACATAATCAGACTAGTTCCTCGGAAAAGTGCTACTTTGTGCTTTCTTTTGAAAGCGCAAATTGCGCTCGATTGTAAGAAAACAATTTGTCTTTGGCAGTAAAACTTAGACAGTCTTTTTCTTTTTCTTTTCGTCGGAATACATCGCAAATACAATGGGAATAAAACCTATTTTTTTATTTAATTTCAACCAATACCAAATCAAGCTGTCAAAGTGAACGTTGACAAATTATTGTAACCTATAAATTCAGGAAATTTTAAACATGGACATACCAGACTGGGTGATGGATCCTTTTTCAAGTGTCAACACAGCAGGATCATCCCAGTTAGAAGAACAACTTATAGAAGTGACAACAAATGAGGAATTAAAAATTAAATCGAAGAATGCCTACCAAGAATTTTGGCTGCAGAAGCCAATCTCGCAACTGTACCTAGGATTATGGACGATTGTTCAACGATTTCTGATATCATTGCCATCATCGTATTTATCTAAACGTGAATTTAGTGCTGTTGCTAACTAAAAAGAGAAATCGGCTTTATGCTGCTAAGTGTGGCGACTGTATTTAAGTAAACTTGAGCCTAATATTAAGAAATTCCTTAAAATGCATCAGATTAATATTTCACATAAGATAAGCTTTAAATTCAATGTATTTTTAATGTTTATAGAAATACTTCTGAATATGATTAATTATGCGTTTTAATTGCTCTCATTAAAACATTCTTCTTGAAACTCAGAAATAGGATAGGGGCATATCGTACCATATACAGTGACCGACAGAAAGTGCACAGCATATGGGAAAATTTTTGCTCTGTGAATTAAGTAAATTTACTTTATTTCAGAAAAGTTCTGCATATCCCCAAGCCAAAATAATACCTATCAAATTCGGTAAAAGTCTTATGGTCCACGAGGGAGAGTCAAAAACTGAAAATTCCGCTAAGAATAAAGTACCTCCATTTTTCATATTAGAACAAAATTTTATAAAGAAATAGTTTTTCAATTTGGAGGATATGCCTCAATGCCAAATAGGTTTTAATAGTTTTTCCTGTATAAAAAGTACATCGCAACCATACAGTACGCAAATTGTATTTTCTGTATACTTTTTTAAAGATAACCATAATTAGTATGTCAGATTAGTTAGTTTTTACAATATTATGGCATTTTAAAATAAAAACATAAAAATATTAAATATTTTTGCTGCACACCGTATTCTATTTTTTGAGAAAACAAAATAATTTAATCTAACTGATATTTTGTTATAAACTTTAACTTAAAGCACCTTCCAAATTGTATATGTATACATAAAAGTACAAGTTTTTGCTTTATTTGGACTTTAATTATTGTGATAGTCATAAGAAAAAAATTAAAAATTGAAACTATTTTTTGTACGGATTTTATTTGCCACGCAAGATAATGATCAATATAATTTTTATTTATCATGTAAATTTTGAGGATAATCCAACTGATAATACATATTTCAAACTTAAAAATAGAAAACAAAAAATATTAATAATTAAGAACATTTACATTAACAATAATTATAACTGTATGTTTTTACGTGTCATTCTCCATTTTCTATACATTCTACGATTCTTTTGTTAAACTCTTTGACTACGTTCCTTAAAAAAGTAGGATAAATTCTAACGATACACTGTCCAGTAATATTTTCGAAATGGTCCTAATTTCTAGAAGGCCGGTATTTATACACTTGCTACATAATCCCAAAAAAGGAAGTCTAGAGGAGTAATGTCCGATGATTTTGCAGGCCAAGGATTTTCTGAAAACCGTCGAATCCATTTAGGGGGGGAGTTGTTGATTTGGCTATGGCTGTCTCGCGATAATTGTGATAATAATTGTCACTATTAATTAAAACCAGCTCTATTTTCTGTAAAGATAACTTTTCAACTTCCATTTTTACAACAGTAAGTAAATGTCATTAATTTAATTTCAAGGCTTAACTTATTTCCATGGCTGCTTTAATCTTAAATAGCTTTTGTTTATGTACGGTGGTATTGGTTACGAGAAGAAAAATGTTAAAGTGTACAAAATTATATTGATCCTTATTTTTATACTATTAATTATCATGGTAAATAAAATCCGTACAAAAAATATTTTCAATTTTTAATTTTTATGACGATCACAACTAAAATCAAAATAAAGAAAAAACTTTTTACTTTAATGAATAAATATACAATTTGGAAGGTGCTTTAAGTTAAAGTGTATAACAAAATATCAGTTAGATTAAATTATTTTGTTTCTTTAAAAAATAAATTACGGTGTGCAGCAAAAATATTTAATATTTTTGTGCTTTTACTTCAAAATGTCATAATATTTTTAAAATTAACCAACCTCACATATACTATTCAAGGCTATCTCTTACAAGGTATACAAAAAATACAATTTACGCATTGTATGGTTGCGATGTACTTTTTATACAGGGTAATTCAGAAAAAACGATTAAACCCTATTTTTTGTTCAAAATAAGCGAAAATTGGTATTTAAGTATATCTTCCAAACTAAAACAATATTTCTTAACAAAAAACTTTTCTAAAGTGAGAAATGAAGGTACTTTACTCTTAGCGAAATTTCCAATTTTTGGCTCTCCCTCGTATAGCATAAGACTTTTACCGGATTTGATGGGTGTTATTTTGGTTTGAGGATATGCAGAACTTTTCTAAAATTAAATAAATTTACTAAATTTATAGGTAAAGAATTTTCCCATATGTTGCGCACTTTCTGTCGGTCACTGTATAATGCCCCAACAAACATATATAGTCTTAGCGACCTCCAATTTAGAGAAAATGACCTATTGAAGTAAAAAATAGTCTATTTTTGACTTCAAAATCGGCTTCTCAGACAAAATGGTTAAAAAGACGAACCGCTTGGTCAAAAGAAAGTAATTCAAACTTAGTATTACTGCTTCAAAGCCTGAAAATATAAGAGGCCCAAGATATGGTCCAAAATAGGAGATATTTACTTTCTAAACCGACTTGATAGTCAGGTCTAAATAAAGTCAATGATCAAAGATAAAACAGGTTATTTTTTACCTTAGATTGGGCCTTAAAGCTTAAAAATCTTTTAGGCCCATAAATGAAGGCTAAATCACTTGGTTTTGTCTTTAATGTATCTTTATGGTCAGGTAACAATGTGAAGATTTCCTTAGGTGAGATTTACCCCATATTACTCTAATATTTTGTCCTCAAATCCTAGAAGACTTTAAGGTATAAAATAGATTACAGTATGGCTTACTGAATTTCTTTATAGCCAAATAGTCCTCTGGTTTTGACCTCAAAGTAATTTTATCCGGACATTAGGCCGCATATTCCAAAAAAAAGTTCTTTAAAGAGATTCTGGCATCAAAATCCGTAAAAAGTAATGTTGATTATAACGTCGTTGTGCTGCGGTGAATTCTGGACAATAATTTAGGATATCATTTTATAATTACACATTACACCCTCAATTACACCACGATGAAGAAAAATAAATTATTTCGGTTTTCAAGTAAATACTATCGTAATCTGAGGAAGTTACAACAAAATAACCCTAGTGAGTTAGCTAGAAACAGGGATCATAATCAAAATGGGGGACAGGAATCGCTTAGGGTAACAGCATCTACTTCAGCTGCAGCTTTTACGACAACTTTAAATACGAATATAGAAGACGAGGTTCTCAGCAGTTCCAGTGAGGAATCGGATTTGGACGACAAGTTTATAATAGGCAAATTGCCTCTTATAGAAGATTTAAGGTTATGGGCTTTAACACATAAAATTTTCCCACTTGTGAGGTACATATTATGAGTAGTCCAAAGAGGAACTTGACCCTCTCCTTTTTAAAACTGCCACTATTTTAAAACAATCGGTGTCCATTTTGCTAAATAAAAGAGGGCAACCGCTAACAATAAACCACGGAAAGGAAAATGTAGGAACCATAAACTAAGGAAGTGTACTGTGGCAGGAATAACGAAAGCCGCCAACTGCCGGCACTGCTGCTAAAATCTGCCAAAAAGTTAGGTTATACAAATTAGAATGGTAGTGGCTAGTAATCCGTCGGGAGCCAAATAACCGACTCGGATAGAAACAGTTTTATCGAGCACCGACCCTACATAGGCCCTGCAAACCCCTTAAATACCTAATTTAGACTTTGTATACCCTTGTTGTAAATTTAGGCCATATAGATGAATATTTCTCTTAATTTAGACCTGACTATCAAGAAAAAAAGTCCTAAATAGGAAATTTTCTCCTAGCGTAACCTAATACGGACCACTACGGACTGACTTACAGGTCCAATTTATTTTAAAGTCGAAACTAGAGGAAATTATGATAAATATTTCACTGACGCCATATTTTTTAAATAATACTTTTTTATCTTAAAATAATTTTGTAAAATTACTCGTAACAATAAAAGAAAAACAAATATATTACACAAACTTAGCAAATAAATGAAGTACGTATTCGTCCGAGCCCAAAATATAAGCTATATTTTAAATTTTTTGTGTTGACAATCTTAATTATCCCTGTTTTTTATAATTAAATGCATTTTTTTCGGGGGCGCGCTTTGTTTTTCAAGGCATAATTAAAATCTACACGAAAAATTTTCACGCGCACCTAATTTTTCATCCCACCTTGCTTCCAATAACGATTTAGAAGTAGCCATACTACCAATTTAATATCTAAATAACTACTTCATCTTTAAGATAAACAACTTGACATGACATGGCGATTTAAGAAAACTCCTGGGCTTTGTTATTATAATAAAAACAACATATCTTTTTCTAAAATTGTGGTTATGATTTAAATGAACTTTATAGTCCATAACAGGTCCATATTAGGCCCACAAAGTTTAATTATAGGTAAAAAAACACTTCTTTTATACCCCGAACAAGGCTGCGCGGCCTTGTCTATGAAGCCCAGTTCTCCTAATGACAGGTGCTTTTTACCAGTTTATTACCTTGGTTTTTGTCCCCACTTAGGTGATTTAGGGGTCTATATCACTTATTTCTGACTATGTAAAGCGGTCTGTGTGGCTTTTTAGTTATAACCTTAGGTAAAAATTACCTCTTTTGGACTATAATTGTTTGTTGGGGCACATTTAAAAAAAAAATAGTTATAATAGATGCGTAGATGGTAAGTAAAAAAATATCTGGGGGCTATAGAAAAAAGATTATTCTCAAAGACGGCAGTGGGCGAAATAAGTTTGAGAACCACTCATATAGAATGATGCTACCTATGCAGTGTGCAGTGTGCACCCTCTTTAGCAAGTAAGTCTACTATTTCATTGCCTTCTACTCCCTCATGCTCGGGCACCCTCACCTTTTTGGTCGCCGCTAGTTTGTTAAGAGATTGGCGGCATTTTCAGACGATTTGATATTGTAGGAAGCTAGAGCTTTTAAAGCTGTCTGGTATTCTGACATTCAGCCCTATGATCAAACACACAAGTTAACTTTTAACGTACCATTTCCGTGACAACAACCGAACGTATCCATTTTACCGCGGCAAATGACACCGAAATACATAAACATAGTTCGTTTTATGGTTGTGTTAAAACCTGATGCTAATTGACACGTGTTTTGTTGCATCTATAACTAAAACAATTTGTAGATTAGTTTGTAGTTTGTGTATAGCGAAGTAATATTAGCCACTTTTAAAATTCAAAATTTAACTAGCATATCATATGTTTCTCTAATCTAATATACAGGGTGTTAGTGAATAAGTGCGACAAACTTCAGGGGGTGATTCTACATGGAAAAATAATGATAGTTTGCTATATAACTTTTGTCCGCAAATGCTTTGATTTCCGAGATAAAAAAAAAATAAAAAGTGACGATTTATTTATTGCTCTGAAACCCATCGAGATATGCAAATGAAATTTGGTAGGTTTTAAGAGGTAGTTATTGCGCATTTTCTGACATGCAATTAAGAATTTTATGTTTATCATTGGCGCGCATAAGGGCTATAATCTCAATATTTTTAAAGAAAAAAATGATACGCCACTGAGATATATCAAACTAAAAACAATTTTTGAATTTCTGATTCAATTTGTGGCAAAGAATCTCTCTTGCCTTTTTTTCGTATTGGGCGCCGTTTTTATGCAAAAAAATAAAACATCTTAACGCGTATTTTTCATTTCTTTAATACATTATTAAAAGCTATCTAATACAATAACATTAAACCAGAACAATAACAGAAAACAGCACTAATAAATAAATAGGCGCAAAGCTACAACAAATGTTGAAAATGACCTCCCTCAGACGTGATACAAGATTCAACTCTTCGCCTCATTGATTGTCGTATTCGCGCAAATATTCCTGGTGTATTTCTTATTGTCTCACAGCCGGCTATAATTCGATTCCTCAGGTCTTCAAGATTTTCGACGGAAGTGGAATAAACTAGCGACTTAAGAAAACCCCAAATGCAAAAATCTAGAGAATTTAAATCCGGCGATCGAGCAGGCCAATTTTCCGTACCACCCCTACCTATCCAATGATTTGGATATACTGTATCTAAGTGATTACGTACATTAATGCTAAAATGAGCTGGTGTGCCATCATACATGAACCAGAAGTGTTGTCTCAGCTGTAGAGGGATTTCTTCTAAAAGAGCAGGTAGCTCTTCCTGTAGGAAATTAAGGTAAGAGTCGCCTGTTAGTCGTTGTGGGAGGAAATATGGACCGACTAAATTATCATCAATTACACCAAGCCATAAATTTACTGAAAACTGATACTGAAAATGAGCTTCACAGATTCCATGTGGATTTTCCTCAGCCCATAAGTGATTGTTATGGAAATTTCGTATACACTGTCGTCCAAAATTAGCCTCATCAGTAGACAAAACGCCATTTAAAAATTAGGAATTTGAGCGATTTGATGAAGAATCCAATGGCAAAAAAACTAGGCGAGGTAGTAGTGCTTGCACACGTTGAATGTGAAACGGATACAATTGCTGTTCTTTAAGAATTTTAAATACAGTGAAGTTGCTTACATTCAATTTGTTGGCAATTTTTCGAGTACTTGTTTCAGGTAACTCCGCAATTAACTCGAGGCAAAAGAGATTTTTTGTCACAAATTGAATGAGAAATTAAAAAATTGTTTTTAGTTGGATATATCTCAGTGGCGTATCATTTTTTTCTTTAAAAAAATTGAGATTATTACCCATATGCGCGCCAATGATAAACATAAAATTCTTAATTGCATGTCAGAAAATGCGCAATAACTACCTCTTAAAACCTACCAAATTTAATTTGCATATCTCGATGGGTTTCAGAGCAATAAATAAATCGTCACTTTTTAATAAAAACTTTAACACCCTGTATCTCGGAAATCAAAGCATTTGCGGACAAAAGTTATATAGCAAACTATCATTATTTTTTCATGTAGAATCACCCCCTGAAGTTTGTCGTACCTATTCACTAACACCCTGTATAACATGATATGCTTATACTTATTGAATGTAGTGCGTATATTGTCGTATTTATTTAGAGGTTATGTTTTTGTATAAGCTATTTATTGTGACGCAACTTTAAGCGTTTGGAATGAGGTGAATGGGGAAGTGCAAGGATTGCAAGAATGGTTCAGTGTAAATAAGCTGACAATGAATCAAGATAAAACAGTATGCATGACTTTTAGTTTGAGAGAGATTCCTGAAGGCAATGCTAAAATGGTGAAATTTCTGGGAGTACATCTTGACCCACTCCTGACTTTTGAGAGGCACATTGATAAAATAGCGGGAAAACTATCTAAAAATATCTTTCTGCTAAAGAATCTCTTCAAGATTCTGCCACCAGCAGTATTGCTACAGGCATTTCACAGTACTTTTCAGTCGGTTTGTGTGTATGCGATTCTGGCCTGGGGTCATTCTGCTCATTCCAACCGCATCTTTGGACTGCAAAGGAGGGCAGTACGTGTGATTGCTGGATTAGGGTATAGGGAGGATGTCCGAGGATCTTTTGTTGATTTGAGAATTCTGACTATACCAAGTAGATACATTTACGAGTGTCTAATTTATGCCCACTCTAATGTTGCCCGATATAACCAAAATAGTTTTTACCACCGGTATGACACGCGAAATGGGCACAGCATTCGATTGGAATTTCTAAGACTACATAGGAGCCGCATCTCAGTAAATTATTATGCTCCAGTTTTCTATAACAGGGTGCCTGATAACATTAAGTTGCTAGGAGATAATCAATTTAAGAATAAGATTAAGACCTTCCTTTTAAGTAAAGCCTTCTATAGCATGGACGAGTTCCTAAATAGTCCTGTGATATTGTGATTTATATATTTTAAACTCGGTTAATATGTAATAATATTGTTTTTGTAATTTCTTGTAATCATTTCCTGTTAAATTTAAGCGTGTCCTTATTTTTCTTTTTAATCTGTTTATGTTGGCCTACTTCGAGAGGTCATATTTTGGTTTTGATATGTTTTAGTTTAAGTATATTCTGGATATGTTATATGAACAATGTTTTTTAGTCCTTATACACGGTACCCGCTGACGTAAGGAATGATATAATTTGTATCAAATACTTGAATAAAGTTTGAATTTGAATTTGAATTTGAATTTGAATTTGAATATTGGATTATTCCTATGATGGCGTACTTACTGAGTTCCCATGATGGCATAGGTATGCCATCATAGGAACTACTTAAATAATTATATTAACTGAAAATAGATATTTTTACAGATATGCCTCACGATAAGGCAAATAAACGGATTAGACAAAACTGGGATGAGAGAGCTATGCAGGAAGCAATATATGCGGAAACGAAAATGGGTTGGCAGCCGCTAAAACATATAATGTTCCTGCGACAACATTACGTAGAAGAAGTAAGAAAGACGATGCTTCCAAGGGAGATTTAGGAAGTCGTAGAACAATATTGCCACGGGAATTGGAAGAAGAGCTAGTAAAACACATTGTAGAAATGAAAACAAAGTTTTTGGTTCTACTACAAAAGAGTTAAGAAAACGAGTTTACGAGATAGCAAAAAAAGATAACTTAACGCATAATTTTAATTCGGAAAATATGATGGCTGGAAAAAATGGGTTAAAGGATTTTTATCAAGAAATCCAAGAATTTTTTTAAGGCTTCCCGAAAATACATCGTATGCTCATGCTCAGGCGTTTAATAAAAATAACATCATGACGTATTTTTTTTCATTAGAAGCCACTTTGCGTGAAAATTTCTTTTCACCTGAAGACATATTTAATGTTGATGAATCAGGGTTGAGCATGGTGTAAAAGAGACCGCAAAAAATGTTTGCAGCAAATGGGCGCAAACAAGTTGGTACTCTCAGCAGCGCTGAACGAGGTAGGCATATGACGGTGGTATGTGCAGTGAATGCAATTGGAACTCTTATACTACCTGTTTTTATTCTTTGCTGTTTCAAGAATGAACTAATGGAAGATGCACCAATCGGAAACAAACCATTTTGTCAGGAAAAGAGATGGATGACTGGTGAGCTCTTCTTAAAATATTTTCAGCACTTGGCACAATATTCCAAACCATTCAATAATAACAAAGTTATTTTGCTGTTTGACGGCCATACTAGTCATAAAAGCCTGCAAGTGTTAGAATTTGTAAAAAATAATAGGATTGTTTTGTTTGGTTTCCCCGCACATTGTACCCACCGGGTCCAACCACTCGATGTTGGATTTTTTGGCCCTCTACAAACTTATGATCAAGAAATCCAACGATGGCTGAAACAAAATGCAGGCAGAATGGTAACATATTTTCAATTAGCTGGTCTTTGTAAAAACCCATATTTAAAAAGTGCTACACCAGCCACACATACATGCTTTTGACAAAATAGGAATAGCTTCATTCAATCCAGAAATATGGAGCAGCTTTTTGAGCAATTAGACCTCTTGAGTGAGAATATTGAGCGGCCCAAGAACTTCATAAACGTAGACAAAGAAACGCATGTCAATTTGTCCGGATCTTCTTTAAACAAAGAGATCTGTTGCAGCATTGCTGAATTATCACCTCTTCTTGTAGCGGCTTCAAAATCTGGAAATCAGTAAAAAAGAAATCGTGGGAAGAGCGGAATACTAAATTTAACACTTGATATTATGGAGCAAAAGAAGAAGAAACGGCAGTAATTGATACAAGAAAATTAACAAGAAGGGTGAAGAAGAAAATTGTCGTAGAAGAAAGTAGCAGTGAAAAGGACAAGGATTTTTTTAAATGGAACACCCTGTATATTATATCAATTTTGAATTCTATGATGAACACTTAACACCTCTGGAAATCACGGTTTCCGAAATATTGACGTTTGAAAATTTATTTTAAACACATTTATTGATGACCTCATACCTCATACGTGCGACACCCTGTATAAAAACATTTTACGTTAAAAAATGCGCAAACAAAAGTACTAATTGACGTGTCCGAGCGTTTTTAAAAAGTAAATACCTGAATTTTAAATGAATTTGTGCAAGACTTTATGGACGCACTGTATAGTCAAATCTGGTCTTATCTGGCGGGTCCAAAGATCACCGATTATATGAATCAATTCGAAAGTTCCAGAGCTCATCAAAATGTTGTAAATAAAAACCAATATGGCCGTATATGGACAGCTGATTTTCCATAAAATTGAATGTTAGTAGGTTAACCGTTAACTTGAAACTATCAGTCACAATAAAAATGACGGGTCTCGTTCCAAAATTAATTTCTCAGGGGTGCGTTCGTATTATTGCAGACGGTTAACACAATAGTTTTACATTTAACAAATTTAATAACCAAAATGATGGTGGAAAATTAGATAAACAATATACAGTAAAACCCCTGACTAGCGCCAACCAAAAATGTCGATGAAATGTTAAATAAATTAAACAAATTTTAGTTTATTTCAGCAGATAATAATAAATTAAATATAAAAAAAATCAAATTACACATTGGCTAAATTTTTGTTGTGTAATATCAGGCTAAAAAAATATTTCCAATTTAATAGGTTACCTACTTCAAAAGTCAACGAGAAAAAGCTACTAGAGCCGGTGAGGTATCAAATCCCAAATTTATTTTACACGTATTTTGCCCCTGTTAAGCCAATAAGCGCCCCGCTAAAAATAAGTGGGAGAAAGAAACGTATAAAGTCTAAACCGGTCTCAAAATGCGGGTCCAAAGGTCACGGATCATATAAATCAATTCGAAAATTCCACAGCTTATATCAAAATGCTGTGAGACTATGTAGGTATCAATATACCCGGAGAAAAGATACATAGTTTTATTAAATAAATAAATAAATAAATAAATAAACTTTATTTCCAAAAGACTTACAATAGTAAGTATGGGATATTGTCAAAAAAAAAAAAATTTTTTGTATTACAATTTAAAAGAATAAACATTAAGTGTAAAAAGAGGACTATCATATCAACATAAATAACATCTAAAAAAGCAACTAGCCAATAAACATCAACAATAAATAAATATTAGTTACGAAAGTAAGTTGCAATCTAAGTACTCTTGCACTGAATAAAAACAATTTTCAAAGATAAGCTTTTTCACCGTTTTATTAAATTTGCTTAATACAGCCAACCCCTTAATTGTCGTGGGTAACTTGTTATGTAATGTAATTGGTAGAACCAGTGGACTATTCGCAACAGTCGACAAGCGATGTCTTGGAGTACTTAAATTAAAATTTTGTCTCAATCCGTAATGATCAGTGACCTCCCTAGTTAAACCGTGTGTAGACATATTCTCTCTAGCATATTTAATTGAATAGTAAATAAACAAAGATGGAAATGTTGTTATGCCCAACTCGGAAAATAAATGACGACATGAGTACCTAAGTGGCTTAAATAACATTGTTTTTATTATCTTTTTTTGTTGCACAAATACTTCATGCGCTCTTACGCAATTTCCCCACGATACAATCGCATACGTTAGGCAAGACTGAACATAAGAAAAATAGTATAATTTTAAAAGATTTGCGTCAATTTTTGAGCGTAGCTGCCAAATAACAAAAGCATATACCGCCAGTTTCTTGAGTATGTGATCAATTTGAGATGTCCATGAGAGCTTGGGATCAATGAAAACACCTAGAAATTTAGCCACTGTTTTTTGTTCTATAGTTTTATCATTAAATTTAACCAAGAGGCTTTTGTTTAAGTCTTTCAGTGAGAAGAAGATCAATTCGGTTTTTTCTTGGTTCAACACTAAACCGTTTTTATGACAGTAATCCTGCATCCCTACCACGCCACCGTTAGCATTTTCCGCAACCACCCCCAAACTGTTGCCAGAGCATACCACAGCAGTATCATCCGCAAATAGGGAAACATACGACCGACCAAGATCCCCCGAGGTAATATCATTAATAAAAATTATGAAGAGCAAAGGCCCCAACAAACTTCCCTGCGGAACGCCGCAATCCAATAGTCTAGTACTCGAGCAATGTATTTCGTTATTTTGCTTTAAGACTACTTTTTGAGAGCGGCCCGACAAGAAATTCTTAAGCCAGTTATATGCATTTCCGCGAACTCCATATTTACTTAACTTCGCAAGCAGCAATTCAATATTTACAACCTCAAATGCCCTTTTTAGGTCAAAGAAAAGGCATGCAGGCTGTTCAGATTTATCCAAACAAGCCAATACCCTATTATACAATGAAACTATAGCGTGGTGAGTGGATACTCCCTTGCGAAAGCCAAATTGGCAAGGACTAAAAAATGTTTTGCTTTCCAAGAATGCTAAAAGTCTATCATAAAAAGCCTTCTCAAAGATTTTTGAGAACACAGAAAGAAGGGCGATGCCTCTGTAATTGCAAATTTCATGTTTACTACCCTTTTTTAGAATAGGTTGAATAACTGTGTTTTTTAGGATAATAGGGAAACAACCCTCGATAAAAGAAATGTTAATTAGGTGCGTAACAGGATCAATAATATAATCAACGACTTGTT
Source organism: Polydrusus tereticollis (assembly GCA_963920685.1). Lineage (NCBI taxonomy): Eukaryota > Metazoa > Arthropoda > Insecta > Coleoptera > Curculionidae > Polydrusus > Polydrusus tereticollis. The sequence goes on along the minus strand of OY987329.1, from coordinate 83,688,070 downwards.
TTAAAATAGAACACGGTATTTCGTCAAAGCCGTATGAATCCTTCCTTGAGACCGATAATATTATAGACTTTATTTCCTCTTTTAAGAAGGGTGCCAGGAATAAGGTGCTGTTGATTGGATCGGATACCTTTGGGTCGCAAGAGACATTCAAAGTAGAAGTAATACTTTTTATAGAGTTAAAAAAATAGTCATTGAATGCTTCAGCAGCATCATTTAAGTTACTAATTTTGTTATCACTGTTAGGTTCGACATAAAAATCAGGTAGGTCAGTGACCTTGTTTTGATTTGTTTCATTTTTTATTATTGACCAAGCTGTTTTAGATCTATTTTTAGAATTTGCAAATAAGTTATTATTGTGTGCCTTTTTTGCTATGGAAATTCGTTTTTGGTGCTGTTTTTTCATGATATTATACCTTATTAATAGTTGGGGGTCTGATGTATATTTATAGACCTTGAACATCTCCCTCAAAAATCTTCCCCCGTTAATAATTTCATTAGAGAGCCAAGGCTTCCCATTGGGTTTACTTCTCGTTGTACATGATTCAAGAGGAAAACAGAAAATAAAGTTTTCTAAAAACACATCAAAGAATTTATTAAATTTGTCATTAAGATTACCCTCCTCATTAAGGCAAGACCAATCCTGTTTGGAAAGTTCAAGCTTGAATCTATTTATATTACTCACCCTATGAAAGCATCTCTTCTGAACAGTGGTGTTTGATTTGTTCTTAGACTGTACACCAATAGAAGACAATTGCATAAAATTATCCGAAATATCGGTATAGACAACTCGAGACGTCACTAAGTCGGGAGTGAGTGAACAAAAAATATTGTCGACTGTTGTTTGTGAACCATTTTGGACGCGAGTATACTCGGATATTAACTTATTTAGGCCAAAAGATAAAAATAGGTTCACCATATCCGTAGTATTCTTGCAGTTGTTTTTAAAATTTACATTAAAGTCCCCACACACAAAACCAATAGAAGCTGTCTGGTAAGCTTTGGATAGTAATTCATGTACGTGATCAAAGAATATCTTTAGATTTCCAATTGGAGAACGGTACGAGCAACTTACTATAATAGATTCGGCACCATAAAGTAACTCACATAAGCAAAATTCAAAGTGTTGCTCACTGTTAAGACTAGTAAATTTATTAAATGATTTAAACTCTAAATCCTGTCGTACGTAGATTGCAACGCCACCGCCCTTTAGGGAAGATCTACAATAAGAACCTGCAAGTTGATAACACTGTATATTAATTAGAGAAATTTCGTCGTCAGTACACCAAGTCTCGGTAAGACAAACAACTTCAGGCGAGCCAATAGAGTTCAAAATCATTTCAAGTTCACAAATTTTATTTCTTAGACTTCTGACATTTATATGACAAACAGAGATCTTCCCAGTATCATATTCCGAAACACGAGTAGGATCTATCGATATCTTAAGGGCGTCAGGTGTATCCAATGATGCATCCCCTAGCGTCTGGCAAGAATCTGTAGCTACGATGAATTCATTGAGGCTTGATTGGCGAAATTTGGTTGAATCGCCGGAGCCGCCTGAGTCGCGTCCAAAGGCTTATTTTGCCGAGAGAACCTGTATCTGTTTACACAGGCACCCATAGGCCATATTGAGGGATCATAAACATTTTTCACGTGTTGGAGTGAGAATGAAGTAATAAAAGAGGTGCTTCTCTCGGTTCTATTTAATTCTCTACATTCAAAATCAATGTTTGGCGCTGCAGATCTCAAATATTGCATAAGGTCATTGGCAGATGTAGATGGATCTAATCTATAGACGTGTAGATAACCCCGTTTAGCTACTGATCTTATACCTTACGTTGTAGAATTTGCTCCCACAATAGGTTTCCGCCTTAAATTGCTGCGACGATCATGTGACTTGAGGGGTAATGCTGAAGGGTGACGTATTTTATTGTCAGTAAGCGCCGATCCAACTGCTCGATCAACCTGGCTAAGAGTGAACACATGACTGCCAAAGGAATCACGACTATCACGACCCGTACTATGTTTTTGATTTAGATCGGAGCGCGACCTGTTTGACGTATTGGTCTGATTTGGTTGAGTAGGAAACTTGACCGGATTTTGTTTGGAATTTGTATTTATGTAGATACCATTTGTTGCTACTTGGTCGTTATCTGATGTTATTTTAACTGTCGTGAAGTCGTGAAGATAGCCAGATATAATATTATTATTTTTGCAAAAATTATGTACATAATAATACAGGGGTGGCGAATCTTTATGTATTAACGTGCATTTTTTCTAAAGAAATGTTTAATGAGGCCATAGACGTGCCGTCGCAATTCGTAATATAATAATTCATAGTAAACTTTGTGATCGGTGGCGAGCCAAAATTTTATGTCGCGTGCCATTGGTTCGCCATCCCTGTAAATAGTACATCTTAAATGTATTTATTAAAAACGACAATAATAAACAGTGTAATTTATTTTAACAATTTTACTACTAAAACCTAAAAATTCAATGGCATTTAGTCTGATATACTATTTCGAAAATGAAAGGAAAAGTGGAAATTGGCCAACCAATATGCAGGAAACCGTAGCGAAAGCACTGGGAATTAGTTTAAGGACTGTGCAGAATAATGTGCATGAAAGAAAGCATAATATAATACCGAAGAATACTAAAAAAAGTAAACAAAGAAAACCGTTTATAAACTAATTATAGACTAAAAACTGTCATCGTCACTTATAAAATCTGAAAAGTCCTCGTCCTCTGAGTCGTCTTCGAATGGAGCAATTATCATTGGCGCTACTTCGACATCTAGTACTTGTTCTCGATCCCACCAATCCCTTATTAATATTTCTGTATGTTCCACTGATTTCTTCCAGTACTCTTATGTAATATGATCCAAAGAATCTTGCCAAACTATTTGTACTTGGTCGGATTTAAGACCATCACCTACATGTTTTTCATAATAAGACTTTGCCCCGGCCCATATTAATTCTATTGCGTTAAACTGGCAATGATATGGCGGCAGTCGTAGAACCTCATGGCCATATTCACGCAATATTTCATCTACCGCGTATATTCTTGGTTTTTTAAGAGACTTTGCCATTGATAGGAGTTCCGATTTAAGCATATTTGGTGAAGGATTTTGGTTGTGTTTTTCAAGACACTCATAAATATCATTTTTCCTCCAAGATGAAGTAGGCTGTTTATTTAAAATTCTTGAATGATATGATGCATTATCTAATACAATTAAAGACGGAGAATCCAAATTTGGTATCAATCGAACTTTTAACCATTTTTCAAACATTTCGCAATTCATATTATCATGATAGTCAACACTTTTTGATGTTGAAGAAAAAATTAAGCTTGCACCTGGAACATATCCTGTTACAGAACCAGCATGTAAAATAATGAACCGCTTTCCCGTGCCACATCCCTTTTTCCTTTTCACGCTTTTCACAGAATCATCTTGCCAAGATTTTGAACCACTTCCATTTCAAAATATCCACGTTTCGTCTAAAAATACCACTTTTCTAAATTTCGATTTGTAATTCTCCGTATAATTTTTTAAAAACTGAACACGCTGACTCACTATCTGTGGCTGCTCACATAAAAATCTTCGGTTACAGTCTTTTTTATAGCGAAAACCTAACTTTTTTATTAATTTTGATAGCGCTTCAAGTCCAATTTCCAAAACACCCCGAATTTTTAATGTTTCTTGTAAAACTGAAAGAGTTACATTGGTTTTTGATCTGTATAAATCGTAAATCACATTTCGAACTCCCATTTTAATATTTTCGCTTAAATCCTTAGTCTTTGGCTTTCTTCGTTTACATTTTTTAGTATTATTGGGTATTATGTTATATTTTTCTTCATGCGCAATTCTTTGCACAGCCCTTAAACTAATTCCCAGTGCTTTGCCTGCTGTTTCCTGAATATTGGTTGGCGAATTTCCACTTTTTCTTGCATTTTCGAAATAGCTTATCAACAGTAATATACCGATAGAGGAGGCGTCTTATCGGTAATACCGATGTTTTTAACAAGAAATTGATTTTCTGACAAATTTTAACGAAATGTAATTTTTACTTATAATCTGATATGATCCCGAGAGCTTTAGCTCGAGGGTCTTATCTTTGATTATAAGTAAAAATTACATTGAGTGAAAATTTTCTTGGAAAATCGAGTTTCGAGTGAAAAACGAAGGTATGAAGATAAGAAACCGCCTCTAGAGGTGTATTTTATTGGATAATTTACTGAACATAAAAATGAAGGCCGTCTGATAAAGGTAAATATACAAGTTAGAGGTGTTACTAATTTTTTATTTAAGTAAAAAAGCTACAAGCGTCTTTTCGAAAGCGTCTTTTCGAGTTAGCGGTAGTCTTATCGGGTAAGACGACCGTTACCAAGGTGGTTGCTATGAAAATGAGCGTTTTGATTGGTTCAATAAAAGTGAGGTGAATTATCAACAGTAATATACCGATAGAGGAGGCGTCTTATCGGTAATACCGATGTTTTTAACAAGAAATCGATTTTCTGACAAATTTTTACGAAATGTAATTTTTACTTATAATCTGATATGATCCCGAGAGCTTTAGCTCGAGGGTCTTATCTTTGATTATAAGTAAAAATTACATTGAGTGAAAATTTTCTTGGAAAATCGAGTTTCGAGTGAAAAACGAAGGTATGAAGATAAGAAACCGCCTCTAGTGGTGTATTTTATTGGATAATTTACTGAACATAAAAATGAAGGCCGTCTGATAAAGGTAAATATACAAGTTAGAGGTGTTACTAATTTTTTATTTAAGTAAAAAACTACAAGCGTCTTTTCGAAAGCGTCTTTTCGAGCTAGCGGTAGTCTTATCGGGTAAGACGACCGTTACCAAGGTGGTTGCTATGAAAATGAGCGTTTTGATTGGTTCAATAAAAGTGAGGTGAATTATCAGATTAAGTACCATTTTTTTTGCTTGGGGATGCAAAAACCCAGAAAATGTTTTCATTTTGTCACAAACTGTCAAAGTCACAAAACTGACATCTTTAAATCAAGACGAAGGTGGCAGGTATTTTGGCAGGTACAAACTTTTGTGAATCGCTGAAAATTAAATAAAATACCTATCCTTTTCTTTCATGCCAAAATTGCATAAGTCTGTCATATTTTTGTCTGACGGATTTTATTTGGTTAGTATGATTAAACGCAATAAAAGAAAAGAAAAATTGAAAGTATGTCTTTGTTAAATCGTAAACCCGCCAGATAAGACCAGATTTGACTTTAGTTGCACCCGGTAAGCCTTCTTTGGCACATTTGTTGGCGCATATATCTGGTATAATTTATCTAATATCCTTAATTAACAAAATGGCTCCACTTCTGTATGGGAAAATTTATTATCAAAAATGCATAAAACCACAAATATCAAGTTCAATAAAAATATGTTTTGCAGTTAACCAATATTGTGGTCATTGTATTATTGTTATCACCACACTTTTACCGGAATTCAGACAAGGTTTTAATATAAAACTAGGCGAAAAGTCGGTATTGTCTATAGTTTGGTTAGGTATACCTTACCGACTAAACGTAACAACTTCTTTAAATTTATTCTGCATTTTTGCGCTTTATTTCAGCTAATTTTTTAAACTACTTAGTTCTTACTATTTTTTTATTTCAACAATGGCTAGTAAAAATCTCTTACTTCTCTTCGATCGTCCCAAAGAACCCGTTTTCATACCCAAAGGGGACCAGCAAGCGGTGTTTGACGTACCACCTGCATATTTAAGTGATAAATACCGACCTATCGGCAATCAAGTGGTAAGTTAACTGAATATATTTTTTTATGCGATTTTTTTAATTTTTCATTCTAGTATTTCAAAGTTAAAGTATTTTAAAATTATTGAATATTTCCCCGGGGTAAAGGATATTACTTTTGATTTTCATAATAAGTTGAAGAAAATGTAAATGGTGTCCGGATTAAGGACACAGAGCGGCCATATCTCGGAAACGATACGTATGACAGATTTAACAAAAAAGCTACCATTATAAATTCGCAAAGAAAAATTCATCAGAAATAATTTCAAGTTTCGAAAATTGCCGCAAAAGAACGTAAGGGCTCATTTATTTTTAAAAGTTCATTTTACGGAGGAAAATGCCACTTAACCGTAGAAAACAAATAAATAAGTATTTTTCAATATTTTGATTTTAAATTATTATGAATATTAAGATATTTTTAAAAAACTGTCAGTATGTCGTTATTCTTCAACAGATTTTCTTGAACTTAAACTTGTGTAAAGTCCGTTCACGAATTTAAGGGAATGATTTACCGACTCGTGTTGACGCCTGTTTAAAACCAGACTGGGGTCTACACAGACCCGCACTGAATTGTATTTGTATTGTATTGTATTGTAATTAATTAATGCAACTACAGTTTACTCATTTAATTAATTTTCACTGTCACTATCAACACATATGTAAATAATAAATCTTTCTGTCATACTCCCAATTTCAATGTATGAATTTTCAACAGTTTTAATATGCAAAACACAATTTTTCCAGCTACTCACAGGCACTTTGTTCACTTCAGTAATAATAATATCCAGTACACTAGCGTTTATAGTGGGTGATACGTGATTACGTCTAACGGCAGATTTTAATTGATGCCATATGTGTTCTAATGGGATTGAATATACAGTTATACGGCGCAGCGGAAGCCTTAGCACTGCATGCCCCTTACTTTTAGCGTAGCTGTCGCAGTAGTACTCCTTTTCTAGGTTCAGAAATTTAAGCACATTAAGTAACTCTCTTTTAGTGTAACTTTCATAAAAAAAAATATATCATTCTGATACATAAATTCCTGTATTGCCATTTTCGTATCTTTTGAACAAGGGTGCATGTTTAACTGTCTACTGTGGTAACTTGCTTTGTCCATAACAATCACACTGTTTGGAGAGACATTAGGAATTAAATTTGAAAAAGTAGTCCATACTTGCAGTGGAGTGTAGGTAATAATAACAGAAGTGTTGTTTTAATTTATTAGGAATTAACTTATTTACGAACCAATCTACAAATAACTTCGTTATGGTAATGTAAACAGGAGTCATTTATATTCTTGGCTGCCAATGAAAGTGCATTTGGTACCCAACCATCTTCGGACCCTGCATGTACAATGGTTATTATTTTTCCTCTGTTTGATAGTGCCTTTGTTCTACACCTGTCACTAGAATCAACCCAACCTTTTGATAGGGTATCATGGGTATCAAACCAGGTTTCATCTAAGTATATAATAGGTCTGTTCTCACTTCTGTACTGAGCGATTTTTGTCAAATATTCAAATCGCCATGCCTTAAGTCGTTGCGATTCCATGATAACTTGCCGTTTATCGACTTTTTTAAATGTAAAGCCGATTCGTTAAAGATACTTCCATAGCGTTGTCCTACCGCAATTGATATCCGTGTTATCTATCTCAAGTCTTTTCAGTAAATTATCCAGTGTTGATACCGTATGCTCTTCATACATCTTATAAATTTTGCGTCGGACTAAATCTTCATAGCTGCGATCTAATTTTTTGCAAGTCCCAGAATCTTTCCTTCTTTTCCTTTCGGTGATGGGTTTATTCACAATTTTCCATACTGTTTTTTCCGAAATTTTAGTCAATGTGACTGTTTCTTCAATACATTCCATTTTACTCAACTTTTCACGTTCTATGAGAGTTGTATATATACGTTTTTTATAATCTCTTTAGAATCTAAAGAAAAGTATCTTCTTTCCTTTTCATTTCCGCACTGTGGTTGTACCTGTACCCCCTCCGGCTGTTCTATACTAGATTCACCAATCCACGGACGCCACATATTTGGATATTCAAAGCTGCGTTTTTATTTCACACGAACTAATAAAATGACTGGTTTTGCAACACTGATTTGTCTACTTATTTTTTTCCCATTATTTAATAAGGCTTTGTAAACTAATTACGGCCAAGTACGGTCCCTACCTGGATAATAAAACCATTATCTCTATGATCCTTAAAACCCTTTCAACAAAGGATTTTATGATGAGTGATAACTAAAGGCAGGTAGTCATTCTCTTAAATCTGTGAACGGACTTTGAACAGGAATTCTTTGGCGTTTAAATAAATGATTCAGAAATTGTTTCCAAATAAAATTTTAAGATGACGCCGTTATTTTGGTATAACTTTTTTTTGGTATTATGGGAGGTAATTTGCATTGCAAACGACTCGTCCAAACTGAAAATCAATATTATTCAACAGTTATTTTGATTTTTTTAAAATTATTTAGTCTTGATTTCCCGGTAGGTACCTTCTGGGATAAGCGAGAAACCAACTAATTTTATGACTTACTGTGTAATAAACTATAAAGGCAAGGGCGCCGCCAGGCAATGGATATGAAAGCGGATGGGGGAAATATGAATTGTAGGGACAAATAACTGCAATAATTAAAATTTTATTAAAGAAAAGTTTTTATTGGAAGAAAAATTCATAAAAAAGAAAATCAATTAAAACGTAATATTTTCGGGTTTTGTGCAAATTTGATGTTAGCGGACGAGTAAATTGTTGGAAAGCACAAATTCCAGTTATCAGTTAGTCCAGATGACGCAGCAGTATTGTCAAGGACATTTACAGTGTAATAGTGTATTTTAGCGTCGTTTTCAAATGATACTTTTTCATTTTATTCACCGCCTATACCCAAAGTACACATATTCTGTCAGTGACTCATACAATACCAAGCACCAAAATTCTGAATAATGCCTTGGTCCAAAGGTTGGCAATGTGAGGTATTATTGGGTGGAAGAAAAATAAGTTTGACATTATCCAGTGTAATTTTTGGACGAGACGTTGCATTATCCAGAAACAATAACACTCTTTTATTCTGCTTCTTCATCTTGATATCAAATCTGTAAAGCCATGTTGTCATGATGTCATCCACGAGACCCATGTCTGATCTGCATTAAATACGTCCCTTGGGGCATAATCCTATAAAATGGTCAATAGCCTTTCTTTCCAAGCAGTTACGTCTTCGATATTGATGTTGGCTGATTCGCCACATATTTTCTTGAAGGTAATATCGTGCCGACGACGGAACTTTTCTAACCATCCATTTGATGCCTTGAAGTTATCTAGTCCTAGATATTAAGCAAATTCGAGGGCTTCTGCTTGAATTAGGGGTCCGGATATTGGTAAGTGATTGTTTCGCGCCTTACAAAACTAGTAAAAAACAAGTTGGTCCACTGCCCGTCCTTCGGTTTCGGGAAATTTTATTTTTTGTTCACCGTTTTCACCTTCTTAAAACAAATTTCTAGCTTCTGCTTTATTTCGAGCAATATAGTCGCTTGTGTCTTACTGGTACTTAAACCAGTTTTTTCACTTTTCTCGATTATTTCAATTTTTTCGCTTAAAGAAAGACATTTTCTTTTTCGCGCCATCATTGATTATAACTGCATTTGAATAACTATTATGATCTTTCATTATACCGCCAACTTAAAATCACAAATGGAGGAATGCCACTTCTTTAGAGTTAATGGTTGCCATGGAACTTTACAATAAAATTATTGTTTTCATGACCTGACCGTTGAAAATTACATATTTTACGAAATTTCATAAAGAAATTCTTCTAAATCGAAAAAGAGATAAATATAAGTTTTCAAATCAGTATTTTATTACAGGATGTCTTATTAAAAAAAAAATGATTTTCAGCCATTTTCTTAAGTACCCTACAAAAATTTACTTTTGAACCATTTTGTATGCTTAAACTAAGATATGACCAAAGTATCAAATACTTAAGGCATTTTTTAACCGTACGCAAAATTTCAACTTAGTAATGTTTTACAGTTTGCAGAAAATCAGATTTATTTAGACGTCATATTTCGCTAAGGACGAAAGAAAATTAATTAATACCTAAAAAATGGCTACAGATAAGTATAGGGTAATATTCAGAGAAGTTGCTCAGCAATACATGCAGAATCTGATAATTTAAAAATATATAGGGTGTTCTATTTAAAGTAACGATGTTGCCACCTGTTTTGGGCAGAAGCGGCAACACCGCATTAAAAATATTTTAAAACGATAGACCATGGTCATTTATCTGGGCAACCAAATTTTCAAAGAAAGCGCATCAGCTGTTTTCCATAAACGTCTAACGTTCCATCCACCGTGAGACACCCTGTATTAGGTTATAGCATATCTTTAAATGACACGAAGTAACAAATGCTCACTTGCATGCATCCTTTAGAATCTATTGTGTTTACCTTGAATTTATCGCCAGCTATTGTTATATTTGAGGATTTACCATTGTTATTGGGAAAATCCCTTAGCCAAGAGCGTGTATTGGCGAAGTTTTTAAATTAAAAATCCTAAACATGCCTATTTTCCTAAAATTGTATTATATTATATTCGTAGGTATTTATAACATATGAAAACATTTAAAAAATCATATTAACTAATAAATAACAATGAGTGGTACTATTTTACCTAATTAAATTACAAAAACAAGATATAATATAGAATCTTACAAACAAAGCATTTTCAAAAATTGAACAATACTTTGTCGTTATGGCTTAATCGTAGTCCGATTTGGAAGATGAACTTATGTTACCATCGTTTATAATAAGCGGTTCAGCCATATTTTCGACTATTATATCTTCCTTCCACATTTGGCTTCTTCTTGTATCACATGATCGATACACTTTTTCCACTTTTCCGCACTGACTTTACCAATACCTTCATTAAAGAGTCTTTTTAAATCCACCATTTTATAAGTCGTATTTTCTCTGTCGACATCTGTCTTTATTTCAGCCCATATAAGTTCGATCGAGTTTAATTCGCAGTGGTAAGGAGGGAGTCTGAGCCTGAGCACAGATATTCCTCGTAGTTTTGTGATTTCATCGACTACATATTTTTTGAATGTATTTTTATGTAAATTGGCTAGTGTCAATAGTTCTTCTTTTAAGGAATCTAATGAAAATTTTATTGGTCTTAAACTTAGCCATTCTGTTATTTCACTTTTACGCCACGCACTTGTCGATCATTTTTCCGTCACCCTAGAGTGAAAACTTGCATTATCCAATACAATTATTGCATCTTTTGGTATAAGATCCCACATTTTCTCGAACCATTCTTCAAGGACATTGGCATTCATATATTCGTGATAGTCTCCTGTATTTTTAGATTGGATTATCAATAGACAACCTTTAACGAAGCCTTCAGAACTTCCAATAAATCGATGTCCTTTCCAGATGGCGGTCTTAATCCTGTGGACAATCCTTCCAAAAAGCTTGCCTTGAACTTTTAATATTTTTATCATGCCTAAATTCAGTCACAGTGTGGCCTTCATTTAGCCATCTTTCGTCTAGCTTCTCTGGCTTTTCGGATGCTTCTTAAGTAATTTCTTTTCCAACAGACGATATCGCTTCTGTCTATTAAAATCGATTGATTATTATGTTTTTTCCACCAAAAACCCATATTTTTTTAATAATTTCCAAAGCGTATGTCTACACATAAATGGTTCGTCCTGGTCTTCTCGGATTGAGGACAAGATTTTGTCCAGCATGGGAATTTCTTTTTTTAAAAAGAACCTATGAACTTTTCGCCTTATTCTCTGCATTAAAACGTCATTCAGCTCAAGTTTTGGTCTTCCTGTAGAAGTTCTTGGAGGATTGATGTAATTTTTCATTCACTGTATATGGACAGACTCTAGGGCCTTTAGGCAATTGTAGAAAATTCTCCATATTTAATTTAAAAAACGCTGACACTTCACACTTTGAATGGTTTCACTGAGAAACAAACACCCAAGGTAGGTATGTATAGATATAAGTAAATATAGGTGTATTATTCCAATAGAGGCACCCATAAAGGAATAATAACCACATAATTAGCAAGCAGGTAACCAGTATTAGGTACAAAAAAAGCAATAAAATGATTAGAGCAGAAATGGAATAAGTGCCTAATTAGTTTTGATAAAATTGCTTTCTAAAATTCCAAGTAAATGGTACGGCTTGTACAGGGTTATTGGCCACATTTTGACCAATAGGTAACTTTTTTATTTAAAGTTTTTGATATATGGTTTAAATATAACATTAATAGGTCCTTTTGAGAAGCGTCAGTAAAAGTTGGTTTTGGATATACAGGGTTCCCCATTACGAAATGTCAGAACAATGTTACTTTTTTAAACGGAACACCCTGTATATTATTGAATTTATAGATTCTCCAGACAATTCTAAGTATATTTCGTGTATAATATCTTATACCTATCTTCAACAGTTTCCGAGATATTCATAATTGAAAATCGGATTTTCATTAATTAAATTAAACAACGAAGCCTACTAAAACAATGAATAAAAAGTTAAACGAATCGGCGAAATAAAATAATTGAAAAGTAAAGAAATGAACTAATTCGTTAATAAATGCTCAAAATGGCCTCCATTTTCTTGAACGCAAAGTCGGTAACATTTTTCTAAGTTCTTTACTGCATCGCTTACCATAAGTGGATCGCTTTTTATAGCATTAATTAAGATCATAAGTGCGTCCTGCAAGACTTCAATGTTTGAAAATGTAGGATTGTTGTCAAAGAGACTGCCCTTAATCGTACCCCAAAAAAACCTGTCCATTAAAGTAAGGTCTGGACTGTTTGGCGGCCATCTGATGTTTCCATATCTTCCTATCCATCTAGGATATTTACGGTTCAAATAATTCGTTACATTTTAAATGTTATGTGGAGGAGCCCCATCCTGTTGCCAAATCAACCTGTTCGCGTGAACTAAAGGGATCTCTTCCAGATATTCTTCAATTTCGTTGTTTAGGAATTGAAGGTATTTTTCTCCCGTTAAGCCCCCTTCATATAGTAAAGGCCCCAAAATAATATTATTTGTAATACCACACCAAACGTTAATGGATCTTCGACCCGACGACTTTATAATTTTTGTTTGATGCGGATTCGTTTGGGACCAATAGTGGCAATTTCTTCTGTTAAAGATCCCACTTGTTGATAAATTCGATTCATCGGTCCAGTGTCCACACAATTTCGAGAAAAAAATTTGGATTTCGTTCCAGCTCCCGCAGCATAATTTGGCAGAATTGTAGTCTTTCCCGCTTATTATCTTCGCTTAAAAACTAAACCTTGGTGAATTTTAAAGGTCCGAATTTATATTTTTTCAGCGTATTTTGTATTTTCCAGTATTTTATATCCAAAGTTTTAACAGCAGTGGGAATAGAATGTGTTGGATTTTCTAAAAAATAATAAATAATATCAAAGAAAAATAAAGATATCAAGTTAAAATTTTACCTTGGAAATATAATAAGACATTAAGCTCTGCATTTTCATCCACACCACGATAAGCCTTCTTCCTCTGCAATATTTTAAAGTCTTGTAGCTGCTTAAATACATTAACAAAAGTGTTTTCAGTTGGTGTTTGACGGTTTCTGTATTCTCTTTGGTATCTTTGTTTTGCCAAACGCTTATTTTTATTACACTTTATGTAAAACTGTAAAATATCAAATTTTTCTTGTTCTGTATAGACCATCCTTATACAGAATTATGATTGCGAAAAGTCAAAACTTGTAGAAAAAATGACAGTTAATTCTGTTTCTGTCATAATATGATTCCTAGGTGATATATTAAAAACAATAATAATAGCCCAATTTAAAAGTCCGAAAATCCAATTTTTAATCATGAATATCTCGGAAACTGTTAATAGGTAAAGGATATTATACACAAAATATACTTAGAATTGTCTGGAGAATCTAAGAATTCAATAATATACAGGGTGTTCCGTTTAAAAAAAGTAACATTGTTCTAACCTTTCGTAATGGGGAACCCTGTATATCCGAAACCAACTTTTACTGGCGCTTCTCAAAAGAACCTATAAATGTTATATTTAAACCATATATCAAAAACTTTAAATAAAAAAGTTACCTATTGGTCAAAATGTGGCCAATAACCCTGTACATAATTTTAAGCTTAAAGAATTTAATATTAAAATATAGATTTGAAAACAAAACTTGAATTTAATGTCGATACTTGTACTAATTCTGCCCAAATTAGAAAATTCAGGCCTATTTAAATCTATACATGCCGAAAAATCTTGCACGCCCATGGAGAAGACGGTTTTGATTAACTTAGGACTTTGCATTATACAGTGTCACCATTAAAGTCCGCACCATATGGAACTTTTTTTTATTAATGAGGTTAGTTAAAATTAAATTTGGGCAATCGTTTTGGCTTCAAATTAGACTAAAAATTATATAATCAAATGTCACCATCTGTCATTCGGTATCTGTCAAAAATTACATTTTAATCAAAAAATGCTGAAAAATGGCATTGTTTTACCGAATTTTAAAAATTTTTATTAGAAAAAGTTGTTTCTAGTACAATTCTTGGCCCAAGAACGAAGTTTCAGTTTTCTAGCTCAAAGTTGATTTTTTTGCCATTTTTTCTAATTAACTTTTTTTTATTTAATGTAAGTTCGCTTAATGGATATTAAACTATTTGTATGAGCTTTTTTTTACTAGAATGCCATTTTTTTTTTGAAATTTAAAATTAGAGGCAAAAAAATTTGACACAGGTGGTGCAAAGTTATCCTAATTTAAAAATTTTAACAGATAGACGTCAGATGTTTCGTTTTTCAAATGACAAATACATCTAAATATTTGATAAAAATTTTATTTTATACTTAAAACAGGTAACACAAAAGCAATATAAATTTCACATTTCAGTGTGACGTCCTTCTCGCTCTATACAAACACCCGTCCGTCTATAAACGTCTTTGACAGCATTTTGTAAAAAGCTTGGTCTTATATCGGCACAACACTGTCTTATCGTTTGTTCCAAATGCTCGATATTTCTAAACGGTCGATTCTTATAAACTTTCTGCTTAAGATAACCCCACAGAAAAAAGTCTAGTGGGGTTATGTCAGGCGACCTGGGTGGTCAGTGACATTCTCTATCACGCCCTATAACTCTGTTTTGAAATAATTGGTTTATGCGTTCTTTCACTGCTACAGTTTGATGTATGGGTGCACCATCAAGCTGATACCATAAGTTATGTCTATGGTGTAAGGGCATGTTATCCAAAACTTCGGTAATCTCGTTATCAAGAAAATTCAGGTACCTTTCACCAGTTAAGTTTACTCTAAAGAAGTATGGTCCAATAAGCTCATCTTTCAAAATTCCACACCATACATTGGTTTTAAAATGATACTGGTCGCGACATTCAATTGTGAAGTTAGGATTTTCTTGGGACCACCATCGGCAATTTTGTGAGCTCACGGTACCATTCGAAGAGAAAGTGGCTTCATCTGTCCATAATATCTTGTATGGAAAAAGAATATTCTCCTCATATTGTCCCTGATACCAAAACGAAAAATCAAGTCGGATATCAAAATCGCGTTCTTTTAATGTGTTTATAAACTTGGGTTTATATGCCCGAAATAGATTTTTCTGAAGAATTTTTCTAACGCTTTCCCTCTTGCACCCTGTTGAATCACTTATCTTGGTTACACTAGTTTGACCGTGGTCAATAACAGTTAAACAAACATCAAGTTGTGCTGCTTCATCGTATTTACTTGCCGCGTGAGGTTTCTTAAAATTATTTTGAACAGATCCAGTTTCTCTAAATTTTGACATTATTCTTGAAACAGTGCTGCAAATTTTTTTCTGGATGCCTCTTATTAAAAATGGCAGATACTTGCCGGTGAGGCATATTCTCTCCACAAATTAAGACAATTTCTATTTTTTCTTGAATGGACAACATTGGTGATAACACTGAAAACTATAACTTGCGAAAATATTCAAATTTATGACGTTTCTTTTATTTATTCGGCACTCTAATTCGTTTTTTTTTCCATAGCCTACTTATAAAATTCAAAATTGCCTTGATATTTTATTGTGGATAAAAAGAAAATGCGTCTAAATTTTGAACTAATCTGATATCTGGGAATTTTATTATAAGTTTTTTAAACTTCTTAGGTGTATGTACTATCAAAAAAATGGAATATCTGACGTCTATCTGTTAAAATTTTTAAATTAGGATAACTTTGCACCACCTGTGTCAAATTTTTTTGCCTCTAATTTTAAATTTCGAAAAAAAATGGCATTCTAGTAAAAAAAAGCTCATACAATCTAAATAAAATATTGAGTATGGTATAAGCAAATAGTTTAATATCCATTAAGCGAACTTACATTAAATAAAAAAAAAGTTAATTAGAAAAAATGGCAAAAAAATTAACTTTGAGCTAGAAAACTGAAACTTTGTATTTAGGCCAAGAATTGTACTAGAAACAACTTTTTCTAATAAAATTTTTTGAAATTCGGTAAAACAATGCCATTTTTCAGCATTTTTTAATTAAAATGTAATTTTTGACAGATACCGAATGACAGATGGTGACATTTGATTATATAATTTTTAGTCTAATTTGAAGCAAAAACGATTGCCGAAATTTAATTTTAACTAACCTCATTAATAAAAAAAAGTTCCATATGGTGCGGACTTTAATGGTGATACTGTATAAGGATAGACTATAAATAAAATTCAATTAACCGACTTCTCTCGGTTTTTCTACAAATTTATTTTGCAACATCAGTTAAATAAAATTATTATTAACAAGGCGTCTTCCACATTTTGTTGGCTTATTTTGCATTATTTCACGAACGTCTTTTCCACAAGTTCTTCTGTTCTTGCAAATAGTCTTTCAGCTCCTTTTTTTATATTGTATAGAACCTGTTACCCTAAACAAAGCCACGGTTCTTCTCAGGCTGTGATAAAAATCCCCAGCAGTAAAAGCGATGTTAGGAAAATTTTCGCGAAAATCGTCCATGCACAAACGCTGATTGTTTTGCCAGTTACCATTGACTCTAACCCCATTTCGAAAATACGCTCCTAAAAGGAAATTTTTTGCGCTGTTCCGTAAAACCCATTGCGTGAGTTATTCAATAAATTGGAAATAGACACCAACCGGTAATAAGTTCTACGTTTGATCGCACGGTACCTCCTCTGACAATGGATATAAAATGATTAAATAGAATTGCATACTTCAATTACATACCCCCCCCCCCCCCCCTAATCCGAAATGCTGGTTGCGCCACTGTTAGGTACTATTAAGTTACTGTTACTATTTTGTTTTGTTTCTTACAGGTAAGTCGTTTTGGAGAAGATGCCAAGGAAAGGATTAAAGTTAATAATATTTCTATTCCTCCACTTGGAGAAATTTTACAACTTGGACGGGACGACAACTTCTCTCTTTTTATTGGCAAACATCGTCGACTTGCTGGAAAATTGATTGATATATTTATGCATCTCAGGTAATTCAATTAATTATAATTACTACTGTATTAGCGCTCCTGCTTTTTCACCATTGATATTCCTCTCGTCTTGAAATTTATTTTAAAAACCTTTAAATAAACTAAGCAACCATTGAAACTGAGACCTAAACTTACCGAAACAAATATGACGATAAATTTAATGGCATGTAGCTTGTACCTTTAAAACTGTTAAACCAATTTTAAAACACAAACATAGACCAGTTTATCAAATATTTACAGGTTGCACAAGATAACTTTGATTAAATGGAGAAAAAGTTGTGTACCTAATTAAGAGACTAATAATATGACACACCAAAAGTTTTGGTAAGATGTTTAAGTTTTAAGTTATTAAAAAAAACTAGAATATTGGATCACCATCAACTTTATTTTTTCTAATACGGCCCTGATTCTATATTGTCAAATTTTAAGAGCATTCTTTATTCTTAATTCAATGATGTACTACCCATTATCGTTTAATTACGTTTCGAGCCTTTTTAACCATCTTTCTGAAATTTTCGTAATACGGTACGGTACCTGTATTTCTCATAATTTGTAAAAAAAATAGTTTTATGTAGTAGGTAAGTACTAAGTTAAGAATTTTAATAATAATTTAGTATGAAAGATGAAACAACAACTAACATTAACTTATTAGAAATTAGTTTTTCAAAAGGTGTTCAAAATGATTTCCGTCATTCTCCAAACATAAATAGCATCTTAAAACTGTAGAATTTAATAATGATAAGGTAGGGCTGTGTGCACTTTTTGAATTAAGAGAGGGAACAACTAAAATCCGTGTCGACGAAATGCAGTTTTAAAATATTAGGTGGTAGGCCTGAAAAGGTAGGCATAATAAATAAAAAACGTTTTAATCGAGTTATAATCCCATCTTAACCGTATTTCTTGTCCTCATAAGTATGAATACAGGGATAGTTAAATTTTAATTTTGTATACAAGAGTATGAAACATATAAAATACTCAATTATGTATATTTAAAAATTAAAGCGATTTACCTGCTTTTACTACAAAAATTGAAAAACACATTTTGAGGAAAAAAAACTTTTAACTTAAAGATTGCATCACATTTTTCTTTATGACGTTTCGTTTCCAAGCAATCACCATCAACTTTATTTTTCTGATACGGCCCGTAACGTCATAAAGAAAAATGTGATGCAATATTTATGTTAAAAGTTGCTGTGAAAAAGTTTTGTCAGTTTTCCTCTAACTTTAAAATCAACGCAGGAAAAAACCAAAATTTACTTTCACTTACTTTTCGCTGACCCCTAAGTTATCTCCTAAATTCATATCCTGTGCTTTTAAAAAATAAGTTTCGTGATACTTTCTATTAGATCCTCTTCTAGGAAGCATTGGAAACAATTTTGCCACCGTAGCTTAAATTAGGGCAGCGTGAAAGATGCAATAGTTGCCTCATTTGCTTCCGAGGTTAATAAAATTAGGATACAGACTTTTTATAAAAAGTATTTAATGGCAATGACAAACAATGTTTAGTTTCTCTTTAGAGTAACGAAATTATCAAAAAATTAGAGTTTCAACTGCTTTTCATGTAATTGAATCATATTGAAGTATATTGGCAAGTCATTCAATTATTTCTTGAGTAACTGGCTTACTTTAAATTTTTTAAATCCAATTACCAATTACCTACAATTACTTTAATCCTAGTAATTGAAAAACCAACTACATTAATTTCTTCCAAAAAGTAATTGAACACAATTTTTCAATTATATTAATTTAATTACCGACAGCTCTGATCGTCTCTAATAGAAAAATTTGATTTAGAACCCAATTTCACAAACATTTCCGTAATTTTTAAATATTTAATTAACTTTCAGTAAAATAAGTTTCTTTCTTACCTTTTTTAGAAACACAGACGATCTTCTAGCAGTAGCCGTTTTTGCAAGAGACCGAGTTAACCCTTACTTATTCAACTACGCCTACTCTGTAGCTCTCCTTCATAGGGGTGACACTCAAAATTTAGATATCCCTTCAGCAATCCGCTTCTTCCCGGATAAATTCGTCGACAGCCAGGTATTTACAAAGGTGCGAGAGGAATCGTACGTCGTTCCTCAGGGGGCCAGGGAACCCATTGAAATTCCTAAGGATTTTACTGCATCTGATTTGGAAGATGAGCATCGGTTGGCTTACTTTAGAGAAGATCTGGGTAAGTTGTGTAGTTAGGTTGCATCAAAAATCTTTGGTGGACAATAATTATAAATGCATTCTTCTAAACTGCTTGCCACAAGAAATATAATATAATAGTTTTTATATTGTGGAAGATTATGGTTATGAGTTTATTGTATTTTTCATTGTTACCTGATACCTTTTATAGAAAGAAGTTAGGTAAAAATAAAGACATTAGTGTCACGAAGGTTCTCTATAGTGAAGAAAAGAAACGAAAGGAAATAGCATTGGTCAGGGACGCGGCCAGGAATAGGTTCTGACAACAAAGAATACAGATAAACAGAAAGTAGGGAGTAAAAACGACATTGTAAAAGTTGTTGGAAACATTTATGTTGCCTCGAGGGAGGGGGGTTAATACTAAAAACTCCCCCCTCCCCCCCCCCCCGTGGCTGTGCCACTGGCATTGATGACCCCGACGACTTTAAGAACAGAATCATTACCAGAAGAAATTAAGAAAATTTGTGGACCGCTACCAAAAAGAAGTGCACTGATTTCTCTAAATTGAATTCTAAAAGAAGATCTCCTAATATTGGGAAAAAGAATTAATCTTGCAAAATGGTTAAGTGTTGAAACTGAAAGACCAACTATACTCCATCCGAAGCATTAATATACAAAATTGATTATTCAACTTTGTCATGAAGAATGTGATCTTCAAGGCGTAGAATTGGTATTAAGTCAAATAGGACAAAAATATTATTACTATTATTATTATTTATTTATCAACGAGCAATAGCCCAATTAAAATACAGAGTACAAGTAAAAAATAAATCAATACTAACCTATTCTGGATAATATACAAAACAAAAATAAATATAAAAAAAAATTTTTTAGATAACAATAAACAATAAAATAGCACATAACAAAGCAATATAGTATATTACATAATAATACTGCAGATAACACAGATAAGGTAAGGCAACCTTCAAGGGACATCAAAACATCACTTACACGATATAAGCTGGGACCTAAAGACTCCTTGATTATTGAAACAATCCAACTGGTCAGAATACTGGTTAGCAAGTCTAATAGACCTTGATAGGAAAGAATTATAACCATAGTTAGTACGATGATGGCCGATATGGAAGGGTTGGTTGAGCCTTGTTTGCCTCGAAGGGACATGAATATCTATTTTCCTCAACAGCTCAGGACCAAAGCTACATGAGTGCAGTATATTATAGAAAAGGGTAAGATCCCTATGCATTCGTCTGATCTGAAGAGTGGTTATATTTAGGGAATTCTCGACATTAGAGTAAACGATGTTTTTAACTCCAATATGTTCCTTGAATGCAACAAATCTTAAACTCTCTCAATAGCCTGGATATGTACATTGTAGTGTGGTGACCAGACACATGAACAATATTCCAAATGGGGCCTTACGAGTGAACAGAACAATATTTTAATGGAAGCCATACTGAGAAAATCCTCGGAGCATCGCTTCACAAAGCCCAGTAATTGCAGCGATTTCGAGACCACCATCGATATGTGAGGTCTGTATAATAAGGTGGGATCGAGGATAACACCCAGATCTTTAATCAGAAACACCGTTTCCAATGGGCAACCATTTATAATATATATGGGATTTATGGGATTTCTGCCACGAGTAAATAACATTAGATGACATTTTTTAACATTAGCTCCATCCCATTGATTTCACACCAGTGGTTCAGGCGATCCAGATCGGACTGCAGCCCTATGCTGTCGGTACTATTGTTTATTCTCATATATAATTTCAAGTCATCAGCAAACATTAGGAAGAAGGCAGAGGCAAAACAAGATGCAGTGTCATTCACATATAGGTTAAAAAGAAGAGGGCCCAGGTGAGAACCCTGTGGCACACCCGATGGGACCTCAAATCCGGCAGACTCGAAGTCCTGAATGCGCACCATCTGCATTCTTTCTGTAAGATAAGAAGATATCCATTTCAGAAGCTCCCCCCGAATTCCCAGACCTTGGAGTTTGTCGATCAAAACTCGATGATTAACCCGATCAAATGCTTTTGCAGAATCTCTGTACACAGCATAAACCTGGGAACCCCCTCCATAGATTCCAAGAGATAATAATAATTCTTAAAAAACAAGATCGGTCTTATTTTATTTTTAGTAAAGAAGAGCGATGGAAATAAGCTTAATAAAACCGGTTTCGAGAGCGTCCCACCACATTAATTTTTTTATATAGCGGATTTAACTTCATTTGGAGCCAGACCCCCGTTCCTAAGGGGGCATAAAGAAGGTGAATTCCTACGAAATTTGGGCGTGGTCGCAAAGAATTTTTGCCTGCGGCGCCTTAACTGCAGTCTACACCCCTCCCATAGTTCGCCCCCTCCGCCCCAAAATGCTGGCTACGCCACTGCATGACGGCCTCACGTTTAAATTGATAAGGCTTAGCATGCCGAAATGACTAATAAATGCTAAGACGATTTATCGCTCGCAGAGGAAGTCCAAAGTTAATGAATGAGACAACGGTACTAATTTAAGAGCAGCTGCCAAGAAAAGGCATAATTGAAGATTTTATTAGTTATGAGTTATACTGTATTTTTTATTATTACCTGATATTTTTTGTTTTTGATCGAAAGGAGTTAGGTAAAAATAACGACATAAATGTCACGTTGATTTAGTGACATGGTTTATTTTCCAAAAAAATTAATAGAAAACTATCCTAAACTAAAAGTCGATTATTTCAAATTCAATTGAATTAAAAATCAGGAAACGTAAGAAACGTGCATTTTCTTAACAATTACATTTTACATCATTGTATTTTAATAGCTGCGGCTAACGTTGATGTACAGGGACATTTTTTTAAGTGTCTCACCCGATTGGCAATTTTCCTGCTGACCATAATAAAAAACAAATTACATATTTCTCAATGATTTTCAAACTGCATTTGGCGATCCGATTTTAAAAAAACATATAGATGTTGATATTTATTTTCAATCTTTTTGGAAATATGGGGGTTCCTAAATTACCTCCATCGATTTTGTCTTTTAAGTGTCCCACTTCTTTAAAAACAGACCTCTTTTTTTATGACAAGGTACAGCACTGCAGGAATAATCCTTTATGGCGCGCTGCGAGCGGTGCATGTGCGCAGGAAACGATTCACGTTGGTCTTGAATCTTTGGAGATTATACTCGTTGGGGACACGGCCTCAGGGAAGTCATTCCAGAGTGATGACGTTCTCCAGATGAAAATTTTTTTAAACAATGTCGTTCGAAAGACACTAAGCTGAACCACGTACGGGTGGGCTGCAGTGGCTCGTCGTGAATTTCTACCATGCACCGCTCTGGGTGGAATCAAACGGGCAACCTCAGTTGAGCACTAGAGCCTATAACTTACCACCTGTGTCGAGTCTTCGTTTTGTTTTAGGATCAATATAACTTTCCACTCATGCAGATAGTAGCCTTTTTCGAATATTATGATGATGTTGTTTGACAGATTTCGCAATGCAGCAATTTTAATACCTTAAAAACCCGGGACCTTCTTAACATTTAAGTTTGCAATACTTACTGCCTTTTACCTCATTTGTCGTAATGTTGGAGACGTCTTGAAAAAGATGATTCATACCATGATATATCTGAAGCGTCCTGGAGACCCTTTTATCTCTCTCTGGGTCTCTCTGAACTGTTCACAGAGCCTTTTCGCGAATAGTTCAACCTTTTGCTTGCAATCCGTTATTATCTCGTTGTCCTGAGTTCTGACGAATGACAGCGGTTTTTTGGAAACCCTCGTTATTTTGTAAATGCTACCAAGTTCTATATTGAGATCCCTTATCCTGCTTTCCCAGAGAGAGGATTTACGTTCACCTAGTCGCTGTTAAACAGCGAAGGAGCAGACTTTCTATATGCATTTTGTCCATTTTTTGTAATTTTGGCAAATAAAGAAAAACTGCTATATATATATGGACATACAGCACATAGAAAGTCCAAGGTATTTTTATCATTTAATTTGCATAAGAGAAAATGCATTTAAAACGTCTTTTGTGGCATATATTGTTGAGCTGTGTATGTAGTTTGCGATGCCATCTTTGGTTAAAAATTTGAAAAAAATGGACAAAATGCATATAGAAAGTCTGCTCCTAGTTTAATGATTTCATTTAGTCTGTTGGCTTTAGCTTTTATTCGCGGATCTCCAGTCCTGTTTTTAACTCTATTCTTTTCCTTGATGGCAGTCTTCAAATCCTCAGGAATGGCCCCGAACCTCGAAAATTCAGAGGTATAATCTTTTGAGATAGAACAAATACTTCCTACAGTACAGGTTAAGGAGTTGTTGGGTAGAACACAGCTATAATGTAATGCGTTAAAACATCATGAACACAGATTGGCATCTTTAGAAATAATAAATTTCTTCCTTTTTTTTTTAGGTGTTAATCTTCATCATTGGCATTGGCACTTGGTCTACCCTATTGAAGGGAATGCGACAATCGTTAACAAGAACCGACGAGGAGAGCTTTTCTACTACATGCATCAGCAAATCATTGCGAGATATAATTTCGAACGTCTTTGTAATAAAATGAAGAGAGTAGAGAGACTGATTGACTGGAATGAACCAATTAAAGAGGCTTACTTCCCCAAATTGGACAGTCTTGTAGCCAGCAGGTAATTTCTTAATTAAGTTTAACTGTATTGATTTTTTAGTCAATTAGTTCATCATTATAATTGTAATTTAGTAGTATCCATGCGTCCATTTTTAACAAATACATTGTTCATTTTACGGTATTTTTAAAGAAAGTACCTATCACACATTATTAACATAACGAAGAACCTTGATTGATTTATAACACCAATTAATTTTTTAGGCCTTGGCCTTTTCGTGTAGCCAACCAACAACTTCGAGATATAAGAAGAGAGGTTGACGACATTTCCCTCGACTTAGATGATCTCAAGAGATGGCGTGATAGGATATACAGTGCCATTCATTCCGGAGTTATTAGAGACAGTCGGGGTAGAGAAATACCTCTTACCGAATTTGAAGGTAATAACAGCGTTAAATTAAACAGTAATGCATAATCTTCAAGCGAATAACTCCATTACAGGTATTGACCAGCTAGGTAACATGGTTGAGTCCAGTCAGTTGTCTCCCAATCGTGAGTTTTACGGAGATCTGCACAACAGTGGCCACACCCTGCTTTCTTACATTCATGATCCAGATCATAGACATTTAGAGACTTTTGGAGTAATGGGAGACACCTCTACTGCCATGAGAGATCCTGTCTTTTATAGATGGCATGCGTTCGTTGATGATTTGTTCCAGGTAAAAATATTTCGATTGAGCTCCATATAACAATTGATATATAATTTTTTATTAATTATTAGAGACTGTATAATTATATTTACTTTATGTATGTATATACTATATCCTTTTCTTCTTTTCCAGGACTTTAAAAATACTCTTCCACGATATACAGAGGCTCAACTGAATAATCCTGGAGTAAGTGTTACATCAATCCAAGTTCAAAGCCAGGGAGGCAAGGCCAACGAATTACAAACATTCTGGCAACAATCCGATATTGATCTGTCTAGGGGTATGGATTTCCAACCTAGAGGATCTGTGTTTGTCAGATTCACTCATTTGCAGAATAGAAACTTCACTTATAACATCAAGGTAATTTCTTGTTTGGAATTTTTTTCATAAAAGATTTTCAAGGCAGAGCTAATTCGGACTGAAAGCCTTATTATGAGAATTTAGAATTTACATGATTTCAGGAAATCCTAACTCAAAACCCACCTTTTAAATCAATCTTCCTTCACGAATCTGATACTTATTCATACTCTGAGCACCTAATCGATTCCTCTGGAAGTTAGGTTTTTGTTTGGGTGTCTTACTTTTCATAAAAAATTTAATAAATAAGTAATTCTGATACATGCCTCCTTATTAGAAGCTATCCTGCATTATGGACCCGTATAAACTATTCTCTAAAAGTTCAATTTATATTCCAAATTACTCGCATTGATCTCACAATAGGTTCAGCAATTTTATGAGTTGATGAATAACTAAGGTTTTTCTATTCATATCATTAATTATTTTATTATTTATAATACATTTTTACTTTTTTTAATAAACTTGTTAGTTGGTTGTAAATAAGGAATTATTAATTTTCAGGTTACCAGTAACAGCGCAAAACAAGGCACATGTCGCATCTTCGTGGCTCCCAAGTTTGACGAAAGGGGTAACCCATGGCTGTTTAGGGACCAGAAGATCATGTTCGTTGAACTAGATAAATTTAAAGTCAACCTAAAGCAGGGAGAAAACACCATTACACGGCAATCCACTGACTCTTCAGTTACCATACCTTTCGAAAGGACTTACAGAGATTTGGACAACAGCAGGTAAAAAATAAATCATGAATAAATTGTATATTCTTTTTCTGCTATTGCAGACCCTTATTATTATTCAAATAGTGGAAAAACTTGTTAAGTCTAGAATTATTGCTTTTTTGAATAGACACAACCTTATAAGCATGGAACAGTTTAGATTTCAGACTGAGAAGAGTACGAGCGATCCCATCTTCGAATTCCTCGAGCGACTATATGTCTTCTTAAACTCTGAGGACTCTTCTGCAGCGGTGTTCCGTGACTTATCAAAATCCTTTGACTGCGTGAATCACAGAATACTGCTGTGAAAGTTGGAGGCTTATGGATTTAGAGGTGTGGCCTTGAAGTGGCTTCGATCGTATTCAGACGGTTGTCTTTAATAACAGCAGCTCTGGAGAATTGAGCCTAGATATAGGCGTTCCTCAGGAATCCGTACTTGGCCCTCTTCCTTTCCTCATCTACATTAACGATATACCCCATCTTGATATAGCGGGGACGTTCACCATTTTCGCCGATGACACGACCATCCTTTGGCTTGACACGGTTGCCGATAGGCTTTCTTTAAATGTAAAGAATAATTTGTGCAAAATCAAGGAGTGGTGCGATGCGAATTTGCTATCCTTTAATATTTCAATGACTAACATATTGAGATTTCGTTGTGGTCCGGATAATGTTTATCTGGAGGACGAGGATCTCTATGCCTGATGTTAGTAAGTTTCTGGGACTGTACATGGACACCAATCTTAAATTCGAGAACCACATAGTAAATTTGTGCTAAAAGCTAGCTTCTGGTTGCTATGCCATTAGGATTGTCTCAAACAATCTGGGTTTTCCTTTGGCAAAGGACTCGTATTATGCTCTGATTGAGTCTCATCTTCGTTATGGTATTTCTTTTTGGGGATCTTGTGCGCAGTATTGTTTCAGTCAATAAAGAATTTTTTTATTTCATTTAATTTGATTTTTGACTTATAGTCAGCATATTTTGAGAGAACTCACCTTTTGTACGGATTTGTATATATTTCTTACTTTTAGACCAACTGGTGGAGACGCTCTGGCTCAATTCAACTTCTGCGGTTGCGGATGGCCCCAGAATCTCTTGATTCCCAAGGGAACTACCGAGGGATTCCCCTGTCAATTATTTGTCATGATCTCAAACATCGCCGATGATGCTATTAATCAGGACATTAGTGGGCAATGTAATGATGCCGATTCTTATTGCGGAATAAAGGTAAGTTTATCAAATTTATCATCGACTCAATATAATATACCAAATTAAAAAAGAAAATGTTGGAGGCCAATCAGTCAGCTTTCCTTCCTGCGAAGGTGGTTGAAAGCTCATTTTATACAGGCTAAATGACTTAATATTCGACCATAGTATTTTGCTACCGGAGCAGTTCGGCTTTAGAGCAAATCACTATGCATGCCGAGTCAAACAACCAGACCGGCAACTAATGTTATAATATTTTTTAATGCCTATTTCCACACGGGTGCAGTCATTTTTAAAACGAGCAAGGCCTTTGATAAAGTCTAGAACTTCAGTTTAGCAGTTGATTATGCAACAAATGCCTCAGAGTCCACCCCAGGCCCGAACCTGTATAATATCTATTCGCACCCAAGTTTGGATTAAGTAATTATATCTATTTATTGACAACACATCAATAACTGCATCCTCCAAGCAGCCATGATTGGTAGTCTCAAGATTTTAACGCCACGGGAACTTACGGAATAGTAAATCAAAATAAACGAGAATAAGGCTAGGCAGTGCTGCCGTTAAATTTCAAAATACCTGAATCAGTAATAAGAAATAGACTGGAGCTCAGGTTACTGCTAGTTAATATCTGGGCCTTCATCTGGATAAAATAAGATTAAATTTGAAAAAGAACAACAAGAACTAGCTCGACGGGCAAACCGTTTTGGGAGCCACTTATTTTATCCATTAATTAGCAGGTGAAGTAGAATAAACATACATGCTAGCAAAAGCTAACTTATTATTATAATTATTGTAAGGGCTGACTTACGGGGCACCAACCTGGTGCTCTGTGAGCAGGTCGGACTTACAGAAAATACAAATCCACCACGTTACACACTTAATTCAATATTTTGACAAATTCTTCTGAGAACAACAAAAAACTGATACATCTACCAACCTACTGATGATAATACAGATACACATTCACTCACCACAACACCAAAAATGTAAATACTCGAGAGACTGGCGACCACGACTACAGTCTCCAAGAATAAATAAAGAATCACTGACAGAACAAGAATTAAAATAATATCATAAGTCCCTACAATATCAAATAATATGCCAAGCTAACAAAAGTGCAGTCAGTAAGACAGCAAAGTAGGTAACAGAGCAAGTACTCGTATTAGGTTCAACTTCACATACGCTGCATTCAAGATTCCAGAGGTCGAGAAAAGCACATATTAAAAAACTTCTATTTGCATGACTTTTTTTCGTCTTAATATTAAGCTTCAATTTCTTTTTAGGATAAACTATTCCCGGACCGTCGTTCCATGGGATATCCATTCGACAGAATGCCTCGAACGGGGGTGGACACTTTACAGCAATTCCTGACTTCGAACATGAGAGTGCAAGAAATCACAATTCGGTTTGAAAACAGAACCTTTAAACCCAGGGATGTTTAGAAGATGGCTGATCGAAAAATGTTAAAATAATCCCTTCTATATTTGCCCAAAAAATTTGATTAAATGTATTCCAAATCATAATAATATAACGCTTTAAATACCACATTGATCTTTTTTTAAAACCTACCTAGTCAGATTCGAAAAAATTGTCGATCGTTCCCAAAGAGACCTGAATAAAGTAGCAAGAGGAATAATGGAACAAACACTAAGTCACTGTCCCAATTCAAAAACATTTACTAATAATAACCAAGGTTACATGTTTCGCTCTTACAGAGCATCAGACCTAAAATATATACTTATATATATATATTATATGAAAGGTGTTAAAAAATTATCATCGCCCACTAATGACTACAGCCTTAGCCATATCGAACGCCAGCCTCCAGGGTCAGACAGAAAACAGAAACTATTGCCTCATGATCCGGGCCAACAGGCCTGACGGCTTAACAAAACTGTTACTTACTATCAACCCTCCCATTAACGCTCACCATAGGTACGTAGTCTTTAAGACAAGCATAGACAAATTAAATGAAAGAAAAATAGTTTTTAGCTTATAAGTTTCAAGAGAACCTACATCATTGTAATTAATATTTAAATCGACACACAAAGTAATTTTCGAGTTGACAGTCGCATGAACCGTTTTGGAGAAAAAGAATAATAAACGAATTAATGGTTTATTTTTGGTAAGCCTTGCTTCATCCGTGACAAAAATAATGCTAATGAAGCTTACATTATTTCGTTGCTGATCCAATAGTCAGTGTGCAAACTGCATTCTACGAGGAAAATCTTCAAGAATCAGTTTATGTACTTTTTGCAAATGATATGGATATAACAGCTGTTCTTGAAGAACTTTATGTACTATTGTTCTCGATGTATTAAAATGTGCTGATAATTTTCAAGTGCTTGTTGATGAAGTATCATCTGTAGCATTTAAAATATGTTCCTCTAATGGCGGCGTACGTACGGTTTTTCTCAGACCAGCATCAGTACTATTTTTTCCAAACTTTCCTAAAGTTAAGAAGAAATGCAATAATATGTATCACCTTATTAACTGGAATCGCCCACCATTCTCCTTGACGTTGGTCAACTCGTTGAAATGTCTTCTGGTTTGGCATAGTACCTAAAATGCAGGAATTTTATTTATTTCGTACCATAATAACGTTTGCAACAACAATACGTTTTCTTGGTGCCAATAAATAAATAAAACGCACATGTTTTGCGAACATGGATCTTCTACAACTATTCGTTTATTATTCTTTTTCTCGAAAACGGTTGATTTCATCGACAATAAACAAGAGTACCTTTTTTTAGTCTAAGGTGCAAGCTACCCAGATTTATTTTTGTAAGTTCTTAATATCGTACAGGGTGTTAAAAATTTAAGCATTAAGTTGTAAAGCTTAGTCCGCCCCTGGTAAACTAAAAAAGCTAAATATGTTTCAAGGACACTGTTTTAAGAGTTCCTTACAGTGTACACCACATTATTTTTTTATTAAATTATATTAAGTAGGTACTTTCAAAGTTATTCAAGAAAAACCATTATTTTTATTGCAGAATTAGAAAGTAACCAAAATAAGGATATTTTAAAGAAACATTTATCGCTGCCGGGTGATTCACGTATACTTTATTTTTTATACTGCCAGTATTAAGAAGCATTAGGGATCAAAAGATCATATAAATAGTTATTTAAGTCCAAACGATTATAAATAAATTTTCGTTATTAGAAAATAGGCGCATATTAACTTGATGTAGGTACAGGAAATAAAATTTTATTGCATTTGCATTAATATTTTTGTTGATGTCTTGTACAATGTTTTAATTTTTATAAATAAATTTTTGATCTGGCGGAATAAGAATAACATTCTTATACTGGATAGGTATTGGAATGGGTGTAGGGGGGAAGGGAGCCCTTTTTTGCGATACTTAAATTTCTGTGTTATTCATTAATGTCAAATTTAAAAAGAAAACACCCTGCTGATATATTTCGAACGTCTCAAAAACATAACCTTTCATATCAATATTTCTGAAATATTTCAGATTCAATACACCCAAAATGATAGTTGACACACCCTGCCTTTGGCACTTGACAGAAGAAACTAACCTGAACTAACCTTTATTGTTCTGTGCTTGACAGACCAGATACTTGAAAAACCAGTCTGTTCCCCTGACGGGTTCCCCTTATTTTATTATGATTCATTGTTATTTGTGGGTGAACTATGCTACTACCGAATAATTATATTATGGATAATAGACAATTTTAGAACATATGATTTTGACAAGAAGTATAACCTAAACTTGTCACTTTGCCCCCCAGCAAATATGGTCGTTGTCAAATATGTAACGGTAATTTCATGGCTTTGACATGAACTTTAACCTAAATTTGTCAAATTTGCCCCCCAGCGACGTCATCCTTAAATGGTTAATGGTCAATAACACTAAGGTAAGTCTCTATTTTAATAATGGGTATATTAAAAATTTTAGGTTAGGTTCGTTTTAGGATTTTATCCGCTTTAAGCTTGATTTATAAACTCGAAAAGTTGGTGAGGTTAAAGTTATGATCAAGTTTGTGAGGTTAGCTATTCCGAACTCCGAGCATAAAAATTGGTTATCTCGAACTACCCGGGAAGTTTTCGAACTTTACATGAGCTTTTCATGAACAACATGAACAAGTGTATAAATGGAACTGAGTGTTCCCTTTAGTTTAAATTGAACTCCTGTTTTCAACACCAACTGAACCTTAACCTCGCCAACTTTTCGAGTTTATAAATCTAGCTTTAGTTTATTTATTAAACTTGAGTTGAGAATTATAGCGAATTCCATTGGTAAAAGAAGTGCGGCACCGGTATGTCAGTAAAACTGCACCAGTGCACAAAAAGTGTTGAACTATTTGAGTACCAATGGTTTTCAGATTAAACCTTGAGTGCATTTTTCCAACAAAGTTGATGATAATTTGAGACAAAATAGAATTTTAAAGATCGAAAAAATCAAAACACTGTATTTTTTGACATTTTCGTCCAGTTTCGGTGCAGCACGGTCCCCAAGAGCACGTGCGGAACTGATTGCACTCAAACAAGTGCTGCACCGGTTTCCCATTACAAATACTTGCACTGAAATGTCCAATGGTTTTCAAATTTTGCACTCGTTCCGCACTTTTTTTACCAATGGAATTCGCTATTAGAATATTGATCACTTAAGGGACAAAAGAAAAATGAAAACTTTTTAAATTATAAAAACATTAATAGAATAATAAAAAATTCAGTAATGTATCATCTCCCTCCGGGACAAAACTATAGGTAAAAGAAATTGTTGCACTGTGACAGTGACTTCGTTTGTCCCGTGAATTGTAAGAACTTTGAGTACCTACATAAAATAATAACAAATTTTGGCTACACTCTCCTGTCATTATAATAGAATATGTAGCTACGAACTACGAAAGGGAGCGGTGGCGGCTTTTATAAATGCATATACATTATTCCTCTTTAGGTTAATTTGCGAAGGCAACGGTGGGACGAGCGGAAGCGGTGACGAAAAGTTTTATAAATGCACCTTTATATCCACATAATATTATTAATTTTTAAATATCTACTTTCAGGGCCCATAGAAAGAACAATTTCAGAGAGTAATAAGCATCCTATTTTGATATTCATATTTATTACTTATTAATATTTTAATGTTTTTTTAATAAATATGTTCTTGATATTGAATGATATATTATTCCATTTTATATCATTTCAGAAATTTTACAAGAAATTTTTTTGAAATATTTCTAAAACATGATTGTGCTGTGTGTGTTGCGACCTGTAGCTGGTTACAACCAATTCTCGAAATCTGAAAATCGCTCCCAAAA
This sequence comes from Polydrusus tereticollis, assembly GCA_963920685.1. Lineage (NCBI taxonomy): Eukaryota > Metazoa > Arthropoda > Insecta > Coleoptera > Curculionidae > Polydrusus > Polydrusus tereticollis. Next base: position 83,655,806 of record OY987329.1, on the reverse strand, counting down.
TTTTATTCATGAATTTGAATTCAAAGAAACGAAATTCGGAATGGGCGGCGGGGGTTCGGTGAGATGCAACGTTTTCTCTTAAAAGGATACCGTTGACAATCCTGATTAGTCATAGCGGAACATTTGGTTTCCTTGACTTCATCAATTGGGTGTCAATTTGGATCGCCCATATGTCTTGGCTCACATGTCACCCTCGCAAAAACGGAAGGTACTAAAACCGCCACCGCTGAAATACCGCGCACAGCGCTCTCATACATTTGGCGTCTTGCTCCCAAACATAATATTAGACTGCTGAATTATATCCAAAGAAGAGTCATTCTGGAGAACGTCATCACTACAAAACAACCTTGCTAGGGTCCAGTGGCGGCTCGTCGTATAAAGCAACTGAGGCCGGGCCTCACATGTAAAATTAATAAATTATTTATTTATATATAAAACGTTTTTTTAAATAATTTCCAATCGTTAAAAGTATCAAAACAATAGAACATTGAATTACCATCAAAGTTCAACATATTATCTTTTAAATTTAGCGCGCACCCCATCCAACATTAATTTTAAAAACTGAAATCGTTGCCCGACCGCATAAAAAGAAAATTGTAATCCCAAAAACTTGAGCTTCCTTTACGTCACAAATCGCTTATAAATAGCTATGCTCTCCAACCCGGCACCTTCACCGCTTTAATTGCGCACAAGAGGAATAATAGCCAAATTTTGCAGACGAGTGAGGCCCACTTATTTGGGCCTATATCGTATTATTTTTACAGTAGCTTGCAATGGCTTGCATGTTGCCAAATGTTGATTGAACAAGGACACTTATTGACTTATTTACTTATTATTTAAATGTTTTATTTTTAAAAACATAAAAAAATAAGTTAGAAATGATTGATAAATGTTTTCATTGTTCTATAAGATATTATTAATAAATATGCAATTAAATCCCAATAACAAAAAACAGATAAAAATTAAAGATTACAGGTGGGTGCCTAGTGCCTATTTGAAACTTGGCAATGTTTTATTGTTAACAGGCTCATCTATCTTTTCTTCTCGTAGGATCAAGTGTCGGCTTATTAGATTTAATTAGATCGTTCGAAAAGCCCTTTGCCGTTAGGTTACGAGTTACGATGCGTGCCATTCGTTTGTGATTGTTAACCTATCGTGATTTTAGATTTTTGATGCGGGTCTGCGGATTCAAATACTGACACCTAATTAATTTGTTTTCTTGTTGTGTTGGTGCATATACCGACTCCTAGAGTCGGTTGTGGTTGGTGATAGGAGGTAAGGTAAAGCAAGAGCCCTTTACATCAGGTGAGTAAGCCGATTTGCTTTTTATTTTAATAATTAATACAGTATTGCCATTGTCCAAGGTATCGGCTGGTTTCGTTTTATAAAATTATTTTTTTCGTGCTTTGTGCCTATTTTAATTTAAATTCTGAATCCCTCTCACAATATTGTTTTGTCTTTGCTTAAAACCCCTTTCTCGCGACGACCGGCAAATTTTGGAGAGTCGACCAACACCAAAAATTTCGCCAATATTTAACTATAAGAGACAGGGTAAGCAATATTCAAGAGCTTTTTAGGTAATTTGGTACGAAACCTATAAGTGGCTGTGCTGAAGTATTTATAAGGAAAGCTTATATTGTTGGCCTTGTATTTTATTAGGCAGCGTAAAAAACAATTGGAGTTCAGGGGGTGGGTATTCTGATTTAAGAAAATTTTCACGGGCGGTAAAATCACAGGAAAGTTCCAAAGAACATATTAAGAATTCTGTGGTGCTTACGAGAGTAGAGCAAAATACAGACATAATAGCGGATGCACTGAGAGAAATTGACCTTGACCTTGCAAATTGAATATTTTTCTCGTGAAACCTAGTATTTTAAAATAATTATAAGTAGCTAGAAACGGGGAGAGCTGGGCCAGTGGTGCAGGTGGTTCGTTTTATGACCTAACCCGGGTGTTTCGGTGATGCTGTTTATAACCTAACCCGAGATTAAACCTGACTTTTTACGATCTAACCCTTCCTTTTGGGAGATGCTTTTTATGACCTAACTCGAGATTAAACCTGACTTTTTACGATCTAACCCTTCCTTTTGGGAGATGCTTTTTATGACCTAACCCGAGATTAAATCTGACTTTTTATGACCTAACCCGTATGCTTCAACGATGCAGTTTACAACCTAACCCGAGATTAAACCCGACTTTTTACGATCTAACCCGTCCTTTTGGGTGATGCGTTTTATGACCTAACTTCATTTTTTGTGGATTACGTTATCTTTTAAAAATTTTTTTACACGTTTTAACCTAACCATGCAAAAGGTCAGGTTATGTGTTATAACAGTTAGTACATTACCAACATAACCTAACCTTCTTTTATGCTACGCTCAAACCTTAATTCAAAATTAGATTAGTTAGGGTAAAATAAAATCCATAATATAATTTAATCATAATTTATTCAAAATTCAGAATTATACAAACTACATAATATGTTATGTTCTATACTACTATAATGCTTAATTATGTTATTAAACTAAGCTAATTAGTACAAATTTATCTACCTAAAAAATTACATCCTGTTCGAACAGAACCATGTAAAGCATTATAGCTTAAAAATGCATTTTTTGCAAATTTTTTGCGCGTTTCAAATTCAATTTTGATATCTACTGTCGAATTTTTTATGTTATTATCCGCTTGCTGACTGGAATCAATGACAAAGACCGGGTTTGCGAAAAATTCATCTAAATCAAGTAGGGGGCTACAATCTTGCCGATTATAGTAACTACGCTGAAAAATTTCGTATGCGTAGTATGCGGGACCACAAAGCTTTTTGCTAAAATCCAAGTTCCATCTTTCATAAGGAAATACGCTGCTATTTAAATACACGCGAATATCTCGAATACCCGCGCTAATAAAATCTATCGCATTCTTTTTATAGTTATCCAAAATTTCTGTACTTATAAAACTTAGAATTACATATCTAGGTTTTTCAAGATTGGTACTAGTTTTTAAAGCCCATATATCTGAAGTCGTTTCTCGTAGTGTGGGAAGCTCATATAAGTCCCACATTCTATAAGCTATATTTACTTGAGCATTATTTCCACCTTTATTTATGTGGGAACGCAGTTGAAGCTTTTGTCGATCCTCGGGAATAATATGACGAACTTTCCATTCAATTTTGCTTACATTAATAGTTGCTTCTACTTCGCCAACGTAGCAGTTAACATATGATCTAGATAAAACCAATATTAGTTCTTGCTTTACGTTAAGAACTCCTTTTAAATAATCCTCAGCAAAACCCAATAGATATTTTAATGATAATTTGCCGCTAAATATATGGCTTGTTTTGTCCAAAATAGCCTGGCATTCCTCATTTAAACCCCATCCTGTGGTGAGTAAGTTTTTACTATGCAGTGGATTAAATGATACCATTGTCTTTATTTTTTTATTTTATATACATTTTTACATCAAAAAGATCATCGTTTTATTTTTGTTTTCCCAAATCCCAGTTAGCTCTAAAAAAAAATCAATTAGATATTTACTTTAGATATTTTAATAAAAAAATTCAATACTATTAGCGTCACCTACGCATAGGGTTAAAAAGTATGAGAAACTTTGCGAATATCATTTTCCATGGTTCTCTCGACCACCACATCGATGTCACATTTCAATATTCTCGCCAACATTTAACTTTTGAAATTAGCATAATAACAAATCCTTTACAATGAATTAAACAAACGCATACATAATTTTAAAATCTTATAATAAGAATATATGCTAAAATTATAATGCGTAACAGCTCCAAAATCTAACAAGTTTCGACTAGTCGAATGACGTCAGTTTACATCTGTGGAGAATACCCAACTCTCAACTCATAAAAAATGGTCAAACTTTGTCGGTAAATACCCTTCTATGATGTAGGGGAAGGACAGGTAACTCGAGATGCTTATAAAGAAACGTTAAAGAACATTATTTACTTATTTCTAGACTCTTAAAAATTAGATGCAATCGAACAATAAATGTTTTCGTTATGTATATTTATCAGTAACACATTACTTTCGACATACGAAAATTCAAATTGATAATTACTTACCTTATTACTTTTTTAGAAGCTTGAATCATTGCATATAACCGTCTGAGGGTACCCAAACTTCCCCTAACATATTTCTCCGTAACCGGGGAAAAAAGGGGTATAAAAGCGGCTTTGATGGGATAGAGATTTCAGATCCAAGTTAAACTTGATACCGAAGCAACTTGTTAAGACTGAACTAACCTTACAAGATTAATAATTTCAAAGTAAGTTTTGCTAACTTTTATTTTATTTTATTTACATTAAAATGGAATGTATTACATGTCATAAAAGTTATTCAACGCTGTCAGCTTTAAAAAGGCATCAAAAGCAACAGCACAGAATAATAAAGGTTAGAGCAACAGCATTCAAGTAGTCAGAAACAATTTAGTTGTCATTTATGCCCGCTAACTAGCAACAGAAAGGATATTTTTAAAAAACACCTTAAAAACTATGAAAAAGCTGTCACTTTAGCTAATAAAAATCAGCCCTATGATCAAATGCTCACTTTAACTTTTAACGTGAGTGTTTCCATGACAACAACCGAAAACAGCCTACTTGTTGATTTTTCACTGTGGTGGAGAAACAGCTGAGCCGCTAAAGTTATCGGATGTGATTGTCAGATTTAAGTGTCAGAATTCTTAACCTAAAAATAGTATAGATTTTAGATTTTATAGAGAAAGTTTTATAGTGTGCGTTCGAGATACATTATTTTATGTCGTAAGTACCTATTTATATATTTCAATTGAATGCTTGTTTACATATTTACATTATTACAGCTGTTTTTTTTTAGAATATGGATTGGAATCGAAAGTATTAACCAGTAAAGAACACAGACACAAGGCAAAGTTTATTTCAATTGGTAACTGTGACAAGTTTTCACCAAGAAAATGGTAAAAGAAAATATTTGATACGTAAAGAGGTTAGTTACTAAACAATTATATGTATTTACCTACTAGGTACTTCATATTAAATATACTTTTAATTACTTTAGGGCTCCTAGTGGGAATAAAGATTATTAGTATTTGTATTTGTAGTCCGACTTACACTTATGTATTAACATCAGTAGAATGTGGTTGCTGCATGAAAATTAAAGTAGGTACTCAATAATTTATCTGCTTAACAGAAATTGAGAACAACTTGTGTCAGAAAACTCACTTAGAAAAAAAGAGATTATGGTATGAGATGCTTTTCAACTAGACAGATAACTCAAGAGATTATTCGCAGTGAAAGCAAAGTATGTATTGTATAATTTTAGTTTTTTTTTTTATTTTAGCCTTTTTCTCAGTGTAATAATGTGATGTTATAGGATATGACCAACCTAAAATTACCAGCACATATCAGGACTCACGAAGATTCCAATGTGATTAAACTCGATTCAATTTTATTCACTAATAAAAGGATCATTATCTAATAATGTGAAGGTAGGTCCCGTCTTAAAATATAGTACCTACCTAATTTTTTATTAGTATTGCTCAAACTTCTCTACTAGCACAGCTGCTTACGATCTCTTGGAATATATTTATAAAACAATAGATTCTAATTACTATACTATAGCTCTATTTTTCGATTTAATACAATACAATACAATAGTATTTATTTGTTCAATAATAAGATGCTTACATTTACTATAAACATAATAAAAAAAAACCAATAGGGGCTGTTGAACAATGTCTGGAGAGATTTTTGTAAATAACCATTTTAAAAAAATTGTAACAAACATTTCAAATTTAACACTGAATTATTCCTGTATCAGGATCATCAAAGAATTCATTAAGGTTGTAGAAGGCCTTACTGACTAGAGTATATTTTAGTTTATTCTTTGGCAGGTTTCTAATTTCGTCTGAGAAACAATTAAACATTTTTATGATGCAGTATTTTACATTTTTTTGGAGGTATGTAAGTATAGTTATAATTTTCTGGTACTAAATTACTTTTATGGCGAGTGTCATAATCATGTTTCACATTAAAATCGAGGAAAAGATCCCTATTATCACATACAAATATTACAGAGTCCAAAATGTACATTCCTATTACCGTCAGAATATTTTTTCTACAAAAACAGACCTACAACTTTCCTGCTGTTTCATCCTAAAAATATTTCGGATGCACCTTTTTTGCATGACTATAATAATTCTGTGTATTTCCGTTGAACTACCCCAAAATATCACTCCATATCTTAGCCCAGCGTTTGACTGCGTCGACACTGACATCTTGCTTAGAAAGTTGCATGCTATGGGAATACGTGGTAATATTTCTGACTGGGTGGAATCATTTTTCTCTAATCGCCAAAGAAAAGTAAAACTTTAGGGCTCCTATTCGGAGAAACTAAATATCAGATAGGGCGTTCCCTAAAGAGGCGTAATGGCGTAATCTCTCCCTTGCTTTTTGCATTATTTATAAACGATTTGAAAAAATGATGCAACAGTAGTCATACCTGCTTCTACACTTAATCAACTACTTGAAATAACTTATACAATTCTGCTTAGATTTTCTGTTTGGTGCCAAACAAATCATCTAGTTGTTAACACAAATAAAACCCATTACATGGCATTCTATAAAAAGCAGCAGATTCCTGATTTATACTTAAAATTGAATAATCATTTTATTACAAGAGTAGAACAATGCAAGTTTCGGGGTCTTCACCTAGACTCACAATTAAAGTAAACAGCCCATGTAGACAATGTTGCTGCAAAACTGAACTGCTTATTATGCCTTTGTCAACCTCAAAACCTTTATGAACCCCAAACAATTGTTAAATATATATTATTTTTTGGCCCACAGCCACTTAACTCTTTTTGTGCTTTACTGAGGACAAACTACTCAGAACTTCAAAGATTATTTATTCTTCAAAAAAAAATTATTCGTAAAATCTACTCCTTAAGCCCACTTGAGTCATGCAAAGAAACCTTTCGGTAGCATTAGATTCTCACACTTCCAGGTATTCTGATTCTTATTGCACTGATGTTTGTTAAAAAACACTCCTACAAGTTTTAATATACTTCAGATATAACACTAGAAACTCAAATAAAATCTATATTTCAGGCTACAAAACATCATATCGGAAAAGCCTATCTTAACTTCTAAAAAATGTCCTAAGCTCTTTTAAAACTATTAATCGATGAACACTCCTTGACATATCTCGGTAGATCATTGTACTCTTTAAGACCTTTGAAAAATAAAGAATTCATAGCTCTCCTGGAATTAGTCCTCTTGGAATAAAAATCATTTCTATTTCGAGTAGGGTAATTATGTACATCACTGTTATGGGCAATAAATCCACCAAGGTAAGATGGGAGAAGACCATTTAATAACTTATATATAAAAGCCATGGCCAAAAATTGTGTGTCAGAGGTTACAATGAGGATGGTATATATTTGCCATCTTCCACTCAGTGATGTCCTATGCAGTCCTGACATGAGGCTGTGCAAGCCAGTCAGGGCAAGTTTTTGGTCTGCAGAGGATAGTAGTTTGAATAACTCTAGGACTAGGCTGGAGAAAAAACTGCAGATAGGCATTTATACAGCTAAAAATTCCCACTTTTCTATCTCAGTACATATTAAAGTGCCTGTTACAACCCTACATAAAAGGTCTCGCTTTCATCTACTATAAACTACATAGTATATTATTCGACGTTAGTAATGTGTAGACATTTTAGTTTTTGCTTTCTGCCATGGGGATAATTACTATACAATTTAAAAATATGTTAAAATAAACTTGATTTATTTTTGAATTTCATTCCAAAATTCTCATTCAGCAAACCTTTTTTGAGCAATCATAAAAGTAGGTTTGTCAAATGGGAAACTTCAGGAGTGACATTCCAGGATGCCCTGTAGCTAGGTAAAAAATTAATTTGTAAAATGCTGTTAACAATTTTAGGTTTTTGGAATATCTAGTTGCAGTAGATAGAGAAAACCCCACCACATGAAACACAAAACCATGAGACATGACACTAGTTTGCTGCTTCCAGTTGTAATTTTACGTTATAAAATGTAAATTTGGTTTAACAATTAAGTTACTCCTGTAATTTTAGATATTAATTTAGTAAAACCATTATATAAACTATTTTCGTTGTTATTTATTTATTAGCGAGCAAAATCACATTTACAATTTTTACAAAATCTGGTAGGTAGGTACTGCTAATAATATTCAACACGATTGTCAAGACTAAAATAATATCGTATCAAGAACTTGCTAAATTTTTTTTGTATTTTGGTTTCACGACAAAGCTATAATATTTTTCAGTTTAAAAAGAAGTTAGTTAACGTTAGAATTTTATATGTGTCACTTTCTGCTTACTAAAAAAAGTAACCCAAAACTCAAAAGAAACTTGTTCAAAACAAAATCGTATTCGGGAGTATTTTATTTATTATTTGATAATTATTATAAAACTGTAACCTTGATTGTTTAATCCTTTTGGTGATGTTTTGAGACAGCTAGCTTCTTTATGTAATATTAAAATTAGTGTGAAAACTAGAAAATTTTCGATCAGGAAATCATAAGTATACTGTTCCCTGTACCTCCGGAAAAACGTGGTAATTTAACCAATTAATATTTTAAAACCCCTTAACATGTCTTTAATAATTTAGAGTTGACCTTGTTCGTTACTGACCTCGTCGCATTTTAATTAATATAAAAAAATATATATTAAATCCGGTCCTGAATCAACATATATCTCCACCTAAAATAAAAGTAACTAGAATGTGATACATGCCATAAAAATGTAACCTCAACTAACTTCTTTCTAAACCGAAAGATACTATACCTACTGTTTTTGCGATAAAATTTTAAGGAAGTCTCAGAGATACCTTCATACAGGAAATATAAAAAGGGTCATGTTTTTAAACAATGGCGATTCTTTTAGAATTTTAGTATACCTAAAGTTATCTAAAAGTAATTTCTATAATTTAATATTTTTATTATAAATATGGGGCTGTACCCTGTTCCTGTCGCGACTTTACTGCAGTCTAAAGTTTATCCATTGTCCATGTTTCTGACACTAATTGCTTTAATAATTTTTGCACCTCGGAACATTTCAGGTATTTTTAAACTCAACTTCATTAGCATTCTTTCCTTCTACATCTCAATTTCTAATCTTGCCCATTCTATACTAGTTCTTCGTATTGCATCCAGCTGCTTCTGCCTCAGTTGCCTACAAACAAAAAATAGTAAAATAACATTCGAACTTATTTAAATATTTTTAGTATTAACTTTGCACTAGGCTACCATTCCTCGATAGTAATATTTTAGTTTCTGAATTTTACAGGTGCATATGTTCTTTGTTAAGATACTGGTAGGTATAAAAATAGGACTGAATGTTTTTTTAATACTAGTAGACATCATCTCGATCTAATCAAATTATTAATAAAATGGTAAAAAAAAGGTTTAATAAGATAGAATGTTGATATTTTTATTAAAAATAAACAAAGGAATGCTCTACATAGGATAGATAGGATAACTAACCTGAATCCTTACCTTATGAGATATTTTTACAAGCACTTAGGTAAGTAAACAACAAAAATATCTACTCTCTATTTTATTTCTAACTTTAAAACTGTTGTAAATATTTTAGAAAAATGGATCAAAGCCCAACGAATACCAAGGGACAAAGCCCTTACTCTCACTTTTGTATTCCTACCTGGGCTTTTGAATTGTAACCCTAGTGGTTCAATTTTTTTATAAACATTAGGTACCTACTAAAAGAACTATAAATACAACACAAGTTGTGTAATTTGTACGAAACAATACTTGGTTGATCCAGGTTTTAATAATTATCTAGTATCTAGCTACCTAGTTTAAAAACTTACCTCTATTAGGTATAAATTGTTGCCAAAGCTGAATTTAACTTTAACATCATGTATTTTTCAGCTTGTAAATTATAGGAAACTATTTGAAGGCTTCAATAAATATTAGAAAATGGTATAATTCTTATATTTTATTCACTTCTACGTGTAATTCAGTAGCTGGTACGGATTTAGGTAAATAGAAGGAAATCTCCTCGAAATTCTCTCCTCTCATGTTTTGTTATGATCTAAAAGGTATAAAAGTCACTATAAGGGAGTTGTAAATCAAATCAAATCAACTTTGTTCAGTAATTTCAAGATTTTTAAAGTAAAATAATCTGAAAGTAAAATCCTTTGTAAAAATCTATACCAACAATGTACTTACAATTGTGTTTTTAACTTACTGTTATTAATATATTTCCATTTCTTTATAAAAAACTGGCTAATACATCTAACAAACGTTGCATTTTTCACCAAAAACTATTCGATTACTAATTTTTGAAGCAAAAATCGCCTAAAATCAACAAATATGCGAATAAAACCCAGCTGTGGCCGTCAACCGCTTGCAAAAGTTCATTGACCGCTTGACAACTTGACATTTCCAAACAATCTTCAAAATTTCCGCGATTGATAACCGAACTCGTCCCTGATTGGCTCAAATATGCTAAAGTACTCACTTTAAGGATTGCGTCACTCCTGTTTAGGATGACGAGATCGAGAATTAACACGACCGTTAACTGTAGTTGCATCATACCAAAATGGAAAATAGCATTGGATTTTAACCCACTCACTTTAATTTTGAAATTAACGGCTCGCGTTAACTTGTGAGTTTGATCATAGGTCTGAATGTAAATAATGTAAATAATAAACAGATTAATAAGATAAATGATGGAGCCTCAACATCGTCATCTACCATTAGATGTCAAGAATGTCAGGTAGATGCCAACAGAAAAAATATGGGCGCTCACCTAAAAACAATATTTCATAAAAAAAATTGTTGCATCGACATTGCTCCAAATGTTAAATTGATCAATTCAGCTTTTAAAAAAAACATTTGCATATGTAGAATAAGCAGTGTATAGAAGAAACAATACAAAATGTAAATGAATTTAGGTCTCAAATTAAACCGGATGTCCTAAATTTAATCAAAAAGAAACCAAATGAGCAGGAAAATGGAATGAAAATCAACTTTGAGCTTTTTTCCTCATATATATTAGCATCAAAACAAAATGAAGACGGAAATGATGTACAAAATGAAGTAAAATCATTTAATAGCAAATATCGCATTGCAACAATATCCTCAAATTTGGAAGACCTGTATTCAGAATTTTCTGAAATATTAAAAGTGAAAAGTGAAGAGTTTCAGGTAAGTCATACTAATAGTATTATTCGATTTATTATATCTAAAAAAAAATTATTTTATTTTAGCAAAAAGATTCCGGATGGTCGATGATTGGAATTTTATATTTGGAAGTAAACTTGCTTAGATTGGAACCATTTCGAGGTTCATCTTATATACCTCTTTCAAAAGACATAGAAGATAAAAAAGCTGTTATAAATATAAAAAATAGCGATAATAAATGCTTTGCCTATAGTATTCTCTGTCATCTATATCCTGCTGCTGAACATGTTTATAGAGTTAGCAATTATGAAGAACATTTAGATGAACTAAATTTAAATAATTTATCATTTCCCATGGAATTAAATAATATCCAAAAATTTGAGAAGCAAAACAGCGATATAAGCGTCAACGTTTTTGGACTTAACAAGAAAAAGGATAAACATGATGTTGTAGGACCATTATATCATACAAAGCAGCGGAAAATTAATCATGTAAATCTCTTATACATCGAAGATATTTCAACGGGGGCATCACATTTTTGTTACATAAAAGATTTAAGTAAACTAATCTCGAGGCAGAGAACTTCTCATAATCTTCTTCTTAGAGTACCGTCTTTATTTCATTGAAGGTTGGCAACAATCGCGGAGAACGTCTGACGATCTTGGGCAGTTCGAAACAGGGAGTGAGCATCCATACCTGTCCAGTCTCTGATGTTTTTCAACCAGGAATGTTTCTTTCTACCTATGCCTCTCTTGCCCTCGATTTTACCTTCCATTATCAATCTTAAGAGGTCATATTTACTTCCACGCATTACATGACCCAGATAGGCCGTCTTTCGTTTTTTGATCACGTGTAGCAATTCTCTCTCGCACTGCGCTCGCCCCAACACCTCCTCGTTTGTGACATGAGCCGTCCAAGGTATCTTGAGAAGCCTGCGAATTGCCCACATCTCAAAGGCCTCTATCTTGTTAATGGTGTTGACCTTTAAAGTCCATGCCTCGCAACCATACAACAAGACTGAGTGTACATAGCACTTCACAAATCGACATCTAAGACTCATATTTAGGGTGGGATTACATAGGAGTGACCGCATCAGGTTGAACGTGGCTCTTGCTTGCTCGATCCTGGATCTAATTTCTACATCTGGGTCCAGGTTGTTGTTGATCCAAGTGCCCAGATATTTGAATTTGTCTACCACTTCTATTCGTTTCCCATAAATACTAATATCTATTGGCGGTTCTGGGTTTCTTGATATTATAAGTATTTTTGTTTTGGTGGCATTAATTTTAAGGCCATAGCGATCTCCGACTGCAGTGAGTTGACTTAGCAAGCGTTGTAGGGCTTCTGGACTATCCGCCATTATCGCAGTGTCGTCGGCATATCTAAGGTTATTAAGCACTCTACCGTTGATCTTAATCCCATCAGTTGTGTCTTTTATTGCCTCTTCAAAAATATGTTCGGAGTATAGGTTAAATAACATTGGAGATAAAATACAACCCTGTCGGACACCTTTCTGTATAGCTGCTGGTTCAGTTGTTATGTTGTTATACTTTACTACTGCTGTTTGATCCCAATACAAGTTTTTGATAATTAAAATATCGTTTTTATCTAGGCCCCTTGATTCTAATATTTTTAAAAGTTCGGCATGATCCACTCGATCGAACGCCTTCTCATAATCTATAAAACATGTATATACCTTCTTTTGCTGGTCCCTACATTTCTGAAACAAAACGTTCAAGCCAAACAGCGCCTCCCGAGTTCCCATTCCCGCACGAAATCCAAACTGTGACTGGCTGATATCCCTCTCGCACTTTCTAAATATTCTTGCATGTATGATTTTGAGGAACAGTTTGAGAAGATGGCTCATTAAGCTTATAAGTCTATATTCATCGCATTTTCTTGCGTTTGCTTTTTTCGGAATCGGAATGAATTTGGGCCTTAGCCACTCCCGGGGAATCACACCGGTGCGATAAATCTTGTTAAAAAGTCCAACCAGTGTATCTATGTTTTTTTCTTCCAAAAGTTTTATTATCTCTATGTGAAGTTGATCTGGGCCAGGAGATTTTCCGATTTTGCTGTTCCTTATTGCTTTTATGACCTCTTGTTTCAGTATTTCAGGGGAGCTGTCCAGATCTCTGGTCAATTCGAACCGGCGTGGTTCTACGCTTTCAAACAACCGCTCTATGTAGGATTTCCAGTGTCTTTTGAGATCTTCGATATTTGTCACTGCTCTGTTATTGTCGTCAAGTAAGACATAAGTATTAGGTTTCCTTGTTTTTTCCTACTACCTCCTTTATTTTCTTATGTACAGCGAAATGATCATTCCTTATTCCAGCATTTCGATTTCCTCGCACTTTTCATTCATCCATTGTTCCTTGGCTTTTCTAACATTTCTCTGGATGTCCCTGTTAATTTCTCTGTACCTCCCTGAGTCTTTATTTTTATGTTTTCTTCTTTCTTCCATTTTTTGTAGTATCTCGTCTGTCATCCATGCCTTCCTCTTATTTCTGTCCTTGGTTCCAATTTCCTCTCTTTCTATGCTACTTAGTATACTGTGTAATTCATTCCATTGTTCTTGTGCATCACTCGTGGAGTTGTTAACTATTTGAGAAAATTCACCATTCACGCGTTGTCGGACTCTTTCAAGTGTGGCAGGATTCTTCAGGTTGTGGATATCAACAGCAGTGGCAGAAGGCTTTTGGAGCCTTTTCAGTTTTACGTGTAAATTACCAATTAACGGGTTGTGGTCGCTGTTTATGTCAGCTCCGGGGTATGCTCTGACTCCCTGTATGCCATTTCTGTATCTGTGATTTATTAGAATATAGTCTATTTGGTTGCGGACAATGTTGTTTTTATCATGCTGAGGTGATTGCCAGGTGTATAGTCGACGAGGGGGTAGCTGAAACCAGGTATTGGTAACCACTAGATTTTCTTCTTGGCAGAACTGCACCAAAGTATCTCCTCGTGGATTTCGTAATGGAAGAGTTTATGTATGCGACGGTTGCTTAGTAACATTTTTGGTCGAAGATAAATTAAAAAAGCATTTAGATTTAAATGACTGCCTTAAAGATAGAACAGAGCTTCCAAATGCATTTAATAATATTATTGAATTTAAAGATCATCATAAAGCATTTCCTATCCCATTCTGTATATATGCAGATTTTGAAACTTTGCTGGAGCCTATTCACATTGCAAATCCAGATCCATCGAAAAAATATACAGTAGATACACATGTACACAAAGCATTCAGTTTTGCATATTTTGTGAAATGTGAACATGACTATTTCCCTCATATACTGTAACTACAATGCGCTTTTCACTTGATTTTCGGTGAAAATCAGCCCTCGGTCGCGATTGAGCTGAAAATTGCACTCTTCTGGTTTTTCATTGTTGGTTACCTACGAGAATAACCGTCACTGTCACAACAAGTTGAAATTTCTGCTTTGACAATTTCGCGTCAATTTATCAAAATGATTCAATTGTAATACTTTGTATTGCTCGAAATAAAAATGTTGTCTTATATTTCTGCACCTACTAGTTTTTCATTCAGGAAATAGTCTAAAAAATATATTTCGTGCATGTAAAATGGCTTGATAATCATGCACTCAGATTTGTTGCCCTAAAGAAACAGCTTTCATGCATTTTTATTGTTATTTACCTTAAAAAGTGCCCTCCCTTCGGTCGGGCACTTTTTGGTAAATAGCAATAAAAATGCATTCAAGCTGTTTCTAGGGCAACAAACTTTCATGCATGATTTTCAGCAGTTTTACATGCACTTAACATATTACTATTGACAATTCACTTTCATTTTTAAAGCAATATAGAGGTTTGGATTGCGTCGAAGTTTTTATAAAGTGGTTAATTCAAGATGTTAGAGAGATACATGAAAAATATTATTCGAACCCAAAGCCTATGAAAAAACTAACACCTCAGCAACAAAATGATTTTTTAAATGCCGAAGTTTACTTTTTATGTCAAGATATATTTCCACTTAACAATGAAGATACCTCTCTTAATAGAGTGAGAGACCATTGCCATTTCTCAGGTAAGCGATAAAAATTATTAATATATAACTAGCTATTATAAAAGGTTATATAAATATCAAAAATAAATTGTATTCACAATAAATGTAATTAAATTATGATTTTTTTAGGCTTATACCGAGGTGCCGCTCATAGCAAATGCAATCTAAAATATAGAACGCCACACTTTTTACCTATATTTTTTCACAATGGTAGTCACTATGATTTTCATATTTGCATTGAGGAAATGTTGAAAAACTCTGAGAGCATCGAAGTAGTTCCGCCAAATAAAGAACTCTATATCGCGTTTATAGCAAAAATAAACTTAAGCCAGGATGAGAATGATACTGATTTAAACGAAGCACATCAGAAAAAAAGATATTTTTATTTGCGCTTCTTGGATTCGTTCCGGTTTATGCCAGCTTAGATAGCCTAGCGAAAACTTTAAGCGAAGATCAGCTAATTGAAACTAGAAAACTATTTTCAGATAGCGAACAGTTCAATTTAATGCGACGAAAGGGTGTTTTTCCCTATGAGTTTGTTGATTCATATGCAAAACTAGAACCTACTAAACAACTCCCAGCAATATCGGATTTTTACAGCACATTATATGAAGAATGTATTAGCGAAGAAGATTATATTCATGCACAGAAAGTTTGGAGGACATTTAATTGCAAGATTTTAGCTGAATATTCAGATTTGTACTTGAAAACTGATGTTATTTTGATGGCTGATATATTTGAATCTTTTAGAACACTCTTACGCTCTCTATACAATCTAGAAGCATGCTTTTTCTTCACTTTTCCATCGCTAGCCTGGTCTTGTATGTTGTCTTACACAAAGGTATGATGATTAGCTTTCCATTTTTCATCGTAAGGTTTAAAATGCTTTATTTTTTAAATTACATGTAAAACTAGAACTACTTTCCGATCCAGATATGCTACACCTAATTAGAAAGGGGATTCGAGGCGGCGTCGTACAATGTACTCACCGACATGCTATTGCAAATAACAAGTACATACCAGACAACTTAGAAGATGAGTTTAATTATATAAAGTATGATTCAAAACAAGAGGAAACTTATCTCACCTATTTGGATGCCAACAACTTATATGGATCAGCTTTATCACAGTACTTACCTTATAGTGGCTTTCGATGGCTTAAAGATGATGAAATTCGAAATTTT
The DNA here is from genome assembly GCA_963920685.1 of Polydrusus tereticollis. Taxonomy (NCBI): domain Eukaryota; kingdom Metazoa; phylum Arthropoda; class Insecta; order Coleoptera; family Curculionidae; genus Polydrusus; species Polydrusus tereticollis. Next base: position 83,639,413 of record OY987329.1, on the reverse strand, counting down.
AACGTAGTAAATCAATGTTCAAACGATGAGAGTGCAATAGGTTATATTTTAGAAGTAGATTTATTATATCTGGAAGAAATTCATGACTTACATAACGAGTTACCCTTCTGTCCTGAAAATATAGTTGCGCCTAATGCTACAAGTCGTATGCCCAAGTTAATTCCGAATTTATGTGATAAAAAACGTTATGTCATACATTATAGAAATTTATATCAAGCCCTTCAACATGGTATAGTTTTAAAAAAAATTCATAGAATTATTGAGTTTAGACAGTCTGACTGGCTAAAAGTGTATATAGATATAAATACAGCGATGAGACAGGCGGCAACAAACAATTTCCATAGAGAGCAATATAACCTGGCCAATAACGCAGTTTTCGGCAAATGTATGGAGGCAGTAGAAAAAAGAAAAAGTGTTAAGTTGGTAAAACAATGAGAAAATATTCGTGAAAAAAAGGGGGCTCAAACTTATATTTCTCAATCTAAAATAAATAGCGTTAAAGTTTTTAATGAAAATTTTGTGGGCATTCAACTTAAAAAAGAAAAAGTTGTTTTTAACAAACCAATTTATGTAGGTTTTTGCGTACTTGATATTTCAAAGACTATCATGTACGAATTTCATTATGATTTTATAATACACGGATACAGATTCATTAATATATAAGATAACTACTAAAGATTTTTATGCGGACATGAAGGAAAATCTTAATAAGTTTGATACGTCTAATTATGCACTGAATAATCCATATTCAATTCCTTTGATAAACAAGGCAGTTTTGGGGGTTTTTAAAGATGAAGCTAAAGGTTTGCCCATGCTTGAATTTGTCGGTCTTAGACCAAAATTATATGATTATGTTATAGCTAAACCTAATAGCAGCGGACATTACGGCGAAGTTATTAAGAAGGGAAAAGGGGTCAAGAAGTGTGTCATCAAGAGACTTAAACATAGCGCATACAAAACATGTATCTTAAGCAAAAATATTGTTTTAAGTAGACAAAATGTTTTTAGATCAATAAAGAATGTTATACATACAGAATCGGTTAATAAAATAGCTTTGTCTGCAAACGATGATAAGAGATATATTTTGCCTGACGGAATAAGTACTCTTGCGTGGGGTCATTATAAAATCGACTTTTTAAATGCTCTACTTGAAGGATTTTAATAATGTTTCTTAATTATACTATATCTTGAAAAATAATAACCATATGCCATTTTTTTGAAAGTTGGATATACTGCTAAAACGTATCTGAACAAGAATAAACATGTTTAGACAAGTCTAAACCTGCTTCAACTCGCCTAAAGCCGAAAGCTGTTTCGACACGTCGAAAGCTGATTCATATTGCCGAAGGCTGTTTCCATCGGTTGGCATGTGTTTCGACTTGACGAAACTTGTTTGTAAACGAGGGTGGGATGGGTGGGGAGACTGTAACTATAAAAGAACTTAAAGTAGATGGTTTAAGCTATAGTAATCCAAATGACCAAGTCGCTACAACTACAACATCAAATTTAAAGTTTTTCTGAAAAAATTAGAAAACTGAAAAAAGATATTAAACAATACGAACAAAAGAAGCAGATTACATATTATCTACTAAAGAAACTTAGAATATAAAAAATTTAGGAAAACATGGCTAGCCAATCGTCTTTGGATTCATCGGATTTATGCTATCCAGAGTATATAGATATGATCCTGTCTTAGGGAAGAGTGTAAAATGAATCGACATCAAAACCATCCTATTCACGCCGGACAGGCCGGATGAGATCGGATATCTCGTAGGATGAAGGTGCCGTTTCACACTCCCCAGTCGGTAGACCGCACGATTAAAAACCGTACGGTCGATGACCGGTTCTAGATGGCCTCAGATACGCCGACGAACCGTAAAAAAAAAAGTAAAAAAAAAATAAAAAAAATAATTCTGAATTTTGAATAAATTATGATTAAATTATATTATGGATTTTATTTTACCCTAACTAATCTAATTTTGAATTAAGGTTTGAGCGTAGCATAAAAGAAGGTTAGGTTATGTTGGTAATGTACTAACTGTTATAACACATAACCTGACCTTTTGCATGGTTAGGTTAAAACGTGTAAAAAATTTTTTAAAAGATAACGTAATCCACAAAAAATGAAGTTAGGTCATAAAACGCATCACCCAAAAGGACGGGTTAGATCGTAAAAAGTCGGGTTTAATCTCGGGTTAGGTTGTAAACTGCATCGTTGAAACATACGGGTTAGGTTATAAAAAGTCAGGTTTAATCTCGGGTTAGGTCATAAAAAGCATCTCCCAAAAGGAAGGGTTAGATCGTAAAAAGTCAGGTTTAATCTCGGGTTAGGTCATAAAAAGCATCTCCCAAAAGGAAGGGTTAGATCGTAAAGTCAGGTTTAATCTCGGGTTAGGTCATAGAAAGCATCTCCCAAAAGGAAGGGTTAGATCGTAAAAAGTCAGGTTTAATCTCGGGTTAGGTTGTAAACAGCATCACCGAAACACCCGGGTTAGGTCATAAAACGAACCACCAGCACCACTGGCCCAGCTCTCTCCGTTTCTAGCTACTATTATATTGCTGGTTGAATTCCTAACTATTCATTTTAAGCCAATGACCTTGAAATCGCGAAAATTTTTCGCCTGCGGCGCTATTTTATACCCTCACCCCCTTATACACCCACGAGCCGCCACTGCTAGGGTCGTGTCCAACGAATATGATTTCCAATAATGCATGCAAGAGCAACATGAACCCTTTCCTTTCAAAACAACAATAAAACGATTCTCTAAATACACAAAATACATTTTCTTTATTGATTTATACAATATAGTAACCTAGGGCAGTGTGTATGTAAGTATGTAAAAATATACAAAAAGTATTTTAAAATTAAGTAGGTATCGCATTCAAACGTCTAAGTGATAAGTATATTTAAAGCTACTACCATTATATTTATTATATCAGCTATAATGTATGACTTACTTAGATATTACTTGAATTTGGCACACAAAAGTAAATATTACAAAAATAACGTAGTATTGTAGTAATATATATTAGGTATAATAGGACATCGCTGTATTAATCTTAACTAATTAATCTAGCTGTAGTAAACAAAATTTGTTAAAAATAGCACCATGTTATTCTGCACAAGACCTTAAAATTTACCTAAAGTTACATTACAATTAATAATGATTAATTACATTTAGCAAAGTACAATTGATTTGGCATTTTTATTCTTCTTCAGCACTAGCTAATTCGTCACATTTATCCTCGATATCATCCTAAAAATAGAAATATCCGCCGTAGTAAATTGCCATTGTTAGAGAAATACACTGAATGGTAACAAAATAAACGCATAAACTGCCATTAAAGTTGCTATAAATTAAGGTAGAGGTATTATAAAATTAGAATAAGTACCGTAATTTGGACAGAACGGACGATTTTCGGACATTTTAGGCAATATATTCCAATTTCAAAAAAATAATTTAGTGCATGTCCCTCAAATTAAATATGATTTAAAAAAATACAAAAAATTTACCCCCACAAACATTTATTTGTGTTAAGGACCATCCGCTTTCGCCCTGGACAACCCCCCCCCCCCACTGATAAGTGACAGGTTCAATAATTCAGTAACTTAGGAAATTTTATTTTTAATTTAACATTTAAAAATACCTATATTTTCTATTATTGTCATAATCTGATATAAATATAAATTTTATGCACCGTCCTCGCAATGGTCAATTGAAGAAGCTGACGAAAAGAATTCCGATCATCGGACCCTTTGACCGCATTCATTCTATAAAACTATACACAGGCTATAATCAGAGCCAAACGCGCGTTGTCAATCTTATAACACCATACAGAAGGTCACACAAACGCAGCGACGGGAATTTCAGCTTGAATTTCGGGCCACTGGCTTGGCGCGTCGGCAATTCAATTTATTTGCAGTCTGAGAGTGCTGTCTGCATACGCGCGGTCTTCGTATTTCGTATACCGTGCACTTTAGACTTAAAAGTTTTTTGTTATATCGATTGTGTTCATGTTTGGTATGGTTTCTTTTTTTTTAAATTAGAATGGTGAATTGAAATGAAAGAGACAGGAAAAGTACCTAATACAAAATTATGCAAAAATTAAGAAATTTTACGTCAAACTTAAAATAGGCAATTCTGGCTATTTAATCTGCCTAATTGATTTCACTACATATACTTTGAAAAAAACTTCTTAATAAAAAAAAGTGTTGCTTAATATTATATTAAAGCATGCATAGAGTGGTCCATTATTTAACCAACCTATTCATAGGCTTATTTTCTCCGAAAGCAAAACTCTTGTGAATAAATATTTTACGTACAATTATATCGAGAAGAGTGTGCCATATGTAAAGTCCGTTCACAGATTTAAGAGAAGACTTGCCGACTCGTGTTGACGCCAGACTGGGGTATACGCAGGCCCGCACTGAATTGTATTTCAAGCATGGATGATTTGACACAAATAATAAACAATTTTAGATAGAATATATTATAATTATATATTTTAATTAATTAATGCAACTACAGTTTACTCATTTAATTCATTTTCACTGTCACTATCAACACATATATGTTAATAATAAATCTATATATATAAATAATAAAATTTAAGCACATCAAGTAGGTAACTCTCTTTTAGTGTAACTTTCATGAAAATATATATCATTCTGATACGTAAATTCCTGTATTGGCATTTTCGTATCTTTTGAACAAGGGTGCTTGTTTAACTGTCTACTGTGGTAACTTGCGTGGTCCATAACAATCACACTGTTTGGAGAAACATTAGGAATTAACTTATTTACGAACCAATCCTTAAATAACTCCGCTGTGGTATCGTTATGGTAATCCAAACAGGAGTCATTTATATTCTTGGCTGCCAATGAAAGTGCATTTGGTACCCAACCATCTTCGGACCCTGCATGTACTATGGTTATTCTTTTTCCTCTGTTTGATGGTGCCTGTGTTTTACACCTGTCACTAGAATCAACCCAACCTTTTAATGGGGTATCATGGGTATCAAACCAGGTTTCATCTAAGTATATAATAGGTCTGTACTCACTTCTGTACTGAGCGATTTTTGTCAAATATTAAAATCGCCATGCCTTAAGTCGTTGCGATTCCATGATAACTTGCCGTTTATCGACTTTTTTAAATTTAAAGCCGATTCGTCGGAGACACTTCCACAGCGTTGTCCTACCGCAATTGATATCCGTGTTATCTATCTCAAGTCTTTTCAGTAAATTATCCAGTGTTAATACCGTATGCTCTTCATACATCTTATAAATTTTGCGTCGAACTAAATCTTCATCGCTGCGATCTAATTTTTTGCAAGTCCTAGAATCTTTCCTTCTTTTCCTTTCGGTGATGGGTTTATTCACAATTTTCCATACTGTTTTTTCCGAAATTTTAGTCAACGTGGCTGTTTCTTCAATACATTCCATTCTACTCAACTTTTCACGTTCTATGAGTTCTATGATACCAAACCAATTATGTAAATATATTATTTAAGAATAATACGTAAATGTATGTAAATAAATATACAAATATACAAATGTACATACATTTTTTATAATCTCCTTAGAATCTAAAGATAAGTGTCTTCTTCCATTTTCATTTCCGCACTGTGGTTGTACCAATCCACGGACGCCACATATTTGGATAATCAAAGCTGCGTTTTTATTTCAATCGGACTAATAAAATGACTGGTTTTGCAACACTGATTTGTCTACTTACTTTTTCCCATTATTTAATAAGGCTTTGTAAACTAATTACGGCCAAGTACGGTCCCTACCTGGATAATAAAATCATTATCTCTATGATCCTTGAAACCCTTTCAACAAAGGATTTTATGATGGGTGATAACTAAAGGCAGGTAGTCATTCTCTTAAATCTATGAACGGACCATAGAATACTTACTTATAGTAGGCACACAGTATATATGTGTACATTTTAAAATCAGTAAGTAGTAGAGTTCTATATTTTATATAAATTTTGATTTACCTCTTCTAACTCCAAACATTTAGCCCATTCTTTAATAGTTATCCTATGATCGTCATCAGAATCACAAGAGTTAAGGAAAGGGGCGATGCAGTGCTCCAAAGCCATCAATGGAGCCCGGATGGGGAAGAGTTCGTGACGAGATACATATCTGCGAATATAATATTTAAATTTAATATTGGAAATGGAATAGATGGAAGTATTTTCATTTTCTGAGTCATTTCATGCAAATAGTGAACATATTATTTAGTTGTCGTAAAACCTATTTTTATAGGGTTTAACTGCACGACTTTGCCAGAAAGTCGTAAAAAAATCATTAAGAAAAAATGAAGAATGTGAATGTGACTAAAATTCTTTATTCGTAAAACACATAAACCATTTCGAAACGTTTTTATATACAGGGTTATGATAAAGAAATGGATCAGCCTTTTATAGTCTACAATCGATTCTAGACATTTTTCATTAATCATGCCCTATACTTATCTTCAGCCGTTTACGAAATATTAACACTTTAATGCTGGTATGCACCATTGGTATGTTTCTCGACATAGCAACGTTCTGAACTTAACTAACAATCTTTTGACTATGACCATTTCTTATTTAAGTTTGAGACGTCAAGAAATGACAGTGAATGTTAATCAAATTTGAATTTTGCTCTGCTGATATTTCATCAAATGCGCCTCGCCGAAGATGAGCGCATTGAAATTTTGATTATGTTGGATTGTGGAGATAAAAGTAGAAGTCATAGGGAAGTCCGTGATATGTTTAATAAAAAATACCCAAATCGCCCGCCTATTGGCCAATCAACAGTGTCTAGGGTAGCAAGTAAGTGAAGAACTTCCCGTACTTTTAAAGATAGTGTTAAAAGTGGTCGTCCTGGTATATCCGAGGAGAAAAAAATAAACATATTGTTATTATTTACAGGAAGATTCTCATAGCTCAAGCACACAACTTGGACGGGACCACGCGATATTCACCAAACCACCGTATCTAAATTTTTACAAAAAGAGGAATTTCATCCATACAAACCAGTATTTGTACAAGAGGTATTGGACGATGATCCTGATAGGCGAGGCCAATTTTGTGAAATAATGATTTCGCTAACAGATAATAACGCAAGATTTGTCCAGAGAATTCGTTTTTCAGATGAAGCTACGTTTTGTTTAAATGGTCAGGTTAATAGACAAAACTACAGATACTGGGCACAGGAAAATCCTCACTGGTTCATAGAAAATCACACTCAGTATAATGAAAAGGTTAATGTTTGGGCGGGTTGAAAATAGGATAATCGGACCATTTTTCTTTGATTAGAGTCTCACTGGAGAAAGATATCTAAATTTCCTTCAAGGTGATCTGGTTCCAGCTCTTGCCACTCTGTTTTCAGATGATAATGATTAATGATCCTGATTTACCTAGTTTAACCTTATGGTTTCAACAGGATGGTGCTCCCCCGCATTATGCTGTTCATGTAAGGGAGTACTTAAATACAATTTTTCCGGGGCGGTGGATAGGTAGACGGGGGTCAATAGAGTGGCCACCCAGATCGCATGATCTTAATCCACTGGACTTTTTTTAATAGGGCTACGTCAAAAATTTAGTTTACAATTCTAAACCCATCTCGGTAGATACACTGAAAGAGGCTATTCGACGAGTAATAATAGAAATATCTCCACAAGTAGTACTAAATGTATAACAGGAATTTCTAGATCGATTGATCTACTGCAGAACAGTTAGTGGAGCACATTTTCAACATCTTATAAAATAGTTTCTTTTCATTCTTTGTTGTTTGTTTATTTTGTTTTAAAATTGTTAAAAAATTTAAAATTGTTAATATTTCGTAAACGGCTGAAGATAAGTTTAGGGCATATTAATATAAAATGTCTAGAATTGATTGTAGAATATAAAAATGTAAAAATATACAATATGTTTCATTAAAAAAAGTAAAGTTAACACATGTAGCACTTTTATGATCTACCCTGTACAATATCTTTTTTCAAAAAAAAAATGCATTTCAAAAAAATTAATTTGACGGGTCCGAGCGATTTTTGATTAAGCGGGCGGTTTTCCATATAAAAGGCTGATCAGTTTCTTTATCCTAACCCTGTATTAAGTTCATGCCTAAATTGTATTAACTAGACAGTAGACATACAAAATGTATGTCAAGGTTACCTGTCTGGGGGATGTCCGTCTAAATCACAGAACTTCCAAATTGCGGCATTGGTCCATCTCTTCGTCATGTTAGATTCGGCATCTTTTTCCATGGACAGGAAGTGAGGCGAAAGTTCGCGTCTGTCAGCTAAGTCACGCATCACGTTGAAAAGCCAGTCACGCATACGGCGTGGAAAGTCGGCCATCTCTTCAGTTTTACATTCCTAAAAAAATATTAAATTGTCTTAGCAACAACGATATTTACCAGAAAGTAGTATGAGTAGGTTTGATTTAAAAAACCTACAACAAAGCTATACATAAGGATTTGTAATCTATAGCTTCATATTTTCCCCTTCGTTGTCTTGTCTGAACACACATCGATGCCTGAACTATGATCGACAACTTACTTACGTCTTAATCGTCTTCTATTGATGGGCTCTGTCTCTACGATGCAAGTATGTTGGTATCCTTTAGTTTTGTATGCAATTAATAAAGAACGGACAAAGTCCGCTTCAGTTTACCAAAAGAAGACCTTATTATCTTTTACTTACCGGCATTTCCCTACAAGCACCATAATATTCAATATGGACATGTTCGTATTTTTCACCGTTACATTGTGGGTCATTCTTACGGCACCAGCATCTTTGTTGATATACAGAGCAATCAGATGGCCAGGTTTCATTTGTATTTGAACATACCTAGACAATGATTTTTATAGTAAGAGATTATAGGTAAAGTCCATCCGAACATATTTCGTTTGACCTAATAACTGCAATAATAGTTTTATTATATTGTAAACACCCAAGGAAACGCCGCTTGAAATAAGGGGTACTGCTTTGCACAGCTTATTATGTTTATTTTTACCATTACTTGTATTATATGTATATTAATTTATTATAAGTACAAGACAAGTGTGAAGTGATTGCGTGCGAAAAAGAGCAACTTATCGCACGAATTTAGGTAAAAGTAATAATACCAATTAATATACCTACTTAAAAAAATATATTCACATATAATATACACAGAAGGATTAATTGTAATTATAAAACGTTTTAATCTATTCCTAATTCAGTCTCGCTATCACTAAATCCACATTTATAATAAGAGGATCTATTTCGTTTTGTTGTGTAGTTATATAAGAGTTTTCAATTTTTAAGACATGGTTAACCAAATTTTTCCAACTTTTATCTGGAATTTCACCGAAAATTTTCTTTATTAGCTCTATTATTACACTGCCACTAAGAGTAGATGTGCTATTTTTAGTTCTCATTATTGATTTAATTTGATGCCACATGTGTTCAATAGGGTTAAAAATGCAATAATAGGGTGGCAGTCGCAACACAGTGTGACCCATTTCTTCCGCTATTTTATCACACATATACTCTTTTTTAATACTACTTGCCTTTAACACTTCTAATAACTGTTTTTTACCATACGTTTCCTCGAAGTACAAGTCATTTTTTAACATGAACTCCTTTATTGCGGATTTTGTGCTCGATGCATTCGGTACTTTTTCCAGTTGCCGGCTGTGGTAGCTTGCATTGTCCATCACAATAACACTGTGTTCTGGTACATTTGAAAGCAAACTGTCTTTAAACCAGCTTTCAAAAAGAGCAGCATTGGTATCTTCATGATAGTCCAGACTTGAATCCTTTATATTTTTTGCCGGCAGTGATAAACAATTAGGGATCCATACATTCTCCTAACCTCCATAAATTATTGTTATTCCTTTTCCTTTATTTGAAGGGGCTTTATTTTAGCATCTTTCAGTTAAATCAACCCATCCCTTTTTGACAGTTTCATGAGTGTTAAACCACGTTTCATCCAGATAAACTATTGAACGCTTTTCGGATCTAAACTTTTTTATTTCCCTAAGGTACAGAAATCTCATTTTTCTTAATCTTTCGGACTCCATAATAATTTGTCTCTTGTTTGTTGTCTTATACTTAAATCCCATCTCTTGCAAGGCGCGGTGAAGACTTGTCCTGCTATATGATATCGTTGTATCATCAGTTGTTAACAGTGTTTTTAAAGAATCTAACGTGGGCACAACATGTTCTCGATACATTTGGTATATTTTCCTGCGAATAACATCTTTGTCACAATCATCTACGCACTTCATTTTTCCGGTATCTTTGCGAACTTTTCCTTTAAAATGTCCTTTTAGCATAATATCTCGTACCGTCGATAATGGAACTTTCGTCATTTCACTGGTATTTTTAATGGCAATTACTTTAGGGTGGCCGCTCGTTAATAACGATTCACATACATTTTACACGATCACTTTGGCGTCAGAAGATAAATGCTTTCTGGAATGTTTAGGGTAGCTAGATATCCCATTAGCTGAAGATTCCCAAGGTATCCACATACTTTTAATATTAACTTGTTGCACACTGTTTCAAAGTAAAATAGATAGGTACTAATCTATTTCGAATATTAAGCTAACTATTTATATAAGCTATTTTTGAAAATTATAACTGATTACTACAAACAATACGAACGTATCGACAAACGAACTGATAACAAACTCACATACAAGAATTAGACCAAACGCAACATACAAACTACCTAAAGACTGGCTCCCTGTGCGTGAGCCCAATATACAGTAGAGAAGCACTGGAGACAGTAGAGAAGCACTATCCGACAGCATCCAGGAGATAGAAAACAGGCGTCAATGCAAGCAGCTTAAAATATTAGAGAAAACACGCAAGCACGAGACACGACAATTCAAAGCTCCGGCCGATTGAACATTAAAAAATTAAACAAAAATGCTGAATAAGCAAACAATGACCAGAAAAATGTCAAAGGTATTTACCTGACGTAAAGATTTCAAAGAAGACCTTGTATATATATGTATAAACAGGTACCTGTAACTAAAAAGTTTTGAGAAATATCCTAATAATTAAGTTGGTTCTAGAAAATCTTAATTAGTTTATTAATTTTGATAACAAATCAAGTAATGTACCTATCTATTGTTATTATAAACTGGAATTAAAAATAAATGTGGGTTAATACGTCTCTGCGAAAGCGAAAACTGAGTTTATGAGGGGTTTTGTTGCAGTCATTAAGCCAAACGAAATATGTTGGAAAGTAATTTACCCAATTTACCGAAATTAAACTATCATTTCGATTTTGGTACAGAACACAATGCCACAAGCATTATTTCTTTCTTCTCGTTAATTATTTAAGCTTTTATAGTACTTGCGAGTGTAATATTTCCTAATAGCGTTTATGAGACATTATACCAAGGTTATTTAATTTAAACAAACCTTGCGTCTAGATTCTGTCTCCTCTGGACATTTAGAAATGCATACACATTGAGGCTCTCCTTCTTTGTCCAGCTCACACACCATGCCGGCTCCACATTGAACATCTAAACATGGATCTAAAAAACATAAAAATTGTGGTTACATGCAAAAACCAAATGAAAATATAAAATATCAATAAATGGCAAACTAAAAAAGAATGTCCATGACATGAGTTGGGCGTTCTGAAACCAGCTCGATCGACCAGCAAGATCTCATGATGAAGGGGGGAAAGAACATTCTAAGAGGTGACCTGGAGTATGTCTTCTTCCTCAGGCAATAACGTATTATATTAAGGCAACATGGTAGTGTTCTTCCGTAGATGATCGTTGAATGGCCAGAAGTGCACTTCTTCTGGATCTCTCTCTGTCTTTCAAGTCAGGCATTGCCTTTAACTTCTATTAGTCATTAGGACCTTCGATGACCAAACTTACAACAAACAAGTAAGGAAATCGAGTTGAGCGAAGCCCTGCATCGTTTAAAAAGACTTTGGACTTATTCTTCTCTCAGCTTAAAAAAACCGCTTGTTTTGTCGAGGCTTCCATCGTTAGTGCCTCTCCACTATTGCTGGAGGCAGCCAATTCTTAGGGAACTTGTAGGTGAAATTCGGCGGTGATTGTACATGTAAACTTGTAATTAGTGGATTGGTGGATACGTCCGTACGTTTGTAGTAATCCGCTAATATTTTGTCATAAAATTCCGTCAGTGTCGGTATTTCAAAGTCCCTGTGTAGTGCTCTATTGACAGTATATCTCAGAGCGTCCGCAATTATTTTTAGCGGTCTATTTTGTAGCACCTGGAACCTGACGAATGTCTTGTATAAATTAACTTTAGTTCTATAACCTATCTTGCTCCTTTTATTTAACAAATAGTATATAGAACGAAGCTGATTGGCAGCTTTCTTTAATTTTCTTTAATCTCATGTCCTAAGTACTTGACTTCTTGGACCCAGTTTATCCAAATGCCGTTAACCTTCGAGAAGAAAATAGCCTTCGTTTTGGCAGGATTCAGGCGAATCCTCCACCTCGAAACTCATTTTTCTAAAACTCGTATGTGCCTCTACCATAGCTACTACCAGCCGCGGTTGATCTCAAACTGAAGTAATTGCAGTGTCGTCAACAAATGAGAACAGCTCGTTAAATCTGTCCCTCGGAATATCATGAACGTATACATTGTACAGCATGGAAGGGACAGGAGAGCCTTGTGGAACTAAGAAGAAGCGCACTATTGAATTTATTATATAATATGTGGAAGTTTTGTCAAAATGATTTTAGAAGAATTGTCCATTGCTTCATGGATGGGGTCAGGGCATCCCTTTGACATGCTTTCATTCTTCAAGTACTTTTTAAGTATTTTCGCATTGGTATAGGCTATTAAATAGAACTCATTAAAACTTGGTATGCGGAAGTCCTGGTACAACACGCGATTCATAGTGTGCCTGGGGACATATGCGATAATTTTCTACGCCCTATTCTAAATGAAGCAGGGACTAGATAGAGCCTAACTGTCGCAATGCAAGATTCACTCTATTTATTAAATTGAGCCTCCAATTCAGTCTTTGACCAAAGATAAGTCCCAAGTACTTCACGTCCTGGCGCCAGAGATAACTAGGGCTCGGTTGACTCCGAGTCTTGTTTCGGGCCGATGTACGCGGCTTTTCGAGAAAAATATGGCCTTCGTCAGGCGCATCTTCCAAGCCGAAAGCCATTTTTGCAACTCGATTACGTGACGCTGCATCCGGCTGACGACAATGCGCGGTGATTTAGCAGTCGAAATAATTGCTGTATCATCAGCGGAAAGATAAAGCTGCGTAACTCTATCTCGCGGAAAATCATGAGTATAAATGTTATGCAACATCGGAGAGAGCGGCACTCCCGCCCTGATGCGTTTATTTTAAAAAAGTGCGATCTCTGATGAGACCGCAAAACTTCAATTCGCAAGAAAATAGTCAGCTACCTTGACGAGGTAGTTCGGAACTTCGAACCTTATCAACTTTAATAATTATAAAAATCATTAACACTAATGTAAATTTGATACTTTAGCTGTTCTGGAACTCGTAATTACCTGTGACGGGAACTCTGTTATCGATCATATCAACTCCAGCAGCCATGGGAGGAAGAACCTCAGCTTTTTCTAGATCTTCAACACTTTTGATTTCATCCTTTTCAATTTCTATGGAACTTTCGGTAACAGGACGTGGTTGCCTGTATTTTTTATGTTTTCTCTGTAAAAATAGTTTCAGTATAGTAGTAAAGTTAGGTAAAAGGAATTTACGGTTTATTAAATTACAAGTTAAACCTGAAATTTCAAGTTACTGATATTAACATTTTTGATATACATCTAGAGTTATTAAAACAATTAAACTTATTGGCAACATGGATGGAAGCAAAATAATGAAAAGTAGGATAAATAAATTACTGGTATATACTGGAAAAGGTACCTACTTATAAATCCAGCAAATATGAGAAGTTATATATTCCTACACAATTTTTACTTACAGGTTTGCTATCAGCCAGGGTATCAGTAACTAGAACGGCTAAGATTACAAAAGTGGTAACTTGTAGGAACTTCATGATGTCTGACTATACCATGCAATTCCCAGAATCTAAAAAAAAAAAACGTAATTTAAGAACTTTTATTACTGTTAATTTCCCATTATTTTACTTATTTAAACTCACAAAAGTTTAGTAAAAGAGGCATGAAGCTTCAACTATAATAGTGTTCAATTTTCACAAAAATCCTTGAATCTTTGCAATCTATTTTAAGCGGGTTTATAGCTAACTAACATAAAAATATAGCGCAGAGTTTTATTGTGTATGAGATCATTTTGAAATTTTACTTATTACGATTTCTCTGCGAGAAAACATTATCGTACATATTTTGTTGTTTAAATGTGTGTTTAATATATAACTTTCTAATACTTATACTGTAACTTATATGTAAAGTATTTGTAGAATTATATCGTTGGTCTTTAGACTGCAATAAAACCCTCATTATTCCTTTGACCATAAAATAAATAAAGAAATCCCAAATTTTAAAACCTTTTCGAGTAGAGCCGGACCAGGTACAATTTCAATTTATACCTATGCCTGATGCATATATAAATACAAACTGATTTTTAATAATTTTAGTCTTTAGTGGTTTTCCGGCGAGTAATTTTTATTTGGGCTTATTAGTGGTAGAATGTGGCGTCCTTGGAATTGTGCTGATAGGGGGGCATCTTCAAGTGTCATTTTTAAAAGAAAGCATTTATCTACCGATGCCAAACTAATAATTAAAAATGTGTATCAATCTTTGTTGAGTAGAAATTTTAATTTGATGGATGCTTTAGCAGAGACGTCTACTTTGACAAAAACTCCTTTATCTTCGGTAAGAGACATAATACTTAAACCTGTTAATCCTAGAAAAAATCGGAGTGATTTTGGCACATTTGGAAGCATTAACGAAAATGACATGGATTTATTAAGAAGAAAGATTTACCAAATGTATGAGGCACAAACTGTACCCACTTTGATTTTCCTCAAAGAGCGGCTGGTTAAAGACGAAACAAATATCTCTTGTAGCCTTTCAAGTCTTACGAAAATATTGCATAAAATGGGTTTTAAATACCGAAGCATTAATAAAAGACAAACATTAATGGAATCTCAACGTTTACGGGAATTCTTACAATTGTATGATTACAAATGTTCAACCCTTAATTATAAGTTTAGGCTTAGATGAAGATAATGATAGTGATACAGAGTTAAATTTTGAATAAATTGTCAATAGTTTTTAAGAATTTAATTAATTTTTATTGTACTTGTTATCCTAATAGTTATACTTTAAAATTATATTATTTTCAATTATCATTAATTGTTATCATTATTTTACATTTATTATAGGTACCTAAAACTAAAAATACCTGCCTATTTATTTTAAATTATAAAAATAAATCATGTGGTGTAGGTACATTTTCAAGCCGACCCTGATCCCATTTATTCAGCTTTGAAGAGGTTGAGGCGTATACAATAGGATTTAATCAGGTAGATTATTTATGGCAGTAAGAGCCAACGGTATAATTCTGCAAATACTTTACATGGCTAGAAACTTTTTAATGTAAACCCTTACATTTTAAGTACCAAAGAAATATAATTTCCATTTATTTTTAGAAACTTATGGCAGCAATAAGAAAAACCTTCAAAGACACAATACACATACAGAAACTAAACAAGATACAAAATGAAACGAAAGTTTAATATTTTTCATTCGAAGCGGTCAGTTTTTATCATGCTTTACAACTTTTTATGTTTTTGTGTTTTCATATTAAATAAATAGGTAGTTAAACCTTTCTAGCTACAAATTATAGGTATGAAGGTGTGTTGATTAGTGCCAAAGGTATTTTGTAATATAATATATAATATACACATATGTCTAAGGTCTTTATAAGGTCACATTAATATAAATAATTATGTTTTGCCGAAGTGTTATCAACGTTGCGCTTCCTGCGGATGGCATACTTGGCCATTTAAGATAAACTCTTTTTATTTTCCCGTACAAATCAGACCAACAATAAAATTCATTCTTCATTCCACATTTAAAAAGTAGGCCATTTAGTTATGCAGTTTATTAATTTATAATTAATTTTTTTTGTATGAATTTCTGAGAAAAAATGTGTTTACCATTCTTAACGTTATACAGGGTGACAACTATTTAATTTTCCACTAATTGGTATCTTGTAAACGGTAACTGCTACGAAGTTGATTAAATTAGAGAAAATGTGCCATTTTTAAAGCTTATGTAAGATCCACTAACTGCGTTGCCTAATTGTTCTTGATTCTTGAGATACAGGGCGATTTGTTAATAACGTCTAAAACTACTTCCTTTAATAACTCAACAGGTTTTAATTTTAGAAAAACGTCCTTGAAATAATATTGGGCCCAGGATAGAACCCTGTAGCACTCATAAGCTTAAGGCCGTTTGATGAAAATTTATATGCTTCCAATTATCTTAAAAGAATCTCATAATTGACACAGTCAATGGCCTTGCTTAAATCGCAAACTAATACTGTTCTATATTGAAATGTATTAAATGCTTCAAAGAGATATTTTTGTAATTAAGTTCAGAATATCCCGCACAGTATTTTTACCCTTTCCGAATCCAAATTGACTGGCACTGAACAGTACATTACTTTTAAAAAAAATTTAAATTTGTTGTTCTCGAACCGGTCCGGACCGCCCTTCTTTAAATAGAGGAACAACGAGTGCTTCCTTCAGCAGTATAGATGGAAACATATTATCTTTAAGACATAAGTTGATAAGCCTAGTCAAAGGTATAAAAATTATGTTTTTGACACTTTTTATAATTTTAACATTAACACCCAGAAAATCTCGGCTATTTTTGTTTTTTAAATTGTTGATGCATTCCCTAACCTCATTAAAGGAAAAAGAAAATTACTTCGAAATTATGATCGAGGAATGTCTTTAAGAAGGTTATGTGCAATATTCAAATAATTGTTATTAAAGTCATCTGGTCCTAAATCGCTATGTTGAATTTCTTTTTCCCTTATTTCATTTATAATCTGTAAAGGACGGATATGCACTTAAATTCAGGCAAAATATGCGCATATATATGTCTTGTTTGCCTTTAAAATATGCAGTTATATGCATTTTTTTGACCAAATATGCATACTGGTATACAATATTTCTTAATTTATTATGGTAAAATAGGGTAAAGAAATACTGGGTTCTAAAAAAGATGTTTATTTAAAAAAAAATGCAAAAAAAAACAAAGAGAAATAAAAGTAAACAATTTTTTACCTGAAATTGTATATAAGGCATTTATTATTAAATATTTTTTAAAATTTTCAACTAAAAGGGATTGTCTTCTATCAGTAAAAATATGTTAATACAAAAATAAGGTTATTTCAACATCTTCTGATGTAATCGGACAATACTGCAACTTAGGTCAAGATACAACTTCGTTGGATGGTTTACCTTCATAAATGCTTTTTACTGCAGTTACGTATTTAAATCCTTCATTCTTTTTTACAGTTAAATTCAATTTGTTCCTTACTTGACCTCCTACTGTGGGAATGTTGTTACATTTAGCGGAAAAAATTTTAACAATACTAATTGAGTCTCTTAAACCTAAATTTCTACGCTCTAACGAGGATATTATGTCCGGTATAAAACTGAAATTAACCTTAATAAAAACACGATCATTAACTACACCTGCACTTTTTAACAACTCTTTACTTTGCACAACACATTGCGAATCGTCATCTAAATCGAAAATTAATTCTGTAATGGCTTCGAAATGTTCTGCGTAGAATATTGCGGCCTTAATCCATGTTCCCCACCGGGTAATTACAGGTTCTGGAGGTAAACTTACTCCTGGTAGTCTCTCCTTATACATCTGCACTCTTAGAGGTGCTTTTAGAAACACTTCTTTTACATTTGAAATTAATTTATTTACTAAAGGATATTCAGTTCTGACGGTTCCTGCCACTCGGTTTATTCCATGTGAAAGACAAGTCACATGTACAATATTGGGGAAAAGATTCTTAATTTTTTACTTACTTTTACCATAATACGGTGCTGCATCAGACAAAAGCACTAAAAATTTTTCATCTGGAACTAGAATACTAGGAACTACTGAATAAATCGGGTTACGGTCACATTATTAGTTTTGTCTAGCTGCTTAGGAACTACTAAATATGGGTTTGTTGCTTTATCTTCTTAAAGTGCTCCAATCATAAGATGTGCGATATATCTGCCACAAGCATCTGAGCTTTCATCAACAGTAATGTAAAAGTTTTTATCACCCTGTCAAGCTCTAATTTCTTCTAAAACGGTTTCGTATACTGAATGGACATTCTTCTTTCAAAGCGTGGATTCATCAGGAATGGTTTGTTGGCAATATTTTTGCAAAAATCCTCTAAATTGCGAATTTTGCAAATTTTTTAAGGGTATGTTTGCTGCGACCAAAGCCTTGCGCATAAGTCTTCCTGAAAAATTTCCTTTTCAGATTTCGATTTTTCTCCAACATTTTAAAATGCGTTTTTGACACTTAGCTGAACTGGCTCAGATTTCATTTTTTGTAACTTTGATTTATGCAGCGGTGTCTTCAAATGTTGATCGATTTGGAACTTCTTTCACAAACAATAACTTTTACACAAGCTTTACAAAAGACTTATTTTCCACTAAACTCTAACTCTGGGAAATTTTTAATCCACAAAGACGTTTTCGCCACTTTAGACATTTTGAACAGAAATTTTATTTAAGGTATAATTAATTATACCTGTCGACATATTAGAAATTGTCGAATTATTATTAAATCATTTGAACTGTGTCATTCAACGGTGTTCAGTGGTGTT